>JAWNOO010000032.1:12920000-15840000 GCA_035045905.1 Drosophila anomelani
TTGGGCTGGGGTCTTTCTATTTTTTTGTTGTATTTTTTCTTTTTGCCTTAACCCTCGCTCTGTGGTCTCGAATTCCTTGGCAAATATCATTATTCTTGTCGTTTTGCTGCTTTAAGCGATTTTCGTGAAGTCGTTTAAACTTGACGTCTATGAAAAATGTTTGGGGACCCCTCCCGAGTTCGAGACAGCACGAAAAAAAACTTCAGGGCGGAGTTGGCAAGAAAAATGCATTAAATAGTTTTTGACAATATTAAAAATAGGAAAGAGAGGGGGAGAAAAACTGTGGAAAAATCTGTTCACCACTTACGAAAGGGTCAGGGCAAACATGCTCAGCAGTGGGAGTTGTCATTGGAACTTACCTGAAAGGAGAAAGAAAAAAGGATTTTTATATATAATGTTGGCTTGTAATTTAAATGTATTACTTAAATTTTAAGGTCTTTTCATATAAAATATATTAATAAAATATATTTAATATTTAATCTAATAGAAAACTACTGGAGATTTTCCAAACACTTAAAAATGTATCTAAAGGATGTATTTACATTTTGCAGCTACCACATTTTAAGGTATAAAATGCAGTAAAATACTTTTATTCCTTTTTTAGAGATTTAAATTTTTTAAGAAATGTTTCTGCTTGTTTGGCCATTTTGGCTGTTTCTCCGATTATTTGTATTTCTTTTGCATTTCTTATAGCAAATTTTTTACCTATTTTATTATAAATTTACAAGCAATCTCTTTAAAGATCGTTCTAAAATGTCTCCCTCTGCATCCTTATATCTTTATTAACCAGATTATTAAAGGTCAGCCAGCTAGTTGAGGTCAGTTCATGGCATCTCACAAACTCGTACAACCAACTGTGACGCACTAAATAATTGCTAATTTACGTGCATTTTGCGGAGGCGGATTAGGTGA
The DNA here is from genome assembly GCA_035045905.1 of Drosophila anomelani. Taxonomy (NCBI): domain Eukaryota; kingdom Metazoa; phylum Arthropoda; class Insecta; order Diptera; family Drosophilidae; genus Drosophila; species Drosophila anomelani. The sequence continues at coordinate 12,920,913 of JAWNOO010000032.1, forward strand.
GCAGAGGTTATGGCCAAGCCAAGTCGTCCCGGCCAATGGCCACGTGCAAAAGTTTGCACTGCAACTTATTGACCTTTTGGCCATTTGGCCACACAACCGCACAGCACCACACACACACATACTGGTACTTGGGTCAACATCAAGTCGGAGAGCCTCGCCTAATTAGTTGGTTTTTGGAGGTAACCAAGAAGTGTTTGCCCTTGTCGAAGGTAAAAGGTGTGCTTTTGACTGCAGATCGCACTTAGCCCTAATAAACCCATTATCAACTGGCCAAACTCTTGGGTTTCAGCAGCAGCTGCCATTTAAATTGCATAACTCAACTGGAATCGAAACTTGAATTCTCATCCAACTGAACTGTGTGTGTGTGTGTGGTATTTGTTTAGCTAACAAACTGGGGCCGGCAAAGTCGGTTCACTCCTTTTTACGCCATCCCGATCTATATATGTATGTACATATATATAGTGTATATATGTGTGTTTTTGCTGGGCGGTCGTCTGGCGTTTGCCAAAAATCAAATGCAATCAGCGAAAACAAATAATGGCATAACGTGCCGTATTCCCGTGCGGCAATGAGTGTATAGAACGTGTTTCGGCCCAGCTGGAATGCAAATACAATGCAGTCGGAGCGGAGCTAATAAATATTGAAAGTGGTTTAAAACAAATCGGCAAATAACGTGCAATATGCTTTCTTTTTATATGTTTATAAATATAAAAGGGGCGGGGTTGGGTGGTGGTAAAAACGATCTGAAAAACTGGCTAGAATCGAAAAATAAACTGAATCGCTGCATTAAAAATGCATTGATGTAAAGGCAATAAAATCGATATAGTCCTATATATGTATGTATAACGAAGTAATGCTCGAACTGTGTGAAAATTAAATTGCAGCATATCAATCCACGGGGGGGAATGTAAATACAAATTTAAAGAGCGGATTGTATGCATATATTTGTTCCCATATTTCAGTTTATTTCAGTTTTAAATGTCGCACACAGTCTGTCAATCAGTAAATCCAACATGGTTTTATTAATTACCATACCAAAGTAAAGCGATAGCTATTGAAAAGGATGTAGGAATTAATGTGAAATGTATAGGAAAAATATTACGCATACGCCATGGTGCTGTATTAATATCCTATTGAAAGAGATGTAGGAAGTAATGTGAAATGTACCATATAGGGAAAATATTACGCATACGTCATGTTGGTACCAAAAATATATGTTTAACTGTATATTTTTAATTGTTTAAATGCTTTTAAATTGGTAAAATTTAAGATAGTTTAATGAAACTAATAAACTAGATATCAATAACTTTAGATCATTATTTAAAATAATAATTTCCGAGCTGTTATTGTTTTTAAATTTTATAAAAAAATATATATATAGTTCCTTTGAAGAACCCAGCTTTATTCCGAAAAGTTATAAACTACAGAAGATCCCCTTTCCCCTTGGTCAAAAAAAGATAAAGAGCATTCTCGCTCGGAATCCTTGCGGCTTTCTGTATTTTACGAACATGTCAAGGGATATATGAAAGCGCTGAACCATCCACGTTTCCATGTAGTTTCGAGTGTGCGAGTGTGCTGTTGTTGTTGTTGTTTTCCTTTTCAGTGCATGCAGCAACTGGGATTTACTTTTTCCATGGCCTCCTGAAAGTCCTGCCAGTTGTCCTGCGACTCATGGAAATGGAGCAATGCGCGTAAATTTAAATTAGCAGCCACACCACCACATGGCCAAGTGTGTGTGAGTGCCAGAGAATATATATGTATGTATGTGTGTATATGAAATTACGCATACGCCACGTTGCACCACATTTTGACTACTTCATTACCATGTTTAATCAGATCATTGCGTGTGTCTGCCATAGCTGGCATCTCTTTCTGCTGCAGAGGCCAGTTCATCAGTCAACCGCACTTTTGCCCTCCTCAACTCAGTCCCGTACACAATTTTCCATCCACTGCAATCATTTAAATGCTGTGCATTAATATTTCACACGCACACACAGCAGACAAACCGACAGACAGACGGACAGACACACGCATCCCCTAAAACTAGCATCGTTGTTTTAGTGTTTTAAATAACAATTTGGTTTAGCATAAATTTACGCATGTTTTTGCCTCGCTTCGGGGGCCAACAACTGGAGCTGGCGTTGGTTGAGCTGAAAAGTTGGTTTCCACATAATTTTTGGTAGCTTTTTGCCTTTTGCTATTGTTGTTGTCGCTGCCATTATTCTAATTGTTATAGTTGCTCGCTCTATCGCCATGGGGAGGATGATGGTAGAGGATAATGGCAACTGTTTGGGTTTGACTTTGGAATGCAAATGTCGAAATTGCTGACAGCCAGTTTTGGCGCTGGGAAAATGCGCAACAAAAAGGGAATTTTTGGGAAAGCGATTTAGTAGTAATCGATGAAAATATGACATGGCTGATATCGATAACTCACTGGGGGAAAGAAAATCGAGGTTTTATATATTTTAGGAAGCATAACTAGAGTAAAAATAAAATGAATATGAAAAATTTTTAAAATATATAAACATAATATTGATTGGAAATTACATTTTATAGTAAAAGCCAAATTTTAAGATATATTTTTGGTTATTTTTTAGGATTATCTATATATAGTTCTTGCCAAATTATTGAATTTTTCCATTTTGATATTATATTTGTCAGATAAACCTACCTTAACTTTCTATATTCTGCTTCAAAATACATTAAAATTTTCACCAGTTAAGCTCGATTAGTTATTGCCTCGGAGTTTTGGGGCCATTGTCATTATTGACATCAACTCATTTCAGCTGAATGGCATTCTGACATATGCCAAGAGTCCTGCCCTCCACAGCTATAGCTCCATATCTATAGATCCTTGCGCTCTCTCTCTCTGCCTCTCTCGCCTGATTTATGCACATCAATAACACCGAACGAAACAAGGGGCATAAATCAGTTCAGAGGCAGAGACACGCACAGACAATGGCAAAAACAAATATTTGACTAATTTCAAAGATAGCAAGTGGGCTAACAATAGGCACGAGCAGACAATAGAACTCCGGAATAGACCAGGAATATAACCTTAAAACAAACTTGGTCAAACAAAGTTATGGCCTCTGTGGCTGACACACGAGAGAAGTGACAGAAAAGGGGGTAGGTTCGGGTAGGGTATTATATACACGAACATAATTAGGAACGAGTCGTTTTAATTGATGGTTAAAGCAAGCTCACAAGCGAAAACTTTGCACTTGGCTTGTTTATTAATGCATCCTTGGCTCCTGCAGCCATGTCAGCCTGCTTATTTAGCTCATTTATTTTGAATGGCAGCTTGGGCTAGCTAGATGCACTTGTGGTCAGCCGACAGAGACGGAGATACAGAGTCAGAGAGAGAGAGAGAGAAAGCTGGTGGCTAGATGTCTGGCAGTCTGCATTAATTTCCAGCTTAAATTGCGCTTCAAACACGCACGCACACTGCCGGCTTTGCATACTTTTAGGCACACACTCACTCTCACACTCACGCTCTCTGTCTTTGCGGTGTGCTGGAAAATTTATTAGCTCGGAAAACTCAGTCACCTCCTGCCTGCATCCCCCCGACACACCTTTGCCTGCGGTTGCACCTGCATCTAAGCTGATTGCCAGTTATCTGTGCATCTTTGTAGCTGTGCGGATTAATTATAGCCTTGTTTAGTTTATAGAGTTGTCTAACGGCATTTGCATTTGCATTTTCCATTTGACGACACCGATGATACCCCTCAGCCCAGCCGAAAAAAGGGGCACACACGCACACACACTGAAAACCATACATATTTGCACGCAACTAATTAGCTGTCAAAATAGCATAAAATCAACTGCCACGGAAAATGGGTGGGAAAATGGCTGGGAAAAAGAGGCCGAAAACAGTGAGAGAAATGTGAAAAAAGATTAGTGAAGGTAGGAAGAGATTATATTTCATTTCAGGTATTAAAGACGATATAAATATCATTGTAATTTGATTTTTAAAAGACTTTAAAAGACCAATAAAATCCTCCCACTTTAATAACCTTCATTAATTTTTCTAACCTCCAGACTGCAGTTCTTTGTCCTGCCCAACTTTCCTCTCACTTTAGAGAGCTAGCCAAGTCAACACAAGGGACTCCCTTGCAGCCTGAGATACAAATGTATCTCCTGCGCAGACTTACTATATATGAACCTATATATCCATTTGTCGGGCGAGTGTTTGTGGGGAAAGTCAAAAAGTTTGTCCAGCGGTTAAGACAGAGTAAGAGAGCTGGTAACTGGGAGTTTTTCCGACCCCTGTCTGTGTGTGTGTGCATAATCGAGCGGATACAATCATTTTAATAGACACGCCGGTGTTATAATTTATATGCAACCGTATCCGTTAGCAGCTCTCGTCCTCTCCTCTTCTCTCCTGGCCAACCGAAAAATGTGGCAGATACTCCTGGGCTGCGACCATGGCCAGAACCAGAACCAGAACCGACCGCATTTCTATGCCATTTGCATATCTCTACCCCCGTGTTACCCTTTGTCTGGCCATTATTGTGTTAATTTTCAGTTTGATATGCAGAGGAAGGCAGCAGGACGTTAAGGATCCATATGTGTGTGGGGCAGGGACAATATGGTAAATGGCAAAAAAGTTTCCACTGTGGCAGAAACAATGTGAAATATTTGTCGCTTGTTGGTCGCTCTTTGTGATGATTGCGTCCGATAATAACAATGATGATGAGGGGGGGAGGCGGCATTTTAGGAAAATTATGAAAACATTGGGGAGTGGTCTGGCCTTTCCGTAGATTTTAATTTCAACTGTGCCTGATTTTCCCCACTCATTAGTATGTTTTTTGAAAGGGTTTACAATTGAGTTGGTAAAATTTAATTAAGTTCCCAAAGGTGCAAGTAAAAAAAGGGTTGCTAAAAATAATGTTTATCTAAGAATGTGGAATTTTGAATGAAAATGACAGAAATAAAGAACTGAGAAGTTAGAAGATGAAATCATAAATATAATTATTGTTAAACCTAATTAATTACCAACAGAAGCTCTCATATTGAAACTGGTAAACAAACCACCACCACAAATAGTTTAAGCTACTTAAAATTCCCATTCAAATTTGACGAATCAAACACAATTATGAGTAAATAAACAAAAAAATACAACATATATAACATACAGCACATATTCGGTGCAGAGGCAATATAATTTAATTAACAATCGAGGCGAGAAAAACAATGAGAAATGTGAAAAAACAGATATTTATATATATGCACATGCAAAATGAACTGCCAACAATAAAAGCGAGATGAAGTCACAACGGCGGCAATTAAAGGGAGACCAAATATTAAATTACGAAAAAAATTAAAGTGCGCAGAAGGGGAGGTTAATTTTGAGGCCAACATAATTATGCAGAGCTTCTCTGGCCAGCGGACAATGGCCTCGCAATGAGAGATAAATATCAGCGATTAATTTGAAATTTATTGCATGCATTTAATAATTTATTAGTGCGTGAGCGCGAGTCCTGGCTTTGTTCCTTGTTGCTATTGCAATTTATGTGCGGGCAACAAGAACAACACCTTCGCAGAGCACAGCACACATTGCGTATACGCCGCATTGTTCGGTGGGCGAAACAAACGTTAATCGTGCTCATCCCTCCCTTTTTCCCCAGAGGGGCCGAAGGGGGGGGGGGGGGCAAATTGAAGGGGTGGCGGCATAAACAATTGCATTTAAATTGCATGCCTCGCTGTTTGACTCTTGGCACTGCACAGCATATATGTACATAAATATTTGTATGTATATATGCAGCGTAATTTTGGGCCCATAAATAAAAGGCAAACAACTCAATTTGCATTGCCGGAGGATCGGCGTTTAATATGACCAGGAAGTGGAATGTCCTGTCCAGTCCCTCCCTCTATATTCCACCTGTTTTTGTTATATTTCCCCCCTCCTGTAATTATCTCCCTTTAAGCCCCTACAAGTGGCCACAATCTCCCGCCATCAATTACTAATCTTGGCTAATTATTCGCAACCAGCTGTAAGAATTCATTGCTTATCCCCAAACTCGGACCAAAAAAAGCAAAGAGGGAGCCCAGCATTTCCCTCATCAACTCAACTCAGTTTGGACGTTTTCCATAGATTTAAACAAAAACTTTTTAATTAAAAACTTTTTTTTGTGTGCTGCTTCTCTTTCCCCCCCTGTTTTTTTTTTTTGTGCATTTTCCAGATTTCTTTTTTTGCGTTATTTTTTTTCTGCAGTTTTATTTTATTTATTTTTTTATGCGTCTTTTGGCTGGCATTTGTCTGAAAGCCTTTGGGGCTTCAACAACCGCAGCACAGAAAAAAGAACAAAAACGAAAAGGAGTAGAGTAATCAGGGAAACAAACTCGATTTGTTGTTGCCACTGCCGCCGCTGCAACAATTAAAATTGCGCCACTGAGCGCCACTTTCGGCATTGCGGCGGCCATTGGCAAAAGGGGCGGAGTGCGAAACTGGGCGTGGCAGCTAAAAACGGCAGCAGAAACAACAGCTTCACCACTTAATGTCACATTTCATTAGGCAAAAAAAAAACCCAAGCAGAGAGAAGGAAAAGCGGGGCAAAAAACCCAAGTTTAACCACTGGGAATTCTGAGGAAATCCCTGAGAGGGCGGGAATTGTGGGTGGCTGCTTCCAGCCATGAATGCTTTCAAGTGTTTGTGGCTAATAAAGAAAATGTGTTGCATACCTTGTGGCTAAATGAAAACGATGGCGGGCGAGGGAAAGGCTGACTGATTTGGTTGGAAAAGCGAAAGAAATTAAACTACAAAAACTAAAAGATATTCTGCTTCAAAATGCAAGAAGGAAAATTGCTAATCAGCAGAGTGGCAGCTGTTCTCCTAAGCAAGGACACAGGATATATAGGAAGCCTTCAGCTTAAACCGTAAATAATTATCAACACCAAATGCTGTTCATAATTATTTTATTATGTTTCTATCTAAGCCCATTCCCCCTGGTTTCTGCAAATTTAATTACTCACCAATTATGCACAAATCCATCAGAATTAACCACAATTAAGTAAAAACTTTGTTGCCCACTTTATCGCATTTCTTTTTGGGCTTTTCCCCGAGTCGTCCTCTGTCCTCGGTCTCTCGCTTCATTTCAATTATTCAATTTTACACCTTGTGGCATTTTACAAGACTACCAGGCAAGGCGGACAGCGGGGGGGCTGTGAAGGAAATTCTAGGGAATTTGGCAGCAGAAGACTTTCATTCTGCGGCGCATTAATCGCCGTCGAAAAGGACCAACTTTTGGCGAGACTCCTCTCTCTCTCTCACTGCCTTTTCCGCGCTGGAATTCCGCTGCGAGAAAGCGCGAGCAATGCCAAAAGGCGGAAAATCCACCCGGCAAGCAGAGACAGTTGGAATTTTGCAAGAAAACTCTAAATGAAAAATCGCAAAAATTCTTTAAGAAATACTTGGTACACAGGCAAGGAAGTAGAGGCAGGACAACTATGTTTTATGTTTTTGTGGTCTAGTAATGACAATTGGAATTCGTTTAAGCAGTTATTCTAACAATAGTCTACGACAGATCTTAAGTGTATAATACTTATATACATCTTTTAAAATATTCACAGAAACATTTTTACACAATTTCTCAATTTAGATTTATTTGTATCACTTGCTAAATTGCCCAAGAAGTTCATAAAAAGAAAGATTGCGAACAAAATGCACTTAGTTATAACATGATTACAATCTTAATTCACACAACAAATGAGTGTGTGTGTATATTTTTAAATTTTAGATATATTTTACAGCCTCCTAACCCGAACCCCAATTTAAATTTGAATACAAATCCAAACCTCACCTCACTGGCTGTTTGCCAAAAGAATTTGACTCGAAATAACACTGTCGCGAACTATAATTTGACACGAATTTATATATTTGAGTGTTTTTTTGTGTACATTTTTTAGTTGTTGTTTTTGCTGTTATTTTCATAGACCATTTGCAACACAACATTTGCAGCGAAATTGACAGATGCAAATGTAAGCGAATTTATAATTGAATCCACCGAATCGACTTCAATTCCAAATGAAATGAAATGAGGAAAAAATGTTCAACCGAAATGCCGAGCGCAAAAATGTTAAATTCTCGTTTGGCCAGCGTAAAATTAACTCATTATAAAATTAATTAAACAATCGCCGGGTGGCTTTGTGCACTCAAACGGTGAAATTTGCCGAAGGGGTTTGTGGAATGAGAGTTGGCAGTCAGATAATCATGTGTTTGCAATCAGTTTTCAAATCGCCAGCGGGCCGAAGGCAGCGGAAACTGGCAACAAACAAAGCAAAGGCCTACAGAGATCGTGGGGAATGGGCGAGTGAAAACAATAATAAAATCAATTTGTAATAAACCACATGGGACGCATGTGGAAAAGGCAATAAAAACGCACAGTAGTTTGTTGTTGTTGGCCAAAGCAGCAACCGCAAAAGAGCTTTAAAGTGTTGCATACTTTCCCGGGGGTAAACATGCGGGACACACACACAGGAAGTGGGTGGCAGCCAAAGGATATGGATATTGCGTATACGCTTTAAAACCCTGACAGCATCGACGGTAAAGCGGAGATTGTATTTAAATAATTTAAATATTCATACATACAGTTTTCAATTTAATTGAGAGCAGACATCAACTGTTGGTTAAGCGTGTTATACTTTATGCAATCCGTCAATAAAAATTCAATGGAATTGACAAAAAAAAAAAAACACTCACACACCGCTTAATGGAATGTGAAAAATGTATAAGCTCCTGGACGTGAAAAAACTATGTAAGAATACATTATAAATAATAGCAAGCAACAAAAAGAAAACTTTGAATAATAAAATATTGAGTAAACAAAATCTGGCAATATTTTATTGATAAATCTATCAGAATTACAGTCTAGACTCAATTGTAAAATATCATAAAAATATTAAATGCACAGTTAAATGCACAGTTTGTTAATATTTCTTATTAAATTTTTAATTAAATTTCCATTAAAATTCCTTATTTTTCCTGGTATTTCCCTTGGTATTTGTTGGGGAAAAGAACCTTCAACAGAGACACGACATGCAAGCTACGAAAACATGCAACAGCAACTGTCGCTCAATTGTTGCAACTTTATGTCACGATGGCAAAACATTTACTTGGGCTAAAAAGGTACACTCTGCCGCCCGGGACATTATTTTTCCGCTGCCTTGTCATTATTATATTTAAAACTCCATAAAAAAAAGCAAAGTGGCAAGCACAAAGTCTTTGGCATAGACAGGCAGGGCAGGGCAGGTGTGTTCCCCAGGAACACTTAACCACCAACACACACAGCACCCCCCACTTTGTGCACAAACGTGACAGCAACAAATATATATATATATATATACATATGTAAAAGATATATGCTTATATATAAAAATTGCTTCAAGGCTGAGTGGGAGTGGGTGGCACCTGCCACACATGTGCGAGCTGAGAGGCTTTCACCGGGAAAGAGTTTTCCACCTCTCCCTATTTATTTTTTATTTTTGTTGTTTCTGACGCCGTCGTTTCAAGCCCACTTAAGTCACATACTTACATACGCTTTACTTTCGTCTATATGTTTTTTTGTCTATAATTTTCATTTTGCCAGCACATTTTGTAACTTAATTAGCATTCTCATATACATAAATAACTTTTTATAATTTTTGTCTTGCCTTCAAGCAACAAAAAATAAGTGTCAACTTTTGTGTGTTGCTGTGTGCCTTTAATTAAGTGAAAATTAATACAAAGTGTAGGAAGGAGAATGGGTTTTTGAATAGAAAAGATTTAAGAAAATTGGGTAAGAATATTTTGGGGAATGTTTACACTTAAAAAACTTAGCTAACTAATTTTAAATCTCTCTTAATTTACTCAAGTCTATTAGATTACATTTATTTATAATTTCCCTCTTGCCAGACAGTTGTTCAAGATATCCCTGTAAAATCTTAGATGCCAGTTTGCTCTTCTTCTGGCCAACTTGGGCGTTGTAAACATGACTTAAAACAAGGCACACACACTGCACACACACTGCACACATGCATTGGCATTTTCCAACTTGTCATGCAGTTTTGCAAAAAGGAAAATATGTGGGCGACAGGGCAAGGCAGAAAGAGAGATAGAGACTGACACTTGTCAGTCCCTGCTTTCTGGCCTGCTCTTTTCAGCCTGACGTCACATAAATGCCTTTTAAGTCGCTTTAATCTCCTTACATTTCAAGTTGTTTGCTGTTGCTGCATAATTAATTAGTGAAAAATAGCAGACAACACGGAGAATAAAAGTGAAAGACGACGGCAAAGTTGGACTTGAAGCATTTGATGAGTGTCAAGAAAGGAAAATGGAGGAGGAAAAGCGTTGAAAGTGTTGCAGTGGCAGCCGCCTGTTTACATTCGAGGCAAAGGCATAAAAAGGACTCTCAAACACATGCATCAACCGCATTCTTTACTCTCCCTCTCTCACGCTCTCTCCGTGCGCTTTTCCTGGCTTTCCCTTATAGGGGTTTTCCCGCATATTTCCTTGCCGCTTTATGTCACTTTTACAGTACTTTTGTAGCTGATTATTTTAATGAAGCATCTTTTTGCAAAGTGTTTGACGCGTCTACATATTTACATTTTAACCTCTGTATTTTCTATTTTCCTCACTTTTCCTGTCTTTTTTTTCAACTTGTCAAGGTGCAACGACTTGCGGCCTATGCGGCGTATGAATGATATACGATATGTGTCTTCTTAGCAGCTTATTTCTTTACTTACAAATTATGAGGTTGCTTAAGGGAGAGTTCAGTGAACTTTACATACCTGAAAGTAAAAGAAAATAAAGGGATTTAGTTAAAGCTTATTAAATATTAAGATTTTTGGGGTTTTGGTAAAGGTTCTATAAGGCTAAAAATATATATATTTAATTTAAATCCCTTAATAATTTCCAGAGCTTAAACTTAACAACCTCTCTCACTTTTATATCCAGCAAAAAATCTCGAATCAGAAATAATTTTATGTAAAATGACAACTTCTGGTTGGCGAAAGCTTTCCCTGCTTCTAAGCTGGCACATTTAATGGCCAACCAGGGCGCCCTCAAACGACAACAAAGATTATGCACTTCATTGTCATCACTTCAGCGGCTTCACCTCCTGCGTCCCTGGGTCCTTCCTTCGTCCTGCCCCCCTTTCCGGCTGTCATCAGCTTAAGCTGCATGCCTCAAGTGCACTTAATGTGCAACACACAGCGGCACACAAACTACCACGAAACTGGGACATCAGCGCGCACAGTGCCCGCAGTCTCGGTCGCGTACTTTAAAATGTAACAAGAAAATTGGTAATTGCTGCAGGTCACCGCCCAGGACTCTCCCAGGAAAACACCTACAAAGGCACCGCAGCAGCCGCAACAACTTCTTACAGCTGCCATTACCAGCAGAAGGAAGCCAGCGGAAGCGGCAGCGGCAATTACAACAAGAAGGTGGCCCAGAAGCTGACTTGGCAGATGGCCTTTAACCCAGCTTCCAGTTTTCCTCCCTCATTAATGTCGCCCTGCAGGTCAGATAGCACCCAACCAACCCAAAGGGGTAGCAAATGTCCCTCTATATTCCCTCCCAAAAATAACGCTCAATCTAACTTCAATCGAGGCATTTCCTTTGCTCTTTTGCCAGATTGATTTCAGATTTGCAAAAGCTTGATTTTCCATGTTGCCTTTTATGGGGAGTCTTAAAGGAAAATGTCCTACTAACAAAAAGAGATACTTTGGAAGACACTTTAGCAAGTAAAAGTCATTGAATACCCTTTGTGTTTTATGAAGATATAGAAAACTTTAAGGCCAAAGATATCTTACAGAATATTTTGTATTTATTTAAAAGAGTATTTGCCTCTTTTAAACTATACCTTAAAGCGGATATACCCTTCTAATCTCCAATTACCTCTCACTCAAAACCCTTACCCCACAAAGGCCACAAAATTGCTAAGCTTCTCTCCTCTTCTGGCCAAGTATTGTTTTAATGTTATGGCCCAAAAAAAGAGAAGTTGCCGCACCGAGAAACTTGAAATTCATGCGAAACTTTCAACTTGGGAGTCACTTGGCAGGAAAACGAGCGAATTTCCCTGGCAGGCAGAGTCAGAGTCCATCGACATTTGTTGGTCCTGTGTCCTTCTGTCTGTCTGTTCTTTTTTTCTCTGCTTTTTTGTGTTTGGGTGTGCGAGTGTTTTGCCCAATTGTAATTTAGTTTGATGGGCGTGCCGCAGACTACGACAATTCCGTTTTACACCCCGCCTCGCGTCACATGTTGCATCATCAACCAAGTCCAGGCCCACCCCTCTGCCTCCCCTCTGCTGGATTGTTCTATCTCTGCAGCATCCTTGGGCCACCCATTGGGTTTTATGTGTTTGTAATTAGTTTTTCCAACGGGTAAAACTCCAAGGGCGGTTAGCTAATGCAGGGGGGCAGGGATGGGCGTAACTGTCGTAACGGAAACGGAAATGAAATTGCTTGCAATCATTTTTCAAAAATAGTAAATGGAATATTTTGTAATTTGAAATTAGCGCCAAGCAAGAAAGGCGCAGAACGAGAGAGAAAGAGGGTCTGGAGGGGGGTAGAAGATAATAATAAACAACAGCAGGCGAAGTTTCTCCAGTGACGGGGCAGTTGGGGGTGTCTTGGGGTTGGATTTTTGGCAATTTACAAAATGTGCGTTAAGCATTTTTCGAGGGGCGTCCGGGACTTTTAATGAATTTGCGTCTTAAAGCTGCAAGTAATGGCCAAAAAGTGTTGCCTACTTATCGCCCCGAATGGAAAATGTTTTTCCGCCGCACAAGGAAATTAAGTGTTGGCTAAATGCTGCCCGAAAAAGGGGGTTAAGCCGACAAGATGGAAATTGCCAAAGCAGCAAAACATCGTAAATATTAAAGATTCTTGAGAGTGATTTAGGTGGAGAAATTATTTAAGAATTGAAATTAAAAGTTTCAGCGAGAGAGGAGGTATTTCCTTAGGCTTGTTATTAATATTAAATCTTAATACTAACTATTTAATTTCTTATGTTTTCCCTTTTTACTTACAGGAAATAGTCCTTCCTGTAAGTATTATCCCCTACGTGACCATACAAAACCTCTTCAATCACCCCATCCTGGCAATTTCCATGCAAACGATAAACCATCAATGCAAAAACTTTCCCAAAAAAAAAAAAAACCGAGAAATTCCTTTCAACGGGAAATCGTTCTGCCCCCTCAAGTCATGCCCCAGACATTATCATCATCATTAAATGTCATTATGTAAATAAAACCAAATAATGGGCAAACCGTTTCAGCCGCTTTTTCGATTTCGGGGGCAACTTTTCAATAGCGAGAACCAAACAAAGTTGGCCAGGCAACGTGAAGTGCCTAATAAAGTTTCGGTCCTGCTGGAGGTCCTTCTCCTTATCCCCGTGCCCTCCCTCATAAATATGCGTCGACAATTCCCGCAAGGACTAAAGCCCCCAGGATGCTGAGTGAGGATAAAGCGTGTGAGAGCCGCTTGCGTGAAGTTTGCATGGGGCAAACATGGGGCAAGGCGAGAGCAGAGACGACACAAAAGACGATGCGGCAAGATTACGCATACGCCGTGTGACACACACAAAGACTAAGCAAATACGAAATTAGACGCTCGCCTAGGCTGTTTACCTTTTCTCTCTTTATTTTTTTTTTTGTTCTTAAATGCCTGGCTGCGCGCAATGAATTTGTTATGAATTTATAGGGGGCCCAAATGAAAGTAATAAGTTCCATGTGGATGCATCTTTTCCCGGCGCCAAACGTGCGACAAACGACCATGATTACGCTTTGAGTAAGACAACAGGGAGACCCAGTCTAGAGCTTCCACTCCCCGCTTCCTGCCAGGTTAACTCCAATTTGAGCAGGCACATAATGCCGACAATGCTGACAATGTCGTCTGCGCTCCGCTTACCCCCGCAGGCGCCAGAAAACATTTCTATTTGGCATTGCTTTCGTTTTCAATTTGCCTGCCGCCGCCGCCGCCACCGTCGCCGTCGTCGTCGTCGTTGTTGTCGTCATCTTGCCTCCAGCAGCTGTCCAAAAAAGTCTGGAAGGGAGGGTCGAGGGTCAGGGAGGAAAGGCCTTTGCCGTGAAAAACAATAAATATTAAAATAAAATTCGTTAGGTCGTCGGAAGCCGTACAGATCCGTTTCGCAAATGCTTTAAGCGCTTTGACAGTAATTTGAACATGTAATTTGAATGTTTCCCAGAGACACTCCCCGCCCAAGCGATTGATTTCGCCTTGTCTCGTTCGCTTTTGGTGAATATTTCCATTCCATTCATTAGTATTCATTAGGGTTAGCCAAACTCATTAATTATCGTGTTTAAATGGCAGCCAAAAAGTTTCATTAAATGCTGTTCAAAACGAGGTTTGCCCAACACCCGTTCAAGTATTTAATTTAAATTGAATAATTGCTCAAACTCTGACAATTAATTTATTAACAATATCGAATAAATATTGAATAAATCCCGACTTCATGGCTCCTTTCATAACTTAAATTTAGGGCTCAATTTCATGGTGTAGGTTTACAAATTGCATAAGCCAAATGCCGTATATTCAATTCAAAGGAAACTGCGATAGCAGACAGGCAGACGCAGGAGCCAAAAGGCAGGCAACTTGTCCTTGCAACGGAGACGAGAGATGCTGCTGTTTATAATTTTATCAACTTGTATAAATATGACAAATCGCTTTATGACTTCTCACGCAGCAGGAGCGCCACGTTGGCAAGGAAGGCGCCGCATTCCAGGCCAGAGAATAAGGGAAAAAGGGAGTCTTTCAAGGAGGCGGAAGAGGGGCAGGCCGAGTGGCGCCTTGCAGATACCCAAGGAAGCAGCAGCAGCCAGAAAAAAAAGGAATAAATATATATAAGGAAAAACACCAGCTCAGCAGCAGCTCCGGGCATTCAAGGCACCCAAAAACAAGTCACCAGAAGGAAAATAAAAAGGACCTGGGAAAATTCTATACGTATGCTTATACTAAAATAATCAAGAAAAATGCTTTCCACTAAATCAGCAGACGGCGGCGGCGGCAGCCAAAGGTTGCCCAGGAAATGAAAACCGCAGGCAGCTGACGACGATGACAGTGTGTCCGTTTTCCTTTTCTTTCGTTTCCTTCACCCCCATATTTTCCGCAGTGTATGGTGTTTTTTTTTTTTTATTGCAAAGTTATGTTCTGCGGTCGGACACGGGGCGTATGCGCAATCTTCAGCGTGCAGCTTATGCGCTTTTCCGCCTCACGCGCTTTTCCGACAAAGCTGCTGCACTCACGATCCTATCGAAGTGCCAGTGTGTTTTCCTTTTCCTTTGCTTTCTTTCATTTAATTTTATTCTTTAATTTTTACTGTCTTTGTTTCTTTCGTCTGCTCATTTGCATAATTATGTTTCCTTTTCGGTTTTCCAGCTATGAGTGTGTGTGTGTGTGAGGTGGCTTTTCTTTCATTTTTTTCCACGATGCCTTGTTAAATTGAGCGTTAAATTCGCTGCCTCAATATTTGAGGCAAACTTAATTAGTGTGGCTAGGGAACAATAACGTTTAAATTGTTTGCCAAGCTGCAGGGCAAAAAACGGAGGTCCTTGCAAACGTAAAATTTATGAAAAGACAATTATATAACTTTGTAAATGTTACAGGGAAGCTGATTACAAATGAGAGATACAAATCAAGGCACACAGAGCAGATATTTTACATTTTTTGAAAAGGAAATTCAAGAAACTCTCACTAAAAACTCAAAGAACATCAAATAAAATCATTTAAACTTGTTTTTAATACCCTAATTCCATTATATAATAACTCATTCCTGTGGGATCAACTATTATTATGTAGTTAACATTGAAATTTATATATCCATGCTTCCTTGATGGGCCAACTCAATTTTCAATAACATCCCAAAGTAATCCCCATTTCCATAACTTCCTTACAAGGACCCACCTTCGGCTCACTCAATTATCGGCAAACATAATGTGGACATCCCCTTGGATTTGGTGTCTGTATGCGACATCTTACCTGCTGCTTACCTTGCCAAATGGCATCTTGCCCTTAGGCAGCGAAGAGCAGCCCCCAGCTTTTGTGTCCTAAAATGCCGTCCCCCTTCATCCTTGTCGTATGCTACATAATTTTGTCACTAATCCGGGCAATAAGATTGTTTAATTTTGCGCTAAACTTAACGCTTTCTTTGCCTTCCTTCTTTGCTCCTTAGCTGGCTGGCTGGCTGGCAGCTTTTCCGGTTTTTCCTTGGCTTTCCCCCTCCAACCGGTGGTCTTATTCTGCTGGCGTGGCTTGTTTTTGTTTGGCATTCCCCAGGACGGAAAGCCCCAAAACCCCCAACCGCCACGTCTGATTCACAAAGCTATGCAAATTGAGGCACGGCACACCTGCCGTGATGGCGAAGGTGGAGATGGTGGTGGAGGCGGAGGCGGAGGCGGAGGCGGAGGCCATAGGAGAAATGGAACGTAACGAAATGGAGTCGAGGTCTCGGTCTCATGTGCATTGGCATACATTACCTCTAGTAAATGTTACAATCTAGTGCCGCTCCCGCTTTTCCGCCCATTCCGTCCCCCTTCCGAATGCTTTATTCACGCGTCAGGATCCATGTCCTGTGTGTGTGTGTGTGAGCCTCATTTCGTTTGATTTCGTGCCTGTCCTGGGCTTTGCAGCATTTCCCTTCGCCCTTTTTTTATTCTCCTTTTTTTATATAGATTGTGCGCTGCTTCCTGCTCGCTTTTGTGTGTGTGATAATAAATTTGCCCTGGTCTAAGGCTGGCACAAGGGGGGAATGGGGGATTCTTCTGGGGGATTGCAGGCAGCATGCTGGGGCTCCTTTTTCTCAGTTTGCCTTTTCGATGCTGCTGCTCCTTGGTCCTTCTACTTTTTTAAGGTATTTTTATGCAAACAAAACTCGAGTGTATGCAAATATTTGAGTTTTAAGTGTGTTTGCCTCCCACACACATCCACACACACACTCGCACACCCACATGAACACACATGGGAATGAAGTGAGGGCAGCAAAATTAAAAACCGACTCAAATGAAGCATAAAACAAGAAGGGAAGTACCAATTCTGAATGCCCTTTTGATACCCTTTCTTTGGTAATTTAAATAATGAAAATAGTATAAAATTCTAGACACTTTTTAAAGATTATATATTTAAACTTATAACTGGTTTAAATTCAAAAGCTTTTGTATAATTGAAACACAAACTTAAGGACGTCCCGAAAAAGGACAACCATATTCCACAAAACTTTCTTTGTTTTAACTATATAAAAACCCTTCATAAACTATTTACCCTCTTGTTGCCCTATCCTTTTTCATCCTCCTCCTGCTCCGCATTTGTTCATTTTGCTTCAATAAATGTGAAAATTATTAAATTAAGTGAGTGCCTTTCTCCAGACTTCCAGGCTTTCAACATATGCCATGCCCATTGTTTAACCCCCTGGTGCCCACTCCTTCTCAGCGGCTGCTCTTGCTCATCGCCTTCTGGGAAACGAAAGTGGTTTTATGTTTATAAGCAAATAAATTACTGTGTAAATAGGTTAAGTTCCCAGTCCTTGCCTCTTTGCAAAATGCCTGCCCGGGGCCCACGAAAACAACAATTTCCTCCCAGTTGGGACTTTGGCCCATGCACATGTGTGAGTGTGAGTCCTCTCGTATCCTCGTATTCTCGTATCCTTGTGTCTTTGGGGATTTGTTTCTGTGCCCTGCTCCATCTAATTCCTTTTTGTCAGAGTCGTGGCATTTAATGTGACAATTAAATTTCATTTTAAATAAAATATCTGAATATTATTTAGCCTTGTGTGTGCACATCCTTGAGGACCTTCAGGCAAATGTAAACGGCTGTAAGAGTGTTTATAAATAGGCAAAATCTGGGTTTCGAGATTAAAATTATTTGATTAGGTGGGGATGGTTCAGGAATTTTATAAATTTCAATGAGAGAAATGCAAATTTAATTTTGAGAATTTCCTGAAGGAATTTTTAAGGCTTTAAGTTGCCTTTCAGATCTTTAATTGGAAATTATTTATACATTTTATACATTTTTACACCTTAATTAAAGCCATACATCTTTAATTCAGCTCTGCTTTTACCTTGAACTCTTACCAAAAACGAAAATAAAGCTGAGACTCTAGCAGGTCATGACTCACAGCGAAAGTTCCCTTTTAGTATTCCCCCTCAATAAACACATTTCTAATCATTTCCCATCGAGTCACATAAATTGTCGCTATATCTTCTTTGCACCCAGAATTCCTGACACTCTCCCTGCCACTGGAGAATGATAAATTCGAGTCTCGTGTGTGTGTGTGTGTGTGTGTTCGCAATGAGAAATTATCAAATAAAAGTGCTGAAATAATTACAGAGCGAGGCGAGACGGAGAAATTGTGTGGCCAGAGAGTTGGCCGAAATGAAAGAAAAGTAATTAAAAAGTGCGAATGAACGAAATAAAAACCCGAAAACGATGGAGAAGTGAAAATTAAAACGAAACGAGGCGAGGCAGCAGCTGAAATTCGTTGACGCTTCCCATTAAGCTTAAGGGAAGCTGCTGGCTGTCAACGAAAGGATTAAAGCCAAAAATAATGATAATAATAATAATTATGAGTGAGAGACAGATTGTCACAAGTTGTCAAAAGTGAGTGTGGCATTATGGTTGGGGCTGGGGTTGGGGTTGGGATGGGGTCTTAACCTTCCCCATCAGCCTCTCGAGAAGACACTTTAAGTTCGTTGTTCGTTGCCAGCGCAGCTTAATAAACATAACTCATACGCAGCGTAGGCCACAAAGGCTCTCTCATCATCATCATTGTCCTGGGCCCCCAAACACTTGAGGCTGTCTAAGGATGTAAGGGTCTCTCAGTGTATGTGTGTGTTTCTCGAGTGTCAGGTAAACAAACAGGCGACGGAGAAAGGTAAGCCATAAGGCAGAGACGCGGGGAGAACGAAGGTTGGGTAAGGACACATTTCCTTGCCTTACAAGAGGACTCTTGAAACTATTATAAATGTTGACAATAATGGCTTTTTAAGCCTATTTTCCAGCACTCCGGAAGACCAGGCAGCCGCCGCAGCCTCCGCACCTGCGACAATAAATGTCATTTAAATGAATTCATTATAATAAGTCGGCTTGATAGATGGCATAGCCAGTAGCAGGAAATCGTTTTGTTGGACACCTCCAGTTATACCATATATATGTAATCAAGCATTATGATTACTGAGCGAAATGGACTGGACGGGATGGAGGAACTGGTCTGGGTGACCACAGCCTGTTTTTAATTGGGCGCACAAAGCTTACAAGCGTATTAACATGGCCAAAAGCGAACGGCTAAGTCGCCAATCTCAAATCGATTTGAGGAAGAGGAATCGCCAAGAGTTAATCCACAAGCCAGAAACCAAACCTCAAAGCATATGCAAATCATGTTTGACACACACACACATATGACAAGGGGGAAAAATCGAATGAAAATCAGAGGCAGAAGGAAAACACAGAGAGAGAGTGAGAGGCGAGAGACCGAGTAAAGCAATCTATGATACATGACTTTGTGCTGAGATTATAATGCCCGCTGATTGTTTAATCGCTTGGAAAGTGATGGAAAAGTTGCCCATAAGTCCCCAACTCAACCCACAGACTGAGATACTATATATGTGCCAGGAGAAAGAGCTCAGAGGAAAGCCATTCGAGTGTGCCAACGATGGCAGCAAGTTAATATTTCCATATGCCATGGAGCGATAATGTGATTAAGGTTGCTCTCTCGCCTGGCGAACGGGCACAGAGGCGATAACCATAACCACTGAGTGCGAGGACAGTTATTGGCACAAGTGGCAACAAAGTTGGGCCCCGAGGCAAGAAGGATTCTTATATTGCCACCCAGAGAAAGAGCTAATGAATGAAAAGGCTTGAGTTGAAGATAAACAAAAGGAAAGAACATGAAAATGTAAAGATAATCCACCAATAAAATAGTGTTCTTTGATTAAAAATCATAATTCTTTATAAACAAAAAGAAGAGCCTTTCCCGGGTACCTCATTTTTATACCATTAAATTCCATTGATATCCTTAAAGTCCCCCAATCAAACCCTTATTCCTTATCTGACCGAATCCAATAATGTTTATCTAGTCTCATGACAGCCAGCTAATAGTGACAGTCCTCTCAAAAGGCAACCGCGCCATGAATAGCATGTTGATGCAACACTCGAGCAATCAATAAGCCAGCGCTTTCGAGTAGCAACTTCTCTGCGGAACAACAATGCCGAGCTAATGCCTTTTCACCCGCATCCTCATACCCATCTTCCACACAAAACCCACACCGAACACTACTGAGTGATATAAATATGCGACCATTTTCAAATGGAGGACAACGCGGCGCCAGATAGATGGCACAAGTCTGGACTGGGAGTGGGTTTCGGGTGGGGTGGATCCTGCTCTAAGGATAGTTATAAACAGTAAAAATGTCTAAAACGTTTGCCAATCCATGGGATAAAATCTCTCTGGCCCAGCGTATTTCTTTTCAGTTGGCAGAGACAACAAACAAACGACAGTAAATCATTCTCAGCTGCGAATGGCGAATAGCGAATGGGATTTTACACTAAAAGCAATAGTTTCATATAGATAATATATATTTAAATGGGAATGAATAGGAAATCATAATAAGAAACTTTATTCTTGGAAGATATGTAAAGATTTTTATGTGAGAATAAAGTATTTATAATTATTTTTCAGAATTAAAATCTTCAGAGTTTAGCCATGATTTTGACCAGCAAAATGTTTGTTATTCTGATTATTGATTTGATTTAAATATTATCTAAATTACCACCACATTTCTGTCTGTGCACTCTGGGTGCCTCTATAGCTGGTGACTAGTTCCATTTAGATTTTTATTGTTGTCGCCATTTTTCTCCTGGGAGGAGAGACTTTTCGCCTACTTTGTGCTGCGGCAGTAAACATACCGAAATGCTTTTTGAATTGTAATTTTTTTTCCTGCAATCCTTCGGGCTCTCGGACTTTTGCAGCTCCTGATTTTGATTCCGATTCCGATTTCGATTCCTATGCTGCCGATGACGTTTGTCGATGAGCTCTCGCCCTCCCACACTCTCTGATAAGCGTGATTGAATTGATTTTCTATTTTCTATTTTCCTCACCATTGTTGCTGCTGCTGCTGCTGCTGTTGCGCCACTTTGCTGATGGATATCAATTGAAATGCTTAAACAGGCGCTTTGCGCATTTTCAATTTCGCAAAAGAAGAAAAAAAAAAAAGAGGAGACGGGGATTTTGTATACGGGAGAAAGATATTTGTTGATTTTGGCCTGGCCAAGCCGGCAACTTAAATTGTGCTGTCAGTTTTGGTGGGGCCCGTTGGGGGGGAAGCGGCTAAGCTCCCAGCTTTCGATATTGATTTCGCGTGCGAACGCATGTGTTTGAAAACTCGGGCTAAATGACGGAAGTAATCCATTGATTGCTCGGTCATTTTCCGAAAAAATAAGGAAATTTCAACACAGCTTTTTTGGGTGATTTTTTGAGGAAATCAAATACAATGTTGCAATGATTAAATCATAAATGTAAATGGTCAGCAGTAAAGAGAAATAAAATAATGTATAAATTATAGCAAATTCTTTTCTTTAAGAGGTGAGACTATGATTAATAAAGAAGCTTTTACTGAGAGAATAATTATTAAATTATGCAGCTTTTGTATTCTAGGTTGGCAATACTAAAACCCTCTTAAATTTAAGGTAATTCCCCTCTTTATGTAAGAGAAGCTATTTAAAATATGAAAAGCACCTTTTCATGCTTAAAGTAATTTAATTTTATCTCCCATTCCGGCTGTCAAATCAAACTCCCCTGACAGCCTTTAGTTTTATTCATTGAAAATATTTCATTTCCTTTGCCAAACACAAATTCCAATGAACTCCCAGTACTCCGCCACTCCTCCCCTTCCTATATCTATCTCATAATATGCAAATTCGATGTGTAAGCGACAGTACGAGTGTATTCCTGGCCTTCATTGTTCACTTTTTGCAGATATAGAGACAAGGAGCGGAGCAAGGAGAGGGCAGGGGCGGTGGCCGAACACAATTCAAACATTTATCGATTCCATTGTTGATTAGCATTTTCCACTCCACAACCGAAAGGCGCTCCTCCTCCGCTTCATTTGATTTTCATCATCGAGGCGGCGCTGAGCAAACAAAGCAAGAAATGCCAAAGGCAACTCCCCGAAACGTTTTGTCAACCCCTAGATTATGTTGTATATATGTAGTATATGGTATGGAATATGATAAGCACCTGCCCTGCTCCCAATCCTATTTGCTTTATTTTCAGCCCTGTCCGGCCTGGCACCTCTGTAATTTGATGACCCTGTGCGCTGTGCCATCCCGAAACTATTAAGTAAATTGAATATCTTTCTATTTTTGGTTTTTGCCTTCTTTTTCCTTTATTTTTTTGCAGGTTTTTTTCAACCCAAAATAGAAGTCGAAGGAGACCAAGACCGAGTCAGAGACTTGAGTTCTAAATTACACTAATGGACACCGAAATGTAACCGAGCAAACTTTTCAGATGAACTGCAAAATCTGCATTGGGAGCGAGTTGTGCCACCCAGAATGCAGATGGAAAATGGAGATGGATACCATGTAGTCATCATCATCATCAAATGACCAGGGAAATGCCTGGTTGGGTGGGGGCGAGGGGCAGAAGGAGCTTCTAAATAGCTGCGCTTCACAAGTGTTTGCCGCAAAATGTGTGCACAAGCAAACTTTTGACCATAAATTATGGCATTTATTCAAAAGGCAAACGCTCTCCCGGAAGTCTAAGGGGAGTATTATCCTTTCTACCCACTCATCCTCTGTGGATTTTCATTTATTAGCCTCTCGTCTCCCGCCTGTTCCAGAGGACCCCCAAAAACTTGCAATCCCAATTGACAGACAGTCTCGAAATTTGACCAGCCGTAGAGAGAGAAATTGAATTTCTCGTTAGGAGTCCCGACCCTGCACTAAGGGAAATTCTATATTCTGAAGATGGAAAATTAATTTCATATGATTTAGAAAATATATTTAATTTTTTTGGAGAAGGAATTGATATATTTTTAAACTTAAATAAAGGTTTTTGGACTTGGATTATTAAAAGAAATATTTCATAAGCATTATTTTGCAATATTGCTAAGAAAATATATTTCTAAATTGAAATTTCAGGAAATCACTCACAATTCCTAGCATAAATCTCAAACATTTCCTGTTTCTAAAAGCCTCCTGATTTTTCTTATATTTTTTTCCGCCTGTATAGAACGGAGATGGAGTTGCAGTTTTCAACCCAGAGCGGCAGCTGTCATGTAAAGCTCATTTAACAATGGCAACCGAGGCGGCATCATCATCGAGCCCAGGCCTCCACGCTCCCTTGCTCGGATCCTGTAGCATAAAAAGAGCAAGTTGCTCCATGGCGCGTGCAGCTCGAAGGCGCTGCTTGCCGCATGCCGCAGCTTCATTAAAATTGCAGCAACCAACCGGCTGATGGGGAAAAGGGTTGCAAATGGGGAGCGGGGGTTCAGGCGAAGTGCCAGCAAGATGGCCTAACGACGTCAGCACACAATGGGGCACACAATGCGGATGTGTGCGACAACAACTACAAAAAGGAGAAAGGAAAAAAGGAACCGAAACGGCAATAGAACATTCCACAATACACCCAAACGCCGGGAGGCTCAGTGAGGAGGAGGAGGTCCTGGAGTAGGGGGAGGAGCAGCAGCAGCAAGAACTGAGAGCGTGGGCTTAAAGCCAGCAAATGACGTTGAGTCTAAGTCGAAGACGATGAGGCACTCTGGGAAATATGGCGGAAAAGGATTGCTGCAGCTTGAGTTTTTGGGAATAATAAAACCATACTTTTTCTATACATAAAATAGGACCAATAAAAAAATATTCACATATAGAATTTGATTTTTAAAGCCCAAAGATAAACCTTTCTTAATTATCTACAAACCTCTACAAACTTTATTAAATATTTTCAAGATATTCCTTATTTTCCCAATATTTTCAGAACCTTACCCACTGTAAAAAACCGAGGCCCCAAGACGCCAAGGACCAAGACGGTGGCAAGGACAGCGACGACATCTCGCGTGACCTGAATTATTGGTGGCATATTGCCACTCATTGACTTTGCCGCAACGCCCGAGGCAAAAGAAAATGCGCCACTCGACTGAAAGGAGCGAAGGCAAAAAGGAAGGAAAAGGAAAAATACCCAGAAAGAGAGAGAGAAGCTCGAAGGCTGAGGAAATGCAAGGAGTAGGTCCATTCAAGGAGCAAGCTTTAAGTTTACTGGGCAAACAATTTGCAGCGACCGGCTTTAATCAATTTCTCTTCAAAAATGCAACAGTCAAGACAAAAGGAGCGAGAAGGATCCCCAGCATCCTGGCATCCTTGCATCCTTGCATCCTGGTGCGGCCTGGCCTAGCTTGGCAAGGCGATGGAGTGCCGACAAGGCTGACAATTGTTTGTAGAGTTTGTCAAGCGTGGGAAGCGAAATGCAACAGGAGCAGATTGTACTGCAGCAGTCTGAAGGAGAGCATTGTGGCAAGCAATGTCGTCCTTTTGCAATCCTTACAAATGTGACGCTGCTTTGTTTGTTTGTCTCGCTTTATTTCACCACTCGTCGACGACATTGCGGTTTAATAATGTGTAAAGTCAAAGTTATTTGATATACCCAAACAGAGAGAGGGATACACACACACACAGAGGGTCTCCCCAAGGATACCACACACATCCTGTGCTGTGCAGTTAGTCATTGCTTGAGTCCCGCCGCTCGCTGGCTTTTCTTCTTTAAATTTATTGGGTTTTCTGTCTGCCATTATTTGTTAGGCCCTCCTTCCCAGTGCCACGCCTTCTCGGATCCTTTTTCCCCACACTCACACTCACACACACACGTCTCATTTCGTTCGCGCGTTCCGCAAAAATTGAAAATAAATTGAATGACGTTTTTATTGATCTCGATTTTCGTTGGAAGCGGTCTGTGTTTCTGCTTTATTTCTCCTTTTCCCGTACTTAGTTTGACGCTTAGCTGTCGCTCGAGAAAAAACAGAGAAAGATATTGGAAAAAAACAAGTCTGAGTTGCGGCTTAAAGCGGGGAATTTTCTTTAATGTCAAGTGGAACATTTTTTTCTAAAGCGAAGAACAATTATTTACATTTCATTGACTGTATGTTTGATTGTGGGATTTTAATTGAATTTCTGCTTTACAAAAAGATAAAGCAAATAGGCGTGAAATTCCGTGATATTGCCAAACTTGGCTTTAAAATTCCACTTGTCAGTCATGGCGACATATTTCCCATTCCCATTCTCTTTTTTTTTTTTTTTTTTGTTTGTTAATCCAAAATTCAATCAGCCGCCTTCATCATATTTTTGCTACTCCTTTTCGCTGCTGCCAAATAATCCAAGACAGTCACTCAAAAGGTGACTCTTGATCAGCCCAAAGAGTAGTCACCTGTCTCCGGACTCCGTTCGCCTGATTGACACTCGTATGAATATGTAATCTCTCGTCGATGTGTCGACGGAATGAAATTGCCAGTCCAAAAGTGAACAAAAAATATTTATTTGTAGAAGGCGCCAATCCAACTCAACCCCCGACAGCGGAAAACTTGTGACATTTTTCATTGAAAGGAAGTAGAGGAATGGCGGCGGAATGTTAGAGAGAGATCCTGGCTCGCATTTATATTCATCCCGGCCGGGCATTAGTTTTTCCTTTGCCTTTGTCTTTGGCCATATGAAAAGAAATTGGCGCCTGGGACAGGGAACCTGTTTGTTGGTCAGAACGGGAAAGTTTATCTGGCAGAGAGAGGGAGAGACTCGTGAGAGAGTCTGCGACGCCCAAGTGCAATTTGTCAGGCTCGTGACTGGCTCATGGAGGAGCCAGGACGAGGAAGAAAATGCTGCGAATTGCTGCTACGGAATTGGGAATCCTCATCGCCTCGCTCCATCTTGGCCCGCTTCATTTGTTGGCTTAAGTAACTTAACAACTTTACGCTTGCAACTCGCGTACGCGACGCGACTCGAGTCGACTCCTTCGGCGACGTCCTCTTGTTTATATTGATAATGTGCCATTTATTTTATTTAAGGCATGCGCTCGCTCGCCCGCTCGATTTGCAGTCACGTTCCGGAATCGGGACTCAGACTCCTGCAAAGGCGACAGGACGAATGAATTGTGTAGGTTTCAGCAACTGCGAAATGGCACACTCGCACACATGTGAGTGTGGGTGTGTGTGACTGTGCAAGGACATGCCACAACTTGCTGTTGCATAATGCATTAAGTGCTGGGGTGGGAGAAATATCCTGCAGCCTGCAGGAGTTCCTCTGCTGAGTTATTGACTTGAAGTTTGTTGCGGAATTTCCAAGTGCAACGTGTGTAAGGCATAACAAATTAGGCGCGCCTGGCAAGCAGAATGTTGCAAGGATAATGTGATAGGTGTGGGTGGATATATAATGGCCCTTGATGGCGGACCAGACACTGCACTTGAAACTGATTTTCGGTGAGGCCTTAAGGCAACGAGGGATTTATGCAGTCTTAAGGCATTCCAAAGGGTTTGCCAAAGGTGTGGAATTAAATTTGTATCTTAAGGATATGTTTTGATATGTCCTTAAGGCAAAATAGAAACACAAATTCCCTGTCAAGTTGTTTCTTTTTACACCAATTACCCCGAAAAAAATCGCAATTTTTACAAATTGATTCAATGACAACCGCAAAGTTTTCGCTCTTTTCTTTGCATTTTCCTTCTTTTCCTTTTCCATTTTCCATTTTCCCTAACTATTGATGATTCCTCTTCGCTTTCAGTTCCTCTCATTTGTGTGCGCTCTATTTCCCATTTTCTGGAAAGTTTTTATTTAAATTGGATTTGCGCTTCTTTCTTTCGTTTGGTTTATTTCCTTTTTTTTTTTGTACATTAAGTTGCTTTTGCCATTCATTTCTTCTGCCCGACTGCTTATTATTATTATCGATTTCAATGCTGCTGTCCAGCGATTTTTCATGGCAAATTGGAGAAGCGACAAAAAAATATATCGAGAGAGAGATAGAGCAATAGGGGATAGGACACATAATGGAATTAAAAATAATTGGATGACATTGAATATGTGGGTGAGTGAGCAGAATCAGAAGAGGTCCTTGTCAGAGCCAGAGCCCCAGTCGGAGAGTTCCTGTTTTGTCTTTAAAATTTAATTACCAAAGTATTTCCGAGGCGGCGCTCGGGGCGAGCCGGAAATTCAAGCGTCAACTACAAAATTGGAATAAACAACAACACAGAAGCCCCCGAAGGATGTCAAAGTGGTAAGCTTTGTTCCACAACCTATCTCCCTAGCTTTTCTCTTTTCATTCCTTTTTTTTTTTTGTTGTTTTTGCAAGAGCGGAAGAGTTGCCATTTTCATTTTCTTTCGCCTCCGCCACCATTTTCTTTCATTCTTTTCGACGACCATAATTTGCATGGCATGGGAACTTGACTTTTGTTGGCCCGCCGAAAGGGAAAAGCGAGAGCAGGCCGACGCGGAAAATATGTTGCAGCGCCGCTGTGTTGGTCGGAATATAATAGAAAAATAAGGTGCCACACAATATGGCCGAGAGCTTTACAGTTGGTTAAGTAGCAAAAGCGCGCGAAAGGATGCCGGGGGGAGGGCGAAGGGGAGAAGGTAAGGAGCCAGGCGGCGGGATAAAGTGCCAGCAGCCAACCCGGCAGCCCAGAAAAACTCTCGGGGAAAATCGAGGCGCGCTATAGCGCCAGAGCATGGCGTGAAAATTGTGTTGACAAGAAAATTATAAACCGGAAAATGTTTTATGTTGTGGCTATACGATTTTTCTACCCATTCTTATGTCCTTTCTACTTCCCTTCTTTCCCTCTCCTACAGCTCTCACTTTCATGCTTGGACTCCGGCTCTGGCTCTGGCTCTGACGCTTCCTGGCCAAGTGGCTTTTAAATTTTCAGATGGCTCATTGTGGTCAAATTAAATTGAGGGGAAATTACCAATGAAATGAAGCCAATTTGCTGAAAGGGTCAAAGGTTGCTAAGCGAAAGAATGAATGCTAAAGGGAAAAGGATTTTTGTTTATATTTTTTTTAGTGTGACTACAACAAAATAATGATATAGAGGCGCACGTTTAACTATTAACTTGAGACTAAAACATAATTTTCTAAAATTTTTCATCTAGATCTCATTAATTTACCTTCAATCCCGGCATTGACCCAATTTCCACTTGAAACTCTTCTTCAACTTCTGCTTTGTAGGCCAAATGGCATTTGAAAGTCTACAATGCGGCAATGTAGCAATAAATTAGTGTCGCGGCCGCAGAGAAAGAAAAGTTTAAATACACCCAAGTACACGTGGCATATACATACACTCGCAGGACTTGTACATAGGCCTTTCGTCCTCGAACTGGCGGCCATTATACATGCGTATATAAATATATATATCTGTACTATGTGCTGGTTACTTGCCACGTTTAAGTTCGTTAAACATTTAAGCCCAGCTTGGTTTTGTGTGTCAAGCACACACACACCCAGAAGTATATGTATGTACGAGTATGAAAACTCTCTGGTGGGGACAGAAAAAGAGGTGAAAATGAGTGCAAACACACTCGCCTACAATTACAGCTACTCAAAAAAGGGGGGAAAAGTGGGTGAGAAGGCTGGGGGGGGGGGGGGGAAATGCAGAGACCGGTGGAGGCTGATGGAGGAAAAACGCTCGGCGAAACGAAATTGCTCGGCAACTTTACTGCATAGTTAATTAATAGGATAACACAATTAATTTGTGGGCAATGAATGTCTGAGCTTTATTTGCCGCCCAGCCAGGCAAAAACTACAAGTGCCCAAGGGTCACTGGGCGAGTGAGTGTGTGTGTGTGTGTGTCCTTTTCACATCCTTATCCAACTTGCAGCTGCTGCTACTAGCCCCCCCCCACCAACACACACACAGATGATGTGGTTCCTGCAGTCAGAGAACTCGCTTATCACGCAGCTGTGGCTTCGGATAATTGCCAAAAGGCTTATGAGATTTTCATGGCCAACCCGCTCCTAATGATCCATCAAAGATAATTGGAATTGGTAGGGTCCGGTGAGATTAATGATGACTCGGACCATATATATATTCGGATAAACAGTGAAGTTTCTGACCAACAAATTATGAATATTAAATGTAAAGTTCATTTGCCAGCGTTGAGTTTAGGTTGTGAGGTGGATTTTACATTTAAACTAAGTAAACAAAACAAAGAGTTATAAATATTTAAAAATATATTAAAGGGCAATTTATATTGTAATATTTCAGCAAAAAAAAACAACAAGTATCTTTATTTTGTAATATTTTAGCAAATTAAAGCAGAGACTGATTTATAGTTTAAAGGCTGCATCAAGAATTAATTATGTATAAAGAAAGCTAAGCTGACTTATTCAAACTAACATTATTTTATAAACAACTAAATAAAAAGCTCTTTAAATATTTTATTTTAATTTTAAAGCCTTTAATAACTTTGCTTCTTCCACTTAAAACTTTTATATTTCAAGGCAAGCTTTATAAATACTTATCTCCTTTCCGCTTTTAACAACGAACAAAGAACATTTTGTAATATGACTAATACATTCATTGAGGCTTCGGCCCAAAAGGCAAACAAGGCAAAGATGGTAGGACCAGCCAGTGGCTCAATTAACAAGGACTCCTCGCTAACCAACCATCCGCAAAAAAAAAAGTATATAAATATATATGTATATACCCTCTGAGCCGTGGAGCTACTTACAAACATCAGTTTTAACTATTGTTTGCACACTCGACTCAAGAGCGACGAGAACGAGCTGTAGGAGGTGGCGCAAAAAGGACGAACTATGCCCAACTTTAAGGACCTGACTCGGGCTTTTTTTTTTTTTGTTTGGCATAACAAAAGGCCGTTGGCCAAACAAGCTGCTGCCGCCGCTGCTAGCGACGCCTAAAAAGCGGCAACCAGAATTTTCAAAACGTAATTTTTTATGCTGTCACAAATTTGATGGTGATGCTACGGTCCCTCCTCCCTGCACCTCCCTTCCTATTCCTATCCTGATGATGATGGCATTTTGTCAGCATTATATAGTATACATAAAATACTCCACTTTATGTTGCCATTCTTTGGCAGTTGTTTGCTAAAAAAAAAAACAAAACAAAACAAAAAGCTTTATAAGGAAAACACCCGCAAAAAACACGCAGCCCACAAGAGAGGCAACTTAATTTTTTGTTGCTGCCATTGTCCTGCAGCAAAAAAAGAGCTCCTTTCACCCCTTTGTTTATGCCTTTGCTAATTTGCCGCGTTGCCTTTTTTTGATTCAATGGAAAACAAAAAATTCAGGGAATCCTGGGAATCCGCTTTTGCCTTTGATTTTCTTTGCCCTTTGGCAGGTTGTTTGTGTCAGGTAAGAAAATGCAAAAAATTAACGAAAAGATCAATAGACTCGGGCAAGGAGGTGGTTGGTTTCTCTTACATCTAAAACAAAGACTTAATTTAATATTTTAATTATTTGAGCTTTACCTTGAAGTTGTCCATGTCTAAGAGTTGCGAGGCCTAAAAATCACTCGAACGGTGATAAACGATTTGAAGTTAAAGTTTAAATTGTTTTTTTGTTTTTTTAAGATTACGCAGGGAAAAACGTAATGCCTTTCCCTGTTAATTGGGTTATAATGATTCGGTTCGATTGGTGGTGGAACTCTCTTATTTTGTAAGCCAAAAGCCAAAGCCTTCTACTAATCGGGACCCAAGACTCAAGCACACACACAATTCTCAAGCTCAGCTCGGCGCTTCAGCTGCATTTAAGTTTAGAGAGACAGCCACTAGGATATATAGTGTGTATTTAAGATATATCGAGTATATATATATAATATAGAAGCACAGAGATACCAAAAACAAAATGGAGTTTATAAAAGCACAAAAGCACAAACAACAAAAGCGAGACAAGATCAGTTTTCGTTGAGGCCCTAAAATCGGGAATTTGGTATTGGTTTCTTATCATTTTTTATATTTTTTGTGGGATGAGAAATTAAAAAGAGACTTGAAGCTTACATTCTACGAGTCACACAAAGCAATAGAGGGGGGCGGAGAAGGGGTGGGGTTTTTTAAGGGGGAAATCTAATTTGTGGGGAATACTGACCTTGATGCTGTCGTAACAGGCGGTGACCTTGCCGTTCTGCACCTCCACATTGGCCGGGGGATGGGCAAACTTGCACTCGGTGTCCTGGCGCGAACATTTGTTGCGCTGAAACTCCCGACAGACCTCCAGTTGCAGCCAGCGCGAGTCCTTGCCGTTGAGCAGGCTGTTCATATTGACAACGTTGGCCATCGTGTTTTTGTTTTTGGGTTTATATAGATTTTATATAACTAAACTCTGGTTACGGATCTGGGTTAGCTGGAGTTTATATAGTTTTTATAGCCTAGCGACTAGATTTCTTTCTGATTCGCTCCTCTCGCGGCACGCACACACAAAAAACACTAAAATCAAGAGCACAGATCAGCACCTATTTGATGTGTGTTTACATATAGCATATAGATCTATAGTAGATGGTATGATTCAGTTGGTTTTCTTTAGTTCTTTAGCGTTTTTGTGGAGTACAAAGCTTGTGGGGATAGCTGATAGCTTGGGCTATATAATTTTGATTCAAATCGAACGCTTATTCAAATATATATTTAGATGTGTGTTGGTGTATATATATATCTATAGATAGACGCAGTTGTTAATTTTGTATTTATTTTTTATATATATATATATATATTTTACTGCTTTTTTGTGTGTAAGCTGATTTTACATTATCTGAAATGAGAGTAAAAAAGAGAAATAGAACTTTAGGATCATACCAACTTGGTTTACATTCCAAGACAGATAAATAGTATGGCGAAAGACAGAGACAGATATTTATCCAGAGATAGAGATAGAGAGACAGAGCGATTCTAGGTTGAAATGTGTGAGATGTGGAAGAAACTGATCATGTATATATTTTCTTTGGGGGTTAGTAATGCGCAGATCGTTGGTGTTATGTTTTATATGCAGAATGCAGAATGCTCAAATGATAAGACATAAACAAAAGACAATAGACATAACCATAATATAGAGTATTTATTTTGCGATAGATTCCTAGGCTAAATATATGTATGAGCGAATGGTGTGCAAAAATAAAAGTTCTCGTTCCATACAACTTATGATATAGTCACTAAAAATAGTTTGCCACGAACGGATATCTGGGCTGTATATGTATGTATTTATGAGTATATAGAGCGTGAGCAGCGTTTGGCATCCAGTTTGCAGCTTCCTGGAGATTGGAGGGGGGCGCAGGGGGGAGCTGAGAGCCAATAGCCACAGCCAAGTATAGCCAAATTAAGCCTAGGCCCTAAGGCAGTTCAGCGCAATGCACATAGACCAAAATAAAAATTAAAACTACGCATAAATATTATCAACTAAAGTGCACTAATGTTCGCAGAGATATACAGATTTTTTATATATAACTTATTCGGACGCGGATCAGCGGTGTATATATTTTATTTAATTTGTTTTTCGATCGTTTAGCCAAAGCAACATTTAAGAGAGAGACACACCCGCCGAGAGACAGAGTCAAGTCGTAAGTTCTATCTCGTATTTTATAGCAAATGGTAAAATATGGTTAAACGCACTTACCGATCAAAAGATATATATATTTATTATCAATTAATTAAGGACTGTAAAAAATTGTATACAAATATATGTAAATAAATATATTCAGAAATATTAAGAGAGAAGTGAAAATAAAGTGTTTCTGTAAAACCGCAAATGATTCAATCATCGATGACGGCACACAATTCGATATTTATATTTTGTTGTCATTAGCTTTTGAGGATTGTTTTTGTTTATTTGATTTGCACCTCCCCCTGCCGCCAGCCGCCCCTTGCATTGTACTTTGTTTGAGTTTGTTTTTATCTTTATTTACCTGCCGGCTTGCAACAGTTGTTGTAGTTCTTGTTGTAATCGTGTGAGTATATGTGTGGCATTAATCTTATCTTATCATCCGAAACGGCATATGAATCAAAGTATTTCGAAAAATGGAAATCTATTAAAGCTTTTCCCTGCGCCCAACGCTTTTCCTTTGCTGCTTTTATTTATTTTTGGGGCCGGGCAGGAGGAGTGTTCTTGGAAAATTACAAAATCTATAAAGAAATGTTGCAATTTAAATTTAATTAAAGATAAACAAAAGTTAAAGGAAACTTTAAAGTGTTTAAGTTTAAAAGCACATGAAAAGAGGTGTGTTTTAATATAAAAATCAAGAAAAGAAAGCATTGAAAGCCAGGAACCAATATGAACCTTTTGGCAACCAACAGAAATTTATAAAACAAAGATTACTTTATTTCCTGTGATAGCTAAAAGATATAGATTGGCAAGACTTGTTTACCTAGAAAATAGGCAACTTTTCAAACAAATATTTAGGAAAACAAATGCTTAGTATTCATGGAAAATATATATAATACATTTCCCATTCAATTCAATCAGAATTTTTGTCTGGAAACCAGAGACTACCAAAATTTCCTATCTCTAGACATTTGGCATTTCGAAAGATATGGCACACCGACACACCGACACTAAATTATCTCAGCCAAGTTAATTCGAAAAAGATACCAGCGGCGGCCAAGACAATTAATAAACTTTGTAGAGTATACACACACTATAGTGTATATGTGTGTGGGTATCTATCTATTTTTCATTAGTATATGGATTTGTGGATACGTCCGCATGATGTCAGCTGCAAATTGCTTTTCCGTATTTCAACTTGATTTCCAAAGATATAAATTCTGACTTAATTTATGAGCTGAGAAATTGAAGTCCCATCATCTGTGTAACAGTGTATATGTGTGGGCTAATGTTTATGGCATGTATTAAAATAATTCTTGAAAACTTTTTTTTCGGCTAAGGCGAAAAATCTCTAGACACACACCGCACACACACACACACACCGAACAGTGAACACGCAACAAACGCCCACACAGAGAGGCGGACGTGGCTGGGCATCAGGCTATATAGAATATATAGATACAGATTCAGGCACTGAAATCGAAACAGAAACAGAAATTAGCAGCCGTGTCATTGACGCAGTTCGAGAAAATTTATGGCCAGAAGCGGCTGTGGAAAACTCGCCACGAAAATAAACTTCCGAATAGTGTTTAGACGTGAAAATTGGGCCAAGAATAATCCGAAGGTTCTCCTGACTGTGCGGATATATGTCTATAGTATAAACCATCGATGGGTGCATCCGCCGACCTACAATCAACCTTCGCTCGATCTTTTATATATGGTATGTAAGGACCCTCACATTTCGGTTATTAAAAAATCATTAAGAGGAGAAAAAGATATAAAAACCTGCGGACAAAAAGCGATGCAAATTGATGTAGACCCAGACCCCAAAGACAAACAAGTTCAACAAGTTTTGGTCTTTAGGTTTTGTTTTCTTTTTTTCAGGTTTTTTTTTCGGTTTCTGTATGTTTTTTTGAAGGTTAAACTTGCCGAAAAAAAATGTGGCAGCGAAATACTCTGAGAATCGGAGAAACCGGCAGTCAGGAGAGAGTGAAGATTGAAAAACTGTTAATTTCCAAAGTTATTAACGCAGGCCCACTAAATATTTGTTCACATTTCGCATTTTATAAATGTTTATGCAAGCTGAGTCAACACGAAAAAAGGGGAAAATAGCAGCTGTGCTGCTTGAAGCATATTTTGGGGCAATCCTAAGTGCATCTGGGGGTTATTTCCAAGTCCAAAAAGTTATAGGTTCTTAAAGAAACCAAGAGAAAATATTTAAAAAAGGTACAAAAAAAAGACTATTTTTTAACAATTAAAAATATATATACATTATTGTTAAAGTTTAAGAAAAATATACAAAACGATAAATACAAGTGAAACCTTTAAATTGCCTTCCTTTTTAATAAAATTAATTATTTTTCTTCCCAAAAAATTATTAAACCTTGTAAAACCCCGCAGAAATATATATCAAAATATACAAAAGTTTGAAAAAGTATATAAGAAACAGAAGAGGCTAGATTTTACCAAATATAAAGAATATAAGCCTGTTTTTAAGGTTTATGATCATTTTATTATATTATAAATCTAAAAACAAGCTTTAATTTAATTACCTTTTTTAGGTAAATCTTCAAGATAATTTACTACAGACAAGAAGTTTGAATATAGAACAATTTCTTTACATTAAAAATCGAAAAACTGATAAGAAACAATTATAGGATGATTACAACTGATAAGATTATAAAGTTAAGGCCTTAATCGTCATATTAAAAATAGTATTTATGGCAAGTAAAATATATTTAAAGAGATATTTAGCTGAACTGCAAGACCAAAATATAGGCAGTTGATTCATTCGTTTCCAATCAATTATCCGCTCCCAATAACTTATCCAGCCATCCATTTCCCCACACACATGCCCCATATTACGTAGAACCCATACCAAATCGAGAGCGTTTTGCTGATAAGACGACAAAAATACAACAAATGTGTATAACGCTGCCAGTTCACACTTGGCTGTGAAAGCGTATATTGTATATTTTGTATTTGCAGTATATATATTTTATACTTTTTTTTAGATATGCACAACTCATGAGAATTGTATACAACGACTATATCAACTCGAGAGCCGACTCACACACGAAGTTAACCCGCACGGGGCAAAGTTATGACTAAGGCCGATGCCGGAGCCCAAACACACACAAGGTGGCTTCGAGGGCCAAAAAGCAGACTTGTAGCTCTCACCCCAATGGCGACAAGTTAATGCATTTAAAGAAACATTTACGCAAGCGAAGCCGTAGCAAAACATCGGTCAGTAACCGCTCTCGTTGGCTCTGCAACATTATACAATGCTCCTCTAACACCGCGGGGAATAAAATAAAATAAAACAAACCCAGGGCCCACCCCAGAGCTATGACACATATATTTAACGATGCGACCATAAAAAAAAGTGAAAGAAATAGGTGAAAACCGGGGAGCTTGCTATCAATATGCGAGATAAGATAGAGAATTATGAGTATATATATGATATTTGCAAAAAATATATAAATATGGCTTTAAGCTGTTTATATGTACATTTTGCAAAAATATATCCAAGATAAATAAATCTATTATTAAAGTTGCAGTTGGAAACAGGAAACTTTCCCGTCTACAAACGAAGCATAACCAAAATCACCATCGAAAGATGTTGAGATTTAAATGTCAGCCTTAAATGGCAATCGTTTGGCTTTGGGCTTATGTCATGCAGGTGGGTCGCAGATGGCTCTAACTTATTCTTTTCTGGCCAAAAACTCCTCCAAAAATGGTGCTTTTGCCTTGCCTAATTAATTCTCATTGTCATCCATCTTGACTTGGTTAATTAATTTGGCAGTACACGATGCGTGGGCCACAAATGTTTATCTTTTCTCTGCTCTTTTTAATGTCTCTTGACTCGCTGACTGATTTCATTGACAGCTATTAGTGTTTTTTTTTTGTTTGTGAAATCTCTTTCGAAAGTTGCTGCTGTTAAGATACAAAGAGAAAAAGATACATTCATATTCACTGCGGATTGCATTTCTCAGGCAACTGTCCCTTATTTGGTATCTGTATATAATTTGGCAGAACTTTCGAATGGGTGCTGAAAAGATTTCCAGATCGAAACTATATATGGTCTAGGTATGGCCATGACTGATGCGAAAGCAGATGAGAACGAAGCGTGTCGAAAGCGTGAATAAAGGAATTATGTATATAAGTAGGAAGACCGAACGGATTTCAGGGCATGATAAGTCCGGGTTTTAGAAAATATTATGAGTAACCTTCCCTTTTTTCAAAGATCAAAGTTCAATATATTCATTACCCTAGCGATTACCTAATTCAAAACAATTTAAGTATGGACCTTGGAAATCAACTTTATTGAAAAACCATTAACTTTGATCTCAGGCTTTCATTTTCTTTGAAAACCTTGCCCTAGTCCCTACTGAACTCGACTTATTTCGTATCAAATTCAAAGCTCTTTGTCACGTTTCTCTATCTATTTGCCGAATTCATATTCAAATTTTCGTTCACACAGACAAATCAATTTCTTTAGACTTAAAACGCGATCATCACTAATTACGTCAGAGGTAGGAAAGCTATATAATGTCTGTATATATATACAAAACCCAAAGAAGAGGCCGAAAAAATAAAAGCGAACGAGGGAAATCAAAAACAAAAATTC
Organism: Drosophila anomelani; assembly: GCA_035045905.1. Taxonomy (NCBI): domain Eukaryota; kingdom Metazoa; phylum Arthropoda; class Insecta; order Diptera; family Drosophilidae; genus Drosophila; species Drosophila anomelani. The sequence continues at coordinate 12,958,039 of JAWNOO010000032.1, forward strand.
ATAAATGAGAGCTCTGCTCTCTATCGCTCTCATATACTATTATTTTTTTGGCATATTCATAAACTTTTGCTTATCTTGAAAATACGAGAGCGCCACACAAAATTGAAATTCAAATACTAATGCAAACACCGAGGAAGACGAGAGTCAGAGCCAACAAATTTTCATAGATTTGTGTGCCCAATTAATTTTAATGTTTATATTTTGCTTTTTTTTTTTTGGAAACGAAAATAGATGCCGGAGAGCGGGAGAGCAATATTTATAAAATTTAAAAATTCCTCAGAAAAATGCACAAATTGAGAATTGAGTTAATCTTTGAACTAATTTGTGTACACATAATCACATTGCAGACACGCCTCGAAAGCCGCACAGTCTCTGGCTCTTTCCCCCAAAAGGTTAAACAATCAATTCTGCCTTCAATTGATCTCAATTGTGCGTTGGACCAAGGGACCAAAGGGTTAAGAGGGGCGAAGTATAGCTGATGACAAAATCGAAAGTGTAGACAAGCAAAAAGAAGATTTCAAAACTAGAAAATATTGTTAAAAAATTATAAAAGATACTTGGAGATGTTAATGAATTTATAGATATTTTGTAGAATATTTTAAAGACCTCTATCAATACTTTCGCTGAAGTTTTGTCATCTCTACGCTAATGTTATATTTTTTTATGTTTATGCAAAATTTTAAGAACTTTGTTATTTGCTCTGTCAGCCAAAAAAAATATATGTACATATATATTTCGTTGTAGGGAAAAATAAAAGGAACTTATTTTTGGACTGCTTGCAGCACTTCCAAAATGCTGCCAAAAATGGAGAGTGGGGTTTTTTCGGCTACTACTGATGGGGCTTTCTCATCTCTGTGTGTGCGTGTGGATGCACAGCTGCAGATACATCCAAAAAGATACATCCAAAATGTGCGGCAGCTGTCGCTTGTTATGGGAGATGCCACAGATACACAGATACTCGGGTGCTGGGAGGTACAACATCAACAACCAACGAAACACGTTCGAAATTTCTTTTTCGACTCGGTGTGTGTGTTTTTGGCATGTGCTAAGAGAATTATGTTAGGGTATCTCAGTTCTGTATATTTAAGGAAGCCATAATCGAAGGTAAATTAGGTGTGAAATAAATTTAAATGGAATTTTTCCAAATATTATAAAGTCAACAAAAGAAAACTATTGGAAAATTAATTTTAAAAAGTTGGGGAACTTTTTAAAACACGAAACCTATAAAATATGAGATTTTTGCTTTCATTGTTTGCTAGAAATGAAACTCTTTTGTTAAAAAGAATCCGTAAGATACATTTCGAGTTCGAATCTCTAAGCTCTTGTACAATTCCAGACTCCAGCTGATAGTGAGTCACCCTATTCTTACGATTCTTCCAACCTCACAGATACTATTTGTTTTGTGTTTTCTTCTTTCTTCCCGACTTGTTTTTGCTGCCTCTGCCAGCGTCGCAGCTGCTCAGCGCTTATTGAAAAAAAGCCAAAAACAAAAACGCAGGCGAAGAAAAGTTTTTGATATTTTTAGAAGATGAAAAAAAGACACGAGCACATGTTTCAAAATATCAAAAAAAAAAGATGAAAACTAGAAAAAGGCGAGAGCCCAATGAAATTGAAATCTAAAATCTTTTGAAAAGGAAGCAAAATGTTTATAAGAATGAAAAAAATAAACTAAAAAATAAAAAGAACTGGATAGAAAACAGACCCCAATGAAAGTACTTGTGGAAAAATGTTTGGCTATATTAAGATTATTATATTCATTGAAGTTCATAAGGATAATTTTCAAGATATGTTTTAAAATATATTAAAATATTAACAATCAACATTTTATTCATTTTCAAACCTAATGAAACCAATTTAATACAGTTTTTGCTTTGAAATTTATGAATATTTTTCCGAAAACACCTTCAACACCCTTCGCCTGAACTCTGACACCTTTTCAAGTGCTGTCATCTGGCATCAAACTTAAATCGCGAAGCGTACAAACAAACAACTAAAAACAGCGATTTTTCCACACTTTCGACATTCGAATGAAGGAGGGGGATTTCGGGTGGGTGTGTGTGTGTTGTTGTTGTTGTGGTACTCCCATCGATATTTACGACCTATTGAGAAGAGCTTAAAGCAAAAAACACTCTTACTACAACTCAAACACACATATTTCTTTCTGACTTTTGGCGAAAAATCGAATCGATTAGTCATGCCCAAAAGTCCTCAAGTTTTCAAACCAATCCCCCTCTTCCTTGGCGTCTTTAGTTTGGGTCTCGATTCGAGTTTGAGTTTGAGTCTTTCGAGTGGCGCAGTAAAAGTGAATGACTTGTCAGAGTGTATTGAACAGAAATGGACAGAAATAACAATTCATTTTGGCATTTTCCAAACGATTTCTTTGACTCACATTTTACAGCACACAATACATTTTTTGACACTTTTGCCAAATGCCAATGATGATGATGATGGTTTTAAAAGTAAAAAAAATATTAACAAAATGTGTCAAAGTTTTTGCCTTTTGTTTTCAAGCAGAGCTAATTCAATTTGCATATCTCAAGCGGAGGAAAACGAAACAAATCGGAAAAATTATAACAATCTTTTTTTGCAACTGAAACTGAAACTCGGACTGAAATAAACATAAATTTAATGGTTACGACTTGGCAAGAGTAAGGGTTTTTTTTTTTGTTTTTTGGGTGGAGAACATAAAAAAAACGTGACTTTTCAGTCTATATATTTTACATGTTGTGTGGAGTACAGTGCGTTTCATGGCTGGAAACTTGATTGGAAATAAAATCAATTTCAAGTAATTAAATGGGCGACAGACTTGAATTAAGTAATTGAATCAACAAAGTAATAGCTTTGGATTTAAGAATTATGTCTGTTTTGTGTTGCCATTAAATAGTTTAATCTTTCAAAACATTTATTTAGTTAGTTGGGTGATCAATTTTAATGCTTCTATGTTTCGGTTGTGCTTATACTTGGATCTGATCTATTTACTTATTTCGTATGGCATTAGAATAAAAATTGCTAAATAACCATATATTTCAACACGATTTGCCAAGTCGCCGTTTCTTTTTTTTTTTTCAGTTAATTAACACCGCATATAAAATAAATGTCTGATATATCCTTGATTTATATTTTCCATGTCTAATAATGTGGAATTCCAATTCCCGTTTTCACTCTGACAAATTTTGGTTTGCAATTTGTTGAATTTTAATTATTATTTCACAGTTCATTAGCCTCAATTCCAATTCGATTTTCGGTCATTAGGCTTTGCAGCGAACCAAATAAACGAAATATTTTATTTTAACGGATTAAGTTCTGGGAAACAAGCTCAAAGGGGAAACTATTCAAATGTACTTTTTTTCTTGCTAATCAGCTGTTTATCAAAAGTGCAAATTAAGCACCAGTTTATTTATTGTTATTAATTTTCACGGGTATTAAGTAGATCTTTTTGGGCAACAACAAATATTCCTCAAATATTTTGATGTATATTTTCAAATTTGATCCTAAAACCGCCATTTTTGCAATTTTACTATAATTTAAACTATTTTTTGAATATTTTTACAAAAGTTCTCTATGTCTAAATTGAAAACCTAATATTTAAGAGTGAAAATACATTTTTATTAAACTGAATTAAAAATGTACATATCTCTAATAAAGTTATTTCAAACTAGCTTCTTATTATTTTCCTTGTAAAAACCATTTTCTTTTAGTAAAAACTATTATAAAATTTGCTTTTTAATTAAGTAAAATTAGTCATATTTTATATAGACTTTTTTTAAGCCCTACAATGAGAACTTTTGCATATTTTATATGTAGGTTTTCTGCACTTTGTTGGAATTTAACTTAACTTTTGCTGGCATTCTTTTTTTCTTTCTATTAACTTCTTTTGAATAACTTTCCCTGTAAAAGTTAATTTTTCCTGTCATAAAAGAGAATTTCCGCCTTTGCACTTAACACCAAAAATTCGGCAACAACAAAAAACACAAACAAAACCGCAGAGTGGAGATAAAAAAGCAGACAAAAAACTAACTTCAACTCAAGACGCTGACGAAAGAGGAGAGACAACAAAATAACAAAAAAAGAAGAGGGAGAAAGAGATACATATATGAATGTTGTTGGTTTCTTTGTTTTTGTTTTATAAACACCTTCGGTTGTCCAGCTGACTTGGTGCTGCTGCTGCTCCTTCGTTTTGTTGGTAAATTAAGAAATGTGTTTTTAACCTTTTTGTTGCTGCTGCTGCTGTTGTTGTGCGAGTGTGTAACTAAACACGCGCGATATTGAAGTAGTAGCTTTTGTTGTTATTGCTCTTGTCGCTCTTGTTGCTTTTATCGCTGGCAGCGCTGCGACGTGACGTCATTAAGATGCCGGCGAATATAAAAAACAATGGCTTTTTACTCTGCAATTTTCCCGTACAACAATTCCCCAGCGGCTTGCACTATTTCTTAGCGATTTTCTTGTAATTTTCTTTTGCTTGACACGACCGCTTCTTCTTCTTTTCTTCCTTATTAACTCACACACTGACGTCTCACAGATACACTCACTCACACACGATATTTCGATAATTTTTCCGAATTTCAATACAAGTTTGCGTTTCCTTTCTACGATATTTAAGCGCGCTTTTCTGGTTACACTTTTTGCGATTTAGCAGATTTTGTTTATTGTGTTGGTTCTCTTTGTGTTTAATAAATTTTGCGATGAGTGTGCAAAAGTGTTTCCCCTTTAGCTGAGTTTGTGTTTTAATTTTTTGTTTTATTTTCGTATATTTTGGTTTTTCAAGCGATTTTCCTGCGGCAGGCGCAACTTGACTTTCACGAATTTCAAATTGGGAACTGTCAACATTCGTGGGAAACTGCAATTGGCGGCACACACTTTTCTTTGCTGTATTTTGCTGCGATGCTTTCAGTTATTTTTTAATATTTTTAAGATAGATATAGAAGATAGTTCTTTTCGCTTTTACGGTCAGTTCAGTTTAACAAATTATTTCTTTCCGCGGCACAACCGCATGCGTTGAGTGAAATTTTTGAACTATAATGCGATGCCTGAGTCTATATCTGAATCTGAGTTTTGGACTGCTGTTGGCGGGCAAACAACCCCTCAATCCAGCGCTGCCAGTCTAGCGAAATATCCGGCAGATTTGAAAAATTTCATCTAGGAAGAAATTTTAATTTTTGTATATTTATTTTGTTTAACTTTTCACATTTTCTATTTAACAAAATAAATTATTTTGTAATAAAAATAGTTTTTTTCACTTTCAATATACTGTTATGTATATCTTTAGCAGTACATTTTTTTTTAACACATATTTTTAAATTCTCTAAATGTTGTATAATTATGTCATTTAAATTTTGAAGCTATCTTAAACCGTTTCGCCACAATAATGTTTTTGCCTGTTTTGTATCTTTGAGATACTTTTTATATTTAGCCCGTTTTAGCTTTTTTATGGACAAAATCTATCTATCAAGGGATGACAACACTGAGAGAGAGTTTCCAAAATCAAGCGATTTTGGCTAACACAAGAGAGAAAAAATGCTCAAGAGCCAGAGAGAGAGAGCGCGCGGCTGGTTTGCGTGAGAGTTTTATCGGAATCTTGAGGTTGTTTCACAAGGCAAACTCAAAGATTGAGTGACTGAGACAGTGGCCGGCACTCACTCACTCATTTCATGCCGCATCTCTGGCGCTCTCACGTACGCTTATTGGATTGTTCCAACTGGAGTTGCATGCGCTGCTGTTGGTTGCCTAAAAATACGTAAAAAGAGCGGCGCGCCACAGAGCGTAAGAGTGCTTCTCGTTAAGAGAAATATTGAGTGGGTTTCAAGGGGTTTTCATTTGTGTAGGGGAAATGACTGAGTTGCAGGAGGGGGGTGGGGAAACTGAGTTCAACGAAGGCGAGTTGACAATCAACTAAAAGCTACTAAAAGGTTAACTTGGCCAAAAGCAGACATACACCGGGTTTATTTTTCGTTTTTTTTGGCGTAGGTTGCGGATCGTAAAAAAAAAAACTAAAAAAAGCATAGGAAACTCAACTTTATTTAGCGTTTTAATTTCCATAAATAAAGGCATAAAGTTGGTTTTGTTTGTATTATTTTATTTAACTACAGAATTATATATTTTAATAATACCAGATTTTTTTTATATTTAACATTTATTTTTATCAATTTTATTATTATTTATTTATTAACTTTTTAATGGTTATTTATATATGTTTTTGCCAATTTATATTTTTTTAAATATTTTCCTAAATTTAATAAAATTTATTCATTTAATAAATTTGGAATATATATGGCTTTAAGAATAATTTAATGTTTTTATTTGAGGTTTGGCAAGTCTTTTTAAAAGCAGCACTTATTTATTAATGTTATTTATTTGTGTTTATTTTCTTTATTTACTTATAAAATTTATGTTTATAAGACATTTTTTTATTTCTATGCTGCTTGAAATAAAAATAATAATAATTTCAGGGATAAGCCCTTTGAAGTATGCATTTCTCAGGGGACAATTTCAATTGACAGAACCTATGTATGTATGTATTGCTTATTCTCATACAATTATATATTCTTTGCACCTTTTTGGCTCCTTCAAAGTCACCTTCAAAATGCGTTCGATATGTTCTAAATCATTTACGTAAATGCATCCCATCCATAACGGTATAGCTATAGTTCCGAATGCAGGCCCAGCAGAGCCAGAAATAGAAATATGTAACACACACACACACACTCAGAGGCACACACACCCGCAGAACCGCAGAGAACTCTTGACATTTCTATGTCATAAATTTGTTCTTCGTCGTTATTTGGATTTCTTTTCCTTTTTTTGTTGGCAGCACAAACCGAAAAACATGTTAACACCACCCCCCACATAGCAATTAAAATATATGGGAAAAATTAGAGAAATATCGGCAGAGCCAAAGCACTATATCTAGACTGAGTGCTGTGTGTAGGTTAATTGTAATAAAAAGTGAATGGAAAAGCGATGCCAAGAACCAGAAATGAAGCCGAAGGAGAACCGGCATGTGAAAGTCACACACGGAATTATTTCTTAAAATTATTTTAAAATATTTAAAAGCGACATTTGGGTATATTTAAATTTTATTTTTATTTCGTAAGAGTTTATAAAAATATCTGTTTAAATGGGATATTTTTAAGGCACATATAATAAAGCTTAAAACCAAGAAATGAAGCTGGCTTTTAATATTTCTTATTTGTGTGACTTATATATATAAGATGTTTCTTTTTCAATAAGTTTTTATTATTTTTAATTAAATATATTATATGTATATTGCTCTTATTATTATCTTACTAATTTCGTAATTATTAATTTTCCAACAACCCTAAAAATTGTTCTGTCTGTACCCACAACTCTTCGATGGTGAAAAATCAAGGGGGCAAGCGGCGAGAAAGAGAGAGCGACCCCGAGACCAGATCGAGAAACGCCCCCGCAATGATTTTAGCTCCACTATATATCGCCGTATTCCCCCGGCCACCTTTTACCCGGCTTATTATTAGAAGACTCTTTTACTCTTTTGGCGTTTGTGTGAGTTCACTATTTTTAAACGTTTTCAAATTGGAGTTTTTCTTTCTTTTTCGTTTTTTTTTTTTTGGGAAGAGTGACCCGAAAGAAAGCAAAATTATGCAGAGGTGGGAGAAGAAAAAGGTAATGCAGCCATGGGGCAAGTGAAAGGTTTCCTCGATCCGCCAATAATGTACTCACAATGATTTACAAAGTTACAAAGGGCCATTGAGGGAGTGGTAAGCATGGATAATGCAAATAATGAGTTGTGTTTGGCAATAATAAGGTTAACAAATGGGTTTTGTCATAAGAAAAATTGAGGGGTTTAATAATATTTGAGAGCCCTAATGGATGATATATGAAATGGGTTAATAATAATTAATATTAGTGTTAAAATTAGTTATTATACGTTTCGTAGACTGTAGACTTCTTGGTTATTTGAATTTTTTTTAAAGATAAATATAACAATTATGTAGATATATAAATAAATATATAAAAAATCACATCTTTAGGCAAAATTCAAAATTCTTTAAAAATATCTCAATTATCAATATTCAAAAATATAATTTTCACCTTTAATTCAATTTATATCCCCATTACCAGCATATAAAGTCAAAAAATTATAAATAGTTTTTACAGCAGCACGACCATAGATCTTTGTATTTATAGAAGATATTATCGGCAAATGACATCTCATTTTCTTGGTACCCAAAAACGCCCACCGGAGCATCTTGAAAACATCATTAACAACACATTTATCGGCTCGGCTAGGGTCTTTGCTTAGCAGTAACAGCGGCAGCAGCGCAGCATCGGCATCAGCAGCCTTGTGGGCAGCTTGCGTCTGCTTCAGATACATCCACAGACACAGATGCAGATACAAAGCGCGATCCGAAAGATACACGTACTGTAGTTGTGGAGCGCAAAACCGGTTCCAGGCAAAATAAAATCAAAAGTTGCGCAGACGTCGCCGACTCAGCTGCTCGGAGAGATGCCGCTGCTGCTCTGTTGCTCTGCTGCTCCGCTGACCAAGCTGAAGTTTTGGGAATCGCGGCGGGAGATGCAGAGTATCGGGATTGGGATTGGGTTTGGGTTTGGGTTTGGGTTTGGGAGTGGGGACTGTGGACTGCGGACTGGCTAAAGTACACAAAAAGCAACGTTTTTGAGTTCGCTGCACCGTAAGAAATGTGTCTGGTCGTGTTCTTTGTTAAATAATAACAAAAACAATACAAATTAAAATTTTATAATTTAATATTATTTTTGATACATTTTAAATTACTTATTTTCGTTACTTACTTAAATATTTTTTAAATATTTTTGAATGTGTAACCATTTTGTTGGCTTTTGTTATTAAAAAATTGCATTTTCTTGAAACTGCAACTTCTTGCTCTGCCTTTTCCCCCAGCGTAGATGCTGTGTGTCGGCTGTGGAACAAGCTCTGCGTTTTTTCGAGTGCCCGAGAGCAGTGTGTGAAGTGGAAGTAGAAGTAGTGTAGGTAAATCAGTTTGGGGAGCCGGCATCGAAACGGGTTTACTTCTCGTTTCTGCTACACCTTTTGGCTTAGCTTCTGCGCCTTGTTCCTTGTTCCGTAACCCCGAACTCCGTGCCCCCCGACCACCATCTCGCGGATCCATTCCATTCCAAACCGTTTCGAGAACGTGTTTCAAGGCTTTTACTAGGTGGGTAACCAGTAGCGAAAAAGCATGAAAAAAAGAGCAAGGAAAAGAAAAAGGAGGTCGACAAGAATGGGAACAAGGGATTGGCTCCCGGGGAAAAGACTGAAAGGGGAGGTGCTGAGAGATCAGAGAGCAGGAACCAGAATAAGTCCCACCCTAATCTAATTAGAAATAACGGCCAGAACAAGAAGACGCTATTATTTCTGCACACGCGATCACCGCTCCAAGAGACCGGCTAATGCATATAAATTGGCATAAATCAAGCAAAAGTCACCTAGCCAGCCGAAAACCAAAAAGCCAGAAACCAGTTTGAAGCCAACCAGAGCGAGGGGGCGCTAGTTGGGGATCAGAATTCCAGATCAGATCATCGTCATGACGTAGATGCCGCCTGAGTCAGCCGCTCTCTTACGAAACTCCCAAAGAGTAGCGACAGTTATCGAGATCCCTGGCAGCTGCGTGGGCGCCTTTCAAGTTGACTCACTCGGAATTTCCCCCAGCTTAGAGTTCTTCCCACAAACGGAGATCTTTTCACTCAGCCTGTGGTGGGGCTGCTCTTGAGTGAGTGAGAAAAAACGCCAAATGGCCTCCGGAACAAGTGTTCCCACTTTTAATGGGGGAACTAAACGCGGCACACTTGCATTTTCATTTATAATTTCCTAATAATTTCTGTTGATATTTTTAATCATTTTTATCATATAAATTATTTATTCTAATTTTTAGCTTATTTATTGTATCGTAAACTATTTATAATAATAAATAATTAAAACTACAAATAAGATAAAGTGTTTAAAGAGCTTTACAAAATATAAAAAAATGTTTTAGAATTTATGATAAAAACTACATTTAAAATTAAAATAATAACATTAAAAAATTTTAATTAAAAAATAATATGAATTATGTTATTGCATTATTTATTTTCTTTACTCATTTATTTCTTTATATATTTTGTACATATACATTTTCAGGAGCAGCTATAAGAACAGTTTCCCCTAAAAGTATGCAACATTATGGAACTCAGGACTATTTCCACGATCATGCTACCTTTGCTCTCTCTTTACGTAAATTTCTTTAGCTCATTTTCTCGATTCCCTATTTCCCTATAGTTTGAATTAAACGTAGTCTTATTTTCAATTTCTATCGCCGCCTCCATTCGAATTCAAATTAAGCAAATTACCGAAAATTTCGTTTGTTTTAACCCCCCGTGCCCCCTGGCCAACCGTTAGCCCCCTGGGGTTCTGAGCTTCCTCGCTTAATTACTTACAACTAACTGCAGGGTGCAAAGTTTGCACAGAAGCCACCCAGCTCACCCACCCACCCAACGGGCGCTGCAATTGAAACCCAAGTTACAAGTTACAATCGCATATCAAGCCCTAAGACAAAAGGCAAACATGCTTGGCTGGATTTTCCCGCTTTCCCCATCCCCCACCCCGCCGTGGGGGAGGAGGCGTGGCAGCCAGACTGCAAGAAATTACGCTGATTGAACACTAATTTATTTGTTTGTTTGCTTTAACATTTTCGCAGAGGGGGGAAAGCGCGAGTGGAAAAGTGGATAAAAAGTTTTACCTACGCCAAAGGTGCAAAATGCCAGCAGCTTTCCATGTGTGTGTGTGTGTGTGTGTGTAAGTGAGAGTGAGGCTGGCAGTGGGTGGTCTCCCCCTTTGGCCTTAGGTCCATGTGTCTGAACATCTTTTGGCGTTCTGTGTTGCCATTTGTAAGAGAGATTCTTTGTCTCTGCCACTGCCGCTTTTTCGCTTAATTGGCTGTAATTGAAATTGTAAGAGGGAAAGGTGCCCAAGGGGGGGACTAGTATATAGGAAAGTCCGACTTGAGCGTTATATCGATTTCTAATTACAGGCCAACTCTGCGCGTTTTAAGACCTGAAATTGGCCAAGACCAGGCAGTGTAAAGCAGTGCAGGTCTCATCACCACATTCCGTGATGTTTTCTTTGTTTTTTCAGCCCACACAAGGACGTTTCCTTTTTTCTAGTTTGTGGTCTGCCGAGCCCCTTGTTTGCCCAAAAATTCTGATATATTCACGTTTTGGCTTTTTGGCCAGCACTTTTGTTCGTTTTCATTTTGTTTTTCTTCTTTTTTTGTTGTATATTTTCCCGTCGCCCGTCTGATGTGGCGGCCTTTTAGCGAACGTTTTCGCCATTTGCAGTATTTTTTTGGCCCACGGCAGCAGCAGCGAGTATGTCGCTTTTCCGCCCCTTTCATCCCATCGGTTTTCCATTCTTTTTCCAGAGATAGAGAGAGAGTGTGTGTGGCTCCCTGCGATCACTGTTTGTGTTTTCCGAGTACTTGGTTATGGTAATCGAATTTCGAATTATTGCCCCGAGCTATATAGTGACTATCTGGACAGGGGGATAGTGGTTGTGGGGGAAAGCCCGTGAATATGTCGCTTTCTTCTTTTTCTTACCCATTTTCTTTATTTTCCCTTGCGCTTTTCCTATGCCAAAAAAGTTTTTGTTTGTTGCGGAAGATGAATCTGTTTTTGGTTTTTATTTTTGGTTTTCGGTTCTGGCTTTTCTTTGTTGCTTTTTTCGTGTTTATGTTTTCGGTGGATGGGTGTGTGTGTTTTCTGAGGGTTTTCCTGTTTTTCGTCACCATCGTGTTGCTGCTGTTGTTGCTTACATCCTGTTTTTGGCGCGCTTTGAATATTTTGCGGTGTATGTTTTGGCTTGCAATAATTTAATTGTCGGATTTGGCAGCTTAAAAGCAGGCGGAGAATGTGGGGGCGTGGCAGGTGTGGGTGTGGAGTGGGAGGTTTGTTTGTTTGTTTATTTGTTTGTTTGTCCGTCTGTCCATCCGCCAGCCATTCTGACACTTTGTGCTTTATTTATGTTGGATTTGGCTTGCTGATGTTGTTTGTGCTTTTGTGTTTTGTTTTCTTTTGACAAATTGCTTAAATTAGTTAGCATTTTAGTGCTTTTTTTGACTGCCCCAGAATTTACATAAATCATTTCAGTGTGTGTTTATAGTAGAAGATGGGTAAATACCTTATTTTCCAGATAGAATTAATAAACCATCTACGACCAACAATTATAATTCATAATTATTCAGGTCAATTAGCTCCAGTATCTTAGCTTAGTTCAGCATTAATAAATATAATTTAACTTTAAGGCGATACTGACAATGCCTGCTGAACAGTTTCTGTGACTGGGAAGCATTTTCCGATCTCAGCAGGCCGAGTGCTTGAAACTTCATAACCTGACCCAGTCCGATAACTCTCGGAATCATTCCAACGCTACAGCTCCGACTGGAAACAACACAAAAAGTATTACGAATATTCAATCCTAACTTTTAACTAGTAAGTGAAAAAAGTTCTGAAAATAAATTGAAAAACTCTCCAAAATATTTCGAAAAAGTCTGATAAAAGTGATTCTAAAAGTAACTTGGTCCCACGGACAGAGCTGCTCGCACAGCCTTCCACAGGAAGTGTGTGTATGCAGCTTGTGTCCTAGCTAGTAGATTGTCCTAATCGCGTTCGATCTTCCTCTATTCCAGAGCAACATGGCTACAGATGAAGAAACCACCGCGGCAGCAGCAACAACGACTGTGAGTGGAGCATCTATGATGGCGATTAGTCCTTGGCTGACCGCGGCCGTAGTGGCCGCCTATGGGACCAGGGCCCTGTGGGCCAAGTTGCGCCGCGTGGGATCGTCTGCTCGGATTCGGAAGCAGCTAAAGAGCTGCCAGGAAGATCATCTGGAGCTACATGAAGATGAAAACGAACCGGAGGATATCGAGCCAGAGCCTGCAGACGTGTGCGAGGAAACTCTAGCCGTTGAGCAGGACGAGATGCTGAAGCTCTTTGATTCTGACGCTGGACCCAAAATCCGATCGATCGAATTTTAGCCCTCGTTAATTGTTCATATCGAAGGGTGAAGACACTACATGAGACACTGAATCACACGAACACAATCGTTGTAATGTTTGCGAGTTCCATAGGGGAAGGAAGCCTGGCACCCATTTAAGAACAACCGCCTAATGGGGGACCATCAAATTGTTAGTTTAGATCATTCCAAATCCACGACATTTTGGTTTTGTAAATAATAACTGTTACGATGACAAAATGTAAATACATGTTTAAAGTCTTGGCCTGCAGAAAGTGCATCCTAGAGTGGAATTTGGTGGTTGTAATCAATTATTATGGAAACTTCTATGTATATCTACATATGTAATCTAGGAGATATTAAGAATAATTCCGCGGGAAACGTACAGCAACAAGGCAACATCATAATTATCGACCCATGCCCCTCGGCTCCACCTCCTCCAAATGATGCCAAAAGCGCGTTTATTATGTGAAAAGAAACCCGAGATAAAAATATTGAATTCAACCTCGAGACTGGAGAAGTAAAAACAAAATTCATTTGAGGAAAAGCCGTCAAGGAAATCGAGCAAAATGTAAAAACAAGAGTGTGTGTTTTAGCAAAGCAAAGCAGAAAAAAATGAAACCCAACAAAAAAGCGGCCACAAGAAGCCGATGAAAAAATGTAATATATAACGAATGTTGTTGCTGTTTAGAGTTGCACGACGACGATACATTTTACTTTATTTAGACCACGTTTCTGCGGCGAAATGTTACGAAATCATCGCGGAGTTGCAGTCAAACATCAGCCACATCGAGCCGCAAATGCAACTGCAACAATTATAATGCTCACGGAGGCAGCAAGCTGGCACATTTTTATTGATAATTAACTAATGCGAAATTTGAAGAAATTATTTAAGACGATTGCACATGCACTTAAGTAAAACGAATCAGCAGCGCATTCATTGTTTCCGCAGCTTTAGTGGCTTTTAAACGTTTGTATGTTTACCGCGGAATTATTCTTGATGTCGCCTAGATAAAATATGTAGATATACACAGAATTGATTACAACCACAAAATTCCACTCTAGGATGCACTTTCTGCAGGCCAAGATTTTAAACATGTATTTACATTTTGTCATCGTAACAGTTATTATTTACAAAACCAAAATGTCGTGGATTTGGAATGATCTAAACTAACAATTTGATGGTCCCCCATTCGGCTGTTGTTCTTAAATGGGTGCCAGGCTTCCTTCCCCTATGGAACTCGCAAACATTACAACGATTGTGTTCGTGTGATTCAGTGTCTCATGTAGTGTCTTCACCCTTCGATATGAACAATTAACGAGGGCTAAAATTCGATCGATCGGATTTTGGGTCCAGCGTCAGAATCAAAGAGCTTCAGCATCTCGTCCTGCTCAACGGCTAGAGTTTCCTCGCACACGTCTGCAGGCTCTGGCTCGATATCCTCCGGTTCGTTTTCATCTTCATGTAGCTCCAGATGATCTTCCTGGCAGCTCTTTAGCTGCTTCCGAATCCGAGCAGACGATCCCACGCGGCGCAACTTGGCCCACAGGGCCCTGGTCCCATAGGCGGCCACTACGGCCGCGGTCAGCCAAGGACTAATCGCCATCATAGATGCTCCACTCACAGTCGTTGTTGCTGCTGCCGCGGTGGTTTCTTCATCTGTAGCCATGTTGCTCTGGAATAGAGGAAGATCGAACGCGATTAGGACAATCTACTAGCTAGGACACAAGCTGCATACACACACTTCCTGTGGAAGGCTGTGCGAGCAGCTCTGTCCGTGGGACCAAGTTACAAATTTCTCGATACTTTTAGAATCACTTTTATCAGACTTTTTCGAAATATTTTGGAGAGTTTTTCAATTTATTTTCAGAACTTTTTTCACTTACTAGTTAAAAGTTAGGATTGAATATTCAGTAATACTTTTTGTGTTGTTTCCAGTCGAAGCTGTAGCGTTGGAATGATTCCGAGAGTTATCGGGCTGGGTCAGGTTATGAAGTTTCAAGCACTCGGCCTGCTGAGATCGGAAAAAAGGTCAAAACAGAAAGTACAAAAGGCTGAAACGAGAAAATTTATATGGAATATTTCTCCTAGGAATATTACAAGAATTAGATTCAAGGTGCAAAGTGGCGTATGAGCGATGCATCTGAAATCCTTGTCGGGCCGCCACAGATGTGTGATCTATTTGAGATCAATCTCTTTACTCTTTAAGTTAAAGGCGTTCTTGACTCAAGATATATATTTGATAATTAGATACATTTTTATAAAATATAAAATATATAATTCAACGCTTCGGAAGACGCTGGGGATGGCGACCATTTAAATGCGGTGTCTGCCGTTCTGTATATGTACCAGATATATTCTTTATATTTATAGATATACATATATATGATTTTCCACTTCTTGGCCCTGCACTTAAGTGGGCTCTACGAGGCGACTAGCAATTGGTTTTTATTTTTTCCCATTTTTTACACCGCCTGCATTTTTAGGCTGCTGCCATTGCTTTGCTCCTCTGCTTTTGGGTTGGTTTTTTCATTATTTATTTTCTGGCGATTTTATTGTTGCACAAAGTTTCCAATTGCACAGCGAAATTGGGGGAAAACTTTATGCCCACGCCTCAAAACTTTTCAGCCTGGAAAATGTATTAAAACAACGCCCAAATGGGGAAGGGAATAAGGGCAAGACGAGGTTATAATATGTATTTTTTATTCAAGAAAATATAGAATATAGAAAATATATTACAAGGGAAATATATTGTTAGTAAATATTTAAATTGATTGCTCACTATTCCCGGTTAATTGTCATTTAAATAATGATAATTGGAAGTGCAGACTACTTTTTGACCAGGATAATTTAAACTATATTACCTTTACCCCTTCGCAAGGCCATAAAATATCATTGACATCTAGATTTATATACATACATATAATCATGCCACACAGATACCTTTTTTCTGTGATCTTCCTTATGAACCTCGCCTCCCTAATGTGAGTTTGTTCATATATTTTATTGCGTTCACTGGCTTGTATTTCCCTTCAAATACACAGCACTTTTCGCACGCAGTTTTCCGGCTCCGGCCCCCTAGTTTCCTTTCTCATTGTGAATATTTTTGGGGGGGCCTTGAAAGCGCCATAAATCTTTTTATGAGTTTAGGTTCTCCTGATTCACAATTTTCGCAGTGATTGTTATTGCGACTGCGACTCCGAGTGATTGTGACGCATACAAATTTCGGTGTTTGCCTCTAATCCTGGCAGATCCGGTGACCCTCAAGCCACCATGCAATTTCCTTAACACCGATACCCTGGGCATTAAGGGAGGTACTCAATTTTCGGTTTGAATTTCTAATTAGTTGAAAAGAATATATGGATGATAAATTAAAGGAAATATAACTAAGTATAGTTAATTCTTGAAAAGGAATAATAGGAATATCTAATACAATCCCAGCTTTAACTATAGGATATTCATACAGCTTTCATCTTTATATTTGTTCTCGTTCTGAGCAATTTTTCACATACATTTAAACGGCAGCACGCAACGCCATTTTGGCGACGAATGCCATGAAAATGAAAATGGCCCAAACACGCGACATCCCCGCGCGACTGACGGCAAAAAAAATGGTTCTGGGACGAAAGCCGACTGGCTGTGGAATCCTTTCTGCTTTCCACCATGGTGGCGCCAATGCCAAAAACAACAGTCACTGCCAACTGGCAACTGACAACAAACTTGGCCATAAGAACTGAGCGCCACAGTTGGTTTGGGTTCGGCATAAGCCAGGCGCCAGCACAGTTGTAAAATCGGCAAATGGCATATAAAAATCGCTGGAATTGTCGTCACAGTTCCTAGTAGGAGTACACTTCGGATTTGGTTTTGGCTTTGGACTGCCGCCAGTCAGACTAGTTGCCAATTCCTCATAAATGCACTTGGTTTGAGGTGAAATCGTATTACGGGAAACAAATAGGACATATATTAATAAAAGTTTAAAGGGGCTAAGTTTATAAAAACAGATTTTTATGGGTGCTTAAATAGGTTCATAATTTATATGAAATATCTAAAATGTATTGCATTATTTCCTGTTCTCCCAAATAACTTAATCAATTTTAATTTAAATCTCACAAACCCAAAAAAAACCCCTGCCTTATGTGTACCCATTTGGGTTCCTTTAGTTTCAAACCAGGTCCCTGTTTAAGGGCTTTGCGCTGAAGAGCCATGTAATTAAGGTCAACGTGTGACAAAATGTTTGCTGCCTCGCTCATTATTTTCCTTTTTTCGTTTTTCTTTTTTTGCGGGCGTGAAAACTTTTATTAATTTATGACATAAGCCGAGGTTGCCAGCGAATTTGGGTTGAGAAAGAAAAAAAAGTGGCACAAATCATTACACACGAGAGCGAGGACATCGCTGACAGCGGCCATTTCACACACACTTGCCCGCCCACACTCGCACAACAATGCAAATTAGCGTAGCCGTTTTATGCAATGCCATCGAGTCATTAACACATTGACGTCCTGAGTCCTGACTCTCTTGTCCCTTGTCCCTGTGTCCTGTGCCCTGAATCCTGCCTGTGCATGGGTCAGAGTTCGCGTGCGTCTGTGTGCGAGCGAGCATTAGTGTCATCAGCATTCGTGGCCCGTCACATCAACACCATTTAGCAGTTAGCTGGCAGGCAGGCAGTCAGGGAGGCACTGAAAGGACCTCGCTTAGGGCTCATCCTTGTGCCTTTACATTAATTGAAATTAGCTGACTGACACAGAAAGGAGTCAGGCGATTAATGGGTTTTCAGGGATTTAATAGGTCCCAAGTAATGTCTGACTTTTTTACGGATTTCTCTCACATGGGTTTTATTAAGAGATATTGATTTATTCCGTGCGAAATCATTTGTAGATTTAACTAAAAACCAGGTATGAAAATGACTCAACTTTTTGGGAGCCTTTTGAATATTTCATGAAAAATCAACCGAGATTTATAAAAATTATCTATTCAATGGTATTTATGGCTTATGAAGATGAAACCGAGTTAAATAATTCAATATAGTTTCATCCTTAATAAGTGATTAAGTAAACTTTGACTTCTGTCCCACAGAAAACTCTGTGACAAATTTATTTGAAGTGACCACCAGGCTGGAAATCATTAATCGAGTCCTTGCAACTGCAAAATTCATATAGAGAGCTGGAACCGCAGTCCTCTTAGTCCCAATTGATGGCAAGTCTTGGCACTGCCTCCAATAGGAACTCGAGCACATCGTCCTTGTCACCATCATCGTCTTCATCATCATCATCAGCATCATGAGACTCGAGGATGACAAACGACACGAAATATGGAAAAATGAAAGGAAAAATCCGGAGTACCCCCCCTGCAGCCATCCATCTAACCATCCGAACAGCCAGTTTACAGTCGGTAGCAGGAGCAGCAGCTTAATCCCTGGGATTTGGCATTGCTTTGGATGAGGCAGTAGTATACTGGCTATAGTGTACATTTGAGGACATGTACGGCAAGTGCAGTTCCCGTTCAGGTGGAGGTGGATATGTTTGATGATAACGACGACGACGACGAGGATGATGGTGATGATGATGATGATTGCGTTGGCGGTGGCAAGAACGCTTGACAATGACGCCATTGAAAGCACTTTTCCCCCCAGCATTATGTGGCTATGTGAATCCGTAGGAGCCAAAAGGCAGAAGGATCCTGCAGCTTGAGGATTGCGGTGCGGATTGCTTTTGAGGCGTTTTTCGGTGTGGGGGGCGTGGCGTAGCAGCAGCCGTTTTCGGTTTGGCAATCAAAAAGTCATCAAATATGAATTTTACGCTATAATTTTTCACCTGAGCACAGGATCATTCGCCATCCTGCTCCTGCACCATCGAAGCGTTTAGCTGCCATTTTTATGGCTTTTCTAGCTTGTGCTCGCCCTTTGGCACGTCTTTCAACTCAATTGCACTTTTGTGCATTTCTTTAAAAACTTCTACTGTATATGTATGTATATTTATATAGACAGATGCTGGCAGACACATTTGAATTGATGGAAGCGTGTCCTGTGGCTTGCCAGCAAAATATGCAATTCAATAAACGCGTGCACATGGTGAATGCTGATTGAAGTCGATTGGGAAAATCATTGAAGAAGTGCCAAGAACTCCAATGAAAACTTTACGGATCAAGTCAAAGTTTTTATTTGTGGACTTTTAATCGGTTGAGGATTAAGTCCTGGGGACCTTAAGTTTTGGCAGGATTTTATTTTAGATTCAAGATAATATTTATCATCAACTTAGACCTCGTTTTGATTCATTTTTTACCTTATGTAAAATATTAAAATACATTCTTTATGCATAAAAATAAAAAAACAATATAATAATTTATTTTCTAACACTCCTATATTAAATTCATGAAAGTAAAGCGTGAGTTATGCAATTTCTACGCTTCTGAATTTTCTTACTTGTATTTATTTTGTGTCTGTTTTTTGTTCCGCTGCTCAGGGAACTTGTGTGCCCTGCGTTTTGGCAAAAATTAAATTAAAGTTTATGCAAGCGTAACGGCTGCCAGCAAAAATCATTTGCCACAAAATCCACTAAAACCCAATTTTGTGCCAACAAATAAAATAAAACACGCACAAACAGCAGCAACAAAGAGCGTGTCCTGGGCGAGCATGTGTAGAAATAACAGGGCCAAGAAAGAGAACTAACCATCCAAGGACCAGACAAGCTGATGCATCCAAGGAAAACGCAGCAAATACAAAAAAAAGAAGAAGGAAACAGCACAGCATCAGCAAGAGCTACATTTGCCTCAAGACGTTGGCAAGTGTACACTAGGCAAGAATTTGTTTTTTGGTATTTTCTGGTAACGAAAAAAATCACACAAATACTATATTGGGTATATTTAATATTTCTAGAAAGGTTTTAAGCCGCGTATAAAGCACTAAGATACTTACAAACATAAGCACAAATAGTTATTTTGTGCAAGGCATACTTTTAAATAAATATATTTTTCATTCATTCGTATTTTAATGGCTTTGTTTTCTTCCTTTTCTTTATTTCGTTTTTTTTTTCTTAAATTACAAACAAATTAAGTTAAGAAGCTAGGATTAAAACTCGAACAAACGAATACCCTTTACCATGTGGTAAAAAGTATTGCATACTATTTAGGGCCACAGCGAACATCTTTTAAGATTTCGAAAATAAGAGTCACTTTCTTTTGCGAAAACATTTAAGAAACATTTGCAATATAGCCTAGAAAATTAAATAAAACCTAAAGGAAAATATAATTTAATACAGAATACTGTTTTTCGGTCAGTGCACTTAGGTAAAAGGGGGCTAGGGATGTGGTTGGCTGGAGTCGGTATTCAGTTTTGTGGTTGTGACGCAGATAAGCAAAAGTTTCATTCAGTTCTTGAGTTGAAGTTGATGCGGAGATGTGGAAATGGAGATGGAGCAGTGCAGAGTGGCAACTCAAAACTGAGAAATCATGTCATTTGGCAACCAGGGTCTAGGCATTTTGACTCTTTTAATGTTAGCCAAACTGCTGGAAATACCTAAAATATATAGTTTGTAAAGTAAACTATATTTTTGAACGGTGATCTTTCCGTCATCTCCACATCCAATTCAATCTGATTTCGTTCCTGCTGCTCAGCTCTCGGTAGTTCAAGATGCCATGGCGCTTCTTTCAAATAATTAAATGCTAAACAAGACGAGCAACAGCAAAAAAAAAATGGGGAGAAACACGAAAGTTGTCACGATACCAAGATACTTCTTCTTCATCTTGTTTTTCCCCACTTTTTGCCCCTTTGCAATGGCAAACAACAACGACGACGACGATGATGATGAAAGTCAAGTCAGTCAAGTCGGTGGCAACTTGAAGCCAACTTAGCCAGTCAGCCGAAACTGTTGCCCGGCCAAAAAGGTAAGCTGCAACGCCAGCCTGGGATAAACCTTTATCAAAAGCTGCACACCCCTCGTGATTATCTTTCCAAGTCAGTTGCCGTAAGGCGACACTTTTAGTGCACTCTCTTCCGTGTGACAGTTCGCCAACAACAATGGCCCAAACGAACAAACGGAGAGCAGACAACAAATAAAAAAGGAGCAGGGCGAGACTGCTGTCCCTCAGCTGCCAGGGTCCGCTGCTTTGACGTTTGCCACCTGCAACATTTCTTTCTCGCCCTCGTCCCATCTTTGCTTTGCCCAAAAGTGTTTTCAACTTAACGCCGACTTTCGTAGAGAGTGTGGGATTTTCTACATGATTTTGAACCAATTTGGTGACAAGATATGGACTTACATTTAATCTCATTCATTCATTCATTCATTCAATCTCAAAATTTTCTAGGATTTTTAGATTAAATCCTTAACAATTTAGTTATTACTTTGCAAATTTTAGGATGTTTGGAATCGTTTTGCTTATCGGTATAGCTCTGTGTGTCTAAGAATTGTTTTCCCTTGCAGCTTGGCAGAAATTGCGCATACGCCATGATGTCCGGTTTGAAAACACACAGGAATGACAAATGACGAACGGTAAATGGCCTGGCCAAGGGTGGGATGAAAAGTCATGGAAATCTGTGATAGTTATGCAACATAAAATAATTTATAACTGGAAATGAATACCAATACCGCAAGGATATTAAATAAATTAAATAACATTCAATTAAATAGGAGAATTGACAAAATGTCACAGAAAAAAAGCTGCTTATTTGAAGTAGGTAATAGTGATCTCAAGTTATTTATAAATTAAACCCGTTCGGGAATTTTTTTTAGATGTTTCCAGTTTTGAGAGCCAATTATTTATATAGCAAATTGAATATATATTTAGTTTCGACTTGAAATACACTAAAGCAAACATAATTTAGAGAGTACAAATTTAAGCCCTTCAGTTTGTTATGCCCTGGTTTTACTGGGAAACTTTTTCGGCACCCCTCGGCCGGCAGGCAAATGCCGCATTCAAGTATCCTACTTCATTTCACTCGTTAAGAGCAGCACAGGAGCAGCGGTAATGGTAATGATGGAAAGCTAGCTCAATCAGCTAACCAAACTTAACCAGGGAAAGTGCCACCCCGTCCTTCCATCCCAGCACACATCCTGGCAGTAACGAGATTCAGCAGGTGCCAAAAGGTTTGAGAATAGCTCTCTAATTCTATAAATTTATCAAAGAAATTGAAATTGAAATTGAAAAGTATTGTAATAAAATAAATAAAAACTATTTTTATTGCTATTAAAAATGCAAAACATTTTCCTTTAAAGAAATTGGTTCAGCTTAGATTTGTCTCAGTGCTCATGACCTTTTTCGCATTCTAACATTTTGTTTTTAACACACTATACCAAGATATTTATTATGATTAAATTAGCAAAGATTTTTCACGCTACCGACGACGAATGCGGCACATTTAACTATTTTCTTCAGTTGCTAGTTAAACCTTAAACGAAATGAAAAGCTCGATTGTCTTGGTCAACGCTGCGGCGGCCATTATTTTATTGGTTTTGCCACCGATGATGGCCAATTCGTCATCATGTCCCTACGGCTATATGTTGGATAAGTGGGGCTGCACTCGAGCCGTTTACCACGCCAAACAAGAGAATGGGATCATTCGAAATATCGTTTTCCCGCGTATAACAACAGCTCGCGTACCTTTCACGCTGCCACCCGTAACTACGACGGGTATAGATCTGCAGAACAATGCGATGAAGTTGGAGGAGTATAATCCGTATGATTTGCTTAAAAAAAAAAGATGAAATGTGCAAAACTAATAATAAAATGTAACTTTTGTTGAGAGTAACCATAATTTTATACAAATAACAAAATATAGCATCAAAATACAACACACACAAGTAATATACATTTTCGTACAAGAAAGGGGTTAAGTAACTGAAAAGTTTGAAATTACAATTGCTTAGCTATTCAACAAATTGCAGTGTATCGAATGAATTGGCCACGAATTAATACGGATTATTATATATAGTATACCTAAAAACTTAACTAAACTATACATATGATACTTTGTGTTCAAACACAACAGAGGTATAATTATGAACAATTTATTTTACAATTGTTAACATGAAAGATGATGTGAGATTTGAGAGCTTTTCGAACCTGCCACACAAATATTTTGAAAAATGCAATATTTAGAATTTGCAATTGCCAAATTTAAACTATTTGTTTTAAAACTGAGAGGTTAAATCGATTTAGGTATTAACTTTTTTCTATATATGATATCTACAGATTTATATTATTTACAATAACATCCATTACAGTCTGACTTAAAAAAATAAACTTAAAGCCACTAATGGTGATTTTCTCTTCTGATTTTCCAGGTACGTTCGCTGATTTGATGACAATGGGGGAAAGGACAATTGCCAAACAAATGTCACGTGAGACACACAAACTTTTCGCTTTCCCCCCTCTCACTGGCCATAGTTTACTTATCCTTTGCCGATTCTGGTTCATCATGGCAGCGGGAACACATATAGAAATATTTGGCCAGCCCGACAGCATGCATTTTTTGTTTTTCGTTCGCCTTTCTACATTTCCGTATTTCCTTGGGTTTTTTATTATTATTTTTTTTTTCTTTTCGCTCCACAATTTTCTCTCAACCCGATCCGTGATTTGGCAGCCTGAAATCACGTAAGCCGAAGAAGGGGCCAGGGGGCTGTAGTTCTTCCGTCATGTGTCTGCGTCTACTTTGCTCTGATTACAAAACCCAACAACAGGTGCACTGAGAAAAAGGCAGGACTATGTCTGGGGGAACTTTGATTTCATTTCGATTTAAAAAAAATTTAAAAATACAAAAAAAATGGTATGTTTTTTAAAGGAAAATATTAAATACCAAAATTTGTAAATGTAGGAAACTGTGAAACTAATTATTTACAAACCGAAATTATTTAGCTGACGTATTTTCGTTAGTATATTATATTAGCTTACATTTTAAAATATTTAAATAAATACAAATACTTTATTTACATTGGAAAATGAAATTTGAAGTTTCCATGATTAATTAATTTTGATATTAAGTTTGTTATTTTTTATAAATAATTCCTGGTTTTGGTCCTTTAACCACCTTATTAATATACAAATCATTTTGATTTATCATTATTTTCTATGCCCAAAAATTAGATTGAAATAAAATATATGGAAAGCTAACGCATATTAATAAATAAATAAATAAAAATGAAGTAAATAATACAATTTCTCCGAGTGTAGTTGCAAAAACAATTTGGCAGCCGGCTCGCGCGCTTTGTTAACGCCCCAGCGACCCTCAGATTCTTGGGATGTGGATGTCGATGTGGATGCGAGATGCTAGATGCAGTTCAGCCAGTTTTTATACTCCTAAACCTCGTCCTGCATCTCGTCCTGCCCCGTCCGCTTTGCCAACTTTGTTTTAAGTGAAAATTGAAACTGAGCTCAGCAACTGTCCGATGGCTTTTTATTTGATGATTGCTTAGTTGCCGCTGCTACTGGCTCGTCCCGTCCCAAAAAATCGTGTAACTGAAAACTCAAAGCAAACGAAAAATCTACGTGACACCAATGGAATGCCAGGAAGAGCCAGAGATTTAGGGGATAAAGGACACTGGAATCTGTGAAAATAACTAGTGAGGGCTTCAGCTTCGATGGGCTTTCCCAAGGTTCTCCAGGATGTTTGTGAAGTTTTGATTTTTTATTTAAACTTAAGACTTAAGAACGTTTAAAATGCTTAGATATGTACATACATATTTGACTTACATGATGAATTACACAAATTAGTTGATCATGTATTAAAACTTTATTCGCAGGACGGATATAGTTGATCATTTAAAAATATACAAATTTCTGGACAGGTTGTAAATGCTTCACGTTTGTAGATTTTGATATATTCATGATCAAGAGTTCTTCATCGTTTAATCGTTTAATACAGCTTCGAGTGAGAAATAGGTATAGAATTAATCTTCGGAGCTTGCTTTTTGTTGAGCTTGCTCTTGGGTATTGCCGAGATCCTGGCGGAGTTCCTGACAATACGACTCATATGCCGTGTCATGGCAATCGAACGCTTTGACTTTTTATTCTCCTTGCAAACTTCGGTAAAAGGACAAATGTCCTCGTGGCAAACGGACAGACTGCATTTACCGAAATTTTGATTGAAATACATCACCTTTGCCTCTGTTTTTGAGTTGCACTTTTCAGCGTGCAAGTGACAGATCCGGCGGATGGCCGAAGGCTTGTGAGGAACGAAGTGAGGACGACAGGACCGTTTAGGAGCAACCAAACGTTCTTCTTCCTCCGCCACCTTTGGTTGTCTCAACTTCACACGGTCTGCTTTGTTCCTAGTTACTAGACCGGTCTTAACTCTCTATTTATGTTTAATGATAAAATATGCACAAACACTGATTTTGGTTAATAGCAAATCTTACCTGTGGCTTGCCTCTACGACTCGACATAATTTTTTTGGTACACAATAATATGATTTTGAACAAAGTCTTCTAAAAGTTATGTGCAATATATGTAAATTTCCTCGGTAGTTTCTACAGTTTTTAATGACGAGATATACCCAAAATTTGACAATGTTTGAATTTGAAATCAAAGCCTGCTTATGCGGAAAGGAAGTAAAGGGCTAAAGTTTTTGTACATAAAAAAAAAGATTTAGAAAGGCCGCGCTTTAAACGCTTTTCCACACTCCCTCTGGTTGAAAATCCTGGGCAACTCTCAGGACCTCTGTAACTCGAACTCTCCTCCCCGTTTATTGACTTTCAAGCTCAGTTTACCTTGCCAGCGCTGTTTGACTTTGAGCTTGTCCAGAACTTGCTGGCCCCGAAGCTGCTCCTGCTGTTGCTGCTGCTGCTGCAAGCCAGACCAGGCCAGGTTCAACTGCTTGAACCTCCGGAGCGGAGTTACCAGGAAAATGTTTTATGCTGTGCACGGTAAAAATTCACATAATTGCAGTTGGAATTCAACAAACAACAGCAGGAGCGTAAATAGAAAGGGCAAAGTCAACAGAAAAGCGATAGGAGGGGAGGGAAATCCTGGAGATCTGGGCTGCAGGGGAAAGCTCTAGGAAATCAAAGATAGGAAGGAGCGTTGGATAGAAT
The DNA here is from genome assembly GCA_035045905.1 of Drosophila anomelani. Lineage (NCBI taxonomy): Eukaryota > Metazoa > Arthropoda > Insecta > Diptera > Drosophilidae > Drosophila > Drosophila anomelani. Next base: position 12,984,062 of record JAWNOO010000032.1, read on the forward strand.
CAGCAACGTCACCGCAGCGCAACAACAGCGGCCAATACAAACAGACAAGCTCACCTTTGACCCTCTACTTCAGGTGCGCCAAAGTAAATGCAACTGAAACTGAAACTTGGCCAAGTTGCCAGCGAAACGGATTGCAACTCAAATTGGAACTGAAACAGCTGGCAACGGGGATATATTGTATATATATATGAGGGAACCGGGAAGGGAATTAGAGGACACACACAATGCAGGTCATTTGCGGCTAAATTAAATGAAATCAACGAAAAAGGTCGCCAATATAAGCAGATAAAAATGGGGGAACTGCAAGGATATATACTGCAGTTTGTCGTTGGTTTTAATGAAAATCCTAAAGCTCCTGTTGATTGTTAATTATAATGCCATTGTACCTGTTACTGTTAACTAGTAACCAGCACGACAACGGAGTGGAGATTATAAATAGAACAATAACGGTTTATTTTTTAATTTTTACACAGTGCTTAAGTACATCCCCACCAGAAAATTGCTACAAAATTAGACGTAAAATAATACATGCTATATATGAATTATATGTAAAGCATTATAAATTGTCATGTTAATGTTTATCTTATTATCGAAAAATGTTAAGATAAAATTCAAAACTTTTTGTTGTTCAACATCTTTCCATGTCATCAGAGATATGACTATGGTTACAGTCTTAAGAAACATCCATAAAAAGATAAGAGAAACAAATGTTAGCTAACAAATGTTGAGCAATATTTTACCCATTAATGTTATATTGATTTATTTTTTTGCTATAGCTGCAAAAGTATCTAAGCTTTAGCTTGCCAAAGACAGCTTTCATTCGTTTTATTTTCCGCTTGCCTATTTGATGTGGCGGCCTTTTAGCGAACTTTTTCGCCATTTGCAGTATTTTTTTGGCCCACGGCAGCAGCAGCGAGTATGTCGCTTTTCCGCCCCTTTCATCCCATCGGTTTTCCATTCTTTTTCCAGAGATAGAGAGAGAGTGTGTGTGGCTCCCTGCGATCACTGTTTGTGTTTTCCGAGTACTTGGTTATGGTAATCGAATTTCGAATTATTGCCCCGAGCTATATAGTGACTATCTGGACAGGGGGATAGTGGTTGTGGGGGAAAGCCCGTGAATATGTCGCTTTCTTCTTTTTCTTACCCATTTTCTTTATTTTCCCTTGCGCTTTTCCTATGCCAAAAAAGTTTTTGTTTGTTGCGGAAGATGAATCTGTTTTTGGTTTTTATTTTTGGTTTTCGGTTCTGGCTTTTCTTTGTTGCTTTTTTCGTGTTTATGTTTTCGGTGGATGGGTGTGTGTGTTTTCTGAGGGTTTTCCTGTTTTTCGTCACCATCGTGTTGCTGCTGTTGTTGCTTACATCCTGTTTTTGGCGCGCTTTGAATATTTTGCGGTGTATGTTTTGGCTTGCAATAATTTAATTGTCGGATTTGGCAGCTTAAAAGCAGGCGGAGAATGTGGGGGCGTGGCAGGTGTGGGTGTGGAGTGGGAGGTTTGTTTATTTGTTTGTTTGTCCGTCTGTCCATCCGCCAGTCATCCTGACACTTTGTGCTTTATTTATGTTGGATTTGGCTTGCTGATGTTGTTTGTGCTTTTATGTTTTGTTTTCTTTTGACAAATTGCTTAAATTAGTTAGCATTTTAGTGCTTTTTTTGACTGCCCCAGAATTTACATAAATCATTTCAGTGTGTGTTTATAGTAGAAGATGGGTAAATACCTTATTTTCCAGATAGAATTAATAAACCATCTACGACCAACAATTATAATTCATAATTATTCAGGTCAATTAGCTCCAGTATCTTAGCTTAGTTCAGCATTAATTAATATAATTTAACTTTAAGGCGATACTGACAATGCCTGCTGAACAGTTTCTGTGACTGGGAAGCATTTTCCGATCTCAGCAGGCCGAGTGCTTGAAACTTCATAACCTGACCCAGTCCGATAGCTCTCGGAATCATTCCAACGCTACAGCTCCGACTGGAAACAACACAAAAAGTATTACTGAATATTGAATCCTAACTTTTAACTAGTAAGTGAAAAAAGTTCTGAAAATAAATTGAAAAACTCTCCAAAATATTTCGAAAAAGTCTGATAAAAGTGATTCTAAAAGTAACTTGGTCCCACGGACAGAGCTGCTCGCACAGCCTTCCACAGGAAGTGTGTGTATGCAGCTTGTGTCCTAGCTAGTAGATTGTCCTAATCGCGTTCGATCTTCCTCTATTCCAGAGCAACATGGCTACAGATGAAGAAACCACCGCGGCAGCAGCAACAACGACTGTGAGTGGAGCATCTATGATGGCGATTAGTCCTTGGCTGACCGCGGCCGTAGTGGCCGCCTATGGGACCAGGGCCCTGTGGGCCAAGTTGCGCCGCGTGGGATCGTCTGCTCGGATTCGGAAGCAGCTAAAGAGCTGCCAGGAAGATCATCTGGAGCTACATGAAGATGAAAACGAACCGGAGGATATCGAGCCAGAGCCTGCAGACGTGTGCGAGGAAACTCTAGCCGTTGAGCAGGACGAGATGCTGAAGCTCTTTGATTCTGACGCTGGACCCAAAATCCGATCGATCGAATTTTAGCCCTCGTAAATTGTTCATATCGAAGGGTGAAGACACTACATGAGACACTGAATCACACGAACACAATCGTTGTAATGTTTGCGAGTTCCATAGGGGAAGGAAGCCTGGCACCCATTTAAGAACAACCGCCTAATGGGGGACCATCAAATTGTTAGTTTAGATCATTCCAAATCCACGACATTTTGGTTTTGTAAATAATAACTGTTACGATGACAAAATGTAAATACATGTTTAAAATCTTGGCCTGCAGAAAGTGCATCCTAGAGTGGAATTTAATGGTTGTAATCAATTCTGTGTATATCTACATATGTTATCTAGGCGACATTAAGAATAATTCCGCGGTAAACATACAAACGTTTAAAAGCCACTAAAGCTGCGGAAACAATGAATGCGCTGCTTTGATTCGTTTTACTAAAGTGCATGTGCAATCGTCTTAAAAAATTTCTTCAAATTTCGCATTAGTTAATTAGCATTATAATTGTTGCAGTTGCATTTGCGGCTCGATGTGGCTGATGTTTGACTGCAACTCCGCGATGATTTCGTAACATTTCGCCGCAGAAACGTGATCTAAATAAAGTAAAATGTATCGTCGTCGAGCAACTCTAAACAGCAACAACAACATTCGTTATATATTACATTTTTTCATCGGCTTCTTGTGGCCGCTTTTTTGTTGGGTTTCATTTTTTTCTGCTTTGCTTTGCTAAAACACACACTCTTGTTTTTACATTTTGCTCGATTTCCTTGACGGCTTTTCCTCAAATGAATTTTGTTTTTACTTCTCCAGTCTCGAGGTTGAATTCAATATTTTTATCTCGGGTTTCTTTTCACATAATAAACGCGCTTTTGGCATCATTTGGAGGAGGTGGAGCCGAGGGGCATGGGTCGATAATTATGATGTTGCCTTGTTGTTGTGGTTATCGTCATCGCCTGCCACGATAATGTGCCGTTTGGCCCGCCAATCTCGGCCAGCCCCCTCTCCGCACCCAGCCCAGACTCTGCGCTTTCATGTAATATTTGCTCACAATTATTGCGAGACGACGCAGCCACATAGTGGTTAATGCTTTAGTTGCTGTTGTTGCTCTGGCAGTTGCGGTTGCATGTTGCAATAACAATTTCGCTTTCGCTTTCCAGTAAGGTAAGTCTTTGGCTACCCATTAGCCATCAGGCAGACCGGGGATGTTGGTTGAATGGGGGGAACGGTTATAGGTTCCCTTTGTGCTGAAATTTAACCATTTTAAATTTAAATATATTTTATGATACATAAATTGAACCAGTATATGATAGCATAGAATAGAACTTGTTAGCCATCTGATATATAGAATATACCTACATATATGAGTTTACTCCAAAAAGTGTAATTATCACGCAGAGAACCAGTAAGCAAGAGCTCACCAGAAGTATGCTCGAATTTAAGATCCTGACTTTATCTAAATTAATTATTGTAAACATATTAAATCGCTTTCAATGGACATCTGGTGTGTCGACTACTCTGCATCGATTCTGATATGGATCGGTTTTAATTGTGACTCATTTGCCGAGGGGCGCGACATGAAAGTCAATGCGCCAGCGGATGCAACATGCGAGTGGGCATGAAAAACAGCGGAATATTGCCGGGACGTGGCTGGGTTTGTGGTGTTGGGATGAAAGGGGGAGGGGCATTTGGTATCGGTAGCGATTAGAGTTGGATCTGGATCCAAAAGAGTTGTTGTGTGCGACACTCATATAACCCATTGCCGGTTTCCGTAACTGCCTTTGCCGCCAGTTACCAACATTCTATGGCTTCATTTCGCCAGCTCACATTTTATGACCATCGATAGCTGAGCTCTGGACCATTCCGCCAAGTGTTAAAGTCATGCTAATGGTGAGTGTGAAGCACTCATTCATTCACTAAAATGTCTTAATTGCACATTGTTTTGATTGATGGTTAATTTTTAATGTAGAACAAGATTTAGTTTCTGTAAAAAAAACTCCCCAGTTACCATTCCCTAATTAAACTCTTTAGCAAAAATCCAGCTCATAACATTACTTTTTCACCATTTTAATAATTAAATAAAACAGTTTTATTGAAGTGCAGTGGCTGCTGCATATTTCCTTTCATTCAAACCCATTACGCAGTAAAGTTTTTCATTCAAAGTTTTAATAACACGCAAATGCAGACAGAAGGAGATGCCCAAAAAAGAAAATGGCCCAAAACCACCCACTTCACGCACTGAGAATTACAAAAAATGAAAGTTCTAAAGAAAAACAAATGAGCAAAGGATTAAAAAAGTTTCCTGCCTTCCGCCTTTGCCTTTATTATAATTTTTTTGTTGCTACCCCAAGTTGCTGGCTGAATTCAATTTAAATTTAATTACTTCAAATGGGAACTTTTGACACATATTCGGGTGGCGGCGGGGTCCTGGAAGTTAATGAGAAGGGAAAAGTCAAGTAAGTCGACTTATTTGTCTGGCAGTCATTTAGCCGTTTCCCTGATTTAATTGTAAAGTCTGCTGTAGGCTGAAATCGCAGTCATCTTTGGCTAATCAGATCAACGTTATTAGCTAAGGCAACAAAACAATTGCAATCCTTTTTCCTGCCCCTCCCCCTTCGTAATTGCCCCATCTGGAAGCCATTTTCATTACAATTTGTCCTTCCATTGATGTTTGCTCCTGCCTCAGAGCTGTTCTCGTCTGATATTAATCCGATTGTCTCCGACATAATCTTGGAAGCTGTGTGTGGGTGTTTGCATATGTCTATGAATTGTTTATAATGCCATTGTAGGCAAATTTCAGATGAACTTATGTTATGTCAGCTTTTGATATGTTGAGAGAATATAGTTGTGGCCTATTGATTTAAAGGGGGATTAATTATATGTCGAAATAAATGGTATATAAACCAGCTTAAGATAATAGTTTAGCAAAAGGAAATGCATTTTAAATTCATAAAATGATCTCACCTTATCTTTAATCTATTAATTTTATGATTTAATGCAAGTTTTTGCACATTGTCTTAAAGCCCAGCTTAATGGCAAATTAGAAGCTGAACTTCGGGCTCTTTTCAGACCTTTTGTGGGGTGGCGTGAAAATGCCAGAAAGTGACTTTCTGCCGCCACCCGGAAAAGCAAGATGGAAGGTAGGGGGGGAAATCGCTGGGGCGGGCCCAAAAGTAACATGTTGGCATCGTCTAGAAACTTACAAACATGACATTAAATGTTGCCCGTTTGCAGACACAAAAGCAGGTGAAAGCTGGCAAACAGGAGCAGCGGCACGATGGATGCTGCTGCAGGAAGCTGGTAAAAGTTTTTCGGTGGCGCAGCTGAGAAGAGATTTCCTCGTTGGCGACGTTGCGTATACGCCACCGTTGCCATTTAAATGCCAGCAAGCGCGGCAAACTTCTGCCACCTATGGGAATTTCATTTGTTGTTCATTTTTAAGCAGTTCGCGATTTGAATTTTGCATCGTTTTCAGGACTCGCTTTCATTGTTTTTCAGCAGGCGCTGGCGGCACAAAGAAGGCCGCAGTAAATTTACACAATGAAATCTTAAGAGGTCCCCGGGGAAAAACTTTCAGGAAAAACTTTCGCAGAGAGAGAGATAGAGAGATAGAGCGGAGAGGCGATTGGCACACACCTGAAATATATAAGAACTAGTTGGACCTGCACTCACGAACAATAGTACCTGGCATATGTTATTCGGGGGGCGAGAATATGCCCCACCGTTTGACCGGAAGTTGAGCAAAGTTCAAATTACACATGAAGGATTTTCGAGGGTGGGGGTGTTACGAAGGCCATCCAATATATATACCAAATATATACTCTATATGGTGGCTAGTGCTGTTATTCATTCGCCTTTGCAAATAAATGAACCGGATACTGAAACAAACAAATTCAATTGAATCACTCTCCTGGGCATAACAATTGAATGTGCCAGCCGGGACGGGGCAGGGCAGGACAGGGCTTTCCACCATCGTCCCTGCGAAAAAGAAAATCTAATGAAAATGTTCAATTTGCTGCAAACAAACGCAGGAAAATCTAAACAACAAATAAAGGAAGCAACTAAAACGAACAATAAGAGAGATATGGAGGTTGAAAATCTTTTTCCGCAAAACACAACACTCGTTGTTGTTGTTGCTATTTGTTTAGTAGTTTGTTGCACTTGGCTGATTGAAACTTGCCTTTTATTTTCCCCCTTCGCTTTTTCCATTTATCTATTTATCCATTTTTCAAGGACAAACAGCAGAAAGCAATTGTTTGGCAAATGGAATTGCCATGTGAACTTAAAATTAAGACTAATCTGGAGATTAAGTGTTTAACGAGCACACTAAATAATTTTAAGGGTTAGAAATTGAACAAAGAGTTAAGTGCTTAAGTGGGTTAAGCTATAATCTTGGGGAATATTAGCTTTCTCCTAATTCTATGAAATAGTTTGGGTGCTAATAGAGTTGGAAATATTAATTTGGGCATTCACAAAAAACTTACATATAATTTGTTTTTGGTAATTAATTTATATCTCTGCTTTGGAGAGTTTGAAATTATTAAGTGATGTTTATTAAAATGCTAAAAAATAGTACAAATTTAACAAACACAAAACTGTGGCTAATACCTATTCCCCAAGATGTATTTGCTTTAACCAAAAAGAGTAAGAGAGAGTTAAGTAAATTATTATTAATTTTAATACTACTATAACACGCCAAGCGTTTAATTTTACACAAGATATAAATTGATTCCACATATATATTAAACTTAAACTTTATTCCCCAAAATGATAATATTCGTTAAGCAAAACTAACCGCTTATCTTTCACTTTTGTGCAGTTACAAATTTATTAGCTATTTGTATATTTTATGAGCGTAACCTATGACCCCATCCCCCAACCCATTTTTTCTAACGATTTCTTTGCACTTTGTTTACGCGTTTCTTGGCACTTTGGTCTTCGACTTTGCGACTTTGGTCTCTTCTGTTGGCTGTTTGGCTCGTTAAAAGTTTTATGTCTTACGGCCACTTGGACCATTAGGTGTGTCTGCCTTGGAGAGGGGAAATGGCAGGGAAGAGTATTAATATTGTATCGTGGCAATGTGCATTCGCTGAGCTTAATTGATGGCCGCCATTAAAAAATGCACGACAAACGAGCGGCGAGAAACTCGCTCACAATTTTTGGCCATATATCAAGCGACCCACAACTGCAAATGAACTGCAATTATCAAGGAGCAGCCGCAAACCACTGCAGAAAATACAAAAAAATACAACAGCAACAATAGTATAAACAACAACAGATGCAAACAAGTGAAAAACTGTTTTTCCAGCTTTTGCTGCTTTTTCGTTATGTTTACGTTTTGGCCGCAATGCAAATCATCATTAAATAAATTACTCATAATTATCGCCGCTGCTGACTAGTCTTGCTTTTCCTTTATTTTTTCGGTGCAAATTCGCGCTGGCCATTTGTCTAACCCAAGTCAAATTTTTGACTAATTTCGAATGGGAGCCCGGTGCCCGGTGCCCGGGGCCCCCGAGGCGCTCTCCTTTTTTCTTGTAGTTTTTCGCTTTTCCTTCTGTGGATTTTCCGCGCGCCTCCAGCCAAGTGGGCGGCATTAAGTCGTGTAATTTTCTGTCAAATTTTGTATGATTTTTGGCTTGATAAAATGACCGAGTCTGCCGGCCTGTCTTTGGTTTTGGCATTTGCTTCCTGGTCCTGGCCACTCAACTCCAAAACAACTCAAACTGGACAGCTGTCCGTCGGTTGTTCATGGCTAGGCATCGTCTACAATGAAAATGCGAAAAAGATTGCCTTCAAAATTGGCAGCAACTCATTGAAATTTCATTGTTTTCGAAGTGGGCGTTTTTCTAATCAAAGAAAAAGCTTGCACAATACCCAGGAAAATGGCATTTTCTTCTTTGTAATGCATAAAAACCCAATCCCAAGGTAGGAAGCTGCAGGTGTAATAAATGAAAATAATAACTTGTACTTAAATATACCAATTTTTATATTTCCAACTTTAAATATGAATCCAGAATTCAGGCTTAGTTTATGTATAAAAATACTTTTCTTCTTTAGCTTCTAATACACTGGTTACCCCATAATCGTTCGCTTCATTGACTTTTGTGGGTTTTCCCTTCCTTTTTCCCCACTTTTCCATTGCAATTTTCGCACTCAAGTGGATAGTAATTTGTGGTCGTCTTTGAAGAGCGGGATTGGCTTCGCTTTTCGCTTTTCGCAGTTCGCTTTTCGCCTTTCCCAGCAAAATCGGATAGTTGAACAAGTCCATTTCAGAGATCCAAGGCAAGAGTGATTGAGAGACCATAGTGATAGTTCATCGGCGGTTACAGATAAAGCCACCACGCACATATATCCATGACATAATGATTGTCGTACATACGACGGACATTTGTTATAACATCTGTAAATTACAACCAATTGTGTCAGGAAAATCAGGGGAAAATTGTACAAGATACAATCTGTAGTTGAAAACTTGGTTAAATGTCGAAATAAAGATACAAGATATTTGAACAATAAATAAATAAGTAAATGAGATTTTATTTATCAGTTTTTAGTTGTTATATTGTTCAGAATTTAAAGAGAAATTTCTAACATTTTTTAACTACAATAATTAATATTCTCTTTAAAAATATTTTCTTTATATATTTCCTGCGCTTAAGTTTTCCTTTTAGTGTCGCCTGATAGCTGAAAGTTTTCAGCAAATTTTGTATACAAAAACAGAAAAAAAAACCTTTCATTAACCAGAGCCAAATTATGAATGACGCTCTGTCGCCGTTTCATGGCGACAACTGTCAAAACAGGCCGAGTGTCGAGTGCTGAGCGTTGAGTGGTGACTGGTGAGTGCTGATGGCCGGCGCTCCTCTGGGGATGCCTTATATAATGCACTGGACGAGCGCAAATGATTTACACAAATTATTTTGCAATGTGCGTTGGCCAAGTTGCTGCTTAAAGCCGGCCTGTCTCGGCCATCAGCCATCACATCCCCCAAAAGCCCCCTCCATGCCGCCTGTCGCCGTGAGCCGTAAGTCAAACAAATCAGTCGTGCCAGAAGATTAATGGCGGCATTATTGTGTCGCCTGCACAGTCATCCTCATCGGCATTCGGCTTGGGCCCTTTCGGATGCCAGTTTTCCCGTTCCCCTTTTCCTCCCCCGCAGAGCTCAGCGTCCCAGCTACCAGCTACCAGCTACTGGCTACTGGCTACTGGCTACCGGCTACCAACATCATTGGCAACTTCATCATGCGGCTGGGCATCGGGATTTCGATGATGGTGGTGCACATAACCCGCTCTGAATGCGTCGTCACTCACGTTATGTCCTAAGGGGGATTCCCAGCTCACGAAGATGGCTGCGTGACACGAAAAAAGGTTAACATTTTTGTGATAATTTCAGACTGAATCCAAGTTATCCACAAGAAAAACTAAAGGTAATAGATAGGTGATTGTATAAAATCGAAGATTGTGTAAATTCTAGGTAGCAAATATTTTAATTTCAATTTTTTTTTACATATTTAAAAAACCCCAAACACGTAATCTTCCCTAGATCCGGCTCATAGCCTGCAATTTTTCTTGCAGTAAATAATTTTTCATGCCAGCTGTCCATGTTATATGTCTGTCTGGCTCCGTCTCCTGCTGTCGGCCCTTGGCCGCCCCCTGCAGCCGTATTATAGCCCATTGATCAGTTTGTTTTACTAGCTCCTGGACTGCCAGACTCCGGGACTCCAGCTCGAAACCGGCAGGAGCTGCCTTCGTCTGGTTTTGTGTACATTTTGGATTATGAACTCTTTAAACTCGGGCTGACGGTGAATGGGAGGCGAGGCAGATGCCCAGGCAGATGTCGATGTCCGATGGTCAGTTGGAGGCGGAACAAGAGGACGAGCAGTGGAATGGACAAGGGGACAAGGAGGTGAACGGAGGAGGTGGCAGGCTTTGTGGTCAAAGCCGGACTGGTACTCGTTTGATTATGACGGATGTGGTTCGGCCAGCAATGCGTTTTTGAAGTCCTGCCAAACGAAAATGAGTTCAAATTGTTGGCCAAAAGAATGTGCTAATGCTTTAAGCATCGATTTAGCAGCAGGTTGTAGGTATTTAAGTTTGATTTTAAGAGGATTTAAAGGGGATTTGTATTGTATCAAAGTTGTTGATAATAATCTGCATCTCAGATAGCTAGATATTGGACTTTTGTTTGCACTCCTGCGACGCCTTTGTTCCCATTTAGTTGTCCTTTATGGAAGGAAAGGGAGAATCTAGGCTCCCAGGGGCGCGCAGCAAATTTGTTTAGTTTATTGGAGGGCAAAAGGGCTCTGACGGCCAACTAAATGGCTGCCTGACAACTGGATGGCATTGTCCTGGAAATCCTGGGACTCGAAGCCCAGCTTGCTGCAGTCCTGCAAAAGTTTCGCAATGCGAGGAGAACATTTAATTAAATTCCTTTGCACCTTTAGTGCTGCGCTAAAAATTCCACACCGCTCCTTCATGGCCATAACAAATTAATCTCTGTGGGTTCAAAGGGGGATCCAAGGGTCCTGGGGGGCTCTCCTTCAGCTGTGTCAACTTCCCTGGTAAACCCTACAAATGAGGCATTTGATTTTAAAAACTATAGCAAAAGTTTCCGCGACAAAACGGTGCCTTGTTTTATGTCGTCTACTGTCGCTTTTATGGCCTGCAGTCCCGTTCAATCAGCGGCTGAATTATGTTGACATGGCACGCACAACGCGGGTGTGCATATATATCTGTATATATGTAGTATATATATATATCCTGTATAGCATACGTTGGGGCCAAGGAAGGCCAGAAACCGACCGACAAAGTTTTCAATTTACGTTTTTAAGGCTTGCCCGCAATTTCGCTGGCGCTGCCACATCGCCTTCAATTTCGCAAATGCGCCTCAACGTCTGGCCACGTAACCGGAAGGAAATGCGCAACAAAGCTTTTCTTATTAGCATGTGTGGGCAGAGGGGGGCACCACCAAGATAGTGGGGAGGGGGAAAGGATCCTTTTTGCTGGCTCTGAGCCTGTTTAATCGATAATTTTCTGCCCGGGCGGGCCTTCTTGGTCGCCTAGAAAATTGCTTGCCATTTGATGGCCTAGCTGTGAAGCGATTTCTGTCACGAGAGAATGTTTTCTTTATAAAATTCAGTTTATTTTTAGGTCAAAAATTAAAGAGCGTTAGAGTTAAGTGAAAAATTCAATTATTTTATTTATTTTTCAAAGCTTAAGCGCTGAGGTAATGCTTAATATTAAACATTTAGTTAGGTTTTTCAGAGTTTTTATTCCAATTATCCAAGTTACCGGTTCCCAACACTCCCTAAGCTTAGTTATTATTAACCCCTTTATATTCGATCTCACCATTTCCCTTTTTAATGGCATTACCTGGGATTAATCTCCATAGACAGCGAAGTGACTGGCAAACCGTAAACCGATCTGCTGCGACAGCCAAGGAGAGCTCAGTGGGAAAAACGTGGAAAATCAAACTCGAATCAATTGCCGAAAGCCAAAAGGGCAAAAAATTGGTTGGCAAGTGCTTCAGATAGGAGAGACGTCAGAGGGAAGGACGTCGACAGCAGCCACTTTTCAATTTCTTTGCACGCACACCCATCCATCCCCCCTGCCATCCATCTAACCCCACTCCCCCCGGCATTTACTGGGAATTACCACCCATTGGCGGGCCACCCACGAGCAATGTCCTTGCCCAGAGCAACGCTTGACGCTTGTCCTTTAAGCCACTTGCCGTCTTTTGTCCTTGGGGGCAATCAATCCGTGTTAATGGCTCCGCAGCTAAATCAAAAAGATTGCCACAGCATAAAAAAGAGGGAAATCGCAGAAGAAAACACCCGAAAGACGGGACAGAGAAAACAAAAGAAAACAGCTGGAAAAAAGAAAGGAAAGAAGAAGAACTTTGCACAAATATTTTCCCACTTGAGTTTGGCCAAATCTTTGGCAAAGATGGCGCAACTTAAATTGTTGTAATCCCATTTGTTGTTGCCTTGCATGTGGCCTGCTCCGCCAACTATTTAATTATGTAGTATCCTTCAAGGAAAACTTGCCGTACATCCAAGGAACAACTTTTCACACACACACACACACACACTTACACACACCCTCTGAAAGCCAAGGCCCAGATGATGCTGGGTGAAAAGAAAGGTGGCACGGGGGGCAATTGCAATTTGTATGCCCGTCAAATGCGGCTCGTTATTGCGAAATTTAGAACTGCTCGAAATAATTCCAGCAAATTTTCGTGCAAACGAGCCAGACGCCGCTACACACACACATAGGCACAGCACACACACACATACAGCCCACCAAGGCACAGACGAAGTCCTGGCTAAGAGTGCACCTCACAAATGCGTCTAATTGGTGTTTTGGTTGCTGAAAATGGGAGGGAAAATAAGTAAACACTCTTCTAGGAAATAAGATTTAAGATTTAAAACTTAAGATAGTTTTTTTTAGTAAGCTTAAGACATTAAAATAACTTTTAAAACGCTAAAAAAGGTCTCTGAAAGTATGAAATCCAATTTGTATTTAAAGTTTAAATTAAAATTGGTATATTTTAGCCACATGCCAAATATCAGTTCAAAAAACCAATAATCCTTGCCTATATCCTTGACTTATATAACCCCCTTAAAGGAGTCTCTGCTTGTAACCCTTTTAATTGCCTCAACTTCAACTTGACATCAGAAGGACGCCTGTGTCGCCTGATCAATACCAAAGTCAACCTGCATCGTTGCCCCGTAAAACTCCACCCATTAACGCCCCACGACGTCCTTTGCCCAGGCACGTGCATTAAAAACTTTCGGCGCCAAAGTTGTCCAGCAGAATCCGGAGTCCGAAACGTATGCGAGATCCTGGACGAAGCGAACCGAACCGACGGCCGACTAAACCCAAGGCAAACTGTGTTTTTGAACTGCTGCAAGCCGGAAGTGGTAAATGGCGCGAAGGGGGCGTGTAGGAGGGAGAAATGTTGGTGGTGCTAAGGTAGGCGGAGCAAGGTGTGCGAGGTGGGACGTCAGCCTGGCTACGGGCAAGCTGACGTAGTTTAATTATGTAGAAATCGAGACACGCACTTTTGCAGCCGACACCGGTGAACGATGCCCAGGCAGGCGGTGGATCCCCCCACTTTCTCCCCCTTTCTCTCTCTTACTCTTACCCTCTTTCTCTCTCTGTCCCCCCGGCCCCCTATCTCTTTCACAGCGTTTGCGTGTGCGGCATGATGCAATCGACACGCCCACTTTGCGACACCCACGATGCTCATAACTGGCGCACGCAAAATTTGTGTGTTTTAATACCCTAACAAGGGGTTGTGATGTTTAATGAGGCAATAAATAAATTAAATAATATTTTAAGCAGTAAATTAAATTAATTAAATTACCTTAAACTATGATTTTCTAAATGTTACTTTCCACGAGTTAGAAAAGTATGAAAATATGGACAAAGATTCATCTAAACCTTATGAAAAATACATTTTAAAAAGAAAATAAAACCAGATAAACTTTAAACTTTAATATTAACTTTATATTAACAAGATCTTCTCTTAAAAACAAGTGTAGAAAATCCTTCCTTCTCACCCGTAAATGATATAGAGTACGGAGGCTAAACTAGAGTCAGTTGCAGGAGCTACCAGGATACGGTTACCTCGTATGCGATTATAAATTCTGTTGCATGTCAGTGGTTTTCAAAGTTGGAGCGATTCATGGCTTCGGTTCCGGCTGGGTCTGCACTGCGGAACGGCTGGCAGGTGAAAATAATGGTGTGGAATTGCATTAGGCCAGGATGGATGTGCGAAATTTCCCTAGACCAAAAACACTTGAAAGCTGGTAGGTGTTCCTGAGACTAGAAAATAAAAAACAAGATGGACATACAGTCGGGTGTCCCGACAGTAGAATACCATGTACCGTTACAAGGCGCGTCCCAAAATTATATAAAAGAAAGAATAAGAATAAAAAACTGAGACAAATTTACATATAATGCAAATGTCTTCCCATTCAAGAGCAAAGTCGATAGCTCAGTGGGTAAAGCTACACATACATTTTTGTAAGCAATTGGCCTGGGTTCGAATCAACCGCAGGCATAAGGATTTTTTTCATTTTCAAAACATTAAGTATAGTTCTTTGCTTGCATTTTTTTATTTCTTAGTATTAAATACTGTAATTATTTTGATGTACTGGAAAAATTAAAAAAAAAAAATTGCTAAAAATAAAAAAGTTTTCACTCGTCGCCGACGGGATTCGAACCCGTGACAACTAACATTTGAAAAAGACTTCAGCTTAGCCAGCTGCACCACCAACCAATTCAAAATGAGTAACCTTATTTTCATAGTAATATGAACATAAGTAAAATGTTTAATGAACGTTTTGATTTATTTGGAGCCCTCTGCCTGGGCTGCCTCTTGTACACGTAATGTGTATAAAGTAAAAAGCCTATATCTCCGCTATTTATGGCATGATCGCAATAAAATTTGGACAGTCTGTGTATTTTGATTAAATGCTTTAGGCTTTTTAATATGGTTTACATAACTTTATAAATTTCGGAGCTATACGTTTTTTTCAAATAGCTCCTCCAAAAAGGGGAGCAGCAAAAATTTTAAACAAACTTGATCTGCGTGCAGATATAAGAAGTCTAAATCCAAAGTTAGGTGTCTCTAGCTCTTATAGTCTCTGAGATCTGGGCGTTCATACAGACAGACGGACAGACGGACAGACGGACAGACGGACAGACGGACGGACGGACGGACGGACAGACGGACATGGCTATATCGACTCCTTTAGTGGTCCTGACCAATATTTAGGTAACTTTTGGGGGTCTGCCACGCATCCTTCTGCCTGTTACAGAAAATCGCACTCGCACAAAACTATAATACCTTTGTACCTTTGGTACATGGTATAAAAACTGCAACTTTCATCCGGCGTCTGGCATAAATTTTAATAAAAAAGAACAGCAGCCAAGACCTTTTCGTAGTAAACGCTTCCATTACCTTTTTTTTTTGTTGGCATTTTGTATTACCAAATGTAGGAGACAGTCGTTTATATCAATTAGCCAGCGCTTGTCTGGCATTTCTGCCACAGGACAACACTAGCTGCAGGTTGAGTTTAAATGGCATTGGTCCTTTAGCAGGCCTAATTGATTTATTTGTGGATTTACTTGCCTTTAAAGATGGCCACAAAAGTTTAAAGAACCAAAACTCTGAAACCCTAAAGGAATTTCAAACAATTCGCGTTGCCAACGCAATTTCACACTTTACCAGCTACAAATTGCAGCATCATAGCCGGGAAAATGCCCGGATACCTTTCACTAGCCACGAGCCTTGGCCAAGATTATATAGATGACGACGACGGGCTTGGAATTTTATGATTTATGAGTGCGTTCCCTTCGTTCCCTGGGTCCTCATCATCAGCCTAGCCTTGCCTTGGCTTTTCTTCGCCCTCTACCGAATTTTTGTTGCACTTTTTTCTTAGCTCTCGTTCTCCTTCATTTTTTTTTCCAGTGGCCAGCACAAGCCTTTGGGTCAGACGGGGCTCTGGCCATTTGATAAATGAGTTTTCCACATTTTCAGCCCGGAATTATGAGTATTGCCATTGTTCCCATTAGATTCCCGGCCATATCTCACACACTTCGGCTTTCAATCTGTCAGCCTGAAAGCAAATTGATCCGGCTTCAGGCTTGGCCGCAATGATCTCCTTTTTCTCCAAGGATATAAGAGTGATTTTAAGCAGTTTAACAAGGATTGCTGGGATTTAAGATTGTGCAACAACCCAAAACTAAATCGAACCATAAAAATATAAGCATAATTTTTGGTAAAAGAACCTGAAATTGCTCAAAATTATTCCGCAAAAATATCACACAAAATTTATTTACGACCCAGACATGGTGCAATCCTCTTTTCCAGGACTCCCGGGAGTTTGAGTTTAGAACATTTTCAACTGTTGCGCGGGGCGATTCGTGTATGTTTTTTCTGTTTTTGTTTTTTTCATCGTCGCCATATAAAGTGTGGGGGAAAACGCATAAATTTTATGACTGAATGGCCCGGAGTGGTGTGTGGATTTTTTGGGCTGGTTGGAGAGAGTTTGCTGCACTCTGTTTCACACACACACACCACACACAATCGCTAACAATATGACAAAAAGTGCGCTGAAATTTTCAACTAAATTATTCATTGAGCGCGCAATTGAGCTGGAAATGTGCACAGTGAGGCCCCCGTAAAAGGGACTGAAACAGGGGGGCCCAGGGGTATGCGGTTTGAATGTCTGGCACGTAGAAATGTCGGCTGTTTGGCTTCCTGGCCCTTTTTTTTCTGCCAGACTCCCATTTTGTCTCCTTTTTTTTGTGTAGGAAAGGGGTAGCGAATATGCCACTCAAACACTTGACACTTTGTTGGAGATAGAAAAAAAATAGAGGGAGATATATATATATATATAGGTTCATGGTGGGAGATCGGCCATAAACGGATGTGTTTTGGCTTCTGGGGATTTCAGAGAATTTTTAAATGGCTGAGTTTATGGCCTTTTAATGATTGAAGCCATTTAAGGTTTATGTTAAGCTAGTTAAATATTTTATAATGTACATTTAAAGCAATCAATTTTAAGATATTTTAATTGAAAAGTTAAGTAGCTGCAGGGGTAAGTAATATCTTAATTTTTGATAATTTTATGACATTTAAATAAAGTTAATAAAACCTATTTCCTTTAATATAAATTCACCTCCTTCAACACTTTATTCCTTAACTTAAATCTAATAGATTCTAATTATAATTGAATCCCCTCTGATCAATTTGAATACCCCTTCTATTCAGTTAACTTCCATTCAGTTAATCATTCGCAAACAGAGCCCCAGAAACCAGCTTATAACCGGGTATCTATTAGAGCCAACTGAGTCATTTGAATACCAAATGAAGAACTCCTCCTTGTGGCTTTTCAACAAGGAGACGGTAGGGGGGTTGCAGGGAAGCAGTCAGGCTGGCAGGACGAGGACTTGCATTATTAAGAAGACGCCGAAACTAAGTTAGGTATATTGGCACAAGTCCTGCCCAAATAGTTCACTTCAAAAATCCACACGCACACACACAGTGGCCAGAGTTTGTCTTCTTAATTAGTGGACAAGTTGGCAGTTTGCTTTGTGGGGATTATGATTATTATACGGCAATTATGCGCCTGTGTCTTTTGTGTCAATTGTTTAATAAGTGAGATGGCCTTGTGTAAATTCCGTAGGATTCCAGGGAGCCAGGCAAAATTTGTCTCAATTTGAAACTGACGCCGGGATGAATTTGACAGCCATTTTGGCTGGTTAAATTATGCGATCTTGGGGCTGGTTTTGAATCGATAATTATCCAAGCTGCAGATGCAGTCAAGTGCAGGCATTGTTTTCCCCTTTTGGCCAACTAACAATATGCCACAATTTGGAGGCAGTGGGCAGTCGGGCTCTGGCCCGATAAATGTGTCCCCGGCAAGAGTCCTGTCTGGCTGCTGGTTGCCAGCCAGGACTCACCTTCAATAGACAAATTAACATTTCGACAAAGGCAACCTAATCAAATGTCACAATCACGCATGCGGCTGTCCCTGGCAGCTAAAAACGAACCGAACCTAACCGAAGCGAAGCGAAGCCACTGCATGTCCTTCCAAATTCAACGCAACCCCCTCCTCCCCCCTCCTCCGAATTGCACCCGCTCCATGAGCCAGATCCTGACACTTTTTGTGCTGCCCTTCGCATAACTTTCACTCTTGTCAGTTGCAAATTACATCGCACGTCTGCAGCAGCAGGATCAGGAAGGAGAGCGGCTGAAGGGTGTCGTAATTTAAAGCTTATTTTGACACTTTACCCTCCTCGCAGGAGCTGGCGGAGCAGGAGCAGGAGGAGAAGCGGGAGCTGAAGCTGGAGCAGCAACAACACCCAATTTGCATCTTTCAAAATCGTGTTTTGTTACATTTTGTGCATGCGCAAAAATTTGCATACGACAATTAACACTCCAAAAGGAGACTCACATGTGCCCTGCCCTTCTGCTCCTGGCTCCTTGCTGGATGTGTGTGTGTGTGCTCAGCTTATCCTCTGCACTTTGCCGAATGCAACAGTCCTGCTGCTGCTGCTGCTGCTCCCCTCGTACCACATTGCGTATGCGTAATTTTGTGTCTTTTGCTCAACGGCAAGAAGCTGAGGGAAACGGAAAGGCAGAAGGAGCACAGGACGAGTGCCAGTGGGATATGTTAATGGAGTTGCTGTTTGAAAAGCAAACCAACCTAATGAGAATTTGTAAATATTTGCACAACACAACAATCTTTTGTTCACAGTGCAGGCAGAGAGCAGAGCCAAGCAGGATCAACGAGAGATTTAAGAGGAATTTAAGGATAAGTGAGCTAAGAACCAATCAATTATCGTATCTTAGATGTTAGTTTCTATATTAATTACTTGACTTATTTATGTATTATGTAAATTATACTTAAATGTTATAAACTTGGAGGCCTGTTGCATTTTTCCTACTCCATTCTTCAATTTACTCAACTTTTTGCAGCGAAATTCCTGAAAATCCACCCCTTTGCATTCCAAAGTTTCGCCCTTTCCATTCGCTGCTTTACATATATCTGCTATATCTTTAAGCAAATTAAGAACCGCAATCAGCCGCAAACAATTCACACAGAAATCGAAACGACAGAGATCCGAAATCCCGGCAAAGTCCTGGGCAAAGGGTTGGAAGGATGTGGAACGAGAAGGAGGAGATTGTTGTTTGATGGCGATGCCAAGAAATGTCATGATAAGCGCGATAAGGGGGGATGGGGAGAAGCGGAACTGGAGAGTGGAGAGCGGAAAACGGAGAGTGGAGAGCGTAGAAAGGGTAGCACAGAGGCAGGACGAGACACACACACACAAACACACAGGGGCATGTTCATGCACACATACACACTTAATACGCTTAATTGACTTTCATGTATGCACGAGTGAATGCAGCGACATGACAGCGAGCTGGAGAGAGAGAGAGGGGAACCGAAGGGACCCCTGGCCAAAGGGGGCGCCTGGCATGTTGGCCAAGCTGCCGTTGCCGCTGCCACTGCCACTCCCGAACTGCTGTTGCCAACTGACGCGAACTCATGCGACTGGTGGCAGGCATTAGCGATGCGAAATGGTCTCCGAAATTAGGCACAAACCGACACCAAAAAAAGGCGACTAATCCCAAAGCCAAACACCAAATAGCAAACACCAAAAATAAGACAAAAGTCGAGTGGCAAACAATTGGTGTGAAATAGGAATCGATAAAAGGATACCTCTTAATAAATTAAATGGGGAAAATAATAAAATAAAATTAAATGAATAAAGTTTATTTTACTTTCCAGAAAGCCCCTCAAAATGTGAATCTCTTTTCAGTAAACCTGCACTTCAATCACAGAAATCTTGCCGAGAAAACCCTAAAATGTTTCACCTGGCTCTCACCTGTTTTGGTTTCTTTTATCCCCTGAGTATTTCCCTGGCCAAAGGAAACCCCAAAAAAAAAGATTGCTAAATACTGACATTCCAGGGAAGGCATTCAGCCAGACCCATAATCGCAGGCAAATCGGTTACAAAAGGTTTCGGAAAAGTAGTCCCCGATCTCCAAAACCCCCTCGGGGCTTCCCCCTTTTCGCACTCACTCTTCCTCTACTGTGGCATTCAATCACCGATTCACTTCATTGAATCACTTATTCAGTATTTTGCCGTTGCAAATGCCGATGTTTCATCATCATATCACCTCCCCCTGATGGATTTTCCATCCCCCCTCCTTGCCACGGCCTCGTTTCGCATGGTGTTTGGCATTGTGTGGATTTTGTGGCTCTTTTCTAGCACCTCTCTACTATTTTCGATTCGAGTTAGCGAGTGTGTGTGCTGGTGTGTGTTTATGGGTGTTGTGGTGGGTTTGCGAATCGCATTTGAATTTGACTGCAAAACTTGACAATTATGCTTGCGCTTCTTTTCATGGCTTAAATCCTGTCATATTTGTGGCCGATGCTAAATATGCCTGTCGATGTTGGTGAGGAATTATGTCAATGATGGTCGGGGTTTATAAACAATATGGCAGGTTTGGTTGTTGGGTTGCAATATAATATATATTTATGTGCTATATTAAATGGTTTCAATTCTGTTTAAAAAAACGCTGCAAAGATTACTAATATCAAAGGGAATATGGTTGAATTTCAAGTTTTAGAGTTACAATCTAAATTTCTGGTAATTCATCTTGCATAATTCTTTGCCCTTGTCCTGTCATGCCTCACATAATTCGTAAGTGCATTAAGACCCCCTTGACTTCTGCTTGCACTTCGCCAAATAGGATCTGAACAAGGGCATATCCTGTGCCGCCGGAGTCGTCGCTGTTGTCTCAGTTATTTGTCTTGCCAGCACAGGCGTTGCTCTGAATAAAGTCAATGTCAGACTTGAAACTCAATTACACACATCTCCCACTCATACTCATACTTATACCTGCGAATAAAACACACTCAAAGAATGCAACGAGCAGGGGGAGGGGGGGACACCATACATCACTTTTATTTATTTACAAACTCTCCTCCCGACACAAAGCATAGAATAGACATCTTTATCTGTGGATGGGTCTAAATAGCATACTCTATTTTATACGGGTTACCTTTGTTAAAGAGCTTTCTTAAATAAATAAAAATAATCTCAAAATTAGTTATATTTTTATGTGAAAATGCAATATAATTGCTAACTGTTAACTAAGGAAATGAATGTAAATATTGTACTCTCCTTTTCCGCTTAGTTTTTATTCCTCAGGGCACTTTAAAAATTATATAAAATCAAAATCAATACAATTTCCAGTTTATTAGCCTTTTAATTACAGACTTCAATTCATGCAGTAGCCAAGTTTTTACAGTTTTTATCTGATTCGTGGACTGGTTTATAAACGACGAATCAATAAACTACTTTGCTAGCCATTTGCAAATATCACTCTTTTGGTTTTTATTGTTAACTATAAATAATTCAATATTTGTTGGTAGATATAAATATAAACTATAAACGTACATGGTAAGAAATTAATAATAATTTATAATAGATCTATCTAGACTTCATTGTAGATTTTCTTTATATTTTTTGTACTTTAAAAAGAGTATAAAATGTGGCCTCTTTCAAGCAGCTTCTTTGGTCCAATGTTTATGTGAGGGATCAACAAAAGGATACAGAGACACACACACACACACACACACGCAGACAGAAGCTGAGGCAAACATTTTCTGCAGCTGCAGCTGGCGCATAATGAGCGCAAAAACATCCTGTGCTGATTGTCTGATGCTGCCACTGTAGTCTTAGATGACTGAGAGAAATATGGTCAGCTTTTCTGAGAATTTATAATAAACAATAATAAGTATAATAATTTCTAAGAAATAATAATGATCAAATAATATAAACAAAGTAAAATTAAGACTCTTAAACAGTTTTATTTTAGCTTAAAGAAAATCATTTTTAAATTCAAATAAAAATCACTTCCAAGAAAGAAATATTTCAAAGCCCATAATTAAAAGTAATTAAATTTGAAATAAAATGTAAGCACATTTATTCAAGTTTCCATTTTAAATAAAATCCACTTCTATCTTATTTTTAAACAAATTTTCCCTGTGCATGTCTCTGGTTCATATTTTGCAATGCTTGCCAAGGCAAGATTTGTGCGCTTTTAGCGACGACGCAAAGTTTCCTTGCCCGCTCTTCATATGATTTTATTTTATCCTGTGTTTGCTGACTTTTGAACGCGGCCAGGACATGAATGCGAATGCGAATGTGGATGTGAATGTGAATGTGCCCTGGGTTATCCTCTCATGAGTTCAGTCGGCGTGTCGCCAGTTTTGTTGACTCCCCGTCGAGTTTTAGCGACATGTGTCGCATTCTTCGCATCCTGCCAAAGTTAAATGGATCTCGTAATTGTTGTGCCCCCGTCCTCTGGCTGGTTTTCTTTTCGTATTTTTATAGAAATTGCGGTTTAATTGCTGCATTTTAAAGCCATTGAAAGGACAGAGACACGTCCTTTGCGAAGAGGATAACACGATACTCGCTGTGACGACGGCTTTGTTGTTCCGTGATTTTCTCCCAGGAATGAGAGAGTGAACCGAACCCCTTTTGTGCGTGTGTGTTTGTCGAAGGATTCATGGGGGTGAAAACACTTGCCAGAGGACCCTGGAGATCCTTTTGATTCCTTGGCTTGAGTGGTAAGGATGCTGGGAATTCGGTTGCCAGTCAACACCTCTCAGGTGGTCAGCAAGTCAATCGATTTCACACGCGACTCTTCGGGGATTAATGAAGGAGTTTCTTGGCAACTTAATGCAATTTAAGTATGTTTTACTAACCGTTTTAATTAGTTAATAGCCCTATTGATACCTTCTTTCTTTAATCATTGTAAAATTCAATTTCCATTTAATTTAATGCCCCATCAAAGGGCTCACTTTGCATGCTGCAAAGTTGCAAGATCAATCCCATCAATGCCGATTGAATGGCAACTTTGTGCATAGAACTACCTCCGCGTTGCATTAAAAGCCAAATCGTTGGGTGCTAAAAATCCATGCAAATAGCATCCTGAATCCTCAATCCTCAGTTCTGAAGCCTGCAGCCTGCAGCCTGAAACCTGAATCCTGCAGCCCCCCTTCAATGGCAATTTTCCGTGCAGTTGCATTTGATTCTGCATTTTTTTCTGCATTTTTACGATGCGCGGGGAACTGAACTGGTAATGAAACGTCTATAAAACTCAAACGAATGCACACAAATCGCACAAATCATTTATCATAAAAGCGCATAGTGCATTTTCCACTTCCCCTTCTAGCTTAACCGATTTCTTTTTCGCCATTTTCCCCCCGCAGCCTTTTCCCGATGAATGCTCCGCTGAATGTTTTCCACTAATCAGGGACTTTTGTTCAACTCACCTGGGCAATAGAAGAAGGGCAGGAGACGCAGAGTTGGCGGCGCTGGCGGAACGTAAAGGGAAGCTGCAAGTAGAGTAAAAAAGTAGATGCATAGATCAGAGGACACACTATTGGAAACTGGGGCAGTGGAAAAGAATAAGGAAATGAGTGCGGGAAACCAGCTTGACAAAAGCCGTCAGGCAACTGCCGAATTAATTACCAACTCGACTCAAAATGCATAACACACATCAAAGTGGAAATTAATTATTTCCCTATTAGCTGACGCTGCCACTGCCGCTGCTGCTGCTGCTGGAAGCTGTTTCGGTGGCAGCTTCAGCCGCCGCAGAGTCGATCGGTAAACACGTTGACAGATTGCCAGTTATATGCACATTCAGCCTAAATGCTTCGGTTAACGCCCGTCGAGAGCTGCGGTTATGAAAATAAATTAACAGGAACTGCTTGCTGCAATGACGAGGCTAAAAGTCGCGAAATAATCCTTCAATAGCCTGAACACATGAAGATATCGATATAATGATTTCTGTTTTGATTAAAGAAAGCAAATTGGCGGCAGTTATTGAGTGCAACATATAAATTCCAGTTGTCTACATTGGTAATAGTAAATTAAGTAATTGATTCGGAAATACTGATTTTTTAAACTTGTTTGCAACATTTTATTTAAAAGCTTTGCAACGCCTTTGGGAACTTATTTAAATTTTGTGGACTTACAGATTTTTCATGGTTCCAATTTCATGGTTTTGAAAGCCTTTAAAACGGATTTAAAATATATAATAGGTATCAAACCATTTTAATTAGATTCTCTTCATTTTAAAGGAAGCATTTAAACTGTAAATATATTTGTTAAAATTTGTTGTTTCATACTGGCAAAAAAATGGATTCGTAATATAAATTAATAGTTTCCCCTGTTGACATACTTAAAAATATTAAAAATCGAAACCATTAGCATTCCGAAAACCCTCTCTCTCTCTCTGCCTCTGTTTTTATATATTTTCGTCATAAATAAAAATCAACTAAAAGTTTAATGATATTTTTTAAATCACCAAAGCTTAATGGGCAATTATTTGAAAAGAAAATCCATTTTCTCCGACTGGCATTTTTTAATCGTTGTGTGCATTTTATTGCCATGATCGTTGCACAGTTCCATTGCCCGGTTTTAGGTTGCACTTTCGCATTAGGGATTAAATAATAATAAAAAGGCTAACCACTTTCTAGTCGTCAAGTTTCTGGCCAAGTCATGTGTGTGGGCATCATATTTCACCTTCCGCATTAATATACCGCACGGGAGGGAGTCGAGTCCCATTTCTCACTTTGAACTGAAAAGGAGGGCGGACTTAGTGTGTAGTAACAAGTTGTGTGATTAACACCAAAATCACTTGATATTCGACACTAAAGCATAGCCAAAGGCCACGTTCGCTGGACAGTTTTCGCTGGGAAGGCGATGGCGTTGCCATAAACATTTTAGTGTCTGCAATTAATGAATACCCGACGGAGACGTGGGACAGGTCTCCTATCAACTCTCGCCGTTGTCATCTGTCAGTTTCTCAGCTGGCTTAATTTACGACTTGATGACCACAACTAAAGGCCGCGTAAAAACACAAAAACTAAATCGGTTAACAGGATAGATTTATATAAGATAAAGTTGTTGCCAGAGAAGGAAAATCGAAAAACGAAAAAGAAAAGCGTATCAGTTGCGAAAACGAGAAGATTGCAGACAGTTTAAATGCAAACACCAGCCGAGGTGTGAATTTGTAATTAAAATAGTTCGATTTATGGATGGCAAATCGCTCATAAAAATGGTTATTAAACCCGACTATAGAAAGGGAAGTTTTGATTGAAAAAGCTGGCTATTAAGTAGGAGGGGGGAAGTATTTTTTATGGAATTAATCAACTGCAGACGGTGTAAAATCTATATGAAAAGTGAAGGTGGAGTTAGTTAGTCAGGAAGTTTGCTTAAAATATATTAAAAGATATAAAAGGATGTAAATTTGTTTATTAAAAATTTAAGAAAAAATGCCCAAGAACGTAAATGGATTTTACAAGTTTTGAAACATGCTCAAAGTTAGTAAAATAGTCCGTTTTTATAACTATTAATAAATATTAATACAACCAAGGTAAAATAAATAGTAAAAATTAATAAATAAAAGCCTGAAAAAGTAAAGAATTTATCCAGAAAAACTCCGAGTTTGTATTTTATAATTTATAAGCTTTAATCAATTAAATTTGTAACCCACAAAGAAATTCCAAACGCAGCAGGACAATCCCAATTTAGACCAGGTTGATTGTTTAGGCCAAAAGTGCCGCTGCCAGACGTCTAAGAGAAAAGCCAGCAAATTGAAACAGGGAGCTACAACTGCCAGTGGACCTGAAACTGGCACTGAGATGGCCAAGATGCAAGTAGCAACTAACAACTGGCAACTTTATGGGCCAATCTACTACTGCCAATGAACGGAAACAGCTCGGCACAGCTGGAAGCTGGCGAGATGAGAACCGAGAAAGCTGTGAGGAGGCCGGGAAAGTCACGGGGGGAAATGTGCCTGGTGACGGAGAGCCGGAAAATTGCGGGGTGGACCAACATCTGGCCGAGGGCAATGCGAATGTTGTTCGACAACAACTGTAGCAACTGCAGCAGAACAGCAGCAACCTCTATATATATGTACATATATATACGAACTTGGAGACCCTAGGACAGCTATTGAAATCTGCTTTGCTGATTGACGTCGAATGTTGTGGTTTCGGTTACGATATTTGGTACCAAAATACAACCAACACTCCCCAGCCACGACCGATGATGAAGATGATGATGATGACTGCCAGGATAATGATTATGATGTTGGTGTCCTGCAACATAGTTTGGAATTTGTTTTGAGAGGGCAACGAAACGGCAGTACAGCAGCAGCAGCAACTTCCTTTGTTGCCGAGGAGCAGCTTCCAATAAATTAAAGACAAAACCCAATGTAAATTTTCAGCTGCCTCAAAGGCTAATCAGGGAGAGTTTCCAAAAGAAGTCTAAATTTAAATGCTTTGAAATCAAACGAAACGAAGTGATTAGTTTTAGGTTTCAGTGAGGGTTGATTTATTGAGCAATAATTTTTAAATATATTTTATAACAGAAATAATTAAAGATTATTCAAGTTTTTGGAATTTAAACAAAAACATAATTAATATAAATGAATACAAATAATTTGACATCAAATTAAAAGCTTTTATAAACAATTTTAAATACATTTTATTGTCATAAAATATATCAATTAATTTTATATCTATTTTGTAAAATATAATTGTACGAACTATTTTTATTTTGTAATAAATTTTTGTAATCTATTTAATCTTAATTATTTTAAGAGTACGTTTTATTAATGGGTTATAATTAAATATTATATTTTAAAAAATCAAATATATTAAATAGTTATATACAAATTTTTTACTTAATTGGGGTTTCTTTTCAAACTAATTAAAACTAGGTAATAATGTTCATTTTAAAGATGAAAAGCTTGTTAGAGCTTATTTTTTTATTGATTGTAATTAAATATTTATCATTAAAAAAATAACTTATAGAAATTTTAATAAATATTTGAAATATAACAAAATATTACAATCAGTTAAATTTTGCTGTATTTTTCATAATCTTATAAAATTAAAAAATTTTTAATAAAAAAGGTTTGTTCAAATTTAAATATTTTAAATGTAGATGCATTGCCATTTCCGTTCTTAATAATTGCAGCAGAATTAAATATAATTAAGTATTTTTACAGTAAATTAAATAAAGTTGTAAATCTATTTATTTTTGTATGATAATCAAATTTAAATTTAATGAAACAGATTTTAATTGTTGTTTATTTTTCCCTTTCCTTATAATTTAGTTTTTGCAAATTTGTAAAATATATCCCACATTTTTTCTATACCTTTTTATATAGTGTTTCTTAATGTTGTAAGTTTCTTGAGCTTGTCACACAATATCTTCCTTTTTCTATTTATTTAATTTATTCACTTCAAAGTCCACCGGCACTGAGTCCTTCTTTTGTTTATTTTTCACTTGGAGTTTATTTCCGAATTTTCTTTTAAAAAAGACCGATCGGGGCAAAAGATCGCGAGCTCAAAAAACGCGCGCGCAACTTAGAAGCGAGGAAGAGGGGGTCAGGTCAGAACTACGGACAATAAAGAATAACTAAGTATATAAATATATTTATATTAATCCCGGCTGAGAGAAGCTGAGCGAAACTGCAAACTGCAAGCGCGACAAACGTTGCCCTTGGCTGGCGACGAACTCTAATTCTACGAATTTGTGGAACGACTGAGTACCGCACGTAGAGGAAGTCGGCTGGAGACTGAAGGCAGCAGAATCGGTCTCGGTCTCGGTATCGGTATCGCTGACGGTCTCGGAATTCGTTTCGGAATCACAATTTTGAACGCTGAAAGCGGCAGCAAAAGCGGGCGGCACTTGCAGTCGCAGTGCGCTTCTTGGGCGGATTGCTGGTTGCAGCAGAAGCTGTAGCTGGAGCCAGAGCTGGAGCCCGTTCGAATCGCTCCAAGAACTCGCTCGATGTTCTTCGAGCTGCCGAAGACACGAGGCCAAAGCCAATAGTTGCACTCGATGCCGGCGTCGCAGCGGGCGCAGAATTGCAGTTTGCACTCAACGAAGCTCGGCTTTCCCTTCGGTTCTAACTCAACTTCCTCGGAAATACCGGTATCCTTCGTCCTCCACTAACATTCCAGGAAATGTTAAGCTAACAGACCTGTTAAGGCCGGAAATGAAAAGCAAGGAAATGGCAGCCCCCAAGCTCAAGAGAGACTTCCGTTTCTCTTCTCTGTCACTCATTCTCTCTCTCTCTCTCTGACCAAGTGAAAGTGAAAGAGTTTTTTGTCCCCTTTTTATGCAATAATTACTCAAAAACTAAGGCCGGATTGTGTTAATTTATATGTTCTCCAATATTTGTATACTTTTAGCATAGTTTCCCCCATGCTTAGGCCAAGCAAATATCAATATTTGTGGAATTCAGTTTCAGCCGCCTGTTTCCATATTTTGCCATATGTTGTTTACCCCAAAAGTGCAACAGCAACAACAAACACACGCTTGAGTGGTTGTTATGACACTCTTGCAAGTATAGTAAAGCTCTCCGGCATCTCTTTTCGGAAAATTCAATGCTCTTTTCCTTGGTGGGAAAGCTCTTAAGAGGCAAGCTTGCTGAGCGAAATGGAGTGGAAAGCCATTGAGTGTGGTTTTCAGGCAGGAGTGTTCCCAGTATTATGTTGCTTATATTTCTTAAGGGGAAATTTCACGATTTTTGAACATTATTTATGAAATAGATTTATTTATTAATGATTTTGGAATTTTAAAAAATCTACCAAACTTATAATATGTTAAAAAGAGATTTTTTTGTAATTTAATTTGATAAATTTCTAAATTAAATATATATAGTATAAGTTTCTACTATTAACCATAAAAATACAAAAAATAATTCTACTTATATCTTTAAAGAGCTAAAACCTAAGAATATTTCCCAAACCCCCTAATAAATATTATTTTTATCTGCCATTTCATGAATCCAGCTGAAAAAACACTTTTAATTATGTTCCCTTCTTCGGTTTTTCCGGGTTGAAGGCCATTTTCCTTTCCCTTTTACTCATTTCCCAGCATTCATTCAAATTCTGACTTATCAAAAAATAGGAATGGAGAAAAATAAATAGAAAATAGCGAGAGAAAAAGAAAGAGAAGAAAAGACGCTGTGCTGCCCAGTGAAGTTGAAAATAGTTTCCTTCCTTGGCGACCGCAGCAATTTCCACAGGCACTTGCTCATTTTCAGCTGCCACTGAATTTGCATAGCCATTTAAATATTAATTTCAAATTGTCTAAGGATCCCAGCCCCTCTCCATTCCCCCATTTTCCGACCTTCCCGGGGGTTAAAGCAGGCAACAAACAAATTAATGGTTCTGCAGCTCAACCGCATTTTGCGGTCTTGCCTCTCCCTTTTCTAGTTGCTGCTGCTTTTCCGGCTGATAAGCTTATAAGTGTGTGTGTGGTGTGTTAGTGTGAGTGTGTGGAAAGCTAAAGCAAAATGCAATGATATTTTCCTGCTGAATTAATAATGAACAACCAAGTGGCTGAGTTTGAGATTTTTTCACAAAGTAAATAATTAAATAATAATTAATAATTCAATAAACTTAGGGAAGGAAAAATGGGTATAATTTTATAAAAAACTTCTTAAACCATAAAATTTATAAGTATATTTGTTAAAAAAAATATATATAACATATTTCCTGAAGGGTCCAATAGTCTAAGGCCATTTTTACGACATGGAGGGGAAGGTAGAAGGTAGAAATTAGAAAATTCCTATTAAAATATAAATATTTATTAATATGTGTAAGCTAAGCCATATTCCAATTCTTCAGCTAATTATTTTGTAAATAAATTATTATATATACCAGGAAATCCGATACCTCCAAAAGATCCTATCAGCTCCTGTCTTGACGCATTGCATACTTCTCGGCTGCACCTGAAACTGGAAAATTCAAACCTAAAAACTCATTTGCCTCCTTTATAGCTCTATTTTTGTCTCGCCTTTCACCTTTTGCTGGGCTGTGTCAGCTTCCCCCCTCCCCTCGCCCTGATCTGTGAACATTATAAATTTCAGTCATGTTTCTAATAACTTTGAATTAATCATCTTTTCCGGTTTTGCTTTAGCCGGGAGGAGTTTTTCGAGTGGCAAAGGAAAAGCTAGGGAAACACGCACACGTCTCTGTGGCAAACTTCTTGGCATTCTAATGCGTTCGCTGGCAGGGACACTGGGCGGTGGGCGGTGGGTGGTTTGTGGTGCTTGGTGTTGCTCGCACTTTAAAGTTGGCCTTTAGCCACAAGAAATGAATTGTAATCCCAATGGAAATTGGCCGGGCTTATGCAAAAACCTGCAAAAATGTGACAAAAGCTGGGCCAAAGTATTTTGAGCCTGCCTTCCGGTTGTCTGCTGGGGTCCTACTCTCTCTTTATGCTCAACATCCGGTGGCCATTTGATCAACTTGTGGCACCAACACAAGAACACAAAAACACAGAGACTTGGTGACAATGTTTGTTGCTCCTTTGCTATATTTTTTTAAATGCAAGACATGCTGCCTTTTAGCCATGTGCCATCTCAGCAGCAGCCAGAAGCAGCCAGCAGGCAGCCCGTCTTAGCCCTCGCCTTTAGCTGGTGTAAATTACAGCAAATATTGCGTATACGCCACGTTTGCACTCTGACTTGGCACTGCGGGAAAATTGTTAATATTTTATTTATGGGGTACTTTAATTGAAGAAATTTTTAATTTAGTAAGCACATAAATATTTTAAAAAATATATATATATTTAAGGAAGAGTTAAATGGGATTTAAATACTACATATAATATATAATCAAGGCAAGTTGACTTTGATATTTAATTAATAATAAAGTCATGATTTGTATACCAACTTGAAATATCTTTTTAATAATACCAAGATATATTTAATAATTGATATTAATTAATAACATTACAAATCTTTTGATCCATAAATATTTACCAATTCCATTAAAAAGCGATCCGAAAAAGTTTATTAAACTTTTTTGAAGTTAAAATTCAGTTTATTAAGACAGTAATTCTAAGCAACTAATTTTAATAACTACATCTTCAAAGATCTAAAAAATAATTGTAATCGCAACAAGTTAACCTGTTTTAAAAACATCTTTTCTAATGTACCTTGCTCACTTTTCTCTCAGTGCCTTCCTCTAGTTGTAATGCTCAAAATGAGATGCCTTTGGTGCTGGCTGGTGGCTTGTTTGTTCGTTTGTCAGTTGTTGCTGTTTGGCAAATTATTATTAAGTAAGCAGTCTAGACACTGCTCTTCGCACACCCAAACCCAAACCGCTCCAGCTTAATAAATTTTTGTGGGTTTCGTGTTTTGATAACTTGAAACTTTGTCTCGCTCGGACAGGTGAGGAGAAGGGGAAGCTGAGCTGAGCTGAGGTGAGGTGAGAGAGAATGAGACTTTCTGGCACACTTTATCATCATTAGCTGGCGAGCAAGTTTTCGCGGGAAATAAATAATTTTCGCCTTCATATCGCTCGGGGCTTTCATTACATTTAATTACCCAAATTTGTCATATAATATACATACATAAATATTTTTTTAATTCAGCCAATTTATGTAATTTATGATAATTTTTGAATTATTTATAGTTGAGAGCTTAACGGCGCCGCTGAAATTGCATGGATTTACGCTGAACTTGGTCAAGGTGGGCATAATTATGTTGTGGAAAACTTTTCCCTCCCCTTCAACTACGTGCTTTGACAGTTGTAACCAAAGGCCATTAACAAGTTTTTCTTGTTTTTTTGCTAGCGGTACGCCGCAGGAATTTACAAGATGTCCTGCGAAGGTGGGCCTTCGCTTTAAAGCCATTGGCTATGCCAGGCACAAATGTTATTTTTGGGCCATTCTGGCTTAAATAAATTATGAGCGGAAAAGGACAGACCCTGACACCTTGTTTGGGGTTGAAAATTAAACACGCGCCTATCAAATAAACTTTCCCATTATCAATTTCCTGGGAGGTTTAGAAGTTGTTCCCAAAAACCCCACAGGGGAAAACGTCAAGGGTTTTTCATACAATTATTCTAGCCTCCATTTGTCACTTATTTGTTTGACTTTAAGGTGTAGAAGCAACAAAACAAAGAACATTTATCAGGCATCAGGATAATCTATGAATAATAGAAAACGTAACCAAAACCGAAACCGAAACCGATTCCGCCAAATCAGCACAAACATTTAATGGCATTAAATTCAAGCGAAAAATGTCAAACTGAGTTCCAAGAAGCAATGCCAAATAAGCGAAGCGAATAAGTGGAAAATTGCATTGCGGATTTTCGGATTGTTAAGCAGAGGAAAACTCAAGTCCTGAAATCGAAACTGTTTACCAAGAATTGCAAGACAACATCGCCAATTACTTGGATGAGCCACAAAATCATTTTATTAATGGTCCTGTAAGTCCTTGGAAGTGAGTGAAAATAAAGGATCAAATTTGTTTTTATAGTTATAAAGCTTTAGAATTCAACCTTTCAAAAAACTTGGAAAATAATTAGTAAATAAGTTTATTAAATGGAAATAATAGCTTTAAGGCTGATTTCTTAAAGGAATTAATAAAGTCAAAGGCTGCCTACGATCTGAAGTAATTAAATAAATATGTATTTAATACTCAGAAAATTATTTTAACGTAGTTTTAAATATTTGTGTAAAGCTTCTAATTTTTGTTCAAATACAGATATTTAATATGTAAACAAAAAGTTCACCTACAAAACATATCTCAAAAATGTTTAAAAACCACTGCTTAAAACACTTAAAAACGTTTCTTAATTGACTGCTGACAGCAGCAGAAAGGACACTAGTAACTGGAGGAGAGAGAGAGAGAGAAAGCACCAAAGGAAGGCCAAATAGGTCCTCCAGGACTTCCCCTGTAGAGAGCAAATATGGAATGTTCTATGACCGCAATGAAGCGCCAGCTTGTGGCATGCAAATGTCGCTCTCCCAGGCACTTGGGCGCCTGCTGGTCGACTAATATGCAAATTACACATGCAGAACGCGTATAATTTCTAATTAATTATGCCATAAATGCGCCTTTGCGTGCCTGTGTCTGTGAGCGGTCATTTCCACATGCAAACATATTATTCACATCAGCGGGCGTTCCACCATACATTTCCGAGTGTGTTTGTTTTTCTGGAAAGCCAAGACACGCCTCGCCTGGGGCCACCTTAAAGTCCTTCTTCCTGTGAATGGCGGCAGGTGTGTTTTATTTTTATTGCAACTTTTGGCACAACTCTTTGCCCGCTCGTCTTGGCGGAATTTTTGCAAGAAATTCGCATCAGTTGCAGTTGCTGCCGGCTTACTGTGGAGCACAGCTGCAGGTGTTTCAGGTATTAAATTGAATATGGAAAATAGTACTTAAAGAAGGTTGAAAGTCTTTATTTTATTGCTTATTTTATTGACTATTTAAATTTTGTGGTTTCTTTGAAAGAAAGAAAAGTAATCTTTGCGCTGTAAGGTATTTCATGGATTTATTCCACTGTCCCAAGACATTTGCAATGTAAAGCGAAAAATTCTCTAGAGCTTTCAATTTCTGTTTTATGCTTTTGTCTCAGCGTTTATTCTTTTTTCAGCAATATTTCCAACTAATGAGCTGCAATTTGTTGCAAATGGCAGACGTAGGAGAAATCCTGGCATGTGTCGCCATCTTAGGGGTTCTCTTGTAGTTAAATATATATAGTTTTTATAAGATATAACTGGATTTTTAAGGAATATTAGTACTTAAGTAAGCTAAATATTAATTTGGTGAATAATAAGTTCAAGAATTTAAAATTTATAGTGTATTTTGCTGAATGCTAAAATGCTAAAAAGCTAAAATCTATATTTTATTTAAAGCCTATTAATAATCCTTTTTAACCTCGTAATAACCCAAATAAACTTAAAACGTTAACTTTAACTGCTTAGAAACAATATTAATCCCCATAATCCTTGAAAATCCTTGAAACCATCCCCCCATTAAAGTACCAGGAATAAAACAAAGCCTCCGGCCAGGCCACAAATTGATGACATCCTGCCTCTGTGTGTCTGTGTGTGTGAGTCACAAGAAAGTCATAAGGATGGCTTGGCTGGCGGCAAGGACTCATGCCCGATGCACCGGCCAAAGTTGAAGGACATGCGAAGGCAGTGACTAACGCTGATTGAAGTATGATGCGAAAAGTTCAGCGCAGCGGGCAGGTCCTTGGAAAGGGATTGAAAGTTTTTCTGCCAAATGAAGCGGTCGAGTCGGAGAGTCCAAGCTTTTGGCCTGATCGATGTGAGTGGCGTTTTTTGGGCCGGCGCCATTATTAGCCAACGGTTTTTACATCTTCCCTGGGATTCCCTTCTTTTTTCCAGTATTTTTTTTTTTTTTTTGTTTCATTTTTGTTTTTTTGGCAAGCCAACTTGGTCCTGGCCAGAGAGAACCCGTTAACAGTTAAGTGGATAAGCCAATTTATGAGTTTCGAATTTAACTTTGTCACTTTGGCCACTCTCCTCCTCCTTTTTCCCCACTGTGGCCGTCGTCACTTGGCACATTTAAGTGGATTTGTTTTGCTTTATTGGTTTCGGTCTCGTTCTCGTTCCCATTCCCATTTGGTTTGTTGCCGAGTTTTGCTTTTGGCCTCTGCCTCCGTTGTCTGGCCATGGTGCTGACATTTTTGGGCTAAAAGTTTTTAATTTTTATATATTTTTACAACTTTGGCAGCGGCCCTGCCCGAATGGCGGCTGCTGTGCCTTTTTTCCTGCCTGCTGCCTGATTGTTCTTATTTTTATTTCACTGATTGCTGAGCTTTTTTTTAAAGGGAATCATACACTGGTTAAGGAGGCTGAGGGAGGTATTAATAATTTGATTTTGTATTTTTAAATATTTTTAGGTACGATGTTCTTAGTTTGCAAGATGATTAAGGGTATTTGTTCTTTGAAAAACTTGAATTGTGGAAACTAAAAAACTAAAGTCAGAGTGTCTTTGGCATCTTTCATTTTCTAAATGTGTTTTAAAAATATTTATTGTAAAGAACAAATCTCTAAATTCTTGAAATAAATAAAAGAAATAAGTTTTATTTTATTCAAACATTAATACACACTTTTTGATATATTTTAAAAAAGGTTCTTCATATTTCCTCAATATTTCCTTATTTACAATTTAATTACTAATTATTTAACTACGATCTGCTTTTTATTTTAACATTATCAATTATACAACTGAATAAAAGTTATAAAATTAGCCAAATAATATATTTAACAACCTTTACTTTACTTTTTAATTGTTTTCTTGCCCAGTGTCACCCAGCTACACTTTATTTCCGCTGTTTGTAGCTCTTAGAAGCTCAACCCAATATTTATTGCATCTTTAGAGGATTTTGGATTTGCAAATCATTAAAAAAAGGACTGCCGACTGCTAAACTTTTAGCACTCTCAGCCTTTCGCCGCCGACTTCTGGCCAATTAGGATTACGGCGAGCATTTCAAAAAGGAGAAATATAAAAAACAGCGATTAGCAGAGGACTTTAAGGAAGGAGGAGAGCGCAAAAAGCTTTTGGTCAACTTTTGGCCTTCAAGTGGCTGTCGGTTTTAATTTTTTTATGGCCCGCCAGCCGGGCTAAGGAACTCTGGCTCCGGGTCACGCGCGTTCCACCGAAATTGGCCACAAATCTAAACCGAAACCAGAAGACAGAGAAAGAGAGCTGGAGAGTACTGTGTCCCGAATGAATGCAAGCTGATGATGATGATGAGGAAGGTCCTTTCTACTGGCTCCTGTCTCCTGTTGATCGTCTGGGTCTGATTTGCATATTTGCCAATTTACAACAAAGAACTGCAACGTGGACTGCTTACATATGCGACACGGGTTTTTGCACGGAGCAAGGACCTCCGGACTTTAACAGACTGCTGCAGCCTGCGGTCAGCTTTCCGTATTCATAATCAGCGGATAGTTGCAAAAGGACGACGGGCCAGTCACGCAGCCTGTCGGCCAGCCATTTTTGTCTCTTTTCCCGCTTGCGGTTTCCGGTTTCATTTATTTTTTCCGATTTTTGTGTGCTTTATTTTTTTTTTTCGTTTTTGTTTCCTTGGTATGACTGCAACTTCTCGTTTTTGGGGGCATGCCTTCAATTTCTATTACTTTTGCTGACGAATTTCGCTTTGAGTCCGCTTTGTTGGCCACGCTTTATTACTTTTCCGACAGCAGCAGCAGCAGAGCAGCAGAGCGACGGCAAGGATTCGGTCATTAGGTATGCATGTCGCGTCTCAATGCGAATTTTACCCTATCTTTGAGGAATATAGAATATATTTTGGGATATATGAAAAATAATTATAAATATTTGGTAAGAAAATATAGCATAAAATATATACAAATTTAATGTAAGGTTAATCAAAAAAGCATTTATGATCGCATAGTTAATTTTTTACTTAAATTAATTAATTAAAAAAGCTTCATTTAAACCCCACATTTCCTTAATTTAAATTAAATATCATAACAAATTCCCTACTTAATTCAAGAGCATACAATGTTCGTTCAAAGGGGCCTTAATAGCTTGCCTGGCTCACTCTTCACCCAATTTCCAGTGCATCTTCTAACCATTGCGGCTTCCTTTGCAGTCCTTTTTGGGTCCTTTTGGCTTTAATAAGAAATGCCGTCTCAAGGAAATGGGCAGACACCTGCCCCATAGAGCTCAATGCATTTCTGGCAAGGAATGCAGTCAAGGAAAAGGACCCAGGACCCACAACCAAGGGAGGATGTGATAAAAATTAACGAGCCCCGAGGGGGTGGCTCAGGTGAGATGATGGCTGACGGGAGACAGAGAGAGAGACTCAGCGCCCGTCAGCGAAAGTCGAGTTTTTAAATTTTTAAACATTTAATTCCGAGTCAAGGAATTTTATTTGATTTAAATATGCATCCTCGCTCCTCGCCACCATTCCACCTGGCCTGGCAAATTGAATCCGCATTCGAGAAACTATTTTTGTGGAAAGAACACTTTCGCGGGACGCTGCCAGGGCAAAAGACAAAAATAACTACATAAATTATTTATGCAATATCTGAGAATGTGAACAGCGCCAAGGAGCACCGAAGAAAAGCTAAGGAAAAGTGAGAAACAGGAAAAAGGAGAGAGCTTCTTGTTGTGCTCGTTGCCATTTTTATTTGCGCCCTAAATGCTGCAACATTTTGTTTACGGCCATCGAAGGAGCCAAGCTGCCTGAACAAATGCTAATTTGCTGCAGAAACGAGTAGAAGGAGCATCGTATCAGCATTGGTAACAGCAAAGGCCATCAAATAATCATATTTGATTTATTGGCACACAAATTGCAGGCCTCGAAATGTATTGGCACATTTTTTAGAATATATACATTATTTTCTTTATAAAAACATTCAAAGTCCTTTCAAGTAAAATATTCAAATTTTCATTATATGACTCACTTATACTCCCTTCTTCGTCTAATCCCTGTGATACAGAGTTCAAGCACGTTTTGTTTTGATCAAATTTCTATTTGCTCAGGAAAACAATGGAAAAGAAAATAGAAATAAGGACTTACCCCGACTTTAGTTTATGTTATTATACCATGTACCAAAGGTACAAAGGTATTATAGTTTTGTGCGAGTGCGATTTTCTGTAACAGGCAGAAGGAGGCGTGGCAGACCCCCAAAAGTTACCTAAATATTGGTCAGGACCACTAAAGGAGTCGATATAGCCATGTCCGTCTGTCCGTCCGTCCGTCCGTCCGTCTGTCCGTCTGTCCGTCTGTCCGTCTGTCCGTCTGTCTGTATGAACGCCCAGATCTCAGAGACTATAAGAGCTAGAGACACCAAACTTGGGATTTAGACTTCTTATATCTGCACGCAGATCAAGTTTGTTTTTTGCTGCTCCCCTTTTTGGAGGAGCTATTTGAAAAAAACGTATATCTCCGAAATTTATAAAGTTATGTAAACCATATTAAAAAGCTTAATGCATTTTATCAAAATACACAGACTGTCCAAATTTTATTGCGATCGTGCCATAAATAGCGGAGATATAGGCTTTTTACTTTATACACATTACGTGTACAAGAGGCAGCCCAGGTAGAGGGCTCCAAATAAATCAAAACGTTCATTAAAC
Organism: Drosophila anomelani; assembly: GCA_035045905.1. Lineage (NCBI taxonomy): Eukaryota > Metazoa > Arthropoda > Insecta > Diptera > Drosophilidae > Drosophila > Drosophila anomelani. The sequence goes on from JAWNOO010000032.1 coordinate 13,022,115, forward strand.
ATTTTACTTATGTTCATATTACTATGAAAATAGGATTACTCATTTTGAATTGGTTGGTGGCGCAGCTGGCTAAGCTGAAGTCTTTTTCAAATGTTAGTTGTCACGGGTTCGAATCCCGTCGGCGACGAGCGAAATCTTTTTTATTTTTAGCAATTTTTTTTTTTTTTTCCAGTACATTAAAATAATTACAGTATTTAATACTAAAAAATAAAAAAATGCAAGCAAAGAACTATATTTAATGTTTTGAAAATGAAAAAATTCCTTATGCCTGCGGTTGATTCGAACCCAGGCCAATTGCTTACAAAAATGTATGTGTAGCTTTACCCACTGAGCTATCGACTTTGCTCTTGAATGGGAAGACATTTGCATTATATGTAAATTTGTCTCAGTTTTTTATTCTTATTCTCTTTCTTTTATATAATTTTGGGACGCGCCTTGTAATGGTACATGGTATTCTACTGTCGGGACACCCGACTGTATGTCCATCTTGTTTTATTCATATTATTGTCTAGACTTTATTGCAGGTCTTATTATATATTTTTATATTTCAAAAAATGGCGAAATTTGCGCTCCAAAACTGCAGTTGACAAGCTTTGCAACCTAAGCTTTTGCACAGGTCCTTAAAGCTTTTCACAGCTGCCAGTTTTGCAGTTGCAATTGCAGCTTTGAACCTACTTTTGCATTTATTTTGTAATCAAAAAAATATTATTAATTTAAGCATTTTATAATTAAAAAATATTAGTGTTTTTATTAGTTTTTAAATATTTTTCACAGATTTTAACTTTAGTTCACTTCACCTTTCGACTAAGGTTGGACGTTTTGTACTAAACACATTTTTTACCTAACAAGGCGCCGCACTTGTGGTTAAAAAAAATTTTGAGGGGTTAAACTAAAATTTTTAGCAGCTGCCACAACAATAATAATAATAAAGGACAACAAAGGCGGAATTATGCCACAGGACAAGCAGCTGTTTTGCAACTGAGAGCCAAACCGGAACCGGAGAATGCGAGTCCTGTGAGAGTGGGAAGTGAGAGAAAAGGCGAGCGAGCTTTTGGGCAACTTCGGTTTTGGTTGCATTTTCCCAAGGATGCAGGGGTATATCCATTGACATTTAAGGACAAAAATTTGGTTTGATTAAAAGAAAATATATTTTTAAAACATACTTCTAAAATATGTAAAAGTATTTAAAGCTCATAGAATTATTTGTAACCATAAGGGAGTAACATTTTAATATAAATTAAATATTTAGATAATATTTAATAACCTCATAACTAAAGGCAAAGCGACTTCTTCACTTTTCCAGGACATTTTTGAGTCCTAACCCTCGCTTTATTTTCACACTTTTGTTTGTTTGGCCTGGCACTTTGCGGCCTTTGCTTTTTTAATTTAAATGTTAATCCGGTTGCATGTGCATGCAGTTCCCTTGGCATCACCCCTTTGCTTATTTGCTTGTCCTGTGAACTGGCATATTTTTCATAATTCCTGTGGCCTCGCCGCCCGCTTGCCGCACTTTAATATTTGCATATGAGGCAGGAACAGCAGCAGCAGCAGCAAACACCAGACTGACGCCAAACTTAAATGGCAAAAATTGTTAAAGCGTTCCCCTTGGCGCCTGCCTGCAGCCCCCAAGCCCTCGTCTTATCCTCCTCTTCTTGAGCTCACTTAAGTTTTTATATCCTGGCTCGCACACACGTCGCTTTATTGTGTATTTGTCTTGGCTGCCGCAAATAAAGACGGTCTAAATGCAAGACGTCGCAGCAGGAGTGAGTTCGGGCCAAAGGAGAGAATTCATTAAAAATTAATCCAACGAGTGCGAGGTATATTTGGACCCATTTCCGCTATCCTCCCTTTTCCTGCTGTCTGCTATTCAATTACGTATGCCACGGCAGCCATGAAAATGACCTGCAGCGCCGCCGTCGTCGTCGTCGTCGTCGTTGTCCTGCCTCCCCAGGACCTCCATCCTCCGCGGGCGTAGTAAATTCTAACAGCACTTGGGGTTCACCTTTGGCCACCCTCTCACCTCACCTAACTCTCCCTCACAGCTCGTTGCCTGGCTGGCTGGCAGGATGGCTGGTTGGCTGGCAGTTTTATGTGTTTTGTCTTCGCATGCCGCATAAACGGAATTATTTACAATTTATTTTTACCTGAGCTAAGACCCCCCGGGAACACTGAGAAAAACTAGGATATCAATTATTTTTTAGCTTATTAAATTAGTCAATTTATAAATGGATAATTTTAAGTGATAATTGTATCTTCGTTATAAAGTTTACATACATAAAAATATCCTCGATGGCAATCATTTCTCTCTCTGCTGAAAGACTAAGATGAAGCAGAAACGAAGAAAAGCCAAAGGAGGTGGAAAATGCCAGGACAAGGGCCAGTGACGGTGGCAAGTGCTGGCATTTGGTTGCCGCTTGTTTGTTTTTCTGCTATTCAAAATGTCTTCATTGCCGGACAGAAGATGCCCTGCCGTTGCTGACCAAGGAGCCAGAAGGAGCCAAAAAGGAACAAGGAACAAGGAGCCAGGGCCAGCAAGGACTCTGCTTGATTGCCTTTAATTTGAAGATGAAAAGTCTGCACTCTCTCTCTCCATCTCTCTTTTAATTTGAACCAATACCTCGAAGAGAAGGAGGTTTCACCAAAAATGATTTTACAGATGTGAATTCCACGTAGAAAAAGCGTAGCAAAAAGCACTTCTAGATTATAATTTCTGGTTTTGTCCTAAAACATCTGGTATTTCCTGAACGTTTTGTGGATTCTTTGACGGAGCAAAGAAGAACTTTGATTGCAATGTGGACCAGACCATTTGGAGGGACAGTATAATGCCGGTTATTAAAATACTTGCATTTGACATCTCAGAGGCGTTGGTGGTGGCTTCATAGCGAATGGTCCAATACGGAAATGGTGGTATGGTATAGTTAGTTCCGTCAGCCATGTTTCATCCGTAGTTCTATGAGAGAGAAAGGATTAAATTGAGAACATAAGGTGAGGAGTATTTGCGCTGAGGAGTATTTACTTCCGGTCAATTTTTTTTAAGGCTCTTATATATGTGTTAATTTGGAAAGATGCCAGAATGTTACTAACGTAAAAGTAAAAGCCATTTAAATAAAGATGTTCATAGAGAGATGCCTGGATTTTAGGATAACTATAGGATCACTGATCAAGATGGATTAAACAGAAAAAGCATTAGTCAAGTAGCCAATTTATCAGTTAAGGAAACTCTCCTGCAGACTATTCAAAACTGAAGCTCCACAAGTGTGTTGCTTGCCTAATTGAATGCCAATGCAAATCGCAATGCAATTGAAAGATACCTCTCTCTCTCTTGGTTGAAAGACACTCTGCATAAATTGGAGGTGGCTTAAATGCAAGAGGCCAGAGTGCAGCTAAACAGGCATTAACGCCAAGGATGCCAGAGGATGCGCCACTTGAGCACTCAGTAAGGTACTCGTCCTCGCCAGCCCCACACCCATCCCCATCCTCATCATTATCATCAACATCATCGTGCGGCACTCATAAGCATAAGTATACCCAGTCGGACTTTGAGGTAGGAAATCTATATGGTTTTCCTACCGAATCGTTCATGGGGGATGGCATCCCCATTTCTGAAAAGCCTCATTCTCTTTTATACATGGGCGGCCGGGGTAGTTCATGATCCCCACGCCGCTGCTCCTTTCCGTGTGAAAGTCATGTGCAACGTTCATGGGGAAATGGCACATGGAACATGGAAATGAAACAAAAAAATAAAAATAAAAAGTTTCGGCTGGACTGGGGCTCGAACCCGGGACTCTGCGGTTCTCAGTCCAGCCGCTTACGCAATGCGCCACGCAGTCGATTTGATTAACAACGCTTATATGCAGATAGATGCATAATGCTTTTTTATCAGCCCGCTGTTTGGTAAAACCAAAATCCCGAAAGAAAAAAAAAAATTTCCCTTTCGGGAAATAAAACTAAAATGACATCCCCGCTGCTGCAGAATTTCTTCCTGAGCAGTTCATGGGCATGAAGCAAAGTCCGACTGGGTAAGCCTGAGCGATGATAAATCATTAGGGGCAACGTGTTGCGGCCAACTTGACTTGACAGTCACTGCAGCATTCAGCCCGCTGTAGGTGGTGGCCTGGGGGGTGGCCTGGTTGGCTGGATGGTGACTGGTGTTGCCGGTGATTTCAGTGCTTGTCTCGCAGTGATGAAAGTCAGGACTCCTCGGGCAGATGTCAGCAGAGCTGAGTCATCAGTTCATAATTCAACTAAGCTTGATTTAAGTGGGAGGAAATATTAAACACTCGATGAAAAGTTATAATTAAATACCTCATTTTATCATATATATTTTATATATTTATTATATTCCATCTTGTCATCACTGCCTTCATAAATGGCTTCCAAAAACTTCCCCAAAATATCCGCCTCATAATTATGCAATTCAGCTGCAGTAAAGACCCCTTCCTTTGTCTGGTTCCATCATCGCCGGCGATAATTATTAATGTGCACCTCAACTTGGCAAATAATGATATAGTGCTCGATAGATACTCAGCACATCTCGGTGTGTGTGTGTGTGTGTCCTGGGGAAATTTATGGGCAATACGTGTGGTATAAACAACACTCTCCCTTCTCGATTCGAACCCTTTCGAATACATTCCGTCACCTGCTGCTGATGGGTCTCCATTTAATAGAGTTTGGGTTTGGGAGTGAAATTCCCATTAGCTTGGCCTTTTTCCGCTTGACTTTTCCGACCGCAATGCGACGCTCGTTGCAGAAATGCAAATTAGCTGAAAATACTTTTCGCTTTTCAAACATTTGCATAAAGAAAATGCACTAAAAAATGATTACGATATGGATGTAACGTATGCGAAAGGATAGCTAAAATATTCCGCTTTTGTATATTTTATGAGGTTTTTGTTTGGCCTTTTTTAATTTTTAAATATATTTTTTTTCTATGTACTTTGTAATTTTAAATTGTAATTGTGTAGTAGCTAAAGCTCTCTTTCTTCTCCTAATTATCTTCTGTGACAAATGTACCTTGAACCAATATCCATTTCCTATTTAGAACTTTTGCGTATTTAGCTTCGAAATGTGTTTTTTTTCATCCTTGCACTCTCCTATAATTAATCAGCGGGTAAATGCAAATTACTTTTCTTACTTGACGTTGCAGTATTTGTTCCTGGTCGTGTTATGGCCCCGCTTGATCCTGACTCGTGCTGCTAACTGTGTTAACCGGAAACGGAAATGTAGCTTGCATAACAAATGAATTTCGCTGGGGGGCGGCGTCCGCCGCTCCTTCGTTCCTTTTGACAAGTCACCAAGGCCTCGTGCCATTGTTCGCCCTGCCAACCCCCAGTTGCTCCCATTCCTTCGCCGCATTTCTTTGGCACAAATTGGTTTTTTCCACATATTGCCAAAGGGATGGGGTCCTTATTTGAAAGACAACTGCCAGTGACAGGCCTCATTTCGGTTCAGGGCTCAAGACACAGCTAGAGGCTGCCTCCGAGGAGACCCAAACCCAAAGCTCGGCTGCAATGCGAATTGCATTTCGCCGGGGGAAAATTTATGAACATCATTGCCATGCGTCAAATAAATGTCAAAAAGTACGCCAAAAGTGCGGCCATTAATGCAAAAGATCCGTGGGACCAACCAAAATATTTCGTTTGCCATCCGCTGGACCGCAATAAAAAATTTCACAAAAATTGTTCGCCTTGGTTTTTTTTTCGCCACTGCCGCTATGGCTGATGTTTTTTGTTTGGCATGTTAAACACAATTTTTTAATGAATTTTCACGCCAGTCGAGTGTAAAATGCCAGTGTTCTGACGGTGGGGCTCGTGCTACTTTTAAAATGCCATAAAACTAAAAAAATAAAAATATATAAAAAATATATATATTCCCCCGGGCGACGGCAGGCAAAGTGAAAAAATTGTTTTTCAAAAGTTTGTTGCTGATATTCCTCAATGGTTGTTGCTGCTGCTGCTGACCATCATTTCTGAATGCCAGCGCTGTCTGCCCGAATGTCTCTCTTCTCATCTCACTTCGTCCTTTTGCCCCTTTTCCCATTTTCCCCCCATTTTCCGGCTTCTGGTGATGTTTTGTGTGAATTTACCAAGACAAGGCAATGGTGGTCCGAATGTCCTAACAGGCTAAAGGATTCAATTGGCTTACTAGATCGTTTTGGAGATATTTGAAATGTAACTTGGTTTTGGGAATAAATATTATTTAATTTATTTTAATCTAGGAAAACAGGAAATCTCGGAAATCTTTAAAAATATATAAATTTATGCTTAGGTTATAAACGGGATATCTCCCTCAAAAAGGTCTACAAATATGCACTTGTAAGTACTTGTAAGTTATTTAACATTATCTTTACATCCTTTTCAAGGCGATTCCAATTTTGTATATAGTAACTAACAAAAAAATTATTTATTTGGATAAAAAGTTAATATCTACAATAATTAAAATAATATTATATTACAATAATTATAATCTTGAATGAATTCAAGCCACAATATTATGAGACTTTTATTAAATTAATGTTTAAAATTTCTTAACACCAAGAAAACCTTCAAGTTATATTTTATTTTTTGGAACCCCAAGCTCTGCATTAAGTGTCCCTTTCCCAAAGGGCATTTACCATTCCCCATGATAATCCCCAGATATTCATCTTCCACTCGCTTCTTGTTTTATTTTGCATTTTGGTGCTGTTGTTGTTTTCATTTCGATGCTTCAAGCGCAAGCGACAGATGATAATAAAAAATTTTATTACACACAAGCTCATCCATTTGACTTAATGGCGGTCGGAATGTTGCAGGCTTTTAATGTGCGTCATCATCAGGGAGGGGGTTCGGGGTGATATTTCCCGTCTAGGTATTCCGCAGCTTCTGTTTGAGCTGTTGATTGTTTAATAATTTTATTTTTTCCTTTACCACTCTCTCCCTCTGGGTCTGAGCTCTCTCAAGTGGAAGTGCATGTAATTTCATTTGCAATTTGCATTTAATTTTTGTGCTTTTTTCGAGAGATTTGTAGGCCGCAGTGATTGCAGTTGCTGGGAAAGCCAAATAAAATAATATCCCAGAATATGTACTGTATATGCCACACTCCGCCCTCGGCTGACACTCAATAAATCAGCGAAATGTGCGAGCAAAATAATAATTAATGGCCAAAATGGTTGGGAATGCATGAAAATTTGTGAAAAATTACACAATTTCCTTCTTCCCAATTATAATTGCCAGCGAACCGAAATGAGCAGTGCACTCTTAGTATGCGGCACATGTAGAAAATGAGTTAAGTGTTAGCCATCCCGCCAAAAACGGAACGGAAGCAGACAACACTTGGCTTAATTCCGTCCAACTGTCTGTCTCCCATTCATTGGCCAGTGCTCATCATCATTTGGCACAGCCGCATGTTCAATATGATTCGTGACATGTTAGGGAATTAGTGCTGGAGCCACCACACCATGGAACCATGGAACACCCCATAGTACACCCCATAGTGTACACCCCCCGAAAAAAAACCCCAGGAGCTGTCCAAGTTCTGTTTCTGGCCACGTGCGCCACATGTTTGTCATGCCAAGTGGCGCCAAGCGGCCTCATTAATGTGAGTTGCTTTAAGTTTTATTTATTTATTATTGGACTTTTTCCGGGTCTCACTGTTTTTCCTTTTTTTTCTCTTCCTCTGGCTTGATGCCCTGTTGTTTTTCCTGGATTTGTGCTGGCTAATTGCTTTTTGTTTGGCCCCAGAAACGGAACTAGCTCGAGGAAAATTAGTAAAGCTCCGAAAAAAATTAAGTTTGTTGGCTAAGCAAGGCAAGGGTATTTATGTGGTTCTACGAGAAATGTTTTGAGAGATAAGAAAAATGTCTTAGAGATTAAATTAAATATTAAACCTAAGTAGGTAACATAAATAAATATTAATAATAAAGCAGTTTAAAGGTGTTTTTAAGATATAGTATGATTTCCTTCGCTTTAACACCTCAAAATATTTATTTATAGTAATAACAAAGTTAAAGACCTTAAAGTAACTCTTTAGATATTTTAAAAATAAAGATAGATCCCTTAAAACCCAATTTTAAATCTAATTTCTTAACTTTGAAACTCTTTCCCATAATTATTACAAAATCTCAACTCATTCGCTGTAACATCTCAAAATATCGAGTATCCGACGTGTGGCCGTCGCTGCCAGAAGTTGCCGCTGGCGCTTTGAGGTTCCCTTGGCGAGGCAAGCGATAGCCAGTGTTGTCACACGCAAAATAGTTGCTGCCAGGACCTCGTCCTTGTTTACAGTTTGCATTTTACAGCATTGCGGCCCGAAAGTTTGAGGCGTGTCTGGTTTCCACACGAGTCCCTGGTCTCTTATCATGTTAGTTGGGGCTTTATTGCCCCCGAAAACAGTGGCGCAAGAAGTATTTAGTTACATGCCCCGGCATGCGGGTGTCAACTTCCTTAGCTCCCCTCTCTCTCCCCTCCTGGGTGTCTCTCTGGCATCTTCGTCTAATTTGTAAAATTATTCGCACGTACTTTCTTATTAGTTTGTTGTGCCTTGTAAAATTGTTGCCCGAAAAAGCGAAACTTTTGCGGAAAGGCAGCTGGAAAATAACGTATCTGTTTCGGTTTAGGGGTTATTTGTGTATAGTACATAACATGTAAGTTTAAAGGTTATGATTTTTCAGCCTCAAATCTAGATATTTTTTAACAATTTTCCACTCTATTTATTTGTAACGAAATGACCCACCGCGAATCCACTCAATCAAGCCAAGCGTTACAAAACTCTTGACCGAAAAACAAGCGACGGAAAAACCTTCAGACAACAGAAAATTTCCATTTATCAAGCGGTATAACAGCGACATTTGATCAAGATATTAGCAAATGTTCAATTTATTTAGAAAAACCGCCGCAGCACATGGCCTGCAAAAAACTAAAAAAAAAACAGAAAAGCCCCACACAAAACGAGGAAAAACAAGTACTAAGGACTGGGTGCAACACGGTTAAAAGAAAAACCCAAACCGAAACCGAAAAATGCAAATCGAGCTGGGGGAATTAGTGACAGCCGAGCGGAAAGACCGACTCCACTTTCAGTCCGGCTTTTTCCCTCAGAGCTTTCCCAGTGTGACATTTGCAATTGACAGTCGCATCGAGTTGAGGTTTCCCGAGAGCGGGGAATTTTTCGGTGGCCAAGGGGGGAGGCAAACAAAGTCAACTGCAGCCTTTGCTTTCATTCGTTCTTGCCTCTGCGACAATTTAAAACTGCGAAAGTTTTAAATGTTCGCCTCGTTCCTTTTTATTTTCAAGTTTTTCCGCCTTTCGTAGCGCTTTTTCCTTGCGGCAAAATGTCAAACTGCGGCCAAAAAGTTCGCGTGCAAAATGGCGTCCCAAAGGGGCGTGGCCGGAGGGCAGGGTAGGGACAGGGGAGGCAAGGCAACCGCCGGCGAACACGTGTGCAGTTTTCCAAAATATTTCTTTAAATTTTCCTCATTCTCAGCGATTCATTAAGCCGAAAAAGGTTTATTCCTTTTTAAGCCGATTAAGATATCATTTTTTTTGGCACAGTGGTAAAGGCGGCTTATTATAATAATTAAAAATGTTTCTATCTTCTTAGAAATATTTAAGAGAGCTACTGGGATATCTTAGGTTTTTTAATAAATTAACAAAACTTATATAGAGTTGCAATCGATTCTCTTTGAAAGGTTGCTTTCTAACTCATTTTTCATTGCTTTCATTTTTTTTTTTTCATTGCCGGTTTCTATTACATCCCTTTACCTCTATGATCCCTGTATCAATGTATTAATTTTTCAATTAACTAATTATTTATTAACCCATAAACCACTGTAACAACCAGGTAAGAGGGGACAGCAGCACTTACTTTTAATTAGCAAACAAAACGAAAACGAAATCGTAAATGAAATGCCGCCGAAACCGACCAGAGGTATGCAAAACTTTTGTTATTGTCGCCAAATAAATTTCACCAATGCGACTGTAGGAGGCGGAGGAGGCGTGGCTGGTCCAAAAAATACGCAAATAAGGGAGGCGGTGGTTTGGGGGGGGGGGGAGGTGAAAAACAACAAGCGGCTAACAGAAAGTTCCACCGACAGCAAAATTATGTGGCGTCAAATGCGGCGCGTCGCCTCAGGGAAAAGCCCTCTGTAACCGGAGCTACCGTTGAAGGTGTGGGCGTGGCCAGGCGGTTTTCCCACCTGTCCTCCCCCACCCCCACCCCACCTGCGGTTGCCGTCGGGTCTGAAATTTATGCTGCTGTGTGAAATTTTACGCGACAGGTGGAAAAATAAAAGCAACTGGAGGGCAACAAAAAACTGCAGCGCAAAAAGTTGCATGCAAATTTCTAAAATGGAGAAGGAAGTGCTCCAAGTCTGTCTGAATCTCTACCCTTTCCACTTTTACTTACTAGAAGCCCTCTTCCGGCCAGAATAAATCCACTTAAATATTTAAAAGGACGAGGTCCCTTAGCTGTCCGGGTATCCTTCTTTAACACTTGATTAGCAGCGCTTCCTTATTTCCTAAGTGGGGTTTCCATGTTAACACTTGCCCACAACAACTGTCCTCATTAGAGAGAAGGGTCCGCCGGCTCGTGACTGGCAACGTAAATCATCAATTAAAATAAATTTTCCATTTGGGGGCAATGTTTGAAATTAATTTTTAAAACGAAATGTTTTTGTAAATTATGAGGGTCACTTGAAGTGGGTCCAAAAGAGGCTGAGAGAATTGAGTGAGAGGTTAAGGGTTAGGTCAAAGTTTAATAGAAATTTTTAATATTTTTTTTATGAAATATAATGCCTTAGGTAAGGGGAGGGTTAAGTTAAAAAACTTGCTATATTTGGGAGGGAGGAATATTATTAATAATAACTACAAGATTTCTTTTTGATGAATATTTCCTTGGGGAATAGGAATTTATTTTTATATTTTAATTTATACTTATTTCCCTTTAACCTATCACTTAATAAACCCAAAGAATGCCCCGATAATGATCTGGCAAATGCAAGCCGTATTTCAAAGTTGGCCGCAACATTGCAAGTGGTAATTGCAACTCAGTGGCAAACTCTGATATCCTTAGACCTGCCGCTTGATTCAGTTTTCTTTTTGCCGCTTCCAGGAAAACGTTTACCCAAACCTACCCCAATAAGTGTGGGGCATATAAATTACGGGAATAAAAACTGAAATTGCTGCAAAAACAGAAACACACTTAAAATACACACAACACACACACACCACACTGAGTAGGACGTGGCAAGGCAATGGCAAAAACGGAATATTTATGAACGCACCACGCGACGAGGGAAAGCGAAAATGCGCCAAACGAAATTGTGAAGGGAATGCGATGGGGGAATGGGAATGGAAATGGGAAATGGGAATGGAACCAAGACCAACGAACCAAGTCCGAGGTCCTGTCTACCCTCCCCTATATATACCGCATGGCATAGTATGGTATATATTTTTCCTTCTGCCGGGCAATGTTTGCTGGCAGATAAAGCAAATGGCAAAAGTGTTTTCCATGCGCGATCGATAAACACGGCGCCAGCAAGGCGGGACAAATTTTCATAGTTCAAGTGGCGCCTAGGAAAACCCACCGCCTTTCGAAGTGAAATGTGGCCAAAGGCAGGCGGCAGTAAAAATTCAGCTAACAGAAAGCGGCGAGCAGCAAGCAGCTAGCATTTCGCAGAGAAATAAATGCGATAAAAATTATTGCGGAAGTGCGCAGGCGAACACACACAAAAAAAAAAAAACACTAAAAATAAACCAGAAAATGAAAAGAAAAGGAGCAACAGGAATGGGTTTGACGCGTATTTTTGGCCCACTCTTTTGCACCTCATCATCGGCCGGGCGGGGGATCCGGGTCATTTGTGATTCCGTTGAATCATCGCCAAGGACGAGAAGGAGAATTGATATCACGTGTCAGTCCAACGTCAATGTCACTCAGTCACTTCCTCGAAGGCGAAGCATAAAAAGCCCAGCTAAATGAGGCTCGGCTCCCTTTGGATCTGATTTTATTTTACGATTTAGGCGTGTGTTGGCCTTTAGCTGTTGCCAAATTAGTTACCAAAATTAACTTGTCTATTTGCGTGGATTGCCGTTTTATGGCAACTTGGAGTTGGACTTGGAACTGGGACTTCGAGCTTCTTGATGTTGTCATAAGATGGTGAGGAGGGGGTTGTTTGGGGCATAAAGATGAGTCATGGAAGGAATTGTTGACAGCGATTTATTTGATAGCTGCCATATCGGGGCCAGGGGCAGGATATCGTTGCGTAAAATTAGGCAAGTCATTAAAAAGGACATTCGGTGTAATTTCGAAACTGTTTCGCAAGTTAAAAGGTGGTTTTCTAATTACTTAATCAACCTAAAAGGATATATATAGCATTAAAAGACCTTAAAAGGTGTTTTATGTATAATAAACAAACAAGTAAATTATTATACAAGTAAAGTAATGACAATCCTAAAACGAAACTCCCCTTTAGAACGATTTGAGAATGAAGTTTTACTTTGAAATGTTTTCTTTTAAATAATATAAGACAGTAATTTCCCTTTCCTATCAAAATAATAAATATTTATTGCCCAACCAAGATATAGACATTAAAAGTTACTGTATTATTTCAACCCCAAACCCCATAACCTTGACACTGCGCAGCAATCAATTTCTCCCATCGCGTTTCCAATAAATGCATTGCGCTGAGACAATAAAACTCTATGAAAACTAAACAAACAGGGAACGAATGGGTCGCGGACCCATTGTATGCACACAGATATGTGTCTAGATTGCCGCAACTAACATTTGGCCAGGACAAATATTTACCCTGTCGTCTCGCTTCGCAGTCCGATTCGCCTCTCATCACGCACAAACGCACAAATTACAGGGGAATGGAAGGACTACGGAGGGGGTGGTGCAATTCGGGGGTAGGGTGGCAGCGGTGGCTTGACCAGTGCGAACAATAAGCAATAAAATTATATGCCATATTATACATATACTACACAGCAATCCACTCACACGCGGGCCAATATAATTTTGAAATCAGTTAAGTGTTGGCTTTGTTCGAATGAAGCTTCAAAGGCAGTTTTACACTGCGAATAAATTGTGATGAAAAAGGAACAAGAATTGTTTGAATATAATAATATTGAATTTCATTCTAGATTTTGTTTTTGGAGGAACTAAAAATATAATTCATGAATTCATGCAAAGATCTTTAAAACTTAAATTGGCTGCTGAAAAGTATGAAACTGATTTAGAAGTTTTTTATTTATAAATTGTTTCTACAAATATTTTTTGATTTTAAGTATATATATTTTAGATAAATGACTATGCAAAAATGCCACAGAATATATGAAATCTAAAATATTACTAGAAAGTATTGTGCTAAATATTGCATTACTACAAAATATAAGCAATTAAATCAAACGGGTTTTGAAATCCCTTAAAAAGGTATCTATTTTATCTAAACATTTAATTAAATTTAACTTAATTCAATAAAAAAATTATATTTAATATTAAAGTCGCCAAAACTTGTGTAAATTAGCTTTAAACATCTTTTTAAAAGGATTTCAAAGTCTTAAACAATTTAAAAATACCACCGAAAGCCTAAAATTATATCATCGCATACCGTTAAACACTTATTTATAATTTATTTAAAATTTTATATCAATTTCAGCAACAAATTCTATAACTTTCTCCCCTTAAGTCTCACAAGTTATACTTAAACTCACCAAATTTTTGTTATAATGTATTCCCAGTTATGGTCCTATTCGTTCTATTCGCATTCCAGCACCCCAGTAGAAGTCCAAGTTCTTGTCGTCCTTCCAAGTCCGTCCTGTCTGGCGTTTATTGTGGCGCTGTCCAGGACGAGGAGTACATTAAATGCGCATCATAAATTTCATTACATTATTATGGCGTTGTTTGCGACAACAAGCCAAAGCCGTTTGGCCGGTTTGGGCTATTTTATTGGATCGACTCCGCTGCAGCGATGGCAAATCATATAAATAAAACTATCCGATTCTATTGTCTATCCATCCGCCGCCAACGGGCTCTTGTCTTTATTAACGCACTAATTATGGGGCGTGGGCAATGCATTTTGTCAGCATAATTTATGGGGTCGAGTCGGGCGTTTTTTGTACCCCAACAAATTTCTCCAAGGAGAGCCGGCACACGCCTTTATTTTGGCAGGCCAAATAATAATAATAATAATAATGGGAGAACGGCGTTGCGTAGGAAAATTATTATGTCTTGCCAAAATTTAAACAAAGGCGCAGCCCTCTAGCCTTGTTGTCTGGGAAAATTGATGGCTTTGCACTGGCCAGCGACAAATGGCAGTGAACTTATGTCAATGGAGCATAAAATAACCTAACTGGGTCGCTGGGGGATCGGGAAAGTACGTATATAGTTTGGGTAATTGAGTTTTCAAGGGAGGAAATGAAAGTACACTCAGAAGGCAATGGCGTTTTCAGGTGTTGTGGTTTAAATATGATATTAAAATGTTCTGTTTTATAGATATAAAATATGTTAAAGAAAGAATAAAAAAAAACCTATTTAATCAAGCAAAAGACAAGGCCTTGCTACATATTTCCCAAGCCAAGAAAACACTTTCACTGCATCCTGTAACTGCAGCAGGAAATATGTATAAAAAAAAAATATATGGAAAATGTTCCTGCAAACTAGAGCACAAAACTTAATTTCCAGCCAAAACATTGTTACGCTGCAGTGCCATCGAGATCGGTCAGACAACCGCAAGGAAAAGCCAATCAAACTTACAAGCTGACCGCTTGCATGACAGGACCCATAACCAGGAGCCATAACCACCCCGCTGTGAGTCCTCCTTTTGCCGGCGACAAAACTGAAGGCGAAAGTAATTTGCAAGCCACTTTACAGGACCATAAACGGGGTGGAGCTGGGGGGACACAGGACACTAAAAAAGTCCTGTAGAAATAATTGAAAAATTTGCACTACATTGAAAATCGAATTATGAAAGAAAGTGACGATGGCGCAGGAAATATCAATTAGCACAAACAAGAGCTAAACCCCATTAAAAGCTTATTTATCCCGGCCGAAAATAAAGAGAAAAAGAAAAATGTGGAAAAAGGGAAGCCAGCTGTAAGCAAATAATATGGAAAAACTTTACACAAACAACCCTTGAGCGGCAGGAAGTGGACTGGAGGGAGCAGCAGCAGTCGGCGGGTGTAGCTGTAGCTGTGGAATTAATTGCTTTATATGGCGTGATAATTTATTGAAGCCCACGATGACCAACATGGGAGCAAAGGCAAGGTCCTGCCTGCCTGGTGCTAGTCTTGGTCCTGCTTCTGCTGCTGGCCATGGCCCTTGTTCTGGTCCTGCACTTCCCTGCCAGCCGGGGATAACACAAGTATTATGCCAGCAACGAGGCGTAAGGGTCAATCACATTAGAGACATGCGATTCCGAGGGTGGTTGGTCCTGGCCTCTTATCCTTTTCCCAACTCCTTGCCCTGTTGGTCAAGGGTTTGCCCTCTGCATTCTGCAATCTGATTATGTGCTTCGGAGGAGGAGGGTCCGAGTAATACGTTTTCCCTGAATAATAAACATGCCAGGGGAGGTACTATGTGTTTGTTATGATGCCAGGGCCACATCGAAAATATATATAGTTTATGTGTCTGGGCGGGTGCCTTTAAATGCCAATTCGATCTTGAGGAAAGATATATCCTTGTAATTCTACACTAATTTAAGGTATCCTTTACAGTATATATATTCTTTGAAAGCGTATTCAGACTTCACCTTTAATTTTTTCGCTGTTTGAATTGTTTTATTTTGGCCCTCAACGGATTAACGCACTGCCACTGACCGCCGAGGGTCTCACAGGAATGTATGTATGTATATGGTATGCATATAATCAGGGCATTCAATCGACTTAATTTCATTATGAATACGAAGGCAGCAGCTAAACGCCTTTGGCCTCCTGCCTTTCTCCCTCCCGTTTTGCCATGATTTCCTTTTCGCCGCTTGGCCAAAGCCGAGCTCATAAATAATCTTGCCAACTTGTCGGTGGACAGGAGGACACTCGCCAGTCTCTCCGGTTACCCGGTCTTAGCCACGAGCAGCTGCTCGAGTTGCAGGGGCCACACCCGCGCTCCATCCGCAAGGACTCCGCTTTGGCCGCTGTGTTGACAAACAAATATGAAACTAATCCTTGGTAATTAGTGCGCCAACTTTTGCTGCATTTTGAGCCAGGACACAGGGATCCAAGGACACAAGGAAGGGGACTTGTAGTCGCTGATGGAGAGAGTGAGGAGCCCCAGACCGTTGGCTGCTGCTCTTTCGGCATCTCAGTGTCAGTTACACTTCATGGAAAAATAGTTTATAACAATTTATTTTAAAGTATAACGAAAAAAAAAACATAATTCAAAACTGTTAAGCCTCTAAAAAATGTAATTTTATTTAATTTTAAGATTCTTTTTAATGCCTTCTAATTTCTCAAAACCCTTTTCTCTTTTTCCCAGTGTAAACCTAACTCCTGGTCATAGGAAGTTAGCAGATTCCTTGTGCTTTCTGCTTTTTGCGGTTTTCCCGGTCGCATCTCGTCCGTATTTTTTTTTTGTCGTTTATATTTTTTGTTTTTTTTTTGAGTTTTTGTGGCGGTGTCGTCGTTATTTTTATTGGAAAAGTTAAGCTTGTGTTTTGATAGGTTTCAGTCGTAAAGGGATTAATTAGTGCGGACTTCGCACCAGCGGTTCCGCCGGCAACAGGATAAAGCCAGTGTCTGGGGGCAAGCTCAAAATGCCGCCTCATGTCGCAATGCATAATTAAAGCTAAGCTGCATTGCATAAAGTTCCAGCCAGCGAAAGGGATACGGGATGGAGTCCTGAGCACGTAAATGAGATGGCTTAACGAGGAGTATTTTGCATTTCTTACATAATTAGACACTTGGAACATGAACTATTTTAATGTTAATATGAACTAGAATATTGTAAGAAATTCTCTAGAATGAAATTCTCACAAAAAATTTGATCCCTTGGCATTGCTAGTCCTTATCCCCAACCAGAACTCAATTACTTATGGAATTCCTCACATAATTCTCCTTCTGGCCAGTTGTCTTCACTTGAGTTTATTAATTTTATTATTTCGCGATTCCCGCCAATCCTTTTCCTCCTTGCCGACAACATTTCTGCGCTGGAAATTCCAATGCTGTAGAATTTCTCGGTGTTTTTTGCCGAGTCCTTACGGATGGAGGGGCTCTTTCTTATCTTTTTATTATGAACTGCAGCGACAATTTTGCTAGCCATGTCAGCGCATGATTTACGAGGCCGTGGCGTACAAATGAAAATTGTACTAAAAACGGTCAACGGGGGGGTTGGGAGAGAGTCGGTGTCGGGACAAACCTTTTTTGTGGCTCTGAAGTTTTGGCCACAAAACAGGAAACGGAAATGAGTGCGCAGAACGGCAATGGCGACATGTGAAATGTGTTTGCCACCAACGAAGAAAAACAAGCAAACCAAAAAAAGGAGACCGGCAAACACACATGCAAAATAAACGGGTTCAAGTGGCGCTCGTAAAAGCGGGAAGGAGGGAAAGCCAAAGGATAACTGTTGAATTGTTGGCCATAATAACAAGGCAGCCAGGCAGGCAGGCAGGCGACTCCCATGTGTGTCCGTGTCTGCGTCTGCTCCTGTTTCTGTTCCTGTTCCTGTGTGTGTGTTGGCTTGTCGCGTAGCAACTTGTGGCTAGCTTAATAGCAGTTAACGGCATACCAGCAAAAAGGGTGCAAAGAAGGGGGCCACCGGGTCAGAGGACAGCTCAGGGGGTCGTCTGCATGTTCATCTCAAAAGGATAGAGATGAAAGCGCTCGAAAAGTGTTCATTCGGTTAATAAATTTCATTAATTTGCTAACCAGATGCTCGCTGGAATGAGTTTTGTCGAGAGGAAAAATATATTTGAAGTAATGCTGAGGAATTATAAATAAATAATTAGATATTTCTCTCTTCTTTTAATATTTGTAATAATTTAATAGGAAATATGCCATCATTTATCATGGTTTTTCAGCGAAAAAATAATTAAATGAAAGATTTGGGTTTCCTTATATTAAAAGCAAAGATTAGATTATTTAATTAAACAATTTTATAAAAATTAATATTAACAAATTGCTTTCCCCAAAGGTGGTTTTATATTATTTCTACTCAACATATATAAACCTTTGAAATAAATTAACCTAAGCTCAAGTGACTTGCTAGAAAATCCCGAAAAAAGCACTAAACAATTGCCCAAGGAATACGCATAAAAGGAATGTACAAGAAAATGCGATTAAACCGAACAACTGGGCTGTACTGGGAAATAAAATAACCCTGGCAGCCGAACCGCGTGCTGTGAAAACAATCCAATCAATTTATTAATTAAGCAAGCCACTCGGACCAGGGCAGCGCCTGATGTACGACTGCCAGAGGACTATGGGTCTATGGGTATGAGTATATATATACCGCCGATCTGTCTGTCTGGCGGAAATGCTTCCCTCTCTTCGTTCCTTGGACGCTGCGCGTCTATTTGTCTAGCTTTGTGCAATAGATTTTTAATGTTTTTCTCCGACTTGGAATCGCGCGGGAGGACAATAATGTAACGCATTGTTAAGTCCGCTTGGCACTTTTCGCACGCCAGCTGTGTCCGGCTGGAAAAGCAAATGAAACCCCCAAGGAGAGTCAGCTAAACTGGCTCCGGTCTTTAATGAGCCCCAAACTGCAATTACGCAAAACATTTGCGGCACTGCATGTGTCTCGAATGCGGGGGCAATGTCTGAAATAGTTTTAATTGCGTTTTGCTTTTTATTTTATTGCATGTGGCGCTCCAACAATTTCGTTATGCTAAAGTAAGTTGTACTTGGACAGGAAATCCATTATGTATGTGAGAAGCTGGTGAATAGTTTGGGAAATAAATATGGTTGCCTTTTGAATATAATTTGTAATTTTAAGCAAAGAGAAATTGAAGTATTTGTTATAACAAATTTGCTTAACTTATATATAATTATTACTTGTAATTCCACAAACAATTTTGAAGCTTAAAATAAAAAATATTTTCGAATAAATCCAGCACTTGTCGCGCTTTTTATTAGCAGTTCGACCCAGGCAGACCCTTGTGGCCCAGTAGCATCGTTAAATGTTATGTCCCTTAATAACAAAGCAAACAAGGACTTTAAGGATTCCCTTCTATAAAGTTTAGAATGCAACAGCTACGGGCTCACAGTCACAAAGGAACAGCAGCCATGGAGAGGCCTCTTTACCTACTAGCTTTGATTCTCATCCTTATAAGCAGCCCAATCCTGGCCAGCAGTTATCTCCAGATTCCTCTGGAAACCGAAGAAACCAACGAACAACTGGAGAATGACATAAACTCCTTGTTCGAGGCTATAACTAAAGTGAACAACATTTTAGGATGCTACAGTTATATTGTTTTTACGGGAAACGTCCAACTGAAACCTTCTCTTGAACATCGCCTGATGGAACATTTCGGTTTGCCTATATATACGGTTGATTCGAACAAAGGACCTGTTATTCATCGATATAAAAAGGCTGAAAACATGGTGATTATTCTATTTAACGGCCTTGATGATCCAATTCTGAATGTCCTGAACGACACGGAGCTCTCCAATGGCAAACACCACTATAACTTCCATTACGTTTCCCGAAGCAATAGAAAATCGCATTTAACACTTGAGGAAATTTGGAAGTTCTTCTCCTGGTGCTTTGAGCTGAAGATCGATCGTGTGCTGCTTTTTTTCCGTGGCGAATCCGAATTCGAGACTTGGACATACTTTTATCTCAAAAATTTAACAGTGGCAAGGGTCACAAATGAAACAAATTTCGAGAAATTTTTCCGAATTCAAGGCTTTCGATTTTCCGTTCAAGTGGCCAATGATCTCCCATCCATTTTTTGGGTAAGTTTTTTGGGGGAAAGTTCAATAATAATAAAGTTTAAAATAATAATAATTCATATGCCAACCCCTCAGTACAACTCAACGGAACAAGCGGATGTGATTGGCGGCGGAAACATCAGTCTGTCCGGACCCATTGGCATGCTGATGGTGGAGTTTATGCACTACATCAATGCCAGCATGGACATTCTTCCCATTGGAGAAAGGGTAAACTCTAATTATGATATAGTTCAGCCACCGATTGACCAGAAAGTCGACTTGGTGGCCAATCTGGTGGTCAACGACAGCCTCTTACTCAGTCCGGTGGTGACGGATACGCAGATTTGTCTCTTGGTTCCGCGCCGCAGGAAGATTCCGTCGAGCAGATATTTCGACAAAGTGATTGATCCCAGTGTCCACCTGCTCACGCTGCCTGTAGCCCTGCTGGTATTCGCCATAAAGTACATTGCTCATCGTCATCGTCGTCGATCGCTGGTGGACTCGCTCTTCAGCACCTTTCGCTTTAACCTGGGTATTCCCCTGCCCGGAGGTCACCTGGAACGATTGCCTTTGGCTGATAAGATAATTGAGGTCTTTTCACTCCTGTTTATGGTGATCTTCATCAATGCTTGTGCATCCCTATTGAGCAGCGCCTTTACAGCGGGACTGTATTATCCACCGATCACCGATGTGGAGTCGATGAGAGCCAGCGGCCTAAGGATCATCACAGATGACCCCACAATAAAGCAGGCTTTTCGGGAAAATCATATGCCCAACTCCTTGACGGATCTGGTGGATCTAGTGGATAGCCATACAGTCTTTAGATCTTTCAAAGACCTCAACGAAAGCGTCGTTTATGTGGCTCGAACGCCCAACTGGTGGGGAATTCAGTTATATCAGGAGCGTCTGAAATCGAAAAGACTCGCTATCGCTGGACCTAAGCTCTGCTCAAGTGCCCGCCATCTGCGATTGCCCATCTCCTCAAAGTCACCGCTAAGATTCACCTTCTTCGATTACTTTAACAGAATTTTCGAATCGGGTCTCCAGCAGAAATGGCTAAAGATGAGTTACCAAAAGTTTAGGAAAATTTATGGCATTACTAAACTACCCACTGACACGGACAACGAGTGGAGACCATTGAGCATATCCTTTTATGAAGTTTTTATACCAATATACTTGGGTGGAATGCTGCTGAGTACTTTAGTGTTTATTATTGAGCTAATCTATAAAAGATATCGTGGCTAGAAATATTGATGTCGTCAAAGGTAATACAGATAATTGTCTGTATTGTTTATTATGAATGTTTTTAAATAAATCTCACACCTATCGCGCTTTTATTGCACTTAGAAAATAGCTCTTTAAACAAAATCAATTATCCTTGATACTGTCTCGACTCTGGTACCTCTTGATGTTGCCTTGTCCTTATAATTTTTGGCTAATTAAATAAATGTGAGAAGAATTACCCCAACTAGATCCAACTATTTCCACTCACCAATGAGTAGGAACTCTTGAGTCAAGTTCTTGAAAACTTCTCTCAAGGAAATTTTGTTCTTCTGTTTTTTTTTTATCCATTGGAGATAGTTTTTGGCAGCGCATGCGTCCTTTTCATCCTCTTTTTCGGCAGTAACTCACTCAAAATGTAGTTGGCTTTTTGGTGTGGAAGCCTGCACTTGCTGGCCATCCGATTGGGGATGAATGCAATTGGCAAAAGGGGCGGACCGAGGGGCTGCTGGGTTGGGGTAGAGGTAGAGCACAATTCCAGCTAATTGGCAATAATCAGGCATCGACCATAAATTGGCGTTAACAAGGCCGACAAATCAGCGGAACGCTGGCCATTTGGCATTTTAAATTGTGATTGAGCTGGCGGCATAAATCAGACAAATTGAATTACAAAAAAACAAGGCAGCAATAAAATCTAGCAATTATATATTTGTGCACTGTAACACACATCCGTGTGTGTGTGCGTACATTTTTCTGGCCTCGCGACAATTTAATTACAATTGGTCATGGAGAGAAATTGCAGTTGTCGCCGCACTGGCGCCGCAAAATATGCTAATTTATATTTATATGGATATGGAGTTATTCCCTTGGCGGATATCCGCCGCCTTCCCGCTTCTGCTGCCGCCCCTTTCCGCCTCTAAAGTTTGCTTCCAGCTCCAGACTCCGGCCGGGACTGTGTGAAATATATTTTCGGCGGCGACTGCGGTCGTAAAATTTATTGTTGCCAAATGCATATTTGTCACATTTTTGCAATGTGTTTGGCGGCCATAGAACAATTTATAAGCAACTTGGGACTTTGGCTAAAAGCCTTCCCCCATCTACAAAAAAAACAATCGGTCTTTTTGGAAATAGAAATATTTTATACATTAATTGTTGCTTTTTGGAGAGACCACTTCAAATAGGATTCGCTAAAAAATTCTTTTCTAGTAAAATAGCTTTAAAATACATAAAAATAAATAATTTAAAAATAAGATCGAACTTGTAAATGTCCCAGCTAAAAACGTACAATTTACATCATTTTTATTGATATGGCCAGAATACGGCTGGACGTCGGCAACGACCTGCATACAAATCTTCGCCTGGCGGACATAGGGGTATTGGCCAAAAAATTGTTCCCAAGACAAAGAGCAGACTTAGGATTTTTTTCAGGTTGAGCGACATCTTCGATGCTGTTACTTCGACACTCGATTCCAAACTAATTGGCATTTCTTATTAATCATATGGTTTATAAATCTTTTTTTAATGAATTTTTTAACGGTTTGATATAGGTAACATTCCTTAACAGAGTTTTTTATTTGTTAAATGTCATCAAAGGTTAAAATACAAAACTTATTGCGTAGTAAGTAAAGAAATAAAAAAGAAATCAATAAATAATGTTTTTTGTCAGATTTGCAGTTTTTTTACAGGCTCTACGTAAAACCTTCCCCATCTACCAAAAAAATCGCTCTTTTTGGAAATACAAATTGAATTGTCGCTTTTTGAGGATACCCCTTCAAATGGAATTGACTGAAGAATTCGTTTCAAGAAAAATAGTTTTAAAATACATACAAATAAATAATTGAAAAAATGACTAAGCTTGTAATTGTGCCAGCAAAAAACGTTCAATTTACATAATTTTTATTAAAAAAAAAATAACAAAAAAAATGTTTAAATATTCGTTGTCCTTTGGCGGCGGCCTATATGACATAAAGGTTGAAGCCGCAGGATACAAAAAAGAGTAGGCATAGAAATATTCTCAGGTTGTGACTCATCTTCAATGCAAATACTTGGAAAAGCGCCTGTTTCGACTTTCGGTTCCAAACTAATCCTACTAAGTATATAGGTATATAAATAAATAAAAACGAGGTATGCATTATAGCTATTTCGAATGCATGAG
Source organism: Drosophila anomelani (assembly GCA_035045905.1). Lineage (NCBI taxonomy): Eukaryota > Metazoa > Arthropoda > Insecta > Diptera > Drosophilidae > Drosophila > Drosophila anomelani. The sequence continues at coordinate 13,045,326 of JAWNOO010000032.1, forward strand.
TTCTTTATTTGATTTTAAAGTGTATGATATGCTATTTAAATCGGTCACAGGCCTTAACCTTTTGGGCTGGAGCTATTAACCGACAGCATTACTTTGTAACCATTTTTGGGGGTAAAGTGATTCATCTTCAATACTTCACGGCACTATTAATATGGCCAGAATTTGGATGGACGTCCGCAACGACCTGCATACACATTTTCGTCTGGCGGACATGCGGGTAAAATTGTTGCCAAGACAAAGAGCAGACTTAGGAATTTTTTCAGGTTGTGCCACATGTTTAATGATGTTACTATCTAGATGCGTTTGCTTCGACACTCGATTCCAAACTAATTGGCATTTCTTATTAATCATGTAATTTATATATATATTATTTTTTAATGCATTTTTTAACGGTTTAATATGGGTAACATTCCATAACTGAGTTTTTTTATTTTTTAAATGTCAACAAAGGTTAAAATACAAAACTTATTGCGTAGTAAGTAAAGAAATAAAAAAGGAATCAATAAATAATGTTCTTTTTAAGACTTGCCAAGTTCTTTTCAGGCCCCAGATAAAGCCTTTATTTTAATTTTTATAGTTTTAAGCGAAATTATTTGTGTTTGGCGGTTATAGAACAATTTATAGCCAACTTTGGACTTTGGCTAAAAGCCTTCCCCCATCTACCGAAATAAAATTTCTCTTTTTGGAATATATATATATTTTATACATTACATTGTGGCTTTCTAGGGATACCCCTTCAAATGTAATTCACTGATAAATTCATGACAGTAAAAATAGCTTCAAAATACATAAAAATAAATAATTAAAATAGATTAAAATAAGACTAAGAAAATAACAATTATCAACCGCAAGCAAGGCTGCTAGTTAATGTGACAGTGAAACATGTACAATTTACAAAGTTTTTATTTTAATAAGAAACCGTTTCAGGCAATAAAATATTATTATGCTGGCCTTCGGCAACGAAGTATATAAACGTCGAAGCCCACTGGGCAATATTCTCAGGTTGTGCCTCATCTTCAATGCAAATACTTCGTCTTACGATCCCAATCTAATCCTATTAAGTATACCAATGCATATAAAAACAAGTAAAAAAAAAGGAAATCAATGAATAATGTTTTTTTTAGATTAGAAAGTTAAAGCCAGGTAAAGCCTTTATTTTAATATTTGTGTTTGGCGGTCATAGAACAATTTATAAGCAACTTGGGACTTCGGCTTGAAGATATGCATTATAGTTATATTGCATGCATGATTTCTCTAATGGATTTAAAATGGTATGATATGCTTTTTATATCAGTCACAGGCCTTAACCTTTTTGACTGGGGTTATTATTCTTTATTATTATTCAATCTTTGCGTGTAAAGCGATTCATCTTCGATTCTTCAGCTACGTACTTAAATGGCTGGACGTCGGCAACGACCTAAAAACAGTTCAAAACCTTCCCGACATTTGGGACTTGTTTCCAAAAGTATTGCCACCAGTTTGTCCCACCACAGCGCCGGTGATCTGGCTTTATGTCGGCAACGACCGGCATGCAATTCTTGGCCTGGCGGACAATGTTTTACTGGGTCAAGAATTGTTGACATCACAAAGAGCAGACTTAGATATAGTAATTTTTTCAGGTTGTGCCACATCTTCGATGCTGTTACTATATAGATGCGTCTGCCTTGACACCCTATTCTAAACTAATTGGCATTTCTTCTTTTTATATGGATTGTATATAATATTTTTGATGGCTTTTTTAACGGTTTAATATATGTAGGTCACATTTCTTTAAAGAGTTTCTAATTTGTTAAATGTAAGCAAAAGGTGTAAAATACAAAACGTATTACTTTTTTTTTATAGATTTAAACGAAAACATTTGAAAATTTCACATGGGCCTTAATTAAATAATTAAATTCATTTATTTTTAGACACCAGAAATGTAATTATTTGCCACTCATGGCGCTATGAAATCTTTTAAAATACATTCGTTAAGAAATCACCAAAATACCTCATTAATTCTTATATTATATAGACAAACATCCCCAAAAATTCATGAATTTTTACCACTTTTGACCCAATGTTGGTCCATCCAAACTTCCCATCAACATGATAATTGGCTACCATTTCCTTGGAAAAGTATCCATGGCCCTGTGCCCCTCAGCTGTCACAACACACTCACCCACAACACACACCCCCAGACACACACTTCACACCTCAGAGACTCGCTGAATGGGAATCCCCCAAATGCTCGCTAAACAAAAGAAATGAAGTCATTTGTAATTAATGAGGTTTGTCACCCCAATTTGCCGCAACTTCCACAAAAGCACACACAAAAAAAAACCCCGAATGGGAAAGGAAACATCAGATGGCAATAGGTGTGGGGGGCTGAAAGTCACCTGTCTTGCTGGCATATTGAAAATCACAGTCGGTGAGCAACACAAAAAGAGAGCGCCCTCCACAAAACAATCTAATTATATCGTTAAGCACACCAAAATTGGCAACAGATCCACCCCTGAAAAAAGAAGCCTCAGGATGGCCGGAGGATGGCTGGATTGCTGGAGATTGGTGATGTCCTCTTACCACCAACGACGACACCTTGCGACTGAATGACTGACTGACAGTCCAAAGGGACGCATGCTTGACCCTGACAGACAGGCTGATTTTCGGGGTGACAGTTTCCGTTTGCTTGTTTAATTAAAATTATGTAAATAAATTTATTTAGCTGACACGGCGCTGTAATTAAGTGCAAGGCGTGGCTCAAAGAGGGGGGGGGAGGTGGCTGTGCATCTGTTGCCTGACAAATTTGGTCCACCTTGGCGGACAAGTTATGCGCTGTCTTTGTGGGGTTTGCACAGAGAGAAGTTTACCTGTGATATGTTGTTTATTTCCCATTTATTTTAGAATAATATGCTTTACCTTAACTTTAACTTTTATTTTAAATTCCTTCCACAGAAAGGCATAGTTTCTCCCAATTATTTTATTTTATATTTTTGTTTTTTTGCACTGTTCCACTACCTTTTGTCTCTGCTTGTGTCTATATATGCTAACAAATTAGCCTTGAAATGAGCAATTTGCAGGCCATGGACGTGACGGGGAAGGGGGCAGCAGGATGTTAGTGGAGGCGTAGGAGGAGCAGGAGCAGAAGGAGCTGCTGTCTTCGCCGTGAATACAAACTGAGCTGACAGCTGCTGTCAGTGGCCGCCGTCAATGGCGGAACGTCAGGGTGTATTAAATATTCCTTCCGGGTGGCGAGAGGCGTGAAAAAGCAATTAAGTGTGAAGTGCTTAAGGAAGCAGCACACACACAAAAAAAGAAGGCAAGGAAAACAAGTTTTTCTTTGTCTAGAACACAACATGAAAAATGATCCGAGGCATGCTAATGGAACTCCTTCACATCACGTATTTGCCACAACTTAAAGTTTCAATAAGTTCCAATGAAATCCACTTCCTTTCCACCCTCTGACAATGCTCTCCATCAATTCAAATAAAATTCCAGAACAGTTGACCTCGAAGCCCTTCATAATCCTTCGGTGGAGTAATGAAATGCCAAAAGTCACTCAGAGGCCCATTTCGCATATATACAGACATTTACTATATGTCATACAGTGGTCCAACTCATATGTGCTCGATGAACGTCACCACAGTGAAGCCATGTTGACATCAACATGGAAGAAAATTGTTTTGATGAATGTGCCGATTTAATTGATGAATGGCTTTTTAAGCTGGCAAAAAATCGAATGGCAGCACGTTTTTCCTGGCCTGAAAATTGCTGTTCCTGCACTGGGAGAAATATTTTAGTTATGTAACTCAAGCTTATTTATATTTATATTTTTATTTGCTACACTCTAAAAATTCAATATTCTAAAAACGAAACACAAAGCTTTTGTGAAAGATCTCCGAAGCGAGAACTCTTTACCTTTTTCTCTCACTGCTTTCAGCGGGCCCTTTAAAGGATGATCCCATGACAGGTGAGCGGGCCTTAATTAAGTTACTTCGAGCTGAACCCATAAATATGTCGAAGGGCCAACGAATAGATCGAGTTCACAGCTGGAGGGTTAACAAGGCCAGAAAGGTGTACTATACAAACTCAAAATCCAGGCAAAAAGAGAGCAACAATTGTATCCCGCAAATATCAATAAAAAACCGATACAACATGAAGCTGTAATGTTGCGATTTGTTCGCTTCCCCGAAACACAAAAGCCAACCCCAACACCGACAAAAGGTTGGAAAATTCGGGGGAAATTCGAGCCGGGTTAGCGTTAGTCCCTGGCATGCAATAATATAAATTCCAGCCAACACACGAAGTCCGACCTTTTGGCTTTAATCGTGGCACGGGGCAACAACACTGCAAATAAAATCCAACATCAAACTATAAATAGAGCTCCTTCTGCATGTGCATGTGCCGCTGTTATTGGAGTGAATTTCTGGCAAAAGTCTTGTGGCTTAATCTACAACAGCATGCGGTTTTCCGCCAGCCAGGAACGCCGGCAATAAAAGGCCAACAACGGCAGCCGTATGTAGCAGCGGTTAAATATTTAAAGCTTTTGGCTTACGAATCCCAACCGATTCCGATGGTGGATAGCGAATCGGGAGAGGCCAAGTGTTATAATAAAACCAAAGACTGAAATATTAATGAAATATAACAATGAAATATTGATCGTCTTAGTATTTATTTTAATAAACAAAAAATACTAATAAATCAGGTTGATTTTGCATACATTGTTTATAATAAAAAATCCATAAAATAGAATACCTAATACAGCGTAAAGATCCCTTTATAAAGCTTCTTCTTTCACTGGAAATCCTGCCCCTTCTGAATAATAAAGTTATATAATTTCGATCGCATAAAGATTTCTATGCCACTTTTAATAGCAATCAATTAACAAAATTAATGTGATTTCATCAATAAGAACCGCATAAACTAATATTTTTAATCACTTCGGTTGGCTTTTAAGAGTCACAGCCAGATTTTAGTCCTTAAAATCATTTTAATGCATCATAAAAATTCAAGTGATAAGATTTCACCGACTTTTCGAGGACTTTCCTAATGTCATATTTCCGTTGACCGTAACTGGGCTCAAGTTAATTATCAGGCTTAACAGTTTGCTAGTTAAATTTCCCGCTGGCCAACAACAAGGACATATAATCGTATAAAACTTAATGTGCCGCGTGCGCATAAAACAAAATTTCAACTGCAATTAGTCGTCGTGCAAGGCTCTGGCTCGGGCTTCCCCCCGCAAATCCCCGGCATTCATTTCTCTGATAAAAACCATAAAAATTTTTCCGCCAACATGGCAAATAATTTGGCTAACGACATTTTGTAACTAATGCTGGCCAACCGCAACAACAACAGCGATAACCATTAACACGCCCCCCGTTTTTCCGAACGCCCTCCGAGGAAAATGCAACAGAGAGGAAAGCCAAGGAAAAGCAGCAGGAGCCTGGTCATTAAAAGTCCACCCATAACAGTTTATTGTAATGCGACCGCTCTCGTAGGCCAACTGGACAAGTGGCCAGAAACTCCCGGCCACGCCCCCTGATCCCTGGCTGTCCCCATCCCGCTTTCCGGCCACTCTAACGTATTCGTGCCGGCCGGCGTTGCTGCCACTTAATTAGAAAAGTTTTAGCGCGCCACGAGACAAAAGCCATTGACAGCGACGAAAAGTTCGGGGAACGCCCTCGTTCCCGCTAATTTTACCCACTTCCATTGGCAAACTGCATTCCGCTGGCCAAAGGAGTTGGACGGAGGAAAATTGGGACAATCAGGGAAGCAGAGATACCCTTTCAAATCGAATTAATTAAGCAGAAACTTTTTTTTTTTAATATTTCAAAGAGTCTACCTATATTTTATTATTTTATTCAAAATTATGTTTAAATTACCAATTTCTTACTCATTTTTAGAGCAATGTTCAAATTTTATAGCAAGAATTATCGATCGATTTCCGCGATTTCCCCGTTTCCGGTTTCCGGCTTTCGGTTTTTTTATACCGATACCAAAATATTTTTTATTGACAAAAACAAAACAAGGACAAGGACAAATACTTTTGTAAATTTTATAAATTTAACTCTATTAAAAACTTAACTGAAACATGTAATCCTGGCCATAAGAGAGATCCGAATTCAGCAAGTCCAATAATTATTAATTCAAGAATCATAAGTACCCTACACTTTGCTCTTTTCCAAACCTCTCCAAAGACAAGTTATACCCCTAACAAAGTTCAAAAACATGCTAAATGTTCGGCTATTAGCAGCAACAAATGACATTTCAGAGAGACAAGTCATACTTTTTGTCCTTTGAGGAAGACAGCCACCGAAAGACTTTAAGCAATGGAAATTCGCCACGGGAATGTCCATGAAAATGGGCATGAAAATGGTTGCGGGAATGGAGGTTAAGTCAACAGAAGCCACCTGGCACGGATCTCCCCCGCTCTCGTCCTGCATTCGGTGCGACTCTATTTGCGCATTTTTTTCCAATTAATTGCTTCTACGTGGGCGTCCGTTCCGCGAATGTCAACACAAAGGGTGCTGCGGACCCAAAACCTGCCCCAGTTCCTCCGCCATCCATCCACATGGTGGGGCCACCCGCTGGCACTGCTGACACAAACATATGCGAAAGCCAAAAACAAAAAATGAAAGAAGATATAGACTCATCAATGGGTTTCAATTGAAAATTTTTGCACGGCACCGGGTTTCCTTCAGCCTTTCATTTGTTTGGAAAATGGGAATTGGAAATGCGAGTGCAGCAAACAATAAGCAGTTACAATCGTAGGCCTCCGTCCTCGATTTTGGCTTTTCATTTTTTTGGGTACAGGCAGATGTTGGCCGCAGGTTGGCACAGCTGCTGCGGAAATATCTATGCAAAATTTAGCCAATATCCGTTGAATTGGGGTAAGTAAATGCCGCAGGCTGATAGGCATATACATATGTGTAATAATATTTGCCTTTTCCATTACTAAAATGATTGATTTGGGAACAAATAGATAAGATAAAAGCCCGAGAGAAGTATTGCACTTGAAATTTAAAAAAGTATGTTGGTAACTTAGTTAGTAAAAAATAAAATAATAAAAAAAATATTAAAAAAAAAATGTATATGAAATATTTCTCATCTTGCGACTTCTCGAAACATTTAGAACCTTCTCCATATGGCTTTTCTCCTGCTACGAAGGTGCTATTTCCCATTGAACCATATTGTCATCCTGCAAACGAGTTTTCATTTCATATTTAAATAGAAAAGGGCGTGTCAACGCCCTATTTCAACACCTCCTTGGAAAGAGTTGCCAGCCATCACGCGATATTCTAACAAATTCGCGACCATTTATCATTCGATGACAGTTGGTTGGTTGGGAAACCGATATCGGGAGTTGACTGAAGGTTGGTCATATCATCACCATCCAATCCTCTTGGCAGCCACGCCTCCTTACTATTCTAAGGACTTCTTTTTTTTTGCACCGATGTCAAAACAAAGACATCTTTTCTATGTTCCTTTTTGCCATCGCAACCACAAACAAGCGAATTAGCTGCTCTCCCGCAAGGACTGCCGATGACAGGGTCTTTAGGGGGCTTAAGTGGGTGTGGCAGGGGAGTGAGCCTGGAAGACTGTCAAAAGCAAGAACCAAACCCAATTGGCGGCTCAGGACTCGGCCGGGTATCGTTCGCTGGCTGCAATGGAGGGACATCTTCAAACATGCAAGTTGGCGGCAATTGAAAACTCATTGACAGTTGACAATGGAAAAAAATAATAGAAAAGAAAAGCAAATCGACAGCAACTGGTGGTGGGTTTGGTGGCGGGGGGAGTCGAAACTCAATTGCAGTTACATTTCAATGTTGGTTTGGTACCCTGGCTAGGAAAATGGGTATAAAGAAGTTAGATTCCTAGATTATAGTTTATAACTTAACATAAAGCTGGAAATTATAATATCCTGCAGGAGATAGAATTAAAAAAGGAAAGTAAGTTCCGAAAAATACTATTTTTAAAATATAAATAATAAATATAAATCATATATCCAATTACTTGCTTTATTTTCTTTTTATTTAAAATCTTTACTCTAAGATTTCAATGCCTATAATTGTGTGGCCTTACAGGGTAACCCACATTTCCTGTCCTCCTGATTTTCCCCATTTTTTTTTTTTTGTTCTGTTCTCCGCAAAACTTTGTTTTGCAGCTTTTGTCGATGACAGGCAGCGTTTGGTGTCCTTGTTTGCCGCTCCTCAGGCTCGTCCTTGTTGTTATTCATTCATTTGTTTTGGCATGCTGAGACGTTTTCTATTTGAAATTGTCAGCTGCAATTGATATGCATTGCTGCAGTTGAATGTCTCTTTGTTTTGTCTACCGATTTGCGGTTGGCAATGGTAGCTCGGGAAATTGATTTCCGCAATCATGCGGCCATACGACCATACGAGTATTTCCCTTACAAATCAGGCGAGCAATTAAAATGGAGAAAGCGGAAGAGGAGGTTGGGACTCGGGGAATCACATAAATTGCCGCACAGTCGAACGCGCGCGCCTGCAAGTATGCAACGGCTGGAAATGCATTTAATTTTCGGCCAGCCAGTGAGCAGGAATTTTTCTTTGTGATTTGAAATTTAATGCACGTACTCAATGAAGAAATTCCAACAGCGGCGCATTAGTAGACAAGCTGGAAAAGCGGGGAAAAGCAGGGGGGAAAGCGGGCAAAGCAACGCCTGCCAATTGCTTTTCAACATATTTGATGCGACGACGACTTTCGACATTTTGCAACTTGGCCACGTACCCAAAAAAAAAAAAAATGAAAGAAAATGAAAATAAAAAGAAAAACCAAATGGAAAAAAGAAAGCTGGAAGAAATCGTTGCCAGCAAAGTGCAAAACCAACAAGTGCAGCTGCTGAAAAACAACTGCGACTTTGGTTAAGCGTACAAACTGTACATAATGCACACACACACCCCAAGCCAAGTGAAGTGAAGTATACGCCATGTTGACCCAACAACAAACATAAAATGTAATCGCAGCTAATAAGAAAACTAAGCAGATCCTTGCTGGTCACGATTTACGCTCGTTTCGCATTCGATTTGCGATTTGCGATGCGCCACCACTGCACCACTGTCCAACATAGAAGGCACAGTGGGACAAATTAGGGATAGAAAATGATGAGAACCCTATTGGAAAAGTAGCAGGAATTTATTTAAAATGTTTTACTTAAACGGGAAAATTTTGTTAACAATAAATTTAACATTTTAATTATGTAAAAAGATTTTAAAATATTTATAATGCAACATATGGTAAAATCGTAATGAGTTTTAAACTATTAAACATAGGTTAAAGTTTATATAGACAATTTTTTAAGACTTTATTCATTATACTAAAATATTACTACAGTTTTCTGTGCTTAAATAAATCTTTATATTACAGAAAATATCACAAACATGTTGAGCTTCTATTAATAAAGCTACAATTTCATTCTTTTTTACATACTAAAAAAATTACAAATGTTTTTACTTTTTCCCACTGTGCTGGCCAGCGAACCTGGGCTGCCATGTCAATGGACATTTAATGGCGTTCCCCATTATGCGCCGCATCAAATGTGCCAAATACGCTTCGCTGGCAATAAATGCTGCATGGCGAGGTTTACCCTTCGGATGTGCCACCTTGCTCCTTTATCCTATTGCCTTGCTACTGGCCGAGACTGTTTCTCCGGATCCGACCGGATCCATTGCTCCTTCTACGTTCTGGCCTCATCTGGCTGGCGGTGGTCTTCGCCTTCGTTCCGGCCACGATTTGCAATTTTGTGTGCATCAGCCTCGCGCTAGTGCAAGTCTCGTAATTTTTCGTGAATTTCTTCACGTACTTGCATTCCATCTTCATCGCTCCTCGTCCAGCGATTGCCATATCTTCTGCTCCTGTCGCTCCTATATCTCCTCTGCCACATCCCCGCCCTCGTCATCGTCTTCGTCCTGTCTGCTGGCCAGCTTTTGGCCCCGGCTGCAGCACTGGATTGTAATGGCATAACCTTTGAATAAAATTAGCATTATCGGAGCTCACTTTGGCGGCCATTCCGCTTCGCCTGTCGTCAGGTGTCTGTGTGTTTGGTGTGTGCGAGTGTGGAAAGTGTGTGTGAGCGCCGGGGGATCAATAAAAATGCTCAATGACTTTTTGAGCGCCATATGATGCCCCGAAAGGCCATTAAAATAACAGCCAAGACAGGGCAAAGCTGAGGTCATTGGGATTAAGCTGGCCTCGCACTTCGAGCCTTCCAAGTATTAGCCATTAGTTTAGGTTTTAGGGAAAGCCCTATAGGCTTAGAAACAATTAGTTACTATTTAAATTACGTATTTTTAAACATGAAAATATATTTCTTGATTATTTTGTATATTTACTAAGTGTCCTCAATGAATTTTCTAGTTAATATGCACACTTAAATCTCCAAGTTTCCCTTTATATAATAATGGCAATCCTTTCTAGTTTATTTTTATTATTTATTATTATTTTACTGTTCTCCTCTATATTCTCCCCTTAACTTTCCGTAATTCTTAAACATAAATCAGGGCATCACTAATCAAGTCAAAAAGCAATTTCTGGCTGCAGAAAAAACTTACAAATTTCCATCGTAAACTATTATTTTTTTGGGGGGAGGCTGCGCGATCTCAACCTCCTCAAAGTGCAAATGTTTTTTTGCTGGACACACACACACACATCAATTACGGGCCCAACTCCTGCCCGGAAAACTAATTGGTGGAAAATTAAGTTTTTGCGCCAAAATGATGGCAAATTGAAATGCAATCGGGGCAAAGCGGATTATTGAAAAACTTTCATGATTGAATTCTGCTGGTTGGCCCAAACATCCACACCAACTCTTTCGCATCCACAGTGGCTTCGGCAAAAAGCGCACCGAGGACTTAATTCCAAACAGGATACTCTGCCCATGTGCCTTTGTATGAGGACCATATGCGATTGGCAGAGCTTATGTCTGCCAAAAAAAAAAATATAATAAAAGCAGAATACAGAGGAAAATAGGGCCAAAAAACTGTGGCCCACACACGGCGTTACAACGATTTATATTTTGCTACTTTCGCTATAAAAAATAAATATGCAATAAAACAAAACGACAACGGGAGCCGACATATGCATTATTGTCTCGCTTGCCCCGGCCCTATGGAAATATTTGCTAGAAAACGAAGACATAAACCTTAAAATATATATATACATACATATATATATAGATATATATGAGTATATGGCGCATTTGGCAATAAGGAAGGCAGGCGCAAGACCAAAACCAAGACAAAGGCGTTTCTAAATGCCAGTAGCAGTTACACAGGGAGAAAATGAAGAATTTTAAATAATATATATTAAAAATATATAAAATATAATTCCATTAAATATATATATAAGTTTTTAAATTTCCTTGGTTTTTTTAAATTTTTTATTTAAATTTTTTTATTTTAATATTATTTTATTATACAATATTTAATTAATATATTTTCCTTAGTGCATTGCCAAAAGAAGACAGCGAACAACAGGGCGTATACGTATCGTATTGTTCTACCAAATTGCGCTCTCAGCTGGCGCACGACTTGACTGCATCTCGGACTCTTACCCATTCTCTCTGGTTTCTTGGCATTTGGCATGCACCATGAAAGAGGCAGAGGAGTGGAACACAGGGCGGGGCACTTTATGAAGCGCGCATATGTTGCACCCCTTTGTGCTGCATATGGGGCAGAGGGGAAGGGGTTAAGTATAATAAAAATGAAGGACTCGCCGCTGTATTCCCCAGGCAAATCACTGCAGTCTCGGTCTGAGGCGAAGACTATAAAGCAAATCGTTTGACATTTGTTTTGATTTGCCATGATTGCTAAAAATATCTGAGAGACAGCAATGACAACCGGCAATGGAGATGCAAAAGTGATATGGAAAGCCAAGGGAATGCTATTTACAGGACACAATGATTGTTGGGGTTAAATAAATGTGGAAGTTTATGTCATTAAGAGGGTAAGTATACGATTTCAAACCTCTAAAGTAAGTAATAAACATAACTTTGCTTGTGTTTTTTAAACTTTAATGAACTGTAATTATAATTTCCAAATAATATTTATATATAAATACTTTCTTTCATGTGTAAACCTTTTTTAAACCCTTAATAACCTTTGGCTAATATTTCCTAATAATGCTAAGTGAATCTGCTACTTAAGTTTCTTCGTTGACATCAACTTATAAGCCATAATCCCCCTTAAGCACAACCCTAATCCCATTATTATTCATTCCCCACATCCCCCTCCTTTCAACCTCTTTTCACCCAAATGCCTGAGGGTATATGCCGAATTCAATAATAACCTTTTCACACTCACTTACCCATTCCCATTGTGGTATCATCATCATCATTATCATCGTCATATGCGACTTAACTGACCCAACTGACCCTCTTAAGTGACTGCACTTCCTCTTGCCGAACTCGGAAAGTTTCTTCTTATCATAATTTCAATGACAATTAGCCAGACGAGGTGCTCCTTCGATACAGCCACATAAGAAACCCCAAACTCCAAAGGGATCGTATCGATGGCGCCGAAACTTGGTCCGGAGCTGCAAGAGCTACTTAAAGTTTACAGCCGACGGGGCCAAAACAATGCCAGACAATAATTGGCTAAATTTATTGTAATTAGCCGCACACGCAAGCACCAAGCACCGGGCATTCCATGCTATCCCTAACCAGTAACCCGGCACATGTGTCCTGGCTGCGGCGTAATTATTATCATTACGAAGGAGGGATGCTTCTCCGGAGGTTGGACCCCGGCCACGGAAACGTGTGTCACATGTGTGCGTGGCGCGTTGAGAACGCATTTAATTGCACAAAGCCTCTTTTGCTCTTAGAGAGTTTTTAAATAATTTAGTTGTGTCGTTAGGCCGGCGGAGTGTCCGTCCGTGCCTCCATGTCAAAGGCATCTGGCAGGACAAGGTAAACGGGGCGGCTACGTAATGCAGTCAAGTCACGTCACACAGAATGTCGCTAATTTTTCTACCTTTTTTTTGGTACTTTCTCTGCCCCTCTCTCTTGGGCACAAAGTTTCCTTCACTGCAATGCGCTGGTTAAAATTTTCCGTTTTTCTTTGGCAGGGGGTCAAGGAAGGATATTTTCAGAAGGATGATTTACAGGGGGAAAGGTTGGGGTGGAATTAACAGGAAGTGGCTTAACTTTGGCTAAGCTGGGGGTTTCTTTTTAAATTTTTTTGGAGCTATTTTTTTGCTGGGTAAATATTAAATTATTTGTTGATAAAGATTTTTAAATAAGAAATGAACAAAATATTTTTAAGGTTTTGTGTTTAAACAGCAAGTTTTCCTAGTTCTTATAATTATTTTTAATATGCTTTAAATGTAGTTCAAAATATGTATTTTCTCTTCTTTAAAAAATTCGTTAAAAATTCGCTTTGTGCCTTTAAATTTTGTAAAAATAGCTTTTGTCAAACGTTAGGTACAGTCACTGCTTTGCACGGTGAGCACGAGGATAACGATATAGCGCTAAGAAGTGCAGCACAGCGCACAGCGCACGTTTCCTTTTTGTAAACTTTATTATTTCGTGTTAAAAGTAAATAAACTTAGCTGGCAACTTCACCTCTCTGTCGACTCTCCCTTTCCCTTCCCCTGGCTCTGTGGATATGTGAAAAGGAGGATGGGGAGGTTTGGGGTTGGAGGACACCTTCTACATTGTTTGCCATTTGCGGTGGACGGCGACAACTTCTGTCAGGCAGCCAGTCCAAATTGAAATTGGACATTAGACGTTCACACAAATACTTGTACACATAAACACTTACAGAGAGAGAGGAAATATGGTAAGAATCGTTAATATATATTTAAAATTAAATTTAATTTTTATATATAACATAGGAAAATTAGTTTCTTGGTATTTTGGGTATCACAATACATTTTTTAAACAGTTTAACTACATCATTTATTAAATGTTTTACAAAATATGATTTATTTCGTTACATTTCAGTGATTTTAGTTATGTTTTCCTCAATTTTCACACACTTGTTTTTATATTTTTAAGGTAGCTATTTTTAAACATCCTTTTAGTTGATTTCAAACCCGAAATAAGTATTTTCTTCTGTGTACTCATATATATTTACATGGCAGCTTCTGTCGTTGCCGCGACTGCTGACAACTTGAACAACAACAACAACAACAACGACCAGAACCTCAACAACAACTATGAGAAGAACAACAACAACAACTGAACACTAAGGCACACACTCATTGTGAATGACAACGCCCCTGGTACGTGATTTCATTTCCGTTGTTGCCTTTTGTGCATTGCTCGTAACTTGACTCGTCCTGCCATTTTTCCACCCACAAAAAACCCTCTTTTCCACGTTCTTTTCCCTATTTTCCTTTATTTTTTTGTTATTTTTCTGTTAAAGCAGCCCCAAATTAATATGCCACTATATAAAAAAAAAGAAAGCGAGAAAACTCTCGACTAAATGTGACGACTAGTGGTTAGTGGGGTTTATCTTCTTTGTTTACTGTGTATGTTTTCTGGTCAAAATGAAAGATATATGATAACTAGTTTGATGGCAAACTAGTTGACTCCACCCACAAGCGAGGGGAGATTGAGGGGTTCTGGATTTAAAGATATATTTGAAGTTAATTTAGGGATTTATAGGGAATAAAATCTTAGGAATATGAGTCTGGAATTACATTTAATTTACATTTTTAAATTTAGTTAAATTTTCTTTATATTTCAGCATCCCATATAACTTGATATCAATATTTTAAGCCCCATTTTAACAAAATATTTCAAACCACTTAACTGAAATCAATGAGTCTTTTTTTACATCCATATTCATGCTGGTAACTACCTTACCATCTTTAAATTAATGTACTATGGATAGCTAATGACGTATCAGCATATTTAATCACAACATTATGGATTCAAGAGCTGTTTTATATTTGGCCAAAAGCAAAATTAGCTCACAACCGGTTATTATGCTTATAGAATTGTGGGAGCAAATAGACTTAATATCATTCAAATTTATGCCAACGAAACCCCAGACGATGCCCACCATTTATCATGCCACCAAACAGAAAAAGATCACCCTTTATTTTAGGAAATTTTCATCTCTTCCGACAGCCAAAGGTTGTTTATGGCCAGAACCCGGCGTAGATCTTATTAACACAGTGCCTCTGGCTAATATTTTGTTATGTAAATTGAATTAATAAATCATATAATTGACCTTTACATGGCTACTTAACAAGCCCATCTTAATTACGGGAAAACAAACCTAGAAAAATCCCCCAAAATAATGGTTTACATATGCCAGAAAAATGGTCCAGTCAAAGTCAAGGCCAAGAAGATGTGAGAAATGTGCGTGTCTCTTGGTCCAAAAACCAGTTATGATCGCTGTGGGCAGCTGAGATGAGTTCGAATCTGAGTGAATTAACAATGGTTTAATTGGGATTCGCCTATAATGCCATCGGCTGGTATACACGCGGATAAAAGCGGGCCAAGTAAAAACAATAACGGAAGCCATTTGCCATGCAAATGCTAAACAAAAGCCAAGCCATATCGATCGGCATTTACATACGTGAAATATAAACAAATGCAGAGAAGATGATGTCGATGCCTGGTAGTTAAAACTAAAACTAAACTCTGAAAATTAACAACACGTTTTTTTATGTTTGCGGACCATGAATACCAACCAACTGGAAGACTAACTTAGAGCTCCCTAGACAAGTCATAAAAACAAACAAAAGATGACAGTATAAGTATATGGATTTTTTGACCTGTGTGTGCAAATTAAATTATTAAATAAGTTGCAATTTAATTCCAGCGATAAATAACGGAGGCGCACACTTCGAGTTGATGAGGAAATAATTTAAGCCGCCAAAGAGCACTGATGAAGCAGTCATAATTATCCGCAATATTGTACTATGAGGTTTTATGCGCAGAGGTCCAAGTAATTATCTTAGGTGTGGATCGTATAATTATGTACTTTTTGAGTCTTCTTTTTTTTTTTTTTTTGCTTCCCAAAGCGTTGAAAAACGTTATTCCATAAATAGTGGGGACCTTGACTGGTTGAATCCATTTTTTAGGCTCATAGACGTCAGCCAGACCCATTTCTATAACCATAATCTCGCCATCAACTGGTTTTGTGGCAATTAATTGGCCACCAAGGGTTCGTTAGATAACGCAAATTATGAGCCGTTTGTTTCTCGTAAATCGGTTTACCATAAAATCGCATAGCTTTATATATTTTTGTGGGCGCCTCGCTGGGACAATAGAATCCATTAAGAGGTCTGCAAGATGCTACAAGAGTGCTGAATATCTCTGAATTCTTTTAATCTAGAACAATGGCTTCTAACCTTTGGCGAAACTAGTCGTAAAATGAGAACCAACCAACCAGTTTCGATTTCTGCAAGCCATTATTGCAAATTTCCGGCTACACCTGACGCATGCGCCAAGAATACAAATAATCTATTAAGCCAACTGCCAAATAAAATCTGCAAACGTCCATAAACTATGCCGTTAGCGGCCACTAACTCAGATTAATGTCGTCTGAAAGTCACTTTGGGTGTTGCCAGTCAGCCCCACTTAACACACAATCCCAGCCATCTATCAGCGATAGATGCTCGATGCTCCTTAATTCGCATAAACGGATTAAGTTTTGGATGCACAGATTGCCACTTCATTCTGACGACCCTCGGCGGAGCGAAAAACCTGCTACGACTAAAAAAATACAAACCCCATCTGAGGCTGAATATTCAGATGAGACGTCGCAGCGTTGACGACGATCTTCACCTAAGTTCAAGTTTTTGCGGCCTGCAGAATTTTTGGGCTCGGTCTCTCGATCGCCGGTATAAATAGTTAGCGCCTCCGACCGATCAGTCAGAAGCGACTCAAGCGCTCGTGGAGTAACAGATCGTAGCTGTCATCATGGTGAGGATTTAGCCAATTGCCCCCGGAAGGAGGATCAAGACCAAGGATTACATTACTTATTCGTCCTGTTTTCATCTTTTAGAAATTCCTGGTTATTGCCTTTGCCGTCCTGGCCTGCGCCTATGGCGATGTCTCCCATTTGGGCTATGACTACTCGCCCCCGGCACCGGCTCCGGTTTACCACCCAGCCCCTGCTCCCATCAGCATCCCAGCTCCAGCTCCGGTCTACCACCCAGCTCCAGCTCCAGCTCCGGTCTACCACCCAGCTCCTGCTCCCGCTCCCGTGGTGATCTCTGCCCCTGCACCCGCGCCAGTGAGGACCTATGTGCCCCCAGCACCCATCAGCATCCCTGCCCCAGCTCCGGTCTACCATGAGGCTCCTGCCCCAGCTCCGGTCTACCACCCAGCTCCAGCTCCCGCTCCTGTGGTGATCTCTGCTCCCGCTCCCGCTCCTGTGGTGATCTCTGCTCCCGCTCCCGCTCCCGTGGTGATCCCAGCTCCAGCTCCCGCTCCAGTTGTGATCCCTGCCCCCGCTCCCGTAAACACCTACATTCCTCCCGCACCTGTGAGCATCCCTGCTCCCGCACCCGCTCCCGTTTTCCACCCAGCCCCGGCTCCGGTCTACCAGGAAGCTCCTGCTCCCATTCCCGTGAGCATCCCAGCTCCTGCTCCCGTCTACCAGCCAGCTCCTGCCCCCGCTCCCGTGGTGATCTCTGCCCCTGCACCCGCTCCCGTGAGGACCTATGTGCCACCCGCACCCATCAGCATCCCTGCCCCAGCTCCAGTCTACCATGAGGCTCCCGCCCCAGCTCCGGTCTACCAGCCAGCTCCGGCTCCAGCTCCGGTCTACCACGCCCCTGCTCCGGTCTACCACGCCCCTGCTCCCGTCTACCACGCCCCTGCTCCCATCAGCATCCCAGCTCCTGCTCCCGTCAGCAACCACCAGGTTCTGGAGGAGATCGAGCCCGTGTCCAACGATGGATACCGCTACAAGACCGTGCGTCGTCGCGTCTACCGTCACCGCTTCTAAACTTACCAAAGCCCAACGAAAACTGTTTCCTAACGAATCCCTTCGGGGGATTGCAATAAAAAAACTACGCCTTCGAGTTTGTTAAACAAAAAAAAAAGAGAGAAGTCTTCAAATTGTTTTCCAATCATAGCAAATCACATGAGCCACATGGTTGGGGTGGAGGTGGAAAGTTCCAAGTTTTCTCCGGCCATTTGAGTGGGAAATTTATGAAAACCCAAGGAAATCAACTTGCCATCGGACAGATAGCGCCTGGCATGAGAGGCCAGGATAATAAGGAGTTGCAAGCAAGTTGCGGAACACTCCCCAAGGACTCGTGGACCTCCTCCTTGCAGGACCACCGTTGCCGCCGCCACTCCACATTTATCACGAAATTTATGGCCTGGAATGAGCTTTGATGATGTGGAAATTTTTTCTCGTTAGATTCAAAAGTTTCCAAGTTGCACTCAGAAAATGGGAAATTTATTTAGAACAACTAAGATATGGGAAAATTGGTCATGATAATAATATATGGAAGGGTGAATGATACAAAGAACTAAAAAATAAATTCAAAAGAATTTAAATAAGGCAACTTTTAAAGAGAAATTTAAGGAAAGGTATTAAAAAATAAGAAAGGAAAATGCTTAAATTAAATGTGGTTAAAATTAGATACACACTTTTATTGCTAAAGCTTTAATGGACAATTAAGCATTCAAATTAAATTCCAAACTAGGTAAATAATTTCACATTTCAACATATTTAAATGCCTAATTTTACGAGCTTAAATTATGAATAAAATAACCCAAAATCCTAATCAACTTTCAGGTGGCTATCTTATAATATTTTCTCCTTGTGCAAGCCACACGAAATCGATGAAGCTTGCGCTCCAGCTCGAAAAAGAGACGATGCCGAGTGGATTGGCCTCATCAGACGACCACTGACCACTTGTGGCTGCTAACAAGTGCCAGGATGGAAACGAAGCAAGGACATCGACAGACGATAGACGCTGCAGAAAATTAACAAGAAAATGCAACGACAAATGTCTGCGGAGCTCCCCTCCTGCAATTTGATTAGGGAAATGTCTGGCCCAGGCAGACTTGAAGGGGAAAAACTGGAGTCCACAACCCCACCCCCTCAAACCTGGTGTGTCTGAATTCCAGAATAACCGCAGAGCCACATATTACACTTGCCACGACGCATACTAATTAAAAAGCACCGAAAAAACAAACAACCAAGCTACTAAAATTAATTGCGTAATTAAAACAAAATCATTTTTTTTCATCTGCACACCCCCAGTCCCTCAGGGGGAGCAACCGCAGCGGATTGATTGTCCCGGCTTATTTCGTTAATTGCATTCTGGTCAAATATTGGCAGCTCAATTAAATGAATTAAAATACATTTTTGCTTTGAGCATAGGGCATCCTGCCAAAGGAATGCTGGAATGGTGGCGGAGACCCAAAATTATTTGACAGGCAATTACAATTTAGGGACGATTCGGGCAAACCGCACGCCCATCACCTGTGATTAGTTTGTGCGGTGCGTAAATTAATTTATGGATTTTATTTTGGGAAACATTTTTACTATAAAGAATATTTCCCAATGTTTCCAATTTCTGAAGAAATTTTAATTTCTAAATATTGTAAACTAGATAGCTGATTTATTAAACAAACAAAAAATAATACATTACAGCTTCCTGATTTAAAATTTGGTGTATTTACTAATTTTGTTAAAACGTTGATTTTATTAGAAAAATTATACGAACAATTATTGATTTAAGAAAAGAGCATTTTAATATTCATGCAAATCTTAGACAAATTATAAGCAACAACAAAAATATCTTAAGACCAATTTCAAAACATTTTCCCTTTTATTAAATTTATTTCAGTATAAAAGTAACCTCACTGTTAAATTTTCATTCCTATATCTGTCCCTCGTACCCCTAATTTCCCCCATAATCATTCCGTAATCCCCGCCAGCGATTAGTTGGAAATTCGCACAGAGACAATGCGAAATGGACTGCATTTGGGGTAATTTTCAGGCTCATTGCATCCTGCTCCGTCGGGCAGAAGAACGCCTGGCGATTAAATAAAAAACCGTCAGGTACGACGGTCGCCCAACAATTGACAGTTGGTTGCATTTCCAACCGCACTTAATTAGCAGTTAATGATGCCTGATTAACACGCATTATGGCTTCGAGAGCCATTCGCGGCTGGCGCTGCCCAAAAACCACCCAGGCCCGGATACTTCATACAGGTGAATATATATCCCAGCTGTCCGGCAGATGGTCTGAAATGTGTAATCAATGCTTTAGGCGCCGCGGATTACAAAATAATCACGAGGCAGCCGACCTAAAAGTATGCAGAAGAAAATGCGCCAACGAAAAAGTGAAAATTGTGTGGCTCGCAACAAAATAAAAAAAAGAGAGGAAATATCGCCATCAACAGCAGACTGGGCAGTCCAGAAATTGATAGTCGAAGAGCTGATAGCCTGTACTTTTATTTACAAAAAAATTTTACATATTTTTAAAGGAATATTTTCAAGGAAACATAAGAGAAATATAAACTAATTCAG
The DNA here is from genome assembly GCA_035045905.1 of Drosophila anomelani. Taxonomy (NCBI): domain Eukaryota; kingdom Metazoa; phylum Arthropoda; class Insecta; order Diptera; family Drosophilidae; genus Drosophila; species Drosophila anomelani. Next base: position 13,065,782 of record JAWNOO010000032.1, read on the forward strand.
TTGGGTTCCGCAACATTCATCTTGAAGCTTAAAAATCAAAAAAAGCGATAATCATAATAAGAATATTTTAAAATTTCCACACAAATCCAATCACAAAACACACCCAACAAATAAATACCCCTTAACCCCCGGCTTACTCAATAAATCGGGCGTAAAAATTGATGGGTCCCTCGAACCACGAATCCACGAGTCCTGGAGCCCGTCGCAGGACAACGGCTGGCTTACGGCTTACGGCTTTAAAGCGACACTGCGGAATCGAACGTGCGGAGTGGAGTGCACATGGATATGGGACATGGATCGTTGCGAAATTGACAGTATCAACGTAATTATATCAGCAGGAGGGGCCTGAAAGCGGGAAACAAAACAGTAAAAGGCGGAAGTCCTGGAGGGAAGGGAAGGGAAAGCAATGGCAGCCACTGAAATATGCAAACGTTGACTGCCTTCATTTATTTTTACTGTTACTGCATATTGGGGCGACATCGGTGGGGCAGGGTAGGGAGTACGTACAAGAGGCGCGAAAATAATCGTTATCCTGGACAGGTGGGTCCTCGATTCCTCTCGCTGGCGTTCGATGCCAGCAGTTGCACTTCATTTGCAGCATTAATTTGTCGCCCGTTGATTTATCTGACCAGGCTATATATATTCACTGTATATATATATATATATATATATATAGGGTTGGGATATATACCGAGGCGGCGAATGAATTTATGAGCTGAGGGAAAAATGTCGAAAATCGATTGGCGAGTGTTTGTCACTTCCACTTCGGGAGTTGACCAAGTCAACGGCTGTTGCATTTTGAATATTTATTAAATCACTTTTTTTTGCAGCAAATAATGCAAAATAGTTATGCAAATCTTGTGTAAAAATGAATGCGAAATGGATCTGGTTATCTATCTGAACAGATCGTGAATAAATATATATGAAAAAATAGATATATAATTCATTAGGCTGGAAGCAGACGGAGGTCTCTTTAAGGGGTCGCTGAACTCTTTCGTTTTAATTTTAACAAGAGGGAAATTTGATTTCAAGAAGCAGATATTAAATTTGTACGTTGATTCTTATTTTTTAAATAATTTTTTATGTTTATTAAACCTTAACTTTAACAAAAAAAAATAATTTCTATATAATTATTAATGTAAAGAACTTTGTAAAAGGCTTATTGAAAGTTAACTCAATAGAAACAATTAAAATATATTTAAAAACAACTGTAAATCCAAAAACTAAATAAAAAAACAAAATTTCCTTTTTCATTATTCATGTAAACTACATTTTAAGAGGCTGTAAACCGTTTGCTTAACCATTTTTTACTCTTTTGGACAAACTATTTAAATCCCAGCGACGAGGAAAAATATTTGTTTGCCATGTGGCAGTTTCCAATACCATTATTTCTGATTCCCTCTATATTCGTTTTTTTTTTATTCAGCCCTTTAAGGGGAACGAACTATATATTTTTCCTTATTTTTTTTTTTATTTGTGCCCTCGGATGACGCCACCATGCAATGCATGTCAACTATTAACAGGCAAACAACTAAATTACGTATACGCAGCGTTCCATGACCAGCATGACGGGTGGTGCATCGCTAGAGCGTGTTTGTGTATTTGCTCGAAATACATTTGCAGTTTCGCTTTATTGGCGCTGCGAAAATAATGGAATTGTCAAAATAAAAGGGGTTAAGTGCTTGTTTGCATAGCTTTTTGACAACTCCGACGAGAGTCCCCTCGTATGCATGCCGAGTGCGAGTATTTTATTTGGTGAAAACAAATTCAACGGAAATTAAATCACAGTGGCGTCGGCAAGTCTCCACGGACTTTTGGCACCGACCGGAAAAATTTTTCATTAGCAATTTGTGTAATTAAAAGGAGAGAGTGTCCTTCAGCGAAGAGTGGCTGTGCACTTCCTGTTCCTCCTTCTCCGCCTCCTCCCTGTCTGGCTAATTTGTTTTCCGCTTGGCAGTGACACATGGCGTCGGTCTAGCTGGCGTCATGTTCAACTTTTGACCCAATCGAAGCCACCGCCGTTGCTTTCAGATTCTGATTGCTGGCCCACTGGTTCCCCATCTGCGTATAATTAAGCAATAGGCTCTTGTTTTTGGCCACCTTATCATAGCCAATCAAGAGGATTAATGACCGCCGACGACTGCAGACCAATAGACTAGGTGGCCCCCGTGTTTAGGCCTGGCCAAAAAGCCAGACTTGGTTTCCAGTTTTCAAACGGCTTTAGTTTTGGTAGTTCAATTTGATACACTAAGGCATAAATGTCTTTATGCAAATGATATTTAAATTAAGACAATGGCAAAAACAAGCAAGTACGAGTGGTGATGGGAGGGTTTGGCTACAGTGACTTTTTAAGGCGCTGCTTCTTATGAGATTAACTTTAAGTTTAAGAAGCTTTTCTATCATTTTAACTTAAGTTTTGAATAATAGGAATATGAATAATAATTGTTAGGGTAAGTTTGTTAGAAATTTTAAAGGCTTTTTACTATTAATTGGAGTTTTAATTAACCACAAGTTTAGTACCTCAAATAATTAATTTGTAATTTGCTTTATTATAAATATTTTGTGATTTTTTCATTATTTATAATGGCTAAATAATGTTATTTTAGTTATTGGTATATAGATATAGACATAGAAAATTATATAAATTTAGCTTCAGAAGCCACCTTAAAATTTAAATTGTGTTTAAAAAACTGCCAAAATATACTCTCTTAAATGTATAACAGGTACGAAAAAGCATAGAACTTTCATCAAAGAATTTTAAATAATTTACCTGAAGAATAACATAAAAAATTAAGATTATTTACACGATAAAGATTAATCCACTATCGAAAATCCCCTCCTAGACTGTGTAGGGCACCTCAGTTGACCATTGGCGGGGCTCGTAAAATTCTGGTTTCTGGCATATTAAGAGACCCTGATATCCGCACTTCTTCACTCGGTCTAATGTTTATCTTTCGCCTCTGCACCGCGCCCAGGTTTTGGTATAAATACCACCCGAGTGATCTGTCCCAGACATACTAGAAACGCCAACGTTCCAAGTAACACATCCAAAATGGTTAGTATAGACGAAGACGACTCTTCTTAAAGGGTTTTTGGTTTGGTTTGAGCAATTAAATCAATATTTTTCTTTGAAAATCTTACAGAAATTCCTGGTTGTCGCCGTCGCCCTGCTGGCCGTTGCCCACGCCGATGTCTCCCACCTGTCGGGATACAACTATGCTCCCGTGAGCGTGCCAGCTCCGGCTCCAGCTCCCCTGCCCGTGAAGGTGGCCCCCGCTCCCGTTCCCGTGAACACCTACATTCCCCCAGCACCTGCACCAGCCCCCATCCAGATTGAGGTTCCTCTGCCAGCCCCAGCTCCGGCTCCAGTTGCCATCCCTGCTCCCGTCAAGGTGGCTCCCGCTCCTGCCCCAGTGAACACCTACATCCCACCTGCACCCGTCCATGTTGAGGTCCCCGCTCCGGCCCCAGCTCCAGTTGCCATCCCTGCTCCCGTCAAGGTGGCCCCTGCTCCTGCTCCCGTCAACACCTACATTCCTCCCGCACCCGTGAGCATCCCTGCCCCCGCTCCCGTTGCCATCCCTGCTCCCGTCAAGGTCGCCCCTGCCCCCGTGCCCGTCCTGGCTCCCCAGCCCGTTCTGGAGGAGATCGAGCCCGTGGCCGCCGATGGCTACCGTTACAAGACTGTGCGTCGTCGTGTGATCCGTCGCCGTTACTAGAGAGCAACTCCTTCAGTGATCCCTTCGATGGAATCGTGAGGATAGCGAGAAGTTTACAAAATAAAACGAAAAGAGATTTTAATAATTAAAACAAGAGTGTGTATTTTTTAGGGGGAAGCTATTCAATGTTTAAAGATTTTTTAAGGTGTTAAAGAAATCACCAGCTGTTAGTAAGAAATTTAAAAATACAAATGGGATTTAAAAATATTAAAGCTTGAGATTTACTCCTAGTAAAACCTAAAATTAAAGTTTTATTAATCAATTTTAATATTTATCTTGGGCTGTTACATTTTTAAAAAATACCACAAACTATTTAATAAAGTTTTAAAAGGTTCATAGTTTAAAATGGGTTTAAAAAGAGGTAAGTTCCTTGATTTATTTTTAGTTCCCTGATATATAGAATACAAATTCTGAAAGAAAGCTAACCTTAATCTTAAATAAAACACAATACAAGCCATTAAAACACAACATTTATTATATCTTCCCCTCAGAATTTCAATCATTCCCAGAACCAACACTCCCCTCAGCTCAAACCCTTGCTAAAAATACAAAAATAAACTGTTTTATATGCCAGGTGTTGTGTTGGCTCGGAAAAGGCAAAGCCGCCACTCAGGTAATTAATTAGGCAACAACAATAGAAACCCCAACAACATGAGACACCACCGCCAGACATTGTCAAGATCAGCATAATCTAAGCAAATTGAAATTAATTTTGGCATAAATTTGAAACGACGCCATAGGCCCGGCGGTCTGCTAATAATTTGCACGAAAAAAACCTCTCAAAAACAGAAACAAGAAGACTAAAAACGAAAAATTAAAATGAAATAATTAAGAAAAGACAAAACGCAAGCCAATGGAGCGTGTGACCCACGAACATTCATCAAAGAAAACAAAATAAAACCATTATTCAGACATCAAAAGGTTTGTTTGATCTAATTAAAAAAAATATATCTTTTGAAGACTGAAACAAAAAGTCAACTCAAGTCAAAGCAAAGATAATGCAGAATATGGAAACTAAAAACTAAGCCATTCAAAAAAAAAGAAGAAAAATGAAACTAAAAACCCGTCAAACTGCCTTGGCATTGGAGGCTCGGTATGTGGTGTATGGTGTGTGTGCTTGGTTTCGGTTTCTTGGCTGCTATCTTCCGACTTTTTTGACTGAGGCTAAGACCCGACCCCCATGTATCATGGGTTCATCATGCAATTAATTTAGCTGCGGTTGACCCGCAGCAGCACCGACAAAACAATGAGCTATAAAAACCGCAGGCACACTTCGAGTTCGGCAGCACAAATCAACTTGTGATCCAAGCAGCAACAAGCCAATCTCCTGAAGATGGTGGGTACAAGGATATACATACTTATAATAAAGGATTCTGAATAAATAAATAAATGAAGGAGGAAATGTCTAAAGAGAAAGTCAAAGCCTAGCAGTTTTTACCAACTATGAAAGTTATTGAAAAAAAAATATTCATTTTAGACGGCATTTAACATCACTTTTTGAAATCAAAAATCAATCCGGTAAAGGATATAGTTATCAAATATTAACAATTTTAAATTTCCTTCCCAGAAATTCCTTATCATCGCCGTCGCCTTCTTGGCCTGCGCCTATGCTGATGTCTCGGAGCTGGGATCCGGTGGCTACGATTATCCTCAGCCCGTGGCTCCTAAGAACACCTACATTCCACCCCCACCACCACCACCGCCGCCGGCACCCAAGAACACCTATATCCCACCTCCAGCTGCTCCTGCCAAGGCCTACATCCCACCCCCAGCTGCTCCTGCTAAGGCCTACATCCCACCCCCACCACCACCGCCGCCGCCAGCACCTAAGAACACCTACATCCCACCCGCACCTGCACCAGCTGCCCCCGTTGAGACCTACATTCCTCCTCCTGCAGCTCCTGCCCCCGCCTACATCCCACCCGCACCCGTTCAGGCTGAGGAGCCCATCATCGAGGAGATCGAGCAGCCTGCCCAGGACGGTTACCGCTACAAGACTGTGCGTCGTCGGGTCTTCCGTCACCGCAACTAAGTCGCCATAGCGATGTCTGTTGACTAATGTGATAGGCCACAGCAAAGGTCACTTTGCTGCGGAATCTGTTAATGTTTTATGAAGATTAATGTTTGTTTTATGGAGATGAAGAGTGAATAAATAATGAAGAGCAAAGTAAAGCTTATTGATTGCTAGTATTCTAAATTCAAAAAGTTACAGTTTATCTACAAAAGTAGGCTGGGAAAATTATTCTAAAAAAAATTAAAAAAAGAAATATGCAAACACAAACACTTCCACGCATCAAGGGGAGGACTCATCCCTAGCCAGGATGTGTCTGCTCGAAGAAAACAATGAAGAAAGGAGATCATGCAAGGGCTTGGTATCCCGATGGCTTCCGATCGTCATTATCTTTTTGTTCTTGGTCTGGTCCTATTACATCTTTGTCGTCCAGGTCTGCATCCGAAAGGTGGACAGCATAATCTGCATGGTTTTTCTCCTGCTGGGCTACCATTTGTTGCTGATTATGTACCTGTGGACGTGGTTGAAGTGCATGTGCACGTCTCCTGTCCCAATACCCGATCTTTGGCACATATCTGCCGAGGATGTGGACCGATTGACACGAAACAATGGCGCCGAGGGTGAGGCACGAATATTGGCTAATGCCGCCAGGAATTTGCCCATTAATATGTGCACCAAGGAGGGAACGGTGCGATATTGTCGCCACTGCTGGATCATCAAGCCGGACAGAGCCCATCACTGCCGCACCTGCAAGAAGTGCATAATGAAAATGGATCACCATTGTCCCTGGGTGAAGAACTGCGTCCACTTTCACAACATCAAGTACTTTATACAATTCTTATTCTACGCCGAAATCTATTGCTTGTATCTCTTTGCCGTGCTGATCTACGATTTTTATCTGATTTGCCAGTTCAATGCGGAGAACTTAGGCCCGCAGCACATGTGGGCCATTGCCCAGCATATGGCCTGCTTCATTTTCAACCTATTCACCCTGGTCATGTTTGGCATGAGCTTGGCTCACATTGCCAGAAATCGCACAACCATGGAAGCCAGGCATTCTCCCTACTTTTTCGTCTCTGGCAAGAGCAGAAACGGGTTCAATCTGGGATGCTGTAATAATTTCCGTCAGGTACTTGGAAATAAGTGGTACCTTTGGTTCATTCCTATCCAAAGTACACCCGGCGATGGTCTGACATATCCGCTGGCCTTGGAGAAACTAAAGACAGCTGCAGTCCAGAATCAGTGGGGTCCCGATAGTTCCACTAGGGCACAGATTGTCAAGCCAAACTTAGGCCAATTGCTGGGCATTTGTATAGTAAACGATTTTGACTATCCAAGTGAATAAATGTTATGTATTCCTTATAAAAAAGAATCTATATCCTCCCGAAATAAACAAACAACTTCTCCTGAAAATTCTCGACTTAAACAACTCGAGGAGTGGCGACTCCTCCATCAACATCTAAATTTACGAGTCATTGGCCAGTGCAATGGCATCCGTATCAGCATCGACTCTGGACTCCATTGCAGTCCGTCCCGCTGAGTGGCCAGCATCCTCCATAAATCCTCCGCATTCCGGCTGCCTTTCCACTCGATTCCTATCCTCGCCCACACTGCGTCGGGAGTCGTTTATAAAACGCTTAACATTCGTGACATATTTCGCATTTGGTCGCCGTTCGCGTCGAGCGCAGAAATTTATAGACTTTATCCATTAGGAAAACAATTACGAGTGCAAACAATGGCCAATGTGCGATGTGCTATGCGGACTCCCTGGCCAGAGGAGGCACTGCCTCGGGGCATTGAGCATATGTTGAGATTGGCCTGTAAGGTTCATTGTCCTCCTCGGCTAAAGTTTATATATTTTCTTATTATGCTGCGGCGACTTGTCGACTTCTGCTGCAACACAAATCCAATTACCTTCAAAATAATAAACTTATGTACATACCAAAAAGGAAAAGAATGCCATCCAGAAGTCCTTCCTACTCCCTGGCTGCCGTACGCACATTTTGCTTTATCAACTGTTGATAGACTCCGTGGGGAATTTTCCGTATGTCACGACAAAGAAGGAGCTGGGAATGGAAATGGAAGCTGTGCTGTCTGCTCTCGGTCGGCGTTTTTTTCCTTTGCTTTTTCTCCAAGTCCTGTGCCCAGTCCATTGCACTAAGAAAAATATATAAAGAGCTTAACAAAAATAAAGGATAGGAAGGGCTTCTAATAGAAAAGGGTCTAATGCTGGATCTTGTAATTCCTTTTTTCTCAGTGTTAGCCCCCTGGCTGATTTCCACAGCTTGTTTGCTGCTCATTATTCGCCTTTGGCCGGGTCCGGAGACGTGTTCCCCGGTAGTTGGCCGCCAAATGCACGAGCGCAAATAATTTTTGCCACTTGCATGTCATCAGCATAAAGTAAGTGCAAAATATGTGAGCGGAAATTCGCCTTAGAGCGCAAAAGTCAACAGCAATTGGCCAAAGGACCAAAGCAGAAGGGTCGCAAGGAGGAGAAGTAGGATTTCCCTGGCACATGTCCATGTCATAGTCCTTTCCCCCCCGATTCGTAGCTTATTGAATTCGCATATTTTCCCATTTTGCATTATGGACAAACATTTTTTCCATTTCGCCATCCTTTGTTTTCTTTTTTTTGCTCTCTGTTTGATTTTGTAATCGAGGATTTGTTTGCTTTGGGTGAAGTCGACGGAATCGATTGCTGGGAGTGAAGGGGGTTGGTGGAGCACTTTTTGTCCCTGCTCATTGAATGTTTCAGCAATTTTTGGTTAAGTCAAATTGGTCTAGTCGTTGGTTTGACCTTTTTACAGCCAGACTCTCGAAAATAGATAAACAAAAAGGGGGAAAATCTATTGGAATGCCACTGCTTCTGCTGTGTTGTTGGCCAGAGAACATGTGTTTGGCCTTGAGCGGTTTGTTTAGGCCATTCGTCGATTGGTTATTGGTGGCAGTTGAAGAGGGTTAAAAGACAGGATGGGCCTTTGCCTAGGAAAAGCCATTTGAATGGCGACTTTGACATTGGAACATGGCTGATGGGAACCTGTTGATAAGGAAGATTAAATTTGAAAATTGTGGATTACCCCATATAATTAGACTAAAGCCAGATAAAATAAAATTACTTGAAGCTATAAGCTTAATAGTTATCTTTTCTTTAAGTTTAGTGTATTTCCTGATCTCTAAACTTTGACATTAACCAAAGTAAATGCAAGACAATAAACATATTTTCAGTTACAATTTCTCTTTAGTTTTTACTCTTCAAGTGCATTTTCGGGGGATGTTATTTACAAATTACACTCGAGTCAACAAATTAACAATAACAATTAACTTTCAGCTTAGTTGCGGTGACGAAAGACACGACGACGAACGGTCTTGTAGCGGTAACCGTCCTGGGCAGGCTGCTCAATCTCCTCGAGAACGGGCTCCTCAGCCTGGACGGGTGCGGGTGGGATGTACTCAGGTGCCGGGGGTGCTGGGGGAATGTAGGTCTCCACTGGAGCTGGGGCAGGTGCAGGGGGTGCAGGTGGGATGTAGGTTTCCACTGGGGCAGGAGCTGGCTGCTGGTAATCGTAACCGGAAAGCTCCGAGACATCAGCGAAGGCGCAGGCCAAAAAGGCAACGGCAATGATAAAGAATTTCTGGAAGTAAATAAATAAAGGAAAATATTAGAATATGAACTTTAAAAAACAAAACTGTTTTTGGGTTCACTTTTATGGAACATTTTTTATCTCAAATCTAATGAAGTTATCAATTGTTACTGCTTTTCAAAAACTATTCAATTGTCCACTCATTTCAATATATCTGATGATAATCTAAGATCAAAATTTGCTCCAGTTTTCTGGCCAACAACTCACCATGATTTTCAAGTGTTTAGGCTGCGCTCAACGAAAGATGTGTGCTAGCGTTGCCAAGATCTCCCATGGCTTTTATACGGCCAAGACTCTTGGGCCACAACTTCGAAGCCAATGGCAACGGAAGCAACTTTAGCCGCAGATGACTTTGAACTTGATCTGTGGCTGATCTTCAATCGCTCACTCAAGACTTGATCGATGGATCCAGCAGATACGAACCGGATTTTTCGGATGCACGGGCCATAAATTGATGGAAAAGTTTGATCACGTTTCGTGTTGGCTATTGTACGCCTAATGCATCGCCTGTCGCCCCATTGTCTTAAAGTGGCCAACTGATGACTGACTTCTCTAGAGGTCACCATCACATATGGACGAGTTTGTGCTCCAAAAGAAATCTGAAATCTTGACTTTTGGCTTTTATATTTGAGGCTCGGGGCGCAGCCCTTTAATTGATTTGCTTGTTGAACTCGGCCTTGTCCTTCTGCGGCCCCCGCGCGGAAAACACATAGTGCTTCGGCTCAAGCTCTGTCTTCGCTTGATTAAAACCAAATTTAATTTGCATCTCTGTGTTTGGTTAGCTCACTAACTTGGTTTTGTTGTTATTACTCGCTGGGTTGGGGTGTTTATTGCTGTACCTAACCCCAATTACGAAAGCCGATGGGAAACTGCAGTTGCCAAGTTTAAGTGGAGGCCAAATATTCTGTTCTGGCCAGAAAGGAATCAGTTGGCACAGTGGGAGGAAAGCTAAATTATTTATAAATTAAATAACAAAGTTTGCTGAGCAGGTTTTTTTAGGAAAAAATATGTATAGTTATAAAGATCAATTTACATAGAATAAAATTATATTTAAATGGTACATTTTATAATTAAGAATCCTGTGACTTTGCCAAAACATCAGTTTTATAATTACTAAACATTATATTAATATTTTAATATAAATCAAAAATTGTATGTGTATGTAATTGGATTCCCCAAAATTAATCTTATTTATTTAAAAATCTCTACAAAAAATTAAAACTATTTTAAATACATTTTCACAGCCATTCTACCACTGCCTGATTTCAGATTTCCTGCATTTCCATTGCGATTTCCCTGCCTCCCCCTCCTGGCATATTTTCATTTCATTTCGGTTTTATTTTGCAGCTCAACATTTTCATTTCTTCGTTTCACCTTTCACTGTTGGCTGCCGTGTAACTTTTGTGGCCCTTGATAATATTGCAAATAATTTTCTTTTTTATGTTGATTATTTTTGGACACCCTCCGCCGGCCCAGACACCTGAGCTGCCACCCCGGCCCCCCCACCACACCTTTACAACCTTTTTTATTAACTTCGTTTTCATTTGTAACGTTGCCTTCACGAGCTCATCATATTTTAATGTGGAAGGGATTCAGCGGCATCGTCTTTTGGCTTTTCTTCTTCAGTTCCAGTAACAGCTCCATTTCCCAACTCCTGGCTATGTTCTATGTTTCAAATTATTCTCGAGAGATTTGCAGTTCGTGATTTTATGGCAGTCGCGGGGCAAGGAACAGGAACAGAGACAGAAGCAGGAGGAAATCAGCCCCAGGACTGCTCAAAAATGGGGGATGGAAGCCACCATTCCCTGTGAGTTAAGACGTTTCCCGAATGCAATTGCAGCTTTGGCTCTTAATTACCCCGCTTAAGTCCGTATTAACTCTGGCCTAAGCCTTTTTTAATTTGCCCCCCTCCGCCCCTGTAGCCGGCAGCTGTCGTAATTGAATTAGGAGCCAGGAGACAATGCAGCGTCGCTGAACCTTTCACGCTGTTATCCTTGATAATTAATTTAGACGCCATTGTCCAGTGCACTCCCCTCGGCAACTCGGCAAATCCTTTGCCATTTCACATCACGTGCCACATTCTCCTCGTTCTCCCCAAGCCTGTTTTTTTGTGTATTTCCTTTTTATTTTCATAAATCGCCAGGACACACACAAAGTTGTCCAGCTGCTACACTCAGAGGGTGTATAGGGAGGGGTAACTGACCCTCGAAAAAAACCGAAGAATAGAGGAAGAAAGTTCCCATTTTTATGGGGAAAAAATGAAGCGGCAGTTTTGACAACGCACGTCCTGCCTGAAAGGAAGAGAGAAAACACTGCGAAAAATAGAAAAGAAATATAGAAAGTAGAAAATATATTCTTCAGCTATTTTACACAAAATAATCTGGAAGTATTTTAGGAAAAATATCTAATTCAGAAAACATTCATTTTTGAACAAATTTATTACTTTAACTAGAAAATAAATTTTTAATTTATTAAAATTGTTTTTAATTAAATTTTTATAAAAACCTATCAATATATGTAAATTTGCTAGATATCATTTATTTGGAATATAGCTTAATTTTTGTGGGAATGTAAAAAAATAAATTAATTAAAAGGTATTAAATTGTTGTTTACCCTATTTATAATTATAAATATACCATTTTCTTCTGAAAAAGTTGTATACAAAATTTACTTTCAGTGTAGTAGTTAGGTCCAGGTCATGTGGCTTGCATATGGAACTACAATAGACAGGTACAAGATGCACACGTACCACACGCAGTGCCAGAGAAGAGCGACAAGATACGAAATATGGAATCACCTTTTGTAAGTTCGGGGCCATGAAATCGAGTTTACATCTTACTCCTCCGTTTGGCAGCGTTGCCATAATTAAATGTCAAAAATGACGCTACGTGCAGAGCAAGCAAATCGGCTGACGAGTGCCGGGTCAGAGTTCACAACAAGAAAGAAGAAAGACTCTGGGTTTATGCAACTTTTAGTTGAAAAATAAATACAATTATTGCTCAAGTTGTCGATTTCCGGTTCAAAAATTGTTGCATACTTTTACTATCACAGCTAATTGCTAAGACCTGCGACTATGGGACATGAGGTCGCAGGTTCAAGACCCAGGCAGGCTAAGAGTTTATTTTTCCTTTTTTTTTCTTACAATACTTGCTTTTTCCTTTTTAGCTGATTTTCCACAGCCAAGACAAACTTTTCTTGATATCAATTTATAATTTCTAGTATCAAGAATAGCCATTTGTAATCGCTTAATTTAGTGCCAGAAACTTTTACACAAAACGGAATACAAAATAACCAAAAGCCCTACAAAAAATTACGCCAAAAGTAATTTAACATTGGCGGTGCTTCGCCCCCTCCTCCTCCCCGACCCACTCGCATTTGCCAAACTCTCGAACAAGTAGCTGGAACTATTTAAAGTTTCCCTTTTTGCTGTTGCTTTTCCCTCAATGTGTATCGTACTTTTTATTGCCATTCTCTATTATTTGTTGCCCCTCTGTCGTTCCATATGCATATTATGCCCCCGAGGCATAGGAAAACACCGCCTCGTCCCACTGCAGAAAGCCAGACAACAGCAACAACAACGAAGATGAGGACGACGACGAGAACGGCGATGGTTATGAAAAAGTACTTAACGTGCACAAAACTTATGTGCCAAGAGATTTTATATATTTTTTCCTCATAGTCGGGCAAAAGTTACAACGACATGCCAATTTTTCAAAGGTCTAAGGGGGGCAATAGGTACTCCAGGGGGGCACAGGGCGGTGGTCCTGGCAAGCTTATAAAATATTGCCAATAATACGTTGTTAGCGGAGTTGCCTCCCAGAACGCATTTCTCCTGGCAGCAGCCAAACTTTTAATGCACTTGCCACAATGCACAAACGGAATGAGGCAACTCCCCGGGTCGGAACTTCGGTCCAAGGGGGATGATGACGACAACATCAGCTTCCCTGCTGCGGTATTAATTTGTCAGATAAAAGCGCTGAGATTGTATATAAATAAATAGCTCAAAAATTACATCCACCAAAGTTGCACGCGTTAGGAAAACCCTCAGAAATGTACTCCAACATAAAATTGACAGTTCTGGAAGGGGCGGGAATTAATTAATCTACTAAATGCTTCCGCATGTTATTCTAATATTACGAGTATCTATTAGTTTCCATATTTATTATTAAAAAGGTTGCACCACTCAGAATTCGCCCTATCCGTTACGAACCGAGCGATCATCGAAGCCCTGCGCCCCGAAGGATACGGACGCCGAAGCGCCGCACCACAAAGGGCACTGGGCAAATCCTCACGCTGCCGAATAGGACGATTCAACTCATCAACGCGAGTGCACTTGGCTTTCAGCTAGTGTGAAAGTATGTGAAGACTGACTACAGAAATGATCCTGTGAAGTATAGTCTTAAAGATTGAGTACCCGACCTGTGGCTCTTGCTGCGGGCAGGGTCAGAACCAGTTGGGAATCGGAGGTTCACGCGCTGGGAAAAACGCACAGCGCACGGGTCGATAAGAACACGCTGTAGGGGAATGCTATGGCAGCGTTTTGGGGGTGGGAATATCTTTTAGTATTTGTTGTTGCCTCTATTTCTAGCTTGACAACTATCAGATACGATCGGAAAATAGAAAAATAAACAAAAAAAAAAGTATCTCAACTTGGCAGCGGTGGGATTCGAACCCACGCCTCCGAGGAGACTGGTGCCTTAAACCAGCGCCTTAGACCGCTCGGCCACGCTACCACATGGCGGCGGGCGGTCGAAATCGCAGATACAAGCCCGAGCTGCCTGGCTGTTAGAATTATAATGAAAATTTTTACTTTGAAATTTCTACTTCTATTTGTTGGGAAGTCTGACATTTCAGCCCCGTCTTTGTTTCTAGTTATTTCTATTGTGGCTGCTCCTTGTTGCTCCCAGTAATTTCCCAGCTCTGCGGTCTGGCCAAAACTATTTCGTCGAGTCATTCATTTCATTTACAGCTCTTGCTGGCGGGCATATTAAGTGGACATCTATCTAAACCTCTTCTGGAGCGCTCGGAATGCGGCTATTGTTCAGTTTCCGTTCTTGGCATTTCAATTTGTCAATTGTTTGAAATTTAATTTGAATCGGACATAGCAGCGTGCTGCCGACATTCTTGATAATGCCCACAATTAACTCCATTAGTGTTTGCACCTGGCCACGACCAGGTAGCTCGCCTCTGTCCGCTCTGGTTGTACGTGATTTTTTGTGTTTTCCCACCGACTGTCCGTCTGTCTGGCGGGAGAATTGAACAATTTTACAATTATTCCCGTGCCGGTCGCCCTTAAATTTGTATAAATTCACGTGTGTGGCAAGTATCTCCCCTGCTGACGCGGCGTCTGACTTTTTGCTCCCTTTTTCGGTGGCATTTTAATGAAACCGCAAATGCTGCGTTGCTCCTTTGCCACCCCACGACTGCGGCCTTGTATAGCACCCTTATGGCAACCGCAGACTTTGTTTTTGTTTTGCTTGTCGTCCCGTACAAAGATTTTTATTGCAATTTTCTAATTTCATTGCGGAGTCTTCTGCCCAGCTCCAACTCCTGATCTGCTCCTGCTCCAGTTTGAGCCCTTTCCCAGCTCCACCGGCTTCAGTTTATGGCCTGCAACAATGGGAAATTGTTGCTGCGGTTGCATGTGTGAGCGAAGACGACCACGACCACCGCCTGTCACGCATAAATTCGCATTTTCATTTGAATTTTAAACGCATTTCTAAGCTGACGCCGCCTGGAAAACTGCTGACAGTTTTGCAAAATCCAAATAATAAACATTTTAATGCAGCAGAAAAGCGACCGAGGAAGGCAAGAGCCAAAGGCAGAAGGCTTGCGGCGAAATTGATTTCGTTTGATTGACATTTTCCTTTTCCCAAATGAGAGCATTTATATGCGCCGCAGTGTGGGCGCAAAAATAAAGACAAGGTGTTGCGGCACTAAAAATAGTTGAGCAGCGCCCAGATACTCATGTGCCCCTGTGTTGCGGCGTTGCTCAGAATGTCAGAGCACCATGCTGCTGTAGCTGAAGCTCTACATGAGCATTTGGCACGACGCAACCAAATGGTAGCGTGGCCGAGCGGTCTAAGGCGCTGGTTTAAGGCACCAGTCTCCTCGGAGGCGTGGGTTCGAATCCCACCGCTGCCAAGTTGAGATACTTTTTTTTTTGTTTATTTTACTATTTTCCGATCGTATCTGATAGTTGTCAAGCGAGAAATAGAGGCAACAACAAATAGCAAAAGATATTCCCGCCCCCAAAACGCTGCCGTAGCATTCCCATACAGCGTGTTCTTATCGACCCGAGCGCTGTGCGTTTTTCCCAGCGCGTGAACCTCCGATTCCCAACTGGTTCTGACCCTGCCCGCAGCAAGAGCCACAGGTCAGGCACTCAATCTTTAAGACTATACTTCACAGGATCATTTCTGTAGTCAGTCTTCACATACTTTCACACTAGCTGAAAGCCAAGTGCACCCGCGTTGATGAGTTGAATCGTCCTATTCGGCAGCGTGAGGATTTGCCCAGTGCCCTTTGTGGTGCGGCGCTTCGGCGTCCGTATCCTTCGGGGCGCAGGGCTTCGATGATCGCTCGGTTCGTAACGGATAGGGCGAATTCTGAGTGGTGCAACCTTTTTAATAATAAATATGAAAACTAAAAAATAATCTAAACTTGAAAAGCATTTTGTAGATTAATTCTGCTTAATTGTAGTTGTAAATAAAAACTCAAACATTTTTCCTGCTGCAGGATAATTAAACGCTACCTTTCAGGTCCCTTGGCTCAGATATTGTTGCTTCCACCCGCCCGCTAAACGCCGTAGCTGCAGCGCTGCTGTTGCTGCTTTGTGAAGCAATTAAAACAGCACTTGAGCGGCGACCCTTTTGCCGCTCTGCTCGTTGCCAGTTGCCAGTTTCGAGTGTTTTTGTTGCACGTTGACAGTCCGTTAAAGGTGACACACTGGAAGGAAGGAAGGACTCAGCGCCGCCCACTGTGCATTATAAAACATTTTAGTGGGAAACAGATTTCCGCTTTTTTGTTCCCTCAAGTGCGCTTCGTGCTCAAGACTTGGCAGTCGAGTGGTCGAAAAAACTGCAAATTTGTAATAAAATTTTCGCTAATGGCCCTGGGAGAGGGGGGGCGGTGAAGCCTCTAATTACTTAACGCTGCATATGAATGGTCCTTAAGCGGGGGCGTGATTTTTGGCTTAATTCAGAGCTGCAACGATCTCAATTAGTGGATGGATGCTGATGACTACTTGGGAGTGCCTCAAGTGCTCTGTTAGTGTGTGTGTCCTTATAGAACTTTTCCATGTTCGTGTTTTGATTGCTTTTTCAGGTTCCTGCGTATACGTAATGTCACCGTAAGGCATAAATATTTGAGGAGCTCGTCTGCTGCTGCTGCTGCACGCAACAACAATTAAGTGTTGCCTAGTTTTTGTCAACCGAGTCCCATTTGGCCCCACTCAGGGGTCTCGTTTTTTGCCATTTCTGTTGCCAAAACACATCACAACACGTACTGAAAATTTATTTAAGCAATGCAAAGCAAATACGAGCTGCCATTTTTGGGAACAGTGCGGGAAATATGCATAGGGGAGTCTTTGTTTATATTTTGTTTTCAATAAAAAAAGGCTACAAGTTGGAATTTGATTTAAAAACAAACAATTTATGATTTTATAACTAATTCAAGCGTATAAGATTCATTAAAATGCTATCTTATGTTTGTTGGCTTGGCATTTCTTCACATTCATAAAAATTTAATAATTTTAAAGGATAAAATATAATTGTTTATTGAACTATTTTACAAATTATTACTTTGAATATTTATACAATTTTAATAAACAAATATACGCCCTTCAAGAAAATATTCTTCTTGTTAAATGATTTTTTATTTATTTAAAATTTTTATAGTTTTGCGCATTTAGAACTCTAATAATTATGACCAAGACTGTACACCTTTTTCAAGTTTGCTTACAATTCTCGTATTTTTTGAGTGCTTACATAAAAACACATTTGAAATGCGGTTAAAAGGAGGCAAAGGACGACGAAGGAGCCTGGGGTAAAGGAAAAGCAAGCACAGCAGTTGAGGCGGTGCCACCTTAGGGGCCGGAATTGACATCATCATCATCGTCCTTCGAGGGGCCAATCGATGATGATAATGATGCCGCTGCTGCTGCTCCTGCTCCTTCTTCTTCAGAAGATGATGATGCTGCTGCTGATGGCAATGCGGCTGATGCCGTAATTGATGTCTTTGCGACATGCTTTCGCAAAGTGTTTACGTTGGGAATTACCCATGTGTGAATGTACGAGTGTACGGACCACGGACCACGCCCCCAGCTAGTTGACAGGCTGCCGTTTACGTGCACTTAATGAAATGTGCCCCAAAATGGAAGCACGTACCGGGCATCTATTTAATGAGCCTCTCTGCCCGGCAAGAAGTCTCTTTGCTTCGTGAAAATTCGGTGGGTTTGAGGTTTGAGTGTATCTATGTGTGTGAGCTCATGAAATTTTTAAATGTCGCAGCTAAAATTCAATTTAATTTGGCTTCCCGAAAATGCGCTCTGCCGGAGCTATAGCTGCATTATTCAATGGCACTCACACGTAAGCAGCTCACAGGAAACCCGGAGAAAGATGAGATGGAGGAGGTTATCCTCTAACGCCCCCCAACTCTAACCACAGTTTAAAATTCATGTGAGCTTTTCAACAATTTTCCCCAAACAAAATGCGATTAAATGTGCGGAAAATGCTGAGCTCTTGTTCTCGGTTTCGTTCTTGTTGTTGCTGCTATAAGCCACAATGGGTTAAGGCAACGTCTTGTTTGCACATGTGTTGCTGCGGGGAAAGGGAGTCACCACCATCCGTATCCTCCATACAAAGGTGGAACCACACTCACACACAGATGCCGAAGGTGCAAAAATGCGTTAAACATAACATGCTAATTCCTGGAGCCTGCAGCTTCAATCTTTCACCTGGCCCAGGGTCGTCTCGCAACCCATTCCTATTCCCAATCCCAACCCCATTCCCAGTGCCATTTCCATTCCTAGGCGGCGTGCGACGGTGAATCCTTGTGGCGCAGGACTCGTTGGCTATGTAATACGAGCGTTTTGTGTGCCATTTGATGCTGAAGTTTTCCTCTATTTTCTGCCATTTGCCTTTGTGCTATGTGTGGACTAGATTTCCCTACTATAAAGCATTTTCATTTGCTTTTTGAGTTGGGGAAAAGTGCAGCATTAAAATGCCTTCTTATTTAAAAAGTATAAAGATTTCATTAGGCTTATATAAAATCTAAATAAACTATGTAAAACTTAGAAGTTTTCTGTGTTTTAATTCTGGTAAAAAAATAGTTTATAAAATACTCACATATTTAAATAAACCATTATTTAAAAAACGGTTTAATAAATTTTTAAATGGGAAAAGATATTTTGTTCTTTTGTAGATTTTAAAAAGACAATTCAATATAACTAATATATGGTTTGTAAATAAATAAATATAAGAGTATAAATATTTAAGAGTATTTACATTTTTCCTAACTTAATTTCCATTTCCCTCTATTTTCTCTCCTTTCTCTACTTTCTCCTTTTTTTTGGTTTGATTTTTTGCATTTATTTTTTGTTGTCGGGCAAAAGTTTTCCCGGCTGAGACAGACAGGCGCCAAAGGGCGTGGCAGTTTGCCTGACTTTTTGACTTGATTAAAGTTAAACTAAATTTAACTAAAATATAACAAATAAAATTAAATTGGAACTGGAACCATTGATCATTGATCCCGCAGCCCTGGTAAAAGCTTTTTGCAGCTTTTCCTCTCTTATTTATTCACGTGCCATCAGTTGTTTTTTTGCTAGCCGCCAATTCGGTTTGTTTTTTTGGCATGGAAAGCCCAAAAAACGGTGGAGCTGCCTTCAAGTATGGCCCCGCTGTACGGATTGGCATTGCTGTCCTGGTGCTGCACACCGTTGGCTGGCTGGGCTGGAAGGCTGTGAACCAGGATGCGGATTCCAAGGAGGCTAAGGTCAATGCCAATGCCAAGCATGAACAGCTAAGAGCGGCGCTGGCGGAAAAGTGACGTAATGTTATGTGATAAATCCGGAAATCCAGCCAAGAAGCTAAATGAGACTGTGTAGATAAATTAATTATTCTTAATAAATAAACAGATAATGTGAATCGTAAAAAATAATCAACAAAAATTAAACGATGTTTGATTTCTTTTTAAAAATAAACAGAGGGAGAGACGCAGTAGCTTTGTGCTCACGAACCTTTTTGAAAAAAGCTTTTTATTAATATAATTTTATGGAGAGTGAAAAAATAATAGGAAAAAAAATATAACGTTTTTAAAGTTATAAATTATGAGAGAAGGTCTAATATTTTCAAAAAATTTATATGTTTTACTTAGAGCTCAAAAGGAAGTGTAGATTTCATGACTTCTTAGCATTCTTTTATATATGTTTTTGGTAAGAAAAGTAATAGTTTTGATTTAAATATTAACATTTAAAATAAAATCATTATAAAAGATGCCAAATCAGAGGTTTCTCTTCTCATTCTGTTTTTTTTTTTTTCAGAAATATCAATGTTAATATTACCTAAAATAAATAAAAGAAAAGTATCTGTAGTATTGTTTGTTAAAGATATCTTGAGAAAACCCCCTCCAAATGCTATCACTTATCTTTGGCCTGCTGAATAGGGAATGTAACTGCTGATAAATACTTTCTGAAATGTATAAATATATCTCAGAGATTTTATAGTCTGTTAACAAATGAAATATTTACTTAACAATATGATAATCTTGGCCCAGAGAGAGCGGGCAAGGGAAGACAGCTTTCTCTCTTGATCTTGCAGAAAGCTCAAACCCAGCTCTAAACCTTCAACAATTTTCTGAGCTCGAATTCAGTAACGTGATTCGCAGAACCGAAGGCAGAAGTCGACAGAAAACGTTAAAAATTTATAAATAAATTCAATTCCCATGGAGCTGCTACCAAGACTGCTGCTAATCGCCGGCCTGCTAATGCTGAGCTGGAATTTGGCTGCCAGCTTGCCCAGGAGTCAGCCAGTGGCCACCTTATCATCCGAAGCTACTCATAAGGGAAATCCCAGCACCACTTCCGATATTAATACTACGACGGATACTCTTGTGCAGAGCATTTTCAATATAAATCCGTCATGTCAACCTGGATATAAATTTGTGGGAAACAGGTGTCGTAAAATAGCTTAAAGTGATATAAAAATCAGAGGAAAACGTGCCTGAAGCTGCTTTATTATGGCCCACAAAAGTAAACAACAAATAAGTTAGTAATTCTGAAATGATTAACCAATTGAGCTAAACGAACTTTATAAATTCTAAATACATAATAATCAATGTAATAAAAGTTTGTCAGTGAAAAACGTGCTTTTTATTTGGTGTTTTATTTCTTATAAAAATAATTTAATTAACTAATTTCAAGCTGGTTTTCGACAACGATTTAAAAACAGCTTGAAGCCCTCAGGACATGGATTACCAGGTGACTTATCCACTGACAGAAGTAGAGCCATCACAAAGAGTAGATTTAGGAATATTCGCAGATTGTGCCTCATCTTTGTTGCAGTTAATTTCTAGATGTGTTTTCTTCGGCACTCGATTCCAAACTAATCCACTTTCTTTATTTATTTTTTTATGCGTTCGGTGCTTGCTGGCCTTATCAGCCTTTCTTGGGAATATTTGCGATGTAATCACATAACCCTTGGGAATAATATGATCTAACAATTTAAATTGACAGCTCGACAGTTCGGAATAAATATATGAATCAAATGTGTACACGTTCCGCCATATTTGCGCGAAAAGAAATGAGTTTATTGGATTTTTAGAGATGCATATATTATTTTTTACCAATTAAAATAATCATTTTGATGAATTGTCGTGTGAAATTTATAGTACATTTTCATTCACATATTTTTAATGGATTTTTGATTCGGTCACAGGCCTTTACAGAGTTTGTTTACTTTTGAAATCTCAACACAGAGCTACAATATAAATATGATTTTTGATAAATAAAGAATATATGATTGTTTTCCAATAACTTTATGAGCCGTTTCAATTCAGCTTCATTTTTGCAGGCAGAGTGAGTAATCTTCGATTTAGTTACTTTCTTGTCGTGCCTCTTTCGACACACGACTTAGAACTAATTTGTTTATATTATTTTTTAATGGATTTGGTGAGTGGTGTCGTTATCTCTGGATTATTTGCGATGTAGATTGTGAATACATAATCACGGGTATAATGTGATCTAACAATTTACATTGGCAGCTCGACAGATTTGAATAAATGTGAAAGGTGTTCGCTTGGGAAGCAAGGCGTATGGGCATATTATTTTTTAACAATTAATTAATAACAACTTAATTTATAATTATCGTTTAATAATTTTTGTATATTGTCATTTTATTACCATTCAAATATTTGTGGTACATTTTTAAATAAAAGTTGTAATATCTTTGGAAATTCATTATTTAATAAACTGTCAATTTAAGCTCCTCTTTAAAAGTTTGAATGGTGATTGGTTTTATATATACTTTATTTTTTAAAGAAAATATGAATATTAAAATCCTCTAACTTTTATAAATGAAAAAGATATTATTTTTATTGATTATCATACATACGATTTCTGGCTACCATCTTTCCTTCCTGATCTTCTAGCTTATCGATTGAGGAAATACATTTCGAAAATTTCTCCGCATTTTTTAATTACTCAAAACGACGTACATTTATTGGCACAATTCGATTTTACAATTTTACAGATAAATTTACAGCATTTATTATTCCAGATTGAAGTGTTACGTTGCCCCGACACTGTCTAGGCCTTCTTCCGGCAACGTCCCGCCATCCTCTCGGTACCGTTGGTGCAGATGGGATCCGTCTCGAACAGATTGCGCTGATTCACCGACTCCGGACGCGCCTCCTCGGTCTCGGACTTGGGATCCCGCTGTGATCCTGTTCCGGCTCCCTGGCTTAGTTCGGGTGACAGGTAGTCTTGGGTGTTGAACAGGTCACCCAAATTATTGGCAACATTATCGCGCGTCGAAGTCTGGCCAGGAATGGGCTGAATCACAGAGGTGGCTCCTCCGTCTTCTGAATTCTGTCCCGGTCGTGGCTGTAGAGTGTTGGGAGTTTGGAAATTAAACTGCGAGAAATCATCCTCTTCGTTGTTGCCGGGGCGAGGCTGAAGGGGATTGCTGGAGCTTCCGGGCTGACGTCCAGGCTGCTGGAAGCCTCCTGCCCCGGGGCTTTGACCCGATCCTGGTCGCGGCTGTAGGGTATTCTCACCGCTGCCGGGTTGCTGGAATCCTCCGGGGGATTGACCAGGTAGCGGATAGGTGGGCAACTCATTGCTGCCTGGTTGCCTGGCGTTGTAGTCGCCCTCAGGTTGCTGGAAGCCGGGTGGTGATCGATTGGAATCAAGTCCCGGTTGCTGAAAGCCAGGTCGTCCTCGATTGGAGTCAGTTCCTGGTTGCTGGAAGCCAGGTCGTCCTCGATTGGAGTCAGTTCCTGGTTGCTGGAAGCCAGGTTGTCGCCTTCCATTAAAATCTCCTCCTCCCTGGCCTCTGTTGAAGTCTCCACCCTGTTGTCCCCTGTTGAAATCTCCTCCTGGCTGCTGGAATCCTGGTTGTCCCCTGTTGAAGCCTCCACCTTGACCCGGTCTAAAGTTAGGACCTGGCTGTGGACCTCCAAATGCATTGCCTGGCTGTCTATTTCCAAAGCGACCACCGCCAGGCTGTTGTCCAGAAAAGGGACCACCAGGAAATTGATTAACGGGATATGTAGGTGGTGGGTACCGACCATATGTTGGGTTCTGTGGCTCGGAAGGATATCCTCCAGAGAAACCTGGGCCATAACCATGCCCATGTCCAAAACCGGGTTCGTGTTCGTGTCGGTGTCCATGTCCATGCCCATGATGGGAGCGATGATGATGCCTGTAAATTAAATAAATAATTAAAGATTTTGTACAGCAAGTTATATATTTTTGAAACTAATAAGATAACCTTATCAGCTCTTAATTTATACTTCATACTTTTCCTTCTATTTTCTTAAATAAAGAAGTACAATTTAGAATCTTACGTTTCGGGTCCTCCAAATCCACCCTGTCCACCGCTCTCCACATAGTAAGGATTCTGAGGACGTGCATCTGTCCAGTGACCGCCGATTAGGAGGATCAGTACCAGAGCCAGGCCCAGAGATAAGAGCTGGGAGGCCATTTCTGAAACAGAATCGAAACCAACCACCAGCGTTGAATATTCAAATGAGACTGAGTTGCGTCTCATCTTCTTAGAGAGATGTTCGCCCCAAAACAAGTGTGTTGTTCAGCCGATAAGCCAGGTTCATGACATCAGATAAGGTACCGATTACTATATAGACTCCATCAATAGAAGGGAAAAACAATTGCATATATGTACATCCGTTGACTGAGTCACGGGCTTGAGTCTCCAAACTATAATTACTTTTTCTGTACTTTTGTGTAAAGTTTCCCCCACCGAAAGTTTCTCTCACTAATCTTAGGTATAGTTGGGGGATTTTTGTTTGTTTGTTTGGCGTGTGTTTTGACTAATCACCATCACAATCAGCATTAGCATTTCTATTCAAAATAATACATCACTTTATTGACTGTTACATAGATCTCTTGCAAGACTTAAGACCTAAGCAGCCTTTCGGCAACGATTCGCCCGCAGATCAAAGCCCGGTTTGCATTTTGGGGATGTCTCGATCAATATCCTATTGTCTATCACCGGCTTTTCGGTGTTCAGCTCCTCCGATCCGCTCGTCACGGGCTCAGTTGTATCCGTGGTGGATAAAGAACTCATTTTTGTGGTCGAAGGCACCTCCGTTGTCGTTGAGTTGGCACTCGGCAGGGAGAACCTGGAGGAGAATGTATCTTCATCGCTATCCTTGGGAAACACTATACGATCGTCGCCGCCCGGCCGAGATCTGGCCTCAATCGAGATGAAAAGCAAAGACAAAGAGCCCAGGCACAGCACCAATGGGTTAAGAGCGAACGACATCATCGGACAGATGCACGTTTATTTGCTACAACGAAGCTCCACAGACTGAGACTCTGGGGAGCATCTTTCCATTCAGAGTGTCAGTTCCATTCCCAGACAGATAAAAGACCATGATCGGAGAGCGGTGTTAATGGGAAAAAGCCAAATACATCAGACATCATGCTCTCCCACAAAATAAAAACGTAAACAAAGCCGCAGAGCAGCCACAAAAGCTTTTAGATACTTTGTTTTGTGCTACACTGCTTTAAAAATCATTTAAAAATGCAAGCAGAAAGTTTAATAGAAATCTGTATAAAGAAATTATTAAACAGCATATTTATATTTATATAAAGAGAGGTACTTCAATGCAATTTAAAAATTAAACTGATTTCGGCATTGATTTTCTTGGAAGCCCTTTAGGCAGTTCTCTGAGGCTTCAAATAATATATGAAATGTCGATTCAGTTTTGTATTGTTGATTTAACTCTGGTATCCGAGAATATGAATCTTTGATCACCTAAAGGTGACATGGATCTTGCCTCAATCGTGATGGAATATACATAAGTACAAATAACAGATACATTGTCTTAAAACGGCTTGACATCACTTGGCAAACGAAGCTATAAAGATTCAGATCGATTAGATTAATACTTCCCTTGTCTTAGTTCCAGTGACAACCAGACATGTGCACATAAATATAAAGCGGTCAGCATTCATGGAAAATCAAGTTACAAAATACTTATATTTTTATATTTCAAAAATGCAAATACTACAAACTGATAATCAAGTGATTTTAAAATTATATGTAATGATTATTATTGCATTTAAAATATTATAATTATTATATTTCTAAACAAAGTACGTTTTGTTTTGCATACATTATATTGTTTTGATTATATAGATACTTATACATCTTCAGACACTAAAAACTAAGCAGGCTTCCGACAACGATTTACTTGCAGCTCAAATCCCGATTTGCATCTCTTTATTGGTTCAAAAATATAAAAATAGGGTCCATCATACGGTGTCCTGGTCCCACTAGAGATAAATGCAGGTGTGCTAGTTGTCCCGATTGAACCTATTTGTGAAGGCTCTCCTAGAAGGGACATTGATTTGGCTTCGATCTTGATAACAAGCCCTGCCAACAGCAACAGCAGCAAAGTATTAAAATGGATGCACATGGTGTATGCTTGACTTGACGAGACTTTAAAGACTGATCTTGAGACCACACTCGCTGTCGATTATCTTCCCATTTATATGCCCAGAACCTGAGCCTGTCCCAATCTCATTTTTCACCGTTAAGCAAACAGATAAACCAATATCCCCAAACCCCAAACAAAACAGCTCTCTCTTGAAATAAAAACGTAAACAAAGCAAGCTTTCACACATTTACACGGCAATTTAAATTATTTAAGCTGGGAAAATAATAAAGCTGTTCATAAAATTTATTACAAAATTAAATGTGGCTAATTAGGCCAGGAAATACTTTAAGAATTTTAACTTATTTATTTTTAAGGTGACAAGCATTAAATATTCAATGATTTCCTCATACAAAATTCATCTTAAACGTATATCTGTTCGTTTTGGTTTAAGTTCCTAAAGGGTTAAGATGAATCTTTAAAGCTGCTTTTAAAGATTGAGCTTCGAAACAACTCTTGAGCTCTCCCAAACAATATTTTTGCAGTTGAAAGCTTGAGATACATTTTTACGTAAATATATACACAGGTTTACAGTGACAGAAATCGGTAACCTAAACTAACTTTTAAAAAACGGTTTTCTTTATTTTGTTTTTTATGTATGACATTTTTTATAGCCATTTTTATTTTCTTTTCATTAAGTGTTTTATTTATTATTATATTATTCTTTCAAAAAATGAAATCGAAACATTTCTCATTGCAAATCATATTTATAAATGATGATATTTATCATTGAATTTCTCTCCCTTAAAATTATTTTTAATCAATTCTAATGAAATTAAAAGTAATTTATTTAATAAAGTTTGGAATCATATTAAAGCCTGATTTCAATTAAACTTCATAACAAAAATATTAATTTATATCAATAATAATTTATTTATTTAATCAACCAAATTTATCAAAAATCTCTGCAAGCTGCTGCTAGGCAATCTTGCGACAATGAGTGGTACTCAAGGTGTAGCCCTCTGGACAAATTGGTATTGTTTCCAGGGCAATCCTAGGCTTCAGTTCCATCATTATCTCGACGGTTGTGGGATCCTCTGTTTCTTCCCAGGGACGCTTGCTGTTTGACTCCGGATCGCTGCTAAAGGTTATAATCTTGGATTCACTGGAAAGATGAGTTTGGTTTCTTGATGCAGTAAGATTAACCTGTTCCTCAGCTGGTTTTTTTATCTCTTCTTTTCCTTTTCCGGCTGTAGTTGCTAATGGATTTTCATTTCCTGTTCTGACACTGACAGTGCTAAGTCTCGGCGTTCCCTTGTTGACTTTCTGGTCCATCATCAGAAGGCTAACATTCGTGAGGCGTGACACCTCCGCCATTTGCCGATCAAAGTCCTTGAGACGAGACTGGAGTTCCGGCTGGGACTCCGACGGGAAGACAAAGTGATCGCCGGGCAATCGAGCCGCGGCATTTGGTTCCAATGCCAGACATAGCCAGACACTGACAAGTAACCCCAGCTCCGGCCAGGGAAGCCGCCTCATAATGGCCATAATCGTAAAAAGTTTTGCAATTGAAGCCCAAGTAAACACGTTCACGCTGGCCAGTACCGCAATCGAGACTGAATCTCTCCACTGGTCTCCGATTGGTTTCAGTTTCTGTTTCTGATTCAGTTTTGAGATTCAGATTCAGTTCGAGAGGCAGGCGGCAAGAGCCAAGAGCCCAGAGAGTCGAGTCATTAGCTCGTTAGTTCTACAACAAATGTGCAGGCTTGTTTACTCCCAGATAAGGCCTACAACACGGCAGCTAACTGAAAAGCTCTTACATAATTAAAAAATTTAATCAGCAAATCAACGAATCAGCGAAACGGTCGAATAACCGCAAGTGAGGGAAGTCGCAATGCGAATATTTATTTCCAAGGCTCAGTTACTGCATCTGATACTTGGCTTTCTTAAGGGGAATTCATACGAAGTGAATAATCTAAGGTATTTGGTATTAACTGGTAATGGGATAGCTCATTCTAAACCAGAAATTTATTAATTGTTTTACTCTCTATAAAATGCTATTAAAAGAATAAACAAGAAACATTATCACAGTTAATGAGAAGTTTATTTATATTTAACTTTGAATCAGGCTTCAGAACATGTTTCATGATTAGTTTTAAGTGGAAATTTAAAAGTTACCACATTAATAAATAAAATATCTGCTGACATTGAATAAATTCATTATTAGTTACATTTAAAAAAAAATAAAAATGTATATACATTTTCTTCTGTTTAAAACTTATGAGCAATCTGCTAATTACTATATTCCAATACATGTTGTATAAAATTCAAACCTCTCCTATATTCAAAGTAATGATTAGATGTCATTAAAAAAAGTTCCCCCTGTTTATTATATCATCTCATCCCCTAAGTGACTTTTTTACCAAGTAACCTGAGCCCAAGCCGTAAACTGCCTAATAAATGTCAGCAATTTGAGCGAATAATTTTGACAATTCTATTGTCAGCCAGCAGGCGGAAACCACATAAGGCATACTCACCAGGAACCAGAAGCCTCCCCAATGGTTAAGGACCCAGGACCCACATCATCATCATCAAAGTGCTTGTCCTTGGGTGGTGGGCATAATTTTCGCGAAGTGAAAAAGAAAAGGCAAACGAAAATTGAAACATAAAAATGTCATTTGTCCCCGGGTCTGGGTGTGTGTGTATGTGGGTTAAATACCGGGAACCTTATATTATTTTTTTTCACTGTGTACCGCATAAAAGTACATTAAAATAATGCCTGTTTAGGTCACAGACAGCTGAGGCAGGGCCAAAGGCTCGTAGAGTCATTTATTTATGACAGCCACCTTATTCGGCTTCACTTCTCCCCTTGCAAAATTTATGCTAAACAGAGGGGAGGGAGGGAGGTGAAGGAGAACAGGGTGGAAAGAAAATCTCTAATTGCAGGGGAAGGGGTCCTGGGACAGGACAATAGTCCTTTTGCCCGGCTGTTAATCAGTGCAAGTTTCGGAAAGTAATCAGCAAATATTTGCTCACTTTTTGTTGCGATTTTCTCGAGCATTTTCTTTATTTCCATAAAAGCCAGCCAGTCATTGTTTGCATATTGTTTATTGTTTATGTATTTCCTGCCAAGAAATGGCAAATTGAAATCTATCAAAGCAGATCTGATTTGGCTGGCACAACCTTCGTCGACTGGCTCGAGGGCCCTCGTAGCTGGTTGGTTGCCTTATAAGCCATTAACTACTTTCACAATTGTCTTGGCCATCTCGGAGTCGTAATGGTCAGCAGAAAATTGTGATTTTGATTCAGTTAAAGTTAACCCATCATTGGACTAGTATGGCATCTTCATTGTGTAGCCTTTTCTCCCTGTTTATCCTTGGCATCCTGGTAATCATCAGCAGCAGCAATTTCCTAGCGGGAACTCTGGCAACGGACAGTGAAGTTGTGGAAGCTGTAAGCGATTTGAATGTCCCCAAGGAACCCTCAAAAATAAATATGGAACCAGCATGGAGCTCCAATGGATCGATGCAAGTGCAGCCCTACAATATCCTGGAGGCCAACTGCCCCGAGGGCTATGTCCTGGCCAACAAGCATTGTCATAAACGTGTCTAGTGCGAAAAGTTGTAAATAAATTACAAGAAAAACCTGATGAAGTGGATTTTTGATATTTAAAACTTTAAATATTATTAAATTAAATTATAAACATCAATTTTAAAGTATATTTTCTTTAATGTAAAACTTTTAAAGGTGCCCTTTCCCCTAGATTCACACTCCAATTGATTAGTTCCCTTACTTTCCACTCACCTTAACCGCAGATAAATATTGCGTCTGGGGTTATTTTTAAGTGCCTTGAGTGAGCCCCATTTTTGCAGGATTCCTTACACCCACTATTCCCTCACACAGACAGCTAACTCCATCTGCTCCTTCTGGTCAACTATCAACCAATATGTTGTGGTTGTTTCCATGTCCAACCTGTCCTCCGCTTTAGCCCCAACGTTACCCCGGGGACAAGGTGGTCCGGCTAACCGCATACATAATTTGCGACAGCAACCGCAAAATGCGGTTGGACAGGAGCAAGGAGCAGGAATGGGAGCAGGAAGGCACAGCAGGATCCCCATTCCTCGACTCATCTCCTGACTGATATGCAGCCCGGAGGCTGTCATTAGTTAGAGGTCCATTAACAAAAATGCAACCGAAGGCATCAACAGTGTTTTGAGCCCAGAGCCCCAGACGGTCGGTGGAACGTCATTTACAGGTAGCAGCTGCATTGACAGGACCCCTAAAACAGGACTCTGCATGGGTCCGGAAACTCCGGTCGTATTAATTCTCCACCGAGAGCCCATGAAATATGACCGCACTCGGGGGCCAGCTCTGCTCCGTTGAATGAGTTAATTAAGCGTCTCACGGCCAGAAATATAATTTCAGCTCATTTATCAGCGCGGTCCGTTGCGGTGGCGTATGCAAATTTTGGCTTAGAGATGGGCAAAATGTCAACGCAAAAACATGGCGGTAGCTCCAGTACAAACCACAAACACAAAGGATAAATTCAAAGGATATTGTTATCAGTGGAAAAATATAATGAACATTTAAACAATAAATTCTGCCTTGAGAAACTGTGGAAAATCAATAAATAAATATGTATATATAATTTACAAATTTTAAACACTCTTTCTTATTGTTATTATTTTTTATAAATTTTAATACAAATTAAAAACCATTTTCATTATTTTCTGTGTACTCTCTTTATTGACAAAATTTGGCGCGGGCTTACAGCTGCTCACCCAGGGGATTGTCCAGCCAAGGATAGACGACGGGGCACTTGTCGCAGACATTTAGGTAACGCTCCTCGCCGGTGGATAGCTTCTGGACATGGCACTGGACGGCGCGACACTCCGCCTCCGGCAGCACGGGACAATCCTTAAAGGGAGCGCCCAGAACAGGTTTCTTTACATACTCCAGCATACGCGAAATACCCGTAAAATAAACATCCGGATAAGTATTCAAATGATTAATGAATCTGTGAAATAGAGAGAGAGATAAGTTGCATACTTTTGGACTTGTAAAATATTCCTACAGATCGAAGAATTTTACTTAATTCAAAATATACTTATTACCCAAGCGAAATACTTTCTTAAATATTAAAAATAAATATAAAACTCACTTTTTAAAGGCTCCAAAATAATTGCGTCCCCTCGAGAACCAAGCTGCATGCAAATACATGCCAAAGGGAGCTCGACTGCCCTCATAATGCCGATTAAAGTTGTCCAACATCCACTCAAACAGTGCATCCACCTTATCCTCTGGCGGATAGACACAGGCATCGATCATGGAGCAGCTATAGCCCTCGGTGTCGGTCCAAGTGACCATGGGATTAACCCACAAACCGGGTATAGAGGCCTCGGGACAGGGACCTATTTGGCAGTCCTGCTTGGACTGATAGTCCAGAGTGTAGGGCCACATGGCCGGATCCTTAAACTGCTGCGTCGGCCAGGAGCTGTCGTAGCTCAAACCCAGACGACGTGCCGCCTCGAAGGTGTTATTTCCGGAGATTTGCAGGAAGGGTAGTCGCATGCCCTGAATACTCTTGGGATTTACCTTCGCGAAGGCCTCCAGCATCTTCAACTGAGCTCCAAACTCTCGCTCCACGGTGGCCACATCCGCTGAGCGCCAGTAATCAGTGCCATCGCCATGGGTCACCGAATGCAGGGCAATCTCATGACCTGCTCGGTACAGGGAATTGACCCTCACATAATCCGTGTATTCATGGGACAGGAAAAAGGTTCCAGCGGCCGTACAGCCATCCGGATTGATCAAACCCTCGAAGAGCAGCTCATACTGGGCATAGTTTACCGCATTTACAGCATCGTCAAAGGTGATGGTCACGAACTAGGAAGGATTTTTTATAATTAAAGGAATAGATAATATTTTAAATTGTTATACATTTATAATTTTGTAATAAATTCCTCAAGTCTTACCTGAGGAATCTCATTCTCCTTGCCCTGAAACTTGGGTCTGGGCAGCAAGGCATCCGAACAGCGGCAGTCGGGCAGCTTACAATTGGCAGATCTACAGGGCTCTGCCAGGGGCAGGACCTCCTCCTTCTGGGCCTGCTGTTTCTGCTTGTTCTTCACCTTCTTCGACTTGGTCTTGGCCGTCTCCCCGCCGAGAGTGAGGGCCAAAATTAGGCCTAGAATTAGCAAAGTCGAGTACTTCATGCCTCCGGGCTAGCAGTCGCTCTTCTCATCCAGCGATGCTTCATCCGGGGCCTCTTATAACCTTCGAAGAACTCCAAAAAATATATCTTATCATTCGATGGGGTTTGCTTGTTCAACATGGGGTGTGTCGCCCCACCATATATATATATATATTTCTTTTTTTGGGTGGGTCTGCTGAAGTGACCTTGGTTCATCCGCAGGGCACTGCAAACATCAGCCAAGCGCAATTCAAAAATAGACAAAACTTTCAATTATGCGAACAGACAAAAAACCACCAGCAGCGATCGAAGTGGCAAAGTTTGCCTCATTAGCATAACCAAGGAGAACTTAACAGCTGAGATTTGCCGTCTCCAAGTGGAAAACTTTTCACACTTGCCAGCAGAGCAGAGATCGCAATCGATGGAGCCCCAAATTATGACAGTCACTCCTCCGCCAGCCAGCAAATGCACTTCAAATCGTAAACAAGTGCTTCACCAGAAAACTTTCCACAAGACAGGCCAGGCAGCTCTCAAAAACAAAGCACAAGAACAACTCCAACCCTTGGCCAATCGGGGGGAGCATCCAAATCCCGGCAAGCAAACAGCAAAAAGTCAATACAAGATTGAGAAAAAAAACCGCAAGGACAAGGACTCCAGGGAAACAGGCAGGAAGACAGAACAGGATTCAAGCCCGCTCCCCTATTATACGGGGTGCACGCCCCGAATGCCATTTGGTCACGTTCTGGGGCGTTGCCATCCATGCCTGGCCAGGAGCTGGTCCTGAAACGAAGAGCCAACCAACCGCCAGCTAGCCGAATGGAGCCTCGGAAAATTGGGTGGATAGGTGGGTGGGAAATCGCACAACACTCGGCTGCTGTTGTAGGGGCAATGCAACATGTTTGAGTGAGTTCGATTCGCAGGACTTTGGCCTTACATCATCCCTAGAGCTGCAGGAGGGACTCTAATGAAGATTGAAGTAGCACCAGGCTCTGGCTTATTGAAAGTTGATTGACAGTCAGGTGAACAACATAAGAGGCGGCCACTCTATCACTCCATATTTTTGCTCATTAGGAAGGCAGATGGATGCACTTTAAGAAAATGGAAAAGAGTAGGAACTTTGTTTAGAAATAAAATACAAAATTATTAACTATAAAACATGTTCATTAAAGGTTAAAGCCTTTAGAAATTTTAAAATACTAAAAGAAACATATGAAAATATCAATCTTCAAATTACTCTTATTATTTATTTATTTATATTCCAGAAAGTAATCAAAATTATTCAATCTTATTTGATTAAAGCACAATTTCCCCCCTTTTTTTCTGTGATTTCACCAACACACTCCTTCATCCTTTTGCTCATTAGGACTTACCACCACTATGCCGAGGCGTTAGTGTGTAAAATCAAAGGGAATCCTTGCAGCTCACGTGACTGAAAACTGCTTTAAAATGCAAATTTCGCAGGACTAATAAAAAACTGCTACTCATATGCGTGGAAGATTTCCCAAGTGCAGAGGAAATCTGCACGCACGTCTGAAGCTGAAAACTATTAAGGGGGGCGCTCTGTCGCCCAGGGAATTTTCTTCTTCTCCTTTCGAGGGCGTGTGTTTGCCAATTTTCGCGATAATCACACAGCTAATTTGCATAGCACTGAGACCAGCAAATCTAGGCTAATCAAATCAGCCAAACGAACAAACTCAATTTGCGGTGAGGGTATTTTATGGGAGCATATTCATGCCACTATGTAAATATACTTGAATTATTTTGAATACACTTTGTTGCGGGGTGTTTTCAGTTAGCTATTTGGTTGGTTTTGTGATTGTGATTGGAAAAGGAATTTCAGGGAAGTTTTAAGTGGGTATTGATAATTTTATTGATATTTCTTTAGTATGATTTTTTAAAAATATCAAATAAATTGAATTAGCAGAAAAATATATCACACATTGCTGTGTTGAAATATAGATTTATACCATTAAAATAGGAACATTTAAACCGATTCAATATTGAGATAAACGATATAATCTGTCATACCCACGTTTTTATAGAAAATTAAGAATTTTCAGGCTCATTAACATATTATTAAATTAGGAATCATATATCATTAATGACGATTTATTAACGTAACTTAATATAGCTTTACAGATTTATTTATTCAAAGCTTGTATCATTTTTCCGGCAGAGCATCCACCTTGTCACACAGTCTATCCCTCACTCATTCGCTTCCTGTTCTTCCCCTGAGATCTCCTGCCTTATGATAGTCCTGAAGAAGTCCCTTTCATCCATCTGTTATTGCTTTGATGGGACTATGCAAATCTCGGCTTACCGACATGGCCTGGCATTACATTTCAAATTATTTTCGGCGGAGCACAGATAACAATCCGGGGGAAGTGAACAAAATTCCAAAAAGAACGAAATTTTAGGCAAAATTCCAAATTACAGGCAAAGGATGACGCAGAGGGCGCGAGGAGCAGTACTTGGGGCAGTGGCCAGGAAGGATCTGCCAGAGAACTGGGATGCTGAGAGGACGTCACGGTTTTTCTTAGATTTGCAAGAGAATGAGGTGCGGACAATGCATTATCTGGGCCTGGCCTACTTGGTCCTGTCCCGCCGACCAAGGCTCCAGCTGAAGGTGCCACTGGCCACCATGAACTATATTGAAGGTGGAACGGCATCCGGAGTCCGAGTAGGCTTTGCCCTTCAATTGGTCTTCACCTGTTCGGCGAGATATCCGCTGCAGGTGCCCGAGGTGGAGATTGTCGAGAAGCGTAATGTCAGCGAGTCCTTGGAGGAGGCGCTACGCGTGGAGATAGCCCAGACCCTGGAGCAGCACTTGGGCCTCCAGATGATGGTGCCAGTGATTACGCGGCTGCAAATGATAATGAACAGCGAAATAGGAAGGTTTCCCCGTGTTCCTCCGCGTGCGGATAATGTATAATAAATTTTGCCTGGTTTTGTTTGAGTTGCTTTTGTTGTAAATATTATTTAAAATTAAAACAAATATCAGTCTTAAAAATTCCTTCTTCTATACCATTGTAGCTTAAATTTACCTGTGAAAAAAACACCTGATAGATCCTTATTTATTCCTCTTTTGGAAGTCCTTTTCCACTGAGGGTACATGGTGAATTTACTATTTTTTCACTCCTTAAATTTCCAACAGGAATACGTGACTTTTGGCCTTGACAGACGGCCACTTGGTGCTCCAGGACCTGAAGTGGGCGGGCGTTAACACGTGCAGGACGACGCATTAATTGGCGACTCCTGCGCTCAACTTATCTGCGTCTATCCAGGACCCTTTTTTCGGCTTTGCATGCTCACATTTCCTTCCTGTGCCAAAATGAAATTTGCAACGGCAAAAGGGAAGAAAACCAACAAAAAGGAAAAATAAGAAGAAAGGAAAATGCAACACATGGAGCTAGTCAGACTCCTTGGGGCGCTTCCTGTTGATCCTTGAGCGCATAAGAACGTCCTGCCGTCATGCCGGATGTCTCTGGGTAATTTAGATAGCTGCAGTTCCCGTCGCTGTGCCGCTCAAAGTTGCATAATGTCAGTTTCAAAGTGTCGCAGGGCAGAGAGGACACCAGGCGAACTCCAGCCAGGCAGGACATGCAGACATCTTAAAGCTGCGATAAGCTGGCAAAACGATTTTTATGAAATTCCTTAGACTAGCAGCTCGTATGTTCGTATGTTTGCTTACGACTTTTATTATTTTTTGTGAGTTTTTTTTTTTTTGCTTTTAGTCAGCATCCTTTTTTTAATGTGACGACCGACTCGGTGTATGCCCGAAGGATTTGTGCGTAATGAAAAACTGTCACATCGAAGGATGGGCCTAAGCCAAGCCTCGCAGGTACGAGTGCAAGTGTGTATGTGTGGCTGAAGATATTGAAAAGCGCTAGCCGGAGCGGAGCCCAAGGAGCATTAAAATGGCAAATTTGCGACCAGGACTCCGGCCAGGACATTTATGGCCGACAGACGGCGACGACAAGGACATAAAAACGGCGGCGACGCCTGCGTGATAAGCGCATAAATCAGTCAACATAGCTATACCTTAACCAGCAAGGCCAAAAGCTAAACCCCAGGCTTAAGCCAACCAAAGACAATTTTTAATGCAAGTCAATACATTTTTCTTCCAGGAAAGAGTCATTCCAGTAATTCCTTGCTAGGTAATTAAGGGTTGAAAGGTGAAAAAGACATCTACGACCCATAAAAACCTTCTTCTGTGATTCTAATTTGTTGTATAAGAAATCCCATACCCGCAAATCAGAATTTCTTATCTTGAAAAATTATATATGAAACGCCTACGGAATGCCTTATAGCTGAGAGAGCCAAGAAAAGCAGCAGCAAAGGACGAAGGACAACACAGAGAGAGCTCATTGCTTATGCTCGAACACGAAGCAAATTCAAATTACAAATTATGTTTTCGTCATTGACCCGAGAGCTTTACGAGAGTTCCGCCTCCGCCTCCGCTACCGCCTCCCTGTTGGCCTGCAATCCCCATCCTGGTAATCCAATGGTCAATGTCCGCGCGGTGTCAACTATTTAGTTTCCGGTTTTAACTTGCGCCATAAACCGGGCGTTATATGTCCGCTTTTATGGCTTCTAGCGGCGTCCCGGCTTCATTGTTTCTTAATAATCCTGGCGAGCGTCTTCGGAGTGCACACGTTCTCGCATTAAGGATGTTTATGGTCCCAGACACTGTTTCTATAGGGAGACACTCTCTCTCTCCTCTGTCCTGGGGGTGGTATTGCCCCTCATCCTGCTCCTGGCTAGCTGCATGCCACACATACTTCCGCTGCGCTGCAGTCATAAATGCGCTTAATTGGCAATTTTTGTGTAAGCGTGTTGAAATTTTTATACCCCGCCCGGACTCGACCGAAAGTTGCAGTCATAAATAGGAAATATGTTCCGTGTTTCCGTGAAGTGCCAGTCCCAGTCTCAGTCCCCCGCTTTTATGGGTCATGCATGAATTTGCTGGGATTTATATGCCGGCTACATGACCTGGATTCTTATGGCCCCGCCGCAACCGGAACCATTCCGTTGGCTAATCAAAAGATATTTCGGCAGTAGCCATAAATGAATTTGGCTCGACCGCAAATGGACATTATCATTTTTATGTCTCGGAACAATTTATATAACATTTTATTCACAGGGTTTGAAAATAGGAGTAAAAGTAACCCTAGCAAAGTTCTATTTTGCGAAGGTGAGGAAAGGCAGTTGTGAGCTTGAGAATGCCTTTTTTTCAATATAGCTTCTAAAAAATTCTACAAAAAATAGTCAAGCCATGAATGTGATCGGAGCTTCGTAATCATTCGAAGAAGATCCTCCTCTGAACGAAACAAATTCAACATTTATCAAACCCATTCTAATAGAGGAAATATCAAAACTTATATGACGAAAATTTTAAATTTATAAACACTTTTTTATCATTTTCAAAAGGTTAAAACTTAACTTGTTAATTTAGTTCTTTATTTAAACTACAAATAGTCTTAGGCTTTTTATAATTAAAATTGCATTGATTTTTTTTATTTACTAACTTATAAAAAATTCCAGAAACTCCATAGCTATTTTTGTTCAGGAATTGTTTAAACCCTCAACCGAAATTTAAAATAATGATGGCTCTCAACAGGTTCCATATGCCTTCGAATATTGATTGTTGATTTTAGCTGCGAATAAATCAAACCACTCATTCCCTTGCAGGCTGCACCCCTTTTTTTGCTATCCTTGGTTCATTGAGGATTCGTAGGCTGGTGGTGCAAATTGAAGCTGTCCCGGCTGTTTGTGTGTCCCCCCAGAGCCGAGGTTAAGGCACGCACCAAGTTAAGTCCGTATGCCCCCCCTTCCCCCCCTCCGTGTCGACTGGTGGATTCTATTAAAATTGCCTGTCATTGCCGTTGCCGGCATCGTTATTGTCCGCTCCGTGGATCCATGGGATCCTTGGCCTGCTACCAGGATTGCTCCTGGAGGCAAGCCCATCCTCTTTTCGGGATGGCAGACATGCTTAGTCCCTTGGACGACGATGGCGACGTTGTCTTTTGGCAGGACCATTATTCTTCAACAACGTGCATTATATTATCCTTTGGCTAAAGGCATTTGTATGCTGGTCCCGGGCGCGAATTGCATTTGGGATCGGGTGGTTTCGGCTGCTTCCTGGACGGTTTCCGGGCTCCCAACTCCCAACTCCTTTAGCCTTTCAGCTGTCGTCAGTGCAATTTGTATTGCCGACCGCCGGTGGCGTCTGTAACTTGTTTTTTATTGGTTTTCTCGTTTTAAATTTCAATTTAGAGTCCTGTAAGCAAGATGTATGTACAACAAGGCCTGCCGAGGAAGCCCAGAATTTGGTACTGCAGAGCATATGGTGACAGTGTCAGGTGCGCCGGCAACGATGGGCGATTTATTTGCGTCAACCTGGCCAGCTTGACGCTTTCAAGGTGCTGCGACTTGTTGTTCCGACTGCTAACTGAACTGTCACTCAGCTCTTGGCTTTTACTTCTTTCAATTACACGCAGAGAAAAATGCTAAATAAATAAGTAATTAAATAAGATTAAATCTTGACTTTGGAATTGTTTTTCTTTAAGAAGACTTTGCGTTGATAAAGCGACCGCTTGATGACGTTTTCGTTTTAAAAATATGTTTTACCAGTAAATGAATCATTTTCGACCCCATAATCCTTGATGAAAATAAAATGAAACAAGATGGACATACAGTCGGGAGTCCCGACAGTAGAATACCATGTACCATTACAAGGCGCGTCCCAAAATTATATAAAAGAAAGAGAATAAGAATAAAAAACTGAGACAAATTTACATATAATGCAAATGTCTTCCCATTCAAGAGCAAAGTCGATAGCTCAGTGGGTAAAGCTACACATACATTTTTGTAAGCAATTGGCCTGGGTTCGAATCAACCGCAGGCATAAGGATTTTTTTCATTTTCAAAACATTAAGTATAGTTCTTTGCTTGCATTTTTTTATTTCTTAGTATTAAATACTGTAATTATTTTAATGTACTGGAAAAAAAAAAAAAAAAAATTGCTAAAAATAAAAAAGATTTCACTTGTCGCCGACGGGATTCGAACCCGTGACAACTAACATTTGAAAAAGACTTCAGCTTAGCCAGCTGCGCCACCAACCAATTCAAAATGAGTAATCCTATTTTCATAGTAATATGAACATACGTAAAATGTTTAATGAACGTTTTGATTTATTTGGAGCCCTCTGCCTGGGCTGCCTCTTGTACACGTAATGTGTATAAAGTAAAAAGCCTATATCTCCGCTATTTAAGGCACGATCGCAATAAAATTTGGACAATCTGTGTATTTTGATAAAATGCATTAAGCTTTTTAATATGGTTTACATAACTTTATAAATTTCGGAGATATACGTTTTTTTCAAATAGCTCCTCCAAAAAGGGGAGCAGCAAAAATTTAAAACAAACTTGATCTGCGTGCAGATATAAGAAGTCTAAATCCCAAGTTTGATGTCTCTAGCTCTTATAGTCTCTGAGATCTGGGCGTTCATACAGACAGACGGACAGACGGACAGACGGACAGACGGACGGACGGACGGACGGACAGACGGACATGGCTATATCGACTCCTTTAGTGGTCCTGACCAATATTTAGGTAACTTTTGGGGGTCTGCCACGCCTCCTTCTGCCTGTTACAGAAAATCGCACTCGCACAAAACTATAATACCTTTGTACCTTTGGTACATGGTATAATAAAAAAAAAACATAAGGCTTATGCAACTAATTTTCCTAAACCCAGTTTCTTCGAGCTAAAAAGCATGCCACTTAACAGAGAGCATTTATCAATTTGAAAGTGTGGGAGTATGTGTGTTTCCCCTTGTAACCCTAGGTGATTTTCCGCCCCCGCATTATCTGGCATCAAGGAGAGCAACCTCATCCTTGAACCCTCAATCCATGACGCTGCACTCTCTGGGCGATTATCGAGCGCTTCCGTTTCCGTTCGCTCGTTGTGCGGCTTTGGGCCATGCCCCGAAAATTACATGCCTTTGTTTTTTATCTAATGCCATACGGCATTATGCCTAACCCGGGGTCTTAAGGGTCTCGGTGTCGGTCGGAAAGCATTCCCATTCCCATCCCATTCCTTCTCCCCCTGCCAGGCGAAACGTGTCCTGGAACTCTTGCAGGATTCAGATGCGCAATTCGATCTTTTATCAGTTGTCATCGTCGGCAAATTCACACATTCGCATGGGCATTTGTCGCTCTGCTTGATTTGTGCCACCGTAACAGGCACAGTGGGGCAAGAAAAGCAATTTGTAAGGGCAAAAAATATATTTGTATTATATTTAATTCACAAAAATGAAGCATAATGGGTGAGTGAAAATCTTGTAATTAATGAAATAAGGCTTTCCTAATAAGGCTTAATTGAAGAGCTCTGACATTAAATAATACTCGTATGGTAAATATTAATTAAATAAATATTTAATAAAGTTTCCCTGATTTTACTTCCCGATTCTTTTTTGTCAAACTTAAAAACTGATTAATAATTATGCCAACAGCGCGTGTTGGTCAAAGTCAGGGTTATCATCGCGGAGGTTATCCCTGGTCATCTTTTTCACTATCAACTTCTCAGCCAGCGGCTTAAATTTGGCTGTTTTCAGAGCTTTTTCTTTAGTTACTCGACAAAGATGAAGGGAATTAGTCGTCTTATCTGTCTTCTGTTGCTACTCGGCATCGTAGCGGTCCACAAAGCCAGCCCCAATGAGGTGGAAGACTCAGCCAATCCCAGTGACAATTTCCAAAAGTTCCCCTTAGGAAAGTTCCACCGCATTCGCAAGCAAGGCAAGATCCACGATACGTTTGATTCAATGAAAGACAGATTCAATAAAAGAATCCAAAGAGTGTTTGATCGCCTGAAATATAGAGTTTTAAAAGATCCGTCCAGCGTAGAGGAGAAGGTATGGCTCTTCTACAATACCTGCCGCACAGCTCCAAGGTCTACGCATTCGTTGTATCACTACATAGAATTGGTGTCACCAGGTAGGGACCTCACCTGGCCACATCTTACGCCCCGCGGCAGCCAATGGCCCGAAGAGAACTTCAAGTGGCTGGAGACTGCAGCTCGACTGCGTCGCTTTGGCCTAGAAAATCTACTCATCGAGATGAAGGTGCAACCAAGTATGGAGGATGACAGCCAGTTTGAAGTGATTATTGGAAAGCAGAAAATCGACACAATCAATGATGAAGAGCTAACCAAGGACCTGCTCCTCAGTTTCGGAGTGTCCAGGAGGAAAGCTGGAATTTTGGCCCGCGATGTAATAGCCCTCGAGAGTGAAATAAAAAAACTTGGAGAACTTCAAGGATCCCAACCAACCAACTTGAGCTTAGAAGAGTTTGAGGATAGGACGAAGATAGACCTGGGAAAGTACCTAAGCATATCCTTCGGCAGCTCCTTTGACTCCAGTTTCGTGGTGAAGACCTCTGATATACCCTACCTAGCGGGTCTGCAGGATCTGATGGACACATTCGAAAGCGAGACGGTGGCCAGTTACCTGATGGTTAACTTTGTTTGGTACCTGCTAGGCCAAGCTGGCAGCAATGCCAATGGTAATCCCGAAAAATGTGCCGTTTCAGTGGCCTTTCACATGTACACCGCCAGCGAGCTGCTCTACAAGGACTTTTATTTTGGCCAGGGAAAGTTTCAAAGGTATAATGACGTGGTCCAGCGACAATTCCAGTTAAACTCCAAGGTCGTCCTGGATGATCTGCAGCGTAACCCAAATAACCTAACAGCTGAAGAAACGCAGCGTCTCAGACAGAGACTTAACGCGATGACCGTGGTTGTGGGCAAACTTCCAAATGTTGAAAACCAGCGAAGCTTTGTCAACGATTTCTACTGGAACCTCAATCTGGCATCTGCTGAGCCAGACTTTGCTGTAATGCATTTGAAGGTCCTGGAGCATCGCAATCAAAAGATCTTGGAGCAACTGGATGGACCAGTACCCAAGGGCAGGGAATTCTTCTTGCTCTCCAACGATAACTATGCTAGCCCCAGGGTGGAACTGCTGAAATTCAAAAACACCCTTATCCTGCCAATTGATATCGTGCAAGAGCCCGTAGTCAAACCCGAAGTGCAGGATGTCGACAGTCTGCTAGGCGATATCCTGACGCGCCATATCATGTTGAACTTAACGCCCTACTATCAAGACATCAAGATATTGTGGGGCTTACAGCGTTGAGATAACCTGCAGAGATAACCCGCCAGTCTACTAAGAGATGTGGCAAGAACTTTCTTCTTTTTTATATAAATTTCAAAATATATCAACAAATATAAAATATATAGTTTCAAAATGTATAAAGCCAAGAATCTAAACTGTACATTCAAGTAATAAAATCTATTATCCTTTTCAATAAGCCTTCTTTAGTTTTTCGTTTGTTTTCGACCCACTGTGTCCCCCACCAACTCCTGGCCGGAGAAGCACATTGTTTCACGTGCCATTTCGCAGCTGGAAATTTGAACTTTTTCAAGCACCCGAAGCAAAAGAACTAAACGAATTCACAAATCCAGAGACGAGGCAGCAAATGTCGGACGGATGGATGAAGATGTGTGCTGGATGCGTGCCTAAGTGTTGTGTTGCATTTACATGGCTAGATAAACCCCTGGCAGATATCGGGAGGCGCAGATACTGGATATATATTGGGTGTTGGGGGTAGGAGGTGTGAATTGGTTACGCACACACAAGTCCAATGGAGCAGCAGGATCTGGGCTCGTGAGTGTGTGTGGGGCATATTAAGCAAAAATTAGCAACAGTTGTGGCCCCAACAATTCCCCCAATTTTCTCACCCATTTTCCGAATATGTCAAGTTAATTTAATGTAGCATGAAGAGGAGGGATAGACTGGGAGGATGGCCTGGTTCGATTCCAAGGGTGGTGGCAGCTATGTATATCTTCCCGGTGCCATCTGTTCCATCATCATGTGTTGCCCGCCTACGTGCAATAATTTGTGCAATTACTTGGCAAATTTGCTGCTGTCCTCCAGCTCCAGCAACGTGTCCCCAACCAACCAACCAACCAACCAAAAAAAAAAAGAAAGAAATTCAAATAAATTATGCCCCTGGCATTCTACAATTCTATTGCCAAAAAATTCTTCCTTTTTCTTCGCTTTTTCTTGCGTTCGAAATTATGCATTTAGTTTAAAAAACATGTGGAGCATGTTGAACCAACTACGTGAGGGGCATAGACAAAGGAGGAACCGAAGAGCTAATGGCCCAGAAATATTGAAATATATTTACACAGGACTCTGGCTGGTTCCTTCCTAAGAGAGAATTTAAGAAAATTTTGTAATTTTTAGGGGCTCATAAAAATGTCAAATCGTTTGCAT
The DNA here is from genome assembly GCA_035045905.1 of Drosophila anomelani. Lineage (NCBI taxonomy): Eukaryota > Metazoa > Arthropoda > Insecta > Diptera > Drosophilidae > Drosophila > Drosophila anomelani. Next base: position 13,108,804 of record JAWNOO010000032.1, read on the forward strand.
ACACGTCACTTTTGTGACAACTACTTGACAGACATTAATACACTTAAGCTGCCTGGTAAGAACACGGGCATTATCCTTTAGCCTCGTATCCTCGGCGCTCTCTCTCTCTCTCCCCCCGGGAACATCCTTTATCCCCGGAGCAAACGACAAGCGGATGCGATGGCGGCATGCCAACATAAATGACATAATATAATAAACCAACAGCCAAAGCCAGCCAGCGAGTGAGCACATAGACTTGTATGGAAAGTACCAACAAAAATTTGCTTAGACAGCAACTCACATGGCATCCTTCCCTCTCCTTGTCTATATATCCTTGGGATGTCAAGGGAGTCAGTGTCTCCCTCTCTCGTTTTATATTTTATATATTTTTTTTCGCCCTCTTAACAAATTGCTTTTGTGCAAATTTTGTCACATCCCCGGCACACACCAACGGAAATGCAGATAGGGCCAGATGGTACACATCCTTAGTGTCTTCCCTTCACCCCTCATTTCCTCCCTCCAAGTCCTGTTTAACTTCATTAGTGCACTTTTCGGTTTTATTTCTATATTTTTACTGGCTCTGGAGGAGCCTTTCAGCCAGGCTTATTTTCCCCCTAACGATTTTGATTTTTCGTTACAATCACTTGACCGGATAATCAGGACATCTAATGGGGGAAATCAGTTTTTGATTCAAATCAAAGACTGGGTCACACAGTGGGTCTTGGAATAGGGGAAATTGGATCTTAAATTGGATAACGGAAAACTTTTAGGCTGCTTTTGTGCATTTATAAAGTATAGTTAAAGGAGTAAACAAAATAAATTAAACTTTATAAAATAAATAATTGTTTTGTATAACAAAATACAATTAATTCATAGGAATGATTTTGCAAAGATGTTTCTTTAATACTCCAAAAATAAATATCCAATATGAGTTAGCCTAAAATTTAAAAATGATATTAATTTTATGAAGATTTTATTGAGTATTTTAGACACAGAAACTTTTAATATATGTGGCCAATCAATGCAGAATTAAAAAATATTTTTACCAACATTTAAACAAATCAATAAACCTCAATTAATTGTTAACAAAAAAAGTTAACTTTAGCCTACATAAAATACTTTAGCAAATATTCAAATGATTTCTTTTTTATGAACCAAAACTTGATAAAGACTTGCCAAATATGAATTTTCGCACATTTTAAAAAATATGCAAACTGGTTTTTAACAAACTGCCAGCAAACCTCGTCAGCTTGTCAAGCAGTTCATATTCACATTTCTTTTTTTCTTGGACACGGTTCATTAGATTTCCTTAGACCGTGACTTGGCTTCTGCTGGGAAGGCTTCCTGCATCGGGGCCGTCATAAATTCTAAATAAATAGATTTGTCATACATTTTTCGGTGGCTGCAGCACACACAAACACACTATTTGTGTGTGAGCCCCATGTGCCTTATGGCTGGCGGAAAAGATGAAAAGCTATTTACATGCTGCTGCAAGGACAACGAGGAGACAAGACAAGACTGGGATTGGCCACTGCAAAGGCAATTTATCATAAATATTTGTCAAGCGACTGCAGCAAGCTTATTTTACGCTCGGACAAACACTGGGCAGAACTCCTATATACAAGTACGAAAAGTTCAAGACTACGAAATAACTTAGCTTTATTCTTAGATATCTACAATCTAGATGGGATGGGATGGCATGGTATGGGTTGTTGTGCGGGGAACAGGAACAGAACAGGGATATGCTTGAGGTATCTCCTACAAATACTGCCATATCAGCCAGATGGAGATCACCACACCGATAACCAGATCCATGGGCAGACTAAAGGTATTCCTGCGGGCATGCTCGTTCCTTGCAATCTCGATGATCTTGTGGGTGGCCTGAAGCCACTGCTTCACCACCGCCGCCTCGGTGGCCACAAAGGAGAACTCCTCCCGCTTGCCACTGGCCGCACTGCTGGAGCTGCTTCCCTCCTGCTGCTTCACCAGCAGATTGATGGTCTTGTTGGCATTGGAGGTGGCCAGCTCCAAGGGTCGTTGCAGCTCCACATGCTCCCAGAGGTAGTGCTGCCGGAAAGCCAGCCTCTTCTTACGGACTTCGGTGCAGACCAAACTGCGATCGAAGAGGAAGATCTTGGCTCGGTACTTTTTCCGAGTGGGAAAATGATGAGCATCGAACTCTGTGGAGCGACGGAAGTTACCCAACTGCAGGAGATCCAGCTGAAGGTGAGAAAAATATATATTATAAAGTATTTTTTTAAGATTTTTAGCAAGATTTCTCACCTCATTGAGCTCCTCTATGTTGGGTATCTCCTCGGCCTGGTTGACCACATCCAGAGCGCGTCTCATGCGCGTCTCCAGCTTGCAAACTGCCGTCAAAACAGGCTTGCAGCTAATTCCACTTTTGTAGAATTCCTAGAATATTTTAAAAATTAATTAAATTAATAATTAAATAATTCATTTATCTAAATAAACCCTAACTTACCGATATAAATTGCTGCAAGAGCAAAGGATATCTGGTCAGTCTTTGTATGGGCTGAACTAGGAAGCTGTCGATGCCCAGCTTGTCTTTTATCGAGGTTTGATAGGTCTGAAATATTATTAATCTCAATAAAATAATAATATTTAATTAGGTTTTTAAATATACTAACCTGCAACCACTCCCGATGATCTTGTCGTAGCTGCATAGAGGATTTCTTTCCCATGGTGAAGCTTACATAGCAATAGAAGCGGTTTTTCTAAGTTAATAAAAAATACATAGAAATTTATATTAGTTAGAAAATTAAGAAAAAGCATATAAGATATATATATATATAAATTAATTAAAAACCCCAGTCAACGCCAGCTCAAAACAAACAAGGTCTTAACCCATCTTAACCCCAGCCAGACTTGGCTGGAACCTTTGTGTCTGAGCCATGTGCTTCTCATACAAGTTTCGTTCACATTTCGCACATCGCTGCGAGATATATATATATCTGATATATACTGTGTGCTAGACAAACACATGGGTGTACAGGCCTGCTGGCGAAATCATAATTTCTTAAGCATTTAAGTCACGTAACACCGAGTTCGAGTTCAGAGGAAATCCATGGCAGAGTCAGAGCGAAAATTTGAAATTCCTGTCGCTATCTGGGAGACCCCAATGCCAATGCAAATGTTTTACCAAAAAAAACCCAAAACTAGTGCAAACTGCAAAGAAAATTGCTTGTCTAACGATTTCCTTTCCATTTTAATTTCATTAGCTACGCCTGGCTGCGGAATCAGAACTCGAAGTTCTGCATTTAGATGATATGATAATCATCTCTCTGCGGGCTCAGCCATAATAATATCTCCCCTTCCAGCCCGGGGCCCACAATGTTTTGCTTGTCTAATGCGATTTGGACGGACAAGTGACTGCATTAAACAATTGTCATAGTCGTCGTTGTCGTCTGGCGGCCAAAGGTGACAATCTATTTTTGCATCTTGCGAAATTCTGTTCGGTGGGCGGATATTTTATTAGCATGAAATTCCTATCTGCAATGCATTCCCCTTAATTTAGCAATTTGCTTTCAGTATTTAGGGAATTTCAAATTACTATTTATAGTTTACACTCTTTCCTATAAATCAAGCCAAAATGTTAACAACTTTAATGGGCGGATAATATTTTTGATGGGTTCTCATTTAGGAATTATGACCGAAAAATAGATATTTATATTTGAACGTTAAAAAAATAATGAATTCATTTTCAAAACAAATTAATTAAGTAAAAAAAACAAAAGCTTCAAGCAATATTATTATATTTTATGGACTTTAAAGTAGAAATACTAATTCATACTTTAATAAATTGGCTTTCTAAACATATTAATTTATTAATTTAACAAACAAATTATAATACATTAAATATATAAATCAATGAAGCATAAATATTAATTCATGGCCTAAAATATTACCCAGAAAAAAACCCGATAAATTATTTAATGAAATCTTTTAAAAGTGCTCTTATTTTTATCTTGTTCGTAAACAGCCATCAACATCATCTGCGTTTGTTTATTTTATGGCTAAACATCAGCGATTGTGATCTCCACCAAATCGATTGCCTCAAATCTGAGAAATCCCCAACCCCTTGACCATTTGAAACCGAAAACTTTTAATTGATTTTGCGCCTTAGAAATCGAAATAGAATCTCGACACGCTTGTCACACTGCCTGTTCTTGGCCATTTAAAGCCGATTAATAAATGAAGGCGACTCTATTTATGGCCCGTTCTTCTGACATTTGCTGGGGATTTGTGATCTCCAGCCTGACATTAATCAAAACTAGGCCTCTTCAGTCGCAAAACATCAATATTCGTGTGTCAAAACTAATCGATTTGGCAATTTGGCTTGTGAAAAGCCTCCATTAACAGGCGACGAGTTTGAGGGGGAAATTCATAACATGGTTTTATTTATATATATTGCCTGTGCTAGCGTCTATTGTTTATACAACATGTTGCCAAAATAAGCGAAAAAAAGTCTTGGGGAAAATATGTATAAACAAATCTTTTTTGAACAGTTTTATGATATATATTTAGCCAAATTATCGCTTTAGCCCGGTGCTCCTGTGAGTCAGGAAAAGAAAGAAATAATGCCAAGTGGTTGCGAGAGAAAAGAGATATAAAATATAAAGAAATGAAAAAAGCATAAATCAGATCTCTGGGGGCTTAGCATGTTTGTCGAACATTAAGATGCCAAATCCTTGGGGAGCTCAACAGGAATGTTACCTGCTTTGGAAACAGTTTTGCAGTCTGCTCAGTGAACTGTACAGAAAACATAAACCTTATCTGTTGCGGGCATTTCTTGGAACTGCAGAATGACATAAGAGAATTCCATACAAACACACTTCTCCTCTGGCAATTTCAATTTCAATTTAAATTGATCATTTGCGTTTGTCAACACTTCGGCCCGGCATGGCCACATGGCAGCGCAGAGAGTCCGAAAAAATCATTCCCAAACAGAGCACTTTAACGAGATCCCCAAGCAGTGTAATTCATGTTGATTTGCTGGGGATTTCTATAGCTAAAAAATATATACACTCATGGACAATATAATAGGTGTGTAATTTTTTTCGTTTTTAATTTGTGATTTCTCAGTCACCTATTGTCCAATCTTAACAAATCAAAGGTTTTTGGAAACGTTTATTTATTGTCTTTAAACAAAAAGTAAAAAAAGTTTCACAAAGTCCTTCATATTCAAGTAAATTAAATATATCCTTAAAATCGACATTTTTAGCTGGTCATAATAATAGGTGTGCAAAGAGAAATCTTTAAATAAAATCTATATTTCACTATTTTTTGTTATGTTTTATATTAAACTAAGTATCTGGCAGATAATAGCCGCTTTATCCGCCATTTTTGCCAGGACTTTTTCTATTCGTCTTGGCCTGGAGGACATTAACTTGGGAAACGTTCCAATTGGAATATTATACCATGTCCTTTGGACAATATCCTTTTATTTTGGCAGAAAGTCTTTCCTACCTCTCCTTTAAGGTCACCCCAGAGATTCTGGGTAGGATTGAGGTCCGAGGATTGACTTGGCCACCCAATAACATGCACATTTTGCACTCGGAACCAATCCTTTACTACGTGAGAGGCGTGTTTTGGGTCGTTATCCTGCTGGAACTTTCATAAAAGTGGCATATTATCCTCGGTATATGGTAGCAACACCGTGTCCAATAGATCTTTGTAGACGAATCTGCCCAATTTTCCATATTCCATATTATACTATAAAAAGCATCTCCATACCACTAGTCTACCACCTCCATGTTTCACAGTTTAATATAAGTACCTGGAATCAAGTTTTTTGCTTTTGCTGTTGCTAAAAGGAACGTTCGTTGTCCGAGAGTCAAAAAACTTGATCCCAGGTACTTATATTAAACTGTGAAACATGGAGGTGGTCGCCTAATGGTAAGGAGCTGCTTTTTATAGTATAGTGTCCGTTTGACTCATCGAAAATTCGGAATAATGGACAGATTCGTCTACAAAGATCTATTAGAGACGGTGATGCTACCATATACCGAGGATAATATGCCACTTTTATGAAAGTTCCAGCAGGATAACGACCCAAAACACGCCTCTCACGTAGTAAAGGATTGGTTCCGAGTGCAAAATGTGCATGTTATTGGGTGGCCAAGTCAATCCTCGGACCTCAATCCTACCCAGAATCTCTGGGGTGACCTTAAAGGAGAGGTAGGAAAGACTTTCTGCCAAAATAAAAAGATATTTTCCAAAAGACAAGGTATAATATTCCAATTGGAACGTTTCCCAAGTTAATATCCTCCAGGCCAAGACGAATAGAGAAAGTCCTGGCAAAAATGGCGGATATAGCGGCTATTAGCTGCCAGATACTTAGTTTAATATAAAACATAACAAAAAATAGTGAAATATAGATTTTATTTAAAGATTTCTCTTTGCACACCTATTATTATGACCAGCTAAAATTGTCGATTTTAAGGATATATTTAATTTACTTGAATATGAAGGACTTTGTGAAACTTTTTTACTTTTTGTTTTAAGACAATTAAAAAACGTTTCCAAAAACCTTTGATTTGTTAAGATTGGACAAGAGGTGGCGGAGAAATCACAAATTAAAAACAGAAAAAATAACACACCTATTATATTGTCCATGAGTGTATATATATAAAGTATCTAAATGTGCGACTCTCCCAACGAAACAAGATGACGTCAGCTGCCGGCAACTGAAACCCCAGCCCAGACATAAAAAAATTTCTGTTTGCTTTAACAATTTCTAACCGATTTTCGTAACTGAGTGCCAGCTCGTTCTCTGTGCCATTTGTTGTTCTTTATAATTATTGTGTTCTGGTGATTATTTCAATCTTATCAGCTGGAGGGGACTTCACTAAGCCCCCCCATTCGTCATCCCCAGCTAAATACAATACTTATATCTCTCTTTATTTTTTGGCATTTTCATTAAGTTAATTTATACGAAGCACGCCGCTGCTGACACACAATTCTCGGCTGTCCGGAGGTGTGAGCAAAGAAATATTACACAAAATTAAATATAATAAAAATAATTCATTTATTTTCAAGCCCAATTGAAATTCTCAAGCAGTTTGCATAAACCACAAGGCTTAATTTGCATTTCTACACGACTAAAAATATAAAAAAAAAAATGAACAATGCTTGGCAAAGCAAAAAGTTAATGAAGAAACGAGAAACCGTCACTCATCAACGCAGCAATCGCAGGTGTCAAGTATAAAAAATGCAAAATAATAAAAAAAAACAAAACATTGGTTAAATATTTGAGGTTGAATTTAGCTTGGAGTGCCTACGGAAGAGCACAAAAGATTGGTGATCGATGAGATGTCGGAACCTGTCTAACGGCTACTTGGCTAAATGACACGAGTTTCGGCTAATGGACCCAACCCACACAATCCCCCCTTCGATTCTCCCTCTGTCCTCCTCTAATTTACTCACCTCAAAGTGTACAGCAAACTCATCGAAGAGACCCTTGAGATCCCGCTGATTGCGCAACATCAATGGCAGAATCTCCTGTTCATGGAGCTCCAGTATCTCCGCAATGTTGCCCAGCAGCAGCTTCTGCTTTGCCTCACCACTCAATCCCTCTGGCACATCCTCCACATCCTTCAGTTGGCCATAGTTCAGCATTCCCTTCTTCAGATTGTTTACATAGTTCACCTCCGTCTGGATGAGCTCGTCAATGATAAAGCTGATCTTCTTGGAGGCATAGATCTCGGTTTGATCGCAGGGAAACAGATTCTCCAGCGAGAGTGTGTCCTCATCTTCGTGGCTAAGTATTTAATTATTAATTTTAACCAACTCAATTACCAATAAACCGCTAACAAGAGTGAGTGTTGTGTACTTACTACTCATCGCCCAGGGTCTCAAAGCTGAGCGTGTGCGAGTGGAAAGTGTGGAAACCATTGTGTGAATATCGGTGTGTCGGAGGAGATGGATTCGACGCACAGGTGCTGCTGATGGAACTCAATGAGATGCCGCTGCAAACAAATGTAACAGAAACACAAAAACAACAAGCCATGAGAGTAATGAAAGGGACTAACAAAAATGTAGGAAATATGTTAAATAACATTTAATAACTTAACGATAAGTATATCAGGCATCGAACATAAATTATATCAAGAAAGTGAAACCCAAATTATATCTCAGATATAACCACCACACATAACCACTTCCTCTATAAACGTAAACAACTTTTGATATCTTTTAATAACTTTCTTCCGCTGCTAGCAGAGTTAAAAATAAAAAATTCTTTCTTATCTATAATCAGTCTTGCAAATTAACATGTTTATAAAGCATGTCATGAACTCGATCATCAATTACCCTGAAAAAGCCTTAACATAATCCCAACGTATACGTTATCTTATCACGTATACGCACAGTGGGCAGTAAATCTAAACCGTGCCAAAGGTCGGACATGCCATTATATACGATTTTTATACGATGATTAAAACAATGAACAGCTGTCAGATGGAGTATTGTGTAGGAGGGTAAACACACAAAGAATTTAACCTTACCTATCATTATCCAGCAAACTGACTTGCTTCTCCAGCAGCTTGCCGTTGGAGCTCGTTGGTGACTTTGGTGGCGTGGTGGCTATCGGTGAGCTGGGTGACTCCAGTATTGGACATTCCTTTGCTGGCGCCTTGTCAACCACATCGGTTGACTTGGCATTATTATCGGCTTTATCGTTGAGTAAATGCAAATAAACGTTGAGCACTTGCACCAGAAATATCACCAGAAATGTCAGCGCCACGGAAATCACATCGAACCAATTTAACGTGATCAAAGTCAACTCCATTTTGGCTGATTTCTATTTTCACAGCTTTTTTTCTATATAGATTTTTGGGGCACTTAACATAACCACCGACGGATTCGACGCATTTTTATTATCGAAAGAGATACGGCCAACACAGACTGATCCGCTGCGAATCAAACGCGAAACTCGACTGAGCGAAATCAACGCTGAGCAATGGCACAGCGGGAAAAGCTTTAAAAGCTTTGGGACCGATCGGTCGCTCTTTTTTGTGGTTTCTCTTATTTAATTTAAATTTAAATACAAATTTATATACAAAAAATACAAAACTTGACCACGCGCTGAACACTTTGTTTGTAAACATCGAAAAACGATCTGAAACTGTGAAAATCATTTCAATGTCTGGCATTGGAATAGAATTCCACAGAGCCTGTAACACTTTTGCTTTCATCGTGACTTTATGGCCGGGGCAATAATAATTCCATTTAATTGTTTATGATTCCATATTTGCATATCAATTATGGGGCTTTTGGCTAATGGTCGGACAATAACTGTGATTATAGCCACTACCTATAATCGTGGACATTGATTTTGCCTTGAACTTTGGTGTAGATTTTTTGCGTAGTTTTTGTGGAACGCAAACTGGTTAAGTCACACTCTAAATAGAGTTATAAATCAGAAACCAAATAGTTTTTAGACAGTTTAGAGGAATTATACGTTAGAGATGAGAATAAATTTATATAGAAAATTTTAGTGTTTATTTTTAATGCAAAATTCGATAGTATCTAAAGATAATTTATCTATTTTGAATATGAAAGTAATTGATATTTAATAAAGGCATTGATTTTTGAACCTTTAAATACTTCATTTGGCTATTTTTTGTTAATTTATATTTAAAATATTTTTTAAAATAAACCCTTTCTATATTTTTAAACCCATTTTGTTGACATTCTCAATTTTTCCTTTACGTAAACCTATACTACACATTTTCCCCTTGATACACTTCCCTAATTTAATTATATTTCCGTTTTATATAACGTTTAAGAGAAACAATTACTAATTGTTTTGAGTTTTTTTTTTGCGTTGATGATCTCATAAAGATCACCGGAAAACCGACAATTGTCATTTGCATTTTGCGAATTTCACATGTTAAATTGCTCACATTTTATTGGCTTTATTATTTATACAATTGATTTTTTAGACAATCGGCGGAGGAGGAACGTATAATTGAAATCAAAGGCATACCCCTGATGAGGCAACAAAGAACAGTGGGAATTATAAATAAACATTGAGCACTTCTGGGCGCTATTGATGAGCAGCAATAATAATTGCTTACATTTATTTATATGCGCCATTTGTTTATTTTTATACATTTTCTTAGTGATGTCACGAAACAAGTTGTTCGCTGTTTCGAGTATTCCGTGTCGTATCTTTAACAGTATAAAGAGTGATGAGGTAGACGACGGCATGGAGGAGGCGCACAACAGCTCCTCACGTCGGGCTCCCATGACAACGCCGATGGCGTGCGACCTTTCCATGATAGATTCATTTGTTTTGACGTCTGTGAAGCGTGTGATTTCGCGCTGGCAGAAAGTGGAAGGAAGTGCCAGATATTCCCAAAAATAATTTACAAAATTCAAATCATATTTTTAAAATGAAAAGCTGTGGGAAAATGTACAAATAATGCCTTATTTAGGTGGAACCAGTGTTTGGTTTAATCTTGAAATTCTTGCCTTTCTGTAAATATTTATAGGACATCTAACTTTAATTAATTACAATTCAAATGAATAAACAATATTTTTAAAGCATTTACCATTTTATTTATAACATTTCCTCTACAAATTGTTTTATTTTGGCTTAATAATATTATATTTTAGTTCATTAATAATTGATAGTTGATATATACACAAAAAATAATAACTTAACAAGCTCGGCACAAGAGAAACGAAAGTTCAACGAATTACAGTTTGTGACAACAAAAGTAATACAGGAATATTTACACTTAAAATAACTTTAAACTTAAAATACAAAGAATATTTGGTGATTTAGCATTCAAATCGAAGGGAATTTGCTGCAGTTTGCAACAAGCGTTGAGCAGAAATTTGAAACAATTTCGAATGTTGAATAGACTCGGCCTTTCTGGCCCTGAGGCATGGGATTAGGGATTCCCCCTTCTTACTATCACTTAAGATTTCCCACAATCTGGCAAAGATCCTTTCTCTCTAGAGTGATTTCTTTAGGATCTATGAGGCTGCATACCAAGTGGTGCGATTACTGATGGTGTCTTCATCTGGTTTCGGCATTATCCAAATGTTGCCAATGCCACTGTCTGAGCTAAAGCGATTCGAGTCGCGATACAGTGAAAAACTAGGTGCTTTCCGGTGCAAATGATCGTTCTCCCGGGAATAGCGCTCCTGCAGCTTTGCCCGCTCCTCGTTGGCATAATTGTTGATCATATCCCTGATGAGGTCCAGCCAAAGGGCGATCTGTGTGGGATCCGCGGTGAATTCGCACTCCTGCTGCTTTCTGCGCTCATAGTACAGCGTAAAGGACTTGGTCTTGGCCGAAATGCCAATGTGCTCGCAGGGATAGCGACCATGGAAGAGCAGGCTCTTGCCTTTGATCTCCGTGTAGATGATGCATTTGTCGAAAATAAAGACCTTGGCCCGATAGCTGCGCTTTAGCTTGTGATCGATCACTTGGAACTCGTTCACCTTGCGGAATTTGCCCTGGTAAAAGACATTGAACTGGAAGAGAGTAGTAAAAGTTTTTTAGAAATCTGCCAAACGATGTGGTGAACTTTCTCTTACCTCATGACAATCCACTATGTCATTGATATTCTCCGATTCATTTGTGGTGGTCAGCAGGGAACGCAGGCGCTTCTCCAGCCGGCAGCATGATTCAATAAGTGGCTTCATCACTATATCACGGTTTTTAAAAAAGGTCTAAGGAGGTTTTTTTTTGGTAAATTTTAATTAGTTTTCTGGGCAAGTTTCATTGTTAAAATTGTCTTACATTGATAAACTGTGTGAGGAGCAAAGGATAACGTGCCATGCGCTGGATGGGTTGAACCAAAAAGCTGTTAATGCCCAACTTATCATCGCGTTCCAGGCGAATGCTCTGAAATTTAAATAATTATACAAAAAATTAACATGCTATTCAGTTAAATATTGTATTTAAAACTCACAGTAAAGTAGTTTTTGTACAGATCGCACAGCTTAAGAGACTTTTGCTTATTCATGGTAAAGATCACATAGCCGTAGAAGCAGTTTTGCTAAGGGATTAAAGGAGATAAAATTAGTAACTAAATTATACAAATATTCAATATTCAATATTCAACACTCACGTCCAGGAACTGTAGAAACTCATCGAACAAACGCTTAAGATCCCTTCGATTGCGCAGCAGCATGGGCAGGAACTCATCCCGATGGAACTCGGCTATCTGCTCGATATTTCCAAACAAATCGTACTTCTTGCCACGCAGACCCAGTGGCAGATCCTTTCGCTGGAAGATGTTGCCATAGTTCTCGAGGCCCGTATAAAGGTTATTTACATAGGCCTCCTCCGTCTTGATTAGCTCCTCCAAAATGGGATGCACGCACTTGTCGCTCTTGTCCCGCAGCTCGATCTCCACCTCCTCCTCTCTGATAAATAATATTAGAATATTAATTTAACTAAATATAATTAAATGCAGTACTGATACTCACTCATCTTTTGGCTGGTACACCGAATGAAACTTGCCCACGACATGCTCGTTTGTTGTGCCAATAATTTCAGTCTTTCGTCTCGGCGTTGAACGATAGTTTCTAGGGAGGGGAAACAAAAAGGGGATTTACATTAAATTTAATACTTCTTATCTGAGACTTAATAAAAATAACAACACCCCCAGACAAGAACAATAACAACAACAGTGATAACTATTTAGATAAACCCCCGCGGAAGCTCTTCGGATGAATCAGCCTCGCAAGAGGCTCTACAAAATGATAAGAACCGTGGTGGTCGGTGGTAACCTTTAAGCGTCGGGAAACAGGCCTATTTACTATCATGCTCGCATGTTTAATGAGTCAGAGCGACGACTCCATGCGCGAAGGCCTTATTCCGTGTTGGGCAACAAAGGGGTTTCCTCCTTCTGCGTAAAGATACTCAAGGCCTCGTCAAATAGCTTAACCGTTTGATGCGTAATATACAAAATAAAGTCCAATTTTAGGATGATGACCCAGGCAATAATGATCAATAATGCCATGGACAAGGTGGTCACTACGAAGCCAGTGAGCTGAAATAATACTTTGCAGGATTTGCCATGGAAAACCAAATGAGAAGCAGGAATATGGTACAGACCCCATCAATGCAGCCTTCGCGATAATGTAAATTGAACGAGTCCGCGGATTCCTTCACATTAAACGAGACTTCGGATGGATCCGGTGTCCCAGAATACTCTGATCCCTTAAGGACCTCTATCGTGTCGTAATCTACCTGCTTGCCTTGGGGTAATTCGTGAGCGTAATTCTGCGAATCCACATCTTTGGAGGCACTAACTCTGGAGGAAGGCCGTGGCGAATGTGATTTTGCACGCTGTGTTTGGGGGGGGGCAACAGTTCCACTGCTGGTGGAGGTAAGGGAGCGCTGCGATCGGTGCCAAGCCTCCAGACTGTCCGCACTGGAAAATTCTGGCTGGGAGACGTCCTCGCGGGAACGTTTTGTACGAGGTACAGGCGGTATTGGCTTCTTCTTTCTCCTACGAGGCGGGAAGGGATCATCCCTGGTGCTAGTTCCGGCGGATACAGATTCAGACATAGCCAGGCTCCTAGGTGGGGGCTCCACTTCCACCCATATACGCTCCTCCCATTCCGCCAACTCCTCATCGGAGATACGGCGTTGCCTAAAGGCTACCAAATTCTCATTGGAGACACTGCGTTGCTCAGAAGCTCTGCGGGTTTGAAGCCGCGAGAAAGGCTTCTCCTTGTTCTCTTCCTGATCTTTCTCGGAGCCATCCATAGTCGAGGATGGAACTGGAACTGCTTTAAGGCAAAACCTGATTTCCAGAGACACATTTTACGATTTTAGTCATATTTAGTTTCCCGCCAGCTTGGACTCCACAATGCTTGCCTGCCCAGTCTCCGATTTTTTGTTAGTTTTTCTTTTAGGATTTTCCACTCACAAACCTGTTGGCGAAAAGTGCTCCAAAACTCAATTAACACTTTGCCAATTAAGTTTCGACAGTGCGAGTGTAGTTTGTTTTATGGCCAGGCTCGCATAATTTGATTTTGACACCGAAAAGGAATCTCAGCGACCGCGAAATCTCGTTACTCCAGATTGGACAACGAAGGCTGAACCTCTAATCTATTGTAAATGATATAGTGTATATATATTTTACAACCCTTGCTAGGTAAAGTCTGCTATTTGAGTGCAAAAAAATTGCAAAAGTTGCAAAGAAAACTAAATAAACAGGATTTATTTATAGAAGCTGCTTGAGACGAAATGATTATTACTGTTAAAACTGCTTTAAAATGTGAATCATATGAAACGTAAAATAAATGGGGATATCGCTGTGATACAGAGAACCTTTTTATAAACAATTTTCAAAGAAATATAATTTGATTTCACATTTTACTTTGTTCTTTGGGTTTCTATCGCTTGCTTTTTATTGTAAACAATGTTACTTATGAACTTTTATTTTAATATGGAAACTACTATAATTATATTCGTTGAGTACTCAATTTGTATTCTTTTAGTTTTCACTTAGAATTCATTTTTTCAACATTTAAAATTGTTCTATTTATTCATTAGACATATGGCATTCATTTTACGTTCATTTATTGTTCATTTAGTGTTTATTAAGTTGTATTTAGTGTTTTTTTTTTAGTTAGTTTTAGTTCTTTAGTATTCATTATATCCCATATCTATGCATACACTCTTCTCATAAATAGTTTTATCTTTAGGATTAAAACAATCTTAGCAGATCACTTTTCATGGGGCACCTTTTATAAAGTACATATTTCGAAACGAAAAAAAAACCCAGAATATCAGATAATAAAAATCGAAACCATTGCAGCACCTGAACTTTTGTAAGTAAACTCAAGTTCTCGTATCCCGCCCACTCCGATAAGGCTTATCAGTAATAAAAAAAAACACGCACACACACACACTCACCTTGGAAAATCGTTGCGCATTTTCAGCGGCGAGGTGAGCTCTCCCTTGGACTGATCTGCACTTATGGAACGATGGACATGCTGCTGCTGCTGCTTAGACACCTCGACCTCCTCACTCGGTGGCAGCACCTCCGAGGTGGTGCCATCCAGCACATATTCCCTGCCCACGACAGCATGTGGATCCGTTTCAAAGTCAGAGATCTGGTCCACTTCATCCTCGGAACGCACCTCATCGATGCTAGTGGCGGGAATGCTGCGTATGGAGCTGCTTCGGCTGCTGCTCAAACCAAGGCGGCGGATGCCACGCGGCGGTGTGGGTGGCGGTGTGCCATGATCCTCGAAGGAGGGATGACGACGGTTCTCCAGCAATTTGAGACTGTTCCGCTCCTGCTTCAGGAAAATTACATTGCCCTTGAAGTTCTCGAAGCGGTGCACCTTCTGCCGGACATCCAGCCAGGCGGGATCGGGTGTTTGTGGTGACACTGGTGGCTCCTGTGGCGGGGTGGTATCCACTCCACCTCCATTCTCCGCCGCCGCGGCGCGCATCTTGAGCAGAGAGCGGCGATTGAAGGCGCTCTCCGTATCGGAATTGACGGAGTACGAAATGTGTAGCGAGCTGGAACTGCTGCTGCTGGCTGAGACACTATCTCTCCGTGCGGCGTCGACGGACTCCGGCTGGCTACTAACCAGCGTGCTGCTATGCCGCTCCTGCTCCGCTGCCTGATGGCTGATCCGGCGGCGCGAGTTGCGTTTGTTGAAGTTGCGGTTGCTGAGATTGCGCTCCCGGCGGAAGGGCAGCGGACTGAGATCTTCGTCGGCCATTTTGAGTTTGTCTCCGCCGATAAGAGTTATCCGGTGGTCTCTCGCTCCTCTCTGTCTCTCTTGCAGGGGGTTCTCCGTCTCCGTGGGGCTCTCCTGCTGTACGCCTTCCGATTCTCCGCAAAGTGGAAAATTCACTTGCTCATTATCGCACTGAGCGAAATTCTGTTCTCAGTTCTCCCACGAATTAAATATTTACGGCCAGTTATTTACCTTTGCTTTTATTTTTTTGTTATTTTGTCAAGCAAGTGCGGTATATAAAATGTTTATCTTATTTTTATTTATTTTATTTGCAGCTTATTTTTTTGAGTTTTTGTGTGTGGAAACACGTATTCGTATCTTTTTGTGTGTTGGCGTCAACTGTTGTGCTTTTTTCCCTTTGCTTTTGATTCTTAATTCGTCGCTTTATTGCGCTGCAAAAATAAAAACAGAAACAAATTGTAATTAAAGCGATTTATCGTCAAAAGTATTATAAATAAAGTCGTATTAAAGTCGATTTGAAAGAACTAATTAGACATGTTTCGAAGCCAATGCAAATTGTGGGAAGGGAATTAAATCATTAACGAACTAGGAAATCCAAAAATTTACCTTGTTTTATAGTTAATCTTAAAGATAATTTAATAAATGATTAGTTAAAATATTAACAACAACGAAGGTCGGGGTATTGCATGTCAAAGAAAATTTCATAATTATTTTTATTAACTAAGATAAGTTTAATGTGTGTTTTATATGATCTTTTTATATGATCTCTTATTTATTTGATCTTTTTATTTTTTTGAAATATTTTTTTATACTTTAATTTAAAAGATTAATCCCCTTTCTTTCTGCAGATGCTTAAATATTTGCTTAGAATTTAGCTAAAAGACAGCAGAAGACTTTATTTTTATGACAAATGACGTCAAGTTGTCGTAGATCGGTTCGAGTGCGACAGAGAGCCAGCTATGGTTTTATATGCATAGTCACACATTCTCTGTATAGTTAATTATGTGTGACGTTGCTTTTGTTGTTCCTACTGTGTTTTATTTAAGCAAAAAACAAGTACAAAGCGCTCGCAAAACCGCAAATGAGGCACAACAAAAAAAACAAATAGCAAATGAAGAGTGAACGGCTTGCCAGCTCGCTCGATAGGAGGAAGTACGAAGTTCCCTTGAACAAAAGAAAGTGGCAAAAGTCGCTGAAATGCAACATTTCAATTCCGGAATTGCCTCCAGGCGGCATTTTAATGTGTCTTTGGTACTGAAAGATCTTCAAATCACCAGGTTATATCTTTGTTTTTTAATTAGCTTCAGGTGAGTTGCATTCCCTGTTTTTGTTTGGAGCCTTAGCAGTCTTATTTTGGGGATTTAAAGAACGACTTTAGGTTGCTCCTAAATTGTTTATTAAAATTTAGTTTAGAAATTGAAGGAAAATATTTAGGAAGTCCCTTTTTTATTTTCGTCCTATAGTTTAACCACCTTTATGATAATTTATGATAGTCATTAAGGCTTTTTTATGACCCAGTTAGATAAGTTCAGGTAAACCCTAATGGATGCACTCTCTCACCCTCCTCCTTTGAGCATAATCTTATCAAGGCTTCCATATTTCTGTATGGGTTATACAACTTTATTGGAACAATCGAATATACAAACTAAACAAAAAAAGATAAATAAGAACTTGTGTTATCTTTAATGATTCATTGATACCTGCCTTTATTTTGTACATTGACAAGCTCTACCTTTCAGGGCCTAGGTCACAAGTACCTTTAAGTTCAAGAAAAGATAATGGATTTTGTGTGTTAATAGAACTCCCAGCGAAGGGGGATTTTGCAAACGTTATTTATAGTCAGACTGGCAACTGGTTATGGCCGCCTAATTGGCCATTTAGCGTCGTCACATGCAGGTTTCATTGTTTGTTAACCGAAAATTTTATATTGATTTGGTGCTAATAGGGAATACATATATAGAAAGCTGAGTACTTTCATTGGTGCACTCTCTTTTTTTCAGCTAGTTATCTTTATGTCGTTCCCCTTGTTTATCGCAATCTCACATTTGAATGGGTTTTAAAGCCACTTCTTGGAATTTCCGGTGCCCACTATTAAAGTCCCAATAATCGTGAACCGGGGAGTTTTTTCTATGTGTGTTTCGTGTTTCCTATCTAAATGATGTTTATCAAATCGATTTGATAGAGAATAAAGCCAAATAGATAGATGGGAGCCTTGGAGTTATACATTTTTCATACACATTTTGATGATACGCTCGTTGCCGCAGCTAACAAAATACAGGGTTCTATATATGTGCGTGTATATCTATCTGGCTGTGTTACTGTTTAGTCAGCCGATTACAGAGATACAAATGAACAGAACGGAATACTGTCTAAAAAGTGGGGAAAAACGCTCGTTACTGACACGGCTTTGCACGGGAATGATACTAAAGTCTAAGCCCCAAGTAGTTTATATTTGAAAACAGATTTAAGTTAAAAATAGAGGGATTCGTGGAAATGTTTAATGATTTTGTTTATTTATCTACTTTATATTTGTTTTTATTTTGAGTGGCATATGGAGAAACAGATTTCTGCTTAACTTTTTCATGTGTTTGATTAACTTTAAGTTTAATTGATAAATTCCAAAACATTTTTAAATCAAGCTTAAAACTGTTACCATTTCCTTGTTTGTTTATCAAATTATACTTTAAGCTTTATAATAAATTCCAAATCGATTTTAGCTAAACAAAAAATAAAGTCACTTTTTCTTTGTTTATTTATTTAATTATAATTTGAATTTGAATTTGATTTCTGGTTTTTCGCACTGTTGATAATTTGTGGGCACGTGTTAATGAGACAGTTTTGTAAGCTCGTGCAGACCAAGATACTCTTTTAGCTTTTCGATTCGCTTCACTGCCCTGGCCTTCTAGATATTCACTTGCCAATTTTGGCACTTACATTGTTGTCTTCTTCTTCTTTCTTTTTATCGTTATTATTCCGCTGGTTTAAGGTCGCGGGTTCGAGCGTGGCCCACGCGGCGTATACGCAATGTCGACTGTAGACTGTTATTGGCAACGATCGGCGAGAGAGAGAACGCGTAGCGGTACGTTCGCTCACCTGCGCATTTGAATTCGCACTGAATGGCGGTATTCGTAGTGCAACAGGTGCGAGAATTATCGGCTCTCGCGATCTCACGGCTCTCTCTATGCACATATTTACTTTTCCCTCGCCGTATCTTTGTGCCTCTCTACCAGGTTTTAACCGTTTGCCCGGCGTATTAGTTATAATTTTTTTTATGTGCTCGCCTTTTTTTTTAATATTTAGATTGCTCTCGCGGGCTTAGCGGTTCCGTTCTGTGTCGCATTTTCCACAGCAAATTATTGTCATAATTCCGTCAGCCAATCCCCTCCGCCACCGCTGCCGCGTCGTAGACCAAAGCGTCGGCTGGCGTGTTTCTTTTGAGTTTCTTTATTTGCAGAATGCAACTGCAGGCGGCATAAATTCTTAATTAGTGTGAGATACACCTGCAGAATTATTTTTGCATTTTCTAAAGGAAAATAAATAAATATAGAACGACTTTTCTTTCAAATAAAATAAATCTATTAAAACACAATCAGAAAATAAAAATAAATAAAATACAGTTTAAAGTTTAGTTGATTGATTACTTTTCAAAACTCTAGGGATTTAAAGTCATTTAAATAAACATTTGTTGTATTCTATTCAGAAATTTGTACGACATATTTAATATATTTAAAATTTGTTTAGAATTATCTGAAACAGGTTTTTAACACTCCCTAGTTTCTGATATGTTTCACAATGCTATCACCTCTTTTATTTATGTTTTTAGCTCCCAAAATAATATTAATTTTAATTAAAAAATGTATAAACTTTAAATGTATTTTATATTACAATTCTAAACACAATAATTTTATTTTCTTTCAGTACATTGTACTCTATAATCCCAAGCAAAAAACCGAAAAGAAAAGGAATGCGAGAAAAATTCCCCCACAACCTAGCAGTCTGGCTGGCTAAGAATCAAAAATGAAACGAATATATATATATATTTCCCTGACTAACTGGGCAGACTTCAGACTTTCCCAATCCAAGGAGACTATACCAAGCGTTGAGTTTCCCTGTGATTTGTCATTAACGAGTATTCCTCCACCTGTTTCTCTTTTAATTTTGCATTCGTCAGCGTATTTGAAATATGTCTGCGTTATCGGCCGTGATTGCCATATCTTATCAAATAGGGTCTTGTCCGCAATCGGAAGAGCTGGGTAAACACGCCGCCGCATTAAAGGCCACAAATCGGCCATTTGTCGCGGTTTTTAGACCGATTCTCCCAGAATTGGCTTGTCTTCTTGGGGGGAGGTTGCTGGGCCAATTCTTCATCTCTCTTTCTTGCAACTTTCTGCTTATCTTTGCGCATTTTCGAACGTTCGCCGCCTGGCCAATATAACACAAAAAAATTGTGAAATCTGCGGCTAAGAATTCTGCTTAATTGTGGGAGTCCCAATGAACTGGTGAAATCAATCGAATTTTATGGCATTTATTTTTGGTAGAACCCAATCGAAGTCCATTTTATTAAGTGTGTGAGAATCACATTGTTTATGAAGTTCGAGAAGGTTGCAATATAAAATTATTAACATTTATTAATATTTATAAATATTAAAAATATATTTTAAAAAATATATAGTAATTATCATTTCCAAACATATTTAATAATTTAGTTTAATAAATATGAATTTTACGTTTTCCATTTTTGTATCTTATATCTTGGCACTCTTAAATGTTTTTTATATATTATTGACTCAGGCATTTAATTTAGGAAACTTTCCTACACACATATATATATATTATACAAGTTTTTTGATTTATTTAACATCCTGTTAAATCCGTTAAATTTTATAAATGAATTACAAATAATAAAATAACGCTCACCTTGCAGAGTCCAAACCCTCTTAGCCAAGTTCCTTACTTTTGTTTAGAGTTAGTGTCGGCAGAGGTCGCCACTGTAAAAAATGTGCGAAGAACGTGAAGAATTAGTAACATTTTTTTAATATTTAGTTAAAAATTTTATTTTCATTTAGTTTCAAAAAAATAGATTATTTTTTATTGACCATATCTAATAGATAACAAGAAAGGAAGCTAACTTCGGCTCACCGAAGTTTGTATACCCGTGCAGAGTTTAAACAAAAAATTAAAAACGAAATTCTGAAATAATAATTTGTTGCCAAATCTCAAATTTGATGGCAATGGTTTGAAACACGGCTAAGCTATGGTTATTTTTATTTTCCTGATTGTTCCTATGGAAGCTATAGGATATAGTCAGCCGATTTTCATGAAATTAAAATCAAAATTCAGAAATACTAAAATATGGCTAAATATCAAATTTGGTGAAAATATGTTGAAAACTGACAAAGTTATGAATTTTTCTTTTATTTTCCTGATTGTTCCTATGGAAGCTATAGGATATAGTAAGCCGATTTTCATGAAATTAAAACCGAAATTCGGAAATAATACTAAATAGGCAAATATCAAATTTGGTGAAAATTGGTTGAAAACTGACAAAGTTATAATTTTTTTTCGTAGATTTTTCCGATTGTTCCTATGGCAGCTATATGATATAGTCGTCCGATCCAGCCCGTTCCGACATATGTACGAGTGAGAGTATATAGAAGCCTAACTGCAAAGTTTCATTCAGATATCTTTAAAACTGAGGGACTAGTTTGCGTAGAAACGGACAAACGGACAGACGGACATGGCTAGATCGACTCGACGGTTGATCCTGATCAAGAATATATATACTTTATACGGTCGAAGATGCCTCCTTCACTGCGTTGCAAACTTTTGACTGAAACAAATATACCCTGCAAGGGTATAAATATATGATATTTTTAAATATATATTTTTAAGGAACATTTGAATCCAATTTTGATGTACATTTTGTACAAATATTTTGTCAAAATATTTAAGTAGTCGACTTTAATAAATTACAAAAATAATTAGAAATAAATTAATAATAAAATAGAATACACAATTTTTATGCTCACAATTTCATGGTGTAACGTTTCCAACTTGTTATGTGCTCAAAATTGTAGCCAAAATTGTTCTAAATGTAGCTCCAACAAAGAGTCATCAGAGCGTCAATCTGCAGAACTGCGTCCACATAAACCTCAGCGATGTGGCTCCAATCCAGGATAAGGATTCAGGATTCTAAATCCACTGCAAGACACCATGAAATGGCAGTTGAAGTACATCTTATGATCATCATTAAACTAAGCCACTTGGCAAAGAGCAACTCCATTTCCAAAAGGTTCATCTCGACAAGGTTCCTATACATTACCCTAGAAAAACAAGCTTACAAAAGTTATTAACAAAAGACTCGAACGCTAGCCATACATATTTCAGCCACGATTTCCACAAATATTTAATACACACGTTAGCATTTCACATGGTTTATTAAATTGTGTTTTATTGTTGGTATTTCCTTTTGTTTTTTGTTCACATTTTCAAATACATTTATATGAATAAATATATCATTTATATTACTATTTTTGTGGTTTCATTATCATCCGTTTCTGCAATGACACCATAACCATTCGCTTTTTTCATTTAACATGAGTATATATGGCTATTTTAAATGGGAATCCATTTTTGTTCACTTCGATGTGAAATAATATGGGGGAAGGAAGTTGCAAATAGTGAATGTTATTCTTTAGCTAAAGTAATAATTCTGCCATTGAGCTAGTTTTATTTGTGTTTTTGCTTCTGTTTTGCTTTTTCGTGTGTGAGGACGATTGTAATAATAGTTTGCTATTTTCCGTTGAGTAAGCGTTTAAGTTAAATAATAATATAAAACGTAATTGTAAATTATATAGATACATATTTAACATTTTGTACTTCTTGTTGTTCGAGTGTTTTGTTTCCGTTTCCGTTTCGGTTTCCGTTCATCCTTTTTCTGCATGTTATCAATTTATATCCATAGCTATCGGTTTCCGTTTCTTGGTTGGTTTCCACTTTTTCGACTGAATTTTTGCACATTTACTAACAATTGCCCGCATTTAGTTAATTTTTACAATAATTATGTTGCTTTTAAATGTGTTTCTTTTTTTGTTTTTGCACAACCTTTGCTTATTTTTTAATAAATATGCATTTTGTTTTTTAGTTTTTTTTTCGTGTGAAGTTTTTGTTTTCCTTTTTTTCTCACTGACTTAGTACAACAATAATTATATAGTAAGAAATAAATTAATGGTTTTTTATTATTTTTTATATATATATATATAGCTGCATATATGAGTTTGTTGATTTTTGTTTTATTTTGTTTTTTCGAAAACACTTAAATTGTTTTTGTTTTTATCTAGCCCCTTGCTCAAAATGCCTTGACTTTGTGCCATTTTATAAACGGCCAAAAGTGCTCAGCATTTTAGTCAGAATTACAAATTGTTTCGCTTTCTCGATTTATTTGGATTTACAAAAGAAACGCACAGCGCGCAGTGCTTCGGTATTTGTTTTGGTTTGGCGACTCCTTTTTCTAATCCTAAGCCGGGGTTTCTTTTCTATGGTTGGGGGAAAAGGTAACCAAGGTATTCGAAATCAAACGGGGCGGAAGTATTTTGGCAAAAGAAATATTTTGAATCTTCATGAGCCCTAAGAAGAGACAAAAACATCCTTTTTAGAATTTAAACCATAATAATAATTATTTTAAAATTAAATCTCGTATTAAGTAACAATTGCTGATCGCGGTGAACCACAAAGGTTGAGCACTGCCGCCGCGTCTTTTGCAGGAGTAGGAGTCGAAGACAATTTGTAATTCTTGCTCAAGGTTCTCAGAAGATTTGTTCCTCCTTCTTTCTTAGTTTGTGTGTGTGTTTTTTTTATTCATTTTGCGCTTCAGGTTGCTGTTTTGTTGGTTTGAACTTTTCGTGTGAGTTTTGAGCGCGTGACATTGACATTAACAAATTGGAATCGCGCAGAGAAAATAGCATTTGAATATATATGTATTTAGTTCTCGTTTCGCCTTTGCCTCGGCCTCGTTTTAATACTGTTCTCCAATTTCGAATTGTAAACAAGCAAGTGTAAGTAGCAAAAAACCCTAGAAACAACTTAAACTAAAACAAACATTGTACAATATTTGATCTCTAAAAAAGCCGGTTACAGTTAAAATTAAAAACAAAAATAGCCCGTTTATACAAAACTATTATTAAACGTAAATTACAATTTATAAAGTAAAATATTAAAAATAGATACGTAATCCTTCCCTTCTGCTTTTTGTATATACAATAAATTATGGCAATTCAAATGGAGTTTAACCGAAATGATACTGAAAGCGAACCAAGCCCCACTGTCACGAGTTAATTTCAAAGCTAAACTGACTGCTTATTCAACATTCAATCATATGCAGCAGTATTTTAGCTTCTAAACTTATTTATCAGCTGTTTGCCTTATTTATTTGCCTGAATTATTTTTTCCAGGAATTAGCTTAATTTCAGACATCTCAGCTAAAAATTGGGAATTCGTGTTTTTTTTCTTTTGCCTTAAGGAACCCAAGGCTTTGTTTACTTCCTACATATGCCCGAATGTCTCATCTTTGAACTTCTGCTCTTTCACCTGAGATCCCGCTGAGCTACGCTTGCCTGTTGTTAAATAATGAACGCATTCGCAAGAGTTTTTCCCCCTACAAGTCTGAAGATCTTACTCTCCATACACCTCAGCTAACTGCTTTGCAACTATGACATCGCGTTCCTCAGCTCAAACTGGATTTTTTAAAGTGAAAAGTTTAACTGTTTGAAATAAGCTCGTGAAAATGTGGCTTAAAGCAGTCACTCTGGGTTAAAGCCTAGAAAAGCAAGCGTCCGTAATCGTTTTGTGCCGCTTTCCTGCCGGTTGGCTGCATTAAATACGGCGGCGGCATCTCTTGCTGTGGAGCGCCCAAACTGTGCGACAGCTCCCAGTTGTAAAAGTGGCGCTGCGATTGGGATTGGGACTGCTGTGACTGCTTCTGCTTGGCACCCCACAACGGACGCTTGCTATGCTGCTCGTGGTGTTGGTTTTGAAATTCGCTTCTGGGCCTGGGGGGGTCATCATCGTGCTGTCCTTGCAAGCGGGCCTCCAAATGTCAGACATGCGGCTTGTGCTGGCCGCCGCAGAGACCGCAACGGATGCCTGCCCAGTGGCAGGCACGGAGCGGCGGATAGCACCACAGGCAGGGTACAAACAGCGAGAGGAGGGCCAGGCCCAGCCAGCGCTTGCTGCAACCGGCCTCGCTAACGCTGCAATCGCACGGATGTTGGGCAGTCTCGCCCTCGGCATCGCTCATGCAGTGGTAAATCATACAGCGGGCGCAGCCCATGCCGGAGATGCACTCGTAGCCGCTGCGAAAGGGATCCGGGGCATATTCGCAGGCCCCGCGACTGTTGAATTGCTCGCTGTACAGCTCGTGGCAGTAGCGACAGCGCAGGCGCGTCTCCTTCTTCAGTATATCGGATACGTTCGGCTTGTTCAGGGGCTTTTCCGCCCCAACACATCCTCCGGCACCGATTTGCACCGTTTGACCCGCTGCCATGGCCTGGGCCGCCTCCAGAGCGTTCCGTTTCTTCAACGCACTGATCGACTCCCGCCGAGCGTTGAGCACCTGCGCCCCCACCGGCTGGTCCACCACCGGATAGTTGTAATCATGATGGACCGATGTCAGCGTCACGTACGAATAGTTCTCGCTGGCCGCAATCTGTCCAGTGGCAGCCGCCGCCGGCGATGGAGCAGCCGATGATGGCGGTGCGTCTGGCGGCGATGTGGTGGCCGATGTTTTGTCCGTGGATATGTAGTGAATGGGCGGCGGTGGCAGCTTCTCCGAGTCAGAGTTGTTGCTATGCCGGTCGCTGACGCTTTCTGCGATAAAGTAAAAAATAAAATAAATGAGGTTACAGATTGTCACGAAATGGGAAATTCGCATGATTAATTTACTTACTGTGACTTTTCTCGCTGCCCTCGGGGCTCGAATGGATCTTTTGTAAACTTTCGCTCTCCACAGGTAAGTCCAGGGTCATGAAAACATCATCTTCGCCAACCGAATCATATTTGGTTAGCGGTGGGCATATTATCGTGGGATTCGATTTGGCCAGTCCTGAATAATGCAAAGAGAAACGGTCTTAAGTGGACAGGAAATATCATTAAATCTCATTTAAGGCGGAGAACACCCACACCCAAAAGCAGAGAATAGTTAAAGTTTCACAGAGAGAAAGATATATGTAGTTTATAGAGCATAAAATTGGAATATATTGATGTAAGCCAGAAAATCTTGAAAAGGAACTCCATAAAAAAAAAGCCGTAGTGACCTGTAGACTATATATACTAATTCACAACATACTTATGTGCTGGGAGCTTTGAAGTCCTTTCGCATTATTACATTATTTTCATTCAAAGCAAACAGCACAATTAGACTAAGTTAAAGTACGGCCTGAGCTTAAACACTTACCAATTCGATTGAAATGATAGATTTAAATGTATTGTTGATTTGTTGTTTGATTTTTTGTAAACAAATTTGCAATAATCCAATGTGAGTGTGTTTGGTGGTTATTATTTTGATAAGTTTTTGGTATTTTGTGGCAAAAGTAGAGCATAAGACATACGAAAAAGTTATATTTATATTAGTAAACGAAAGCAAATGCCAAGGCAGAGACAGATACAGATACAGATTTAGAGGCAGAGGCAGAAATAGAGGCAAAGGCTTGGAGAAAGAAAGGCAAGTAGTTGATGTTGGTTAGGAGGCGGTGAAAGGCAACTAAAGCGGGCTGACAGACAGAAAGCAGAGAGAGATAGAGAGACAGGATGTGCAAGCCGTTCGTTCGTTCATGCAACTAGCAGATAAAGGTGGAGCCGGGATAGGGTTTTACCATCGATCAGCTCGTTGTATGCGCGCAGGACGCCCTTATCAAAGGCCCGCGCATCGGCGGCCGTTTGAAATGTGAGTCCGTTCCGCTGCTTCCCTGCGCGCCAATGATGAAATGTGGGCATTACTTTGTAATACTTCAGATCACGATTGATCACACAGCTCAAGATTACCTAAAATCAAATTGTTGGATTAATATCTTCTGCAAATACTTCATTCTGACTCTCTACTCACGCTCTGATCGGATATCCTCTGCCCGTAGATGATGTAGTCATGACCCGATGCCAATGGGGATAGCCTAGCCCGTTTCCTAATGGAAACGTTGGCCAGGCCACCCCCGGCCAGCGGTAGCCAGCCCTCGGTGCTCTCGTCTCTGGTCATTACCTGTGCGCGTACTGTAACTAAGAAGTCGCTGTAAGACAGAAATCGAGAACGGAAAATGCAATTAGTTTCAGTTTTACAATAAATTGAAATGAACTTAATAATAAGACAAATGTTAGTACACGAAACGGATATATTTTATAGGAACCAATGAGACCTGCTTATCCTGCGTTTGAGGCTGAGTTTGGTGTATGAAACCGTTGCCATTGTAAAACTAACGATGGTTTTCAACGAATGCGACCCATAAAAGTCCCTGAGCTCCGTCTATATCTTGGAGAGGATAACCTACAAGTGTCACTAATTTGGCTAATTCAATTTTTCGGCCAGTCAAGGAAGCCATAGCAAGGATGCTAGTTGTTGCCACCTGCCGACTGCAAGCAGGACATTCTGAATCATCCGGACGAGAGTGAAAAACCAATGACAACTAAAAATAACACCAAGTCCTTCGGTTTAAAAATAAGAGAGAGCTCACTGCGCACACTGAACGAAAGGGAATGCTCCTAATGAATTCATTGTAAGCCTTAAGTCAAATTTTTAAGAGTTTTAAAAACTCCGCTAATTTCTGAAACACCCACAAATATAAAAAAATATCAGACTTATTTTTGATTATTAAAAACTTGAAAATGTTTTAATTAATCAGGGATACCAGAAATATTTTAAAAACCAATTTAAAAGTAATTGAAATGTGCCTTAAATAATGGAATACAATTGGATAAATATATTATTCAAAGCTACTGTAAAACTCAAGCTGTTTTATGATTATTTTGAGACCCAATGGCCTCCTCAACATTGATTTTTTCCAGTGTTTAAATGGGATTTAGGGGTGGCGAATATGCAAAATGATATTCAACATCCGGCTATGGGGAATTCATTCTTGAAAAAGGGCCGCAACTTCAGTGGTTCTCGTCTCCTTATGAATGAGGGTCATATCAACTGGAGTTGCTAGCGACCTGCGCACAAGTTTGAAATAAATTGAGTTTGGCGGGGCTTGAATTGTGGCAGCGGAGTTCCCGGGCAAATATCCCAGAGTTACACTTACAGGTTACTCAATGAAAAAAGCTCAATAAAAAAGGGAGTTGAAACTCCACTGTGCCGCCTGCCAGTGTGTTTGTTTGGGAGGGACGAGACGGGGAGCCGGAGGATTATGTATGTAAGGGGTTTGGCTGTGTGTGTGCGTGTGTTTGTGATATATACACATGCTTGTCCTAGTTTCGCTGGGGTTTTACAGAATGAATATTTTGTCGCGACGTCACACAGAGGCTCTTGGAAGCCAGAGAACGAGAACGGAACGGAATACCAGGACATGTCAAGGACTGCAGGGGCTTTCATATAGTTTTCATTCAGCTACGTCAGCTAGTCAAGGATATTCCGAGCCAGTGTGAATGAAAGGAAACTAAAGGAACTGCCCAGGGTCAGAGCATAGCGCATAACGGGTTTTCATTGACAAAGAGCGGCGCTAACGGTTCGCTCCGCTTTAGAGTTGCCAACCATTCGCAAAGCTGAAACAGGGTGTTGTCGAAATAAAAGCAAATCTACTACCAACTCCGCCAAACATAAAAAGGACATACCCATACAGACCAACGCACACAAGTATACAAATATAGAAGAGCCTGCCCCAAGCCGAAACTAAAAGTCTATCAATATTTGGAAGCTCTCACCCACAGGCACAGCGCATGCGTGGGAAAGAGACAGTCGAAGAGAAAGACACCAGCTCCAAGTATCTTTTCCCATGGACTTGTGTTTGTCCTGAGTCTGTGTCTGTGTGTGTGTGTGTAGGGGAGGAGTTGTCGTCTATTAATGATCTCTGGCTAAATAACTTCACCAACTAACTTGACCATTTCTAGCTTTCTAACCAATTTCCATTCATGATAGACTCGAGAGAGTACCACTTTGGTAGTTGTTGGTATCACCAAGACTTTGTTGCCAACTGAATGGCTCGAATACTCCCACACACACACACAGACACGAAGGCAGGCACGCAAGCCCAACCAGCACACCCACACAGAGGCAAGGCTGCAGCAGAAGGCAGGAAAAGATGAATGAACAACGCGTGTATGAGTGTGGGCTTTGGCCTGCGTTTGTGTCGGTGTCGCTGTCGTTGTCGGTGTCAGTGTCGGTGTTTGTGCACACCCACTCGAAAAGACGGAGAGGCGACAACAATAAAAAGTTCCAATACACAGCGCGCCCAGTTAAATAGTCAAATATGTAGTTTTGATAGCCAACCATTCCGACCAACAACAACAGTCGGCTATATACACAATCTTGGGTACATATAAGCGTACATATTTGCATATCTGCCGTGTCGCGTGGTCACGATGTCCCGCTTACCGTTACATTATTCACATGCCAATCAATTTACAATGCAAAATTGAAATCGAATGTTATTTCCGCTGTAGCTACATAAAAAAAATATAAAAAAATGCTATACAAGTCAAAAGGATTGGTTTTTGTGAAGGCAATCATTGGGGGTCATTATATATTTTTAAATAATAAATAAATACTCCGAGTCTCAGAGTTCAAAAACCTCTTTAAAAGCAATGTTTTCCGAATTACAAGGACTTCAAGGTTCCTAAAAGTAGGCTATTAATTATTTTCTGTTAAATGTACCCCAAAAATCTAGAGATAAATACTATTTTTAAGTATTTACCAAAGATATAATTAATCTTTTGAAATTTTAGATATTTTAATGAATAAACGTAGCAAATATTACTTCAGATATTAAGATACAATCCAAACTCGAATCCAAATGGTACTGATACCTTGGTAAAATATATTTTTATATTAAAATGAAGTATAAACAATTAAAAAGACCTTAAATAAATCCTATTAAAAGTATAATATATATCAGGGACTTTAAAATTTTTAGACGTCAATATACAAAATTAATAGAGATGAATCGAGGTTTTTAAAGAAGCCCTAGAAAAGGCAAATATTAAACTAATTGTAAAACCTGCCTTCAGATATTTACGGATCACACAAGATATTTTTCCTGAGATTTCATGTACATGATCTTGAGATCATGTAAAGAGCCACATCGAATCTTTAATTATTAGTAAAATTCTTAGCTGTCATTCATAGGAGTACCCCCCATCTAGAGCACCCTCTGCAATAGTTGTGTGTGTGTGGGGCCTGTGGCATATCAATTCATTATGGAAACGGAATAAGGCTAAAGACATGAATGAAACTACAGGAACCTTGGGTGCAATGTGGCTTTTTTTCTCGCTGTTCTCGTTGCGCAGGCTTTTTGCTTTAGCTTTCGATGTAAATACTAAGGGGGGAAACGAATCGCGGGGCGAAACAACAAACGGACAAACACAAAAATGACATCATTTTCGAATAGAATTTAAAGAGCGCCAGTGGCGCGAGACAATAATACGTGAGTAGTCGTAACAACGGCAATTATTGGACCCAGAGGCGAACGGAAAAAGAAACCGCACCGCAACGCACATGGGGGCGT
Organism: Drosophila anomelani; assembly: GCA_035045905.1. NCBI lineage: Eukaryota > Metazoa > Arthropoda > Insecta > Diptera > Drosophilidae > Drosophila > Drosophila anomelani. The sequence continues at coordinate 13,139,202 of JAWNOO010000032.1, forward strand.
TCCATTTCATTCATTAAAAGTGTCGACAGACAATGTGGAGACTTCAATTCGCCAGACCAATGACGAATGACGTATGACTCACGCTTCCTTCATTCATTCACCGCCCCAGCGATTCGGTTTAGTTGTGTTCATTGAAGGAAAGAGCAGCAGCCTGTCGTCTCAATTAATAAGCGGACCATAAGTTAAGGAATTGTTTTTGACCAATCAGATGGCAATAGGAGCCAATTAATCGGGGCACGCCAAGTGATCGCAGCTAACTGAACACTGGAGACAATGCTTTTAGGCTTGTAAGTGCATTGGGAACATTGAGCTCTATTAAATATGATCTAATTTTAATGGTAATTGAAATAACAATGAGCTAGTGATGAGAATATTCATTGGTTATCTAGCTTAACTTGGGATCCAACGGTTTTCTTTTGTAATTAAATATTTTAGTATCTCCTTCAGCCGTAAAAGGAGTTCCCTAGAAGATATCATAGGAATCTGAAGATGCTATTATGCTAGATCTTCATACAATCTCTTGGAAAGTCATTAAATTAGGTTACCCACAGAAGCTGCAGATTTTATTTAAATTTCAGATCAAAAATTTAAATGTAATTAATATACTTTTAAATTAAATAATATTTCCATAAATGTCCCTATATTTTCTGGTTCCTAAATAAGTACTATATATATAACTTTTATTTTTCAATAGATCTAAGATAGGCTCATAATGGCTTTGAGTTGGACTCACCTTTCATGTCCTTCTGTCATGGTTCGTTATCAGAAAGATTCTAATATAGCAGCGTATAGTGTCGGTGTTGTTGTTGTTGGTGGCGAAATACACCATGATTAAAGCATAAAGACATTCAGAGCTGCTGCTGCACAAACTGTTTCCGAAACAAAAAGAACCAAGGACGAACGACTGGAACTAAAAAACAGCAGCAGGGTTCAAAATAATGGCTTTAAATCCTCTCCTTCCCTCGATGATTGTGGATTATTTGTTTGTTGTTCTTATTGTTGCTGCTTTTGTTGTTGTTATCCGATTTGATGTATCTATTGGGGATCCTCTTGTATTTTTTATTTTTTGGCACAATCTTGGGGATTTGCAATAGTTTGTGGAGGGGGTGGGGTTTTATTCATTCACTGAAATAAAGGGGACGCGGAGAGAGACGACACATTAATGCATTAATTTCATTCGTCTTTAGTTTTCTTTATTTTTTTTTCTCGATTTCTCGCTGCAAAATCGAGAATCACTTTTACTTTTCCCCAAATACACAAATACACAAACGGGGGCCACTTATGTGGGCGTGTAGACAAACACAGTGGAAAACTTCGCGCACACACGCACACACACTCGCACACGCAATTTTTCCAAGCAACAAAAGATGTAACAGATGAAAATTGAGCGGAGAGCCCCAATGGCTGGCTCGAATCGGGCAGTTTCTGCAACTAAATCGCCTCGCGAACTGGTTAATTGAATTTATTAATGCTTTTTGGCCTTCCGTTCGACGCGAGCCCTGCTTTTTTATTAACATAAAATTTGCAAAAGCGAAAATTCATTCATACATTTCCACCAAGGCTAGAAACGGAACGCGCTCTCTGTCTCTCCTTCGCTCGCTAGCTCTCTTCAGCTTGCGCAGAAAGTTTTTGGGCGATTTCTCCATGTGTGTATATGCTGCTGCTTGCTGTTGCTGCTGCCTTTACATATTTCATATTTACATACGCATATACATACATGCAGGCGAAAAGACTGCAATCGAGCTACATATTTTCACAGATTTTCCAATTTTCCGATTCGCAATTTGCCAGCCGCAGCTTCACTATTACAATTGTTTTTCTTTCGTTCTCGCTTCGTTTTAATTTATTTAATTACGCGCACGCATACACACACACGCACACTCATAAGCCAGGGGCAGACGCAACAAAAAAAGGCAAAATTCACAATGATTCTATGTCCCCCTCAAACGCCAACACACACAACGCATTAAATAGTGCATTTACTTGTGCAACTCGCGGCGCCGTCCTTATTTTTGTTTAAACTTTTTAAAATTTTCAGTCGCAGCTACAAGAACCATGACACAAAGTAGAGCCGCGCGTTCATCCCTATATTTTATCGGTGTATCGCTGAAGGTAGGGATGTGCAAATATGAGAAGAGCAATTTAAAGGAATTTGTATATATATTTTTTTTAATTTTTAGATTGTAAGTTAGGCCTATATTATTATTTTCCCATCTTGTGTTATGTACGGCATCTATGTATACAAATTAAAAATGCAAAATAATATACTCGTTTTTTACGATACCGATTAATTTTGTTTTAATTTTCCAAGCTGGAAATAATAATAAATTGGCTTAAGATTATTATGTTTATTGTTAAAAATAGTAAAACCAACTAAGAGTCGCTTATATTACTGCCTGGAACAAGAATTTTGAATGAATAGAATATTTTCAATTTGTTCAAATCATGAAGAACAGGGTGTTGGTGTTTAGATTCCGCTAGACATGCAGCGCGCGAGGAGCAAAACCAAATTTAATTTTTTCTCGTTCAGCTTTAATGCTAGTTAAATTTATTAAAAAATTTGATCTCCCACCATATATGGATGTTTTCTACATTTTTTAAGTAACATATTTAAGAATTGAGATTTTTTAATTTTACGATTAAAGTATGACATGAGATGTTATCGATAGTATGCGTTTGTATTTTCGATGTGACCTGCTGACGCCGAGGGCAAAACACCCTCATCGGTTTTTTCTTCCTTTCCCTGTTTTTGCGAGCGTTTGATGACGGAAATTTGCAAGTAGACCGCTGAAAATGGCCAAAAAGAAAAGCGAGGAGCACTCCGGTGCCGATGCGAACGACAGCGACTACCAGGAGGAGCCCAACTTCGAGGATCCTCCCAACTTTGTGGACAATATCAGCGATGAAGGTGAGAAATCCCCCCGACTGCCAGCGCAGCACACGCGGAAATCTAACCTCAATGTGGGAGCGGTGTGCGAAAGTTTAGCGTATATATTAATTGATTATATGTGATGCACTTGCAGATCTGCTCGGCGACATGCTGGCCCAGCGCCCCTCGGAGGCTGATGGCGTGGAGAGCGTGGTGGTGGTCGACAACATACCCAAGGTGGAGCCGGTCCGACTGGAGAAGCTGAAGTCGGTGATCAACAAGCTCTTCTCGCACTGCGGCGACATCGTCAATGTGGTCTATCCGGTCGACGAGGAAGGCAAGACCAAGGGCTACGCCTTCATGGAGTACAAGCACGCCGGCCAAGCGGAGGAGGCCGTCAAGAAGCTAAACAACCACCGTCTGGACAAGAACCATACGTTTTCCGTCAACCTTTTTACCGATTTCCAGAAGTAAGTCCATAGTTTCTCACTTAAAAACCCAAGCAATGCTAAAAGCTGACGTGTTTCAGGTACGAGAACATCCCGGAGAAGTGGGAGCCCCCAACGGTGCAGACCTTCAAGGTGCAGAGCGACCTCTACAACTTCATCAACGATCCGGATGCCTACGATCAATACTGTGTGGCTGCTGAAACCTCTCCTAACTGCGTTCAGGTGGGCTTCTGGCAGAACGTCCTGCCCGAGCCCGCTGAGCTGGAGACACGCGAGCGCTTCACCGACACCTTTGTCAAGTGGTCGCCGCTGGGTACCTATGTTGTGACCTTCCACAAGCCGGGTGTGGCCATTTGGGGCGGATCCAGCTTCCAGAAGATCCAGAAGTTTCCCCATCCCGGCACTCAGTTTGTAGAGTTCTCGCCCTGTGAGAACTACCTCGTAACGTACGGTCCAACGCCCACCGGCCAGAAGATCATCATCTGGGACATCCGTACCGGTGCTGAGAAGCGTTCGTTTGTGGCCGATGGTATGTCAGTGCTGTCAATGTTCCGCTGGTCCCACGATGACAAGTTTGTGGCGCGCATGGGTGAGAACTCGATCCACATCTACGAGACGCCATCGTTCTACCTGCTCGACCTGAAGTCAATCAAGATCCCTGGCATTCGCGGCTTCTCGTGGTCGCCCACGGACAATGTGATCGCCTATTGGGTGGAGGAGCAGAACCAGATTCCCGCCCGCGTCACCCTGATGGAGATTCCGAAGAAGCGTGAGACTCGCAACAAGAACCTCTTCCACGTGGCCGACTGCAAGCTGCACTGGCAGAAGTCCGGTGATTATCTGTGCGTTAAGGTGGATCGCTACTCCAAGCTAAAGAAGGACAAGAAGGATCTGGACGTCAAGTTCCTCGGTATGTTCTACAACTTTGAGATCTTCCACATGCGCGAGAAGGAGATCCCTGTAGACTCGGTGGAGATTCGCGAGCTGATTCTGGCATTCGCCTGGGAGCCCATTGGCAACAAGTTCTCCATCATCCACGGCGAGCCCAACTCCTCCAACGTGAGCTTCTACGAGGTGAACAAGGGCGTGAAGCCCAGTTTGGTGAAGCGCCTGGAGAAGAAGTCCTGCACGCATCTGTTCTGGTCGCCGCGCGGTCAGTTCATCGTGATGGCTAATCTCACCATGGGCACCTTCGAGTTCGTGGACTCCACCAATGATTACATTATCAGCGCCTCGCCGGATCACTTCCGCGCCTCCGAGGTCGAGTGGGATCCCACTGGACGCTATGTTGTGACCGGAGTCTCTTCATGGAAGGTGAAGGAGGACACTGGCTTCAACATGTACACGTTCCAGGGTCGCATCATCAAGCGCACCATCCTCAAAAACTTTGTGCAGTTCTTGTGGCGTCCGCGTCCTCCTACCCTGCTTGGCGAGGAGAAGCAGAAGGATATCAAGAAGAATTTGAAGAAGTACTATGCCGTCTTCGAGCAAAAGGATCGCCTGCGTCTCACCCGTGCCTCGAAGGAGTTGCTCGAGAAGCGCGCCCAGCTGCGCGAGACCTTCATGGAGTACCGCACCAAGCGCATCGCCGAGTGGCAGGATCAGAAGAGTCGTCGCGTCATGCTGCGTGGGCGTAAGTATATTTTGCCAAAGGATTTCATATTATTTTGTTCCTCAAACGCAATCTTTTCTATTTTTTAACACAGATGTGGACACCGACAACTTGGAAACTGAGGAAGTGGATGAAGAGATTGTTGAATTTTTAGTCAAGGAAGAAATCACCCTGCTGGAGTAGACGACCCCCGACTTCACCACACGCCCGCTGTCGTCCCCTGCCCCTTGTCGTACCCTTTGAAGCGATCCTGTCGCCTCCTACGTTTCGTGTCCGGGACGCGTCTACGCCCTGGTTAATGCCAGGGCCCTCTACACCCATTATCCAAGCCAGTAGAGCGCGTCTGCTTGCATAATCATCTCTAAGCGGATCCTTTGCCTATACATACAATACATAAAATACATTTTTAATATAAAGTAGCAGTCCCCACTTAAAAAAATACCTTAATAGTGAGAGAAAACCCTCGCGAACAAATAACCAATATTGAATGTGTTTAATCGAACAGCGCCCTCCTTCCAGTATGACTAAAACTAGTTTTGCAATGTATTTGTATGTAAACAGCAAAAAGAAAACGAAAACAAAATATTCCATTGGTTATTCTGTTTTTTAATTCCGATAAACGATAGTTGCGGTTTGTTAGTGTGCATATCGATAATCAGTTGCCATTGGCAACGTCTTTAAATGTCAAAGCAAGCGGAGTTTAGTTCATTTCTGCCATAATTTGTACGCTTAAAATATTCAATAATGGATTCTGGATCACCCAGGAAGAGGGGCAGAAAGAAGCGCAAAACGCAGACCACCAGAAGCTATCGGAGAAGGGAGAAGGAAGTGCAAGCCTTGCTCAGGGAAACTGAACAGAAAGTCGAGGACCAGAAAATTGACTACGAGGCGCGTAGCTTGCAGTTTTTCCATGGCAACGAGGATGAAAGACAAGAGGAAGGCGACTCACCGGTGCAGGCGACTGGTGGCCATGAAAGCGATGAGGATTCTGGCGGGGAGTTGCCCGCGGAGCCTTCGGAATCCCCCACTCAAACGTTCATTCAAATTGATCTGCAGGATCCGCCTCTGGTTTGGAATCAGCTCTTCAAACAGCGACACTACTACGACGAGAGCTTGCTCTACCGTCCGAGCAATACCCTACACTTTCAGCTCCAGCAGGGTGATGTACGGCTGAAGGCATCCCAGATTCGCATGATGAATCGCTACCAGGAGCAGGCCAAGAACTCTTCCAGCAAGCTGAGCTCTGAGTTAATAGCCCAGCTGAGTCAGGTGAATCCTCCCAAGTTCCTGATGGACACCACCTTGTATCGCAGCGTTTGCCACAGGGAGTTCAAGAGCGTATTCTTTGAGCCCATGAAACCAGATCAGTTTCAGGGATTACCCAACAGGCGCTGCTTAAAGTTGAGCCTGAAACAGCTCCGATTTAGTCAGCATCCCCAACTTATGGAGGAACATCGACTGGCCCAGCAGCTGGAGGATCTTTTCGACGTGTACACCTATCAGAGGAGACACCGCGTTTGCCGGAAACTTAAAGAAGAACTAGAAATAGCCCGACAGGTGGCCATCAAGCTGCTCGCTTCTGCTGGCCAGGATCAGACCTCCGAGGTGAAGCGTCAATTCAAGTTAACCCAGCAGCTGCGCCAACGCTACTACTCGGAGTCTGCAGCCGAGCGCAATCTCCTCCAGCGCCTGCTGAAGGAGTGGGCCAGGCTTAAGGAACTTCGCCGTCAGCAGCAGTTCCAATGTACTCGCTTTCAACTGGGTCTCCGCGTAGTCCATCCGCCCGACTTGCAAGCTGCCTATTCCGCCTGGAATGAGAGCTTCGAAACGGATCTGGCGGAGGTGTATCGGGAGCAATTGGAGGTATTTTACACCCGACAGCGTCTGTGGACTGAGCAGAGGTCCACGAGCAAGAAGTCCGCCTCCCAATCAAAGCCGCCTCGCAAGCCCCAGTTTGATCGGATCATGGCAAACTTGCGGAAGGAGTACGACAAGGCCTTCAAGGATCCCGTAGAGCCGTTTGTGGAGATTATGCGTCTGCATGCGGATGAGGCTGCTGTCAGGACCCATATTCCGGGCAGTGCACAGTTGCCCAAGGCCCGTAATTACTTTCTCAAGATCTTCCTGGATGGAGAGTTCGTGGGCCAGACCAGATGCTATCGCCTGGAGCCGGATCTACAGATTACCATCAACGAGTGCATGGGAGTGTTGCTGGAGAGGACGCTGCCGGAAAACCTGAATATTTGGGTGGGTATTTCGAAGTTTCTTTAGTTTTTGTATTTATAACTGGGTTTTATAGAAGTCTGTAAAGCAGACCCGGAAAAGTATACTATGAATTCTTAGGCTGCATTATTTTTAGCGGTACTTCATTTATTTTTCAATAGGATATACATAGTTATTAATAATTAGAAGACTCACAATTTGTATTAATTTTTCTACTACTTCCGAAGTGTCAGCTTAGAGGAAATAAAAATTATTTTATGTGGCTTTTATTTTATATTTTATAAATACTATACTGATTATAAGTATTATGAATTACCTTCCTCTTTTGTATTTTATAAACAATTTATTTCTATTTATTACCCCTTCTTCAGCTCCATTTCTCCAATTAATGATATAACTAAAGGTAGTCCTTATTATATCGAAATCCTTAAGAGTTTTTATATTAAATTGATTTATCCAAACTTCACTACACTGAGGAAAACAATTCAAAATCATTATAAAACATCTGGAACAATTGCAAACTCCAAAGAATTGCAGGTCCCGTAAATCGGGAATATATCGAAGAAATAACTTAAGGTTGCAAATACAAAAGGGCTCTACTAGTCTGAAATAATCTCGTCCTGAAATGTCAAAAGTATGTTTATTGAGATAAGCGAATTATAAAAATATATTACCAAAGATAGAAAATCGAAATTTTAGTTCCGGTTTGAGAAACTCTTTCGATTTTTTGAGAATTTGAAAACCTCTGACGACCTCAATAAGATTTTTTTCATCTTGCCAACTTTGGATCGAGCCGCCGTTTTCATAAATATATATAATGTCTGACATTGGACACAAGATCTTTTCATCTGCACGATTAAATGTGGACTGGGAAAATATGGGAAATGGGCAGAAGTATTGACAAGAAATGTGAGCTATATTTAGTTGGCTAAAGGGTCTAAAGCAGATATTGGGTCAATCTGGTAAAATTTCTGGGAAATTGAAAATATGTCTCTTTATCTTATAAAAATTATTACACCGCAAAAAAATATTCCGTAGAAGAATCTTTGATTAATTATTATTGTATTTAAAAGCTAATAAACTATTTCTTGAATTATTTTAAGAGGAATATACAATATATAATTTATTTATATATCCCTTAGCTCTATGAGAAATCCACGCTGACGCCCAGGAGTCGTCGCTTGGCCCAGATGAGCACGCCCTTGCTGTTGAACTCCAAGGATGATGCTGTCAACGAGAAGCTAAGTTTCCGGACTTCATCCTCAGTCTCCCCACAACTGGCGGGCGATGTTTATGTATTCTACGACTACCGCTCCACTGAAGGATTGGGAGGTGAGCACAACCTTGATGATGTCCAAAGACTTCCGGTTGCACTGCGTCAAAAGCTGATCCCTCCAAAGCTCCGCGCTTTTCCTGAAGCCTCCAAGGAGTTGATAGCTCCCAGAGCACCATACGGGAGGATTAAACAGAGCATGCTGCCACCCCTGATCTTCCTCGAGCAGCAGCTTCAATTTTGTGACATAGACACGCTTTTGGAAGACAGGAGGTTGCATTTGCTCCGCTCACGCCATCAGCAGCGAAATCTGCACACCAAGCAGCTGCGCTTTGTGCCCGCCCTAGAGCACGAGATCACCGAGGAGGAGCCGCTGCCAGACAGCCAAGGGCTGGGTCAACTCTTAGATCAAGGAACCTACTGGAATCCCATCGATCTGCACAAGCATCGCGGCCGAAAGTTCCTTAAACTGCTCTACGAGGTGATTAGCAGTCAGAGTGCCCGAAGGGCGAAAACTCTACAGACGCCTCTGCCTCTGCTCCTACTGGCCGAGGATTCGGATCATGCCTCCGCTACGGGATGGACAGCCCTTTGGCGTGCCATTGGCTCCGTTTTCCAACAGCAACCTCAGTCCCTGCCCCGAGAGCCATCGATTTGGTCTGGCCAGCAGTCCATGCATGATCTCTACCAGCACTTTAACGTTTCGCTGCATGTGGTGAGGGCCACGGGGGTGCCAGTGCGCAGTCGCCACATTCTTAACATCAATGAGCGACGCACCAGCGTCGGTGGCGATATGAGCAGCAGTCTATTTGTGACACAAAGTGAGTATTTTAATCATTAACCCTGCCAGAGATTTCCAATTATTCCGCATTCTCCGCCAGCTCTCATGTACTCCAATGTCCGACCCTTTGTGACGCTCAGCTATGGACAGCGTTTGTGCCGCAGTCGCACCGCCGAGGGCAGCAATCCCACCTGGAACGAGCAACTGCAGCTGCAGATCCACAGTCAGTTCGGGGATATGCGCGAAGATCTCAAAATCACTTTGTTTGACGAACTAATCGAGCAGCAATACAGCGACGAGGCATCTGATCTGTACCAGCGCGTCCAGTGCAATTGGTTGGGGGAGTTCCGGGTGCCCATTAGCACTCTCCTGATCAGTCGAAAGGTGAGCGAATCCACCTGTAGAATTATCCTAGATATTAATCCTTTCATTACCCAGTTTGAGGGCTGCATTGAGTTGTCCATGCCAAAAGTTCTGGTGGGATACAAGCGCCCCCTGATTGACTCCGTGACCAACATGTCCACGGATCAGTATCCCGAGTTCAAGGAGGCTGTACATTTGTGGTTTTACCTGAGCATCGAGCCAAGTAGAGGAGACCTTATGCCGCTGCAATCGAGTGCCCTGGCCTGCGCCGAGATGCCGGAATTGCAGCATTATCTCGGTGAGAGGAAACTGGAGCTCTTGCAGCTTTTGCCGCAGCCGCAGCGCTACGTGGAACCATTGGTGTGCACGGCCCAGGGAAAGAGGGTGTGCCTCACGAGGCTTCTAGACCCAATTCCCCTGCCTCCGGCGTTGGCCAGTGGCGAGAATCCCGTGGAGATTTCCTGCCGCTTTGTATCGCTGCTGAGTCAGTTGCGCACCTACGATCCCTGTCTGGGCTTCCGCGGCGTTTGGCTGGACAACCAAACATTGCTGGACAGCACCTGGTGCTCGGTAAAGGATCTGGGTGTCCTGCTCTGCAACTATCTGCTAGCCTTGGGTCTGGAGTGTTGGCTCAGCCTGGGCGTGGCCTGTCCGCATGGCGAGTGCTCCTTTGTGCTCTTCCGCCAGCCAGAGACAGCCGAACTCTTTCTAGTGTCCCCAGCATCGGGAAAGCGTTATCAACTGCAGGATGTCTATTGTCCACTGAGACGCGTCTTTTGCGTGGTGGGAAAAAATAATGTAAGTTGGAGAAATCTTCAAGATTTCAGTTGCCATTTGTATATTTTATTATTTTTAGATATTCTTTAATATTCAAACGGAAACCCGCGTCAGCATGACGAACTTCAACCTTCAGGACGGCTCCTGCTGGTTTCCCCTCTTCGGCCGACGCGTTCCTGCCCCCCAGAGTAGTGTCCAGAAGCTGGATTATATGTACAAGCGAAGCAATGATCTCAGCCAGCTGCAAAAGCACATCGAGCGGAAGATCATGAAGAAGATAAGTGCATGGCGCACCACAAGGAAGACTGTTTGGAATCGGTGGGTAGTTTCCCTTAGAAGATGTTAAAGGTTATACATTTTTTGATATTATTACTAAATACATTTAATATTTTCAGAGCCTTTCAGCCGCGCCTGCAGGAAATCCTCAGCGACATGGAAAGCCTGGCCACCTTTTCCCGAGGCCGTTATGATGAGCCCGTTTACAGCGAGCAGCTGGAACGAGAGTATCCCAATTATAGAGTAAGTTGTTCCTTAATTTATATAATAATTAAAAATATTATAAAATATAATCAATAAGCAGCTGGATTATAGTGTCAAAGAAACATGATAAACTCTTCACCTTTATAACCAGATAAAAAAAAACATTTTAAACTATAATTTTAACCGATAATGAGTATGGTCCGTCACTAAATGAATGGGTTTTACTAAACATTGGTGAAATAATTATCAGCGTTATAAGTTATATGACTCTTGCTTATCTTTGTGACCGAATTGTTTTATTATTTTGTGAAGAATTCTTAGCAAACGCTTTAGTTCAGCCTTCTGTTTTGCTTGTAACGAAGAACATTTTTAATATAACTTAAGTTTTACAGACTTTGCCACTGACAACACACTCACAGTTATCAGTGACTCGTCACGAATCTACCTTATCCATGCTTCCGCTCATCAATCACTATCTTCCTATCGATCACTAACCTCGCTTCTGCTCTTCCACCACACAGCTCTATGGATTCACCCTCAACTTTGCCTACACCAATCTGGCGGCGATATCGGAACGCATACGAACGACCTGCATTCATTACAACAATGACGCCTCGGTGGAGTTTTGTGTGGCGGTACATCTTCATGCCCACGTCAACGATGTAATCTCGGTGTGGTTGTTTCTGATGTCCATGGTGCCACTATTATAAATGGATAATGCATTTTAAATTGTGAAAAAAATTAATTAAGGAATCCTAGTTGTAAGCATGTATACGAAATTACAAAAAGATCTCTTAAAATGTAACTTTTTATATAAAACGTCAGATAATATTGTTATTTTAAGGTTTTTAGAAAAAACCCTTTCTAATCAATCTAGTTTAGGGGATTTTCTTTATAGATATCAATGTGATTCATACAAATTTATTTATATTTGTATTATTAATATATTATGAATGTCTATAATGAGCTCATAATTAGGATTTTAAGCAGGAACCGTAATTTTGCTGCAGCAACGGCCAACGACCTTGGATGAGCGAACAGCTTTTTGTGTGAGATATTGTTAAGGCGGGCTTGGGAAGCAAAAAATAATCATTATTTACGGTACCTAAACTAAAGTAAGCGAATCTACAAGAAGTTTTACAAATCCTAGTGAATCAAAATATTTTCTATTAATTAACGTATAATTTAACAATTTACTATACTCACTATCTTCCTACGTAAAAAGGTTTTCCAATAAGTCGTAAATAACAATCAAAGGTTAATATAAATGGTGTTACACACAAGATTACGAGAAAATCAGGTGCTATCAATCCCCTCCTAATCTTACCTGCTTTCTCTTTCCCAGTTCAAGCACGTGGGGGACGGGTACAAGTACAAGTACCACCAGGTGGTGGTGTGATTCAGAGCATGCGAACCCAAATCGAAATGCCAGAGGCTATCCCCCTTGCCAAGCTGGAATGGGTGTCGCTTTATCAGTTTACAAGTGCAGGCCCAACCGAACGGACTGATTTTTATCGCCTTTAAAAACCGGCGGCAAAAAAAGGAGAAGAAGAAAACACTGTTGCCGCAAATATAATCTATTTAATTTGGTTTACAGCCCGAAAAATGTGTGTATATGTACTTATAGAAAAAGAGCGTGTAGTGTATGGTTCGTTTTTATGATAAGCGATGACGGGGACTGGGTACGGGGGCACCAGGTGCCTCACCTCACCTGGAACGACGACGGCAACGGGGTTAGTTCGCCGCGCACCCTGAAACCGACTATACGTCGCCTGATTCCGCTCCTCATCATCGTTTTATAGCTCAGCATGTTCGAGAAACTGGCCGAGGATTATGCCAAATGCAAGCGCTATGTAAAATGGCTGTATTTGCTCTACGAGCTGAACACACAGATCGCCATCTGTGAGCCCTGGGAGAAGGTTTTCCTCAGTGAGTACTTGTCCACCTACACATCCCGGCCAAAATCCACTCACAATGTTGTCGCAGTTTGTGATTGTCTTTGCTCATCGATATCTTATCTATGCCGGTCGTTTGTTCGGTCAGTTTGCGGGTCTTAGTCATGGCACAGAGTGAACACCCGACCTGCGCCTCGAATGGATTCAGGCTAGAAAGTAACCATCTTCTTAATTTCTCTTCCACAGACGTCCTGCTCGGCAGCTGCATGTCCCTCTTTCTGTACGCCTCCTTCACCTATGTGCCAGGCTACTGTTTGAGCGTCTTCCATCTCCTGTGGCCCTTGGCGAGCGTGCAAAATCTCAATGCTGGCTCTGCCTGCACCTCGAACATAGATGGCTTTTGTGGAAACGAAAGTGGAGCAGTGTTAACGTAATCTTAGTTTAGTCTTATCAATAACAATAAATAATTTTAAACGCAACGGCCGTGACGTCTTAATCCGAGTGCTGTAGCTGGGAGCTATGTGGGTTCATTGGTGAAAGGTGGCAATGATGGTCTTTGAGAGAAGTTTTGTAGTTAAGTCCTGCATATAAAGTTTTTGCTTTCATTTTGGTTCCTTTTCTACTTTTTCCTCTGCTAATTGTATTTTCACCGCCGCTCGATCATTTTAAAGCGTGAAAAATTAAAACTAAAATCAGTTCAACGACGATATTCAAAGGGTGACCAGTTGCCTCAAAAAGTTCAAATCGTATTTTCCGTTTAGACACAAACGGGCACACCATCTGAACTAAACAAATAAAATAATAACAAATATTTTATTAAATTAAACCATTTTTGGCCATGTCAAATGATAAACGGACGGTATATGTGGGTGGCTTGGCGGACGAGGTCACAGAAAGGCTGCTCAACAATGCCTTTATACCCTTTGGAGACATAGCCGACATCCAGATGCCGGTGGACTACGAGTCCCAGCGCCACAGAGGATTCGCCTTCATTGAGTACGAACAGGGCGAGGATGCGGCTTCCGCAATAGATAACATGGTGAGTAGGAAAACCCATAGACCCCTGTATACCAAACTACATGTCACATCATTTCCAGAACGATTCCGAGTTGTGTGGCCGCACGATTCGCGTTAACTTGGCCAAACCCGTGCGCGTCAAGGAGGACAGTTTCAAGCCCGTTTGGGCGGACGATGACTGGTTGCAAAAGCATGCCGGTGCCACACTTCAGGCCGAGGGAGAAGCAGAGACGGAGAAGGTGGAAGAAACCCCCTCCACCGGGCCGGCAGTCATTGAAAAGGCGGAGAAGCGCAATCCACAGGTGTTCTTTGATGTGCGTATTGGCGGGAACGATGCGGGTCGCATAGTAATGCTACTGCGGGCAGATGTTGTTCCCAAGACAGCCGAGAACTTCAGACAGCTGTGTACACACGAGCAGGGCTATGGCTACAAGGGCTGCTCCTTTCACCGCGTGATTCCGGAATTCGTAAGTTACTAAGCTAGCCATAACTTCATAAAGTTCCCTTTAAAAAGCATATTCCTTGTTCCCAGATGTGTCAAGGAGGCGATTTTACAAATAACAACGGCACTGGCGGCAAGTCCATCTATGGCAAAAAGTTCAACGACGAAAATTTCAACCTCAAGCACAACAGTTTCGGGACTCTGTCTATGGCCAACTCGGGAGCCAACACAAACGGCTCGCAGTTCTTTATATGCACCACAAAGTGAGTCTGCAGTGTTTATCCTTTATAATAACAAATTAAATCACATTTCCCCAAACAGAACCGACTGGCTGGATAACAAGCATGTGGTCTTCGGTCATGTAATCAGCGGTGCTGAGGTTGTACGCAAGATGGAGCGTTGTGGCACCAAAACGGGAACGCCGAACCAGAAAATCGTAATTTACGCGTGCGGAGAACTTAAATAAAGCTAGGATTGTACAAAAGACTACTCTTCAACGTTCTCCATTTATTGAAAAATCCACTAAATCATAGGTAAAAGCGCACGCAGTGCACTCCGATCGGTAGCAGGGTGATCCTACCTACTGGAAGTAGGTCCTTGGCTTCCTGAACGAGAACAGCTTCCTGTTGCCCTTGTGGTGGACACGCTGGACCAGAGGGAACTTGATCTTGGAGTCGTGGAACTGCTTGACGTGCACGCGACGCGTCTTGGCGGCGGGGATAGACTCCACCTTGATGATCTGGATGGAGTGGGCACGGGCACGGTGGCGGGCGCCCATGTCGCGGTAGCACTGTGTCACGGCACCGCCGACGGTCAGGTCACGGTACTCGCGGTACATGTTGTGGGTGCCCGAACGGGAATCGTAACGCAGCCAGATACCGAAGTTCTTGATCTTAATCGGCGACGTCTCGTACACCTGCTTGATGGAGACAATCTCGCCGGTGGTCTTCTTGAACTTCTTCAGCTGACGCAGGAAGTACCAGAAGCGGGATTTGGCGACGATGTTGTCAGGAGCGAAGATGCGCATCTTGTAGAGCGGCGTCTGGGGCTCCTTCTCGCTGGGCAGCTTGCGGCCCACGACCTCGTACTCCTTCAACTGTAACAGATAGACATAAATTAGTGGAATTGCTCTTTGTAAACAAAAGCGGCGGCGGACGGGCAGACACAAACACACGCATGGCAGTTCTGTTGGTTACTTTTTCTAGGTTATGTTTTCGGCGACGCAGCTAAATTGTGCATTTATTTTGTGCAGTCTTCCAAGTGGCTTGTACTGCCTGGGTCACAACTAGGGACTATGCACTGCATTATTAATGCCGCTTAGCTGGCTAATATCGCCCATTTTCTTTATGAAAAGTGAAACATATTCAGTCCACGACACTTTGTTCTTCGACATCGCTTTTTCACACAGAAATGGCTTATTTTAACCAGTTCCAACTATTGCCGTGCATGCGCCAGTGTTCTGCCTCGCTGTTGTACACATTTCAGCCGCAAAATTCAATCATTTAAATCATTTTTTTCTAAATACTAACCAATCCCTTGGCTCTCATGTTGGACGTTCACGCGAAAAGGAAACGGAAAGAGCTTGTCAGATCGAAAAATCGAAAACCTCGACCTCAGGGCTGACAAATAGATATCGATAGCCTAACGCACGAAAGAGTAATCAATGAAATCGTTTGAATGAAAGCAGATGCAATGAAGTTACTACACTTTTCACGAATAAATAAGTATTACAATTCCAACTGGTTTAGATAATTAAAGAATTAGCAAGATTTAACAGTTCGATATATTGATACTGAACCCGATCCGATGCCTTCGACAATGTTGCATTTTTGGCAGTCACACCAGCATGCTGCGCGACTATCTAAACGGCGCCCATCCCTAGCTTCTGCGCGTGTTTCAATGGCTGTAAAAGCGAAAAATATTGCTAAAAAGTTGTTTTTCTCGCGTAATTCGAGCGTATTCGCATGCAATTTTGTGCAAGTCGCGGGCCACATACAATACTCAAAGTGTTGCACACAATACGCAGTGGCAAGGAACGCGAATAAAGTGAGCAAAATATAAAATGCGAAGCGTGGTCGGCGACGTGCAAAAAGAAGAAAATTTTATACCCCGTTGCCGAGACGCGCAAAAAGGCGAAAAGTCGGGATTGTGCTAGAGAATTCAGCACTGTTGTGAAATAATATTGCGCAACGCAGAGTCCTGGTGTGTTATTAAACAATTGAAACCAGGCGCAAATTGTATAAGCAAAGCGCCCGTCTGGGGCGCGCAGGGACGAGCACTCTGAGGAGGGGTGGGGGTGCCGTTCTTGTTCAGTCTCGGCCAATCCGCTGGGCAAATCTCTCGGTTTCGGTCTCTTGGTTCAGTTGTGCAGCAAACTTCCGTGAAATCGGTTCTTGTTTTGGTGT
This sequence comes from Drosophila anomelani, assembly GCA_035045905.1. Classification (NCBI taxonomy): domain Eukaryota; kingdom Metazoa; phylum Arthropoda; class Insecta; order Diptera; family Drosophilidae; genus Drosophila; species Drosophila anomelani. Next base: position 13,155,788 of record JAWNOO010000032.1, read on the forward strand.
ACGTTCTCTTTGCGGTTTGCGCGCGTAAAATCATCTCCTTTGCCCGTCTCTCTCGCCGCCGTTTCTCTCTCGATTGCCGCTCTTGCTCGTCTCTCACCCGCGCTTTCTGGGAAAATTCTACCTAAGCACGGTACAGCAACAACAACGCGAAAATAAAAAAAAAAACGGCAACAGCAGCAGCAGAAAGAACAACAACAAGAAGCACGGCAGTCACAGGAGGAGAGGAGCAGGTAAATAAACGTGCATAATTGCTGTACATGTGATTGTAGTATCATTCCAAGAATATTTTAAGTAAATTCGTTTATTTTTAGCGAAAAGTGGCTCTCGCTGTGTCGTTTTTCTACCATTTATTTTGCTTTGCTATTTTGCTTTTATGCCAGGGCTACACACTCGGAATGACCGGTGACTTTTTATTTTCATATCTGCAATTGTAATGTTTATGCCGGAAAATAATAGATTAAGGAACATTGAAATCATGTATTTAGAGCGGCATAAACATATATATTTGCACATTATCATGGAGATTTCTGCCAATCCTTATATTTGATGTTATAAAACCATTTTCATGTTCATTTTCATTTCGCTTTCAGTTGTGCTCAGAACGCTTCGGAAATCACAGAGAGAAAGAGCGAGAACCGGAACGGATTCAACGCAAACGGCATGCAAAGGTAATAAAAAACTATAAACATTTCGCCCCTTAAAGTGCGTTTAATCGATTAACGCTCTGTTTGTTTTTGTTTCTACAATTCGGTTTTTAGCGTGTGAATGCAGAAAATATGATGGAAGCATTGGATCAGCAACAAACCAAGCTAACGTCTACAAAAGATGCTGGAGACGCGAGAACAGGAGCTGAGGCCGGAGCTGGGTCGGGAGCTGAAGCTGGAGCAGGTACTGCCTGCAGCGAGGAAGATGACTTCGAGGACCCACACCCTGCGCTGGGCCTGGCGAAGGAGGAGGAGACCGCAAATGACAACAACAACGCCGCTACTGATGGGAAACGGAAAACGAGCACCGATGACGTGATAGACTTTAACCTGGCAAATGGCCAGGGAGGCAGCGATAGACAAGATTCAAGAGATGGCACAGAGAATGACGCAGAAGCAGCTGTTATGGAAGAGGCCGATGCATCAAAGGAATCTCCTATCCATTTTGAGGAAGAGGCCGATGCATCAAAGGAATCTCCTATCCATTTTGAGGAAGATAATGATCTTGAAAGCAAAACAGCAGCTTCACCTGGAGAAGCATGCGCCGAGTCTGAGAAGCAAGAGCAGGTCGTTAATGTCCAAGACGATCTCCCGGAAAACCCCGTCATTTCCGTAGAGGATGAATGCTTGCCGGATGTCAAAGTAAAGGCTGAAGTGACTCTCCCACCTGTTATAGATCTTGAAACAGATTCTGAGAGTGGGGCTGATGAGGAGTTTCAGTCCTTTAAAGATCCCAAGAGCCCAGCTCCAGAGAGTGAAGAAGAAGTGGAAAAGGCGGAGCAGGAGGGCCCAGCTCCACAGAGTGAAGAAGAAGTGGAAAAGGCGGAGGAGGATGAGTCTCGACCCTCTAATGAACTCTATAAAGACCCAGTTGGTGCTGAGGTTTCTGCAGCAGATCAAGAGATGGATGTAGTGCAAGAAAAGACACCGCAACCCACACGAGAGTTTATGTTGGAGGAATCTGACACTGTGGACTCTCCCTCGCTGACCATGGATCTGGATCAAGTAGATTTACCAAGCAGCGAAAATGGGGATGCGCATATCGAAGCCATTAAGGTGGAGTCCGAGTCGGAAGAGGATCACCCGGCGGAGAGCGGAAAGTTAAAGCTTACTGCTACTGCGGATGTTGTGCCACCGATCAAACTAAACGGAGCCCATCAGTCTGCGAAGGAAGGACCCAAGGATGAGGATACTGAGGATGCCGAAGAGCTTCAACAGGAAAGAGATGAAGTGGAGTCTGAGGAGCCCCAGCAACTGTCTGTGATAACAAACCACACTGGCACCGATTTCGATGCAAAGCCGACAGCCGCTCCGCAGGAGTTGTCACTCTCTCGGGTCCTACCCATTCGTAGGAGCCGCAGCAGGAGCACCAGCTGCGGGAGCAGCACCATTAGCTCCGCTTCGCAGCCCCAGTTGGTGATTGATCATCCGGAAACTGATCAGAGTGCCAGGGTGCCGACGCTGAAGCTTTCCATGAAGCGCAGGCGCAGCAAAAGTTCCTCCGTCAGCCAGCCCGACCAGGAGCAGGACCAGCCAGAGCAGCTGCAGCAGCAGCAGCCGAAAGACGAATCGGACGGCTCTTCCTCGCTGCTCCTGCAACGCCTCCAGGGCAATACCAATGTGGGCCCATCGGTTGCACCCGCGGATAGCCAATTCCTTAATTGTGCCAAGTGCAATCTGCAGTTTGAGTTCGAGAGTTTTCAGCAGCTAAACGAGCATCTGGCCCAGTGCCAAGGTCCTGCCAGCGTCGTCAGTACGGGCAGCTCAACGATGCCCATGAACAAGGAGCGGTACTTCCGCTGCAGACAGTGTAACAGTGTCTTTCAGTGCTGGAACTTCTTCAAGCACATGCGGGAGTCACATCAGCTATCCTTCTGCATGTACTGCTCCCACGTATTTCACAGTGCCGAGAAGCTGTCGCTGCATCTGGAAAACAAGCACGACATCGACCAGCGCCATTTTGCCAAGGAGGCGTGGATGTTGCAGCGGGAACAGAGAGATCGGTCCTCACATTTCATCTGTTGCACCTGCCAGTCAACCTTCCTCGAGGGCACGGAGTTCGAGACACACGACTGCTCGCAGTTCATGCTGCCGTGCACTCTGTGCGGCCAAAAGGGTGGCCATGCGGACAGCTGTCGGAATAATAAACGGAAACCGGCCAAGAGGCGAAGAAAGATGCGAAAGCCGCCGGAACCGCCTGCTCCGCCACTTGTGCAGGACCACGTTTTCCAGCCGGAACCGGTGATGAATCATCAGCTGCAGTTTCAACCGCAATTACAGCAATTTTATCCAGCAGAGAACAGTGAGTTGAATACGTTTCCTTTTACTAAAGTATATTCCTTAATTATTGTGTTCCCTTTGCAGTTCCAGCGCACGGGCCCGTAGCAGAGCCTCCAGCGCCTCCCAGCCCCAAATTGGTGGTGCCCAAGATTATGTTGCGGGTACCTAAGGAGTTTCAGAAGTCTGTGGATGCTGCTCTAAGCAGCACCGACACGGAAGAGGAGGAGATGGATGTTTCACAGCCGGCAGAGGAAACTGCGCCAGCGCCGCCCGAGGATGTGCCGATGAGAGCAGCACCGCTGGAGGAGTTACCAACGGAAGCAGCACCCACGGGACCATCGCCAATATTCAACTTTGATGACTCGCCCGCGGCCAAACTGAATCGCGTTCTGGCCGAATTGGAGCGCACCAAGCTGGATATTGAGCGTACCAAGGCGGATATTATAACAAAGAAGCAGGCAAAGGCGATTATGGTTCATGCCGACGAGAATAGCATGCCCCCAGCGGCGGACGCTGGCCTTCAGCAGCAGCAGCACCAGGCACAGCCAGATGAGCAGCGTCGGTGGTCGCTGACGCCGCCTGCATCGCCCCACAACAACACCAACAACCATAATAATCACATGAATCTGCCCCAACCACCGCCGCCAGCTGTGATCACAGAATTTCAAGATCAACCCGATGCAGAGCGTCGCAACAGCCTCGGCAGTGATTGCATGGACATAGATGACACTCTAAATGGACCGTCATTTGAAGAAAATAGGGAACAGCAAGCGGATAAGTTACAGGAGACGCTGATACGACCTCAAACTCATCAGGAACTACAGGAAATTCCACCGTTACCTATTATGCAGCCATCTCTACCTCTGGCACCGCCCCCTCCTCCTCCACCTCCGGCCGATGGCATATTGGTAGCTGGAGCTGAGACGCCAACGGTGGACCTGCAATTGGATCGCCCGCTAGACCGATTCTCAATGGTGGACTTTGTGCGCTTGTGCTTAAAATCGGTGTATTCCGCGTGTCTGTACTGCAACCATGCGCGGCGGATCGCGGTAAACGGAAAGCAGCTGGTGCTGCACCTGATCAGCCAGCACCGTTTTACGGCAACGGTGGACAGCATTACGGCCGAGGAGCTGTATGCAGAGACGATTGTGGCCCGCCTGAAGAGCTTCTTGCCCCATCTCGAGGAGGAGTACTTGAACTCGGCCAGCTGCTGCAGTGTGGAGAATGGCATCTATGCGGAGCACTTCAACGAGCGAATCTACGAGTGCTTCACCTGCCGATTTGTAACTTCTACGCACAAGGAGCTGTACACGCACAACCGGAGGCTGCACATCAAGTCCAACATTACGTGCGTCATGTGCCAGATGAACTTCTACAGCTACAGCGAGATCCTGTGTCACATCTGTCCCGGCGAGGTGGGCGGCAGTATTTACGACTTAAAGTTCCGATGCTGTCTCTGCGATGTGGCGCCCCTGCCGTCCGCTTTCCGGCTAATGGTCCATCTGAGGAAGCAGCACCAGGCTTGCGACATCTGCCTGGAGGATTGTCAGAGCCAGTCGAAGCTATCGGCGCACGTTTGGAAGCACAAGCTGTTGCATTTGTGCTATCGCTGTGGCATCGCCTACCGGAACAAGCAGGACATCTCGAAGCATCTGTTCTGGAAGCACGGAACCGAGAGTGCCAGCTGCAAGAGGTGCCTACAAAAGCGCTGGCGCCATGTCTATCACTTTTGCGTGCCGCCCGTGCAGTTTCCCTGCGAGACATGTGGGTTCAATTTCAGCAAAGCCATTTACCTGGAAGTCCACCAGCGGATGCACTCGGGCGACTTCCGCTACGCCTGCGCCGAGGAGGGCTGCGAGGAAAAGTTTGTGTCGCGCAAACTGCTCTTGAATCACGCCAGCAATCACGTGGTTAAGGAACTACCACATGAGGCACTGACGGCGCCGACGGATGAAGATTCTGCTGGCGGCCAAAAGTTGGAAGAGTTGATAAAGAAGGAATCGGGAGAGGAGGGCGAGGAAAAGCAGGATGAAAAGCCGGCTGAAGCTTTGGCTGATGGCGAAAATAAAGATGCGGACAAGAAGGAGGATTCCGAAAAGAAGGAGTCGGTTAAGGAGACGCCTGACGGCAAGTCTGAGAACCGCAAGCGGCGCAAGAAATCCAAACGCAACAAGGAATCCCTCGAAGACCTCAATCTCATCGCACCCAATCTCTCCGAGTCGGACAGCAGCGATGACAGCGACTCAGACGCTCCGCGAAGCAGCCACCAAGAACAACCAGCAGCGCTGCCGATGCGATCCTCTGTAGATGACCTGGATATGCCGAAGGTGATGCTGTCACCATCCTCCGAAAGTGACGCCGACGAGCCAATGGACGGCAAGCCCAAACTGGAGGACAAGGAGCAACCAGCAGTTGAAAAAATTGAAAATGAAGAAAAAGACCAGCTCGATGGACCCAAGCCCGAAGGAGAAGACGACTCCAAAAAGGAAGAGGATGTGGAAATGGATGTCTCCATATGGAAAAATCTCCTGCAAAACCAGCCAGCAATTGCCGATGAGACAGCGCCAGTTAAAGAAGAAGAAATTACCGACAAGATTCTCAATCAGCCACCAGCCAAGATCCATGTTGCCTGGTCGGATCACGATTACTGCAAGCTTCACCGCACTCCTCCTCCCTCGCCCGTCAAGCCGAAGTCTACTCCGAAATCGGCGACCAAAAGGCCTGGCGGCGGCCATGCCTCCAGCGACAGTGACTCTTCAAGCTGCTCCAGTTCCTCCGACTCGGATTCTTCGAGCTGCTCCTGCGGCACCAATTGCAGCTGCAGTTCCAGCAATAGCAGCAGCTCCAGCGATGACTCTGACGATTCGGATAGTTCCAACAATGCTTCAGGCTCGCCGCAGAAGCGTGCGCGCAAGAAATCCCTGAAGCACAAGAAGAGCGGCGAGTCGCTTACGCGTGGTGAGCAAACTGTGCAAGGTCAGGAGGACATGGACATCAATGTGACGGCCTTGAATGAGGATAATCCAGTTCCGCCGCCGCTGTCACCGCAGCCGCCGATGTATAATGAGTCCGACTTTGATACTGCTTTCTCGGATACGGATGAAGAGTTCTACGATCCGCATCCCCAGAAACTGGCCAATGAGCTGCTGACGCAGAAGCGCGAGGCTCTCCTCGCTGAGCACGCTCCCCTGGGACCGAGCAACAATTACGATATTGTGGAGAACAGCCGCCCGTCGACACCATCACTTCCGGAGGAGGCGCTCGCGTTTGCCGATAAGCGGGAAAGGGTAAGAAATAAGAAAAAGAAGAGAGAACGAAAGTCTACGTGCAAGTCGGGCAAAATGCCGCCGATGGTTGCCAGTACGCCGCTGCCCATGGATGCGATGCCGGGAGTGTCAACCATGTCCGGGATGTCGTCGGGAATGCCCGGAATGGTGGCGCCTTTGGAGCCACCCACTCCTATGCCGATTCACCATCAGGATTTGCCTCTGTTTCCCGTTACTCCCCTCACCCATCGCCATCTCCAGCCCTCGGTCACGCCACGGAGTGAGGGCAGCAGCTGCTCCGATGCCGATGGCCAGCTGAAGCGTTCCAAGCGTCAGCGAAGACCCAACAAGTTCTACGGCTACACGAGCGACGATGAGAACATGAGCACCATATTGGCGCCGCCATTGCAGGTTGGGATGCAGCTAATTAAGCCACAGCCGCCGCCACAGTTGACCTGGGCCAAGGAGGATCTGCCCACGCCGCCCAAACAGCGCAGCCGGAATAACAACAACAGTAGCCATCACCACTCTCACTCCCATAGCAATGGCGGAACCCCGCTGGCAGGATCATCCAGGAAGAGGAGCAAACAGCGATCGCTACTCGGCGCTAGCGGATCTCGACCAGCAAAACGCCACAAGCCGGATCGAGAGGATCACTTGCCACCCATTCCAACCCTCAAGATTCGACCTAGTTTGCTGCCAACGGCTCCGCCAACGGACAGCAGTGACAGCAGCTCAGACGATGAAGACGTCGAGGTAAATGTGACCAGCTTGGTGTCGACTCCACAACCAGCACCGTCATCCGCCAGTTTGGTAGCACCACCAATGGTAAGTCTTCCGGTGCAGCCGCCACCACCGCCGCCACCAGCGGCCACGGCCTTCAATCAACCCATTCCGCCTGCCCTGCTGCCCAATCCCGGATTCGCCACGCTGCAGTACTTCAAGGCCAACAACATACGCTACCCCATCAGGCCGCCAGCCGGAGCACGGCTCGCCCGCGAGGGTGAATCGGTTTACTGCTACTGTCGCTGCCCCTACGACGAGGTGTCCGAGATGATTGCCTGCGACGGAGACAACTGTCTGATCGAGTGGTTCCACTTTGAGTGTGTCGGCATTATGGTGGCGCCGCAGGGCAAGTGGTTCTGCGCCGAATGCCGGCCCAAGTACTCCGAGGGCCCCTCCTACCAGGGCGCGAATCCCCAGTGAAGCAGCCCCAACACAGCCACAAACAATAATCAACTATAAAACTACAACAAACCCCACTACAGAATGGATTACGCTTATTAATTGATAAAACAACATGTAGTCGCTTATTCCCGGTAATCAGCTGGGAACGAGGTATATCTTTATCTTTATCTAAAACTACTAAAACAAAAACAAACCCCCTCTACATATATATACATATATATATTTATAAATTACGTATATGTAAAGATCGAAGAAGATAAACCCAGGCTCAAAGATGCTCTCCGCAGAGGGAGCCTAAGCTAAGCTAATGCTAATTCATCTATATATTTGCAAACAAGCTTATATATAATTATAAATATATATATATATATAAACTTTGATAAGTACTAACATTGTATATAAATATAGAAATGTGTAAAATAGCTAGAGTACGCGAGAGAACCCATAAAACACTTAGGCAATAAGGGCCTTCACTTATACATAGCAGTCCCCAAACATAGTTTCTAACTAAATCTACATATAAAAAATATACATGACTATAATTAGATACAAAAACCAAGATCGAAAATTAACTGCAAATCTGAATGCAATCGATTATGAGAGAAATAAAAAACACGCATCAATGTGAGAGACGTATACAAAAAAACACTATCAAAACTAATTGTTGTAATTTATTTGGCAGCAGCCAGGAAGGGGCTAATATTGGTTCATCAATTTATATGGTAATCAACAAGGATATATGACTGTGAGAAAGGTGTTCTAAGGAATATTTATGATGATAAAAATTATAGTTATCGTTCTAATAGTTCGCTATAAATTATTTATAATTTAGTCTTGCGCAAAAGAACAAATTATAATCAATTCAAAATCTAAACTATTCTACATTTATCTTCATTTTTAAAAATATTTTTTAAAAGGTTTTTAATTTAGAGTTATTTGTAAAATGAATTTAAAAATTTTACTCATGGAAAACAATACCTTAAATATTTAACATACTTTGAATTAATTATTTAAATTTTTAAAACTTGATATATTTTAATTTTAAACAATTAATATAATTTTTTTGCAAGCAATATTAAATCATTTTCTTTACAGAAAGTATTCATTCCATGGTAATTCCTAAAGATTCCTAAGAAACATATTTATTATTTTGGAAAACCTTCGAGCAGAACTCTTTCTCAAGCATATGCCTTTCGGGGAACTCCCTGAATAAATCCCAAATAACTGTGAACAATGGGTTAACCCAGCCGTTACCCCTGGCCTGTGGCTTAATATCCTGAAAATGGAATTCCACGTTCCCGACTCTGATTATGCCAAAGTAAATGCAAATAAGCCACGACAAGCCAGCGAGCCAGCCAATGTTGTTGTAGTTGCGCACGATGAATGGACACGAATGGCGCCAGGGTCAGTGGTGGGGTCATCCTGGCAGTCGAACCAACCAACGAACCAACCATCCACCCAACCATGTTTGTTTACCAACAACACCACGTTGATTTAATTGCTATTATGGCCGGGAGTCGCACCAGCGACTCGCAGCGAGAGCTGCCTTTGGCGAGTGGAATCAACAACCACAACAATGTCCAATTACAGGTGGTGCCGGGCGGGGGTGGCGGCCACTGGGCAGCGGTCAGCGGTCAGTGGTCGGTCGGTGGTGTGCGTGCGTAGAAATTACCATAAATCTGATGGCTGGAATAAAAAAGGCTACTCTGGTGAACTTGGCTGGCCAGTTCGTGTTGAGTTTTTGCGGCGCGAGGTTATCCGGAAACGCGGAAAGGCAGACACTTTTGAATATTAATCCGACCTGCGTGACACCGTAGTGAGTCGCTTCGCACATTGCCATGTCCACGGGACATCCTAAAATCGAGCAAACAAAAGCCCACTTATCCTGCCTAGCTGGTTGCATCTAGGCGGTGGCCATGGTTCGTCGGGCCTCCAGTGTTCCGCATTTGAACAGCAGCGGCGGCAGCAGTGCGGATAGCGCCGGGACGTCAGGCAGTCGACGGGGCCGGGCGCCCGTGGCCGGTTCTCGTGGCAGCCGGAAGACGCCCTCGTCCACCGGCCAGGGTCAACGTCAGAGCTCAGGGAGCAGCAGCAGTATGCCTCGATCCCGAAGCCTGACCAACGGCATGCGTCGTCTTAGTCCGCAAAAGGGAACGGGCAGCAGCGGCGGCACCGGCAGCGGCGGCGGCGGTGGAGGTAGTTCCCGGAATACACCGTATTTTCTACGTTCACGCGAGAATGAGTAAGTGTGGGATAAGGATTGCGATGCTTCCCACCGTAATCAATAGGCGATAACTTGAGAACAGTGGGTACCCACTAAACATGACGTTGGCCGAGACGAAAGACTGGGATCAGGAACAGGCTGTGAGCTGGAATCTATTGGAAAAATGTTAAAAAGTAGACAAAAGAATATTGAAGCTTCAATTATTTAATGCATGTTCCAGACACAGTTTTAATTATGTTTATGTTATTGTATAAATAATTAGGAAATTGAATATTTAAATTTTAGGATCTAAACAAGTAAGAAAGCTACTGTCGAGTGAGCTCGACTGTGAGATACCCGCTACCCATACTTAAACCAGAAAAGCGTCAGGACGCCAGAAAAAACAGCCATACAATTTTGAACATAACGGACAAATGCAAATGCAAGTGTAATAATCACATGCATACAAATTTACATACACATGTATCTATATTTGCAAAAACGCGTCATTATTGCATTCAAGCGGCTAATAATTATTTATTTATTAAAATTGCTTCTCGAATATCCTATTAGATTCTTTTCCGAACACAACCAAGAACTGATAAGAATATTTTGTTGGTCTAATTGGTCAACCAAAGGAAGCCTGCTGCCAGCAGCCGTTTGTGGCCATACAAAATTATTTCTTTAATACCTTCGACAATTTTTATCTGATCGCAACCAAATTTTCAGGGATCACACAGACTATAGTTTTTAATATACATACCGAAATTCGCGACTCTAGCTTTAAAACTATACGCTTAATACGCTTTTTTATGATTTGCGGGGGCGGAAGTGGGCGTGGTAAAAATTTGAAACAAACTTGATCTGCGTGCAAGCATAAGAAATACTGTCGAAAAAAATTAGAGCTCTATCTCTTATAGTCTCTGAGATCCAGTGTTTCATACGGACAGACGGACAGACAGACAGACAGACAGACAGACAGACAGACAGACAGACAGACAGACAGACAGACGGACATGGCTAGATCGACTTGGCTGTTGATCCTGATCAAGAATATATATACTTTATAGGGTCGGAAATGCTTCCTTCTACCTGTTACATACATTTCCTGCCGGCACAAAGTTATAATACCCTTCTACCCTATGGGTAGCGGGTATAAAAATAATAATATAACGAAGAAGGGTAGAATATAAATTGTTTAAAAAATAATATCAATCATTATGAACCTTAAACTCATATTAAACAGTTTTGTATTTCAAAAACCTTTTTTTTTTAACTTTTTATCAATTATCACTCAATTAAGGTTTAGTAAACGGTTACTGTACCTATATTTTTGGAATTTTAATGACTATAACTCATGAATTTTATACACTCTCCCTTATTGTAAAGCCTTGGCCAAAGTCGTAATATAGGCAATTATTTATTAAATGAGTCTATATGAGACGTACTACTGAGGGAAATGTATTAATTTGCATCAGACCGTTTGGCAGGAAGGGAATCGGAGGCAGGGGGTAATGATAACACGACAGGTCAGGGAGTAGCCAGCCAGCTCACCCCTAATCGGCGATCCATTAAAAACCCAACAACTCGAGGCGAAGGAAAGGAAAGCCGGGGAACCATAATGACCACGCACAATAAGTAATCCAAGAGAGACAGACAGGGAAACTGTTTGGCGGACAGGCAATCAAGCGGACTGGGGGCGGGCAGACAGACAAGCGGACGAGCAGTTAGCCTCCATTTGGGCAGGGTAAAAAAAAAAAGAAGGCAAGTATCGCCAAAGATCTAGGGGTTGAGCTCTCGCCGAGCACGACACAAATCGATTTTGCAATTAAAGCATATTGAAGTCCCTGGACTGTGGACACGGGTATGTGGCCTGGCCTATCTTTGACCGGAGTTGAGAGCGAAAGTGACATATTTATGATAGTCTTTTATTTCGGTCTCCTCACAACGGAGTTAAGGTTAAGGACCCTGAGTTCCTTGCCAAGCTAGTAACTGGGTTAAGTTTGTGTTTAGAAGCCGTTCCGAAAGGTTCATCAATTATTTAGTCAAGAAAAGGTACTCCACTTCGGTTGCTATATTGAAAGTTTGAAGCATAATTATTTGGGCCAAGTAATTTTATGGCTCGTCTTTAAGGGAAGTAATACTAAAACATTGTAAGACTGCAATTGTCACCTATGTCATTTGGTAATTAAGAAGCTTTTTTTTGTACAGATATCACACGATTAATCCCAGCAGCGTTATAATTATTTTCGAGCACGCATGTGTTTCAGCCTTTTGATTAATGAATTCGTTGATAGCCTTATGATGGACGACACACTTTTTCGTATTGCCATAAATAATATTTATTAAATATATATAGTATACGGCCATAATTCAACTAGATCTAGGCCCGGCATCGACGTACATTAGCTAAATTTCCGGACCTGCCCAAGGTAAACTTACTTCGAAAGGGAATTCGCGTGCGTAGCGGCCAGTAGTTTTCATTTTGAAAATCCATATGAATTCTATATAGAGTACACATCGGCATATGGATTTTCCTGGCATGCACAACGCGAGTTAGGTCATAATTACGCCCCCAAAGATAATCAAGCCTGACATTTCGTTGCCTAAACTTTTGCATGGCTAATAAATGTCTCCCACAGTCGAAATTGGTAATTCCATGGCTGAGAAATAAAAGTGAGAGTTCCAGTTTCTCACTCGCTGCTACGCTTTATTTGATTCGCAAACAAAGCCCTATATTTTCGTTGCTTTTAAATCGGCGCTGGGCAATTATTTGATATTTGTTTTAGGCAAATATTAACATTCTGGTCAAGTAGGCTTCTTACTTAGTCAGGCTAACAAATATGTTAATGATGGGCCAATTATATATAGGATTTTGTATAGACAAGTGTAATTATTGGAAACAACTAAGAATTAACCATAAAATCCCAATTAAACCCCTAAAAAATATATGTAGATACCAAACAAAGCCAGTTCTGACTTTAAGGTATGAGTTACTAAAACAATCATCAAATTTCCCAGAACTTTTTGAAACAATAAAAAGGAAAACTTTCGTTCCAAGCTAACTATTTCGATGGTATTAATATATATTGTCCAATTAATTATTTAGCCAGACTACCAAAAGTTGATTGAACTTTTCGTAGCGCTAAGCACTTAAGACACCGCTCCCCAAGGGGTTCGTGTTAATTCTTCTCCATTGGCGCCTTCTGAAATATTTACCAAGAGCACACGGCAGGCCCAACTCATGTCTGATTAATATACATTCATGGTAGATTCTTTGGTAGTATATGGCCATTAGGCCATGAATGTTTAACAAGTCATTTACGTGAAAAAAGTTAAATGTCAGCTACGTGCCACACACACAATCACGCCAAGATGATGGCACATCACACATACGCCGCGTTGTCCGGCCTATTTGCAGTTCAATAAACTGTTTGTATTGGAAACATTTGGTTCTTTACCACAAAATTAGCTGGGTAATTGTGGGGCTAGCAAAAGTAAACTAAAACAAAACTTGTGGAAATCTGAATCAATAATTTAGTGCCTTGTATTTACATATTTCCATAAGGCAGCGAGCGATAAAATTCCTTTGAAGGGAATTTGTTAATCCAATTGAAATGTGACCCCCACACTCTTAGGTAAACTAATTGCGACTTAGTGTGAAATAAGGGGCCCTTATAAAACAGAAAAACCCAAAAAGCAACCCTTAACCTTGGCTATTTATAGGCCGGTCAACGTCAGAACTCCATCAAGTTCAAGGCAAACTCGACAAAAATTCAGGGAATTCGCCGAAGCCACAACAATTGGATTCCATAAAACAATGGCGTAGCTTTGGTTCACTTTGATTGATTAATTGCGATTGTGAAAGTTTCGATGCCAAGTTGGGGAGTTATGAAATTCCGCTTGAAAAAAAAAACAAAGTAATAGCTATTATTTATTAAATTAGTTTATTGGGATAGGCCACATTAGGTAAACTCTACAAATCCCTTGGGGAACACCATATAATATATATAATGACCCATGGTAACTTAACCAGGATTGGTAGTGCCGACACCCTGGAAATCGTGGCCTCCAAATCCACCGGCAGCGAGGAATGCTCCACGCCCGAAGACAACATCAATGTGGTGGTGCGAGTGCGTCCTCTGAACGACAAGGAGAAACGAGATCGCCATGGTTCCACACTGCAGTTTCCCGGAAATGGACAGGTTATTGTAAGTTTTATGCCTGAAATCGTGTTACTTGGATTAATGCCGAGTCCTTGCCAGCTTGAGGGTCACGATGTGGGCCAAAAGAAGTCGCATAATCGGGACAGTGTTCGCGTCTTCACCTATAATGTGGTCTTCGAGCCGGGAGCCACTCAGGAGGATATCCTGGACTACTCGGGCATCAAGCGCATCATAGAGATGGGCATTGAGGGCTTCAGCTGTACGGCGTTTTGTTATGGCCAAACGGGTTCCGGCAAAACGCATACGCTGACAGGACCACCGGATTTGGTGAGTTAATGGTACATTTTCCTTGAGGTACAATTTTAACTTTGTTGTTTCTTTCAGTTTGTTGGCAAACCAAATCCCAAGGATCCGCGGCATGGCCTCATCTTCCGTTCGTTTGTGTACCTCTTCCAATTGATTAAGAATCGCAAGGATGTCAATTATGTGCTCAAGGCCTCGTTCATGGAGATCTACAATGAACGGGTATGATTACGCCCCATCTGAAGCTCAAGTTTTAATTCCAATCAGAAAAGTCAAAGGCTTGACTTGACCTCTGCCCATTCAATTTAAATTCAAATTGCATTTGGCCATATTACTGATTGCGCCAGACCCCCCCGTCAAACATGCCTTGCATTGACCTCCATTTAATGGATGTCAGCACGCTCAACCCTTGGAAACCACTCGACCATTTGGCCACCACCCACCTTTCGTGGTTTGTCACAATGCGTGAAATGTTTCTGCATTTTGCGTGGCATTTTCAATGATTTGTTTTCTTAGTCCTTCTCCTCCTCTAATTTTATTATTGGTTTCGCAAATTGAATTGAATTTTTTATTGCGTCCTTAGGTAATCGATTTGCTCAATCCGGGAAGTGCAAGGAAACCGCTGGCGGTGCGCTGGTCCAAGAAATCGGGTGGCTTTTTTGTGGAAAACCTATTTACGGTGGATTGTGAGGAATTGGATGATCTGCTGGCCGTTCTAGAAGAAGGTAAGTCTTTTTGGGATATCTGTTAAATATTTGAACAATTTCTCCTAATTTTTCTTTTCCTCTTCTTTAAGGAATGAGAAATCGTGCTGTGGGCTCTCATGCAATGAACGATCACTCTTCTCGTTCACACACAATACTCACCGTCCACATCCTATCAGATCAGCAGACGGATGGCGGGGTATTCCTCTCCAAGCATGGCAAGATCAATTTCGTGGATCTGGCTGGCAGTGAGCTGACCAAGAAGACCATGAGCGAAGGCAAGACTTTGGAGGAGGCCAACAACATTAATAAGAGCCTCATGGTCCTGGGCTATTGCATCGCCTCGCTGAGCGACAACAAGAAGAGATCGGGTCACATTCCCTACCGGGACAGCCAGCTGACCAAGCTCCTGGCCGATAGTCTGGCCGGGAATGGAGTGACCCTGATGATTGCCTGCGTTTCTCCAGCCCATTACAATCATGCGGAAACTCTGAACACTTTGCGCTATGCCTCCCGGGCGAAGAGGATACGCACCAAGCCCGTGATCATGATGGATCCACGGGAGGCCCTCATACTCAGCCTGAAGCGAGACATCCATGCACTTCAGATGGAGAACGACCACTTGAAGGCAGCTCTTAATCTGCACCATCAGGCAGCCACAAATGGCGCCGGCCCCACGGAAAATAATCTCCTTGAGCTGCAGCTGGATCGAGTAAGCAGCGGTGGCGGCGGAGTGCCCGTTCCCAAAGTGGATCTGGAGCGTTTACCCGAGCTGGATGGCTCCGAGCTGGCCGAACTTGTGAAGCTCTACATGGCGGAGAATGAATCATTGAGGCAGGAGAACAATCATCTGTTTACCGTGCGAGAGACGATCCTGAGGGATCAAGAGATCGTGTGCCGAGAGAATGAGCGTCTGCTTAAAAAGCTGGAGGATGTGAATAAGTAAGTGTGGGATGCGGGTGGATGCGTCAGATTTAGTTCAGTGTTTTTGGGTCGACCGGTGTGTGCAATCTCCTTCAGCCTTGGCTCATTGTTCTCTCCCATTTCTGACTCGTTCTAGATCGAAACCGAACGGGGACGAGGACAATGAGCCGAGCAAGGAGGTCCAGCGCAAGGAGTGAACAAAATCTATACTTATATCAGACGTTTTCTACTTTATAGCAAGTTTTTATGGATTGTGTATTTTTAAATGTTTTTCAAAAACAAGCCTAGAGTGTGACTAGCCATGTAAGCGATTTGTAATAAAAGTTTGTTTCTGTTCCTATGAACTAAAGCAAGATACTAAAGGGCGAAAGGGTTTAGAAGATTCTTCAGTTTGAGAGAAGATATATATAATTATCTCATTACAGAGTCTGTGTGCGTTCCCCCTTGATACCGGCACGCCCGGCAATATCGCCGACCACTGGTAAGGAGACGCCCGGCACTGAGATCTGGACCAATCCAGAGCCACTCCGAACTCCGCCGGGACCGCAGCTGCCTCTGGACCAGAGAATGTCGGAGAATGCCGAGAAGCGGACACATACCGCCCAAAAGCGTATCGATCAGCAACGCATAGCTAAAAATATTCTGATTATGGCCAATGCCTTCCGGAAACCGGACGCAGACTTGGCCAAGGAATTGAACATTAAACCGGAAAAAGCACCTGCAAAGCAATCAAACGACTTTATGCCTGAGTGAGTTAAATATTAAACAAAAAAAACTTTAATCAAAATTCTAAATCTCTTTTTTTATATCTTTAGCATGCTCACATAGAGGCCTTTTCAAAGGAGACTCAGAGGATTATAATATATATATATATATTTTTGCAAAGGAAAATGGAAATTATAATTATAAATAAAATCGTTATCTTATAGCATAATATGTATTTAAAGGACTTTCCATAGGTTACAAAAAACCTTGCATGGTTTTCAAAAATCCAAGCTTATTTGATCGGAAATCGTTCAAGCTTTTTTCTCCACCCTTGAACCTTTGGAAAAGCTATACAAAAATCCCCAGAAAAGCCGGAAAATCGAAGCACCATTCAGTGCGCAGCCACACTCTTGTAAATATTGATTTTTCAGCGCTCCTCCAAGATATATCAGCGAAAGGTGAAGCACTCATATTGACTGACGGCAAATTGTGGGAAATAATAAACATATCGGGTGGAATATTGCAGCTCCCAAGTATTCGGCGGCAGTATTAGCATACCAGCTTCCACCATAGGTCTCGCCGAGACAGCTGTCCTGGACATAATGGCTGCAAACCTGCAACAGCAGCGCTCCATCAACTCGCAGCTGCGACGCGAGGTGGGAATCGAGCGGATGCCCGTGTCGGAGGCCTGCTCCCTGATGATGAAGTACATGCTGGAGAACGAGGAGGAGGACTGCCTCCTTAGCGGGTTCACCCAGAAGGTGAATCCCTTCCGCGAGAAGAGCTCCTGCAGCATCCTGTAGGTCTGCAGCGACCAGACCACCCGTTCCTAACAGTATTATCCCATAAAGTATACTCAACTGCGGCGCAGATTCCAGAGATCACAGCCGCCGTGCCATTTCGTGTCGTGTAACCTATTTGATGTTCGTCGTAAGTGTGTGAACTCAATTATGTCTATAAACTGAATATACAATGTATCCGGGCGAGAATTGATGAACGAGTAAACAATGAGAAGGGGAACCGTCTTGAGCTAAATGCCTGCACATCTGTGTATAGTATATAATATCGTGTATTTTGCTAATCCTGTAGCTCTTTATTGGAGAAACTAGCAAACATCCTGTCTATACCTATATAAATGTTTCGTATTGAGATATTCGACAAAAATAAAGCTATGTAGTCCGAGATTTTCATGTAAGTGGAATGGGTTTTATTTTTAGTTTTATAAATATATTTTAAAATTTCGGTTTATTGGGAAAATGTCGTCTTCAAAGTCCTACCCAAGCTATGGATTCATGAAAAGAAGAACTTACTCTTTGTCGGTGAATCCCTATTTCATTTTCCTCGGTGAATTCCGTAAGAACCTTAAAAGTCGAAGCATTATAAACCTAAAGCCCACTTCGGTTACCAAAATTGCTGGGAGAAAGTGGCGGGAAATGACTCCGGCTCAAAAGTACGTGTATGTCGAAAAAGCCAAGGTTAATCAGATTGAGAATAAGAACTCAAAACGGGCAGTCCGCAAATTTATTAAGCTTAACGCAGCCAAGTTAAAATTTAAATAAATTAAATCTATCCCAAAAATTTGTGTATTAAATTTTCTTTCTGAACTTTCTAAAAATTAGATTATTATTTAAATTTTATTCGCTCTTTTAATATAAGCTAAATAGCTAATTATTACTCGAATATATTAAATATACATATTTAAAATTGCAAAACATTTAAAAACCAGTGTGGGTAAACATTAGGGAACAGGAGCGCCCTCTGTGTGCTAGTTGTTGAATTTGATTCGGCGGTAGAGAAAACAGAACAGCAGAAACAGCTGATGTCAGAACACACGGTAGAGCTGGCAAAAAATCGATGTTCGCCACTATTTTTCTTTAAAAACATCGATACCATCGTAAAGTGTTGGAAAAGTTATAACGTGGTTGCCAACAAAAAGTAATTTGTTAAATAAAAACATGAGTTCGGGCTTTGTCACTGAAGCTGAGGCTGCCGAGCAAAGACAGAGACGTCAAGAGGAATGGGAGCGTGTACGTCAACCGGATGATCCAGTCGAACGACCCGAGGAGCCGTACGACGCTCGCTCACTGTACGAACGCCTCAAAGAGAATAAGGACAAGAAGGATATGGAGTACGAGGAGGCCCACAAGTTAAGTATGTGATCCAAGCACTGTCAACAGCCGGGTCATAACAATACACATCCAATATTCAGAGAACCTGATACGGGGACTAGACGATGACGAGGTGCAGTTCCTGGAGCTAGTCGATGCCCACAAAATGAATGCGGAGCGTCAACAAATGCGCGATGAGGAGCTGGAACTAAGGGACTTCCGCAATCGCGTTGAAAAGCTGCAGGAGGAAAGCGTGGATAAGGTAAAGCCCATTACGCCTTAGCAAACACATTTATTTTACTGAATTTTTGAATTATTTGGAACCCACAGAAACTGCAGGCGGAGCTCAAGACCACGGCCAAATCCGCAGGTGCGCCCGCTGTTGGGCGCAGCACTCAGAAGTCGCTACTCGGCCAGGGCATTAAGCGGAAGAACGGGGAACTGCCCACCACCAGCAAGATGGCCAAGACAGCCGAGGAGAACGTAAAGGAGCCGGAGGAGAAGACTGCACCCACATCGACGCCCAATACGTTGATCACAGACAAATATAATACAGGTGCGCTGAAGTGCATCGGCCTGTTGCCCGGCATCGGATCTTACACGGAGTCCAGCGACTCGGAGGCCAGCACGGACGATGATGAGCACGGATCGTGCACCCGCACAGATCTGTGTGGCCGCAAGATACTAAAGAAGAAACAATGCGTCGAGTAGGATCAAAAACTTTATTTGGAGTCTTAATATGTAGTTTCTCTTTCCTTGCAACAGAATATAGCCTAGAGTTTAAACGTAAATGGTGCGTTATGTGTCCTTCTTCTTGTTCCGATTGCGATTCTTCACGTTCGTCATCTCGTAGAAGTTGCTGCCAATCTTCTTGCGTTTCTGGCTGCGCTCCAGGGCTCGTTTCTGCTTGGCCGTCAGCCGGGGTGCCTTCGAGGTGCTGGGACCGTCGTCATCGGAGCTGTTGCCCGCTTCGTCGGAATCTCCAGGCTGCATCTTGGCTATGCGGAACTTGCCGGACGACGTGATGGCCAAAGCTTGGGTCTTCTTCACCTTGGCCTTTTTGTGCACCACTCGCTGCAGGTCCTCGTTGTACTCATCCTCCGAGTAGAAATCGTCGGCTCCATCGCTGGACTCCTCCTCCTCGCCGAGGTTGTGGATACGTGCCTTCTTGGCCGCCGCACGCTCGGCCTTCTGCTGTTCCAGCAGCTCCAGATCGATGTGATCCAGCTCCTTCACATCCTGTTGCTCGTACTCAAGACCAACTCGAATCTTGCGGAAGTCCTGAATCTGCTTGAACTCACGTGCCTTCTTCACCGATTCGCTGACGAAGGTTGGCGCCTCAGACTTGGCATCGTCATTGGGCTCTTCAGGCGCAACCTCTGGCTCCTTGCCCTCCTGGGATTTGGGAACGGCGAATCCCTCGGGCGGAACGTAGAAAGGCAGCTTGCCGCGCTGCCAATCGTTGAGCACCATGCGAGCAGATTGCGTGACATCCGGCTCGCCTCCCTTCAGCAGTTTACCCGACTTCTGGGCCAGCTGCTCCAGGAAGTGCTTTGATGTGTTCCAGTGCTCGATTTTGTAATTCTTGGAGATGTATTCAGGTCGCACGCGTTGGAGTAGGGAGTCCACATAGTCTTCGGGATTTGTTACCAGCTCCACACGCACCACACCCTTCAGCACCTTCTCCGTGTCCGTTTCGGCCGAGGGATACACCACACCGGGACAATCGATGAGGAATATACGCTTCATCAGCGTAATGTACTGCCACACCTTGGTCTCGCCGGCAATGGGGGCCACGTTGCAGACTTTCTTGGAGCGCAGAGCATTGATCACCGAGGATTTGCCTACATTGGGATAGCCAATGAAGCCCACGCTAATCTGCTTCTTGTCCAGATGCAGCTTGCCGAGCTGGCGGAACAGGTTGATGAGAGCACCTACAAAGGGATATGATAATTAAGTAATTTTCGGAGATGTCCCCTTAGATTTACTCACCCTTGCCGAAGGGATGCTGCAGGGATGCATGGAAGGCGATAGTTGGATACTCGGCACTTAGGATGGCCACCCATCGCTGGGTAACCCACACAGGCACCAGATCCACCTTGTTAAGGATGAAGAACAGGTGCTTGTGCGGCTTCTCCTTTCGTAGGAACTCCTCTATGTACTTTGAGCGCGTGCCCATAGGATCGCGAGCATCGAGGACCTGGAGGAGCACATCGGACGCATCCACCACCTTGTGCAGCTCGTTCCAAATGCGTTTGCTCTGCCCGGCTCCGAACACCCAATCTCGCACAGCTTTCTTTTCGCCCGTGTCTTCCCGAATCAGATCCAGATCCTTGGCGGAGTCGTATTTCTCATGCTGCTCATCCGCGGCCTTGCTCAGATCCTCCAGATCCCGCACTTTAAGGCTGACTCGCTTGCGCTGCTTCTTGGGGCCAAAGGTGCTATCAAAGCTCTCGGTATCCAGGAGATGAACCCTTTTGTATTTGGCGGCCTCGTTCAGCAGAGTAACTGGCAGCTGCGACGGCTTCATGATGACCTGATAGGGATCCTTGACAGCCTTGCCAATCTCATCCTGGAACTTTTGCAGTGCCGTTTGTGAGATGACACGGGAATTGCTGAACCATTTGGGCGTGGGCTCCACTCTGGCCATTGTTCCAGCCGGTAGGCGCCCCTAAAAGAAAATGTATGAATTGAGTATAGCTTTTAAGATTTAAAATAGGTCAATTTAAATTGCATAAGGACAAATACAAGGTTAAATCTTTAGCGGTTTTAGGATTATATTATATTCATAATATTATAATTTTTAATTAACATACAGGACATTGCAAATGTATTTCTTCAAATTTACGCCATGTAAGATTTAAAGGATACTATCGATTCATCTAATCGCGATATTCGAGCTTATTGCAATTGAGGATCGATCACCGATTAAAGTATCGGGCTGCCAGCTCGCAACTGCGTTTTGCATTATTGCACAAAGACTAAAGTTCGCACGTGTTTCAAAAAGGAAGGAAAACAGCATTAAAATTAATTAACCATGTCTCAGAGGCCATCGACGTCGAAAAGGCGGGGATGTTCGTCCTCCGGCGAAGCCCCACTATCGCAGCAGATGAAGCAGAATGCTCAGAAGATGAACGATTTGGTGGAGGAGTTGCAGCAGCAACCGGAGCACCACAACGCCCAAATGGAGCATTTTAACGGGGAGCGCGAGGGCATTCTACTGCAGCTGCAACAGGAAATGTCCAACTATGTGACCATCCAGGAAAAGTTCCAGGAGCAGGAGCAGTCAATGCAGTTGATAATTCAAGAACTGGAGCGCGAACGCTTGGACTTGCTAGACGAGCTTGCTGTTAATGATGTTATAAACGCGGACAGCATTGACGACCTAAGTGAGGAGCTTAATGGGCTAAATGACAAGCTGCATGAGATATCTGAGGACAAAAACTGCTCCATCTGTATTTCCCCGTGGCAGACTGAGGGCAGCCATCGTCTGGTATCGCTGCGTTGCGGCCATCTCTTTGGGAACAATTGCATTCGCACGGCCCTGCGTCGTTCTCGTCAGTGTCCGCTCTGCATGAAACGGGCTCATCCTGCCGACGTCCGAAAAATCTACGGCTGCTCTGCTCTTCCAAATTGAATCCTCCCTCCGAGTATTGGAATCATGAATCTGAATGGCATTTCTGTTTTATTTTTTAACTACGATTGAAATTGAATTTCATAAATGGGAACCAAAAGTCTACTTTTTAAAGTTACAAATTCATTGTAACCAAAACATTTCGAATATATGTATGTAATGAGGCGTGTAACTGGATTTCCTCAAAATAATATTAAAGAATATGAATATGTGAAGTATATGTTTGCTTACTTTTTAATAAACAAACTATGTTCCTTCATTGTACATTTGCTATCAACACCATAAAGATAAGCATTCTTATAAGATTTCAGCCGAGGGACAAGTTATTCTAATGCCACCTGTGGGAAGGGACTCACCTGAAAGGGGGCCGGCGTAAGGATCTTTCCAGTGCGATCGCGCTTGGCCTTGAAGTTACGGTACATCTGCAGCCGCTTGATCGTGCCCTTGGTACGGGGGTGGGCGACCCCTTTGAGTCCCTCCTTGGAGCGCTCCGGGTTCATCGAGTGGTTGGAGTGGTTGAATCCCTGCGTCCGGGGCTTGCCCGGGGTGCTGCGTACCTTCGGCATGGTGGCTTGATTTCGCCGTACCCTTTAAATATATTAAAATTTCACGGCAACACAAAACACGCACGTGTTTTGGTTGAAATAAAAAACAAAAGAGTTTCGCGTTACACCACACTGGTTGCCGTCGACTGGGCGAGCACTGGCTAAGAATGCGCTGGCAGAAAATCTATCGCGAGGACAGGCCACACTAAAGTCAAAACAGCAGAAAATATAAGTTTAGGAACTGATTTTAAAAGTAGTTTATTTAATAAATAGCTCTAAGAAAAAAACTTAAAGTGGCGAAAAATTAAAAACGTGAAATGAATATATGTTGTGATGAGATATTTCCGGTTTCTGAGGCAGCGATGAGCCTTAAATAGCTGATTATTTTTATGAACTTGGCCACAACTGTGTGAACCGAGCTGTGCCTCAAGAAGCTGGTTTTATATCCGTGTGCATACATATCCGCTTAGCATAATGGCCACGAGCTTCGGCTGCACTTAATAAACTTAAACAATTAGTCTTAATACGCTGCTTAGCTCAACAAAGTGATAATGTGAATCAGAGCATTTAAACCGAACTGTAGTGAATAGTTTGCAACCCATTCGAATAGTACAACCATATTTCCCAAGCGCGACTTGGAATTGGCAGTTCTAGTGTGTTGGTGTGCGTGTGCCTGCTTGCGTGTGTGAGTGGCGTTTTGGAATGTTGCCCTGCACGAAATTCAAATAGTGACCATCCTTGAGTCGAGCTTTTGCTTCGCTTTGCATAAGTGATCGCAATGGACGCGCACACGCTAAACGACCTGTTGGAGTGCTCCGTCTGCCTGGAGCGGCTGGACACCACCTCAAAGGTGCTGCCCTGCCAGCACACCTTCTGTCGCAAGTGCTTGCAGGTGAGTGTAATGGAATGCAAGTTATTTTTCCCTGGAAACTTATCCCAATTATTCTTTATCGCAGGACATTGTGGCCAGCCAGCACAAGCTGCGCTGCCCGGAATGCCGCATTCTGGTCTCGGTGAGAATTGACGAGCTCCCACCGAACGTATTGCTGATGCGAATATTAGAAGGTAACAACGACAGCGCCGCCCACGCCAATCGCACATTCATCTGGCACAGCAACTGCCTACGCTGGAAGTGCGACTAAGTGGCAATGGCAATTGAACTGCTTTTACTTTGTCACGATTATAACTCTATATCCACGTCTCTTTTCCCTTCCTCTCCCTGCATTCTTAGGCATGAAACAGTCTGCAGCCGCTGGAAAGAGCGACAGCAAGAACGAGGAGTCTGAATCGCAGCCGGAGAAACAGAAATCGCAGCCATCAACTGAATCGACAGCCGCGCCCGGCAGTCATCTCCAAAAGAAGCCCACATCTCAGCCGCAGCCACAATCTCAGCCGGCACGCCAGAAGCAGCGCCGCTTCCTACTCCCCCACGCCTATGCTCTCTTCGATTTCGCCTCCAGCGAAGCCAGCGACCTTAAGTTCAAGAAGGGGGATTTGATACTGCTCAAGCATCGCATCGACAACAACTGGTTCGTGGGCCAGGCCAACGGTCAGGAGGGCACCTTCCCCATCAACTACGTCAAGGTGTCGGTGCCATTGCCCATGCCGCAGTGCATCGCCATGTACGACTTTAAGATGGGGCCTAACGACGAGGAGGGATGCCTCGAGTTCAAGAAGAGCACGGTGATCCATGTCCTACGTCGTGTCGATCACAATTGGGCCGAGGGACGCATCGGCCAGACTATCGGCATATTCCCGATAGCATTTGTCGAGCTAAACGCAGCGGCCAAGAAGCTGCTGGAGAGCGGCGTGGTCAACCATCCACCGTGCCATCCGCCGCAGCAGCAGGGTCAGCGTGCGCTCCCTCCTGTTCCCCTGATCGATCCCACAGTCGTCACGGAATCCAGCTCCGGATCCTCGAACAGCAACAGCACGCCGGCTAGCAGTAACTCCAGCTCCACGTCGAGCTCGAACAATTGCAGTCCAAATCATCAGGCATCCCTGCCGAACACTCCGCAACATATGGTGGCCTCTGGATCGGGGTCGGTTCGCTTCCGCGACAAGGGAGCCAAGGAGAAGCGTCACTCCCTGAATGCCTTGCTCGGAGGAGGAGCTCCTTTAAGTCTACTGCAGACTAATCGCCATTCGGCTGAAATTCTCAGTCTGCCGCACGAATTAAGCCGCCAGGAGGTGGCTTCTAAGCCCACCACCGCCTCGCAGTCGTCGCGAGTGCTCAAGACTAATGTCCAGCAGCAAATGCCGCCCACTCTGCCGTGGGGATACTTGGCCCTGTTCCCGTACAAGCCGCGACAAACAGACGAGCTAGAACTGAAGAAGGGATGCGTTTACATTGTGACCGAGCGATGTGTTGACGGTTGGTTTAAGGGCAAAAACTGGCTGGATATCACCG
The DNA here is from genome assembly GCA_035045905.1 of Drosophila anomelani. Classification (NCBI taxonomy): domain Eukaryota; kingdom Metazoa; phylum Arthropoda; class Insecta; order Diptera; family Drosophilidae; genus Drosophila; species Drosophila anomelani. The sequence continues at coordinate 13,180,928 of JAWNOO010000032.1, forward strand.
GAGTCTTCCCTGGCAACTACCTGACGCCCCTGCGCACCCGCGACCAGCAGCAGCTGATGCACCAGTGGAAATATATTCCCCAGAGCACGGATGCCCAACATGTGCACCCACAGCAGCAACCGGTCGCCCCAGATGTGCGGCTTAATAACATGTTGCCCATGCAGCCACCGGATTTGCCACCGCGTCAGCAGCAAGCTACCACCACAACCACAAGCTGCTCCTCCGTGTGGACAAAGCCGGTGGAGGCGTTATTTAGCAGAAAGTCGGAACCTAAGCAGGAAGTTGCCGCCACTTCCGCCATAGCATCGAGCAGCAGCAGTTCCTCCGGGGCAGTGGGCCTAATGCGACGTCTAACTCATATGAAAACGCGCTCAAAATCACCGGGAGCCTCGCTGCAGCAAGCCCCGAAGGAATCCATTAGTCCCAATGTTGAAAGCACAACTAAGCCAACTGCAAAAATACATCCGGTGCACGTGAGGTAGGTGCTTTGGGGGAATATCCTAATCAATGTAAAATTAAAATGGTTTATTTGTATTCCTTTAGATCCGGATCGTGTCCCAGTCAACTCCAGCACAGTCAGCCGCTCAATGAATCCCCCACAATGACAGCAGCGACACAGTCCGCAGGACAACAGCAACCGTTTCTTCCCAAGCAGCTACCAGCATCCACTAGCACCAGTGTTTCCTACGGATCCCAGCGGATCAAGAGCAACAAGGAGCGTCCACAGTTAATTTGGTTTGTTAATTGTATTTACAAGGGTTTAAAAAACCGATCTAACTATTGGAATTTAACGCAGCGCCAGACAATCCCTAGATGCAGCCACCTTTCGCAGCATGTATAGCAATGCGGCGTCACCGCCACCTCTAGCACCCGCCGCTTCCGTGACTCCAGCCATCTACTCAGCAGGCGGACAGCAGCAGGCACTGACTGCAGGAGGAGGAGGAGGTGGCCAGTCGCAGTTGCATGCCAATATGATTATTGCACCCAGCCATCGGAAGTCGCATAGCTTGGATGCAGGCCATGTGCTATGTCCCAGCAGCAATGTGATCACCGAGGCAGCCATCAAGGCCAGTGCCACCACCAAGTCAGCCTACTGCACAAGGGAAAGGTAAGATTTTATCGAGATATTAAGAAGTAAAGTGCTAATTGATAAATGTTTTTGCAGTCGCTTCCGGTGCATTGTGCCGTATCCACCCAACAGCGACATCGAACTGGAGTTGCACGTAGGGGACATAATCTACGTTCAGCGCAAACAGAAGAATGGCTGGTACAAGGGCACGCATGCGCGAACCCACAAAACCGGACTCTTCCCTGCCTCCTTTGTGGAGCCAGATCCTTAGGCTGCCTTTCAGTAGGACAAACTAGAATTTATTAAGCGAAATTCCAAATTATTTGTCAAAATTGATTCAAATCGCCGGTCGATTCGGGCTTCCAAATCGCAATCTCCTAATGTTCTTTTTGAAAAAGAAATAATTTTGTACTCTTCTCCAGCTCGAATGCGCAGTTCGCCGATGTACTTTTTACGCGATCCCTAATCAAAATAGGCTAGTTATTAACGTAGGTCTTAAGCCCAGGTTACTTAAGCACTAGCGACTAGTTAGCTAGGAAGAAAAAAGTATGATGAAGACGGAACACTAACAATCTGACTAACAGATTCTCGTTGCCCTTTGTACGAAGTTATTTGTAATAAACAATTTTGCAGTAATAAACATTTTGTATACACTACAGACGACAGCCGTTTAAACTTAATTTATTCCACCAAGCAAAACATCGGGGTTAAATGTGTCTACATTTGACTACGTCGAAATTACTCGCTCTTGTCGAACTTGGATCCGTAGATGGGCACATACTGCAGGACCACCTTCCAGTCGGTGTAGTAGAGCACCGCCAGGCCAGCAGCTCCACCGAATCCAGCTCCAGATCGGATGCTACGAGTGGAAAGACATTATTTTGGAGTTCTATGGGGTGATTATGCAATGTGTGCTCTGTCGCTCGCATACACAGGGATTCCTGTGCTTCCTGGGTGTGCGACGCGAGGCAACGCATTTATACTCACAAGGACGACGCGATTTCAGCGTGCTTCTTGCCAAAAGGTATGCGGAAGGCCATTTTCGTCGATTTAATTACTTTTTTCCTGGACTGAAAGATTCGCAATAGATGGACAGCTCGAAGGTACTAAAAAAGCCCACAAACACCACAGTTCATACTAAATTATCGATAAAAAGCTGGCAGCGATTTGTGAACGAAGTCGTGATATCTCCATCTCTATCTACCAAGAACAACAATTTGTCATTAACAATTCTGATCTTTCGGTTAAAAAATACTTATAATTTAATATATCACAATGAAAGTCTCGGTTTTCGGTGAATTGAACACTTTCGAGCTGTTTGTGTTATGTACTGTAATACCGGCTGTCTTCATTTTTCTGTGGTCACTCATTTCCGGCGACTTGAAGGTAGGGCTGCAGGTTCTTATCATAATTGAATCATTTAATGGAATTAACCCATTCTCCCTTTACAGAACTTCAAGGGCAGCAAACAGGCGTACTCGGTTTTCACGGCAAAGGATCCCATTAACTGCTATCAGGACTATGTTCAGCAAAAACAGAAGGATTCTTAGAATAGCCGCCCTTAATTCCTGAAAATGTATTAAACTTGTATGTTAGCAGTGAATCCAGGTGACAAGGCATCTGGATTTAGAACAATAAAATAACCCTGTTAAATTTTTGCTAGGAAGAACATATTTCATAATTGTATTATTTGTGGGTGTCTAGAGGATTCTCTTGAAGCCAAAAATAATTATTGAAGGCAAAGTGATTTTTTAAAGAAAACTAAATAAAATTCATCAATAGGAATAATGGATAAAATTAATAATTGTTTATTTATTTATCAGATTTTAAAAGTAAACAATCGCCATATGAATCACTATTTGAACCGCACCTGGTCTCACCCACAGGTTCTAGGTTTTCCTGTTAGCCCGCCACAGCCTTACTAAACGACGACTCGGAGATAATTTAACGCGATTTTGATTGTTTAATTGTTTAAACGCGCTTTTTCAACGTCGAGTATTGCAGATTTCAAATACATCCTTCGCACTTACTGGTGCCCATCAGCACCAGCAGACCGACCCGCCCGGAATTAGGCCAGGGGACTCCCTTAAAACACAGACAAAGACGACAAAACTACGCAGAAGACGAACAAAAACAATGTCGGAAACATACGGTTTGTCACTACAGAAATATCTAATTAGTGACTATCTCTAATTAATTCTGGTGCGGTGCACTTTTCTAGATTACCTGTTCAAGTTTCTGATCATCGGCAGTGCTGGCAGTGGCAAGAGTTGTCTGTTGCATCACTTCATTGAGAGCAAGTGTAAGTCAGAGGAGTGCATTTTTACCCTGCAAGTCCAGGAATCACAATTGACAATCATTTTTGACAGTCAAAGACGACAGCTCGCACACCATTGGCGTGGAATTTGGCTCTCGGATCGTGAACGTGGGTGGGAAATCGGTGAAGCTGCAGATCTGGGACACGGCCGGGCAGGAGAGATTCCGCTCGGTGACGAGATCATATTATCGAGGCGCTGCCGGAGCACTCCTCGTCTACGATGCCACATCGAGGGACTCCTTCAATGCCCTGACAAACTGGCTGAATGATGCCCGCACCCTGGCCAGTCCAAACATTGTGATTCTGTTGGTGGGAAATAAAAAGGACCTGGAAGAGGCTCGCGATGTGACCTTCCTGGAGGCCAGCACCTTTGCCCAGGAGAATGGTTTGTTAACTAGCTTTACGTCTACTTTCGATATTGTGTTGATAACATATTCTCCCGCTCAGAGCTCATCTTCTTGGAGACCAGCGCTAAGACAGGCGAGAACGTTGAGGAGGCTTTCCTCAAGTGCTCGAAGACCATTCTGGCCAAAATTGAAACCGGGGAGCTGGATCCCGAGCGCATAGGCAGCGGCATTCAGTACGGCGGTGCAGCCCTGCGTAACTTGCAGACCCGACAGCGCAGCATCAACAAACCGGACTGCACCTGTCGCGTGTGAATCGTGCGCTTCGATAAACTTGCAAATTAATCTCTACATTATCTCAAACCCGGAATGCGGCGCTTTGTCGCATTCCACCTTAGTTGTATTCCCCGTACTTTGTGTGTGTGTGTCGCACCCTGTTTTAGGTTCGTATTTCGTTTTGCTAGATTAATCATTCCAAAATGTAAGCGCATAGTGCGTCTTCGGCTTGTTTTAACCTATTTACTTATAACCATCTTAATTTCTCTTGATTACGGATAATTCCGATTGTTACTTACTATAATTTACAATACGCGAAGCACTAGGCCAGTTTAGAGAAGGCTCAATGGGAGTGGGCGGAGTAGAATGCACTCGGCATTTTTTTATTGTAAATAAGAGGCGCTTTAGGTCGTTGACGACGTCGCCGAATGTAAATCTAACTCAAAAGCATGCACGCGGTAAATAAATACGCAAAACCATAAACAAAATGATTTTTTGTTTTGTTTTAGGTGGAATATAAAAAGTTTTATTTACGATATTTAGCCTAGGGTACAAAAGTGGTTGCTTGTTTTAAACAAGTAACCAAATTTTATCCTAAATAACAAACAAACTATAGATTTTAGTTTATTCAAAAAATACATTTTTTTTGTATAAATTTTTGAAAAAATAACTATAGATATAGTTAAAGTAAATTTTGTTTTGGTTTTACCATAAGTAGAATCAAATTAAAATTCGAATTGGAAGTCCTAAGTGATTTCAACACTTCGTAATTTTAAAATGGACCTAACTAGGTTTTGCATAATATTCAACATGCTACAACATTCTTTTTAAAAGCAGGCCTAAAAAATAGAATAATTGTTCGATGATATTACTGATTTGTTGAGGAAATAATGATTTCCATTGTTTTAATCGTATATTTAACTACGATGACCACCATTCCGCTTTTAGAGGACTATTCGGATACCGAAATATCCTTTGAAAGCGTAATGGAGATCTTCGTTGTTAAATACAGAGTTGAGAGCACATTCGACGTTGTCCTAGGCATCGCATTTGGCCAACTTTTGGAGCGCGTGCTTGGCTGCCGCCATCTTGGCCTGATCCTTGTTGTTGCCGAATCCATACACCTTAATGGATTTCTCCATACAAGTAAACTGGCAGCTCATCATCACCTTCTCCTTGTCGACAATGGGAGAACTGAAGACGGGATTTGCTAGCTTGTGCTCGTAGAGCTGGCGGATCGGATTAATGGGCACGTTGCGCGAGAATTCCTTTATCTCTGGCTCGAAGAGATTGTAGATGACCTGCCAGGTGCGATTGAGATCGCGACAGTCAAGATAAACGGCTGCAATCAGCGCCTCCAGAACGTCACCTAGGGCCTTCGGCACATCCACATTCTGTGACATATTATATTCACCCTTGACCGGTTCATCATGCTGTGCGATAGCTTTTGAAGCTCCCATTATAGCTGTCATTTCAGAATCATCATCATCATAGTCCAAAGGAGAGCTCTGTATATCGCTCTCCTCCAGCAGAATGCGCACGTGGTTGGTCACCCGGTGTCCCTGGCTTTCCTGAAAGTTTACAAAGTTGGCTATGGTCTCCGAAAGCAATGCGTTTTCCGCCAAGATAAACAAATGGAGCTTATGCCGCACACAGATGCAGGCCAGAGTCGTGTTGTTGACCAGCGCCGAGCGCAGATCCGTGAGCTGCCCCGGGGTCATCTTGACATTGTTCTCGAAAATATGCGCCGAGATGAGAAAGTCCAGAATGGCGTCGCCCACAAACTCGAGCTCCTGGTAGCAACCGGTGACGCGATTGGTGGGATATGAAGGATGGGTAAGGGCCTGCAGCAGATATCCCCGATCCCTAAACGTGTAGCCCAGATTCTCCTCCAGATGCGTGTGATTGATAAGGAAGCCATCGATCTCCTTGGTGGTCACTTTAGCCCGCATCTTGTCGCCGCTCAAGCTAAGGTCCAACAGCTGAGAGAGTGGCTTTCCAATGTCCGCCTTGCATACGCCAAAGTACTCCAGCATCCGGAAGCCGTGCTCCAGTCCGTAGTTCTTGACAATCACGCCCAACAGCGCTTCCAGGGTGTCGGCCACCACCTTGTCGGCGATCTTGGTCTGGCCGACGTAGAAGTTCACCTCGGCGGAGAAGTCGGCGCCAGCGTAATGGCTGCTCGCGTTGCCCTGGCAGCTGTCGACGAAGTTGCGATAGGTGAGCCCGTCGCAGGTGCCCTTGGCCAGCGACTCTTCCTCGCTGAGCACCAAGGCGCGCAGATTGTGAGGACCCACCAGTTCCGCCAGAGTTGGATTTTCTTGCCACAGGGACAACACGTTGTGCGGCAGACTGACGCTGGGTGGTATCCAGGTGTATTTCGGAGTGAAGAGCGAATTGCTGATCCTCGTCGGTATGTCCGTTTCGCTGAGGCAGTAGAGCAGATTCCGGTTCGACACCAGCTTGGACTTGACCTGCGTAAGGGTGCCCTCGTTCCAGTCCGGATACTTGCTGGTCAAGTAGAGCGTGGCGCTCAGCTTGAGGAAGGAGTCGCCCAGCAGTTCTAAACGCTCCATATCGAAAACATCTGAACACCCCGCCGAGGTCAGGGCGGCCAGAAATTGTCCCTGCTCCGCTGGCGTAATGTGATTATTGGAAATGCTTTTCTGCAGAACGGAAAGGCGGTTTTCCGTGACAGGGTCAGCTGTCGATGTGGCGCCCATTAAAGCCGGCAGGTCATTGTGCGGCTTTGCTGCCGTTCTAGTGCCATATACATTCCTAGTGGCCATCTTGAACTGCGTCTCCGTCCAGAACTTCTTGTCCGCAAACTCCATATCGTCGATCTTCGACACATGGCCCTTCGTGAAGTTGTAATAGTAGGTCAGCTCCACTGGATAAATGTTCATAATGTTCCGCGACAGATCCTTCGGCTCCATGTACTGCTGCCAGGAATTCTCAAAGTCGGTGATCTTGAGGTTTTCCATATCCGTTATAATGGACTTGGTGGGCAATGGCTCCAGCAGGGAGCGCGGCTCCTCAAAGTCCTCGTTGGCCACGGCATTGCCCAGGGGATCCACATTCCTCTTGAGCGACCAATCGATTTCCAGAGCCTTGGGCATATAATTTACTCCATTGACGGGCAGGTTGTCTAGGCCGAGATGGGCATTGAATCGCTTGCGCAGGGCCTCGGCATGGAGTAGGAAATTCAAACGGCGCAGAATACTCGGCAGGAAAATGGCCTTCAGCCAGAGATCGCCGGGAAAGTTAAAGTTGAAGCACAGCTCAGGTATGAGCACCACTTTGGCCCTGGCCTTGCTCTGTGCCGAAGTCTTGGTCCGGTTTTGGATGTAAAAGTTGAGCTGCTCCGTGATTTCCCTTACTTCGATCAGGAACTGGTCGCGGTGCACCACGTCTCCAATATGGTTGCTGTACTTGGACATGGTGAACTCGTAGTATGTCTTGTCCTGGTGGTTCTTCTCCATCCGGCTGGAAGGAGTGAGCTCCCTGTGTACCTTGGTGACCAGCATGCGCTTCTCCTCGTAGTTGGCATACCACTGAGTCACGATCTTGCCCTCAAAGTCCTCGGGGCGTGGAGCGGGCTGCTGCTTTCGCTGCTGCACACTGACCTTCTGCGGGCGGGGCAATTTTTGGAAGTCTTTGACCAATTGCCAATCGATACCTTTACGCTGGCCATTGCTTAGCACAGATAGGGGAACAACCAGATAAGAGTTCTCCTTGCCACGACGGTCCAGCACGAAGTACGGCTGCCAGATCTTTAGTATATGTCGAAACAGCGTGCCGTGGAATTGATGCAGCATCTCCAGTTGCTCCTCGTTCTGGATGACCACCTCCAGTGGAGTCTCTGACACACGGACACTCACCTCGCCCTGGTTGCTGAACAGCGGCATCTCTGCCAAACGGGGAAGTTTCTTGCGCAGCAACAGGGCATAGTTGCTCGGCGTTTGGAGGTTTAGATACATGTGTTCCGTGTAATCGTTTTGTTCAAAACGCGGCTGCAGTAAGAGCTCGTAGGCGTAGCACACCTCACCAACGCGGGGCCGGGCGTCGAAAAACTCAGCCGGACAGGCAGTACTATAGGTTTTTGTCTTTGCCGTCTCCCTGCGGATCACCGAAGTCACTGGAAAGGAACAAAGAGTTTCACCAATGACTAATTTTAAAATAGAGCCCTGATCGAGAGACTTACCATCGTCGCCGTACTTCTTCCAGTGCTCAAAGTGGATGTCAGCAATGGCCGTAATGCGCTCTTTCAGCGTGAAGGGTAGGAATCGCTCGTTGAGTTCTCCCATAAGATAGAGCTTCTTGCAGACCTTGAAGGCAGCAGAAATTTTGGCAGACTTCACGCAGTCCATGGGATCGCTCTAAAAAAAATTATAGCCGCTTAGGATTTTTGATATCTTTGTCCCCTTACAGCCGTAGCTTACATAAATCGTTTCCTTAAGCCTGGAAGTGAGCGGCAATGTGATGGAGACCACTGGCTTTCGAGCCGCAGAGTTACCGAAGAGCTCTTGTCGCTCACGGTCGTCGAGCAAAGTAATCCACGGAATTACGAAGCCAAAGGCATCCGACGGCAGACTCTGGCAGTAGCGATGGAGCAGAATGAGGGCACTGCTGGCCAAAAGAAGGGCGCCATGTTCGTTCTTATACGGCGGTAGTATGTCGCGGAAGTGTTCGGTGATCTCGTCTATTTGCGGCTCACTTCGGTCCAAAACTCGATCTTTAAGATACTCGCCAATTTCGGCATGAGCTTCGCGATACTGGCCAATTTGCTGTGAGATCTTGGCCGTTTCCACTTCCGACGAGAACAGCACGAACTGGGCGTCCTTGGATCGAGCTCGTCCCTTCGTCTGCACGTACATGTTGAAGGTCTTGAGAGTATCCAAGATGAGCACATAGTTGCAGGCTTGAACATCGATGCCCTCTTCCAGTACGCTAGAGCAGACCATTAGGTTGGCTTCGCCATCCCGGAATTGCTGGATGGCCTGTGAAGGGTGAAGGAAAAGTAATAAAAGATGTTATGTTAGGATTTCTGCACCACATACCGTTTTATTGGAATTGCGCTCCAAGACGCTATCAAAATCCTGCGAGATGGAATTACGGCCCACCATGAACTGTGGCACCAGCACGTCGCGCAACTCCGGCGAATCATTGATGAAGGCCATCAACATGCCGAGAATGCACTTGCAGGAGTATCGGCGCTCCAGGAAGACCAGACAGCAAATATCCTTTGGCTGCTTGCCGGCGAATGTCTTCTTGAGGTATTGCAGAAATCTCTGCACTTTCGGGGCGGAGAAGGTCATGATAACATTCTCCGTGTCCACCGAGCCGTCCTCATCAACCAAGTCGTGGAGCTTAGCATCCAACAGATGACGGATATGTTCGCACAACTGGATAGCCCCTCTGTACATGGTTTTCAGGGAGAGTGTCTCCGCCTGGCGCTTCTTTATTTCAAACTCGACAATCAGCGAGACAATGGCTATGGAGGCGGGGTATATGCCGTACTCCTTCATCTGGAACTGGAAGTCATTGAGCAGCGTCTTGACAGCTCCCTTCTTGTGCGGATCGCGCTGCGCCATCAATCCTTTGGACTTTCGCACCGGCTGCTTGCCAATGTTCATTGTGTCCAGGCATCGAAAGAAGTTTGCGATACTCTCATTAATTTTTGTCACAACCTGGAAGCTGTGGTTGTGCGATGGATACGTTATCAGGAACTCCTTGGGCTTGGTGGAGTAGCTGCAAAGAGAAAGAGTTTGAAATTCGTGAGGGGTTCGCATTAACGTGTCTATTCTCCTTACAGCATCACGTTCTCCATCTCCTTTGAGTCGGACACGGTGATGATTTTTCCGCGAAATGTCGTCTCCAGCTCTTGGAGCTTCTTTGCCACCTGTTTGGTTTCATTGCCCTTGATTAGGACTCCCGTGAGGCCAACCACGCGTGGCAGCTTTTGGTTTTGGCCAACGCACAGGAAAAGACGCATAAACTCGCGGTACGGATGATGGCCAGTACCGTGGTGACACTCATCTATTATGACAATGCTCACGGAACCGAGTTCCAAGTAGCGTTGAGTGAAAATGTCCAGAATCACCTGGGCTGTACCCACCAGAACCTATAAAAGCAACATGTTAAATGTGAATTTTATGGAGTTTTAAGCAAGAGATGTTTTTAACTTAGATTCTTAGGCGGCTGAGATTATAGAATTGACTTAAGATATTCCTAATGATATGAAATGCAAACTGATATTCTGATATATAATTTATTTTCAATTAAATATTGCCCAGATGTGGAATTGCTTTTCCTTGACAACATAAAACTCAGTTTTGATAAGAATTTAAATTAAATATTGCTTTCCCTAGGCAAGCTTAAAACTCAGTTTTGATAAGCATTTAAATGATTTTCTTACAATTTAGAATTATCAAGTGGTTTCACTGGCAGATAAGGAATATACATATGTATGTATGTATGCAGTGTTCGGACTATGAAAATAAGAGAAATTTGAGTGGACGACTGAGAACACATTGAAATCCAATTCCCAGTGCGGTCATAAAAATGCTGATCCTATTTCCCTCGAGCATTTCAAAAAGTCTGGATATGTGCTTATTGCAAGTGTTTGTGTATTGCGTTTATGTATTCCAAACGTGCCGATGTGCAACTAAGACACGTCATCGCTTCCCCCCACCTCCTTTCTTAACCACTAGCCAGTACTCACTTGATTATCGCGAACTTCGTCTGTCCATTTACCGCGAGGCCAATCGTCCACGCCCTGCTCTCCCACATAGAATCCGACCTTGAAGTTGGTGTGGCGCTTCAGTGCCACCGCCTGCTGGCGAGCTAGCTCAACGGTGTTGCACATAAATAGGGCCCGCTTGCCGCCATCTTCGAGGGGTCTGATGAAATGCGAAACGTAAACAAATCAACAAAGGAGTTTATCCAAGAGCAGCATAATCTAAATAAATTCCTAATGAGAATCACTCACTTGTCCATCTCCTGGGAGAAGCGCTTAAGGGCCAAGATGGCCACATAGGTCTTGCCGGCTCCGGTGGGCAAGTAGATGATGCCATTGTTCTTGGTTATGTGGTCCACCAGACGCAATTGATAGTCGCGAGGCTGTGGGGGGGATCGCAATGCAAATGCAAAATCAATACGCGATAAAGGGACGACGAGGACGAACTCACCTTTATTTCAATGGCCTGCATGTTGTTTCCGCTGTCGCCCATGATTAACTGCTGGTCCGTTATACTCACTCTTTCCGACCGAAGAAAATTTTACAAAAAATAATTGACTTATGCGCGGAAGCTGTTTCATTCGTGACCTTTCCTCGAAGAATGTTTTCTCAAACTGACACCGACGTCGACGTTCGCCCGATTATTGCTGACGTGTCTCGCCAGGCTGGTGGATTTCGTAATTCCGACGATTGTTTCGACACAAATCGGGGATTCACCGGTTTTTTGTTAGGCACAAGAAATTGGAGGAATGTACATACATGGAATCAGCAACCACCTGTGCGGCCACCTATTAAACCAGTTAACTGGCAAGAACGCAATTCAATGAGCCCGGCTCAATTACGAATTAAAATATTTGACTTTTAAACAGGGGAGACCTCCACAAACTCTTTAAGAGCGAACAGAAAGCTGGATTAATAAACAAACTTAACAAAGAACTCACAAAAAGCCGGATGTGGCGTGTGACCAGGGTGTCTAATAATAACCCTGAAATCCATGCGTCAAATCTCACCGACTGGGTACACTGTGACTGGCGGGAAAAGTTTTTTGTATTTGATTTTCCATTCTTATCAGTGATTTTTCGTCAACGAAATTGTGTAAAAAAGGTAATCCAAAATAATCGATTAAAAATATAACACTTGGTGTGTTAAAGTTCTCATAAGTAGCACTGTCATCTGGGCAAATGGATATATCCGTTTGATTTGCATTTATAAGTCTTTAATGTATGTTGAATATATATTTATTTTTTACTTTATTGATCAGGATCGTCACATCTTATGCATAACTTTTCCTATTGGCTTAAAAAGAGAACATTGAAAATAGTATCCTAGATATAATATTATCACGCTTAGCTGTGCTCCTCTGCTGTCTTCTGCCCTTTGCCGCCGGAGAGCATGTCCTGAATCTCGATTATCGTCTTGCCCTTGGTCTCCGGCACGAAGAACAGCGAGTAGAGGAAGGAGAGCACAGCGATCACGGTGAAGATCCAGAAGGTGGGCCCTGGGCCAATCCCTTCCTTAAGGATCGGGAAGAGAAGCGTGACCATGAAGGCCGACAGCCAGTTGCTGGTGCCGGCAATCGATCCGGCCACACTCTTTACATCCTCCGAGAAAAGCTCGGCCATGACCAGCCACGGCACCGGTCCGAATCCGATCGAGAAGAACACAATGAAGATGCAGATGCTGGAGATGGGCAGCCATCCAAAGTCTGCCATTGATCCCGGAGTGCTCGTCTCTAGCTGAAAGTATACGCCCATTGCGGCAGTGGTCACGGCCATCAGAAGACCGGAGACCAGGAGTAGAATTCGTCGGCCAGCCTTGTCAATAATAGCCACACCAACCATCGTGCTAACAACCTGGGTGACACCGATAATGATAGAGGCATCGGTTCCGCTAATACCAGAACCCGTGTCCTCGAAAATTGAGGAGGAGTAGAATAGGATGGCGTTGATTCCCGTCCATTGTTGGAACATCTGCAGCAGCACAGCAATGCCGAGACCCTTCAAGACAATCGGGCGACGTAGAGCCACTAGGATATTGGTCTGCAATTTAAAAGGATAATTGTTTTTATTTAAGTAACGAAATATTTATAAAATGGTTTATAGAAATATAAAAAATTAAACAGAATAAATTGTTTATACAAACTAAATTTTATAAATAGGATTTAAGAACAGTAAAACTTGAGATTTTCGAATAGATTTTACCACTTCATCTTTAAGTATCCTGCAATTAAGCAAATTCTATATTAAAATCACAGGAAATAAAAAAAAACCGATAACTACTGCTCAGATAGTGTCATACAAGGGCTATCAACAATTTATATAGATTAAATATGAAGATAAAGAGAGTGTTATTATTTCAAAAGACTCAGGAAAAGTTACGAAAGTAAATAATATTATTTAATTTCATCCCATGTTCTAAATTTTTAAATAAACATTTTAATACATACCTTGGGTTGGTCATTCTGCCTCTGGGTCTCCTCCATAATCTCCTTGAACTCGTCATCGATATTGGCATCCTTGCCGCGTAGCCACTGCAGGGCGGCGGCAGCATCCTCATTTCGTCCCTTGATGGCCAAGTAAACCGGCGACTCCGGCATAAAGAAGTGGACAATGGCAAAGATTATGGGCAGTATGGCGCACAAGATGTTTATGGTGTCCAGGGGCAGGAAGCCTCCCACCAAATAACCATAAAGCACACCCGACACGATCAATAGCTGGAAGAAGGCACCGATGGTACCTCTTAACGCCGTCGTGCTGATTTCCGTACAATACATGGGCGCCGTCACACAAAAGGCTCCGCCACACATGCCCAGGATGAAGCGTCCGCAGTAAAGCATGGCCACGTTATTTGCCCAGATCATCAGGGCCCAGCCGACCATATAGGGCGGGATCAGTGCCAACATGGTGGGCCTGCGTCCAATCCAGTCGATTGAAAAGCCGATGGGTATGCAAATCACTGTGGCACCCAGTGTCAACAGCGAGGATATCCAGCCAAACTCGCTGGACGTGATCGGGAAGCCGTAGTCATAGCTCTTCGTTATCATCGACTCCACGGGCGAGGACCAACCGATGCTGGCGCCCATGCAAAGGGCGCCAAAGCTGGCCGACAGCCCAGCAATATATTGCGGCAGAACCGATCCCTTGGACATGATTGATGCTTTCTCCTCGATCGTTGCAAGTGAACTGAATTAGCCACGCGACCGTTATTTGGCTGGAAAAATCGCTTTTCATGCGATAACTAAAGCGCCGCCGTCGACACCGACGTCAACTGCGAACCACTGCAAGTCATAGTCGTAAATCAGTGGCTAGCAGTTAGTGCTACTCTCGATCGGTGCAGGAAGAGGGGGAGGAGAATGAGGAGTGGATGGAGGCACAGCGTCATTGAGAACCCCGAAAATCAGTTGAAAGCCGAGGTAGCTAATTAAACGTCTGCCGATACGCTTGTCCCGCTTCCACCAACAACACACGTCGTTAAAAGAGCAATCAAGTGTTTCTATATAACAATTCCCCGATTATGCCCTGCGGGGGAGTATCCCCACTAACCCTTCGGCCGGGGTTGTTTGGGTTAAGCAGGTGGACTTGGTTCTGGGATTCACCTTGCTATTTAAATACTTGCTCCATCATCTTCCCTTTTGTGGGATTGAATATATTATTTTTCTAAATTACTGGGATCTTAGGAAGTATTTTTTATAGAAATAATTTGTCAAATTATATAGAATTAATTTTGAAATCGCTAAAACACTAAAATGGAAAAAGTTGGGCATTAGAAAACTACAGGAAATTGTTTACTCCTTTAATAATAAATACATGTTCTTAACATGTTAATAATAAATACAAATTCCTAAAATTTCGTTAAAATTGTGACTATTATATATTTATTTCTATTAAATTTGATGTACATATACGATATATGAGCTTTATTTTCGCGTTTTAATTAGTTGGGACGTTATTCGAGCAAATAAACAATATAAATATAATACAACATTGGATAACGCATCTTAATTAATGTGAATTAGTTAGAGCATTCAGTTTTAGGTGCTAAAATCAGAGTTAAAGTGACATTTTATTTGAAGAACCATTAGAACATCATTCAATAATTTCGCTTTATGCAAGGAGTATTACGGATTTCATATAAAAGCCATATGCCCACAATAATTATACAAAAAGCTTTAAAAATCCTAATATTCCTTTTAAAAATCGAATCCGCAACCTACTAAAAAAAACCAATCTTTACAAGTTTGGGAAAACATATATTCGATGCCATATAGAGCTTATTTAGCTACAAAGAGTAGTGTAGCTCGTCTTCGGCTTGATTAAGTCTTTATTTCCGGTATGTTGTGATTTACGACTGAACAATTGGTTCTGGGCTGCCGTGTGAAAATTAGATAATGAGAGACCCTACGACGAAACAAAATAATTGAATGGACGGAGTTCATCTAATCTCTCTGGAAACGTACACACATCACAGTGAGCATCACGCTTAAAACACATGTAGAGGTGGTTGAGATTGGGTCGAACTCCGAGAACTGTGACAAAATTCCCTCATAACCGGCCCCACTCGAGAGCTTACGGTCACCTGGCGGTCAAGCGGGCTATCAGCGGTGGAGGACTCTACCGATTGGAATGGAGAGCGGGCTCGGCCGTAGCAGATAAGCGATTACCGCGATTGATAATATTCGACTGAATAACCCAGTGTGAAGTAGTCCCGAGGGGTCTCCTTGTGGCCCAATAAACATGTAATAAGCCTTATCGAGGCAAAGCCACCCCCCACCCTTCGATTCGGGCACTTGGACTGCAGTTGTTTTCGAGCGATAATGGACTTCGAAATGCATTTCGAGTATCCCCTGGAACCGCCGCATCACAGGTATTTCCTGATGATTTACTGTCGTAAACACTTATCATATCCTTGGTTCGAGTGTTTTTCGGTTAACAAGTCTTTATTACGTCGCATACAAATACAGAACGGTTGGGTTAGTCACTCCCGCTTTCGGAGCTCCGGGAGATGCGTTTATTTGCTTGCCCCCGGTTATATAACGAGGGATTAGCTCCAGGTGGGGGGGTCTGGATCAGGATATCTACTTCTTGCTCTCCGCCTCCTCCATGGCCTTTAACATTTTGGCGTCGTGCTGGGCATGATGCTCCCGGATCGCCCGCTGCAGCTCCTCGTGATGGCTTTTGCTTTCCGGTGGATACAGCTCACGCTTCTTTTTGGTCACCCATTCCTCGAAATACTCGGGCTGGTTGAAGATGTGGAAGAGCGTCACGGGAAAGGCCATGTACATGCCCATCTTGGCCACCTCCAGTACCCAGGTTCCCATTTTGTTTGGTTCAGTTACGGCTTTTGTTTGAAAATCAAAAGAAATCGTTGGATTTCGGCAAATAATTTGTGTTTTTCGGAAAACTATCAACAAAAGTCAGCTGTTTGACGGGTAAAACAGTGTGGACGAGCGCAGCATAATTAGTGTTGGAAAACACAAACGTTAAAACGTTTTTTGGGACAATATTTGAAAAGCTTTTTAATTATTATTAAATTAATTGGTTTTTGGTTTTGAATATATGGTTTTTGAATATATAAAATTAAAAATAGCTAATTCCATATTTCATGGACATTTGAAACAGTTATAATTATCTTCTCAATGCTCTTATTCAGTAGCTTAATATTATTCTGTAAAATTTTTAACTTACTTTTTTTTAGTCTACGCTCTTGTATAATCCTTCAGCAAATGCTGTTTATTTCCCCACTACAAACTGCAAAATGCTATCTCAAGCACTTGTAAACACATTATTTAACCATCTAATCGCTTACCCCCAACGTTGCCCTAACACTTTTAATCCTCACATAAAGAAAACCACTTACTTTCCGATTATATATAATTATATATGTAATTTTATGTTTTTTTTAAGCATGCATTTATAATGTTAAGTCTTAGGCTAAAATGTTAGAACGCGGCAAAGTTAAAACATGTCATGCCGAAAATATATGATTTTTTCTTTGTTTAACGGAAGCAATCTTTTTCTTAAACATTTTGATGAGAGATTATTTTTTAAAACCGTACAACGGTTTTAACGTTAGATTATGCAAATATCTTAGGAGTGTGATTAGCTTGACTTAAAGCTAGAGGGCCGTTTCACCCGGATACTCCATGGGAGAAGTAATTAGCAGCTTTTTGGTGCGCGAATGGTGCTCTTCCTGGACATTCTCCATATTCTCCTTGTTGTCCGACTCATTATCGTCGTCATTTTGATTAAGGACAGACTTCAAGGGCGCGCCTGCCGATCGCTTTCGCCCATTGCTACTGGCGAACGGCGATGCCAACGTGGGCTCGTTTCCGTCAAGGCAGTACAGTAGGCTAGGACTTAGATCGGATTCGTCCAAATCATCAATGTCCTGGGTGGTGCTGGCTCCGCCAAAGTCATCTGAGCGACTGGCGAACGACAAGTCCGCCGGGCTGGCTGTGAGTACGCTGCGTGTGAGCAAATATTCCCTAAGGAACAATCATACAGACAAGTAAAAACCATATTCAGTTGAATTTCCCAGCGTTATTTCAACTCACTTGAAATCACTGGATAGCGCATTTGAGGGCTTGGAGTCTTCGTTGCTGTTACTGCTGCTGGTCGTCCGCTGGCGAGAGTTAAGGAGGGCAAAGCTATGCTGCTGCCTCAAAATATCTGCATAGCCGCCCAGGGATGTGGCATCTTCGCTGTGCAGAGAGGGCGGATCTCGCTGCTTGGTGGGCGTGCCACCAATTGAGTCCTGTTCCTCCTGCTCGGAAAGGCTCAGGTTTAGCTGCTTGTCGCCATTGCCAGCCAAGGCTGTGAGCAGCATTACGGGCTTTCGGGAGCGCGGCGTCATTATGGATTCCTAAAAGAGCAAAATATTATTTAAGTATTTTAGGATAAGATTCTAGAATCACAAGAAGTTAATCAATTATTTGGCAAGCAATTTAAATAATTAAAAGAAATCTTTAAAGAATGCAATAAATTAATTAAAGCTTCCGAGAGCTAAGTCCAAGGAAATATACTTTCTAGCAAGAACTCTACCAATATTTTTTTAAAGAACCTCGGAATTTATCGCACCTGCATCGCCTTGGGCATGCGTTGAGTTGATTTGGTAATAGGCGACATGGAACGCCGCCCCATGTGTAGAGCTGGTGTGCTCGTTATGAGATCCATGTTACGGTACACGCTGCTCTGCAGTATCTGCTGATAGCCCATGCTCAGGGCAGGCAGTTCGTTCGAATTGTTCTCCGACAGCGTATCATCGTCATCCTCCTCGTCTGCTTGGTGTGCCGCTTCCTCCTCATCGCTGTCATCCACATCTTCTAGCAGGGGCGCATGCTTGGCTTCCTCACCACTGGGACGCCTTCGTAGGGTGGCAGAAACGCTTCGCACCAATCGTTTCGTTGTCTCCGGCGTGCTAAAGGGGAATCTGAGATTTCCCATGCTAACGCCCTTCATCAGCTTTCGGGTTATCGATCGGCCAACGTGGCTGCTACTCGCAGCCATTGTGCTGGCGCCCTCGACAATGGGAGTGAGAGCTCCGTCATCGTCGTCGTGATCCTCGCCGGCGTGAACCTGTGGCAGTATACTCGAGAGATTAGGCTCCGACTTGTAGCGCGAGGATTGCTGTACAGGCGTGGAGGGATTCGAGTACTCCTCGACCTCCAGCAGACGGTGATCGTCCCAGACCACGCTCTTCTTGTCTATTAGCTGCCTGGCAGCCGCTGACATGATCTTCAGTGGCGTCACACAGCAATCAGCATCGATATCGTCCGCATCCTGTCCGGGAACAGCAGCTGCACCGATCGCTCCGGGCGGCAATTCTTTCGACTGCTGACGACTCACTGGAGCCGAGACACTGCCGCCGGGAGCACAGCTTGAGTTGCTGTCCGAGGACGAGGACTCGATCTTGAGGGAGGCGGATGAGATGGATTTCTGAAGCGGATGCCTTGGGTTAGTGGCAAGTGTGACGCTGGTGATGGTCGATGATATGGGTGTGGGTGGCGTAGGGCTTTGGAAGAGCACCCGCAGCTTGGGTTGCTTCACATGCGACAGATTGGGCGTCTATAGAACGATGCAATAGATGACAAGACATGCGGTTAGTTACCAAACACAGAAATCCATGCTGCTAAAGACAGACTCACCTCGGCACCACCTGCCATGTGGAAGCTGGGCGGCGGCACTCTCTTTGGAGTGCGCGACATGAGGCTCTTGTGGAAAATGTGCTTCTTTATGGAGTCACCCAGGGACTTGGCACTCCGTGTGGCCTCATTGTTCTTCAGGCGATTCATTACCACCAACTGCAGGGGTGTGCCTAAAAAAAATAAAGTTATTACAGAAAAAGCCTCCATAAACTTAAGATCTTCATACCCTGTCCGTTCTGTTTGTTAAACTGTTTGATTAATCGCCTCTTCTTGGACGATTCCGGCATACTCTGGATGTGAGCGTATAGTTGGGCCAGCTCCGTGTCCGTGTTATTGGTGTTGGTGGCCGCTGCGGTGGCGGCGCGATCTACAAAAGTGTACACCGTGTTGACCGTCGAGACGTCCGAGATGGACTCGTCGAGCGTTTGTTCCGGCGACATGGTTTTCTTGCGTTTGCGCTCAAGAAAGTACGCCCGGATGTCAGTAGACAGCTTGCCGGGCACCTCAAAGATGTCCACGCCGCGGACGATCATGTAGGACACGATGCTAGACATCTTCTTGGCCTGATAGTGCAGCACTTCTGGCGGCAATTGCCGGGGGCATATCAAGTGCGGCGTAAACAAGGTGGCCAAATTCTCGGCACTCATCTTGTTGCTCTTCTCGTGCTGCGCCACCGCATGCAGCATTTCGATGATGTGTCGCAGCAGATCGCGATGTTCCTCAGGCAGGAGCAGCAACAGCAGTTGCACAGAGTTGAGCAGGTGCTGCTGACGCTCCCCAGTGGCCGCCACCTGCCCACTAAGCGCATGGCAGAGCGGCGCTATCTGCAGATGGGCTGGATAGTGGGCATCGGTGAGCAAGGGCTCCGGCAACTCGGCCAAGAAGCTCTTGAAAACGGTGGCGCAGTCGTGGGCGGAGAAGCCGGCCAGCTCAAGGTCCAGGGGTTTGTCGTTCTGAATGTGCAGTCGGAGCTCGTTTTGTCGGGACACGGCTCCTGTTTTGCGGAACAGGCCCTCCTGTGTGAGATCTGTCAGGAAAGCGTATTAAATTTAACCATTTGCAAGCTCTTTAGTGAAAAACCCACTCTTTTCCAGCATGAGGAACTCCTTGAGCTCCTGCAAATGCATCATAAATCCTGGATCAATTTGCTGCTGTAGCGTTTCAGTGGGACTATTGCCCACAGATTTGCTGCCCGAGCCCTGAGCACAAGCAGTGGCAGCTCCTCCATGCCCCAGGCGATGTTTCTTGGACAGGCGGTTCCACTTCTTTAGCTTGCCCTTATCTTCATACACAATCTCGTGGCAGGGGAGATCGAACCTGCAGGTGGGTCATTAGTTACACGCTCTGCACCCGAGGTCAGTCCACTTACTCATCCGTGTTAAGTTCCAATTCAAAGGAAAGGTGCATGCGCACCAGGGATTTGTACTTCTCGTAGTTGCAGCGGCGCATGCGCGCGGCCAAATCCCGGTCTCTGTTCTCACTTGGGCTCGCATGGTCCGTGTCCATCATTAAATCCTCTTATCCAGTCACAAAAAACAACAATGTCTACTCTACTGACAGCGGAAACGCAAAAACAACAACAACAACGGAGAGTTGTAGCAAGGACGACAAGTTTGTTCACAAATCCCGAAGGTTGCTGCTTCTCTCAAATTCCGCCCGTCGTGATTCCGTTTTAGGAGTGTTGTTTATTTGCCAATCATTTGTCGCCCGGGCACATATTTTCGTTTTTAACACGAATTTTAACTGCTGAAAATTAAACGAGACGCTACATAACAGTGTGACCACGGCGAGAGCGCCAAATTATGGCCATTTCAGAAAATCTGGTAGCACGTCTTAATAAGTAGATTCCTTAATTTTTAAGGCAATTTCAGACAAAATTACTTTGTGGAAATTTTCCTAGATTCCATATAAAGAATTTTCCACACAAAGGCACCTGTAAAATGGTGGAAAATTCAATTCGGCGTTGCCGTCCTTCCTGTCGGAAAACACTTTGTGCGCGCGCTTCCCAACACCTAAGCAATGGGAAATATTTACCAACACCAAATAAATAATTGCACATTTTGGCCCATTGTTTGATCGCATTTATAAACTATTCCTGTATTAAAATGGTGCTGATAATGCCCGTTTCGCCTCCGGAGCACGGCCTAATGTACACGGCCAACAACATTAAGCTCAAAATGGGCGACAAAGTGGTCGGCGAAGGCACAATTTACATAGCCCAAAAGTGAGCTTTTTTTTGCACAAAGCCGGCGTCTGCCGCGCCGTTGTTATTGTTCATTTTAAAACATCCCCCGGTTTTTCAGCACGCTCTCATGGCAGCCGAGTGACCTAGCTGAGGGCATCTCCATCGAGTGGAAACAGGTTAGTCTGCACGGGATCTCCTCAAACCCGCGGAAATGCATCTACTTCATGCTGGACCACAAGGTGGAGTGGAGCGGTGTATATGGCGATCCCCCACAGCCAGCGGTGAATGGTCAGAACGGAGCTGGAGCCGGTAATGATGCCGAGGTGGATGAGGGCAATGGCAGCGACGAGCACGACGAGGAGGATAATTTCGAGGACGCCGTGGACGAGCAGTTTGAGGAGGTGACAGAGTGCTGGCTGCTGCCCGACGACATTCACACCGTGGACACTATGTATAGCGCCATGACCACTTGTCAGGCTCTGCACCCGGACTCGGCGGACAGCGACTCTGAGGAGAGTGACCCCATGGAAGATGCCGGCGGTATGGACGACGAGGACATGGAGCAAGACGTGCTCACACTGGGCCGCAACGGTGGCGAGGTGGGTGGAATGCAGAACCTCAGCCTGGACGACGACGACGAGCGATTCGAGGACGCCGACGAGTGAAGCCACCATCATCACTCCCACCTACTTATAAGCGAAAACTTTTATACCAGCTTAAGTGTATGAATTGTGAAGATAAATCTGTATTTGATTAGCTTTTGGAATACTATATAATAAACGCTGTAAGCGCGCTTAAGAAATGAAGGCTATGGACTGTTTTTGTTGTTTTCCTTGTTCCGTGCAATTTCCGCCTCTAAATCATGTTCGCTGATCGGCTGGGACAACTGTGGTAAAGAGAGATTTATTAACAGTCTCCTGAGAAGGTGAATTGACTTACAGCCTCGGCCACATCTGCCATGACGAGCGCCTGTCGGTAGGCATCGCCATTAGAGGGCACTTTGTCGTAGTTCCAGTATGTAAACTCTTCGAAAACCACAGTGAGACGTAGTTGCCGGTCTGAGGACTCGCTTAGGGGCTTGTCCGTCTCCTGGAGAACCAGTCCCTGGAATCCCTCGGGTACTTTCAGTCGCTCGCCTACCAGCGGATAACCGCGCAAGGCATTTGTAAGAATTCCAGTTCCAAATTCGGACGCTTCTCTCGTGTAGTTATTGAAGTATTCCTCCACATTGGCCTCGCCATCGCCGTTTACCTTGGCCGGCAAGTAATGCAGGTCCAAGGACTTGCCTTTGGCCAAGCTCTTGCCATTAAAATCGAGAGTAATCGACATTTGTTTATATTAGAAAATAGCAAAACAAGCAATTTATTAGCGCGCCGTTTTAACACTAAAGTAATAGAAATACCAAAATGGCACGGATATCGAACTATCGCGTTTGAAGAATTATTCCTTAGTGGCAACGCCAAACCGATTCGATTTATATCGATTTTTTCTTGACAAATGCTGATATCGGCTTATCGAATGCCAAATCGAATCCAACCGCCGAAAAACGCAGAAGCGACGCGCAACGCGCATAATTTCGAATGAAAACTGACGCGCAGCCAGCAAGTGATAAATAAACAAGAGTGCTAGTACAGTAACAGTAAGTCCGGTATTTAAGTGCGCGGAACAGCAAAACGCAATTGCATTGGCAGCAGCAGCAAACTGCAACAACAACAATAATGGACGAGTTTACCCAGGTACGAAGGCTGCGCGCACACACAATGAAGCCCTTTGTCTGCGGTGCACGAGTGTTGGTAATTGCATCCATTAATCTCCATTTTCATGGGAATTTCCGTTTTCTAGCTCATGCTCGAGAAGGCAGAACAGCGCAGTCGCGCCCTCGGCATCAGCAACGCCAGCAAATTCCCCCTCTCCGAGTGCAGCGTTCCGACGTCGGACGCCGCCGTGGTGGCCCCTAGGAGCCACTCTCCGGGTGTGCAGAGCAGCGCCAGTGGTAGTGGCAAGGTCGTAGTCCTCGACAAGGCTACTCTGGAGGCGTCGCCGTCCAAGCCGCTGCGTCACTATGCGGCGGTCAAAGATAAGGAGAACATGGAGATGGGCATCGAGATAAACATAACCACAGACAAACCAATTGGGGTAAGTTTCGCTCAACCACCCCCTGCCCCGTTCCGCGTTCTTTTGCTTATCTCCTGTGTGCTGGAATTCGGTTTATCCAGGTGCAAGTAGAGATCCAAGAACAGGAGGTGACCGACGATGATGAGGAGACGGAGACTCCCAGTCCCGCCATGGAGCCAGTGAACCAGCCGCTGGCGAGACTTAGGGACACTTCCCGTAGCAGACTGCAGCGCATGGGCGCTTTGTACTCTAACACAGACGACCTCTCTTCGCCCATCCATCGCACGGAGGGGCAGTTCCATGCGGGCGACGATGACGATGTGACTAGCCGCTGTAGCAGGCAGCCGAAGCAGAAATTTGGGAAACTAGCCGCTTTGGCGGACACTATTAACCAGTGGGAGGATGACACGGCGCATCACGATGTACACAGACCCATTGAGGCGCCGCCACCGAAACCGGATTTGCCCAGTCGGCGGGTGGAGAAGGGGCCTGCCCCACAACCTCCACGAAAGGACGAAGTCGACCAGGGCGCACGGACCAAGCAGCTAAAGTGGGATCCAAAGGTACTGAGTTCACTGGAGGCCCAAGGTTTTCAGCGCCGCGAGTCGTCGACCATTAAACACACATATGATTATGCCAAACAGGGAGAGGCGGCGCCAGCTGTTAAGCCACCAGTGCCGGAGAAATCGACGACCGTCAGCCATGTGGCCAAATCCTTTGGATCCTCGGCTCCTCAGCCAGCTAAACCTGCAGCAGCATTAGCGCCTGCAGTTAGCGTGAAGTCTGGTTTGGTTTCTGGCCGAGCAGCTATTTTCGAGAATAAAGCCGGTGCCGGCGGACAGTTGCAAGGCAGTCAGCGTAACCAGAAGGATCCCTGCGAACTGTCGCTAAAGGAGCGCATGAAGCTCTTCGAAACAGGGAACAACAAGGCCATGTTGCCCAAGGCGCCTATTGGAACTGCTCCCAGTATTAGCCAGATCAGGCCTGAGGAGGCCAAACGTAAGTATTTTGAGGCTTTGAGGCTCGGGCTTTACATTAAATTGGGGTTTCTTATCTAATTTAACAACAGCTCATGTGGCGGCAGTGCATCCGGTGACCGCTGCGGCTGCTACCACGGTTACTGCCGCTGCGGCCAAACCGAAGCCGGAAAACAAGTTGAGAGACAAGGTGGCCGCCTTGGTGGCCAACGCGCAGTCCAGCGCTGAAAACCGGGTGAAAGAAATCGATCGCCAGAGGCAGGAGGACATGCAGATCATTTCCAATCGCTTCAACAAGCAAAAGGAGCTCTTTGATATTCAGCCATCGGCCAGTGTTGTGCCAGCACCGGCTCCAGCACCTGCGCCAGCTCCAAGTAGATTGGTGCGTCCCATGCCGCCGCCTCCTCCACCGCCCATCGCAAGGCTTTCACCCGCATCGGCCAGCAGCAAGAGGCGTTCACGTAAGCAAATACTACAAAGACAGGGATAGTCGGAAACCTGCAGTTGATATTCTCATGATTTCAGCTGGTGATGCGCCCATCACTGACGAGGACTCCAAGCGAGCCCGCACATCTAATTCCAATCGACTGTATCCGGCTCTGTCCGACCTCGATTCCAGCGGAGACAACTGCTGTGCAACGGAAACGGCTTCCGCCACCGATGACAGCCATCATCTGGACGAGGAGGAAACGGAAAGGTGCGCTGATAAATGCTACTCCTGCTTGCTATTCCTGCTCTGCATAGAGTAGTATTTCCCGACTGATAGGCCTAAGAGACTCATAGCTTTAAACCCCCCCACCACCCCCTTAGACAAGACCGACAAATAAAATCGCTTGCTTAACTAACCGCTTATCTTTGATTCGTGCAGTTGCATGGATGAGTCGGAGGACCAGTCGCAGACTGAGGACAGCAGCGCCGGCATGTGCAATGGCAGCCTGGGCCGCGAGATAATGAGCGCCGTGCAGCGCAACGAGGCAGAGTATCATCAGAGTGCCAAGAAGGTGAGAGAACAGGTAGAAAACTCGCAAACCAGCGGGCGGTCACCATTAATTCCTTTTTATTCTTTTCAGACGGTGCACTATGCAGACCAGGACATGTACTACAGCCACGAGGCTCACGAGGACAGCTCGTTGAACTCGTCGCAGGCCTCTGGCATGGATGATTATTTGAATCAGGCTCTGGGCGAGGATTACGGTAGCACCCAGGATGATGATGATGAGAGTTTAAGCGGGGACGATCAGAATGCCAGTCGACTGTCTTTGGGCGTAAGTTACCTTTGAAAAAGCGATGAATTTCTTTTTAAATCCCCTATTTTTACAGAGCAAAGGAACTACGGCTTCAAACAGCTTCTCCTTCCGAAAGAATCCGGTCGCCAGCACTTGCACGCCCATCGATGAGCACTCGGAGATCATGGATGTGCAGACGCCGCTGCCCAGTGGAGCGCAGCCGGTCAAATCCGAGCTAAGCGTGAATCAGGACAAAGACAACCTGGTCACCTTAGTGCATACCGTGAGCTTTTATCGTCGTCAGCAGAGTGCCAACGTGAGTAGGATCATTCCAAGGCAATTTACAGATTAATGAATAACTCCCTTTCAGAGCTCAAATTCCACGCCCGTGCGCAAGATCTGCCGGGAGCAGCAGGTGATGCGATCAGCTCTTGCCGGTGACTGCCATGCCAAGCACAGGCTGGAATATGATTCACCGCAGCAGTGTGAAGTTGGGGCTGCCAGCATGGACGAGCAGACCGATGAGGACGATGAGCTGGCTCAGAACGCGCGCGATTCCAGCGACGCCTCACAGGCACAGGATAAGATCAAGAAGCTGCTGAGCGAGGTGTGCAAACAGCAGCAGGTTATTGGTCAGGCCAGCCAGGCCCTCAATCTGTGCGCGGCCACTGTCGAGTTCTCCGGCTCAACGGAGTCCGTGGAGGGAGAGCGGTATCTCCTGCTGGCAAGTAAGTTATCACATTCAGCTTTAACATCGATTATTGCTAACGATTAATCTTTTGGCAGCCCATCGTCGCCAGGCCTGCCTGGACGAGGTTCAACGATTGCGAGTGGAAAACAGTATGCGTCCCGTGGGCGCACCCAAGGAAAAGGGACTGCTGACGGTGAAGGACATTACCATTCCTCTGCGCCAGGAGTATGTGCGTAAAATGGCTTCGGGCAACATTAATGGACATCATCTGGTGTGCCTGCTGAAGTACAATGAGCACGTACTGGCCACCAAGACAGTGCCGACGATGCCTGGCCTGTTGTCGGTCAAGTTCCCCGACGTATTGCAGCTGAACAATGTGTATGCCGATTTTCGGGTAAGGCTTTAAACAGCTTTCAAGTTAATCAGTATGCTTTACCGCGGAATATATTTCTTCTGCAGATCACGCTGGAAATTTATGGGATGCTGGCGCAACGCGATCAACTGCCCCATGAGCTCAAGTACCATATTAACGTAAACAAGAAGGGCGGCGTGAAGACGCCCAAGAAGAAGGGTGGCGAGAATCGACTCGTAATGCCGCCGGTACAGAGTCCGGCCGGGCCGCATGTGGTGCGAAAGCCGCAGCTGGTGCAGTATGGCTTTGCCATCTTCTCGCTGCGTGAGATTCAGCGCACGAGCTGGACGCTGACCCAGGTCCTGGGTGTCAGCCCCCTGGAGGGTGTTGTCCATATGAAAGTCAACTGTGAGCTGTCCGTGAGCGTAGAGTACAAGGGATTCCTCACCATGTTCGAGGACATATCCGGCTTTGGGGCCTGGCATCGCCGCTGGTGCTATTTGAATGGCTCCGTGCTCAACTTCTGGAAATATCCGGACGATGAGAAGCGCAAGACGCCCATGGGCAGCATCGACCTAAATGCCTGCAGCTCCCAGAAAGTGTCAACCGCACCTCGTGACATTTGCGCCCGCCTCAACACCATGCTGCTGGAGTGCGAGCGCCGGGCGATGGACACGGACCAGGAGTCGCTGATAATCGTGCCCAACGGACACACAACCACAGTGCGGCATCTGCTGTCCGCTGACACGAAGGAGGAGCGCGAGGAGTGGTGCGCCTACTTCAACAAAGCACTGACACTGCTGCGCGCCTGGGGAAATACCCACTAGACCCACTCACCAGCGATTGCAATTGCTGTCCAGACCACGGACCACGAACGGGCGGGTTGTTTAAAGTTTTCTCTTTTTAAGTTTTACTAACCTTACTACTTTAATTGCGTTTATCTTATTTTTGTTTAACGTTTCCCATTCAAATTAAGTGCATTTCTGTATTCGTGTTCGCTAGGCCTTGTTTGGATATAACTCGAAAAGTTTATGTACATTGCTTTGTAGGATGTCTCGCTAAAAATCTCTATAAATATATATATATTAAATACATGTAAATCCCAGTAAAAAAAAGGCTGTCGCCTCTATACACTGAATTGTTTATTGTTTATTGAATACTATTATACACGTACACATATACATTCACATACATATATCGTTTTTGCAAGAACTCGTGGCTATGAAGGAAGTATTGGCTACGTGGCTTCCGTGTGTTAACTATCTTTGTATCTCCCGAATCGAAAAGAACAACAAGTGAGAGTTAAAGCTTGCGTGTTATCACGACCCCGACTTGCCCTGCCCGAACTCCGTCGCGGCACCAGGCTCGCTCTTGTTTTTTTCTGTACTGTGTAGGTGGTTCATGTCAGGTAGTTCAGTGTTTCTTTTGTTTTGCCATCGGAATTGACTCTAGTTTGGAGATAACATCCTTACGTATGTATGTATGTATGTCAGTTGGCCGTCGTCGGCCTAAAGGCTATCTACAAAAAGTGGATTACGCGTTGCCTTCTTCTTGATACTTGAGTGTGGGTGTTCGCTAGTTCACAACACTATCAATTGTATAGATATATATATTTCATATATGTAGGTATATATATAATATTGTATTTCGACTCGAATATCTGCTGTTAGTTGTAAATTCTCCAAAATTATTACAGTTTGCCAGATATGCAGGATATACTTTTGTGTACTTTGTACAACAGTAGCGCGCCGCTCTCGCTGGATCGGGTACGGAATATGTACATATATTTTTATATATATGCAAGTTATTTACACAATTTCGCTGAAGGAAGGAGGGAAAAATTGAAGTCGAGAGCCCGGCTACCGCTACAGTTCGATAATGCATTCGCTGGATTTGGATAGACACCGCTTCAAACTGCTTTGGATAACTCCCTATGGCAATAAAACTGTCAACGTTCGCTAGAATACAATGGGGCTAGGCTATGTATATAGTATATAATACTGAGAGAAGGATACTTCCATATATATTCATCTGTTTATGTATCTGTGCTCGTGTCTCTGTGGCGGTGGCTGTGGTGCAGTTTGCAACGCAAAGATAAAGCCGAATTTCGATGCAAGTCTTGATGTTTGCTGAATTGATATATTCACTCATAACCTAAGCACTAAACCTTAAACAGTTGCCAATATATAAAATTGAAAAAATAATGCACTAAGCTTACTTATATTCGTGATGTGTTAGCGTGTTTTGTGTTCGGGTTCGTGTGTGTGTGTGTTGCTAAGCACCTTTAATGAATATTTTAAAATTCAACACTTAAGGCTACAACGGAATGTACAGTAAACAATGAAATAAATTAAACAGTAAAACGATATGCGTAGAATACTATACATAAAACACAGCCACCAGCTGTCACTCCTCTGTCCTGGTGGCTGAATTAGTGTTTCAGGGGCGAGTTCCTTACGGATTTGCAGCCACAGACACGGCGGCGGGGGAGGTCACCTGGGCATTCTGCCGCCGCAGATCCGACTGAGTGGTGGCCGTTATGATAGTGCCCACAATTAGCATCACAGCCATGGTTATATTGGCGGCAATATCACCGAAAGTGGTGAAGAGCTCCGAGTAGAACAGGGTGAAGCAGATGCCAAAGGTCTGAGCAGAAGCGTTCAGCAGTCCAGAGGAAGTTCCCTCGGGCTCTGGGAACGTGAGCTCGGCCCCGAACTCAAAGCCCACAGGCAGATAACCAGTCATAAAGAAGCTGAAAGCAGGAAGAAATTTTTATAGGAATTAATTTCTAAATAAAAGAAAAAACAAAATAGAAAACGGATTTAATTAAAATTTGAGAAGAATTAGTCAGATGTAATCAAAGTTCTTAAAAAAAAGTTTGTCTGCTTAAGCTGAACCTTGGCAACATAAGTGTGTTGCCAGCATCAGTTGATGTTGCGCAATATGGTTCTAGCAACATTTTTTTGTTAGTAAAAATTTTCCATGCATTCCTCTTAGCCATTATTTTCTTGTTTTTCCTAAATTTTTGTCGAGCTCGAAAACTTAAACCATTTTTGTTTTTATTTGCTATTACTTTTGAATATAATTTTATAAAAAATACGTTTTTTCTTAAAGTTTCTTAAAAATGTATTCTTTAATAATCATAAAAGTAAGCTAGTAAAATCATAAAAATTATCTTCGACTTACCCCAGCAGCGAAGCTGTCAAATAGACCACCGCAATGTGACCCGTGTCCAGGGTGAAGGTAAAGATCCACATGCCCACCATGGACAGCGCATAGACCGCTAGCGTCGTCTCCCTATAGAGAGATATAGAGAGAGAGAGGGAGTGAGGGGTAGAGAACAACCATAATGAGTACCGCTCATTAAACATCGAGTGCCTCCCATTCAATTAATAACAACTTTTGCAGCTGCCGTGCCAAAACTTTCTCAAGCAGCTCCCACTCGTAGCCGGCCACACGGCGTATACGTAATGAGTTCGACTTGTGCTCTCGTCGAAAGCCCTTCATCGGTTGATGGTTGTACTTACTTGAATTTATGCGTCTTATCCAGCACAATGCCAGAGACCACGGAGCCCAGCATTCCGGCCAGCACAATGCTGAGACCAATACGTCCGGCGTCCACTTCGTGACCGGGATAATACTTCAGGACCACCTGTAAACAAATCCGCGCCATTAGCCCCCATTAACCGCTCATTAATCGAATGGGCTTGTTCTCATACCGGATTCAGGAGCGTGGAAATGGCATAGAAGACGCCCACATTGATGCCGTAGGACAGGAGCAGGAAGATGAAGTTCCGGTTGGTCATCAGGTTCTTCAGCGACTGCATGAAGCTGACCTGCTCGGCTTCCGAGTTCTCCAAGCGCTGGGCCTCCTCCTGGGCGGCGGATGGAGGCGTGGGCGGTCTGTCCTGGAAAACTACAGAAGCAAGAATAAATCCCTGGTAAATACTTCCTAAATCAAAGTGGTATTAGGGCATTTACTTACATATCACCATCAGTACGAGCAGGATGCTGGTGAGTCCGGCCACCAAATAGAACATCATCTGCAGATCACGACCCACTGTCTCCAGATCCGGGGAATTTGGCACCAGCATGGGTGGAAGCACAAAGCCAACGGCCACGCCCAGCTGCAAGAAGGGAGAGAGAAAGGCGGAGTTCGCCATTGTACACACAAGTTGCTTAAAGCGGATTCTGTTTCCGGATCCGTTTCAGCCTCTGAATCCGCTGGCATTTCTGCAACGCTTCCGGACCTTAGACTTCTTCTTCTCGCCCGCCAGACCCCTTATCTGACGTTATTTACGCTGCAACTGTGAAATTGATTTATAGTGGGCAAGACCCTGCTAGATATCCTGCTCCTTTTTCCCTTCCCAAATCTCCATTCCCTTCCCAAAAACCCAGCTGCATTATATGCTTCTCTGTTGCCGTTGTGTTTTTGTTTTCGTCAAAGTTTGTGGCGTTGTTCTACGGCGGAAAAAAATAGATGTACACCCCGGGCCCGGCTGTGACAGCTCCGCTCTTTTTTGTTTTTTTTTTTTGCCGCACACACGCCATTGCACAAAAGTTGAGCCATGCAATTTTTAGTTATTTTCCTTGATTTTTTTTATGGAAGGCTGCCGCCAGGGTATCTCATGGGTTTTATGTAAGGGATACCTGTAAGGAATGACAAGCTACAAAATAACGATGAGAAATCTGAGATACAGGTAGCTGTAGCTTGTACAAGTGTCTTAATTTTGAAATTATATCTGTTTCATAATATTATTTATTTATTTTCCTTTTAAAGGGTATTCTCCTAGAAGTTACCCTTTCCTTTTTGTTTACCATATTGTTTGAGCCCCCATATAAATCGGTTTTAGTGCCACTGCCCATATTTAAAACCAAGTGACATTTGACAGTCAGGAAAATAAATTGCACCGTAAAAGCACTTTTTCCATTGCAATTTTTCAACCAAATTGAGTTAAATTGTGTCTCAAAGGGAGATATGTTTAAGCGAAATTGCTGTGCAATTTAATTACACCAAAGCTCAGGTCAATTAATAACAGCCTCTGAGGAATTTCGTTATTTCAAATTGAATTGAAACACCTTGTGTGCACCTTTTGAAACGCAAATAATCAACGGAATTGGAATTGTTTTCATTAAAGCAAACAACAAAGGGCGGCATATCGGCCAGGTGGAAACTGTTCAGTTTCACACACAATAAACCAAACGAAGCTCTTTTCTTTTGGTTTGCGGAAGAACAAAAGGACGAGCTGGTTGTGGGATTGGGGTTGGGTTGGAGACAAACCAATTCCCGCTGTCGTTAAGTGAAAACCTTTGGCAGTGTCATGACCAGGCAGACCATGAGACACCGATTGCTATAGCCGTGACTGCAGGTGGTCCCGAGTCTGGTCTCCGGATTGTGCCACCAATTTTATGGCCGCAAACAGAATCAGTTTTTACATCTTTGCTTAAAGAAAACTCATTTTTGAAGGGATTTCAGAACTGATGCCGTGTTTTTCCCCGTTAATCCAAGTTAATCTGGTAGGAATCTTTGTGATTTTAACAGTGGAAAAACCAGCAGGGAAAATCCTACTAAAACAAACCATGTTTATCCTTGCTGGGAAATTTATTAGGGAAATTTGAAAGCAGATTTACGCGATTTTATAGCAGCGCTCTTTTAACTTTTATTATGAATACAATGAAGTAAATACTTTATATTTAATTCCCACTTTATTTTTATTTTCCTATTTCCAATTTATTTGAATCCATCCGTAAAATATAAATTTACCAACCTCCGCTTCCATAATTCAGATATATATATATAAATATATATACCAATAACTGTCAAGGCTTGCCAGCCCCTGGTCTTGTTTTATAGCTGACAATAAATTTGAATAATTCTATTTGATTCCGGCAATGAAGCTCGGCATGGATATAATCGAGTAAAAACAGAAATACGATTTCGAAATACACTCCTGGCATACATATAAGCATGAGGAGGAGACTCATAGAATTGCAGCCATTTGCATAAATGTATTCAAGAGATGGGCCATAAACCGGGCAGATGCCAGGAGCTCATCTGCATTTCCTCTTCCCTGCACTCAGCTGCCTCTTGACCATTTTCTTTGTCCCGGCTATTTGGGCTTTTATAAGGAGGCGCCAAAAGGACATTCGAGTGGGACTGCAGTCTGAGCCTCTCCGCGGTATCAAGAATAAATATTTGAGCCGCCTGGAGACGGGCTTGGGGAAAAAATCGAACGCCGCGCGTCTGAGCCTCGCTAGCTGCTCGTCAAGCCATACCGGAATGGCATTCGCATTCGCATTCGGCCCTGGAGAATGTTATTTTCGACTTGGCTGGCTTGGGGAACTCGTTCCGGCCGTGTTTACATGACCATCCGGAAAAAAAACAACGTGCAAAAATGGTAAAAAAAAAAGGAAAAATGTTGGAAAAGAAACTGTGTTTGCTCAGCACTCTGGCAACAATGCTCCTCCGCCAAATCCGCTTCAGCCCGGCTCAGCCAGTCAGGAATCACAGATTTGATGGCGGAGGGTGGCTGCGAGAGCGCGTGGTGCGTCGTCCTTGCCAGATAAGGCAGCCAAGGCGATTGGGCGAAGGAAGGAGCAAAAAAGCGGAGGGGCTGAACTGGCCCATTCAATGTCACACGGTATGTGGGCCATCTACGTGGCCCCCGCTGGGTTTTTTATGAAGGCTCTTCCTCTTCTGCTTCTTCTCCTCGCTTTTTGGGGGCACAAGTTCGGCTTGGCGTTTCGACAAGAGATTAACCAGGCTGGGAGCTGGCTTTAAGCCTTGCCTTTGCCCTATTTGACCCACTGTTCCGTTATCCTCCACGTACTACATCACGTGGCCCACACATTGTCACATCCCATTGTGACTTCCTACCTGTGTGACAAGCGGAAATTATAAGCCTTTTCATCTGCACTCGAGTGAAAGGCAAATATGACAATTCCCCCGGCACCCTTGCAGGTGCGTTTAGGATGCACTGTCTCTTGCCTGGATGCCAGCGGAGCAGAGGTGCTGCATGCGACTGTTCGAGTTGCATATTTGCACTCACAGACCGACTGCCCCGATGCGCTCGTAAATCAACATTAAGAGCAAACGGGGCACCACCACCCCACCTTTCACCTCGCATTTCCCGGCCAGGCAGGACCCCTCATTTCCCCCTCAGTTACCCATTGTCTCACGCTTCCACTTCCACCTGCCATTGTCATTCATCACCGCCGCACCTGACACTGTTGGTTAATGGCTAAGCAAGCGGCCTAATTGTTTTGCGGCGTTTAGGCCCATAACCTGGTTCAGGGAAAAGATTGCAGACATATTGTGGATCGGCATGACTTGTTTACGTTAAGTGCTTGTTTTAGTTTTTAAAAACCCTTAAAAGCTTTAGTTAAAATGCATAAAAAATAGTGACTTTGCTGCTATTAAAGCTCTTAATCCCAGTTAAAGAGAAATTAAGGTTTCTAAATGTGTGAAAACAATACAAAACTATTTTATTAATTACAAATTATTGTCCTTGTTATTTTTCTGTAATATTTTTCTATCAAGCTCATTCTCCATATGCCTTTTAAACTATGAATAGTGAATGAAATAACAAGCCTAAATTTGAGTTAAATAACTTAATTCACCTCAAATGTCTAGCACATTAGTTTAGGGTTCAAGAAATTGTTAATGTCAGTGGCTTATTTCATTTTGCGGTTCCTGAATTCCTAAGAATCAAATATTCAACTGGTTGGCCACACACACACACGAGGGGCCGAGCTCTTGAAACCGCATAATGGACGACACCTCAACCCAGTTTTGTCTCCTCGTTGACATTTCAATTGTCCAGAGCGTTGGGAAGGTATCCCAGGCAGGCAATCACTTTAAGCGCTACTGAATTTCGGAGAGGTCATTTCGTTTTGTTTGCCGCTGCTGAATAAATTGAACCTAGTGGCCGCGGCCCAGATGCGGATGCAGTGCGC
Organism: Drosophila anomelani; assembly: GCA_035045905.1. Taxonomy (NCBI): domain Eukaryota; kingdom Metazoa; phylum Arthropoda; class Insecta; order Diptera; family Drosophilidae; genus Drosophila; species Drosophila anomelani. The sequence continues at coordinate 13,215,318 of JAWNOO010000032.1, forward strand.
CAAATTGAATCCACTCAAAGAGCCTTTCGCATGCATTACCATTGCAGCCATTGAGGCGAATGAGAGGGCGTGGCACTGGGACGGCCCTGTCGTTGTCAGTTTTGTTTAACTTCCCGAACTCTTTTGGCAATTTCATGATTGCCTGGCCAGGCCAGTAGAGCAGAGCAAAATGTCAGAGCAGGCCACTTCCGCCCACCGGATGTGGGCCTGGCTCTCACGTTCTTCCATTTGCCTTTCGTCCTGATTTCATCCTTTATGTGCATCAATCTGGCGAGCTGGAAAGGCTTGCAGCCTTTTCTATGTTAATGCAAATTCAACGGCTCACTAACTCACAAGACAATGTCGGAGCAGGCTAACATGGCAATTGGCCAGTAAGTACAACATGGCGTATACTTGTCGCCAGTTCTTGAAGGGGTTCCTCCACCAAACACAGACACACTCACCTGATTGCCGAACACTCCCACGCTGGTGGCCGATGACACCTGGTCGGGGCCGAACCATACGGCCGCCAAACGGGCCGGCAGTGACAGGATGCAGACCTGGGCCAGGGCCACGATCGCCTGGCCAATGAAGCCCACATAAAAGAGAGATGGATCCACCGAGAAGACCTTAATCCAGGCGCCCACACAGGTGCCCACGATGCCAACCAGGGCGGTGATACGAAGGCCCTGTTAGGGAGAGACGAATGAGTTATGGTTTTAAGAAGCATACAAGATTTATTATTATAATTATAAATTTAATAAACAAAAAGGAACCTCATACTCTGGTGACTCACGTTACCTCATCAATTTTAAGTAATTTTGCTTTATTTTGCCTCTTGAATTTATTTCTTTAGTGATTTAACTTACCACTTTGTCCAAAAACCAACTGCCAGGGAATATGAGCGGTATGTACAGGATCATATAAATCATGGACGTCCAGTCCACCCATTTATCGCTGATGCCGTAATAGCTGGGGAACAAGAATAAAGAGACAACATTAGAACGGGGAATTCCCCACGGCTGTGCACTTGACAGGCGGGCAAGCGGGGCGGTAGGATGAAGTTAATTTATTCAACCCCATTCATTTGGTGGCCCACAGAAACCCCTCCTCCCCCTTCTAGTTGTTTAATGAGCTTTATGAAAACTTTTAATGAAATGTGAGGCACTATTCTGAGATGCAAATATCGCCGGAATTGCCGGAACACCCCTCGCTGGCTGGTTTACTCACCGTGTTATTATGTTGTTGATGATGGTGTATTGTATCCACTGCATGGCATTCGAGGATGAATAGAACACAAAGAGAATCAGGACCGCCCAGCGACGGGCGTAGACTTTGTAGCCTGCAAAAAATGGAAATAGAATGCGTTCAGGTGAAAGCCACTTCAGGAGAAGGCTTGAGGAACGGCTCAAGGCTTTCCCGGCCTGAGACGGAGGAGGACCCCATGTAGCTGCATTAGGATTAACCGGATTATGGACAGGCTTACTTGGCGAGTAACACTACTTACTCACTACTTACTGGTCGGGGATAACACTCTCTCACTCTGCCCGACCTGATATTCATGCAAATGGTTGTGCCCACCCTCGACCCATTATCATATTACGTTTTCCACCCTCGCCCCTTTTGTTAGTGATTGCCTGGCCTTAAAGGGATTTCATGGGAACCTTTACCAAGGTCGCCATTTAAGGCATTGATTGCCAAAAGTTGGGGATTCAACAAAACAGCTAAAAACGCAATGATACGGACATTGTGTAAGGTAATGGCTATGGCAGCCCTAATATTTTGGGATTCTTTATAGTTTGCTAAAGGGTTTTTGTTCGAAATTGTTTTCCTTTTAATAAAATAGTTTGCATTTTGTTGAAAGCCGCTTAAGGGGTTATGGAACTGCTTTGTTGCTAAAAGTAATTTAAGATTGTAATGTCATGAAATCATTTGAAGTTCTATTTAAAAATATTTAAATTAATATTAAAGTTTACATTTACATTGATTGGAATAGATTAAGAAACTTCATTATAGCTTTAACCATTTAAATAAATTTTAATTGGAAACCTTCAAAAATAAATATATTATTTACAAATTATTTAATCCTTACTCTATACTTCATAAATATGCTTTAATTAGCGTTGAAGTACTATAAAAAATAAAAAATCCTATTAAATAAAATACCATCCTATTTCAACATAATAAATAGCTCAATCTGGCATTTAAAAATAGCCACATTACCTCCTACACTGATTTCCTTCCAGTAGAAATCAATACTCAAGAGTTCGATTAATGACGTTCATTACGAAGCCAACAACGTGCAAGGATTTCCAAGGATTTCTTGAATCTACAATTTATTTCCCTGCATACTAAGCAGCTAACTGGATTCAAGTACAAGAACTGTAACTTCTATTCAAATGAAGTGGAAAACTAGCTTTAAACACAGATAAATGCTCTCCTGGCTTTCGCCTTCCATTCCATTCGCGCATTTTGTGCGCAGTCAAACTCTGGCCCAAGGGAGACATTCGTGCGTCCCTGAAACACTAACAAATATATATGATTAAATAAATGTTTGCTTCCATATAATCCCAGGTCGAAATTAAAATGGCTTGTTTAAGCGCATTCGGGAATATAGTATTTATTTATATAGTATATGTCATGCATTGGATCTCGTGTGCATTGGCTTTTCTGCTATTTATAGCCATCCTTTTTTGTTCCAATTTGTGACAATTCAAAAGCGACGTCACTAACTTTTTGGCTTGCATGGCATTGAAAGTACAAAACGCTTTGAAGCCGTTTTTTACTTGTGTGTGTTTTTTTTTATATACAAACATATATAGCTTAAAATACACAGGTATGCACAAACACCAGCAGGTGCAATACCTCTGCATATGTTCACTGTGCACAGAAAATACTTTGTTTTTAGTTTTTAAATAGATTAGATAGTTTTCATTACGAGGAAATGATAAGAGTAGGATTACTCATTACAAAATGAATGAAGACTAAAGGGAAAGTTTCATTTGGAATGAAATTAAATTAAGATGTAAACGTGATGTAACTTTTTTAAAATTTTAAATAATAATAATAAAATGATTACTCATTACAAAATGAATGTAAAGAATGAAGACTAAGGGGAAAGTTTCATTTGGAATGAAATTAAATTTAGATACAAACATTATGTGAGCCCTTTTGAAACTTAAAATAATGATAAAGATTTGTTTTTTAGGACATGACTGTTAATTCTAATCAAGGAATTATGTAAATAGCATCGAAAATGAATAAAATATAATAAATAATAGTAATATCCCTGCAAGGACATATAAAAGGAATGCCTAGATCAATCGCCTTATTGATACTGTCAAGAAATGTCCTCTTTCCCCTGGTATTGGCAAGGATGTTAATAAATATTTTCTTTTCTTAATTAATTTCTGTACGGATTAAAATTTAAAAATGTAATTCATTATTTAAGATATAAAATAGGGGACCAAAAATCAAATTATATACATATATTACAATCCATTTTCTCTCCGTGTCCTGCAAGCAGGTATGCATTTAAGTGAATGTGCGGCGTGCTGCGGCTTTGGCAGGCTTTTGCCAAGTGCATTTGTGTGTGGTTGTGCGGTGCTCGGATTGCACTGAATACAAATGGCACCCGCTGCGGGTGCTGGGTACATCCAAACATGCCGCCCACAAACCCAAACACAAACACTGCAAAACTATTGCCTACCTTGAGGTGCAGTTAAGCCAAAATGGTGGCTCATGTCTGACATGCAAAGTGCATGTGTCCATACAACTGCACACATATATGGATATATGTTGTTGTACACAGCACGGAAATGCAAACGAGGCGTGTGTTTGGGTAATATAACACAAAACATAACTCAAACAGACTACTGGGCAACATGGCGGATGAGTAATCACTAAGAGCATCAGGCCATTTTATAAGGTAAATTGCTAAATAGAGAAAAAGATAATGGCATAACCATATCAGTTTCGTGTTGCCACCCCAGTTGTTTCACTCACTTCCATTAGTATCTTAATCATTTTAATCATAGTTCAGCGATTGGAATCAAACATTTAATCAAACATTAATGTGAAATCATATTTGGCACAACGACATCAAATATTTTTGACATTTTCAAGTGCTTACGTTCAGATTAAACTTAAAGATAAAGAGCTGTCCGAGTTAATGACCTATTGGATGATATTTTATGTTGTGCTGACAGCAGCTGAAAAAAGATCTAACTATTTTGATATGTATAGTACCCAAGTTAATGATTTATTTGGTTTAAGTTGATTAATAAAATATTAACACACAGATGTTAGGCTTATTTACTTTGCCTGAGTTTTGTATGATTAATAAAAATATTAGCTACCAAAATAGGTACTTTTAATCCCAGATACTTTTATTTAAGCCTCCTAAAAATAATTTCCCTGGTTAACTAACCTTCTGCTGGGGCATTGGCCACCGCCGCCTTGATCTCCTTGTCCTTGGGTGTGATCATATCTGTGGATTTGCTGGTTACTATATAGGTTTCGGTACTTTCAACGGCACCGCTTCCGCTATGCTTCAAATCCATCCAATGGGGTGGTGCTGGTGGGGGTCAAAGGTCGCTCTGGGTGCCTTATGCCTGCGTGCAGGTGTAAATTCTGGGCGGTTGTGCTTTGGCAGCGATTGCCGTGATCGGTGGTGTCGTTCAATTGCTGGGTGGATTGCTCTCTGTTCTCGATTTCGGTTTGATTTCGGTCAGCCTGGTGGCAGTTCGTGGTTTCTTAAAGCTGATTTCCGAAAGGAATACTAAAAGTATAAGAGGAGAAAACAGCGTTTAAATTGCTATTAAATGCGAGGCAGCAATCCTAATCCAATTTACCCGCCACGAATTTTCATGGAAGATACTTTCTTTTGTTGTTGTGGTCTGGGCAAGTAACACACATAATATTGTGGTTATTGGTTCAAGGTTGCCTGGCAGATTAAGGGAAAATTATGTAAATAATGTGGTTATTGTTGGCTGACCCTGAACTTGGGAAAACTCATGTTTAAAACCCACAAAAGAGCTCTAAAAGCTTTGGAAACTCTAAGGTAAGATACCTGGTGAACTAATAAAAAACCTTTTAAGCTTGTTTGAGTTTATAAAACTCTCATTAAAGCTTTGGATAATTTATTACTTTAAAACGTGACGTTCTACTTCAAATGTGTGCATGCCTAATGGCAGAAATTACTTGAAAAAATAAGCGGAAGTTCAAATAAATAGTTAGAGTAACTAACTAACATTAATTTATGTTTATTTTTTCCCCTGTCAATATTACAAATGAGCAAAAAAGCAACGCTATACATCATTTAATATATATCCATCTATAGAAGCCACTAAAAATCATGTTCGGTTTTCCTCCCTTGATTTAATTTTAGCTTTTAACGAACAATTCAATGTGGTTTTTGGGGTAAAGCAAACAAACTCAATCCCCGGATATTAATACGCCTTAATTAGCTTGTTGACCGTTGGGTGATTACATGCGAATTTTCCATCTGCTGCCGCTGCTTCTGCTGCTGTTGTTGTGACACTGCAATTTGCGGATGCTTTCCAGTGCTTTAACAAAGCCATTGAATCAAATTTAAGCACGGAATTCACCCTCAGGGCCACTTGTTGCCGCACTATTCCGCATTTTCAGTTATTTTAGCTTCGGCTTTGCATTCAGCTTCAGCATCCAGCATCAGCTTTGGGCTTAGCTTTGGCTTTGGCATTCTGGGAAAAATGCAATCAGCGACAGATGACTGATTTTGACGGCGTTTGCCGCCAAATGAATTGAGTGGATTGCCGAATTGGAATGCCGGGTATTCCGATTTGGATTTGGGTCGCCCCCTTTTTTTTTTTTTGAGTTTCATTTTCCCTGATAGCTTAGCACTGATAGTTTTCACTCCCCCAACTCATTTGGCACGTGCGAAAAGTGCATTTCTGGCATGGCTTAATGCCATTAGCTCGGAAATTAATTTGTTTTTCCCAAGTGACGTGCCGCGACCGATTGAAAAATTGTCCAACCCGTTTTTCTTCATTTCCATTTCGGCTAATTAGATCGTTTGTTAGCCGCGTAATGGATTTTAAAATTGATAATCACTGCATTTGAATCAATTTGCGTTTTTTAAAGGGCACCAGATATAGCTGGCTTTTCGCACAATCGGAGGCCGTCGCTCGAGCAGAGACAATTACGGGTCTGCCTTGGAAAGGTTCTTCAACACTCACAAGAAGTTCGAATTGCTGTGAGCCGGAGGAATTTGTATTGTTTTTATTCGCGTCGGAACACTCAAGATTAGCGTCATCGCCGATGGTTGCTCAACGGCCATTACCTTTGCTGGGAGGTGGGTGGGTCTCTTTGCCGAGATAAATACTCGTAAATGGAGTGGTATTTCACTGGAACTTGAAGATAAGACGGATTCTAGACGCTGCCAATGCACTGAGAATAAGCTACATAGTTTTTAACAATCTATTTTGTAATAACCAATTCAAAAACAAATAAAATAAAATAAATGCAAAACTTGTTATCTTGAAAACTTGTTTTGTTTTGACCCACTTCTGCTGCTTCTCTTGCTAATTCATTAAAACAAATCAAAAAGTTCACAAAATTATTAAAAAAATACTCTAGCCTTCATTGTACAAAAGTTGTATTGTTTTGTTTAATTTATTTATTATTAATCTTTGTTGTTTCGTCGTTTAAAAAAGAGTTTTCTTTGTTATGAGTAGCAGGAGTATATACATATATTTTTAATCACACTTTGAAAAAAATGTAAACCTTATCTTTAATGTATCTATCAGTAATTGCTCTCTGTCTTTCTGTTGATTTTTTTCCTCAGTGCAGCTTAGTTGGGGCTTTGAATCAACGTAAATAACTTCCCAAAAAGTCTGGGCATCGGAAATTGACTTTCAACCTGCCGGCCCACCTCCGCCAATAACACGCACGTACACTTTTCATGGGGATTTTCGCGGGGCCAATGAAACTCGTAATGGAAGCTCAAACTGAGGGGCGGTTTTTGGGGTGTCAGACCTGAATTTTAAGCCCCCACAACTCCACCATCTTCACAAGGCAAACTGCACTGTGCACTCTCCATTCTGCACTCTGAACTCTTCCTTAGTCACTTTCCACTCTTTGCTCTACTCACATGACACTCTTAGCTCTTTCTTGGCACGTTCTTCTTTTAAAAACTTTTAAAACTAAGTACCGGAGTACTGGAATTACGGAGTACTCGAACACCGGAGAACCCTAGTACCGGAGTACCGCCACCGGTACTGAAACAGAAGAAAAACTAAACGGAGAGAAGACCCGGAGCACGCAAACGCGAACGGGCAAAGCGGTACTGAAACTGATTCCGAAAAGCGCTCAGCTCTCGGTCATAAACAGCAATGTTGATTTGCAAAACGCTTTCGGCTCGCCGCTGCCTGGCTAGTTGTTATTGCTATTATTGTTGTGATTGCCGCAAACAGCTGATTTTGGGGGCAGCGATGACAACAAAGTAAACCAAATACACTCACTTTGAGGGCCAGCGATTAAGGAAACGTGTGTATAAATTGTATATAGATTGTAAAACATTGAAGAGCCGTCGCCAGGTGTTTGATTGTTTTATGGTCGCCTAGAGTATTTCATTCGTCATTGTCGTGTTTTTACTTTATTTTGCCTTTCTCATTATCACCAAAAATAAAAATAAAAAACGAGTAACAAATATTTAAACACGTTTGCCCAGCAGAGTCTGCCAAGGTGGAGTGCTTCAACCTCAAAATGTAGTTCGGTTGGTGGGATGTAAATACGACTGGGAGCCTAACAGCACCAGCACGGGCACGGACACTCATTTCTGGGTAACGCCGTAAAAACAAGTCCAGCTGTCGTGAATCAGAGGGAATTACTGGGGGCACCGGCTTGGATGAACTCGGGCTTGAAAAATGGTATTTAAAAATATAAACAATCATTCTTTGTTTGGTTTTTTGGGAAGTGAATGAAGTGTTTTTTTTTTTGGGAAAACCAATTATAATTTCAATTGTTCCCGAATAAACAATAATCAGGGAAGTAAGGGTTAACCTAAAAGATTTTCAAGTCTTAATATATTTTAAGCTTTTAGCTAACCTTTGGTTTCCTATTCAAACGTTCTTTAAACAAATTCAACTTTGTAAATGCTTTCAAAATACAATATTGCTTGGTGACCTAGATACCGAAGAGTTCTAAAATAAGCTTTAGGTAAACATGTATTTTTGGAACATTTAAGAAATTCTTCAGCAAATTGGTAAAAACTACTTTAGATATGATGTTTTTTCTACCATTAAATTGTGGCATAAACTTAGCAAAGATTTGATTAATTATATTTAATTAATGTGGAAAGGAACAATTAAAATTATAAGAAAGCTAAGTCATAAGCTTATGAAGTACATAGTTATTTTAATAAATTTAGAAATAATTATATTATAAAATAAATAAAAGAATTGCTTTAGAGGGAGTCTAAAAATGATCACACTCAATTGCGGCTGATAAGATCTTCAAACCATGTTAATTATCTGATTGCAAATTCAAACCAACCCTTAAGAAATAGATCGACGAATCTGAATAAAATACTAAATTAAATGTTTTCCCTACTGAAATCTAACATAAACCTAATAAAACTCTCTTAAACATTCTTCCTAAATTGTAACAGTTTAATATACATAAATTCTTGTTGTTTTTTAAAAATGTATCTAACATCAAGAAATCCTCGGTGAATTCTGGAAATCCAAATGCAGTTAGTTAGATATTCTAGCAATGCTAATGCCAATTGCCTCGGTTTATTGTACGGGTCTCTCCCTGTATCTGGAACAAAATTGCATTTGCAATCCATTTTAAAATTCTTTTATTTGTTTAGCTGTCCCCTTTATTGCGCTCCCTTTTTACATATATCTTATATATCTTTTTTCATCACTGTCGTAGCACGTGTACTGCCGTCCAGGTCGCTTCATACTTTTCATTTTGCTGTTTTTGTGGTTTCTATTGAATAATTTGCCTGCGGGAACTTCCACTTCCCTAGTCGCGGGGTCTCTGCTGTCCAGACGAGTCCGTCGGATCCGACGGTGCCCGCAGCGTGGTAGCGACGCCATCGCCGTGTCCGGGGGTCATTATTCGATTAAGGCAAATTATTATGTTTTATTATTTATAATGCAAATATCAGCACAGACATGGCCAGACGCAGCTCGACGGTGGCGCACAGTAAATCTCTGCGGGGGTGAGGTGAAAGTGCTTTCGTTTTGTTTCGAGTGCCTCCCATCAACCATGCACTGGGCGGAAAAATTAATCTTTTAATTGGAAATCAAAATTATGAGGCAGAATTTAAATATTTAAAAAAAAATTAATAACTTTTAGGTCTTAAAAATTTCTACATACATATTTTAAAATTGATTTTTTCTGCTATTTAATTAATAGGACACTTTTCCGATTAGTATTCATGAAATTTATTTGGTGTTATCTAACTTTTTAATAACTTTCAGCTTTGATATAGTTTTTTCCTTATTCTAAATATACAAAGATACTTTTCTGGTTCTACAAAATAGTTTCTCCAGTGCATTTATAGCTGGGATTCCAGACTTATCACTGATTTGTACTTTGTCACTCGGCAATGCGAATTTTTCGCGCGACTTCATCTGTTCCCTTCAGTCGTTCGCCGATAATGACCTCGTAATTCAAGTGGTGATAAGAATTTAACATGACATTACGGCCGATTAGTGTATTAGAGGGAATTACTAATATTAAACGATGGCAGCTTGGTTGATCGGATGTTTTCCACTGATTTTCCCCTGTCATTTCGAGTGGTTACGATTCAGGGGCTTCAGGCATTAATATAGCAATCAGGTGAGTTATGCAACTTAAAGTGGTAGGAGAGCCGCCCTAAAATTAGTTAATTTATAAAGCACTCAGGTGTAAGTGCGGTCTTGATTGATACTCTTGAAGATTTGCATTGCAATGCTGACTTTTATTTGATTTTATTTTAAGATCAAGGTTCCTCAAAAGCTAGGATAAAATCAATAACAAACTGAATGAGATAGAAACTTTGTCAAATTTAATTTAATCCTACCCTTATCTTATATTATAATTTCAAGGAAAAATGTAATATTATTAACAAGACTTATTTATTATTACCTTTTCGCACAAAGCTAAAGTCAATCTATTATTCTTCCGACAGACTAACAGCAGATGATATGACCAGCTGTGAAAGGAGCAATTCGCATGGTTCCTTGCCAGAGTACTCAGCCAGGACACCCCATCCTCGCCTTTGCACCTCTCGGCCGCGAATGCGAGCCACTCTCTTTGGCGGAATCAACAGCCGTACACGCTACTAATGGATTCTCACTGCGCCACCAGCTCGTAATCCTTTTAAATCCCCATCCTAAGCCCAGCAACAGCAACAACACCCATGCACTTGAGAAGTGCGCCCGAGGGTCGATTGCAACATTCCTCATGCGTCGTGCTGCCGAGAACAGAAACAATTGCATTCGAGCTGCAGCCATCCGGCTTTTGTCTTGATTTCACTTTCGCTGGACTGCTGAATTCGGAATGCAATTTGCAGCTGACAAGTGGCCGGCGGACACAATGAATCGCAAATCCAGGGCAATCCCAGCGCCAATTAGGCGAAGGACTCGCGGAAAGGGAATTATTTATGCAGCCAATTTGAACGCGAACGTGCTCCACACCTCCGGGCCATTTGCGGCCAAGCTCATCTAATGCCCAGCTTCAAATCATAATCAGGAAGAGGAGGTGGATCAGGAGGAGGAGGTGACAGAGGATAGCCCGGGATAAATACGTTTTCACGCTTCCTTGGAGCGGAAGTGCCAAGCTAAATAATCGGGCAATATTAATCGTCCCCACAGTTGGACTTCAATAACTCAAACTGGGCATCCTAATTGCCTAGCTGGGTAATAAAATACTTTATGAGTTTAATAAATAAAAGTAGATCAATTAAAGGTATACGATTAATCTAAAATATTAAAGGATAATTTGAGGAATATAAAAAGGAAATAAATAAATCCTTACTAATATAAAGATTTCTATGACTTTCAATAATTTTTTATTATATTTTTTTACATATTTTCATTTCCAATATGATTTTAATCTATATATTATTCGTCTGTATAATTACTTCAACACTTTTCTGTAAAACTTATTCTTAATTTCGAAGGAACATAAATATCAGTAATAACCTTTCGAGTTTTCTCCTAGAAAATATTAAAATAAAACTAAGAACCCCGCTTTAAATTATCCTAATTCTATTTTTGATTTTAGCTACCTCTTCCAGATACTTAGAAATCTCAAAATCAAAGGTGAATGCCAAATGAAATCACTGTCCTTTGATCTTTAATTGAAATCTCTCAGGGCTAAACCTATAGTAAAAATGTGTCTCTCAGTCAGAACCTACTTCAAGCTGAGGCATTCAATGGTATCTAATTCATCTCAAAGGAGTTCAAGTTAAGGAAGCTCCTCCGTATTTGTTGTGCTCTCTATGTATGTGTTTCTTTGAGCGGGATAAGTGGCATCTCCCGTCTCTTTATGTCGACGCACCCCTACTTTGTGGGGCTCACCGGTGGCTGTGGGGCTTTGGAGGCTGTGGGGCGGCTCATTAATGCGTCCTTGGTGGGACAGTGGCAGAGGCACAGCATTTGTCAGGCCCGTCTCTTAATCCCCAGCAAATCGCGTAATTATATACGTACACAATGCGCACACAAAAAGCCCGCCCACCGGCCGCCCGGCCTAACTGCGATATAATTTCCGCAACATTTATTTATTAATTAAAAAATTTGTGCCATTGACGATGGGGGCTTACGGCTAAGCTAGATAAATTACCATAAATTGTATTTTATTGCCCAAGTTTCCAGAATCACAAAGAGAATTCAGAGCGGAGGAGCCTTCGCCAGTTTGGAACCTGAAAATGTGTAGCATACTTCCAAGCGCATTGCAAATTTCCTATTATCAAGCGAAAAGTTTTCGCCGCAGCAGCTGGAGGCAGCTCTTGTACCCTTTTTTACGCCTCGGCCACATGCTGGGCTGTTCTGCGGTTCGGTTTGGTCTACTTTAAATGGAGAGGGACGGAGAGACGGAGGCGACAGGCTATTCGGCCCCCAATTATGCAATTCTCGGCTGGGCAGCGAGATTAGTGTGCAGTTTTGTTCGGTTCTCTGCGGCCAGATGCGTTTTTAATTGCATCAAAGACGACTTCCGTGGACGCCATCCTGGCCTTGTCAGTTTCCTAATTGGACATTTGTAATTAACTTCACTGGCAGTCACTGGCGATTCAGTGTTTTTTCCCCAGACTTTCCTGTCTCCTGCTTTCCGCTTCTCCTTCCTTGGCTCGGCTCATTTTTCACCCTGCAGTTGGCATTTAATGCACTTGACTCTTGTCCCCCCGGTTTTACCGGGTTATTTATGTATCGCTCGTTAGTTTTCGGCGGACTCTTATTTATTGGCTACCCTGAGGTGGTTGGACAAGGTCGGATTTGCTTTTTTTTAAGCTCGTGCCGGACATTCGTCCGGTTGCCCGTCCTTGACTAATGGCCAGCGCCGTCGAGTGGCGCACAGAGAAACAAATCGGTCTAATTGCACTGGGCAAATGTCTCCCGTTTGTCATAATTAACCCAGACGGAGTGCACAGAAAGTGCATTTTGTGGTCAAGCGGCTACTTTATGCATTCATTTGTGCTGCCACCAGGAAGTGGCCTACTTTTCGTCAAATCAATAATTTCTGCCCTATTCTGGTCCTCTAGTCCCGCTGCTGCCCTCCTGCCAATCGACCATTAAAGTTGCATGTCTTCGGCTGTGGCGCAGCTCTCAAACACTCAACTACGTGGCAAAAGTTCTCTTGCCCCCACCTTCCATGCCCCTCTTTTGTGGGAAAAAGGTGGCAATCGAACTATTCAATAAATAGTTGAGGGTTGACTGGGCCAACTGATAAATTCAATTGGTTATGTCTGGCAATTGGGGGGGTCATAGTTGGTGCATTCTCCTTGTGGGAAAATCGATCTCTCGAGTTTATTTTTATCTAATTCTTGTCTTTAATTTCCTTTTCATTGCTTTTTAAATATTTTTCTTTAAATAACCTGAAACATTTGTCTCGTTTTATTTCTCCAAGAAAGACAAATACCAAGTTTAAATGTGGACTTGTGGTAATAATAGGTGACTTTTCCTTTTTCCCTTTTGTTTTCCTTTCGCCCTGGAAAAGAGTCATCTTTCCACTTCTTTAGAACCCAAGTTTAGTGAAGAGGAATGTTGATTTTTCGAAAGGTTAAGATAATTACAGATGTGTGTCAGTGAAAAACGAATAAATGTTGTTGCTGCACTCACTGAAAATTAATTCTGTGCCACAATGTTGACTTTTTAAACATAAATTTACACTTGAAATGTTTGCAAATAAAAATTAAACATTATAAACTCAGGGAACAAAGGCAACAAACTTTTTATTACCCACATGAATACATGTATTTTGGCTTATAAAAAATGTACTTTATTACTTAAAAGCACAACCATAAAGTTATTTGTAAACATAAACATTATAAACATAATAAAACAAATATCACTGTTATGTGAAATCAACCAGAATAATATTATGCCAGTTTTTATAGGCAAGTAAAATTTAAATTCCTTAATTTAACAAAAGAGTGGAAAGCCCCGGAGAGATCTAAATTCCGTGACTCTTAAATGAAAGCCATTTCCTTGAATATCCTTGTTAAAGGTAAGAATTTATAACCCTGGACAGCAAACACACTAATGAGCTCACCTTTACTCTATTTAGGTTTATTTTCGATTTAATAAACTAAATATAAAAATACCAATCAAAGGACATGCTTACATACAAAAGTAGGATGTCATTCCTTAATTTATTAGGGTTAACTCAGCAATGGAATGTGCTGAAGCTGACATGGCAAGATAAATTCCCTGACGTACCTCCATTCAGTTCTAAATGCAATCCTTTGGATATCCTGATTAAAGGTGAGAATAGGTGGCCCTGGGCAGAGTGGCTATTAAAGCTAAAACCGTAATGAGCTTAAGGATTCAGTGTGCCCTCGTATTGGGGTTGAGATTCACTATGTCGTGTGTGTGTGTGTGTGTGAGAGTGCTTCAGTTCAAAAACCTCCAAAACATTACGTCACAAGCTCGGGGCACACACAGACATGGAGGCAGCGACGGCACACACTGAAAAGTGCTGCGGGCCAGACACTAACACAAGACCGACATGGCATGGCGACGGCTGCTCTCGCACATCTTTTGCCGAGCTTTGGACGGGGCCAGGCAGCTGTGTGTGGGTTAAGGGCGGCAGCGGCGGATAATGGACAGGGGTTAAGGGTGTGGAGAGACAGATGGGCAGATGGAGATGATGATGGCTCTGCTGCTGCTACGTCTGTGTTTTTGCGATTGTCTAGCTCGGCTGGCTGACTTGGCTGGTAAGCCACACACAAGCACAAAGCAGAAAGAACATGGAAAAGTGAAGACACCTGGACCCGGATCTGGGCAACACTTCTGTCTGTTGTTCCTCACGGTTTTCGGAGGCGGAAAAATCAATTTATGGATTTTAGTTTCCTGCATATTTGTTTTTATTCTCGTCCTCGTGCCTTTGACACGTTCGCGCCTCTTGTGCCTTTCAGTGCGTCTGGAAGGCAGCTTGTTGATGCCGCTGCAGCAGTGCAGATCTGGAGATGCTAGGCAACTAGGCAACTCAACAGCCCGACAACTCGCAATTAAAGCAATTTCTTTTAATTGCAATCAAATGAGACGAGAACCTGAGCTGCTGCCGTACTTACCCCTTCTCCAGGGCGCTGTGTGGCCTCGCTTCTTGCTCGCAGGATGCAGGATATAGTCGGGGATCTTCCGTTGGCGCGCTAAAGTGCCGTGACAGTTGTCGTTGTGTGAGTGTGTGTGTTTGTGTATGGTGCGTAAGTGTGTGCCAGGGTTTTTGTGAATGGAACAAAAGAGTGAAACGGAATTCATTTATTAAAAGGGGGTTCGGGGTGAGACTTGTTCTTGGATTTCACTGCACTGGGCAACTCGCTTTCGCACACGTACTTGGGCACTTTAAATATTTGCTCGGCACTGCAAAAAGTTCCCTCCTTTTCTGCTGCGGCTGCTGCTGCTGCTGCTGCTGCTTCGTCTGGCGCTACTGCTGCTGCTAAAGAGCCAACACCTTGGGAGGAATCGCTGAACAGGACTACTGGAATCCCATTGCCCCCGTCCATTATATATGCCAGGCGCTTGCGATCCACACGCGGCAATCAGCTGGCCAGGATGCTGTGGATGCTGGGCTCTCTCTCTGGGGCCTAGGCACTGCGCAGGTACAAACAAGGCAGCGCGTTGGAGCCTAAACCGACCGCAGCATAATTAATATTTACTGCTAAGTGGGAAAGTTGCGAAATTAAATATATAAAATAAACTTTACGCTCGAGGGGAGAATATTAGAGCGAGTGGCCGGAAAGTAGGCAATAGTTTTTGCAGCGGCTAGCCGCACGAACAGGGTGATTCGTGCCAAATGGCGGTAAGATAATGAGGCAGCCACTTGTTGCTTTCAATTCTCTTTGTTGGTAAGAATTTCTTTGTTTAATTAAGCTTTAATTATGTTTTTAATTAATGTACATTTTAAAATATAATTAAATTATATTAAGAGCTAAATAAGAACTTACTTGTGTTTTGTTTTTACGAAAAGAAAAGAAAAATCAAATTCTAAGAAATAATTAATTGTATATTCAAGTCTAGAAATTAAATAATTTTTATAGGGCTTAACATACATTCAGGAATTAATTGGATTATTAATGAGAGAAGTCGTTGCCCTTAAAACTTGTATTAATATCTTTTTAATTAAATAAATGTAATTAAAGCTATGCAATTAATTCTATGCCAAAATTGATTCTCCCTCAACCCAATTCTCAGGACCTAAAACTTTAGAAATTTACATAAAATCATAAAAATCCACCAGCATTTGATTAATGCAAACGAATTACTGCCATCTCCTGGCATCGAAAGTGGCGGTTGATGAAATGCTTTCACCGATCGCGGCGCCAGCTAATTTAATTGGCCACTGAATAAACTTCTTTGATATGGAAGATCGGTCCCACGTTTCGACCATAAACAACCGAATATATGAGATATAAACAATGGCTTGGCAGCCAGCACACCTCTTCCTCATTCGCTCACCCCAGCCATCACCCATTCGCGCATTCATTGATGATTATCTTAACGGTTAACATAGGTTCTGCGCCGCATTCCAAATGTATCTCGCGGGACCATGAGTTGGGGAATTCCAAGCGGAGAGTCATCTGGGGAGTTCAGTTTTCGCATTTTTCCAACTCCGGCCAGAGGCGTATCATTACCAGAACTGAAAAGAGTGCGAAAAAGTGTGTAAAACATAAGTTATGAACAAAAGACCGAAACAAAAACTGGAAATAAGCTGGTTTCATTGAGTTGTTAAGAGATTGTATCTAGATAGTTTTTAAATTGATAAATATATAAAAAAGATGAGGCACCTTCGTATCTGATAGCTATCATTTCCCAAAAGGTGTTAAGAGAGCCTCAGGAATTTGCTTTCTTGATCAATCAATGAACGTGTACACTTTCTCACTCTCCAACTTATATTCGCAGTGTACAGCTTGTTGTCCATCTCAGGTGAGTGTGTCAGGTGCAATGTGCTGCTGGCCAAAAGCAAGAGCAACAACACCGGCCGAGGGAGTGTCGGCTAAAAGTACATAAAAAAGTATACAAAAATAAACTCCAACAAAGCTCCTATCGTCTCGTCTTGGGGCAGGTATCGAATGACTCTCAAAGGTAGTTAAACGCTTCCTACTCCACGCAACGCCAAGTTGGTCAGGAGAGGGAGAAAGGGGGGGGGGGGGGGGCACTAGACGTACATAGATCATGGCCAGCCCGCTTTACGACTGTCGCTATCGCCGTCTATCTTCTGTTTGGTAGGGTATTCCTCGAACCGCCTGGTCAACCCATTAACTATTTATAGTTGTCTGTCTCCGCTCTTGCTGGACTTCCTTCTAACTGAACTTGTGTAACCGAATCTGCCTTGGTCAGTCTCCGTCTCCATCTGTTTCTCTCCCATCTCAGTACCTCTTCCTCTGACCCTTGCCTGGCTGTCACTCCCGCTCTGCCCGGCAGTCTCGCGTCTTCAATTGCTTCCTTATGCATACAAATTAACGATTTAGCACACATCGCGCTAAGTGGAAAAGTTACCAGCGGGCGAAAGACTGGACAGGAAGAAAGAATGCTCAACAGAGAGATAGGGTGGGATGGGAAGAGAAATAGCAAAAAAACAGATAGGAATATGTAGCTTTAACTGAATACTTGCGACCAGAATTAGAGGTATGTAAATGTTTAACCCACTGAAACCCGTAAACCTTAAATGGGTTACTTACAATTCTGATTTTCTAGAGAACTGATTGTTTCCTTAAGTCGCCTTAGGAAAATTTATTGGTTAAATATCCTTTTTATGTATAAAAAAATAATATATATTTATAGCTGTTTTAGTCCTAAAATTCCCAATTCCAATCCTTAAAAATTATACTAAGAAATATGCAATGCTTCTTTCCAACTTCTTTAATTTGTATTTTTATTATTTTTAACTATTTCTTGCTCCCACAAAAATCCAAATAAAACAGGATTTCTTCAAATTCCTTCCTTCTTCCTTTTGTCTTCAGGTCCCTTTGGCATTAGAAGCTCACAAGGTTAACGGTGCAATCCCTGGTTAGAATCCCACTTTCCATGCCCTAGACCCGCGCCGAACTTGAAATCGGAACCCGTTCCGCTGCAACCTCCCCCCTCCGTCCTCCGGGAAACGAGTTCTTGCCCCAAAAGCTGCAACAAATAGCAAATAGCGAAAGAGCAACGCCGCCGACGAGTGCAGAACAAAAGTTTGCCGCTAAATTTTTGTGACAGCTGTTGAGCAGCGACAATAAAGAGAGCTGCGAGTGAGCCACCGTCAGGGAGAGCGGAAGTTCGGCCAAAGGTACACTAAACCAAATTTGTTACCTTTACCCTTTCCCTTATTTAAGCGAAAAATTAAAAATTATACACAAGAAAATGTTAGAGCTTTTAGAGACTTTGCCACATTTATGATGTATGTGAGTTTTAGGGGTAATTTTCTGAATCGGAACAAAAGATTTTGCTGTGTGTAAAGCAACTTCAGTAAGCCAGACTCAGACTCGCAGCTCAAAGCCAGCGGCTCTCCGCTCGCTGCCTCATTCGCGTTTCAACCTTCTGCCACATCGGAGCGGCGCTTGAGCACGGAGCGTATGTGTTATTGCTTTTGTCGTACGATCTTTTACGAGCTTCGGGCAATAAGTGGAACCTCGAACCTCGAACCCCTAAATACCCCCAGCCCCGAACCCCCGAACCTCGAGCCGTTGAAGCGCAACCTCGAAGGGCAGCGTAGCCCTCTCCTCGGTGTCGGAGCCTTGTCCCAAAGCCAAAACATTATAGTGCTCTTTACCTAGCTGGAGTCTCTGTGTTTGTGTCTGTGTCCGTGAGAGAGCCCTGCACCTCCTGCCGTTGTGTATATAATAGGTCACTGGAGCGTGCGATATGCCCAAAGTGGCAGCAACAACAACAAAATGGGCAACGGGAGCTAACTAAGCATTCGACTCATGCGCAAAGCAAATGACAATAAAGAGGTTGGAGGCAACAAACGAAAAACGGAAAGAATAAATGGCAACCAAGGGAGGGATCCAAGGGGTTACCAGGTGACCGGACACCGACAGGTGAAAAGGTGTCAATGTCAGCCAAAAAAAGCAACAAACATAGTAAGCGATCGAAATGGTGCACTAATTAAAAATTAGAGTATTTCATTAAGTTGTTTTTGGATGACAGCCTTCAAAATTCCAATAGTATAATTAAATTAACCAGAAAACAATACAGGCAGAAAAACAACGGGTTTATTGTCGCAGTAAAATATCGTCAAAGGTAACTAATTAAAAAGAATAATGTGGGATCTGCCAAGTTAATCAAGTTAATAGATTAAAGTCACGCAACTAAAGTTTTAATAACAAGACTTTATCAGCCAATGAACAAGATACTTTTAATTGCTTTACAAGATCAAAGTTATGGCGAAAAAGATGTGAATACTTCATGGAGTTACTTTAGAGATATTTATTACTATTACTATTACTATTACTATTACTATTACTATTACTATTATTATAAATATTAATTAAATAACTTGAACTTGATACTAAGGCTATAAACTTTCTTAAAACCAGAGATTTTCCATTACAAAATTATGTTTTACATTAAAGGCAACAAGTTACAAGCTTCCAAAATCAATTTTAAATAATTAAACTGCTTTGCAAGGTCCAAAACAACTCTGTTCACCCTTTCGATCATTCACTGTACCTGGTAGTTAGTTTGACCTTTGGATTCGAACCTGGGAACCAACCCCTGCGAGTGTGGGAAATGGCAACAAGTTGCACTTCCGCCGGCTTCCAATCATTGCCATTGATTTCTGCGCGTGTGTGCCTTATTTTTTGTTCATTATTTTCTTGTTAGCCGAGGCAGCGAAAACAACTTTTACAAACGAAATAAAAACAACAAAAGGAAAAAAAGAAGTAACAGCCATTTCACCCGTAAATTGAAAACGAACAAAAGTGAGCAAGTAGTAACTGGGGGGAAAAAATGAGAAAAATAAGAAAACTTAAGGTAACCAAAACCAATCGGACAGCATCGGTTAACAGTATTAACCAGCGACTGGCGTCTACACTGTCGACTTCCGTTCGTTTAAGCAGATTGTTGTTGCTGCACGGGGGGTGGCCGTAGGGGGGAGTTGAGGTGGCCAAAGGTGCGAGGGAAGGTGAACTGAGCTGTTTGCCACAAAAAGAAACTCGGCAGAGCAACGCATCATTGGCGTGGAATTGCTTTGACTAATTTCCCAATGAATCGGCAGTTGCGGCTGCGCCCTGCGGCTCCATGACTGATGCATCTGTGTTGGTCTTGCCATCTATCTATGTATGTACTATGTGTGTGGCAATTAAAGCTGGCCGGGAAGCGAGTGTGAAACCGTTAGTAAAAGCCACCTTGATAGCGGGCTCACCTATCTCACCTCAGTCGACATTTCTTCAACGTAAAGCCTCCATCTCTGACTCCACCCGCTGCTTGATAAATAGCTTTAACTTTAAATATTTGCAAGGGTTCACAGAGAAAAAAAAGATATAAAAACTAGAGCTAGGGAAGAAGATAGTAAAATTATATATTTATAGAAAAATATAAACATTAGAATACAGAGAAATTAATTTCCATTTTTGCATTATTAAAGATCTTGTTAATATTATAACTCTAGAGGACATTTCCTCATTGAAACACATTTAAAACTATCAAAAAAATTATATCATTAA
This sequence comes from Drosophila anomelani, assembly GCA_035045905.1. Classification (NCBI taxonomy): domain Eukaryota; kingdom Metazoa; phylum Arthropoda; class Insecta; order Diptera; family Drosophilidae; genus Drosophila; species Drosophila anomelani. The sequence goes on from JAWNOO010000032.1 coordinate 13,235,638, forward strand.
TACATATAATGCCATATCTTAACAAAATTAATATTAACTAGGATTTTAATTCAAGCTTTGAGTTCAATGAATCAAATTTCTATCTTTTCAAACGTGCTGAATGAAAGTATTTCCCTGACAATATCTGTCTTTACCTTATCATGTAGTCCCTGATAAAGAACTCTCTGTGATTCATTTATTAGAAATTGTCTAGCATTTCAGCGCAATATATTTAGTCACGTCCAAATAAAAGCACCATCATTATATCTCTCTGTGTAGGGAAAACGCTGTCATAATTAATTGAGCCATCAGCTAGCCCCGGCATGAGGCATGAGCTGAGGTCTTTAGCCAGTTCTCCGGATGGAGTTGACCCATTTGCCGGGCGACCCAATTGCATTTGAAATTGTTGTCTAATTAATCATCAGATTAGTTACTGTAACAACTTAATTCGACATGCCATGCGAATGCCGCGAACAATTGTGTGAAAATTGCACAAATCCACAAAACATACATACAAAGCGATGGTTATATATTATATATGCAGGCAACACAGTTGCATATTGAGTAATGCACTTGGATTTGAAATCAATTTCAGTTGACCAACCCCGAACAAAATGATATGCAAAACGCTGCTAACGGATTTGGGACCGGGTATATATGCATATGGCAAATGCATTTTTAATTGCTGCATTGTTTGGGAACTGCATATCATCTTGCAGTGTGTGTCTGTTGCACGGCCTAAATTATCTTCCAAATCCCCAGCAAATCCCATTCACAGAATTTCAACATTTCCACATTTTGAAGTCTGACTTTCTGGTTTTCACTCAATAGAAATTTCTTTGGTGGCCCGCAGGCGAGATCTTTTTTTTTTGTATATTTCTTTGGTTTTTGGTATTCGGTTTTCAGCTTGTCTCTGAGCACTGAACAGCGAACACTAAACTCTGAACAACAAGTGCGTCAAATGCGGCACAAAATCGTAATCATCTTGTTTGGTCCAACCATCCATCCATCCATCCAGCCATCCGTCTGTATATCTATCCATCCATCCATAGATACTCTGGCAGACACACTGTCAGCATTTCAAGTCAACCATTTAACTGGCCAAAAATAATGGAGAGAAAAAAAGAGCTGTGTGGTTTAAGAATTTCTCTTTTCCAATTTGCTGGGATTTCTGTTTTTGGCCAAAAAATATTTTCACACACGCGCACGCACGGCTGGGATGCCCGAGGGTTTTTGGTAGATGAAGATGAACCGTTGAGCCACTTAACCCATTGCGGCCCAGGCCGTACCCAAATGGGTTAACTGGCCCCAATCGATGCACTCTGCGTAATTACGTGCCCGAAATCTACATATTTGGGCGTGCGGTGTGCATATTTCAGTCTGGGTGCAGCCCTCTATAGATGTTACATATCTCACGGATCTCATCTCGACTCGACTCGAAGGTGACAACAGACCAACGCAGGGCTGACGTCAAGAGATGGGAATGGGGCTGTCGGGGGGGAGGGGCAAGATTCTGGCTATCTGGCAGCTGAGCTGGGGGGCGAGAAGTTCGTTATCTGTTGCCGCATTTGTTTATGGGTCCCAGCCAGAGCGCCAGCAGCAGTAAAAATAAACCAAAAATTCCCTTGATTGCAGTACGAAAGCGAACGCTCCCAGGCACAAACCAAGCACGGCACACCACACACACACACTACGCACACTCTCGATGGGAAGTCTGTGCGAAGAATTTGTATATCGCGCCGGCTGATAAGCTGCTCCGTAAGCAACTTTTTTTGGGTGCCCAAGACGAAGGCAGTGTTGGCTGGCCCGCTTCCAGTGGCAAAACAATGGTCGTAACCATCGCGTAATTAACACACAAAAAGTGGAGTGAACAACACAACGGCGACACATAAAAAAGTCAAAAATAAAAGCAAACCGAAGCGAATTTGTTTGGCAAAAGCGTTTCATGTGCGTGAGAGGAGAAGTGACAGCTTGCATTCGCATCCATGAGATACACGAGTGCGGAAATGGCTTAGGGCTAATCTGAGTTCACAAACAAACTGCATTCACGCACACCACACGGATTCACAGTCACAACAGCCGGCGACATGGCAGGTGAAGCCTCCCCATCAGCAGCAGCAACATCGCCTGCGGGCTGCATCTCTAGCAATCACAGCAGCGCCAGCAAGGAGAGCAGTCCTGTCCAGCAGCTAAACAGCAGCGTGGACAGCGGAATCGCGGTCCTGGAGACGGAAACGCCGACCTTGCGGAGGCGCCAGAGATTACAGCAGTGCCACCGCATCCTTCAGGTGTTGCAGCGGGACCATCTCAACCATCAGCAGCTGCGCGATAGATTAAGGTGAGTGTTTGCAGAGAGAAAAATAAAGCATAACTAATAGAAGTTTATATTAAATATTATTTGATATAAAATGTATTTACTATTTTGTTTTTTTTCTACTTCATTTTTATGCAGTTTTTGGTTCGTTTTTAATATACTTTAAAGGGATTTTATAATCATTACACTTCTAAGTAGGAAATGTGTAGAGCTAAGACCTAATCTGATATTTACTTTGCATTGTTTGGTCTCTTTCATAGAATTTCATTGCTTAATCTAATGAATAAATAATAACAAACAAATACCCTTACAAAAGGTAAAAAAATATTAGTCAAATATTGCTTAAATTTTTGGCAAACATAATATAAGTTTGAAGTCGAATATCACAAAGATGAATTTAAAATCCTTTTTGCAATCTGTAAAGTTCAAATATAAATAAATAAATAAAATATATAAAAACTTCCTAAGAACTTAGAATCTAGAATCTCGTATATCTTTCCCATTTCTTTGACATTTTCTCTGCCTGTGGCCAGAACGGAAGCAACTGGCAGCTGGGATTGGCCAACCCAATGCTGCCGTCTTGGGTGCGCTTTTAGTGCCCACAAGCTTATGCCAATGCATTTGGTTGCATGCCTCTCCAGCTCTGTGACTGCGGGCGGATATCAATTTATGCAAATTTGCCGACCTCAAAATGGAAATGACAAAATCTCGGGCGCAGTCAGTCAGTCATTCAGCCAGTCAGCTCGCCAGCCAGTCAGCCATGTCATTCATACAGCCAGAAGTCATTCCGTGAGCAGTTTTGCGAATCCATTTCTGGGAATCCGTTTCGACAATTGTCAAAGAGAAACCCAGCAGAGCTCTCAAATGAGTTTGCAATTTGTTTGAGGAAAATGTAAAGTGCCGGGGAAGTTCCATTAGAATGATAATGGGTGACCAACCCAGTTTTGCCGATCATAATTGAAGAAACCTCTTTAAACTTTATGGGCTGTCTGTTGATTGAGGGGAATATGTGAACTTTATTTGGGCGGTAAGTGTACTTTATGGGATGTAAGTCTAAGAAGTTCCAGCGGGAGAAATACAATATAGATGGCATGTTGTTTATTAAATAAAATTAAAGGGAAATAAATGGATTTCAAAAAGGGGAACATAATGATCAAGATCTTGAGAATTTCTAAATTAGTTTTCTTTTTAGAGTTTAAAAGGGGAGGAATGCCATAACTCTAAATACTTGTTTATAATTAAATATCAATTTCCTAAGGGCATTAAAGAATCGACTGGATATTAGACTCTGAAACCCGTTAGCCACTTCATGGCAAGTCCACTTCTCCGCGCGAGTATCGCCGCCCGAGGAGGAGTGGAGCCGCAATCTTATCGTATATTTCATAATTAAGTTGATTAATACCAATTAATTGCCGTGAGCTTTGCATGGCCAATGGCAGGGCCAATCGATTCGGCGCTTTTTTCTTTCGGGCCACCAACTCTTGCCACAAGCCGAGCTGCGGACAAGCGGACATGTGACTGGCAGCTGCCAAGTGGCATTTGCATTTGCATAAGGTCCGTTGGACAATGCGGAATGCCAATAAATATGGATGGAGGAGGAGGAAGAGGAGGTGGAGGTGGAGGCATAACTGCCACATCTTTTTTTCCCCCTCATACTTTAGGCGGCAGCTCAATGGGGATTTTAGTTTCCACCCTCTTTGTTGCATGGGCCACAAAGCTTTGGCCCAATAATGGCCAGTTCCATTTTGGTTACTCGCCCGCAACGCACACAAAAAAAAATCTAAAAAAAATAAACAAAATTCGACAAAAACCCCAAACAAATTATAAATATTCGAAACAATATTATGCTAGAGAATTAACCCACTTGGAAAGAGTATTTATGAGTACAGATACATCGTGGTGACTTAACCTGAGACATAGTCTTGACACTTATCTGTGAATTTTTCGTCGCGATACCCTTCTACATATATAGTTACAGATATATACATATATTTATCACTGGACGCGAGCGGAACTCTTATCAAATCAACTGCTGCCTTATATACGCGATCCGCAATATAACGAAATGGGCAAACAAAATCCATTATAATGCCCATATAGCCCAGTTATATATATACATATACCATATTGCAAGGCACCGAGTAAACAAAGCCGAATATAACTTGGCTAAAACAAACCTGTCGCCACTCTCCAGTCGCTATCGCCCCAGTCGGAGTCAGCTGCTCCAATCGCCAACTTGAAGATCGTTGTGGAGAAGGCCCTTTTCATCCCCAGACCCGTGATCTTAATCAGTTTTTTTGTGGCGGGTTTTATTTCAATTTCTGCCTCGGTTTGTCGTCGGTATTTTTTGAAAATCGAGTCGGTGAAGGGGGTGATTGGAGCGGCGGGGGAGATGGCAATTAGCGGGCCAAAATCGTGTGGCAAACACCTCCGAAAAAACACATGTACAGGAAAAGATAAATCCCTCGACAAGTGATTGATAATCGTCGTACATAACTGCAAACAGAAATAACAAACCGAACGAAAAATTCAAAATTTGTGGTAATTATTTATTCAGATATTCGCCAGTGAAGTTCATTTCGGTTCACTTGGAAGATTCCACCATCATCCAATAAAAAACACCATAAAAACAATACCCAAATACCCAAAGTTTAATGCCAAGTGAAGTGAATAACACAATAATTAAGCTATCTTTTTCCTAGAAGCACACACAGAACCAAGAAGCTATTATTTTGTTAAATTATTTATGCGAAGTTATGCAATTCGTCAAAGATCTCGCAGGAAAAAAGCAATAAGTCGATAAGAAGTTTGCAAAAAAAAAGACATTTGTATTTATTTATCAACTTTAATTAGTGCTAATCGCGGTTTGCAAAAAACAAACACAAAGAAAAAACACTTAAGTAAATAAATAAACGAGTAAATAACTGGCTGAGTACGTGATTCAAATTATTGCGACTGCAGTTAGAGTTCTTTTTAGATCCTAACTGGGGGATAAGATTTATAGACTTCTATTGAAGATTATTTCTCTGTTTAAATAAAGAAATATACTTTGGAAACATATATCATTGGCTAGAGTCACGACTTCAGAGACTATTACTCAGCTTATTGAACTGCACATTTAAGTATTTATAGACGTGATATTAAACAATTTTTGCCACCTGACTTTCAATCTTTTAAATTTCAAATACCAGCTGCAAGTCAAAAACTTGCTGGAATCCATATGCCCAGCAAAGGGTATTCACAAACACAGCTGCATGTCCGAATCTTGGTAAATTAAACCGAACAAACAAAAACTTTTCTGATAAGGCTGAGGCCAAAGTATGAATTGGCCAAGAGACACGTAAAATACTCACTCAAAAAACCCAAGAGAGTGTCATACGGAAATAACTTTTTGGGTCTGATAACACGGAATAGTTTTATAGAGCAGCCAATTCTTTGAATTAGTCGGGTTGCAGATTTCAAAAGGATTGGTTTTAAATCGAAAAGGCTTTGTGTGTGTGTGCTGCTGGATGAAAATGCTTTATAAACGAAATTAAAATTTAATTAAATGCGAACTCCGCAGTGCTTAAAGCGCTGGATGCGCCCCTATATCTCTCTCATGGAGCTGCCAATCAATCGACCGGGAAGCGGGAACCTGCTGCTGGGCCTCACATCCGTGGTGGGTCTCATCGGAGGAGCCTACCTGCTGCAGTGTGGCGCCCAGTGTCTTGTGGGGTGAGTTAATCGAACCGAGATAAGCGAATTAATGCAGCATCCCAATGCGCTGTCCAATGGCTCAAGTTCGGATACGTGAGCTGAGCTTGGGACTCGCACGTGCGGATGCAAACGCAGATGCATTTGAGGCTATAGGATGCAGATACTTGTATATTCAGCTGGGAGATAAACACAAATAGAAACCGAAACTGAACTCTCCGGGTTACGTGTCCATCGTTTCGCATGACTTGATTGCGTTTGCGTGTGGGAAATGGCAAGAGAAAGAGCATTTCGCTCAGAAAAAAAGAGATTTGACATAATTGTTGCCATTTTTCCAGCTGCCACTTGCCACCGAAGCATTCGTAGTCGCTGCTGCAGTTGCTTTCTTTGGGCATCGAGTACGTAGCTTCGCCTTAATTAAGGATTGCGCAATCCAATCCACGGCACCTGTTTCGAATTTATGCTGCACCTGTTGTAATAGTGCCTGATCGATGGGGGTTTGGTCCGTTAGGCGTTTCATAACATTACTGGTCCGTTGACTTGCCACAAATTTGGCGCTAAGAACCATAACCGAAAGAATCTTGAAGAACGACAAGCGGAAGTCGTTGGCCAACAAAGGGCACGGCCAGTACTTTCCTCTATTATTCGCTAAAAAGCGTCACGAATTGCCAATAACAATTAGCCGAAGCTAACAACGCCCCCGCATTGTTTGCCTTTCGTCACCATTCAATGGGAAGTTAATTAGGCGTTTTGTTGACATTTTTATTAGCATTACCATTGTGGCGGCGGCCTTACTTCATTTTGTAGGGAATTTACGTTTCGTAACTGTAAGATAAAAGTTCGATCTTCAAATCTAATCTTCTCTTAGCAAAAAGCCTAAGTAGTTATCTATCGCAGCATTTAATTGAAATACGTCTTGGCACTTGAAGTGGCCAAGAAAAGCGGCTAAAGCTTGCGGCAAAACAAGTTGTGAAGTTGTGGAAAGTCAGGCAAATGCAATTAATGCTGAACGATGCCGCAGTAGAGATATGCTTAGATATTCTCGCTTTTTATTTGCCATCAAAGTAAGAACAAAACTGGTTATGTTATACATGTGGCAAGTGAAAAGCCACAAAAAGTTAAAGCCATGCAAAGCTGGAAAGTGGGTTTAAAGCCAAACTGTGAGAGTAAGAACAATACCAAGTGGGCCGCAGGCCCAGAAAAGTGAATGCAATATTTAAATAAAGTTTTTTAAATCCATAAATATGATGTAGTTGTAATTCCAAGCCAATTGTGTGGTTAAATTTGGTTTAGGTGGCATGCTTTTAGGCTTTCATTGAATATTATCAGTTTTAATAGTTTTTGAGATTGCTATATTGGCAAAGAGATAAAGATAAAGCCATTTAATACCAAGTTGTTGATGATCTCACTGCAATTATGCCTTAGTCAGTAGAACAGACCTCAGTTATCTGAAATTTATTAAGCTCATATTAATAAAACGATTTAATAAATCCACTTAATAAACTGCTCCCTCAGTCTTGTACAAATAATAATAAATCTTTAACTTCAACTTCTAAGAAGACAAAGTTATCAATGAAGCGTGTGTGAAAGCTGATTTATATTAAGAAAAGAACAGAGAACCGGAGGGCCTGGCGCTTTCTTGTGCGGGAATATGCTAATAAGACACATGAGACTTACATATATTAACCCAGATTCTTAGCACAGATTTCAGGGGAATCTTCAGTCACGAAAGCAAGGCAGATCTCAATCTCTTTCGCAGGTTCTGTGTTCTCAGGGAAAACCCTCCGAGTTCCTCAGATTTTAGGCCCAAACTTGGACTGATGAAAGTGTTGCCGGGTTTTGGCGCCGTTTATGGCCGAAATAATAATTAAAATAAACTCGAATCCAGTCACCGCTCGATTGATTAGTTAATAAACCGCTTGGAGCATGCATACATTAAATTCGCCAGACAAGAATCTCCGCCAACTAGTTTGCGGAATGTTTCTCACAATTAGCATTTGGAAATTAATGAAGTTCAGGCCAAGGAACGTCGAGCGGGAAAAATATTGCCAAAAATAAATTAGTAGACAAATGAATGCATATGCGGATAGTGATGGTGATGATGAAGATGATGATACTATCTTCTGATTTCGGGGTATCTGTGTATTCCCCTGTCAACACACGGTTCCTGTTTGACCACATCCCCGCTCTCTTGCAGCAGAGAGGAGGTGTCCCAGCCGAAGAAAGGCTATAAATCTGCATAAAAATATGCCCAGTCACGGCTGAGATTCCGCTATAGAGTATATAGAGAGATCCGTTCGGATCGGGAGGGGGAATACTTGTATCTTACGTCATTGACGGGTTCGCTGCGAGAGAGCTCCACGCTCTCCGCCAGCGAAATAAAAAAACCGGCATGGAGCCCAGCGATATAGTCATAGATATAGAGAGGCTATAGCCGCGGAGCCCGATACCCGATCTCAGCTGTTGACCGCCGACTCTCAAAGCCAACTGCGCATAACAAAGGCGAACCTTGTGCGAGAAAGTTGTCAGTGTCGCGGGACGCGGATCGCGAATTGGATTTAATTTGGATTTTGATTTGGATTTCAATTCGGAGCTGATAGCGCTATCGAATTGACATTTATGAGCTTCGATTGGGGAAAAGGCGAACGATTCAACGCGAGTGCCATGCCAAGTCCCAGCAAACAGAGCGGAGCCAATCACCCGACAAACACTTCGACTACCTGAGAGCACTGTCACATCATACCTGGGGAGCAGGAACATAAGCCAGCCCAAGCCAAGTGGAGGAGATCGAACGAGATCCACAGAATGCTGTTTGCCGCGTCGCTCATCTGCCAGGTGGAGCGGCTGATGTGCCTGCCCATCAGCTTTGCAGTGCTGGGATTCCTCTTCATGGCCTGCACCTTGGAGGTGGTGCTGCTCAAAATGACCACCAGTGATCCGGTCTTTGGCTCACCCGATGACTGGGAGGAGGGTGGCGGACCAGAGGGCGAGGAAGAGCAGATCTACTATGAGAATCTGGAGAATAACTACGAGCATTGGGCGCGTCGAAGGATGCGCTTCCACCAGCGCCAGCAGCAGCGCATCCAACAGCACCAGCAGCAGCAGTTGGGGACTTAGTATACTGGAGTCTAGGCTTAGTTTAGGCTTAAGACTAGTCGTAGGGCCTCCAAGTAGGTAAACATACGGACTGAGCCTTTCTCTACACCTACACCGACACCTATTATTATTTTCCATGGCGCTAAATGGCGCATACCAATTATTGAAATGTTTCAAGTGTGTAATGTTTTCGCTCTCTGTTTATGGTTGACGCTGCTTTTTTTCCTCTCATTAAATTTATTTGTATTTGTTTGTTTGTAAGCGAAATTGCGAAATTTGCCATTTGAATAAGTTAGGCAGCAGCGATTGTTCAGTTCGAGCACGTAGGAGACACCCAGGAATTCCCTTCTTGGCTCGTCTTGTGTAAGAACTGTAAGTGACTGACATAATCCGAGTGCACATCTTTATCCCTCTAGCCCGTAAGCCGCGTGATACAGCTACGTACTATATATCTTAGATACTTGTATGTTAAGTTGCCCGATACTGATACCGAATACTGGATACTGCCTCACTGCCTCAGTGAGTTGAATAAACTTGGCTATTAAAGCAAACCAAACCATTGATTTTTGTTTGCCTGGTCCAACGGGTTTAGCATGTTATGCAATTGGGAGGCGGCAGGAGAGCGTTGGAGAAAGTCAATTGCAATTGCAGTTGGGTTTTGGCCCAAACAAAAATAAGCTATTGGAACGGGAAGTGTTTGCATGCTGGCGGGGTTCAAAAGTTAGGCAATCGTTAATTAGTTTCTCAGTTTCTCAGCTGTTTTGTTTATCTCGACCTTCTGGCCGTTGAATAACCCCAGTTTGTTGGCTAGAACTGACCTGACTAATCGCTTAGTTTTCTGTGAAACAAACTAAACGTTCTCGGAATAACATCTGTGAATATTCTTCCGCCTTTTTCTTGCAGCAAACTAGCCAATAAGAAGTGGAGGAAGGAGGATACCAGCGAGGATCACAGCTGTAACGTCTGCTGTGCAGACTTGGATCTGAGCAGTGCCAAAAAGTGAGTATCTCCAAGAACGATCCAAGAAAGTATTTCCCATATAAATTTGCATACACCAGTTAAAGATATTCTAATAAGTTAACCTTTGAGTCAAACATAAAACAAGCTTGAAGACCCACTTTCTCCGGTTCTGATAAAAACGAGTTATTTATATCTACAACAAAATGTTTGGAACAAATCAAACAAAAGTCGAATGAATAGAGAGAATGAATTTAGAGAACTTTAAAGTATTATTTATTGTGTTTTTAAAGCCATTTATAATATGCTGTTTCTAGCAGCACCTTTAAAAGATTTTTTAAATTGCATTAAGAGGTCACCAAGCGCAGCCTATTGATTACCAACTTTTGTTTATGTTTTATCCTCTCCTTCTCCCAGCTACGTGACATGTCGCACCTGTGGAAAGTCCGTTTGTCGGGGACTCAAGTGTGCCGACTGGCGGCCCAAGGACGCCTCATGGGAGTGCCAGCTGTGCCAGAGCACCAAGGAGTCCCTGGCCCACACCTCCTCATGGGTGGCCGAGCAAATGTCCTTCAATCAGCACAAGTTCGTCTATCCGATGAGGGCCAGGAGCGAGGTCTACATACCCATCGTGGGCAACGATGGCAACGACAGCAGCATGCGTAAGTTTAACTTCATTATATATAAAGATATATATGGAAAATATATCTCAGATTTTTTTGCAGAATTCGAGAGCGTTAGCCAGATCGGACTGCCTGCAAATTCGGATGAAAGGGCCAAGATCCGCGAATATGTGGAGGAAATTGTGGCCGAAATGCTGGGCGGCAATCTGGACCACATTAAAGTGGGCCAGCTTTCCAAAAGCGAGAACTGTAAGTACAAAGCGGGCACTGTTGCCCCAGATTCAATAAGTGCAAAAATGCAAGGAAATTTTTTTCAAATTTAATTCAATTGGCTTGGCAACATTTATGAGTCCAGCAACATGTGTCTAGACTCTAGAGCCACTCACTCATGTTGCTGTTGCATACTTTCCGGCGAGCTTTCGAGCCAGTCTGCTCGCTGGAAAGCCTTTCCCTTGCCAACTTTGTGTCGTTCGCTTTTTAACCAAAATACATTTTGCACACCCCAAAAACACACACACACTTCACACACACTTGATTTAAATGCAAATCAGACTTGCAACTCTTCGATAAATTCCATGCCAAGCTGAGTAACCTGCTTATCAATGTGGAGAATGGTTTGTGCGCGCATGCGCTCAAAGGAGGTAAGTAATGGGTATTAAGTAGTCCATAAAAAAAGTAAAGCACGCTGTTATAGTAGTAGTAAAAATATAAATAAATTGCCTGTTAATGTATGCTAACAATCTTTTGATTCTCTTTAATTTGTAGTTTTTTTAGGCAGTGATTTGAAGGGGTTTTTTCATTTACAATTATTAAAAGCAAATAATATATTTAATAAATGAATCTTTAAATTATATCAATAAATTCTTCCAATTAATTAAACCTTTTCCATCACTGTCTGTAAATGTGTCAGTATTTCTCTTAGCCTTGGCATGCATACATAACTTGTCATGTAGACCATAAAACAAATCTATAATCAATGATTGCTGGCTGTAGTAAATGCTAATTCTTATCAGCGGGCCATAAACTGAGAGTCGAAATAAAATGGCAATCTCTCCCTCTCTGTATTTTTAAACCCAACTGACAACCAATCTGTGAAATCGCGGTCAGTGTTCATTGATAAGGCGCAGATGATAAGGCCTAAAACACAATGATAAGGTGGCTGGGCCATTGAAGTGCCGCTAGCATTGAGAACATTATGATACAACACTTTGTGGGCACCACTCGAGAGCCGGATTTTAGCCTTAACTCAGATGACGGGTTGCGATAGGCATTAATCATACGCACCGTTGGCGCATTGCTCACCAAACAGGTTGCCGGCCAGTAAATTGGCTTAAATGTCTTACTTACACGACCGCTCAGGCCACTCAGGGGTTGTGTCTTAACAGCCGATTGATTTGGTCACGCTTACAACTTGGCCAAGCAATTTGAGCTTGTGAATTACTAAGCCAAACTCCAAGCTCAGGGCTCCGCCACTCTCGGCCAATAATCATCACAATCGGACCCACTGTAGGGTCTCCGCCGCACACAGATACGGCGGCATATTAGCTCCGCCGTGTGAGTGAGCGTTTAGACGCTCACCGCTCGGCAATCGCACGGCACCGCTTCAGTTGCCAGAAGCGTCGCGCCGCGATCGTAACGCAAGTTGAATGCTAGGGGCCGTACCCACGGAATTTGTTGCGATTTTGGCCGCCACAAGACGCGTGTGATAACAGGGAATAAGACAGCATAACTAGAACAAGACATTTGGCCAGCAGACCAGATATAGAAGTAAAATTCCATCCAACAAGATAAGGCCCTTGGGCAAACATCGAGTGAGAGCGGGACCGCATTGGGTTGTGAGTTATCACCAAACCTTGACCCGGCACCAAGTTTGCGAATATGAAATAGGCAAAAATAGAAATAAAATCAATAATCGTGAGTTAAAACCAAGCGACAGGCGAGGAAGAGGCCTTAATCAACGCTAATAAATATTAATGATTCCCGCGATCCCCGCTTAGAGCTCTGAATGAATGTGTTTTTTGTAACCGATCCCGAGATTAACAACAAATTATGATGGACTTTCAGCCCAGCTAATGAAAAACTACCTGGCTGAGCTTTATCTTTGACCTTAACAAAATATAAACCTTTTGTCGTAGTAAAACCTTGTGCACCCAACTTATCGTGGGCCTTATTTAATTGATCGAAGTTGTCCGCGCAATCTGGAGGGGGCATTATCAGAGGCAGGCAGCTACTCATAGGGCAGGAGTAATAAGTTTTAGTTATTAAAAGTGAACAAAAAAAAACCAGCTCGAGTGATAATTGTCCGGGTGATTTCCGCTGAACCCTGAACTTTGGAGTCCGACGAACAACAGTTGTCGCTGTTCTGAGAAGTGATCCGTCTGGTTATGTTCCTAGGCTTCTATCCGTCCAGTTTCGGGGGGCTATTTCCATTGATGACTCGCACGCAAATGTATGCTCCGATCTGGACACAAAAGTCTCCGGCTTTGACATTTTTTCGCACACCTGAATGACTAACGGGGGACTAACGATTCAGACAGGTAAACCAGGTAACTGCCAGCGGGCCTGCAGATAAAGAAATATGGGCGGGCATTGTAACGCAAAATAGATAACTCGGGGTTATTCATTATGCGATGTGGTATTTACCGCAATTCGTTAATAGACTTAACATGTCAAAAGAAATGATAAATATGCGATCCGTATTTGTTTGCATCGCGATTTTCAGCCCGAGTGGAGCTCAGTTTACAGATCTCCCTCCCGATCGCTGGAGCGTGCTTAGGGGCGGCGGTAACAAATTTATGTTCGGAGCTCAATTAGGGGAGACAAAGCGAAAACACAACTCAAATATTAACTCAATATAATTAACAGCTCAGCCGGTCGGCCGTTATATCAATGAGAGCCCCGGACAAGGCCCAAATGCCAAATATAAATACGAGCTCTGCATTCGGACAGCAACGGCGGCAGACGTAAATAAACAAATAGGCGAGATATCAGCGATTCAGCAATATCGGGCCCGGTCGCTTACGATATTGGGGAATATATACTATACTATATACTATACTATATAGATAAATACGTACGTTTGTGTGCATGCAGCATGGATTTTACTTTGGGCCTAGTCACGGGCATGTATGCCGTTGTGGCCGTAATTGTCTTTTACGTGGTTTACGTCATTGAGGTGAAATTAGGTATGGCTAAAATCAACACTTACACACTCTAGCTCACCAACTCACACACATACTTTCTTCGCCTTTCACACACTCGGCTCACACTTTGCTCACCTCGCCTAGAAGTAACCGAGTTTTCACTTTTTATTGTATCGATCTTTGCTAACCAAGCACATTGTTGCCCCGGCATTCTGGCTCTCGTTTTGCTATAATCAAGCTCCGTACTTTACACCTGCTTTCAGATCTGCCGGCCATCGTGAATGGCCATCATAATGGCACCGGGAATGGTAACCATAATAATAATAACAACAACAATAACAATGGCGACTCTGAGCTGGCGGACATCTCGCAGACCCGACTACGTAGTCTCATCGAGACCATCATAGCGGAGACCCTGCGCAGCTCGTCCTTGAGTGCCAGCGGTGCCGTCTCAGAGATCAGCCTGGATACGCGCTCTCAGCTGGGAGCCACGGAGCTGGCCAATGGCAATGGCCTGAAGCGACGCCATCGCACAGAGCACTACTTTGAGCCAAAGATCTACCAGGATCTGCTGGCCACAGCGGTGCTGAATAAGGTAAGAATTCTCCCTGACCTATGCTCAAGCCACCACCTGTGGTACCAATCCCTTACCCACCCATTAGGGCCTTTAGACCATTTTGTAAGCCGTGTTCTTCTGGCCACTTCCGCCATTTTCACTGGCTCAATTCGTTCAGTTTTCGCTTTCATTCGACCTGCACTTGGGCGGCTTCGATTGAGCAGTCACCACACAGTAGAAGCGGACCAGGTTAATTAGTTGCAGCCCATTGTCTCAACCGTGCAGACGTTTTGTCCAAACCAACAATAGTAGCAGCAGCAGCAGCAACAGAGGAATATTAAAATCAATTCCAGCGCTAATTGGATAAATCAATTTAAGGGAAAATCGAAGAAGGCTGACGGAGAAGAGTTATTTCAACAGGACCATGTCAGAGCCAGGGGAAAATGTAAATATTTTCAAAGATTTGCTAAGCAGCTATCGCTATCGGGGTTTATGGTGATATGACTCAACTAATCCCATCGAGGAATTCAGATCTTATCACAGCGTCACTGATCCAGTCAGCATTTAACAGCCCAATTTTCTAATCATATCGGTTTCTGGCAACGTGGCCAGTGATTGCTTTTCCACGACACTCAATCAATACGTCGAGTGTTCTCCCTGGCAATCGATGACGTTGCCCTGCTGAGTGAATCGCCAAGAAATCGTCGTCAAGAGTCGCCGAGTGGCCATAGATATATACCCGCCGTAGTGCCGGGTCTAATCTGCTTAAGGGCTTTCCGCTTTCGGTGTCACAAACAATCAGTTGACCCACAACAAATCGCAAAACTCGGGGGTTCAACAACACTTTTATTGCACAATGCCAAGGTCGATGGGCTGACACAGGTTTTTGTCGTTTTGTATCTTTTGCAGATTGCGGATAAGGAAGGGAATACAAGGCTTTTGGCGGAGAGCACGCCGGACTTGAGTGGTCGCCACATTGACGAGAATTTCAATGCCGAGGCTCTGAGCACCACGTCCGGAAGTTCCATAGAACCGCGCAGCGATTCCAGCCTGACTGATCATGAAATTGTCCTGGATGTAAGCATTTTCGGAGGATTAGAATGTAATTTGGCAATAAACTTGAACAATTTTATTATAGAACGGCAAATCTCAATCCCTGCAGGCCGATTTGGAGAGGGAATCTGTCCTTAGCGATTATATAGCCGCACATATGGTGCCACTACCTGACTTTTCAGCCTCCGTTACCGAGTCCGAGGATGGTAGGTTCTTGTATAAACAGCTTCACTGCTGATTTCTAATGAACTTTAATTTCCAGACATTGGATCCATCTCCTCGAGCATGATCGGTGACGGGAACTGGGAGGACAACTGGCTCTTCAAGAAAAAGAGAAGCTCGGTTACTCCAAGCAGCACTGGCATGCTTGTGCCGGCACCCAAGGAGAATATCCGGGCCCAGATTGGTGACAAGACCGCTGATGAGGTGAGCGATCTGTCCGAGGTGGGCTCGGACGCCGAGGACAGTTCCCTGGACCTGTTGCGCAGCAACGACCTTAATGATCGCCTGCTAAGCAAACACCTGATTGGTGGCCAGAACACAAAGCTTGTCCTGGACGAGCTTGTGGATCGCACCAGTCTCACGTCCCACACATTGCCAGAGGAGCACGAGCCGGCATTTACGGAGACAACTAACGCATTTGTGGTGTCTCCTCCAGCCGTGCCAGCCGTGCCACCACCTCCTATGATATTCCAGGATGATTCTTTGAATGAGGAGTTAACCCACACTCCCATTGCAGGTAACTGTCCTCCGTTAATTTCTATGTACTTTCCTGAAGCATTATATACCATTCTTACTGCTAAGATTTGAATTAACCCCTTACCCTAAGACCATGAACCCTAGATGATTGAAACCGTTATGTAGACACTCCGGAGCCCCCATGTAGTAGCTCA
This sequence comes from Drosophila anomelani, assembly GCA_035045905.1. Lineage (NCBI taxonomy): Eukaryota > Metazoa > Arthropoda > Insecta > Diptera > Drosophilidae > Drosophila > Drosophila anomelani. The sequence goes on from JAWNOO010000032.1 coordinate 13,251,945, forward strand.
GTTAGCCACCTTGTGCGTGATCTTAAAGCATCGCCACTTAGCAGTCGTTTGTGTTACAGCTCAAGCCGAAAGCGAGGAGCTTTCCAGCCTCGATGGCTGCACTGGTTTCAGCACAGTCGAGTATATAGACGAAGAGCAAATGCATGAGAATGTGCCGTCGGTTATAGAGATCCTGGCTGCCATGGCCCTGGGACCCATGCTAGCAGTTCCGGCCTCGGAGCAGCCAGGCGCAATGACACCCAGCGAGATGCATACCCTTAAGGAGCTCAGTGACCTGGCCCTCGCCGAGATAAACGCTCGCACATTGGACCTGGTGCATCACCATTCGCTGGACATAATTGAAGAGGAGAATACCGAACTCGCAGAGACTGCACAACTTTCATCTGTAGCATTCTCGTCTTTAGAAGTCATTTCAGATTCTAATTCTTTTGCTGTGGGATTGCCAGCAAGCGTGGAGGAAATTTCCGAGCCCAAATCTGCTCCTTCTGTGGATCCACTAGATTCTACGCTCACTGACACAATTCCGCCAACTAATATTTTATCAGAAGCAAATCCGGAAGCAGAAATTGTGGAAAATCCCATTGATTTTCCTCCTGCAGCGACAGAAGACACAATTTCTTCATCTGAAATTGTCGCAGTGGAACCTTTAGCGTCTGTTGAAGATGAGAAACCACCAGCTCCTTTAGAAGACCTTCCAAATATCCAACCTCCAGCGCCAATCGAAATCTTTCCTGAGTCTCTGAACGCCGATGTGGAGCCCGCAGCGACAGAAGAAACTAATCCTCCTGAAGAAACAGTTGCCGTGGCGCCTGTGGAATCCGTGGAAACAATTTCTGAAACACAAACAGCTTCTCCTCTGGATCCTGCCGAAATTCGTCCTGAATCACAGCCAGCTGTTGTGGAGCCCGCAGCGACAGAAGAAACTAATCCTGCTGAAGAAATAGTTGTCGTGGGGCCCGTGGAATCCGTGGAAACAATTTCTGAAACACAAAAAGCCGAATCTGCTGCGCCTTTGGAGGTTGCTCCTCCTCTGGATCCTGCCGAAATCCTTCCTGAATCACAGCCAGCTGTTGTGAAGCCCGCAGCGACAGAAGAAACTATTCCTGCTGAAGAAATAGTTGCCGTGGAGCCCGTGGAATCCGTGGAAACAATTTCTGAAACACAAGCAGCCGAATCTGCGGCACCCTCAGAGATTGCTCCACCTCTGGATCCTGCCGAAATCCTTCCTGAATCACAGCCAGCTGTTGTGGAGCCCGCAGCGACAGGAGAAACTATTCCTCGTGAAGAAATAGTTGCCGTGGAGCCCGTGGAATCCGTGGAAACAATTTCTGAAACACAAGCAGGCGAAACTGCGGCGCCCTCAGAGATTGCTCCACCTCTGGATCCTGCCGAAATCCTTCCTGAATCACAGCCAGCTGTTGTGGAGCCCGCAGCGACAGGAGAAACTATTCCTCGTGAAGAAATAGTTGCCGTGGAGCCCGTGGAATCCGTGGAAACAATTTCTGAAACACAAGCAGCCGAATCTGCGGCACCCTTAGAGATTGCTCCTCCTACGGATCCTGCAGAAATCCTTCCTGAATCGCAGCCAGTTGTGGAGCCCGCAGCGACAGAAGAAACTATTCCTCCTAAAGAAATAGTTGCCGTGAAGCCTGTGGAAACCGTGGAAACAATTTCTGAAATACAAACAGCCGACTCTGCGGCACCCTTAGAGATTGCTCCTCCTCTGGATCCTGCCGAAATCCTTCCTGAATCACAGCCAGCTGTTGTGGAGCCCGCAGCGACAGAAGAAACTATTCCTGCTGAAGAAATAGTTGCCGTGAAGCCTGTGGAAACCGTGGAAACAATTTCTGAAACACAAACAGCCGAATCTGCGGCGCCTTTACAGGTTGCTCCTCCTCTGGATCCTGTTGAAATCCTTCCTGGAACACAGCCTGCCCTTGTGGAGACCGCAGCGACAGAAGAAACTATTCCTGCTGAAGAAATAGTTGCCGTGAAGCCTGTGGAAACCGTGGAAACAATTTCTGAAACACAAACAGCCGACTCTGCGGCGCCTTTGGAGGTTGCTCCTCCTCTGGATCCTGTTGAAATCCTTCCTGAAACACAGCCTGCCCTTGTGGAGCCCGCAGCGACAGAAGAAACTATTCCTGCTGAAGAAATAGTTGCCGTGAAGCCCGTGGAATCCGTGGAAACAATTTCTGAAACACAAACAGCCGAATCTGCGGCGCCTTTGGAGGTTGCTCCTCCTCCGGATCCTGTTGAAATCCTTCCTGAAACACAACCTGCCCTTGTGGAGCCCGCAGCGACAGAAGAAACTATTCCTGCTGAAGAAATAGTTGCCGTGAAGCCTGTGGAAACCGTGGAAACCATTTCTGAAACACAAACAGCCGATTCTGCGGCGCCTTTGGAGGTTGCTCCTCCTCCGGATCCTGTTGAAATCCTTCCTGAATCACAGCCAGCTGTTCTGGAGCCCGCAGCGACAGAAGAAACTATTCCTGCTGAAGAAATAGTTGCCGAGGGGCCTGTGGAATCCGTGGAAACAATTTCTGAAACACAAACAGCCGACTCTGCGGCGCCTTTGGAGGTTGCTCCTCCTCCGGATCCTGTTGAAATCCTTCCTGAAACACAGCCTGCCCTTGTGGAGACCGCAGCGACAGAAGAAACTATTCCTGCTGAAGAAATAGTTGCCGAGGGGCCTGTGGAATCCGTGGAAACAATTTCTGAAACACAAACAGCCGAATCTGCGGCGCCTTTACAGGTTGCTCCTCCTCTGGATCCTGTTGAAATCCTTCCTGGAACACAGCCTGCCCTTGTGGAGACCGCAGCGACAGAAGAAACTATTCCTGCTGAAGAAATAGTTGCCGTGAAGCCCGTGGAATCCGTGGAAACAATTTCTGAAACACAAACAGCCGACTCTGCGGCGCCTTTGGAGGTTGCTCCTCCTCCGGATCCTGTTGAAATCCTTCCTGAAACACAGCCTGCCCTTGTGGAGCCCGCAGCGACAGAAGAAACTATTCCTGCTGAAGAAATAGTTGCCGTGAAGCCCGTGGAATCCGTGGAAACAATTTCTGAAACACAAACAGCCGAATCTGCGGCGCCTTTGGAGGTTGCTCCTCCTCCGGATCCTGTTGAAATCCTTCCTGAAACACAACCTGCCCTTGTGGAGCCCGCAGCGACAGAAGAAACTATTCCTGCTGAAGAAATAGTTGCCGTGAAGCCTGTGGAAACCGTGGAAACCATTTCTGAAACACAAACAGCCGATTCTGCGGCGCCTTTGGAGGTTGCTCCTCCTCCGGATCCTGTTGAAATCCTTCCTGAAACACAGCCTGCCCTTGTGGAGCCCGCAGCGACAGAAGAAACTATTCCTGCTGAAGAAATAGTTGCCGTGAAGCCTGTGGAAACCGTGGAAACAATTTCTGAAACACAAACAGCCGAATCTGCGGCGCCTTTGGAGGTTGCTCCTCCTCCGGATCCTGTTGAAATCCTTCCTGAAACACAGCCTGCCCTTGTGGAGCCCGCAGCGACAGAAGAAACTATTCCTGCTGAAGAAATAGTTGCCGTGAAGCCTGTGGAAACCGTGGAAACAATTTCTGAAACACAAACAGCCGACTCTGCGGCGCCTTTGGAGGTTGCTCCTCCTCCGGATCCTGTTGAAATCCTTCCTGAATCACAGCCTGCCCTTGTGGAGACCGCAGCGACAGAAGAAACTATTCCTCCTGTAGAAATAGTTGCCGCGGAGCCCGTGGAATCCGTGGAAACAATTTCTGAAACACAAGCAGGCGAAACTGCGGCGCCCTCAGAGATTGCTCAACCTCTGGATCCTGCCGAAATCCTTTCTGAAACACAGCCAGCTGTTGTGGACAGCGCAGCGACAGAAGAAACTATTCCTCCTGTAGAAATAGTTGCCGCGGAGCCCGTGGAATCCGTGGAAACAATTTCTGAAACACAAGCAGGCGAAACTGCGGCGCCCTCAGAGATTGCTCTACCTCTGGATCCTGCCGAAATCCTTTCTGAAACACAGCCAGCTGTTGTGGACAGCGCAGCGACAGAAGAAACTATTCCTCCTGTAGAAATAGTTGCCGCGGAGCCCGTGGAATCCGTGGAAACAATTTCTGAAACACAAGCAGGCGAAACTGCGGCGCCCTCAGAGATTGCTCAACCTCTGGATCCTGCCGAAATCCTTTCTGAAACACAGCCAGCTGTTGTGGACAGCGCAGCGACAGAAGAAACTATTCCTCGTGAAGAAATAGTTGCCGCGGAGCCCGTGGAATCCGTGGAAACAATTTCTGAAACACAAGCAGGCGAAACTGCGGCGCCCTCAGAGATTGCTCAACCTCTGGATCCTGCCGAAATCCTTTCTGAAACACAGCCAGCTGTTGTGGACAGCGCAGCGACAGAAGAAACTATTCCTCCTGTAGAAATAGTTGCCGCGGAGCCCGTGGAATCCGTGGAAACAATTTCTGAAACACAAGCAGGCGAAACTGCGGCGCCCTCAGAGATTGCTCAACCTCTGGATCCTGCCGAAATCCTTTCTGAAACACAGCCAGCTGTTGTGGACAGCGCAGCGACAGAAGAAACTATTCCTCCTGTAGAAATAGTTGCCGCGGAGCCCGTGGAATCCGTGGAAACAATTTCTGAAACACAAGCAGGCGAAACTGCGGCGCCCTCAGAGATTGCTCAACCTCTGGATCCTGCCGAAATCCTTTCTGAAACACAGCCAGCTGTTGTGGACAGCGCAGCGACAGAAGAAACTATTCCTCCTGTAGAAATAGTTGCCGCGGAGCCCGTGGAATCCGTGGAAACAATTTCTGAAACACAAGCAGGCGAAACTGCGGCGCCCTCAGAGATTGCTCAACCTCTGGATCCTGCCGAAATCCTTTCTGAAACACAGCCAGCTGTTGTGGACAGCGCAGCGACAGAAGAAACTATTCCTCGTGAAGAAATAGTTGCCGCGGAGACCGTGGAATCCGTGGAAACAATTTCTGAAACACAAGCAGGCGAAACTGCGGCGCCCTCAGAGATTGCTCAACCTCTGGATCCTGCCGAAATCCTTCCTGAAACACAGACAGCTGTTGTGGACAGCGCAGCGACAGAAGAAACTATTCCTGCTGAAGAAATAGTTGCCGTGGAGACCGTGGAATCCGTGGGAACAATTTCTGAAACACAAACAGCCGAATCTGCGGCGCCTTTGGAGGTTGCTCCTCCTCCGGATCCTGTTGAAATCCTTCCTGAATCACAGCCAGCTGTTCTGGAGCCCGCAGCGACAGAAGAAACTATTCCTGCTGAAGAAATAGTTGCCGTGAAGCCTGTGGAAACCGTGGAAACAATTTCTGAAACACAAACAGCCGACTCTGCGGCGCCTTTGGAGGTTGCTCCTCCTCCGGATCCTGTTGAAATCCTTCCTGAATCACAGCCTGCCCTTGTGGAGACCGCAGCGACAGAAGAAACTATTCCTCCTGTAGAAATAGTTGCCGCGGAGCCCGTGGAATCCGTGGAAACAATTTCTGAAACACAAGCAGGCGAAACTGCGGCGCCCTCAGAGATTGCTCAACCTCTGGATCCTGCCGAAATCCTTTCTGAAACACAGCCAGCTGTTGTGGACAGCGCAGCGACAGAAGAAACTATTCCTCCTGTAGAAATAGTTGCCGCGGAGCCCGTGGAATCCGTGGAAACAATTTCTGAAACACAAGCAGGCGAAACTGCGGCGCCCTCAGAGATTGCTCAACCTCTGGATCCTGCCGAAATCCTTTCTGAAACACAGCCAGCTGTTGTGGACAGCGCAGCGACAGAAGAAACTATTCCTCCTGTAGAAATAGTTGCCGCGGAGCCCGTGGAATCCGTGGAAACAATTTCTGAAACACAAGCAGGCGAAACTGCGGCGCCCTCAGAGATTGCTCAACCTCTGGATCCTGCCGAAATCCTTTCTGAAACACAGCCAGCTGTTGTGGACAGCGCAGCGACAGAAGAAACTATTCCTCGTGAAGAAATAGTTGCCGCGGAGACCGTGGAATCCGTGGAAACAATTTCTGAAACACAAGCAGGCGAAACTGCGGCGCCCTCAGAGATTGCTCAACCTCTGGATCCTGCCGAAATCCTTTCTGGAACACAGCCTGCCCTTGTGGAGACCGCAGCGACAGAAGAAACTATTCCTCGTGAAGAAATAGTTGCCGCGGAGCCCGTGGAATCCGTGGAAACAATTTCTGAAACACAAGCAGGCGAAACTGCGGCGCCCTCAGAGATTGCTCAACCTCTGGATCCTGCCGAAATCCTTTCTGAAACACAGCCAGCTGTTGTGGACAGCGCAGCGACAGAAGAAACTATTCCTCCTGTAGAAATAGTTGCCGCGGAGCCCGTGGAATCCGTGGAAACAATTTCTGAAACACAAGCAGGCGAAACTGCGGCGCCCTCAGAGATTGCTCAACCTCTGGATCCTGCCGAAATCCTTTCTGAAACACAGCCAGCTGTTGTGGACAGCGCAGCGACAGAAGAAACTATTCCTCGTGAAGAAATAGTTGCCGCGGAGCCCGTGGAATCCGTGGAAACAATTTCTGAAACACAAGCAGGCGAAACTGCGGCGCCCTCAGAGATTGCTCAACCTCTGGATCCTGCCGAAATCCTTTCTGAAACACAGCCAGCTGTTGTGGACAGCGCAGCGACAGAAGAAACTATTCCTCGTGAAGAAATAGTTGCCGCGGAGCCCGTGGAATCCGTGGAAACAATTTCTGAAACACAAGCAGGCGAAACTGCGGCGCCCTCAGAGATTGCTCAACCTCTGGATCCTGCCGAAATCCTTTCTGAAACACAGCCAGCTGTTGTGGACAGCGCAGCGACAGAAGAAACTATTCCTCGTGAAGAAATAGTTGCCGCGGAGACCGTGGAATCCGTGGAAACAATTTCTGAAACACAAGCAGGCGAAACTGCGGCGCCCTCAGAGATTGCTCAACCTCTGGATCCTACCGAAATCCTTCCTGAAACACAGCCAGCTGTTGTGGACAGCGCAGCGACAGAAGAAACTATTCCTCGTGAAGAAATAGTTGCCGCGGAGACCGTGGAATCCGTGGAAACAATTTCTGAAACACAAGCAGGCGAAACTGCGGCGCCCTCAGAGATTGCTCAACCTCTGGATCCTGCCGAAATCCTTCCTGAAACACAGCCAGCTGTTGTGGACAGCGCAGCGACAGAAGAAACTATTCCTGCTGAAGAAATAGTTGCCGTGAAGCCCGTGGAATCCGTGGAAACAATTTCTGAAACACAAACAGCCGAATCTGCGGCGCCTTTGGAGGTTGCTCCTCCTCCGGATCCTGTTGAAATCCTTCCTGAATCACAGCCAGCTGTTCTGGAGCCCGCAGCGACAGAAGAAACTATTCCTGCTGAAGAAATAGTTGCCGTGAAGCCTGTGGAAACCGTGGAAACAATTTCTGAAACACAAACAGCCGACTCTGCGGCGCCTTTGGAGGTTGCTCCTCCTCCGGATCCTGTTGAAATCCTTCCTGAATCACAGCCTGCCCTTGTGGAGACCGCAGCGACAGAAGAAACTATTCCTCCTGTAGAAATAGTTGCCGCGGAGCCCGTGGAATCCGTGGAAACAATTTCTGAAACACAAGCAGGCGAAACTGCGGCGCCCTCAGAGATTGCTCAACCTCTGGATCCTGCCGAAATCCTTTCTGAAACACAGCCAGCTGTTGTGGACAGCGCAGCGACAGAAGAAACTATTCCTCGTGAAGAAATAGTTGCCGTGGAGCCCGTGGAATCCGTGGAAACAATTTCTGAAACACAAGCAGGCGAAACTGCGGCGCCCTCAGAGATTGCTCAACCTCTGGATCCTGCCGAAATCCTTTCTGAAACACAGCCAGCTGTTGTGGACAGCGCAGCGACAGAAGAAACTATTCCTCGTGAAGAAATAGTTGCCGCGGAGCCCGTGGAATCCGTGGAAACAATTTCTGAAACACAAGCAGGCGAAACTGCGGCGCCCTCAGAGATTGCTCAACCTCTGGATCCTGCCGAAATCCTTCCTGAAACACAGCCAGCTGTTGTGGACAGCGCAGCGACAGAAGAAACTATTCCTCGTGAAGAAATAGTTGCCGCGGAGACCGTGGAATCCGTGGAAACAATTTCTGAAACACAAGCAGGCGAAACTGCGGCGCCCTCAGAGATTGCTCAACCTCTGGATCCTGCCGAAATCCTTCCTGAAACACAGCCAGCTGTTGTGGACAGCGCAGCGACAGAAGAAACTATTCCTGCTGAAGAAATAGTTGCCGTGAAGCCCGTGGAATCCGTGGAAACAATTTCTGAAACACAAACAGCCGACTCTGCGGCGCCTTTGGAGGTTGCTCCTCCTCCGGATCCTGTTGAAATCCTTCCTGAATCACAGCCTGCCCTTGTGGAGACCGCAGCGACAGAAGAAACTATTCCTCCTGTAGAAATAGTTGCCGCGGAGCCCGTGGAATCCGTGGAAACAATTTCTGAAACACAAGCAGGCGAAACTGCGGCGCCCTCAGAGATTGCTCAACCTCTGGATCCTGCCGAAATCCTTTCTGAAACACAGCCAGCTGTTGTGGACAGCGCAGCGACAGAAGAAACTATTCCTCGTGAAGAAATAGTTGCCGTGGAGCCCGTGGAATCCGTGGAAACAATTTCTGAAACACAAGCAGGCGAAACTGCGGCGCCCTCAGAGATTGCTCAACCTCTGGATCCTGCCGAAATCCTTTCTGAAACACAGCCAGCTGTTGTGGACAGCGCAGCGACAGAAGAAACTATTCCTCCTCAAGAAATAGTTGCCGTGGAGACCGTGGAATCAGTGGAAACAATTTCTGAAACACAAGCAGGCGAAACTGCGGCGCCCTCAGAGATTGCTCCACCTCTGGATCCTGCCGAAATCCTTCCTGAATCACAGCCAGCTGTTGTGGAGCCCGCAGCGACAGAAGAAACTATTCCTCGTGAAGAAATAGTTGCCGCGGAGACCGTGGAATCCGTGGAAACAATTTCTGAAACACAAGCAGGCGAAACTGCGGCGCCCTCAGACATTGCTCAACCTCTGGATCCTGCCGAAATCCTTCCTGAAACACAGCCAGCTGTTGTGGAGCCCGCAGCGACAGAAGAAACTATTCTTCCTGAAGAAATAGTTGCCGTGGAGCCCGTGGAATCCGTGGAAACAATTTCTGAAACACAAACAGCCGAATCTGCGGCGCCTTTGGAGGTTGCTCCTCCTCCGGATCCTGTTGAAATCCTTCCTGGAACACAGCCTGCCCTTGTGGAGCCCGCAGCGACAGAAGAAACTATTCCTGCTGAAGAAATAGTTGCCGTGGAGCCCGTGGAATCCGTGGAAACAATTTCTGAAACACAAGCAGGCGAAACTGCGGCGCCCTCAGAGATTGCTCAACCTCTGGATCCTGCCGAAATCCTTCCTGAAACACAGCCAGCTGTTGTGGAGCCCGCAGCGACAGAAGAAACTATTCCTCCTGTAGAAATAGTTGCCGTGGAGACCGTGGAATCAGTGGAAACAATTTCTGAAACACAAGCAGGCGAAACTGCGGCGCCCTCAGAGATTGCTCAACCTCTGGATCCTGCCGAAATCCTTCCTGAAACACAGCCAGCTGTTGTGGAGCCCGCAGCGACAGAAGAAACTATTCCTGCTGAAGAAATAGTTGCCGTGAAGCCTGTGGAAACCGTGGAAACAATTTCTGAAACACAAACAGCCGACTCTGCGGCGCCTTTGGAGGTTGCTCCTCCTCCGGATCCTGTTGAAATCCTTCCTGAATCACAGCCTGCCCTTGTGGAGACCGCAGCGACAGAAGAAACTATTCCTCCTGTAGAAATAGTTGCCGCGGAGCCCGTGGAATCCGTGGAAACAATTTCTGAAACACAAGCAGGCGAAACTGCGGCGCCCTCAGAGATTGCTCAACCTCTGGATCCTGCCGAAATCCTTTCTGAAACACAGCCAGCTGTTGTGGACAGCGCAGCGACAGAAGAAACTATTCCTCGTGAAGAAATAGTTGCCGTGGAGCCCGTGGAATCCGTGGAAACAATTTCTGAAACACAAGCAGGCGAAACTGCGGCGCCCTCAGAGATTGCTCAACCTCTGGATCCTGCCGAAATCCTTTCTGAAACACAGCCAGCTGTTGTGGACAGCGCAGCGACAGAAGAAACTATTCCTCCTCAAGAAATAGTTGCCGTGGAGACCGTGGAATCAGTGGAAACAATTTCTGAAACACAAGCAGGCGAAACTGCGGCGCCCTCAGAGATTGCTCCACCTCTGGATCCTGCCGAAATCCTTCCTGAATCACAGCCAGCTGTTGTGGAGCCCGCAGCGACAGAAGAAACTATTCCTCGTGAAGAAATAGTTGCCGCGGAGACCGTGGAATCCGTGGAAACAATTTCTGAAACACAAGCAGGCGAAACTGCGGCGCCCTCAGAGATTGCTCAACCTCTGGATCCTGCCGAAATCCTTCCTGAAACACAGCCAGCTGTTGTGGAGCCCGCAGCGACAGAAGAAACTATTCTTCCTGAAGAAATAGTTGCCGTGGAGCCCGTGGAATCCGTGGAAACAATTTCTGAAACACAAACAGCCGAATCTGCGGCGCCTTTGGAGGTTGCTCCTCCTCCGGATCCTGTTGAAATCCTTCCTGGAACACAGCCTGCCCTTGTGGAGCCCGCAGCGACAGAAGAAACTATTCCTGCTGAAGAAATAGTTGCCGTGGAGCCCGTGGAATCCGTGGAAACAATTTCTGAAACACAAGCAGGCGAAACTGCGGCGCCCTCAGAGATTGCTCAACCTCTGGATCCTGCCGAAATCCTTCCTGAAACACAGCTAGCTGTTGTGGAGCCCGCAGCGACAGAAGAAACTATTCCTCCTGTAGAAATAGTTGCCGTGGAGACCGTGGAATCAGTGGAAACAATTTCTGAAACACAAGCAGGCGAAACTGCGGCGCCCTCAGAGATTGCTCAACCTCTGGATCCTGCCGAAATCCTTCCTGAAACACAGCCAGCTGTTGTGGAGCCCGCAGCGACAGAAGAAACTATTCCTGCTGAAGAAATAGTTGCCGTGGAGACCGTGGAATCCGTGGGAACAATTTCTGAAACACAAACAGCCGAATCTGCGGCGCCTTTAGAGGTTGCTCCTTCTTTGGATCCTGCCGAAATGCTTCCTGAATCACAGCCTGCTGCTGTGGAGCCTGCAGTGATAAAAAAGATAATTCCTCAAGAAGAAATAATGGCCGTGGAGCCTTTTGAATCCGTGGAATTAATTTCTAAAATACAAGCAGCCGAAGAAAAAGATTCTGTTGCCGGAAAAACTGATCCAGAAACACAAAACATCGAAGTGGATGCCAAACTTTCGCCGTCTGAACCGGCTACAAATTATCTACAGATATCCACAGCAAGCGAACAATTGCCCCAAAAAGATGCAACGGAGCTGGAAAAACCTGTAGTGGAGGCTGTTTTAGAAAGGAATGCATCCATAGACTCCTCTATAAGCGACTGCTCCGCTCTAGGTAAAACGTCTCAGAAGTGCCTACGAAGACAGCCAAATATTCCCGACACAACACCGAGCGATGGAAACTCACCTGTGCAATCCGAGCCCTTGAATCTCTTGGGAACCATTTGCAAGTTTTACATAAAAGACAAAAGACTGCTGGCCACAATCGAACGCAGGCGCCGCCGCTCTTTGATCATGCACAAGTATCTTAGTTCCTTTGACTCCCTGGAAGATAGCCTCGACGATGAAACGCATCCCAGTATTTATGAAGAACTAAATGAAGATAGCGTAGCGTCGTTTAGTGAGTTGCAACCCCCAACAGAAAGAGCAGATACGCCAATTTTAGAAACAGAACCATTAGATACATTTCAGACTGAAGCCGACTTGATAGGTAATGTTAGGGCAGGCTCTGAAGAGCCGCAAAGTCTTATAAGTCCCGAAAGCAATCCCGAATCTCATTTAATTCATCATTTAGAAGTTGAAGCTAATGCGGCTAGGGAACATTGTATAGATAAGGATGAATCGCATCATTTTTTAAGCACGAACGATAAGCTTGAATCGCATTTAAATCATTTAGAAAATGATGTCACCGAATGTAATTATTCTGCAGCCACCTTTAGATTAGATATGGCCAGCCAAACTTCCTGTGATATGTCATATGAAGATGATATAGAGACTGACTCCCTCATGGTGTTTAGTTTGAGTGACATTACGTATAATTTTATCAATGAAATTCTCTTCTCAGATCAATTAAGTACAGAGTCGCATTATAGCGACGACAGTGAACCCTCCACCGCCTGTGAGACCTTCAACGGAGACGGTGACTCCGATCGAGAGTTTGTTAGTCAGACGGTTTTAGTCCTGGACGAGCACCGGTCCTTGAATACTAACACAAACAGCACCATGCACTCCAATTTGCATCTTTCCCTAACCCAAACTAACAACATCCCCTCGGGTAGCAGACGCACTAACGGAAAACTAACAAATGGTTCCCTGAAATGGTCCGGTAGATACACCACCGAACTATCAATCGGTGGCTCTTTGGCTGCCCAACAAGATGGTGTTGCCGCCGAAGATGACGATGTTGTACTCTTGCGGCGCTTTGTGCCAGGTAACACACGGTTGCGGCCATAAATGTCATCACTCGGTGTTTGTTGTCCTCCCTGTTTCCTCTGGTTTGCTATATTGTGTCTGTGTTAGCCCGGCTCTAATGCCCTCTGTGTGTCCACTTGATGTTTGGGTGGGTCGATCTAGAGGGGCGACAATAAAACTTTGGATCAATTTCAAACATTCCCAAAAGAAAAACTCCATAAATTTGTAAAAGGAAAACCAAAAATTACGTTAAAGATTTTATTATATCTAATCAGAGATTTTTTATTAAACTTAAACATAAGTTTATTTAAATACACACTTGCTTTATAAATACCAACATATTATTAATGAATTTACAACATTTAAATAAACTTTGTTCTTCTGATATGATATTTAATTAAAATTAAAGAAATTTAATGGTTTTTCTTTTCAATTTGGGAGGTTAAACTTGGTCCATTGATTTATTATTCGCTCCTGGGAATTGACAGCTTTATAATTTCAATGAAATGCCTCAATTATAATCCCCCTGAAACCATTTGCAGGTTCCATTGCGGAGCGCGAGGTGAAGAAATGGTACAATGCCGTCGAAATGCCCAACAATCCATACGCTCCCGAGGCCCTGAAGCAGCGCATCAGTGGCACCCAGGAGCGATACATGGATGTGCCAAATATTAGTCCCAGTGCAGAGCAGAAGGCTCTGGCCTCGGCTCTCACGGAAAACACGGATCCGCCGTCGCCCCAAACGGATTACAAGCGGTTAGTGTTCAGATCTCTCCATCTAAATAACTCTCCTTTACTCCATTCTTTATTGATTTTAATTCAACAGCTATAGCCGCGATTACTACATCAACAATGCCCCCAAAGACAGCATGGGAAGTGTGAGGATTCCGGCCTCTAGCTCTCTTGCAGATCAGCAGCGGGGCACTGCTGACGTGGACGTGGAGGACATTGTGATCAACGAGGTAAATCAAGAACCAGAACCACTTCCACCGCATGGCCGCATTTCAAGTAGCGCTCAGAGTAACGTTGCCGACCTCTCTCATTGGACCCTATCCACGCCAGTGCGCCGTAGCAGCTCGCTTAAGTTCATTAACAGCCGCCCCTCTCCCCGTACCTCTGCCTCCACCGCCCCCCACTCATTGGCTTACGAAAGGTCAGCGACCCTCGAACGACCCTCCACCTCGGCCTCCCATTACCGGGAATCGGGTCTGGGCGACGACATAGACGATGACTTTGACGTGAGGTCACAGCGATCCTGGCGGAGCAGCTACAGTTCACTGCCCAAGCGGCACACGCAGTCCAGCCTGAGTCTGCACAGCAATGGTAGTGGAATGTCCTTTGGTTCGTCCGTATCGAAGCGGCGTCAGCCGGTGGGCGGTGGTGGACCCTCCGCCGGGGTCTTGACCCAATTTGAAAAGCAACTGCTGCACAAGGACCTCAAGCGGAATAGTTTCCGAGCAGTGTCCTCCACCTCGAAGGATTTCGTGATGAATCCGCTGTTTGAGAGCGAAGCGTTGGGCGGGAAACTGACGCTTCGGCCGGAAACGGAAGACCAGGGCGACTCGGGGGTGGACAGCTGCCTGAACGGCTTCAGCGGTGCGGACGCCAAGTATAGCAACAATAGTCTGCTCTTCTAGATATTAGCTGATGGGGAACGGGAACCAGCAGAAGGCCTTAGCCTCAGCCTGGAGGGATATTTGCCAAATCACACGCTTAGCTTAGTCAAAACAGAAGTTAAACACTAGTCAGTATAGCAAAGCCAATTTCCTTGTATATAGAATCGAGATGGGCAGGGGCGGGAAAAAGAAACTAAAACAAAGAGCACACCGAATCTCCCGCACTGGACGGAGATCTGCTGGCAAGGACCCAGTCCTGGCCCAGATCCACCCACTGCACCACCACTTGCACCAACAACCAACCAAGCAGCCAACCAAGCGGCAACAACAAGCTAACTTTGCATTTCCACCAACGAGAGTGTCGAGCTAGTGTTTTAATTGTAATTTAGAAAATACTTTAATACTTGCGTAATGCTAATGCTGCGTTTGTTTTTAATATTCATTATCTTGCTGTTAATTTTATTTTATATATTAATTCCTGTACCGTATCTGTATGCACTCCGCTAATGCTCTTTTCTTATAAACAACCATACACGTATGCCTAGCGATATCAATTATGCATTAATTCCAAATAAAGCCAAACGTTAAACAAATCGAACACTGAAACGCAGAAACAAATGTTTTTAGTATCGTATCCATCCAAGAACCCATCGAATTGGTGAGTACAGAATCAAGATATACCCGAAATAGCGATCTTTGTGTTTGGGGTTGCTTTGGATTTGACTAACAGCATTTGTTTCGAGATCATTGCCAGCGATCGTAACTACCAGATTGACTGTGTAACTAAGATAATTCGCCTGCATGCTGCTGCCTGAGCGTATTCACCCACCCATCACATCACACACACTCGACAACAACTTCCACTCCCACACCACACCTACACCTACACTAATATTTTGGTACTAAAACACTTCTTCTTTTCATTTAAACCCTAACCGTAACTCTCCTGCACTAACCAACAAAACAACACACAAAAAACTCCTATAAACAAACCAAAACAACCCACTACCAAACCGAAAATGTTTAATCAAAAGGCTCAAAAAGCAAGCCAGGCTGCCACAGAGCAGGAACAGCCACTGGAAACGGTATATAAAGCCTTGCCAGTTCAGGTCCTGGACGAGTCCTTGGACTCCCAGTCGAATCCCTCGTTACACTCGCTGCAAACGACGACCACCACAACCAGCGATGAGTCCGACACGGTGCGCATCTACGATTTTAATAAGCAGGAAACGACGGTTATCAGGGCTGCTCCAGCTCCAGTTTCGGAGCAGCCTCAGCCTCCCAGCAGCTCCACCACATCGTCCATGGAGTCCGCGCAGAGTGCTTCGGCTTCTGTGTCCTCCATCGATTCATCAGTCTCGAAGAAACGGGAGCGCCCTGTGGTTCTTCAGTTTGGGCCAGGGGACTCGGCGCCCACCATTGATTCCCCTGCCAGTACACCCACCCGGGGATCCACACCACCAGCTTTCAGATTTTTGCAGCCCAAACGCCGCCTCATCGATCCCAGTCAGGTTCTGTCGGTCGACGAAGATGACGTGGTGAGTCTTTGGTCAGCGCAAGAGTCGAAGCATTTGGTAACCCACAATATCTCCTCTCACCAGCCTGAGCCAACCACACCGGCAGCGGAGAGGCCGGTAATAGAAGTGGAATTGGGCCATGCCATGCCATCTGTGAAGGCTCTGGCCCAGGCTTTCCTCCTGACCAGCAAACACACACAACCCCAGCGCAGGTGGCGGCAGGTGAGAGTTAAATGTTAAACAGAGCTGAAGTCCGGAATAAGAAATGGTTACCATGCTGCAGGTTCGAATAGCTGCCCCGCCAGATACTCCCAATAAACCAGGAGTGCCTAAGCGGCACAGACTGGAGCATGCCGTCTCCATGGCTGAGGTAGCAGACGAATCCACGATTGCCTCGGACCTGTCATCGCTCGAAACGTATGTTCTCAAAGTCTTTTAATTGCGATTACAAAATTATATTTAATTACAGCGATCCATCTTTACATTCCGAGGGCAATCCACCCATAGCCTCGCCAGCGAGCCCTGTGCCCGTGCGGCACGGCTTCCTCCGGAGCAATATTGCTTTCTTTGAGAATTTAAAGTTCAAGTGAATATGCGAATGGAGGCTTGTGAGCGGTGTGCGTCCATTTGTTGGTCTTCCCGGAGTGGGAAAATTCACGATAATGGTGAGACACACCCAGAGTCCATCATCGAAACCAAAACTTCGCCAAAAACCAAGTGCCATGGATGGCCTCCATTCCCCAGACCGAAATTATCACAAAGACAACAAAGTACTTAACTTCAATCGGCACCCAGCGTGCGCCATTTATTAATTGTAGTCCGTATTTACTTTTACGTATATCTTATATCCATGGATACTATTTATTTAGCTCTAAGATATGTATTATGTACTTGTTAGGCATAAGCAAGCAATGCTACATTTCACCCGTGTACTAGTTTAAATGTTACATAATTGTACTCAATAAAATATATAGAAAAGTAAATATTTCGGGGGTTTTACAGCTACGCGAGTTCACAACACAATCGGATCTTAGGCTGGTTCATAAGTTAGTTTGGTTTGGCCAACATTAATGTCGAGCATACATAGCTTACACATTTCCTATGCTATGTGGAAGCACCCAAATCGTAGTTATTTAGATTAGTACAGAGTACAGTGCAAAGATTTCGACAATAGTCCGTTTATAAAAGTCTACGTTTATATATAAAAATAAATTCCATCGTCCGAGCTGCATTTTAAATGCGAGTCAGACTGAGCTGAAGAGTGTGAGAGAGTGAGGGGTTGAGGAGTTGCCGGTACATTTGGAATGATGATCACTTCGGGTGTAGGCATTAACCATTGGAGGCCGGCCACCAAGCTAATGGGGGCTGTGATTTTGGTGCGGAGGCTCCGGATGATTTTGGTGCGGATGCTCCGCCAGGTAGATGACGTACACCAGCGGTATGACGACGCACAGGGCGAGTATAAAGATCAGCAGACAAATCCAGGACAAGTCGCAGTCGGACCCGGACCAGTCGATGGCACTCAGCGAGGGTCCTGGGATGGGACGTACCAAGGGAGCATGTCTGTCCACCAGCAGGCCAACAGTTTCCTCAAACGGCTGCTCCATATTAGCTGGGGATAAAGTTTAAAGATTAATAACGCATTCCGCATTGTGACAAAAAAAGAGAAAGCATTAAGATAAATCTCTAAGTGGACAGTTTATGGAGGTATATTTCTATCGTTTTATTCAATGAATTGCCAGCTGCAGGATGTTTACAGTTTCTCTCGCAGAAGACACAAAATAGTGCCGGTAAATATAATCTTAATTGTAGGTCATATAGCGGGGGGTGGCGCTAAACTTGGCGTAGCTCTTGATAACCTTGTTGACGGCCTCGAGGAAGTCCTTCTCTGTGGCCACCTTGCGGCGCGCCCGAATGGCGAACATGCCGGCTTCTGTGCACACCGAACGGATCTCGGCACCAGTAGAGTTGGGGCAGAGACGAGCAAGCAAATCGAAACGAATGTCGCGTTCCACGGACATAGAACGGGCGTGGATTTTGAAGATGTGCGAGCGGCCATCCTGATCGGGCAGACCAAACTCCACCTTTCGGTCCAGACGACCGGGACGCATCAGCGCCGGGTCCAGGGTATCGGGTCTGTTGGTGGCCATAAGAACCTTGATGTTTCCACGCGGATCGAAGCCATCCAGCTGGTTGATCAGCTCCAACATGGTGCGCTGCACCTCGTTATCGCCACCGGCACCATCATCGAAACGCGCACCACCGATGGCGTCGATTTCATCGAAGAAGATAAGGCAGGCCTTCTTAGAACGGGCCATCTCGAACAGTTCTCGCACCATACGAGCACCTTCACCAACGTACTTTTGCACGAGCTCGGAGCCGATGACACGGATGAAGCAGGCGTCCGTACGATTGGCGACAGCACGAGCGCAAAGGGTCTTGCCAGTGCCAGGGGGTCCAAACAGCAGCACTCCCTTGGGCGGCTCAATGCCCAGGTTGACGAACTTCTCCGGATGCAGAAGCGGCGT
Organism: Drosophila anomelani; assembly: GCA_035045905.1. Lineage (NCBI taxonomy): Eukaryota > Metazoa > Arthropoda > Insecta > Diptera > Drosophilidae > Drosophila > Drosophila anomelani. Next base: position 13,270,168 of record JAWNOO010000032.1, read on the forward strand.
CTCTACGACTTCACGCAGCTTCTCGATCTGCTCCTTGCAACCGCCCACGTCGCTGTAGGTAACATCTGGCTTGTCCTCGACCTGCATCATGGTAACCGTGGGATCGATCTTCGGCGGCAGAGGGATGTGGATCTGGTACTTGTTACGGTCGACGCCGACGCGCATTCCCTCCTCGATATCGGTGGGGGCCACGGAATCGGCCAGGTCCACTACGAACTTGGCGAACTGCTTAACATTGATGATGTATTTAGGGTCGTCGGAGTCCGCATTAATGATCTTGGTACAACGGGCCACCTGCAGGGGTTGCTCGTTCTGCAGAATCTGCTTGTCCGCAGCCAGATCCCAGAGCGCGGGCGGCGCCAGTCCCGTGTCGCTCTCCTTGATACCAGTCAGCTCATTGACCTGCTTCACCGCCTTCTGGATGTCCTCCTCGATGGTCTTTATGGACTTGTGGTACTGGCTCTGGCCATACGTCTTCAGCAGTTCAATGTCGCCTTCGTCCAGCGACTTGATCTCCTTATCCTCCTTCTCATCGTGCTTCACCTTGCGCTGGTCGTCTCCCAGATAGTCCGGCATCTTGCTTAGTTGCGGATTAGTATGTTTTTAACGGTGAAAAGTAAGTCCAAGCTATGTTTTTCTTTTGTTTTACGGATAGGAATGACTAAACAATTTGGCAAAACGCTCTGTCAAATAGTGCTGTCACAGCCTCGATGGCAGTATCGATACAAGAGTTGACCGGCAGCACCGATTGTTTTTGGACGATCGGAATACTAAATTGAACGCCAGAAGGAAACCCATTGGAGATTTTAAGAAATAATTTTTTAGACACACCTTTCAAATACTTTGTAAACAAATAACACCTCAAATATAAGTATATCCATTTTGAAAAATAATTCATGTAACTATCGCAACTAGACAATTCAAAGAATCGAAAAAAATATACCAGAAATTTACCAGAAGAACTTTCCAACACTGTCAACTTAAAGCTAATCAAAAACCGCGATAATTTCTAAGCTAAGCTTAACCAGTTTTTGGACTCACCTTCGTCGCTGGGTGATCCCTGCGCTCCCTCGTAGAACTCTCTGGCTGCCCTACTCGTTGACGGCTGGTCATCAATAGTGCCGGAAGCGTTAACCGCTGCGACCAGCAGTCGCTCGTCCAACATTTGGCGCGCATCCTCCAGGGGATTGCGTTCTGGAGCTGGTTCCCTCTCTATATTGTGCCTGGGACTGTTGTTGCCACTTTTGTGGACGGCGGGCAGGGCGTCGGGTCCTCCGTTACTCAGGAGAACGTTGTGCACTGTGACCGGAATTCGGATGACACGATGCGCATGGATCTCGTTCTCGCGGTCGATCTTGTTTAGCCGTTTGATGTCCGCGACGGTGCAGTGGAAGCGCAGGGCCAGCGCCTGGAGGGTGTCGCCCTCTTGGACCTTCACCTCTAGCGTGTTCTCGAAGCGTCCCAGCTTGGCATGGCCGTTGGGTCTCCGGGCCAGTGGCAACAGGTCGACGAACTCGTCATCGTCGTAGGCGGGACGGGCGAAAATGTCCTCCACGTCGTCGGGATCCACGTCCTCCAGGTTGTAATGTTGCGGGCGCCTTTAAAAGAAAAAAAACACGTCAAATTCCTCTCACTTTAAACTCTCCTTGAAGCGCCTGAATAGCAACAGCAACAGTCGAGTTGGCGTTGACTTACGCATTTCGTCGCATTGTTGTCCCGTCTGTGATGATGGGATTTTGTGTCTGAGCTCTCGGGTATCACCTCAGTTGACGCTGCAGGTGCTCTTTGTTGTGCAGCGACGGCAGTTAATTAACGCAATTAGATTATTTACGTGTAAACTTGGTTCAGTCATCAAAAAACAACAACAATGCAAAAATATCGATAGCCACAAATCGTTTACACAGCTGTTTAGTTTCTGTTGTCGATTGTTTGGAATACGAGAATCAAAACAAAACGAAATATTAAGCAACATGACCACTTTTAAATCGTGCAAACATTAAAATCACAATTTTATTGCAACAATTTAATTAAATTTCAACAAATGTTAAGATGTATTTTGCTGCTCCAACAACTTAAGAAAATTTGGTTGAAAATGCAACGGGCTGCTGATTAATCATTGATCGTACAATCTATTGAAATTATCGATAGTGTATAACATCGATTTTCGGACGTTCAACTCGTTTTATTTATTATTTTCGAAATATGTCTTTATTTGCGTTTCTAAAAAGCCGCACTGTGTTCTGGCTTAGTGTCACTGGAACCGGGGTTGGCGTGGCCTGTGGGATAAAGTAGGTTCTTGACTTTCCACACGAGCAGTCAAATGTTGACAGTAATTTCCATTCCAGAGATCTTATGCAAGGCGGCAAGTTCACCAAAGACACAAATGAAACCGGCAAGGTGTTTATTGTTACGGGCTCAAACACTGGAATCGGCAAGGAGACGGTGCGGGAGATAGCGAGACGCGGAGGAACCGTCTATATGGCTTGCAGAGACTTAAAAAAATGTGAAGAGGTACGCTCGACAGTCTAGTTGGAGGTTACTCCTAGAAATGGGGTATAAACAACTCATACTTCCCAACAGGCCCGCGAGGAAATCGTTCTGGAAACGAAAAACAAATACGTATACTGCAGGGAATGTGATCTCGCCTCCCAGGAATCCATCCGCCACTTTGTCGCAGCGTAAGTCCCTGGAAACGTAAATCACACGATTGCAAATATGTTCAACAAGCGGTTTCCATATACACAGCTTCAAACGGGATCAACAGCGCCTTGATGTCCTCATCAATAATGCCGGTGTTATGCGATGTCCACGCCTCCTGACGTTGGATGGTATAGAGTTGCAGCTAGGCGTTAATCACATGGGTCACTTCCTGCTTACGAACTTGCTCTTGGACCTACTTAAGGTAACATATAACTTCTTAAATAATTGAGCCTGTTAATTTATCCATATTTTCACAGAAATCAGGCCCCAGCCGGATTGTGAATGTGTCCAGCTTGGCACATACTCGTGGCGAAATCAACACTGGCGACCTGAACAGCGACAAGAGCTACGACGAAGGCAAGGCCTACAGCCAGAGTAAGTTGGCCAACGTCCTGTTCACAAGGGAGTTGTCCAAGCGATTGGAAGGAACTAAGGTGACGGCTAACGCCCTACATCCGGGTGTAGTGGATACAGAGATTATTAGGCACATGGGCTTCTTCAACAGCTTTTTTGCTGGGTGCGTTTTTCCAGTTACTCCCTAAATCCACTGTTAAATTAACAATATCTCTTCCATGCAGGATATTTGTGAAGCCCCTTTTTTGGCCATTTGTTAAGACTCCCAAAAACGGTGCCCAGACCACCTTGTATGTGGCCCTAGAACCGGAATTGGAAAAGGTGACAGGACAATACTTCAGCGACTGTAAGATCAAGGAGGTGGCACCGGCTGGCACTGATTCACAAACAGCGAGATGGCTCTGGGCAGTAAGTGAAAAGTGGACAAAGCCCACGATAATTACAGTAGAATCTACCGAGTAGTTTTGTGCTTATAAAAGACTTTACATTACTTCACATAAATCTATAGTTTTCTACAGTTAACAAATGATTGTTTTTACTTTATTGCGGTTATGTTAACTGTGGCTGACATCAGTTAGCCGGCTAAATACCGTTCACAGCAAGGGGTTCAAGTGTGTTCGTTCGTATGTGCATTGCGAAACCGGTTGGTGGGCAAATTCTACATCATTTGTTTAAAATAGATATGTATATCCATTACATTTTTAACCTGAGCCTTCGGTCCAAAAGTTTGGGTTCATTTGGTTCAGTCGAAAACATTCAAATGCCCGTGACGGAGACTCGCTTTTCGGGCTGTTGGCGAAATTATCTATGTTAAATGTGCTGAAGAGCTGTGTTTAGATTACGGACTGCTTATAGCTGCCCCCGTACTATCAGTTTTATCAGTTGTCGTTCAGCAATCGCTTCGGAAATCACTTATTAGCCCACAAAATTTGGCCGCCGACGCATTCAAGAAAAGACCACGATTTGGTTCGGGCCAGAGCGCTGCTAAGCTCAATATGGAAGTAATAATCAATTTTCTGCAAAAAATTGCCCCTACGCTTTTTACCCATGGCATTCTTGGGATTATCGCACTCTGTGTGAGGTGAGTAAGTGAGGCGCCTATTTCAAATGTAATGCTGAAAAAGCGTTATCAACGACGTATGCCAGTGACGACAACATTCTTAGTAATCATTGATTAACTGGCGTAATTTTCCCTTGATTTAGGCTGTATATGCAGGGGGGAAAGTTCAGGAAGCAGACCGATGAGACGGGAAAAGTGGCCATAGTTACGGGTGGAAATACGGGTCTTGGCAAAGAGACTGTGATGGAGTTGGCCCGGAGAGGAGCTACCGTTTACATGGCATGTCGAGATAAGGAAAAAGGTGAAAAGGCCCGACGGGAGATCGTCAAAAAAACGGGGAACTCGAACGTTTTTGCTCGGGAATGTGATTTATCTTCACAGGACTCCATTCGAGAATTCGTTCACGGGTGTGTCACACATTAAACCAAATTGAAACATAAAAAACTAATAAGTTTTTTACCAACAGATTTAAGAAAGAGCAAAGAGAGCTGCACATCCTGATCAATAACGCCGGGGTCTACTGGGTGCCACGCAGCCTTACCAAAGAGGGTTTTGAACTGCACCTGGGAGTGAACCATATTGGCCACTTTCTCCTCACCCACCTGCTGCTTGATGTGCTGAAAAGATCGGCCCCTAGTCGGGTGATTGTGGTGTCCAGCAAAGCGCACGAACGCGGCCAGATTCAGTCGGAGGATATAAACAGCAACAAAGCCTACGACGAGGGAGTGGCTTACTGCCAAAGTAAACTGGCTAATATACTGTTTGCCCGCGAATTAGCTCAACGTCTGGATGGAACCGGAGTCACGGTTAATTCCCTCAACCCAGGGATTGCAGACACGGAGATAGCTAGAAATGTGATCTTCTTCCAAACCAAGTTTGCCCAGTATGTGGTAGAGTGTGTTCTCTTCGTAAGTCTCTCAAATATAAGGTGAATTAATTTTCTGGGTAATTTCAGAACTGCCCTGCGGCCGCTGCTCTGGTCCTTGATGAAAACTCCTAGGAACGGGGCCCAGACCACCCTTTACGCCGCCTTAGATCCCGATCTCGAAACGGTATCCGGTCAATATTTCAGCGACTGCAAGCCGGCCCGGTTAGCACCAGCTGCCCTCGACGATCAGATGGGGCAGTGGCTGTGGGCCAAGTCGGAGAAATGGGCTGGAATTCCTCTTTAATTTGGGCGGGAACGGTAGTATTAGGCAACTAGTCGCTATTAAAGCCAAGTTAATTATTATAAAAGTCACTCTTAGTTATAAAAAATAAATAAAACAAATGCTGAAAAAGTTGTTTTTATTATAGAGTAGTAAGAGGGACCATAAAATATCATTCAAACGAGTCAGCGATAAAGACTAGTGACTTGATGGATGTTATACAAAGTTAAATGGCTTTATGAAAAGCCATAAAATAAACCAAAAGTCATAACCATAATCTTTTATTGTTATTGGGGATTCTTTTGCTTAGTGATTCAATCATTCTGTTAACGATAATCACTTTGTCTGACATCTGTCTCTGCATCAGTTCCACTATTAGATCAACAACTACTATGTATAATAGTTTTAATGAGACGCCGTTTCTGATCTTTGGCCTGATAAAAACGAGTCTCTGAAACTTCTACTTGTCTCCTAATTGTAACTATAATAAACCCCCTAACCTCACAGCTACTACCCGGTTTTTATACCAGTCTGTTTAGGTTTATATGTCTTTTAAAGGCATCGCAATCTGTGGTTATTGTACAAATATAGAAAATAGCCAGGGGATCCGACTTGGTAGTCGACTCTTGACGCTGGACGTAATCGGAGCGAGTAAAATGAGGGAAATTCGCAAACGTCTGTTGCAGCCGTTGGTATATGGACCAGCTTTATCCGCCGTGGGAATTTACCTGCTCAGGTGAATTTTCATACTTGGCAGACTTTGAGCGATGATTTAAACTCTCTCGCCCTAGGCGCTATATGCAGGGAGGGCAGTTCACCAAGAAAACGAATGAGACAGGGCGAGTGGCGATTGTGACCGGATGTAATACGGGAATCGGAAAGGAGACTGTGTTGGAGTTGGCTCGCCGAGGAGCCACCATATATATGGCATGCCGCGATATGCAGAAGTGCGAGCAGGCCCGCAGGGAGATAATTACAGCTACCAGAAACCCGAATGTGTTTGCACGCGAATTGGATCTGTGCTCCATGGAATCCATAAGGAAATTCGCAGCTGGGTTAGTAGTCTTACAGTTCATTTCCGATTATAGGCTGTAATTATTTGAATTATTTTACTTACTAAGGTTCAAAAAGGAGCAAACGAAACTGCACTTACTCATCAACAATGCCGGCATAATGGACTGTCCCAAGATGCTCACGGAGGATGGCTTTGAAATGCAAATTGGAGTAAATCATATGGGTCACTTCCTGCTCACACTCCTGCTTCTGGATTTGCTCAAGACTTCTGCGCCCAGTCGAATTGTGGTCCTGTCCAGTATTGCACACCGCTTTGGAACAATCGACCGAGATGATCTCAACAGCGAAGAGTCCTACGACCGAAAGAAAGCATATTGCCAGAGCAAGTTGGCCAATATTATGTTTACGCGGGAGTTGTCCAAACGTCTGCGGGGAACTCGAGTCACAGTAAACGCCCTGCATCCAGGTGTTGTCAACACGGAGCTCTTTCGAAACACGTTCTTCTTGCGAACCAAACTTGGAAAGTATGTTCTTTCTCTTGTTTAACCAAGTTTCTTGGTTAGATTTTAATATTGTTATAATTCCAGATTGCTCATCGCACCGATTATTTGGATTTTCGTAAAGACTGTTAGAAGTGGAGCTCAGACATCCCTATATGTAGCTCTGGATCCTATACTGAAAGAGGTCTCCGGGCAATACTTTAGCGACTGCAGGCCCAAAAGAGTGGGATCCGCTGCCCTGGACGATGATGCTGCCCAATTTCTTTGGTCAGAGAGCGAAAGGTGGACGGGTGTGCAGCTTTAAGCTACTTTTTATGATTTTAACTTTTCACCTAACATGGTATACTTAATATTACATTAACTTTTATTAGCAAGCGCTGGACAAAGTCCAGTGAACAACAATTAGAACCTATAATGTGTGACAACCATAAATTAGTGCAAATTGAAAATTTAGCAAATATATTATATATTTGTTCATAGTATATTTTTGACTTTAAATAAACAGCCAAATATTTTGCAGTGTTCCAGACAAAAATAATCATTGTTTGCTATAGGCACTCTCTTAAGTAAACAAACTCGTATGCTCTTATCTCAGATCCCCATTCTGGGCCTTCAATATAAAAAGAGCGAGGTCATCAGAGGTTTTTGCCTATTAACCGATAATTTTCAACAAGTGCTTATATTGATTAAGAGCATGACCACTATATTTTTCAATAATTTGTGCTCTTGCATTTTTACGGGGTAAAAAAAATAAAAAATCATCATGACTTGGCAAAGAGCATTTAGGTATATAAAAAGAGAACAGAAATGTTACTGGCTTATAACATAGCAAACCTCGGTAGCAAACACACCAAACAGTCCTAACCAAGTATATTATAATAGCCGTCAAAATGTGCGCCATCATCGGCTGTTTGTTGAGTCCAGTAATTATTTTCCCAGCCATAATAGGAGCAGTTCTTTACTATGTGAAGTGAGTGTTTTAATATTCATATAATTATGTATAATTCAAAATAATTTTTCTGAAGACAACACAAGCAAGGAATTCAGTTTAAAAAGCACACGGATGAAACGGGAAAGGTATTTATTGTTACCGGATCAAATACAGGAATCGGAAAGGAGACAGTCAGGGAATTGGCCAAACGGGGCGGAACTGTCTATATGGCTTGCCGAGACTTGAACAGATGCGAAGAGGCCCGCCTGGAGATTGTCAAAGAAACGAATAATCCAAATGTTTTCTCACGCGAATTGGATTTGAACTCGCTGGACTCCGTTCGCAAATTCGTTGCTGGGTGAGCAAACATGCAAACAAGAAATGAGTAAATAAAAAATTACATTATTTAACAGCTTCAAGAGAGAACAGGATAAACTGCATGTCCTGGTCAACAATGCTGGCATCATGCGTTGTCCTCGAAGACTAACCAAGGATGGTTTTGAGTCCCAGTTGGGCGTCAATCATATGGGTCACTTTCTGCTAACCAACCTTTTGCTGGATGTCCTCAAGGTACTGAAAATTTTGTTTATTGAAGGCTCATGATTAACCTAATTTTACTTTCCAGAAATCTGCGCCCAGCCGAATTGTCGTCCTGTCGAGTGTGGCCCACACCAAGGGCAGCATTAACTTCAGTGATCTGAATAGCGAAATGTCCTACGACGAGATCGACGCATACAGTCAGAGCAAATTGGCCAACGTTCTCTTCGCCCGGGAGTTGGCGAAACGATTGGAAGGCTCTGGAGTCACGGTTAATGCCCTAAATCCGGGATCTGTCAATACGGAATTGGCCAGAGATTGGAACAGTCCAAAGGGTTACTTCATAAGGTAAGATTAACACTGCCCAGTCTTTTTATAAGAATTACTAAAATATGTTCTTAATGCTTAGGTATGTCCTGAAGCCTCTGATGTGGCCAATTCTGAAGACACCGAAAAGTGGAGCTCAGACCTCCATATACCTATCCCTGGATCCTGATTTGGTGAAGGTTACGGGGCGTTACTTCCATAATTGCCAGGAAGAGGAACCGGCTGCTGCCGCTCAGGATGACACAACTGCCAAGAGGCTGTGGGCTGAGAGTGAGAAGTGGACAGGCTTGGATACATCCAAAGTGGATTAAGAATGGGTGAAATCGTGCATCTTTATTTATACTCATAGTTATGTCATAAAAAGCTAATGTTTTACATTATTTATATTTTACAAATCAAATTGCATTTGTTTAGCCAAAGACAATTTAATAGTGGTCGTTATATAGTCTTTGGTGTTAGCTTCTTTAAATGATTTTTGTTTCTTTTAATTGAAAATAATATAATAAACAAAATGTGTGAATTTATATTTATATGAGATCTGCTGATTTACGAACTTGATTTAAAAGTAGTTCTCTTAACGACGATCAAGTTCGGGAGTACATGTCGTATACGCAATCTCTCACTGCACAATTTTATCTATTAGTTCCTCGCCTCTTTCGCCACCCTTCATCAAAATTCAAAGTAAATTACATTTGCCATTTATAAGTGTTGTAAGTATACTTTTACTATTTTTTTACAGTTGTATAGCAAGTATGCACTATAATATATAAACTCATTGAACTCATTGCTTAACAAGCTAACGGCTGGCATCGGTTCGTTCTCTTAAAATCGATTCCAGTAGGAGGCCTTGTCGTATGCGTGGTTCCCTTGTTTCTCTTCGTTTCAAATTCATTTTGACTCTTTATTCTGGTAGTTTCGAATCGCACTCATGGTGAGTAAGCATTTTTGACTATGTCGCGTATATACTCCCAAATAACGCCCAACGTATTTAAGCAACAGCTCGAGCCGGCTTTACTCTTATTCTGATTTAGATCGTTCAACCGTAAACAACGGCAGGGAGAACCAAAATAATTAAATAAAAAATGTGTAATTTATCGAGTTGCTTATGTTGCCCCCTAGTTTTTTGGCCAGCTATCATTGGCGCGGCTATGTATTTATTGAGGTAAGTAATAATGATGAAATTTCTCAATAGAAACAAAATGTGGAAACTGTTTCTAAAATAGCATGGAGTATTAATACTTGGGATTTAATTCCAGAAAATATATGCAGGGAGGCCAGTTCAACAAGCAAACAAATGAAACTGGAAAGGTGTTCATTGTCACAGGATCCAATACAGGAATTGGCAAGGAGACCGTCCTGGAGATAGCCAAGCGCGGCGGAACCGTCTACATGGCGTGCAGGGATATGAACCGGTGTAATAAGGCTCGCGATGAGATCATCAAAGAGACCAACAACCAGAACATATTCTCACGTGAATTGGATTTGAGTTCTTTCGATTCCATTTGCAAATTCGCGGCTGGGTAAGCTACATTTTCTTATCGATAATCCAATTAAATAATACAACTTTAAATTCCATTATATAGATTCAAACGTGAGCAGGATAAGCTCCATGTCCTCATTAACAACGCTGGTGTGATGCACTGCCCGAAATCTCTTACCAAAGATGGCATCGAAATGCAGCTTGGAGTTAATCACGTTGGCCACTTCTTGCTCACCCATTTGCTGCTGGATGTGTTGAAGGTACTATGACCATTGATCGATTACCATTATCCACATTACGAGCCTAAATTTCTTTGCAGAAAACGGCTCCCAGTCGCATCGTCAATGTTTCCAGCGGGGCCCACACACATGGATTTGTTAACGTTGATGACCTGAACAGCGAGAAGTCCTACAGCAGAATCGGGGCCTACACCCAGAGCAAAGTTGCCAACATTCAGTTCACTCGGGAATTGGCCAAGTGCTTGGAGGGTACTGGAGTCACGGTGAACTCCCTTCATCCCGGGGCTGTAGACACTGAGCTTCTGAGACATTGGGGATTCTTGCAAAATGACGTCGCACAGTAAGTAAAAATTAATCCCCTTCGTGAATTAATAAATATTTAATTGGAATTTTGTCTCTGTTTTATAGACTTTTGGCAAAGCCGCTCCTTTGGACGCTTTTCAAGACATCTAAGTCTGGGGCACAGACTTCCTTGTACGCCGCCCTGGATCCTGATTTGAAGAAGGTGTCTGGTCTTTACTTTAGCGACTGCAAGGCTAAGGACGTGTCTCGAGCTGCCAAGGATGAAGCAGCGTCCAAGTTCTTGTGGGCTGAAAGCGAGAAATGGACTGGCGTGGGCACATCTAAGGAAGATTAATTATTCAGTGCTTTATGTTACCTGCCATTTTATTATTTATTTATTAAAATAATTTTTACAATAAAATAAAAATAAATCTAGTAAATGTTCGCATTTAACAAAGACTCAGCTAATATGAATTCGAATTTCCTCTCAAGGCTGGTTTAAACATAGATTTTTTTGGCTCTCTGGATTATCCCCACATTATCTTTTTGTCGAGTGGATCAGTTAAACTTTTACACAATTTTAATTAACTTAAAATATTTGATTTGTTTCTGTTACCCTTATGGTTTCAAATATAAACAAATTATAAACCAAAAATGTGTAAATTTATTTTTATATAAGCTTGGCTGAGTTATGAGAGTTCAAAATAATTCCTTTAAAGGCGATCAAGAGCGGGAGTGCAGGTCGTATACATAATCTCTCGCTGCACAAATTGTATCTATTTGTTCCTTGCCCTCCTACCTCCCCCTACTTGTGTTCTAAACTATATCTAAACCGTCTAATAAGATAAACAATATCCAAAACACATTACATTACACATATTACATTGCTTTTATTTAATGTTGTATATTTATAAAAATTGTTTTTCTAGAATTTGGCACAAGCGTGTTGGCTGCATTCTACTTTTCAAAGGGGATAATTGGTTAGCACAGTGATATATTTCCTACACTTAACTATACGTACACATACTAATATATATAGCAACTAGTGTTTCAGTTAACAAGCTTCGGCTGGCTGCGGTTCGTTCTCTTAAATTCGATTCTGTTCGGAGGCCACGTCGTATACGTAATATTTTGATTCGTTTTTTTCTCTTCATTCCAAAATCGTTTTGATCCTTTCTTCTGATAGTTTCGAATCGCAGTCACGGTGAGTAAGCATTTTTAGTGTGTCGTATATTTTCTTATCGATTACTCCCAAACATATTTAAGCCATTGCTAGACCCGCCTGCACTTTTATTCTGTTTGAGAACCTTCAATCCTAAACAACTCCTGGGAAGACCAAAATAAGAAGAAATCATTTGTAGTTTATCGCGTTACTTGCGTTAGATTCCTTGTGTTGTTAATTTTGGAAGCGGCTATGGGATTGACGTAAGTAACAATGATTAAATTTATCATGAGCAATAAATAGCGGAAACTGTTTATAAAATCCCATTGAACACTTGCTTTAATTTCAGAAAATGCATGCAGGGTGGCCAGTTCACCAAGCAGACCGATGAAACTGGAAAGGTGTTCATTGTCACAGGATGCAATACTGGAATTGGCAAGGAGACAGTCCTGGAGATAGCTAAGCGCGGCGGAACGGTCTACATGGCGTGCAGGGATATGAACCGATGTAATGAGGCTCGCGATGAGATCATCAAGGAGACGAACAACCAGAACATATTCTCCCGCGAACTGGATTTGAGTTCCTTCGATTCCATTCGCAAATTCGCTGCTGGGTAAGCTACATTTTCTTAACGATGGTATAATAATACAACTTAAGCTTATAAATATAGATTCAAGAGCGAGGAGGATAAACTCCATGTCCTCATTAACAACGCTGGTGTGATGCACTGCCCGAAATCTTTGACCAAGGATGGTATCGAAATGCAGCTTGGTGTTAATCACGTTGGCCACTTCTTGCTCACCCATTTGCTACTGGATGCTTTGAAGGTTTTGTGACCGCTGAATGCCATTAGTTAAATTACAAACATGAAATTCTTTTCAGAAAACTGCTCCGAGTCGCATCGTCAATGTTTCCAGCGCGGCCCACACACAGGGATCCATTAATGTTGATGACCTGAACAGCGAGAAGTCCTACAGCAGGATTGGGGCCTACACCCAGAGCAAAGTGGCCAATATTCAGTTCACTCGGGAATTGGCCAAGCGCTTGGAGGGTACTGGAGTCACGGTGAACTCCCTGCATCCCGGGGCTGTCGACACTGATCTTCTAAGACATTGGGAATTCTTGCAAAATGACGTCGCACAGTAAGTAAAAATTAATCCCCTTCGTGAATTGATAAATATTTAATTCGATTTTTTGTTTCTTTTTTATAGGTTTATGGCAAGGCCGCTCGTTTCGGCGTTTTTCAAGACCCCTAAGTCTGGAGCACAGACTTCATTGTATGCCGCCCTGGATCCCGACTTAAAGGAGGTGACTGGTCTCTACTTTAGCGACTGCAAGGCTAAGGACGTGTCTCGAGCTGCGAAGGATGAAGCAGCGTCCAAGTTCTTGTGGGCTGAAAGCGAGAAATGGACTGGCGTGGGCACATCTAAGGTGGATTAATTTTTGTGTGCATTTCATACCATTTTATTAAATATTTGTTAAAATCAATTTTAAAATAAAATCAAAATAAATGTAGTAAATGTAACTTTCGCCTTTACACAGCCTTTTGGAATTCGAATATTATATATTGATTTGTTTGGGCCTTCGGGATTATCTCCACATCATCTTTGGTAAACTTTAGAGTGAATCAGTTATTATTATTAAGGTTTTCATTATATAAAAACAGTCAATATTTGTGTCATCATCGGCTTTCTGATGAGTCCGGTAATGTTTATTGGCAGTACATGTCGTATACGCAATCTCTCACTGCACAAGTTGTATCAATTTGTTCCTCGCCTACGCTCCCACCCCCGCTCCAAATGGATTCTAAATTATATCTAAACCGTGTAATTAGAAAATCAATATGCAAAACCCATTACATTGATATTAATAAATAATAATATAATCATGAAAATTTTACACAAGCGTGTTGCCTTTCTACGTTCTTTATGGTATACTTACTGCACTATAATAGACATATGTATGTACGTACACAAAGGTTATGTACCATATATATAGAATTCAGCTAATTGCTTAACAAGCTTCGGCTGGCTTCGGCTCGTTCTCTTAAATTCGATTCTGTTCGGAGGCCATGTCGTATACGTGATATTTTTCAAATAAGTTTGATTCGTTTGTTTCTCTTCGTTTCAAAATCGTATTGACTCTTTCTTCTAGTAGTATCGAATGGCACTCATGGTGAGCAAGCATTTTTGAGTATGTCGTTTATATACTCACAGATAACGCCCAAACGTATTTAAGCAACAGCTCGAGCCGGCTTTACTCTTATTCTGTTTTAGATCGTTCAATCGTAAACGTCGGCCAAAATATAAACCAAAATAAAGGAAGACAAAATGTGTAGTTTATCAAGTTGCTTATGTTGCCCCCTAGTTTTTTGGCCAGCTGTCATTGGCGCGGCTATGTATTTATTGAGGTAAGTAACGATGATGAAATTTCTCATGAGTAATAAACTGTGGAAACTGTTTCTAAAATCTCATGGAGTATTAATACTTGTGATTTAATTCCAGGAAATATATGCAGGGTGGCCAGTTCACCAAGCAAACCAATGAAACTGGAAAGGTTTTCATTGTCACAGGATCCAATACGGGAATTGGCAAGGAGACCGTCCTGGAGATAGCCAAGCGCGGTGGAACCGTCTACATGGCTTGCAGGGATATGAACCGGTGTAATAAAGCTCGCGATGAGATCATCAAGGAGACGAACAACCAGAACATATTCTCCCGCGAATTGGATTTGAGTTCCTTTGATTCCATTCGCAAATTCGCCGCTGGGTAAGCTACATTTTCTAATCGATAATCCAATTAAATAATACAACTTTAAATTCAATTTAAATTTATAGATTCAAACGTGAGCAGGATAAGCTCCATGTCCTCATTAACAACGCTGGCGTGATGCACTGCCCCAAATCCCTGACCAAGGATGGCATCGAAATGCAGCTTGGTGTTAATCACGTTGGCCACTTCTTGCTCACCCATTTGCTGCTGGATGTGTTGAAGGTATTGTGACCATCTATTACTATTATCCACATTACGAACCTAAAATTCTTTGCAGAAAACTGCTCCCAGTCGCATCGTCAATGTTTCCAGCTTGGCCCATACACAAGGATCCATTAGTGTTAGTGATTTGAACAGCGAGAAGTCCTACAGCAGGATTGGAGCCTATAGCCAGAGTAAATTGGCCAACGTTCTGTTCACTCGGGAATTGGCCAAGCGCTTGGAGGGTACTGGAGTCACGGTCAATTCCCTGCACCCCGGTGCTGTAGACACTGAGCTCCAGAGATATTGGGGATTCCTGCAAAACGACTTCGCACAGTAAGTAAAAAGTAATCCCAATAATTGGTAAACATAAAATTTAATTTGTTTTTTCGTTAGGCTATTGATTAGGCCGCTCCTTTGGACGCTTTTCAAGACCGCTAAGGCTGGGGCACAGACTTCCTTGTATGCCGCCCTGGATCCTGAGTTGAAGAAGGTGTCTGGTCTCTACTTTAGCGATTGCAAGGCTAAGGATGTTTCTCCAGCTGCCAAGGACGAAAAAACGGCCAAGTTCTTGTGGGCTGAAAGCGAGAAGTGGACTGGCGTGGGCACATCTAAGGTGGATTAACTACTTAGTGCTTTTTATTTCCCGCCATTTCATTATTTATTTTTCTAATGATATGTACAATAAAATTACCTGTTAAAAAAGACACAGATAATATAAAAATTTGAATTTCCTTTAAATAATTATTTAACTATAGTTTCTGGATTATATCCACCTAAAATTTCATAATTTTTAGAGTGGATTACTTTATTCTAAGTGAATTTCGCTTCCATTTTATATGTGTCGTTCTCCCTTAAGGTTTCCAAAGAAGGTTTGGTTCTCTTACCCTATTATACTGATATTTACAAAAAGAGCGCCTATCTCTGTGACTCTCCCAAGAACGTTAATCAGTTAACATATAATATAAATTTGAGGTGGTCGTAGTAGCATTCAGAAGTATATCAACAGCTGCTCGGACTGCTTGCTCGCATTTCACGAGGAAACTGCCAGCTGACACCACCCCAAAGACTGACAACAAAGAAAATTCCACCAATCCAAAATGTGCATTTTCATCGACTGTCTGCTGAGCCCGATAATTCTGTGGCCGGCAGTTATTGGCGTGGCTATCTATTTCTTAAAGTAAGTTCATTATAATACGCATAATGACTTCGAAATATTTGTTATGAAATTCAGTATGACGAGTCCATGACCTTGCAGAAATAGTATCGTGAACGTGATTGTTGATTTCAGGGAGTACATGCAGGGCGGCCAGTTCACCAAGGAGACCGATGAAACCGGAAAAGTATTCATCGTTACGGGAGCCAACACCGGAATCGGCAAGGAGACAGTCCTGGAGATCGCAAGGCGCGGAGGAACCGTCTACATGGCGTGCAGGGATATGAACCGGTGTAACAAGGCTCGCGATGAGATCATCAAGGAGACGAACAACCAGAATATATTCTCCCGCGAATTGGACTTGAGTTCCTTTGATTCCATTCGCAAATTCGCAGCTGGGTGAGACCGTCTAAAAACTCTTTTATGATCTGCCAGTTTTAATCCGAAAACCCTTTAATTAGCTTTAAGAAAGAGCAGCAGAAACTCGATGTCCTGATCAATAATGCCGGAGTGATGCGTTGCCCGAAAATGTTGACCAAAGACGGTTTTGAAATGCAATTGGGTGTGAACCACATCGGCCACTTCCTGTTGACCAACCTGTTGCTGGATGTGCTCAAGGTAAGGAAGAAGGGTATATAGGCCAACTTCATCTCATAACAATCTGATAAATATTACAGAAATCGGCTCCCAGTCGCATTGTGGTCGTCTCCAGCCTGGCCCATACTCGAGGAACCATCAACGTGCAAGACTTGAACAGCGAGAAGTCGTATGATGAAGGCGCAGCCTATAGCCAGAGCAAGTTGGCCAATGTTCTGTTTACCCGGGAACTGGCCAAGCGCTTGGAGGGCACAGGAGTCACTGTTAACGCCCTACATCCAGGTGTTGTTGACACGGAACTGGCGAGGAATTGGGCATTTTTCCAAACGAACTTTGTGCAGTAAGTGGAAAGTAAAAAAGAAAAAGAAATCGCTGTTAATATTTCCAATTTCAGATACTTCTTTAAGCCAATGATTTGGCCGCTCTTGAAGACACCGAAAAGTGGGGCACAGACCTCTTTATATGCAGCTCTGGATCCTGATCTAAAGGAGGTCACTGGTCTCTATTTCAGCGATTGCAAGCCCAAGGATGTGGCTCCGGCTGCCAAGGACACCAAATTTGCTAAGTTCCTGTGGGAGGAGAGCGAGAAGTGGACAGGCTTGGAAACTCCCAAACTAGACAAGACGTGCAAGTAGGGTTAGATCAAGCGGTTTATTCAACAGTAATACTAGCTGCTTTTCCACGAGTAGATTAATTCAATAAATACATATACATATTTGCCTGGCTTTCATAAAGCGGCTTTCAGTTGCAATTACCTTCGATTAGTATACTATGCGGATAAATAGGTTTCCATTTCAGTTAGACTTCTGCTCCGTGGCTCCCGCATTGATGAACACCCGCGAGTAGAGTGCGTGGGTGGTGGGCTCCTTCTTCTCGGGAGCATTGGTCACAGTGTTGACGTACGTGTACTGCATGGCGAAGCCGAGGACTACTTCTGTATTCGCAGGCAGCTCCTCGGCCGGAGTGAACTGCAGGCGGATGAGCACCTTGTTACCCTTGCGCCACACAATGAACTTGGGTTCCTCGGTGGGCAGCTGCACGTACTCGTCGAACTCTTTGGAATCGTCGCGCTGGCTCAGCACAAACTCGCTCTCCAAAGGCACAATCTCAGCATTGGAAACATCCATCACCTCGCGCTTCACCTCCCGTGTGGAATTTTGTCTGGACAAGGTGATGCCTGCAGCTCTAAGCAGTGGGGACGAGGAAACTGGGTCTTCTTTGAAGACGCAGATCTCGGTAGATGCTTCAGGGTTCTCGGCCGGAACTGTGGTCAAAAGCCGAATTGTCATGTCGTACATGGTCGGATTAGTGAACTTCAGCAGGATGGCGTTGCTTTTGCCGGACGCCAGCGGCTGCTCGCAGCGCACCATTACCACCTCGGGTACATGGCAGCTGGCGAAGAGCTGAATGCGGTACTTGATCGACGTAGGATGGTACTCCGGCTTGATAAGGTTGTGCTCACACTGGCGGCAGCGTAGAGATCGCTTGATCCACAACGTACGCCGCTGCGGATAAAGGCTGCTCACCGCAGTTGGCTGATCTGCCGGCTGGCTGTGGCGCTGAGCGATCGTCGTCACATTCCGCAGATTTAGCGGCTCCGTGAAGATGTCGGCCGGCAACTCCTCCACCTCGGCCGTGGCCTCCGCCGGCGTGATCACAGCCTTAGCTTTGGGAATGCTTTTGTCGTTCCAGCCCATCTGACGTCGAATGAGGGAGACCGTCAGACCAGTACGGTCGGTGAGGCTGGGGAACTTGTGCTGCTTGGGCGTCTTGCGCCGCATAAACTCAATTTTTTCCTGTTTCTCCTGCAAGACCACCGCTTGGAAGTACTCCACCAAGGAGTTGAAGCGCGCCTGGTACAGGCACTCGTTGTCTGGCCAGGTGCCCGTGGCCACGCCCTGGTCTGGAATGCCCGCATCTCGCGAAGTCCAGCGACAGGACAGGCACGACAGGTAGTACATCTTCTTTGTGGTAGGCACCGCCGAGGGCTTGCTGCTAGCGGGTGTGGGCGGCGTAGATGCTGCAGCAGGGGATTCTACGCCCTCATCCTCAGCTTTCTTGGCGTCCTTTGATTCCTCCGACTTGCGCACTACCGGAACCGTGGTGGCCCTGGCCGAGAGCGTGTGCTGGCAGCAAGGACAGTCGAAGCAGTTGGCACAGCAGTTCTTCTTGTGCCGCGCCTCCGTGGACGGGATATTCTCCAGGCAATTGGAGCAGAAGTGGGACTCGATTTCGTGCGTCACACAGTAGCCGCAGCGCAGCTTCGGGCAGTGACGGCAGAAGAAGAGCTTGTTGATCGGGTTCAGGATGCCGCAGGAGCACGCATACTTCACGGGACTCGGTTGCATGAAGCTCATCTTGAACGCCAATTTCTTTTCTTTTTTGTAAATTTGCAAATTTTCTTCTTCTTCCACGAATGACGACAGCAGTGTGCTCGCCGCTTTCTCCGTGTAAAATACTTAAAGGCCTCAACACAGCGAATGGAGACGGAAAAAGCTGGTCATACTTTTTGTCCCGGAAATGGGCTTTACAACAGGAAATGCCTCAAAATTAAAGTAATCTTTTCAAATAAGAATTACCATCCTTCTTCTGGGTAAAACGATTATGCACATACTACGGCTGCAAAAAACCGTAGTCTTTTGTTAGTTTTGTTAGGGCAAACAACGCCCAAGACTATGCAGTACATTTTTTCCCGTATCAGTATCTATGGTGAATAAAGGACTATTTCTTTTATTTAAATAAAAAGAAAGAAATAAACGAATTAAATATATATATTTAATTAAAGAAATTCACTTCAAAACGAAATAATTAGAAATATAAAGGCAGCTAAGCTAGCAAGTGTCACTACATTTGATATTCAGGCGGCTACAAATTCCTTTTAAATTTATCAAAAATTAAATGTTACTAAAATTAAGTACATTTGATTGGATCTATTTTAATTTCCTTGAGTAAACTTCCAGAAGGATATCAAAAATCATAAAAATATAACCCTTTCTGATTAATTTATCTATTTTAATAAGAATTTGCTCGACCGCAGACTACAACCAATTATTTTGGACTACGAATTTTCTATTTTAATTGCTCACATCACCCCCAAAGGTTTATTATACATCGTTTTGAAAGAAGCCCAAGAATAAATACTATTTTGATTTTTATAAATCGCCTAAGTGGTCAATTAGCACCAAATCGCCAAATCGAGTAGACACTTTATGGATGATCGATTTCCATTTGCCGTCTTTCATTTAGAGGTGTAGGAGTGATCAGCGGAAGCAAATGTTGCTTGGCGAAGAGTTACTAAAATGTAAAATATTTATTTATTGGAGATCGAACTGAACAAACACCTTCACTGCGAATAACCGAATAAATCCGGCTAGGGGGAGCAAAGACTTACTTCCATTTTTAAATATTTTAAGCATTGGTGGGACTGTACATTACAAATTCGGCCGTTGTGTGTCGCCATTTGCTTTCTAAAAATAACTTTTAATTCAAATTTCACGATCCCAGCTCGTGTGGTCACATTTTCAGGCTGCAACCGCTCAAATATTCATTTGGTTGAGAAATTATTTCAAGAGTTCGGTTATATGTTTGTATATTTAGAAGGTTTTGGGTATATAAATATAATTTGGTGAGCGTATAAAATAGGTAACAGTATAAGGTACTTTTTGGTGTGCGAGCCACGCGACTAATTCTACAACTTAGCTCTATACTAATCATCCTCAGTCTGTACTCTCAGTCCCGGCAGAAGGACCAGCACCGTCTAGCCGAAGAAGTTGGGCACGAACAGCTTCTTGCGCTTGGTCTTGGTCTGTCGGACGCGAACGATGGGAGTGAACTTGACGTTGTAGGGCAGGCTGCCGCCGTTTTGGGGGCTGGAATCCTCGCGGCGGGTACTTGATCCAGCGCTGGCCGATACAGGGGCGATGTAGCCATCGTCCACATAGTAGTAGCCCGGATTCAGCTTCTTCAGGCGGTTCTCAGTCAGGGGTTTCCCGTAAGTCAGGGCGTACGAGCTGCCGCTATCGTAGCGATCGGTATCGTATGCCTCGTAGCTATCCAGGTCATAGTAGGTGGGCTTGGCCGTGGTCTGGGACACTTTGCAGATGATGATGCTGACCAGCAGGCAGACCCAAGAGTACAATTGCTGAGGGGAAAGCGGTGGGTGAGCTTAATTCTTTCAAAGATCTCTGAATAAGCGATGCTTACCTTAAGATCCATTGTGTGTGTGTGTGTTGCGGTTTGAACTGGTTATAATTTGTAAAATCCGTTGAAGGAGAAAGGTGGAGTTATTATCCTTTGATTGTTGGCTTAGCCGTTTGCTGTGATTGCTCTGAACGTCTGGCGAGTTCTGTGTGCTGTTTTGCGAAGAACCCTTCCTTTATATACGCACCCGTCGCCATATTCGCACCCAAATGTGAAAATTTGCTTTCGGGTCGAGCCGACGGATGCTCCGGGCTGTGACGCAAGTCCGGAGGAAACGCAACGACATTTTCGACGTCCCTCCAACTCTCTTTCGTTGACGCCATCCAATGTGTCGCATGTGTTTTTGGGTTTTGCGCATGCGGGACTGCTGTGACTTCAATTTCGAGTTGGATCGGATCGGAGATCTTTGCGGTGGGCTGTTGTCTTATCTCTATGGGATTCCATGGGACGAAAGGCTCTAATTGCCGGTTGCAGTGTTTCTGTTAGCGTGGCCGGGGGCCAGTTTGATTCGGAAAAGTTTTTACAATGCGGAAAGATACACAAACCCCCAAAATTCCCATTGTCTGCGACTATTTTGTTTTGATTTGATTTAATTAATTATTGGATTTTTAGGTGCTCTGACGTCGGCAGTGGAGTGGATAGCGGACTGGACGACAACAACGTCGATGGAAATGACAGAGAGATGAGAGAGTAATTAGGTGGGCTTTTGGGGAGAAAGGTTTGCGGCGCACTCGGATTTTGGCACACGGCGTATGAGTAATGTGCGTTGTACCAGGCGCTGTGGTCCCCGGGTGGTAATTTTTATGTGGTCACACGCTAAGTCTAAATCCAGACCTCGAATGTCGTTGTAACTAAATTCGTTGCTTTTATCATAAATCAGCATAGACTCGCAAATAAGCCGGAGTCTAAAAATACAGCCCAGACTTTATAAATATCCAACCGCAGCAGTGGTTCATGCGATGGTTAATTAAATCGTCGTGAAAATGTGGCTGACTCAGGAAGTGAGAAATACCGCAATTTTCTAGAAAAACATGATTCGACACCGGGAGCAGTAAAACAATTAACAAATACACTCGACCCGGCGTCGTCTGCGGTCAGTTCGGGGGCTCCAGGCTCAGAAAAGGGGCATGACTTCAGTTTTTGGGGCCTGCACCCGAAAATGAATCAGGCTGCGAGACTTAGACACTAGTCACTAGACAGTGTAACAAATCGTTAATCAGACGAAATTGAGGAAAAGACCTAAGCTTGGTCCCAAAACTAATTCACACTTTATTATCCCCGCCGTCGGCTTTGGTTTCGAAAATTCTCTGGCGTAAATATAAACCCGCTAATGAAATGAATTTATACAATTATATAAATATAAATCCAATGTAGCAGCCGCCGCGGCGGGGCAATAACAAAATAATCAGTTGTTTTCCACAACTCCACCTTTTTCCATGCCACCCCAACGGGGGGTAAATATTTTTGCACACCCAAACATCGTCAACAACAACAGAAAGGTGCGAGATTTGCCCAAGATAAAGGAAACATAAACAATCCAGTTGGAATCAGATCGCATTACGTATACGCACGATTGGCAGCTGCATTGGAGCAGCTCGGCGCAGCAGCTGCTTCTGAGTTTTGATTGAGAGCTCGTCGGCGGAGGCACGTTCCTTTCGGCACGTTTTCTGCCGCCCCCGCTGAGCAGAGAGTCCGCGAAACTTGAAAGGCGGTGTCAAATTTCATATACCTCGGCTAATTCATGCAAGAAGTGCGACAAACATCTTGCAAGCTGTCCGCTCTTTGATCGCGGATCGCAAACCTATCATCTGCTTAGAAAATTTCCTCAGACTTGATTTCTTTGTTAGCTGAATGTGCGAATGTAAACATCTAAATTTGCGCCCAGCAATATTTGAATATTTATCATGGCACATTATCCGTTTATTTAATTGCCACTTTTACCCATTTCGACCTGGTGTGACTTGGCGGAACACAAAGCGTTATGGAAATTTTTACGTCTGCCACCTAGAGGGATCAATGGATCTCCCTTGTTGATGTTGATGTTTTTCTCGGGAAGTGCGAAGCTCAGCTCGCCAAAATTGGATGTTTCTTAGTCTTTTGATATACAGCTTCTGCATTACATTATTAATAGAATTGATTTGTTGATTCGAAATAACTTTAATCGAACGTTTTAACCCATTGAAAGTTCATTAATTTGTTCAGCAAGCAGCCTGACCCAATATGGATCATATTTCTGTGGGTTTTATGATGCCTGTTATTGGATTTATGACCGAGGCGAAGGTAAACATTTAAATACCGTGCAAAATTCTTGATCTCCTAACCGAAAAGTCAAACACTCGGAAAAACAAGGGAGCACTGGGCAAGGTGTGCAAATATTTAGCTGGTAAACGGTTGTTCATATTGACATATGATAATGCCAAACACCAGCAGGCCTCACATTTGTTACGCTCGGTTAGCTCCGCTGGCACGATCGATCCATTAACCTTCCCGGAGTGATTGATCCCACCACGCTGCCCCAGATTGCGCTGGCCGGAAGAGGAGGACCGACCGAGCCAGCTTGTAACTGGCCTTCGACAAGCGCTTACAAATAAACAACAAAAGCGCCGCACCGACTTACTTCCTTGTTGACAAAAATAGTTTGAGGAGTGACTCGAATGTGCGAGCGTAGCCCTCCTATTAGCAGTAAATGTGTGAATAGGAGCCCATAAAATGGGATACAATAGAAGGGGTTACGCTGCCCCATCAAGGGTTAAATTTAGAGTACTCGGAAAAGCGGGCATCGCTTTCATCTCGACTAAATGCCAGGACACGGTGCCCCGGCAAGTGCGTCACTGGCGTTTTAACACTCAATTAACGTGCAGCAGATGTGTCGCCAAGGGGTGTCCGCTATTAGTTGCAATTAAATCATCATTAGCGGGCCGCCGTCTAATGAAGCGACGACTGCGCCACGCTTGCTGTTTGAGGAACGTTTTTGAAACGTGTTTTCGGCAAACATGTGTCCACATCACAAGACCCATCGTATAATTTCGTCTCCATTCACTAAGCGACTTATGATAACTTATACACAGGCAAAACAACGAGTAAAACTATGCAGGAAGCTGGCTACTACTTCTTTTTTAGCAACAGATGACCCTTGGGCTTCAGTTTGTTTTGGATGATGCGCTGCTTCTCGGCTGCGGCCTCTGCCTTAAGACGTTCATGCCGCTGCTTAGCGAACTCCAGCTCCCCACTAAGCTCTACGATCTTGGTGGCGATCTCTTGCTGCTTCAGCAGGCGTCTCTTCTGGTTGGACTGCAAAGCAATGTGTGTTAGAGATGAGTTCGTACAGTATTTGGAGGGAACACTTACACCCAGGGGCGTGGTCCTTCCGTCCAGGAACGTGTAATCAGGCATGTTGGTAAGAGGTCCAAAGGCATTCGGGTTTTCCGGCAATCCCTTGTCTGCACGCCACTTCTGATCGATGCAGCGAGCGGCTGTAACAGCGATATTACGCTGTCCTGGATTGGGCAAAACGGTGTTTATGAATTAAGATACCATTTAGATAAAGTGTGGCACTCACCTGTGACGGAGGCACTACTGGCCAGGCAGAGTTTCGTTATTTTCAGCATTATTTATTAAAACTGAATATAATTCACATAACCAAAACAGCTGATTGCGGCAGTATGACCGTGTTCGGGCCCTCGTGAAACGCCTTATATTACAGCTACAGACATAACCCCATTGCGGAGGCAGTGCGAGGTTGAAACTTTTATTGGGGATTTGTAAAGAAAAAAGCTAACTACCCAGTTGGCAGGACACTAAAACTGACACAAGGAAGGCAAAAAAACGAAGCTGAGCATGGCGCCCCCGGCCACCGTCCTCCAGATGCTGCGCAGCCTGAGCACGCCGCGAGTCCTCACAACCATCCATTACCACGGTGCATTGGGTAATCATCACCTGCAGCAGCGCCGTTCAATATCCACTTCGCCGTCAATTCCCTCACCACTTTCCTCGCTGTCTCCGTTGCTCCACACAGCCCGCAGCTATAGCTCGGGCAGCAAGCAGGAAGCCGCTTCAGGTGGCGGAGAAGCAGCAGCCGGAGCAGCAGCATCTCACGGACCTACAGTGACTAATGCCAATGCCCCACTGCTGGCCAAGCTGTTTCCACAGACCTCTCCGGAAGTGGACCGCGGCGGAGAGGAGGAGCGCAAGAAGCGCGATGAGGAGGAAGCCAAGGAGAATGAGCGTGCCTGGAAGCGCATGAAGTTGGGCTTTGCAATCTTCGGCGGAGGAGGCTTGGCCACTGCCCTGTGGGCCGTCTACGAGTTCGGCAAGCCGCAGGTGGACGAAAATGGACAGGTCATCGAGGATGAGCTAATGGATAAGCCACTGGTGCAGCAGTACATCCAGCGCATGTGGAAGAGCATGTATTACTATCAGAAGATGATCCAGGAGCCGTCGCGGGACAAGCTTCTGCCAGATCCGCTCAAGCCTCCGTATGTACAGCCGCGTTATACGCTTGTCCTGGAGATGAAGGACGTGCTGGTGCATCCGGACTGGACTTACCACACAGGCTGGCGCTTCAAGAAGCGACCCGGTGTCGATCACTTCCTGGCCGAGTGCGCTAAGGAGTTTGAGATCGTTGTCTTCACCGCCGAACAGGGCATGACCGTGTTTCCCATTCTCGACGCCTTGGATCCGAACGGGTACATCATGTACCGCCTGGTCAGGGATGCCACGCACTTCGTGGACGGTCATCATGTTAAAAACCTGGACAACCTGAACCGTGACTTAAGCAAGGTGATTGTCATTGACTGGGATGCGAATGCTACCAAAATGCACCCAGATAACACATTTGGCATTTCCCGCTGGCACGGCAACGATGATGACGGCCAACTGCTGGACTTAATTTCCTTCCTCAAGCTAATTGCCCAGAGCAATGTGGACGATGTGCGGGAGGTGCTACACTACTATCGCCAGTTTGACGACCCCATCAGTCAGTTCAGGGAGAATCAGCGCAAGTTGGCCGAGCAAATGGAGGAGGCGGAACGCATCGAGCAGGCCAAGGCCAAGCCGATGGTCAAGCAATGGTCACGCAACATTCTGGGACGTTAGGAGATGCACCAGCTAGCCCAAAACACCATTCTTCTGCCATATATTTGTTCTCTTAAAAATAGAAGGATGCTTAAATACCAAAAATGTTGTTTGTTTTAAATTTATCACAAAGCTTGCCTTCAATTGTTTTGTTTTTAAATATTTCAGTGTGACTGTTTGGCAAAACGCTTTTATCACATTTGTTTTTCGCCTTCTCTGGTATTTTTGTGTAAAACGTGTAACAGTGTGAACTGATAGTGAAAAAATTAATTAACAAAATAATTTAAAGTGAATTGGCAAAACCTGAATCAAATAATGGCCACCAAGACAAACACAGTGGAGCGCACCGCCAACGGAGCAGTAAAGTCATCCAGCCTGCGAGAAATTTGCGCGCGCGCCATTACAAAATCGGAGTGGGAGGACAAGGTGAGCAAAGTTCCGCGTACACGGCGGAATGTCCGGTGGTCGTAAAACTTCAGCATGCTAACTCTACCCATACCCGCAGGAGGAGTTTCTGGACGTCATATACTGGTCCCGTCAGGTGTTTGGCATTATCCTAGGCGTAATCTGGGGCATCGTGCCGCTGAAAGGCTTCCTGGGCCTGGTACTGTAAGTATCTATCTTTAACCTATAAATAGCCACCGCCACTCTAACGTCCATTTGCTCCGACACACAGATTTGCCGGCATCAGCTGCGGGATTGTCTATTTGTACGCCATCAACTTCCAGAATGTGGATGAGGACGCCTATGGCGGGGTCTGGGAACTGGTAAAGGAGGGCTTTATGACCTCATTTGCCGGCTTCCTGGTGACGTGGATCATCTTCTATACGGGGCTGCACTACGACACCATTATGGCAGCGAAAGCTTCATAATACTCGCCCAACACACCAGACGCCGCCACCGCAGCATCAAAGCAATAACCGATTCCAGAACCAGATCCCGATCCCTATACTTTCCGCAGGTTAAATTGCGAAGCCAAATAAGATAACCTTTCCTCCTGTTTTGTCCCCTTTAAACTCGGTGTAGATTGTTAAACTTTTAGCTAATTATGGTCATGTACATGCATTTCTAAGATGGCCATCGACAACGCCAGACCTTTCCGTGAAAGGTCCCAGCCAGCGGCCTAGTTGAGAACAAAAAGATACTTTATATTTGTGTATGTCTAGAATGCAGAATACGATGAAACAACTTGTTACTGTGTTTTATTATAAAATATTGGTCTACGGTTATAAGGTAGCTGACAGATGAGCGATATCCTAGTACTCCATTGCCACGGCCACGGATCCAGAGCCGTTGTGAGCGGCTCCATTCTGCCCCACCTCCTGCTCGTGCTGGAATTTTTCCGGTAGCTGGCCGCTCTGCAGGATCTGCGATAGGCGCTCGACTTCCGCCAGAGAGCTGGCGCGCTTGATCGCTTCGCGGATGCGCTGCATGTCCTCCGGATTGGCCAAACGTCCGCCATCCGACCCTCTGCCCTTTCCGTTGCTCGCCTCTGTGGCCAGGGCGGCGGCGGCGCTTAGCTTTGACTTCCGGCTGACCTCCTTCAGCATGTCCTTTCCCTGCTTGGTGCGGAAAAACTCCTGGGCCGCCGCTCGGTCTTTCTGCTTGATCTTCCGGAAGTCGAGTAGCCGCAACTGTGGGAACTTATAGGCCATGTACTCGCGGTAGTTGGGCTTTGTGGACACCGGATTGATAAGCAGGCAGATGGTGTCCAGCTTGGCGAACGCCGCCAGCGGCTCCAAGTCACTCAGCTCTTGCAGGTTGTTGCCCGTCAGGATGATAGAACTTAGGTTGGGCACGACCTCCTCCAGGCCCTCGCTGATGCGCAGAATGCGGTTGTTGTTCAGCAGCAGGCACTTGAGGCGCGGTAGATGCGGCAGGTTGTCCAGCTTGCGGAGATCGTTGTCAGACAGATCGATCGTGTCGAACTGATCCAGTGTGGCGCCCAGGTTCTCTATTTGTGGAATCTTGTAGCCGCGCAAATCCAGCTCGCGCTCCCGGCACGGGTTTATGTACTGCATCGACTGGTTGATCAACTCCGGCGTTAGCTTCACCATTGTGGCAGTGTGTGAGAACAGTCGAACGGCCGATAGAGTCTTTTTATTCGCTGTTTTCGCTTATTTTTCTGAAATGCAGAAAAACGAAACAATTTACAGACGCGAGTTCAGACAGTGTGACCGCATCTTAGCCGGCAAAAAAAACCGGAGCTACAAATGAATCTGTTCACACCGAGCAGTTACGTTAAGCATAGTAAGTGATTAAGACGTAATATTTACGTAATTTCCCTCATTCCCCTCGCCAACATGCTTTAGTTCAAGTGGCGGCCGCTTGATGGCTTTTTCGCTCTTACGGTCATTTGAAAATATGTTTCAAAATCTGTTTAAGCAATGAATGAGTCATATCCGACCCCATAAACCCTCTATATTCTTGATCAGCATCAATGGAAGCAATTTGAAAGCGCAGAAGTGATTGTTTTTGTTAGCTTAACAAACCTGCAAACTTAAATATATTAAATTCTTATTTTACAGATTTTCATTTTTTTCAAAATTTTAATGATGGTACCCCTTATAATTTTTTGCAAAAATGACTGCATGCAAATCAAAATTTGGAAATGTCATAACTTGGCTAAAAATAAAACAATTTTAAATCTGAAAGCGCAACAGTGCTTTTCCAATATTAATTAAAAAATTTTATAAATGTAATAAATGTTTACTGTATTATTAATTAAAAAAAAATCGAATGCATCTGCGCTTTCAGAATCAAAATAAATGGGGTTTTAGCCAAGGCTTAATAATTCGAAACTTTGATTTGATTTCTTTTAATTGTTCCCTCTTTTTATTCCCCCTACTTGCTTCCTGCTCCCCCGGATGTGAAATAAAACAACTTGCATTTTATTAACAATAGTAATATTTTACTATTTGATTTTATTTACTTTTTCTGTTTAGCTGCGCATGGCCAGCATCAAGGCGCGACCCATTTCCAGCAGAATCTGGAGCTGGAGGAGCTGAAGGAACTCTTTCGGCGGAAGCAGGGCAATGCAGCGAATGCCAGTCGCTATGCCACCATGATAGCCAGCTCGGGCTTCCATTTAGGCACGGACAGCGGGGCGGCTACTCCGCCCGCCTCCAACGGTTCGCCAATGAGGACCGCTCCCCTGGTATACGGCAGCTTAGCCGAGATGAAGCGGAAGGCGGCGAGAAACGGGTAGTGGGAAATGCTAGAAATGTTTCAAATAAACACCATTCCAATATTTACTTCTCCCTTAAAGAACCAAATTAAATAAAAAAAACTCGAAAACTTTAAATTAAAAGACACAACATCATTATCGTTTTCCGTTTAATTTGAATTTCAATAGATTACAATGAAGTTTTAATTGCTTAACTTTAATGAACACGTTAAGTTTTTCATATTTCTGAAATTGAATGGGAATCGGGTAACACTCAAAACTTGAAGTGTGTGTGGTCGGTGGTGGTGGACTGGGTTAAACGCTCCTCGTAAAATTTCCTGTGTCGTTGGTGCAAACTACTTGATCTTCAAAATTGAAATCGACCGATTCGCGATTATATTAATTATTTACTTGTCTTATCAGTTTACGGGGACTCGTGTTCTGTCGAATAATCTCTTTGTTAAATGCATTCAGTAATTTGTTAATTTGTTGGTATCCATCCGTCGTCTGGCCTAGTTTCTTAGCGTAAATTGTTAACTTTTTAGAAAATAATCAATAATATCGCCCGTCTCCGTTTCGTTTTAAATAAATGCATTCGTTTCTGGCGGCAAATTGCGCTCGAAAATTTGAAAACGGATTGTCGCTTGAATACTATAAGTATGTTGTGTTTATAGGTAAGATAAATAAAAATCAAGAAATAATAATTGATAAAGTGTTTGTATTTGGAAGCAGTTATAAAAAATATTGTTTTTCACTTAGATTTGTTTAAAGATTTCTTTAGGTTTTAGACCTTTAAAATAGTTCTTAGTTACGCACGCAATCGATTTACATAATATGTATATATAGATAGTATCATTTCATTGCGTTATCTTCGTTAGTTTCCATTGAAATTGTTGTTTAGCTTGCGCTAAATATAGATTTCTGGTTGTATGTATATAATTGGCACTTAACTCATTTAAAATACATAAAAATATAAAATATAGTACACACAAAACATCTTTATAAATATGCAAAGGTTAATTTGGATAAAAGTATCAATAAATAATCACGTTCATTCTAAATTGCCAAATGAAAACAATACACACGCGCGCCATTGCACATAAATTAATGTTTCAGTACGAATAAGTTGCAACCTCGTTTTTCATCGATCTGTCTCCGTCTCGATCATCATCATCGCATCGCTTATTTCTATCATCCCCCCTACGATCGATCTCTCCACAGGTTGGGCGGCGGGCTGAGGGGCCGGATGTGAGGGAATGTTGAGCATATAACACTAGAAACACTTATAAATCAACGACATCCTCCTTGGTGTAGGCCGAGTCTCTAAACATGCGTCTGGTCGCCATGCTCTGCTGCAGTTCTTCAACTAATGTCTCCTGTGGGGAAGCGGGAAAGTGGTTCCACATTATTAGGCGGTTCAACGACAACATAGCGTTTCAACAGGCAGATACGGTTACTGGATGAAATACAGACAACATGCTTCTTACTGTCTATTGGACAAAACTTAAAACTACACACACAATAAGCAACAAATGCGGATGTTAGACGCACAGGATGAGCACCGAAATCAACGAAGCAACGTCACCACCAAATTTTGAGCGATGATCAATGCAGAAAGCTGTCGGAATGCAGCTTCAGATACAGCTCCAGCCTCGTAGAAGTTCAAACCTCGAATAGTGTGGATATCTCCTTGCCGGCGATCCGTTTAACGCCGCCGCTCTCCGCACAGCTGCCGGACTTTGTGCCCAACTGGCCGTTGCGCATGCTCAGGATCTCGTTGCTAATCAGATTCGCACAGGCCATGGCATGCCGCTGCTCGTGGCTACTGGAGGAGCTGCTACTGATGCTGCTCTGCTCTGTGACGGTCTCGCTGCTGCCACCAGTGCTGCTTGTCGTGTTCACAATCCTCGATCGCGTCTGGCTCTGGTTTAATACTGTGGTAGATGATGTGCTGGTTGTCGTGGATGCAGTGACTGGCCCTCCGTTGGAGGAGCCCGTGGATGAGGTGCTCGTGCGCGCACTGGCTGCGTTCAGAAGGGTTCTGGGCATAACGGGCGGTTTGAGGGGGAGTTCTTTACAAGTAACGAGGAGTACAACAAATCAATCAAAATATGAAAATAAATAAGATACAAAACGAAATAAATCAAGACTACTACTAATAAGGGTTTCAAGTGACAGGGCGGCAGGCATGTTCAACAAGAGCTACTCATGCGAGTGCGAAGCAATTTACACTTACCCAATCTGTTGAGTCCCGCTGCCAGTTCTCGCACGGACTTCTTCTCCAGGGCAGCTCCTAATAGGTTGAGATAAGTTACCAAGCTTTTGGAGCAGTTTAAAGGTTACACTCACCAGGTGTAATGCCTACAATGCTGCCACCGCCTCCGCCACCTCCAATGGCAATGCCCGGCGTAATGCCCACGATCGAGCCCCCGCTACTAGCTCCAAAGGTCACGATCTCGACGTCATCTAAGTGGGAAAATGGCATTCGGTGAATTACTGGGCTTTTAATCGTATATTTTCTACCGACCTTCTTCAAGTTTGTCCGGCGTTGTCTTGCTGGAGTCGGCATTGCCGTTGCCGTTGCTGCTGCCTGTGATCAGCTCTCCGCTCTTGGGCTCGCTGCCAACCACTGACCACGGTCGGGGTTTCTGCAGCACAATTGGCGTTCGCAGGATACCGTTTCCGGTCTTTACAATCACGCTACCCTCGCCGGTGGCATGGCTCTTGATCGAGTCGCTGCTGGGCGAGCGCATTTTATCCTCACGACCGGTCGCCTTAAGGAGATTGGAGTTCACTGTCTCCTCTGCTCCGGCGCCAGCTGCCCCTGAACCTGGCCCACCCTCTGTGCGCATTTTCACCAAAGGCGATTTGCGACCCACTAACGGGGAATACTTTTCCAGGTTGTCTGTGGAACGGGAGCGGGTAGCCCAGGAGGCACCTAAACCATAGAAAAAAGCTCTTTTTTAGTTTTTCTTATAATGTTAGTTGTGTCTTTTACTTACTTTTGAGCAGTGGCGACTGGCGCTCCAATTTGATTGGTCGGCGCTCCTCCAGAATTGGCGTCGTCTCCTCGGAGGTCATGTGACCGTTGCCATCGCGGCTCATCGTAGGACTGTCCACAAAGGACAGCGAGCTGCACTCCTCCGATGTGGGCGAAACGAGAGGCGTGAGCGTTGTGGGAGTCACTGAGCCTGGCCGAAAGAAGTGCTCCAGCCCCTCACCGATCTCACGGCTGCCCCCGGCACTGCATTCGGCACTGACCAGCGGTCGGGTGGGAGCCCGCGTCTTTGCACGCTTCGGTCGACCCTTGACCAAATGCTGCAGCTGAAAAGAGGCGCTAGGCAGCTCGGTTATGGAGTCACAGCACTCGTCCACGCCGCCATCATCCATTACAGCAAGGCTGTCGGTCATGTTGGAAGCGGCGGCCACGGCAGCGGCACCAGCAGCCCCGCGGGCGGACAATTGGGAAGTGGAGCGGTGCGAGGACGGCGACTCCAGAAGGTCGGGGAAGTGGCCCAGGCTGAGATTCTCCACTACGGACTGGGGACGCACCTTTTTAGCAAGACTGCGCCGTTTGGTGGGCAAATGCGGCGTGGCCTATTGATTGAGATTGAAAGAAGGATGAGAAGGATCCCTTGTCGGCATATCGTGGAATGTTTTATGATGTTTCGTGTGTGAAATAATGAAAATTGTTTACGGGTTTGTTTTTATTTTTTTGGGGGTTCTACAACAGCTACAAATCATAATGGTCACATAGATAGAGACAGTTTACAGAAACGGGGCTACAGGCTACAGAGGAATAACTATTAGGATAGGATTATAATCAGGGACCGTAATCCGGTCTCCGATAGAGACTGATAGATAGATAGACGTTCACGTAAGATCAAGACAAAAACTACTTACAAGGTTGAGATATTCCAATTTCTTTTTTGTGTTTGTTTGATTGTTTGGATTTTGAAATGCAAATTATGTAAATGAGTTGGAGACAAGGTTTATTATAGTAAATTTTCAAGAACAAGAACGAGTATTTGCGATATGGTACAGATTCGGATTCGGTTGATGGTGGTGATGATGATGATTATCAGATCGGGGCAGGAAGACACGAGAAAAATAATGAGCATGAGCATTTGGTGTACACATTTAAGTAATTTATTAATGAGATTCGATGTATAATGTGATGCATGTGTGTGTCGACTACTTTCAGCTATTTGGACTTGGAGTGTGGAGTATGAATTCATTTTACACATGAATGTACTAAGCATTTGGTGGGATCACTGTGTTTTCGCGTGTTTTCGGTGACTGTATGGGATGAGTGTGGGTGATATATCTTCTCGACACTTGACACTCTCTACTGCTCGCATATACTCTTTAATATATGATGTTTGTTACGATCTAATTCTGTTTCGGCGGACTCTATTGCATCCACTTGGGTAGCGACAGATTTTCAACACTTACAGTGGGCGATTCCAGGCCCAGTTTGGGCAATATCGATCCTCGTCCCCCCGGCCTTATGATCAATCCATCCGCATCCTAAACGGGAGAGAGAAAATGTGTATATTTCAGTCTAGGTCCACTCTAAATAGTTCTTTGATTCGGCAACTCCCCAAAGTGGGTGAAAGAAATATTTTTGTAATCGAATGCGGTGAGCTGCAGCTGATAAGCGGAGCTAAGGCACAGAAGCACCGCCGATCACAATAACAACTGCCTCAATTTCGTGGTTCGAAAGCGAAAGTGAACCCGCCCGAGGGGCTTAGGGCCATGACATCACATTTATCACCGTACCCGTTGGCAGTGCTGACCTTTTGTTTATTTCTGTTGTATTTAGATGAGAAAATGTGTATTTAAATTTAAAGTCAACTACAAATCAGCTTGAAACGCTTTTAAAAAGATTTAAACAAAAGGTCGTGACAAAAATGGTTACAAATCTTTTGTATAAAGTCGATTCTTTCGAATTTTTTCCTATTTAGCTAGTAGGAAATTAGTACAAAAAAATAGCTCAAACTGTCAGCACTTTGCCACACACTTTCCAGCTAGCCGTGGCTGATAAGAGCCACCCACTCGATAGGCTCGATCGATACCCCAAACCAAATAATAAACTTACATGGCTGGAGCGACTGCGTACAATATCCGGCGTCTGCGGCTCGTCTAGCAGCACCGATGGCGACTCGGCGATGCCCATGCCACGGCGATAGCGGGTCAAAGCCTCCAGCACCTCATCCGTGGCCCGGTCCGAGATGGCGGCCGCCAGGGATTGTTCAATCTCACTGAAAGGAAAATAGAATGAAAATATTTCAAGTTAGAAATTACATTTGGGAAACAATTCAAAGTTTTTCTGGGGAAAACTACTTCTTATTAGATGAATCCTCTGTTTGGGGCTCCACCTCCAGCTCCTCCAATGGCTCCTCATCGGGGCACTCCCTGTAGGCAGGACTACTGTCCGAAGCCTTGGAGTTCTGGCCACCAAAGCAGCAGCACAAAGCACGCAACAGACCCATTTTTCCTGGAGAGAGAATAGCTGGCTGGCTGGCTAGCAGCTGGAAGCTAACTGAAAGGGCTGTGAGCGCTAAGCTGTGATAGAACCACGATTTGGCGTAACTCGTAAACAGAAGTGATTGCCTCTGAAATCCCGAGTACAGTGGGAAGTGCATTCAGCTGTTTTTCGATATTTTCGGTGTGTTGTTTTTAATCTTATCTAAGCGTTAGGTTGCGCTCTCCCTCGCTGGTAGATACACCAGCACAGCACACACTGAAATAAATCTATGTTTTCTAGTGTTCGAGGGAGCGAAAAGAGCGTTGAGAGGCCTCAGCCCGAAGCTTGTTTTTGGAATTTGAGTATGGAAAACAGAAAAGCAAATGTTTGTTTACGGCTCTCATTTCTGGTCTCTCACTCCAGACGATGTGCAAAATTTTTAACAATATTGCGAATTGCGGCAAACAGCATTGAAATGTGATAACTTCTAAGTGTGTTTCCACTTGATCTTTCTTAATATTTATAAACCTCATACTTTACTTTGTGTATTAATGTGGCTCATTCATAAAAATTACTTATAAAAAAATGTTTAGACTGAAAAATCCTAATAAAAGGCAATATAAATATTTATTTTGCGAAACTGCACAATATCTTTTTATATATAAACTTAAATATTTGCTTCTCTGTTCACTCTGTTTACTCTCTTTGTTGAAATTCTCTCCTTTCTAAATCACTGCGCTTCTTTGTCTCATTTAAACCTCTCGCTTTTGGTGTATCTTTTGTGGTTAGAGCTCATTTAAACATGGCCTTTTACTTTTTTCTACTACCAATTCCCCAGCTCTTCTTTATTCTCTCTTAAAATCTTAAATTAGCTGGTTTGAAACTCACCCAACTTTGTTCATGATCTCGCTGCCGGCATTGTTGAGAAGGCAGGCCTGCAGAAATTCCTCGGATATGACCAGACGTTCGGCCAGACCCTTGCGCAGGTCCTGCACCACGATCTGGTTTCCCAGGGTCTTGGGGCACTGCTCGATGCCAGTGCGCATCATCGTCTCCAGCGTCTCCTCCAAATAGCTCTTGATCGTGTAGCCCAGCTCGCTGGCCACTCGGGTCAGCTTCATTTCGATGGGATGGGAATCGTTGCGAACGGCCTCCTGCAACTTGGGCATTAATTGCTTGCAGTTCTCGGCGTCTGTGATCAGGCGCTGCACCGCCGAAGCGGAGTCACTGCCGCCCTTGGCCAGCGAGATGGTGTCTTGGGTCTCGGCCACTAGCTTGTCTACCAGCTGGTGCGTGGAGGACAACATGAAGCCGTGCTGCAGACGGAATCCCTGACCCGTCGCCCGCTTCAAACCATTGCAGTTGCGCTGCAGCAGCTCCTGCATTTTCCGCATTACCGCATCTGTCTTTTCCGGATGGCTCTTCAAGTGCGGGGCAATATCGAAGACGGGGAAGGGTATGGTACGCATACTGTGGTTGTGCTCCAGGGCGTAAACGATATCCGCATATCCCTGGAGCGTCACCCCGTTCTTGTCCATGTAAATGGTCCGCAGTCTGTTGTTTATCTGCAGGGCTTTCGCCAGGAGTCGAGCGCCAACATCGCCCATGTAATTGCCGCTGATATCGAGCTTCTGGAGGCTTTGGTTGCTGCCTAGCGCATTGATGAAGTCGTGCAGGTCGTGCTTCAGCTTATTCTCTGACAGGACCAGCTCGGCCAGCGGGAAGTCGTCCTTCTGGATGAGGTTGACCAGGGCGTCCATCACTGGAGGAATATGTTTGGGCTTCATGCCCGTGAGGCTGCGGGTAAGGTGGAGCGTTCGGATCGAGGGATTCTTCGAAATGGCAGTCAGCACAGGGGCCAGCTCCGCATCCAAATCTAAGGGATACATTCGTGATTAGCTTGCAGTTGATATTTAGTTCTTGGTAAACTCACTATTATCGCTGATATCCAGGCTTTGCAGCACTCGCACTCCATGGATGCAGGACTCGAGAACATGGGCACCTTGGGCGCCCAGCGTATTGCTGCTGAGATCCAGATAGAGGCCAGCCGTGGACTCATTGCAGGCCAGACCGAGCAGAAGGTTCTTCAGAGCCTCCATGGGCAGTTTGCAGCCAGCTATGTTCAGGTGCTTTAGACTCAGGGTGCTGGTAAAGAACTGTTTGAATGACGGCGGAATCTCCTTGCCCTTCTTGGTGCTGAACGAGTTGTGCGAGACGTTCAGATGAGCCAAATGCGTGGCACAGCCTCGCAGCAGAGCGCCAAATAACTAAAACAAAAATAGATTATTAGATTTTAGATGAATTATCTTTTAAAGGGAAATAACATACATTCTCCAGCGTGATGTCAGTCGAGGCGAGGTCCAAGTGCTCCAGCACATTGGGTTGAGCCAGAAAATTGTGCAGATTCTGTACAAATAAATACATATTTTAGAAATTCCATAAACCTTTGCCTTATCAGTTAGTACTTACGGTTATATCATCTTTGAGACTATTACCACTAAGGTCTAAATACGTGAGCGAGTTGGAAATACTTTGATTGAGCGTCAGCGAGTGCGACATCTGGTTGACTCCCTTGGATGTAAGTCCGCAGTGGGCCAGGGCCAGCTTACACAGGCCCTTGGACACCTTTGCTATGGGTCCTGCCAGATGGATGGCACCTAATACAGAGAAGATGTAAAATATTGTTAATTAACTCTGAGCTCTCTTACATTTTATTTAAAACGACAGTAAGATGAATAATAAATGAATTTTGGTAACCAATTCGAGTGTGACAAGTTTATTTTGGGGTCGAATGATATAATTTGGTTGCTTAGGGCAGCGTATGCAATACATATATGAAGAAGTATATGAAGAATATATGAAAAAACCTTCGAAAAATCGAATGCGTTTAAACTTTAAACCTGTGTGGCTATTGTCGATGGTTTTCGGTTGTGGAGGGGGAAACAGGAACTCAAGGATTCATCTAGTGGATAGCCTCAACAATGGCCACACAAATGGGCAAAACTAAGAGAGAAGCAAGCTTATTGAGAAATCAAGAACAATGATGTCAAGTACAACGATAAGAATGTAAGAATATTATTGGCCTTAAACTAAGTGGCTGTGGTGCTATGGTGTCTATTTTGGTGGCTGCAAACCTTGTACAATCTTTCCAAGTAGGGCGCACAACGAACTGGCTCCTACACAAGCCACAAATCAAAATGGCAAAACGACAAACGACAAATGACAAACGGGAGAAGAGAAACGATAGCAGAGAGGTAGACAAAAAATTGGATTAATTGGTTTACACAAGGCGGCGGGTCTCGATTACAATTCGAGGGAGGGCAGCTCAGGGTGGGCCGGAACCGGGACAGTTACATAGATTCAAGACAGTTGACTGGGCTCAAGGGATTTTAAAGTACGCACCTTTATCCTCAATTATATTGTGGCTCAGATCGATGGTGCGAATGGCGGGATTGCTATTCGTTATCACAGATAAAGATAACTTGTTCAGGAAATCCCATCTGCAGATAAGGTTTACAACAATATATAATATTTTCCAGCTTCTAATTGATAAATAACAACTCACCTTAGGCCCAGTGCCTCAAGATGCAGCTCCTCCAGCCACATTGATCGCTTGAGCACGTGCAGGATGCGTTCCAGGGTCTCGTGGGACAATCGCATATGGGCAGCCTTTAGGCCACGAAAAAACGTGTTGTACTCCAGCGCCGAAACGATGGCCATCAAGTCTCTGTTATTTAAAAGCAAACATTTAGTTAAAAGAATAATCTTCAGCGATAAAACACAACTTACTTTGGTTCCAGGTGATCGAAATCGCGCAGGTTGAGCACTCGCGTGTCGTGCGACAGGTAAATGGTGTCCACGTCCCAGGCCACCTCCTCGCGATACGGGACGCTATGGAAGTCACACATGCAGGCGTACTGGGCACTGAATCCTCCACAGGGGCCGACATTGCGCGGATCGGAGGGTCGAAATTCCTCAGAGAATATGGTCTCCCGCTCCGGCGGCTGTATATCAATCTGAAAGAGGGAAGAAGGAAGAAACAGTTCACTGACCTGATGCAAAAATTCATTTAAAAAGTTTTTAGGTCTCAAGTGTCCGCCTTTGTTGTTCAGCAGCAACAGCAGAAGCAACTGAAGTTGATCAACTTGAGCAAGAACAATGCAAAGTTTTCGGACTCCCTGCTAACCTCTTTCGGCAGCACAGCCCCTTTGCTGGTCCCCCGCTTAAAACTTAACTTAATCTCGCATTTAACACTCTTCATGGCTACATTTTAAGGCGTCAACCTGATGACGCCCAGGTCGCGTGCCCGCCGGCAATTATCTAAGCTTCAATGGTTGTTGCTGCCACTTGCAAGTCGAATTGCCAGATAAAAGTCGCACAACAAATGGCTGAGGGAACTAATAAACTATATACAGACGTGGGTGTATTGTTGGCTCTCAAACTCCCCAGTCGATTAGCATAAACGTAGTCGGCATAATTTTGCTGGGTCCAGGAGCATTACAAATGCATTGAATTATTAACCCCCAACCCAATGTTGCAGCTGGCGACGTTTATGCATTCACAGGCTAATTGGACAGGGGAGGGGATGACACAGTGGGTGAGATGCCACATCCATACATACATATGGACAGCAGATACCCGCAATTGTTCACTAAATATTTAATTAAACATTAATTAAAGCCCAACGTGAGTCAGAGTTTGTCGAAGCAGCAGCACCACTCAACGCTGCTCTTTAGGTTAAAGCGATGGGTCACCATTTTTTTTCCGAAAGCATATTTATAGCTATATCCACACATATATATATTGTGAATTTTTTGGAGTACAGCAATAATAAGAGGATAGATTATAGAACATAGATGGGTTTTCTATCTTAATTCTAGAATCAGTACACTTGCCTTGCGGATGATGTATTTCAGAGGAACTGTTGGGAATATCTGCTTGATGGCCGAGGCCAGATCGGTCAGAATGACATCAGCGTTCTGCAGAATGAACACAAACAGAACCGAAATAATTACATATGGAACAAATGATTACAGCAAAGCGGTGCTTTTACCGAGCTGAAATTGCCCGCATCGCCGGTGGTGGCAAACGAATATGGCCGATCGTTGGTGACAATGGAGAAATGGGTGGACCTCTTGCTCTCGACTCCCACAATGTCCAGGTAGTGGAAATGGCATTCGATCTGGAAAGGGTAAATAATAATACATTTAATAACTTGTAAGTGTAATTTGTAGATCATCAACTCACCTTGGTGGGCACTTTGGCACTGAGCAAATAGACCCTCACGGGGGTAAAGACCTGCGGGGAAAGGTAGAGACAGAGATGAAGTGCAGCACGTGAGTGAAAAGTGTTGTAATTGGCAAACAAGAAAAACACGGGCCAGACATGCGTGCCAACATGCATGGCTAAGACCTCAAGGAGAACGGGGGGTGGGCTGATGGAGGCCATTTCTCAGACAGTCAGTGGAGTATAACTCCATTATCAGAGGACTGAAACTCAATTTGGCCAGCCTTTGTCTTGCGAGAATTGATTGAGGAAAGTTCGCAGCTTTTAATGGCAAATCAAAGTGCGTCAAGTAATTCGTTTAGCTACTCAAATGCAGGGGCCACACTGGCAGCTGGAGGAGGAGTTGGCCCCATTGACTTTGGTAATTGGACACTTTGTCTCTGCCACCTTGTAAGCCGCTTGCCCAAATCAATTTTCCAGCTGTGTGCGCTCTCTAAGCGGCCGTACAAGTGGCCAGTCATGGAATTAGCATAGCTAGTAGTCCGTGGCCCAGGTGGGTTAGGATAGAAGTCGTGCCCGACGCCGCTAAGTATGCCATAAAATATCAATTACGGTTCTGGGCCAGTTGCAGGCCGCCGGGCAATTGCAAATCGGTTGCCCTCCCCCCATCGGAATGTAAAAGGCTTGGAGGACTTAGCTAATAGATATATTAGACCGCGTTCTTTGGGGTGGAAAATGCAATTCAAAGCAGTTAAATGAGAAAATTGTTGACGGTTTCACTTTAATAAACTTCCCTTAAGCTTTTTATTTATCTTGAAAGAGGAATTTAAAGTTAAAGTTCTGTCTTCTATCATCCTTAAATAGGATGTCTTAGCTCTGCCAGCCAGTTATTCATTACTTTAATAGCACTTGAGGCGAAACGGTAGCCTTCTGCGAATCTGTGGCAATTAGGCTGCAGGAGGATGCAATTTCCATGCACAAATTGGACGCTGACTGCCCCCAAGATGGAGCAATTTGAATCTATGCCGCTGACAGGCGGCGTCTGCTGCCCGTCGGCACTCCAACAGAGCCAGCGAAAACATTCAAGTCAGAGAGATGGACAGACACCGCCGGGGATCCACTTACCAAAACACGATTCTCCGTCTTATCGCCTTTCGTCTCCAATTTGACCATATACTTGACCAGTATCTTTGTGTGGCGACCCAGTATGGATTTGACGCTTTCTGCAAAAAGAGAGAGAGAAGAACCAAGAGAATGCGATTAAGATTGTGATTCAGAGTTGGCATCGAAATCGGAATTGGAGCGAGAAGTGGAACGAAGACAGACAGAACGGAAATGCAATTAAAATCCCCTCTGGCATTCCATATTAAATACAGATCAATATCTTTTGGTTGGCAAACTATATAAACAATTAAGTTTTATTAACGTAAAGTAAACTGGAAAAATAATTAAATAGCAATGAAATTTCAGGTGGAGACAATGCAGTAATTGGTTTTTGTGAGGGGTTTAAGTTCATCTTTTGAGGCTAAAGTTCTCCTGTTTATATCTCATTTGTGGCACCTGATTTTAGGAAAGAACAATCTTTCAATCGATTCTTAGAATTTTACGTTGTCTTCCAACAGTCTTGTCGTTTTCGTTTTGGTAGGAATTGACGATTTCCTTAAAGGCTTATAAATTTTCTGTTAGAGGCTGTGGATCTACTGGCAGTGAAAAAGGCAGAGTTCACCAAAAGCATACCAAAGGTTGCCTATTCAATTTCCCATTAAACTATAACTAATGTATTTTGGTCCGAGGTTTTTAAGAAATAATATAATATTTATTACAAAGCTTCTCTTTTTATATGAGCATCTCTAATTTAGCATGCACCGCTGGCATAGGAATTTTTAAATCGTTGAATTAGTCACATCTGAGGTCGTTACAAGTCGTCTCTCGAAAATGGCGATAAAAATATAGTATAAAAACCCAGTGGAAAATACACAACAACAGCTCAATAATTTTATTGTTATGAATTTGTATTAATTGTTAAAGTAAAATCATAATTTTCATTACTTTAAACTTCGTGTTTATGGAAATACATTCAAACATGCACAGCAAATTGATGACGAATATTGTTGATATCTTTCCTGGGCACAATTGCAAGCTTTTAATCAGATATATATATAATATATACATATATATATATGACATTATATAGCCACTTTGGGGCTTTGTTGTGCATGCAAAATTCGAGTATTATATCATTGCCCGCCAGTGAAACGATTTGATTCAAACGCAGTCAAACGAGCCACGTAGAGGAGACAATTTTCAGTCGATGGCACCCCCGGTGCCACCACAAATCCCTTCCTCCACAGCAACAGCTACTT
Organism: Drosophila anomelani; assembly: GCA_035045905.1. NCBI lineage: Eukaryota > Metazoa > Arthropoda > Insecta > Diptera > Drosophilidae > Drosophila > Drosophila anomelani. The sequence goes on from JAWNOO010000032.1 coordinate 13,312,125, forward strand.
AGCATATATACTCCAACACACAACACCGCCGATTCTCCACCGAACACACAACCAACACTCGTGCCAGCGATGACGAATTATTTAGAGTGAGATATCATTTTGTGTACGGGGGGGAAGCGGGTCGAGAAGGCTCCTTGGGGGTGACATTATTATGTCATGCTACAGGCATGTCGGATTCCCAAGCACCTCCAACATAAAGCCGAGAGTTATGACTCCCCGTCTGGGCATGCCACACGGCATAAAGGAATGAAAAAGGAGCAAAGGACAAGTGCCAAAGGGAAAAGCGGAATTGAAATGTCGAAAATTCTGACTGCTAGCACGGTTTAGCCTGCAAGGGATACATGCCAAAATCCAATGCCTAAACATGAAATGTGAACATGCTAATACCCTGGAAGAGGGTATATATAAACTACAAATAACACTCAATAATAAAGTAAGTTTTAATATAAATTTCCTTTGCCTTTTTCGATAAACTTTCATAGCGTTTATTTATAAAAAACAAAGAGTACAATGAATAACTCAAATAACCAATGAATCAGAACGCAAGTTGTTCTCAAGCAATTACCGAAATACTCTGAAAGTGAAAACCTAGAAGGGAAAGAACGTCCATTAGCTCCACAATGGATTTGCATGAAGTAGGCCATAAACAGAGCTTCGCCGCGGGGCAATATATGAAATCTTGACCACACTCACGCAGCGAAAGCCCAAAGTGAGGCCAAAAAAAAATAAAGAGACAGTTTGTCTTTATGGGGAGTGGGTGACTATGATAATGAGTGCCAATTGCGCGTTATGGCCAAAATAGATTGTTAAGACGGTTCAGCACGCACGTCACACACTATACACTCTCAACACACGCACCCTCAGTGGCTTGGCGATAAAAATCAAGCGAACATAATCTACAACAGCTCACTGATTCCCTCTTAATTATTGCTGAAGCGCGTCGAAATGTGAATGAACTTTTGGCAGGCAGAACGCCGCCAGAGATGAACTTTGGGTGCCACTATGTCAATATCAAGCGGATGAGGGGTGCTGCCAACAAAGCAGCTCACAGACGAAGAACGGAAATTACCGAAGTTTCCATGCGCTTTCCACAAAGTGTCAACTTTAGTTACTTTTGTTATCTGATTAGGAAACCCCTAGCACACATATCAAGGAAGTGGGCGTTTGTCTATGGTTTATGTTTGATAAATATATTTCTGAGATTAACTTTAAATAAAAAATGGGACTTATCTTTAAGTATGAATTCCTGACAAACATTAAATCAAGTTAATCTTTAGATGTAATTCTAATATATACAAGAAAATCTCCGTTTAAGCCATGTATAAAATTTAACTTCTCAAGTATAGTATATTGTCAAATCAAATCATATCATATCATCATGGATGTTTACCTGTACAGAAATATGTACACTTTGTATACTTGGTGGCTCTGGCTGTGATATTTGTTATTTGCCATTGGAGCTGACCATATTTCGGGTGGCATTTGAGAGGTGCATCGGGTTGCAGCATATCTTCGTTGGCCATGATTACCTGTCTGCACCGGACATGGTCCGCCTTGTTGTGTCGCGTCTCCATTTCCGTCAGAAGGAAATTTGACTTTAATTGGCTTTTGCGGTTATTTTGCTTGGAAGCCACGATAAGCTCATGACATGACATTTCTAAATGTACAAAGTACACTTGGGGAAAATAGGAAATTTCTCATCGATCAAGATCATAAAGAATTTATGATTTTATGAATATTTTTGGGGTAAAATTAACGAAAGTCTGTTATCTTTAAATACTTTTTGTTATCAAATACTTGAAACGCTTTCTTTTTAAAGTTGAGTTATTAAAATTTAAGCACAGATGCATTTTTAAATAATATAAAACCACAATAAATACAATATCAATTGAGTTTCCTTATTAATTTACTTTTTTCAAGTGCATGTTTCCATTTAGCCGGAGGGGTTCAAAGAACTGATACTCGAAAAGTTAGTCGAAAAGTTTCCACTCGGCTGGGAGAGCTGCAGGCAGCAGTGGCCGAGGCGGAGGCGGCGGCGGAGGCATTGACAACAATCTAAGCTGGCATAAAAGCCAACGAGTGTGACCCAATTCAGCGCATTTTTTCACTTTTTTATTTATTTTTTTTTTTGCAGCTGCAAAGCTCAGCACAATGGCAGAGATTACACGAGTTCAAAATACCCGGACTGCCAGATACAAGTATCTGTATCTGTATCTGTAGCCATGTATCTATGTGTAGTTCTGGGCTGGGTAGTGTGCTGCCTGTGTCATCTGGCTGCAGCGCCTTTCGTTTAACACCGTGTTTGCAGCAGCAATCCGTGTTTTCATTGTCTGCAGTCTGCAGCTGAGTGTACACTTTCCGTTTGAGGCAGGTTCTAAATGGACGTCATCGTGGCCTATGCAAATACAAAGGCTGTCCAAGCTGGTGGGCAAACAAATGCATAAATAGGAGCAAGAAGAAGTGGACAGAGGAGTCGCCTAGCAGTTTGACAGCAATTGCCCGGAGGTGAGGATGAGCCCAAGATGGTTCATAATTTGTAGTGTGGGAAAAATAGAAGAAAATTTCTTAAAGATAATAAACCATTAATAAATAACCAAACATGTAGAAATCTAAATATTGTATTTCATTAAATGCAATTTATTTATTTTTATTGTGTTTGTTTAACTATTCGAAATCTAGGCAATTTTGGGAATAAAAAAACCTTTAATATTTGTCTGAAAATACTAAGAAATTGTACTTCTAGTGGTAATTCCCAGATAAACCTTTAAAAATAAAGTCTCTTCGATATTAGGAAGATGAACCTTCAAAAATAAAGCCTCTCCGATTTCAGGATTAATATAAAATTATTCATATTACAAGTTTCATACATTGTGGGTTTCTTTTTATATCAAATCTATGATTACTCGTGTAAATGCAGCCTTAAACATTTTAAATGGAATATTTGTCACACCTACGTAAATTCCATTTGAGTTTCTGTAATTCCGACTTTTTGGGAAAATCCATCTGTTGCGATAATCGGAAGTATGAGTACAACAATAACACTCGCCTAACGGCAAACTTGCTTAATGCTCGCGGGCCAAGAAAGAAAGAAACAAAATCAAAGACAACAATGGCAAGGCCTCTGCCTCAGTTGGCAGCAAAGCCGAGAGTCGCACAAAAGAAAGTTAAACGAAGATTTTTATTTTCGTTTTTCTTTGCACAAAGTTGCGATTACTTTACGTTATGTTAATTATATTTGCACAATGAGGCAGACAGTGGGGGCCAAGTGAATGGGCCACAGGGAGAGGGGGAGGTGGAAGAGATAGAAAGAGGAGGAAAATTCTAGAGGAGGGATTAACAAATTAAAATCAGGGGAATTTAATTTAATAATTTCCAGCATTTATATTTTTAATTTAAGACTTTACATTTCTAATTCCCCAAAAAAATCAAGGATATTTTTGGCCCATATGGAATCCCTTTTTATTAAGTTAATTACACAAAGTTCTCACACTTCTCGAGTGTTCACTGTCTGCAGCATTCACTCTTCCCTATCAGAAATGCAAATTGTTGTATTTATGGCTTTTAACAGAGCTTTTAACGATTCTTGTAATCAGGTCGCTTTCCCAGAAATCCGAACATATGCTCCTTGGCCAATCATGTAAACAACTAACAAAGTTTAAATTGGTTCATTGCCTTTTGTGAGTCACTATATATTTTTTTTTGAGGTTGATCTAATTGCTTAACGAGTTGTGACGCCCAACATTGTGTACGTTGTGGGCGTGGCATGTGGCGAGTTTAATTCGCTTGACCTCAAAACGCAATTTATTGTGCGAAATTTTCGTTCGGCTCTTTGTGCAGAGTAATAGAAAGCGACAGGTTCAGGTTCTCCTACGACTCATGAGCTCTCTCTCTCTCTCTCTCGTGCTACCTCTTTCCCGGTCTCCCCGAAAAAGAAGTGGGCCAAAAGCAGCTGCTGGCCAACCGAGGAAGAAGCAGCAAAAACACTGAGGCAGCAGCCAGGTCAGGGATGCGAGCGGCGTCATTAACGTCACTTCTTGGGTGACACAATTTCACCAAACGCCACCAGAGAGATGCAGAAAGAGAGGTGGGCCTAAGCCAGGAGAAAGAGAGGGGGCATAAACCAGGAGAAAGAAAGAGGGGCTTACACCCAGAGCAAGAGAGAGGGGGGAGATTCGCATTTGGCTATTGGAAAATGGAGCACATGGAGCTTGGAGCGTGTGTTTTGGCTTTTGTGAATTCTGCGTGCGTTCTTTCTCTACCCGCCACTCGTTTTGTATTATCATTTTTTTTAATGGCTTTTCGGAGACGTTGTCAAACTAGTTTCCCCAAATCGGGTGAAAAGTATGCGCGCCACTAATGAGCGGCCAAGGAGGAGGATAACTGGGGCGCAGGTATCGGCCAAATTGGAGCATCGAAAGCGAGAGTGAACTGTAGAGGCTGAGAACACGCTTATAGAGGTCACTGGAAAACCAGCAGCTGGATGCCGGTGGTTTAAATATGTATGTAAAAGCGATTAAATTCGCTCACTAATTGCGGAAAATTTGCCACTTAGTTGCATGGCAAATGGCCAGCGCTTAATTGCTGGCATAAATTATTGACCGGCGCATTGATAGCCACGGGATGGATGTACATATATATAAAGGCTATAAGTGGGTCAGCCAGAGGTCAGAGCTTCGGCTTTCGCAATAGCCAACAAATTAGGGCAATATCCAAGTCCCATTGTTTCTGCGCCACCCGCCAAAAACGTTTGAAATTTGTATAACATTTGAAATGTTTTGCATTTTGCATGGACTCTGGGAATTTTATCACACCCATCTCCTCCTCAATGGGTGGGTTAGGAGCAATCAATTTTATTGCGTCCACTTTGGATACGAAGACGGGAAGGTCAAACGATTTGAATCTGCATTTTAAATTTTTGCAGCTACAGGCGAAACTCAGCTTGGATGAACATGAACACTGCTTGGAATTTGGGCTAATGGAAGGGTGGTTTTAGGCCTTAAATAAGCCTTTATAAAAAAAGGGGAAAAATATACGAAAAGTATCTGTCTGATGGCGAAGGAGGCTGTCTTTTCATTTTGAATTTAAGCTATCTTGTTCCATTTTGTAGTTTTAATAAATATTTTTGTAACTTTGTAGTTTATTTTTATAGAATTATTGAAAGGCTTTAGCAATAGTTAACTTAAATTCACAGAAATATATTTATTTTTTGTTAATTTTATTATTCCAACAAAAGCTACAAATAAAATCATATTTTTCCCATAATTATAACATAATTTCCTTTGTTTTAAAAAGAAATTACTTACAATTTCGAACAAACTTTCTGTGGTTAAATTCTGGGCTGCTTTGGTGTTTGTTGCCAGGGATTTATTTATCTCAGAAACTCAATTGTCTTCCTCCCACTCAATGCCTCTCAGAATGTTGCCCATTTATGGTTTAAGTAGATCACGGCAAAGTCCCACTACACACACTCAATTCATTTGTTTATTTTCCTTATTGCATGCGTAGATACTTAGTACTTATATAGATGTGTATATTGTAAGCTTTGGCGCAAGCAGCCATATCTCGGGGGCCTTACAATATATAGTAAACATATACTCGCTTTGAGAAAACTGTCTTCTGGATGAGTAAACGGAGTCGGAACGCTCGAGATAAGCCTTTGAAGGCAGGCCAAACAAATAAATAAACAAACAAAGAGAGTTGCCCGCAACAACAATAACAATATGTTCAACAACAGCAGCAACAACAACAACAGCGATGAGAAACCATCAATAAACTTTCAACAAGTCAATTTCCGTTGTGCAAGGTGCGGTCAGAGGCGCTGGCAAAGGGGGTTGGGCGGGGAACTGAATAACAAACTTTATGAAGTGCAAAATTAGCCATCTGAGCAATCTACACCTGACTGAAAAATAAAACCAGAGATCGATCAGTCACAGCCAGTATTGTCCGACTTTTTCTGAATTAAAATGTAAAAATCTGTCAACAAATAATTATACAAAGAGATAAATTATGATAAATTAAATGAAAAAAAAAATAGTTGCATAACTCTTTAAAAATATTTACAGATTTACATTTCAAAAAAACTCGAGATAATGTTGGATAATGTTGATTCATTACAGAGCTTAGAAACTGGTTGTTAATAACTCCATTTACTTTTTACTGTAATAAATCTCATAGAAAACTAACTTTGGCACGTCTGTTAATAATAGCAATGCCTTACCCCTCATCACTGATTACGAGTAAAACCTAGGGAGTGTATTTATCAGAGACATAAAATATGTGCATTTCACCGAACAATGACGCATCGCGTAAACAACGAAGGGGGCACTTGAAGCCCAGACGATCTCAGTGATCTTCTATTGCTCACCTTGGTCGCGGTTCTGTCTGACCACGGCGCGTATCTGCAGCTCCATTATGCGGCGCAGGTACCGATCGATGTGAGTCATCAGCTCCATCGTGTACATTTCAGCCATTTGCGATCACAATTACCACTTATCAGACAATGCCAGCATATATATAAAATATTTGTATGATACGGACGAAGCGGTCTTAACGGATTTGCGGCCAGGCCAATTAGCCTTGGTAGTGCACTGCAACTTGGCCACTTTCAAAAAAGCAGGCCAGGCACCGATCGCGGCAATTTCAGCACTGAACGCTGAGAACAGCGATCGTCTTATCAGTATTTTAGAGCTTATCAATACTGAGAAAGAGAGGGGGCGTTGTTCAGCAAGAGAATTTTAGAGGGAAATAAGTACAGACAAGTTTACAGGGTGATCAATCAGAATAATTAATGCTTTTCATAAATATATTTTACTTGTTGCTCGAAAAAAATAATAGATATTCTCAAGAGAAAATATGCTTTAAATAAAACCTCAAAAAAGACGGTATCAATATGATCATTGCTATATCTCTTATAGGGAAAACTTGCCATAAGCACATTTATTAATTGCCTCCATAAACCATAAAAAAGTAATTAAGACAATAGCACTTATTGCATACAAATTTTGATTAAGAGGTTGATTATTTATTATTATTAATTTTATTATTTATTTCCATTTACGCAAAAGAAACCCAAAAATCCCAGAAAACCCAGAAACCAATAAATATTTCCGTTTCAATTGTAGATTACAATTTTCGTATAAATTTTAAGTTTTTTGGGAAGTTTTATAAACTTTAGAGAGCGATTGGAACCGAATTCCCAACAGTCTCATTGATCTATGCATCATACTTTTACCCTCTAATGGAATTTCTTATCGCAAAAATGCAATTAATTTTATCAAGCTTTATAGCAATTCTAGATCAAAATATCAGCCTTGGTTTTATGGTTTTATATATGAAACTCTCCGCAGGACATGTATACTCCTCCTTATCGTCTATAAATCGGTCAAAACTCTGGAAGACTTCTTTCTTGTCGTTTAATCATTGCTAGACAAAGGACAAACCATTTGGCCGATGATTTATGGGGTCGATCGCTGGCGACAGGTGTCCAAACAGTAAAAATTAAATTAAATAAACATGAAATGAAGCCATGCAAAGCAAAGACAGCGGCAACGGGGAAATAATGACAACAGAACTCGGTCCAAATTGCATAAATCAGGCAGCCGATCGCGCCCATTATATAATGCCCAATTGGGTTTCGGGTGCAGCCACCGCCTCCGAGCGGAATCGAGTTTATTTTGGACAGCCAACTGGAACCGGAGCAGCGCTGTCATAAATAAAATTGTCAATGCTCAACTTGGAGCGAGTGCTCCAGATTCCGGTGGATTCCCCTGCAGTTGCTGCAGCTGCCGTTGGAATTAAAACATTTCGTAAATGATGGGCAAATGTTGAGGTGGTTGTGCAAGGCCCGCCCAGCCACTTAAGCAGAGCTCGTTAATTGGCAGACGGGAAATAAACTCTGTTCGGGAGCCTAAATGGGACAGAACAACAAGACGGATGGATGGATGGATGGTATGGGTATTCCAGGTGGAGGCCATCACCGACAGGTAGAGCAAACAAACCAGCTAGCGAGCAAACAAACAAACAGCAAAAGGTGTCAACGCCCACACCTGGGAACAGGAGTCACGGATGGAAATATGGAGCTAGAAGCCAAGAACTGTCAGCTTGGGGCAGGAGCAGGAGCTGGAAAAGTTGCTGTCACTGCACTCAAATTAAATTACTCGGCATGGCGACAACGAGTTGGGGTTAAATTCCTGATGACAGGCACTGTGGTTCCAGGGAAAACTGATTTTTAGGCTTGAATGTCCCAACAAAAAAAATTAAAATATAGGAAATCTAACAAATATACTCTGAAAACTAGGTTAATTATATAGAATTTTCAATATTTCGTTACTCAGAATCAACTTAAAACAAAGGAACTGTTATCAGCCCTCAATTATTTGTAATACGCTCTTCCTCTAGTACATATTGTGCATATTGCACCAATTAAAATGAATTTATTAGCTCAGCGTTATCAGTCAATTAAAATTAATAATTCCCCTGGCATTGCAAATGGGTTCAAATCCCCTCGAGCAACTGGAATTCCAGTCAAAACACAGCTGAAGCCGCAACAAAGTATGTCTAAGTAGAGCAGCAGCAGCAGCTCTTTCCGGTTTTCCCCAGCCGATTCGGAACCAATGTAGGATGGCCCATGGAGGATGACTGCGATTGGGCCTGACACCTGTCATGGGGCATGCCGCCGCCGGGTGATTCGGCCTTTGTCAGATCGCTTTTCACGCCCCGCGGAGATGGCAACCACGAGCCGCCGAGCGTGGCTTTGTTTATACATATTTATGTGGAAATAATGCTTACTGGCAGCGAATGCACAATGGGTCTGACTGTTTATTTACTCTTTCTCCCCCATTCACACTGATATCAATATCGGCGGCGGGGGCTCTGGGCTTTGAATGTCATTTATATGGAAACCCTTGCTGACTTACTGCTTTTTATTTACCAAAAAGTGTTTCATTATGTACTCGCTCACAATATTTATTTTTATTTTATTTTCGCCGCTTATCGTGTGCGCAGTGGTCTATTGCGATTTCCACTTTCTGACTTTGGCATTGCTTTGCGTTTGCTTTCAGCTCAATTAAATATCACGGAATCATCCGCCGACGAACTTTCATAACTCGAATAGACATTTTCTTATATAAAATGCAAATTTATATGCAAGTACCGGAAAAAGTAAGAATTAAAGCTCAGTTAGTGGGTTTTGAGATACAATTTGAGCAAATATAAAAGAAAAACTACTTTGTTTCTGACTTTTCAGAGAAATTCAAGAATTAAGGAAGGCTATGAAACAAAATAATGTTTACTTACCAATTAAAATAGTGAAAAATATAACAAGTAATTAAATGCAAAGTATTTAATCAAAAAATGAATAAGCAAACTTTCGAAAATAATCAACAAAAAAACTGTTAAAAGGGCAATAATGTAGATTAATTGCTCATTTATTTATTTATCCATAGAACTGCCGTTCTTCCAAATAATTTCCTTTCAACATCAATATTTTCCCATTTAAAAAACATTAATTAAAACCTACTCCAATGCCTGGGTTTTGGAGCCACTAAACCCCTAGTGCCCGTCAAACTGCAAGTGGGAGGGAAACTCCCTCAGCGGGTGGGTGGTAATGTCACAGAGTCGGTGAGCGGGTGTATGGGTGTGTGTGCATGTGTTTGGGGTGTCGCATTGAGGAAAACGGAAGCCGGCGGCACAAACATAAAAGTAAAGACCAAAAACAAAACGTCGGCGCTGGGGATGGGGATGGGATGCACTCATCTGCATCTGCATTTGTTTTTGTTTTTGTTCATGCGTTGCTCAAAACAAAGGACGGATAAAGCGCGAAGGAGGAGTGGGAACAGGAACAGGGGGGAGAGCAAAAGAGAGCGAGGATTACTCACCGTTGAGGTCCTTGGTTAATTGCGAGCGCGTCGACATTTTGTCTTCCGAAATTCTCTGGCGAAAGTGGCGAAAATGAAGTCAAACAGGAATAACCAGGAGAAAAGGGCCAACGAATTTGGCTCAAAGCAGCCGCCGCTCCCCCGCTGCCACCGTTGCTGCTCTTCTTTTTGTTGTTGTTGTTATTTGCGCTGCTGCCGCTTCTGCTGCTGTTTTCAGTATTGTTGTTGTGGTGTTTGCCCTTGTTGTTGGTGGTGGTGGTGGTTGGATTTCAATCCTGATGACACGCCTTGCAGCCCGAAACTGGATTTTTGAGCTGCTCCCGCACTGAAAATCGCCGCTGGGACATTCCGCTTCTTTTCGCCACTTTTTTTTTTTAAATCAACTTTTATTTTCTCTTTGGCCGAATTTTATTCACACCATTTTTGCACACACACGCACGATTTTCGTTTCGGTTTTTCACGCGTTTCCACCCTCGTCGCGGGGTCGGAAAACTCGGAAAAGTCGCACTCTCGCCGAGACGCCGCGCACAGACAGCCGTTGGATTTGTCCCCCAGCACTTTGCCTTTAACCTTGCGGCCCCAACGCTGCGAATTTGTCGTTGGTTAGGCCCCGCGTTCCGCTCAGCACTTAACACTCTTGAGCCCAAATCGGCCAAATCGGCGAGCGCACCTTTAATTAATAACTAAAGATAGTCCGGCCTCTAGTTTGTGAAGTGAGTGAATGTTGCATTGACGAAAACCAGAAATCCATAAGCAAAACGCGTTAGGCCCTTTTGTTGATAAACACAACAAAAATGCAGAGTGACCAGCATGGGATAATGTAATTTGGACCTATGTTAACTTACAGATTGTCGAATAGTCTGGCAGCGCCGGATATAGCTGAAGAAGAAGAAGCACACAATAACACAATAAAACGCAAAAAGGAAAACTCCAGAAAAAAAACAAAAAGAAATCAACAAACAATGGATGCTAAACGCGAGAGAAAGTCGTCTTTGGTATGAAGAGTGAGACCTAATTAACAGAAGAAAGAAAACCCTGATAGAAGTCCGATTTTCAGGCCCCACTGTCACCGTGCCCCATTCCGGACATCACCGATGACGACCTGGTTAGCATCTCCGTGCGGGACCTCAACCGGACCCTCAAGATGCGCGGCCTGAACCGCGAGGAGATTGTGCGGATGAAGCAGCGGCGGCGCACGCTGAAGAACCGGGGCTATGCCGCCAGCTGCCGCATCAAGCGAATCGAGCAGAAGGACGAGCTGGAAAACAAGAAGTCGTACGAATGGACGGAGTTGGAACAGATGCACGAGGACAACGAGCAGATCCGCCGCGAGGTGGGCAACTGGAAGAACAAGTACAAGGCCCTGCTGCAGTTTGCCATCCAGAACGAGATCCCTATTCCAAGCGAGCTGGAGGGCAACTGATTCCATCTGATCCGCCTGTCACCCTGTCACATTCCTGTTCCAGACAAAATCAAAATAAACCTAAATACAAGAAAATCAGGAGAGGTTGTTTTTTGTAAAATTGAATTGGAAATTATTTTATATTAGGTTTGAGTAAATATATGTCCTTGGGATACAAATAATTATTTAGGAAAAAATTTTATTTATTTTACAATATTTTATATACATATTTATAAGGGTTTACCGATTCATCGATGTTCAAGAAAATTAAAAAACATCGATAGTATCGATAGTGCCATCGATAATAATCATAATAATTGAAATTTAAAAGCAAAGAAATCATTTTCGGGATTTATAAAAACTAAATTAAATAATTTTTACAATGTAGATTTTTGAATATCCAATATCGCCTTTTTTTATTAATTTTCCCAGCTGTGCATTTTTTCCGTCATCCTTCAGCCCGTTAATCATTTATAAAATTCATTATTTCTCATTAATAACGGGGATAAACAGTTATATGAAGCAAATATCATATACAAAGAATTTATTAATTTGTATTTCAATCGCCACTTTGCTAATAAAAGGGAAGCTTGTAGCTAAAAGCTCTTTTAATGTAGCGTGACGCCAAATAGGGGTTATGGGGTTAAGGTGAAAGTCTCTTATCAACGGATTCTTGGAATTCCGCGATGCTTCCAAAGGAGCGTTTGGTCTAAGTTGATATTAATAAGAGCTATTTATAAAAATGACCACACACTGCGTATATATTTTCCAAGAAGCAGTACCTACTATACATAGCAGCATATATAAACTGCAAAAAATGCCCTCCAAATGGCACTATTAAAAATAAATATAGCTACAATGTCAAGAAGACCCCCAGTTTCAGTACGATCAATGTGAAGTTTGCTAAATGTCATTGTCTGCCTGGCAAATAAAATATGCCGAACTGTTGCAAGTGAAGTCCCACATTCTGTTATTAATAAGATTGACGCAGTTTTCCGTGTGGTTTTCATCGTTTGGTTATTTTTCTCTCCACTCTAAAAATGCTGCTGGTTTGCCAGAGGCCACAGATACGAAGTGTTTTTCTGTCTTCTGATCATTAATACCCAGCCAGTACCACGTATCCCATTTAAGTTTTATAGTAACGGCATTAAATTCATGTTCATTTTGAAAGGATGCTAAGAATCCTCCCATATCGTGACACCTTCTATTTGCTGTCTCCCAATCCGCATTTTCATTTACTATTCGGAAATACCTCGTTCCGATTCGCTTGAAACCTAATGGTGCGATTTCCGTCTTGGCATCATCTATCTTCTTCGATACTGCCTGAAGACTATTTTCAATTTTCTTAAGAACGGCCTGAAGACTTTCTTCCAGTTTCGCCTCCACCTTCGTTAGTACCGCTCCTAGCTTAGCTTCCACACTTTGTAGACGGTCTTCCAGCTTAGCATCTATTTCTTGCAGCTTAGCCTTCACCTCCTGAAGTTGGTCTTGAAACTTAGCCGGGTCTTGGATGTCTGTGCGGCAGTAGCTCTCATCCTGATTGGTATCCGGCTCGTCCACTAAGCACACAAAGGCAGACAGGGAATCCTCTGTCCAGGATACGTGGCACAAACTGCAAGCAGCCAATGTCCAAAGGAGGTAGCTTCCGAAGTTGTTCATCCTTAAACTGGGAAAGAGTTGAAAACCGTGGTAGGAGAATGTTTCTGGGGAACTGATTCCCGAATTATTGGAAGACTTTCGAAGAGGCATCTAACTTCGGCGTGGATTGATAAGAGCTATGTACATATACATATGTATATAAAGATTACGCCACTCTGTGCTTATATACTTTATATACGTTATATACTTTTTCCCAAATTCTGTATGAGAATTAAGCTCGTATTTAGACAACAAAAAATAAACATTAAATTAAGAACTATTTTGAATTATTTAAGAGCAATTTAAAACAAGTAAGAAAGCTACAGTCGAGTGAGCTCGACTGTGAGATACCCGCTACCCATACTTAAACCAGAAAAGCGTCAGGACGCCAGAAAAAACAGTTAATACAATTTTAACATAACGGACAAATGCAAATGCAAGTGTAATATAATCACATGCATACAAAAATACATACACGTGTATCTATGTGTGTAAAAACGCGTTATTATTGCATTTAAGCGGCTAATCATTTTTACCATTTATTAAAATTGCTTCTCGAATATCTTATAAGATTCTTTTCCGAACACAACCAAGAACGGATAAGAATATTTAGTTGGTCTAATTGGTCAACCAAATGAGGCATGCTGCCAGCAGCCGTTTGTGGCCATACAAAATTATTTCTTTAATAACTTCGACAATTTTTATCTGATCGCAACCAAATTTTCAGGAATCACACAGACTATAGTTCTTAATATACATACCGCGACTCTAGCTTTAAATATATACGCTTGATACGCTTTTTTATGATTTGCGGGGGCGGAAGTGGGCGTGGCAAAAATTTGAAATAAACTTGATCTGCGTGCAAGCATAAGAAATACTGTCGAAAAAAAATTAGAGCTCTATCTCTTATAGTCTCTGAGATCCAGTGTTTCATACGGACAGACGGACAGACAGACAGACAGACAGACAGACAGACAGACAGACAGACAGACAGACAGACGGACACGGCTAGATCGACTCGGCTGTTGATCCTGATCAAGAATATATATAGTTTATAGGGTCGGAAATGCTTCCTTCTACCTGTTACATACATTTCCTGCCGGCACAAAGTTATAATACCCTTATACCCTATGGGTAGCGGGTATAAAAATTAGTGGCTTTTGGTTTTATGCCATCGGCTGATGTTCTAAAAATTGTTTAAAAAAAATATATATAACACATACAAATATATATTATTATTAATAATTTGTTATACTTCAAAGTCAATATGCACATTTATTAGCCTAAAAGAAAAAAAGCTTTAAATATTAACATTTATATTTTTTTACCAATTTCCAATTCAATGGAATAATCCATCTGTAAGACTTCGCTTCCCTAAGTTATTTATTTTTTTTTTAACAAATGAAATACAAATGCTGCCAATACCCGCTTAATGCGAATATGCCTTGTTTTTGGATAATTTATTCATTAACTATTATATGATGCATCATTTTTAAATTTTAATTTGTTTTTGTATTTTCCTTTTTTTGAATTTTGCTTTTGGCGGACTTTTGCTCAGCTCCATTGGTATTGACACTTGATGGGTTGTAATAATAAGGTTATCGATTATAAAATATACTAATCATGGCATTCATATTTATTTATATTAATAAATCAATCCATCAATTAATCTTTAAAATCAATAAAAAAAAATCCTTATTTGCAACTGGGAAACTGAATTAAATAACTATGAGAAATACGTATTAAAAAAATAATAATTATTTCCTTTTAAAATCGGTGTGACCCAAGTCGCATTACAAAAGAAATCCGAACAAAATAACACATACAGCTGTCTCTTTCTAGGTCCTAATGAAGTCTCTATGAAAACTGCATTACTGATTTCAAGTTTCAAGCCGCCAGAATGGCCAATGTGCGCTGTTTACAAAAACTGATTCGCCTGCAGAAGCTCCTGCTGCCCCTTAGTAAGTAGAGCAAGACCCCCAATACACCTGTTAGCTTCATGATACCTTTCTGCGGGCGTTACGAAAGAGAGCCTTCAACAAGAATCAGCTGTTCGATCGACTAGTGTGCGCCTGTGAGTGGGAAAGGGGAGAGGGGAGAAAAGTTAAAAGCCAAATGCCGGCGGCCGTCATAAACTTTTCACTATTTTCCCCCAAAAATTATTCAATTTTGAGAAGTGAAACATAAAAAGGGAGTGAAAAACGAGAACAGAATATGCTGGAGCAGGATATGGAGTTGGATGTGGAGGTGGAGGCGCCGGCAGCGGATCCCGGCGAGGCGGGCAATCTGCTAAAGCTCATCAAGCGGTTGCTGCTGGAGAAGGCCTACGACGGAGTGCGGATGCTCTTCAACAGTCCCCAGGAGGCGGAGCGGAATAGCCGGCACCTGCCTTTGATAGCCATGGACCTGTTCCACGATGTGTGCGCCCCGAACCTTACGGACGACGTGAACTGCGAGGAGTCGGAGCTGTTCGACTGCGCGGACGAGCTGCTCAAGCTGTTGGCCAAGTACGCTCCGCTGCAGGAGCTAATGCTGGAGCTGATGGAGGCCGTGGGGGAGAGCAGCAGCATTAGTGTGTTCGGGGCCTATCTGCGCGGCCTGCAGGTGCTCATCCAGCGACAAGGACGCAACAAGCCTCAGGCGGTGGAGTGGTGCCTGCACAGTGTGTACAGCCGGCTGCAGGAGCTGCCATTGCCGGAATACCTGAGCGAGGGCTACGACGAGGCCCAGGCCAAACTATTAGAGCAGGAGGAGGACGTGGAGGACCTGCTGGCCCACTACATCACCGTGGGGCTGTTTCGCACACCCATTGTTACGGAAATCCTTGAGCAGGATATGCGCCCGGCTGATCAAAACTTCAGGAACTGTGGACTGAACCGCCGCAACGTCTTCGCCTGCTTCTTTATCCAACTACTGGGCCGTCCGCTGGCGCTGCTGGAAATGAGCTCCGTAAAGGAGTGCATGACGCGCACCTATGTCCAACAGGTGGTGGAAGGCTTCACTAAGGACGCCAGCCAGTGCCTGGGCGATCCTTTTTATCTCCTCAATTTGGTGGAGCAGCGCGCCAGGTGGCAGAGGAAACTGGATGCCTCCAAGGGGGTCTACGAAATGAGCAGCCGTAACGTATTTTTAATCGAGGAGAAGCTGCCACTGCACGCCCTGGCCATGTACTATCACTCACTCTTCGTGGGAAACCAATTGCCGCCCACAGCGCCCAAGATATATGCACCGCTGTTTCTATTTGAATCGATTGTCTACCTGGCAGAAGTCCTGCTCAAGCAGCAGGAGCCGCCGCTGCAGTATTGCGGTCTTCGACTGGTGGAGTATCTGCTGACCACCCTGGGAGACCCCGTTCCGTACGCCTCACTGCAGCTGGACGTGCACAAGCGCTTTTTCGAGGCACTGTGCAAGATTGTTGGCTACTCGCCACAGGTCTCGCTCCGCCAGTTGGGAATCCATGTGCTCCGGCAATACGTGCTGGCCTTTGAGGACCAAGGAAAGTATTTGATCATTAAGAACCTGCTGGAGACCCAGCAACACGATGGACTGATGGGCTACCTGGCCGGAATGTACAAGGATCTGGTGCACGAGGCGTTGCTTGCATCCGCCACAATGCCTGAAGTCTACAGCGGCAAGCTGTTTCAGGAGATGCTGCTGCTGTGCGTCTGCGTGCTGCCCGACGATGTGAAATCCGATCTGCTGCTGCACTCGGATCGCCTGTGTAATGCTCTCAATATCGTGAGATACTTTGCGCTGAAGGACAAGCAAGATGTGACTGGGTTCTGGCAGGCTCTGCCGGAGATTGAGCGAAGATTCCTGACTCCGCTTGGAAAGGCACTGGACTTTTCCATGGCCCACTACAAGGCGTACAAGGAGCGTGTGGAGAACGGACAGAGTGCCTCGGACGATGCTCTAATGCAGCGTCAGCTCAATATGCTGGCGGTTAACATTACCAACAGTGGAATGGCTGCGAAAGATGGGGACAACAATCTGCCCGACATTGGCACCAAGGAGAAGCTCGAGGTGCTGGCCAGCTCAATCACAGGACTGGAGTCGCTGCTGGCTCTGTACCTGCGGGCCAACGAATGCATTGAACAGTCCGCCCGCCAGCGCCGCATCATACCGCCCATCCCCCAGGCTTTGGAAGCTTAACTCATATTTGTCCATTTTTTTTTCATAACAAAAGCAAAAGATTAGCGTAAACTTTGTGTGTAAACAGAACCAGAACAGAAATCGAAATCTAAACGAAAACGAAACTGAATTCAAAATCTGGTCTATGTGCTTTGGGGGCTTCTTGGCTGGGGGCGATAATTAACCGGCTAATTGAGCCAGTTTGTGGGGTGCTAATGAGTGGGTTTTTGCATTCCGATATTGCGGGAAGTATCTTGGATGCATATATCAGAACTTGGCACTTAACACTTAAAAAATACTCCAGCACGTAGCAGATATTGTAAACAAAGCAGTAATCGTTCTAATCCCCCAGTTCCTTGTCTTTTCTATAATGATTCTTATTATTTTCAGATGCACAAAGTCCCCGAAAACTTGCTTCCCTGCAGCCCAGACCGCTTACCTTCCTGCTGGCAAGGAGGACCTATGCCAATGATGAAAAGAAAACCACCAATCTAGATGACTTTCGGGCACGCGAAGAGCAGCGAGAGAAAGAACGGGATGCCGCCGATGAGGCGGCGGCTAAAGCCGCACAAAATGAGGCTGGCAGAGGTGCTAGAACAGGAACAGGAGCAAGTGGACAAAAGGATGATGCCAAGCAGGCTAAAGTCAATGCCATTAGAGTAAAGATTCTGGACGCTGCCCTGCAGCATGTTCCACAGCATGGCTGGTCCAAACAGGCCATTGTCCAGGGCGCCGAGGACAGTGGCTATCCCAGCGTGATACACGGCATGTTTCCTGAAGGTGGCTTTGCCCTGGTTTCCCACTTTAATGGCAAGTGCAATGCCCAACTGGTGGCGAGCCTAGAGCAAAAAACAGATGGCGGTAAGCTGGAGGTGGGCAATCCTCTGGACTTTCTGGTGGAAGCGGTACGCGAGCGCCTAGAGATGGTTATCCCCTATAAGGCGCAGTGGTCGCAGGCGATGGGTTTGATAGCGCAACCGCAACATGCGCCCACAGCTTTGGCCCAGGTCTTGACTTTAGTCGATGACATCTGCTACTACTCTGGGGATCGATCCGTTGATGTGAGTTTTTTATTTTACTCCTAGAAAGTAATCCATTTTAACAAAATACAATTTCAGTTTGGTTGGTACACAAGACGCGTGGGTTTGGCGACCATCATGAAGATGACTGAGCTGTACTTCCTGCAGGATACCTCTCAGGGACACGCCCAGACCTGGGAGTTCCTGAAGAACCGCATGGACGAGGCGGTACAGCTGCAGATGATGCTTTCGCAAACAGAGGGCATGACGCACACGTTCCAGCGTTCCTTCAACTCGGCGTTTATAACGGTGAGGCACCCGCTAACTGAACAATAATTCGATTAATGACTCATCCTGGCTTAAATTCTATATATTTGACAGGCGCGTAATATACTCGGTCTGGGTCATAACCGTAACTAGCAAGGAAGCTAAGGGATTTTATGATCCATTACCTCTAGCAAGCCGCATGCAGTCCAAAGATGAATAATTCAGGTGGGAGAGACCCACCTAAAGATCTACACTTATGTTTAAACGCCCTATGTATATACTGTGCATAAAGGTAAACCTTTGTATGAGAAATTGTTTATTATATTTCGGGGATTTACTGGCATTTCATATTAAAAGATTTGCTTTACGAATCTTAAAGGCGAGCTTCAAAGCTATTTCCAAACTGAAATGAGGAAAACCCGTGCCCTCTTAGCGTTTGAACTTGTTTATTTGCTAGTTTTATTATCGCACTCTTTAATGTTTAGCTTTGTTTGGTTAATGACTTACTGAGCACTTAGGGTTCGGGTTGACCTTAGCGCTTCATAGGTGACAGTTTTAACGTTTAACAAGTGATTTTTAACAGCTACAATTTCCCGGAATGAAGCCACGATAAACAAAGTAAACAGCTAATGGGGTTTAATTGACTCAGCAGCGACTTTCTAATAAAAATAATTATATTTTCGTGTACTTATTCATCAAATACTAAAACCACAAAAACATAGATCAGAAATTGTTGTCTTGCCAACAATAATTTACGGACCCCAGAGAGCCATCGATGGCTAGTCAAACTCTTCCAAACTTTTGCAAACTTGGATCAGTTGGCATAACCATCGACTGGCTATCTGTCGGCTAACGATTTGTCCCGAATTAACCTCTTTTGCGCGCTTCCCCCACGCATATCGGCGCCAAACATATCCCCATAATGTATCTCGTTTTGCACGGACGCCTTCGCCTCTTTCAGTTCCCCAAGCTCCTGCTGCTTATCCAAGGTTTTGTAGTTGAGCACTCTAAGCTTGCCAATTTGGTTATCCGGGAGCATTCGGTCGACGATCGAGTGGCGGGTGCGCCAAGTGGAGCTCTTCCTTATGTCAAAAGGCTCATAGAAGAGCCTCGGCATCTCAACATGCAGGCGGGCAGGGGGCGGTTTGGTCACCGTCTGCTCTGTGAACGATGTAGTAGACAACGCCGCTAGTGATACCAGCTTCTTCTTGTTGCCTTTCTTGCGCCGCTTTATCTTCGGCTTTTTGTTTTCTTTCTTGTGGGTCTCGGGCTGGGGTTTGCTTCGAAAAATTATATTATTTATTGTTACCTCTTGGATTTGATTTTTGGAAGGTCTACAGCCGCGTGACGAATGTTTCTTAGATTTGTTGGGATCCACCACCTCTGAATAGAGTTTGGATATGTTTTTTACCGGCCAAAGCGACTTTTCCGAAGTTAACTTGCCGAATGAAGAGTTCAAGTCTAGGTCGTGGAGGGCTCTCAGGAGTTGCGGAATGGACACCACATGGCTGTTCCCAAACAATTCCCTCAGCAGACGCACTAGTTCATTCTGTTCACCCAACATGCAGAGTATTTCTTCTCGATCCTCGCCATTTGCGTACCATTTAAATCTGTTGTTCAGCCGCCTCAACCTAGAGATATAATCCTGCAACATGCGAAGTAGTTTGCCAAGTGTGTCTGGTGCCATGGGATTGGACAGGAAGCCGGCGGCGTTAAAAAGTGATCCTCTGTTACAGAAGAGATCCTGCTCCGGGAAGTCACTCCGCGGCACCCGAAGACATTTACGTTCTTGAGATATCATCAGAATTTTCTCATAGTTGGCGTATAGCAAAAGTAGCACCGCGTAATGAGCTGCTTCTGGAGATCGATTCATTTTCTTAGCCAAGGCATAGATCACCCGGCGATTGACCTGCAGCCATCGCGTTGGCAAGGTGTCACAAGGATCAGACGGGGGATCCACAGGCTTGGTCATCAGAAAGGGATTCTCGTCAGAGGGCCGAACGCTGGGCGGGCAACAGCTGGAGATGGTGCGCACCGGGCAATGGGGACAGCTGTATGGGATTGGGGGACATGGTGTCCGGCGCAGGCGGCAGCAATGGATGCACATTGGAAGCACTTAAAACAGCTGAGACGTGTTCAAATTTAGAATTTTCAATGGAATGAGCTACACCTTCGCCGGTAGGTACGTACTTCTTGCAATGTCTACTGTTGTTGCTAAAAAAATGATTATTTCGAGGAGCAAAAACGATGACACAAACAGCACAGCCACAGCTAAGGCATTCGAATTGGATCT
Organism: Drosophila anomelani; assembly: GCA_035045905.1. Lineage (NCBI taxonomy): Eukaryota > Metazoa > Arthropoda > Insecta > Diptera > Drosophilidae > Drosophila > Drosophila anomelani. The sequence goes on from JAWNOO010000032.1 coordinate 13,332,750, forward strand.
CTCTCGTCTCCAGGATTCCTAAATCCCTTCGCTTCAAGAGGGCCTTCAAAATCATGACTTTTGTTTAATCCTTTCTTAATTATCTTGAAAACCCTCACCGAAAAATAATTAATCATAAAAAAAGCGAATTATTTACTTAAAACTAACTTTACTATTTATTTCCAGGCAAACTTTATGTAGCTGCTTCTAAGCTTTGTCTGAATTGTGTCTCGATTTCTAGGATATCTTTTGCGGTCCAACAATTTTTTACATAACTATCTTGTATTGCACTTAAAATGTTCATCTGGACAACGCCCTCATTGCAGAGGCTCCAAGTAGGGCTCCTCCTCGGAAGACATCGGTTCCACTTTGCTAAGAAGAAGGAAGGGTTCACTTTAAGGACTCCATTTAGACTTAAACTCACCAGGATTCCATTTTGGCTTGCAGTTGCTTTAGCCTCTGCGGCATATCATTGGTGGCCGCAATCATTGCACCCAGTTTATCCTTGAGGCCGGTAAAAGTCGGTCTGTGCGAGGGAACGGAGCACCAGCAGCTTTCCATTAAAGCGAACCTGAAACATAAGCAGATGGATGAGTATAGATCGGTAATTGGCATTTATAACACTTTTTTGTTAAGCATTTGATTTGATTTTTAATTCTAGGACTCACATTTCATTGGTGCATCCCTCAGGTCGCTTCATCCTGTGACCCTGCCGCAGCAGCTGTAGCAAATCGCTGGGTGACACCGATGGATAGGGCATCCCGCCGAGCGTGGTGATTTCGTAAAGCAAGACACCAAAAGACCAGCTTAAAAGGATAAATTATAATCTAAGTTTTGAGCAGAAAATAATGTCATAACAACACTTACACATCGCTCTGGCTGGTGTACACCTGGTGGGTGAGGGATTCCAGGGCCAGCCATTTGATGGGCAGCTTGCCACTGCCTCCGGATTTTCGGTAGACATTTTCATGGTAAACATCGCGACTCAACCTGTATAGAAGGAAAATGTTAGGAATTTGGTTTATTGCGAGCCACAAAAACACTTACCCAAAGTCTGCAATTTTAATGCTGCGATCCACGGAGATCAGCACATTTCGGGCAGCCAAATCACGATGCACCACCTTGTTTTGGGCCAGAAACTCCTGAAAAAAGTGGGTAAAGTATTGTAATTTTTATTGTTTTAAATAATATTATTAATTTACCATTCCCACCGCCACTTGCTGGGCAATGTCCAGTAAATCCGCATATTTTAGTGGAACTCTGGGCTTGGCTTCTATGCTGTTGAGAGAATCAAAGTATTCCTTGTTTTCAAAGGTTCGACTCTTGCTCTCTAGCTTTTCACTCGATTCCTTCTTTGTCTCCGGGCATTGCTCTACTTTTGAGTCATTCTTCGCCGCCTCTACAACTTTCTGATTATGATAAGAACCGATATTCTCAATATCCTCTAGTCCGTATCCCTTATTATCTGCTGCATTTGTGATACGAGTGAGTGTATAGGTCTCCACTCGGCTGCTGTTGTGCGTCTGATCCGCCTCACTTTCCTCCTCGTGCACAGTGGACAACATGGAGCCATTAATGTCTTCTATCCGATCGTGAATAGAAGCACGATTAGGTCGCTGTAGCCGCCGCTTCTCCGTATTCTGGTCGAGATTATGCTTGAGGCCAACTACACAGCGCTCTTGCCGGAATTTCCACTCCTCTCTTAATTATATAGGATTATGTTATGTAGATTTTTATTTTCAAATTATTTAATAGTTTGACTTACCTCAGAAAGTTCTGGAGGCTACCCAGGCTGCAGTATTCAATGAGCAACATCATCCGGTTGCTGCAGCGTGTGGAATAGCCTACGATGCCCACAATATTCGGATGCTTGCCCACTGCCTTTAGCATTTGGATTTCGCACTTGAAAGCATACACATCCTCGTCATTGGGTTCATCTGGGAAATTTTATTTATGTAATTAATTTTAATTATTTTAATTTGTATTCTGCAGAAATAGAGCTACTTACCTTTTAGTAACTTGACGGCTACCTGTCGCTTTTTGTAGACTCCGCGTCGCACCAAACCAAAGGCGCCCTCGCCCAGAACATCCTGCAGGAGGACCGATCGCGGCTCCACTTCCAGTTCGTCTGTAAAGTCCATGCTCTCGTTGCCGGACAGCGTCACCAGCAGACCACTACTGTCCTTCAGCGAGAGGTGGAAATCACTGGCCTTTGCCTCCTTGGCCTCCATTTCAAAATCCTGGCAATCCGATCGATTCCGTCTGCAACAGGTCAGGGAGCACAGCATTAAAATGCAGAAGATGGGCACAATGATGAAGAGTATTAGCTTCACCAGGTTGCCCTCTGTTTGGGAAAGAGAATTAATGTAATTTTATGTATAGCCTTCTCCTTGGTACTCACCACTCAACCAGGCATCCCGTGGCGCCTTGTCCAGGGTCAGTGCACTGAAACTCTTGCCGCCCTGCGACACAGCCCACAAATACACCTCGAAGTGAGCGCCTAAGATCTGGATTTTGGGTACAATGAAGTGGGTGGTGCTCTTGTCCAGCGTAAAGTTAACTTCCTTGCTGCCCAGAAACAAATCGAAAATGCGAAGTGTGTAGTTGTCCGGCAGAAGACTGGGCCGCGACCAGCTGATATTCAGGGCCAACATATTTCGTCCAAACTGATCCTGGATGACGCTTAGATTCTCAGGCTTGTGGGGAGCTATAAGGGCATTTACTAGTTTAAGTTTGAATCAAGAAATCAAGTAGGACTCACCGCAAAGTGTGTAGTTAAGGGGATACCAATCCAAACAACTGGGTGCCTCTACTGTGAGCCACTCCACTTCGCTCTCCAATCGATTTAATATATTCACCGTTCTCACGCCCACCACATAGGTTTTGTCGAATTCTATATTGTCCAATGTGTGCCTGTACAGCTTCCGTAGCTGAAGATATTGTTTAGGTTATTATCTATGATTTGGGAGATATTTTTAGACTTACATCTCGGAACTCCACCTGCCGTGGTTCATCCATATTCACGGTATTGGTTGAGTAGGACATCAAATCGAAGTAGCAATTGCGCTCTGGAATAAGTAAGACGTAAAAGCTTATAAATCTCTTCTAGAATTCATAACCAGTATAGGATCAATACCCGCTGAAGGCTGCCACTCAATCTCAGCAGCTATTCGATAGGTCTCATTCTTCTGTGGCACAAATCCTCGCAGGCTTACATATCCCATTCTGCTGGGTTGGTAGCCACGTTGCAAGGTTACAAAGCTCTGCTCCCGGACTATTAAGGAATAGCTACCATCTCCATGCACTGCCAGAGCAGTTATATTGTGGCTGGAATTAGACTCCAAGTGGGACAGGATAATAAAGTTTTCGTCGGACTAAAAAATATTTAAAATGAAGTTATTAATCTTTAATATCTTAACGAATTCCCTACCAAGTAAAGTTTCGTCTCTGTTATTTTGTCTTTAGCCACCTTGATGATGTAGGTGGCATTAGGGGCTGTCTCGTTCCCTCCGCTATGCTGGATCCAATCTATATGGAAAACTATCTGCGACTCCGTGCGACACAGCATTTGCAGCTGAAAGTTTTCCTGTACTTTGCGTAGGGGTCCAGGAGCAGTTCCATTCGTCTTGCAGTCATTGTAACAGCCTCGAAAGTCCTGCCATGAAAAAGGATAATTTAGTAGAAATAAAGCCACATTTTTGAAGATTTGAAGCTCATATTATTGTTTATATTTAAATTCCATAAAAACTATCGGCACTGCCGCATGAAGCCCCTACCTGGTTGCCCGTTTCCAGACAATTCTGGGTGCAGGCGGTCACATTGAGCAGGGTATTGTCGTGGGAGATTTGCTGCATAAGCAGGACTTCACCTTTATTAGTGCCCAGGAAGAACCAGAAGAGAAATGCATATTTGCCATAAAAAATAAGCATTTTGGTTTCCTGTTCACAAATTAGGTTTCTTTATGCTTTTGTTTGCAGACAAAATATTTGTTTTGCTTTTCAAGCCTGCTTTCCTCGGTTTATTGCACTATTGTCATGCACTTTGATACACCAATTTATTGCACTTATTTACTAATATTTTTTTAAAGAAAATTGATTAAAATCTGGAAGCCTCGGGCAAGATCAGTGATCAATAGCAACCGCTGCTCTCGGTTTATCTGAGCAAACTGCGACCCAAAATGTGACAGAGGAAACCGATTAAAAGGGAATGAAGAAAAACGGTGGACTTGTTGAATATATTTTGTGCTTTTTGTTTTTATTTTGTTTTTCACTTCTTCGACGGGGTTTACCCTCCCATGCAGTGGAGTGGATTGGACTAGGGGTCATTTGAAATGCAAAAATCGGCACTTCGTCATCGTAGCGCCAAGGAGGATTTCGAAATTCATTGGCACTATAGAAAATATGATAATAAATAAAGGGTACTGGAAATAAATCCCAAAATTTTGGGGTGTTAATTCATAATGAAATAACCCGTAATATATCGTTATTAAATAACCCCCAAAAAATTAAATAAATCCCGAAAGCTAACAAAGTGGCAAAAAGGATTTAACCAAATGTGGCCCCAAAAACAAAGTATATAAAATAGGTCAATTACATTTTTCAATAATAATATATTTTACTTATAACTTTACTAAAAATCCTAATTTCCGCTATATTTTATTATTTTCTCAACAAATTAAATACCACCCCAAATTCCATCTAGAATTGTTGTTGTTTTATTCCATACAACATTTTTGGGAGTTATGCTGTTTTTTGTTATTAATATTTTTTAATTGAATTATTTCATTGGGGACTTATTTCCCAGAATTATAATGGGTTCTGGAAATAAGTCCCCAAAGTAATAAGTTCCATAAAAAAAGAAAGAAAAGAACCCAAAACTTGTGAGTGTTATTTCCCAAAAAAAATTAAAAAATTATATGATGACGTTTTTACATTGATTTCTTGTAGTAAATAGTTCATTCTATAATTTTAATTTTTCTATATTCAGGGATATTGTGAATCTTTGGAAATGAACTTGTATAGGTTCTGGAATATTTCAATATTTTTATTATTTCATTTTATTATTAACTTTTAACCCATGAGCAAATAAGGGAGAAGGTTTCTCATTTCTGAGCATTCCAAATATTTAATCATTTAAGTGCATTTTGATATTTTAAATTAAAAACCCCAGGATGCAGTTTTTTAGCCCAATAAAAGGTAGCAAATAAAATCATTCAAATTAAAAATTAATGCTTTTTTGACTTAGTTAAGTTATTATTCAGGTTGCCATGATTTTCCACCTCTACTGCAGTGTTGATCAGCAATCGCAGTTCAAAGGCTTAGCGCCAACATTTGAATATGAATAGCAGAAACCTTTTGAAATCTGCCTGTAACCAAAGAGTACAGAACTGCAACTGCAACAACTACTACAACGTAGTCATTGAATACGCTAATTTTAAGTATTTAATTACACCCGCTTTCCTCGCTTCAGTTTCGAATTAGAATAGTTGCATTTCTAGTTGGGAACAGGTCTCCTTGCTGACCCCAGTTGCCCCTGATTCACTTTTATACCGCCTAGAAGCCGCTATTACGTCTGTGAGTCAGTTGTTGCATGGCGATCGAGTAATGCCTTCTATATGGGAATCTCGTGCATTACGCTCCGGCTTCTCGGCGAGCTCATTCGTTTGGTTATTTAGTTAAATATTGCACGCTCGCGGCGTCGGTTCTGCTCTCAAAATGCGATAACGATCCATTACGTGTGTAAACATTTGAGCAGCGTCCGCTGTTCCAAACAAAAATAAATAAATACAACTGTGAGATACATATTTCTATTACAGAGCTTTGGAGGTCAATAAATATATATAGTTTTAATTTCTCTTTCAATAATAATAAATAATTTAGGAAATCCAGGGTAAAGCTAATTATTTATCAATTAAAGTTTACTCCATGTAATTATTATCTAGCATCATTGCTTGGCATTAATCACATTTAAATGGGAACGGCTTTAACCATATTTTATATAAAACCAAAAGTGTGCCTCATTTAAAATGCTTCAACTGTCGGCTTTTAACGATGATAAGACTATATCGCAATTGCAGCCAGACTTCTATTAAAAGCAAATCATTATCTTGATTGCCAGAATTTTTTAACGCCCCAAGCAAATAACTATTAAATCGGTGGTATTTTTTTTTAACAACTGTTACCGATTGCCGCGGACCCGCGCCATCGCCGGACACCGATAAGGATAAGAAATGGGTACTAAACATTAAAACAATTTTCAGTCGCTGGAGGACCGTGCCAAGAGTCGCTACCTTTTAATTGAAGAGCCAGGCAATATGAAAATCGAGTGGGTTCCCAGAGAAGTTCCCATGGAACGGCGTCGCCAGACGTTTGCCATGGCCTTTTTTATTGTGTCCTTTATGATCCTGTCCCTGGGATCCTACTTGCTGTGTGCTGCCCTGCTGGTGAGTCAAAAAACATACTCTTTGGATGTCAAAAATTAAATATTTGATTGGTATTTCCGCAGATCTATGGTGGACTCATGATTCGCAGCTTGGTGCTGATGTACTTGGTCTATGTCTATGTGAATCACAGCAGAACCCACTCAATTATGGATGGCAACGGGTGAGCATTAAGTAATACGAATGAAAGCCCAATAAAACCAATTAAAATAATCCCCTTCAGCTGGAAGATTAATCGCAATAACTGGCTGTTTCGGCACTATCGAGACTACTTTCCCGTGCAGCTGGTTAAAACAGCAGAGCTGCCCCCGAACAAAAACTATATCATGGCCAGCTTTCCCCACGGAATTCTGGGGTAAGCTTGTTGACTGATAGCCAATCTTATCGATGGCCGCTCAAGTGACGAAATTTTATGTAAATATTGAAACCCGCGATAGGACTGGCATTTCCATCAACATGGGTCTAGACATCTCCAAGTGGCTGGAGCTGTTTCCGCAGGTCAGACCAAAGGTGGCCACCCTCGATCAGAACTTCCTGACACCTCTTGTGCGCGGACTGCTGCGATCCTGGGGCTTGGTTTCGGTTTCCAAGGAGGCCCTGGTCTATCTGCTGACCAAATCTAATGATCCCAAGCATAAGGACAATCGGGATGGCTTCACCTCCAATGCAGTGGCGATTCTAGTGGGTGGAGCTCAGGAGGCACTGGACTCGCATCCTGGAAAATACATTTTGACCCTGAAGAACCGCAAGGGTTTCGTCAAGATGGCCATTCGAACGGGGTGAGTAGTGAATGAGTAGTAAACATAAAAGAGATTTATAATGGGTTGTTTTTCTGTAGGTCTTCAATTGTACCCACGTTTTCCTTTGGCGAGGTGGACATTCTAGATCAGGTGGCCAATCCCCCTAACTCCCCAGTCCGTCGCTTCCAAGATTTTGTGAAAAGGTTCACAGGCATTTCCCCGCTCATACCCAAGGGTCGTGGTGTGTTCAACTACACCTTTGGCTTCCTGCCCAATCGTCGCCGCATCGTTCAAGTTGGTGAGTCTCTCACAAACTTATTTAGTTAAACTTTTACTCAAGGACTTTCTTTCAGTGGGCTCACCCATCGATGTGGTGCAAAGCGATCAGCCGGATGCTGCTTATGTGGACAAAATTCATAAGCAGGTCATTGAGGCCCTGGAGAAGATGTTCGAAAAGTACAAAGATGAATATATTCCCAACTCCAAGCAGAGCAAGCTGATAATTCACTAGTCACCACAGCGTTTCCTGTTATTTTGTGTTATAGAAAATGTGATCAAAACTAATGCTTTATAAGCATTAATTAGAAACAAAAACATTCTTAATCTTATAAGTATTGGCGTTTTTTTTTGTTTTATTGACTCTTCGGGGGAAGCTTTTAATAACAGTGAGTAGGTTTTCCATTTTCAAATTAAATAATACCGATGTGAAAGCTTTGGAATAAACTCTACAATCGATAGGACCGATCGTGGCAGTGCTAGAAAACTTGGAGTAGAAAATCGATTTTAAAACTAAATTTGCGGAAAATGTTTAAATTTTTATTAGGGAAAAGGTTTTAAATTAAAATAATAGAATTTTATAGATTTGGACTCTTTGAAATATTACAAAAATAATTTCAGAAATATCTTTAAAACTTTGATCGTACTATCAGCTTGATTATTGCCTTATAAAACCAATGACCTTTACTACAAATACTGGACTCTGTGCACTTCAAGCAATTACCATAGCTTTGCCAATCATTTCATCATCGGGGCATTACTAAGCACTCGGTGTTGGCATCGGATTAAAAATAAATACATTTTCTTATCATCAAACTAAACTTTTATATGTTGTTAGTCAGATGAAATACAACCCCAGCATAATAAGCTAATTGAATCACTCGTTTGCTCTTTAAGTCGACAGGTGCAATAATTTAGTGGCTGCCGCTTTGGAATCACCGCATACTTTTGCACCTGCGATCGTGATTATGGGCCAACCTTTATCATCTTTATCACTCTAATCGCACATTCCCATCGGACCCAAAACAAAGAACAACTACTGGCTGGTTAGTGGGCAAACCGATTAGCCCCTAATGCGGGCGCCCGCCATCGGACACCAGGGCGATAAGGATAAGTATAAGTTTAATGCAGGGCAAAACTGACCGTCGCTGGCTGGCATATCATTCAGTCGTGGGTGAACCGCCGAAAGTGTAGCTACTGGATTTTTGGACACTTAAACTTTATAGTTGAGGAGTAAAAATGAAGATCGAATGGGCACCACTTCGGGTACCTCTGGAGCGTCGTCTCCAGATAATGGTCACCGCATTCTTTACCTCTATGCTGCCAATTCTGCTATCAGTTTCCTTTTTATTGGTAGCTGGATCACTGGTAAATCAGTTAATAATCATTATAAAGACATGATAAGGATAAATATTATTTTTTACAGATTTATGGAGGTCTATTACTGCGGAGTCTTATGTTAATGTACTTGGTTTATGTCTATGTGCATCACAAGAACACCCAATCCGTCGTGGATGATAATGGGTAAGTAATTTATATTTGAAAAGGAAAACCCATGAAAATAACTCCATTTGACATATTTTTAGATGGATGATAACCCGCACCAATCGCTACCATCGCTATTATCGGGACTACTTTCCCGTGGAGTTGGTCAAGACAGCCGAACTTCCCCCCAACAAAAACTACATCTTGGCCAGCTTTCCCCATGGCATTTTGGGGTAAGTACATTGACAGATAGCCAATCTTATCGTTTAAATATAAATAGACACTGATTCGGCTTGTAGAACGGGCATTGGTATCAACATGGGGGTGGAAATCTCCAAGTGGCTGGAGCTGTTCCCCCAGGTTCGACCAAAGCTGGGCACTTTGGACCAGCATTTCCATGTACCCTTCATGCGCGAGGTCCTGCGATGCTGGGGATTGGTGTCCGTCTCCAAGGAAGCTCTGATCCGCATGCTGAGCAAGTCGAATGATCCCAAGCACAAGGATAATCGGGATGGTTTTACCTCCAATGCAGTGGCTATTTTAGTGGGTGGTGCCCAGGAGGCCATGGATTCGCATCCCGGACAGTACATTTTGACCGTAAAGAGCCGCAAGGGTTTCGTCAAGATGGCCATTCGAACAGGGTAAGTGAGATAATAGTAAACTTTTAAAAGATTTCTCTAAAGTGTTATTTTTCTGTAGGTCTTCGATTGTGCCCTCGTTTTCCTTTGGCGAGGTGGACATTTTCGAACAGGTGGCCAATCCACCGGACTCCCTGCTCCGCCGGTTTCAGAATGTTGTTAAGAAAATCACTGGCGTTTCTCCGCTGATTCCAGTAGGCCGTGGTTTCTTTAACTATACTTTTGGCTTTCTGCCATTCCGCCGACGAATTGTTCAAGTTGGTAAGTACGTCTGAAGTGTGAAGTCTACAAGTACAAGGATTCCTTTCTTTGTATTAATTTATTTTTAATGACTTTAATTCTCATTTGTTTCTTCAGTTGGTTCTCCCATTGATGTCGTGCAAAGTGATCAACCCGATGCTGAGTATGTGGATAAGATTCATGCCCAGGTCATCGAGGCTCTGGAGAAGTTATTCAACGAAAATAAAGAGAAATATTTGCAGAACTCTGAAAAGGCCAAGCTGGTTATACAGTAACTGAAAAAGAGTTGGTAATATTTTGAATACAAGAGATTATGGTTGCGATTTTAGCAAGCTTTAGTTTTAAGACCTTGGAATGTTATTTATGTTTTTAGTTACATCAACTGCAGTTTTGTTGTAAGCAAAAATATAAACGAGAAAGCAATATTATTAATAGAAAATAATTAAATGGAATTTAGTGTTTATATTTAGGGGGGTTAAATGGTTTATTTTGTTATTGAAATGTTTTATTTATTGTTCTTTAATATCAAACACCTAATTTGATACTATGTGATTGAAGACACCAATAATATTCACATCTTATCAATTTAATAGTTTGGTTAAATACTAAATAAATACTCCTAAAGCGAGATTTTATGAGAATATTAGCATTAAACATGACTAAAAAGCCACTCATTAAAATGCGCTTACAATACCTTTTTATACCTTTTTAGTAACTTCAGAAACACTTTAAGATATAGCTCCCATTTAAATAAAACAATGCCATTGTTCAAATTACAATTACATCACTTTATTTACAATTCATTGTAATAGCGTCTGCATGAGTCAGCACTTGTTAAACGGAGACACTGTTGCCGCCTGATAAGAGCGACACAATTCTGTTGTAAAAAAAACAACAAAAAAGAAAAAAATCAAACCAAAACCCTTATCAAAAAAAAATTAAACAATATTGGGGAACGCACAGTAAAATTTCGGCTGTTGCGAACCAAACACAAAACACGTTTGACATAAAAAATAAAATGTTCTAAAGGTCAAGAATTTGTTCGTGATACGACAGTGACTGTGTCCAACATGGGAATCGTACCCAAGACCCATATAACCTGAACCCAAGATATGATTCAGCGATCGTTTACCACCTGTTATGATCGTCATTATCGCAATTTACAGGCCCACTCAAATCGAACTATTAGACGCTTCTTATCGCACTGATATGGCCAATTGATTTGACTATAATTTCAGCATATAAATCTGTATGGAGGGCTCTTGTCCAGACAATGTACATATGTACATCTGCATTGAGTAACGTTATCTTACTTAACACTCTGCTTGTCCCATGTCTAGTGCCTGGCTTAGACATTTATCTCTGGCTTATCGCCGCTTGGAGTGAGGTCCTCCATCACGCCCCGAAGAAGAGGCAGCGGGTCGTGGCATTGATAAGGATAAGTAAGTACTGATGTTACACACTTGGAAATCGCTTGGCGCTGCTATGCGATCGCTCAGTCGCTAGAAAGACGTCGCCAGAGTCGCTACTTTGTGTCTAAGATCGGTCTCAAGATTTCAACATGAAAATCGAGTGGGCTCCCCTTCGAGTTCCGCTGTCGCGGCGCCTCCAGACTCTGGCCACTGCTTACTTTACCTACACAATTTTCTCCATGCCGTTTATGTCCTGGATCATAACAGCCCTCCTGCTGGTAATCCTTGAAAGCTTTTAGTTGTTTATCTAACGAAAATGGGAAAAAGTGAAGTGGAAAATTAAGAATTTACTTCTTAAATATGTGAATTTATAGTCTAAAAAATAAATAAATGAAAATTGATGTGTTTAAAATTATAAAATATTGTGAACAAGAGTGTTATGTGAAAAACTTTACAATAATATATTAATTATAGGCCGAACTCCATATTTGCTGTGGTAAAAAATATGTTTTCCGGGGCTTGGATTTGGGGGCTTCCGTCCAAGTGTCACATGTCATGACCCCTGGCTTTATAGACTGTAAAAATGATTAAAAAATGTTATTTCATAAATTCTGCTTTAATTTACATATTTAACTGAAGATGTCCGCTCTCAATAATTATTATTTGCTATTAAAAATTCAAAATAAGAAAAATTGTATATAATAGTTTCATTACTGCTTCTTTTTATATACTTGTAACATTTTTATTTATTATTTTTATTATTTCTTCTTATTTTTGTAGTACTATGGAGGTCTTATTTTACGAAGTTTGCTTATGATTTATTTTGTAATCATCTATAAGGATTACAAGAAAAACTATGGCACTATGGAGGGGAACGGGTAAGTACCATACATTTTATAGCCCACTTATTTCAGAGATAATGTCATTATCAATTTCCCCCTAGCTGGTCTTTTTACCGCAGTAATTCAAACTATCGTGACTATTTTCCGGTGGAGCTTGTAAAGACCGTTGAGTTGCCGGCAAACAAAAATTATATCCTGGCTTGCTTTCCTCACGGCATGCTTGGGTAAGCTTTTAGAAAATTTACAGACTCTAAAATCTTTAATATAAATTCGTTCCATTTTAAGAACTGGCATCTGTGTAAACATGGGCATAGATATCGTAAGGTGGCTGAAATTGTTTCCACAAATTCGACCCAAAATTGCCACACTGGATCATCATTTCAAGACCCCAATCCTGCGTGATATCATTCGCTGTTGGGGCATGGTGTCAGTTTCCAAGGAATCTCTGGTTTACTTGCTCGGCAAATCGAATGATCCCAAGCATGAGGATAATCGGGATGGTTTTACCTCCAATGCGGTGGCCATTCTAGTGGGTGGAGCCCAAGAGGCCATGGACTCGTATCCTGGCCAGTATATTTTAACCCTGAAAAACCGAAAAGGATTCGTTAAGATGGCCATTCGAACGGGGTGAGTTGTGACCTAGAAATCGATATAGGAATTTGGCATTTATATATCTTTCTTTATAGGTCACCAATAGTGCCCACGTTTTCCTTTGGCGAGGTGGATATATACGATCAGGTGGCCAATCCTCCCGAGTCCCTGCTCCGTCGCTTCCAAAATGCCTTCAAAAAATTCACAGGCATTTCTCCGCTGCTGCCAAAAGGTCGTGGCATGTTTAATTATTCCTTTGGAATACTGCCTCAACGCAGACGCATTGTGCAAGTTGGTGAGTTCTGAAAAATAATTCCTCTTTTACATTTAAATATGATATTTAATAAAAAATATAAACAATTCCAGTTGGCTCCCCCATCGAGGTGGTGAAGAGCGATCAACCCGATGCCGCCTATGTGGACAAAATCCATGGCGAGGTTATGAAGGCGCTGGAGAAGATGTTCGATGACTACAAGGACAAGTATATACCGAATGTCAAGCAGAACAAGTTGATTATTCATTAACTTGCAGCATTACCTTGGATATCTGCTGCATAATGTGATTTTTAATAGAGGTTTAAGGAATATCCTAAAAAAACAATACATGACACGGTTGAGAGATTATTTTTAACGAAAGCACACGGTTTTTTGTTGTTTTTTCTTTTATTAATTACCAATTAAATTTTGTTACCTTGTATGTACTTATATATACAAAAAGAACAAGGAGGTTGGATTCTCGAATTTTTGGAAAAACTTAACTTAATTTCGCATTTTGTGCCACGATTCTCGATCTTGATTCCGATTTAACAACTATAAGGAATTTTGTGCTACGCTAGGAAAGACTCGATCGCAGAATTCCCTTCAAAGGTACAATTTCATTAATTTAGCAACAAATCATCGTCATCAGTTTTCAATCAATTTTTTTATTAGCTTTTCTTTTAGTTTTGTTTTGTGAATTTTATTTTTTAACGCTAAAGCAATAGCAATATTAGAAGGGAAAATTTGGGAAATATTTAGATTCAATGAGAGATTACTAGTTACTTGTAGTTGGCTTCATTATTCAATGATCGACTTTAGATTTATCTACAAATATTCAAATATTACGAAAAGTATTCGTCTAAATATATACTTTTAGAAAGGAACACTTGGCATAACATGGGGTCTCGATTTGGGTTTTGGTTTTGATCTCCCTTAGGAGGGGTTCTCTGTTTCGTATTATTATTTATCATTTAATTTTTCAATAACAGTTTGAGAGTAAGCGCCATAGATATATGTAATTATGCAGGTATCTATATCCCGATTGTTGTTGTACTCCTGTAAGGTGGTTCTCATACAAGCATAACTTTTAAGTAGAGCCTAGTTTGAGTTGAGTAATTGCTGTGATTCATTAGCCATCCCCCCATTCGCACTCTGATTAATTTTTACCTAAATTCTTTTGGTGAGGCAATACAAAATATATGTAATTGGCATATAATTGTATAGGCGAGGACATCCTCGGATGAACGTATGTACTTATAAGAACGTTTCCAAAAACTATCTTCTCTCTACTTGATTTCTCATTTTAGGTACTAGCCAGGCTGCCGATTGTGGTTCTCGAGGAAAGCGCATTGTCATTATCTAAATTTGTTTCATTTTAATTAGCTTTTCGTTTTGTTTTGGATTTAGTTTTTGGTTTTTGGTTTTAAATCAATCCCTGAGTGCATTTTACTTTGCATGTAATTGCGTAGTTGCTAAAAATCAACTGCTGGTGTTTTGCTGTGGCTGTTTTTTGGCGGCTGTTCTGGCTTCTGGTTTGAGTGTGGCTCTGATTCTGATTGCTGCCGATTGCTGCGAGTGCCATAATTGATTCGACTAATTACCTATGTATATATGTGTATCTCACAATTACAAATATATATGTATATTTATGTATAGCAGTGGCGTGCTATTGGCTTTGATTCTGGGTTTCTTTTGAGCGCAAACGGTGCATGGAAGATAAAGGGGACGTGTCTCGAGTTCGAAATCTCCTGCGCCTCAACATACTCTCATATCAAAGTTGAACATTTAACATACTCAGTAATCCGTAATCAGTATTCATTATTCATTATTCAATACTCGTTATTCGTTAGGTTCTTTATTGGTGTTTCGATTCCTGGGAGGGGCCTTACGGTGAGCTCTAGTAAGTATCTACAAAAGGTTCGGCAGGCTCCGTGCTGCACTCATTTACATATCCTTCGCCTGAGCTTCAAAATATATATTTATATATATGTATATATGCTATATGCTTCTCTCCGAGCGTGGTTTTTGGTTTGTTTTAATTTATTAGTGGTGTATATTTAATATATGTATATATAGTTATGTATAAATACAATTGAATTATAGTACGTATGTGTGTATATATCGGGGGATCAAACTGCATACGCTTTAGCTCTAGTATTAATACATTAATAATACAATTTGTAATTGCAAAGATAACTAACAATATGTATACTTATTCATGTAGTTTTGTTTCCTTTCCATTTAATCAAGTACAATTTATCAATTTTGATATTTAGAATAATCTTGTATATATATCGGTATATGCAGGTTCTCTAATTAAATTTCATTTTGTTCAGCATTGCCAACATTTTTGGTTTCTTTTGGTATCCTCACCACCTCACAATACCCTCTGTCCTGTCACCTACCAATAATTCAACATCTAACTTTTTGTAGCGAATTAACAAGGGTGTTTGGTTGTTCAATCAATTGCCAATGCCAACTAATTAACTAATTTCCATGCACTTCATAAGAATGTTTTACACAATTATCTGGTTTTGGTTTTGCTTTTGCTTTTGGGATGCCGATTTTAATATTTTAGCTAATTGGTTTGGTTTGTTTTTCATTTGGGGGATTCCCATAAAAGTATGCTACACAATGTTCAACAAACTTGCGGCAAGTCAATCGATAAACGACAACATCGAAAGTTATGCGCAAGTAAACAAATATTACTTATCAAGAAAACAAAATACGTTCTATATAAAATCTATAAAAACTTCACAAGTGTGTGTGTGTATCTATATATATGTATGTATATGCTATGGTGGCTAATCACTGTCTCTAGACAGCTACAATGGCCGCCATCTACGAGGCAGTCGGCACAGGATTGAAGTAATGCAGGCCATTGGTCTGAAAATAATAAAAAAAATTCATATAAAATCTGTATAATATTCGATGTAAAAGCCATCATGACTTACCGCCATGTCGTATTCGGTGATGTAGGCGGGAATTTCCAGCTGATCCTTTGTGATGGCCGAGTACAGATGCTCTACACCCGGCAGCGAATGCACTTTGGCCTTGATGGCTGGCGCCATGAAGGTGGTGAACCACCAGGTCATCATCTTAGTCCAGAATGTGGGATGCACTATATAGAAGGCCTTCAGGTTCTTCTTGTACCTTAAAGGGAGGAAAGATTAAGATTAGTGGATGATTCTTTCAGAGAGTTTCTGATTTTCAGGACTCACTTGTAGGGCAACACACTGTAGACTTCGCGCAGCCAGTGCAGCGAAGGATAGTTGTTGGTGGACGTCAGCGTGTGGAAGTACGAAATGACATAGTCTCCTTTAACGATGGGATCCAGTAACTTAATCAGATATAGCAAGGCCTGCAGAGGAACACATAAATAAGTTAGTTTGTATTCAAGATTTTTAGAGTTTAAAAGTATACATTACCTTCTCCAGGTCAATATTCTGGGCGGGGAACCATTTGCCGCAGAACACAATCACAGGCCGGCCCAGACGATCCACGCCGCTCTGGTAAAGGCAGCCAATGCCGGAGACCTCCGTCAAGTCCTCGACTTGGGCGCGACGCAAAAGGCGTTCGTATCTGGAAAAAGAAGGAAATTAAAGGTTAGATATAGAGAATAATTAATTATTTATTGATTATTCTATATCTAAAACATAAATGCCTATCTTAGACCTTTATTATTTCATTAAGCAGTTGAATAAAATGCAATATTTACAGTAATGATTTCTCAGTTATTAGTCGAGACTAATTGCTTGTTTATCATTTTATTTATTTCCAGGTGGCTTCTTTGATTCTCTAGGTTATTTCAATATTTTTCTTTTTGAGTTGTAAACATAACATAAAAGTCTGTGCACCATTCTGAGAAATCCAATACAGAATAAACAATGGCATCTAAGATCGATTGCAATATGGTCAACACGCTTGGCTGCCTCTACTTTAGATTTCTTTCGCTTTGTTTACACCCTGGCCTCTGACTTCTCAAGTACTGAGAAAATATATATATCTCGAACATAATAGACATGTGGAGGGAAGGGGGAGATTCGATCGATTATTATGTGGCGTCACGCAATATTCCAGGCCATATACGCATTCAGCAGTGTCACTGCCCGAGTGTCTGTCACGACCAGAAGCTGCTCTAAAGGCTGCCTTGGCCGACTGCTGCTTGAAATTCACCTGGCAAAAAAAAGCGCACTAAACATTATGTTTATCTGCCGCCTGGCGAATTATAAATTTGAAAGGCGTGCTAAGCTGATGTTTTAGCTGGCTCGCTTTTTATTTGCTTAGTGTGCTAAATTCGAGGTAAATATTTGCCAGATAAAAGTACAAAATTAGAATGGGAATGGGAATGGGGGCGGGTATACAAAATGGGTCATCCAATTAAATGTGCATGAAAAACTTGCATTCGTTGGGTAATTAGATTAATGCGCAGATTGCCCAGAATGACTCACTAATGAAATTGGAAAAACGAATCAAAATATATATGTGTGTTTGGGTGCCGAAAAGATGTATTAAAGTGATTAACAGCTTTCGCAGCCACACGCCGGAATACAAACTTAACTTTCGAATGAGCTAATTGAACACCTCAGCCTCCGCTAAATTCAGTCTTATGTGAGTCAATTCTCAGCTGACTTAATGCCATGATTAAGCCAAGTGCCTTTGAACGGGATTGTGAATGTGATGTTTTGGCCGCCTCGTGCCGCAGTAGCTGCGGTAGCCAGCAACCGATAAGCCTTTTAGGACTGCAGAGAGGAAACCAGATAAAGACCGAGATAAAAATGTATCCAAAAGTGACGCATTGTGACGCAGCCTCTTAGCCAACTCAAACTCTTGGCTTGTGTTTGCCCAGGCAAAGAGATATAGATACAACTGCGGATACGGATGCAGGTAGATTGGGCAGGTGCCGGGCGGTGCCCCCATGAATGTGATTATCGGGCGAAAAACACAATGAATATTAAAGCGCAATGCTAATCCGTAGAATAAATCTCACACTTAAACCAGTCAACGCCATGGAGAAGTAATAACATTATTATTAGATCACATTTCCTGGGCCGCACATGCCGCGTTGCATGTTATTGCCCACTGGCACGTACGAAAAACAAAAAACAAAGGCCTCGTGCGAGGCAGGGTTTTATTTTTGGGACAGATTCACTGAATGCAGCCATTGAATGGATGAAGGTTGTGGTTGGTTAAACCAGAAGTCAGGGACAAACTGCAGGATGCATAAACTGTAGGATGCACAATTCTATAAATGGAAATCGGAGCAGATTTCTTATGGGCTTAGGGTTTGAGGGGGTTTATTTTAAGCAATAAAATCTCGAAGCGCTAACTAGTCACAAATCTTGAAAGTCAAAACTAATAAGCATTTAAATCCCTCTTACAAACAGCTGTTAATTTTTGTAGGTAAATAAATATTTCATTTTAAATATGAATTATGCAAGAGATATTTTTATATACTCTTTATTTGAAGTTGAATTGGTTGAATTTATATTTACGTTGAAGACGCGAAGAAAATTCCTACGCTTTCTTTAAATTCTTTCACTAGGAATAGGCTTAGAAACCAGATCAATAGTTCGCTTCCCTGGGCTATAAGTTATTCCAAACAAAAACCCACTATATGCTCCTGACAGTTATGACTTTGATTTGTATGTAATGCACCCCCGCCCACCGCTGACGTCATTAACCCTTGGCAAGGACCAATTGTTTACTGCAAGGAGTATGGGCGGCGGTGATAGCCTGTCCAACTCCGTGACTGACACGTTTCAATATAAACTTCCGACGCGGCATGGCACTGAGCAGAAGCACTTTTTACCTTTCCTCCGGCGTCTCCATGAGCTCATCGGGCAGAACGTTGTTCATGTCGCCCGTGGTTTCTTGCATGGGACTAGAGCCCAGGTCAATCGACGTCATTCCTTCCAGCATTGTCATAGTTTACACTAGTCCTGTAGTTGTGGTTGTGTCTGGCAGGCGTTAGTGGCTTTGTTGGTGGGTGGCACTGTTTTTTTGTTGTTTCTTCCTTGCTTCTTGTTGGTCGTTCGCCCTCGCGCACAATTACTGTTTATCGATTTTAAGTCAAAATAGAAATTCGGGTTTTTCAGTTAGCTTCAACTGTTCGTTTTGATTTGCTTGTCGCGGTCTTCAGCCCGAATTTCGTATTCAATTGACGCAAATAGTTTCGGTTGTTTTTGCTAAATATTTATAAATAGTTCAGGGTGCCTTTGGTGAACAAATTATTAAGTTAAATGTTCGGTGTGTGTGGGCAGCTTGGTGGCCAGACTTTTGCGTTGTACGGAAGCCGCGAGTGGAAATGCAAAAATAGTTCTTCTTTATTCCCTTTAAACTGTTCGCTCTTCTGGGTGACTTTATGGATTTATCACCGATGGATTCACATATAGAAATTGGCGCCAGCACTGGGGAGATTTGGTTCGGTGCACGTCCGTTCGCCGCGAGTGGAGCTTTTCGATTGAGCGAGTTGGCGGCGAGTGGCACTGCTCTTGAATCTTTTCTGCCGCCCCCCAAACGGCATCCGAACAGCACTGAGCAACAAAGTAAGGGGTTTGACCCGAATGTGGGAAGAGCACAGTGATAATATAATACAATTATTTGCAGTATAATTAAAGCAAGAGCTTAACCATATTCTAGAATCTAGATAAATAATATATCATAACTAAGGCCTTTTATTATAGATAAAGTTTATAAAAAAATAAAAAGTAATACAAAAAAAGATTTGTAGCCCAGCAAAAATTGAAAATGTTATCCCAAATTAAAGGCAATGCCTTAGATCCTTAAAAAGAATATATTTTTACAAAATATAGAAGATATTTTAAAAGTCCTAAAAACTTGTTAAAGTTATGAGAAATTCACTAGATACAAGAGAGTACACAAAAGTACAATATTAGTGTAGTATAGTGTAGCATCAGGCACTTGGGAGAGAAAGGCAGAGCGAGAGCTTGAGAGAAAGGCAATGAAAGGTAGGCGAATAAAGCTCTCGCACTCGCCCCATGGAGATACTTTCAACCGCTCTCACTCTTTGAGTCTGCGCCCTTCTGCCGCCTCAATGACATCAGTTACAACAAGAGTTTGTTGCAAAGATAGTAACAACAATGAGAATGAGCCAAGGACATCCGTTTTAGCCGCTTTATTTGCACTAATGTCAGTTGGGGGCTAAAACAAAACTGTCCAAAAAATGAAATCAGTTCAAATGTTTGCTCTGTCGGTTGCCAGCTAAATGCGCAAAAAACGAACACACACGAATTCTATTTCGGTTCCAAAACAACCACCCACCCACACAAGTACATATAGCCAAATTGCGTACGCGTGCAATGTGCAACATTTCCATCAAATTGGAATGCTAAAACAATACTCTTACCATAAACAACAACAATGTTGAGTCATTCGATTAACATAAAATGGGCATGATACATATTCTCTGACGAAATGGGAAGAATTCATTGCAAATATAGGGGTTTTTAGATGAAAAACTAGGAAAATAACAATTAATAAAGCCTAGAGGTTGTTTTTTGTTATAAATTATTGTTTATATCAATCAATTATATATGTTAGCTTTATAGATATATAGGAAAACCCTTAAAAGCAAGGATTTAGATCAAATCACACATTTTAATATATTTTACAATTAATTTTTAAGCTCACATGAAGCTTTATAGGTTGAGTATTCATTATATATTTTTTAATAATTAATATCACGAGTTAATAGTTTTTTCTGCATATATAAGATGACCTCAGTTTGTTTTTAATCAAAGATGCTGACCAAGAAGAAGCTGCACAGTGGGGTGCATTCCCCCCGCACGCTCACAGATATCTCGGGAATAAAAAACTCGTCCAGGAAGCGGCGTCCACTTGTCACCACCCCACCGCTTCCGCCCGCCCCCTCTTCATCGGCGGAATCGGTTGAATAAATTAAGATGCCTGAGAGATGTTACATTTAAATGTCTACAAAATGTGTGCGAGGCATTTGTGCGGTTTCATTCAATGAACTGCAACGGTTCGATATTCTGATTATACTGCCACCGACCGATCCGGTTACCTTCCACATCCCCAACTCCAGCCCATTCCCACACCGATCTCAGCTGTCATTTTAATTATTTTAATTAGCAAAATGAACAATATTCAACTGAAATAAGCAATAAAATAAGGCGAAATAACATTTCTCATTTTTATATGAATGATTTTGGGGGAATTACTGCATTGTAATCTGGGATTAACCTTATTATAAAAATAGATTACGTATATAAAATATTTATTTTGCATTTAGGGAATTATTTTAATTTAGATCACTTGGAGCTTTGTACCTTTCAAGCGTTTATCTATATTTTTAGAAGACCCATCCCGCTTGCTTTTGTCACAGACATTATCTTCGCTCATATGAGCATTTGTAAATATTCATAAATATTTACCTCTAAGCTTTATTTTTTTTAGCAGGCACGTAAAACGGAAAAATAAATATTTTTAGAAGATTTTAGGAGTTCTTTTTTAAAGTAAAATGCATAGAACTTCAAACAAGAGATTGTTTTGTAATATCTATGCTTTTAAAAATCAAACTTGTTTGGGTAACTATTAAAAAACGCAGTTAAAATTAATCTGTAAAATAATAAACCATTCTCAATATGAATTGTTATCTATAAAGCAAATAATTCGATTAGAAATGTTTTTAAATGAAATATCCCTCAAAACTGGATAAGCTAACATCACAAAGTTCGACTTTGTAAAACAATAAAGTCTTCACAAAGACTTTTTAAGGTCCCCTTGCTGGTCATAAAATTAATTAAACTCTTTATTTAGACCTGCCCCCCAAACGGAACTGACCAAATAAACTATAAATAAGAATATTCCCCAGCTGGTTTGTTTTGGGGATTCTTTCATGCAAACTATGACGCCACAGCCTTTCATATTCATACGTCACACAGTGGACGTAGCTACGTCACAAGGGAAAGCACAGAAAGGCACTTGGCCCCTCCAATTAGCATTATGCAGGACGTTGGCCAAGCAAGCACTTTCCTTGCGCCACTTCACTTCATTCCACTTCAATTCAATTCAATTTGAGCCCGAGTCCAAGCTCCCGGATTGCGTGCCACGGGTCTCTAAAATTTCGACAAGCGGCGGAATTTACATGGAGCGGATGGCTTAGGAGCGATGGCGGGAATAGGCATTTGCCAGACGGTTAAGATATTTCCGGCATGCTCTTGTAATAAATATGCTTGGCCAAAAGGCTCGCTTACGAGGTGTTTATGGGGGGCTGGAGGTGGCCTACGAGTCATTCTGCGTGCCTTTCCGGCGGTTTTATGAACTGCAGATGTCAGCCTAGGACAGCACATAATCTTATATCGCTCGAGATCTACCACGATAAATCCATAAAAGTCCATAAGTGATCCCTTTATCTGGGCAAGTGCCAGCGATTAAGCAATCAAGGAATTTATGATATATTATTATCTGAATCAGCTTCTTTTTACAGATGAATAAATATTTGATTATAAATGGAAAATATATAGTAAATCGGTCATCATAATGATATTGTTCTATATACAATACTCTTGTTTAAACCAAATATAAGGGGAAGCCTAATCTATCTGGAATTTTGATTATAATAATTATAAAAGCATTGTTTAGTATTATTAGATATTGAAATATATTTTTATAGCTACATTTTTATTGTTCCCTAACTAATCAATATTTTAAATTTTTTAAGTTTCACAACCTTGATAACATTTAGTTTAATTTTAATAACTTTTAAAGAGTTTTTGAAGATAAAAAAACTCCTTTAGATTTTTGTGTCCCTTTGCTTGACTATTCCTTATTATTTATTAAAGATATTCTGTTACTCATAGTAGCTCCTAGCTCCTTCGACACTCACCTCTCTTGGTGCTCGATGCCTTCTACTCCTTCGGATATGACATTTTCGTAAACTCCTGTGCGCGGACGATCGCTGAGCAGATGCTGTCGGTCCAAATCCCGCTATTTCGTGGGATAAAAGACATTAATAAATTAGAAAACTGATTTACTGCAAAGGTACTCAAATTGAACATACCTGGAGCTGTGCCTGCAAGCCGCTGCTGTAGGAATTCAGGCTAAGGCCGTTCATATCCCGAGCTCCATACTCCAAATCCGAGCTGTTGCCTTCCATGTCGTGTGGACTGACGTCTGAATCGTCGTCGGCTAATGGGGGAAAGGTCGAAAAGAAATGGCTTGATTAGTTCTTTGTAAGATTTAATATTATGGTTTATAAAATTAATGGAATTTGAGCTTAGGGCGGGTTAAAAATCAAAGATAATTATTGCTCAAGAAATATTTAATTATAAAAGATGAAAATTGGAATAAATTCATGGCAAATTGCTAAAATATTAATATTTGGGAAACAATAAAAGACTTTTAATTTAAGTTCTTCCCTTTAAAAATCGTGTTTCAAATTTCTAAAAAATACTTTCGTATTTCGTATAACTTCCTATTAAAAACCTCTTTTAATTTCAATATATGTTTTCATGTAATCTTGATGACAAGTTAATCCCTTTTTATCATGTTAACATTGTAATTTATATATATTTTTATGCACTGTGGATCATAAGGGGGAGTACAGGGGGTAGAGGGTATAGTCTCTATGATCTTTACACGAAAACTCGAACGAGTTGTTTATCATTCTGCGCTGGATTTCGATTATCGGCGCAGAGCAAACTTTTATTGCACTTTTTGTATCTTTTTCGAACTTCGGCACTGCGGAATGTGAGTTGAACGGAACACAAGCTCTGGCCAAATGAGACACTGGCAAAGCGACGATGAGCGTAGGAACGCACACAAGCGCTGAGCAAAAACTGGATGCTGACCGCCCCCTCACACAACAAGCTCCCCTCTCGAGCTCTGCATCTGAAGAGATCTTTCTCTCTCGAGAGAGATAAACTGATAACTTTGATAACTCTGATAACGGGCAACTGCGGCGTTGACATGATTTAGGCCTGAAAAGAAAACTTGGCCCACAGACACACACATAAGTCGAGTGAGTGACACTCGTCGTGATAAGCAGCGCTCCTCTGAAAAGTTAGCTAACTGGTTGATAAACTAAAATGTAATACAAATACGAAAATGTTTTGTAGTTAAGTCTACAAGATTAAATAACTAAATACTTAAACGTCATCAAACTGGATATTAATCTAAGGCAATATCAACTAAACAGACTTGTTTTAGAACATTTAAAGTTTACACATTACATGTATCTAAAGCTGTATTATTAATTACACTATTATACAGCATTCAGAGGTTAAACATCATATTTAAATGCCACATTGTTAAATGTTGTTAAATTTAGTTTAATGGTTGAGTTTTATAATTTTTGGATTTTCTTGTAATATATTTAAAATATTTATTTTCTCTTCATAAATAAAATTATTGTTATTCTATAATATCTGAAGTATTCGTTTTATCTTTTTTAGTATTTCGTAATATATTCAGAAAGTAAAGCAAATAAATATAGTTTTATATTTATCTATCAAATAAAACATTTAATTAATGCTTTTCAGTTGCACCTTTCCCTCTACATGAAAAAGTAAAGATTTTCTTTTCACTACAGCATTTTCATCGAAAAAGTATGCTACGAATTCGAAGACTATATGGAATAAGTTTCAGAGCACTCAGCCTGCTGTCTTTCGACTCAAGGCAACTGCGACATCGTCTTATAAATATCTCTTAAAGTCTTAAATTTCACAATTTCACTTTAAAACAGGCTCCAAATTGGTTTTTAAATACTATTCTTGGCTAGAACACTTACTATTAAACTAGACGGTATGCGAAATATTTAAAAACTTAAATAATATAACCAAAATAAACAGAAAACGCGCGACTTTTGGCTGACCAATCGAATGCAGCTACTGCCAAGTGACCCGCACACAACC
This sequence comes from Drosophila anomelani, assembly GCA_035045905.1. Classification (NCBI taxonomy): domain Eukaryota; kingdom Metazoa; phylum Arthropoda; class Insecta; order Diptera; family Drosophilidae; genus Drosophila; species Drosophila anomelani. The sequence goes on from JAWNOO010000032.1 coordinate 13,357,546, forward strand.
GACTTTGCAACGTAACTGAAGCCCCACAAGTCGAACAGTCAGTCAAGATATATAGCTGACGAGTGAAATTTTCTCCCATTTATTCCAAGTGTGCGTTTTCTCTTTTGTTTTTTCGGTACTAATCTTATCGACAGCCAACAATGGAACTATATATACTTCATACGGAATCATTGCCAGGTGATAACACAGTCTTTATCATCGACAGTCGATTGATAAGCGACCGATGAGCAAACAATGACGGAGGGCACAATCGCGAAACCACAATCTCTGGTGTTGCACAGGAAGAAAAATTATGAAATAATCTTTACAAAGTTAAGCTTAGTTATTTAAAGTTACTATTAAATTGGCAATAAGTCATAAGTATTTATGGATCAAGGGATTCAGTAAATTAGGATCAACCTTTGACTATTTCATATAATATTTTCAGTAACTTTTAATAATCAATTATGACTAATAATCTTAAGATAATCTTTCCAAAGTATCAATATATATATAAACTCAGCCATTTATCACTACATTTAATGCCTTTTCGAAATATTAACTCACCCTGACGATGACGCATGTGGACACTGTGCTGGGGATTGCGGATAATGCGTATCTGGCGATCGGGATCCGGGTGCTGTGGCTCACCAAACTCCCCCCCAATATCTTTGGGCAGCTGCCACAGGGCACTGCGCTCCTCCAGCTGATCCCGCGGGAAGTAAAGTGGAGCCAAAACCTCATATGTGCCACGCTCATTGGTGCCCACGCACAATATCACAACCTGCAGGGTGCACTTGTCCAGATATCGTCGGATAGTACCTATATATATCGGGATAATAGTAATTTAAAAATAGTTGGATTAAAAATCTTAAGAAAATACTTACGCAGGGCAATGTGGGCGGCCACATCCGCGGGAAAACTCTTCTGGTTTGCACTGATGTTGCACAGGGCAATGGTGTGCAGGTTCAGCTCCTTCGCCTTGCACAGGACATTTCTGTGGAGAAAAATAAAGGGAATTAGTAAGAGATCTTAAGTATTTTACATTAAAAGAAAAAAAACTTTTAACTGAATGGTTTTTAGTGCTTTTATCAAGCATTTCATATTGAAATTGTTATTTAAAAGTAAACCATTAATCTTAATAACAAAAACTTGAAAAATATGTTTTTTTCTTACGCACCTGTAGCAGCAGTGCAGTGTGTTCTCAGCGGCTGTCTTGAACTTTTCCCTGTAGGCAGGTGCCACCGTATGCAGCACATACTTGGCGGGCAGATTGTATCCACGCGTGATGCGCACATCCCCAGTGCGGCACTCTAAACAGGAGAGATTATATAAGTCAGCTGGCTATATAGATAATCCCTAAGCTGTAGACTAACCCTTGACAGTGGTGCTTAGCTCCTCGCGCAGCTGGTTGCCAGCCACAGCGAAGATTCGCTCCGATATGCTATTGCTTTCAGTCAGAGTCTCATCGCTGGTATTTGTGATGGCGTCCACATCCAATGTGGTCATGTCACCGTCCCTGTAGCATAAAAAAAAGGTAATCAGTAAGATTCCTTTGATATATTTTTCTTATTTTCTCACCATATTACAAAGCGATTGTTGACATCTTTGGACAGGGGAAACGGACTGCGGTTGTGCCGTGGTCCGCCCAAGGACGAATAGTCCGTGATCGGCAGCCGTGTGTCTGTTTTCTGTGAGCCACCCCAGGTGGCCAGGTTATCCAGTTTGACGAGCTGAAAGATCATAAACAATGAGCAACTCTTTTCGTTAAGAATGTACTTCAAAGAACTTACACATGGGCTGGAGCTGGATTCGAATGCTTTAAAGTCCACATTTGAGTTCGTGTCGAGACGCATCGCTCTGTGAAATAGAAACCAAGACAAATTAAGTTAGTTATATGCTTGAATCATCAATCAATCAGTCTTCAACTAGCTTAATTTAGTTATCCCCCAACATAACCTGTTCCGCTCACTCGATTCGAGGTGGTGCCGTTCCCATTTTGGTCGACAAATTTGTTTACAATCAACTCTTTGTCCGGCTTCAGCCAGTTTCAGCCCGTACAATCTCAGTGTGAGTTTTAGTGTGAGTATGGGTGGGTATAAGTTATCTCCGAGTGTCCAGAACTCCGCGAATGAATCACAACGACTGGAGCTAGTCGTCACCTCTCTCACCAGAAAACCATTTAGTTCGTGTTGAAACCAAAAAGGCAGTGAATGAAATCTATAAATATTTACTTTCTAATTGTCATCGTTAGTTGTCATCACGTAGACGGAAGATCTTAATTCGCGGGTAAACACAAAAAAACCTCGAGGAAAAACTGCTCAAATTGTGTTCTACAATGGCAAAGAGGGTGCGACCATATTAAATTGTATATATTTTTTATATATTAATGCGAAATATCGCCTGGAATAATGGTTGAATATTTAACATAATAATAAACAGAAATTAACATCTGAATATATTTATTTAAATAATCTTGAAGCTTGTCCACAAAGAATATGATTTTTAGGGAATTAGGTTAAATATTTTAATAAAGAGGGTTTTTAATTACATAAAACCTAAATATATTAAATTTTTTGTCAGTCAGTAAGAACCATCTTTCTAAAAAAAAATGCTTAAAAATGTCTTCTATTTAAAAAATTTAACTTTAAAGACTAAAGTTCCCGAAAAAATCCCTTAAATCAAAATGCATTCCCATTGAAAAGCCCTCCCATCACTTTTACTATATAAAACCTAGTAACCTAAGGGCTGATGCTGCAGTGAGTCCCCGTACCAGCTTCCATCCCTACAGCCTCCCTCCCCCTCATCTCACAGCACATCTGAATGTGCGTCACACGAGCCCGAGTAAAAGGTGAAAACAAAAGCAAAGGCTAGAAAAGCTGGCAAGTACAAACTGCAGCTGCGCTCTTAATTGCCATATCAGACGCCGGAGGGCGGTACCACACCGCCCACGTCCACCAGTTGAGCCCGTCGCCCTTTGCCCTTTACAGGTGTAGATGAGAAAACAGCAGAAACCTCAAAATGGATGCAAGACTCTGACCCAAATTGGCTCTTTGGGAATCGAGCGGCTATATATATACATATATATATATGAGTATGTATATCATGGCTGGATCACTGGCATTGTCACGGATTTGTGTCGAGTGGTTCGGGGGGCTTGGGCTATCGCTCAGAGCAAAACTTTCCACAGTCGCTTTATCCGCACAACCGCACTTGAGTAAACATTGTTGATTTGAAGGGAATTGAATACTAATTTTAAATTAATATATAAATGTTTGTTATCTGGCCTAAATGAAGGCTAATTGGTTATAATCGAAGAGAGTGAAGCTTGATCTTAAAGCTGAGACAATAAAATAAACAGTGAGAGTTTTAAATGTAAATAAAGTTAACTTTGATTTACTTTGGATACTTAGTTCATTTCTTTAAACTCAAACTCAAACTTAAACTTTACGTAATTTAAAAGTGTTTATTTAAACCATTCCTAATTCAGAAATTTGCCTTACTTTAAGCCAAGATTATTTACATCTCTTCCTTATTATAAAACCATTCCATAATTCAAGCATACAAAAATATCACTTTGAAGCAAAAATAAACGAAAATAAGTTAAAAATAAATGTTGAATCAGCATGGAAAAAACCTTATTTCTCTCGCTTGCCTCACTAAGAAACTGCGAAGAATCTTTCGAATCTTTATTGGCATCTTAAACCCCCACAAAAAAGATACTCAAAAGAAAAGATAAGAAAGTTGTAAACACAAGCAGGGATATATGTATATACATCTCCCTGGCCTCCATTATGTGTATAATGAGCTCCATTCAACGTTACTCCGTATATGGAAGCCACTATAACGTCATTCCAATTGCCGGATCGGCCAACAAACGGCAATTAGCCGTACATTCAAATGTTCTTAATGGGGACAAGAAAGAGGGGGCGTAGCTTTACGTGATCTACTGCCGATCTCTAGCCTTACATAAGTTTGGCAAGCTTTGTTTTTATTTTTGTATTTTGTATTTTATTTTCTCGGCTAAACAGGCACCCTGTATACAAGTCAGACAGGTCTAACCACCGATCAAAATTGACAAATAATACTTTACAGATTACCTATGGTTGTTGTTGTTATTGTTGATTTGTAGCTAACTGAAAGGCAAATGACGTCTTAACCGAGTTGGCCTTTTGACCAGCCACACACTGCTACTACCACTTATCGAAAAACAAATAAACAAAGTACATGGCATAGTTAAGTCTTGGCTCATCGCTGAAGAATTCCATACTTTGTTAGTAATTCTTATCTGAGTTCTTTAAAACAAATATACATTTACAAGGACTTTTAGAATTATTTAAGCATTTAACACTCCCTTTAATTTGTATATTTCTTGTATACAAAAATATAAATGATTTTCCTAAATATCTTACACATTTTTTTATTTTATGTATTAATTTTTTAACCCAGTTTATATAGTTTTTGTACATTGAATGCCTTTTTGTTCGCTTTAAGCTGTGGTTGCAACAATGCCCAGCCAAGTGGCAGTCCCGGCTCCTGCTGATAACTGACTTGGCGGTAAAGTCCTCGACTTGCATTTGGCATGAGGAATCACTAGTCAGACCCGGACAGACCACCTCAGCCAGCAGAGCAGCGGTTACGTTACTCAACTGGCTAAAGTCCAATGGGGGCGCACATTTGATTCCCAGCTTTCCTTCGCCTCGCCTTGATTTGTCTTGCCAGTTGGCGTGCCCGAGTCAATTACATTATTTCAACTGTGCTGCATGACATGATTTTTGCCTGAACAATTCCTCCTTTATGTCCCCTTCCTCCCTCCCTGGAGGGAGAGATTGTGAGCGAAAGGTGGGTGGGTTTCGCAAATTGTGAAAAGTTGCAGGAGGCAAACAACTTAAATGTAAATAGCAAAGGGATGAGGAGAAGCATATTGGTTCAATGATACCAAAATCTGCCGAAGGCTAATACACTATAATTGATTTTTAAATTGCTGGGCAAATGGTAAAACAATAAAGGAAGATACACAAATTATGGCCAGGAAAGAACCAACAGTTTAAACTCTTTTTTTAATTTAGTATATGTATATGATATTTCGTGCCATTTTATCGATTAAATAATGTTATGATAATAGATAAAACGGAAGTATTTCAATAGAACGCTTATTAATAATGCAAACAAACATTCAACTTGTTGTAGGGAAGCGTGAAAATCAATAAAAATGGGTTTCAATTTAATAAGCTTTACTAGAGGGTGTTTTTTGAATGATTAAAAGTTATTCTTTAATTGATTAAAAGGGTTAAAGCATTCTCACAGAAATTTCCTATAAATATTTATTGAAAAAGTGTCATTAAATAAGGTATGAATCTGTTTATTTAGAAGAACTTCTCCAGAGCATTTTAAAAATATTATCCAAAGAATTACTCATAGTAATTAAATAAGAAAAAGAAACTAATTTTTTTTTGCCCCTTCCTAAGCTCAATAAGTTCTTAAAGATGAAAAATATTCAAAATGTCAGGGCATTTCCTGGTCGATCATGGCTTTAGCCTCCTCCATATATGGGCCTCGTTATGGGGCTCTCGACGCGATGCCCTTCGCCACCCGTTCTCATTTCGGCAAGAATTGCTGCCAGCAAGTTTGTTTACGCTACACGCTCAATCCGCCAAACTGTTGCATAATAAATGCGAAATTGTCGCCCACATGCCAAGGCCTCTGTCGAGCTGGGCTTGTTCCAAAAAAATTAAAAAAAAAGAAGAGAAAAATCAGAAAGAATAAAGAAAAAAAAAAATGCTGCAAAAATACAAAATACTTTTTGGCTTTTGTTGGCGTCGTGGGGCATGTAAAACTACAGGGGCGACACTGGCAGTGGCAGTAGTAGCATTGGGCATTACCATCGAAGCGGAGCGGAGTGGAGCCACCAAGCAAATCCAACTGGGCTGCGCTTGGCACGGAACGAAACGAACGAACCAACACACATATTAAGTATACGGCGTGTGTGCCGTCTCTCTGTATGAGCTCAGGTTGTTGGCATTGTCCTTTGCCTTTTGATCTCTCGACTGGCCCCAGAGAAACGGGCCAAAAGCAAATCCAATCCCGCCGCCGCCCCCATCGAAACACACAACAGTGCCAGTCGGGAAGCGGTCCCCGATTTGTGTATCTTTGGAATTTTAGCGTCAAGTCACCGCCGCCCAAATATTTGTTGTTTATATTTACTTCGGATGCGTCATAGGCGAGGCCTAACCTCATCGCCAGTCGCGACTATATAGCCATATAGCGTTCCAATCATTAGCCAATGGCCCGGCCAGCCGATTCTCGGCTTAGTGTTCGGGGGCAAACAACAATGCTCCGGCCCTGACGTCACCGAGATTAATTTCCCAATTTCCCAGAACCTCCGACCATCGCCATTGTTAACAACAAATTGCAGCAATTTTCTGGGCATTATCTGCCACCAAATTGTGTCAAATTGTCGCACAGGTACCCCAAAAAACTAATTATAATTTGCAGCAGTCAGCCAAAGCTTCTTTTTGGGGGTAAGTAGATATCCCTACGAACCACAATCCGCGGCGAATGCATTTATATAATGGCGATTGCCGGAGCATTAAATGGATGGTCAAATACCCTGCTTTGGCATGTTGTCGGAACAATGGCTTCACTCGGTAATTGTCCATGCCGTGCTCGGCCAGCTCCAATGACCCCAATAAGCTGGCCAGTCCCGAGGCACAATAACTCCAATATATACGGCTATAAATGCGGTTTGGTTGGGAGAAATTACATTTCTATTAAGGAAATTCCACAAACATGTGTATGTTTATGTGTGCTGAGTACACATATTGTGTGTATGGCGGCAACAAATGCTAAAACGCTTATTAATAATTGTCAGTTGCTGGAATGAGGGGCACAGTGGGGCCAACAAAACGGGGAAATTGGGTAAAAGTTCAAGGTATCAAAGTATATGGAAGTATCTAGTATCTGAAAGCTCCTAGTTTGGGATTGTAAAATATAATTAAAAATATTATTTATTTACTTAGAACTTAACTAAGTTTTCTTTCTAGTTTATAATGGCAAAAACTTGTACAAAAATTAAAAAATAATCTACAGATTATTAAAACTCATCTGTCACACGTTTTTTTCCATTGCCGAGATAAGATTTATAGCACGAACTTGAGTAATTAGATTTTTATCATATTTCTGTCAGTTTTTCAATTAGTTTTACTACCCATTTCGCTTCACAAATAATTATATAGCAAAATGGAAAGGTAATCTATCTATGAAATAGGAAAATTATGGCACCAAAAGTATCTTCACCGTCTCGCAAAACGTTAAACTTACTTTTTCGTTATAGGAACAACTATTTAACTAATTGAGATTTTACTAAGATTTTAAAGTGAATTTGTAAGCCATAAAATAGGTTCAAAATATAAAGCAGTCTCTCTAAAAGCAAGCTTTTAAAGTCAAATTTAAAGCTAATTATAAAAACAAATGCTAAAAAGTACATTTTACACATACGTGATACATATTTTACGTTCTTTAAAACTAAAACTGTAATTACGGAATTTTACAGCCAAGTACTTTTGGCCCAATGCGATTTTCCTGACTGTCTCTGAGCAATTTCCCTATCGCTTGATAATGGAGCTGCGCTCAGGAAGCCTCAAGGGTTTGAATTGGACATTGCACTGGCAATTAACCGCCAGTCTCGAGGGGATCCCAGCCATGCAGCCATGCCTGTAACCCACGCAGCTGGTTCCGGCGGAGGATTGATGGCTTGATGGGGCCAAACTGCAGTCATATTTGATATTCAGCACACAGAAAAAGAAGAAGAGGCACAAGGAAAAGCCCCAAAGCGAGGGAAATGGCAATGGAAATTGGTGGTGAAAGCTGACTTTATTTTTTTTTTTTTGGGTCCGGTTCTGGGAGCTCAATCAAAATGCTTCGCCACTCGCTTATTTATGTATTTTTCGTATAAATTCCTAATGCATTCGCAGACGATGTTGCAGCACGTACGAATGCGGGGGCAAAAGAAGCTCAAGCTGAAACTGAAGCTGGTGTGCGTGGAAAATGGGGCTGAGGAGCATTTCCCGCTGCGAGGTAAATGTTGTCAGTGAATAAACCTGTCACTGAATGAACTTAGCGCCACCCACAGCGGCTGCCGAAGCCAACGCCAAAGCCGAAGCTCTCGCTATTAAACCGAAATCATAAATAATTAGTGGCATAGCAAGTGGAAGTTGCACAAGCTCGGCTCTTGAAGGTTATTCCACTTTTTTTTCCCTCTGTTTTCTGTTTTCTGTTCAAAACGTGCGACTGTGTGCGCGTGTCTCTCTGTAATTGCTTCGATATGTGTGTGTTTTGGGGTTTTTGTATTTATATTCACCCTGTCGTAATAAAAGAACGCTTTCCTTACTGCTTTTCCACAAAATGTATAAAATCAAAATACTGGTTATTGTATAACCCCCGGAGGAGGATCCAGGCAACGGCTGGCAACTGGCCTCGTTTCTTTCTTTCTTTCTTTTTTCAAAAAACTGCACACACGACTTCTTTTTTATATTTGAAAATGAAAACACCAAAAGACAACACGCACACACTGTACTCTGGCGTACGCAAACACACTCACACAGATACTCGAAGCGGGCGCAAGGCGGCAAGGGGGGTGGATGGGTGGTTGTGAGATAAGGGAAAACGCGGTAGGCGCGGCGGCGGTGGCTCAGGTAACTCTGCCCTCGCGCGCTTCTCTATATATGTACGTATGTGTGAGTGTGTGTGCGTGGGTGCTCTGGTGTGCGTGTGTGTATTTGCAATCCCAACTTTACGGGCTTTACGCACTCGGTTTCCGTCAATCAATGAATCAAACTCCAACTCCTTGTAGCAGCTGCGGCGCACTCGCAAATCACTTTTTGTCTCCGCGTCCCCGTTTCGCTTAGTGTATCTCAACTCCACTTTTGTGCACGAACCACGTCTCTGTGTGTGTGTTGTGTATTTGTGTGTGGTGTCCGTGTGTGTTTTTGGTGTGTTGCAAGTTTCTGTGTGGCTCACAAAATCGGCTCGAATCGCTTCTTCTTGCTTTGGGGCCACCGCACTTTTCGTCTGAAATCCGCGTTCGACACTGAAGTTGGCCAGAGCTTTTGGGGCAGCATTAAACTTTCGAAAACTTGGCTTGTGCAGCGTGGCCATTGCTGGCGGTCGGAAATGTATTAATTTTTGTATAGATACTTTTTAAAACATGATTTGGAGAACTTTTTAATACCATAAACTGTGACTTTTGTGTTTAAAAAAATCAGAAAGAAATTTTGGCTATAAATATTTGTAAAATTTACCCAATTTCTTATATTGTTATTTTACTCAGATATTTGATGTTCACTATATGCAAAGGAAAATGATTTTTTAATGAATAAAATATGGAAATTTATATTTAACTAAGCTTAGTATTATTTATTATTTATAAAAGAAAATTTGCCTAATTCCACAATCTCTCTTTGTTCTAATTTTATTTAATGCTTTAGCTTTAGTTTTAGTAAATGAAATTAAGTACATAAAATATAAATTTGTAGTCCCATTAAATATGGAAGCACCTGCTTTATTTTCAAATTCCTATAATTTTCCTGATTATACATTAATTAATAAAAAACAAACCTAGAAAAACCAAACTAAAAATACCGTCAAAGCAGACAAAAGCTGACTGGCATAAAATCAAAAGCTTTTCGTGACCCATGGCGCGTATACTTAATTTTTTTGAAAATATTAAGTATACGCATCAAGTATACGCAAGTCAGGCCTGGTTTGAGCACTTTTCAAAGTTTTAATGATTTGCCAAAGACATATATTTACCCAACTAGCAGGTGTCTGCGCCCCAGCTATTTGTTTAGCTTGAAATTGTTTGTTTTTATGGCTGCCGCTCATCTGCATAGACTTGTTATCTATTTTTGGCTCGCTTAGTATCTTTTCAGGCACGCGAAAAACTCTTTGGGCCATTAACAGGCTAATCAAAATGCATAAATCACCAATATCCCAGATGCCAACTATAAAGTCGCTGCCGCATGGCGAACCGCTCACCTGCGGCGGCCGCATCGTCCAATCCAATGTGTATTTGTCATATTTCCAACCTATCAACATATTCATGGGTCATATAACATAGCCAGACGGCGGCTGCAGTTGATGAAGAAAAACAAAAAATTATACAATTACCCGAAAACATGCGAATTAAATTGTACTCTCGTAGAAAAAGTGAAACCGGGCGGCAGAAGAAGCGAAAGCCAACGACTACGACGACGACGATGAAGATGAAGTTGTAGTCCGAGCTCCAGTCCCAGTCCCAGTCGCAGGCCATGGATGTGGATGCACTTCGGTGTGTCTCCAACGGAGTCGCCTCTCTCATAATCGGCAGATGTTAGCCATAAAAATTGGAAAGGAGGAAACAGTTGGCCGTCCAATGGAATGGAATGGCCAACTGGTTATAGATGGCGAATCTGCCAACGAACTTCTCGAGCCTCGGCGGTGTCTGTCCATATAATGCCTCAATCCCCCCTCTCCCTGCTTCATTCCCAAACCGAGAGTGATAAATGCTAAAGCAGGGATTTATATTTTTTGTTTTTTGTGTATTTTTTTTTAGCGTTTTTCGTTGGTTTTATACTTTTTAGGTATTTTTGTTTGTTTTTATTGAAATTCCTTAGATCGCAAGAAGCGCACAGAAGTAATATGTATGGTAATTGTTTGTATATGGTATAGATATAGATACATTATTATTATTATCATTTAATAGATATAATGTAATATGTAAGTAATATTTATATATTGTTGTGTGTGGTGTGTGTGAGCGTTGGGGTGTGTTTGGTGTGTGTGTGTGTGTTTGTTTGTTGGTATAATAATTAGATATACATAATTAAGTATATATTATATACAAATCTCAATGGATTGTTGATTGATTTGCTTGAATTTACAATTATATCTGGTATCTGTATCTTGTATCTGGTATCTTTATCTGTATATATATATTTATATATGTAGATGTAGATGTATAAATTTAAAATTACATGCTAGAGATATTTCAAAAAATGTCCACTTCTCTACAGGCTTATTGAACTAACATACAGCTAAATAATATATATATATATGTGTATATATCTATATTTTATTGTTATTGTATTGTATGGTATTGTATTGTATGTAAAACCCAGGCATTATGTTGCTGTGGGGACCCAAACATATTAAAAATAAACCCTTTTCTTTTCATTTCTTTAACTGGCAAAACCAAAGAATTCTACCGACAGTTTCCCTTCGCTTCTTCCTTTATTTATTTTTTATTATTTTTTTTTAATTTTCCCTTTTTGGTTTAGGATTTTAATTCAGTTTTAGTTTTGCGGTTTCAGTGTTTGTTTCTGTTTTTTTATTTATTTTTTTTTTTATTTTAGGTTTTCTTCACGTTTTAAAGTTTGCACTAAATAAAATGTTTTGCAGACTGCAAATTGGAATACGTTGGCTTTGGACCTTGTCGAATATGCATTAGATAATCTGGATATATACACATACATACAGAGTACATCGTACATTATGTCACAATGTTTAAACTAAAGTTAATACATAAATTCAAAACACAAGTTCAGGGGGGTTAACATTATACAAAAGAGTGTGTGTTGTGTGTGTGGGGTGTGTGTGGTGTTTTTGTGTGTGATTGGTAAAAAGTTCTCAAAGAATGCACACAGAGAGAAAACATCGTAATCATCAACGTCATTCAACATCATCATCGTGGACCATTTGTTTGTCTTTCATTTTTGTGGGGGATATAAATATATATATTATATATTTATTGGGCATTATCTAAATACATGTGTACATATATATTTTTTTTTCTTGTATTTTTTGTTGCAATTGCAAAAAGAGGAGACTTACACATAAAGCAAACACTTCTTGAGGGTTTTTATCTAGTTTTCATTTCGTTTGTAGCATTCAAAGTATAAATATTTTTGTTGTTTACAGAATATTTATGTTTTATATGCATAAATATATCTATATATGTATATATCAGTTAAATATTCATACATTATCACCCTTCTGCTCTCATTAGCAATTACTCCAATCAATCAATCATTCACAAGCATGTTGCTGTTGCTAGACACACCGAAAATATTCTAAAAAATATTAAATTCCTCAAAGATTTTTTTCATTTCATTTTTATCATCGTTTCAGCCTGCAATTAGATTGTTGCTTGGAATTTCCAGACTGGAAGAGAGAGCCCAACACTCGCTGCACTTGGCCTACAAAAAGGTCAATTCATAATTAAAAGGCTGCTGCTGGCTCTAAGTCATTTTTCATGCATATTTCTGTGTGTCTGTTTGTTTATTTAAAAAAAAAGTACACTTGTAGGTGGTTATGGGTGGAAGAGGCATGCGGGGGCAAATCCAAAATTAAGTCATTTTTAGTTTTAGGGTTTTTAGGGGTTTGTTTATTACAAAAAAAAATAATGATCATGGGCAAAGTTGGAAAAGATGAAAACGATTTTGGACCGAGCAAACAGATTAAATTTTGGCATTACATAATTTTATGTTTAGGTGTTTCCCCTTCGTAGTATTTTTTTTTGTGTTCTTTGTTTTTTTTTTTTTTCGTTTTATGTTTTACAAATTCAAATTTAGTTCTAGACACACAAGTAACGTGAGAGAGCCTAGTGACAATCCTTAACTATGATGGGTTCGATTCGAAATCGTTTTCAATCCTTCTTGGCGTGGCTTGTTTCGGGATGGCATGTGGTTGGTGGTTGGTGGTTGGTGGTTGGTGATTGGTGTGTCTCTTAACAACATCTAACTGCGGCTGAAAGTTCAGTCTGCAGGTATATATTATTAAAGTAGGAGCGTGTGCCAAGGGGGTCGGTGGTGGAAAGTCTTCTTGCTGTCGACGGGTCACATTGAATATATATATATACATACATATATATTGATTGAATTGCATTAGAAAAGGAGTTAGACCTCTCATCGTACACAGATAACAAAAAGAATTAGCCAACCGAATGAATAACGACGAATCAACAACAGTAATCGAACAGTATACATAGGGGGCGAGACAGGGCAAGCAAACATTATTGACCCTATCCCCCTCCCCTTTTCCTCTCTCCTCAGCGATCTTTCAATTTCCCTCGACAAACTGTTGCTGTTGCTCCTGTTGCTCGGTAACGTTGAGGTAGGAGTCCTCGCCCAGCAGCAATACACTGGGCGCCGAGCCGTCGTGCGGATAAAAGTAGGCAAATTGTCCGCTATACGTGCCCGCCGCCGATCTTCCGCCATCCTCCATCTGGCTGTAGACGGGCAGTCCGTTGATCTGCTGAGGTGTCAGCACCAAGCTGCCCGTGATACCGCCGCTTCCTCCTGGTTCTGTTGCTTCTGTTGCTACTGCTACTGCTAATGCCTCCTGATCCGTTTTGTTGCTCTTCTTCGCTATCCTTGTCATGGTTGCTGCTGCTTCTACTGCTATTATTGATGCTGCTGTTATTTCTGTACCACTCTCTCCTGCCGTGGCTGGTGCCTCAGCTGCTTTCTGAGTCTGTATTTGAGTCTGGGTCCTGGCCTTCTTATTCTTCTTCTTGCTGCTAGTGCTAGTGCTGGTTGGTGGACTTCTTACGGGTCTGTTATGGTGCGGGACTTGGGTTCCGGGTGCTATTAGTGACTGTGATGATTGTGGTGCTGTTTCTAGTGGTGGTTCCGTTTCAGTTTCAGCCAAAAGCGTCGATCCCAATGTATTCTCTGACCACTGTTGATGTTGCTGATGGAACTGCTGCTGCTGATTATGATGATGATGATGATGATGATGCTGCTGCTGCTGCTCCAATCACGTGCTCAGCCAGGTGGAGTTGCACGTGCAGATGGTGCTGGGGATCACAGGTGCATAGTAGACGCCATTGGCATAGATGAGTCCCGGCGGACCGGCTTGTATTTGTATGGTCTGTGGCGCGGCCGTCGCCGTCTGATCCGTGCTGCTCGTGCAGCAGACGGCAGCAGGAGCGGCCTGCTGGACATAGATAGTCTGCGGCGCCTGGGCCGTTGGCGGCGCCTGCGAAACCAAAGTCAATGTGGTGGCTTGCTGCGGCTGCTGTTGCGTCTGTGCCTGCTGTTGCTGCTGCGCTGTGTCCAGGAACTGATGCTGCTGACGTTGCTGCTGTTGGTGTTGTTGCTGCTGCTGGTGCTGATGCTGCTGATGCTGCTGATGCTGGTGTTGCTGCTGCTGCTGCTGCTGGTACTGTTCCTGCTGTTGCTTCTCCTGCTTGTTGAAGAGCACCTGGGCGGCCAGCGACTGAATGAGATGGAGCGTCTGGCGTCGCTCGTGCCCCATCAGGCAGACAGTCGACATCTCGACCACCTCGCGTAAATGCATCAGGTACTGATACTGCAGCGGTTCCTCATCGACGCCCCAGAAATGGTTACGCAAGTAGGCCTCCAGCTTGGTCGTCTGCGTATTGATGTCCGGGAAGTCGATGAAGAAGCGCGAGCACATATATCGCTCAAGGGTCTTGATGAGCTGCGAGTCGACGGCCTTGTAGTTGCGCACCAATAGATTGCAGTACTTGAGCAGGCCGCCGCCTCGTATCTCCTCCGGTTGACGCGTTGAGATCAGTTTCTTTTGCAAATGGTAGAGGGCCTCCTGGAAGTCTCCATACACCGACTCGCCGACCACCGTCGGATAGAAGTTCTCCGAGATGGGCAGAGCGGCGCAGTCGTAGAAGAGCAGCAGCGAGTCGAGTACTATCTGGAAAGAGTCCACAGAGAACTCGAACTGGCGCCGCATGGTGTCGACGAACTTCAGTTCGACATTCTTGTGGCCGGGCGAGTTGCCCAGCGAGATGAGCGACCAGCGATCGCCGTCATTGTTGTTATTCACCTTGACCATCTTGCCCACATAGGCCTCCTTCAGGGAGCACGTGTAGATGCGTCGCTTGCAGACGCCTTCGGGCATTAGGTCGAGCAATGTGTTGAGCACGGCCACCTTGACGCGATCAAAGACGCGCGGCGAACTCAGCTCGATGGCGAATATCAGGTCCAGGTCATTGTATGGCTGATCCTCGCTGGCTAAAACATGACTAGCTGCCCCGCCATTGAGACGGATGTCCTTAACTAACACCCCGGCGCCGCCGGCATTAACTTCTGCCTCCAGCTTGCGGCGCACCAGATTGACCAGGTCCTTGAGCGTTACCTCCAGTGTGGGAAAGTTGCCGCGTCCATGTATGGCCACCTTCTCGTCCATTACATTGTGCAGTTTGCTCACCTGCTCAAACGAGAGCACGGCCAACCTCTGCGTCCCACCGGTGTCGACACTCTCCAGGGATCCATGATCCGATGTTGAGGCAATCGATGATCCCGAGCTCGGTGATGGCGGCGGTGTTTCGGTGCCGCCATCCGAGTGGAATCCATCATCGATCTGGTAAACGTCCATTCTGTTGCTTCGCTGCTGATGATATAACGGTTCGGCTCCGTCTAGTGTCCCGCACTGTAATGAAAATGGGAGAAAAAAAAGGAAATTTCTAGTTAGTAAGTTTCTGGAAAAAGATTTACTTTGTATGCTAAAGCGAGTACCTATTATTGATCTCTGTTTTTATTCTATTGTATCTATTTGATCTTATCCTGTTGCTGGCTGGTTAGAATACCATCGTTATTGTTATTGTAACTAAAGCGGTTGGCTCGTCTTTTACGGTTTTGTTGGAAAAAACCGAATTTTGTATTAGGAATTTTGGGTGGAAGTGGAAATGTCGAGGTCAAACGAATGAAGTCTGGTTAAAAAGCAAGTGATTATTATTCAATAGCCTCGCTAGATGGGTTTAAAAATTGATTGAAAAATAGTAGGGAGTAGGAAAAAATCACATACTGAATCAAAGTCACTGAATAATTCTCTTAACAATTTAATAAAATATCTAAGGGACTAAAGATAACAAATATTTTAGTATATTAATATTTTTCAACTCCCAAAAAGTTTTTTTCTAGCCTCTACCTTTAATTTCCTGACAATTTGTTGATTATTTTGCTTTTCAGAGCGTGTATTCCCTCTTCTATTTCCAAATTTATCTCTTTAGTTTTTTGATTCTATTTGTTTTTATGTTTTGCTCTTCTGTTGTCGTTTCATCATCATCATCATGATATTGTCACTGTTATTTATTTATTTATTTTTGCCATTTTATCTAGCCAATGCCAAATGCCGCCCGGGGGCTTCTTTTAATTAATTAATTTGCTTTAAATTCGCTAAATTTGTTCCTCTGTATGTGTATTGTGTGTGAGTCTTCGGCCTACGCGCTAAACATTAAATTCTGTGCTATTTATTGCTTATTTTATTTCACTTTTTTGTTGTTTTTATTTCGTCTGCTCGCAGTTTTATTTGATTGTTTCGGCCTGTTGTTCTCACAAGCAACCTATTAGATCGGCGTCGAGATCGGTTTTTGGCATCGCACCGAATTGGATCGTATCTTATAGGTTCGAAAATATGTTTGAGACGAAAGTTCCGCGTTGTTATCGAGCAGGCGACGTTTTTCTGATACTGATTCTGATTCTGTTTCTGTTTCGATTTTGTTTTTCCCCCAACAAAAAATTCCCTACCATTCCCTATTCTGGGTTCCCTATATACCCATCCCCCGATTTTTCGCCTTCCGTTTTGCTCTACTGTTATACATGGGCTATTATATCGTTTAGCTCTATCTCTTGTATAAGTTTTATCTGCGAGCTAGCAACTGTGTGTTTGTGTATGAGTTTTTGGGTTCTCGTTTTTTCTTTCTTTTTTTTTATCATTTTGTTTGTGCGTTCACTCGCAAAAACAACAACAACAAAAAAGAAAGAATTTAATTTTCTGGCGACCACAAAATATAATATAATATAGTTATAGTATGTGTGTACATATACGGGGGTTAGATGATGGCTGAACGAGTTAAGGAAGCCACTTTGCCGATTGCCATAATATAATTCAAATTCAAATGGACTCTTCGGATCGCATGATTCACAGAGTACAGTTCAAAACAGCTTAGTTAACCCCGAGAATATATGCCGTGCGCACCGATTTCGGACGACCTGCCGATTTGCACAATACTTATAGTCGTGTCACCCAGTCGCATGCAAATCCAACTGAAGGCAAAAAAAAAAAAAATACATTCACACGGCGCAAAAAATAAAGAAAAAAAATATAAACTGAGATCAGAGCAGAGCTGTTTTTTCAGCTACAAATAAAAGATATTTTAAACTAAAAAATGTATATCTTTTTAAAGGAATTTATTAAAAAGTACTCAAGACTATATCCGGGTATTGGCAAACTTTCAACATCAGGTTATCTACTTTCTATTATTTAACAACAATATCGCGCTTGAAGCTGATGCAATAATAGCTTATCGCCTTTTTTATTGCCAAATGATAATGATTAGTAAAAACCAGACTATATTTGGGAAGTTCCTACATAGTTTTTTTTTTTTTTTTTTTTTGTTAGTTTAAAAGGTCAAATTTAGTTGATAAACCCATTATAAATATATATATAATTTGTGTTACATATTCACAGTTGATTAGAATTATTCAGAGGTTATTTTAAAACTATTACTTCAATCTTAATAATTGCGGTCAATTAGTTTAGATTTAATTTGTTTAGACAGCTTCCGTAGTATTTTACTACCGGAACTTAATTCAGCAAAAATGTAGGACTTTCCCTTTATCTTTCTATATAATTAAATATTTTCTCTGCTAATTTTTCGACAACACTATCTGCTCTTCAAAACTCACGAGGGCGAGTGCATTAATTTGTGCTCGCTTTTCGTGTGAATTGGGTAATATAACTAAAATTTGTTTTGGTACCCCCCTCTCCCTTAATCACCTTGGTGTCGCCTATGGATCTTTGCATCTTGGGAACCCACACCAGTGGCAAGCCGAGAGAACTGCCGCGTGGCTGGGTTCACACTTTTGAATGGGAGGTATTGGGTATATACACGAGCATATTGTTATTCACTCAGTTCCAGTTAAAAGTCTGGCTGGCTGGCTGGCTTCTTTTGTTTTTTTTTTCTGCCGGACAATTAGTTGTTTATTAATTGCTATTGACGTCTCTGCCGAGCACAACACAAATTGCCGCTGCCGTCGCGCTGTCATGTATTTATTGTAATTGTTTAAACTGCATTTTCATGAGGCAATCACCAATCGAAAATTGTGAAGAATTCGCCCTTGAAGATCTGCAGTCAGGAACTCCCCCTGGCCAGCATTAGTTTTTTCCCTTTCCAAAATTAAATTAACACCGCTGCGCTAGTTAATGGCTCAGACAAAGTGTGAAATCAAATCAAAAAATTTATAATTTTTCTGTTAATTACTTTCTATAGTTTGGGTGACTGTTATTTACTTTGCACGGAAGGCAATATTTTAAAAAGTTGCTTAGAAATCAAACGAATATTAGGAAAGGTTAACTTTCAAAGTTTACATAAGGGTAAAGTATTTAATTCAGGTTTAAATTAAATAATGTAGATGGGTCATTATTATTTAAAATGAAATCATGAAATATCGATTTTTAAAAATTGATTTAACATTTATTAAAGTCATTTAAAGTTATATTTCCTAACTGAATGAATATGGTAATTATGGTACATTTAAAATATTTGTACAATTTTTCAATAGCAATACTTGAATTAAAACCCTTCACTGACTTTATTATAATAAATATTAATTAAGCCCATTTTTTTACTACAGAGCAACTTAAATTTCTTAGTTTTCACCATAAAATACATTATTAAATTCATTCGCCTATTAATTATATTTCTTAATACAAATTTAATAAAAATTTGTATTAAATTGATCAAGAAAAACGTAAACGTAATTAGTTTTTAATTTAACACTTTAAATCTTTAATTTTATTTTTCGAAAATTTAAACCTAAAACAAAATGTTTCTAAAATCAAATCCTTATTTCCCAACTTAATTTCACAATTAAGGTAACACGCACACTCACACTACACACACTCACACTTCCAAGTAAAATACACCAGCAAATTAACGCTGTAATTTTCACCAATTTCTGTGGCTAAATTTTGTAAACTTCAAACTTTGTAGTTGTAGTTTGTGTAAATGCACTATAATCATTATCATTAGCTTTATCATTATCATAACGGTGCTTCAGTGGCAGGCAGCAGTGCAGTGCAGCTGCTGCCTAACGTCAACATGCAAACAGGTGCAAGCTCTCTAGATACGTGAATGCTATGCGTGCTCCGTGTATACGTATTGGTGGTGTTGGCCTAGACTGGTCTCAAATAAAAGTGAAAATCGTTGTTGTTGTCTTTCTCTCTCCATCTACTCTTTCGCCCCGCCGAGGAAAGCAGCAAACACACAACAGTCCAAGTCCAACAATGGCAGAAAGTATCTTACACGAAAATTCAAAGCCTACACACAAACTCAGAGATACTCAGATACAAAAATATAGACGGAGAAGCAAGTGTTAAGTCTTAGTTTTTTTTTTTTATTTAAACGTACCGAGTGGCAGAGTAAGTAAGGCAAATAACAAATATGGATTCCGTGTGGATTTTGTTTTAACAACACCGCATCACCAACGAACAAGCAGCAGGAGAAGGAGGAGGACTAGGAAAAGAAGGCGATGGGCGGCGGCGGCGGTGACGGCGGGTGCCCAATTGGCGCCTACTAAACGCGACTAAGCGACTCCGATTTTTCCCCCGTTCCGAATTCAATTTAATTCGTGCGTCTCGTTGTTAATTTCTTTGGCTAATCACAAGCACAAACACACTTATATCCTTTTAATTCTTGCACCTTTGAACCTTTTCTTTTTTGTACACAAATTAATATATATATTTTTGAGGCGATTTTGTACTTTATATTTCAAAGATTTATTTGTATCTTATTTCTTTGGCCGCCGTCGACCGTTAAGTTGCGCGTTCGAAAACCATTTGAGGTTGACGTCGCCGACTGGCTGTGCTGGCGAGCTCCCCCTTGGCGGTGCTGCTGCCTCGCCTCTGTCGGCGTCGCTGCCGCCACGCTTAGAATATTGGCTAGTGAGCGGGAGAGAGAGAGTGAGAGAGAGCTAGAGCCCCAATAATAAAAAGCTCCCCACTGACGTCACAACAAGGCTTGAGTGGAATTGGAATGCTGTTTGAGTGAGTTTGTTAGCTGCTGCTTGGACTTTTTTAGAAGGGCACCAACACACACAGATACAAACGCACACCACTGTGGGTTAGTCGGTCGATCTCTCTCTCTCTGCGTCTTGCTCTTTTTGTATCTTTGCAATATGCGGGTGCTGCTCGCTCAGCTGATAAAGCGATCAAGAAGAAGAAGCAGCAGCAGCAGCACTATGTCTAGGTGCGCAAGCTTGTAGATATATTGGCAGGTGTGTGTGTGAGTGTGTGTTTGCGTGTGAGCCGCTTTTATGCCATTTTTGTAATGCATTTTTGCAGGCCGTCAGTTTTCGATTTCATTATTTTGTATGCAGCAAAGCAGGCACTTCACTTGTTGCTGTTGCTTTTTAAGTATGCACCCAGAGAAAATAAGTTTAAGAAAATATGTAACTCTTGTAAAAATAAAAAAGAATATCTGAAATCCAAGATTTTGAAACCTAATTGAAGAAACAGGATATATGATAAATCTGGTTTGGTTTTAGGAATTAAATATTGATTTAAGGACTTCATTATTGTTACCAAGCGCATTTCTAATAATAATATTGTTATTTTTAAAATACAAATGTAATATTTTTTCAATTCAAAATTCCTCAACATTCAAATTTGTTTATTTTCGTCTTTAAATACGAATTTATTTTCGTCTTTAAATACGAATTTTGACTTCAAAACAAAGAAAAATAATATTTAAAACATAAGAAACCGAGGAGCAACATATTCAGATAAGCGGGGAAAAGGGCGGCCCCCTCTGCTGCTGATAAGGCCTATTCCTATTCCTATTCCAATTCCGAATCCGTCTCGTGCACACAGATTAGTGTTATGTTAATTGGGGAGACCGTCGCCGCTATCGAAAAAGCCAAAAATAGACCGAAATTATGTGAATAATAATTATTTAGTAGCGACAACACACACATAGCAACAATAATCAGTCGCTGTGTGTTTATATATATGGGGTATTTATCAGATGTTTACTTAATATATATAAAAGTGTATATATTTTATACTTGTTTCGACCGCTCTCAGTCAGCTCATTTGAATTGGGATGCGTTTGGCCTTTATAATAACAGTAATGAGATGAACGCAAAAATTTCGATGCCATAATATACATTGTATATCTGTATATAATATAGCTTCATTAGCTTTACCGTTATTTCGGGGCAGAATAACTGTAGATTGGTGGGGGGCTCACAATGTTATAATTTACCAAAAACTTTGAACGAAAACCGTTTGGCAACAATTTTGTTTTCGTTTTCTTTTTTGGGTTTCTGAAAGGTTGTTTTGGATATTGCTTGATTAATGCCTATACGCTCGTGATGGACGCCTAAAAAAGTAATACTCGAAATAGCATTGAGGCAAGCAAGCGTTAATGTATCTTGCAGATACAAAAGCCATCTTGCACTGCAGTGGCAGAGGCAGCGGCAGCATACGAGAAATATAATATAAAACGCTGAGAGCTGAGGTCGAAGTCGGGCCAAGCTTGTTGCCATTATTAAGGCTATTGTTGTTGCCGCTGCCACTGCCGCTGCCTTAGCTGTTTGTTAGCCACCGTTGTCTGCCTCTATATCTGTATCTGCGGCTGATGATGTCTTGGCTGTTTGGCAAGACGCAGACTCATTCAGGGCGACCCTGACCCAATAAGCCGTGTCCATTGCAAATGTATCTGTATCTCTCACGCTCGCACAGGCACCCAAAAGATCAGAGATACTTCAGTTCCGCCATTCAGCGAAGCTTCAAATGAAAGTGTGGTGTTTGTGTGTGTGCAGTGGTGGCCAAATTCTAGACCCATCGCCTTTTGCCTGAGACTCCCATCGATCCGCAACAAATGCAAATCGCTAAACTAATTGCTATGCCAAGCAGCGACGAATTCCCCAAACCCCAAAACCAGTTCGACCGACATTTCAAATACGCATTCAATTCCATTCCATTCGATTCGATTCCAGCGTCAAACACGCGGACAAAATCAGAAATCAGAAATCAGATTCAGATACACTTGCGTTTTTGGCATAGCTTCACATACTCGGAGTACTTCCAAGACAGACTGAAAATGAAAGTGCCGGCACGACAAGCGCCCAAGAATCGAAGAAAAACTTTAAATAAAACCAAACCGATAATTTAAATGCTCTTTAAAACTAATTAAGGAAACTAGGAAAAATATTTTAATTTCATATTTATTTTTAGTTTAAGGTTGTGTGAAGTGTTTATTTTACGTTCCTAAAAACTATCTCCAGCCTTCTCTGTCTCAATAATAAATAAAATAAAGTTACTTTTTTTCATCACAACTCTAGCTGTCATTTATAAAATTAATTCTGTCATTGTCATATTTAAAAATAACACCAGTTTTTCAGCAAAAAAACACCCAGATAGTTAAAGTAGTTAAAGCCTACTAAATAATATATAATATTTGCCTTGGTAATTGCATTGAAAAACTGCTGATCGGAAGTGTTTAGCCCTTTGCTGTTTATGACAAAGCGGAAATTGAATTTCTTTAAGCTTAAAACTTGCTTCCTTTCTTTTTCTTTCTTTCTGTTTTTTTTTCTTCTTTGTATCTTTGTATCTTTTCTAGCTAGTAGCTTTTATTGGTTTTGCGCTTCACCTTTCAGCCGCAGTTCGGTGCCTTCTTAACTTTCGGTTTTGCTTGTCTGGGCGGCGGCGCAGCTCTACTTTGGTTGAGTTTAATTTTCCTTTCCTCATTTTCTGTGTCAAAAAAAAGTGTGGAACCGTGGCACAAACGTGACACAGAGGTAGAGAGTTGTCTAAAATTTTTGATTTGGATTTGATTGGACAACCCGCACTCTCAGTTAATTTAATTCATTTCGTGGGCTTGTCTTTCTTTTCTCGACTTTCAAAGGCCCAATGACACCCGCCTAGATTATGCAATCACAAAAAATAAAAAATAAAATAAAAAAAGGCCCATTTGCGACTCGTGTTTTTACTGGTAATAAAATAAACGATGGGAGCACAATATTCAGAACTTAATTATTAAGCACAAAGGTAAATTACAATACAAATTGAGATTGGGCAAATTTAGATTAAGCCATTTAATTGAAGTTCATTAAAACTGATTGAAAAATAGAAAGTTACCGCCTAAAAAAAATAGAGAAAATTGTTTGTGATTTAGTTAATAGATATGAAATTAGGGGGAACCAGTAAAGTCGTTAGAATTTGCTAAATATATAGTATATAAACCATATCCGCTCTCTAGAAAAGATTCTGATCAAACAGAAAATACAGGCTGAATTGGAAAGAATAAGTGCCATTTGTGCAAATATTATTCTTGATACAAAAAAAAATTGTATAATTTCCTTTGCTTTGTTTTTTGGTGTCATAATATTTGTTAAATATATGTTACTTTACCGCTCGATGCAAAAACATATGAAAGGCGAAAAATATTTACCTGCAATGAAAGGAATGAAAACAAATGCTTTAGAATCAAACAATTTAACGGGTTGGAATTTTGTTTATTTACCACAAAGGAAATCATGTGGTTTTTATTCAAAAAGTTTAACTTAATTATAGCTGCTCAAGACTTCAGTTTTAGTTTATTTCTTAGGCTTTAGAAATAGGTTTAAAAAAAGTACCAATTTAATTATAAGCTTTGGTTTGATTGCACTTTTAGTTTTATTTATTTTGACTTTAATCCCAGATTAAAATGGTATTTGTTTGCCTGCCTCATGTTAACTATTATGGCGGCTTTAATTGAGTTAAATTTAATTTCGCTTAGCGTATCAACTGATTTCAATTAAGCGATTAAAGCCAACAGATAAACAACCACCAACTTTCAATTGCAAATGGTTGTTTATTATTTTCGTTGCTCGTCTTTTTGCGTAGTTCTTGTCAATTTTTTATTTAGGTTTCTCTATTTTTGTTGTTATTGTATTTCAGATTCTGCTTATTGTTGATGGCTTTGAAAATGGCAAAACGACTGTTCGTTGCTCGCCTAGTTTTGATATCATTTTGATGGGCTTTATGTGTGTTTGTCTGGAGTGCTGTTTGGTTCGGTGTTGCCTTTATTTTATTTTTTTTTTTGACTGCTCATTGTTTTCTAGCGTGACTTTTCAGAATCATGCAACTTATAATTACAGCAATGTGACGATGAGTATCTAAGTATCCGAGTATCCATGGGATACGAGACAAGCAAACACTCGTTAGACAGAATAGTAATGAAGTTTCGGCATGCGGATTTAGAAGCAGGGTGTGTGTGTGTTTGTGTGTGTGTGGTTTTTTTTTCTACCTGCCCTGTCGACATGCCTCTTCCATCTATCAGTTAATGGCAATTTGACTCAGAATCAATTAAAATCGCTTACAACGAAACTCCGAGACACTTTCGATGTGTGTGCCAGACCTTGAAGCCTACTGCCTACAGCAGAGTTTGCTTCGACATTTGAAAGGCAGGGCAGCAAAAACAAAAGCAAAACCAACAAAAGCACAAACAACAAACTTTGAAATTTCGTTTGTAATTAAAATTGATAAATGACTTCGTGCCACTAAAACTGTTCTTTAGCCACTATCAATTGCTTCCTGGGAATCGAATCAAAGTCGCATCTGCTCAAATCAAGTTAATATATGTATCTATATACAAAGCTGACAAGACAGACAGAAAGTCAGGTGAAAAATTAACACAATACCTGTGGGGGATGCACTTCAATTGAGGGATATGGTTTCTCCACAAATAAAAAAAATAATTGCATTGTTCATGGGCCCTGAGAAGCTATATATCATAAGTAAGTTTGCACATTTATGGCAGTCTCAAGTAGTCTATTATCTCGAGGTTTAGTTAATGTATTAATTATTGACTAATGATTGCTTTAAATAGTATTTAAAATTGAGAATTGCTGAAGTATTATTTTCAAATCAAGATTTTTGTAGTTTTTACTGCTTTTTGAATATATTTTTCTTACTTTCTAATAGAATTCAGTCAATTGATGACTTCAAAACTTATTTTAGAAGTCTTTAAAGTATATTTAATATAAGTATTAGCTTTCTTTAATTATTTTTTATTATCTTCTAATATAAATAACTTTTAGACAGTCTTTTTTCATTCAAATATATAAATATTAGTTATGGCTAAATTAGTTTCCCTGCTAAAAACTTGTCTTAGTCATCACTTTTTCTACCCCAAAAATAATTACCAATTTGTTTGCGTCAACAATATTTCTAGTTGAATTTTTTCCATGGCTTCAATTTACTTCCGCTGCCGACATCAAGAAAAAAATTGGTTACCTCTCAAGATATATACTATTTCCGCTGGCAGAGTGATAAGACAGACAGACAGAAAATATAGCAACTAAAATGGAACATGCCAGGTAAGCTAGAATAAAATGTCAACTGAAACAATCTGTATCTATATATAAAGTAAAGTAAAGTATGATGTATAATAAACAGTTGTATCAACAGTTGGCAATTGTACCAGATTCAGGTGCGGATTAGCCAGCTTGTTTAGCACGAATAGCACAAAAAATATCTCTATAGCTTCTGGGAGATGTGACAACGGATGACATTAATTGCAGTATAGAGAGAGGTGGGTCGGACCACCCACAAAACTATTTGTAATCAAAAATACCTGCCTACGAGATGTGGGACGAGTTGTAAGCTGACTAATATCGTGAGACTGATTCACCACTAACTGGGGAACTGGGAAACAAAAACAAGGCAATTAACAAACTCAAAGCTCACAAACAATAATAACAACAACAAATTCCAACTGATTTATGTTACCACCGCTAAGTGTCCCTTAAGTGCTCAAGATTTTGGTCCATCATCCTAAATCCCATTTAAATAACAATTTAATAATCGTGTTTCCAAGCCTCGATCCCAGCACATCAACATCACTCTCCATATGTCAGCGTGCAAAAGTCGCCGAGGGTTTAATGCCCCCAAGACAACGCTTAAACATTATATACATATAATATATATATTGTATATATATAGTACATGTAGTAAGTATGTAAGCAAATAATACAATAAAGATGGCAGAGAGTGAGACTCGGCAACAGCTTTCGACAAAGACGCTGGAATTAAATAAAATTAAATTGCTTGCACAAACAAAAATTCAGAAACAAATTATTGCTTATTACATCTTATGTATAAAATGTATGTAAGCGTGAGTATTTATTAATCCGGGTCTGGCATGCACTTTCCGATGCCTTATCATCATTAATCATTGCCGCTCAGATGATGTTGAAGATGATTGAGTTTCAGAGTGCCAGAGTGCCAGTACCTACGGCCAGCACGTGCAAGCCAAATCGGTTAATGGCCCCAACAAATCACGATTGCACTAAACTATAATCACCCTGCACAATCTATATAATCTGGAATCTACAATGGGACAGTAGTTTTTCATTGAGGCCCGTCGCTGATCTGGACTATTGGAATTTGCTGCCTGACCTGCCGGCGAGTGTCTGCCCTTTTCACAGCTCAACTTTTTAGGTCTCTTGTTCGATTTTTCAAATTTTGTAATTTCACTTTCTTCGACGTGACAACAACTCTTGACAGCTACGTGGCTGCCATTTCAAATAGATCGTAAAACAAAAAAAAATTAAAGACGGCGGTTATGCAACAGGGAAAAATGTTATAAAAAAATAGTTTCATTTTGCTGGTCGAAAGAAAATTGTAAAATGAATTATAAATCCAATAAAGTTACGTCAGATATAAATAAAGCATGCTCTGAATCGGATTCAAAATTTGCCTTGGCTTTAGGTATTTTTTCGTTGTTGTTAAATTTTTGGCAGATTCTTGAGGCTAAAGAAGAAGTGGCTCTTGTTGAGTCTCTGTCGAGGATTGGCCGCTGTGTGGGCATTCAAGTGCGAGCTGCGTAATCTGCTTATTAGACATGAGCCGATGCCTTCGCCTTCGCTTTTTGCTCTGCTCAGCTCCACTTGAGTGCGCACCCATCATCACAATCATCAAAATAATCGTAAAAATAGAAACCCGATTTCAATTATAGTTCTCTCTCTGTATCCGAAAGACTCTACCTAGCTATGTACCTAGCAGATACATTTGTTGCGCTTGGCCAAGCATTTGAGTGGGGTGCTGGATCAAGGAATGTATCTTGAACTAACAGAAAAAAGGCAGAGAAGGCCATCAAGTTAGCTTAAAATGAATATTAAATATTTAAAAATAATTATCAAACAGATTATTAATCAAAAGATTCGAATTTATATTTATCAGGAGCTACAAAAGATGGTATATCAGGCTAACTATTTATTATCTGCATCATATCTCTATCTATGTTTATCTTCATTACGTTTGCATTATTTATAATCATTATTTTTATTTATTTTTCTTGGTGTACTTAATACACTTCTCAGAAAGGTTAGTAGCTGTAACTACATACAGCAACAACAACATGCGAAAGTTCGTTCAACGCTGGCTTTGCATTTGTATCTGTATCTGGCAGATACTCGTACTTCGGCTCGTTTCTCGTTTCTTTCGATTCGTTTCGCTTCGCGTTGCGTTTTTGCGTTGCGCTTTAGTTGGTCTCTGTGTCAGTGGAACTCTGAAATGCCACCTTGCCGCGTGTATCTGTATCTGTAGTATCTGTGGCAATGTGGCAAACATTCTGCGAGTTTGCCGACGCTGCTGCTGCTGCTGCTGCAGGCAATGCTTCGTTGCACGACACCAACAACAACAACAACGACGGATTGGTTTCAACTTTTCAAAAAAGTGAAAGGAGTTTTCAAACATTTGTATATTTATTATTATTATTATTATTATTCTCCTGTTTACCGTTGCCAAATTAAATTAAAAAAAAAAAGAAGAAAAATGTGAAAAAGAAATACAAAATTTAATTTGACATTTACAATAAATACTTGATAAAGTTAACACATTAAGAGTAGAGGATTTAGCTTAATTTGTAAGAATTTTTAGTGTAGAAAAATAAATTTTAAAGTTATCAAATTGAAAGTAAGGCCTTTTAAAATATTTTATAGGTAATTTTAATGATAAAATATTGAAAACAGTTTTTTAAACTGTTAAAATAAACATTAAAATTATTTGTATAATGACAATACATTTTTTTTAGGTAATAAACCTTAGAAAAATATATGTTTTGCTTTATAAACAATTTTTTGAATGCTCTAAAAATGTCTAAATATTTTCAAAATATGTAATTTAGTATTATTTCGCACCCAAATATTTGTTTTTCTTCCTTTTGACTTATAATTCTTAACCAATTTTCAATAATTCCATAAGTTCATCCCATCTAGTATCCACTGTACAAGGAAAACAGCATATGGTGAAAGGGAAAAATCAATGAACTGATTTTTATTGCGTGGGTGCCACATAATTAAATCATTACCTTTGCTTTAAAATCTTTGGCTAACGAATGACTGTTGAACCCCAACAAAAGCGTCTACCAATGGCTAATGGTGAAAATTACTGGAAAACAAAACAAGGCTTTTCACTTAGCAAATACAACAGCAAGAAATGAAAAAAAAAAACAGTAAAAAGAAAAAAGAAAAACCAAAACAAACCAAAAGCCCAACCCAAAAGCCAAACAAGCCACAAATTGTTGCCCGCTGCCCGTTGTTGCTAATGTTGTTGTGGCAATTGTTCATGTGTGTTGTTTGCCTTTGCTTTTGTGTGTTGTACAATGCACTCGAGTCATGCACATGAACATGCACATGCCAAAGCGTTGCGCCACCACATTGGCCAGCTTTTATAGTTAAAAGCCATACAGACAGACATCTAGCCATCTAGCCACAATAAAGGTAGAAGCACCTGAGAGCCAACAGACGAGAGACAAGACTTAATCCCAGCCAGTCAGACCCCAAAGCAACTGCAAAATGCACCTGAAACTGAAACTGAAACTAACTGTCGTCGAGAGGGTTTCCAGCCAGAGTTGTAAGATCGCTGCGAGATCTCTTGGCCAACTTTAAAATATGCAACGTTTTTGGGATACCAAAAGAAGCTGATGAAGTCATAACATTAAGTTACAGACTTAACTAATTAGCTGGAAAATAAAGAAGCTTGTTTTTACGCATATGAAATTAATATAATGATGTTTTAAGTTTTAATTTATGCCGCTTTTTGGGGGTAAAGATAATAAGATACAAAAACTAAGCCGCCTTTAACACATAAAGTAATTAATATTTATTATTATTGAGGTTCAGGCTGTTAGCCTATAGAAATTAGTAGCAAGCAAAGATTTTTTCCATATATTTAAAGTTGGTTTAAGTTAAATCTTTTTTTTAAGAATATTTAAGAATTAAACTTGATCAAAAAATAATTAGCTAACCAAAAAACCACCACAAATATAATAAACCTTTCCTTTCTTCTCTTCTAAAAACAGCTTCCACATGAAATCATAGCAAATTGCTGGCAACTGCTAGGCCACTTGATATAAATTAAGACTCTGCCACACATATAGCCCACAGATGGTAATAAAATTAAATTTAATTTAAATGAAATAAAATCCCCCAAGCTGGACCTCAACTTTTGTGGAATATACACACTATATATTTATTCCATGTGGAGCTCACTCGCTTTTGACTTTTCGCTGTAGAAAGCCGCAGGCACTGATGAAATTGGCTGGCAAAAGCCACAGCCAGCAGCAGCAGCAGCAAAAAATTTCATCTTCACTTTTGCGGCCGGTGGAACTTCTATGTGCAATTGAAATTGCCACTGCAACGGCAACTGGCATTGCAACTGCAACAAAGTATCTGTGACTGGCTGCGTTTTGCCGTTTAAAGCGTGAAAGTGAAATCTATTTTTTTTTCTCATTTTTCGCTTTTTGTTGGATTTTCTTTAAAACGCGCTTTTCTTTGATTTCTGTGTCGGTCAAACAGAAGAAAAGTTTTTTTATTTTTCAGTCTCTCTGGTGGGTTGGTCAGTGAACTTTTTGAAAAAACAACAATAACAATAACAGGCTCGATACTTACACAATATCGAAGAAAACGATAACCGATTACAGTCGCTATAGTTTTGTTGCTTACCTGCAAAGAAAGAAAGATGGGGGGAAAAGGTTAATAAAAAATAAAATAGAACTCGGGCAACTCGAAAGAAATTTATTATGCATACGACAGATAAACGTGTGTCGCTGCTAAAAAGATTCAGAAAATAGAAAAATGTATTTAAAAATATACAAAAGGCGAGGAAACTTGGCGGCGCTTGGCAACCCAAAGACAAATAAAAACAAAAAAACAAGAAAATAGAAAATAGAAAAGATCTCGAGCCATCGAGGAAGACATAGAAATCAGATTGTGATTCTGCCAAGGCGCACATTTTCTTTTTCAATTAATTTGGCCCGTTTTTCTTCTTGTTTTTTTTGTTGTCAATAAAGTGAACATCGAATGGGATAAACCCTTGGCCATCTTCAGGCTCTTAGCCATGCCCAGCGACCTTTCACTGTACCCTCTGTGTACACCCCTTGATAAATTCAAAAATTGTCACATTCCTGGCCCAATCTAGGACAGCATTTGTGCTCTACATACTGCCGGCTATATCTATAATATACCCAATTTCTTCTTGTTTTTTTTTTATATTTTATTTAGGCTTTTGAGTGCTATTTAAACAGCTGAAAGTTGTTCGTTTATTTGCCTTTTTGTTTAAAGCCCAAACAAAGCGAAGCACTTGCACAGGAGAAACTATGGCAACGTGTCGGGAGTGGGGACAACACACACAATTATATATAACGATATATAGTTGACGTTGTTCAATAATTTCGGTAGGTAACCCCGACTCGCAGATACCTTTGTGTGCGACGGGCATATCTACGCAAGCTCTCGCCTTAATTCAATTAGCCGCGAGTACGTCCTTAACTTGAATGTATCCATTTTTAATTAGAACGGTGCAAATTTCGCGGCATTTGCTTGCCTACGCCAATTGCATGCACACTCGGGCCAGCTATCTGTATATATATACATATATACGTAGATATATATAATCAAAGTCAAAGATATATAGGCTGGTCTGTGCCTGTGCTGTGGTATCCAAACGTATGTAAATGCATATAGCTCAAAGCTCGTTCAGTTCAGTTTTAGTTTTAGTTTTAGTTTTTTTTTTTTGTGCATGAAATAAATGCCGATAGGCCGGGCAACAACAAAAACAGTAGCAGCTGCATTAGAAACAACAACAACAACAATGATAGACATAATATACACAAACAAAATTTATTTCTCAATTAGTAAAATATTTTTAAAGTATTTTTTAAGATATATGTAAATCATCTGAAAATTGAGATAAATATTATTTTGTTTGAATTATTTGTCAAGTTACAAATTTATACAAATCAATCCTTATATAAACTTTACCACATTTTTTATTTATTTGAAAATAGATCTCTGTCTTCTTTTGATTAAAACTGTAGTTTGAACATTAAAAATTTTAAGAAAAAAAAGAAGGAAGGGTTCCCAAAACGTACACAATTTATTAATCATTTTATTAATGATTTATTAACTTTTTCCATGGATTGTTGCTGCTTTAAAGCTAGAGCTACAAATACTTCTATTGTTTATTGATATGAAATCGATTCTATCTTAACGAACTCTACATAAAGTCCAAGATTTGTTAGGCTAATTATATTTTTAATTTCAATTAAATTTAAAATTTAAATAAGACTATTTTCTATTTTGTTTC
The DNA here is from genome assembly GCA_035045905.1 of Drosophila anomelani. Taxonomy (NCBI): domain Eukaryota; kingdom Metazoa; phylum Arthropoda; class Insecta; order Diptera; family Drosophilidae; genus Drosophila; species Drosophila anomelani. The sequence goes on from JAWNOO010000032.1 coordinate 13,389,178, forward strand.
AAGTGTAACAGCAAATGCGACGGACAACGAACGCAGTGGCCGACCTTCGCCGTGTGCGGCATACAACGTTGTTCGCTGAAGGTTGACAATCAATAACAACAACAACAACAACTGCAGCAGTAGTAGCAGCCACAACAACAATCCTACTGCTACTACTACTAAATAGAGCACAAAAACACCAACAACGAAAGTTATCAAAAGTTGATTGCATTTAAAAAACAAAAAAATACAAAATAGGGTTTTGTTTTACCATCTTGGCTTGGAAGTTTTGTTGTTGGCCAATGCAACTCTGATTAGGCCACTCATGCATAATGGAAAATATGTTAAAGCCCGTCCCGTCGCTGTGTGCCAAATGCAAACGAAATCCGATAGAGAAAACCACCTTTCTCAACAAATGGGTTGATATGCAAATGATCAGGAAAATAGGTTAACAAATGTGGAGTGGGGAGGGAAAAAAACAAAACAAAAGTGGAACAAGGAGAGATCATCATTTGTAGTTAAAGAAAAGATCTAGGTGAAAAAAGCTTAAATAAAAATAATGAGAACATTATCTGTTTTACAATGATAAATATAAACTAAGAACAATAAATAATGAAAAAAGTTATTTATTGTTTGTAGAGCCTGAAATTTCCAGATATTGATATTTTAGGAATGATTAAAAAAGATCAAGAGAGTTTTTAAGTAAATAAATAACTATATATCAAGATTTTTAACGTTGTTTTATAACTTTTTATATTTAGCTTCCAACTTTCATCACTTTGCTTACAAAAATCCTCTTTAAGTTGACATTAAAATTATTCAAAAAGTCATAAAAAGACTCAGATAAAAAGAGTTTTTCACAGTCAAGTTTAAGATATGTAAGATATGTAAAAGTATAAAGCCCAGATAAGAGTAAATTTCCGATGACTCTGATAAGAGATGATGCATTGCATAACTCAAGTTAGAGGAAGATACGAAACGTGAGGCAGCACTCAGTTCCCTTCTCCTCGACAATAAAAAGAATTATTCAACACGCAGTTTTATTGCTCTCTGCACTACGTACGTATATATGTATCTATATGTATCTGCATCATTAAGCCAAAATGCTTTTGTTGTTTTCGCCATGATTTCTGTTATTTACAAGTCACGAAGTCGGGCCACGCAAACTGCAATTAGGCTGTTGTGGCAACAACCTGCTGCTGCTGCTGCTGCTCAGGTGGGAAAAACTGGCCAAAACAGAGCGCTTGAGATCTCTGATCCTCACTGTCTGGAGGAATAAATCAAACGCCCCCGTTTGCGGGGAATCAACAAAGAGATAGCTCTTGAATACTTGTTGCATAATTAAATTTTGTGTCTTATTTTATTTTTTTTTTGTTGAGATTCCCGAATCTCCGATTGTAAAATAGACAATCGGAGGCATAATCAGCTTACGTTCTTTCGCTCGAGACACGTTCTGGGCCTGGCCCCTCGTAATTAATATCTGCGAGATAAATACACTTCACGGATTTGCCCTGGAGCTGGAATTATTATGTATTCGTATTCGGACTGGGATTCGGATTCTGATTGGGGTCAGAAAGCCAGCAAACATCGTAACGGGGAACGTGGAGCCGGGGCTGGGAGCGGGACTGGAAGCGGGTCTTGAAGCTCAAGATACAGATACATCAGCAACTCAGGTAGAGCTGGCGGCTGAGCTTGGCTAATTTAAAGTCAGGTTATTAACCTCAGGCTTACAAAAATAAAAAAAAGCTGAAAAAAACTAAACAAAAAAATGAGAAAAATGTTGAAGAAAAATATGAAGCTCGCGTGGTCAACTAAGCAAATATAAGTCAGACATTTGCATGCGCGACAGTGACAGATACAGATATGTCTAGAGATATATTTCGATTGTTTCCGAGAAACAAGTGCAGCAGATCACCAGCCAGGGATTAAATAGAAACAATGTTGCCACCATTGAGTGTGTTCGTGGCGTTCAAATAAATAAACTGCAAACTGTTTAAACAAAAAAACAAAACAAACCGAATGTTCTCAAACAATAAGGCTTGACAAACTTCGTATTGAAGTAGTATCTCTATCTTGATGTATTTATTATTTACCTTTTCCCCATTTTCCAACTGCCATCGCCAGCAACTATTGTTTACATAATTTCTTTTATTGGAACACTATATCGTCGCCTAGTATCAAAATGCGTCTTTACAAACTAAAAATTTAAATTCCAATTCAGGTGACACAACGTGAACGAAATACAAATAGCCGTAGAGCCCAAAGACATTGCGCCAAGTGTTATATATAATGTAATGTAATTAGTGAGGGTTGCTTCAGTTGCTTCAGTTGTTCGATGGTTGTTGCTGTCTTTGTTGCATGCAACGTCAAATGTAATTTGCGTTTGTTGGCCTACGCTTACACGTGACCAGACAAACGGTGGCCCAGACCAGTAAAAGAAAAACACAAATAACTAAAAAAAAAATATATATATATATGACAAAGTCGTGAGGTTTCACTGCAAACCCATGAAAACAACTAAGGCTGAAACCGACGAAACTGACGTAGCTAGTGAACCCGGATATGTGCCTGGGCCGCCTAGGTACTCGGTATATAGGCTGCGTATGTGCAGACGATATTATGTGTTCGAAATTGAATTTGAATACCAATTCCGAATTCCGATTCCAATTTAAAATTCCAAGCCAAAGGCAGCAGGGGGGGCGATATGCATTGCATTCAATTTGAATGTCGTACGAAAAACTTTAGTTTTACTATGCCAATAAAACTACGCAGTATTGCGTTCAAGGAGTTTTCTGAATGATATTTTAAAATGCAAACAAAAATTAATGATGAAATAGTTAGACAGGTCACTTGAAAGATTCTTTAGAAAAATGAGAAATTAAGTGGAATTTGTACATAAAAATAGATGACATATGTTTTCCAAAGAAAACTTAATAGAAAAAGCTATTAAACGTAATCATGCCAAGAAGAGTTATTTAAAAAGGAAACCTAGTTTTTTTTTATATAGAGAAAAATATAAATATTTTAATTAAAAGTTATAAAATTAAATATATAATATTACCAACAATAAATTTGTATTTTATGGCGAGTAAACATACAAATATTGATAAGGCTTTTGAGAAACTTAACCAAAAACCCATTAGTTTAAAAATTAAGAAAACTTGAGATTGTGTATACGCCGTGTGGGTTGCGAATTGGTAGAAAAAACGGAAAAGTTAAGAGAGAATGTCTTCTTAAGAAAAAAAATACTTTAAAAGATGTGCAAAAGAAGAATTTGTAGAGTTTACTGAAGAAAATCATCATACATATATATCTTGTTATTAAATTTTTATTTTTTTTTTTAAATAAACTTTAAATATAGTTTTCTAAGGTTCCTAAATCTGCAAGTTCAGTGTACATCTTTTCAAAACCCATTCCCTAGATTCTTAATACCAAAAAAGGTGATCATTCAATTGCCATTCACAATTCGAATTCAAGCAGTAATGCTCAGTTCAATCAGTAAAAACCCTTTTCCAATGCCAAGCTGCCTCATCTTAGGCCTCCTGCCACTGGAAACATCTGTTGCTTATGCTTCTATATAGAAGGAAATTCAATACGAGACCAATAAACCAGCGGCAGCAGCAACAATAATCATTGCGAATTCTTCAAACCTAATGAGCCAAAACCGAACTACAACAATAAACAGTTGAGAGAGTCGAGTCGGATGCCATAAACGCACTTAAAGATACATAAAAAAAGATACAAACAGAAAACAACTTAACGAGATTTGTCATTGATAGAGAGAGCGAGTGAGCAGAGGCAGCAGCAGCAGAAGCAGCAGAGGCGCGATACAGATACAGATACAAAATCAGATTCAGATGGATTTTTGCGCATTTAAGTTTTGCCATATGCTGCAACATGAATGGGGCTGGATGGGTAGTGGGTGGTGATGGGTGGGTGGGTGCTATGTGCGGTGTCTTGTTTGTGGGCGTGGTCATGACATTTACCTTTGCATTGTACGATTCATGCCAATTTTCCGGTTTCATAAGAATGCTGCTGGATGCTACAAGCGACAGGATATATAATAAATATATGTATATGTATCGCAGCACTCTCCAGATGTTTCCCTTTTTTCCGGCCTCAGCAATTAGCACTGCCTTTGCCTATGCTTTTTTATATTTTTGTTTTAATTGCACTTCCTTACACCACTCGACCAAGGTACTTGTACTCACAAATAAATGCAACACACGCGCACTTTGCAAAAATTTTCTGTTGTTTTAGATATCTTTTTCTATTTCGTTTTTTATTTCGTATTTATTTTATTGGGAAGATGTATCAGTGTATTTTTTTCGGTCACACGGCGCACACGAAATAGCAACGCAGTAGAAGGAGGCAGCGACAGCAGCTCCTGGCCAACAACATATGGTCCGAAAGGTATCTCAGCTTGGGTGTAGCCAGGCGAACATATGTTGGGTGCGCTTGAACCACTTGAACCAGTCAGCGATGGAAGCAACAGTCCTGTCGTCAGTTGCCACTTGCCAGAATGTTCTTCTCGAGTTTTTCCGCTGCTTTTCCCTTTCTTTTTTTTATTGAGGGAAGAGATACCTGGGCTTTTCTCTGTAGATTTGGTGCTTCTTCGTATGGGCTTGTATCTGCGCCTTAGCACTCTTATTTAAATATATATACTATATAGTATAGGTTTTAGCTATGGCGCTGCTGAGCTGTGTGGATGATGGGTCTTGATTCTGGCTTTCGCACGCGGTCACTCTCGTTGAACGACTGATTTCAACGGCATTCGGTGTTGGCATGAAACTTGAATACGCGGCCATTCCAATTGAGTGGGAAAAGCTTTGTGGCATAAAGGCGGCGGAAAGCTCGCTCGCTCAATTGAGTGAAAATCAAATAAAATGAAACTGCAGGCGCTGCTGCTGCGGCTGCTGCTGTTGCCGCTGTTTCTGCTGCTGCTGCTGCTGCTGTAGCTGCTGCTGCTGATCCCATTCGAAAGTTTAATTATATTTACGCCACCGCCACTAGTTGCTATGCTGTGTGCTGTGTCTTGTCGATTTATTTTATATATATTTTTTTGTGTGTTATTTGTTCGTTTTCTTTGACGTTTTTTCTCTTCAATTTTTTCTTTCGATTTTTTCTCTCGATTTCTTGTTGCTTTTTCGAAACCGGCAAAGCGCGAGCAAACTTCGATCAGAAGAAGTCTGTATGAGTGAGTGCTTTGTTTTTGCTTTTGGCCTCTTGGTAACGGCAAAATTACGTCAGAAGCAGCGTGGCAGAGCTTTTTGCAGCCACAAAAAAAAACATAAATTAATTAATTATAACAAAATTATCGGAAAATGTGCATTAATCAATGCTCTAATCAATGCAGTTCGCTTAAAAGCTTAACTGTTTTAAAAGTCTCGCTTAATAGTTTCCACACGATTTTGTTGTGTTTTTTATTTATGTCTTGTTGCCTTTGTTTGGTAAACTATTTCGCTCGATTTACTTTATTTTTAGAAATAAACAATTTATTTTTATACGAGGATCTTGCTATTTGTTCTGCTCTTCAATGAGTTGTTTATTTTCGCCAAATCACTTGAGATTATGTATACGCCGTGTGGGTTGCAAATTGGTAGAAAAGACGGCTAAGTTGAGAGAATCACGAAAGGCTTCTTAAAAAGAATTACTTTTCAAGAGGCGCATTTTGAAGCTGTCTTCAAGAATGTGTTAACAATTTAATCGATTGTTAATAATAAATAAATAAAATCTAAGTGAGCTGATCAATTAAAAAGATTCGAATGATATTTACAAAGCAAATTCAAAGATAAACTTCGCTGTATATTCACTGTGTCAAATATTACGCATACGCTCTGTTGAACATCAGAGAGTAACTTTATTATTGCAACCTAATAAAATTAAAAGATTTATTTAAAAACTGGCAGATAATTATATAAATAATACTGTTCTTACAAATTTACTTTTTTAATTAATTATGCGACTATTTCCAGTTATAGAATTTTCCCATTCATAAACAGACCACATGGCGTATGAACAATATTGGTATTTTTCAATATTACGCATACGCCCTGTTAACAATTAGAGTATACATAAAATTATTATTAAATTATTCGATTATTTTAATATTTTCATTCATAAATAGTCTATGCGTAATATTGGAAAATACCAATATTATTCATACGCCCTGTGGCTCATTTATGAATGCAAAAATTCTATAATTGAATTTAGTCCCATAATTTTTTATTTAGCATTCTTTAAAATACAATAAATCAAATTAAAGCAATCCATAAATCGTATATATATTATTGAAATATTTTTATAAGCAAATGCAACACAATCTCCTTTTGGAAGTTGATTCTGCTGATTCTTTTTAATGATGCTGATGTTCTTATCACCAACTGAATTATTGGGCGTTTAAAAAAGCAAAAAGGAATATATGTACATTTTAGGAATCCTCGACTATAAAGACACCCAGCAGTAGCGTTGATGTATTAGGTTAACTTTTATAAATATCGAAACCGATTAACCGAATTAAATTAATCAAAATTATATTTCAAAATATTTATTTATGAGAAAAATAAGGGAATAAATCTTATAAGTTACCAATTTGATGTGACCTTAAATCAATTTAAACCATATTTTCAACTGATATATTTATTAATTGTATTCAATTTTTAGTCAATATATGGATTTCTATTACAAATTTAGATATATATATTTTTCAAATGAACCAACATTTTTCCCAGCCAAAAATCAAATGGGAATATTGCTCTAAAGGTTCCCTTCAGAACCCACTAATGATCACGCAGAGAGTATTAGAACCTAGCGGCTTATCGAGCTTATGAAAGCGACAGATACACCCCAGAAGCTATCGCTGATGTCTCTCTATGGTTTGATGTTTTTTTACTGCTGCCGCTGCTGTTGCTACTGCTGCTGCTACTTCTGTGGGCCTTGCTAATTGCAATTAGTTGCTGATGACGTCGAGGGCGGTGACAGACACGTGCCAAAGCAGCGTTACCCTTTCCGTGGGAGGCAAGGGTAAGGTTTTGGAGGGTGGGTGCCATTGCTATCTCAAACATATGCATTTCCAATTTCCACATTCTGTGTTCTGCGCTTTTGTTTGTTTGCTTGCCCATGTAAAAATAGTTTAAAGCCCTACAAAACAAATGAGAACCACACGACTGATGGGAATAAAAAAAAACGACAAACGACAAAAATTGTTAATACGTTAAAGATAGATGGCAGAGAGCGCTCGAATTCGTGGCCCAAACATGTGACTCCGGCCAATAATTAATTTATAAATTACGTTCTAAACTAAAAGTCCGAGGCTCAAAGGTACAACGGCTTAAAGCACCAACAACAACAACAACAGCACAGCAGTGGCGGCGGCGGCGGCAATCTTGTCTGCAGAAAAGACCTTGCTTTCGATTTTCAAAATGTGTTTACTACGCTCTCAGTCAAACACACATAAACACACTCGCACAAATAGTCGCAAAACAAGAAACGTTCAAATTGCTTTTTTATTCACTGAAATCCGCAACGTTGAATACCAAAAAGCGCCAATAAAAACAACAAGAAAATAAAAATTAATATTGAAAAAAAGGAGATAACAAAACTGAAACCTCAGACAAGTGAATTTGATTAGAAAAATATTTGAAACTGCATAAAAATACTAGTAATTGAATATAACCTTAATTATAAAGGTGAGCATGGAATGAATTATAGAGAAAGGTAAATATAAAGCCAAACAAAAAGGATTTACTTTACTTTAATGAAGTCATAAAATAAATATAAAAAATAATTATCAAAGTTAGTATGAAAGAATTTCCCTAAAAATCTATGCAGATAATTAATATAAAAATAAATAAAGCTGTTTAAAATATAATAAATTAATGTTTAAATGAAAAATAAAACAACAAAAAGCTGCCAAAATGAATACAATTTAAATACATAATGGCTTATAAATGCCAAATATTCTCAGACTTTTAATAATAACTAAGACAATTAATTTAAAATGCCTACTTAAACGATTTCTAGTTGAAAAAATAATAGATAATCCGATTGGATAGGCCAAAAATTTAATGGCTAATCATTTACCAAAAGGGTTTTGGAAAAACATTGAGTCACGAAATCGAAAATTAATAATGATTATAGCAAACGAGATGGAATTTTAGGCAATCACTTGAATTAATCATAAAATAAATGGTTAAATCATTGTGTAATGTTACTGAACATTCAAAATATTAATCTTAAAATAACAGATCATTTTTTAGTACCGCCCAATGGGAGTTAACCTGCTATTGATTTAGTTCCCCACCCTACGAGTTTTTTGTAGTCTTTTTTCTGTATATTTTACCCCTTCTCATCAATAAATTTTTTAATATTTTTTGTCAAGTTCCAACCGCAGTCGTCTGATTTTTTTCTATAGCAAAATAGTATGGTATGCTCCAGTGCTTTGGTTTAACCGCAGCAACAACAACAAATGGCAGAGTAAAAACCTCAAGACAACCAATAAACAACAACAGCAACAAGTTCTGGCTGGAACTTGTTGACGCGACTGAGACTTTACTTTTGCTCGGCTGGCCAAAAAGTGTTTTGCTTTACTTTTGGTCTCTGTGTGGCTGCTCCATACAAATATATATATATTTACATATATATGTTTATAGATGTGTGTATATATCAATGTCTCAGTGCCAGGTTAATATAGATAGATATATAAAAGACACCTTTCAAGACTGGTTTAGTTTGCCCAGCTCAGCTTGGCTCAGTTCAGTTCAGTTTGGTTCAGATCAGCTCGCTTCTGTTGCATTTTTCCAACAAAAATTTTGTGTTGTACCCCCCAACCCCCATGAAGCTGCAGCAGCGACTCTAATGCAATCAAATCTGCTCCCAAGTATAAGTCTGTGTGTGTTAGCCATATTGGGTGTTGGCCAGCAGCTGTTACTAGTAGTTGTTGTTGCCGTTCTTTAGTGGCTTTAGTGGAAAAAAATGTCGTTTGATTATGGCTGCTGGCCGAGAGAATGCAAAGTGAATTGTTGAAATATTGAATTAAGACCAAAGTCTGTCTGTCCAAGTCCAAGAATTGTGCTCTGAAAAGGTGAGTAAGTGAATGTGAATATTGGCAAAAAAACAAAATATTTTATGTGGAGGCTTAGTTCTTAGCAAAGTTAGCCACACATTCAGGGCCACACTTTTTACTCACTTTATATAAAATTTTATCATAGCAACTGATTAAATATTTTCTGTACTTTACATTGCGTTATTTAACCGATAATTGCATTCGCTTTTTATGCAAGAATTTCAAATTGCAAACACAGACACACAGCCAGCCAGCAACAAAAGGCAAACAAAAAGTGAAAGTCAAAAGGCAGCCGGCACAAATATTACGTATACGCCGCGTGGATCGCCTAAAGAGCCCTGAGGCTGAGCAGAAGATTGGATTGGCTGGTTTGGTAACTGCAACACAAGCATCCCGGATTCCAGACACGTTCTAGCCGCCGGTGGAGGCAGATTTACGATCTCCTCATCATCACACGCCCACGCAGAAACGACCTTAATTGTGTCCGTGTCGGAGTTTCCGAAAGTGTGAGTGTTTTTATTTTTATTTTTTTACTTTTATTTATTTGTTTATTTTTTTGTTTGTGTTCTTTTTTGTAGCACGTCAAGAAACGACTCCAAGGGCAATCGCAGTAAGAGCAGCAACACACCAGCCATGCAACGCATGCACTCCACATAAATTGCAGACAGTCAGGACTCGTTAAATGGAAAAAAAATTTGCTAACAATGGATTTGGATTTTTAATAGGATTTTTTTAGCAAAAAACAACAGAAACTATCACAAATATTTTTTAATAAAGTTCTAAGCTTTTAAAATATTTAAAATAATATTAAAATTATGAAAAATAAAAATGAAAACAAGATAAATATGTAATTACTTAAATTTTCAAATACAAAATTTATACAACCAAATTTCAATTTAATATTTTTCTTCACAAATAAAGAACAATAATAATATTTTTTAAGCTTACAAGAAGCAAAAAAGAAATGCCTTAAAATATCCTTAATATTTTTTGTATAAAAACGAAAGGTCTGATCAGGATCCTTCAGTAAATTATAATCTTTTCACCCTGTTCCCCTCTACCGAATCCGCACTGTGACAACGCTCACTTTGCAGACACGGACACATTAGAATGGCTTAGAGGCTGGAACTGGTTGCAGCAGCTGTGTGTCCTAACACTCTTCAGCCGCTGGCGGGCCGAGTAACCAAGTCACCAAGTAACCAACAACGCCTCCATGGAGGCAACAGCCTCCGCTAACGAGCTCGTGCAGCTCCAGCCTCAGCTCCCAGCTCCTAGCTTCCCCCTCTGCAACTCCAATCGCGACTGCAACGCACAAGAATTGCCATGAACCAATTTGATAATACAAAAGCCCCAGAGCTAACTCACACACACACGCATGACAATTATTATTATATATATATATATTTTGTTGCCACTTTTGGTTGGAAATTGAAAGTTCGTCTGCGGCAAGTCGCCGAAGAGCGAGTGGAGCGTGAAACAGCCGACACTTGGGCAAGACACCACCTAAGCCAAGTGGATAATATCCTGTCGCCTGCCTGACGCCGGTAAGCCGAGGACACCATAAGGCCATGCCCAGAGGCAGGGTCAGGGATTTGGGTTTTTGTGGAGAGACTCTGGACCGAGCAGCCACTGCAAATTACAAGCTGGAACTGGGTTTTCTCTCTCACTTTCAGTGGGGTTTGGTTCACACAAAGAAATTAAAGAGTTTATTTGAAATTAACTATACAATTTATAGAGCAAATTAAATAGATAACAGAAATGTTGAACAAATTAATCATTTATTTTAAGTCTAGAAATAAAGCTCTGCTGCACATACTTTGTACCCTTAAAACCCAAATGCAATCAATTAAATACTTGACAGCTCAGCCATAAAAAATAACATTCAGAGCTTTGCACATATGTACATATATTTATAAATTTTTTTTCGAGTGAATTCGCGTGGGTGTCAAGTGCAAAATACTCGTAAATTGGTGCTAAGCATTTACACGTTTTAGCACAACGACCCACAAGGGCCCAAAGGCTCCGAACCGCAGATTAACCCAAGCTGAATCTGTATCTGTATCCTGGATCTGAAGCTGTGGATGTGCCTGTGGCCCATGCCCATCATCCTGCTGCTGCTGCTTCCTCAAATTCGATTCCAATTTCAGAGTGCGCTGGTATTATTCTCGACTGAGTGACTCGCCTTATTTGCAATTTAGTTAGCTAAAAATAGAATCCCTTTGACGCTGGCGTGGGCAGCGCATAAAAAAAAAACACAAAAAAAAAGAAAACGAAATCAGCAAACAGAAGCAAAGAAAAGAAAATGAAGAAACCAGGACCGACAAAAGAAAAACGTGAAAATCGTAAGGGAATATTATTACCGTGACAAAAATATCACGAATTTAAAATACTCTTTAAAGACAGGATTTAGAACTTGTCTTAATAACTGAGTATTAAAACAAGGATATGATAATATTATATAAAGTTGAAAAAATATTAAAAAATATAAAGATAAACCTCTCTAGAAAATATAGCCCACTTATTTTCAATTAGTTCCAGAACCCATACTCTTCTCCAATTACCAAAGGATACTTAAAATTCCCCCCTCTTAAGTAATCCGTAGTTATTCCTGGCATGGACTTACACAACTTTCACCTTCATTTTAATTGCCAACTTTGGCCAAAAGTTTTTAGCTCATCTAGGATAAACTTTTTTTTTTTTGTTTTTACTTCCACAAACGCCAACGCAAAAGTGAGATGCCAATTGCAAAAGGGGAAGTCCAAGGGTGGCGGAGACGATGAACAAGGACCGCAAATTCGCACATCCTCACAGAAACCTGCTACAGATCCCCAAACGACGTCAACGTTAAATTGAGTAAGTAATGAAAAATCGATAAGCCGGCTCACAACTGGCGTCCATACGGCCACGAGGGAGGAAAATCCAAGGGAGTAGGTACGTAGGTGGCGAGGCTTTGGGTGGAGATGAAGAGGAGAGGAGAAGGTCCTTCGCCAGTCAACAGGAGGTTGGCAGCCGACAGGCGCCCATTTGGCCCTTGTGGTTTATTGTGCACTCAAAGGAAATTGAGGAAATTCAATTGAAAGCCCTTTAGATCTTATGACAAATGTGTAAAAGGTTTTTTTATATAAAATAAATTAAAACATATATTTTATACTAGTATTTTTGGTTTAAGAAAAGCATCATTATATATATTACTTTACTATTTATTATTTGACTTGCCCAAAATATCTACGAATTATATTTTTCTTCAAGTGTCCAAAACCGAGCTGCAACACAGACAGAGTCGGCGAAGCTGCCGGCGCCTGCTGCCAGCATGAACAGGAGCCGAGAACAAGGACGACAGGGGGACTCTGGAAAGTGGGCGGCAGTCACAGGGGCGTGTCCTTTGCCCGTGTATGGCGCCGGAGTAACGTCGTGGGCGTGCGCATGACCAGCAATATAACATTCAATTAAGTGCAATTTAAGCTTAACTAGTGCATTACGTAAGTCCTCTACGGAGGCGAGGAAGGAACGGGGAGTGAAGAATCGGTGCTACATATGTATATAATTATCGTTTGGCGCTGTTGCTGCCCAAAGGAACACTGCCTTGCTTCCGTTCGATTGTAAACTGAACTACATATGAGGGGGTATAACCCAAAGTCCCACGGGGCATTACTCTTTGTGTTTATTTTAGGGTTTGAATTTTTTAAGCGATATTTATTATTATATATTACATAATTCGTTCAATTGCATCATATCACTCTTTAACAACGTCATAGGGAATAGGGCTTCCCAAACGTCCTATGTTGGCTGACATAAATCATGGATATAAGAGTCTAAAAATAACTTTTTTTTTTTCAAAATATTATCAGCGAGTAAATTTCCCTTTTAGAATTTTGAGTACGTAGCCAATACCCAGGGGTCGAACATTGAGAAAATTCCCGATATTAATCTACAAATCGATCGCTGACTGGGGGAAAAACCTTAACTCCCTCCCCCCTTCCTGGCCGATCTATAAGTCCGCTCAAGTGAAGTGCAAACAGATTCCTTTGTGTGATTGTGATGGCTGGGCTTTATCTTCGGACCACATCCGCTCGGATACCACCCACATTCCGTACTCCCTCCGGCTGGATGTTATCTGATGTTTTCAGTCACAACAACATATGCGAATTATGACAAATCACGCTGTCGTTTGCCGCTCTTTTGCGTAAGTTTTACACGGGGTGATTGTTGCATGGGTGGGGACCATGCCCACGCTAACGCCCACGCGTTTGGGAATTACGCATGCTGACGTCACCGTGAATGGTGGCCCAAAACGAGAACTGCACAGGAAAGATAAAGCAACAGAGAGGAACAGGGACAGAGAGAGAGAGACAGTTGGAACCTTCTAGGAGACGCCACAAACTGCGTCATTCATTCATGGATACCCACAATTTTTGTCGTAGGTTGGGCACAAGATGGAGCGAGAGAGCCGCAAAGGTTCGCCGATGGTTGGAGTGGGTGGAGTGGGTGGAGGGGACGCTGTGCATTTCATTCATAAAATCCCATCGAATGGGAGCGAAAGAGCAAGTCCTTCGATGACCTTCGTCACTGCGCAGGCCTTGAGCGAAATGCCCAGCTTTGAGTGAAAGCTTCTGAAGAGCGAAAAGGAAACAAAACGAAACTAGTGACCTTTCGGCACAAAACTTACTCGTAAATCGGCAAAAATTCCAGCCGGCTTTAGCATATGGCCAGAATCGTTATTACACATTTTACCAAACCCTCAAAACATATTGCCATAAACCGATGAATTTATGGTTCAAGGGGGATGGATGGCTCGATGCCTGGCTGGCTGGGGGGGGTGTGAGGGGGCGGCTTGCAAATCTCACTCGCTCATTCCGATTTCAAGGTTGGATTCGAAATGTCAAAATTGCAGATGCGACGTCTTCGAATCAAGTTTGCACTTGGCTGCGAATCGAAACGAGTTATCCAATCCCCAATCCAATCTCGCAAAGAGCATTGGAGCAAAATAATACTAATGATGATGATAATACGGCATGATGATCATCAAGAGGGAGGGGGATGTACGCCAAAGCAGGCGAAACCTTTTGGATTCCACAGCAAACCCGTATTATAATTTATTGTGTAATGAATGCAACAAATGCTTGGGCGATAGCCAAAGCACTCAAGTCGATGGGGAAATACCCAGCAATATCGTTAAATCGAAAGGTTATAGGGAGATTTTTTTTAAAGGAGGATAGTTCTTTTTGATTAGTTTTGTCTAAAATATAAATATAATCACAAGTTGTATAAAATATTAAATTAAACCATTAAAACTATTTAAACTTGGTTAAGCTTTAAAACAATGTCAAATTTACTTTAAATTTAGCAGTTGCTGAAAGTTTAGATACTCTTTTTTCTCTTCCTGCAACAGGATGTACTCTTTCTCACAGCTGATCGACCCTCTCCCGCTAGCTTAGGGCAACAGCAGAGACAAGTGTGTGTGAGGCTCCCTCTTGATCTCACCTCACCCACCCATCAGTGGAGGGTGGAGCGGTGGAGGCGGAGGCATGCAAAGCAAAAGATAAACACAGCAAAAAACAAAAAAAAAACAAAACCAATGCAACCACAATGTACCGTTGGCTTTATTGAGCAGCAGCTTCAGCATCCAGCAGACGAAATAATTGAAAGTCAAATTGAAAGCATTGGGCGAGGCCTTTCGGTTGAGTTTTTTAGGATTTCTTTTGACTCGATCGATCGGTGGATTTATTGAAAAACGTAGGCAAAGAGGGGGGAAGGCGCAGGGGGGCATGGAATTGGTTGGCATAAGAAGCAGCTGAAAACTCCAGTTACTTGCATCCGACGAATTCGAGATACAAAAATGCAGTTTAGCCCCGGCTCTCAACGTTATTCGCTCAAGAGTTTGTGCCTCTGTTTCTTTGGATTTTTGTTGTTTTTTTTTATTTAGTTTATAGTCTTTGCTGTTGTTGTTGTTGTTGTTTTGATTTTCGAGTGGTTCTGTACGAAAATTCATATACATGCATATTATATATGTATATGTACGTGGTATAGGCAAAAGTGAATGTCCACCGAAAAGTCCTTGAAACCTGAAACCGATCTTTCCAGTTTGGCGCACAGAGACACAGTGAACTGTTTGCTTTTGCTTTTGTTTTTGCCGCAGCTATGTGGCTATAACTGCAGGTCCCAACAGCACTGAGAGAAATTTTTAGGGAATTTTAAGATATTTTTAAATGTAATCTTTTTTTCCAGCCTTAGAAAAAAGTTCCCTAAATTAGTTTTTACCACTTAAAAATTGTTTAAAAAATATTAACCCTATATAGGTGTTTTAAAGATACATAATATAATAATACATCATTTAAAATTTCTCTTTTCTTAGAAGTTTATCAAAATTTTATACTTGTAACCTCTAGTGAACTACTATTTTTACAAACTCCTGAATTTTTGACATTTCTTTCCTCTTTTAAAATTCAATATTTTATATTGAAATCTTTATAATATTTAGTATACTTTTTGTAACAGTGTACTTCTTAGTGGTACTGCTACTGGTACTGTCAGTTTTCAGCTTGAAGCTGTAAACAAGCTCCACTTGGCTCAGATACTTGGACTGGGTGTCGGTTTTGGAGGGGGCCTTTGGGCTTGGGCTTGGGTTTGGGTAATCCTTCATTCACCTGATCAGAGATCGAGAGGGTGAGAATAGAAGGCCAAGAAGTATTTGGGTTGCCAATTGGGTGTGGTTTGTTTTGATATAAATCAAAAAAGAAAAAACAATAACCATTTTGATATGGTGAATGCATAAATGTAAATTCGATTAAACGGATAAATGCGATTGGCGAGCCAAGCGGATATATACTGAGAGATCCGGCTGGGGTTTTATATGTGGTAAGTTAGGAGAGATTCACAGTTATTGAGAATTTAACCTCTGAAGATCTTATTTTCATTATTTTACTATTATTTGCTATATAAATAAATCAATAAGTATCAAGAAATGACGCCTTACTAATGGTAGCTAAATTAATCCTAAATAAGACCCATTCAACTACCAATTATATTCTAGCGGAACCCATTTAAAGTGCTATTTATAGCACTGGAATCCGCCACAAGCCAATCTTTTTCTCCTCTCTCTTTATCTCTATCTTGTCGCTATAATGCGATTACATAACAATTTTTGATACCCAAGCGAAACAATTAAACCGGGCACAGCCATCCAGTACTTGGTCAGCGTTACAGATAAATCAACAAGCCAATGGTTTTGACCAAAAACCAAAAGCTTAAGGCTGAAAATGAAACTGAAGCTGAGGCTGAAACTGAATCAAGTTAAGCCAACTGAAATGAACTGAACTGAAGTAAGGTAAAAAAAAAAATAATAAAGCTGGGGCGCAGTCGTAGCCACCTGCATTGAATTGACATTGAAGGTGCTGTTGGTCGTTGTTGTTATTGTTAATGTTGTTAACCATATCGTAGTTGTTATTGTTGTGGCAAAAGACCAAGAGACCTGGCCAAACCTACCAATGTTTGTTGCTGTTGCAAATGCGTTCAGTTCAGGCCAAGTTTGTTGGTGTTGTTGTTGCCAACTAGCTGGGCTGCCTGCTAGCTTGCCTTTCATTTCTTGCAATTGGCGTTTTAATTTGCCTGTTTAACCACATCAGCAGAAACAACAAAAACAACAACACTAACAACAGTAACGTGGCTCAATGAATATGCATGCAAAACAAAATCAGCTTATACAATGAGATTTATATTCATAAGTATTTATATGTATATAATGACTGTGCGCTCCGGCCAGGCCAGGCCAGTATGTGGCTGTCCATAACAGACAAGCCGCAATCAAATTGAACCGATTATATAGTTTTGAAATATATTTAAGACCCCATAAGTGGCATGCAATTGATTAGAAGCTAAAAAAACAACACCTACTTGGCGACCGTTTAATTATTACACGAAGGTGTATTTATAGTTGTATATACTTGATGGCACAGTTATGAATTTGTTACTTAAAAAGTATAATTTATATTGATTATATATTAAATTAGAGTTAATATTGTATGTATTTGTGGTTTTTAAAGTCTATAATTAACTGCATAGTGAAAATTTTAGGCACATTTCTGAGAAATAACTATTTATTTTGGAATTTTATTTAACTAACAAAGAAATGTTTGATTTTGCTTATAGAATTTAATCGTTTTCTTTTAATATTATACAGTTAGTTGTAAAGTTGTAAAATACACTTAATTGTTTACAATTTTTCTTTCTATTTCGTCAGTAATAATACCATTAAAAATAAACCTTTAAATTCCAACCTCAAGCCAATTTAAAATATGTAATTAAGTGAAGCATTAATTACTTTGAGCCAACAAAGTAATTGGTATAAGGTCTCTGGTCTGTCGATGTGTTTCGAGCACATACCATACACCACTCGAGTGTTGAAACCCTTCATAATAAACTCGACAAAAACAAAACTTGATACAAAGTGTTTGGCTCTTCTTTAATTTTTTTTTTTTTTTTAATTTTTTGCGCATTAACAGCGAAACGAAGTTGGCAAATGGCCGTAAGGCAAAATACCAAAATATGGATAGAAAAAAAGAAGATGAGAAATAAATAATAATAATAATAACACACACACACACACCTCGTCTTGGGGCATTCCAGCACCTGTTAAACAAAGTTTTGCGTGAAGTCGCATCAAAAATTCCAAGAAATCATCAGCAAAGCCCAACAAAAAATGTACAAAAAAAAATAAGATAAAAATATACAGAAATTCCAAATGCATAAACGGTTTCTTGCACTACATATACATATATGTACAAACATATATATATATATAAATATATATCTTTGCAAACGACCTTGCCAAAGGCAATCTTTAAGCGGAGTGGAAAAAATGACTCTTCGACTTTGGCAATAAAAGAATTAGCGGCTCTTAATGTTCAAGCGTAACTGAAAAATTGGCAACATAAAAGCCAAAGGAAAAAACTCCGTATTTTTTGTTTATTTTTGTTATTTACCTCCACTTCTTCCTCTTCTTCACAACAATAACAATAGCGGAACAATAAATGATTTGGAGTAAAGTGGATTTGGAGTCATAAATAGATTTTTATATAGAATAACGTCCGTTTTCAACACAACATCCGCATTCTATGAAACGCTCCAATTGAAAGAATAGAAAAATAAAAAAAAAAACCAACCTCAACACCGTTTAATAATTAATATCAAGAGGGAAAAACGCCAAGTCTGATTTTTATTTCAATGCTAATAGTTTTTTTTGAGGCAGCACGTGAAACTGACTCACTCGAGATCTGTCGAGGATAGAACAGAATATTCAATTGTTTACTCACGTTGATTACGTGCAAATCGACGAACGAGTCGGTAGTAATTATAAATCTGATGTTACATAAATTGAGAATTATTCAGCCAGCGAATGGGCATTACAAATTGGATTCTGGGTGGGTGGTATTTTATATATATATTTTCTAAAAATAGGAATAAGATTTCGGATTCTAATAAAATAATTCAGATTCCGTCACTTGTTAAATTCAGTTTATAATTATTATCTTTGTAAATAGAACTATAAACATGTCATTAAAATTCTGCATATTTATATTTCCAATTTGTCTGATTTTTGTGACCTTTATTTGCTAATTGAGTTTAATGCTGAGCGAGGTCTTTGTATACAGATTTAATCCATAAGCTATAAATCAAGATGTGACTATAATGCCAAAAAAAAATACAAAGATCATGTCTGAAGGTAAACAGAAGGCTTACATTTGGTGTATTTTCCTGCCAAGAAACATCATCAGTAGCCTCAATATTTTGCTAAATTATATAGCATATAGTTTTTTACTAAATTTGTACATTAAATATATCAACAAATTTTTTAATATTCCATCAATTATAGTTGACTATAAAAAGCTGATAATATCTACTTTTTGATTATGGCACCTTTAATAAACCATCTTCAACCACCCGAAAAAAATAACCAACTGCTTAGTTATAATTATTACCTTGCCATTTTCTCATTATTGAATGGAGCACCTTTAGACCCATATTTAAAAATCGTTTCATCATCCTCGTAGTACAAATTTGGCAAAACAAAAATGTTTTTTGCTTTGTCATAATTATAGGAAAATTGGTTTGAATTATTTTCTGCGTTTCGGTTGTATATTTTGGTTTTACTTGTGTTTCTCTATTTTTTTTTTTTTGCGAGTCACACTGAAGCGTAAACAAAAACATTTTACGAAAAGCACATTAAATCCGATTCAACCCACTTATTATTGTTGAAATATTTGATTCAACCTTACCACAAATTTTTGTGCATTCGTGTGTGTTCTTTTCATTATTTGTGTATGATTTTTTTTTTTTTTGACAACAATAAAAAAGACGAAGACAGCCCAAAAATGTTGATAATTGCCGGAAGTAACTTGTGTCACGCACAGACACACAAAAAACCCACAGTGCCCACCACATAGACAATAGATAAATTTGATTTTTTTTTTTCATTTCTTTTCTAGTTCATCAGAAAGCAATTTGGCAACATTGAAATCTATTTCTAGGGGTTTGCTTCTAGGAAATACAATTACACAATTTGTTATCAGCTGGAGAAATACTTCTTGGTTGGACAGGAAAACCATTATTGAAAATATTCCATGGAAATCGATACTAGAAAGGATTTGAATTTTTAGAGCTCCGGCACTTAACTCCTCCTCCGGCTAACAGAAGCAGATTTAAATGTCAGAGAGCCGGCTATAAAGCGCTAGCTAGTCAAGCATAAATGTTAAATGTCTTTTAAATACCAAATTGAGGAGGCCACTAATAAACACACACAGCCAGACGGCTGGAGAACACCTACGAAAGTTAATGAGACAATTTAATGCTCTGAACCCAAAATTAAATGATTTCCCCACAAGAGAGAAAGCATCAAATGAAGGCAAAAAAAATATTATTTAAATGTCAATAAATTTTTTTTCTGCTTATTTTTGAAAATAAACAGATATTTGGCATCTTTAAAACATTGAAAATAGTATTAACATGCCAATTAATTATTTTTCAGCTTAATCTTTAAAAATTACCCAATCCTTGGCATCTTTTAGTTTTTACAACACGTGTAATTATTTACTTGTTTAAAGCTTTTCAATAACTAAAACGATTTTTCCTGCGGCACTTTAAGAGGTTATGGAATCTTTAAGTGTAGTTTAAATTTCAAAGAAAATTTATAATACCCTCTGGTAGTGTATAACAATAACAATAACATGAAACTGAGAAAACTGCAACAACATCAACGGCGGCGGCAAAATGCCGATTGCAAGTCAAACTCAAAGATTAGGCGAAGCTGAAAAAAAAAAAAAAAAAAAAAAAACAAAATTTGAAAGGTGCACGCGAATGCATTGCAAGGCATTTTGTTGCATTTGCAACTGCAACAAAGGAATGCAAGTGGCAGCGGCTAACAAGTAATTTACGTACACAATCCAAGCCATAAGGCATATATGTATATACATATGTACATATAACTGGCGTCTGTTTGTCCAACAAACTAACAGGCCAACAAGTAGATGGCTGCCGATTAACATCAAAGACCTTAAGGGAAACCCCCCCAAAATCTGAAACCATTACATCTTGGAGATTAAAAACAAAGAAATTGGAATGCAGTGGGGATAGAGAGGAATTGGGAATGCCCTTACAGGATATTATTTGAAGACAAAATTTAATTATTAAATATACTTTAATACTCTTTAAAATATATTTTGTATGTTCTTATTATATTATATATATTATATTTGTTTTCATAGATCACTTTTAAAGATTTATTTATATAAAGGACCTATTGTAGATAATACAAAGCAAAGAAAGAAAATAAAAAACAAACAATAAAGGAACCTAACTTGGGAAAGGCGAAGTTTTAATACTCTTGGAGTTTGGAAGTGAATCAAAAGACCTAATTTGGAAAGAAATTATCAAAAAATATTATATTTTCCTACTTCAAATATTTCTTAAATGGGCATCAAAAATATATGACGTTTAAGATCTGCAACCTGCAAACTAAAATTATAATACTCTTCAAGGGTAAAAGTGAAATTTAACAACATTACATTTTTATGAAATAATAAAACTCAAACAAATATATTTCCCATATCCCATAATTGTTTTAATTTAATAAAAATTCATAATTAAATTAAAAAATATTATCTAAACAATTCCCAACCTCACAAACTCTAGCTCAAAATCCCTATACCCTTCTCTTGAAGGGCATAAAAATATCAGTAATTTTGGCTAAGCACAAAATAAGCAGCAGTAAGCAGCAATCCGCAGTACCCAGCAGCAATTGTGTTTATCACATTGTTCAACCAATTATATCTATAAACAGATTGTTATGAAATTCAATGAGTTTATAACGATTGGTTATCCAACAACACAGCAACGGGTTCAACCAACTTTCGGTCAAATCAAGTGCACTCACTAAATACTGCGTATTCTGTGAGGATCGATTCATTGAGGAGCTGTGACAGGCGATGTCTACGTTCTGAGCTATGGTTATCAGCAGTTTTACTAACAAAGTATTTGAATTTTCGTTTACGGCAAGTCAAGTGGTCGGACTCTCTGGTATCAGGAATCAATGCAATCTCGAATCTATAAAAGTGCCTTAAAAAATACAAGTACAATTTCTTTGATTGAAATGCCTCTCAATCTCTCAATACAAAAAGAAACACCCAATCCACAGCCTGTCCGTCGGCCTTATCAACATTAAATTGAACTTGTATTTTTGTATTTTCTACGATTCCCTCTCTCACTCATTGTTTTTATTTTTTCTCGGCTTCTTATCGCTCCAGCAACAGGCAGCAGCACCAAGCAGCAGCACCTCAAAAGCCAAAAGAAATAAATAAATAAAGTAATACTTATATGGGAATGTGCAGGCGCTGTGTGTGGCGACCGCAAACATTTCAAGTTCCTCTGCATTTCTTTACTTCTTATCTTGCGGGCGACTGACCATTTTCATGGTTTTTGCTTTACTTTTATTTAATTATTTATTATTATTATTATGCCACACACACACGCATTAAGCTAATACCTCATAGATATGCTGGGAGTATGATGTCAGGTTGAGGGGTCATCGTCATCCCAACAGACTTTGCCTCGATTGTCGTCGCCTCTGATTTCGCAGGCAGAGACGGCGCCAGGCATTATTCCGGTGGCATTATCTTGGTGTCTCCCCCTAATTGCTGGGACCATTGTTTGCCCCAATTAAGGGGGGGTTCCAGCCACAAAGAATATTTGACGGGGAAAGAGGGGATCTGGCAAAGTATTTACCTTTTAGCTAAGCTAAAGGACTTGCTATTTACTCTTTAAAATAATTTTAATTAAAGAAATTAAATCAAAGATTATACTTGAAAGGAAAAAATCTATTTTATAAACCTAAGCCAGGTCGAGTAAATATTAAATGATTCATGTGATTCAATAAATGAATGGCTATATGAGTCATATAAATCTGGTTTTAAATACAGATCACAAATTGTGAATTAACGCTATTCATTCAGTAATTAAGCTATTAAATTCTATTCATTATATTGTAATTAATTTGAATTCAAAGTTAGCGTGATAACTAAGAAATATTAGATATTTCAATAGAAAGATTTATAGGATATAGAGTTATCAATTAATTGTAGTTAATTGCTTTACTTGTAATTGGTGATTAATATTAATTTCCCGAGACCTCCTAATATAAATAAATAAGTTATCAAAGTAAATTCATAAACAAAAATATTCTACATAAACTTTACTCTTAGTTAACAAACGAATCCAAAATCAAAACCTAGTTTTGCATTGCCTAGTTTTAGGCTGAGCTTAAATAAGCCAAACAACTCGTGGATCTTGGCATAGGCGCAGACTCATCAGAGACCCAAGACGTATAGCCATATTCTCGCCTGGGGGGAGTGGAATGATATGGCAGAGTGATGAGTCCTAAATTTGAATAGTCATGAAACTTTCTAGCCATGGTTAAGAGGCTCTTTTCTTTTTTTGTGGCTCACGCCATTTGATTTATTATATTTTGCACGCTTTCTGGCAGACCCGATAAGCGTGTAGAATCTCAAGCACACGTGATAGGAGAGGAACACCCTCCGCTCTACTCCACGCCTGACAATCCATTTCTTTCTGCCTGATTTAAAATTGTTCTGCCTGTGATTTCCATAATCAAAAAATCGCATACTATTGCAGGTTTTTTTTGGCCAAAACATTGTTATTGTTATTTCCGTTGCCAGCAAAATCATATTTTTTTTAATAAATGATTTTTACTACGCAGTTGAGTTGATGGAAGCGAACTGAAGCAAAAGTTGGCCACACACAGCTGTGGCAATTTTCGAAAAACAATATGCAATTTGGTAGCTAGCGTAATATTTACTGACTCAAATAAATATAACAATTAAAAAGAAAAAATATATATAAAAAAGGCTTTGGCACGCTATATATTTTAATATATATTATAGAATATATCTGTGTATGAGATATATCTATCTATTCATTTAGATAATCGTAAAAATGAAAAATTCAACTGGAAGGAAAGGAGAAAGAGTTGTATCAGCTGCCCCTGTGCTGGCAATAGAAAGTTCGTAACTCAAATGGTTCTTTGTTTACATTTCCACCTGTCCATATACATATAGCATATATGTATATATAGAATCAACTGAGGCTTGACGTAAGCAGAAGAGTTGATATATTCCAATATAAATATTAACCGATGTGTGTTCGCCCATTAGCTTTGACTGATAAGAGCCACAGAGAGAATGTTTGCAAGATCTTTGATGAGATTCAAATCAGGTCTGGAAATCCCCCTGCAGGGAAGCACACATGTGTGGCATGGTTCACCTATATATTATTATATTATTATATATAGGTTTAACCTCTTTACCTAAAATATACGTTTCATTATTGTAAAGGATTTACGTTTCAGGGAAAAAACTATTACATAAATAACAAATTCTATATATTATGCAATTATTTTATAATAATAAAAGTTGATTGCATTTTATATTTATATAATTTTCAACTTCCTGCGATAACTTGTCTTGAATTTTAGGTTTTAATTGCTATTATGATGGCATTATCATTTTCACTTGGAGAGTATTTCTATCTGATTAGTGATATACCTCTTGAAAATATCTAAATAACTTTAAGGGTTACAAATAATGCGAATGTATTTCTGGAAAATGCAATTTAATTTCAAAATTCCACCTATATTTTATTCCAAACCCTTCAACAGCTAGTTGATATTTGATTATGATTATAAATTATAATTAAATATATCAATTTATAAACTCCTTTTGTGGTGGAGCGTAGCGTTCCTTTCCCTTGAAGAGATATGCATATATATGCCATATAGAGAGCTTTGCCGATGACAAGTTCCCCCACACACTATCTTATCAAGCGGCTCATTTCCGTTGCCAAAGTATGTGCCACGTGTGGAGAGATTTGTTTCCAGGCCAAAACAATTTCATCAGGCAAATTTTATAGAAGCTGGCCCACTGTGCGTCAGCATCTGAATTCACGTGGGGTGCCTCTGGGCCCAGAAGAGAGTAAACATCATCATCATCTCAATCGTCATCACCCAACAAGCTCTCGAATGAGCGGGCGGCGGCGAGAGAGATCTAATTCTAGTGATTCATTTGAAAAAATGTGTGTTTTGAGATTGTTTTTCAGAACATTTTTCAATGTTTTTGTCTAGTTTCTGTTTTTACTATTTTGAAGGCCAGCAAAGGCAATGCTAAGGCTAAGCAATTTGTTGATACAGTTGTGTGCCATTAGCCCAACAAACGGCGGAAACTTGGCCAAGAAGTGCCGGGTAATTGGGAGACTCAATGGCTAGATGGATGTCTGGCTTGAATCTTGTAAATGGCAGGCTTTGTCTATATTATTTTTTATTTGCGGCCGTTTTGGGGGGCTTTCTAAATAAGCCCTAGGCAACACAGCTTTTTAGGAAATACATTCATATATTTATTGTATTCCCAAGACCCAAAACAAGTTTCACTTTTCGCATCAATCTGTGCCTTGTTTTTTCCTGATTTCGGTTTTCGGTTCGTTTAGAACTAGTTTTGGTAACTAACTAACTAAGTGCCGCAGCACATGCTAATCAAACCACTTTCGGTTGATATTTTTCCACAATAAAAAACCAAATCAAAATCAAAAATCACAAAAACCAAGCCCGACGTCAGCGAGGAATTTGCATAAAATACTTTAAGTTGATTCAAACAAACTTCTGGCCGGGCCAGATGAGATATTTGGTTACCAATATCGTTTGGATACCCAGGTTATTGTTGTTAAAACAGAATATACATAAGCCAGCTATTAAGAGTGACGGAGATTCAAGGCGAGCAGACAGTATTTCCGTATATTAGCATCGCATTTGTCTCTCGATTGCACAAAATCGGAGGCGACAAATTGCTTGCTGTCACCCAGGGCGTATACGTAATATGCCGCCCCAAGTGCATAACCGTAAATAACAAAACGAAAAGACATACATATATGAAGTATATATATACTAAGGGAAGAGATAACAAATTGCAAAACAAAAAAAATAAAAATTAAAAGAAATATACATATAGAAAAAAAAACCTTCAAATCAGTGCAGAGAACAAATTCTTGTGTTTATTTTCGTTTTGAGAGTTGCATGAAGTTTCCACACTCCACTCTGCCGACTCCCGAAATGAAATCAGCTTATCAAAAATATATAGATGAGTAAGCAGCACTCACTCGCTTTCTCGACTTTCTGGCTCTTATCACCTGCTCTTGTTTGTGTGCCATTAATTATGGCTGCTTCCTTCGGTAGCTGCTGAAGCTGATTAGAGCGCGCCAACTTCTCGACGACTGTGGCAACAGTCCAACTAATGGAAAGTTACGAAAGCTCCTCCAAATTTGGAATAAAATAAATACTGCCCTTTTAGGGATTTCCCCTTCTTAAACAATAAAATTAAAGCTGATATTTGTTTGGCAATATTTTTTAAATAAATAAAATGGTAAAGGTGTCCTTAAATATTCAGCTATGAAATATTTCAACTTAGGATCAGTCGGAAGACTTGGATAAACGGACAAAAATCAATTTTAATAAACCTTAAATTGTTTACCCAAATTATCAGGATTTGAAAAATAATATTAAAGTCCATTCACTGTTAAAGAAAAAACAACAAAAATGTATTTGAGATCATAAAACAAACAATTTACAAACCAGATAAATATTTTTCTCAGACTGTAAACGAAAAAAACCCCTTATCTTGGAATTGATTTCATGGCATTTTTACTTCAGTTTAAGCGTAAAATTTGTATTTGTGTATTAAACCAAGGAAGTTATTAGAAGATGTTATACAGATTTTGCCCTCTCCGGGAAATAAAGGTTCAATCAATTGCATATTATTAAAAAATATTAGATTACGGGGAGAGCGAAATCATCTCAATAATTTTGCATTCTTTTATAAAATTCTCTATTTGCATTACAATTTTAAAGATTTGAGTTTAATGGAAATAAATAATATAAATAGATAAAATCAGACTTTATATAGTGAAATAATAGTTTATGTTTAAAACGGAATTAAAAATAAAACAAAAGTTATCTGCGAATTATATAAAAATCTTTATATAAAAACCAATTGAAAAATCAAACTCACCTGCATTATGGGATATGCGACACGTCCTTTGCCGAACCGCTCTATAATCGTCAGCTTGGTGGCACTGGCCATGACTCCGGCTATGTTGGACGACGATAGGACCGGACGCGATGGCGGTACAATGGGCACAAAGTCGCGATTCCTTTCGGCGAAGCTGCGATCAAACGAGTTCCGCCGATCGCTGTGGGAGCGTCTGTAGGCCACATGATTGCCGTTGCTGCCCCCGGTGCTGGGCCCGCGACTCGATGCCGATCCCGACTGATATGCATTAACGGAGCCATTGTACTGGGACACGCCCATGTAGGATTTGGATTTGCGATACTGCTTGCCGGAGTAGACAGTTGGTTCCGGATAATTGAGATCACTATAATTGCTGGCGGTCTCAGATCCAGAACTGGACGATGTGGTGGACACCGATGAGGAGGAAACAGATGACGAGGCGGACGTGGAGGAGGTGGAGGTAGCAGTCACGGCGGTGGTCAAACTGGAGATCATCGATGGCTTGGAGCATTTGGCACAGGGCACGGCCAAAGCCGCAGTCAGCAGCTCGGCGGGATTAATCTTGGCCAATGCAATATCCGGAGTGGCCGGTGTGTCCGTAGTGATGCCACTGTTTGTGCTGCTGCCACTTTTGTTATTAACATTTTTGTTGTTGTTGCTCCTGAAGTTGCTGCTGTCGCGTGGCAAAGATTGCAGGAAAATCTGTTGCCGCTGTGGCTTTGCTTTTTTGCTGCTGCGCTGTGGCTGCTGCTGTTGGGTTTGTTGTTGTCCTTTTCCTGCATTCTTTTTGTTGCTGCTGTTGTTGGTCTTGGCATTTGAGCCTTTGTTGTTAGTCTTATTGTTGGTTTTGTTGCTGACATTGCTGATTATGTTGCCAGGATTGCTGACGTTGATTGTGTTGCCAAGATTGGTAGTGTTGCTTGTGTTGCTAGTGCCGTTGTTGCCCGCCGCCGGCAACATTGCCGCCTCTCGCTGCTGCCTCTCCTTGTCCTTGTCCGCCTTCTTGCCACTCACCTTGTTTACCATTGTCTCTTTTGTGCACTTCTTCACCTGGTTAACTGTTATACGTCCTGCTGATTTTGCTTAGAGTTCCGTTAGTTTTCTCCGTTCTACGTTCCGGGCGCAATTGGCTTTCGGCTTCTGCTTGCGGTTTTGTTTTGTTGTTGTCTCTCACTCACTCGATCGTTCTCTCGTTTGCTTTTGCTCCGCTATTTTCTATCTCAATCGCGCGCGCATTCGCTCTCGGTTTCGTTGGCGGAGCTTTTTTGTATTTCGTTTGTGCCACGTTTTTGTTGTTGGCGCCGCGATTTTATATTTTGTATATTTTTATATTAAATGAGCTTTTGTTGTACTTTTTCAAATGTTTTTAATCACGAAATTCATTAATGTTGTTTTGGCTCGATGTTCTTTTTGTTTTTCACTTGCTAACACTTTTTTAATTGCGTCTTTTTTGCGAATTTGCTATTGCTTTTGGTATCCCTTTTTGGATGACATTTACCGCCAGAGCACAGCATCGAAGCAGACGAGAAGAATACATGTATGTAAAGAAATGGGAATAGGAAACCGAATTAGTTATTGGTTATATATTTGACATTGCTTAATTTTAGGGCTTTGTTTATGTATTTTAAAATGTTTTATTTTCTTTTATTTTTATAAAGCCAGAAAATCGCTTAAAATATTGCTTTTTCCATTTATGAACGCTCTTTGAATGCGATTGTTTTACTCTCTTCCTGTGTATGTGTGTATGTGCCACATTTCTCCCTCTCTCTCTCCCTCTAACTAACGATTGCTTGGTTTTTATCACTTTTTTGTTTGCACTTTTTTCTTTGATTAACTGCTGTGATTTCCTGAAGGAGCACCAAAATGAAATTCCCCCATTTCCAAACGCGCAATTTATATTACTTATTTGTTGCGTCCAACCGAGAAAACAAAAACAAGAATGCCGAAAAAAAAACATTTATATCTATGCCTGAGTGTGGGTGTTTGGATGTACGTATAGTATGTACATACATATGTGTGCTAGAGTATGTAAATGCTTGCCATTTGGCGGGCGCGTTGTATCTTTCCTTCTCTTTCTACCCCTAGCCCGATGATGTAAGTTTTGTATCTGAATGTTTTATTTTATTTTTCACCGCTACTGTTTGTATGTCGCTGTGTGTATCTGTGTGAAGAGTAAGCTGATCACAAGATCAATATACTTGCTTAGGTCTCGTAAAAGTGCCTTTGCTAATTCGCCCATAAAAGCTATTTTATTGCCGCACACGACTCACTGCATTTGATGTATGTATGGATGTAGATACATACATTCTTACATACTTGTACACAAAAAAACAAACAAATTTAACGACAGGTAATATGGCTCCTTGATAAATTAAACAATTTTGATACTGTTAACGATCTGATATCTACTTTCACGTAACTCGGTGGGTGACTCAATCGCAATATGGGGAATATGGGAGAAATTTTAAACTGAACCCCGCACCTCCCCCTAGCCACACGTTAAACGGGTTAATTACTTATCCAGAATTGTCGAACACTAACCGATCTTGAACCGAAACATGATGGATGGTAATTATTAGCCTAACGAGCGAGCACATCATCACTTTTTAGCTTAAATTATTGTTGGGTATTCCCGCGTGCGTTAAATTGCTTTATTATTGCACTTTTG
The DNA here is from genome assembly GCA_035045905.1 of Drosophila anomelani. Classification (NCBI taxonomy): domain Eukaryota; kingdom Metazoa; phylum Arthropoda; class Insecta; order Diptera; family Drosophilidae; genus Drosophila; species Drosophila anomelani. The sequence continues at coordinate 13,418,504 of JAWNOO010000032.1, forward strand.
GAAACACAAAATAAACAATCTTGAGTATAACTTAGTTGTTCTGAGAATGTATCTATTAACTCTATCAAAATTATAAGACTTGCTACAAACTTATTGTCAAAAAATACAACAAAATCGTGGACGAAATATTTATGTACATAAATTTCACAAAGTTCATCAAAGGTTAAAGGTTTACTATTTCGTTTCTAAGAATCATACACATTTCGGAAAAAAATGAATTGTCTACTGATAGCAGAAAAACTTTTAATATTTTAAAACATATGATATAAAATCATAGCCACTTCTAAACTTTAAAGCAAGCCAATATTGGGTAGGATTTTAGATTGAATAATATCTGATCTGAAGGTGTTTTCATCTAAATATCTCTGTACACCGCCAAAAAATAGCGAAACCGGAAATGCCAGATGCCAAGACTAACCGCCAAAGAGGGCAGCGGGATTGGTCGAAAGGGGGGAGGCGAGTGTGTATATGTGTGTGCCTAGATCATTATTCGCATTTCTGGTTTGCTTTTCATTTAGGCAGAATACAAAACCATGCGACACGATGCGATCTCAGAAATACAGAACACCGAACACCCGGCACACAACTGAGGTGCAGTCACGTAGCCCCACTAATTGAGCGAGATCAATAACAGCGATTGTGAGCGTTTATAGGTATGTATATTTACCTGAACAATTCGGACAGCTTGTGCCCAAAAAAAATCCACGCAGTAAGCGTATCTTCCGTTTCTCTCAGTGCCGCAGAGTACACGTAGTTGATACTGTTCTATTGGGAAATTCTGGAACCGAACCAAATCCTATCGTATCGAATGCAGTCTCTCTTAGTGGGGTTTTCTGGTCAGAGAGCAGGTAAAACAAAGAGTTATAGACAGGACTGGGCAGTCGACATCGGTTATGGTATCGGTCACGGTATGCTATCGACGACGGGCAGCAGGGTGTGGGTGGAGTTCACCGTTCCTTGGAACCGCTGGCAGCGCCTCTTACACGAAAAGCATACGGCTGGCCAGGATGGCGATCGGTATCCGTTAATCGGTTTCGATTATGGGTTTTGGATTGCTACGGTAGCGTAGAAATCAAACCGTAAGTCTATTTATCAAATTTGACTGACAACTAACGCCGGAGTTGTTGTTTTTTTAAACGTTTTTTCTGCGTCTTCTTATTTTTTTGGGGTTTTTTTTTCAATACCGTTGCACTGCACGGACACACATACACACGCTGAGAAACAATCACTCACACAGATGCACACGCGCTCACTTACTCCCAACTTTTTTTCGCTTTGATTTTGACTTTGAATTTGAATTTCAATTTCACTTTTTCGCTTGCCGTTTTATTTGCTTGTTTGATTTTCGTTAATTTCGTTTTTCGGACCACGCGTTTCGGTTAGCGGAAGCTTGCCGAAAAGCTTCGAGAAATGTGGCAATCGTATTCGATGGGCTTCTAATGATTTGAGGCAAGTCGATTTGCTTAATTTTTGATTTGATTAGGACTGCACTTGGTTGGAAGGAGTTACTGTCACTGTCACTGATGCAATTGTTTTTACTGTCTAACAATGGCTGCTCAACGCTCGATCGGTCTTTGGTTGGCGCTATATTCCTTTTCCCTGGCAATGGCTACTTGAGTGTCGAACATGTGACGAGCAACTAACTGGCGGAGGTGGCACCGCGGCACAGCGGAACGACAGCGTGAAGAGCAGAGCAGAAGACGAGCGTCAAGCGACGGTACGGCGGCAGGCGTAATCGTTACAGTGTAGCTTCGCTCTGGTGGAAATTTCGATAGATTGTCATTGAAAATTCAAACGATTTTCTAACTTATGCCCTATTTTTATATAGTATTAAATATATTTCCCTTTTCGGTTCTTTTTGTAGAGGTTCCAGTGTAAATTGTGGTAACGGAGCAACGGCGCCGACGATTCTAGAGAGTACCAAACGAAAAGTTTGCGAAACGGAATTAGCAACAACAATTAAGTAGGAAATGAGCAAAGCGCCAGCACCTCATTCTCAATCTCGCTCTGCCGCTCGCCATCCGCCTCCGACTCTCTCTGATTGCCTCCTTTTTTCCGTTTGCCTTCCCAGCTCTTTCTTATGGCCAAAAGCATCGCTCGAGTGCTTCTCAGTTATTAGGTAGTAGGTCAAGAAATGGCTTAAAGCTATTGGTTTGCTTGGGGTTTTCACTTTTAAGCCTAGTTTTTTTGGCTGATTGATCTGCGCTTCAAAGAGAGGATCAGAGAGAGATAGAAGATAGCTGCCCGTGAAGCTTTTGAGCGATCACAAAATGTTGTTGTAAGAAAATACCGGCCGGCAATTGAGAAAGCACCGACCTTGCTCTCTCTCTCTCTCTCTCTCTGTGTGCCACTCACCAAGGGAAAGGTGTGCAGTGGGTGGGAGCGGGTGAAAGCGAGAGGGTTGGGGTGGCAACCAAATGGCATGCTAATTAATCGAAAGCTTTCACGCCTTCTCTTTCTAGAAACCGAGGAGGGTAAAAACCAGCGAACGACGTGTTATGACCATTTATGAATATGAATTGTATAGGCATCGCTCAATTATCGTTATCCATAGCATATCAAAAGTATCTTTTTAATTGAAATATCGAAATATACACATTTTATAAAATATATCGCTCGAAGTTCTAATAAATCGCAACCATTATTATTTTTCCATAAACATTTATCACATTTGATTTTAAATAAAAAACTAAAAATAATAAAATTTAAAAAATTCCTTGTATTTTTGAAATACGTTTTCTGATCAAATAATACAACTTATTTTATCAGTTTCAATTCGAACTAAATTATATTTTAAAATCCTAAAATAAATCTAAATAAAACCTTCCCCATTGAGAGGATCTCCTCTCCCGATCCTTAAAGGACAAGTGCAACTGCCGGATGTTGGTGGGTGCAGCGAGATCACGATCACGTGACCAAGGCTGCAAAACTGCGGCTAGAAATAAACGTTCGAATGGCTAAAAATCACACTGTTGTGTGATTTAACGGTATAACGACGGTATTTTTGGCTGTCGCCGCCCCAATAGCTAAGCGACAAAACAAACCCAAAAATATCCACATTCACAATCCACCAGTTGATGGGTCCCGTAGACATAGACATAGACCAAAATGCGATGCGTAGTAGTCGCCACGCGGCTAACGAGAAATTTCAATTATTTTGCCAAGCAAAATCGGGCATGTGTGTAGGTATTATTTATAAGACCTGCGTGAATCCCACGGTAAACAAAAGTTTATCAAAATGGGTTTCCTTGGCCCCGGGTTCCGTTCCACCAAAACGAATTAATTTGTTATTTGTTACTGCCCCTATCTTCATTTTGCAACTAATAATAATAGTAATGCAGTTTCTTGCAAATCCAAATTGAAGAAAATTCATCACATTATTTACATTTTCTTTTATTCGTCATAAATTATATGACTCATAAAATACAATATGTTTCCATTCAAAAATATTTCCATTTAGAAGAGGAAAACCCCCTGAACGCAGAAAAGCTTTTTCGCTGTGGAAAATATTTTAAAAACAATATCAACGAAAGTTCGGTGTTATATTTATGACTATGTATGAATTTTTAAAATTTTTGTAAAACAATTTATGTTAAATTTAAATTTACATTAATTTATAAAGATTTTTGAAAATTATTAAAAGCTGAATTAAAATGATTAAAGTTTAGCAACATATAGCCCAGAACATGTTTGTAAACTTTGTGCTGCCAGCAACATATGCTTAGCAACATTATTATCCAGCAACATATGTATCCAAAAAAAACACAATTAAATTGATTTAATTTCTAAAATATAATTAATGCATATCTAATGTTGTACCTTTATTAAAAAATTAATAAAATAGTTATAAATTTCATCTATGTATATATTAATTGCCTTTACTGGCAGTTGAAAAGATGGCAAAACTCTGAAGTATAATATGTAGGTTTGTTGATTTTTTAGAGCATACTCTTGCGGGCAAATATTTCAACTTTAGATTGTTTAGAAAATTCCTTTACAAAACTTTTTGCATGTATTGCCTGAATCCCATTTCAAATAAAACGCTTGGCATATATAGCTCCTGCGGCCAGGATTACGCCGAATAGAGTGGCACCGGAAACACGCTTTAGCAGCTGATCCTGCCACTTCCGGTTGGCAATGCACTGGCTATAAGGCATACTGGAGAAGGAAACGCTGTTGTACAGCGGTATCCAGCCGGGGAATAAGCGGAAGAGCAGCGTATCCAGCCACTTTCGGAGGCGGAAAGACCAGCGTTTTGTCAAGTCACGCATCTGCAACAAACGGAAGTAAAATAAATAAAGGATATCTTTAATATTCTTATAGTAATACCCACCTCCACATAGTTGTACATGGCCAGATCACAAATGGCAAAGGCATCCTGCCAGCGAGACTCTGTAAACTGGGCCAATGCCTTGTCCAGCGGCAGTTGCTTGTCCAGAATTCCGGTGAGCAGCGTAACATCCTCCATTCCGGCATTCATTCCCTGGCCATAATACGGAACCATGGCATGGGCGGCATCGCCCAGGATCAGAGCCTTGTCCGCATAGTGATACGGCCGGCACTTGATGGACACCAGATGCTGTGGTCTTGTCTTAAAGAAGTCCTTGATGAGCTGCTCCTCTCCAATGAGCGGCAAGGCGTCTCGGAAGTTTATCCTAAAGAAGTCCAAGAGTTGCTCCTTGCTCTGAATTTGGGCAAAGACCTCAAAGGGCATGGAAAGGGTGACCGTGAAGGACTTGTCCTGATTGGGCAGGGCAATCATCATGAAGGAGTCACGTGGCCAAATGTGTAGGTAATTGGCAGGCATCTGAAAGTCACCCAATTTGGAGGGAATACACAACTCCAGATAGCCGGTTTCGATGTACTCTTGGGAGTAATTAAAGCCCGGCAGGCGAACCAATTGCTGTCGAACACTGCTGAAGGCGCCATCACAGCCCACAATCAGATCCGCACCGGCGGCTATAACTTCCTCCTTGGGATTCCGGAACTCCATGGAGCCCTCTCGGAGATTGGCCGCCGTCAGCTTGTGCTCAAAGTGACACTGAATATTCGGGAACTTGTCGCAGGCGTCCAAAAGGACCTCATTCAGCTGCCGGCGACCCACAGAGTAAAGACACTGATTGTTGCAAGGATCATAAAGGACAACGCTTGTCTGGCCTTTTATGTTGTGCAGCATACGACCTCTCATCGGTATGGCGGTGGCCAGGACCTTCTCCTCCAGACCGACGGCAGCCAGAGCCTTGCGTCCTCGCTGGGACAGCGCCAAGTTGATGCTCCTGCCCTGAACCACCAAGGCATGACGGATATCCTCGCGGTACTCGTACAAATCCACGTGGTTACCCATGCGGGCAAAGTTTAGGGCCGCCAAAGAGCCCACCTTTCCGAAAAAAAGAGATAAAAGGAGGAGAAAGTGAAAATCTTAGCTCGATAAGAGAGTGTTATCTGAGAAGTACCATTAGGGGGATTAGGGAACCCCAAAGATAAAGAGCATCTAGATAAGTGCACATACATAGCTATGCGGTCACAAAGAGAACAATTGACAATAAACCAAGAATGAATATAAAATAATTAACATAAAGATATAAAAATGCTTACAATTTACGAACATCTTAGTATTTTAAGATTTTTAGTAGGTTATGTTTTTGAAACATTTCTTTTTATGATTTTCTTTGTTGTTTAGGAGTTTTTAATTAATCCAATATTACAAGTATTTTTTTATTTAAATTTAGACTTAGTACTTACCAATCCAGCTCCCACAACAGCCACCCTCCGCCTCCTTCGCTCATCTCCAGCCTCCTGGCGACCGTTCACTTCCGTTAAGATGGCTCCTTGGCTCATGACCGTTCTTTCAGCGTGTCGCCAGCGAAATGAAGTGAGATTGAAGCCAGCCAACTGGCTGGTGAAATTTCTAACCCAAAGATTATGTCGGATGGGCAAGTAAATGCTATCTGTGGTTGTTTAATGTAGCTGCGGGAAGCCAAGCAAATGCAGGGGCGTAGCCCCTAACATTCCTTGGGGGAAGTTAACATAGCATATAATAGAATTTAGTTTTCTTAGTATTACAACATCCCATTGAAAAAATCTAGCAGTAGGCCGGACTTAGAGATAGCCGCACCCAGAAGCCTTGGGCGGATGCCCTAACCTTTGAGCCACCGAACACTATGTTAATCTATATATTATTGATGTAGGCTCATTAAATGTGTTTTTGTTTCACTTTTTCGGTGCTCGTCATGGGGTTGAACTGAAAACAGAGGATTCAAAGTAAAACTGACAGCACGAAGAAACTCATGCTTCGAATGTTTTATTTATATCCAATAATAATTGGTTAAAATATATTGTTATTACTAACAAATACTATAAAAATAACATAGTTTATTATTAAAAAAAAGAAACATAAATTATTAGTAAAGAAAGCATTCTCGGTCATCTTATTAATTATTATAGTTATTTTTAATTAATTGAGAATCATTATAAAATGTTCAGGTGCAGCTTCTCTTCTTTCCTGCAGCAGCGGTCAACTACCTCGGATGAGCAAACAGCTGATCGCCTATTTTTGTTTTGCTCTGACCGACGTCAACAACTTCCCTTCAAAGCAAATAAAGTTGATCAGCTGATCGACTGATTTTGTTTTGCTCTGGCCTACGTCAACAACTTTCCTTCGAAACAATAATAGTCGATCATCTGATCCATCTGATCAGTGATTATGTTGTTCTGCTGAACGCAACCATAGATTTTCATTATCAAGACCATATTTGTTTTTAAAACGAAAATTTTTTTTAATAAATATGGTAAAATTAATTTAGTAACACATTTATTTAAAGAAGAAAAATTGGTTTTTTGAAAACGGAACAGAAATTTAGTAATGTTGACAATTTAAAAAGAGCGCCATTTGTGTTAGTGCTGCCATATCATAAACAGGTGTTTTTTGTGTTGGTTCTGACGGGGAAACAACAAAAACTGAGGTAATCAAAACAATTTGCTTTTATTGTTATAAAAACTGAAATAAATAAAACTAAATTACTTAAATTTTTATATATTCATTGGTAACAGCTGTGTTTATTATCGCTAGAGTTGACACCATAGTTATTTTATAAAAAAAAATAAAATTATTTAAAGATTTGTATTAATTTATAGGGTTTTTGAATATTCCTTAAACTAAATAAGTAAATAATGCGTTATGCTAGAAACGAGATTTGTTAAACATAAATCTACTTTATTAAAACAATAAGCGTAATCGATGGTAGCGGCCAATTATCGATAAAATCAACAGCTGCTTCTTGCCATCCCTATTAAGTTATTTAACGGCCAAAGCTTTCGCGAGAACGTTTGTGTTTTTTATCTTCGCTGTGATTTTCGCCCGATTTAGTCGGAACCGCTCTCAGCTGGCCACTTGCGCGCACTTTGGAAAGCATTGACTGCGAAAGGAGAGGTCATTCGCGTGAGCAAGCGTCGAGTCACAGTGAGTTGCTTGCGGTGCTGTGGAAAAATCAATTCAGGCGGGCTCAGGCAGCTCACCTCGGCAACCACCAGCGATAAGCACACAGGCCGGAATCATGCCTGTGGGAACGTTCGATGCCTGGGATGCGGCCGTCCTGATTAGCATCCTGGTGATCTCGGCGCTGATTGGCATCTACTACCGCTACACGGGCGGCAAGCAGAAGACCACGCAGGAGTACCTGATGGCCAACCAGAGCATGACCACCTTTCCGGTGTCCTTCAGCCTGATGGCCAGCTTCATGTCCGCCATTTCGCTGATGGGCGTCTCCAACGAGTCCTACCAGTTTGGCACCATGTTCTGTGTGATAAACATCGCCTATTGGATAAGCACACCCATCGCCGCCTACATCTTTCTGCCGGTGTTTTACCGAATGCGAACCACCAGTGTTTACGAGTATCTGGAGCGGCGCTTTGGTCAGGCCACGCGTTTGTCCGCCTCTCTGGCCTTCACCATCCAAATGGTGCTCTACATGGGGATTGCTTTATATGCCCCGGCTCTGGCCCTGGAGGCGGTGACTGGCATACCTCGAACGGCGGCCATTCTGGTCATTGGACTGGTGTGCACCTTCTACTCCACCCTGGGCGGCCTGAAGGCGGTCCTAATCACGGATGTGTTTCAATCGTTCCTTATGTTCGCCGCCATCTATGCGGTGATTGCTGTTTCGGCCATAAAGGCTGGAGGCTTTGCGGCTATTTGGGAGGTGGCTGTGGAGCGTGGACGCGTGCAGTTTGACGAATTTTCACTGGACCCCACCGTGAGGCACACCTGGTGGTCGCTCATCATTGGCGGCATGGTCACCTATCTGTCTCTGTATGGCGTCAACCAAACGCAGATCCAGCGACTGCTCAGTGTGCGTAATCTGAAGAGCGCCCAATCGGCCCTGTGGTGGAATCTGCCCATTCTGGGACTCCTCAGCTTCAGCACCATCTTCAGCGGCCTGGCCATTTTCTACTATTATCGAGACTGTGATCCCCTGCTGGAGGGCCGCATCAAATCTCGGGACCAGTTAATGCCGCTGTTCGCTGTGGACACGATGGGTGAGTGTGGGGGGGGGGAACCCCTGTCTGGGTAGTTTATCATATGCTAAGTGCCCGATCTCCCTGCAGGTCAATACCCCGGCCTGTGCGGCCTGTTTGTGTCCGGCATTTTCTCTGCCAGTCTGTCAACAATATCGTCGGCAGTCACCTCTCTCTCGGCCGTCACGCTGGAGGATTATCTGAAGCCTTTGTACAAGGCGATATTCAAGAAAACGCTCATTGACTCCCAGTCGACGCTGCCCACCAAGGTGATGGCCTTCTTCTTTGGCCTGCTCTGCATTGGATTGGCCTTTGGTGCTGGCTCTCTGGGCGGCGTTCTGCAGGCCTCGCTCACCATCTTTGGAGTTGTGGGCGGCCCACTGCTGGCACTCTTCAGCCTGGGAGTTTGCACGACGCGCACAAATCAGCGCGGCGCTCTGCTGGGCTTCCTGGTGTCTCTAATCATCTCCTTCTGGATTGGCTTCGGTGGACCCAAGCCCAGCCCCATTCCCCTGAGCTTCAGCATGTCGGGCTGTGAGAATGCCACAGCTCTGGCGGCCCAAGCTCTCCAGCTGAGCGCAAACAGTAGCCCTGTGGTCATCGAACCTCACTACTTCTGGCTGTATCGTCTCTCCTATATGTGGAGCTGTGTGATCGGCTTTATCGTGGCTGTGCTCGTCGGCTATGTGGGCAGCATTGTGCTAGCGCACTTTGGATGGGCTGAAAACTCGGAAATCTACTTGGACAAGTATCAGAAGCAGCTGGACTACGACCTCTTCGCACCTATTCTGTCGCGTCGCTGGCGGCGCCAGGCGGAGAGTGAAGACCACCTAACAACAACTCAGGACGAAGCACTGACCAAACTCACGCGGCAGTAGAAGTTCCTCGGAATTTTAGATTTAGAATTAGTACGTATTTATGAAGAGCAAAGAATTTCCAGGAGGCGTTCTGCTTGTTACGGATGTCGTACCTAAAAGTGCATAACAATGTGACCTTTTTGTATACCTGTGTGAACGAAGCTGGCATATAGTGGGTCAGATTGACCAAAACAGAGTCTTCCATATTTATAAAAGCAACGATAATTATTACATGTTCACAAGAAAATCATTATACATACCTCGTAGGCATAGATAAATTGAATGTTATACTTGTATTCGATGAGGTTTTGGGGTTTTCCCACTCGGACAATAAACTATTTAGGAAAAAAAAAACAATCCTCACCATGTTGAGCATTGACAGCCACAATGCCAGACACAACAAATTATAGAATTCTGTAACTGAATAGCTTAAATTTATAAATACAAACATTTTATGCTTAATTTTATTTAACATTTTAATAATAAGTTACACGATATTTTGGTATTGTTCCATAAAAAGCATTTTTTATTTCACATAATACACAGTTCTCGAGGTCAGGAGGAGGCTTTAAATATAAACTACAGTGGGAACTCCTATTAATAGTTGCACTGCGCCACATTGTGAACTGTTTTCATCTGTATACCTACACTATATATATATATTGGACTTTATATACATGCTGTGTGTCGCAATTAACTATTGAACAATAATGACTATAAGCGGTATATGTTACATGTGTTTGTAAAAAGCAACTGCTGACAATTAAACACAAACTGTTGTACAAAGTGTGATTGGAAAAAAAACAGAGGTTTAATTATACAATTTCAATGGAAGCGTGAAGCTGAAATAAGAGCTGTGCTTTGGTTACCTAGAAATCACGATTAGAGCCGAGAACTTCCTCCGTCCTCCGCGATAAGCAAATTCATACGCTATCAGCTAAGGTTGTGCGAGCCTCTCCCACCCGATGAGGAATCTATTTTGGAACGAATGCCATAACTCTTGTGCGTTTACCTTTCCCCAATTGACTATTACGCCATGCGGGCACAAAGTCTAATTGTGATGGCAAATTGCTTAAAATTGGAAAAGCTATAGGTCAACCACTCGAATCGGTTTGTGTGTGTTTGGCTGTAAACAAATGCCAATTAAAATATGTAGTAACATCAGCCATCGTTAATGAAACTTGTCTACACACATTTCTCTGGCTCGTGGCTGTGGAAAGTTTTCTCGGATCGAGAAGGGTTCAAAGTACCAATGGACTCGGATGACACACATTTTTCGGCTAACGTTCTGGCGAAAGAAGAGCCCAAAGAAAGCATAGTTAAATTGAGTTAAAACGACTTTGGGTTGCCCTACATCAAAATACATATTTCATTAGAAATCTGTTTATATTTCCGGAAACATATTAGTACTTATATACACTTACAGAATTTATAAAACATACATTACGAAATATTTATAATAAGGGTCCAAAAATGTTCATTATACCCAATACCGGTTGCTGACGATGATTTGGCACAAATCGTTTGGTTTATTTACTATCATGTGTCTGTCAATTCTGCAAAGGCAAGCGATAAATTAAGCAATTCGTTAGCATTTCATGGCAGAGCTTTTTCAGATACCGATCCAAATCCAACGGGGGCCCACCAGTTAGTAAATATATAGTTGCTGGACGATAAGAGAGGGCTCTCTGGCCCTGCTATAAAATAAATCATTTCATGCGTGCTCTATTTATTGTGCTCCTTCACGAACTCCAAGAACACATCCTCGAGCACTGTATGACTGATTGAATAGTGCATTATCTGCAGATCATTTTTGACATCTTCCATGTAGGCAAATATATCCGACCAGCTTATAATTTTCTTGGGGATGACAAAGGTTATCATTCCTCGGAATGAATACTTCTCGCTGTGGAAATAAAAAAGTTCAGTAATTAGAGGAGGAGTTTTCGGAAGTTTTAAAGTATCTCAGGCAAACAGGATAAATACGGAGCGAGATATCGAGCTAGATTTATTTACATACGTTACGGTACTGTACGGATGATCCCCCAAAAACCATTCCTCCACCTCACGCAACAGGATCTCGTAGTCCTCACGGATTTCCGTTTCGGAGCTTGTCGATTTACCGTCTTCCGTCTGATCATCTTCCAATGAGAATCGTATTATTGAATACTTCAGGGAACCAAGAGTTGAATTCCAGCCAGTCCTTGTAAAATCCCTGGTGTTAAATCGACCATACTCCTTCATCAAAATATTCATTTCTGCCCTTGTGCCCACCTTAATTTTGACAAAGATACCCTTGTCGAAGCGGGACCTGAGGCGCATCACAGATCCGTAGCAAAGAAGAGTTCCACGGTCCAGTATACCCAAATTGGTTGCCAGAATCTCGCACTCCTCCATGCAGTTTGTGGTCAGAAAGATGGCAAGACCACCTTTCCGTAAGCTGTTCAAAATATCCCAGATTTCGTGCTTAGCATGCATGTCCACTCCGGCGGTAGGCTCATCTAGACAAAGCAACGTCGGCGCCAGCGCAGCCACTGCTATCATCAGCTTTCGCTTGGTACCGACGCTATATGTTCGGATTGGCTTGTCCATGTGGATGCCTAAACTGAAGCTTTCGGCTATTGATTTGATTACCATTTGAATGTGACTCTGTCGAATGCCATTAATCAGACAAAAGAAACGCAGCGTTTCCCAGCCAGTCATGTATGGGGACAGAATTTCCTCGTTTGGACAAAAGCCCACGTGCTTTAGCCCCAGCTTGGAACAACTCCTAATGCTGAATCCCTTGATGTGGAGGGTGCCTGTCGTAATCGTTTTCTTGCCCACAATCATGTAGAAGGTACTTGACTTTCCAGCTCCATTCCGGCCCACCAAGCACATACACTCGAAGCTGGAATAGAGTGGAATGGAGTTAGTATCCTTAGCTGCATCATAATCCTTCAAAATTCTTTACTTACGGGTTTATGTCAAGCGTCAGAGCGCGAACTGCTAGAACGTCACCGTAACGTTTGGACACATTCTTCATTATTAGCGGAGTACTCTTATAACTCTGCGTGGTGATCAAGTCCAGCCTTTGCCGAATTCGGATTACTTCTTCATCCTCTTTGTCAAGGGCTGGCCATATTTTTTCGTTCCTAATCGATCTGCGTAACGATATAAATTTAGTTGGGGATAAAATTCGTTCGATCGCGACTCAACCTTAAAATGTATTTGATCCGACGCGGAAGCCACGATAGGAGGACTATTATAAGAAACACCATTCCGCTTATTAGCATATACCGTATCTCCGAAAGGTTGTATCTATTCACATCGATAATCCCTGATTTCTGTGGTCTTTTCAAGCCATTAAAACCATACAGAGTGTCTTCCATGTAGACGATATCTTGAACGCCGTTAAATAATGCATAGTGCGGGTGTACCTTGAGTACGTATTCGAAGATACGGTAGCGTTGCAAATTTTGGTTGGGATGAATGAAAAAGGACAGCACGCCTGTAAATGAATCATATAAAGCTAATGCCGATAATGTTGGAACCCACTCGCTAAATGATTACCTATCATGTTCACGTACATCATAATGCTGAACATCTTTCCCAAGTCATTGGAGAGAAGGCAAACCAGGTAGGTGAATGAAATGACCGAAAAGCCGAAGGAGAGCAGTAGGGCCGCTATGGGGCCCGCAGAGCCTCGAGCGATGTCGGCAATTATTATCAACATCGGAATCATGGAAAGATATACGCAGTAGTCGCAGAGCAGGTGCGACATCCAGTAGGTGAACCGTGTCATGCCGCTGGCTAGCTGTTGATGCTGCAGGCTCGTATGTCGCTCCATTACCGGCATCACAGCGAAAATGGCGGTGACCACGACGAAATAAAACATCACCGTGAATGCGAAATCCATGTAGCTAGTCCGGCTCAATGCGCGTGCGGCCTCTTTAATCGTAGCCACGTGCGGTTTGTTCACAATTTCGATTTTCATCTGTGCCAGGGCCATCGCAAGGGACTCGTATACCAGGGCCAAGGCCAGGGACGAGCCATGCTCCAACATCCGGTTCGACCAGGCGATGACAGACCTGTTACCCTGATCGAAAGTAGCGCCCGCCGTAATTTTTCGATAGTAAGTCATCTTATCATTTTTTATCCGATCTTGGATATAGTCGCCAAGGGGAACGCCCATAGTGCTCCGAGTATTGACACCGTGTTGCAGAGCATTCCGGGTATACATATCCGATAAGGCATCGTTTTCCTTTGCCTCAAGCGCCAAAATCCCAGGGAAATAGGAGAGGTCCGTAATTTTGAACTCTCTAGGAGGTTTGGCTATCCACAGGAGAAAAAGCTCAAATATGATAAGCAGCGAAGCGATTAAGATCGGCATAATGATTACTAGGAGAAAAAGCACCCGATGTCGGCACATAAAAATCACTTTACGTTCCGTAATGGCCCTCCACTGATTGCAGCATTTCAGACGGGCATCGTCCTCCCGCACCTCAAAGCTAGGGAGGAGATCTGTGGGAGTCAACGATAAAGGCTGTCAAACCTAATGATAACTAAAAACACACTTCAACTCACTGATCAGCGACGACATGGGCGATGCACGCGCTTGTTCTTCATTATAGCCCATTAAAGAGGCGTGCGACTTCTGCAATTCCATACCAATACGCAGGAAGACATCACCCAGCGTGGGGGCCCGAACACTAAACTCCTTAATCAGGAGCTGATCTATAGCCTGCTCCAACTCAAAGAACAATTGTGCGTATTGGCCAACATCCCTGGCTGGCAGTTTGTAGGTCAAGTAAATGCTGAACTCCTCAACTAGCTGGATTTCCGGAGAGCGGATTTGCAGAAAGTGCGACACATTCGACACCAAGCAGTTGTCCCTTTTGGTACAAATCAGAAAGTACGCCGCACCCGAGTCCGCGATATGGGTAAGAAAGCCGGGAGTACCGTAGCCTTGCACCTCGCCACCGCACAGGACGACGACTCGATCCGCCACCACCTCGGCCTCAAGCATGTTGTGAGTGGACATTATAATGCATCGACCCTTTCGCTCCCTTCGCAACAGGTCCCACATTTCGCGACGCAGCAACGGATCCATACTGGTGCCGGGCTCGTCCAAGAGAACAATCTGCATTGGTTAAGGATTAGCATAGGTTCTAAGGTAAATAAACAATGATAGTCGAACCGTCGGGTGGCCGCACAGGGTACAGCAAAGCGATAACATTCGCTTTAAGCCGCTTGACAGTTCATTGACCGTTACACTGGCAAATTCTTCCATGTGAGCGAGCTCCAGATACTTGTCCGCCTCGGCAGAGGCCTCTTTCCTATTCATGCCCTGCAGCCGGCAGTAGAAATTGATATGCCACCTGACTTTTAGCTTATTGAAAAACATGTTCTTTTGTGGACATATCATCATCGAGCGTATCGCCTTTCGCCCCTCGGTGGCCAGGTCAAAGCCGTTGATGGTGATGTGACCTTCGTTAGGATGTTCAATTCCGGAAAGCATTCGCAAAATTGTCGTTTTTCCCGAATCATTGTGCCCCAGAAATACGGTGATTTCATTCTGATAAAAGTTCAAGCTTACATCATTGATGACTTTTTGGCCGTGGTAGGTTTTCTGCAGGTTCCTGGTCTGGACAATAATGCTACGGTTCATGTGGGACAATGGCTCTTTATCCTGTTCCTTCTCAAATTTCTGGTTCTCAATGTCACTGGCCCGATTTCGCACCTTCGGCGAACACCAAAAGGAGGACTGAAATAAAAAGTACCACTTTCTACCCTTCAGTTCCTCCACGTACCACAGGATGAGGATCCGCATCACTGTGCCCACCAGCATGATGATCATTAAGCAGCCCAAACTTATCACGTCATTTGGACCAGATTTTTTGAATACCATATTCCACTGCATGCCCATAAAGAGGATCTCGTGCTCAATAAACTCCTGCAGGCCCATTGCCAGTGAGCTGTTCAGGAACAGGCACACGATATAAGTCCGGTTGGAGGTGGCTTGATAACCCAGCACAATAAGCCGCCAAGGCAGCCAGCTAATCATGTGCAGGAACAATGTGGCCATCTGAACGCCGATGGTGTCCGAGAATATGGCGGTTATCATGAGGGCCGAGGACACGAGCTCCACTACGTAGACGCAAAAGAAGAGAAGGATCAGGAACACATTGCTCATCCGATAGAAACGCCACTTCAGCAGGCCCACCAGAACAATGGTTGGCCCCAAGAAAAGGAGAAAGGCCACAAGGAACCAAGACAGCCAGTGCACCCACCCTCGCACTCGCATTAGCCGCATTATGGGCCACATCTGTCTATCCTCTGTGATGACCTGAAATGTAAAATACAGATTCTGCAGCCACTGTAACCCAACCAGATATATAAATATGCACCTGTGCCAGATATGCCGAGGATATAGCGAAGGGCAGAAAGACAAACCCGGCAAGAGTCACCCGCGTTAATGTTCCCTCCATGTGGATGTGTGCGGGTAAGTACTTAAGTTTCACCTCCGGCAGGACGACGTTCTCTTTCTTTGCTCTAATCAGCGCCTCGCTTAGCTTGGCCTGAACAATCAGAAAGCTCTCGATCAAATAGTAATCGGTGTCCAGATACATGCTCTTGTAATCATTATTTTCGTCCCAGCGCAGCTTCGGAATGGTACGCAGGTGCTTTGGGTAGCGCAAGGCCACCGACACCTTGTCCGGCATCGAGGTAATCTGGTGAAATGAGTCATCGAACTCGATGCCCACGAAGGCCTGCTCCGAAATGAGGGCATGCTCCAACTTGCCCGCAGAGATGAAGCCCTTGGTGTGCTTGGCCTTAACTTCGCGGGCCACATCCTCGATGATTTCGTCGACAACACGATTCGTGGGCGAGTAGTATATGTTTCTGATTCGTTTTGGGCACGTGTCAAGGAGAAGGCCTGGATTAGTATGGCAGTCTAGAGCTGTTCGCCCTAGGCATACAAATGTAATACATACGGCACTTTATTTGCAAAATTGACCGTCGGATATGTCCTCTGCGGATCTTGGTGCGACCTCCGGAGGACAGCCGTGGCCGAGTAGATAAAGAATACAAGGATGGGACCGACTATGATGATCACAATGGACAGGGTGTTGGCTAGCTGAAACTTGACCGTTTTGCAGATGATCAGCCACAGCAAACAGATGCTGCTCTGGGTTCGTGGCGGTGGCGGCCCACCGGATGGATTTGACGACGACATGTAACAATAATTTCGAATGGCGCACGCACTAGCACAGTTCTAAATACAACAAACTTCACATACATATATACTCCGCACTAAAACGTTCCGGTTTCCGTGTTTTCTTTTATTTTGATGTTGATGTAAAAGTTAAAGTAGAGTCGGCAATCCGGCAGGGAACGTTGCAGCAGCTTACTTCTTCTTGGACACACCAACGGTGCGACCACGGCGACCAGTGGTCTTGGTGTGCTGGCCACGGACACGGAGGCCCCAGTAGTGACGCAGACCGCGGTGGGAGCGGATCTTCTTCAGGCGCTCAAGATCGTCACGCAGCTTAGAGTCCAAGTTGGAGGAGGTCAGCTGCCAGTACTTGCCATCGATGATGTCCTTCTGCCTGTTGAGGAACCAGTTGGGCACCTTGTACTGCAGGGGATTCGAGATGATGGTCACCACCTTGTCGACCTGTAAATGCATTAATGCGAATTTCCGAATTAGTGCCTGCCGGTCGTGGATACTGGATAGCCTGAACTTACCTCCTCCTCGGTGCACTCACCGGCGCGCTTGGTAAGATCGACATCGGCCTTCTTCAGCACAATGTTGGAGTAGCGACGACCAACACCCTTGATGGCGGTCATGGCGATGCCGACCTTGCGCTTGCCATCGATGTTCGTATTCATGATACGCAGGATGTGCTGGAACTTCTCTGGGATGACGAGCGACTGCAAAACACCGAGACATGATAGGCCGATTTAGTACATATCAAAACAAACAATTTTCGCATCGGTTTTTCGCATTTTCACAACAAAGCGCCCGGCGCATATTCCAACCATCGCGCACTTCAAGCCGTGGCGCATGCATTTTCGCTGCATTTCGACGCTTTTGTTGATCGATGCACCGAAAATTCGTCGACGAACCATTTTGCCGTTTGTATGAGACAAATACTCAGAAAGAAAGAAACAGGAAGCGGCTCTGACGTTTAGAGGTGCATCATCGCTATCGGTTCTTCAAAGATGGCGATGTATCGATTCCATAACATCGATGTTTTCACGGTACGTTTTGTAAATTATTGAGCTAATTCTAATTAAAGTAATTTCAGGGCGTGTCTTTAATTATTTTTTTGTTTTTGTTTGTTAATATATTAAAATTGAACTGGTCGTTCTCAACGCAGGTTAGTTTTGTTTACAACCAATTTAGCTCATCACCCGAACCATCGCCCGTTACCGATAGTACGGCAGATTTCCGCCTAGCACCGTTATGTTTTAGAGCTTTGGAAATGACTGAAATAAATGGTAATTAAATTTCATAGGAAATCCATATGTAAAACCATATTATTTTAGCCCTCGACTGTGTGACTCAGGACGATGTTGTTTCCCTGCGCATTGTCTGCAACATGGCTCGCGACAAGCACGACAATCTGGAGCAGTTGGACAGCTACGGGAACACCGCCTTGTTGAAGGCTTGCTATCTAGGGCGATTTGAGTGCGCCCGCACCATTCTCGAATTTGGTGGAAATATATTCGCCATTAACTACTTTGGCCAAAACGCCCTGACCCTGGCCACCTATGCTGGACATTTGCCGTTGGTTCAGGAGCTGTTGCGCCGAAGATCCTACAAGGACTTTAATCTGTCTTCTTTGATTCCGGCTATCTGCGTGGCCACTGTGCAAAAACATGCCGATCTGGAGCAGTTCTTCGCACAAATGGACCCTAACGGAGTGCACGAAACTCAAAC
The DNA here is from genome assembly GCA_035045905.1 of Drosophila anomelani. Lineage (NCBI taxonomy): Eukaryota > Metazoa > Arthropoda > Insecta > Diptera > Drosophilidae > Drosophila > Drosophila anomelani. Next base: position 13,436,804 of record JAWNOO010000032.1, read on the forward strand.
AGTTCATGGCGAGTATAAATAAATTGAGAATTTGCAAATTAGTACATAATCTTGCTTGCAGGCCTTGGAGTTAGGGAATTAAGGGGCATGACTGTCCAAGCAGAGCGTTTCAAGCCGGTATCACCACCCTCATTTATACGACATCGTCTACGTTGAAATCGCTTAATTTTAATGCTAAAATATTATAATTTTTGTTTTTTTATATATGAAAAAATATGTTGGTCTGCATTCGATATTTATCACAATACCATTTTCACATCTCTATGTTTGTCTTGAAAAACTAGGGCTATAAATGGATTTTAAATTATAATAAAATTAATAGAATGTATAAAAATAATCAAATAAATTATCTTTACATATCTGCTTTCGAAGAAGAAAAGTTTTTAAAATTTACTGTCATAGATCCGATGTTTAAATATTTTGCAAAAAATCACCTTAAAAATATTTATAAATATCGCTATATCGATATGTTGCCCACATCCCTATCCCGCTCGTTTCGCACAATTCCCGCGAAAAAACCGCGTTCGTCACTCGTATTAAATTCACCGCCATAGAAGCATCTTTGGTCTTTCCTGCTAACCCACTAGCTCCACATCAGTAACTGGCCAGCATTCGCATAAATTGCATTTCGTGCTAACAAGTAATTCAGAAGAGCAACCATGTTTGAGGCACGTCTGGGTCAAGCCACCATTCTGAAGAAGATCCTCGATGCCATCAAGGACTTGCTGAACGAGGCCACCTTCGACTGCAGTGACTCCGGCATCCAGGTGAGTCTCAGCTCAACGCCCGCCATGTGGTCATCGTTTCTCACCACTCTGTTTCATCCATCCACAGCTGCAGGCCATGGACAACTCCCATGTGTCACTGGTGTCGCTCACGCTGCGGTCCGATGGCTTCGACAAGTTCCGCTGCGACCGCAATCTGTCTATGGGCATGAACCTGGGCAGCATGGCCAAGATTCTAAAGTGCGCCAACAACGAGGACAATGTGACGATGAAGGCGCAGGACAACGCCGACACCGTCACCATCATGTTCGAGTCGGCTAACCAGGAGAAGGTCTCCGACTACGAGATGAAGCTGATGAACCTTGACCAGGAGCACCTTGGCATTCCCGAGACGGACTTCTCTTGCGTGGTCCGAATGCCGGCCATGGAATTTGCGCGCATCTGCCGCGATCTTGCCCAGTTCAGTGAATCGGTTGTCATCTGCTGCACCAAGGAGGGCGTCAAGTTCTCGGCCAGCGGCGATGTGGGCACTGCCAACATTAAGCTGGCCCAAACCGGATCGGTGGACAAGGAGGAGGAGGCGGTCATCATTGAAATGCAGGAGCCGGTGACGCTCACATTTGCCTGTCGCTACCTGAACGCCTTTACAAAGGCGACGCCATTGTCTACCCAGGTGCAGCTGTCGATGTGCGCCGATGTGCCGCTGGTAGTGGAGTATGCGATCAAGGATCTGGGCCACATACGCTACTACCTGGCGCCCAAGATCGAGGATAACGAGACATAAGCCAGTAGCAGCTGTTCTTATATTTATATCCCTCTCTCGCAACCACTCATCCTCCCTCACGTACAATTCATTCCTAAGTTTAAGCAAATTCCGCAAATTTTAATCAATAAAAAGCGATACTGTATAGTGTTACACGGTTGAGTTTTCCTTCGGATAAAACATAATTCAGATTTAGTATAGAAAACAAGCATTCCATTTACTGGTAATAACCTTTTATTCGCATTTAATGTGTAACACTGGGTATAGTATAAGGAGAGAGATTGCAAACATATATATCGGATATATGTGGGTATGTAAAGAGTATTTGTATATCAAAAACACCTGGTGTAACGACGATATACATTCAGACGGGGTATCGCGTGGGATAGGCAAAGGAAACTAGGCATATCTCCAACATATCTAAAGTTTAACTGGGTTAGCCTCCTTACTGCACAAAGTATTGGGTGGATTGTGGTCAAAATAAGGGCAATATGAGCGATTATCCTATATAGAAATGTATATAAGTACTCGTATCGTATATCAGGCACATATTCGGGAGCTGCTCTCTTAGCGAGTGTGTGCCTGGAATCAAGAGCATTCGTTAGTTGTAAATATAATAAATATTGCGTGTTTACACGCATCCAATACTTGCATACTTGGCTTGCTTATGCTAACAGCTACATACATATATCATATATCCTATACATATTTTTGTGAGTATATAAAACATAGAAAGCAGTGTCATATAAAAGTGTATAAAAAAATTTTGAGATTACAAAGTAATAAAAAAAAAGCAAGAAGAGTGCGTTTAACAATGAACAATTCGTTCCTGCGCATAACAAAACTCGGTCTAAACATCTATAGCTATGGAGAAATCCGAGGGAACAGACAGCTGTTTACTAATCCCCTTCGGGTGTGAGATTCTCCAGACCTATAGGTATGTAGACCGATTTAAACTCGTCCTATGAAGCTGCCAGGCTTGCACTGGGACTGGATAATTCCTCGTCTTCGTCCAGGGAGCTGCCTTTGTCATTGGTTGTTTTGTGCTTCGGATTGATCTGAAGCAACGTCTGTAGAGATTTGATGCAGTGCTTGGATCCCTCCATAGCTTCGTTGGATAACTGTATAATAAAAGTTAATAAGCCATTTGTGTCTGGAGCTCACAGTGGTCTTCTTACCATGGTAAAGTTAAGGAATCCATGCGGAAGACCTTCGAGGATTTCCAAGTTGACTTGACGGCCAAGTCGCTTTAGCTTTTTGGCAAACATTACGCAGTCATCCAGACAGGGATCCATGTTCAGTGTCTATATGGGAAATAAAAAAGTATTAACATTGAATTTGATTTAATAATTTTTGAAAACTTACAAGTATCTTGGTCTCCGGTAGCTGCGATAGCCACTCATCGCTGGCCCAATAGGGCGACAGAAAGGGGTCCTTAGGCACATCGAAGGCAAACTCCTCGCTGGGGCTACGTGCTATCAGCGCATCCATATTTCGCACATCCTGCTGCCCCCCCATCGAGCTACCATGGATTTCATAAGATTGCGTGCAGCGGGTCAGAGTATTGGTGATGTTGTTAACGGCTTCCTGCAGTCGTCCCTGCAGCGTGTCTATCGCTATAAGATCGCGGCCCGTCTCCACCAAAATATTGTCATCCGTGTTGATTTTAGCATGTCCATTGGTCTGTCCTTGCGATGCCTGGACAGCCGTCTCTTCGGTCGCCTCCATGGTGGCCGTATCAATCAGATACTTATCCAGAAAGTTGTCTATATAGGCTGCTGAGGCGGCGTCCTTGGGCGTATCGGCCGATATTTCGACGGGATAGTGGACAATGGGCTGAGAGTCGTCCTCGAAGGACACACACGAACTGTTATCGTTCTCGCTGTTAGGCAGATCGGTACGCTCCACGGTCTGGCTGTGGTACGAGGCCGAGGCACTGGCAAAAGTATCGCTGCTCTCGTCATCCTGCTCCGTGTTGGCTTCCAGCGGCGTCAGCGGACTTCGGGCAATCGAAGTGCGGCGACTGGAGTTCAAGCTGCCGACATTTGACTTTTGGGCATTACGTATCTGGGCAGCATCCTCCACATGCCTGGCATTCTGCTGCAGCGTCTCCTGGGCGGGCGCTGCATAGGCACGAAGGCATCGCATCATGAAACCGAAGGGCAGCAGGGGATCCATCAGGCACAAAAGACGCGCCGGACTGGGCACGAAGCTGACAAGAGTCGGGCAGTAGGCCAAAAACAGGCCGTCCGGCACTCGTACTCCCTGTTCGATGCACTTGAGGGCAACTCCGATGGATAGATTAGCTCCGGCCGAGTCGCCAGCACACACAATTCGCTCGGCCGTCGTGCCCAGCAGCTCGGTGTTGTTCAACAGCCAGCAGTACGCATAGTACACCTCCTGCAGGGCGCGGGGAAACGGTGCCTCCGGAGCCAGGCTATAATCCACCGACAGAATGGGACAGTCCAGGGCCACTGCCCAGTCACGCAAGTACAGCTCATGGGACTTTGAGGACTGGGCCACAAAGCCGCCGCCATGGCAGTGAAACAGAATGGAGCGGCTCGGCGGAGTGGGTTTGTGCCAGCCGCGATAGCGTCCCTCGCCCAGCATGCCCGAGCGTCTTCTGGCGCTCAGTAGGCGCACGGAAACCGGCAGACCAGGTCCCAGATGAGCCGAAGGCACGGGTATCTCCACGAAATCATCATCACTTTGGTTCTGGTTGACATCGCTGCCAGGATTCTCCGAGGGCTTGAAGTCCTTACGTCGCGGCAGCTTCAACGGCTCCGCAGGCAGCTCGATTAGTCGATTCACCTTTATGGAGCTGCCCACAATGCTGGGCAGCTTATGCATCAGCTCTGATTCGGCCAGGAACCAGAAGGACTTGCAAAAGTCGATCTTGGCATTCTGCGAGATGTTTACGATGCGGCGGGCTCGCAGCTCCGGATTCATTAGGTACTTGCCGCTGGTCCACAGGCTGCGGGTCGTCTTGACAATGGTCCCATCGCCCTCCTGTGAGTAATACGACTCCGAGTAGCTGGCCATGCTGATGCCCAAGAACCGGAGAACGCCGCGTATCGAGTCGCCGTATTGAAAGCCCAAACAGCGACCGTAGAAGCAATACTGATTGATGGTGTCGCCTAGCTCAAAGAGCTGTTCGGCCGTATGATTTCCGCAGGCAAACAGGTCCCCCGTGCTGGCCGACCACTGCCGGAGGATGAGCAGGTATTGCAGGCAAGTGCACAGCGAGGACAACAGCTGGGAGCACGCCTCCACCTCCTTCATTAAGAGCTTTTTGCGAAAGAAGAGCGTCGATCGGGTGGCCGACAGCTGCTTGCATATGCTGACACCGTGCGAGATGCAGGCATTGGTCACGTAGACAAAGCTGCGGTATCCATTTCCCGGCGTCTCCTCATCGAAGTCGTATTCGTGGGCAAAGGCCTCGATCTGCAGCACCAGCCGGTTGGCCAGCACAATGAAGTCCTGCCAGGCAATGTGGGCAGCATGCAGGCGCTGCCCGTACTCGGTGTGGTCCTTGGCGAAGAAGGCGGCATGATCCTGGCAAGCGACGAAAAGATTGCGGTAAGATGCCTTCAGCTCGGCGGGTACGTGGGGTGGCGGTGGTGTGGGTTGTTCTATCGTTCCTGGTGCCGCCTTTCCATTGCTGGTGGCGACCGGGTGGTGGTGGCCATCGTCCTCATGCGCCAGTTTCAGATTGTCGTTAAAGAGAGCGCTCAGCTTGGGGCTGCCCCGCTCGGCGGAAGCCGCATCAATCATAGTGTTCTACCAAGGAAACCGATAATATTAGCCACTATTATAACTTCTTTGTTGCATCGGCGAACAATGTCGAAGTTTTCATTGTCTTTACAGGAAGAGTGTTTCTACCTTTGTGAAGGTCGCTAGACTGACAAGGCAGAGCCTCGACCAGCTGCTTTGAGTGGTCATAAAAGCCGTGAATTTCTATGGAATCAATGATGCAATCAGGGTAATTTAATAGCAGGCCGTTCTGGCTTCGGATAACGAGTTTTCGAAAATATGTCAGTGCAATAAGCTCTCGAGAAATGCAATAAAAAACTTTCACTTGACACAACTACTACGCACTAACCCAATTAAAGCGGGTTATACCACTCTGTAGACTCTAGTTCGGTATTTAACGACCTCCCACTTACAGAACAAAGGCCCTGTGATTCCAGGTTATTTCATTTTTAATTAGTTCAACTAAAGCGGCTTCTAACATTACTAATAAAACTTTGACCGAATTAACTTAATTGCTGGCCAGTGTGGCCGATGGTGACAAACTAAGAAACCGTAAGCTAGCGAACGGTATTTTGGTATTTTATGAGCCAGAGGCGGAAGAACATCGATGAAAAGAGGTATATCGATACTGGCACCGCAGCTCTAAAAAAATGTCGCAATCGAACGGCGCGTGCAATTAATTTTTTTCATTAAATTTGCACTATGTGCGTTCATTGACCGGCACTTTTGGCAAAGCGAGAACATGAGCGTGAGCATTGTCCAATATTTCGGCAGCCAGCTGGGCAAGTGCGGCTACTGCGCCAACACCAACTGCAGCAAGTCGCACGGTAAAAAAACTGTAACCCTTTTTTGGTCCAAGTGCAATGTACTCAAATCCAATGTATTTCGTCATCATGCAGGCATGCACTCGTATCGGCTGGACTGCCAGGACTACCAGGATCTCATTGATCGCGGCTGGCGGCGCTGCGGCAACTACTGCTACAAGATGCGGAACCGGGAGACCTGTTGCCCCTGTTACACCATCAAGTGCGATGCGCTGGAGTTCAAGCTGTCCAAGTCACACAAGCGCATTCTGCGACGCATGAATCGATTTTTGCGCGACGGCAAACGTGAGTCAAGTGCTGGGGCTGGCACTGGCACTGGCGATGGCGATGGCGACGGCACTGGCGATGGCAACGGTGACGGCGATGACGTGCCTGGAGGCGGCGAGGTCACTGCCAGCGAGCCGCAACCGCAGCTGCCTGATAAGAGTCCGGCCTTGATCAATGTGGAGGAGGTTACGTCACTGGCGCAGGCTCAAAGGCAGAAGCCAGCCAAACAGGCGGCAGCGAAGGCTGTGCCGCCGGTTCAAGCTCCAACGCTGGGATCCAACAAATGTGCGTATAATATGATCATTTTAGCTATTTTATCAGATATATGGAAAGAAATAGAATGCAAAGGGGTACCCTGGAATATTAGGCTTCTAAAAATTCCAATCAGTTCTCAATATATACCAAGAAAATCCATCTAAGAATTTAAATTTTCCTTAATCCCAGTACATGGAATGATTTCTAACCCATTTCCCCTCTTTGCCAGCAGCTGCAGCACCGATCTCAAACGCACCGCGCAAGAAGGCCAAGCAAATGCGACTGGAGCGCCGTCAAGCTAAGCTGGGCGATGCCGAACCACAGCTGCCAAAGGCCTGCCCATCTCAGGAGAAGGGCCTGCGTGATTTTTTGTGCATGACCGAAAGCAACACCAGCACCAACAAGCATAAGCTAAAGGTAAGTGTCAGATATAGTCAGAGAGTTAGGATAGCTTTTTATTCGTTCGACCGTTTGCAAAACTTGGCTAGTTAGCGTGTTCCTCCTGTGTTATTCGTGTTTTCTCTGTGTGCGTTTACGAGTCCCCACACCCTCTACATGTAGACACACTGTCTGTTGTGCTGTTTGTGTTCTTGCAGATCGTTTTGGTCGCTTCCTCAGACACACAGCGCACCTGCTCCGATGCAGTGATTGCCTTGTATCGCAAATACCAAATAGCCATTCACCACGATAACCCCGCACGCCTCACCCTAGCCAGTATGCAGCGGTTCTTGGTCAAATCGTCCTTAAAGGTAATTATCAATATCAATTTATTTTACCAACAACTTTTATTCGCAGCTGCGTCTGGTGCCCGTCCATGGCGAGGAATTTAAGCGAACACTTCCCGCGAGTTTTGCGCTATATGCGAAGTATCAGATATCGATACACAACGATCCGCCCAAGGATCGGGAGGCCTATAAGGAGCATCTGCAAGTGACGCCCATGAAGGTTGCCCACTCGATTTTTTCCTCTTACCCGCAAACTATTGAAATTTTGAATTGTAAACTGACTTTAGCCCTTTCTTCTCGATTGCAGAATGAAAACCCCAACGATGGTCCAGAAATGGGCTATGGTTCCTTTCATCAGCAGTATTGGCTGGACGATCAACTGATTGCCGTGGGCGTGATCGACATTCTGCCAGCCTGCGTGAGCTCTGTGTACTTCTTTTACGATCCGGACTATAGCTTTCTGTCGCTGGGTACCTATGGCTCTCTCAGGTGTGAAATTTATTGTTAATAAAATGCAGGAGCATATTTATTAATTTATTGATATTTTTCAGAGAAATTGACTTGGTGCAGACCATTGCCGAGAGTGTTCCCGCCTTAAAGTATTACTACATGGGCTTCTATATACACTCTTGTCCAAAAATGCGTTACAAAGGCAAGTTGTCCGCCTCGTATTTGCTCTGCCCCGAGACTTATGACTGGTTTTTGCTTACCGATGGTGAGTTTTGCAAATAGTTTTTGAATATTAACTTATTTTAATTGATAATTTATTAAATTTCCCCCCAGCCATACGTTCAAAGCTAGATGAACAAAAATATCACCGCCTAAATCCCGATCCTAGCGCCCGGGATGTGAACGAGTTCTTAATGGAGCATTTAGATACAGTTATGCTGCTGTTGGACGCCTCAACCTGCACTGATTACAAGCATTATAAGCAGGTAAATACATAAAGTTCATTAAATAAAAGAAAGTCTTGTAAAAATGTTTATTTTTCAATAGTTACCAAGTCAGGATAGCGAACGTGAACGTGAAAGCGAACGCGAAACCATTGTAGAGTACAGCAAGCTCGTGGGAAAGGTCTGTGCCAGCCGCATGCTCTTCGTAAATATGTCTTAAATATAAATTTAAAACTGTTGTCTCTTTGCTTAAAGTTTGTAATTAAAAAATGTTCTAATTGTTTATAATCAACGTCCCGTAGCCAATTATGTAACCAAGTAAATCAGCTTTATGAATGAGCAATTGTTTAAATTAAATTCATGTAAAGATAATGTTATTATGGCGGCAAATGGATATGTCAGCATGAGAAAAGGTGCTTGTCATGAATATAACGTAAGTCACACAAGAGGACAGATGTTTTCACTCATCATTGTGGTGGCTGCTGCTGCTGCTTATCGGGAACAAGCAGCTAAATGCATCAATTAAGCTTTATGGAGCTGGCAACATACACATTCAACAGCTTTGTTGGTACAGGGAGATAACATGGCTTATTTTATGGTACACACATCGTGAGATAGTTGGCCCAGGAAGCAAAGTTAAATCACGGAAAGTCGCCAAAGCGTTCAGAAGGGCTCGGACTCTGGCATCTAACTACAGCAGGTGAGGAGGAGTGTGAATATTTATTTACTTAATAATTAATAATAAATAAAGCCACCATGTCAATAAAGAGGCTATACGCTTCTGTGAATTTTCTCTAACATTTGCCAAATGCGCTAATTAAGCAAATTATGAGACAACTGAACGGTTAAGTGAAGTTATAGCGACACGATTATAGGCGGTAATTGTTATTTTTTGTAAGTTTATTGAGCTCAGGACGGGTTTTTTGGCAAATAAATGATGAAAATAATCTATTCTAAAATCCGCTCAACTGGACAAATCAGTAGAGTGAGTACTGGATTTATATTTTTGAATATTAGTCACGGTGTTTATTGATTTACATTTTAGCACGAGTTTGTGATTTTTTTGTTTAAAAATTTCGCGGCTTTTTGTAGGGAAATCGCATGCGATTTTTTGGCATGCTATCAGAAAGCGTTAAAAGCCAGTCGACAACGGCGAGCTTCAACCGTCGTCCGTAAGCAACAATTTAAACAATTTTTAACCGTTTTCGCTGCTACTGCTGCTGCTAGCGCAACCGAAACTGAGACTGAGACTTGTGCTGCTGCTGCGGCAGGTGGAAGTTTTGCTTAAAAACGTCGCCCAAGTATATATGCCATTGGCAGTCGGCGATTTAGCTTCATTCACCGCGCGACGTTCTCAGCAGTGTTTGATTCGTGATCCGGTGGCGGATTCTCCGTTTCCCCAAAAAATATATACAAAAGTACCAATCAAAAAGTGAGTCCGGTGCATTCAAGTATTTTGGATTTTCGAAAAATGCATTTTGTACCTGCTTTTTGGCGCCACAATGGCCTTACACTTGATAATCAGCATCAGGAGATGGCCGCCAATATCTTTTTGGGGGCTTTTTGAGGCGGTGGAAAAATTCCATGCAAAATTTGTGCCACGAAGAAGTACGAGACGAAAACATAAGCAAAGATAAACGGAGATGAAATTTAGTGTTTTGTGATCGCGATTTGTTGTTGTTGTCGTTGAACGGAACAGTGCGTTTCATTTTATATTTTCTGTGCTAAACAAGTAAAATTAAGGTTAAAAAAAATGATATTAATGGAACTTTTGGAACTTAATTAAAACTAAACGTCATTTAAGCCTAGTTCCTTCGTCCGGAGAAGTTTTTTTTTTAGATTTTTATTATCTATTTGTAAATGGATTTGTTACACTGATTTTGCAAAAAGGTCAAGAACAAGAAGTTCAAGCTGCTTCAGAGAGACAAGCCCTCTTTAATCTAGTTTTTATCCATGAATAAATATTTTGTGTGTGTTTAACTGAAGGCACTTGGAGAAAAATAAGATTGGAAATGAAAAATTAAATATTACAAAAAAACTGTGTTAGGTTTTTGGAGATAACTGAATAGTTTTGAAGTTTTTATTTTAAAAAAAGTTTAGTAAAGTTTCTTTATATATAAGTTTTTAATCATAGAAAAAAACGATAATTTCATGAAGCAATGCTTTGAAATAATTTAATTTTCATGTTTCTTTTGAATTTAATAAAATTTAAATTGAGAGCATTAACATTTTGATAGGAAATATTATAATTATAATTCTATGCCTGTTGCTTCCACTTCATTAAAATATAATAAAGTTTTTTTAAATAACCAATTTATTTAAGACGTTTATTTAGATGTCCATAAATAGCAAAGGTTTCTTTTGTAGCTTATAATAATAACGTTCCAATTTAATTAATTTTAAAAGTATTTCAAAATATCCTCAAAATATCGTTATTTCTCGAAATTTTCTTTCCGTGCGTGGCGCTAATTTCGACTCTGGTCATTTTCATTTCAGTTAACAAAAAATTTGCATTTCAAATAATAACTGGTTTCGTTATTTCGATTCATTGAACCGCGACCACTATTCGAAACAATTTCGATTTGTTTTGTTTTCGGTTTTTGCGCTTTCGGACAAGTGATCTTTGGGTTCCGTTAATTCCAGGCCTTGGCAACTACAGCCGGGAAGCTATAATCCCAATTTGGTGCTGATTTTGGGTTGGCTTCAACCAGGACTGGGGGAGACTTTGGACCGAAAGACAGACCAACTGACAGACAGGCAGGCGGCAGACTGATTGAAAGAAGTATCTGGGTTAATGTACAGGTTTGGGTCTTCGCAAAATATTCAGCCATTTTCTTTTTTTTGATTTATGCAACGCTATATATTCGGAATAGGATTTGACTTTGTTTTCGTTATGTGAAATATTTGAATTATGAAACACAAAGCGGCGCGCGACAATATTTGCCCCACTCGTGATATTTATTAACATGCGCATGCAATTTTTAGCAATTGTCGCATTGATTTGGCATTATTTCATTCCGAAACCGAATCGGAATACAGGTATTTACAAGCATTATAGAGTCTATATATTATATGCGCCACGTAATTGTATGTGTGTTTCCTAAATTTAATTATAACGTGCAAAAATGCAAAAAAACACAAATTATATGATTTCAATGGGAATTGGTGCAAAATGCCAGTACGCTTCGAGTGAGAGTGGAGGCTATGAGAACCCGAATTTCGCAAAAACAATAAAAAACAATGATCTACTACAATAAAGCTGGCAGCTAACTGGGTTCATTAGCTGCCTCTGTCTCTGCCTCTGACAACAAAAGTTAAGTTACGCTTGATTGCCATCAAGAGTTAATTTTGCAGAGTTCTATGGCAATTCCCGTTGATAAGTGCCAAAAGCCTCGACTTGGTTTCAAGGCAAAGAAAAGACGAAAACGGGGAGGAGCTGCTGAGACCCACCTCAAACCATGTCAAGTGGACAAACACACACCGCAAGTCTTATGTAAATAATAAACGCGTGTTGTGAATATCCAACATTTTTGCTACATCTTTCGGACTCCCTATACGAGTTCCATACATTGTTGTGGGTCAACATATAGTGACTTTGGTCCTACGATATAATTGAGCTTCGGCTGTAAATCAAATCATTTATCGGGGCAATACTACATGCAAGCATTGCCCAGCTGAGAGTCCGTCAACAAAAGAGTCCACTCCGATTGCGGCTAATTGACGATTAACCTGACTCTAATGATCGTCGTTTACAAGCTAAATGACGGACTTATCACGACCAGTCCATGCGCCATATATTCGACTATACTTTATATACATTTTTAAGGTCTCTTTATGGCCCATAAATTGTCGAGCTGATTTTATGAAGAGTCAATGGCAAAACCAACGATGTTGATAAAAAGCGTAACGCTTAAGATTAGAGGAGAGGCTGGCGCTGGTGTTAACTTAATTTCCTCATATATGAATACACCAGGAAAAACCTGAATATAAGAAGAGACTTTCGCCTTAATGATTTGTTTAGGCTTTCAGAATGCTTGCGGTTTATCGGGACTCCGATCCAGAGTTGGCTGTAATGAGTCTGGTAATTAGAGGTTCAGTCAGCCGAAGGTCAGGCCAGCGTTCTTTGATCTTGTCTCGCAAAGTGTATACCTATAATTAAAATAATTTCAATTCACCTTCACGTATTTGCGAATCATCAATAGTGACCAAAATATGCTGCGTTCCGATTGTTTGCTTCCAATTAGTATTTTTTCCCGAATCAATCATCTACGGGAATTCACAACCAAGTCACGTTAGCAAGGCGCCAATTTGGTGAGGTTTTATAAGTTACCTCCCTTACAGTTATCTCTAGCCGGAGGATACGATATGGTATATCTGGAATTGTCTATTTTCGGAATGAGAAAAATAAGCTTACAAGTAGTTGCATACCGCCTAGGTACATATATCTTTTTATTGCCATTTGTTTGCATCTATATAGTACTTTGCAAGGGGGGATCGTGCTGCTGCTGCTGTTAAAGATAAGAAAGGCGCTTGTTTTATAGGGTAATGGGGTTCCATTGATAAATTTGATTGGGCGTGTTAATGATTACTTATCAGGCTTCATGGAAAACCTGCATAAAATTTAAATTTATGAGGTTCTCTCAATGTTAATAATAAAGATTTAAGGGAACCATAGGAAACGTATTAAGAATGTGGGCCGATTTTTGGGTTTAATCATTTGAATTTACTTCCAGGCGACGTCATAAATTATCTGTGCCATTTCGAGTGGGTAATAATTGAGCAGGCTTTTTTTTTTAACTCCCCCCAGAACTCGTTACGCTTTATATTTATATATATATATATAGTATATATACGATTATATGGGATGGAGAGTTGAAAGCCTTTCGCGCAAACATTTCTTTTGTTCTGAGACTGCAGCGGGGCAGCTGTTTAAATGCTTCAATTATCAGAAATACTTACAGCTACTTAAGCTTTGAGTTCTAAGTTTATACTATCGCGAGATCATTTTGGTATAGGATAATTTGAAAATAAGCTTAGCATGCCGCCAGGCAATTACTAGATCGTATTATCAATCAGTTTCCTCCATCTCGATGACATTGTTGAAACATTGAAATATTATTCGATCGACACTTTTATGGTTTTTGATTTTTTTATGCATTTTGCTATGGCCACAGCTCGGTCTGGCCCTCACGTGCCAAGTGGTACGTGCTTATAAAATTAGACAAGTGCAGCAAAGCACGCAGATAGCAAAACTAACCGCTCTCGAAATGTCGGAAATGCAGGGTTTAATTCTAAACAGAACCCCAACACGTGCAGTTACTATAATCGTGAGGTTATTGTGACATATAACTAGGGCCGCCCCTAATCGGTCATCACTTTTAAACAATAATTACATATATTTTAAACTAAATAGAGTGCAAACGTGAAAGTGTGACGGCTATACTGCTACATACATATTATTAAAACTAACAACGAATTTCAGTAAAAACTTGTAACTTTTGCCTTATAAAATAGATCACTTTTTATACCCGCTACCCATAGGGTAGAAGGGTATTATAACTTTGTGCCGGCAGGAAATGTATGTAACAGGTAGAAGGAAGCATTTCCGACCCTATAAAGTATATATATTCTTGATCAGGATCAACAGCCGAGTCGATTTAGCCATGTCCGTCTGTCTGTCTGTCTGTCTGTCTGTCTGTCTGTCTGTCCGTCTGTCCGTATGAAACACTGGATCTCAGAGACTATAAGAGATAGAGCTCTAATTTTTTTTCAACAGTATTTCTTATGCTTGCACGCAGATCAAGTTTGTTTCAAATTTTTACCACGCCCACTTCCGTCCCCGCAAATCATAAAAAAGCGTATTAAGCGTATAATTTTAAAGCTAGAGTCGCGAATATCGGTATATATATTAAGAACTATAGTCTGTGTGATTCCTGAAAATTTGGTTGCGATCAGATAAAAATTGTCGGAGGTATTAAAGAAATAATTTTGTATGGCCACAAACGGCTGCTGGCAGAATGCCTCATTTGGTTGACCGATTAGACCAACTAAATATTCTTATCCGTTCTTGGTTGTGTTCGGAAAAGAATCTTATAAGATATTCGAGAAGCAATTTTAATAAATGGTAATAATTATTAGCCGCTTAAACGCAATAATAACGCGTATTTACACACATAGATACACTGACGAGCAAAACTGTAACACGAGTTCAATACCCTAACTTCAAAGGTCTGTATCTTCTGTTCTAACTTATGGATATTGAAAATTGTAGTCTCGTTTTGTTGGTGGGTTCATATACTATGTTCACCGAAAATTGGAAGCCATTTGATAATATGAGAAAAAAATGCCGAAGCCAAATGTAAAAAAAGTCAAATGTTACAGTTTTGCACCCGGCCTTTTTTTTACAAATATTTTTAGTAATAATTTTTTAATAATGTGTCCAGAGCCCGAATGATTTTTTAAGTTCTTCTATGCGATTTGGCATACTGTAAGTGTAACGTTGGACCTATTCAGGGGGAATAGCATACCATACGTCCTTTGTTCTTTCCCACAGCTCCATCATCCCATTTGGAGGAACTGCATATTTGGCCAACTGCCGTTTGACAAGACTCCATACATTTTCTATAGGATTTATATCTGGAGATTGCGGTGGCCACTTCATAGACTGAAATTTTTGATTTTAAATACAGTTTTTGACTAAATAGGACGTATGCTTTGGGTCATTGTCCTGCGAAAAAAGGCATTTTTCCACCAGAAAGACCCATTTTGCCGGTCGCTTCTGGAAGATTCTCCTTTAAAATGGTCAAATATGGCTCCTTTCGCATTATTCCATCGAATAATACTAAGGGACCAACTCCATTTTTGTATATGCAGCCCCAGACCATAATTGAGCCACCACGGTGCTTGACGGTTTATCGCACATTACTTGGTGACTGGATGTTGGGATCTCTAGTCCATCCAGGAGCAACCATCGGACTGAAAACGATTAAGTTTTGTTTCGTCCGACTATATAACCTTCAAAACCAATAAAATTTCGCTCCTGGATGGACTAGAGATCCCAACATCCAGTCACCAAGTAATGTGCGATAAACCGTCAAGCACCGTGGTGGCTCAATTATGGTCTGGGGCTGCATATACAAAAATGGAGTTGGTCCCTTAGTATTATTCGATGGAATAATGCGAAAGGAGCCATATTTGACCATTTTAAAGGAGAATCTTCCAGAAGCGACCGGCAAAATGGGTCTTTCTGGTGGAAAAATGCCTTTTTTCGCAGGACAATGACCCAAAGCATACGTCCTATTTAGTCAAAAACTGTATTTAAAATCAAAAATTTCAGTCTATGAAGTGGCCACCGCAATCTCCAGATATAAATCCTATAGAAAATGTATGGAGTCTTGTCAAACGGCAGTTGGCCAAATATGCAGTTCCTCCAAATGGGATGATGGAGCTGTGGGAAAGAACAAAGGACGTATGGTATGCTATTCCCCCTGAATAGGTCCAACGTTACACTTACAGTATGCCAAATCGCATAGAAGAACTTAAAAAATCATTCGGGCTCTGGACACATTATTAAAAAATTATTACTAAAAATATTTGTAAAAAAAAGGCCGGGTGCAAAACTGTAACATTTGACTTTTTTTACATTTGGCTTCGGCATTTTTTTCTCATATTATCAAATGGCTTCCAATTTTCGGTGAACATAGTATATGAACCCACCAACAAAACGAGACTACAATGTTCAATATCCATAAGTTAGAACAGAAGATACAGACCTTTGAAGTTAGGGTATTGAACTCGTGTTACAGTTTTGCTCGTCAGTGTATATGTGTATGCATTTTTGTATGCATGTGATTATATTACACTTGCATTTGCATTTGTCCGTTATGTTCCAAATTGTATTGACTGTTTTTTATGGCGTCCTGACGCTTTTCTGGTTTAAGTATGGGTAGCGGGTATCTCACAGTCGAGCTCACTCGACTGTAGCTTTCTTACTTGTTTTTTGCTAGTATCTCATAAATTAAATCCAAAAATCTTTACAGTTTTTATTAAGGTATTTTTGTGTAAAACTAATAAATATGTTAGCTTTTTGGGCATTCGGTTTCTAAAATAAGTAAACAAATTTTTCTGTTCTTTGAAGGGGTAATTTATATATTTTTTTTTAGTTTTATCTGTAGTGCAAAAAATTCCAAGCTAAATACCAATTCAGAAGATTTATTTGTTTTTGTTTTTTTAAATATCACTTGTCCTTATAGAGATCATTTATTTAAAAGTTGAAGCTCATCTCTTAAAGCTCTTCATTAATTTTTGACAATCTTTATTTATTGTTAAATATTTCCAACTGGTTTCGTTTAGCTTGTGGCATGACAATTAATAATTTTATTTTAGTCAAACACAATGTGTAATCAAATTGCTATTTTTAATTAAATAAAATTTATAGACAATGCCAGAAATCAAAATTAAATTAAATTAAAGTTACTTATAAATAGAAATATAAGATTTTAGGGTGATTAATCAAAAGATATCTTTATGTTTAAATAATTGGTAAAGAATCTAAATAAATTATTCTTTCGATTTTATTTGCATTGCAAGAGTTCTAAGTCTTTGGAATTTAAAACCTATTAATTCAGCCAATTAATACATTAATTAAATATATCCAATCTTTTTTATGTATATTTTATGCCTTATTAATTAAAAAAGCATGTTATTTGTGCATAATTTGTGACGCCAATGAACATAAAATGTAAATGTATGAAAATTAATAGACGTCTTTGAGACTTGATGTTTCCAAAAATAGCCGGCACTTAATAATGTATTTATTTTATTCGGTTAATGCCGCGGGAAGTACCCGGACACCGGAGTGATCTGCATAAATGTCTGGCTAACAGCTTCCTGTTATTTTCGACTTTCAGCTGACACCTGACGCACGGCACCCGGAGCCACAACAAAAGCCGCCGAAATGGCCTTCATGCCGTGCTGTAAGTACTCTTCACACCAAAATGTATTGCCACACGCTCGGGGATTCGCCAAATAACTCATGAATAACGCCTCACGTGATCTCCGCCTTTACCGTTTCGGCGAGGTGAAATCCCCCCGTAAATCATATTGAGCCCAAATATTGAAATTCGCGCATGCGCGGCCCATTAGAGATTTGAGTCAGGTGCCCCGCGCCAGGGAATGGAGATATCTAACTGGAGATCTCCGATCTCCGCTAATTGGCCTAATCTGCTGCGAGGGGCCTGTGCCTGTGCCTCATCCATCTTCGTTGTCAAATAACCAATATTTGTTGTCGTTCGCAGTCTATGTGCCCAAGCGGATCAATCTGGCGATCATGCTCTTTATGGCCTGTCTCCTCAGCTATATGATGCGGGTAAATCTCTCGATCAACATCATCGCCATGGTTGATGACCAGAGCAGCCATGAGAATGGAACTGTAGAGGCTCTGCCCGATGTGAGTGTCGAAAGCGAAATAATATACATTCCAGTTATGATTATAACCTTTAGTATTTGCCAAAAACGAGTCAGTTTACATTTTTCCTTTTTTTTGCTCATTAAGC
Organism: Drosophila anomelani; assembly: GCA_035045905.1. Classification (NCBI taxonomy): domain Eukaryota; kingdom Metazoa; phylum Arthropoda; class Insecta; order Diptera; family Drosophilidae; genus Drosophila; species Drosophila anomelani. The sequence continues at coordinate 13,454,563 of JAWNOO010000032.1, forward strand.
TTGTGAATTAGCTGCATAAATATTTTTTTTTTTCAGTGCCAAAAATAAAAAATCAAAATAAGTTAATTGACGCAAATTGAATTCCGCTGAAAGGGAAAATAAATACAACCTAGATAACATTTCACTGGAAATTAAATGAAAACCTTAGTAATGAGTCGTAATGATTGGTTATTAATGGTTTAAAGAAAATTAATATATTTTTATTAAACTAATAACTTAAAATTAGTATTAAATTAAATTAAATAACAAAAGCGTTGCATATATCTAAAACTCATTAAAAATGAAGAAACATATCCTCTACTATTTCTATTTTTTATTTGATTTATAATTTCGTTTATAAATGATTTTTAGGTATTTTTATTATCACTTTTCTTTTATTTGGAGAACAGATAATAAATATTTTCTTAACTAAAATTAATTATATCATTTCTTAAATCCCTTCTTAAAATATTTCTTAGTATGGACCCCGCTACAATTGGACGCAATCGGATCAGGCCCTGCTCCTGGGAGCCTATTTCTATGGCTACATGATCACCTCCCTGCCGGCCGGCACCTTGGCCGAAATGCTTGGAGCCCGTAATGTGGCCGGCTACAGTTGCCTGGTGGCTGGTATCCTTACGGCTCTTACTCCTGCCGCCGCTGCCTGGGACAAATATGCGGTCTTTGCCGTTCGCTTCCTGATTGGCTTCCTCAATGGTGTGGTGTATCCCTGTTGCCACAGCCTGGTGTCCAAGTGGTCGCCCCCCGATGAGAAGGGCAAGTTTGTGGCCTCGCTGATGGGCGGCACATTCGGAACTGTCATCACCTGGCCCATCAGTGGTGTTATCATCGAGAATCTAGGCTGGGACTGGGCCTTTTACATCGTGGGCATATTTGTGCTGATTGTGGTGGCTGTGTGGTTCTACCTGGTGGCGGATACTCCGGCCCAGCACAGCAGTATCAGCCTTAAAGAGCGGGAATACATCGAGAACAGTTTGGGCAACACTCTGAGCAACAAGAAGGTAAGTTGTTAACCTCATTTTAGTTCGGAAATATTCCTCAAATTCGTACAATTTCTCTTCTTCGAAAACGTATAAAATTTTACTAATTATAACGAAGTTAACGTGAGTCACAGTGGGGGATTTTCGCAGAAATTAATTAGTATTTATTAAAGTTATTACTTAATTTTGTGGCTTATCTTTTGGGTTTCTCAATATCACAGTTTACTCAGAAATTTATAATGAAGACTTGCTAAATGGCGTTAAGTGATTGTAAGGGGATTGTCTTTGAATGAAATATATTTCTTAATTTAATTTTCTTAATATTCATTCTAGAAATGGCCTCCATACAAGGAGCTGGTCCTGTCGCTGCCCTTCTGGTCTCTGTTAATGCTCCACTATGGCAGCATGTGGGGTCTGTTCTTCCTGATCACCGCCACGCCCAAGTTCCTGAGCGAAGTGCTGGGCTTTAATCTCTCCTCCGCCGGTTTCTTGTCCAGCTTGCCGCATGTGGCACGCCTGATCTGTGCCTTTGGTTTCGGCGCTGTGGCGGATTGGATTCGACGACGCGGCTGGTGGACCGTCACCCGCATGCGCAAGGCCTTCTGTCTGCCCTGTAAGTCTATTTTTATAACTTTTATAAAATGAAAAGTAATTATAATAATTATTATTTGCAACAGCTCACATCTTGCCTGGCATCATGCTGATTATTCTGGCCTACTTTGGCCGCGATCCGTACGTGTGTGTGGCTATTATGACCATCTCGCTCGGCTTCAACGGCGCTGCCACGGCCTCCAATTTGGCCAACTCTCAGGATTTGGCTCCTAACTATGCGGGAACGCTGTATGGAATCATCAATTGCATTGGCACCACCCCTGGAATCTTTTCGCCTTTGATTGTGGCAGCCTTTACGAAAAATGAGGTTTGTTTTTAAACCCTTTTAATATTTGTTAAATATTAATTCATAATTTCCTCACAGAACACCATCGATCAATGGCATTGGGTCTTCATCATTGGTGCCGCTGCCTACATATTGCCTGCCCTATTTTTCTGGGTCTTTGGATCGGGCAAGATCCAAAAGTGGAACGAGGTGGAGACCACCGAGTCGCGCGAGGATATTGTCAACACAAAGTTGTAGTTTGTGCCCTGGCAATCCACCTGTGATGTTGCTTACGTTTAGTATTATGCCATAACTCCGATGTGTGTGCTTGTTGTTTATGGAGAGTCCTATTAAAGCTTTAGCCGTGTATTTATTAATGTTAACAATTATTGTTTTTATTGGGGGCACGTGCGTGAGTGAGTTCTGCCTCCATGAGTCAAGTGTATCTGAAACCAGTTAGTCCAACGACCTTAGCCTACCTGTGCAGGGGAAACACTTTTGGCGAACTGGTTGGCAGCGAGGCTCTGTGCAGAAGTTAATTCGATTTGGCATTCGCACAAAAAAACGGAATTGACACCCATAATTAGTCAAATGCTAATCAAATTAGAGGACACTTTTCAGACTTTTTTGTAGCTAATAAATTCCCGATTTTAATTGCAAATTAACGTCATGGCAAGACGAGTTTAGTATGCCAAGAGCGTAGCTCTAACGCGCAATTTATTGGATGTTAAAATTCATTCTATATTTTAAATTAATTCCATTACGCACAGAATTTTTGTGATTATAATATTTATGGGGAATTTCAAAAAAATTCATTGCTTATCTTTCTTTAAAATATATGAATAATTAATGCGCAAAATGATTGGAATTTGTATTAATCTTAAAATATATTTTAGAAAAAAGATACTTTTTATTCTAGAAAATGAATCAAATCAAACATAAGTTCTTGATGTTTATTTTGGATTTGAAAATTTCAATATCCTGCAGCAACATTTTAAAGCAAACCGTTGCCCCAGCTTCTCTCTCGTAGTTTCTCACACAATTTAATAAAGAAATAAATATTATTATAAAATTGTATTATAAATTGTTTAAGACAGACAACTGCTTAATTTTCCATAATATCATTTGAAATGAATTTAAATTTAACGGCAGCCGATAATATATCGATTATAGGGTTTCCGCATCCGCAGTAAAATTCGTACCGACTTATCGAAATCGATTCCGCCATCGCCAGGCCACACCGCGGCGATTTGGGATTTTGCTGTTTTGCTAACTGCGGTCACCGCTTCTCTATATTTTAATTTGTTTAACTAATTTTTAGCCAGTACGCAAGGTACCGCGGCGGCACACTTAACATTTTTAGCACAATAACCACAAGCAGCGCACAAAATGGCCGAGGTCGAAGCCGTGCAGATAATTGCCGAGTCACTGAAGCAACAGGTAAGCCAGGATCACCGTCGTCCGTCCGACAACATGTCCCCCGAAAAACTGCAGTTCGCTGCATTCGCAAATTATCTCAAGCACGCATAGCCCCGCCCCCCTAGCTAGTCCCAAAAATGCCGTGGAATCTTCGGACCTGGCAAGAACAATGGATCGCCCCCCTTATCTGGGCACCTGTTTGTTGTGCAAAGTTCAAAAACACTTGGTAGTTGTTGGTTGTGTTTCCATCCGATTATTCCTGTTGCCCATAAAAGACGAACCAGTGAGAACGGATTGTGATAAAGCCAATGTTCCAAAGGTTTTAGCCTGGAGTGCCACGACCGAAACACCCTTGTGGGTTGTTTGCCTGCATATACGGCGGCGATTATCGCAGGGGGCCGCCAGATTAAAATCAATAAAACTTTAACCGGACCGGATTCCATCCGGCGGGGCAATCACTTGAAAACGTGTTTGCATATTGGTTAGTGATTTGCACTATAAATTCCTTGAGTTTGTGTTCTTAAATGTTTGATTGATGGATTAACGGGCTAGTTACTGGATACTTTGCGGCACTTTTTGGGGTTAGTTCAGGGAATACCGTTGGTGCTTAGCGGGTGTGTGGCAAGGGTTTCATTTTAAATAAATTAAAGGGATTTTAAAACAATTAAAAACAGGATTTATGAAAAGAATGATAGCTTAATCCTGTAATTTTAATAATAAATAAATTGTATTGAAGGCATTTAAATCAATCAAATATAAACAAATGCCTTGTTCTTGTAAAAATATAATAATTTGAACTTTTTAATAGTCATGTTTATAGTTCATAATTATTAACAAGTTTATTTGATTTATATACTTCCAAGATAGATTAAAGTTTCTAAAAGATAACAGCACCCACTTAATGCTTTTTGCTAAATTTAGACCACATATTAAGATAGGAATCGATTTCCTTTCATTAAATCTTATCTTAGTACCCGAACTATGAACTCATCTTGCCTTCTTTCTCACTCTCTCTTTTAAACAGGGCGTTGAGTATGTCTTTGGCATCATCGGTATCCCTGTCATCGAGCTGTCCATGGCCTTCCAGGCCGCTGGATTGAAGTACATTGGCATGCGTAATGAGCAGGCCGCCTGCTATGCCGCCCAGGCCATTGGCTATCTGACGGGCAAGCCCGGCGTCTGCCTGGTGGTATCTGGACCCGGATTGCTCCATGTAACAGGTAAAGCCCATGCCAGATAAGAAACCAGCTTTGACTGTGCTAATCACAAACTCTTATCCTTCTAGGTGGCATGGCTAATGCCCAGGTGAACTGCTGGCCGCTGGTTGTTATTGGCGGTGCCACTAATCAGGATCATGAAGGCATCGGCGGTTTCCAGGAGTGCCCGCAGGTCGAGCTCTCGCGGCCGTATTGCAAGTATGCCGCTCGTCCGGCCACCGCCGCCCTCATCCCATTGCATGTGGAGAAGGCAGTGCGCTATGCCACCTATGGACGTCCCGGTGTTTCCTACTTGGACTTCCCCGGCAATATTCTGCAGTCCAAGGCTGTTGAGGATCGTATCTACAAGGCGTTGCCCCATCCGGCTCCGCCACTAGCCTATCCTCCCCACGACGATGTTATTCGGGCAGCCAAGCTGCTGCGTCAGGCCAAGCGACCGCTGGTGATCGTGGGCAAGGGCTCCGCTTATGCCCATGCCGAGAACACGCTGCGCCACTTCATTGAGAATACCAACCTGCCCTTCCTGCCCACGCCGATGGGCAAGGGTGTGGTCTCGGACACGGCACCCCAGTGCGTCTCGTCGGCCCGAACCCTGGCCCTGCAGAAGGCGGATGTGGTGTTGCTTTTGGGCGCTCGCCTTAACTGGATTCTGCACTTTGGCAAGCAGCCGCGCTACGACAAGGACGTGAAGTTCATCCAGGTGGACATCAATCCCGAGGAGCTGCACAACTCGGTGGTGGCTTCGGTGGCCATTCAGGCTGACATCCGGCCCTTCGCCGAGCAGCTGTTCGAGCAGATGAACGCCGTGAACTTCCGTTTTGGCTACGAGCAGGATTGGTGGAAGCAGCTCGCCGTCAAGTGCAAGCAGAACCGCGATACCGTGCAGAAGATGTCGCTGAACACGGAGACGCCGCTCAACTACTATGCGGTCTTCCACCATCTGCGCGAGCTGCTGCCCAAGGACACGATCATTGTCAGCGAGGGAGCCAACACCATGGACATTGGCCGATCGATGCTGCTGAACGAGCAGCCACGTCATCGCCTGGATGCCGGCACCTTTGGCACCATGGGCGTGGGTCCCGGATTCGCCGTGGCCGCTGCCCTCTTCTGCCGCGACTTTGCACCCGGCAAGCGCGTCCTGTGCGTGGAGGGTGACAGTGCCTTCGGATTCTCGGGCATGGAAATCGAGACCATGGTGCGCTATAAGCTGCCGGTGACCATCGTAATTGTGAACAACAACGGCATCTACGGGGGCTTCGACAAGGACACCTTCGAGGCCATTCGCAGTGAGGGTGATTTGACCCAGATGTAAGTGAATGCCCGGCGGCATCTTATCTCAGCTTATCTGAGAGCAGTAGTACTTATGGCTAATCTTATCTTGCAGCACGCCACCCTCGGCGCTGGGCGTTCAGGTGCGTTACGAGGAAATGATGAAAATGTTCGGCATGCAGGGCTACTTCTGCACGGAGATCGAGCAGCTGCAGGCGGCTGTCAAGGCGGCCAACGAGCTTACGGACAGGCCGACCATTATCAATGTGGCGATCAGCCCGTCCTCCGACCGCAAGCCGCAGTCTTTCAACTGGCTCACCGAGTCCAAACTGTAGAATACAATATACACCTAGGTCTTAAGCACAAAGTTCACCATTCCGAAAGTTATATTGCCACGAATTTTTCTGTATATACATGCAATTTTTGATAAGCTCTGTTGCCTCTTCTTGATTAGCTGTTGGCCCGTTTCAGTTCCTCCTCCAGACCCAGATAGGCCAGGAACCAGGTGAAGTCCACCAGGCGACCTTTGTGAAGGAACGGCAGCTTGGGGCATAGTTCGAAGGCAATGTTGAGGGGAGCTATATCCGGCACCTGGTCGCTGCGCATATTGAAGAAGGCCAAAAAGTCGCGCACCTCGATTTCGTTCTGTCCGTTCCGCTGCAGCACCATCAGTATGTCTTCCACCAGCTCCAGACTAAAAGGCAGTCGGCATCCGCGCAATGTTGACCTCACCTGGGCCTCGCTTATGTACGGCTTGCAGGCCGGATTGATGTGACTCAGGTGATCGTTTAATTCATCCACGCTGTTCCATAGGGCTCGCTTTAGCTCCAGCTGGGCTGCTGCCCGCACTCGGTTTCTGTCGCAGCTGGGAGGCATTGCCTGCTCAGCCGAGAAGTAGCGACACACGGTCACAATTTCATGGTTGAGCAAGCACTCCTTGGAAAGGTACAACAGCAGCGTGGAGCGCAGTGTGTCGAAGCCCACGGTGGTGAAGTCACCGAGATCCCCATCTGGCTTGCATTGGAGAACGAACTGCTTGTACTGGGGACGCACTGCATCGCGGATTTTCTGCATAATTATTTGGATATCTGCCACGGGGAACTAAATATCGGAAAATTTGTACTTTAAGCTGAATTTTGGAATAACAAACATGATTACCTCGCTGGGATGCTGCTCCATGTACATCAGAGTGAACTCATCAGCGGAGACTATGTGGAAAACGTGATCCTTTAGGGACATGGTGCGTCCAATGTAAAAGTCATTGGCCCTGTAGTATTCCGGCCGCGAAGAGCCAAACATATCCTGTCCCGGCAGCGGAACACGAGCCTTTTTGAGGAACTCGCCGCCCAGGAAGCCAGAGTTGCGTCTTGATGACTCGTAGATTTGAACCGTATCGTCGGCCAGGAAGTAACTGATGACAAAGTCGCGCTCTCCATTGTCCCGAATGGCGGAGATAAGCTTGGCCCCAAAGCGCAGGATGCAGCCGTCGTATTTAAATAGCTTTTTGAAGTCAGCCTGAGGCGGTTTGGGCTCCACCGTGATGCAATTGCCCTCGGAGTCCTCGTGGCTGCCCCAGCCATTGTAGGGAGGCAGGCGACGGCCTGCCATGCCGCCACCCTGGGTGTAAGGTCGCACATCACTGCGCTCGGGAATGGGCTGTGATGGGAACTCTTGGATTCCATACTAAATGAAAGGAATAATAAAGATTTAATCTTTAAGAAGATGGATGAAGATCTTCCTATAACCCACCTTCTCCCTGTAGTAGCTTTGGGTGAACTGATCGCAGCCCGTGAGGACCACATTTCTGCCAAATACATTCAGTACGGCTCCTATTTGCAGATCCTCGTCGTTGTAATAGTGCAATGGCTTTTGTCCGGTGTTCAACGGGTCGGCTACGTAACGTACATCACGCATATTGCTACCGAGGACATTGAGCAGTGTCACCGCCGTTTGTTGGCCGGGCAGGGGAAGCCCCGTGAATTCCTTGGGCAGCTTGCCACGTTTTAGAAAAGTGCTGGGTCCCTCACGTCCAGAGTTTCGTGGGAACTTCTCCTTTATGTCAATGGTGTCGTCTGCCAGATAGTAACATATATCCAGCTTTCGCACATCCCCAAACTCGCTTCTGTCATTCCAATAGCCTTGGAACTTGAGAACACGCCGATCGAACTCCAAGAACTGGGCAAAGGAATGACGTTTGGGAAGAGCGGAAGGGCAGGAGCTCGCTGTTTGCTTCAGACCAGAACGTTTGCGTATTTCAGTGGTGGGATCACTTGGTTAAGTAAAAAATGGTTAGAAAAAGTTGAGTTAATAGAAGGCTTTGAGATTATAAACATAACTAATTGTTATTCCCTTCCAATCCTACCTTGGTTCCTGCTGAGTTTCCGGCACAAAGATTCCCGCTCGATTGAGAAACTGTCGCGTGAACACATCACATCCGCTGATGTGATAAATCCGATCGAAGATTTGCACATCAATGTCCACGTTCAGGTCGAAAATGGAGATAAACTCCCGATCGGTGGGTGGGGCTTTGGGAATACGCTGACGGTGCACCAGGCAGCCCTGTGGTATGCCAGAGTTCTCCACCTTGGGCTCCGTGACCTGCATGGTACCATCTTCCAGGTAAAAGTAAATCTTAACCTTGCGCACCTGGTAGGGGGCATGGTAGATCTCGGTGAGGCTCTCCTTGAAGTAGGCGCTGAAGCAGAGCACTTGCTTGTCATAGGCCAGCCAGGGTGGCAGCTTGGTGGTAGCCTTTGGAGCCCACAGACTGTTAATCTGGGCAGGCACGGGCGGGCACTTGGGGTCGGCCACAATGCCATTGGGCTCCACCAGCTCGGGTTCCCGGCGGTCGGACAGCATCTGAATGCCCTGGTAATGCATCAAAGTCTGCTGCCGCGGATGGCGACGCTTGCCACGCTGTTGGGAGGAGGAGAAGGAGTAGGAGTTGAGCTCTTTTTTGGGCTATGCCAACTCACGTCATAAAACTGGGCTCCTGGCAGCATGGGCATTCCCGGTAATCGCATCATCTTGACGGTGAATTTCGTGAGATTTCCTAAATTTCCAATTGGTAATTTTGCTCCTTCCTAAATAAAAATCCTTTTGCCAAATCGTTGTGGTTACATTTGTGTCGAAGCCAAAACCAACTCTGTGGCAGTTAACGCCACGCAGCAGAATCCAGGACTGCTCGAGTGTTTCGACATTTCCGCTGCTGCTGCTGTTCGATAAAATGGAACAAACGGAGCTATGGCAATGGCTCCACTCGCCATGGCAGCCCGAAAAGTCAACTGGCCAACAAGTCCAACCAACCACCAGCAACTGGTAGTGGTTTCCATAGAGCTGCGACCGCTGAGTATATATCGCAATGCGTATGTTTGTTGTGTTAATTGATTAACACCAAAGATGTTTTCAATAATTTGATGATACTTTGTTGTTCTGTAATTAAATTGGTTTACTTTTTTAAATGTTTACTAATTAATTTATTGATTTAAATAGTAAAAATAATAGTAGCAATAAATAAATAAGAATAATAAACTCATAGTTGAATTTTGCAACTTATAAATAAAATCTTCTTGAATACTTAAATATATTAAAACAAGATCACTACTCTTTATTGAAAAATTACCCAAAAAAAGTGTGAAATCGATGATTTTATTTCTTACTAAAACTTTTTTATTTAAGCCAAAAAAAGGTTTATTTAATTATTTAAAGAAAACTCTAAGCTACTTGGAAAATTAATCATAAACTGGGTAGCTCAAACATCTTTTTATTTCCCATTTTTTTTTCAGTCCTTTAATTGCCAGTCCCACCTGTGCGTGACTCACGACGTAAAGCGTAGTATTTGAACCTGAAAACATCTTTTCTCAATCTTTGATTGAATTGGTGTCGTGGTCCACTGACTTTCTAGAGTCATGGCCATCGCTTACTATATACTCATCGGTGCAGACGTTTTGTTTGCTAATTAGTCTGGCAGGCAAAAGTAGGAAACCCACCGAAGCACGTGCTTTCTTACCTCTCTTTCTCTAAAGAAACTATACACAAATTATAGTAAATCTCTGGCCCGGCACTTGGTCTGTGAGAATCGAGGCGGTAAACGTTGTCAAGAGCTCAAGCGGACAACATTAAAAGCGGCAAAATGAACCTGTTGTGAGTGTTGAACCGTAAAGTGAGAATTGTGTAAGGTCCAACTGACCAAATAACCTTTCATTAGGGCCAAGATAGTACTTTTCCTTCTAACTCTGGAGGCTGTGGCTGCCCTGGAGGCTAATCTGACGGCCTGGCAACATCACCGGCGGCAGAAGCGTTTCCTAATTTATCAGAATGGAGGTGTTATCAAGGTCAGACATCAAATATTATATATTTATTGATCATTATAATATATAGTAATCATTACATTAATTTGTATTCCAACAGTTTGTGTCTGGTTGTGCCTTTCCGGTTCCTTTTATGGAGAAGAAGGCCTGGCGCCAGCTGGTCTGGCTGATGAATTTCCACTATCAATTCAATGAGCCACAAACGCCCATCTATTGGTGGAAGCTTTGGGGCAGTTCCCGGGACCTCAAGGGACCTCTTGCCAGCCAGCCAATTCCGCCAACTCCTTCGGTGCCAGCTCGCCTCCTGGTGGATGAACCGCAGCTTCTGCTCTTCCGGTTTGCCGAGGGCTACATGAATCAGTTGGGTCAGAATGGCCCTGCCTGTCTGGAGCGTTTGATCTGCGAAAATGGACAGGTGGACGAGCACAGTGGACTCTATGCTCAGTTACTGCACAGACTTTTAAGGTAAGATCTCGCCGCCTTTTTGGTTTAAGCCAAAGTTGACCTTAATCCTTTCCCAGACCTCATCACACGCTGGACAGACGCTACTTGGATGCCTATCGAATGGGTCGTCATGGCATCAACTGCCGGCGGGCCTATCCCCAGGCAACTCATTGTGTTCTGGACAACTACGTGCACCTCCATGAACGAGGACCCACACAGAGTTATCTTTAGTTCGTTACGTTACGTTACAGGTCGCGGGAGCTTTCTCTTTTGGACCAATGGCGCCGGTTGCCAGTAGTTCATAAATAGCATTTAAATAACATGTACAAAACTAATTAATGGTAATTAAAGATAATAATTAAATAATTCTACATGTATACATGTGACTATATACAACGGGGCGGATCTGGCGGATACCATTTAGCCTCTACTTGCCGCCAGAGTCGGGTACATCGTTATCATCATCATCATCATCAGAGACTCGCCAGGGTAATTGGTAATATTTCTTGTCATTGCTGGATAACCAGAGGATGGCACAGCGATTGGTGCAAAAGTTGCAGGTGAAGAGCTGCTTTGAAGTGCTGCCACGCCTAAGGAAAGTTGCAAGATAAATAAATTTCAGAAACTATAAGAACCCCAAAATCATTTCCATGTTAATTTTAGGCAACCTTCACCGTACTTCTTGCGGTTGTGATAGGTCGCCCTAATTAGAAACTGAACCGGTTTCATATGGATCAAAACAATGACCACATGACTAACGTAACCGGGACGGGGGACCCACCTCTTCACCACCATGAAGTAGTACGAGGTGTACAGACACCTCGAACAGGTGGTAGTCGTGCAGCGGGCGATGGGGCCGTTGTTCAGGTGACAGCTCATATAGGGTTCCGGTAGTAGACGATGAAGCGCAGCATTCTCGTAGACGGGAGTGGAGCGGTTCAGCGATTGCAGGGCATGCAGACAGTCGTCGTAAAGGGTGACCCGATTCTCCGTGGAGGGAACCGGAAATACTGTGCGGGTGCCAACCGGAAGAACCAGGCGGCAGTCTGTCTCCAGTTCGCGTATCCAAAACAGGCCCTTCCGACGAACGGCTCTAGGAAAAGGTGGTGAGAGTCAATGTAAGGTTGATTTTTTAATGGTTTAAATTTTAGTAAAATATTGAAGGTATCCTTGTCTTAATTACAAATCTAGAAAGGATCAGACAGATCCTAAAGAAAATCGATTGTGAGTTCAATGAATAGCCTTACATAGGTGTAATCCTCTGGCGATTATCAAAGAAATTCTGGTAGAACCTTTCGTAAACCATGGGTATATAATTGATGGCTGTGTTATGGAAGATGCGCACATGGTTCATGAACTTGGAGAGGGCGGCCGGCAGGTAAATCAGAGAGCAACCTGCAAGCAAGTCAACAAATAATAAGCAAGTTTCTCCCACAGCGTCACGATCTCTGCGTTTACTCACGATCTGCGGCGAGGGACTGCAGCATTGGCAGATTGGAGATGCGCTCGGGTATGTGCACCAGCGCCTCATTGTCGCTCACATTCAGCTCATTGAGGCGGACGCATTCGCTCAGTTGCAGCGGCAGGCGGCGAAATTGGTTCTTGGCAATATTCAGATGCTCCAAATTGCGCAAGCTGCTCAGCTCTGGGTTTTGGGTGGGGGGAGAATAAGCGGATGCAATGTGGGTCTATAAGTCAGTGACTAGTGGCAGTTCCACTCACCCACTGGCAGTTCGGTGAGCTGGTTGCCCGCCACATTCAACTGCTGGAGGCTCAGCAGGAGACCCAATGTGGGAGGCAGCTCCTTCAGCTCATTGTTGGAAACGTCCAGGAACTCCAGATTCTCCAGCATATAGATATCCGTGGGCAGTTCGCTGAGATTGTTGCCAGCCAGGTGGATGAACTTGAGGGTGGTGATATTCAGCAGCCATTTGGGTATCACCGAGATGAAGTTCTCCTTGAGGTAGACCTCCTCGAGATCCTCGTACAGAAACAGATCCATTGGCACATCCTTGAAGTTCAGGTAGCTCCAGTGCAGGATGGTCTTGTTCATTTCGGTGCCGTTACAGTTACACAATCCCCTCACTGTTGCTGCTGTTGTTGTTTTTGCTGCTGCTGTTTGCTGTTGTTTGACGGCGTCGCCTTCGGTCTGCTTATACTTTGTTGATTTAATTATATTTATATGCGTCTTTACGCGGTCATGATCATCGCTAGGCACCGCCACCCGCCAGAGAAGCACTGCCACCGCCACCAGCGCCACCACAGCCACCCAGTGGCTCAGGCCCAGTGGCAGTCCCAGCAGCAGCAACAGCAACAGTTTGCTCTGGCCAACAGAGAATCGGAGAATCTCCGCCTCCTTCTTTTCCTCAATGCGGTTCAGTTCAATGGGACTTTTCTAAATTTGTCTCTTTCACCGTTGTCTTTCACAATTTCTCGCGAGCGCCACTCAGATTCTTCTATTTCCACCTATTTATCGCCTTAATAACGCTCACCCAACGTTGCGTATACGTAATGTGTCGTCGGCCTGAAAGTATGCAACTGTTTTTGGTGGCGGGCCAAATGCCGCTAGAGCTTTGGCACTGACATTGAATTTTCCTGCGTTGCATTGATTCGCTTTTCCCGCTGTTGCACTCAAGGTCGTTGTTGCTGAAAGTCAAAATGCAAAGGGCAAGCTTTTCCGTGCTGCAATGCGGTGAGCTTTATGGTGGCGAGTTTCTATAAAATGGCCAGCGGGAAGCTCAAATGATTGGGAAATATGTCCAAGCCAAGCTTTTGGGAAAAGTCGTTTATAAATAAGGAAAATCTTTTGGTTTCTGTAAAAACCATGTCTACTATGTTTGCTTGATATCTTTTTTTATTTAGTTACTATTTTCATATGATTTTTAGGGTTTGAAATCATTTATTAAATATAAATATAAAATACAAAATAAATACATATAAATAACGTAAGACAATCTCGGAAAATTTACCAACAATAAATAAATTCACCATTACTATTTTTTCTTCACAATTAAAACGCCAACTTCGTCTCTTAACAACTTGTAATAAATATTTATTGATTCCTTTCGAAGCAATATTTTTAAAAACTTAAAGTATAAACTCTGCAGCTTCAGTATCCATAGTGGCCATAACCATAGCCATAATCATAGGGATTATGATGATGGTGATGATGATGGTAGTAGGATGAGGGATAGTACTCATACGACGGAGGTGGCGGCGGCGGCACTCCAAATCCCACACCTATGGGCAGCGGTAAAGGCAAACCCACAACAATGGGTGTTGCCTCTGCTAAACCCAGAACGCAGAGCACACAGATTCCGAGTAGCGCGATTACAGCTTTCATATTTCTGGCCAAGATCTCTCAACAAACTGAAGCATTCAAGACTTTGCTGAGGGCTTTTAAGTCGATCTGGCTTACGTTTACGTTATTTTTGGGAATTTCAATCTTCAACGTGAACAAACAAAATCCAGTAAATTTCTCCAGCAGCTTGAGAAGGTGCGAATTGCTCAAAGAAATGTTTTTCCCCCTTCAATGCAAATTGGCAATTGTTCACGATATTTGCTTTATTAAATTATTGTTTAATGTTCCCAAAAATCCAGTTTTACAATGATCTTCAAGATATATTTCAGGCCTTAGTGATGATGGTGGTGAAGATCCCAATGGGCATCGTGGTGCGAAATATAAGGCAACTGGTAGTGATGATCGTGATGGTGATCATAGTGGGAATCGTAGTGCGCATCATGATGCGAATCGTGATAAGGTAATCCCCATACTCCAGCGATGAGGAAGAGAAGTCCAAAGATTAAGATGAAAGCCTGCATGTTTCTTAAAAGATTCCCAACGAACTGATGCATCTCCTTGGCACTGCACTGCCTTTTAAACCATTCTCGGGCCTGTAATTTTTGGTAATTCCCCAACAAGGTGGGCAAACAGAAACAAAAGTCAAGTAAATTTTAGCGGCCTTTAAGTGTCAATTAGTTAAAATATCGAAAACAATTTGCTTTATTTCGTACAATTAACTTTGGTTAAGTCGTTAAAGCTCTACACCGTTTATCACAAGTCCCACCCGGAAGGGAGTATATAGAATCCACAAAACTCTAGATTCCCGATTTCACATTCACAGTCAGCTGCTTAAAGTCCCGATCGCTAAGCAAGCGCCACTTTTCTCGCAAGATCTGGGAGATCTCCCGCTCGACAGCCTCATAGGATCTGGAATTCCTTTTCAGCCAGGCGTAGAACTCATCGCTCCACTCCAGATGCCTGGGCCAGTCGCATCTCAAAATCACAGCAAAGCGTCGCACGTAAAGATGCCGCAGATTCTTGGCAGTTCGGGCAATCAGCAACAGTGTCGAGGTGGAGACTTTCTCGCGGATTATCTGCGGGGCAAGGTGTTAAATGGATAAGAATACCCGAAATTGCGTCACCAGCAACTCACCAGAGTGTCCAGATTGAAGCACTGCCGGCATAAGAGCAACATCAAACTGTCAATTCGGCTGTGAAAGGGCTTGGGGCTGGAGAAGCGCGGCAGGAGCTCATGGCCATAGACAGCCAGGGTGTTGCGGTAGTGGTCCACCATTCGGACCAACAGGTCGACACGGATTCGTGCCTGCGGGGCCCAGTATGTGATGCTGTGGACAGGCGCCTCGGGCTGCAGCACCACCTCGCCATCCGACAGGTTCTCCACTCGCAGGTGGACACGCATGCGTGGATTCGTCTTTTTCAAACTGCGCCAGGCCTTCACGCCGCAGGCACTTATGGTTAGGTGGCTTGGCGTGTAGCAGTTTTGAAGTAAATACAGATGACGCAGCTTGGTGTCCGCCAGCAGGGACAGGACATCATCGTCTATGTTTTGGGGGGAAATGGTGAGCACCTGGAATACAAAACCACTTAAGTACAGCAAAAAGCTAGTAAAATTATATTTTTCACCTGCAAATTCAGGAACAAACCCACATGCATAATGGGACAATGCGTGGTGGTTACATTTACAAGATTCAAGACTCTCATCTTGGTGCAGCAGCTGCAAACGACCTCGTCGAGCAAGTGATTAGCCTCGAAGCGTTCTAGGACAAAGTCCACCAGCTTAAGAGTGTGCAGATCTGTCAGCCGCAGAAGTAGCTCCTTCAAACCCTTTAAAAGCTGACCTCCAGTGCCAAAGAGCTTGATACCATCGGGATCATTGGGCTGCGACATGTTGCAAGGGAAGTGATAGACCAGCGAGCGGATGCGGCGACCCATGCCCACCAGTTCCGGCGAGGCATTCAGTTCGGTGCCCTAAAATAGGTTTATTAAATTAGATTAAATAATAATTATTAAAAGTATTATTACCTTATCCATGCTCCATGATAACAAAGTCATAAACTGATAGATATTATTGAAGCTGTGCCAAGGCCGAAACTCAATTCCCCTCAAATATTTCCCAATCCTCGCCAGACAATTCTGTGTGCGCATGTGGTCCAAGCAATACTGCCAGCCGGAGTAGTAGTTGTACTTCGGTCGGGTTAGAGTGCGATCATCCACCACAAAGTTGTTCCAAACGGTGGGCAAGTAAAAGGCACGATACCATTGCCGGCAAACCTGGAAAGAGATTAGCAAAGATGGAAATGGATCATGATATATATTCATAAAATATTACCTAAGATAAGTTAATTATATATCTAAGACATTCTGTATTTACTTAACCCCATTAATTTTATTTTAATAAAAATTATTGTGTTCCTATCATAAAATAATGAATTTCTTGGAATTTAATATAGTAACAAATTATTTATTAAACCAGTAATAATATTCTTAATGTAGACTTTTCACAAATAGTTAACTTTAGATATGACCTGTTTTTCTATAATGTCTTTTAATTTAAAGGAAATATTTCTCAATCCTTAGAATGTCTATATGTTTCTCTTTTAAGAGCATAAACTTTAGTTTGAATTTTCTTTACAAAATTTTGTTTACATCATAAAATCCAAACAAAGTCGCATTTACAAAAATAACAACAAATTCGTCATTCATTATAGTTCTTTTAACAAACAGATCAATTTTGTTTTTGTTATTGACAGGCTCAGTTTTCATTTAATCACAATTTGTGATATCTAATACGACATCAACTTTGTTTATAAACAAAAAAAGCTTTTTGAAATAAAGTTAATTAAAATAGTGCAAATAAATTAAATTATTAAATAGTAGTTCCCTTAAGGATACTTACCAAACCTGCGTAATAACGCTCTTTGGGACTAAGATAAGTGAAGATTTCCTCGAGTATCAGGTCAGGCAGGTAGCACCAATTGGAGTACACACGCTTGGAGTCATCCGCTCCAAAGGTATTCTCATCATCATCTTCATCCACATCGATATAGCAGGCTGAAATCAGATATATATATTTTATAGTATTCCCCCAACTTGACATGGGACACATTACCTTTCTCATTTTCATCGATCTTCCAGCCAGCTTTTTGCATAACCTCCAGTTGGCCGCTACCCTTGCGTCCTACACTCAGTGTTGACATGTTTTGGTTAATATTTGTAATATTATTTTTATTATTTCTTTTAGCCCCTCAATGGCTTTAACAAATTATTTACAACGCAAACGACCGCACATCACTATATGTACTCTAATTTTGAAATTTTTTGGCACAGCCTGCTCGGACGGCTTCTTCTTGCTTTCGGTTTCGGTTTATTTTTATATAGTTGGACCGACCGACCGAGATCGTCCGCCTGCATTCGCAGTTGCGTCGCGTTTGGCCAGCGACTGTCTCCCGAATAGAGATAGTAGTGGTTCCTTCACAGATTTTCAAATCGCTCTGCTGGCTATTTTCGAAAAACTGAAACTGAAAGACCGATTTTCCGTTTTTCCGCTTTCCCATGTTCTTGTGTTCGAAATTGTTAGGTTCTCGCAGTTGCCAAAGACCTTTGTGCGTTCTCGTGTTCTCCTCCTCATCGCGTTTCGGATTTATTTTGGTTAATATTTCTTTGTTGATTTTTTGTTGATGCTTGGAACTGCGCTCGAGATACTATGGCAACTGTTGTGATATTCCAATTTCCTCTCTTTCTCTGTTGTTTTCATTTTCGATTTATAAAATTAGACGACGCCAGGCAGTGGGGTGGGCAAGGTCTAAGGGCCTCCGTTTTTGAGGCACAGAACTGGGAACTGGGGCAACTTGTTGCTGCTCTTGATGCTAATGCCGATGTCGATGCTGCCGAGGTGTAAATTATAAATAAACACTCGGGATGTTTGGACTTGTTGTGATCGGGTCGATCTGCATTTTGTGGCATGTGCATTTCCCGCCAGACATACTTAAGTGTTCAATGCACGTGTGTCAGGTCTTTATGCACGGAGAAAAATGTTCGAAAATTATGTTTTAATTTAAGGCATACTTTTAAAGATAATAATAAAAAAATTATGGATTTTTATTAATAAAAAATGAATCAATAATTCAAATTCAAAAGTTTGGTTGAAATATATTTTAGTTTCAAACCATTAACAAATATACAAATTGGTTACCAAACTTGTTTAATTTTTCTTTCTAAAAACTCCCACAAATTGTTCCCCTTTCTAAACATTCTCTAGAAAGGAGACTTCAATTTCAACCATTGGACACGATAAGTACAACATTACTTGCAAGTGCGGCGCTGAAAGTCCTGTAAGCTACTTACCAATCCTGGCGTTATCTTGCTCTTCTTTGGTGACACTTGACACCGCCACTTTGCCGGGCAGAAGACGTTGGAAAATTCCATCAGGCCACCGAGCGATGCCAACGCCATTGCCATAGCCGTTTCCTTGACGACATTCCCCACCAACTGAGCCAGCTGTTATCCCAGCCGGTTTTTCCGATATTCTCCGCTGTCGTCCACTTGTGCATGTCCATTTCCTTGTGCCACACAATGGAGCATTGTCATTTTGCCTCGTTCCTCGAGTGTCCAGGTACACTTAGCGGAAACAGCTGTTTATGTTGATGGGGTCGAAGCCAAGGAATGGCTGGAAAAAGTGCAGCAAGGGAAGGCATTTTCGGCCATTTCACTAAGCGTTGGCCAGCCAGCGGCAACTTTGGCGTATCGCCATTTTTTTTTCGACTCTCCTGCGTTGCATACTCTTAGGTTCCGGGCATTTTTCCGCGCCCAAGCACTTAAAAATATGTTGAATATTGAATGAGCCACGGCTGAGTGGGAAAAGCTGGCTGCTCTGCCAGCAACCATACATACAATGCGCAACACGGCCTTAATTAAAACAATTTTAAAACCAGTTAAAACACACTCACCGGACACCCGCACATATGTGTGTATGTTATGTGTGTGTGCTGGCCGCTTGACAGTTGGCAGCGCCCTTCCGCTTTTGGTTTGCGAAAACATCAAATATGACAGGACAGAACAGACCCCGGCTCCGGCTCTGGCTCTGGGCCGGCTGGCTAGAACCAAAATGTTGCTATGCAAATTTAAATGTCAACAAAAACTTGCAGTTTAACCCAAAAACCTTATTTGTGTCTGCCAGCCCCGGCAGGCAGCCAGTCCGGCAGTCAGCCATCTCGCAACGCTTTCCAGGACTGCGCTGCAATGTATGCAAACTCCATTAAAAGCTGGCAGCGATTAGGGATGAGTGCGTGAAGGTGGTCCTGGGAAATCCAAATGAAAACTTAAAAAATACTTCATTGCAAATCCTATATAAAAACTTTAAAAATACTTAATTAATTCAAAGTCGAGTTTTAGCTAGAATATCACGTATACGCACAGTTGAAGGAATGAAACAAAAATTTAACATATTTTCAGAAAAAAATAAATAAAACTTGCTTAGTTCATAATTATTATGCATAAAATAATGTTTATAATTAAGAAAAAGTCAAAATATCTAATGAAGTCTATTAAATTTTGTTAGAAAATAATTTAAAATTTTCTTAGAGGTTCTGGCAAACAAAATTTGCCAAAAAGGTTATTAAAAATTATTTGCTTTCAAAATAAATATTTTTATGTCAAATTTTAAATGTTTTTGACTTTCACTTTAAATAATAACATATTTTAAATATAAAAACTGTAAAAAAATATATAATATATATTTAGTAATTGCTGTCTAAAAATGAAGCAGCTTGAAATATTTTCAATTTTTAAATTCAAGATTTTGTTTCAGAAAAAAAAAACATTTTATAACTATTCCCATCTGTTAAAAAATTAATTTATGTTTAATAAATAATATAAATCAAATACATTTGTGAACATTTTATAATAATTATTGTTCTTTATTTATTAAGTGTGATGTGAATAATTCCTAAATATAATTTAAAACGTACCCCTCTGTTATGAATCGCCTATTAAATTTAATTTTAAATTCTATGAGAATGAACTTATTTAATTACATTTCCGTTATCGTTCTCGCACCTCTAGCAGGTGAATTTTGTGAAAATCATGACTGAGGCTCGCCGGTCCGCATATGCATATGGATATTGCTCTGTGCGTGCAGCTTAAACTGGAAAGCAGGAAGTGGCTGGTTGGCTTGGCTAACCAAGCCAGCCGGACTTGGCCAACAAGTCCTGCTCTTTGGGGGAAAGGTGAGAGGTGGTGGTGTGTCCTGTTGGCCTTGCTCAGGTGCATCGCACTGGCAGCTGTTTGGGGCCATTGTTTGGCCATCGGATGTTGCCGAGTTTCGCATCGCAATTTAATGTATAATTTTGTAGCATTTTAGCTGCCGTTGTGACCCATTCTGCCGTGTGGTTATGCAAATTGTTGACTTCTGCTTGGGGGACAGAACTAAGAACTACTTGAAAAGTTGATGTGTTACTTGGCCATGCTTTTTGTGAATTGCATTTTAATGGAAAAATCTAGGAAATAGAGGGATTTATAGGTTTTAAAAGCGGTACACTAGAGACTTCACATTCCATAAGAAAAATCAGTGTATGGCAAGCGAAATATTATTTTAAAATATATACTTAAACATTTAATGTCCCTAAAATATTATTCCATACTTTTTAATTTAAAGAACCTTAATTTCTTATAAATATTTACATTTATACAAACCTCAGATGTTCATCTTACTTAACTCGGATTGTAAAACAAATCGAATTTCTTGGCATACATTTTACAACTTTTCAAACTCCCTCAAGGTGTTTTTCCTACTTTTTTTTTGTTGTTTGTTGCATATGCTACTTTTGTTTGGTTTAAATTTTGTTTGATCCGATTGCCAGTTCGTTTTGTCCGTTTGCCAGTAAACTTTTGTGACAGCTCCAACTGCCTAAAATAACAATGAAATTCAAAGGCGCAGCTGCTGCTTATGCCAAAGTTTTTGTGGTGAGTGGATAACTTAAAGCCCCCAAAAAGTTTGCATAAACATATAGGGCGGCTCAATCACATCGGCCATTTGCAGCAGTCCCACTGCCAGTTTCATGGTCGTCCTCAACTTCCGTCCCATTCTGACTCAATTGTTCTGCCATTGTCACAGCAATCCCGGATTCTCCACCCAAGCAATTTGCCTTGACAATAGTCATGCATTTTAATTGTGCAGCAGCTGCGGTTCATCTTTTTTTTTTTTTGCTGTATTTTTTAGCAGAGAGAGAGACGAGGGAATGTCCCTTTTCCGGCATTGATACACACAGAAAAAATTAACTTAAAATTTGATTCAAATTAAGCTAAGAAAGAAGCTCAAAGCGTGTTGAATTTCATACAAAATCGATAGGAAAATAACAGAGAAAAGTCAAAAATTTTCATATTATATTATAACATAATTTAATTTAAATTCTCAACTCATCCTAAAACAATTACAATCCAAAACTTGAAAGAGATTATCCCATTATAATATAATGTGTACAGCAATTCCTTAGAAATATATTTATTACACATTTATTTCATTTTTATATTAATCTTTGCTCTACATTTTGTTTACGAGTTAATTGCCTCAGAAATACCAAATATTATTTACCCTGACTGTTATTTGTTATTTTATTTAATCATTAATTTCTTTTTGTGCATGGCGATTGCTAAACGCAGCAAATTGTGTGGCCATTGAAAAAACTGCGTATAAAATAGAAACTTTTTCGAAATATTCTTTCTGCAAGCGGGGATCGGGAATGATGGCCTGCAATTATTTGTAAAATATTTATTTTACAATTGAATTGAAAAAGTTTCTGCCTGTGGCAGTTTCAACCATTTCCCTTCCTCCCCCAAAAAAAATTGGTGCAGAAGGAACAACTTTGGCCCACTAATCAAATGAATGGAAATTAAGCGGACTGCTGCAAAAGAATATTTTCGCTGGCGTGTGCAAAACAATTAAGCTAAAATTGTTATTGCAATTTGAAAACAATTGTCAAATTATGCAAATTCCGTCTGATTGCCTGGAGTATTTTTCCACAGGCCCCGCGGACCTCCCCTGTCGCTAACAAGGTAAACAAGACGCCGCCCTCTCGAAACCCACTCGAGGGGTGGTGATAGCTGCTCAAGGATTTATGGCTACGCCACCCTCATCGTCGTCCTCGAGTGTTTGGCGGAGGTTGGAAAAAGTTTTCGAGTGCGTCGGCAGCTTCACTTGGTGCCGACGTTGTCAACTGCAAGGCGACTGCAATTTGCATAAAAATTCATTGGCTTGGCGGCAAGTTGGCAGGCAAAGGTAGAGAAAGAAAGCGCTAAGAGAATTATCCCGAGGATAACAAAATGTTAATGCTTCTCTAGGAATATTTTTTGGAGGAATTTAAATACCAGAAATGAGTATGGGAAGTTTTTATATTTATAGTTGGTTTTGTTTCGTATCATAAAAGCGCTAAAGTATTAAATAATTTGCATTATTAAGAAAGAAAAAGAAATGGTCTTATCTAGCATATGAAGTTAATAATTTAATAGATAAATTCTTCGATTATTATACTTATAGAAAAGAAAGAGAAGATTTTGTCTATTTAATAATGCTATTTGTACAAAAATGTATTTTTTTTATGACATCCAAGTGGAAGAAGTCCGTTTAGAATTATAATTAATTTAAACTCATGTAGTTGTATGTTCATAAATATTTTTACTGTTTATTTTTTTTAGTTAAAGCTAGTAAATTCACTCATTTATATATATCTATCTTGGTGTATATACAAACAAAGAACAGACCCTGAGCTCTTCAGATAAGGGCGGCACTCCACCTAATTGGTTCTGCCTTCAGGGTGTGGTGACTAAAGCTATTGGAACAGTTAATGGCGGGCCTCCATGTCCAACCAAATACCACCGCTTAGATGGGCGACGATTAGTCCAGGCTCCAACAAGTTATCCTTGCGGGTCTTGGGATTAACTTTGACATTGAACTTGCTTATAAGCTCCACAATGGCGGCCTTAACTTGAGCAGTGGCAAAGCGCATACCTATAAAAGTAATAAACACTGTTAATAAACATAATATCTACAATATCAAGAATTTTTACTGACCTAAGCACATGCGAGGACCATCGCCGAATGCCATAAATACACCACTTTCGCGTAAATTTTTAGCTGCATCGGGTTCCATCAAGCGTTCAGGCTTGAAGGCCATCGGATCGGGGAAGTACTCTTCATCCATCATGTGGCAGTAGTGGGGTATCACAACGACGGTCCCTTTGTCCACAGTGAAATCGGGGCCATCTTTGTTGGGCAGCTCAATGGGTTCGGTGCAGAGTTTGGAGGTCATAAAGCCAGGAGGGAAAAGGCGTATGGATTCTGTAAATCAAATAGAAAAGTACAAATTAATAATAGTTTAAATTAAAGTTTTACTTAGTTTTGCTTACCCAAAAAGCAGGCATCCAAGTACGGCAAATCGTTGAGCTTATCGAAAGGAATATGTCCATCTAGCATGTGAGTTAGAATCTCCTCTCTAAGGCGCTCCTGCACATCCTCATTGCGTCCCAGGGACAAAAGCATATGCGATATAACACCAGCCACCGTTTCGAGGCCGTCCAACAGAAAGACCATTGAGTGGCCCAAGAGATGACGCGTGTCCAGGTTTCTCTTCTCTCCCAACTCCATTAGATAATCCAGGAAGTCGGCGCGTTGGATCTCACCTGTTGCCAGTTGGGCCTTTCGTGATTTCACCGCTGTGGCCATTAATCCTGTGAAGAATTCCTCCACATGACGAGGCACGAAGCGAAGCTTGATCAGATAGCTGAGGGAGGGAAAGGTGTTGACCAATGCGAAGACAGCCAAGGCGGTCCAATGCGGGTTGAATAGGTCATTGACGTGGGCCATAACAGGCGTCGGCTTGTCCGAGAAACTTTCCGAGCTGAGACCCAAAACGCAATCGGTGACCATTTCAGAGGTGAAGCGGCGGGTTAACTATGAATAAATATTATTAATTAATATAGAAAATATATTTATTTAAATTATTACTTACATCCTTTGCATTAATACCCTCGGGAGATCCCAAGCGTATTTGCTTTTTCAGCCACTCGGTCATTAGTTGACACACTTTGTTCGTCACTGGATAGACTGACTTTATCTGTTGGTTAAATAATGGGTTATTAGTTAATATCTGATTGTTAGTGATAATATATAATCAGCTTACCCGAACGTTGGTCAGACCGGGGGAAATATCAGCTCTTCGTTGTTTCCATTTTTCGCCACTAAGAGAGAATGGATTATTTGATATAAGGAAGTCCGTTTTTTCATCGGTCAGCCTGGACAATGCGTTGTCTTGGAAGTTCTTGAAGTTTGTCACAAAAACACGATGGGCCAGCTCTGGACTAACCACTAGAAGTTGGGGTACACGTCCACTGAAGATGCCCACTGCATCGTACTTGTTCTTAAATTGCCTTTAAAAGAGTCTTAAATTAAATTCAATTCCTCTTTGTTGCTCTAGAATTACTTACTTATAAATGTCGTTGAGATCGTAAATCATATTCCGCTTCATCGTGAACAGGTTGGGATAGTTGCCGGTGAAGATTTTGGGTTTGGGACCCGGCACTCTTCGCTTTCTCCAATAGTTAAAGTTCCAGATCATGGAGAGATATAGAAGAGCGGCCACAGTGAGGCCCAAGGCCAAGGTAATCAGAATCATCTTCTTCCACTTGGATCGATCTCCGTTTGCTGTGAATTCCGAAGAGCGTCTGTGGTAAGCTACGGCAAATACTCCCTACTTATACCTGCTATATTTGTCCTAGGTTAGGGAAAAAGCTTTCCATATTTAGACCAATGATAAGGAATCAATACAATATTCAAAAAGACATACATTAGCTAGTGGGAACCCTTGTACCTTGTAGCTTTTAAGACAAGGCAACGTAAGTAATAATATGAAATTCTTCGGTGTTTCTCCGTAAGATTATTTTTGCTTATCAAAAATGTTTGCGTTGACCTCTAGATAATCCAAATAAGTAAACGTCATTAAACAATTTCACAAACAAAAGCTTTAAGCTTTCAGTAGACGCAGCAATGTTGTGAAAATCGATGTTTAAAGATCAAACAACTTGAACTGGGTAAAGACTTTTGATTCTTAAAATAAATGAAAGACAATGAACCGATTTAGATAGTCCGTTTAAATTTTTTTAACGGATTTGAGTTTAATTTAAAAGCTTCATAATAAACTGTTCTTTGCGTACATGAATGAATTTTTCATATATAGTACATTTTGTAACATAAAAAATATAGCTTACAATTCAACTTTGAAAAATCACAATAAATGTTTTAATTATTGTTATTTGAAATAGATAATATAAAAATAACTGCAAATATCGATTAAAAAATTAACATCCAATGCACATTAATGTATCGCAAATATTAAAATAATAAATTAATTGTCAAATCAAAAATGTATCTGAGTCTTTCAAATATTTAGTAAATTCAGTCTAACTCTGGAATTCATTGGATCAACAACTTTAAAATGTATTTTATTTTCTATAATTTATCTAAGTTTTTATTTAAATATGTTCATTTATTTTGTACATTTATAGATTTTGAAGTTGTTGGTTTGTAGGTAGTTTTCCATGAATTTGTTAAACAAGTTCCAATATTTTTAATTCTTTCCATTCAATCTTTCGATTAGAGTGCATTAACATAAATACACTATATAGATTTATACTTTAAATATTTTTTATTGGTTTTATTTCAATTTCTTATTTTATTTTATTCTATTTTTGCATATTCATTCAGAATTTAAAAAAGATCCTTTAGGTTTAATTTAAAGCGTGTAAGGCTGAGATCAACAAATTAACTTTTGCTTAATGACAGCTTTATAAAATAACCAATTGAAATTGTTGACCGAAAATTTGGCAAAGAAAATGTCATTTTAAATATTTATATTTTCAGATGTTGGCTTAATTTTTTTTTAAACTTTTTTTAAACAACATTAAAAGTACAACAAGTTTTTTTTTAAGATTTTCATCTGTATTCATTAATAATATTTTTTTTTATAAATTACAAACAACTACAAGCATTTACGTAAAAACACTTTGTAATGAAAGAACAGACACTAAGCTGATCGGAAGAGGAGCATCCATAGCGATAATGTACCCCTGTTGAAAGGGGCTCTGTTCCTTTGTTTGGATGTGGTGACTTTGGAAGCATTTACTGGCGGGCCTCCATATCCAACCAAATACCTCCGCTTAGGCTGGCAAGGAACAGTGAAGGATCATACAAGTTGTCCCTACGGGTTTTGGGATTAACCTTGATATTGAACTGGCTAATGAGCTCCACGATGGCGGCCTTAATTTGAGATTGGGCAAAGCGCATACCTATTGAAGTAAAAATTATTATTAAATTATGAATATATAGCTTCAAAATCAAAGTACTTCGACTCACCTAAGCAAATACGCGGACCATCTCCAAATCCCATAAAGAGACCACGTTCTCGGAATGTTTTGACCGCATCGGGTTCCATGAAGCGTTCAGGCTTGAAGGCCATCGGATCGGGGAAAAAGTCTTCATCCAACATGTGACAGGAGTGGGGAATCACAATGACGGTTCCCTTCTCCACGGTGAAATTGGGGCCATCCTTGTTGGGCAGCTCAATGGGCTCGGTGCAGAGTTTTGAGGTCATAAAGCCAGGTGGGAATAAGCGTATAGATTCTAAAAATTAACAAAAAATTTGACAATATAAACTGTATGTATATTTCCCAATATTTTAATGATTTTTCTTACCATTCAAGCAGGCATCCAAGTATGGCAAATCATTGAGCTTATCATAGGGAATACTTCCATCCTGAATATGAGGCAGAATCTCCTCCCTGAGGCGCTGCTGCACCGCCTCGTCGCGACCCAGCAACAGCAGCATGTGAGACAAGACGGCGGCCACCGTTTCGAAGCCATCCAACAGGAAGGTCATGGTGTGGGCCAGCAGATGACGCGTGTCCAAGTTTCTCTTCTCACCCAACTGCAACAGATAATCCAGGAAATCGGTTCGCTGGAAGTTACCCGTTGCCTGTTGGGACTTTCGGGACTTCACCGCTGTACCCATCAGACCGATGAAGAAACGCTCCACATGATGGGGCACCATGCGCAGCTTGATCAGGTGTCCCAAAGAGGGAAAGGTGTTGACCAGGGCGAAGAGAAGCAAGAAGCTCCAGTGTGGGTTGAAGAGGTCTTTGATGTGAGCCATTATGGGTGTGGGCTTTTCCGAGAAACTTTCGGCACTCAGACCCAAAACGCAATCGGTGACCATTTCGGAGGTGAAGCAGAGGCTCAACTGTGGAGGTTCATATATTAGCATTGTGTGGATAACACCTCCAACTGAATACCTACATCCTTGGCATTAATTCCCTCGGGTGAGCCCAAGCGTATTTGCTTTTTCACCCACTCGGTCATTTGTTGGCACACCTTGTTCGTCACTGGATAGACTGACTTTATCTGTAACGGGTTATTAGCTACTATCTGACAGATATCATATCGATTAATTACTCCACTTACCCTATTGTTGGTCAGGCCAGGGGTTATATCAGCCCTGCGTTGTTTCCACTTTTCACCCGTGAGAGAGAACGGATTGTTGGACAGAATAAAGTCGCTCTTTTCGTCGGTCAGCTTGGACATTTCGTTGTCGTGGAAGTTCTTAAAGTTTGTCACAAAAACACGATGAGCCAGCTCTGGACTAACTACTAAAAGTTGGGGTACACGTCCACTGAAGATGCCCACTGCATCGTACTTGTTCTTGTATTCCCTTTAAAAGTGTTTTAAATGAAATACCATTCCTTATCGGGGCTCTAGAATAACTCACTTGTATATATCGTTCAGATCGTAAATCATATTCCGCTTCATGGCGTACAGGTTGGGATAGTTGCCAGTGAAGATTTTGGGCTTGGGACCCGGCACTCTTCGCTTTCTCCAATAGTTAAAATTCCAGATCATGGAGAGATATAGAAGAGCGGCCACCGTGAGGCACAACGCCAAGGTAATTAGAATCATCTT
The DNA here is from genome assembly GCA_035045905.1 of Drosophila anomelani. Taxonomy (NCBI): domain Eukaryota; kingdom Metazoa; phylum Arthropoda; class Insecta; order Diptera; family Drosophilidae; genus Drosophila; species Drosophila anomelani. The sequence continues at coordinate 13,482,382 of JAWNOO010000032.1, forward strand.
CTTCCACGTGGATCGATCTCCGTTCGCTGTGAATTCCCGGTAGCGTTTGTGGCAAGCTTCAGCCAAACGCGCTCTATTTGTAGTCACCGCTGACTGTTTGGTTGTTTTAGGTCAGGAAAAAAGCTTCCATCAACAATAAACAAACAATAAAATACTCGTGGGGAGAGAATTACAGTATGCATTCAGTAGATGGAACCGTATAAACATCTAAGAAGATTCACCTTTAAAATAGTAGAAAACGGAACTTAACTAAAACTTCAAATAAATCGAGATTTAATACTGAAATTAATTTATCTTATAACGTAATGTGATGGCATAATTTAAATATTAAGTATTTTATTTATCGCATTTATAGAAATCCACCTGTAGTTGGTAATAACATACCAGAGTGTTGGAGCGTAAAGCTCTTTGATATAGTTTGTGGCAGCGTCAAACAATTGCTGTCGGTGGGGTTATCTCTGATTATCAAGTCGATCGAATTGGTTATTTATTTACAATCTATGTTATCAAAAAAGGTTTGCTGTCGAAATCTGGGAAATTCAAACGAAATTCATTCACGAATTTCACAAATAAAAGCTTTAAGCTTTCGGCTGAATTATAAACGTTGTGAAAATCGGCTCTAGAAGATCGAGAAAGCTTGCTACCTTTAATTTTTGCCTTACGTGAAGAGCTTTGATATTTAATATATTTAAATTTGGGTTTTATTTTATGTTTAAAGTCTAAAATGCCATGTTTATAAATGTATTAAACTCCTTATTTTGCTTGCCCATCTATAAATACAGCAATAAATGCTTAGCAACAAAGGGTCTTGGCTTATAAATAAATTTTATTGGTTGAGATATTGTATACTTAGTAGTGTAAATTACTGCAATTGTGAAATAACTTTACAATAGGTATAATAAAAATGTTTAATACGATTGGAGTATCGTAAATTTTCATTATAAAGAAACTTTGAAATAGTTGAGATCGTTAAATATTTGCCATATAGATTTTTATGGAAAACAGTATTATAATTGCAATACTCAATTAATTAAATTTTCAAGTATGACAATGTATTATTATAATTATTTATTATTAAATGGATCTTCCATGTTCTAAACAAACAAATTTTTTTGGAATTTTTTTTCAAATTGTTAAAATGTAAAAAAAAGGTTAATTTTAAATTTGGTGAGCAAGTTTGTTAAGGGAAAAAAAACTAACACATAATTACTTTTCGAATTTAATTTTGTGTATTTTTGGCCAATATATGATTTTTTAAATTTACAAGTTGCCATTTACAAATTCAGAAGATAACTATAACGATTCTCCTATTAATTCTAATTAAGAATATATAAGGTTTATTTGGTCGAAAACGTCTCCTTCCTGTGTTAAAACGTATTTAGTTTGAAAGGGTCGTCAGACCGAAAAAGTCACCTAGCGGCCATAATTTGAACTACGGGTGGTTGGCGAGGGGAGTGAGAGCGAGCAAATCCATCGCTCTCTCTCTCTCTCTCTCTCCAACCAGCGAGCGGAGAGAGCGCGCAAATCCATCGCTCTCTCTCTCCAACCAACCATAGTTAAAATATGGCTGCCGTCGTAGTTCAAACTATGGCCGCCGCCATAGTTCAAACTATGGCCGCTTGGTGGCATTTCCGGTCTGACGACCCTTTCAAACCAAATTTTAAAATACGTTTTAACACAGGAAGGAGTCATATTCGACCACAGAAACCTTACATATTGTTGAACAGAATTAATGGGAGAATCGATCTAGCCAGGTTTTAAAATTATAAATGGCAAATTGCAAATTTGAAAAATTATATTTTGGCCAAAAATACACCAATTTAAAATCTGAAAGCATTGCTGTGTTTACATCTGTTTTCTTAGCCATGTTCTGAACAAAAAAATTTTGTTTTAAGTTTTGTGCAAGTTTGTTAAGGGAAAAAAAAACTAACACATAAATGCTTTTAGAATTTATTTTTGTGTATTTTTGGCCAATATATGATTTTTCAAATTTACAATTTGCCATTTACAAATTCAGAAGATAACTATAACGATTCTTCTATTAATTCTGATTAAGAATATATACGGTGGGGTCGAAAATGTCTCCTTCACTGCGTTGAAGACTTCTGACTAAAATTATAATACACTGCAAGGGTATAAAAATACTTTACAATTTAAAGGAATGTATTTTCTTGTAAGGTTTGTATTCCTTATTTAAAATGATTTAAAATATAAAGCCATTTTGAGATTCTTTCATAGGATCACTTTAAAAGAAATTATATATATATATATATATATATTCAAAATAAAATGCATACAATATTATTCATCAGATATATGTATAAACAAATATATAATATAAAAAATTATATGTTAGAAATTAAAGAAATTTTTTATAGACTTCATTGCTAAGTTGTTTCTAAAATTATAATCCCCATCACAACTAAATATATTATTATTTTTTACATTAAGAAGCGACTGTGACGACCTTAATTTAAATCGAACGTTTCAATTTGGTTCAGCAGGACGATGAGCTCCTGGTGTGGACAGGTTCTGCAGCGGTGAAGGACGCTTGGCAAAAAGCATAATGACCAGAATCACAACATGTGCCACCCGCCGCCCCCTACATTTCCGTTTCGTTAACAAAGTGCCATTGTGCGGCACGAACGGCGGCAACAATAATGGCCAAGTCAAGGGACAGCGGCCAAAATGGCGCACACGCTGCGCTTTACAAGCAAAAACTAGTTTTTTTTTGTTGTAGCCAAGGAGTGGACAGCAAACATCCGCCCCAACTTCCCGACACTCCCCCTTTTCTTGCCTTCCGCAATGCGTGTGTATTTTTCGGTCAGTTTTGTAATTGAATCACGTTTTGTATTAAATAAACTTTTCAAATTATCGAAAAATTGACTTGCACTACAAACGCCGTCCTGCCTAGTTTAATTTACTTGTGTGTGCGTGCCCCGCTCATGCCAACACACACAGAACCAGTGTGCGTGTGTTTTGGCCATTAACATAAAAAAAAGCGACCTAACTTAAAGTGCTCCCGCTCTCTTACTCAGTTTTTTGGTTGGTTTTTTATGCAAAACACTTGACAGCCTCATTAGTATTGAAACGGTCAAAGTTTTTCGAGCCCCTCGTCCTTGCGTCCTTTCGCCCTTTCGAATGTTGCCCTCCTGTTCGCGCATTGACGCTTTCGCACATAAGTATGCTATATTACGAGTGTGAGGGAAAGTGGTTGTAAGGATGGAAAACAGAAATATCGATTATATGTCCAAAGAATTTATTTTAAATGAAATAAAGATGGAACGATTGTTTTTAAAACTTAGTTGCATTTATTATTAATTACAATTTAAAAGGGATACAGATAAGATGGTATTTAAAAATATAAATCAAATATTTAGAATTGTTTATTGATCTCATGGTATGGTATTTTCAAATATTGAATTATGTATTCATCATATTTTATATTGCAATTTATAAAAAGTAAATTAAAATATTGTAATAAGTTTGTGGGTTTTGATTTTCACATCTCTAATTGGGCATGGAAAATGGAATTATTTCAACTTTACAGAATTTTTCCAGCATTGTACAGACGTATATACATAGGTGTGTTTGTGGGTGTGCATTTATTATCGTTTTGGTTGTTGCCGTAATCCCATTGTTTGCGCATAATTGAGATAAAATGAGTTAACAAACAAATTGATTCATTTTTGTGATCACGTGCGGGCAAGGATGACCCGTGCACTTGCTCACTTATTGGGCGCACGGACTGATGTATGTACGTGTTCTGTTGGCAACAACACCATACCGCAAAAAGCCACAACAACAACAACAAATAGTGGTAATACACAACAATACAACGTCCGAATTCTTTTCATAACATATTTTGCATGCAACGCTGCGTGTCCGGCAAAGCATGGCGCCATCATTTTCACCCATGCAATGGGTCCCTGGATCCAGGACCTCAAATATATATAAATACACATATATATGTATATGTAAGCCACTCCCACACACACTGGCACACTCGCGGGGCAACTTGTTTTCGCGCCATTTGCACGCGTCATGAATTTTTCATAAACATTTAAAGGGGATTTCATTACAGCCCTCGCACACATGCAAACAGCAGCCATTCCATATACTGCGATATATATTTAAATCGTTCGACTTGCTCTTCCTGAAAAGTTTACACAGTCGAGCTTAAATAAGTGGAACTTTTGTTAATTTTTTGGTGAGTGGGTTTAAATTAAAATTTTTACAATTTTAAGTGCTTTTGAAAATGTATAATTTGAAAATCTAGAGGCAGAACTTTATATAGTTTTTTTAAAAACTAAATATATTTACTTAAATTAAATATTTACTTAAATTAAAATTTTCCTAGCTCAATGGTTTGGCTTCTTATTAAATAGTGCTCAAAAGTATGATATGAAAAGTAGACTATATACTATACATATATCTTCCCCAAGGGGTGGAAAAGATTTCCTTGGTTGCGAGTCAAGTTCGTTGCCTAAGTCTTTTGTTTGTTATATTTTATTTGTTGTGAACCCTTTTATTAGGAGGTTTTTTGTTTATCTCTATACTTCAAATTATTTGCATTTTCAATTTGCTAGTTCAATTTATGGATGTTCCCCTGTATATTTATAAAGCTCGATCTCCCTTCAAGAAGCATGTAAATTAAAAATTGAATTCTGTTCACAACATGCGTTTTGCCAATAAGCGAAAACCTTGCTATTGTTGTTGTTTGCCATTGATGCATCATCGTCCTTCATCCTTCGTCCTGCTACAACCTGACGTACGGCTACAAAAGACAAATATGTACACATAAGCCGAACGGAGGTTATGAGTGCGGTTTTCGAGCGGCAATTGCCGCTTCCGAGGCGGAATCGCTCTGGCAGTTAAATTTGCATGGCCTCCAATGAGATTATTTTTAAGCCATTAAGTAATTAACGTTGAGCGATTTTCCAGTTTCCAACCGAGGAGTGATATAATTTTAAACTGCTGTTACTTCAGCAATGATATTTTGGTTTACTTGTTGGGCTTTCGAGGTTTAAAGCTGTGCAATTAATATTAACTCACTAGTTATTTATTTAACAATATGTTCCTTCGATTATAGTCATTGAGTGCAATCTAAATAATTGCTTTTGTTTTCTCATTTTCATTATTCGTTGTACGCCAACTGACCTATTTAGCAAAATTTTGTTTAAGTTAATTAAGAAATTATTAGCTGTCGAAAATTGGGCATGCCAGAGTATAAATAAAATTACATTTCAGTTTTCAGCTTAATATGCAATTTGCATAATATATGCTGTATAATATGGTGTATTTTTACGCTGTGTGAAAAAGAGTTGCCCTTGACAATTTTCACATCAGCGCTGACATGCGGTTCCCGGCGGTGCAGCAGGTCACGCCGACTGACATATCGTGACAGGACTTTGGAGGCAGCCCATCCGGAGGATGGCCCCATGGAACATGCGATATTTAAGTGCACACTAGGAAAAATATATAAGGTATATGGTATCATTTAAGAATTTAAAAAAGTGAAAAGGAAATATTGGAAATTGAAATTGGATGAAATGAAACTATTAGATTTATTCCTCGATTTTAAAATTGTTTTTCAATAAAACTATATTTTTGGCGTATTTTATATTAAAGCTTATAATTTTGGCCATTTCATTTATTACTAAATAATGATAATGATGATTTAAGTAAGTATTACAAATATTTTTACGATGACTTTTCAAGCTTTATTTATTTAAAATTGGTTTCTTTTTCGGTGCAGAAGTATTACAAATGCATAAATATATTTTGTAAACATTAATAACTTAAGACTGGAATTACTTAAATATTTAAATACACAATTTTGCACTTTGTTTGTATTATCTGAGGCAGAGGGGTTGGCAATTAGTGAATGTCCTTTGACTATTACTTCCGCGTCAGCTACTCACTAATGCACTCGCATTAAATTTTAATGATTATCCTTGGCACTTGGCAAATCTTTTTATCAACCCCAAGCACACACAACCTGAGTCATCTTTTAATTACCATCACGTGGCTCTACAAATATTTAACTGCCTGGGCGAAAATGCAAATATTTCTTCCGGTTGTTGGGAGCGCCTCTCCTCCTCCTGTCCTGCGACTGTCACCCGAGATCTTTGGCTGAAAAGTACCACCAATTTGCAGTTACGAGTCCGTGAAAGTGACTCTCTTGCCCCGTTTCATTAAAAATAATATCCGAAACCTTCGCCACGTGAAACTATCATCCCCCGCTGGCTGGCGAATTAAGCGAAATTAGTGAACGCAGGCAGGAGGGGAGGCACATTAAATGGGTTTAGCAAATACTACGCACATCAAACTCGGCTTTTGGCCAAACTCCATGGCTGCCTCTGACATTATTCATATTTCATGGTCCCAACGATGGCTGCTGACTGCGACACAAAAAGCGAGGAGAGAACTCAAGTTGCCAAGTACAACAATTATGGTTTCACTCTATTTGCCCTGCACAAGCATGGGTTCCACAGCAGTTCACACAGTGGGAGGATGTGGGAGGACTGTCATTGGGGTTGAAATTGAGACTGAGGCTGAGGCTGTGCGGGGATTCTCCCGTTTATGGAGGTGTGTTTGTGCTAGCGATTAGCCTGACGTGTGCATAAAAGCCAGCCTGACATTATAATGTCTTTAGTTTTTATAGCCAGCGAGGAGTGCTGCGGGTTTCGGAGGCAACTGAGTTCGGTTGGGTTATGGCAAGACCTCTGCCAGCACTGCACAATTCTTGCATATTTATGCACTTTTAATTGTGTGTTTGTTTGCACGCGTTTGTGTGCTAATTATTGCCTGTTAGCTGGCGCATATGGATTTTAATTAGCAAACGCTTGGCAGATGGCTTCAAAAGGGTGGCAAATTAGGAGCTGTGTGCGAAGAGAGGAGCATTGATTTTTGATCTTTGTTATTTTTGAGGTAATTTGGTGATAGGTGTCGGTGATTCTTTGTGCAATCAGACTGAAAAATAATACGAGTATGTGATTAGCAAAAATCTAGTGGAATCGTTTAAACTCAAATGAATAAACTTACGGAAACTCTGGGAAAAATTTATTTATTTAATTATAAAATGGGAAAATATTTAAAATAATAACATAAAAATGTGTAAGAATAGATTTTTAAATTATATATTTATTTTAAGGATTAAATATATATTTATATTATTTTTTACAAATTCTATATATTTTTTTATGCCAGCTCCTAGTTACTGATTCAGTTCCTGACAGACAAATAATTAAAATATATACAGAAAAATGTTTTATTATATATATATATATTATTTTTTACATTTGCTATGCATTTTCTTCTGCCTGATCGTAGTTACTGCTTCAGTTTCTGACAGACAAAATTTAATTAAAACCATATGTCCACCCTGCGTCAATCTATACCTAAACAACCCAGCTTAAGTTCTTCTTTTTTATTATCCCGAACACAAATATGCAATTCACAAATTCTGCAATTCATGTTTATTTCAAAATTTAAAGCTGCAAAACTAAACCTCTGACCACAAGAGTCGTACATATATACATACATATATTTTATATACATGCACAAAACTATTTGGGGTTGGCTCTGCTTTCCAATTGCGCAGACAGACGCATATCAGAAACGCATATTGAAATGTAATATACAAAATGTAACTAAAATGTTTTGAAAGACAGCCAAAAACACAAAAATACAAAGGACCCAGCTCCACCATCACCACCACCAGCACATGGAAGGAAAGGGTGAGCCAAAAGGATGTGGAGGCAGCGTTTATTTCATCGTCTAAATGGAGTGCAACGGATGGGGCTGGGCCCGATGCCATTTGTTAAGTGCAAGTTCAATAGCATTAAGAGTGCAACACAAATAACCATAAATTCGGAAAAGCTGCAAATTTTGCATATTTTTGCAAGTCGCCCTCGCCTGAAAGGAGAATGGAGTTTAAAGGTGCACAGAGAAATACAAATTGAAGGAGAAATTTTATTTAATTTTCGATTTATTTTTGCATTTGACATTTGTGTTTAAAAAAGCTTAAAGGAAAAGTATAAAAGAAAATTTAATTGGAAAAAGGAAAATTAGGTTATTTATAAAAGTAATTTTATTTATTAGTAAGTAAAATAAATAATATACTAATTAAATAATGAAACGAATGCTGCTTTTGACAAGAGAAAATAATATAAAAAAGGCTTCATACGCCTTAAAATTTTCTTATTAATATAATATCCTTCATTTTTATTTATAGTGCATTCCAGCCTGTGATTGGTAAGCCAAAAAATATAAAAAATTGCGTTTACCCGACGCAGGGCAGCTGGAGTGGCATTTGTGTGTTGCCAATGCCGTTTTCAAATAGATTACGTATGCGCCCGGTGGGCACTGCGTTCAATGCTCTTTTTCGTGTGATTTATTGGGGCGCCTCGATGTCCACGGCATCGGCCGGCAGGACGGCCAGTCAAGGAATTTCTAGCCGATTTCCTTAAGTTATTTCAATATTTACACTCGTGTAACATATGGCCAGATGGATGGGAGGGGTTACCTTCGGCACGATAAATGGCCAGGCCAACCACAATGATTTACTGCCCCAGTCTCAGGATATACAAATATATATGTAACATATATGCATATATATATATATATATATATATCCCATATTAGAGGAGGAGGATGTAAACGCACCTTTGTGTGGCAAAATGTTGCTATATTTCTATTTTCTACTCAAAACCGCATTTATATTTATTACTTTGGCATAAATCTTGTCGCATTTTCACATTTGTGTCGAATTTGTCGAGTTCGCATGTGTTTATGTATTCACATAAGAGCAGCAGCAGCAGGAGCAGGAGCTCCTGGCAAGGAGCTCCTCCCCATGGCTATCGGCACGTTCACAGTTTTTGCCATTATTTCTCGTGTAGGTAAACAATAAACTGACCCGCTAGCTCGGGTCAACGGGCAAACGTCTGCACCTGATGTGAGTTTCCCTTCAGTTCACCAGGAGGGGAAAGTGCGAAATATATGGCGTGTTTTTCCTTCGTTATTGTACACGAAATGAAGTGTACATAATTTGGCATCGCACATTGAGTTGCATAAATTTAGTACGGTGTCCCAATAAAACCATTGTAGTTGTCAAATACAAAAATAGGGCGGTATGTGGAATTTTTATGTAGCACAGGGAATGGAAGGTCAATGGGAAAGACGTCCAGTGAATGAGTGGCACTAAATATTGCTGTCGACATTTTTTCCTGGTAATTGTTTTCTTTATGGGTGCATTTACCATATAATATTTAGTGCGATTTAAGACAAGACTTTAGGTTATAAGTCTTGTAGAAATGCCCATTGAAAGTCTCTTTAATTTATTTATTAATACATCTATTGGTTTTTTCTATTTTATATTTATGTTGTTGTCTTTTCTTCAAGTTTCTAAAGTCTTTAACTAACTGAAGGCACTTTAATAAACATTATCTTTAAATCAAACCTGTCTTTCCTGAACTATTCTTTGGCAATGCCTCCCAAAGTGCTTTCATTGTCCTACAGAAATACCTTTAAATTAGTAAACACATCCTTGTGACGGAGACACTTAAATAAACTATTTCAATTATGTAATAAAGCAAATGAAAAACAATTTGAATTTAATTGCTTGACACGTGCATGCCGGGGCAGTGTTAAATTTCTGGTTATAATTTCGAATGTCAACCAAATCAACTGCCAGTCAAATTGTCAAAATATTTGTGCAAAAAGTGCTTGGCCGAAATGTCACACACATCCAGGAAAAATTCCAACTATTCCTCTTTTCTGACCATGACATGCCTGTCAAATATGTAAATTTTGTCAACCAACTAAAAACTGGTTGGTTTTTGAAGCTGGTCTCGGTTGGCTTCTCCACAAGTGTGGAAATGTAGAAATTGTTGGACAATTAGGCAGAATTGATAATGGAGTGTCTATGCAGTTTTTGGGTACTATTAATGCATGTTAAACAAACAATTACCGATATTACGAGTAGTAACATTAACTGGACGCATGAAGAATTTGTTACGGAAAGCATAAAACTTTGAAATCAATTTTGCTTGCGTCAGAGGATCTCACAACAAAAGCGTCGACAGAATATGAGGCAAAAGTTAAAATTGTGTCAGCCGGAGGACAGGCAAATTACCTAACCTCCAAGGGTGTGGCATGGGTGGCCTCAAAGTGGCAGAAGGGAATTTTCGGTTCGCTGGCTCTGCTCAAAAATAACAAACTTATTGTTTAGATTTTGCCAATGACAGTTTTCCATGGCCTTTTATGTGCATCGAAGTAAAAGTAAAGCATAACACACAGTCAGGCAGGCAAGCAGGCAGGCAGCAGCCAGAAAATACGACCTCCAGCTTTAGCATCATGGCAACTGGCAGCCTTGGTTCTGCCTCGAGATCCAGACTAAGAACGGGAACGGGAATGGGAACCATAACCAGATCCAGATCCCCAGCCCCCACTGTTACCGCTTCCTAAAAAAATCTCAGCATAAATGTGACTAAAATGTAATGCAAACAATTGAAAACTGTCAATGTGGATGGCTGGCTGCCTGACGAACGGGGACTCAGATGCAATTGGTTGTGGCAACAATTGAAGTACAAAAATCTGGGATATTCAGATACATGTGCGGTGGTTAGGCCAATATTGTAACTTGTCTGAAAGCCCTTAACAGCAGTTAGTAAAGTTAACCGCAATTTAATCATTATTTAATATGCTTTATCAAAGACTTGCAGTGAAGTGAAAAAAATAACGTAGCTTGATATATGGAATTTTGGAATTAGGAAAAGTATACAAAATGATCAAAAGCATATTTATTAATTAAAAAATATCTCAAATATTCTACATGCGTTATTTAAATATTTATTTTCTTTTTCCCAATGAGGTTTTCTTTAATTGAATAAACCTAAATAGAGACAATAATTGCCAGTCTATTGGATGATGGCTGGCAAGACCAGGAACACACTTAACTTGTTGGACACCCACAACCACGCCCAAAGCCCGGCCACGCCTACCGGCACACCCACATAACGGCCTCATTCGGGTCCAAGGAATGGGGACTAAGGACTGGGGGAGTATGGACTTAGAACCATGTGGACTGCCGAGCAGCGTCACTCAAACACACTCTCTTGGCAGACTCTAATTTGATCAGACTCAATCCAAGAGTGCCCCGGGGTAGTGACTCCTCGGCAGTGACATGACTGCTGGCGTCCTCGTGGCATACCTTTTGGCATTTGAAAGCTGTTTGCCAGCGCGACAGCTGCTGTCGCATATTCCGTCACTTTGTTATTAACTGCGTTGCCCTTTTATTTCTTTTATTTCTTCCCCTTACAGCCACCTCAAAGGACCCTGTTGTGGGGGGTGGGTTGGGGTGGAGAATTCTCGTATAATTCAACGCGAGTTGAGGGAGGACCTGTCAGGATCCCACGACAGATGACAGGATGGATTCCGCGTGTCTCCGTGGCTGCCACAAATAAACTAATCTAATGGCAATTTGCATTTGATTGCGAATTGGATTTGATTTGGCCGTTGAGCGCGGAAACTTCCAAACCGGTTCGCTTCGGTAGAGAATTAAAAAACCATTGCCAGATCAACTTCTCTGCGGTCTCCTGTCCACATGCAGTTTTTGGTCCACTTGCTGCCGCAACAACCGAAGGACTTCAACTCGATGTAATACGCTTTTCGAACTTTTCGCCGCATTCAGTCGGTATCAGTTGGGTTTTACTCAGTACATTCAGGGCACTCAGTGTTACACTTAGAACTAGATATAAACAAAAAAACGAAGGCTTTAAAATTTAAAAAGTAATCCCCCATTTTGGATGCATGTACAATTCTATCGATCTAAATAGTTTGGTAGACTTTAAAATAGTTTTTACTTTGATATTTTTATAGACAATACATTTTTATTCCTGGTGTAAATTTCCACTCAGACTTTAGTGCTGGTTCTTGCTAGATAACTAAATCCTGCTGCTCCCCCCTCCCACATCCGTCATCCCATAATGGCACACTTTCCGCTTCCGTTTTGGCCAAAAACAAAATGACGGTCGGCTGTCTTTTGGGCCCTCGTCATCAATAGCTCAAACGGAATAATTTTAATTGCGGGAACAACCAACAATGGCAAACAAATTGCGACTGGTGAGTGGAAGTTGGAGCAAGAGCCACTGCCAGTGGCAGTCGTTGCCAACACTACCCACAGCTTCCGCCGGCACTTGGCCAGAAGCTCGTTGGCTTCTGGTCAGCACTTCTCTGCGCTCCAACAATTTTAATTGTAACTTTTGCTGCCAACTGCAACGAAAACAGACAGTAAACAGCCTTTGCTCATTGCGGCTGTGGCCGAAAGTTTTGTCTTTAAGCAATACACTCAATATTTGCTTTTGAGCTTCAGTTTTATTTCCTAATTTTAATTCTACAAGGTGAGAGGCATTATAAACAAAGCTAATTATATATCTATAAATATATATATGTATACCCATAAAAAATAATCTTTTTACGAATTAAATTTAAAATTACATAAAAATGATAAGCAGCAAAAAATCTGTTCATTAGTGGCATTACTGGCATTAGTTCACATATATTTCTTTATTGATAAGACAAGTTGGCTTTCAAAAATAATTTCGTGTGAATAGTTTTTAATAAGACATCAAATAGATCGGACGCTAAACTATACAGAATGGTGTTGAAGGTGGAAATGAACAAGGGAGTCTTTATCTTGGGAGTTGTATCTATGCTTAGGGCAACTGGCACTACGAGCAGGACATCAGTTCCGAAACTAAAGGTAAGAACTTGGTACTATATGTACCATACAATATACAATATATATATATCTGCAGCTTGCGGCTTTTTTCTGGAGCTTCTGGCTGGCGCGGGTCTATGTTATGGAGTTACTATGGTGAGTGATAGCTGCACACTGTTTAGGTAAATGTAGAATGAAAATTTAATTTATATTTTCAGCAAAATCCATTTTATTTCTTGCCTTATTTGATAATTTATGGATTCTTCATGTGTCAATTTCAATATTTTTTATATTTTCCGTTGAAAACTTCAACCCGAATATGGATTTTTTAGGAGTAGGATGGTTGCGTAAGTGTTTTTCTGGTATTTAATTTCTTAGAATTCGTTATAAATATATTTTAATTTTAGCATTTTTTATTGTGGCCTTCTGCTCAATTATTAACGCATTTTGTTGGATTCGCAAAAAATCCGACACCACTCAACCTCGTTTTTGAAGCGTAGTGCAAGTAACTAATGATTTGTAATATTTTTTATTATTCTAAAATAAACTGTGCCATTTTAGATTAATTTTCTTTCCTGTAGAATTTTCTTTTCCTTCCCTGGTCTTTATAGCATTTTATGAGGCTGACTATCAACACAGACATTTAACGGATGACACATTTTTTTCAGCGCAAATTTGCGGCTTTGCTTTCTTGTGTCAATTATTTAGCTACTTTTTCCGTCGGCTGGCCTCTGCGGATTTTAATTGAACCTCATATACAAAGCAGGCCCTCGTATTGTGCTCCCAAGCTGCTCCGGCCGCTGGAGTGGAGCTCGAACCCAGATAACGATACGATGCCGATGTCGATGCTGTTTCTACTCGTCGTCGTATCAGGCACTTTTATCGCCGGCCACATCTGCACCAAATAAAATAATTGAACGTTTTGGCGATAAGCATCGGTAGGAGCAGCAGCAGTAGCAGGAGCTCCTCTAGAGAAGCGCTCCAAACGAGCGGGGCAGCTTCTTGTTGGCCAAGCTGGCCGGGCTTCGTGTACAGCAAATGTCATGTTTACAGACCGCACTCAGCCGATTTGTGTCAAAGTTGAGTTTAGTATCTATAAAATTATATAATACACTTCCTGATTTCAGTTTTTTTGTTTGCCATGAAAAATCTAGTTCAGTGTCCGCAGCTTCGGCCACTGTATGCACTCGCTTTCCCCCCCTGTGTTTTCACAAGCTCTCTGCCGCATTGTTTGGCTTTGGCCCTATGCTGGGACAGAGTCTGAGACTGGGACTGGGACTGGACTTGACTTCATCCCAATCCCGGTTCCAGGTCCCAGGCCTTGGCCATTGTTTTGGTTTTTTTGCTTAACTTGCTGGGCGAGTTAATATGGGTACATGGTTGCCACCAAGGTGGTGAGCCGAGGTTCATGGCGCAGGGACGAGGAATTCGCTTTAACAATCGATGCCATTTAGTTACCAGATTTAGTCCCGATTAATTAACACTAATTTGTGGCATTAAGAGGAAGAGGGAGTAATAGGTAATTAAGCAAATGAGACTGGTGGAGTTTTCTATAAAATATGGAATGTATATAAGATGGCTAATCACCCAGAATACAATTTAAGTATAAAACCATAGGATCCAGAAATTAGTGAAAACAAGTTCATCAATGAATCTTTTTATTTAATTAAGAAACCCTTTAAAGAGCTTAATTTCTTTTAAGAGGTATTCAGTTAAGAGCTGCTTCAGTTTTTTAATGATAATGTACAGGCTTTAACCTGTTGCCCCTCAAATCTGGGCGGCAAACTACACCAGATCTCAACGATGTGCCGATAACTGCTACTCGGTTAATAAATAACCGCCTGAGGTGGAAAAGAAGCTGGATTTTGATTAACTGTTGTCATGGCCGGCACGAGCTCCTTGGCAGTCTGATGGCTCTTCTCGATTGCCGCTGCTGCAAATTACTTATGCATTATAATAGCTTTGATTTTCGGCTTAAGGAGGGCTTAAAGTACATATATATCTTTATATATATGCATGGGTGTGTGTGCAAATACAAGAATTGCTGAGGAGCCAAGGCGCACGCTCGTTTATCTTGATGCGGACGCATCCTCTTCATCTGCTGAAGCTGCTCCTGCTGGTCAGGCTGGAGGAGCGATTTTTCAACAGCGGCGCGTTATGCTGTCTTCATTGTGGCATTATCTTGACTCCTTCTCTGCCTTTGTTTCCTTTCCTCCAGTTTTTTGTTGTTGATTTTTTTTTTTGTTCTCTGTTTCGGGTGCATCCGTCAGCGGAGTTGGCGACTGATAAGGAAACGCTGCGAAGCTGCTACCATTTTTGCATTGTACGCTAAAATATTTCTCGTGTAAGGGACTCTGATTTGGCCAGTCGATGGGATTCCGCTTGTTGCTGCTGCTCTTCCTCCTCCTTCTTTCACATTAAGGCAGCAGCACCAAAGGGTAGATCTGCCGTGGCGATAACATTACGTATACGCCGCGCTGTCTTCCTGTATTTGTATTCACCTCTCTCCTCGGCCTGTGTCTGTGAATTATTTTTGACAACTCTCTGGTCATCGATTAAGCAGCTTAAGGCTTATCAGCCAAGCGGCTGTCGGTTGCTTTCAAAAAAAAAAAAGAAAAAAAAAAAACTAAAAAAAATGAGAGCAATCGAAGGGCCTTCGGTGAGTGACCCCAAATCCATAAGCTTAAGCCTTTGCCAAATACGGACGGCTGAGTAAATAAGGCTTGAAATGTTGGTAAAATCAACAAGATAATATTCTCAGAAGATTAGTAAATTTATAAATTTATAATTTATTGTCAGTCTTTTTCAGTAATTCAGAAGTTATTGGGAAATGCATTTATATTTAATAATTTAATTTGTTTGTTTCCAATTAAAATTTAATTTAATTTATTTATGACATTTTTCTCCGGTACATTATATGTGTATTTTAATTTTCTCTTTGATTTAAATTTAATCAGTGGCTCTACCATTTAAATTAAATTTAAAAATATTAGCTTTTTATCCAGAATTTTAGTTTGTATTTGTTGAAATAAGTTTTAAATTTTTTGGAATATTATATTATAATATTATTAGCTGTTTTAAAATTAATATTAAATTTTTAACATCTAAAAAATTAATTGAAGCCTTTATTTTAAATAGTTTGTGGAATATAAATCTCATTACATGTTTTCCAATTAAATATAAACGTATAAATGTCATATTATTTTATCCTAATATCAATTTGTATTTTGTCATTCAGTTTCCAATTTGTATTGTCTAATAACTTTTAAAATAAATTTGACTAACGACTCTCATTAAAACCGAGTCACAAATTACAAGACCCGTAACCTTTTGCCAGAAGTAAGCCCCATTCCTTAGCTTGGCAGCTGCATGGGCCCAACTCCGAAGATCGCAATCAGAATCAATTAATACAAGCGACTTTGTAAGGCTTTTTGCTGCACTGCCACCAACCACAAATGCCAAGTTCAAATGGATTGGCATGGAGCTCCCAGCTAAACGATTTATTAATGCAAAACTGTCTATCGCTGTTGATGCGGTTGTGGCTTGACTCGCTTTTTTGTTTGTTTAATTGAAATGAATTCATTAAGCCTTTGATTTGCCTTGCAAATGGCTGACTGGCTGGCTGGCATGGATCATGGAGCTCTGGGGCTCCAACTGCACAGACTGCTCCTTCCGACCAGCTTTACCTTTGGCTAATGTCTCATGGCTGATGGGTGATGGGAGCACATCAAAGCGCGGCCAGCTTTGCAATAATTTAAGTTGAATTAAATATATACGAAAATTAACTGCAGCAACAGTTGCTCCAGTTCCAGTTTCAGCTGCAGTAACCATTTCCATTTCCATTTCTTGGCAGTCGCAACTGTTGCACGTTTTGCATGTCAGGAAAATTGCTTCATTTGTGTCCGCGCGAATGTCAACAAGGAACATGATAAAGCGAGCGGACATAATGAGAGTGAATGACTTGGAGGGCTTCACCCTTTCGGGCTTAGCCTGGTCAAAGGGTTAGCCAGTAAAACAACGTGAGCCAAAAAAAAAAGAACTGGCAGAGGTTTTGCACATTTTAATTATTTCTGGAGGCAAACGGAAAAGTTGCCTGTTAGAAGGATTGGAAACTAGGATACCCTGCGGTATTTCATGATTAATTTTATAGAAATTGTTATAATTTGAATTATTAAATTACAAAACTTACATAATTAAGTACCCAAATTTTAGTATTTAAAAACCTTTCATGACAGCTTCTCTCCGTTGCAAAGGGACTTCCAGAAAATATGCACAAGTTTGATGAGAACTATTCCCGGCACTCAAAAGTTTTCAATTTTCCTGCAACAACAACAATGAAGTTACCAACTCGTTATGACTACGTGACCGCCCCAAAAACTTTTGGCCAAGAATTCTGGTCGTGCGTCAAATTAAAACTACTTCGCCACTCATCTGGCCCTTATTGGTTGATGGGCTAATGGCACGTGCTTATCGGGCATATCGGCCGGCATTATGTCACCCATCGTGTATCCATCGATGCAACGATGAGATAAGTGTGCTATAAAAATTGAATTTGCACTTGAGATCCATCCAGAGCCGTGAGCATTGTATTCATGAGCTAAATCTGTTGAAGCCAAAGCCCCGGGGCTGGGCTAAATGCTTGGCCAACAAAACTCTCGAGTTATATAAAGATGCAGGGCAATTATGCAATTGTTTGTGAGGCAAATAAAATCTAGCCAACTATTCGGGTAGAAACTTTCGGATTACACTGAAAAATAAATATAATATCAGAATTGTGGAGAAATGGAAGAAATTAATATTTAAAAAGAGATTTTTAAGGGATCGCTGAGGGGTTGTGAAGAATATATTATTTTCTATGTTTGTATTTTATATTTTTGATTTAGTTATTGATTCATATACATGAAAACTTCATAATATTGTAGAAATTTATATTATTTATTTGTGGTATTTATATTTTCTAGTCACATAAACAACTGACAAAAATGTGTACAAATTGTAAAGGCTAAAAATATAAATCTTTAAGAAACAAAGAAAATTAATAACTTAATTCATATTTTTTTATATTTATCCGAACTATTTTGTATTTAAATCCAGAATATTTTCCTCAGTGTTCTTGAGATAAAAAGACAGTGTATTCTGGCAGACTAAAAACTCCAAATCGATATGCAAATAAATGGATGAGGCGTACACACAAATCGCAAAAACGAGCTGAGCTGCCACGCCCCCCCTTTGGTTCCTTGGGCCCGGCCTCCTCTGCTTTAGCCACAAAAAAGCACACAAAAAAGAGAAGCACACAAAAAATAAGTAAAGAAGAAGCCGTTTTGACCAAATTCGTCGACACTGGGACCTGCATTTGGCCAGATTCCGAGATCCCCAGATCCGACTCCGAGCTCGCTCTGGTGGTCCTCCGTGGGTATTTTGTTTGGGGCTGGCCCCGCCGCTACAATTGCTATTGCTACCAATTGTGCATGCAATTTATTTTTAAAGAAATAATTGCTTTGCCGCATGTTGCCTGCTCCGCTGAGCTGAGCTGACTGCGATTATGCAAATATTAGTAGACCGTCGCCCCGTTTTTGCTCTTTTCCGTCGTTCACTCGGCATTCCTATATAATAATAAAGAACGAATGAACGGCAAGTGAAAGACGACTGGCCGGTGTTTGCATATAATCTAATTTGAATTTGAATATGCCACACACAGTGGCAGTGGCAAGTCTGGGCCCTGGCCTTCTTATTCTCACTCCACTGCCTCCGAACGACACATTTCGCATAAATCAATTATTGGGCAAACAATTCACATTTCCACACATTGGTTTTCTTGGGCGAGACTATTTATGACACTGCCGGAAAGTATGCCACAGCCAATAAAGCTTAATTCTAAATTCATAATTCATAAGCCATAAGGGGAAGTTGCCCCCGGAATTATAGTAAGAGTCTAAACATTGACAGCTCGAATTAAAGGAAATGTGTAAACGAAATTTTTAAGCTTCATTTTTGGTTTCTCAGCAACCAGCTTAATTTTCTTTGAGTTGATTTTGATTCTGCTGGAAATTTGATGCTATTTATTATTAATGTTTAAGCAGGGAGAGACACCATCTAAATGACGCTATGAAAATTTTCAGAGATTGATTTTTGGTTCTTCAGTTGGATGAAGGAAGAGGAGCTGAAATTTTCTAACCCAGAGCTGGACATTTCCCTGATTTTATTTCCACCATATTCCCGTTGAGTTCACTCTTGAGCTTTCCCTGTAAATAACTGATTGATAGCAATCGCAGAATCTGGAATATAAACCCATTTCATTTGAGTCCAGTTCCACGAATCGCAGTCCAAGTCCCGTCTCGAGTACACTCCCTCCACAAATGGCGAGAGCAAACATTTGTGGCCAACCCGCAACTTTCAGCAAGAACTTAAAAACACGCCAATTCGTTTATTTTATTCGAGTTTGATGATTTTTTTTGGCATGGCATGGGATGGGTTTCGGAGTTGGTTAATAAAAGTGCCAGTAAATGAAATTGGCATCACGTTATCCGAAGGTTCCTGTTCCTGTGAAGAAGTGCCTTTGCCCTGTGCCAGTGCCTGTATGTGGGTCCCGCAAAAGTTTATCTTATAAAGCAACAACAAGCACTTAAGTGTTATATGCCACCGTATTACAAATGCCGGCCCTCAAAATCGGAATGGGAATGGGGGATCGGTATGGCTGGAGTCTGTATGTTTCGCTCCCAAAAGGCAACGCAGCATAAATAAAGAAAGCTGATAAGAAGGACGGGGCCAAGGACCAGAGAAATTGGTACAGAGGGAGAAAATATGTATAATTTTTATTTACAATTTTGGATTTGTATATTTAAAATGTATATGTATATTAAGCATTAGCCTTTTTGTCAGAAACTTCTAGAGTTATTAAGGGAATTTTTGAACTTATAATGTTTACAATAGTAATTGTTATCTGATAATTTAATGATTTGTAGTTGATTTTTTAACTAAATAATTCAAACAAACTATGGTTTTTGTAAGATCAAGATTAAATCTTGTAAACTTTATAGAATTCCTTTACTTTTTCTCTCTCTGCACCCGCATGTGAGAAGAGTTCAAGTCCGAGCTCAAAACCAAGGTGGAATGAAATCCAAAAATTGAATGCTGGCCAGGTGACAGGCAGCGTTATTCCCCCACAGGTGCAAATCGGGGCCCCATATTAGCAATTGCCTGGGGCCCAAACATTTTGACATGGGTTGTGGCCCCGCCGTTGTAGGTGAAAATGGATCCTCCGCATGGCCCTTTCCGCGAATTGGGTGTTGCACCCATGTCAGGCCCCTACCCGACAACTGGCGTTACCTTTCCCGTGCGGAGAAAGAAAGTCTTGCAGTCACAAATCATAACGTATCATATCGCCTCATATCGCTGTATAATTTTTAATGAGTGCCGGCACCACCGCCAAATTTTATTTCCGTTCCGTTCATTATTATTTTTTTTTTTTTGGCAAATTCCCTTATCTGTTGCACGTTTATGCATTCGTTTCATTCCCCAATTTCTGGGCTGGACTTATCAAGGAAGCGTCATTGTCTGTCCGTCTCTGTCAGGGTGTGTTTACGATGTGTTTGCCAGAAAATAAAGGAAATATATATAAACAAAGTAAAGAGAAATAAAAAGGGAAGATTTTGTAAAAAAATGAAGGAGTTTGAGGTTGACGAGGGAATATTCTTGAGGCTTGGTTAGGCTTGTGAAACTGAAGGTACTCTGAGTAATAATTAATTAAGGAAATAAATTAATTTCAATGAAGAAATATATCAACTAAGTTCATAGTTAAAAATAAGTGTGTGAATATTTTATAATAACTTCTGCCAGAAATAATTTTAATCCTTTGAAAATATTTAAAAAATAAAAACAGTTAAGTCTTTGTCTTGCCCTGCGTATTTTATTCATCTAAAAACTTACATAAAGAGCCCCAGTTACGGTGAAGTAGGATCAGGAAAAGGTAAGCCCCACCAATTAGCAGCTGTGACCATCATGGCCATGCATGTATTTTGTCCTGTTTGACCAGTTGCAAGTCGGTTGTGGCAAAGCCACTTCCGTCACATAATAAATTCATAACAAATCACACGGACGCAAACACATATACGAGCTTACTTGGGGCAGAACATGCGACATTATAATGCCACATTATGTTGCTGGTGCGTGAAAAAACCGTACATCAGGACACCGTGGCGGCCATAAATCAAAAATCCATACTCACACATGTAATGTGCGGTCTAAGCCCCTTTCCCAGCTCCCTCTCCCGCTCCAAAATCCCCCATCTCCCCAAGGCTGTGCTGCGTGTATCTGCTCTTCGCAAAATTATTACACTTGACATGATGGAATAGGCCGCTGAGTACCAGTTCCAGAGATGCCCCAAGTCCAGTCCCATCTGCTGGCGAATCCATGTAGTTGCAACTGGACATATACATAGGTTGTTTGCTGTCCCAGAGGAACATACGATTTATAAAGATAGGTTTACACTGCTCTAGGTTTTAATGAAAAATATTTGTCAGAAAAATGGCTGCTAAAATAATATATTACATATTATTTAGTAATATTGGAACTTACTGTCAAAGTCCGTAGTTCACTTCAAACAACATTACAGGCCACAACACATACACCAGCTCCCCTCATTCCACACACTCCATTTTCCATCCCAGTTTCCATATGCCCTGCCACACTTGAACAGTTCTTCTGAAGCGGAGTACCATAGCTGGGACCTTGCCATAGCCATGAAGTTCACCTTAGCCAAATCCAAGGGCATGGCCCTCATCAGCCAGGGCTACCAGATCCTGGCCGAGTACCAACTGGTGCAGGAGCAGCTGAAGAACATCTATGCCATACCCAGCTTCTCCAGTGGTCTCCGCTGGTTCGGCGTTGTCTTCGTCCATAGTGGATTCTATGCGGGCAGCGTTTTTCGCTTCTCCATTCTGCTGCCCGAAAACTTTCCGGATGACACCTCCCTGCCCACTGTGGTCTTCACCATGCCCATTCTTCATCCGCACATCTGCCCGCAGTCCAAGGTCCTCGATCTCACACCCGGCTTCAAGAAGTGGGTTAAGGATCAGCACCACATCTGGCATGTGCTCCGCTACATACAGGCCATCTTTGCCGATCCCGAGGACATCTTAATTGAGGGTCCCCAATTGGATGTGGTCCTCAATATGAAGGCTCTGAGTATGCTAACCGATAACCGCATTGAGTACTTGAGGGTGGCGCAGGAACAGGCCATTTCCTCGCGCCAACACATGTACGACAAACCGGAGACGGATGATCCGCACTATATCGTCATAGAACCGTATCGGGCGGATCGGCACCACAAGTTCATGGAGGAGCTGAAGAGTGCCAGCTGGTGGGAGGCCACCTGCATAGGTGGCTCCCTGCCGGCGGAATATCTGGGCCAAATTGACACCCCCAGGCAACTGGAAGACGAAGAGGTTAATCAGCAGGAGAAGCCCTTCAATGACTAGAGGAGGCAGGATCTCAAGTGTGACGAGGAACGGGGAAGCTGAACAGGATATATACACCATAATCATGAAGTTTTAATAAATTTGGATGTACTACTAACAAACTTATACTACTCACAAACCTATAAACTTATAAGCAAATAAATTAATAATTAAGATATCAATTCACAAATACTTTAAGATTGCTAAACAATGTTTCCTCTACTTTAACAGCCAAGGAATTTATATATAGAATTCTAAATTATTCACGTTAAGAATTATTAACAATCCTCATATTAAATGCTCAGTCTATATATTATTTAATTTAAATTTTTCAACTACATTTCACATCGATTTCCCTGCAGTTCTCTTTTCAAGGTTTGCCGTTTACTAAACAATACAAATACCAAACAATAAACACATGTTAACGTTTTTTTGTTAGGCTTAAAGCATTGTTCACAATTCAATTAGTTTCATTTAATTATTTGAATTTTAAATCGCTTTCGGGAACAATATAAAATCATTTAATTAAGTGGCCAATTACTGTATATAGTTTCTAAAATGTTGTTGACCACAAAAAGAGAAACATTACTTTTTTTCCGTACTTAAATTTCTCTCGGTGATGTACAATATTTTAAGAGTGTAAATATATGTTTGCATCCCCATCTCGGTTTCGCCACATTAGTGTTGTTAATAATGTCATCTTTCAGGTGCAATAATCAAAATAATAATAATTATGGAACGTGGTCCGTTGGCAAAGTGAAATGCATTCCCGTTGAGTACACTCCTGCCTGTGCCTTCCTTTATGGCGAACGCATTATAAGGCAGCCGCTTGCATGCGATGCAGGCCATTACGTACAGTAAGGATCATAAATATAGCAGGAAATATAATATAAAGAGAAATAATAATTTAATTATCATATAAAAAGCAACTTTTAAACATTTTTTGTTAACAAAGATCAGTGAAAAATATTTCTGGAGGTCTATTTTATATATATTATATATTAAAAATATTTTAGCTTTCATACCTCTCTGTCTCATTAATGAAATTAATCAAGAATATTATTTTTATGTTTTCATGTAGTTCATGTCTTTATATTAATTTCTTTGGCTGTTAATAAACGCATCGAAAGCCTGCCTGGGCTGCAAGGGAGCAGGAGAAGTCGTCGTCAGTTGGCGCAAATATACAAAAGTGACAATCTGATTTATCACTGCACTTTGCACAGAGACCGGAGTCCAATGCCGCCATGCGAGCAGGTTTCTCCCTCCTTCGAATCCTCTGGCCTTTCTCCTCCTCCCTCCCCTCCTGTTGGCCCCCTCTGCCGAAATTGCTCATGAAATTATGGCCGATAGTTGGCTGCCATATTTTAGGCCATTTTCGCTAGCGGGCCTGCTGCTAAGTGGGCGAACTCTATCGCAGTCACACACCGCATTTGAGCTAATTGCCTGGGAAACAGATCTTTGCCATATATGTATATCCGGATCTCACATCGCCGTCTAGGGATGCTTTTGGCCACCAGCGATGGTTTCCAGCCAGCCGGAAAATGCGTGGGCGAAGGGAGCCTAAATTTGGCTTAAATTTGCATATTGAAAATGTGTTTTTGGTCATTTTAAGAAAATAGTTAGGTGTGCTTTTATTTTCTTCTTTCATTTTAATAGAGTGTTTTTATTTATTAAGTTCCTTACCCTTTGAATCTTAAATATTCTTCACCCAAATACCCCTTCAATTCCATATTCTTCTAAATACAAATTAAGTCACGTCCGGCTGAGGGCTTGAGGACTTATTCGATACGCACATGGCGTACTTTTATTGAGTGGGCGTTGTGCCAAAAAAAAAAAAAAAAAATTAAGACATATTCGTAAGCTCAACACAGCAAAGACAACAACGTTAACGTTTACAATTAAGTTGTAATAAATTTAAGCAGCAGCGCGTGGGCTGGAGCAGCCGGGGCCAATGTTAATGGTTTCAGCTTCAATTAAAGGGCCATAAAGAACTGTGGCCAGACGGGTGACAAAATATAAGCCTCCATTGTATTGAACTCCGTTTTGTCGGGCTTTGTTTTTTTTTAGGGGAGAGACCAGTCCCCCAGTGAAACTGGGAACAGGCTTGGGATCCCCCCCGCGGCTGTAGTTATCAGCGGTCATCAAAACAATTGCCACCATCGTGGCGGATGGCGGATGCGACAATGATCGAGAATGGAATGGAGATGGAGATGGAGAGATGGGGCAATGCGGAATTGGAATCCAAGGGGTGTTCAGGGTGGGAAATCGACGGCGGCGATGACGGTGGTGGTGGTGGCTTCGTTAGCTTCGCATTCGTTTGTCTGACAAGTTGGCGGCGGGCTAACTAAACTAAAACGCCAAAGTCGTCGAAGCCAAAGCGTATTCAATTCAAGTTCAATTGCGCCAACAGGTAAACATGGACTGGGAAGACGGCCAGACGTCATCAGACAGTGGGGTTATAGAGAGTTAAATAAGAGGTTTAAGTTACTAGCAAATTGTTAAAAATATTTAAAGTTTTCTATAAGGGAAAATTCTGAAGAATAGTGTATATAATAATAATTATACGTAATTAAACATACCCATGAAATTAAGATTTTTAATTTCCATCAACATCTTACATGATGTTGGAATTTGTGGATATTTATATATATTTTTATGTTTATTGTTTTAAAATGCAAGGTATTTTTGTATAATCTTAGCTTTTATAGTGTTCTTTAGTTTAAATCTGCTCTAAATGATATTTTCTATAATTTTCTTTCTTTATATTTCCTTAAAATATATAATTCCACCCACTGTGCAGCGTCTGTGGCTTGGACCTGTGGGCAGACTGGATTGAACTCCGGATCTGGGATCTGCGGCAGCAACTTTTCGATTTCCTTGGAAAACCGCTAGAGACCGCCGACCCGATCTGCTCTGCTTAGCATTCCCAGCTTCCCGGCACCCAGCTCTTAGCTCCCTGCTCTCAAGTCCCTGGCCCCATCGTCCACCTCCTGTCTGAAGCTGAGAGGCAAAGACACAGATTGGTATTTATATGCAAGTTCATGGCTCGGCCGAAGCGCGCACACACATCATCATCGATTATAATCGAAATGGGATTGTAAATCAAATCGCATTGAATGGTAGTGACTTTAAAATGGGCTTCATTATCGCCAGTGCCGATGCCAATGCCGGTGCGCCGGTGTGCTGGTGTGCTTTGGCTCGGATGCAGCCACATCCTGGCTGCGGAATCGAACTCGGACTCAGATTCGGATTCGGGTTGTTGGGAGCTTGGAGCCGGGGGTTTGTCGCTGTTGCTATTGTCGGCGTTTCGCGCTCGGTGGCTGAAGTGACATTCAATGCCATAATTTATGAGTTTATCTTTTTCGCGCCGCCAAATCGTACGCTAAATGCTGTCTGCTCCGGCGCGGTCCCGGGTCTCGGGTCTCTTGGTCTCAGTTTCGATACGAGAAGCATATTGCCGGCTTGCAGGGCTTCCCGGGATGGGGGGCATATGCAAACCAACGGCAAACAAACGAAACGTGCGCATATTTTATGGCACTGCCGCGGATTGTAGAGCTCCAGCTAAAGTTCCAACTCGTAGCCGCCGCTGTCGTTGTCGTTGTCGATCGTTTAATGTCGAGCAATTAAAATTGGAGTTTTTCGAGTGGCGGCATATATAGTAGACCCTTGGTATTTTTCGGTACGAGTATGTGCAGCAGCTTATGAATTATGGCGCTCGTTGTCGGCGCTGTTTTGGCCCTGCATAGCTTTTTGTGCTGTCAATTTGGCCAATGCCATTAGATATGAGCCTGCAGACGGTGGAATACTTGTATAAATGACCCAGCTGTTGGCAGTGGTGGCATTGAAAATATGGAGAGGTGTACAAGATATAAAATTCTTCTTCTATTTTAAAGGAATTTCCCTAAATTTACA
This sequence comes from Drosophila anomelani, assembly GCA_035045905.1. NCBI lineage: Eukaryota > Metazoa > Arthropoda > Insecta > Diptera > Drosophilidae > Drosophila > Drosophila anomelani. The sequence goes on from JAWNOO010000032.1 coordinate 13,508,473, forward strand.
TGTTTTTCTTTGGCAGATTCCCTAATTAGTTATTTAATTGAATTTTGACTCTCTCAAATAATGAACTTTAACTCTTTTACATTTTTGCAATGCTTTAATTCACATACTATTCGCCCTGAAACATTCCTAAAGCTGTTAGAAGTGCACTCCTATGTGGATTTCCTCTACCTATCAACAACTGCAGCAGCAACATGAAGAGCAACATGAGGAGCAACTGGCTGCCATGGCAACAGCAACGGCAACTGGCCAACATAATGCCCACTTCTTTTCAATTTCAACGCACCCCGGCAAAAGCGAGGTATGTAATCATGGCTTCTAATTCTAAACCGTTTTTCATGGCCGAAATGCGAACTGGTTGGCCAAGTTTAACTAATACATCATTATGCTGGCATTTTCCTGTTACTGCTGGGATGCCTTTTGCTGTTGCTGGTGTTGCATGTTGCTGGTGTTGCCTCTTGCATCGTAATAATCAATTACGCGTCAGGCACGATCTTGGCTTAAAGAGCGCGCGATCTTCGCATGCCAAGCCGCTCAATCATTATCATCATCATCATCGTCATCATCATCATCATTATTAGCAGCGAACTGATGACGATCGTGAAGCCATAAGCTTCCAACAACTTGAGCTATTTTCTCCGCTTTTCGGCTTGCAACTCATGCGCCAATAATAAATTACAAAACAAAACTCTAAGAACAGGTTCAATTACATTTAACAAGAGCGACGGCCAAACAGCTGATTTGTGGTTTACGAGAGATCGCCAGGGAGTTGAGTGCACTGAGAGAAAATCTTAACAAATAGGAGATTTTAGCATACAGTCAATGTACTTTAAAGGTAGGAAGTAAGATTAGGATAAGAGGCTATATTACCTAATAGTGGCGGCCATGTCCAGCTTCCTAATAATGAAGATCATCTCAACTAAGACTTTTGGCAGCAACTTGAACTTTTAGATTTAAAATATAACGGCTATAGCCTTGTACAATTTTTAATATAATTTTAATTATTTAATATAGATAAATACATCTAAACATTTTATCAAAATTTACAATAAAAACTTAACTTGTTAAGAGATAGAAACTAAAAATAAATTCATCGGTTCATTAATATAAAATAGGTATATAGAAATTCCAACCTTATCATTTCGATTTTTCTTTCAGTGTCTGCGATTGCATCGGCCAATGGCAAATTAAATAGATTTACGCTGGTAAAGTGTTGCTGATTGGGATAATCAACGCGCTTGCAGAGATGCTGATGCTGATGCTGCTGTTGTTGTTGCAGCTTGATGCTGCTGCTGTCAAGGCATTATTACCGACTCTTGTTATTGCGCCTTGTGTTTATGTTGCTGTTGCTGTTGCGGCAAACTAGCTCAGAACAACTTTGCCTGGGACCCGATTGTTGGCAATGTTGTTAATCCCAATTTTGTATTAAAATTTGCATGGTCGTTGACGTCCAGCCGCAGCAGCAGCAGCAGCATCAGCATCAAGACACACACATTGACACACTTTCCGCCGCCGCCAAAGTTGCCGTTGCTGTTGTTGCATTTCCGGTGGTGTTGAAGTCCGCGTCCGGTTTTAATAAAATTGCTGACTCCGCTCAAGTGTTGCCTGCCGGCTGATGGCAGTGGCAACAGCAATAGCAACAGCTACATGTTGCTACGTTACCATGTTGATATCACCCGCAGCGTAAATCTTCTGGATTAATCCAATTTAACACTTTATGCTGCACTGCGCTCTGGCCATGTTGCTGCTGTGCTGCTGCTGCTGCAACAGCGGCAAGCGGCCAACTTGCGGTAAGTAACATCAGCGGCAACAGCAGCGTTTGTGTTCAAGCGATAGGGTTTGCCGGCTTTTACACAAGAAGAAAGTAATTCAGAAAGATTTGGAGGGAATACGAAATAAAAATAAAATCTATAAAATAGTTCTTAGATAAGAGGATTTGTTTTTTGAATTAAGAGATGTGAAAAATACTTTATTTTTTGGGATAAAGATTCTAAATTTTATAAGCGATCTCAAAATAATGTAATTTTAAAGCTTAATATTTGATATTACATATTCTCTAATAAATTTTAGATTTATTTTTTAAAATCCTTGTAGAGATATACAAAATATTATATTTGAAGTAAGAAATAAATATATTTTGCTGTGTAAAAGCTTTAGAATATATTTATTTATTATTTCTATTCTACTGACTCCCTAATCCTCTGACCAAATAATATTGTTTTTAAAAAACCAATCTAGGCTTTCGATTTTTAGTTGAGGATTAATTTTTGGCTGCTTTTTTCTTGCAGTGCCCTGTGCTGACCTTTCCCACTGGCAGTCACTTTGTGACTCCGTTAGTTGGCTACCTTTGGCCACACACATGGCTGCCGCTGCTGCTGCTGCAGCTTCTGGCCCCGGTAACCCCCTCGCTGGCCGCTTTTATTTTAAGCCAAGTTTCGCCCATGTCTTTTATTTGTGCCTTTTTTGTGTGTTCGCTTTGCTTTTTGGGGGAGAGCACAAAATTTAATACGCTTGTGGTCACATGTGTTGCTCGCGAACTCGCGCTTTTTTCTACATATTTTTTTAAAATAGCAAAGACAGCAGCAGTGGCAACAGCAAAGCACCCCCTCTTTGGCGACCGTGTTGCGCTTTCCTCTTTTTAATTTCGTTTTTTTTATTCCGGGGAGCAAAGCGCGAATTTAATTAAAATATGCAAATCGCTTTGTGGCATTTTGATCAAGTGTTGAGCTCGCTGCTGCTCGGCAGTTGCAAGTCCGCTTAAGCTGCGAGAAGAACTTCCTTCACTGACAATTTTTCCCTTTTTTTATTCGGCAACTCTGAAGTTTGTCGATAAAACCTGGCGATAACAGCGGACCAAGTCGGGCTCTTCCCAGTCCCAGTCCCAGTCCCAATCCCAGTTCCAGCTCCAGTTCCCTGCTCTACTTACGAGTATTTCAGCAGACACTCCTCCGTGTCTGTAGAGGAAGGAAATCGCACACTCCCCTGCTCATCCAAGGGGAGTGTGATTTTTATTTCGCTGCCAGTGGAAATTAAATTTATTGCACATTTTATTTTCTTTGATGTTCGTTTGTTAACAAAATTGTTTCGAAGGGGATTAAGGTAACGGACGCGGATTAGCCGTGGCATTAACCAAACACAGACAACATCGTGATATGGCGTAACTCTTGCACTTCATCACTTCTCCTCTCTTCTCTGCCGGGGGAACTTCCCCTCCAGTTTTCCCCGACGCTTTTCATTTGCATTTTTATGGCAAACGTCGGCGAGAGCTGTGGGTGAGTACAGATAAAGGGGAGGCGGGGAGACGAGAAACAAAGTCGCACAAATGCGATTAAGTCATTTGGCGGGCTTGCTCCGGAGGTTACCTTTACCTGTGCTTTCCCCCAATAGGTCCAACTTTTTGTGTCTTTTTGTTTCTGACGCTCATTGTGCGCTTTGTGCACTTTTAATTTGGTCTAATTAAACTGAGAATGTGTAGAAACAAATGAACAATTGAGTTAAATTCGCAAAGTTCTTGAGCATTTAGATTAAGCGACAACTGGCAAGGAGGGTGGACGTTTTTGGATAGAAGTTTTGGGGTGTTTTTGGGATTTTATTAAAGGAGTATTTGTTTATGTATTAATTACAGTTATTTAATAAGGATTTATCACTTTGAAATTATAGAAAAACTTCTCTAAATATAATTTATAAATTAATATAATATTTCCTTGAAAAAACAAATTTAAGGAGAGTAAAACCAGAGGCTAGTTTATTATGCTTTTTAATGAATACACCTTAAACTTCTTTATACAATTGATATAAAAATAAATCCCTAAAAATTCTTTAATAGTATTTAAAAATAAATATGTAGGTTATATCCTTTGTCTGTTACCATATTTTAAAGTTCGATAAACCCACATTGTCTCGACTGTTGCACTCTCCAAATTGATATTATTTTTGCAGTCACCACAAAACTGGGTAATCTACCAGTTACCAATTCAATTTGCCATCATGCACAGCAGTAGCAGCGAGGGAAAAAAACAAACACATTGTCTTTCAATATCCCGCTGAATGTTTGCGTTATATCCGTGCCATATATAGTACACTTCATCATACTCAAAAGCCGCCAGCACCTGTGCAAAAGGCCATATTCTGTTAGGGCCAAAAGCCCGACTATGTATAGTATGTGTTTGTGCTGTGACAATGTGAGCCAAATTCGAGTCAAGGAAATTTTCTCTTTTTTCTTTTTGCCAAAACCCTGCAAAGTGGCAACCAGCAGCTGCCAGTCAGTCAGTCAGGAAGGAAGGGGAAGTCGAAGGGAATACATATAGAGCCACATCGAAACGAGAACCTAATTCCGGCGATTTTAGCCGGGGTAACAGGTAAACGGGGGTAATGTTTGAATTTTCATTTTCTTGGTTATTCTGTTTCTTTTTACTGTGTATGTGTTTTTTTCTGCTTTTGGAATATTTGCCCTGGGTAAATGGTACCAGGATACTTTGCATTGGTAATTTGGCGTCATTTTCAGATAGTTGGCACTACGTGTCCTGCCGCTTCCTGCGTTTGCCTCTCGGGCGAAAAGAATTGACCCAGTTCTTCTGTCAGTCCTGTTGCCAACTGCCTTGTGCCTTGTAGGAGCGAGGCAAGGCTCCTCCCTCGCTGGATACTGAGCAACAAAGCTGTGGCAGAGACAAACAGAAAACCTGCCGCCTGGCCATCGACAAACAGGAATATCCTTGCAACTTGAGCCAGAGCTGTCCGCAACACGTTCGCTCGCACACTGATAGCTGGAAACCGGCAACTGGCAACTGGCAACATGCAATGCCAGGACATGGATGTGACTAAAGGTTTTCCACTATTCCCGGGACCAGGCTTCTCTGTTCCCGCATATCCTTGAGGGCTGAAGGCATTGGACATTGTTGTTTAGCTGTCTTGAAGCATACACAGGAAACAAAACTTAAGGTACTCTTAAAATAATAGAGAAACCATTTAAAAGCAAAGTTTAGAAAGTTAAAAATATATTTAAAATTAATAGAATATTAAACTATTTCCCAGCATATTTTAGATTTTTCTTAGAGTGCATTTAGCTAGCCAACCTCACCTCCCAGGATCTCCTGATTTTCGCATGAGATGCAGCTCAGCAGAATGTTGCTAAAGCTTCTAATCAATTTTTGAAATGACAGGAATTCTCTCCGATTCAAGATTTCTATTTTGCTGACCCCAATGCTGTTGTGTTTTTGTCTCTTATTTTTTTGTTTTTAACCCGCAATTCGGTTTCTTATTCCTTGTTTGATTTTTCTGTGGTTTCGCTTGACTGTTTTAGAATTCGAGCACTTATACTCGGAGCCGGGCATTGTCAAGTCCTGAGTCCGGAGCAGAGGCCTACACTCGGAACGGCTGTCTTTGTAACTTTGGTAGTTGTCATGTACAGAATGTTTAACATGTCCACTTTTATTTACCTTTGCTTCCATGAGCCTCCGTTCTTCTCTCTTTCCCTCGGCTGGGGGATTGAATGGAGGGAGGGAATCAACGCCCCGCAATCCGACCAGGACATTGGATCGCCTGCATTTGGCTGACAAAACGCACTTTGTATAATCGAAAATTCTTTTAATTGAATGCAACTCGGTTTCCATTCCAACTTTACTTTCGTCCGTGAGAGAGAGTGTGCTCTGCTCCTGCTCCTCCTCTGGCTATCCAAATATTTGAGCTTCAATTTAAATTCCGTGTATTCGTAACTGATTTTTATTTTGCCAGGACTGAGATGGCCAGGTGATTGTGTGTGGTCAGTTTTGGAAATTAAGTGGAGCAGTTGCGTGTGTGTGTAAGAGAGTGTGCTTCTGGGCAGAAAAGTTTTGTTGGCTTGCTTTTGGTTTCGGGGCTTTGTCCTGAATACGGTTGACCAGCCCACACACAACAGGCCAATTAATTTGGTAAAAAGTGCAACGACGGCCAAAAGTCTACGAGTTGGGTTTATATTAAATGCGGCAAGTGATCCGCGTGAATAGAAAAATTGGCAATAACAAAAAGGCTTTAATAGAGTTTGACATGTGGGTAGAAAGTTTTTCCCTTTTGTATAATTTAATTTAGAATTGTTAGCAGTTTAGTTTTCTTAAATGGTTAAATACCTCAAGATACTTTTGATTTTTCTAACCGAAAATATTTCCTTGCCGACTGTCAAACATTTCATATATTTTCCTTAATCTCTAAATAAATTTTCATACAGAGAAAAAATTTATAATAATGGATTTTCTTGTTAAACTTTATAATCAAAGAAGGAATATAATTCAACGTTTTATCGTACTTTTTCCTTATCAAGAAAGCTGATATTAATTCATTTATATTTATATATATAAAATGAATTATAAATCAAACTAACTTTTTAGGATACTATTATCTCTCTCTTATTTTCTCTCAATGTCAATGGCTTGCCAATAAAAAGTCAGCAAAAATGTAGAAAATAACTAATTTGTTTTGCGAAATTCCTTTCCAACGTTTGCATTGTTTTTATCTGAAAGCCTAAACCAAAAAATACATACACAAATTCTATAAATTACTTAAATCAACCATTTATAATGAATAATTCAGAGTGCGGCTGTGAGATGTGTGAGCGGAGGACTGGCAGCCACAATAACAAATATTCACATGGAATTTATACGAAACGGCTAATTCAAACTCGCCCACACACACACACAAGGTTGGCTTTAAAAATCAATTAAAGTTTCTGATCGGTTCGGAAACCGCAATCCAATAAAATACAATGGCAATTGCAATGCAATTGTTGAAAGTTACGACAAAAATGTGATTTAATGCCAACGATAACCACCGACCTCGTTAGGAAGAGGGAGAGAACACGGCCTCGGCGGGCGGCCAGAAATCAATTAACCGGAAGAACAAAGGTGAGCTCTGATTTGAAGATAAGCCGCAGCACAGTAATTAATTAAAGCAAAACTGTAGTACATGGTAGTATATAGTGTCTAATCAAAATGCCAACAATTGTGTTTATGAACAGCAGCGGGGAAGCAGGTCGAAGATTGCAGTTGTAAAATCTATTTCGTTCTAAATTTGAAAGTGTTGGCAAAGCAATCGATATTATAGATTTTTGTAATCATAATTTATAGTTTTAGTGAGTTGAGTTTGAGCTTGTTGGGATATTTTAAATTGATAATTAAAATTAAGGAACTCTTTGAAGGATTTTACAAAAAATACGTGAAGGTAAAGCTGTAAGTTTAAAATTTTAAGAAGAGGAAAAGATACTTTTCATTCTTTAGATCTTGCAGACATTCAATAAGCTTTAAACAAATAAATTTCCTTTCATTTTTGTTGTAAAAATAAATTAAAATTCTATATAAATATAAAATTAAGAAATAATACCGATTCAAGCCATAATAAATACTCTTAAGCTTTGAGAACATTTTTCCCAACACTAGTTTTCGGTTAATTGTGGCTGGAAGCTGTCAAGCTGGGAGCTGGCAGTCGGGTCTTTTAGAGCTGAGAGCCTGCAAGTTGGATAATCAATTTGCGGTCACATAAACATGCATCAATGTCGCCGTTCTGTTTGTTCTGGGTTCTGGCAATCCTGGCAGACTGACAGCGGTGGAATGCCCCGACTGCTGCTTATTTCTGGTAAGATAAGAGCGCTGTAGATTTCAGATTTCAGCCAGCGATCGCTTGGACAAGCCCGGCTACAAGCGCCAATTAGAAAGAGCTGGAAAAATATTTCACTCATTTTCGTTTGTCAACGGGGCAGCAGCAGAGTATAGCTCGGCTCGACTGGTTCTCGATACCCCAACTCCAACCCCAACTCCGGGCCATCCGTGCTCGGTGCCCATGTTCCAATGTTCTCTGATTACAGGCCAGGAGGAGATGTCTGTGTGTTGCACCAAACAGATCATAGATAATAATATTAAATTGGTTAAATGCCGTCTTGGATTACCCAAACCAGACATGGGCATACCATTCTGTTCCGAATGCAAGACTCCAATTTCTGGACAGGCGACGACCACCCCGGGCGAGGGGTATTCCCCAGTTAACTGCATTTCCCTCTCTCTCTCTGTGCATATTGATATTATATTTTTTTATGGGGAAATGAGGAAATCAAGATGGTTTCGGGTCGGTAATTAATACCCAAAGTTCAAAATGTTTTGGTCGGACTAAACCGGGCGATAAGTAATCGATTTCGTTGGCCTGCCCTGACATTATTGAATTACCTGACGACATTTGATTAATTTGCATACGACAACAAATTCGTGATCTAAATTATTTCTAGCTTTGCCAGGAGACAGACAGAGAAAGAGAGAGAGAGAGAGAGGGAGAGGGATCTATTCTATCCTTCAGCCCGGGCCGGTTCTGCCTTTTATGGCCATTGCAATCGTCGTAGGATGTTAAATGTTTTTGGTTTTCAGTTTTCGGTTTTCCCGGATTTCGGGATCTGTGTGGCGTGATTGAAGTAAAAGGGCATGTTTTCCCCGCCGATGACAAGGCGCCCGCCTAATGAGCTACCATAATTCAATGCCTCAGAACGACCCAAATTTGAATGCCGCCGCCGTTTGTTGGGAAATTTTGTGGAGTGAAGACTCCTCCACTCCTCCACCCGGCCTGCCAATAATATAGAGGATAAATTTCACCAGGAAATCTGTGAACAATGGCAGCTCGATTTTATTGTTTTATTTGATTGTCCGAGATCATGAACTTGCTCGCCAGTCGGTGGTCCTCACAGCCCAGAGCCTTTGTCTCCCGATCAACTTTGGTAGCACAAATCAATACAAAAAAAAAATGGGATTTTAAATGGCCATAATAATGTGCAACAATATTTGGTGACACAAATTCAGGTATCTCCCTAATTTTTTTATTTTTTTGTTGGTAGCGAACTTTGGGTTAACTTTTGTGGTTCATATTATAACGGTTTCTCGCTTGGTAGGTGGTGCAGTCTAAGAAATTAAATATTAACTAGGGAATTGGTTAGATTTTTAAATATTTTTAAATAATGCGGAAAACTTATTAGCTTAATTTAATTAAAAATCATTTCTTTAGCCCATTCACTTTTATATTTAATGTTGCAAGTTGGCCTTTGAGTAGTAGATATTGTCTTTTATTTATGATTCAATTCTTTGAAGACAATTTTATTTATAATAAAGAAAGAAAGAAGTGATTAACCTAAGCTTACTTTGTAAAATTTTAAACAAGATTTCTTTTTTAATAATTTTGTAGAGCAAATAAGCAAATTTGTAAGAACCTACTTCAAGCAATCCATTCTTTTCCTTAAAGTGTATTTCTTAGCATTCAACTTTAAATTCAAAAGGTAACAACAAAGCGGTTAATTTTGCTATTTTGCTGCTTTTGTTGTCCGATTTCCCCTGCTTTTGTTTTTGCAACTGGCACAGTCAGCAGAGTCACAGAAGACAGAGTCACAGCCAAAGTGGGATTTGGACTCGGATTCGGATTCGGAGTGGAAGTGGCAGTGGGAGGAAGCTGAAGCCGGAGTCACAGTCAGGCAATACCTAATTTCATGTCATTAGTTTGTGTGATAACTGTTACCATTGAAAACGGGCCAAAATGGAGAAGCTAGCCGTAGCCGGGCTGGCTAACAGTCGTCCTCGTTGGCGTCTGTGTTTCTTCTTTTCTCTCTGTCTCTGAATTGCTGGAGGGGGAGGAGCAGGAGGAGAAAGAGGAGGAGAAGCCACCGCCAGCACCACCGTTGGCAATCCGAGTCGGAGGCAGAGAGCTATTGAAATCATTTAAACCATTTAGACCATTTAAGCTATTTACAATTTGCCATCATCACGACATTTTCGGCTGCCGCTGCAGCCGTTGGCGTTGGCTCTAACGGTCGTTGAGCCAAGAGGGGGAGTCTTGGCCAAAATCAGAGCAATTCAATTGAAAACATTTGTAAAATGTCTCGCTTTTGTATGCTGCAGAGAGAGAAAATGTGATAAATATTGGGAAAATTAAGAATTTAATGATTTCATAAAGAATATTTATGAAATAAATTCTTTTAAGTCAAATATTTAGTTAGCAGATAATTCTAAGAGGAACGATTAACGCTCATCTTTGAGCTAGAAATATGTAATATTTTATAGTATTTCTTAAAGTGCAACCCAACCAGCTCTTGGCTGTCCCTATATGAGTCCCTGGCACGACGACGACAGCAGCAACATCAGCGGCAACAGCCAGAGAAACATGCAACTGCAACGGCAACCCCGGCCCAACATTGGCAACTGTAGCATTGTGGACCAAGTTAAGAAGTCACACAGAGAGCCAGAGTCGCTCGCGGAGCAAGAGCCATATGTCAAGGGGTCAATGCTGATTTTTGTGATTTCCTCCAGCAGTGGCTGCCGTAAAATTTGTTAGCAAAACGTTTGGAATTGCTTAAATGTCAGCTTGGTTGAGCGGCCTAATGGTGACATTTCTTTCAGGAACGAAATCGGGATCGGCTGCACTCCAAATTAGCAATGCAGGCCGCCTCTTAATAGAGTCAAAGTTGCTCGCTTTTCGACTCCTTTTGCATTTGCATTTGGCGTGATGCATGATCCGACTGTCATATTAATTAAAGTCGAATGACACGGGACCCCCACACGCGAAAGGCAGGCGCACACAGGACCCCCATGATTCATCCGGGGACTCTTAGTTGATTTTTCCTTAATTTTGATTGCATTTTGATGCATTCAAACCAAGAGACTGACGACGATTTGCATTGCTCTGAGTCAGCATCTGCACGCTCTCGGTCATTGATTGAAAGATCGATCGCTTAGACAAAAGCCCCCCAAATGAATTTCCAGCCCCAACTCCCGGGGCCAACTCCAGCTCCATCTCCATAGAGTCTCCAGTCCCGATCTCAGACCCAGGCCGCATCATTGTCTTGCCAAATGGAGCAGGAGCCTTGTCAAGATTCTCAAAATGCAAATGCAGAATGCTTTGCCGGAGAGCCAACTGACTTGGCTGGTTGTTTCTTTTGATTTTTTTTAGGTTTATTTTTATTTAGTTTTGCCTTTCTTTCATTGCAGCTCATTGGGTCGTCTGTCATTGGCTTTGATTAAATTGGCTCAAAAGTTGTTAGCCAGTTTGCACAGCCAGGGCTGGAGCAGGCACAATTTTCGAGCGATGATTCAACCTAAAGATCGTTTAGAAGTTGGCTTAAGATTGACTCATAAGCTAGGAATGTCAACGAAAACTTTTGCAATTAAATTAAAGTCCTTAGAAAATTTTAAAGCTGGTGAAGGTCTTCTTTTATAAGAAAAAGTATTAAGAGACAATTAATTTCTTTTATTTCGATTTAAAAATATATTTTTTTTAATGGTCATAAAGCAAATTTTAATAGAAAAATGTATTTAAAAATGAATAGAAGTATTATATAGCATTTTCAAGTATGAAATTGGAATATAAAAACATAATTTATGGTTACAAAATTATTATTCTCAGTTTATCGAATATTCATTAATTTATTCAACATATTTCCAACCGTAAAGCCTTTATAATTAGTTTATCAAACTGACAATTTAGCAAATTAATTTGGAAACCAAATCCTTTTGAACTTTTGGCCAGCCCTGGATAAATTGTTATCGCTTCACTTTACCGTTTGGCCAAATCGAAATGCAAATTATGATGATCTCTGCTAAATTGCTGAAATTGAACTCCTGCTGTGAGGCCTTTTTAGAGAGTGTGTGTGTGTGCTTGGAATAATTAGTTTGGATGCATGTTTGTTGGCAGCAATAAAAAGCCAGGAGTTTACAGAATTTGTAACCAACTATTTAGCAAACAAAACTTTCGCCGGACTTTTATTGCAGGACCCGGATTTGAGTTTACAGCTGCTGTGCTGCCCTCGAGCCTGCCAAGTCAGCGAGCGTGCCTGGTTTTTTGCATTCCAAAAAAAAGGACATGCGGGTTGCCAAAAAATTATATGCAAATCTAATTAGTAAATTATTTGAAGCGTGAAATTGAAAAATAAATTTGTTTTGTCTGCTCTCTGTTTTGCGTGTGCCCTGCGAGAAGGTCCAGCCAAAGTCCTAGTCCGCATCCCATTTACGAATAAGAACTCAAACCCCTTTCGGGATCCTGGTTCGCTTTATGCAGATTTTTGTAAATGCGCTCAGCTGTGAGTGCTCAGATACGTAGAATGCAGATGGAAAAAGGTTGCTGCAGCGGAAAAAACGCCTCTGGACATTCAGCTTGAACAGTTTTCATTCATTTAAACACAACTAACGTATTAAATTTAAATATAAATCTGTATTTGTAATACAAATTAGCTGAAAAAAGGGAGATTTTGTAATTTTATTAAATAAATAAACTATAAACTGACAGAATAATAATAAGTTTTCTACATTTTAAGACTGTTTTCTTTATAAAAAAAATATTTTTGAGCAACAAAGGTTCTTTCTGTCGACACTGCCAACTGTTTAGATTAAATATTAAATATCTCTCTGCTTAATAAAAATGTATTTTTCTTTCTTAAAATATCCAAGGCAATAAAATTGTTTTTCAAAACAAAAGTGACACCAAAAAATGACAATAAAAATGATTTTTCTTCCGTCATTTTATGGAAAGCGAAAAACTTGTGCTAAAATGTTAATTTTTTACTCGAGGAGACGACAAACTGCAGCTATTCCGAGGTGACGACAGCCTAGTAAAATTAAGGCAATTTTCAAATTGAATTCGCATTTATGAATAACAATTGCCGGCAACTGATGATCAACAATTGCAACTGCAAACTGCTGAGCACAAACTGCAGACTGCAACTTCAACTGGCAGCTTGCGACATGCGCCCACGTGAAGTGGAGCTGCTGATCCGGTGGAGAGGCGGTAGGTAGCGCTGCACAGTAGGCAGCTCAAACTTCAGCTTCAGCGGCAGCAAATTGGTCTATTTTCCAAATGTATTCGCTTCCTTGTATTGCGATATAGCAGCGGCCCCTTCACGTGGGCCGGGTAACAGCGGCAGCCTAAACGGCGTTGTTGTGCGCGCAATTCATGTCGCCAAAGCATCATCAACAGCAGCAGCAGCAAATGCAGGAGCAGCATCACAGTAATCACCATCACAGACCCCTTCAGAATCCTCATCATCGTGATTATACGCAGACGTAGCTCCCCATCCCGCCCCATCTGCATCCTCACACTCCATTTCGGCGTCATCATTGCTGTTGTCGCCATCGTATATCATGCACAATTGTCGGTCGCCTGCTCGCCGGGGCCGGGCAACAATTGCGGAGGAGATGACAACATAAACAATCCTAAATGTAATCCAACAGTATCATCAAGTCGAGCAGCGAGGGCAGCGGCATGGAGGTCGGGATCGACCCCCAGACAACTGTTCCACGGTGCCCGAAAATATGATTGCATACAAATCAGCCAGAATGACATTGCACAGTGGCCTTGGATTGGATTAATTTAAATATTTGTTTTAGGAGGAAATTACTTTTTAAAGTTCTTAATATTTTAAAAATATTTCAAGAGTTTAATAGCTATAAAAGCCATATTTATATATTTAAAAGAAAATCTTAATGGAAGTTTATGCATGTTCAAGCAAATAACTTAAGCAGAACTATCTGCTGCATTGAAGAGTTTTTAAAGTTGGTTTTATGGAAAATAAAATAGAATTTGTTAAGGGATATATTTTGAATATTTTTAAGGGGGATTCAGTAAGATCTTAAATCTGAATTGTATTAAGAAGTCTTTTAAGCCTTATAGGTTTTTAGGCATTTTGAAGAATATTTCTCTTCTAAGAAAACCTATCCACAGTATACAAACAAATTGCATGGTAATAACCTCAGTAATAACGTGATTTTCTTTAAATTTGTCCCACTGTACAGTGGCCACTTGGCAGGCAGGCGTGCATTATGCGAAATTCAAATGCCTGACGGCATATTTCACAGCTGTCGCCCGGCTAGCAAAACTTTTCGCAGCCGCCAGTGGCGTCGTCGTCATCGTCGTCATCATCATCATCATCATGGTCCATGGTCCTCTCCTGCTTGCTCCATTCTTGGCTCTGGGGTTTCTCGGTTCGCGATTCTCGATTCGGAGTTTTCCATTCTGCAATGCAATCTGCTTGCTGCAGGCGGCTGCTGGCGCGTTGACACTCCCGCGGCACTTCTCCGGGTGCAACGGGGCGGATGGATTGGGGCAGTGGAGTGGTGCTGTAAAAAGCACTCGAATTCGTGGGTTATAGCTATTCCTCTCGATTCGAGTGAATGTCCATAGGGGTGTTCAGTGGGTTGTTGGATTGCCCAAATTGCTAGAGGTAAAAGCATTTTCATGCTAAGAAGTACTGTGGGATGTGGCTGATTAATTGGGATAAGGATAAGCCTATTATAGATATAACTTTTTATATACTCCTTATTATATCCATTTAATATTTTCTCTAGACCCTTGGCATTGAGTTCCCCTACTTGACTCTGCATAAGTACCACACACGGACAGAAATTGCACGCTAATTTCATGAGCATTGCCTGGCTTCAGATGCATTTGCCAGTTGCAGTTGCAGTTGCCGCTGTTGTTGTCGCTGAATTTTGATTTAGTTGAATTTGGAAGTCGGGAATGCGATACATTGCCAACAAGCAGCTGAGCGGATGGGGGATTTGGGTATGGGGATGGATCTCTGTGGCGAAAACCGGGATCTGTGGATGCATTAATTGAAAATTGCGCGCTGTGCGTAGCGCGGCTGTGAGGCGTTTATGCCGCACTGCATCTGCTTGGTTGGCTGCTCCGCCCGCTCATTACACGTACTCTGACATGATATGCATATGATATTCGTCGCCTGGCTGCACCCGGCAACTCCGCCGGATGATGGCTGGCTGGCTGAATGCCTGCGCTCCTCCTTGGTACACAGAGCATCAACACTTAATTTCAATTGTCAAGCGACAGCCCACACTCTGCCGGATATACGCTTGCCAATGTCATATTTAATTATACTAACTCAATTTGCTGTAACCGTGCGGTGGCCCAGCGCTGGCTTTAAGTGCAAGTGGTGGGCTGATGGGCTGTTAGCCCGGTTCTTGGGTGAGATCTGGGTGGCCCTTGGAGGGCATTTCAAAAGCCAAACGGCGAATCGCCGGCATGGCACTGCTTAAAAATAAACACGAAAAGGAGATAATTAATACTATTCGATTATGAGATACTCTTTCTATAGAAATAAATAAATTGAGGCAGTAAAAAATAATATAAAATATTTATTTTCTAAATCAGAATCTATTTTCTAATTTTTTTTTAGTTTAAAAGGAAATATATTATTAAAATATATTCAACAATTAGTATTCCACTGTAAACTATTATAAAAAATAAATAGAAACCTAAAAATAAATAATATTGCCAAGTTAATGGAAGAGTCTAAGCTTCCCGCCTGCGGCACTCTGTGTGTGAAATGTGTCCGCGTGTAAAATAAATGAGGAAAAGACATTAAAGAAAGTCATTAATATGCAACAGCAGACTGTCAGGCGGTAACGGACTGGAGACGGAAAAGTCACTGGGACAATCCGACGGCAGCTGTCCGGACAGCTAGGGCAGCATCCACTTGGTGGAGCTGCGATGCTGCGATGCTGCGACGCGGCAGAGTATCAATTACTTGAGAAAAATTACTTGTCCATCTTCCGGCGAACCACACCGAACGCGTGTGTGTTCTGGCGGCTATGATCAAAGTAAGTAAGTATATTGGGAAAAACCGCTCGCAAACGTATGAATTTTCGTGTGTGCGAAGGTGTGTTACGACGGGCACTGGCGGCCCCAAGGAAGTCTTAATTTCCTCCGGGTAAACGTGGCCATTTGTCGTCGTCGTTCGGCTAAATGCTTCTCCATTCATTCATGGCCCTCAATCCCCATTTCCCCCACCCAAACGCGATGTGGGGCGGTTCATTTTTTAAGCCTCGTGTTTTGTGTTATATATTTTGCACTTCTAAGACATAAATTTTATGGCGACTGCGGCCCATAAATATGCACTAGTACCATCAGAGGGAGGAAGAGGGAGTCACTCACCCCGTTGGAGTCACAACTCGAGGAGTTCTGGTTGGGCTTTTGAAAAACAGGATTAGTTTGTTTTGCTATAAAACGGAGGCCATTGAGCTCTTAACAATCTCAATCTTTTATTAGAGGAAATAATAATTTCTGGTAATGGATTATCATGTTTCTCTCTTTAGTTTTAGCATTAAGAATTTGGTTTATTATTTCCTATGGTTAAATGGTGAAATTCAGTGTGCAATTTCATAAAAATAATTATAGATTTACTAAATAAAGTTTATCTTTATGAATTCGTATTTTATTTAATTTTCTCCATCTTTTCTAATAGGTATTATTTAGTCCTAAGTCTCTATCTTCACCTCAGCCTCATCCCAACTAGTTTTATCTGCTGACGTTGACTCAATGTCGAAGCCAAAGTCAAGACAACGAAGCTCGGACTCTCAATCCAAGTACGAATCCAAATCCAAGTCTGACTCTGACTCTGACTCTGACTGTGTGTCCCTCAGTGCTTTGGGCTCAATGAAAATGTCATCCTGCTGTGTTCCAGTTACTTGGCCCCATGCATTCGCGATTGCCTCGATTGTGTGACTGGGCGATGTATCTTTTGGCGGCCCGCTGCTCCTTGGCTCGATATTGGAACGGTTTATGGTTTTTAGCAACGCACAAGAGGAGGAGGAGATCGAGTTGGAGTTGGAGTTGGAGTCCATGGGGATACTTATATACGAGTGTAGTGTGTCTAGGCTGGGGCTAAACTTGATTTGATTTTTCTTATCGTTTTGCGTTCGGTTTTTGCATTTTTGGAAGGCAATTCTCCTCCCCTCCCAGTGCACTTGTGCAGTGCGTGGCTTTGGAACGTTCGACTCCGAGTGCGAGTGCTGGTATCTATAACTGCAAATCTTGAACGTGCCTCGGTACACACAGACACACACAGTTCAGAGCCCAGAGATATGTACATCCCGAGAAGGCGGCCGAGACGCACATGCTCCACAAAGATTAAGCCAAAATCGTATATCAGGCGCGGTCTTATTGCGCATATGGCCATGTTGTGATTTGTATGGGCAAAGCGTGTACACAAAGAGAAAAATGTAGTAGGATATGTAGGATATTTATATCATATTTAGTACTTATAATATATTTAAAAAATAATCTGGTTTAAAACCTATCCTAACATTTTAGACCAACTGAATGCTAAACAAGGGAGTTATTTTTACTGCAAGGACACCAAAAAGATTTTATTTTGTTAATGTAAATATAATAATATGTATATCCTTGCAGGGTATTTTAATTTTACTTCATATTGTCTTTATTCCCATTTCAAATCTACAATAACAATTTAAATTAAAAAGCAAATATAAATATAAACCACAGTTTTTTCAGTTCATAATTCTTTCAGTGCCTCAAACCGGCTCAATCCCCTCTGTAAGGCCCTCCCATATCCCATATTCTATATGCCACACCGCCGCCACTCGCATATTGGGTGGCATGGCAAACATTAATAATGTCAAAATTGAGACACTCGAAATGAATTCTGTGTCGCTTGTAATTAAAGAGCAGCGCTTGCGGTTATAAATTTCTAACATACTTTTTCCGAACTCCTTCCCCCGGCCACAAGGCACTCACACACAGGCAGGGAAATCGAAGAATGGCTCAAAGGCTCTGCAGGTTGACTTTCTTTTTCCATTTTCCCATTTTCTCGGTCGGTTTTTTACGCATCGATGATTGAATTGTCCGTTGAGCAAACAGAAGACTTACACAACTTTGTTTGTTTGTGCATTATGAAGGCATTTGTGAGTGAATGTGTGTTTTCTTTCTTTATTTCTTTCTTTCTTTCCCTGCCTGCAGTCCGAGTGGCATTTTTTTCCCTTGTCTCCAAAAACCACATTTGTCAAAAGGCGAATTTTCTCCACTTGACGGCACACGTCGCCGGAGCTTGTGGGTCACACGTGTCAAAGGTGGGCAGTTGCCGGGGATTCCCATTTGTCCGGGGCTTCGCCTCGCCTCGTCCACGTCCACCTCCCGCTCGATTCACAATTTCTAGCTCGTACACACTCACTCAATCGGGCCTGACTAATCGAGCATTCAGTTTTTTAATGAAAGCGTATTAATATGACGCTAAGTAAACTCCAATGTCTGGGCATTTGTTAACCGTATATATTTCTATTTGGCCAAGACTCTTGCAGTCCGTTTAATATTTGTTGTCTATTTTTATAAGCCCCGGTTGACAAGTGAAACATGGTGCGTGGAAATTGGGCAGTAAATACATATGTTGCTCCAATGCCTCATCGACTTTCGCTTTGTTCGGTCAATAGAAAATGAAATGGAAACAAGAGATATTTAATCTGATAAAGAGGGTTAGCTGGGGAGTCGTGCTTTGTCCTAGGGAAAGTCAATAGATTGGATAAAGCAGAGATTATCTGTAATGAACATGAAAAATTATATGAAAAA
The DNA here is from genome assembly GCA_035045905.1 of Drosophila anomelani. Lineage (NCBI taxonomy): Eukaryota > Metazoa > Arthropoda > Insecta > Diptera > Drosophilidae > Drosophila > Drosophila anomelani. Next base: position 13,526,824 of record JAWNOO010000032.1, read on the forward strand.
ATAGTGGTTTATATTTTTGAGGTCTTCTTTTCTGTAATTAAAATTAATAAAGTGATATTAAGTTCATGTTTTATGAATGAGAAAAATGTAAAAAAGTAAGATCCACTATAAGGAGCCAGAAAATAATTTTTAGGTCTTCTTTTGGTACAGAACATCTCTCTTCCCATCCCTAATAACTTCTATAAATATTAAATACCCTTTTAAGCTCAATTTTCATTTGAAAATAATAAACATATCCACCATTTCAGTGATTAATTTAACCCTTGCCGCACTTGGGGAATTAGTCGCCGAATCACTGAGCATTATTTGCCAGCAGAAGTTCCCCTATCTCAGCATCTAGTAACCAGAGGGACCCATCGAAGGCTCGCTGGCAAATAGAAACCAATGCAAACATGCAAGTAAATATCACAAAATTGCCAGGACTAAGGCAGTGGCAGTGGGGGGACCAGCAGAACTCAGAACTTAGAGCCTGGACCAAAAACCTTGAATCTCTCTGGGGGCCCCGTCGCAGGCGCATAACATAAACATAACTTTAGACTGGGGCTTAATGCCAACGATTTGCGGTCCGATTAGACCAAAATGATGCATCACATGGCATCCAAGGGGGGGATACTGGGGCGCGGTCACTACTTCCATACCTCCAAACTGGACCCAAAGACACACGCAGCGCGAGTTAAGTATGCGCACCGTGGGCACACTGCACACTGCAACGCAGCAGCAGATGGCTGATAAGGAAACCCCAAGGAAGCGAAAGCAAACCAAACCAAGCCATTTCATAGTTAGTTTTGCCTATTTTCAAGGAAACTCGCTCACATAAGGGCCGGGCCGGGCCGGTCCAGGCCGAGGCAATCTGCGTAAGAAATGCAGCAGCAACACTCTACTGCACTCTACTTATGCTGTGCAAATATCAGTTGCTGTTGTTGTTCTTCATCAAGTTGCTGCTGCTGTTGCTGCTGCAGTAAAGCCAAACACAACTATGAATAATCCAAAATTTGCAAATACACCGAGCACGTTGCGGATTGCTGGCATCTTCAGAGGCAAAAGCAACAGCAGCATCAGCTTTTGAATGCTGCGAATCTCTGCCACTTTATCTCGGTGGTTTCTCATTTTTCTGCTATCCGCACCCAGCACCCATTCCATCTCATGCCCAGAATATTTTCACCATTGCTCAGCACTTGAGTGAGTAGTTTTGGTTAGCAGTCTCAAATAGTACAGAGAAAGGAAAAAGGAGGCTTATGGTGATATCAGAAACAGAAGATTTTATAGAAGTTTTTCCTAAAATTTTAATTCTGATTTAAATATTGATAACCTATCATAAAATATATTAAAATTTATCTTTTATATGTAATTATTATTTCTTTTCTTTCTGTGCAAAACCAGCAACTGCAACAGCAGCAACATCAGCCGCTTTTGTTCATCCAGATTTCACTGATAAGCATTTAAATGAGGCTCTGTTCTTGGTCTGGTCGCTTGTTGTTTTGGTCTTTGGTCTATGCTCTGGGTGCTGGCATCAGTTCAGCATCATCTCCAGCTCCAGCTGCAGCTTCCAGCTTCATCCAATCTTGTACATACAGATAGATGTGCGTATTATACAAATATTGCACTACTTTAGTTATGGATTTGTGTAACTGGGATGCAACCTTGGCAACATATAAAACAGTTGCTTCTGTGTGCGAGTGGCTGGAAAGAGTTGGCACAGTGGGATACAGGTGAAAGAATGGTAATTAATGAGATATTTCGAATAAAATTGGAACTTAAAAAGGTTATTAATCTAAGAATATATTGTATAATATTTTAAAAAGCCTTAAACATCACAAAAGTGATAGAAGCAGCAAGTGCATGTTCATGATTTGAGTAATATAATTAGTTATCAATAAAATACAAATTAAATCTTTGTTAATATTACCTAAATATTTATCCTACCTTAAAGGTATTCTTACTCCTGTTTAAAAAAGCAGAACACTAAAATATTTAGGCTGTTACAATTAACAATAATAACCAACAAGTGGCTCTTAGAAGAAATTCCTTTATGACCAACTTCTTTGCAATAAAATAAGTCCAAGCTCAAGAGTAATTTTACAATGAATTCCAGTATATTAAATAACCGAAATTGCCCAGTAAGCTCTTAGTTCCTATGAAAGATGTCCATGGCAGAGGAGCGATTCTTTCAAGTCCCCAACCCACGGCATTGTCCACGTTCCAAGGAAAGCGGTGGCGGCAAGCAGAAGGCACTGGCTCTGGCACCGGCACAGACATTCATTGCCCACTTCTAAGTAAAGAAATCGAAACCGGCCAACAATAAAATACGAGGCTGGGGAAAATCAGTGCGCCTCCATGCCTCCAGGCGATGGATGCGATGCGGTGCAGACTGCCAACAAATGGGAAATTCCTTGGTATTTAGTGCAGCGGCAGCAACAAATGCACTTACGACTGATATTATGATTATTATTACGGCCAAGACCACAAGTCCAGCACCAGGACCAGGATAGGACGGGACCAGGATTGGCCGGGCCACAACAAAAACAAAGACAATAAATCTGCAGCAGCTTCTTTTCAGCGGCAAATGAAAATGTTTGAAAGCGAATGCTGCAGCAGCAGGAGCAGCAGCAGGAGGAGATTCTTTCAGGAGGTGAATCGCTCGAGGTGCTCAGATGCATACCAGCTGATAAGGAGGAATATCTCATATTTTCTTCTTGGCTTCTTTTTTGTTGTTGTTTTGTTTCACTCCTGCCTACTGCCAGTTTCTGGGCCCTCTTCGCTTAAGTGCAGTAAGTAAGCCCTTAAAAGTAGTGCAGGGTAAAGCACTTGAAGAAAAATTAAGGGTATTGATTGCTTGTTTTATTAAATTTGGAAATAAAATAAAATTTTTTCTATTTCAAATGTTATGACTTGAGAACGAAGGATATTTAAAACCAAACTTAAATTTTTAAATATACCTTTTTAAAGGATTTTGTAGTTTTCATTGCTTTCCAAGAACTTATAAAATTACCAATTCCTATATTTCTTTTGGTGTTGTTATTGGTATATTGCTGCTGTGCTGTTGCAGGTTGCCAGTTGCAAGTTGCCCGTTGCCCGCTGCCAGTTCCAAGTTGCAACTTGGAGTCGTGGCGTTTTTGCAAGCGCGTTATCGCTGAACAGCCGCATAAATAATGCGGCTTAAAGAGCAGGTTGACGCCTACAAAAACAAAGGCGACTCTTGGCCAAGAACAAGTCGCTCCCATTCCCAGTCTTCCAATCCCAATACCAGTCCCGATCCCTTAGCGTTTTGGTTACCTCGGGTAACCCTAAGTAGTTGTTACTTTTTGGCATTTGTTGAAGTTCTCAGTTCCGGGCGGTGATTAAGTTGGCCATCGTATGGCACTCTGTTCAATAACTTTTTTCGCTGAAAAATAATTGCAGCTCACCTGCTTGTTATTTATAACTCTGGCACTCTGTGATTTCAATTAAAATGTCCGGCTAGCGAGCATATAAAAAGCTGAAGATTGGGATGCACTTTTACCTGTACCAAAAAATGGCATAAAAAGTGGCCGAGCAAAATGGAAGTGTGGCTTGCGTCTTTGCTAAGTAAGCAGCGCAGGCAGAGAACATATTTTTTATGACAATTTCTCTACTGGCCAGGTTGGCGCTTCCGTTGCCCACAGCAGCAGCAGCACCAGCACCAGCAATAGGCTCGTCTCTACTCTTGGCCAGAGAGCAATTATACCTGGGCAAAAAAAAAAAAAAAGAAATGAAAGAACGAACAAGACCAGCAACAACAGATATTTTACGAGGCAGCATTTCGAACTCCATTAGCCGCAGAGTTATGAAAGTTTTATTGCCAGTCAACTGGCTCTGGCCGCTCCTCCTCCTGCTGCAAGTCCAGTTTCAGCTCCAGCTCCAGGTCCAACTCCTACTCCTACTCGATTCTGTAAAAGAAGTCATTGGCATTGCGATGAGCCGGGATGGAATTGGTTGGGGATGGATGGCATGGGGCTATCTCCTGGCATGCATCTAACTGCACATACACATGTTTCGTGCGATATTCGGACTCCTCTCAAAGCCAATGTCTGGCTGCCATCTACCTATGTATTTTATATATTTTATGTTATTTACAGATGGCAAAGGAAAAATTGTTTTTTCCCTGGTAGGAATGAATTTTAATATTTTAGCACGGAATTAAAGCTTTTGTCAACATCATGAAATATGTATGCATAATAAATAATTCCTCTACAGGAATTTCCTCTACACTTTCAAGCTCTTATTTTATTTTTAAGGAAAATATCTGTCACGAAAGTCTAAATTTATTGTGTTTAAAGCTAGTTTAGTTTATATTCAGGCTTTAATTTGGCAAGTCAGTGTTTTGCTATCTCTGCAAATATTTAATTGGCATTTAATTGCCAAGACAGAAACTAGAAGAACTCTTTCCGTTTCATGGAAACAATGAAAACAAAGTAAATTACCAGCTATTTATTTTAGCAAAGTTCATTTAACTCCTGTCCGACAGCCAAAAATGCAACAGGTCATTGTGAGCGTGGGCATTGCCAAAAAATTACAAAAAAAAAACTATTCAGAGAGCCAGACAAATAATTTTTACAGCAAAGTTAAACAACAGAGAAAAATGCGATTCTCAAACAATGTCTGGTCTTGGGCCAAAAGGGAATCGTTTTTGTTTTTCATTTCAAATGGCGATTCCTTGCTTTTCTTGCCCGCCAGTTTTTATGGCGAACTGCAAAGTTTAGTTTAACGTGCGGTTATGTGCAGCAATTAAAAGTCACAAGGCAGACATAAACATTCCGCCCTCCGACAACCCACACAAGAAATGGGAGTACAAAAGAAAATTCAACTAGCGGCTAAAAAAAGAAAATATTGTTACGAGCTGTTGATGATAAAAGACTGAAGGGCTGGGGAGAAAAACTAAGACAAATTTTCTGCTCAGAGAAAGAAAATTAGATGTCATTTTGAATATCCTTTAAAATGCCCTAAAAACTGTGCTACAAAATGTTAACATTGCATACTGTTAGACCCTTTCTTAAGAGAATCCTAAACAATCTGTAAAACCAACAATAAAATATTTCTGAAAATTATTGGCAGTAAATTAAATTTAATAAAGAAAAAGAATTCAAGCCCACAATAAGCCCAATCAAATTCCTTAAGAACTTAGGATATATTTATACTAAAAACCTAATAATAATCTCCCCCTTTTCTTCATGTGCACCTGCGGCGGCGTTTGTTTTATGACTTAATTAGAAACTACAGCGCTCAGATCCGCTTAGATTGTTTGTCAAATCAGCGTGAACCATAACGGTGTTCTTGGGCTCCTCAAACACCTTCCGCGGTGCTCAGTTCGCCGCGGTAATTCGTAATTATGCACGCGACACATGTTCCCCGTGCAACACATTGCAAACAAAAACAAAAAAAGTAAAAAATAAAACCGCCGCCAGTTTAACCAACCTGCAAGTATGTAGCTCCTTCCTGGAGGTGACCATGGGTAGTCGGCTTGTCTCATTATCATTACAATAATCACTCGGCGACGGTGTCGGCGGCGTCGACGGGGCTGCTGACGTTGATACCGATCAGCGAACAGCCAAGAGCCCAGCCAAAGCATCATTATCAGCGTTAACTATCCTCATCATCGTCATGGCAAAAATACTGAAAAATTCCCCAGTCTATACAGCTAAGGAACATATAGTGGTACTTAAAAATATATATATTTTTCAGCTTTAAAATTAAAAAAATTTAGGCCTATTAAAGAGAATTCTTAAGAAAATTAAAACTATTCCTGAATTGTTTAATATTTTTTCAAAACAATCTTTAATCTCTTGTAAAATATGACTTGAAAGATGATAGAATATCTTTATGAATTAGTATTGATTGCTAATATTTTGGTTGCAGCTGTAAATATGATTATTACCAGGAAGACATGGCCACGCCCTTTGACTTAGTGGCGTCACCTTGAAGGAGGAAGCACACAGGCCAGGCATTCACCAAAGGAGTTGACTTTTGGTTCTTATAATAATTATAATAATATTTATAATAAGCGGAATGTAAAATATGAGGACTACGCTTGCGTAACCTTTCTATTTTGAGGAACTCAAAAGATAAACTGATAATAATACTATAATTTATAATTATATCCAATTTATTAAAGAACATTTTACCTCAGAAAATAATGTTCATGAAAAGGAATTTATAAAACTTAAAAAATGACTAAGATACCCTCCATAAATTTTTACATTAAATATCCATTTTACCCTCAGGAGTTGGCTAAATACAATATCTTTGCAAACATTTTCCATAAATTCTCGTATAAAAAAATGTACAAGCAGCTTTCTTTAAACTTTCTAATGACCAGTCCTTGTCTCTCGCTTTCTTCAGCTGCTCGAAATGAAAGGTTAACAGATTTAAGGGTCTTTCTTTTCCTTTTCGGCCACGAAACTAAAACTAAACACTTGTCGCCGTCATCTTGCACAGTCGTCGTGGTCGGAGTTGCCTTGGAAATCAGAAAAGTTTAGCAAGTTTTTCATTTCGTTTTCCAGCGCCGCCTTGCCCAGAGAGTTGCTTTTCACAATTTTCTTTCGTGTTGTTTGTCTCTTCCGCTCCGAGCAGCCGGAGCTTAAAGGGAAATTTTAATTAAACTATTCATGCGGCTGTTCGGCTAAGAATGGGGCTGATGCGGAGGGCAGTAGGAATGGGAGCAGCAGTAGCAGCAACAGCCTGAGGACGAGGCTGTGTGTAACAGCTGCCAGACATAAGTACAGACACTTTTCAAGTGCGTACTTTCTAATTTTCACTGCAACACGCAGCTCGGCAAACAAACAAACGAGCAACAAGACAATGCAAAAAACAGTGGCAGGCTTATTTGGCCAAGGAGAGCTCCGAAGGAAGGCGGCATTGAGCACTGAGGGAAAATTAGTTTTTATTTAAAATATCAAAGTCTAAAACTAAATTAAACAAACTATAAAAAAACAATAAAGCAAATATTTAAGAAGGAATTTGCTTTCCTTGCTGAAAAATGAGTTTATTAATAAATTCGAGATAGTTTGTATTATTTAAACAATTTTTACTAAGTTGTACCTCTTGAAATCCTAAATATTATGGCAATCGCGTTATATATTTTCATATTCTGTACTAAAATCAGCAGAATATAATTTTTAATAATTTTTTTAAATATTTTAAAATGCAAAATGTCAACAAAATGACAATAAAGAAAATTTTTCAACGAAATCCGTGACTTCCTACTAATTTTTACGAATCTATAATTTGTAATTAACAATTACTAAATAATATAATTAAAATGACTTTCAAATTTCAAATTTATATTTATGATAAATACCCCAATTATTTCCTAGCAGTGTCTTGTTGTGACTTTTGCCCATGACTGGTGGGCGTCTCGGCATTGGTTATTGTGTCTCGTCTCTGAGCTGCTTAGTGGCGGCTCCTCTACCTCTCAAACTCCTCGCCAGGCGACGGTGGTGGTGTCTTCTTGGCGAGATTTCAATGTCGAGACACTGTCTTCTCTCTGTCTTCTCCTCCGTTGTCGTGGGCAACAAGTGCAGACGCCTCCGTCAAGGAGCTGCAAAAGTTGGGTTTATCTCAACAGGCAGGCATTACATGTGTATGTGGCAAACGGTCTGAAATGCATATTACCGGCATGTGTATGCTCCTTGCTTGTTATCCTTCATAATAATTAGTTCAAGTACAGTTTGGATAGAACAAATTACATACGATTGCTGCATAATACCCTCTTTAGTTGAAAAGGCCAAAGGGTCTTGCTTACCTTTTGTAGTTGCCTTTTGTGTAATAAAAGTATTGTGATTTATGGTAAGAAGAAGGGAAGAAAATTGAGTTTAATAGCTTGGCATTTCTTTAAGAAGAAATTAAGAATTTTATTAATATAAATAACTGAAATTGTTCTATTAAAAAAACCCATTTATTTAATAAAGAAATTAAGTGTAACCTCCGCCCCAAAAAAATGTCTAGAGCTGTCTTTGCGTAACCGCAAATATGAATAAAACATTTTCAGTTTTTATTCAACAAAAAAAAAAAGCCCTTGTAAAACCGCAGGCATCATTATGAGAGGCGTTAAAAACATTTAACACAATCAGATCTCAGAGCATTCCAACTATAAATCAATAAAGCTGAAAACGCTTTTTCCACATTCTCTTATTTTTTTGTGGATAGTGGCGTGATGCCCACTGTTTATGACACTAACAAATGGCAAATTGTAATAAAAGGCAGCCGGAATAGGAACAACTAAATGGGTTGGCCTACAAATTATACTCGGAAAATGGGAAAATGTAGAACAAGTCCCGAAAGAGTTCTCCGCCGGAAACTTTACGATGGAATGGGAAGCTGCAATGTGTTTTCGGACCACTACAAAATTATGTTTTTTCGGTTTTACGAGAGATAACAAATTTTTATTGATGCAGGGAGGCAAGGAAGAGGAGAAGGCAGCCAGCCCGCTAGGAGAGCCTTCAGTGGGCCGAAGGCCGCCGGGTTCAAAATGTCAAGCTGTAAACAGTGGAAAGTGGGGCCGCGACAACGAAATCGAATGTACTCTTTAATGTGTATAAATACAGAGAGGAAAAGTGAATACATTTTGAGATTTTACAGAATAATAAAAGATCATTTTGAACCTGTACTTTCTTAGAATAATATTTAAAAATATTTAAACTCCTTTTTGGAAAATATTTACTATATTTTAGCCGGGAAAAATAAACCAAATACTCTGAGGAAGGGAAGAATTCAGATTTCATTAAAATTGTATATCCAGAAAATGTTTAAATACTTGAAACGCTGCTTTACTTGCATATCACTTTCTTTTCATTAATATCAGAGAATTCCAATCCATTTTATATATAAACAAAAATCCATTATTAAATTTAATTCAAGTGCATTCAGGGGAACTCTTACAACATTTCCAATATTTCAATATGCAGCTGAAATCGCAGCAAAGTGCTGATAACGATTTCCGCTTTGTTGGGGACCCCTTAATGACTTCATCTCGAAAGCGTTTTGTTCAGCTCTTAACTTTTTTCGTTTTTCTTTACATATTTTTTTTTTTGTGCCGTTTTGTTGGCGATAAGCGTTGACACCATTAAAAATTAAAAAATATATTTTTTTTCGTTGGCTGCTGCTGCTGCTCCAATTATAATTTCCATTCGAATGGGAATCGGCGATGGGGCATCATTCATTCATTTGCATTTTTCCCAAACTCGGACTTGGACTTGGGCTGCTATCAACGCACAAGTGACAAACTGGAAATTTATGATTTGAAAGTGTGTCGCCAGAGCCTCCAACTCTGGCAGCGGAGTGTCAATGCAATAAACACTTTGGTGGGGACACGTTGCATGTGTCACCAGCAGCAGCAGCAGCAAAAGCAGCAGCAGCATCCTCATTGTTGTCTTGGTCGTGCCTTGGGCACTTAGATAAGACCTGCTTCGAACTCCGGACCTTTCGAGTGGCTCTCACTCCGCCTTCCAGCCTACAAATTGTCCACCGAATATGCATTCCAAATGCCTGTAAGCGTCTTACTTGCTTGCAATCAAATAAATTTTGGTTCTATCTGTTAATGGATATGACTCTCTAGCAGTGACCTAGGGCTGCAGACTACGGATAATGCTTAACCAAATAAAATAGATTAAATATTATTTATATTCTTCCAATTTGGTTTGATTTTTATGCTAGAATTTACAAAAATAGAGTGTTATTAGTAGCAGTATTATAATCCTTGATTAATATGGAATCGATGCATCCCTAAGCCGCACATCCTCTAAATTGGCCTCACACAAAGTGCGGTTTAAGTAGCCCGGCTCACAGCAGTTGACAACTGCAAAATGTTGATGATGACTTAATCTTGGCAGGCTGCACAGCACACACACAGCTCGTTCCCAGCAGCAGCTGCAGCTCCTGCCCCTCCAACACCCCATCTTCTTGGGAGCTTCCAACTCCACAACTGCAGAATCCGTGGCCAGTAGCAGTTGGCAAGACTGGCATTCTTGGAGCCATGGCCATACTGCCAGGGCCATTACCAGACGCCATTTGGCTGCCGCATCTCCTGGCTTAACGAGTGTGTCCCTCCTGCCCTCCCATCGGATCTACAGCTCCTCAGCTCCTTTGCTCCTCCCCGACAGTCAACAGTTAATCTGCAATTTTATTATAATTTGATTTTTTAATGCTCAGCGAGCAATGCGCGCGCTTCTTGGCTCGTTATATCCCGATGTCTGTCTGTCTCTAGCCGGGAGAGTTATGCTTTCTTTTAGCCGGAGTCGACGTTTTACGATGCGTTCTACATTGTAGCTACCATCCGCCTCGACTATCAACTATCCACTATCGAGGCGGTTGCTAAATAATGCACATTTTAATATTCGGCGGCGAGGAAAACTAATTTTTTTTGTATTCCGTTTATTGTTCGCAGTACCGTAGTGCAGCTCAAATGGCATATGAAATGTTTCCGCCTCGACGACGTTCGTGTTTTAATAAAAACATAAACAATGTTAACACACACACACAGCCCAGTTGCCAGTTGTTCAGTTCAGTTCAGCTCACATCGGCATAAATATGGATACAGCAATATGGGTATATGGGCTGCCGTTTCTGGCTGCCACGGGCAATGTCTGAATTTATGCAAAAATATGTTTTTTTTCTGACCATTTTTCCCACAACAATCAATCAAAAATCAAGTGACATTCTAAACGGCGGCAGTACGGGACCAGGCAGAACGAAAAAATTGTGATTTTAAATTGCTGCAGGGACGGAGGACTCGAGTTTGGTCAGTTCGTCATTCGGTCAGTCATGTGTAAGCTGCTGTGGGACCTATGGGATCCTGGTCAAAGGAGAATTGGCCATTAGCATATGCTGTTGCCGGCGGAGGAGGGGCATTCGAAAAGTTTGGGGTACTTGAAACTAGAAATAAGCTGCTTGGTAGAATTTGTGATGATATTTTTGTTGAAAACTTGTTAAAATAGGTGTGAAATTGTTAGGCATTATTTATTTATTAAAATTCGAAGGCAAAGCAATATAATTTCCATACCATCTTTGCAACTCTTAAGATACTTTTCCTAAGACTATACAAAATAATTACCCAAATATTTCCCTATTAACCTTTTAACCCACCTTTTCCCTGGAAAGTTGTATAATATTTTCTGTATTTCCCCAATGAACCTTTATGATGTTTCACAAAACAATTCACTTTTATAAGTTGTAATATTTCAATAAAAATCGTGTAGCCTTTCAGACATCACAACCCCTTTCTCTGGCAGTGTTATTCCCCAATCAATTTTCACTATTCCTGCCAAGATGTTGAAGTGCAAAACCCATCGACTTTGACTCGCGGCCAATCTTGGAGTCGCTCGTCAAAACGGCATTCTGACGTGAATATACAAAAACTCCGTTTCTTTTCTTCTGCTCCGCCAGGCTCTGAGTCTCCAAATTGGATTCTGAGCCGGGGTTCTGCCTCTGCCGGGGTATGATGCATCCTTATTGCCAACTTTTTTGAAGGCATAACGACGACAGGCGGGTGTTGTTCCTTCTTTTCCAACGAAAAACAACAAAAAATGAAAAATTCTGAAATGCAATTTGCTGTTATTTTGCCCGCTCGCTGATTTGTTGGCTGGCTTCTGTTTCGTCGTTTTGCTGCAATGTCGCCTCTTTTGTTTTAACAAATTCAATTGTATTATGCAACAGCTGCCGCGTATCTAAAACTTAAATTTATACAAATATGCAGTACTGAGCCGAGCTGAGCTCCTCGATTCCCTCAACCGGCAGCATTTATTGCGGGCATCAATAAAGTTATGTAAACACAGCCACTCACACACGACCGACCAAGCGCTTTTCGATCCGTTTTACATATGCAACATTTTAGGTTTTTTCTTCATTTCACCGACCCCTGAGCGACCACACCGCCGGCCAGATAGGCACTCAGTCCGACAGTCAGTCAGGCGGTCAGGCATTCAGTCAGTCAGTCTGCCATTCAGTCAGTCAGTCCTTCGGCCAGTTTGCAGGGAAGCAGTCAGGCGGCGAGTGAAATTTACATGAAGTACATCATTGTTCAGCGTTGTCAAGCGCGCAAAATTTGTATGAATGAATGCAGCACAAGCAGTGGCAAAAATACACAAAAACAACCTTTTTACAAGGGGTTTTTTGAAGGACTATATGACTTTCAGACACTCTAAGATCGAAAGGGGGCAAACCCTTTGAAAATATTTCTTAGGAAGTTTAGGTAAAATCAGTAAATCGAAAGGGGAACGTATACAGAACAATAGAAATATATAAGAAATTAGTAATATTGATGTTGCTCTCTAGAAATAAATGCAAAAATTCAAAGTAAGAATCACAAAATGAAATAGTACATTTCAAAAGGATGCAACGGCTTACATAGATGGAAAAATATATTACTTAAGGATCTTACTATTTATTTTAATTTTTTTCTTACAACACCCTGCAGTCTCTCAAATATATGGAATGTTTTTTAACTAGTAACTCAAGAGAATCCCCTAATAAGTAGGAGCACTCCGATTTGACGAACGACATTTGATAGTTGGCATTCCTCTGCGGGCAAGTGCATTCATAAATCGTTACTTTTGCTACCTTTTTGGCCATATACATGGTGTGGCTGGCTATTGTTGCATGCCGAGAACAAAACGAGCATACACAACAAAGGCGACTTTGGACAGGGCAGATTGGGTCTTGGGTCTGGGGGTTTGACTGGAGAGCAGGCAGGCAGGCAGTCAGTCAGTCTCTCGCTCGGTCGGCATTTGCATATGTTTCCTGTGACTTTTGACGATTATATGATTTTTCTGCTCTTTACACGAAGCTGGGCTTCAGTTTTTATTTCGTTTTTGGCAGCCACTTGCGCAACTGAGCTGCTGAGCTCCTGCTGCTGCTTCTGCTGCTGCGGCAACTCCAACTCTGAAACTGCAACTGCAACTGTGGCAGACGCGTTGCATAAAAATAAATCTCCGCACAGAATAGAAACACGCTCGGACCTTAGCTCCTCCATGGAGTGGCTGTGGAAATGGAAATGGAAATGGTGTCTCTCTCCCCTGGTAGAGTGCAAAGCCCTGGAGATTTACGTGCAATTCAACAGTTTTATGACTTTACCATCTTTATACTGCACTCGTATATATAATTCCTCTCGTCTTTTTTGGTTTTTATTTCATGTATTTCAATCCCGTCGAGCATGCTTTTTGGCTTGTTACCATGGCTTTGCTTTTGGTAAAATAATCACAAGAGATGAGTACGGGTATATTTTGCAATTTGTGGTGATTTTTCTGGGATAATTGATCAAACTAATTTGCATAGTTGTTAAGACAGTTTGCCTAAATTAGGAATTTTTGGGAATTTTATTATAAAAGCGAAATAATTGAGCTTAAGTAATTTTTATATTAATGAGAAGAAACACTTTAAAGAAGGTCTTAGGAAGGAATAAATTCCAACTTTAAGCTATTTTTACCTTATTTAAATATACTAAAAATCTTAGAGATTACCTATTAATATGTTGGAAAATCATTTGTCAACAAATTATCATCTTAAAGCGAATATTTTAAACTCCACTTCAAGTCCATTGACCATACAAGTATGCAGGAAATTAATGATAATTTTTCGTTCATTCAAGCAAAAGTCTATTCAATGGTTTTCAGTGAATAAGTAAGATGCTGAAGCCCCCGTCGATTTGTTTTTTTTTTGGGAGAAACCAATATGAAACTGCGTCTTGCGACTGTTTAAGGCAAAGCCGGGGTGACAACCAATTAAATAACCATATTTTTCATTGCCCAAAGAGGCCATTAATATTTCTTAAACACACTACAGCTACAGGCCAAAGCCGATGAACTCGGTAGGTGCTGGCATAACTCACTAGTAAATGAAGCCATTTAGTTGCCTGTTCTCAGGTTGGTCAGCAATGGATCATGGGATCATCGGATTTTTTAGAGCATTGTCATGCAAATGCGCTCCGGCTGCTGTATGCCGTACGCTGTGCTGTGCCCTGATGATATATGCCTGAAATCAGAAAAATACGCTCTTTGGAGACAAAAACCCGAAAAACTTAATTATAAGCCGGGGTTGGAAAACCAGTTACAAAACGTTTTCGGGCCGACTCGTAACTGGGGACTTATTTGCATAAGAATCGGAAAGACCAACTACAATGTATTAACTTGTTTTATGTTTGCCATTATTGGCGATTTAACAGACAACTCTCCCGGCTACCGTGCATGGGTGCCGAGATAATTATAGGAGGCCCTCCAGCTTCAACTCGGGCTTCGGTTGGGGCTCAGGCTCTGGCTCCGGCAGTGGCAATGGCAATGGCACTGGCCACAGCAGGTTCAAGATCAACTCCCGATGCCGTCACCGTCATTAACACGCGGATAGATAGACACTTTGGACAGGGCGGGGAGGGGAAGTGGTATACCATCTTCCATCACCCATAAAACTATGTACACAATTTTTAGTGGGCCTGGGTGCTGCTGGGCCGCTGTGCTAATGAATATTTATGGCACCTTAAACATAAATTATTTTGCATAATATCAAGAAATGCGAAAGCCAGAGAAATTTATAGTTAATTTGATTGATTTTATGTGCAACCATAGGAATCTCTATACCTTCAGCACAATAAGCCTTTTCGTGAACAATTTGTAGGCTTCAAAACTGATTAATGGACCACGTCTTGAGTATGTGTGATTTCTAGCGAGTCTGTCAAAGATGCGCAATCATTAGGCAGCTGCGATCCTTTCAGCATGACACCGCAGGATCAAAAGGGCTAACACGGGCGAAGTGCTATTCTCACACGCTGCCCGGACAAAAGGCCGCTTAACGATTACAAAACAAATTCGATATTGATTATGGGTCGGCATAAACAAAAACGAAATGCCCGAAACACAATCAAAACGCCTCAAAGTCGAGGGTGAAGAGAGCGCTGGGAGAAAGATCATTAGATTGATTGATGTTCAAGGATGTGGGCTATGTGGGAACGGAGAGTGTTGAGCAGATTGGCTGGAAAATGTTGAGGAAAATGTGAGATTTTTTCCTAAAGATCAGTGTTATTTTTTTTAAAAATGTATCTTTTTAGGGAAAGTCTGGTAGAAGGTTACCAGAAAAATATATGAAATTTAGTTTGGGTTAAGAGCTCTTTTATAAAATAAAAATCCAACAAAAGGAGAAGTTTTTTCAATAGAGAGATATACATGGGTTTATTCAAAAGAATACCAGTTTATTAAAGCACTAAAAATCGATTTCGGAACTCAAAGGATTCACCTCTTTAAATCAAAATTATCTCCCAAGCTGGAAACCCTTTAAAATTGATTTAAATCCAAATGGGAATCCCTGGCATCTTCAGCTTGGCATTTCCCTCGTTTCTCCCTCTCCCCATCGTCATCTCCGGTAAATACGATTTTCATTCGACAGGGAAAATGAGAAAATTCCAACAGCTCCTCCTTTTCCCCTTTCTCGAGGGCTATGTAAATCGAAGACTTTTGCATTGGCTGCCAGGCGCCCTGCAGCTTTCTAACTAATTAACACTTAATTCTACATCATCCTTTCGAATGTGGAGGACCGAAGGGGAAAAACAAGCAGATGGCTGCCTGGATTTTCCGGGCGGCAGCAAATGCAATGCACTTCATGTTATAAATTTTGTGGCAATGTCTTCGAATTTCGAATCGTTGTTAATCGCATGTTTGCCGAGCGTGTAATGCGCTCCATGCAGTGGCGGCAATTACTTTCGGCCATGGCCATTACAAAGCCCAGACAACTGGCAACTGCCAACTACCAACTGGCGGGTGTGTGTGTGTGTGGTTCTACACGTGTATGCATAATGAAACAAGCGGCAAAATGTTTGGCCTAATGATTCACAAAATTGTCGAAAATTTACGACAAACCGAATGGCTATTGCATGTGTGAGAAGCCGCATTAATTATATGGCCAAGTTAATGCATCGACCGGCCCACAGCAACTACAAAGTAACTAATAACTAATTGTTATTTTCTTTACAAATTGGATTTTCATAGGGATTATGGCAATACATTTTGCACATCCCTACTTGGATTTATTCCCTCAGATATTGATATTATGGCTTGCATATATAGACACAGCCTTTGTTGTCTGCCGGCAATGGCAAACATTAGGGTTGGCTTTACCTACCATATCCTTAATGTACATTGGCTGGTTAACAGGCTGAGAGGCAAGTATATTAAATTAATAATAATGACGCACTCGGTTATGAGATCCTAGCCATATCTCCTCCAGCAGTTTCCAAACTTTCCAGACAGACCTCAGCGGAGACGCGTTGTCCATGTGCAGAGCCTCGGGGGGCCAGTAAGTTCTAGTCGGAGGAAATGCATTTTCCAAGCCAGCCATAGCGTATCCCAAATCGTCATCAGCCATATCAACTAGTTAGGAAAACTGCAGCCGAAAGAAAGGCAGTGGATACTCCTTACCATGAACTTGAATAGTATTATATTAATTTTTAGGCAGTAGAAAAAGTCATGGTAAAGTGCTAGGTGTAAGCAGCTTTTTTTGCAGGATTTTCCTTAGTAATTTATTCTTGCATGAGAGTTCCTTTTGGCGAAGCTCTACTGTCCATGGCAGACGTGGTGAGGCGCCTCAAACAGAACGGTGGGCGGTGGGGCGTGTAGTGGCGCCTGAATCGCTATCGCCATCGTGTGTATGTATGTGCCGTCGCCTCACGCACAGCCGTCCGTGGGCGGTGGGGTGGCCAGGGGGGCGGGATCGGACGCCAATTAGCGTTCAACATTTTATGACAATTCGAGCGTGGCATGAAGAACACTGCAGCGAGTGTGCATTGCTTAGGGGTGCAAGCAGGGGAAAATTGCACAAGAAGGAGGACTGGCACTGGCATTGGCATTGGCAACAGAGGAAGTCTTCTCCTGCAACGAGGAGACCGTGCAGCCTGCAGGTGCCGCAGGGCGGTGGCAGGAACGGGCGGGCAGCAAAGTAATCGCGCTGCAGCTCTTAATTATAATTATGGCAGCGAGCTGCTGATGCTGCTGCTGCTGCTGCTGGCAACTCCAGCACAGAGAGCTCGTACATCCGCCATGGCATATGTACATATATACTGGTTATATATACGCGCATGCAGATATTGCATGTCCTGGGGGGACAAGGCGACAACTGGGACTCTTTGACATTGGCGCGACATTGACACAAAATGTCGGTTAATAAATCTCCCCCTGGCTGAATGCGAAAAGCGAATTCGCTAGCGTTTTCAGTGTCAAGTGGCAATGACTTTTGAGCTTTCCACGGAAAACTCAGAGAAAACTCAGGGGAAAGAAAAATCAGACTTAAAAATATACGGTTCTTTGTTAAGTTTTTGGTTTGCAGAGGTAAGATTTTATATTTTTAATCAATAGATAAGCTATATGTTTATATATAATTATCAAAAAGGATTGAAAAGTATTATCAAGCTTCAAAAGTGAAAAATTGCAAGGCTTTTAAGTGCTGAAAAATGATATTAAAAAATTCCTAAATATACTCATTATTATTGTTTTATGTAGTGAATTGAATTCCCTTAAAACACAACAGGTAAAAGCTTTAAATTTAAGTATTTAAATAAGGAGCAATTTAAAAACTTGAACACAAATAATGATCTGATAATAACAGGTAGAAAGTCAGCAAATACCTAATGTTTTCATCATAAATAAAGTTTAAAAAAAGTTTGTTTTGTTATTTTAAAATAATTAAAGCTTGTATCAAGATAAGCTTAGAGTTCCTCAGCTCCAAATATTCGTTGCCGCAAAGTTCCTTTGCAAATTGAAGTCACACTTAATTAGGCATTCCATTCCTGTTGCTTTCTTCTCAAATTTCTTAATTAAAAATAGCTTTGACGTCACGTGTAGTACAAAAAAGAAATACAAACCATGAAAGCAAATAAAAGAAGGCCGAAATTAAATATGAACATGCAGAGCTTCGGCCTTTGTGACGGCTGCTGCGCTGCACTTTTGATATATTGCCACACCTTTAATCACTCCGCCACCGCAAAATCCAGCAGCGGATCGCTTTCTGCCTTACCGAGTCTCTGGATTTCTGACTTTGATGTGGCCGAAATTGAAACGAACTCATTTCACATATGAGCCGGCGAACTTAAGCCTTAAGCAGTTGATTTGTGCCGAGATATTCGACGAATTCGCGGTCGAAAATGATAATTTATTTAGAACAGCAGCCCAGGCTGCCTGCCTGAAAGTGTTGCCAAAAAGAGCTTCTGCTTTTGGGTTTACCTTTGCCTCGCACAACAAATGGAACAAATTCATTCGAATTTTGGGTTTAACTTTGTGAGTAAGTTGCCAGTTTTCGGGGCTTTGGCATTCCTTTTCCGGACTCCGAAGCGGTCAGGCAATTAAAACAAATCGTTGGAGGCTGAGAGCTTGGAACTAAATCATTGAGAAGTGAGTGGCACCGTTGGTTTGACGTGGGGCATTCCCTCGATTTGACTTTTGGCCAAAACATCAGGCATCCATTCTAAGCCTTTAAGCATGGCGAAGGGGATCAGCAGAACGAGAGATTATAATTATATGAATATGCATTTGATGAACACCGAAAAGAGTTATTGTTATTTTATTTATTCATACTTAAATTATACGTTTAAAATCTAATTGAATTCATAGATGAACGGAGAATTATTGTACCTAATAAGTTAGATATTTATTCACTTAAAGAGTTTCTTTCTTGTTAGCTTAAATCTTAACTCATGACTCTCCCATTAACTGATCCGAAACAATGGCTAAAATCTGAGCAATTAAATCGATTATTATTACTCGAAAAAGCTACCCAACAAGTTGACCATTAAATTGTCCTTTTTTAACTTTTGGCTAGCGTCAATTATTGCAGCGAACATTGAAGCGCGATTAATGCATTTGACTTGACCATTTAAGCAGTAATTAAATATTGCTTAAAGCCTCTCCGATTGACACTTTGACTGGCCACACATATAGCACACAAAGGCCAAGTCAAAGCCAAATGAATCACGTAAATTGACTGACACTTAAGCCAAATTGGAATAAAACGAGCAGGGAGGCAGAAAACGACAACAAAAGCCTCGAACAACATGACAAAGTTTGATGGAGTGCACTTAAAGTTATGCGAAAACGATTTTCGGGCTTTACCATTCATTATCTTGGGCCCGGCTCTTGGGAGTGTTTATTAAATGTTGCATATGGTGTGTTGCACGAATGGCTTGTTGGCACAGCTGTTGGTGTTATTTTTATCAAAGTCTCTCTCTGTTGATTTAAAGCGTCCTGCGTCCTGCGACCTGTGTCCTGCGGCGACCAGGAGCCAACCGCATAAACGTTGCACAAGCTTACCTTGTGAAAAAGGTTTATAATGCATAAAATATATAATTTGCAAAATTAATTAATTTTTACAACACATTAATTTCACCCGGGCCAACACACAACACACAGTATCACACACTCGGTCGCACACACATGACGACGACGACGACGACGATGGCACTCAGTCAGCCGTGCCACATGCACCGTTGCCCCACTGCCATCACTCCGTGTATACATTCCCCACTCTCACTCCAGGCCATACTCACATATATCCCGTATATAGTATCCCTGATCCCCGATTCCCTGGCCACCAACCAGAGTTGCGGTCGTCTGGCCATTGAGGCAGGAGTAACTGAAAAAGCGCTTCCAGCGCTCATTATGCTGCGCCACTTGTATAATTTTTATTTAATTTATTTAAAGGTAGCTGAAAGAATCGTACAATATGACCGCAAATGGACCAGGGCTGTGAAAGAACCACCGGAACCCCAAAAATATGGCAGATAGGCATTATTCTCCATTGGTTTAAAGGGAATTAATTGTTTGACAGAAAGATCTGAATGATTTTTATTAAGAGAGCTTTATAAAATAAATGTTTATATTTAAAAACTCTTTCTAGTAGGTCTGGTTTTGTGTAAAATTCTCAAGCATCCCTGGAAAACCCACTTTGCTCCCCCTGAAAGTGTGCGTCCCGCCTTTGTTTGAGGTGTGCAACACACAAGTTCATGTAGCACTTCGGTGTGTATGTAGATTCTGCGGAGGAAGCATAACTTTTTGAGGCTCCGATCATTAAGCCGGGACAGGACCCCCGACCGGATCGGCCTCCTCCTCCTCCTACTCCTTCTCCTCCTTTGGCCAGCTGGTCATGTAGGAAATTATGTCTTTTGACACGCAGGTCTCCGGGTCCATAAGAATGGGAATTCTTCCATTCCAGGGGTGGTCCCTCCTCTGGCCGAGAGGCACACTTTATAGAGTTGTGGGCATTCGTCATACATGAGCTCGCATTCGTATTCGTATAGAGCTGTTGTGCGAAACTAAAATGTGCTGCATTCGCATGTTTAATTAATGAAAAGTTTGACAATGCTCGCTCCCCGGATCGGAGCTTCCCTCGCCCTCGTCCCGCTGCCGGAGTCTTTCGGCCCTTCTCCTGCTTGGCGTCTGCGGTGTAAGCGCTTTGATGGAATGCTTGCGCAAAATGCCAGCGGAGGCACGCACATGGCTATAGGTGTAATGGGTCTCCTGCATTATTGAAATCGACACAATTTTACTTTTAAGCAGCATGTGCAGGCTGAGTGACAGAGAGCAGAGTCAACAGAAAGTCCCAGCAGCAACGGCAGCTACACGAGGCCAAAACCAAGGGCTTAATGAACTTAATTACTTACCAATTTAAGTTCTATGTAATCTTAAATATGAATGTTTTTAATAAATAATGGGTATTTTTAATTTTTTTTGGATTAACAAATTTTCTTAGGTCATTTCTATTTTTACCCATTATAATCGAAACATCAGCTTTCGTTGGTAAATTACACTATCGCCTTTCAGCTTTAAAGGCTATTGACCTATACCTAAAGAACATACTGATATAATATATTTATAAATTTCAATCTCATTTCATTTAAAATAATTATTTTTCCAAGTGCATCCCAAGTGCAACAACATATCAACCGCATTGGCAACATGTTGCGTGCATTCTGGCCTGGTGTTGGTAATGTGTGTTCGCCGGCAGACAGACCCGCCATCAAGTTCAAAGTCGAAATGCTTGTAATATGCAAAAATGTTTTAATTAATCACTTTGATGCGCACCGGCCTCCCCCCGTCTACATCTCCATTTCCAGCTCCGTTGCCATCTCTGGCTCCTTCTCCAGCAACAAGCGCAGTGCAGCGAGGCGCAGGCTCGTGACATATTGAGCAAAGATGATGATTTTGCGGAGTCTCCGCTTTTTGCTTCACTTTACAAATGGCATCCATGGTAATTTATGTCTTAATAACATCCATTAATCGATTCAGGAATTTATCAAGCCAAAATGTTTGCATACAATATATCCATATATATTTCTCCTGCAATTGATCAAAACTCGGGGAATATTAATGAATTTTATTACAAGTTAAGTTGAGCTTTAAACAAATTATCGTTCTTTAATATCACTATTGAATATTTATCAATAAAAAAAATTCGATTTTACTGTGTAAATATCGGTTAGCATTTATTACTTATTAATTGTCCCATTCTGTGGCTTTTTCAATCAGAGAATACAAAATAGTACTAAATTCATTGCCATTTTTAACCGGTTCAATTCGATTTTTCGCCATCAATTTTATGCCAATTTTCCTCATAAAAAATATATTGCTTGAAACCTTAATGAAAAACAATATTGGACCATTAGCAACTGACGCTTCCCGCCGCCACCGCCCACTCCTCTCCCGCTGACATTTCGCATAAAGTTAAATATGCAGCTGGGCGCGCCCACAAGTCGGGCTCTGAAGGCTACAACGGGTTTAATTTCATTTAAATCTCGCCCCATAAAAATTGCAAGCCATATAGCCACCAACTGTATAATGCAGCCAGTCGTTGGCTCGGTCACAGCAGTTCAAACTGGGTTAATGACAAGCTTAACGGTCACAGGCGGAAAATTAAACAAAAAATTGCAAGCAAAAAAAAATTATAAAAATAATACAAAAAATGGGAAGGCAAAAATTCCAGCGAAAGTGTGAAAAATGTCAGGTCTCGCACCGGCACCCCAATATGGCCAACACCATGGCGTTGTCCTGGCCGGAAAAGTATGGAAAATATTGAATCCCGCTCGCGGCAGTTTCCCTTTTGGCCATTGTGATTTGGGCCGGATTCGAGGGGATACGGCGTCACCCGAAAATGTAATTTAAGTAGCGCATTTCCACGAACAACAAAGCGCCGAAGCCAAAGCAAAGGGACATTTTTAATCAAAATTCATCGCGGCGGATGTGGGCGTCCCTTTGTCCTGGCGAACGTTAGAAAATGATGCCATGGATTTGCAATATTAAAACACGGCAGCCATATATTTTTGACATCTCAAAGCGTGGTGATAGGAAAATATTTTTATTCTTTTTTCCAAGTAGGGATATTGCATTGCATTTTGTTTTTTGTCAAGAGGAAATATTAATCCAGGGAATAAAACGTCACTTGAAAATAAAGCAAAAATGATTTGAAAATATTTTATAGATTTAAATTTCAACTGAAAAGTTGTGTACAAATTGGCTTGATAAAAGACGTTTATTTTTAACTATAAATCAAACTATTTCAAGTGTAGATTAAATATGGAATAATTTTGATATATAAATTATTAAATTATGCTTGTCTTCCCACTCCCAACACATTTTGAAGCTAATCTGTGAGTAATTTAAAAACTAAACAAGTTCTTTTGAGAATAACAAAGTTCTCAGAAAGACCTTGAGAGACTTCTCAGAGGAACAACAAGGCCTACTATATGGCAAATCGCAACAATAAGAACATAAAATTCCATAAAAATATGCTTGTCTTGAATGGCTTTTGTGTGCGATATTTCTTAATTTTTTCCTCGTCTTCATAATGCGGCTGCCCCGAATGCCACACAGAGAGGCCGCGGACAAAGGTCTGTTTTGATCGTAAAATTGTCTCAAAGCCAAATGCCAATAAATGGAACAAGTCAAACCCTAAGAGGGAACAGCCAAATAACACAAAAAAAAACTCAAACTTCAGCAAGAAAAACATAAATGGAGCGGCATATTTTACCTTTATATAGAATTTTTAGCTGCCTTCGCCTGCAGCCATAAAGCGTAGAAATAAAAGCACTTTAAGTTTGTCATCGCCGCGATCCAAGAGATGTTAAAATCGAACTAAAATTGCGGCACTTAAGCGGGCCTAGAGAAGTCCCGAAGAAATTTACGACCCAAGTGATAATAGCAGGCGCCGCAAGGTGCGCGCCATAACTGGATTCCGATCTCACGGGGCCCCCTCATATGCATTATAATGGTGATAAGGTGACGTGCTGGCAAACTTCCGATTTATCTCAATTGCTGGAAATTGAAACGCCAGCGCATTTAGCATCAATTTAGAACACGAAAACCTGAAAATCGATACATTCTCCAAAGGGTTAACCTGAATCAAAGTGATTCGATGCGAAGAGAATGTCTTCATTTCCAGACAGCCAGCGGGGAATGACGTTGGCTTTCGGCATCATTATGATTATTATAATATATTTTATGTTTTCTCGTTCTGAGCCAGTTAACTCTTTGAAATCGGAGTAGGCTGAATGTGTGTGTAATCAGAGAAGTGGGCAGGTCATTATAATTTCTGGGTGTTTAGACGAAACAAAGCCACAAATCGATGTGTAATTCATGTGAATGTCTAAAGTTACAAATGGCATAATGAAAAATTATGGAATAAATCCCCAAAATGCCAGGGGAAGAGGTTGATGGTTCCCTGCTAAAGCAGCTGTTGCCGCGGAAGTACACGCCCCGCAATAAAATTGTTTCCCCCCCGAGTAACATATCAAATTATTTGCAAAAAAAGGAATATAATCTGTCCAAACACTTCAAAATAATTTGACATCAACTCGCTTGATTCCCACAAAAATCTCTAAGCAAGAGCAGATTTCACAGATATCCCCAGCCAAGGTGAGCCGAAAGATTGTCAAACTAATTTGGCGCAGGTAGTCTGGTTTGTGTGCCTCTCTGCTCGGGATCATTATGAAGATGTTGATGTGGAATGAAAGTATCGCATGACAACAGACCCTGAAAAAGGTTGACAAACGTCTAGGGTTTCAGCAGAGATCTCTCTTGCTTGCTCTCTCTGGAGTCTCCTCTCGAGGTCTAACTTTCAATCTGTGGCTAGAGGGTTTATGAAGCGTATAATTTTCATATGCAACACCTGCTGCTGCGCTGCTGCTGCGGAGAGTCTGGGACTCCGACTCCGATTCCGATTCCTTAATGGCCGCCTCACCGAGATTCTTGCATAAATAAAAACTTTATAATTGCCGACGGACTGTGTGTATTCTGCATTATTATGCCCATGCTGGGGCTTGGCGGCGGGTGCAGCGGGTGTCCTTATAAATTAAGTCGAGCTCCCACGGCCACGGCTTGTACTGTGCATTAAGGACACTTGATAGCTTAATTTATTGCGAGGCCAGGCGAGGCGAGGCGTAGGGTGCAGGACGAGGCAGGACTCTTGCAGGCTGCAGAAAAGGGCAGTGCAAAGATAATTGCATGCAGGCGCAACTGAAGCCGGGGAGACCACCGCCAGGACAGCATGTCCTTGTTGTGCTCAGCACCCTCTACTCGCCATTTTCCCACATGTGTGTATCTTCTGTGTGTGGGAGCGAGTCCTGGGCTGCAGCCACTACCACTGCTGCATAAAACATTTTAAATTGAGCGTTAAAATTAAACGATGCATCGCAAAACTAACAAACGTGGCAAGCAAAAGGGCACCCACCGCCAGCAGGAGCAATCGGAGGGATCCTTGTTTCACTTGTTTATAAGGCCGTTAATCGTATGTGTATATGGCACCATGAGCAGCGCATAAAAGTTCACAATATAAATTCAAAGGTCGAGTGCTTTGTCCTCTCTATTTTTCCATGAAAATTATATGCTCCAGATTTGTTTAGCGTAAGGAATGGCGCTATCATTTGGGTTAATGTACTTTGGAGATATGTTGCAATTGCTGCAAGTTGGTTGCACGCTTTGGTGAAGGGAATTAGGTGATTTTAGAAGAAACTACGTAAAGGAAGCCTTAAAAAATAATAATATAATAAATGAGGCATTAAAGTAATCAATAAAAATGTAATTTAATAGGGAAAGACTAAGGAGAACTTTATAGGACCTTCCAGAAATCATTATTATACATATTTATTTGTTATCAGATTTAAGAATATAAATTTTAATAACTAAACTAGAATGTATATCATGCTTTTAAATATTTTGTAATTACCTAATGAAACACTCAACACATCCCATTCACAGAGTACATCTCTTTATCCTTGGTCTTGTTCACAGGTACTCCCCATCATATAATCTTATTTAATTATTATTTTAAACTAGAAAGCAACTTCCCCTCTCTCTGATTCTTACTGCCAAACACTTTCACTTTTAGATTTAATTAAAAACTGGGTCGAGCAAATTTCGTGCAGAGTTTTTTTTTGTGGAGTCTTTCATAAATGCTCAATGGCTGGCCGAGCCTGAATAAAAATCAACAAATCGAGGTCGGAGCCAGAGTCAGAGCCTACAGTTAGTTAGTTGGCCAGTCAGTCAGCCACTCAGCAAGTCAGTCACTCATCCAGCTACGTCAGCAGTGCAAACAGTCTGATAGATATGTCTAAACAAAAGGGTGCCCGGGTTGACTCGGTTTAAGTCCCGAAAAAAAAAACAATATAGTGAAATGGAAATGCCGCTGTTATTGTTGTTATTTTGCCATTTCTGCTGTTTTCTGGCCCAATCAAAAACAAGTCAACGAGTAACGTGCAGCGCGCAAACGAGGCGACCCACTTGGCCCGGCCGGCAGGTTCGGTTTGCATTTTGGCCAGGCTTGCGTTCAGTTTTGGGGTTTTGGGTTTTGGCCCGCTTGCAAATTGACAATTTAGCCTTTCACCTGTCTAAACGAATCTATCGCACATCAAAATAAATATTAAAAACCAGCTAACAATGGCTGGGCAGGCAGCAGGTAACAAACACAGAGAGAAAAATATATTTACAATATATAAATTGTCTATTTATTTAAGGATATTTCTTTTTAGGACACACAAAAGTAGAAGTTAGCCAGAAATATGCTGGGTTAAACTATTTTAACCAATAACAAATAAAAGATACATTTTTTTCTCTGCAAAGGTATTCAGGCAAGGCTAGACAAGGTTGTTGGATGTCAGTCGGACAGACAGACAGACAGACATTCAGGCAGCCAAGTAGCGCAACGTCACTCAAATGCTCGCTCCGGCTGGGTTTCGTCGGATTCGTTGATCAAATTTTGAAATTTGAGGCCGCCGCACTGCTGCACTCGAGAGTCAAGGCGAAGCCGTGGCCATACTTTTATTGACATTTCGGCGCGTTATCGCCGCGCCGCTCAACAAAAGGAGTCAAGTCAGTTTGAGAGGCTGCCATATAGCCATGGCCGTAGCCACATCTAGCCCATCCAGTCAGTCAGGCAGGCAGTCAGGCACTCGGACAGCCCCTAATCAACTCAACTGGCCGGACTTGGAACGGAGAGGTTGGAAGGGGCCACATAAAAACTATGCAGTTAGGTGAGCACAGAAAGGAAAACAGGCGAACCGAGGGAGATTTATATAGCTGGGCGACTGAGCAATACCCTAAGTTGGAGTATCAGGAATATAAGATTGTGTGTGGTATTTCCTTAAGAAGTTACTGAAAGATGCGTTTATGACGTTAAGGGAATCTATTATATTATTATCAGTTTTTCAGGGACCATAAAAGACCTTAAATCTTAAAATAAAGTCCTGGAGATTATCAAAAACCTTAAAGTGAATAAGAAGGAAAGGGTCTCTGAAGGTTTGTAAATATGGAACTACAAGCATATATACTTTTTGTAGTTTAATAAGAAAGAATGATGTACAAAAGCTTATATTAAATATTTTGTATATTAAAAATATATCAAATATTTCCTTATATTTATTGACTTCCCTCTGCAAAATTGGTAGATCGTTTTTGGCCGTTTGAAGAGGGAAACCATCCAACTGAGTGAGAGCAAAAAGCGGCAAACGGTTCAGCAACAGAAACTGCAACTGCACCGCACATTATAATTTCCATTAGGAGGCAGCACCACCAGCAGCAGCAGCAGCGATTGCAACAAGTCGCCAGTCTCCAAAGTTGCAAGTTGCTAGTACCAAGTAGCAAGTCCAAGTCCAAAGTGGCGATGCCATGACGACTTGCTGACTGCGGCGATGGCGTAAACAGAGAACTGTCATTATGACAGTTGATTCTTTGTTGCTGCTCCAAGTACTGTTGGTGTTGCTGCTGCCGCTGCGGCTGTTGCAAGTGCTGCTGCTGGTGGTTCTGCCCATTTAAAATTATGGCCACCGACTTGAGTTTTGCCGCTACAGTTGCAGTTGGAAGAACTGGCAGCCAGGCAGAGATATATAATTTTATACTTTCGCATAATGTTTTGCATTAAAATTATAATAAGTTTCAACTTTTGCCTTGCCGTTGCCATTCCCGTTGCCGTTGCTCCATTGAATGCATACAGCTTTCAGTTTTCCATTTTCAGTTTTTTTTTCGTCAGAGACTCGAGAGTCGTCGTCGCGTTCTTTGGGTCAATATCATGGCGTTATCTCGACTGCTTGCAGCGGAAAGTGGAGCAAGTCCAGACCGCAGTGTGACTCTGGCGGACGGAGACGGACAGGCTGTCATTTATTTAATGTTGGAATGTGTTTGTGAGGGGGAAATACAGCCATTGCAGGGCATTCATAATAGGTTTTTTAATGGCACTTCCAATAGCTAAAAGGGTCGTTTCGGGGGTAGAATGATTCTCCCTGGGAGTTGCTGTCTATTAACGATATGGACGAAAGTTTTAAATGTGAGCAGTCCTAATGAGTCTGCAGTTGGTTAAGCTCTGCCAGGGTGAAAGGAAAATATATATAAGGCAGGAACTATATAGACAGAGGAGAAGCAGAAAATCAAATGCTTTTGAAGCATAAAGAAACTTAAAACATATTGTAAAATATACTTTTCTTTACAACTTTCCTTTTCTCAACTCCGAAATGAATTTAAACTTATAATTTCCCGTTAGTTTTGCACATTTTTCAATTATTTTCTTAACACCTTTTGCCCCAGCCTATCAATAACAAATTGTCTAATAATCTCTACTGGCCCGCCCCAAGCGCCTTAAGAATGATTAACACCAAACTTTAACTCTCTTTCTCCCACAAAGTTTATTTTCCATACCAGAGGCCGGAGGGAGGCAGTTACAAAATACCCAAAACATCAATTTATTCTCATTAAAAGATATGAAGGTGTTTGCCTCTGTCGCCTTGACAGCAGCCCCCAACAAGCTGGGCCCAAAAGAAAAACTTTCTGTGGAAAATCGCAACAAAGGCATGCAATTTACAAACTGTTGCTGCCGGGATGCAATGTTGGTGTTGTTGATGCTGCTGCCGCCGTGGCAGGAACTTGAGAAAACAGCTGCTATAGAATTAATGCAACAAATAGACCACAAGTCCCCGGGCGGTTAAACTTGTGAAAGCCAAGGGGGTTAAGCCAGTGGAGCCAAAGGTAATAAACTTTAATTGAATTTTCATTCTACGCAATTTTTCTAGGACCGTTTTGTACTGGCCCTTTCAGGAAACATCTCTCTCGCCAGCGAAGGCTTTGCTGCGCTAATGAAAAATGCATTTCAATATTCAATTACGGTTCCACAAACAAACCTGAAGTTGCCGAGGTGAGATTGAAAATTGTTAGGTTAGGATTTAGTCAACATATATTTACTTAAGGTTATAATGATTACAGGATCCTATAAAATAATTTTACACATTTCTATCAGTAGATCAACAATATGGTAAAGCTTCAATTAGACTTTTGATGGGTTTTATAATTTTAGTTAGAAGTTATTCATGATTAATGAGCATAAAATTAAAATATGCAAGTAAATAAAAGTATTTAAACTCTTTCTTTACCATTAAATATATATTTTTAGTCGCCACCAACTCCAGGAATACACCTCTCCCGGCTAGACCTTGCAAGGAGCTGGGCCTGACATCCTCCAGCCTCTGGAGCCTCCTCTGTACCTCGCCGGTACAAAGAGCAGCGCGCAATTTGTGTTGCCTTTGTAATGCAAATTCAAGTGGGAGTCAAGTCGCGCCGCTGAGTGCTGCCTGCCACGCCCACCAAGGCAGCAGGCATTTGCCACTTGCGCCCCCAACAGCAGTGGCAACAACAGCAATCGCATTGGCATTCATCAACAGCTTGGAAAACACACGTTGCAGGGCCGCATGTTGCATATAAATGTTGCCCTGCCACATATGGCTGCTGCTGCTGTGTTGCACACACAGGCAAATCGAATCACAGGCTGCTCATCATCAACGTCATCTGCATCAGCAACATCATAAGCAGGCAGCCACTCATATGGGGCTCTGCATCCGACTACGGGTCTGGGTCTCCCCCGGTGGTGTCAAGTGCAGCATCTAATAAATCATCTTTGTCGGCGGTTTGTTTGCATTTATTTATATAAGTAAGCATCGTCGAAGCACCGTCCGTCGTGGGCCGAGACCAAATTGGTCTCATTAATGGCCAGGCGATGGTTTCACCAAAACTATTCCATCCTCAACGCTTTCTGTCCGCTAAACGCATTATCCGCCACAGACATTCGCCCGGTGCCGCTCATTAATCAATTTTCAAAAAACGATATCTATCAAATTTATAAGCAGTTCGATTAATGTTAAACATCATCAAAAGTCACACTAGCCAAGCGTATTTTGGCATGCGCCGTCTCTGGAGATTTACATAAAATTGTATTTTAAATATCTGGTAGATTGATTGCGGGTCCCAGACCCAGGAACGCCCCAAGTAAAACTCGGCGCCTATCGAGCCCCCAGTGAAAAGTTGGTTTTTATTTATAGAGATTGTTTTTCGGGGAGGTAAAGAAGATATTATAAACTTGATGCTATTATATTTTAATACATTTTTATTTAGTTTTAGTTTACATAGTTTGCTTAGCTGTTTTGAAAAAAAATGAATTTTGGATTAAGTTAAGATCTTTAAAAAAATAAATGTGAAATCAGGGATATATATTCTAAAATATTCATTTCATACATATTTACATAATTCAAGGAGCGCCTTAAAATCCTTTGAAACGTTATATCCCACAGCTTAGCAAAGTAAATTATACTTTGAAGCCAGACCGGAAAAATAGTTTATGCTTTTCTTTTTTTCGTCAACTTTTTTCAAACTATTTACTCGCCTTTGGAACATTTGATCCCATTCGGTAGTTTCCCCTAATTTTCCGCCTCCCCCATCCACATCCTCGTAATGTTAATTTGGCGTCGCCTGGTCTAAGCGCTTCCTGCACCTTTGACATTTTCAATTTTCCGACCTCGGCACTTTAAAGTGAATGCGCCGCGCCGACCTTAGTGATTTGGAAAGGGGGAGGAGCGGTGGAGCTGAGCTGGGCTAATGCCGAGGTGCTACGGTGGGTATAAAGCTAAAAGCCGCAACACTATTCCCCACACATTGACAATAAAAAATCTTTATTTAAAACATCTCACGGCTGCGGCAATAAAACACCGAAAAAGTGTTAGGTTCAACCCGAAAACCGCAACATGTTTGGAGCATTTACACGTGCGGCAAACAGAGCGGCCCAAGGGGGATGGCCGGACAGGAAGCTCAAGTATGTGAGTAGTGTAACATGGCAGGACACTGGGAAAAAATATAAAGAGAGAAGAGGAGAATTTATAAAAATTTGTAAATAAATATATTAAATAAATAGAAGATTATTTTGTCTATTGCTAGAAGAGGATACATATTTTTTTAAGGGTTATATGAACCCCTCAAAGCAATTTAAAATCTAATCCTAAAATCTCTGAAGAAAATGTTATAAATATTTTTAAACAATGGAAATTGTTTTTCATGCTTCTTAACTATTTTATTTAATAGTTTTCTTAAAATTAAAGGATTTAGATTAGTTTTATCCTTTAGTTAAAATGTACTTTATTCAAAACAAAGTAATTGGAAAAATATAAATATTAGGCTTAGGGAAAGCTAACTTCTTGATGTATAAAAATAAAAATAAAACTACACTTAAAATTGCTTTCCAAATAAACCATTTTTTTCCAGTGCAAGGGACGAGGGCTATGTGGCACTGACGTTGGCAACGTTGTTGCCTTGCCGCTGCTGCCATTTGAGTTCGAAACTGTCTCAACTATAAAGGAAATCAATTACTTTCGCTCCGCACACTGGCTGAACGAACCTCGGACTCCGGGGTGGACAGTCGGGGGCCCGGCCAAATGCACTCACACTTCCGCCCGGCAATGGCGTTTAGATGGGGATATATAGTGCTCCGTTCGATGCCATGGCCCTGGGTTTCCTTTTTTTATTCTATTTTTTTGTAGGTTTTATTGGGTGGGGTTTGGGTTTCGAGTCCACCACTGCTGCTCGTCTTTCGGCCCGGCTGCAGAGTCACGTGCTTTTGAGAACGCGCTACAAATTTGTTACAACAAATGCGTGGGTGCAATTCGAAATGCGCTGCCTGCACGAATCGAGGGTGGCTTTAAGAGTTCAGTTGTATAAAAAAATATTCAAGAAATTAAGAAAAACATAAGACGCAGGAAAAATGACCCCAACAATACTCAAACCTTGCCACAAAATGTTCAATAAATCAAAGAACCGAAACCTTGTTATAGGAAATATTATTATTAATTTAAGCTCTATTTCTGTCCTTCATTTTTCTGAAATATATTTCCTAAAATTTGTTAAATATTTTATTTAAACTTCAGCCCACCATCGTTTATTTTTCGAGACACCCCCTTTGAGTCTCTCTCGCTTTGAACTTTGCACGAAATGGACCCGAAGCGGGCCATGTGAGTTTTAGTGTGCGGCTTCTCCAATGGCACTTTGAATATAGTTACGCTCCATTTGGGTTCGTTGACTTGCCCCCGGGCGTGTCTGCTGTCCGAGATCCGAGCACCCAGATCCCCACAGATCCCAGATCCCAAGCGGCTAGTGCCAAGTGCCAAGTCAAGAGAAGTACCTAAGCCATGGCCAAGCGGACGAGACGTCGAACCTTCGACGGACACTTTGAAGTGCAGCTCACTTTATCGGAGTTATTTTCGTTCGCGCTTTTGAGTCGCCCAAAGGCCGCGGCCGATAAGATGCGTTAAGTAATTATAAATGTTTAGCGGCCAAATGCGAAAACGCAACATTTGCTATCTGGCATCTTAATGCAAATATTTGACGCGCATACGTGCCGGGCTCTCCATCACCTCCAGATGCCGTTTGGCCTGACTTTGACTCCTCCTCCAGAACAGAGACTTGGCTGGGATTATCTAATCATGGTAGGTAAGATGCCAACTCTCTGTGCTGCCAACTTGCCAGCTAACCGGGCTGAAAACGCAATCCACTTGCCACTGGCAACTGCTAACTGGTGACTTGTAAAAGCACAGAGAAATATATTTAAATTATTTGTTGGCGTTTTCTTTATTACATAAAAATGATGAATAGATAGAAATAGATAAAATAATATATAGAGGAAATCCTAAACAAGCGACTCATATTCATACTTAATATTCTTTCTGTCTTGAAGCATATTTTGTTTATTAAATAATTTTTAAACTGTCTTACCTTTTCTTACCGTGTTTTGTCGGTGGCACATTAAGCCGGAAAAGGTGTCGGTGGCAAGAACCCAATGCCATCAACGCCACTTACACCACACACACACACACACTCAAGCACACTCAAACAGCGCCAAAGGAAGCCCCAAGGGAGCCTCCAACCCAAAAGAAACAACAACAAGACGAACAGAGAGCGACGTCAACGACGACCATTATCAACGAGGCGCAACTAAAATATTTTAATTAACGCAATATTTGCACAAAATAACCAACATTACAAGTTCAAGGCGCTAGATAAGCGAACGTATCGCACAAAGTACTGGGCGGATCGCGAATATGGAGAGAGTATGGGGTATGCGCCAGTCTAGGGAAAGAGGGGATACTGCTGATACAACCCAGTGAGCATATAAGAGAATTATTTAATATAGTAGATATATAAGATGAAATAAATTTAATATATATTTAAGAATTGTTATAAAATATGAGTATATATATTAAATTTCAAACTGAGAGTCTCATCAAAGGTTATGATCTTTTCCAGATAAAATTGATGGTAATTGTGTGTGATTTTGTGGTAAAATGTAATATTTTATTGAATATTTGATGAATTTCCAGACAAATACAAAAGTCTTAACAAATTTAGTTGGAATTTTGTTTTTTAAAATAATAAAACCCACCTTTTAATTCCCATTTCCAAACCTACAAAGTTGTCTAGTCTCGGCTCAAAGCTTACTGGGTTACCTCACTTCTTTGTCGCTAAAGTGTATGTGTTTCTGGCTGACACACGCGGACTGTTGCTGCACTTGACTTGCCACAACACGCAATGGCCCAGAGCAGTGCAGACCGGGCCAAGACCCCTCCAAGAGCGGACGCATAGTGGCCTCCAGAAAGCGGTAGCCACGCAGGCGTACACCACTCAACGCCTCTCGCAGCTGTGCGTGTGTGCCGCAGCAGAGTGTAGATTGTGTGTGTGTGTGCGCCCATCTAAGATAGACATGCAGATATCATTGTGGCAAGTACTTGCTGGACACTAGCGGAGTACATACATAAGTACGAGTCGAGTTCGTCGCAGTGCCAAGTCCCAGGCCAAGGCCCAGTCCCAGTCCCCGACCAGGCCAGGACTGAGGACTGGCCTCAGCGACTATCGCACTGCAATCAGCGCATGCGTTTACAACGTCCGATCAACTGGCCATCGTCCCTTTCACAGTAGCCATCGCCACCGCCATCGCTCCATGGACTGGTCTCTTCAAGGGAGTTGTCGATGTGGCTTTTTCTGGGGGACAGAAATTAATTTTTAAGGTACTTTGCCTTGTCTTTTTAAGCTTTAAAAATGCTTAAATTAATGTTAAAAATATTTAAAGAACTGGTAATATAATAATATATATTATAAAGTTAAATAGGGATTTCTGGCAAGCTCAAAAATATTTATAATAAATATGTTCTTACCTCTTTATGGCTTACCAATTTTTCTGATAAGCTTCATGGCATCTCTGACACTCCGGGGTCGCCGTCTAGAACTGGGAGCTAGAAGCTGAGGGGTTAGGGAACTGAGAGCTCTGGTTCGGCAGTTTGGGGACTTGGACTCCTCATCAGCGCGATGCGACGGTCGCGCTCGCACGCTTATCGCATTTTAGTAGTGCAGCGATTTATCAAAGTTAACATAGACTTTTAGCGTTGCGCACCGCGACGTCCCAGAACGAGAACGGGAACTGGGATCCCTCTCAAACCAGATACCAGAGGGAACCAGAGCCAAAGCTGGCGGCGGGAGCAACCTTCTCGATGTCCATTCGCCTCGAGGGCCGCTGGTGGCTGGCTGGCTGGCACTTGGCGCTTTTGGCGGCGCTGCAACCTCAACAACGCATTGCGTTATAAATCATTTTTATTTGTTTGCTTTTTTAAGCAGCGCACAAAAGGGTTGGCTGGCTGGAGAGCAGAGTGGAGCGGATAGGAGCGGAGCTCTAATGTTTTTGGGCTGAGCTCTCCGCCAGCACTCCGGCGATTCCCATACGTGGTTATCTGGGCGCAAAATCTAAGCCAGCAAATGCACATTAATGATGCATCTAAAGCCGGCTAGTTAGGCTAATGCACACGGCATCTGCTGCTGCTGCTGCTGCTGCTGCTGGTGGTGCTGCTGCTGCTCCGTAGATTATACAGTCAGATGGCCAGATATGCGGAATGCTGAATTAAATACCCAGTCGAGGAATGCGCCACACCTTTGCCTCCTCCGAAAGAGTGAAACTCGTCTTTGCGGATCTTTAAAATCCACTTACTCTCACTGAGGCTATAGTATCTTCTAATTTCGTTTCAAACTTCCTAGACAAGTTCAGCCAGTGACCTTGAGTGAAAACTTTTCCAAAAGACAAAGAAGAACCCCTTGAAAAAGTTAACTTCCGCGGTGCACACGCACAAAAGCAGCAGTAAAACGGCGTAGTTCGTAGGACAACTTAATTACAGGAGAGGACCGAGACCCCAGATCCGAGACCCGAGACTGAAACCCAATTGGCACGCCGGATAGCTGGCGGATAGCTGGGATGTCTGCGCGGGGCCGTGGTGCCGAAAATATCACTTAATTAACATTTTCGCCTGCACCTCGCATCGAAGTCGCGTCGCGTCGCACGGTGGCGTAATTAACGCGTCCACTTAATGCAAACGCCATTGAATAAACGAGTAATTGGACGACATGTTCCTGTTCCTCCGATGTGGCCCAAAAAGCGAAAGACCAGCACAAAGCGGGCGGCGGAACAGGCCGAAGCTTCGGAGGTAACAGCTCCCAGTGCCAAGCGCCAAGCGCCTGCTCCTCCTGCTGCACTCAAAAAAAGCTTAAGGATTTTGTGATTGATATAGGAAATTAGAGAAGACAAGATATATATAAAAAGTTTAATTACTTAAGGAATTTGTAATAAAATAAAACAAAACTTACCTTTACATAAAAAGTAACAAATAAATTTTCAACCCTTGACTTGGCTTAGAAAGTCTTTATAATTAATTAACAATTTCAAAGTATCAAATTTTTTAGTTTATATTTTTATTTGTGAACATATTTTATTTATTTAACAAAAATACATTATTTTGCTTAGTGTCTTGCTGATTTTTTTGCCTTTGGGGCAAGAGGCCTTGGCTATGCAAATCATTTGGCGCTGGCCCGGCTCCCTTGCTGGCCACTTGCTGGGTGGCCGTGCGACAAAAATTAAAACCAAACAACGATTTCCAATCAAAGCAACAACCTGGCCAGGCCTGACCAGGCTCAGGCTCAGGCCGAGGCTGTGACTGGACTTTGTTGCCTTTCGCGATTCGCGCCCCGTAATTATGCGACAAATGCGTGAGGCAGTCGCTGCGGCTGCTGGCGTTCCAAGTTTATAACGTAATTTAATTAATTTATGCACTCGCATTATTCAATGAAGCGCGCCACCTGCATGCGTAATTATCGCCCAGGCTGTGGGCACTGCTGCCCAGGATCGCTTGCCTTGGTGGCTTTCGATTCGATCCTCTCGGCGTCGCGATGACTGCCGCGGAGGCGCCTCTTTGCATGCCAAAAGGTTGACAGTTACGGTTGCTCAAGGGTCTGGGGGGTTTATAGGGCCCATAATAAGTTTTACTGCCTTAAAGATATTCAAAAGCTTTTATGATAAAGGTGCCTTAATGGTTCATAAATATCAAAATAAGCGCGCTCGTTCGCAAGAAGAATTGAAGTTTTTACTTGGGCTAATCCCTAGAGGTGTAGTTTTAGTAACTGGAAATTTATTAGGAAGTCTATAACTGGGTTGTAAAATAATAATAACATATAGCAAGGTATCTTTAGATAACTAAAACGAATACTTAAAGATGCATATTCATTTTTGCAAATTTATGTTGTAAGAAGTTTTGAAGCAAACGGATTTCACTATGTAGATATTTTCAAAACCCCATCAGCACTTTGATTGTAAGCAATTTTATTAAACATTTACTAAATAACACTTTCTCATAACCCATCTGTAAAAAATAACTTGCTAATTTGTTAAAAACTGACAAAAATGATTGGCAATCTTTTCTCCTCTTCGATTATTCATGTCATCTCAATCAAGCTAAACCCAGCGTGGCAAAGTATCCTACTATATATTTATCGCTAAATCAAAACAATGCCCACAGATCGCACAATTCACTCATTGTGCTTGTTTCTGTATCTTTTCCACAGACGGGACAGATGCAGAGACACCCAAGGGGCGTGTCGGCTGGCCGGACATGTGCGCGCAATTAGACATGCCTGGCACTGTGTGTAAGCCTAAGTATCTGAGAGATACGCGCTGGCAGAATGGGCTCCAGGTCGGTCGGGAGGGGGATCTGGGCTGAGGCTGAGGCTGAGGCTCAGACTCAGGCACCAAATCACAAAATCATAATCCGCCACAAGCCGTTTGTACAATTGAACGCACTGTCGTTGCTGTATTTTATAGATACCCAGAAGCTTATGGGGAAGAAAGGGTATATAGGAAATTTAAAAGGGGATATGAATAGTTATGGGATTTATTTGAAGATTAAATAATATAAATATATTAATATAATAAAAGAAATTTTATAAATATTTAGAAAATAATATTGCAAATCTATTTAGAAATGTCTGAACAAGGCAACTAACTTGTTCTAGTCTTGGCTTTAAGATACAAGTAGCCTCTTATGACTTAATACCTTTAAAATGTAATTCAGTTTTGGTTAATTTCTTAACTAAGACTATTAATAGTAGCTCCTCTAACGGGTGTCCCATAGTCGTGGCTTTTGACCACTTGATTTTTCTTTCTAGTTTGTTTTCTGAAATCGCTGCCCCAAGTTGGGCATCGGCCTCTCAAGTTGATTGAATGACTTGTGCGTAGCGGCGAGTGTGTGTGTCTCCCAGTTGCTGTCTCTGACAGCTGGACAGTCGGATAGTTGTAGTAGTTGGAGCCCGGCCTTTGCTTTTGTTTATGTGAAGTATCTGCAGTTGACGTGGTTGTTGCCGTTGCCGTTGCTGTTGCTGTTGCTGCCGTTGTCGCGTGTGACATGACACAAAGTGGACAGTTTTGATTACTGCTGAAATCGAAAGGGAAATTGTCGAGTCGCAGTCAAAAGCTGCAGCTCCGGATGCGAGTGTGTCTGCGTGTGTGTGTCTTTGGGTCAGATGGATGGATTGTAGGCCCCCAAATCCCGTGTGCACCGCTCCTGGCCCAAATTGGATTTCGGTTACGGGTGCAGTCGGTCGCTTTTCAGAGGGCCTGTCTCCGGGCTTAATCCCCCCCTCAACTGCGGGACAGGTTCTTCGCGTCCAAAGCCAGTTAGGGGATTTTCTTGTCCGGTTGAGGGAGAGATAGGGTGGGAATGTTGAGTGAATTTAAGGGTAACTGAAAAGTGGAATGTCAGAGGGACTGCACCCATTAACCTGGAAAAACTTCAAACTTTATATCAGTCGATAACAATGGTTAAAAGTACTTTGAAAAAAAAAGAAATGACACATTTTGTTAAGACGAGAGATAACAACCATCACAAAGTGTGGCAAGATTAAGGGAATTTATTTAAACTGAAAATTTAGTAGAAAATTATTATTTATCCCCCTCAAAAAACTAGTCCTAATGCCAAACTTCTCTTAATTAAAATTCACTCATATTATTCCATGCCGACATGTCAAAAGATATGACAATCCAGTCTGGGCTTATTAAGCCTCTTTAGCCATAATGAATGGCATAACCGTTCCAGTTAATCACGATATCTTCCTGGCGACGCTTTTCAGGAATACAGCACAAGGAGAATCATTAGATTTCTAATGTTTCCTGCTTCCCGCTTATCTGGAACAAGTCGGGCCCACTCCCAATCGCTTTGTCTTTAATTCAGACCTTGATTTATGATCATTACCATGGCCATGCTCGTCCTCGTTGCCACGAATCAGAGCTAGAGCCAGAGCCAGCTTCGGGGCATCTATTTAGATGTGCAGTTCGGCATCCATTACTCATAAGCCGGCACTGCCAACGAAAATCAATTAGTGCAACCCACCCAGGCCAAAGTCTTCGAAGGAGTCACCATCATCATCGTCATCCTCATCGTCGTCTTGGGAATCCAGGCTGGGATTGGGACCGGGATCCCGGAGTCAGAACAAAGTCATCGCTGCAGTCAGCGGGTTGATGAATTGGTTTTAAATCAAAGATAATGCAATAGCGAACGTCACAGTCATAGATACTCGCTTAAAGTCGCGTCGCGGACCTGTGTCGCGGCCAAGTTATAAATTCAAATCTCACAACCACGCAAAAATGGAATTCATTCAGCCGGGGAGAGCATCGTCGGACCATGTGGGCTGGGTTTTGGTTTGGGGTTTTTGGCCATGGTCCCAGAGCCAAAGCCAGAGCATGAGCCTGAGATAGAGCCTCCGCCACAGCCCGCTCCCGACACGAGCTGCCTGTTGTTATCGACATGAGCAACATGTTGCTAGTTGCCGGTTCCAAGTTGCCATTTCCACAGGAAGAAATTACAGATTGCAGAAGTTAAAGATACTAACTAAAGGCTAAAGGTATACAGAACTTATGTTTGTTCTATATAATTGTTAGATTATTCTATTTATAATTATTTATATTAAAACCACTGTTGCTAATTTTCCTCTGTGCACTAGTTGATGGTTGTTTGCTTGCGCTTCAGTTGCACATGTTCCTTCCTTAAAAACACGAAACAAAAATATCAATTATGAAGCGAAAGTCGCCAGACAACGACCATGATTATGATGATGATGATGATGATGATTATGATGGGGATGCGGATGAGGCTATATGGCTATGGCATTGGCAGAGACTGGCCTCGTATCATATTAGTCGGACAAGAAATGCAATGCGGTAGTTGCGGGGAGCTGGGCTGCAACACATGTTGCTACCGTGTTGCAAGTATGACATTTGTTTTAGCCGCTTATCGCGATGCAAGAGCCAAGCCAAGGCCTCGCCCAATGCCAGGCGATTGCTATTCTGGCTTCGACTTTGGTTCCTTCATTGATTATGCGCTAAATTCCAATTGCAGCTCATTTATTACGATCCCACACAGGAAAAAATAAGAAACTTTACTTTCGAGAGGATTAAATTTAAAGTTTGTCAAATTAAATTGTCTTTAAATTACCATTCTGTGAAGACCTTGCCACAGTTCATCTCTCCATCTGCCTGTCCTGATGATGAAGGCATCTCTAATTTGTTGGCTTTGCCATGTAATTGATGCATTGAGGTTATGACATAGTTTGTGATAATGCGCTGCGGCTTCCATTCCATAATAACCAATGCTGCGAGCAATGTGCAGCAAGCGATTTGCTGCACTGTTCTGTGTACATGGTCACGAGGCGTTTGATTTGGGGCTGCCACGCCCCCCATGGAAGGCCCCTTAGTAGTAGGCCGCCCAGTGAAGCCCTGGCTCATCCGTCAGCCGCACGCAATTGTTGGATTGTTTGGGTTTCGGTCCTTGGTCCTGGCGCACACAAACAACATATGCCAATAATAGCAGTTGCTTTAGGCCCGCTTGACAACTTGATAACTGTGTTAGAGGGCCAACATGGAATGTGTTGGAGCCCGGCCCGGCATCCTGAATGGCAATTTCCCATGCGGTTTTGCGTAGCCGGACACGCAACAACACTGTGGAAACTAAAAATAATCCCAATGTGTTAGTTCCGACCGCGGGGACCTGATGAAAGGGCTGTCAGTGGGGGGGAAATATTAATCCGAACACCGACATTGAAGCCAGCGCAATAAGTGAGTCTCTTTCCAGCAGCAATTACTGGCCAAGTTAAAAAGATAATGGGTTAATTGGAACCAGGTTTTGGATGGGTTATTCACATAATTTATTTGTTGTCTATGTATAGTTTATTGTGTGTTTTCCCCTTTTATTTAATAGTTTATAATTTATTCCTTAATAATCTCCCTCTTTAAAATTTGTTCTTTACTTTTCCTTATATTTAATCTAGGCTATTTCTATTACCCATAAAATCTTATGATTTTAGTCAGTTTATGAGTTTATTGGCTTCTTAGATTAAATACTTTGGCGGACCTTTAAAAACGTTTCCTATATTTTTTCTAGCACATTCATCCATGCAATAATTGTAATGGCATTTGCATAGCCAGCAAATTGATGATCATATTTTTTAATGGCATTTTCGATAAATTAAATGTGATTTTTATGTGCGCTCTTGGAGTGCTGTCCTCTGTCCAGGGCACTTTCAATTTGTGAAGCAGCCAACCTTTGTGGCATCATAAAAAATCAAAACAGACAAATCTTTATCAGTAAATGCATCTCCAAAGAAGCAGGAGGAGGACCAACCAACCAACCAACCACCGATGGCATTTTCAGGGCCCAAAGCTAGTTTCTTCGGGGTTCTTTGACTCTCTTTTTATTAAAAAATAAAGAACATGCATTCTGAATGCAGGTATACACCAAAGTGTGGGCCAAGAAAAGGGAGTGCATGCCAGCTACTGTTATCTAGTTTTGATTTGATTTTTTCCCTCGTTCCCCACAAAGCTTAGGGAATTTTTTAATATGCATAAATAGCTCGTAAATATGCAACATTTGCCCGAACCGAGAGCTGAGCTAGCTGAGCTGAGCTGAGACGGAGCGACTTCCCAACTATGTGAATAGCCGGGAATCTTCTCAAACGAATCAAGAAGATGAAGAGGGCCACGGAGAGAAACAAATTTTCATTCAAATTCGTCCGAGGCACACATATTTCAGGCCATTTTCAATTTATTTAATTCGTTTGGATGTCAATGGAGATGCGACAGCAGATAAGGCGACATCTCTGCCCAATCGGAGTTCTGCCGTCTATCGGTCTCTCTTAATATATTCTAATTTTTTAATTAATTGCTAATGGTTAGGCACATCGACAACGTAGCCCCAATCGCTGCTAATGGCCGAGACTGTCTGTTGGCCGGCAGACTCTTAACGGTTGGCTTATCGCCGATGATTTCTGGGTAGTAAGGGGGAAGCCTTCTCAAGACGCGTCTTAGTTACACCTTAAAAAATACATATTATATTGTATTTATTATAATAAAATATAGTTGGTAACCAAGACTTAAACTTCAAGATCTATAAAAGAATATTTTCAAGCTTTATCTCTGAATGTAAAGATAAAGGAAACCTTTATTGTTGATACTTAAATTTTAAACCTTCTTTAAGATGAATTTTTCCAAAAAATATATATTTTTTTCTTTAGTGCAGCTGGCAGTCTGCAAGATTCTCTCTTTAATTAGGGCTGCCTTCAACTTTATGGCCCACAAATCGCGGCGAGTGAATCAGCTGCCGGTTTCCATAAGCCATAAAGCATAACCATTCAATTTGTTCGGCCCGTGATTTTGGCAATACGCGAACCTTAAAACGCGGCCCATCCGATGGGTTTATCTCGCTCTTCAAATCGCAAATGTTACGTTTTGGAGGGAGTGAGCACTGCCTTCTCCTTTGCACTTTCTTTTCAGAAGGAGCCAAGGAGCCGAGCAGCCTAAAGAGCCCGAAGAATTGAGCCGGAGAACCAACCAGAGAACATCATGTAAATCGCCCAGATATCGAACTTGTTAACAAGTACTTAAGGGCTCTTTATAATTATGGACGACGGCCCGGTGCCGTTGCCTGCTTTTGCCAAAAGGTGTATGCCATAATGAGATTGTGATTTCTTTTTCGTGTGGCACAAAAGCCGGCTACCAACAAATTACGCGGCATGCAAAGAATTTCGCGGCCATTTCAGCTGTAATTTCGCAGAACTCTTCCCCATATTCCCTTGCCGGCTTTTGTTGTTGTTGTTACTCTGCCTTATGGCTCTCTGTAATTTGGCTTTGACTTTGGCGGAAGGAGGCGGGGGCTGGACCAGGGAATCTGTTGCATATCGGTAGCTGTCATCATTTGGGCTTCGTTCGAGTGGGTCTCGCATTGAGGTCAATGCGGGTCTAAAATTAAGCCCTCGCTTATGCTCTGGATCAGTGTGCAGATTGATGTGAATATCGTCTGGAATTTCAAGCCCCCAAACGATGGATTTCCGATGGCCTCAATGGGTTACACAAGATAAACGTTACAAATATTTAAAATAATTTTATATATTAAGTTACAGGAGGTATCAAATATTCATGGGGGACATGGATAAGCATTCATCAAATGCTTTGAGACTCACATCCTTAGTTACTCTCTCCATTGAAATGTCTCCTCTATAGCAGACAGTCCAAAGAAAAGTCTACCCACATCCGTGTACTTATTTATGTAAAAGCCTTTTGCTTTTGAGGCTTGGGTTTCAGTATGTGTCTCCAAAGATAAATCTGCGTAGATACCAGTAAATGCGTAGATATTTGCTTAGATTTTCGTTACTTTCTGGGTTAAAGGTCGCCCATTTCGCAGGCTTACACACAGACACACACATGAGATGGCATTGACGCATTTAGAAAGCCGAAACCCTCCCAGGCACCAAGCCTCACCAATCCCACATTTTCATAATTCGCCTGGCGGTAAGGTAACCCAATACTACACAGGGAATTATATTGTAATCTCAGCTTGTTAAATATTTAAATAACTTAAAGGACTTCAGTTATTTAAATATTTAACAAGCTGAGATTACAATATTTACAATATTTAATTATAGAAAAAGAGCTACTTCAATGTTAAGCTTTCCTTTATATAAGAGATATCCAAGTGAGTTCCTTTCAAAAGTGATCTTACTTGCCTCAAACTTTGACTCCTTTTCTTTCTGTGCAGCTGAAAGCTGTGGCAACTATCGGGTCTCCCCCGCCTGTGCCTCTCAATTAATGACGATCATTGTCAAGGCTTCGGCGCAGCTAAATAGAGGCAGGCAGCAATGTCGCCGTTGCGTAGGAGTCGACATTGCTGTTGCCAATGTTGGCAATGTTGCCGATGATGTTGCTGCCTGGCCCGTTAGTGCCGCCTTGTGCTTGTGTGTGGCGCATATTTAGGCTTGTTGCAACATACCATTTACAAGTGCGCCTGGGATCGCCTTTGTCGTCGTTGTCGCTGGATCGTTTGCCTCGAGACCGGAGGTATTGGAGTATCGTGGAGTATCGCCTTCGGCGTTGCCGATTATGTTGTCGCTTTTGGAGGGTGCGTCAATTTATGAGTTCATTGTGCGTGGCAACGGGACAGGAAATGTTCTGGCGGCATGAGGGATTTTTCATCGATGGTTTAATAATAGGTCGTAATCATGCGCGATTTGGAGTTCCAAATGAGATTTGTTTGAGAAGTGGAGGTGGTGAAGGTGTGAGCGGAGATAATGCAGGCAGTTATTTGAGTCCCAAAAGAATATATGTTTTGAGCAATAAAAATGCAGTGGACTTTTGATGATGTTTATTAGAGTAATCTATGATCTAT
Source organism: Drosophila anomelani (assembly GCA_035045905.1). Classification (NCBI taxonomy): domain Eukaryota; kingdom Metazoa; phylum Arthropoda; class Insecta; order Diptera; family Drosophilidae; genus Drosophila; species Drosophila anomelani. The sequence continues at coordinate 13,570,664 of JAWNOO010000032.1, forward strand.
ATATAAAGCTATGATTTGGATTGGAATTCGATTAAACAAATAGATAAAAACTTGTAGTAACAAAAGATGAACCTCACTTTCAGTCTGAACTCCATTTTTTATATATATTTGGCAAACTGGGAGTGCCAAAAGTTCGACTGCAACTCAGCCTTAGTTTTAGCTTTATTACGGCGCCTCAGATGGCTGCCACTTGTTGCTCGCCTTTCCTGCACACATCGAAGGTGCGTAACTCCGGTTGGAAACTTTTCTGAGAAAATGTACAGCGGAGCTTGCTGGCTCCTATGACTATGAGGTCCTTCGGCAGCTTCATCCATCATCCTTGGGTTAGAGAGAGTGGGGGCTTTTCAGCTCGTTGAGTCTATTAAACATTTGATAATTTCATTCGGTTTCCTTTGTTTTTGCTGCAGCCTGCAGCCCGAACTTCTCAGTTGGCCAAAGTTGTTCTATTTGAGTTTATGTGTACGCCGGAGGGGGAAACAGCTGTGGAACAAGCAAATAGTGGGTGTTGGGTGTTTGCTGTGCTTTACGGTTTAGATATGTATATCTATGTGTATATATATTCGGGGTTATGAGTCGTTCAGCGGTGCTTGACTTACGACTTTTGCGGTTGCGAAAGGCACTCGCCGCTGTTATGATTTCCAAGTTCTCAAGTTTATTACGGACAAGAGGCAACTTTCCATTGTGGTTAAGGAGCAAATAGGTTTCCCGATTTTTCCCATTTTTTGTGTTTTGTTTTCTTGACACAGTCAAGAGTCTGAAAATCAATCGATATGATCAAGATATGAGTAAAGAAAACACACATAGAAGGTCACATAATATCCTTATGGATAGATAAAAATCTGAAAAAAGAACAATAAAAACTTAGATATTAAATATATAAAAAGGAAATTAGCTCGTTGAAGATTCCTACATATTTTTGATAATTTTCTGGGGAATAAATTTTCTCAAATAAATAAATTAAACATAAACAAAAACATAACTTTGAGATTCATAAATTTTTGACCAGAAATCTCTCCGAATTTTCTGACTGCTTTCTGTTTGTAGTGTGGGTTCGATTTATCCAAGTTCGACTGTATTAGCTGCCTTTTTTTTAAGATTTTTTTTTCAGCTATAGCCCACAGAGGGCAAATGCCACATTGTTGTTGAGCGGCGAGAACTTGACAAAACATTTCGACAACGTTGTAACGACGGCCCGCATGCCGATGCAGCTTGATGGGGACTTGGATGTGGACTTGGGATGTGGATGTGGCCGCCGATGTTGGTGAGTTTTAGGCGCAGACAACGCCTCAAACTAAACAACAGGAACGGAATGGTGGATCGGAGGAGCAGGGCAGCCACAATGCCCGATGCCGCTATGCCGGAGAGTTTGCAACGATTAATGATGCAAATATTTTTTGAAAGCGCGAAAAATTGTGCATAAATTTACCATGACCATGGACAACATCAGCAACACCGAAGACAACAATAACAACAAAAACACTACTACCAGCGGCAGCAACAACATTTCGCTTGTTTACGAGCTGCACTTTGTAGGATATACCCTTATGGTAAGGTCATATTGGTAGCATCATCTAGTGGATATAGAGGGAGAATTTATTGCGGATTTTGTGAAGAACTTAATAAGTAACATATATCCGAGATAATATCAACAAAATAATATATATTCGTATTCCTAAGAAAATATTTTAGAGCTTCGATTGGAATTAAATTGGATTTTATGGAAATGATGCTCCAAAATCTTTGAAACTTCGAAGTACGGTCCCGAATAATAAATAAACTATTTCTTATAAATAAATACTTTTTAAAGAATATATAAAATAGTATATCTGATACATTTATACCCCAGAAAAATAGGTATCTAAATGGTGGATGATCATTGCTAAAAAAAAAAAACACTGAGGCCTGCATCCGTTGAGCTGCTGAAATGATATACCCCCGAGCTGCGAGCTGGCTTTCAGAGTAAACCAAGGGCATCACAGGCTCTGCCAGTGAAAAAGGGGACATATCTCCCCCTCAGCCCAGTTTGTTGGCACCGAGCTCGAGTTGTTTTCCTGCCCATATGCCGGCGCGATGACACTTAACAAATGATCGCATAAGTGCACACAAAACGCACAACACTGGGGCCATTGATTGGGTTGTTCCAGGTCCAGGTCCCAGGTCCGGGATGATCGGGTACGGGATCGGACTAGGGATGTGCGGCCTTTTGTGTGGGCAAATTCTCAAGTGGTATCACTGCTCAACCGGCATATTTTGTATCACAACAAGTCGTGCGGATGGCTATTCTATGGTCGAGTGCGATGTGAAATGTTTACAAAATAAATGCGGCACTTGAATTAGGCAGCATTTGTTGCCCGGCCAGTCAGCCAAGTGCATTTCTCTTCTTTTTCCCCGCCACGAACCTTATTAAACTCAATCTGTTTAATCAAATTAGTGGAAATCAGCGGTGGAGAGGATATGGAGACGGGGCTGAGAGGAGGATTGCAGGATCGGGGGATCGGAGGAGGACTCACGAGGTGCGTTGGCGTTGGTGTTGCCTTTGGACCGAAAGTTGGCAATGGCATTTGGTGCCGCTACACCCACTTTTTTATTTTGGCACTGCCACTCCGCAGAGGAACCTTTGTCCGCCTGAGCTTGACTCTGAGCTGGAGTCTGAGTCGGAGTCTTAGTCTTGGCCTCAGCCAGTCAGCAAGTCAGCCAGTGAGCCTCTGTGGCACATTAAGCCGTGCATTTAGTCGCTGGCTCTCTGGGCTGGCATTTGAACTTATTGCCACAGTTGGGCGCGCTGTCATAAAACCAAAATAAAAACCGATGAGGGGAAAACAAAAATCTGTAGGTTGGCATATGGTTAACCACCATGAGCGGGGTTTTTAGGGAAAGGAAAGGGGGGTCCTGTTAACCACTGAACAACTTTACTTTCTATTTAATTAAAAAACATTAAAGAATAATATAAAATCTTCGTTCTATGTTTAAAAAGGCTGTAATTCTCTAACTTATTTAAAGACTTTTAAAGGTAATAGAAGCTTCCTTTTAAAATCTGTAGCTTTAAAATTAAAATTAACTAAAGTAGATGTAAAAAACTCTTTCCTAAAACTCGAACACTTTAAAAAACCCTTAAAAATCACTGAAAACCTCCACCAGTGTGAAGCCAACTCACACCAACACCAACTTTATGGCTAAAAACAAAAGCCACAAAAGCCAAGATACTCTGTGCCATGTGTGCCCTTTGGCACTTTATTTTTCTCCAGCTGCATTCGCTGGAGTTTGCCGATGATCCAGGCTGTGGTTCACAGTCGTTGGATTCGATTTCTTTGGGAGTGGGTGAAGCCTTGACTTGGCTGTGGAAAATCCTTTAGAGCGTAACTAATTAAAATATCAACATTTTAAGAGGCGTAGTGAATGTGTTAAATTGACTTTTCCATCTCTCGAGGAGAGGTTTTGTCAACGCTCGACAATGGCTTTTCCGTGAGTGGAAAACCCGACCCTCGACCCCGCACTCGACTTCACTTGGTGGGGGTCAGCGCTGGCATTTCTCGCGGAGTTGCATTCGTGAGAAGTGCTCCATCGGGTCCTCAACTAATTAAGTTGCAATTAAATGTTTTAATAGCCGAGAGTTGGCCCTGCCAGCCACATCCGTCGTTTTGGTAAACGGCCACAAAACTACTCTTACCAAATGCGTGGCGTCCGAATGAGGAGCGCGCCTCATTAAAGCGGGCACGGTCGGCGGGGCTATTACCAAAAGACGTGCAAGGCTCCCAATGCAATTGCAAAAAAAAGAGCAAAGAAATATTGCACAAAAAAATAAAGCAGAAACGAGCAGGGAGAAGGAAAATATTAAAAAAGCAAAATGATGTACAATTGTGATAGCGGTGAATGTGGAATGCTCTTATTTTTCTTAATAAATTGTAAAAAATATGCAATAAGTAAAGATTTTCCTAATGTTTAAAGCTATTTTTAAGGCATAAATGATATTTTTTTAAGCTTGACAATTTTTAAAGCCAAGTAATATTTTTTAAGACCTTCATAAGATAACCTCATTTGTTCCCTTGTGTATCTTTTGTTTTGTAGGTGGAAATAACATATCCTATCGCTTGAAGCATCCTTTAGAAAGGGCATTTCAATGAGACCTGACCAGCTTCCTTTCATACTCGTTGCCTGGCTCCAGCTTGGTCGCCGTCTGCCTTTCGGTTGCTGTTCTTAAAGGGCTGCGCATGCGCAGAACACATGCCGTGGGCACTGCGCTGTTTCCACTGCCGCTGCTGCGGCTGCTGCTGCTGCTGCGAGTGCTTGCCACTGCTGCAATAAACGTCAAAATGCGGCCCATTGCTGTCCATTTCATCAACGTGTGAAATAAATCACTCAAAGTGCTGCGGATCCATTAAGGGCAGCCGCAGTCGGGAGCAGCAAAGCCTGTGCTTTTACCTTTACCTCTGCCTGTTTGCCTGTGTCTTGTGGTAAATACATTTTTAGCATTTTGTCTGCTGATACCTTTGGGTGTTGTACATGGCAGCGACGACGTCATGACGATGACGATGACGATGATGTCGACGGCTGCTCTTTGCTGCAACAATAAAGACTGCATGCCACTGGCCACGCTTTTTGCGGCAGAGCCCTGGCTCCAGCTTGGGCCCCAGCTCTGGCTTCACATGTTGTTCACCTTTTGCAATTCCAGTCCGTGCCTCACCTTGGTTCTGCCTTCGACTTTGACTTTCCATTGCGGGATTTCGCTTTTCGGCGTGCTACGCGTTTGGGGCTGCAGCCGGCTGGAAGCATGCAAAAATCCAAATTATATTTCAGAGCTTAAATTCAATTAACGGCCGAGCCAGGAAAATCACTTGAAATTGAAATTACGACAGCCTGCTTGCGCTTTCCTTGCCTCTTATTTATTATTCCTCATTTCTCGTTCGTTCTCACTGCCAGTGCACTGGCACTGAAGCCAGATTCGGATTCCGACTGCCACTTCTCTGGGGCAAGAGTAGCACTAACGAAAACCCAGGCCTGGCATTAATGCAAGCCTGTGCCGCCTGCCACTAGGTAAACAGAAAGTTGATTGAAAGTTCCAGGCCAGCGCCAGCTGGAAAATGAAAACTGCCGAAGAAGTGAGGCCGATGAAAATCGGAGGGAAGGCGAGAAAAATTAGATTTGGCTCAATTAAATGCAGAAATATGCAAGCAGGCTAAAGAATGTGGGTAAGCTTGGCTTATGGAAGAGAGGAAAAAGTACATAAAAAGGTCAAGAATGAAGTAGTAAGAAAAGAAATTAAAGAAAATTAGTTAAGTGTAAGTAAAGGTAAAATACTTTCAATAAATTAATAGCTTTAATAGAGAATTATTCAATTATTTGGCAATTATATTTTATAAATTATTTAATAGCAGAAAATATTATATTAATCTCAGAGCTGATTCCTATCCTGGCTTAGTTGCTTCTATGTAGTATTGGCAATCAATTATGCAGCCCGAGACATTGTTGTTCTCGGTAATTGTAATAATTAATTCATAATATCTGAATTGTGAAAACAACCTCTGGCTGATATCAATCAAGGTGCACAAATATTTGCCACCTGCCACCACCCACTCATTAGGAGAGGCCCCTCCCCTGGGGCCCTAAATACATATTTTATTCCTCTGCCTTTCGCCCGGGGGACACTTTGTATTTTCTGGCCATTGTCATAAAATGCAACTAATTGCTTTAATTTGCAGCACTCACACACACTTGTAACAACAACTGGCAGTCGTTGATGCATATAAATCTTATAGGAACTCTTTCTACTTAATTAGTTTTAATGTCGCACAAACAAAAGCGCATAACTAACAATTAAGGCAACTATGTGCATACTTCATATACTTGAATTTTGCCAGCAGTATGGAGAGTATGGAGCATAAATCTTAATTACGCTTCGTCGAGCGTAAATCATCATCAGGCGGCAGTCTCAGTCTCAGTCCCAAGTCTTGGCTTTTTGGCCTCTGAGGCGCAGGCCGGATTGATTCAGGCGAGGCAGCAGTTCACCAGAAAGACTCCCTCGAACTTTGACAATTTGTTCGGCATTTCTGCGATTCTTTTACGAGCTCAGCTTCCGGACTAACTGGCGACTGATGAAGATACTTAACCCTATTTTGGGACATGGCAGAATCCTATACTGAGTTGCCTTTTTATCTTTGTGGTTTATGTTGGCAAATCTTATTTCAAGAGATTTTTATTTACTGTAATATAAAAAAACCAAACCCTGAAAGCATCTTAAAATGAATCTAATATCTGCTCTTAGCAGTTAGCGGCAGGCGGCGCAATTCAAAACGAAATTTCTTACAAGTTGTAAAGATTAAAAGTCCATTAGGCAGCGGCCACCGCACGTACATATAACTTGTTTGGCCACAGGGACATGGACATGGACGGGAGGGGAGCTGGTCCTCATCCCGGCCTCCATTTGAATGCGCGCAATGCAATCACTCAAATTGGCCAAAGCGCCAGAACGTGCAGATGGCAGGAGGCAGTGGCATTACGTGAAATATTTTAATCCATAAGATGCAGTTAAGTGCATCCATCAGCGTGTATTTAGAATTTAATAAATACGGAAGCGAGAACACGACTCCAAACACGACTCCCTCCCCCCTCCTCGCCATACTCCTGGCAAATGCACTTCGAGAGGTATTTTAATTTATTTAAATTTCTGCCCGCTCTCTCACATAGCCGCACTGCAATTTGGCCCGGTCCACACGACTTGGGCCCAGTAAGAAAAGTGAACATCCATTAGTTGTGCTAATGATGCGCAACCCACTTTGCACTGCTCCGCCCCAAGTGGAACGCTGGAGATGGAGCTGCAGCTCCTCCTTTTGCTAGAGTCACAGTCAGCGTCAAAGCCAGAGTCAAAGCTAAAGTCAAAGCTAAAGCCAGAGCCAGAGCCAGAAGCGAGTGTCCTGTGCCCGGACCTAGCCTTCTACTTTGAAACGCATTTGACCAGTTTGGTTAGTTAGCTGCGCTCCCTGTGTGTGCGGCTAATGTAAGGAGCCAGGCCAGAAAGGAGTAGTGAAAAGTGGCAGTGGGAGTGCCAGGCGAAAGAGGTTTTCTCAGCCATATAGTGGGAATAGCAAATGCGGTGAGTGAATCCAAAAAACCTCTCATTAACGGGTACTTATATTACCAGGATTTTATTGACATACACTTGCACTTTTTCGGAAAAGATAGAATGTGTTTGCTTTCACTTCATTTTGCAGAGATAACTCTGTTTATTTAATGAGAAAGATTCCATAGATTAATCTCTATAAATACACCTGAAATATAAAGAAAGAATTAAGTTATTTACAGTTTGTATTAAACCAGTAACCATAGCTACCATTAATTGATTCAAATAGAACTCATAGGGAATGTGCCCGCTGATGGGATCTATGGCCACTGGCCACATCTCGTCCATTTCCTCTTGGGTAAAGGGTTCGCCTTCCTCCATCATCAGCTTGCCAAAGCTCTCCTTGGTCAGATAGCCCTTGTTTTCCGGATCCAAGATCTTGAAGGCCTGTAGAATCTTCTCCGGCGGTGCAGGCTCCATTCTGTTGAAGGTTAATGTTTAGGTATCTCTTAAGTAAGAGTTTTTGGGTTAAAACTCACTTTCGTTCCATGAGCAACTGGGAGACATGGGGCAGAAACTTTGTCAAGTGCACTTCGCCGCTAGTCTCCTCCGATTCGGTGGCCGAGATTACCTCATTCACCTCCTGCTCTGTGGGCACACAGCCCAAAAGGCGAAGAACAGTGCCCACTTCTCGGACATCTATAAACTTGTCGCCATGGTGATCAAAGACACAGAAGGCATCGGAAATGCGCTTCTCCAGGTCGTTGTTTACTGGACAATATAATTAGTCAATATTTTCTTCTTATTTATCAGAGCAGAATGCCTTACTTTAAGTATGTTCTTTTTAAAAACAAATCAATATATTTTTATAGACAACTTACAATCGGAATCCATGTTTAAAGCTCGAGCTCTCCCTGGCAAGTGAGCCAAGTCATGGGTGGCCAGAATTAAATCAATATGGGACCGTAAAAAACAAACTTTGTTGCCAGGGGCGATATACAATATGATATATGGACGAAAGAAGGAATGCAGCAGCCACTACTACTACCACAACTATTCCTGCTTAACGTTTTTATGTACTTCTTATGGCCGATTTCATTTGGGATCGACTAGATCCAAATCCACACAAGGCGAGTTGGGCCTCGTCTTCGGTAAAACCATCATAGAGCGGCCCATTAGGCAGCTCATGGAGGCCATCATATTGGCCCATTACCATTTCGCCTGGCTCGGTATGGAACACGGAAGTCCTCTCCACCATACTTGGCTCTGCTCTCTCTCTCGGCCAGCAGCAACAAGTGCATTTTCGGAGCTGGGCCCACTTTAATGGAAATTACTGCAGCGCTTGCCATTAATTTTCCCTCACATTTGTCTGGCCATCTAAGACGCAGAAGTGGCTGCTTCGGCTCGAAGCCCGGCTGGCTCTCAACGCTTTGGATTCGATTAAAAAATGGCAAAGCCCAGTACGAGACGAGAACTGCTTCATTCACGCTAATGCGTGTCGTGTACAACACGCTTGCCACTTGAGATGAGCGAAGCTGAGATGCTGCCGCATCTCCTAGATGCGAGTCAGGGCCCCCGCCTGCAGTTGCTGCTTCGTTGTCCACCCATCAGCACCATCGGATCGGAGCCACGTACTTGCAGCGGCCTATCTGCCGCAATCTCCCTTTGCCAGTCTCAGCCCTGAATCTGAGGACCTAAAACTGAATCTGAATCTGCACTTGAATATTCTTAAGTTAGCTGGTATCTTTAAGTAAATTTATATTGAAATTTTTCGAATTGATTTCGAAATAAAACAGTCGAGTAGGAAATTTATTGGTTATCTTTTTCTCCTATTAATAAAAATCTAGCAAAATATTATTACTTTAAATAGAAACAAATCCTTAATTTTATTACCACACCCAGTTTTCTCCTCGTGTAGGCCTGAACCCGGCTTGGACCTGGGCCTTGGCTACTGCCATAAACACTAAAAGTGTTCGTCATTTGCTGTTCCAGATCCAATTAACCATTTTGATGCATTTGCCTCCATTAACTTTTTCTCTCTCTCTGGCCGCCAGAGACCCTTTTGCCCAGTCGCAGTCTGTTGCAATTTCGCTGCTGACTTACAACGTGATCGGAAGTTTGTCTTGGCCCATCTTCGACTTACATACCACAACCATGCTGCCCATGACCATACTGTATTGTGGCCATATCTGACGACGTGGCCGTGACTCGCAGACACTCGTATGAGCTGAGCCCCTTCCTGGCCCAGGACGGAGTCGGAGTTGGAGTCGGAGTTGGAGCTGTTGCAAAGTACTTTGTAAATGTTGGCATGATTTAAGTCGGCTCTTAGTCTCTTTATTCTGACATTTACCCCAGGTTTGTCTATTAGGCATGCGATTAAAATTTAAATTGAAGTCGCGCTGACTCCGCTCCTCAGTGGGATTGGGTTTCAGCATCTCGGCAGTCGGGGGATCTCGGGGGGTGATTTTTCTTTTATGGTACCAGCCACGCCCGTTGCAATCTCGCTCCCCGAGTTCCGGTTAGTGCCCTGCGCTGCAGCTCATCTGTCAATTTCGACACCTGTGGCAGACAGGTCGGGGACATGGACATGGGAAGTGCTTCCTGTCCGGAAAATTACCAGGCTCCAGCGAATAAATGCTATGCAAATAGCTATAAGATTTACGATAGCAATTAAATCGGCGGAGGGATGTAGATATAGCAGGAAGAGGAATCGAAGGCGATATCGAAAAATATGGTAAGGTAATGAATATCAAAGTGCTTCAGCCGGAAAAGAATCAATAAATCGATTTAATATTGAAGATTTTTTAGTAATTTAAACTAACTAGATAAATGGTTAATAAAAGAAGTCGATTAAAAATTGATTATGAGTATTAAGAAGATATGTAATATAGGAAATATCCTTGTAAATTGCATTTAAATACCTAAAACACAGAAGAGCGACATATGAATCAAGTTTTTTATTTTTTGTTTAAGCAAAACTTTAATAGAAAGAGTTGCAACATAAACATTGATCATTTCTTATAATTATCAACCATAATAACATATTTTATTGGCATGTATCTTGGCAATACTAATTTACTTCCCTTTTAGTTCAAAGATTCAACTTGAGCAATTCTTAAGCCATTCACTTGCGCCATGGGCAATCACATATATTGAGGTCACATCCACTCGAATCGATTGCCCTTTTTCAGATGCCAATCGAAAGGCTATTTTCCATTAATAAACAATTATTATTATGATTTCATTTTTCCTCGTTTTTTTTTTTGCATTTAATGCCCAATTGGAATTGCGTTACAATGCGTGCGTATGTAGACTGAAGTAATTAAATGGAATTTAATAAACATAAACATCCGAATAATGAACGCTACCTTTCACAGCACCAGCAGCAGCAGGGCCAGTAAGCGGAAAACGCCGGACAAAAGGCGGCCCAGAAACTTTTGTTGAATTAATTAGAGTAAAAAGGCTGCCAGACAGCAGCGGTCGCTGCCTCAGCTACCTTTGTATTCACATACTTTTAAACGATTCGTAAAAAGAATTCAATTCAGGCGAAGTGATATGAAAGAATTGATTAATAATCATAGCTAAAACCACAAAAGACCAGCCCAGGCCCGCCGAAACCCCTTTGCTCCAAGTCTCCAAGAAGACTTGGCTGCTGCTACTGGCAAAAGCCGACGAGGCTGGCCACAAAAGCGCTGACGCCATGGTCCGCTCCCAGCTCTTGGCTCTCAGTTCACATCAAGGCCAATTGGGCTGGCTCCAAGCTCCAAGCTCCAGCAGATCTGTGGGTACACAGAGATGGATTTTTCACCTTTCTGGAGTATTAATTTACCAAGAATATCTTAAAGATAGACAATATCTTATCTTGTTATCTAGAAGATACATATTTGAAATTTCATTTGTAAATTGAAAATTAATAAAATTAATAATTTAATGCCAAAAAAATATTATAATTTTATTATTATTTTTATAAAAAAAAAAATCAATTCCAATAATGTTTATTAACATAAGAATCTCTTTAATAAATTCCCCCTTTTAATCTATAATTTCCTCTGTTATTTTAACCACCTCAAAATATTATTTCCAGTGCATAGCTTCAATTGTAGACCCCAGATTCGAGTACACATGTTGCTAGTTGCTGCCGTGCTCCATATTCTGGATACTCGGAGCTTGGGACTTGACTTTGATTCAATTTCCATATGAAAACATCGATTTGCGTTTGTGCGCCCGCGTTGTCGTAATCAAAGTGTTGTTTATGGAACACGTCCGGCGTGTTTTACTCTTTTTTCCTCCGTCTTTTTTTATATTTCTCGTTGCCGTTCCCGACTAGCTGCTGTTGTTGTTGCTGCCTCGTTGGCTGGCCATAAAAAATTGCTCACGGCAACAATTGCGCGCGTCGGCTGAAAAATATGTAGCAGCGATTACATTTGCCTATTGCACCAAGGCAAAAACGAGTTGGAGTTCGCCAGAGTCCAAGTCGGAGTCCCGAGTTATGATTGAGTTCTAATGAGTTGAGAAAAATGTATCAAGGAAAACCAGTTCCCGGAATCGCAATTAGATAAGTGGGTTTATTCATGCCACAAACGTGAACAGCAAGAAAGCCAGCAACCAGGAGGCTCGCATCGAATCGAAGTCGAGTGGAATCGAGTTGAGTCAGGAAATGGAAATTGTTTCCACCGAATGGCCTAACAAATGTGTAGCACATTTTATATAATAAGGCGTTACAAATATATTTTTCAATTTCATTTCATTTATATCAAAGGAAGGGGGCAAGGAGAAAAAAATTACCATAGTCCAGGAGGCGGAAACTAGTTTAAGTGCACAGAAAATAATAAGCATAAAGCGAATATAAATTTAATAAGTATTTAAATGAAATTTTAATGATTAATAAAACTCTTTTAATACCTAAACTGTAAGCATTTACCCCTTACTAAATATATATTAATACCTCTGCCTTTCTCTCCGTGTAGGATTAGACTTATCCGATATGCAAATTAGAAATTATTGTAAATTTACTATAAATAATGACTGCGTATAAAATCGAATATGAAGCCATTAGTCCGCCGCATGACTTATGAATTTCCATTAGCCTGCCTGAGTTCCGATTTGGCCATATCGGCCAGACACCTTTCATTCAACCTTTCGGCCAGATTCTGCACTAGTTTAGGCCGCGATCGAAGGGCGTGAAATATTAATACGTTGAGCACGCCTGGTAGCCGCCAAAAGGAAAAGGTAAAGGCAAAGGCAAAGGTCTTCAATCGCAGCTCCGATTCTCCAGTGCCCCTGCGGTTAATTGCCTCACTTTCTAGCCGTAAAAATCGACTACGCCCTAATGTGCGTGCCTTTCCAATTACCAAGTCGCAGGTCGGCTGGCCAGCCCATCATTAGCCACGTTTACTAATGATTTTCAGTCAGCCTAGACTATGGTCTAGGGGCCTGGGAACTCGGGCTGCGGCCGAGAACTGTTCCAAGTTTTCGCATGCACATGATAATGGCCGTGGCGGCGCTTTGATTTGGCCGGCGGACGGCAAACAAGACAATAAATCAATAATTATTGCAAAATAATGCCCGGACTCAATGCGAATGAGAAACTGCAGCCAAAAATACGGTTCGAGATAAATTGCAGAGCTGGCCGGGCGGGCGTATGACTTAATTTGCCAATTTGAGCGCCAGAGGCTAAAGCGCACTTACTTCTTGGCCCCAAAAAAGGCCAGACATCTGGCCAACTCAAGCTTTAGCTCCAGCTTCAGCGTTCGTTCTAAACGTCAATTTCCGTGCCAGCAGCAGCCGTTGTCTTATTAAGGCCCAAACGCGTGCGCCGCAAAGAATATATAAAAAACCCAGCAAACAGCAGCCCGCAAATAAGAATTCTATTATGATCATGCCACACAATATGATTAACTTGTTGACCCCGTCGAAAGAGCAAACAATAAAGGTTCGACTGGTATTCTCTTGAATTTAGAACGGATTTCGAGTGCCCCAAATTGTTGCCTCGGCAACCGCATGCACTTCCGTGCCTTGTGGTAAAAATGATTTTATGCAAACAGAAATCGAAGAAACCGAAAGCGATCCGCGAAATTGGCATTCGTTAGGCGTTGCTAATAATTGAAAAAAATCTCCAAAAAGACCGCAAGAGAGAAACAAGTTGTAACCATTGCGGCTGCTGGGAACAGGGACGCGAAGGAATGCCACGACGACCTGTGATTGCGATTGCGCACCTGACTTTTGGGCCAGCTGCGATTTCACAGTGGTCATCAGGGGAAGCACCAAATGAGACTTTCCCTTTAGACCCTTAAAAATGTAAGAGGAAATCCTGCCATTTTAGTCAATTAAAGCTTTGTTTAAGCTTAAGAGTTAACTTAATTTATATGACTGCAAATATAAAAAATTGTAAATTAATTTACAATGATTCTGAAAGCATATGAAATCTTCATTTACTGCCAAATATATGTATTTATTTTTCCTAGAGAATGTCTGGAGCTTTATGGTTTTATAATTATAAGCAAAAGCATTTTCCCAGCTCTTTTCTTTTCAAATAAAATATTATTTCAAATAAAATAGTCTAGTAAAGCCTCAGTTTTATAGTCTTTCTGCTTCTAAAATATTTATTAACCGCTGAAAACTTTTCCTTTGAGTAGGTAAGTATCTTAGTGCCTCCACAAAATCGTATTCATTCGACATGTTAATTTTCATTGTCAGCTTTCGCTGCAAATTTATGAACACTTCATTGCCAGAGCCAAATGAAAATCTCATTGCAGCGAACACACACTCGCAGCAGTCGCAGGGGAAAACCTGCTGGAAAATTGATTTTGCCATAGCATGACAATCACTCGGCCCAAAAGCTGCCTTTAGCTGCGAGGCTGACGCCCACCGAAAATAAAAAAAAAACGAGAAATCGGCAAATCGCAAAATAATAGCAGAAAAGAGTCATAGTTAGAGCTTGAGCCGAGTTGCTAAGCCAGCTGATTCATGACTTAATCACCGGCAATCGGTAGCTGCGACTTGCGGCCAAGTTGCACCAGGCTGCACCCAAAAAACGGCTTTATCAGTGGGCACCGAGGACGTATCGAGGTATCGAGGTATATATCCAGGGAGGTATCGAGTGAGTGGCTTGTGCCTGGAGGCAGCCATCGAGCCACTTGGCTGACTTTGTGGCAGGCCAATTGATTGTTTGCTCCACAACTGCAGGACTTGATTGAGATTTTCGCTTTTAGTTTTTCTTTGTTTTTAATTTTTTTGCCTCGTGCTACGCCGTACTTTAATTGCTGAAATATTGCCCGGTTAGAGTTTTCACTCGTCTGAGCCAACATCCGCTAGAAGCCAAGTGAGTGGCTTCCACAAACCATAAACAACTGTTCTGTTTGGAGTGATCTCTGCCAGCGATCTTCTCCGATCTTCAATCTCCGATCCGCGATCCCCGATCCGCCATCCCCGATCTGCGCATGCGCACCGCTGCCAAGTTATAAAAGTGTAAATAAGGTAATTAGTGCTTCCGGGCATAATCATACAAACATGACGTAGCTTGGTGGCTCCGGCGCTCAGCTCCATATGAGTGCACTGAGGAAAATAATGGATTTATTGGAAAAAAGTCAAGGAAAACTAGAAAATCTCGAAGACAGAGGAGAGAGAATATATCGAAGATATAAATAACGTATAAAGAACCCCTTCTGCAATGCTATTTTCTCAGGATAATATACTCAAATCTGCTCTCAAATTTGTAAGCATAGCTTAAATTTATAGCTCATATATTTCCTAAATTTTTGTCTTAGTGTTTCCTGACTCTTCGCCAGTGTTGTTGTTTGGCTGAGCAACTAACGAACTGACGCACCGCGCGCGTTCCACAGCTCCAGTCCGGGGCTGGAGATGCGGGGAGAGCTGGGCACTACCATGTTGCCGATGACAGCGACGACAATGTTACGCTTCGCCGGCCGAAGAAGGGAATCCGGAGCCGGGCGGAGGCAGCAATTGCTGATAAGCAATAAAAACAAATGGCAGAGGCATGGTGCTTCAAGGGGACAAGGCTGCAATCCGTCCGGTGATGGTGCTTGGCCAATAAAAGTTTCAGTTCTCAGCTCTCAGTTCTCGGTTCTCGGATCTCGACTTGTCGACTTGGCGCTATCCATTACGACCGCGAGATTTGGCTAATTATGATGCCAGCTGATCGGTTAGTTGACTCTCGAGTGGCCCGTGGAGCTGGAGATGGAGCCATGATGCTGCTTAATTGGCAGATTGGAGAGCCAATTGATGGGGCTCTCGTCGCCCGAGAGCCGCAACAAGATTAAAACAAATTTGCTAAAAGCCTCGACACGAAATGAACACCACATCGCTGGACAACAAAGTAGGAAGTTACGTGAAATATCAATGATTGGGTTTACGCCCCATAATGGAACCTTTAAAAATAGAATCCAGTGATCTTATGGGAAAAACTCGACTGTGATCGACAGCATTAGGCCAAGATACTCATTAATATTAACTGTATTCCGGATAGGCTCAAACTTGGTTATTCAAACTCATGTTGGGAACCTGACAAGTTAATTATGGCCGCTTTTCTCCGGCTGCCACTTGCCACTTCGGTTGTCGCTGTCTCTGTCTGTATTGGTCTTTTGTGGGCACATTAAACCATGATTTGTAGTGTTTAAGTTTTGATTTTTCCCTTTCGACTTTTATTTCGAAATTAATTAAGCGAAAACTACTGTTAACTGGGGGCATTCGGGCATTGTTTATGCGCAATCGTGGACACAGAAAACGTGATGTTTTGACGGATTTCTCAACTTGTCAGGGGGCCCGCGGGATTGTGTCTTTGTCCGTCGAAAGACCCATTTTGATGTCTTAATTAAAGCTGAATACGAAATGCAGAATCAGTCAGCCTCAGTCTCTTTTTCTCCCTAGCATTATTTTATTTATTTTTTATTTTTTTGCATAGATAGAAATAACTGCAAAAGTGGCTGCTGGCGGTGCGAATCAAAGGCTCCAATTAACACGAAGTTGTTTGGACAAGTTGTGTTTACCCTCGCCCAGTCGAGTGTGAAATTTAATCATTGTGCGACCGGAGGAGCCATTCGGAATTCATTTTGCCCAAACTCTAAATTGTTGTTTATTAATTTTGATGCCAAATTTATTTGCCTAATTAGCATTTTCCCATAATTTTGATAAAACAATTTGTTGTGTCTCAGAAAAACAACGAAAAGATCAGATCGAACACGACACTGGGCCACGCATTTTTCGTGGCATTTCATTGACTTGCTTCACGTAATTTATGGACACGCCACGGACGGAACCGGAGACCTAGACTCCGACGCCCTCGCCAAAATTTTTCATCAGCCTTTTGTGTAAATGAATGAATTGGAAGATATTTGAATAGAAGGCTAAGGATATGTACCCTTTCTGTGAGAGGTACAATTTATTAATATAGTTATATAGTTTAAAAATTATTTGTGGGAGAAGTATGTATCTCTTAATCTCTGCTTATATTTATCTACTATCTGTCTATATATTATTAGAATTTTCCTTTTCCCTTTATTTAATTTATTTATTTATTAATTTCCTCTGTAATTATTTTATTCATTTTTATATCTTTACCTAAACTCAAGTCAGAGCAATCCGTATTCGTTATATTAATCCCCTTGGCCATCACTCTTTTTCTATTTAATTGTGTGTTGGTATTGCCATTTCGTATCGCTTTGGCTGTCCTATCATAAATTTGCAGCCTTATCTGCCCAGCCAGATCTCCTGTTTCCATCGACCTGGCCTAAGCATTTGTGTTGATTCTCATAATATGCTAATTAAAATCGTCTTCATCTTGGCTGTTTCGCCTGACCGGCTGACTGGCTGCTGTGCTTTGCCTTTTGGTCAATTAAACAATATCGACATCTAGTTTTGTTTAAATTAACATAAAATTTTTGGACTGCCCCTTCTGGGGCGACAGCCACCACGGGGCGATGAGGTAACAAATTACGTACAAGCATTTATCATGTTATTGGCATCGAGCTACAAATAGCCGCGCTCCAATAGATTTTTATTCAAATCCGTCCGATTAAGCGGACTTTTGGCCGGGGCATAAATTCACTTTGGCTTTCATAAAAGTGACAGTTTCTAATGTCAAACAAAATTCGCCGCCCCATGTCCCCATCCAGCTGACCGGCTAAACTATATGTTTGCATATAGCCAGCTACGAGTATCTGGCTCTGGCCATCAATAAGTGTTCGATATTTATTTGACATTTGTGCCGGGTTTTATTGCTGGAGTTGGCTTGCAAATTGGCTTATTTATTCGCCAGTCGTCCGTCGTGTGTTAATAGTGTTTCATTTAAATGTTAAATACGTAGTTTAATTAAACTGATTTATTGTGGGTGATCAGGTGATTTGTAGCCGGAGCAGCTCCTGGCCGAAGTTCAATGTGCAATTAATAGTCATTTCAATGCAAATTGAGGCTCGGAATTGTCTTCTCGAGCTACTATATACGTACTAAAGTAAGTAGCGACTTGAAGTACCCCTTGAGAGAGGCAGAGAATGTATCTCTTAAATTTGTTTAAATTGCCCGTAATTGCGTCGGGTTAAATGGGCTGCCAAAAAGCACTCAGAGAGCTGGTTTTATAGTGCTGAACTCAACCCTTTCCCAGCTGCAGCCGGCGATCATCATTTAAATACCCGCGAATGCAGGCAGCTGCGGCACAAATAACCACTCAAAAATTTATAACTGTGTCTGATCATAGCAATTAGTGTGAATTTGATTTTATTGCCGACTAAGAAAAAAACGGAAAGTGTTCGGAACGAGCAGCAGCAGCAGCAGTGATGCAAGGAGGCCATAAAGCCCGGCCTATCTGAGGCGATCCAATCCGATGCGTAGCTAAAAGGCAGCCCAAATGCAGTTTCCACACAGGAAAAAATAAGCTTATTGGTTTTATATTGCTTTAAGTGGATGAAATTCTTAAGTATTATGATTCCCACACCTTTAGTGACATGAACTCAGGAACTATTAGCTCAACGAACTACTTATTAAATATGTTCTTTGGCTTTTAAAGAAGGATAAGTCTCTGAAAGTTAAAATTAACTCATTTTTAGGTTTTTTAATAGTAAAAACATATACTTTGTAAATGGAAACACATTCTTTTCCATTAGAGGAAATTCAAGACTTTGCAACTAAAAATAATCTCAATTTGAAGGTAAAGTAGTGCTTTTCCCCCAGTGGACACACATCTCCAAGACTCCGCCCGCCGCGAAGTCCGGAGACAGTTAATTGGGGGCCCGCCTTGTGGTCACACGCAGCAGCCGCCGAGGAACCGCAGTCAAAGTCAAAGCCGGAGTCGCAGTCGAAGTTGAAGCTAAAGCCAAAGCCAAAGCATTCATAATAAAAGCTGAGGAATGAGTAAATTAAGAATTATGGCTTTAGCATGCAAATTCAAAATTTCCGATACACAATAAATTACTTAAGAGACCAAAAAAAAAAAACGAATGAAGGAAAAGGAGGATCTGAGCCAAAAGCCACAGAACGATAACCGAACAAAAGCGTTGAAATACAACTGGCAATGCTTTCAATAAAGAAGTTGTAGACGCTGGCAAACTGCGAGCTAAACATGTGAGTTATTCGCAGAGCAACTGTCTGACTACAGAGAGAGAAATAGGATAAAATCAAGCTTTACTTTGAAGTCAAACTATATGGAAACTAAACCCACACAAGCGTCCTAAAATTTAAATAAACTTTATCCTTAAACACAGGTATCTTCAACAGTTCTTTAGTTTATTTTTTGCAGTGCACGGGACCAGGCCTTGAACCAAGATCTCTGGCAGGCTGGAAGATTAAAAGGGTCAGGCATTCGCTTTCATGTGGGTGGCCTCATGTGGAGCATCTGTCAGCCGGAGATCTTGAATTCCGTTCAAGTTATGATTTTGCCGAAAGTGAAAAAGGACGATCTTTAATTGTCTCAGGAGGCAACGCCCATTTCTTTAACTATTCAGGTCAAGGCAGGAGCTTAATTCCCATCCAACCGAACGCATTTCGTTCTCATAGGAATCCAAATCGAATTTGTGGCCTTCCAGCTGGCAAATTAATAGGCCAAATTAAGTGCGACTCCTAGGAAATGGTTAAAAATCGCCTGGGATTATATCCAGCGGCGTGCAACCGGAGATTTGATATTTTTCTTTCCAGCTACCATTTACATATCCGACTGGAGCAGCACTCCAGTTCCCACAATGAAATGATAAATGAATTTCAAACTGTGCACGTTATTCAAGGCCCACTGTCCGAATGTCCATCAGCAGCACTTGTACGGAGACTTAGCTGCCTGGATGCAGATACTGGCTGCTCTCTAACTGACTCAAGTAGTTTGACCAACTAACGGCCAGCTAATACTGCCATTTATCTGTATTTTCCATTTATAAAGCCTTGGTATACCTATTTCGATTTCTTGAAGTTATATTTCTTTACGCAGTTAAATAATATTTAAAATTATATTATATTTTGTAGACATTTTGCAATTAATAAATAATTTAGAAGTAGAACAATTCCCGTGGAATTTCCCTCTAGAACTTGTTAGATACTTTTCTGAGGTATTAACTATTAATCTTTAATACCTTTTCCTAGAAGAGTATAAAGACTTTCATTATCCTTTCCATATCGTATTCAATTACATGCTATACATTTTAAATCGGAGTAGTTTTTTTTTACCCTACGGCCTCCTGCGTCAGCTACAGTTATGACCATAAGTATTCATAATGCCGCAGCCATTATCATTCCGGCCAGCCTTTCCACGATTGTTAATTGCCTTGGCAGGCACAGGCACAGGTGGGAGTGGGAGATGGGGCGAGGAGCGAGGACCTTGGCCAGGCCACATGCGTGTGCTGGCCATCTAACAGCACTCGCAATCGCAGTCCTGCAGAGCGAACTTTCATCTCCTGCTGATGTGCTAAACGTGCGCCGGTCATTTGGCCAAACGATTGTCGATCAGAGGAGTTAACTATCAGCAAGAAAGTTGCCAGAGCAACGGCAGCCAAGTGGCAGCAATTAAAGTGCAGCTGGGCAAGCAGCGATACACAGTTAGGGGGCGGAGGGGTTCCAAGGCGCCACATGTCATAAACACTCTGAACGCTGACAGGGCAGCCGCAAGTGTCAAAATGCCTGTCAAAAGCCACCCACATGTCCGCTTGGCGATCGACATCGTCATAATCATCGACGTTGACTTCATCTGCAGCTCCAGCAACGCCATCAGAATCAGCATCCCATCTTGCCAGCCGTCAAAAGTCGCGCCCGCAGATTTATTAGCTTGCAGTTTCTTTTCGGGGCCAGTCGATAATCGGTTGCGGAATCTATAATAAGCAGCTGTCGCCGAGCCACTTGAAATATGTATTTACGAGTATGTATCTCGCAGATACACGTATGGCAACAGTTTGAGAAATAAGGCTGTCTTGAAAGATAATAAATTGAATCTTATAAAGTCTCAAAAACAGATCTCATATTTATTGAAGATATATTCTAAATACTTTCCCTGAGGAGGATGCAGAGGTTCTCTAATTCCACATTTTTATAGAAAACCCTTCTTTAAACTATAATAATATCTACAACAAATAAAGATAACTATTGTCTTCCAGTGTACCCTCCATACGTTGCATGACTGTCGGCTTAGATTGACTGTGCGTGCTGATTTTGATTTGCAATAGAAATACAATCTATATCTTTTCGCTTTTTATTTAGTTTTTTTGGCCCGTTGGCATTTTCAATTAGTTCTCCTAGCAAAGCTGCTCTAAAGTGTCAAGGTCTCTCGCTGGACTTGATTTATGCTAATGTCCATCTAGCAATTTAAACGATATCCACGCGAGATGAACTCAGCTTTCGGCTTGGTCAGGTGTCAAGCACCCAACTGGGTCAGGTGATTGAAGCCTCGCCTCCAGATAGCTTCGCTTTTATCCGTCTTAGGAGTAGCGTATCTCCCCCGAGCATTAATCACTACCCAGCGGCAGTACTTTCTCCGCTGGCCTGAGTAATCCGCATGTAACACACATCTGGCTGCTGTTTGTTGCCAAAATAGCCACGACTATTTTTGCCAAGACGCTGCGAGTGAGCAATGCAAATCCCAAACCGAGGAATGTTAATGCCACCACTGACTGACAGCCGTCCGCTTGTGCCGCCTGCAGTTGTTGTGACGACAAATTTATGCTCTACATAGGAATTCCATGGAATGCCTTAAAGTTCGCTGGTATGATGATCTCATTACGAGTGTGTTTTAAAGATAGAGATAATATTTAGGGAATGGATACATAAATGACGTACAAATTACTTAATATTGGAATTTTAATAGAGGCTACCATACATATTTAATAATATTAAACGGGGTTTATTATTATTAAAGCATTCTCTTTGTTCCATAAATTAAAGTTAGATTTTTCTTTAGCAATTAGCAGAAATCAGCAGTATATTATAATAGGTTTAAATAAATATAAATTGCATACAAAGTTCAGACACTTACAAGTTCTTCAATGTATCTTAAATTTCCAATATTTGTATATATCCACTCTGATGTAGATATTTGTTAAATTTGTCATATTTGGTTTTGCATATTTGCATCTTATTTAACATACGGATAATCAAAAGTGTCTGCACATTCTATTTTCTGTCAGCTTAAATTGCAATCCACAAATTCAGTATTGATTTCTTGCAGAGAGAAGAGAGTACGACAACTCTTAATTAAATTCGCTATTTTATATAATCCGTTTGATGCACTTGTTTTGCACTGCATTTGATTATTTAAATTTCAGATTCTTTATACAATTTGGAATTATGTTGCCACAGAACTGATTTATCTCAGAGCTTGGCGCTTGATTAGTTTAAATAAACACACACTTTGTTTAAATTTCAAATGAAGCTGAAGCTGTGTCGCTGCTTAAAAGCGTGTTTACCTGGCAAATTAAATTCCCTGTCCCTTGTGAGTCATCTGCCACCGGAATCCGAATGACAGCGGCATCGGTGGCATCGGTGGCGTCTGTGGCCGCATGTCAAAGTCGTCGCGGGAGAGAAATGTGTTGAAAAAAGGGAAAAGTTTTCTAGCCGCAAACGTTAAACGTGAAAGTACGAACTGTAGAAGCTGCAAAATCCACAGAGCAAGCACACAGTGCTAAAATGTTGTGTATTTTAAATGCTATCTTTAATAGTTGAAACTAGAAAATGGGAAATATTTATAATTTATCTAAATCCAGAGATCTGTAGTAAAGTTTTTCCCTTTGTTTGCTATATTTATTGACCTAATGTATCCTTAGAATATCATCATGAGTACCAACTATGCATCCCTAAGTCCAATTTTTCCTGCGATTAAATTCACTTTTCCTTCAGTGCACATGTAGCTCGCTCTGGCTTAGGGCGGAAATCGTGGAAAAGCTCAACGGACTGCCACATGTGCACTCTGCACCAAGAGCTCTGAGCACTGAGCACAGTGTGCCCTGGAATTAATTAAGTCACACACAACCCCTGGGCTCCTCTGATGGGAGCAGGTCCCAGCTGAGCCTTGAGACTGACAACAGTGCGTATGATTTATATGCGTTGACCCACGGCAAATGTCACAATAATAGGAACTTTGCGAACTAAAAGAAACGGCTTGGAATGGGCACAATTGCATAACTAATCTGCGGCATCATTGGCGGCGACAGAGAGTGACATTTTAATTGTACCGCCGTGATATATGGACAGAAGTTGGCCAGGCCAGGCCAGGCCAGCCAGCGATTGCGATTCCCATCGATGTGGTCGGTGGAAGTGGAGATAGAAGTGGAGGCATGTAGCTGCCATATGTTGCCGCTGCCAATTAGACAGGGCAAGTTGTTGCCACGTAAATTAATTTAATTATGTCAATGCAGCTTACCTTGGAGCAGCCGAAGTCGCAGTCAAGCTGATGCCGCTGCCGCTGCTGACTTAGTTTATTTGTCAAGCGGTGTAAAATGGCGTAAACGACATTGGTAGCAGTGTGGTGGACAGGGAGAGGGATCATCGAAGAGGGGCTAGAACTAGAGGGAATAGGAGCCGCTGACATGCAATCACCTGGGGTGGCCAGAGGAGTCTAGAAAAGGTACGAGAGAGAAATCTCAGCTAGCTGGCTTACTTTACAACCAACCCTCGCACTGAATGTCAGCCCCGTTGTTGGTCGAGTTTGAGCTGATGTTACGTTGCCGTTGTTGCTCTTGTTGCATGTTGTTGCTGCGCGGCGCTTTTGTAATTAATCAAACCCAAGCACATTGACAGCGCGTAGACAGAGCACGGAGCGCCGAGTTGGAAGCTTAAGAGAGCTGTCCTCCTCCCCTGGCAACCAGCCATTCCAGGCCCCGAACCGAGTTCCATCTCCATCCCAATCCCCGTCTAGCTGAGCTTGTTCGTGTCCATGTCGATGTGTCCCTGACCACCGCAATGAACTTTAAACTTTTTGGCTGGGACTTTAAGCCAAGTCACCGCCCGCAATGTCACCGAGGATGCCAAAATGCCAGTGGCTAGCAGCCAGCAGCCAGCAGCAGGCAGCCGGCAGGCAGGTGCCGCAGCAGCAAGTTTAAGGGGCTGCACCAGGATCTGGACAAGCTGGAGGGAGAGCAGCAGTGTAAATAAATGGCCCGGCATTATCGCACTCGCCATCAAAATAAATTTCCACCTGTACAATTGCAAATTGCAGTGATTCCTCCGATGTCGCTGTATCTGTATCTGCAACTTACTACTTCTGCTGGCTTTTCACTCAGCGCAACTCCACTGACATACAATTCGCCGGACGACAGGCGAATTTCCTTTTCGTTGGCGGTAACAAGCGACCGGCTTGGGGTTTTGTCGTGGTAATTATAAAGTAATTTCCACACGTATCGAACACCGATCGCATTGGGAGCGACAACAACAGCAGCTTCAGCAGCATCACCAGCAGCCGCAGAAAAATAAGGAAAAGGAGGCAGAGCCCTCTTGCCGCTGGACAGGGAAATTAACTTAAGCTCCGCCACCAGCGGCAACTTCATCGGCCACCAACTAGTTTGTCCAGCTCTCGAGAAATTTATGCTCGGTGCTGCGTTGAAATGTATCTGAAGCTTTAGCAAAAGTGTCTTCTGCACGCAGAGAAAATGGGATATAAATTAAAAAGGAATTATTTAATGGGATAAAAAATATTATTATGACTTCTCAGGGATCTCATGACACTTAGGTCTTTCCAAAACACATTAGCATTGAGACTCACTCTTTTTCCCCCAGTGCACCTTTGCTCGCGATGCTTCTGCTGTTGCACTTCAAAGGAAAATGCAGTACGTGCAATTATGCGCCGCGTTGCACATTATTAGAAGTGACTGTCCGACGTCGATGATGTGGTTACATTTGATAGCCGCCGCCCGCCCGCCTATCCGGCGGTGCATGCCAGCGATTAATGCCTGATTAGACACTCGACAGCGGCCGATTTAGATTGAGATTGGCGATATGGATATGGATATGGCCGGGATAACAGCGGGTTACGAGAGCATCAGCATCAGATGATTGAAATGTATCCGATGCGAAGTCTGCCACGTACGCATGTTATTGGGCATTTCCTGGCTGCAGGCTGTACTTATCGGGCAGTAAAACGTAAAGAAATGTTTCCTAGTCACATGATTCATTCCAGTTCTAATGGCCGAGTGCATCCTTCAATTAGCAGAGATAAAAACCACAATTGATTTGGGGGAAAACGCTTGGCTAACCCACTTCCCAGAGGTCGCTCATCCACTTGAAGCTGTCTCCATATAAAATCCGACATTTTATAGAGATTCCCTACGCTTTAATACGAAAATTTACGAGAGTCTGCCGAATAATTCGCATAAATCACTTGCCCCACATTGGGGTCATCGGGCAGGGGCCTATTTAGATGGAAAAACACTTCAGAATCCCCTACGAAATTGACTCAGACTCGGTGGAGGCAGCAGTCTGTCCACATCAATGGCAAGTCCCGCACACAGAAGCCAAGAATGTCCAAACAATCCAGGGGAAAAACGTAATGTTACTTGCACAATATTCGGGCGCGGGTGAGCAATTATCAGAACTAGATAAACACAGATGAAAGGCAAACATTAAAAGGCAACAATCACAAATTCAATTGAAATCAAAATCAAGTCGGAATGTATTTTTTCTGGCATTTGCTTTCAATTATTGAATTGTATCTGCCAGATACTCGCATGCACACACAGATGTACGTGCCACCGTGTCTGCAGCGTTCGATTCCGCTGCGGTGCGTTAATGAAAATTTCACTTTTCAAAATATGCAGCTCTATGTATGGACTTGAAGAGCAAACAACCGGCCCATTGTTGGCGCACAGAAATCCACTTGAGCTACTTTTAACGCAACTGCGGGGCAACGGACAGATACAATAATTATTACGATCAATTTAGATGCAGATTGCATGCGGCAGCAATTGAGGTGGGTCCGTCTTGGAACAACGCCCACTAAACACACTCATGGTGGGCACGGAAAAAAATTGTATATACCTTCAAGGGTCTTGGGAAATGTATTTATAGTTATTATAAATTTAACAAGGCTTGTATAAATATTTTAAATATAAATTGCAAGTCAAAAATAGTTAACAGTTGTCTTTTTATTTTAAATATTAATTTACCTTCAGCATGCTTAATTATGAAATATTTTTAATTAAATGAGATTTTTCATAGATTTCCTATTCAATAAATTATAGTCCCTTTAAAATATCAAATCATTTGTCATGAACAAAACTTTTTCGACCTTAAGCTGAGCATTGAAATAATTAATAAACCAACCTGTTTTTGCTTGAGGAAAGAGTTACTTAATAAGCTAAATATATTCCCTATAAATCTCATCAGTAATTTAATACTCTTTTCCTTCTGTGTACTTTATACTCGTCGATACAATTTTTGAAGTCTGCCACTGCCGCGGACTTGATTACTAATGCAGCCGTAGCTGCTTTTCTTGGCCAGCTGGCCAGCAACTTGGACTTGGCCGGGTGTGTTGTTTGCATACCGCCGATGCCGGATCGGCAGTGGCCCCCGAAACATTGTCATAATAATTATGAACCAAATAAAAGGCCTCGAGTGAAACGCCTTCGTGGTCAACGGAGCAATTAGAGCGATCTCAGCTGTGAGATACTCGCACTGGCACTCGCCCGTCGACTTAATGAAGTCTGTCTGGAGAATCGAAATGCAATCGAAAAGTCGCCCAAGATAAACAATCCATTCATTGTTCGGCTGTTACTGGATGGATATTGATATCCTTTGTAAATTGTGCTGAGCTGGCACATAGTGTTGTGTACACTCGAGAGTGTGTAATTCGGTAGCCGTCGTTTTAGTGATGTTTTATGGCCCGGCGAGCACACATTGCGATGAATGTTATGACATTGCCAAACAGATTTCAAACAAACAACCGAATACTTATATATGACCGGAAGCTGCAGGCTAATGTTTTTACGATTCAAAGAGTAATGCAAACGTATTAAATGGCTTGTTATATTTGGTGGGATTTTAAATAAATCCCTCAGGCACGAACCACTTTTTATTATTTATTATTCCCTGATACAGCATTGATATTTACAGCCAGGTCAATAATAACACAACTATTCAGTCAGCTTGTCAATAGAGCCACTTGAGGCATCTCGCTTTATGGGCCGCAACTTCAATCCATTGTAATCAGTACCGCAACGATAAGTTCTCCCGGCATCTGGGGAAACCAATTAGAAGTTGTCGGCGGAAAAATAAATGCAAGAATGCAAACAATGCACTGTTTGATTGGTATTTGTTGGCCACAAACTGACAACTGCAATTTGCCGATAAGACACGCTTAATTTGCTGCTGTTTGTAGATAAAACTTAGCGGGAGGGTAAACAGAATATATGGGTGACAACGCTGAACATTTCTCCAAGATTAAGAAAAAGAGAATACCCAGCTAGGCTCTACCAATTCCTCCTAAAGACTACCATCCATAACCAATTGGCGGCTAATGGAATGCTTCCGGCTTCCAAACATCTTAAGCTTACCCCGCCCGCATCCTAGAGGCTGGCTTTAATTGTAAACAAAAATCTTAACGAAATTAATTTTAAAGTGAAATTCTTGAGACCTCCGAAGCCGAGGCGTATTTATGAAAATGAATGTCAGGTCCGGTTTTTCAGCCGCTCCACGAAAGCCACAAAAACCCGAATTGACAAGCGGAAGTAAGCCGGGGGAAACCGTTGAGCTGGATACATTTAAAGAAATACTTACTATATTGGTAAATTTATTAAAGAAATAGTTTTAAAAGCTGAAATATATTTAAAAAAAATATTTAAGACTAAAAGCAAAGCATTTAATAGGTAATCCTTAAAGTTAAACTTACATTTTCAGTAGCTCTCTGTTCAATATTATTTTTATTACCAATTTTCTTCAACTGCAGCTCCATCCCCTGCACTCTCTCCTGGCGGAAACAGCAGCTTTACGAGTTGGAATAGCTCGACTCAGCTTATACATTTTTAATTTTTCATTTTCCCTCAAACGGATTCCAAATCAATGCAAAGAACGTTGCTGCATGCCACCTGACAGCCCCGGAGAGTGCGTCTTCAGTTGGTTGCAACCGCAGCACGTTCATTCGTACCGTTCGTAGTCCCCCCGTAAACCTCGAAGACCCCTCAGGGGCCCCCCACGACAGGTGGCGCTCTTCCTGTCGCCAGGGCCCGGGGTCGTAAAAATTGAGCTATTAAATAATTTCTGTCACACAAATTTGCTTTTATTGTTTATTTCCGTTTTCGGTGCCAGGTGCCGCCCCTTTTTTTGTTTTAGGGAAACCAGCTAGAGTGGGGCTAGTAGAGTCTTCCCTTCGTCTTTTTAAGCTTCCCAGCTAATTAGCATTATTATGCACAATTCCACATATTTACTTAGTGGCCTCGCTGTGCGTGTGTGTGTGTTTGTTGTGCCATTAGCTCGTTGAGCGCATTTTCCACTTAAATGTTGCGCACTGGCATTTTGTCTTGGCTTCATTTTTGTCACGTTGTGGCCGGTGTTTGTCGTGTGACTCATCTTGGAGACAGCGACTTTGATCTCTGTTGTCTTTGCCATTCTGCACACCGCAAGGCACAAAGGCTGGGGCGCCTTTGATGTCTGCCTGTGGAACAATAAAATCCCGGGTCGCTGCGAAAACTTTCCGCAATTTGCGGTGGCGTGGCGTCTTCCAGGGAAATGCCATTAAAACTCAAAGGGGGTGGCAGCCAATAGTTTTTCCTCCTTTCCCGGCTGGCTGGCTGGCATGCAGCACGCAACAAGTGTCAACTTGGGATATGTGAAAGACCCGCACTCCGCGGCATTTTTCCTTTAACTTTCCACCTTTTCCACCTTTATATGATGACAATAAATCCGACCAAGTCGGTCCAACTGTCTCTGACTCCATATAATTGACAAGCTGTTGCCCGACGACGACGACTATTTGTTTGCCCGGCGTTTTTCTCACCCTAGTTATGCCAGTTCCGGGCCAATCCCAATCCCAGGCCCATCTGTTATCAGGCGGTGCGGAAAAAATACCCAGGGACAGAGGAATCAACAAAAAAAAAAAGACGGCAACGAGAACCGAATAAATAACTGGCACAAATCGTTGGCCGTGTAAATATCGCTTTTAAATATTTATGTTTCAATGAAATGAAAATTGCAGGCGAGCAGACGCTGTTTGCGATATTTTTGCACTCATTCTCGTCCCGTAAACAAATAGTTGGAATCTGGATACTGCACCAGTTGTGACATATTGACCCGAGCCACGGCCACCCATTCCGGATGAGGAAACCGTATCAACTGCGGCCCCCAAAAGTTTTTTGTTATTATTTGTTTGCATCTCTCTGGAGCTACAATGGGAAAGTGTGTCAATAATTGCAACGGGGAACAAAGGTGGGCAGGGAGAGTGACTCATATGGCAAAAAATGTGTAAAATCATATGAATAATATTGGGGCATTTTCATATTATTACCCAGCGAGGTGCAAGAAAAAAGGACTCAAGTGATCAGCTTGTATAAATACTTCGGAAATTGGTTTAACTGCTTAAATAAATTAATCGAAATTGTTAAGTGAAGCGTAAACAGAGTTCCTATTAAGTTCAATATTTTTCAGCTCTTATTTTTCATATATGTACATAGAAAAAATAAATATTTTCCTGAAATATGCAAATGCTTATTGCTGGATATTTATTTATTTTATTGGCCAATTTAAATACGTTCTTTCTTTAAATAAAACTAACTTTAAGACTTTAAAACTTTTGAAATGAAGAGAAACTATTTTGCTTTACGTTTTTTTATTAATTTATTAATAAAATCTTTTTATTGATGCGAATGATTGATACAATCTAAAATCTTTATTCAAATACGGTATTTTTCTTTTCAAGTTTGCAATACTCCAATTGTTAAGAATGTTGGCAGCTTCATTATTTATCCATTTAACCAATTTTAGTTTCAAATAACAAATGCTTAAAATTAAATTTGCATATTTTAAATTTTTGTTTATTAAAATCCCTTCAATGCTTTTAGAAATGTATATATTTAAATGCTTCTAAATATTTTTAATTCCAGAAATAACTGTTTAATGAATTCGCCTTTTTAAGCATTCCCTTCCTTGCATATATTTTAATTTCTACCGAAGATCATTTCCAGCTTGGTTTAAATTTGTATCCCCGATAACTCGCCATCAAAATGGGTTTTAAATTCTTTCCAAACTTCCTGCAGCCACGACTAAAGCCGCTCTTCTCTGCTACGGCCGCTTCAAGAGTATTACAATTTTGGTTTAAACGCATTTCCGCCGATATGCATTTACGTATGCTTATATATACATATATAAATATAACTGTATGTGTGGCGGTGTATGCATTTATGCCCCAAAAAAAAACAGCCAGATATTATGTATAAATAAACAGCAGTGAACTTAAACAAACTGTTGGGTTTTATGGGGCTCGACAGCCGCCATTCTGCGTTCCCCGTTCGGTGTTCGATTTTAATTTCGTTTTCCAATGTGACGACGCATTGATTACGGGCGCACGGCTGTCTGCCACTCGATCCGCCCTCAAAGGTATATATATTGATATACATATATATAAGTACTTATAGGTGGCACCATTAAGGCTGACTGCCCTGACCATAACTGGGTTTCCTCCGGAGCAGTGCGGTGTGACGGATAAGATCGCGGACATAACTCATTACTGCATAAGCGATATGATAGACGACACTCCGGCTGCTCTGTTTTTCTGTTTCTGTTTCAATTTGAGTCTCTGTTTTCCAACTCTTATGAGCCCAAAAGGGGGAGTGGGTAACTGAATCGAAAAGTACTGAAATCAGTTTCAGAGTGCAACTGCAGATGGTTTTCATTATACTCTATACACAGCTTGGAGTCTAAAGACTGAAAGCAACTTAAGTAGCTCAAAGTTAGTATATTATTTCTTTATAATATTCCCTATCTAACTTCTACGTGACTTTATGCCCATTTCCCATTTACTTTCATTTACTATAATTATGTTTGAATTCCTTTCTAGATCGCTTTGCGATAAATATGTTTCAGTTAAATAGAATGTTATCTGGGTTTAACCATTTATGGCTTTTGAGGGTATGTTTATCCCGATCCCACCCAGAGTTTATCTACACCCGCGAGAGTATTTCACACGTCGTCTATACAAACATCTCGCACTGGAACTCTCGATTGCCTGTTATTGTTGTTCTTGGACGGCTGGCTGATAATATGATTCGTGCCCACAGCCAATACATACCTACCACGATATGATTCGATATGAGGGAAGCAGGAGGTGGTATCCCACTGACTTGGTTTGTTTTTCCAATCGAGTCGTCGTTGTTTTTCTCCAGTGCAGTGGCCTGCGTTGTCGCACGGAGAGAAACGCACGCGTTAAGCACACAATTATGCAGACAGTCAGGCATTTGGCATTTGCTCCGGTCGATCGCCACAATTCGAGGTCCGGACAGCTCCATTTTACACACCGAAATTAGATAAACAAACAGAGACCCGAAATTCAATAAACAAACACACAATACTTTGATTGCACTGCAGATAGTCGGTCGAATGCGAAGATACAGATAGAGTTTCAGATGCAGTTGGAAAAAATATTAAGCTTGGTTTTAAAAACTTTTTAAAACTTTAAACTGAGGTTTATTTATTGAAAAATTGATAAATAATATTAATAGAAATGAATATAAAAAAGATTTATTTTATTTCATTGGTTTAGCTTCCATCTAGTTTCTTTCTCTGCAGATACAGATACAGCTAGAGGTAGAGCTACAAATATATCTACAGATACAAGGCCTTGTCCACATCATTTTTGATGCATCCATCGCAGCTCCATGGCTCCATGGTTCCTCCTCGGGGCAAATATGACTCAATTCCCCGCACCACAGAATACCGAACCGAGAAATCTTGTAACCTTCTGCTAATATACAAAATCAATAGTCCCCCCGGGCCCACCGGGGAGTGGGAATTTTCCCAGTGTACGGCCACGGCTACTGTTTTGAATTTTCCGAGAGGTGTCACTCTTGAGGGAGAAATACATATGCATTTGCCAGCGTACTTTAATGCATAATTTAAATAATTTAAAATGCATTATTAGCAAATGACAAAAAGCAATTAGCAAGCTTTATAAATCAAATAAATGAATGTCTGTGGGAAGTGAGTGGAGCTCGTCTGAATACACATATCGTGCCACTCAGTCTGGCTTGACTCTGTCACATTTATCGAGACCGAATTGATGGATGTCGGCCAGCTTTTCCAGCAATTATTATTATTCTGTTGTGGATAATTCATGGCTTTAGATTATTTAAAGCAAGTCTCTGGCTATTTGTTCCTTTGATCAGAAATATAAATATTCCTAAGCTGCCTGAACAAAGAAGTCACCTTAAATTGTGTTTTCTTTTAGGAAAACTTAACCGGAAATATTAAATTTTCTGCTCATTGAGAGGAGTTTAAACAATGGTCAACCTTTAGAGTAATTTAACACAAGTGAATGACTAAAAGGGTATAAATTTATTTTTTGAAATAATTTATATACCACCGGAGTCAAGCAGAATAAATTAAACAGGACAATGCACAAATAAATTTTGATATTTTCTACCATAAATCGACTTATAAGTTATTATTTAATTTTTAACAGACTTAAGAAGGATGCTTTTCTGTACGAAAATAGCTCCAACACTTGACTACAAACTGCATTCAGTTATGGCATGAAAATTGAGTGCACTTATTAATACATTTGCCAATCCAATTCAAGCTGTAAGTTGCTTATTTTCCTGAATAGTTTCCACTCTGTAATTGCAGCTGGTGATTACAGACAACGATATGAATACGAGTATGGCGAATATATATGCAAATCTTGGGCAATTGCCGGCGCTAAGAGAGTTTTGCGTCAATGCAATCGTAATCGCAATAAAACGCCACTAATATCGGCTGCATTACAAATCAATTTCTGGCCAGACAGCCACAACTGAGTGTGTGTGTGTCTGTGGGGAGGAGCACTTGGATGCAATTGCCATTTGGGGCCGGAGGAGGCTTCATGGGTGGGCTATGTCCTCGAGTGGGCGGTATATACTCCTCGTACTAACTAAACGATAAATATTTAAAAGGCTGTCGAGCAGAGAGCCCAACTCCGGCTCAGGCGGATCAGGCCAGCCTCCTTTGGCACTCCAACTTGGATACAGCGGCGTTTCCCTTCCGTTCCGGATTTTCTGTGTGCAATTTAGATAAGTATTATGACATATTTGACACTCTTTCACTTTGGCAAACGGACAGCCAGCCAGCCAGCTAAGGATTTTGCGTTTATTTACTCGAAATGAAACTGCAATGAACTCGATGTAGATGCAGTTGTCGAAGGGGCATAAAAATCAATGAAATGCAATTACCCAGAATGCCCGAATGCCAGACAGGCTCAGTCGGAGTCGAGCTGGTATTATAATAACAATTGTTATTATTGATAAAGGGGGCGTGGGCCCATCTCCATCCCCAAATCCATTCAATTTTATGTATAAATATATATGCTTATATATATATCGCAGGCGATATTTGTCGTTGTCGTCTAAGCCCTGAGCATAACTGATAAGCTGCAATTACCTGCATTGATAATTTCGAATGTATTTCCATATAATGCATACAAGAGCCAACAATAATAATCGTAATATTGTGCCATAAAGGCCAAATGACAACTCGGAGTCGGGTCTGTTCCATCTGTCCCCCCAGCACCATCTACCTCCATCTCCGAATGCCCTGGGCGCACCCATAATTGAATAGCCCAGCGACGTGTGTGAGATTGCGGGTGTTTGGACTCGGATTCGGATTGCCTTTGGTTTGGTTTGGTTTGGTTCACTTTGGCGTGGTTTTATTGGATGGCCCCTTCCCCTGATTCGAATTTCCAGGTTGCAAGTCGCATGTGGCATGCGTTCCAAAACTGGCACGAGTATTCGTACGTGTAATTTGGAATTATATATGATCGTCTTGCAGGGAAGAACAAAGGTTTTAATGGAAATACAGAAAGTATATTATCCCAAAAGAAAATATTAAGCAAATGTCAAAATAAACAATAAAGAACAACCATAACCCCCTTTCTCTCTACTCTCTTCAAGATTTTGTCAACCCATTGTTCGTGTGTTGCAACTGTGGTGCTGTAGTTCAGCATTTGCTATCAGCTCAGTTTTTCCCCCACTTTTTCCAGTAGCTGATATCAGCCGGAACACAATTTCAATTTCCCTGCGACATGCAGTTCTCGAGTTGTTGAGAATTCAAACACTTCATGTTGCCTGGCTGCTGATCAATGATAATTCTTCGGGTGAAAATACAGCCTTTCTCTGGGACTCTTATCGGAGAGCTGTGTGGCAATCGAGGGTTTGCTTCTTTGAGTGTTTTGAATTATTAATAATAAATTACAAATTATGGCTGGGAGCTGGAGGCCCACTGCGCCCACCCCAACGCTAATGAAATTTCAATTAGCTTGTCATGTCGCGGAGGAGGAAGTGACTGGCAGCGGGGGGCATGCAGCATTAATCAGGCAGATCTTTCGAAATCTTAACCCATTTTATATTGACAAGTGTAATTATGCGCACGACACAATTGTCATGTTGAATATTATCAAACAATTGTTTAAGCCACTGCAGTGCGGTTGTGTAACGTCGCCCACGTGCATCCAGCTGCAGTCACGTTGCAGTTTGTCATCCTTTCGGGCATGATGGAAAATGCTAAATGGAAAATGGGAACGAGTGGCTGGGGGGAGCGGGGAAATCCGAGTGCCAGGCGAGCCCTTCTAATGACAGAGGCTACGTGTTGGCCAGTTGGTGGTCCTTTTTGGTCAATTAGTGCTCAGAGACCTGTCTTTTTCCCCTCCCTCCGAAACACATACACATCCATGCGCAATGAGGCACCTGTACAATAGTTTGAATATCTTATGGATGCATACATAATTTATGACATGTTTCATATTGGAATGCCCTTGCACAGGTTGCCAAAGGGAGTAGTTGTTCGAGGCAGGAAGGATAGAAAGTTGTAAACCTTTTTTTCTGATCAAGATAAGGCTGTAAAGGGAAAGACAATAGGAAGAGATTTTACCCAAGGATATGCATTATTTTTAATGAATTTTCTTTGTGTTATTATCGTTATTTGATTATTAAAAGTGTTTATTAATAGCAGATTTATTTAAGCATTTCCTTGTTAATGATAATTTTTATATTATTTATATTTGTTTAATAAAACCTTGACTGAAAAAATAGATTTACTAATGACTGCATTATATCTTCGTTCCATTAGCTTGACCCTCTAACTAGTCCAGTTTTCAGATTGAATATTAAATTTATCATCAATCTCCCTCGTTTATCTATAATTTTGTAATATAAAATATTCATTTCTAGCACCATTTCCCATTGTTTCTCAACCGATTGTATTTAATATTCAGTGCCATCTCCTTATGGAAAAATCCCCCTTTACTTGTGTGTTTACCTATTTGAGTTTGGTTTGTGACTGCTGCTTACAATTTTAGTCATTGATTGCCCAAGTGCACGACGGTTCGTTAGAAATTTTTTCATTTGATTGGAAGAAAAATTATTTATGACTGTGTGTATATGTAGTGCTCCTTTCGTATTTGAAAATTCAGGCACACACGCTGGGCATTTTGTTCTAAGCAATTCTCGTACCAATACTTGTGCGTCATGCTCGTCGTCTTTTTGCCTAATTGGAATTCATTCATCGACATTTGCATATTGCTTTGTTGGCCCAGGCACTTGGCTCCTTCTCAGCCTGCCTCTGCCTCTGCCTCTGCGTTTTGGTAACTGTAGTTTCGTTCTGGAGTGCCCAGAAAGGTTCTGCTTAATTGTGGCCTCGACTGTGGGGCTTGGGACCAGCTTAATCATAAAACCGAGTCGCCAGTCGACACATTATAAGGGGCTGCCCCAATCAAGCGAGCGCGTGAGTCCCATCTTTTTGCGGCGGCTAACTGAATTCAATTACCAAAGTGCCTACTATATGCAAATAAGCCAGGAGTGCACTTGACAAACGCACACACACTCAGGGCATCTCAGCACTACGCAGATACAGATACCCCAAACAGATACAGATACAGATTCAGATACAGATACAGATCGGCAGAGGAGCGACCCCAACAAATACGTCGAGTTGTTGCACTCGAGCTACCGGCACTTGCCTCCTGCCCCTCTCCCTCTCCCTCTGTCTGCCATGTGAAAAGTCAGCCGTGCAGATAAAAACCTTAATATAAGCATAATTAAGTTGATGATTTGTACAAAAAGGCAGAGAGCGAGCGAGAGGAAGCTGATGCTCCCTCCACTTCAACGCCGTGGAACGTTGTGGCTGCCACATTCGAGTGGCTCCCACACAGTGTCCACTCACCAGAAGGGACAGTGAATAATGAAATACAGTTACTCTTTAAAAAAAAAGTAAATAATAATGAAGAACTCATTGGATATTAAATAAAACTTATTTGTAGATTTTAATTCCAATATTTTCTTTGTATTTTAAGTTGCTAATGAAGTGTTATTAATTTCTACTTAGTTTTGTATTTATTTTAAATTTTGCAAGACATTCGAATCTCTTACTTAACAGTCTTTACTGTACTGCCACTTGAGGCTCCATCAGGCCATATGGATCTAGAGACCATAGTTTTTGCTGCCGCCTGTTGCTCCTCTAGCTTTGCTGTTGCTGCTGTGAGACTGCCAAAAAATGTGTCGATGACGTCGCACCAAGTTCAATGACTACAAAGTATCTCAGTGTGAGTATGTCACTGCGAGATTGTCACTGCTAATGGCATTTCCTTTGGCAGAACTCCGAATGCTCGAGTGCTCGCCACAGCCCCCACATTGCATAACAATTAGCCAGTGGCTGGTTGATTGTGCCAAGTCAATCGAAATGAGGCACAAATAATAATTCAGCAGCATAGACGAAATTTGAATAGATGTCTTCATTAGGCATTTCGGTCTCTGGATCCATTGGAGGGGGCTCTCCAAGTGGAACTGGAATGACACATTTCGAACACCAAATCGGGCTGCACCCCTTTTTTGGGCAGCGTACGGTCCACACCGAACAGCCTGTAGCCTGTGTATCTATGCTAAATTTATGCCTAATGAGCGTAGCATTCGGTTTGATAACTCATTTGTTTCCCCGCTTCTTATAAACGAATTGAGGCTAAATTGGTTCCACATGATGTTCGGCTACCGATGATGAAACTGGGTTCTGTCTTTGATTGCGGAGAGATGTTTTTTTCGACTACACAGCGGCAGCTGTGTGCCAATCACAAAGCCAAGAACCCGGCCATAAATAACTTATGCCCGATTCTTGCTGCCTTTTGCGCGAATATCTCCATGCCGGGCGCAGATCCACACATAAATTCAAAATGAAAAACTAAAATCAAAAGAAACAGAAGCAGCAGCAGCAACAGCAACAACAGCAACAGTTCAAACGAAAGCAAGGCGAAAAAAAAATTAAGAAATTCTCTGGCACACACTTTGGAGTTTATCATTGTAATGCAAATGAAGGAAGTGCGCGAGACTGCCTCCGACTCTTCCTCCTTACCTGTGCCCGCCCCATCATCTGCCCCCCTCCCTTGGCCACCAAAATACACCTTTGCCGTTCTGCAGAATTCGAGGTGAGGCTGTGGAGCAGCCAACAATAGCAGCGGCAAAACGACAGCAACAAACACATTGGCAACATTTTGATGCCGTGGGAAATGCGAAAGCGGCACACGATTCGACTCTCTTGAACACTGAACGAAAATGGGATAGCAATAAAAGATATTTATTATATAAATTCTTGGAAAAGGGTAGTCGAAGAAGAGTTATTCCTTAGGTTCTTAGATACTTTCAACTATAAGTTAAGTTTTATTTAAATAGATCGAATTTTACTTTTCACCTTTCTTTATTTAATCTCCCAAGCTATTTATTTCTTTCACTGAACTCGCTTAGCCTTCGCTGGATGGGGGCACAAGTGGTGCCAAGGTGGGGCAAGCAACAGCTCTTACTGTTAGTGCAGTCGCCTTACTTGCCAGAGTGTCAGCTTGCCGGTTCGTCATTCAGTCAGCCAGGCAGGCAGCCACTCTCTCAGCCAGTCAGCGAATGTGATTGCACAAGAATGGCAGCGAAAAAGTTATGAATATGAATAAATAATTTTACGCAGATTGCCATGGCTAAGATAAAATATGCTCGCTCGCTAACAAATGCAGAAATATACAAGTGCGTGGCCCTCGCTTCCCCCCTCGTGAGATACTTTGGCAATCAGTGTCAACGCGGCGAATGTGTGTGCTTTCCGAGAGAGGTGTGTGTAGCGTGTGTAGCAGCTCCCCGAGTCGTGTTCAAGTTGCAAAGTGATTGAAAACAAAAGTTTACTTCTTTTGAAGGAGGTTCGGAAACCACTTTACAAGTAACCAGATGATGTTAAGGAGAGCTGTGACCTGATTTTGTGTCAGGGCATCCAAGGAGGAGCTTTTATATATAAATTGAAGTGACAAGATAGGGGAATTTAGGGGGTTATTTCAGCTAAGGGTTACATACAACAAATTAAGTTTAATTAAATTTGTTTAATTTAAGAAAAGGATCCACTTGGCACACTCTCTTGATTAGGTTCTTGAAACCAAGGACTTTCTGCTCTTCGGCTTCAGTTATCTCAAGGACTCCCAGGTACTCCCTGCAAAATGTTTAAATATGCGAATTCGTGAAAAACCGCATGCATAAACACCCGCAACTTGGCAGACAATAGTTGCAGTGGCTAAACTGTGCAGCATTGCGGCCCAATTTGGCATTGGCCACAACGCAGCGCTGGAAAATGGACAGCGGAGCGGAGTAAGTGCGGCCAGATTGACCGGAGGAGGCCCGCAGCCACCTACCTACCTACCCAGCAGACCGACTGCCCACGGAACGAACTTGTTTTGCAGTTGTCTATTTATGCGCTTAGTGTACGAGTATGCAAATAGTTGGCGTACCTATCGGACCCCGTGCCCCGACCCCCGCTGCCACACTGAACCAGTTTTTGTTGCCAGCGGACCAAGCCACCCTTGTTTGCATTTTTTATTAACAAACAACGAAAAAGGGCGGGAAGGAGGCGGAAAGGGTATGCAAAATATTTGGTAGAAATGAAAACCCTTTTTTTTTGGAGGGGCGGAGGGGAGTGGGCGGAATCCGGCCGAAATGCCGATAAGCCAAGCAACCCCTTCGAAAACGAAGGGGTGAGGTGAAAGTGTTGTTGTTTGTGTAGCTACAGCGATATTTCATGTATGCCACGCATAATCGTTGTTGTTTTAGTGTATTAATTTTGGTTTTTAATAAAGCATAAATATTTGTGTTTGCGCTTTAGAAACGCCGCCCACCCCCGCCGCCAGTCGCCCATCTGTTTGCCTGGACTGCCTGTTTTTATTGAAGATTGCCAAATCAAAATTTAGTTTCATGCCCAGAGGGAGAGCCCTGCAAAATTCTATTGACTTTGTGTACACTCGTACATACGTAATCCATATAGACATTTGTTTGGTGTGAGGGCAAATAGTGTCGGAGTTGCCCCTGGGTCTCATTACAAGCCAGTTACATGGGAATATATAGTTTATAAATGGCTAAACTTTAAATTAGTGTTGGCAGAGTTCCGAAATTTAACTGGGGATAGGGTTTAAAGATATTTATATAAATTAAAAAACAATTTCAGCAGTTTCTTTAACCTTAAAATACCTTTAAATAAATTTCAAAACGAAACTGATATTTTTATACTTTTTAGAAAGTTCGAAACTATATTTATTTATTGAATTAAAGTCAGGGACATTTGTGTGTATTTTCATTATAATTTTAATAAAATTTCATTGTATATTTTTCAATACTTTTCCAACCCAACTCTAAGTAATCCAGACCCCTGTCAGTTGGCATTAATTGCAAATTCCTGTATGACAGGCAGCTAAAAAATAAATAGATAACAAAACACGTTAACAGTTTCAGTTCTGGGCAATACCTTTTATGGGCCGCAAGTGATTTGCCTTACATATGCATTCTGCATGTTTTAATTATTTAACAAATCAATTTTCTTGGTCTCCGACCCGACAACTTAATGGCCTTTATCCATTTCTTTGGGTCTCCTCCGCTGCCCTGGTGGCTTATGCAAGTGCACACCCGTGCAATTAAATTTGCATAAATGCATTTTTAATATTGTTCAATTTTTGCAAAAGCGTTTGCTTTTCCACTTCGTCGCTGGACGCTGGTCGTTATTCGCTGGCCAAGTCCGGGAGTGGCAGTTAATGACATTGGGTGGGCGGCGCTGCGGGACAACTTTAAATCGATTTCAGGAGTTGCTCGGTCTTATAAGATATTAATGATTGAAATTAGAGGAGTTGATTGAGCTGTTCTCTTGGCCAGCTTGGGGATGATCCATTTAAGATGGCTTTAATGGGATTCAGCTTTTGAGGCTTTTAGTGGGATAGATATCTTAAGCACCTTACTGTTTTCTGAAATTAAAAGATAGTTTTCAGATTTATAAACATTATAAATATTTTATATTAAGCTCTATTATTTTTTAAACTAATTTATTCTGTCTAAGTCTTACCTGCCCTTCAATATGTTCATTATTTTAATTTCCATTAATCTCTTATTTATTGTTTTGATTCTTTTAATTGACCTGACAAAATTAATGACAGCTTAATTACTATTGACAATATCTTTGAGCCGATTAGCCTTATGTGTTTCATGTAGTTTTTTTATTGCTTTGACGTGAAAGGTCAAGGGTTGGCCCCGTCATATTCAATGGCCAAAGCCAACAACCTCCAGGGTCCACCCGCTAATGTGTATCTGTGTATCTTTGTATCTGCGTGTGTGCCTTTTTCATTTTGCCATTAAATTCGCCACTTTAGCCGGGGCTTTCCTTATTTTCCCTGCATTTTACTTGGTGTGCGCTCGTCTACTTATCGATTTTCAATTAGTTTGTTTTGCTTTTCACTCTGCCTCTGGATGTGGCTTTTCCAGCTGCGATTTTGGTGCTTCTTTATTTTTCTATTTATTTTTTTCTTTTTCGCATTTTCCACCAGCAAATTGACATACTTAATTTGCCATCGATGGTGTCTCTCTCTCTCTATCCCTGGGTGTGTGGTGTGGCTGCCTGGGATGTGTGCGAGTGCATTACATGACAAAAAGTTTTGCACTCATAAAATATGCAATTGCTGTGTTTGTTTTTGTGCAGCGCATCCATCGATTTTGGCCAGCGACTGCGGCACGACTTTGGCAAGAGCTGCCGGCTCTGTGGACTTGGCTGAGGCTCCAGCTCCCACTCCGACTCCGACTCCGACTATGACTCTGACTTTGCCAAAAAAGTGTCAGGGCTAGACCAGAAATAGACACATGCCAATACGCTGGCCATAAATAAGACAGGCCCCTGCCATTGCCACCAACATATCCAAGTTGGCTTTCGGTCCAGTTAAAGTTTAATGGCCGCACATGGCAGGGATTAATTTTAAACGGATATCCGAGGCAGTTGAACAGCAATTTCAATGTTAAAGCTTTAGGAAAATTGCTAAAAATGAATTTCTTTAAATATAAATCCATGGTAAATAAATTGTTTCGAAGTTTTATGTATTTTTAGGTATTTACTATAAAGAAGCTAGCTTTAGGTTGGACTTAGCCCTGTGTTCTTTCACATACCTGACCTGGTTTTCTTGATTTATTTCCACAGCCATTAATATGGCGGCTTGATTTATAGATAACCATTGATAATCGACCCAATATAGTAAATATTTTATGTCCCAGCTACTAAGCGAAATTGGCTTTAACTCTGGCCAAAGTTTAATGGCCGATCGAAGCTAATTAGCAAAATTGAAACGTTTGTAACATTAATTCATTTATATAGTTGTTCGGCCATGCGTCTAAATTAAATAAACTTTATGGGCTTTGTTTCCTTCCCCTTTTGTTTTATTTATTTTACACATTTTTTTGCTGTTTTGTTTTTGGATATTAGCTGATGATAGAGTTGCGGTCTGGCGATGCATGAAAATGGCGGGGAAAATGGCACGAAAATTATGCATTTGCAAATGGCGAGTTAAGCAAATGCGCGAAATACAATTTTCGCATTGGACCGCATTTTAATTTTGTTTTATAATTTCGCAAATAATAATTTGCATACGTGTGTGTGAGAAAGAGGATTGCGGCATATGCAAAGTGTTTGTTTGAGTGCGTTTTCCATTAATTTATTTATATATAATTATTTACAAGCAATTAACTCTGCGCCAGGCCCTTTGTTTAGCTATTTTTAGTTAAAGTTTTTCATTGTAACCTTTGTGTTTGTCGCTGGCACAGCCAATGCAATGCAAATGCTGAATGAAAACAAATAAATTCATTTTTCCCTTTGTGCAGCGTTCATGGAAACGATGTCAGTTGCATGTGTCACCCAGAAGGGATCCTTTGTGGAGCTGTGCTTTAATTAATTTAATCCTTCCTTTCTAGTACCTGAAACGAGGACTGAAAGAAGTCCACCAAGTCCCCATCCCAAGATGATTCAAAAGATAGATTGTTTAATGTTTCTTAATATTTTGTAATGTTTTTGCATTTTATTTCCTCGGATATATTCCTCTGGCTGGTTTTATGTAATTGTAATAATTAATTTAATAATACATTTGTCA
The DNA here is from genome assembly GCA_035045905.1 of Drosophila anomelani. Taxonomy (NCBI): domain Eukaryota; kingdom Metazoa; phylum Arthropoda; class Insecta; order Diptera; family Drosophilidae; genus Drosophila; species Drosophila anomelani. Next base: position 13,612,759 of record JAWNOO010000032.1, read on the forward strand.
TTAAGTAAATTTAATTCAATTAATTTAGTTCCATCCTCTCTATACAGTACGATACATAAATACATTAAGTGCTCTAAATGCTGCCTGCGATTGCTCTATATACATTTACCGTAGGTTCCAGTTAGTTATTGTTTCGTGTAGCTTAGGATGATGAATGCGAACGAATGTGGGTGCTATCTTTAGGTTAATTTAGGGCTTAGTTAACAATAGTTTAGTTTTGTTTTAGGTTTACGTTCTGTACGCCTGGCTAGAACTACTACATAGGCCTATGCATTACACATTAATTATAGTTAATTAATATATCACATTGAATTTGAAAGTGTTTTTGCAACATTTCTAGTAATTGTTTGTTTACGTTTACGTTTACGTTTACGTTAATTAAATTGTAATAATGTAGTCCTATATGCTCCTATGCGAATGTGCGGGCGTGCCTCCGCCCCTCGAGTGTGTGCTAACATCAACATCAACGACAACAACATCGACAAGGGCAACACGTGAACACCAAAGGCGAAATGCACCGAAAAAAACATCATATTCTATATATATATATATAAATATCTGCAGGGCGCCGCGGCTGCTGTCCTCAAGGAAATGCCTACGAAAAGTCTTTTTGTTTTGGATGTGCGCAGTGTGTACGTTGTGTGCGTTGTGTGCGAGTCCTGTTTTCGCTCAGTTCCTTGTCCCTGTGCGCCAGCAAGCGACCAGCTTCAAGATGGCCGCTCCTGCGCACTAGATCCTGTTCGAGGCGGAGCTTACACCAGGAAGGCCTGGCCGTTCTTATTGGCTGACTCGCCACCGGCAGCTGCCTGTTGCTGCTGCTGCTGGGCTGCGGCGGCGGAGGTGGAGGCCTGCGCCGTCGACTGCGTGCTGGTGCTGGCCTGGCTGAGGCCACTTCCGCTCCTCAGATGCACTGGAGCGGAGGCCACCACCGGCATGGGGATGGCCTGCTGGGGCATCGCCCGGAACTGCGGCTGGAGCAGGCGCTGCTGCTGCTGCTGCTGATGGAGACGCAACTGCTGCTGCTGCTGGTGGTGCATCATGCCCGTGGGAATCATGGAGAGCGCCTCATGCTGATCGTAGGCACTGTACTCCGACTCGATGCTGTGGTAAATGTGCTCCGAGGGCGGGCGCATGGGCATGGGCATGGAGTCCACAATGCGGGCGGCACCGCCGGGACGCGTGGGTCGCGGCGAGGGCGTGGCTGTGGTCGCTGAGCTGTAGTTGGCCTCCATATCCTCGGTGCAGTAGTAGGCCGGCGGCGGGGGAGCCTGGCGGAAGATCATGCCGGGCGAGACTGGCTGCTTGAAGCGCTCATGGTGATCCAGGGTGTAGTTGTTGCCTCGGGGAGACAGCTCAATGGGTATGGCATAGCGAAGCTTCTCCCAGAAGTAGCGATCGCAGGTGAGCAGGCGATTCGAGGGCACGGACTTGAGGTAAGGCGACAGTTCAGCAACATCCTCGGCTTCGGCGGACACGCTGGTCTCCTCGATGATCACCAGTTTCTGGGCCAGGCCGCGCAGCGACTCGTGGAAGGCATTGCGGAACTCCACACGGTTCCACTCGGTGGCCAACAGGTTGCGGGTCAGCACCAGGATGATCTTCCTGGAGGCGCGGGCGCCCTCCACCAGCTGCAGATGCGAGGCCTGCGGGGGCAGATCGCGCTGTTGGATGCAGAGACGGAAGGGGGGACGGCCGTGCTCCAGCTCGGCGGCAATGTTGCGGCACACAAACTCGTAGTCCTTCTCGGAGTGCAGGATGATGGCGTCGTACAGCTTGCCGGCATCCTCGAAGCGCGGCTCGCAGACCCGGACTCCGTAGTGGGCGAAGAGCCACATGCGCACGCTCTCGCGGAACACAAAGACGATGATGAGGACGACCACCAGGAAGATCAGAACCAGCACGGCGGCCAGCAGGGGCAGCCTATAGCCGCCAGCCAAATCCTGGGAAGAGCTGATATTGCTGGCACTGGCATCGAGCAGCTCGGAGCAGTCGGGTCCGTTGGCCAGGTTGCCGATCAGCTCCAGCTCCCGCTTGATGCCGGCGTCCAGGCAGTAGATATCCTGGGCATCGCGCACCACCATGGCGTTGTCGGAGACGAATTGGGCCAGCTCCCGCAGCTGCTGGCAGCGGCATGACCAGGCATTCCTGCCCAGAGTCAGACCCTGAAGGCTGTGGCGGTACTGCAGGTTGGGCAGCGAGCTCAGGCGGTTGTTGTCCAGGCGGAGCACCTCCAGGGAGACCAGGGGCTCGAAGGTGGCGTTCGAGATGTGGGTGAGCATGTTGTTGTGCAGGTACAGCTCCCGGAGCAGGCCCAGAGAGCGGAACTCGGTGCCCTCCAGGGTGGTCAGCTTGTTGTTCTCCAGGTGGAGCACGCGCAGGTTGACCAGCTGGGCCAGGCTGCCGTTCTGCAGGGTCATCAGGTTGGAGGCATTCAGGTAGAGGGCACGCAGATTGCGGCGACCCACCAGGTGACCCACCTCCAGCTCGGGCATGTTGTTGCCATCCAGATACAGATCGCTCACGTCCAGGGGGATGCGGGAGGGAAGCGAGGCCAGATCCTGGCGGCCGCAGTCCACAATGTTGGTGGCCCAGGTGGCGTCGTGGAAGCAGCTGCAGTTGCCGGGGCAGATCACCTCGCACTCGCATTGCTCGTACTCGCAGCAGTGGCAGGTAGGCGGGCAGTGGCTCTCGTATTTGCAGACAAAGTCGGAGGCGGAGAGGGAGGCAAGGGGCCTCAGGGGAGCGCTACGGCTGTGCGGCATCAGGCACTCGATGTTGCCCAGATCCACAACATGGGGATGCTGGCGTGTGGTCAGGTTGTTGATCCGCTGCAGCCACTCCATGGAGCAGTCGCATTCGAAGGGATTGCCGCCCAGGTAGAATTCCGGCACCGGCTTCTCCGCCGAGACGGGCGCCACGCGGAGCGCATTCAGCGAGATCTTGGAGAGCACGTTCGCGTAGAGATCGACGCGGGCGAGGCGCGTCTTGTCCACAAAGGTGTTGGCCTGGATCTGGCCAATGATGTTGTTGTTGATGAACAGCAGCTCAATCGAGTTGGGCACCGACATGGCTCCGATCTCGGTGATGCGATTGTGCGAGGCATCCAGCGTTGTCACCCTGATCTCCTCCTGCAGTTTATAGTAGTTGCCCAGGGCCTCGATGTAGTTGCCGTGGATGTCCAGCCACTTGAGGTTCGAGGGGATGAAGGCGTAATCGAACCACACCAGGTGATTCTCGGACAGATTCAGCCACAGCAGGGAGGCCAGCGTGGCGAAGATGCCATTGATGTCGGTGAGGAAGTTCTTGTCCAGGCGGATCGCCTCGATCTCGCTGTTCTTATCGAAGGCGCCGCGCTCGATGCTCTGGATGCGGTTCTTGGCCAGATTGAGCACACTCAGGCGGGGCAGATCCTGGAACATGCCCTTGGTGATGTTTCCAATGCGGTTATCGATCAGCCGCAGACCTGTCAGCTGGTTGAGGTTGCGGAAAGTGTTGTTGGGGAAGTCGGTGATCAGATTCTCGCCCAGATCGAGGGTCTTCAGCATGCTCAGATCCTGCACGGCCACCGGCACTTCGGTCAGCTGATTGGAGCTGAGATCCAGCTCCTTCAGGTCAGAGCAGTTGCGGAAGGCCTGCATCTCCACGATGCTCACGAGATTGTTGTTCAGCGTGAGCTTCGTCAGCACGTAGAGGCCATTGAAGATGCGGTTGTCCAGCGTGTGGAGTCGGTTCTCGGCGAGGTTGAGGGTGTGCAGGTTGTACAAAGGCAGGAAGGCTCCATCCTCGATGTGGCCAATGGAGTTGTTGCGCATATCGAGGATCTGCAGGAAGTACAGCTCCTTGAAGGTCTTGGCACCGATGCGGGTCAACGCGTTGTTGGACAGATTCAGCACGATCAGGCGGATCAGGCCGGCGAAGGTGCTGTTGTCCACATGGTGGCTGGTCAGCTGGTTGCCACTCAGGTCCAGAACGAGCAGCTGCTCCAGCCGGTGGAGCAGACCCTTGGGCAGATCGTACAGATCGTTGCCCTGCAGATGAAGCTCTCGCAGCTCCTTGTTGCCGGCAAAGGCCTCCGAGGGCAGCGACTCCAAGTGGTTGTACGAGATGTTCAGGACGCGCAGGGAACTCAGACCAGCCAGGGCGTTGGGCGCCAGGGTGGTGATGTTGTTGTGCTGCAGGCTCAGGGTCTGGAGGCGCCGCAGCCGGGATGCTCCCCAGGCGTCTGGCAGGGAACGCAGCTCGTTAAAAGACACGTCCAGCGTCTGTAGCTCAGAGCCCCCGCTGGCGGCTCCATTGGCATTGCTGAGGGCAGAGCCAGCGCACAGCTTCTCGGAGAAGCCAAGATACTCGGCGGAACGGATGCGGTTCTGGGTAAGATTCAGCAGCTGGAGGCTGGGCATCGCACACCACACACCCTCGGGCAGCTGGCGAATGTTGTTGTCGCCCAAATGCAGCTCGGTGAGCTCCTTGAGCCCCTGGAACGACTGCGAGTGCAGCTCCAGGCTCTTCACCGGCCCCCAGACCGCGTTGTGCGTCTCCAGCTGCAGCCGCTTGAGCGACATCATGCCCTCGAAGGCGCTGGCAGGGATGCGCTGCAGCTTGCAGGCCTCGATCCGCAGCTCCGCCAGCTTCTGCAGGTGACGGAACATGCCGGGGGCCAGCTCGCTGCCATGCAGCAGCTCCTCGCTGCACTGCAGCTCCAAGTGGCTGGCGGACTCGGCCAGCTGGAGGTCCAGGGGTGTGCCGGTCGCCTCCAGGGCGCGAACGCTGCAACGGATGTCCATGGTGCTGGAGCCGTACTCCCAGGTGCACTGCTGCGCATGCGCAAAGACGGCAAGGCAGAGGCACAGGCAGGCGGGCAGGAGCAACAGGCGGGCGAGCTCCATCTTGATGGTTACTCTTGTGTGTTTAGGGTTAATTACTCTAGTTATCTTTTGGCTTTGGGGCTTTGCGGATTGAGTTACGAGTCGGTCACTTTCTGGTTTTCATTTTCTTTCGCTTTTCGATCGCTTTACTGCTTTATTCACAACGTAACCGTAATCCTGGGGCGTGTTTGGCGGCGAGCAGCGACACTTGCGATTCTCACTGTTGTTTTGCTTTTAAGCGATTTATTATTTAATTATTTCTCAGATTCGGATTTCGTTTGGCTTTCAAGAAACACTTGCACGATTCGTTCGACTTCGACTTCGACTGCGATTCGACTTATTCGTTCGTTTCGGGAGCTCGTTTCCTCAAAACATGTTTACCGCCTCGCGCTTCAAATGAATCTGATTGCTGGAGTTGGTGAAGGCGACTCCGTTGGCTCGTTGAAAATGTGAAGCCACGACGACGCTGCCACGACGAGGCAGCGCTACGCTGGCAGCGGCACACGGACGAGCACACACACTCCGAGCGGGCAGCGAGCAGAGCGCAGCAGACAGACACTGCATGTGGCATGCACACTCTCCCGCGCTCACATGCATGGCGGCGCTGCTGCGCTGCCGCTCTGCCGCTCTCTCCGGTGCCGCAGCCATGTTGCCGCTGCTGCTGCCGCTATCATGGCGTGCAATGCACTTCCTGCCTGCTGCATGTGTTCGCACACACACGAGCGAGAGAGCGTCGGTGGCAACTGGGCTCTCTCGCTCTCGCGTAAAGTAGGGGAAATGTTGCACACACACATGAGGAGAGGCCGGCAACACAATCGCTAGCCTTAACCCTACGCGGGGCATGGGTTCTCTCGCTCTCGAAGCAATTCTGGGTTCATCTGCGGGGTTATTGCTTATCGGCCAGCATCCAAGCGAATAAATTTAATCAGCTACGTTGCCGGCGTCTTATTAGCAGCTCCACAAGTGGCTATTATTGCTAAATTTGCTAAGCGGCTCAATTAGCTGTCTGAAATACTCACTAATCCGCGCTAACTCACTTGTGACGGTGCTAAATCACAGCAAATTTGTAATTAAAGCTCATAACTATAGTTGTTTATGGCAGTTTATTTTTTAGAGGGTCTTAAAAACATTATTTTAAATTTAGTAAGAGATTAAAGATACTATCTATCATAAGCTATAAATAATATGTTTTTGAACTGAATACAAGGGTATACTTTATTTGGAAGGCTTAAATAATACTTATATATCTTTAGAAGTCAATTAAATATAAAATAGAACTCGTTTTTTATTCAATAGAAATATTCTGGGAATTATATTGATTATTATTACAAACTAAGTTCATTCTATTCCAGTTTTACTACATTTACTAATAACCTTTTTCCTTTAATTTTCTTTTCTTTAATAAATCTGCTAAAAACTAAATGGAAAATTAAATTTAATAATGATAAGTTTAAGAAACTACAAAAGTAACTAGAAATATTAAAGTTCAAACATTAATTAGTTAATACTAAAGAGATTATCTACAAAAAGGTAAACTCTGAAAGAGCACCTTTAATATTTTTATTATAAAAATTAAAGACTTTTTATTTTGTTCCTGTAATGAGATTTTATTTATACCAAAATGAGTCTATTAAATGTGTATATTTTTTAAGGACATTTATCTTTCGCAGGGTTAACTAACATAAAACCGGCAAATAGGCAACAGGCTGCTGCTGGCAACATTTCAACCCCTGCCCCCAAAAACCCCTTCTTGCCACGAGTGGTAGAGTCTCTCCTGTTCGTGTTGCAGGACGATGTGTGTTGCACATGTACTCGGGATTGGTGCAGTGTGAGGATAGTGTATGTTGCATGCCACTGGGCTCTTAACAGCTGCTGATGTTGCTGCTGCTGATTTTGCTGTTGCAAGCTCTGTTAGCCGGAACATCGGCCACTTTCCCACTTTTTCCATTTAGCCGGAACACGCCAGCGCTTAGTGCTAGTTCTCTGGAGTGTTTCTTTGCCATAAAATACCCAGTCTATTGTCGTATGCTAAATATATTTTAGCAATATTTGACTGCCAACATTTCTTGTTGCCTCCGCCGAGTGGGAGTTCGATATGCAGCGCTCGTTTTTCCATTAGTTTTTCCCATGTTTTCGGGGTGGTCCTGCAGAATTGGTTGATTTTTTTCGAGAATTGAAAACGCCGTTATGGGTTGTTTGCTTGTTTCGCCTTTTTATGTCGCCTCAGTTTTAAGTGCCAAAATTATTTCTTACATGCATATTGGCACTTACAGCTTCGACTTTGGGCTTCGAGTTCGGCGAAACTTGTTGCTGGTCTTTATGGCCATCGCCGGGCTTCATCATAATTTTCAGGTTTATTTACTCGCTGCTACTGCACCGCTTGGCCATAAATATTGCCGCATATGAGTGTTGCATGCTGCAAGCAGCCACAGTTTGAATGCCACTATTATGTCGGGTCTCAGCTCCCACGGGGGGATCACTGCCATTCGGTGTCACTTGGGTTCGCTGCTCTAATTTCATCGGTCTATCCCCATCACCTGACGACCGACCGTCCGACGAACGACTGGCTTTTTCGGCTGCCGACTTATGCCACTTAAAATTACATTAAAAAACTTTCCGCCAAGAGAAACAACAACTTAGTGCCGCCCCTCGCTCCGCTTCCCCCCAAAAAATTGCAAACTTTACCCGGCTTTGCCACTCCGATGCTGCTCCTGTTTGTACGTTTTAGTCGTGTTGTTGCTCCTGTGGCTCCTGTTGCTGCGTTTTTGTCCCGTTTGCCGTTCCCGTTTCTTGTTTTTTGCGGCGCTGCAAATATGAAACTTTTGTTACTTAATTATTTTGTTTGTTGTTCTTGTTAATGCTGCTGCTGGTGCTGGTGCTGCCTGCTACGGCTGCCTCTGCTGGTATATTGTTATTAATTAATTGAGTTACACTTGCTGCTGCTGCTGCTGCTATCTCCGCTCTCCCCCTCCGCCTCTCTGTGGCCTTTGCTCCAGCAGTTCTTACTGCCGCCTGCCTAGTGGTGCGAATATTTTATGAATTTTTAAATTTCATTAACTCGACATGTGCCGGCAACTTTGTAGCTGACTGTGTCATACGAGTGTCGTCGACCCTTTTCGTGTCTTTGGCCAGAATGTGGCCGACATAACTAACAAAGTAATGGCAAAGTGTGGCTGGAATAATAAGTTAAGCAAAACTAAGCTGGTGACTCTTCTCACTAAGTTAGCTTGCCAAATGAGTTTGTGTTTATTGATCAGTGACCTGTCTCCTTGACTTTACAGCCATTTCGCGTACCTTTGTCTTTGGCAGAAAGAAGGCTTCCATAAAAGTGGCCTAATGTTTGTTTGCTGCAGTAACTGTGGCAGTTGCAGTGCTTGTGGCAGGGAAACAACAACAACTTCAGCTCAGCTTAAATATTATTCATACGCCGCGTTGGCCACGGCCAAAATCCTCATTGCAGCTTTCATTTCGACTCGCATAACTATGTCAAATTAGTGTCTGGCTGCTTGGATGCGATGCTCCAACTTTCCCAGCGGCGTTTTCCCAAAACTTTTCCAACTTTTCCGCTCCGAGGCTCCTTGGGAAATCGTATTCAAATGCCGGTGCCTGGCTTTCATCAGGCAGGCAGGCAGCAACCGGGAGAAACAAAAACCATTTTAATTGAATTAGAAAATGGCAATGGGTCAGAAGCACGTTTGTAATGCATAATTTATGTTTGCGCACTGAGTTTGTTTTGTGATTTCAGTTATTTTCCATTTTGCTGCGCCGCTGCTATGCTGCTGCTTCTGCTGCTGTTGCGAATCCAAATCCGAATGCAGCCCCGATTTTTAGGCCAAAATTTTCATAATCTTTTGGTGAAATAGAAAATTGCCGTAGCTCAGTAGTGGTCCCACCAAACCGCCAGTTATGAATATCATTGCGGCAACAGCTTAAATGAATGAACTGCAGCTTGGAGCCATCAATGGAGATATGTATGGGGATTATGGCTATACTATATGCCTGAACATATCCAACTATATGTCCGAGTGGAAAGTGCGTGTGACAGCCAGTGGATGCTGCAACTCCTTCGTGGAGGAGTCATCCGGCTGGCAGCTGTCAGGCGCACTTGCATTACATTATTGCCGCCTCCACGTCGGTTAAACTGGGCAACAAATTGCATTTTTCCGACTCTTCACATATCTGGCATACCTGCCTCAGTAATTTTCTTCTCCGCCGGACTTTATTTAACGAAATATATAGTGGGGTTTTCTGAGGAGAGGCAGCTTCTGTAAAAGGAATTAAATTAAGGAATAAATGGTGTAAGATTGAAGGAGAACAACTGTGTTTCTTATAAATTTTTCAAAATAAGTTTCCTTCAATAAAATACCTGAAAGGAAATAAAGATTTTGTTTATTAATTCCCCATACACAACTTTTTGTTTATTATAAATTCCATTTTTGAATATACTTCATTTCCCTTTCCCATTTTATTTCATATTTCCCTTCAAGACGACATTCTTTACTAATTTATTTTAGGCAAACATAGATTCTATCTCTCGTATCTCCCATCGGTAATAATCTTGGGCGATGCAATCATTTGGCTGTCCGCTCGGCATTCCTGAATATACAAAAATTCTTGTTCGATAGTGTGATTTGCTATTGCCGATGCCTTCGCTGTTGTTTTGTGTGCGTCTCGGGCTCAGGACTCATTTGATATGCGGGCTCAGTAATGCGCCCACACGTCGATGCTGAAACAATGCCAGGCATTTTTATATGCCATGCGATATTTTATATAAAATACGTACGTATTTATATACCCATCGGTGGTGGCGTCGCAGGAATATATTGTGAGTAACGAGCGGGATGCCGACGACCGCTCAAGTGCATCTTAAAGATACTTTTACTGCATTGTGCTCGGCGGCCGCTTAGCTTCGCCGGAGTGCCGGCGCAGTGTAGTGGAGTGGAGTCTTCAAAGGCCGCCTATTGTGGCCACAACCCCCTCCGATTTGCCGATCGGTGTGTGTAGGGGTTGATATATGAGCTTTAATGTGCATTAACTCTTGCGCCATATTTCTCCGCTCCTTGGGGCGGAGAATGGGGTTAATTACGCGTTTACGGCTCTGCGGCTGCGGAGAATCTTGGCCGCAAATATTTATTGGTTGGTTTGATTTATGCGTCCAGAGCCATGTGTCTTTCTCACTTAGAAAACGTATGGCCATGTTTTTGGCTACCTGCTTGAATGGAGATTTCGGCTCTGCGATTTTGAGAATAAAAATTCCCATCAAATTCCTTACGATTTGTTCTTAATGAAGTTGAGTTAAGGGTAAGACAGAGACAAATTAACTTATCGGTAACTATTAGCATCCGTAAAAAAAGGTGCTTCAATTTAAAATTATTTAAATATAAACCATTATATAATTAAAGTTTTTTCCGGTGCATTCACCTTGAAAGCATTTCACTGACAAGGCAAACCTAAAAGATTTGCATACCAAGCCATATTTATCCAACTTCCTAACTACTTATGAGTAATTTAAATATTTTTATAATTTTATAAATCGAAAGCACAAAAACCACTGAGTTGGCGGAAAAAATCCGTCGAAAAAAGCGGTCGAAAAGTGAGGAAAAAGGCCAATTCATGTTGCTCAGCCAAAATGCCACAGAGCACAACCCATAATCATGGCTAAACATAAAAAACCAGCCAGACAATTCTAATTGTCAGCCTCTTTCGGCGTTTTGTGCTAAAGATTTCATTTCATTCCGTTTCGTTTCGTTTTCGGGGTCGCAATTTTTCAGCATTTTGCTAATACCCACTTTGGAGGGCCCCCAAAAAAGATACCAACAAAATAACAGCAACGAAAATAAAATAAGCGATCGACGCTGAGCTGTGATTCAAAGGGGTTCAGCGGCTCGAAGCAGAACCCTTCATTAGGCACACGAACACACGATCTTCGGCGACTCATGTTTATAAATTGGTCTATAATTTCGATTTATTTGTACAGCTTACACGGGGCAACCTAAAACTAGCTGCAGTTCGCAGGAATTTTACGGTGAACGCAAAACTGTTTTTACAGGCCCAACTAATTGCCAAAAATCTGTGGAAAAATGGTAAAAGTAAAAATATTTTCGAATGTCTAGAAAAAACACACGAGATCGCTTGTTGTTTGAGCAAACAGTTTAAAATGGGTTGTCTTGAGCCTTAACTAAGCCCACATTTCCAAAGGGTCTATCGCTATCCGCAAGATACTTTAGCAGGTAGCCGCCGCATCTGAGAGATACCAGAGGCAAGACACGGATCTGTATCTCTCGCTCTCTTTTAGGAGGGGAAATGCCACCAATACCAATGCAACCGCTCTCTGCTGCCACCAATACTAAGATAGTTAAATGCTCTCCCGCTCTCTGGCTCTCTTTGAGGGAATCCATCTTTGTCCCGCTTTCCCATTTTGTATCTTTTCTCTCGCTTGCTCGATTTCCGCTGCGATCTTCGGTTTGCTTGTGTGCGTGCTCTGCTCACCAACACCCTTGCAATTCGTCTCTCTCAGCCGCTCTCCTGGGAGAGCTAAAGTGTTGGAAGTATCTTTCAGTTTGCTGTCATTGACACTCTCTGCTCAGCGGCAGGTTTTCCGTTTTCTGTTTCAGCAATTATGTATCTTGTATCTGTAACTCGCTTGTTGTGTATCTGTTGAGGCTGAATAGCCTCAAATGCCTGACATTTTACACTATCGCCGGCGATTTGCAAGCATTTTTGCCACGATTTGGAAAGATTTCCGTAAACCAAATGAATTTGATAATAATTTTTGATTTATTTTAAGATTTATTTGGTATAAAATTATAAAATTACATCATTATTGATAATAAATTTTAAGTTGTAATTTCTAGTTTTACACTAATCATCATGATTAATTTATTTTATGTGGGAAATGCCTTTTAACTTATATTTCAAAATGCAATTTCTAACAGAAACACAGATTTTGTGAGAAAACAGAGATTTTATGGCAAGTAGATTGCTGTCTTTAGATTTTTGGGTAAAAATCTTAGTCATCGCGCTGAAGATATCTTAAAGATTACATTTAAATAAATAAATTTCCAATTTTATATATTATTTCTTTCATATTTGTTCCTTCTTTATATATTCCTTAATTTGTCTTAATCGAAATCTTCGATTAACTCTCTTCCTTTCTGCGGCTTGGATTTCTGCTGAAGACTCAGCTAAGCTGAGGATCCCCTGAGCCTGATTGAGACAATATCGTAAAATAACGCCACATGTGATATTCGATCGCCGGGATATGCAGGTATTTGGTGCAAATTTAGTTGCTTGTGTCGCCCGTTTATTGCCATTCTGCTTAACTTGTTTTACCACACGGCCAGCGCACACAAAACGCTCTCATTTGGCCACAATCGTAGCCGCAGAGCAGCCGCAAAGCATGATGGCAATTGTTGTTGTATTTCGTATTTTGTATTTTGTATTTTCCGTTTTTACAACGTATATTTTTTTTCTTCCGACGCCAGAGTCTTTTGGCTTAAATGAAACTAAATGAGCCAGTAATCAAGTTGTGTTCAAAGAGTCGCCTCCACACACTCAGCTCCCCGCCAGCCTCCGTCGCCTTTTGTGGTATTTTCGTTTCGCCTTTTTCTCAATTTTTTTTGTTTTTTTATTTTTTTAATATGTTTCTTGTGGTTTACAGCAAATTTCACACTTGGTGTCTGGCGAGAGTGGGAAGTACGAGTGCAAGTATCGCTCCCAGCTCCAGTTCCTTCACTCCCATACCAGCACAAGAGTTGGTGAGGCGTAGACGCCACAAAGAGGCCAGACAACTGGGGCTGATTGATTTTTTAATATCGAGCAAGGGGCTGCAGGGCGGTGGGATCATTGTGATCGGGTTTTTCAAAGGCCGAAGACCGCACCCAGCCCAGTTGACAGGAGAATCTTATGTAAACTGGATCCGCATCGGCATTGAATGGCGATCGCTAATCACCCGCCACCTTCCAGCTTTTACTTTGCATTCATACCTGTGATTCATTTAAAGAAATAAAGCTGTATTAACGATCTTATATAAACTGGAACTCTGGATAAATCCCAGATAATAATAAGGAAGAAAAGGGGTGTGATATAGATCAATGAGCAATTTTTAGTTAGCAAAGATACTTTTCATTTACCAAGTTCCCTCAGTATTATCTTCAGGGAAAGGTTTCAGTTTTGTTTACCTTCTTAGCTCTTTTTTTTCCTACGTGTACGTGATTCTTTCTGTGTGCATTCCCTCCTCGGTAGCCAGCCAGATTTATTCATTGGCCACGATCCACACGCTTTCACTATCAATCTCCGCCAGATGCTTGGTCTTGGCCAGCTCGCCTCATCTCTTGACAATTTCATTTCAATATTTTCGTTACACTTGAGGGCGATCATTGCTACCGCTGGGAATGCGGGAGATGAGCCGAGAAGCTGTGGAGTTGGAGGCGGGCCCCATCCTGGCCACTTCACATACATATATATTGTACAATAAATATTATTCATCTCTCCCGGGTTTCGCTTTGTTTTTGGACCACTCGAAGCCCACTTCCAGCTCCCGTCCATGACTTAATTAAGAGCTGCACGTTTATTGTGCTTACCTGCGTAGTTTTGTTTCCAGCTCACTTGAATGGCACAGTTTTGTGGCTCTGTGTCTCTGGGCTTCTCTTTTTTTATTAACTTTATTGAGGGGTTCTGGCCTGGCTCTGACTCTGGCTTTAGCTTTTGTTTTGTTTGGCCGACGCGCTCGCTTTTCCCAGAGCTTGTTTTTGTTGAAACGTCATCGTAAATTGCAATTAATTTCAACGGCTTGGGGCCGGCGACAGATGATGGCTCATAATTTCAGCCTGCAGGTAGGTGTTTCATTAAATTCGGCCTTGAGAGGCTGCGGTTCGCTCATGTTTTCAATTATTTTCACACCTTGGAAAACAACGGACGCCGAGTGCAAAATATAATATACGAAAAATGAAAGAGAACTCCACTTAAAATTATGCCAATCACGAATCGCCCGCCGTCAGCCATTGTTTTCGAGCGCACTTCACACAGTCGCTATTTTTTTTGAAAATTACAAGTATTTGAATATATCACCGCCATACTTGCCGAATCATTCATCTATTTCTGGCCCATTCGGGGCTATTTTTGGAGCCCCGAAATATTGGACCAATTACCATTTTATCAAGGCGGCAGCCATACACAAACCTTTCGAGTCTCTCTGCATTTTAGAGACAGTATCTATCGCCATGGGCAGCCATTGGAAAGCCATAAAATAGCGCCACATGCGTTAGTTGAGTGCCGCTTGGCCCGGGAGTTAATTTTAGCCTTTTACGACCCCCGCCAAATGTCAATTGATATGAAATTTCTGTCTTTACAGCTGTTTTGGACGCGGGCCGCGGCTCATTCGCGTGTGAGCCAACGTCAACGCCTACCTGTATCTGCATCTGCAGGGCAAGGTAAGTGTAAATGTATATATAGCTGTGGCTGTAGCTGTATCTGTATCCCTTGGCGGCCAAATGCAATTGGCCATTGCCATAAAAAACACTTTGTGAAAGAGTTTACCCCGTTAGCTGCGGTGTGAGCGAGTGTATTGTGTGTGTGTGCGGTTGGACCTTTTTTATGCATCGTCGAGCAGAAAGTGTTGCATTTATCTGCTGCAGAAACCCGCCTTCTAGAGCATAGTGCACCTAAAGAAATGTATTATAATTACCATATTAAAAGGTGTAATAAAACATACATATATCTTTCAATCTGCCTCAGGTTTGGGTATCCTTATTTTCAATATATATTATATTTTAATGAGTAATTCAAATAAAACTATCTTTAGACTTCTAAATTATAAAGTTCTTGACCTAGCCAAGTCCCTTTCCCATCCCTTTCATGATTCACCATTCCATTAACTTAAATTCCCCATTTCTCCCCTTCTTACCAAGAGACTTCTCTTTAATGCCGGCTCTCAAGTGACATTTGCATATCGCACCGCATCAGCTCTGGTCGCTCAGTGTAGCTGGAAGAAATTACAATAACCGCAGCATAAAAAAGGATATGCCTCGACTTGCTTTCAGACTTTGTACTTCTAAGCCGTGCCTCTGCTTTTATTATCGCCGGCAACTCAAGGGACCCAGAACCGAGAGCCAGGAGAGGAGGACACATAAAAACACACACACATTCTAGGAGAAACACAAAAAAACTGGTAGCCTAGGAGGCCATTAGACATAAAACGAAGTCGGGTAAGTGCAAGCTATCGCAAGGATAGCTGCAGATACGGGAGTGCTGCCGGAGAAGGTGCTACCACTAAAAGTTGACCCAAATTTTATCATCAATGTGACAGAAAGTGGCGATTAGATGATGCCTTTTATGTGCTTGTCTCGGTCTGGATGCTCCCCATTGCGGTCTTGCGCCGACAAAGGTGCCCCGATGCCACTGTGCGGCCGCTAATCGGTTGGTCCGCCGATATGAATGGGTTTTCCCGAGCTCTGAGCCCATAAAGCGTCGCTGATATCTTAATTTTCCGCCTCTATCTGGGCCACTTGAGAGGGAGCAGCTGGCGCTGCACTTGTTTGGATTTCCATGCCGCACATCCGGCTCTCCGAGGAGTTTTCCCAGGTCCAACTTGTCGCCTGGCAGGCGCCAGTTGCAGTTGCAGTTGCATCCTGTGCGTCGCGGGCCCTTGAGATGTTTGCCATCCCGAGATGCCCTTCTGGTCTTGCTTTTGGTCCCTTCGGCGATGCGGAAAATCACAGGCAGCGAGACATTGGATTTCTGTTTGCTGTTCCAGCTCAAACTAGCCGTGAAATGTCCGAGCCTATCGGAAGTTGATAGCGGATGGGTAACCCGAGAAGGCTGGCTTCCTTTGAAGTGGTCTCCGGTCCCCGGATAAAGTGTTTGATAATCCAATTTACAAAATGCAAATCTCAGCTGCCGTTCGGTCACTGAAAGAAATTGAAAAGGGAGTTTAAAATGGTTTTAAGGGTATTGTTTTAACCTAGGAAGGGTCACAAAATCATCTAAAATATGAAATAAAACCAACATTTATTATTTTTTAAATATTTCCTTGCACTTTAGTATTAATAACTCTTTAAAAATAAAAGCAGGCAACCCTTAAAGTCACTCTCTTTGAAAGGAAAACCCTTAAGAAAACAGAACGATTGATTGTTTTAATTAGATTAAATAATACACGACGGCTTCCCAAAGGAATACACCCTATTAATAGCTGGATTTTTTTTACAGTGCCCCTTCGAAAAAAGGCTATTATGTCGCCCTCGCAAGATCATGAAAGGAAATCGCCGGCCTTGCTCCATAAATATTTATGGGCCATTGAAAGGTTCTCTTTGGCCTTCTCTTGGCCCGTCCAATGAAGTTAGTCCGGGTTCTATTTGGCCGCAGAATTACAGGCCTCGGGAAGTTTTTACAATTTATATCAATAATGCCGTTAGCCCGGCTTGTTTGAGCAGCGCACTTTTTAATCTTTCTAGCTGGCCGGGAGGAAGGTTTTTCCTGGGCCGAGAGTGCGGTTCATTTGACACGCAACTCTGGGCGACGACATCGCCTGTCGAGAGCACCTCAGTCCGCCCGGCAAGTCGGGCTGAAAATCAACTGCTAACATGACATAACTTACGAGCAGGGCATGCGAATTTTCCCCCGGCTTTTCCGCGGCACTTTTACCCCCGACTTGCCGTTATGGTGGGAACTAGGCTTCGTAATGGATAGAGAGCCGGGCGGTCAGAAAAAGGCAGTGTCGACAATTTAAGCCAAAAGTTATTGGCACTTTGTCAAGCCGTAAGTAATGTACTCATGAACTTTTCGAAGTCTAGGTTTATACATGGTTCTAATTTAAAATTTCGATTATTTTCTCTCAAAGTTATGCTAAAAATAAGACCGTTAATGAGCTTGAAGGAGTCACAGTTGTTCCGCTAAATGATCAGCTTAATAAATAGATTCTGAAAACCTCAAAAAAGGTTATATTATTTCCAACCATTTCAGCAATTACCGAAAAACTTTCCCACGGAAAACTTCCCGAGTTTGAGGCTCGCATGTCCGCTGGAATTTCCCGTGCGGACGGCTGACTCCTTGCGTGTCCACCGTAGTACAGTGTGCCCCATATACTGTGTTCCATATGGCTGGCGAGTGTGTGGTGGTGTGGTGGTATCTAGACCCGGCCAAGGAGTGCACGATAATTGGGCCCACTAATTTGCCTATTTAACTGGATTTGTACGGGCCAACATGCAAATCGACGAGTTAGCTAAGACCCTTTGGTTGCACTTTTCAGCGATTGTGCTTGTGCCCCTTTTTTTCCTTTTCTTGGAAAGCACTTGGATGTCAATTGCGAAATTGGGTGAATGTTGAGGGCTAATCGGAAGAACTGCCTCCGAACATTCTTTCGGTTCTACACCATTGTTAAGTGGGGTCTGGCACGGCATCTGGCTTATCGCTTTGGAGTTGGGCAAGACCAGTCAATATTTGGGCAACCCCAGGCCCAGGATTTCGTAATGGGGCAGATGCAGAGATGCAGAGATATAGACAAAACTTAACCCAATCTAATCTTATCTCATTCCGTGTGCCACTTTCGGCTACCACAAAACTCTTTCCACCGCCTAGATGCAGCAGCAGATGCAGATACAGATACAGCCAAGAGATACAGCCATAGTCACAGATCCAGCGGCAGATACAGATGCATATGCTAATTGCATTAATAAATGAGCAGCAAACCAACCCCCTTCCGTTGCTGTTTGTTCCTCCCACACACCGCCTCCCACCCTCTCGTCGGGGGCTGCCTGTCATTCAATTAAAAAAGAAAACAACGACACATTAGGAAAAACAAAAAGGTCTTGTCTCCGCACAAGAGTGTTTTAGTTTTGGCCTCTGACTCCGTGCCTGGGCCTGGAAAGCCCAAGGAAAATATTTAGAAAGTAAAGAAAGAAGCGAGCGACGGCAATGGAGCAACACATGTAGTACCAAAGGTAATTGTCAAGTAGAGCAGCAGACGACAGCCACGAACGGATCGGAACGGAATGGAATGGTAGGTAGCAGGGCGGGGTGGAGGGGCCCGAAACCGCACGGATGGCCCAGAGACACGGCCAGAAGAACGGACTAACCCCTTCGTCTGTCCCCACCCACAAAATGACACACGAAAATGGTAACACAAACATGAAGATATACAAGTTGCTAAAACGAATTTCAAATGCTCTTTCGAAAAGATATTGTGGCTAAGGATATTATGTGTATAAAACTATTAAGGAGTATCTAAATAGTATCAATGGAATGGGAATAAAAAATATATTTTGCTAGGCTATGATGTTTTCTAAGAATGATATACATAGAAGTAACACCTATTTAAGATATAATATATATTTCTAGAAGAGTTTACAACAAATTCCAAAGAATTCTTTTAGTGGTTCCTCTGATATTCAATACCCAAACTTCAATTACCAAAAATTCAATTCAAAATTCGTTAATGGACCCCCTCTAGCAGGGCATCAAAGACAACAGCAGTTATGTTTGGCTTGGCCTACGTAGCTGGGCAACACTTTTGGTAACATTTTTGTGGTTTTTTGGCTTTTCAATAGACCCGAAAAATATGCGCGGCGGCGACTCCGGCAGCCATGGCTTCCACTTCGTCTGTGGTTTTTGGACCCAGGTCGTCGTCGTCGTCGTTGTGGCTGTGGCTGTTGTTCCTGTCGAGGGTTAGACATATGCGTGACAATTAATATAAGACCCGCTGGGCTGGGTCGGCGGTGGGGTTACGAGTCGCTGACATAGGTACACAAAACGGAACTGCAGACATTGTCGGAGTCGGGGCAAGGAGCAGCCGTTGTCTCTTGGAACAGAGAGGAAAATGGTTGTTTTAATCATTTGCTGGAAAAACAAAGAAAAATATATCGTTGATTATCAAGCTAAACGTTTTATGTTTATCTGTAAAGTTATTTAAAATATTTTAAGCATTTACTTTCAGTGATAAGTTGACAAGTTAGAAGTTATCAGAAGAGACACGTATTTCTATTATTTCTGATAAAAAACTAATCTATTTGATATATTAAATATGCATTTATCAGTTTTAAAATTATTCTCAGTGCAGAGCCTCACTTGAGTCGTGTTCTGGTGGCCAATGTTCCGGAGCTGCCAGTGACAGGCCAGCGCCAACGTCCCCTCGGCGGGTGGGGCACCTGCGGGGGCTCCCAGCTCCCCGCTTTCGGCCAAAAGCCAAACCAATTTGCGGACCCAAAACAAACTGTACCTGTGCCAGTTCCTGTTCCTGCTGCTGGGCAGGAATTGGAGGAGGCCCGAACCCGAATCCGAGCCCTGGACCTGGAGCTGGAGCTGGACTTGGGACCCTCTGTGGTCGCGTGTCGCTTATCGGGCTGCTTTATCGGCGGCAGCAGGAGCGTAGCCGGGGCTCTGCAAAAACTTTGTTAGCGTCTCGAGCTATTTGGCTACTTGTTTTCAGCTCTTAGCACACCTCTGCCTCTCGGGACCCTTCAGGTGGCATTATTATTTCTGCTGCTGCTGCATATTTCCTTCCTGCTGCTGCTGCCTTGTTTTCATTATGTGCATGTACGATATTGTGAAAATGCATTTCCACTTAGATCCCGGCTGATTGCGTTCCTTCGAAGGGGAGTCCCTGCAATTGACAGACCCTGTGGAATGCGATTTGAAAAGCCATTCCGGAGTGCAAAGGTCCCCACATCAAAAGGCTGCCAGAGAGCTTAGAAAAGTAGCTTAGAAAAGGATTTCTTTTGAGTCCTTGGCAAGGCGCGGGGATTTTAATAGGATAACAAGATTAAAGCTGAAGAAGTTAACTTAAAGAAATTATTAAATACTTGAAGAATTTTTGCTTTCAAAAGAAATTAAATATATACATTTTTTTTACCGATAACTATCTTAGAATACAGAATTATGCAGAATTCATAACTAATTTCCTTCAAGATCTTATAAGGCTTTTCCGGCGTAACTCTTAAGGGATTAATTACCAGACAGGACTTCCGTTTTCTTCCCAGTATTTGTCGTCACTCCGGATTACAGGATCCTTCCATTACGAATCGCTCTCGATGGAGCAACTAATTGCGAGACAAATTTCGAAATGAATTCCACTTAAATTTGTAGCAGCGGAAACTCCTCGAGGAACATCGTTTTGAAGTGGATACCGAGAGCACTTGCCTTGCATTTGATCTTTGGCAAATGCGTGAAATAGATACTTAAACGTCGGGGGCCAGGACAGCTGTCAGGATAATGCAATAACTCAATTTGGTGGAGGCGGGGGCGGGTACACAAAATTGACAGAAATATGAGCACGCGAAAAGCAAGATGGAGTAGGGATTGAGGACAAGGACAAGGACCAGGCCAGGCCAGAGCAGACACAGAACATACCGATCCGGAGCCCAGTACCAATGTGAATGCACTTCGAGGGAGTCATAAATTTGTCATTGATTGCATGTGAAATTCGAGATCGTCGGAGCATCTGTCCACATCTCGGCGCTGTTATGGAGGCCGATGTTTGGGTATCTGGCTGTTTGTGTTTGTTATCCTTATCCTGCGAGCGGCAGTTTATTGCTTTATTATGTCGAGTTCGCTGCAATTCATGCAGGTCTGGAGATTCTCACAACTTGAATTACGCCCCGCAGTATTGGGTTTCATATTGTAATTTTTTTGTATCTGAAATGCACTTAAAAAATTGGCAGCCAGGGAGCTTTGGTTTGCTGCTCACTTAACTGGAATAATTGACATGAACGATTCCTTGGGCCAGGACAGAGCTCTTTTGTGGTTTCATGTTTTACTAGACGCCTCCGAGGCAGCGCACAAACACAGCCGCAAGTGAGAATGTCCGCCCGGGTCCTGGTCGGTTGTGTGTTAACGGGTTCCTCCTGGCCACCTCCACCTCATGCTCCCCCGCCTCCCTGCCCTGCCCTGGTTGAGTAGCTCCGCTCAAGCTGCAACAGTTTATATTGCATTATTCTGCTTGAATGGCATTTTCACTTCAAGGGAGAGCAGCCAAGGAAGGGAAAAAGTTAAAAAAAAAAAAAGCAGAAGCATCGCAGAGGAAAAAGGCTCGCATTGCCGCAGCGAAAACAAAGTGAATTTCATTATGGGCCCCCGTTCAGGGAAGTCCTTTCTCGCTCATCCCTGCTCGGTATTCGCATCCGCATCCTTATCCTTATCCCTCCGCCAGGACACGGTCAATTTGAATTATGAAAATCACGGCGAAAGGAGTCCGCGTCCGCGTCCGCAGTGACTTTTGAATGAATTTTACTTCCATTCCATTGAAGCGTTAACGACTCCAGCTGTTGCCACTCATTGTAATCCTGCGATCCGAACGGCTAACGGATAATTCGACCTTTGTGGAGCCATCAGGTGTCTCTGCCCCCCTCGTCCTGCTCCGGTGCCTCCTCTGGGGCTCCTGTGTGCGGTTTCCCAAAGAATTCTGGGACAGCAGGGGTTCGATTCGAGGCTTTACAGCTGCTGCTCTTCAAGGATGCCCATTTCTTTAATGTTTTCATTTACTCTTTGCGATATAAAAACTTATAGTTACTTTACCAGACAAAAGGATACAAAATTCCTGATAGTTCAGCACTAACCGCAGTCTATCTGCATTTCTCATCTCCTCGAGCCAGGCCCAGGAGGAGTCCCACTCTCTCTCTGCCATTGTCATTGTCTGTGGCTGCGATCTTGGTTGGGTTCTCTGGCTTTCCAGCTTAATGCCCCACATAAACCATTGCCTGCCACAAAACTAAAGCAAGACAACAGAATTTGTCAAGGCTTGATCGTGATTGTGTGGCACACACAAAGGCCTCGTCCTGGAGTTGCAGTTGGAGATGCAGTTGAAGCTGGAGCCCAGAGGCTGCAGCCTGGCCTCGTGCGTGCTAATGGCCAGCAATGTTTGGTTAGACCCACATGCCGCTGGCCGTGGCAAAGTCAAACAAAAGTGTGGCACTGGCTTTTTGTCACACGTAGGTGTCGCTTGGCCGGCAATCCACCATATATAACCGCGACGGAGACCGGCTCAGTCAGCAGCTTTCTTTACCCAGAACGATGCCATCAGGCCTCAAGAATGGACCTCGGGGCCTTAATATCTCCTGGCTGAAGCTGGAGCTGGAGCTGTCTGCTTATTTTTCACTCCGCCAAACAGTTTATGCAAAACGTAACAAGGCCCAGGGAATTTTTACGTTTTTACGAGCGTTCGTATTGTGATCTAATCGCTCGTCTCCCGCCTCCGAAGGATGTCCTCGGCGGCGGTGCAAGCCCACGCTCTCGTGTCTTTTTATTATTATTGGTTTTTTAGCATTCACTTGAGCTGCCATTTGCATGGCTTATTGCCAGCAATTGTCGTTTCAGCATTTGAATTGGCCCCACAATCCAGTAACCACTATCCGGTATGCAGTATCCACTGCCACTTCCAGTCCTAAGTCCCAGTCCCAGTCTCAGGCTCGGCGATAATGCGCGACGATCGACGGTTCGCGGAATTAATTGCTTCGCTGATTCGTGGCTACAAATTCGCATATAGTATGTGAGCGATTTGCATCGCCCAACGAAAAGTCGTGCGGCACTCTGATCGATTGGGTGATATTTCAATTTAAAGGGAAATAAGAGCTATAAAAAGAAACATAAATCATTCACATCAGTTCCTTCCTTTGAAATGCTTTAATTTCAACAAGCATACTTTGAGAAACATTTCTATTATCACCTTAAATTATTACATCAAATATTTCTCTCTGTGCTTGACCCCTGCACAGAGAGTGGTAGATCTCAATTCCGTTCCACCTGAGATTCGGAACAACCTAATAAAAGCCCTTGGCCATCCGTCTTGAGCCGCCTTTTGATCAGTCAGGCGGGATTAGCAGCGACTGCGAGTGCGCTTCCCCTTGGCCACTCGGCATCAATTGAAGCTCGCTCTCGTCGTTT
This sequence comes from Drosophila anomelani, assembly GCA_035045905.1. Classification (NCBI taxonomy): domain Eukaryota; kingdom Metazoa; phylum Arthropoda; class Insecta; order Diptera; family Drosophilidae; genus Drosophila; species Drosophila anomelani. Next base: position 13,635,492 of record JAWNOO010000032.1, read on the forward strand.
ATAATTAACTCAATGCCAGGGCAGTCTTGGGAACCTGGCCCAGCCTGCTGGCCTGCTCCTCGCTTGTCACGCGTGCCTGTCATCCGCCATACCAGAGCCAGGGCACTCGTCCACCCATCGCCAATCCCCTCGACCGAGTCCAAGCCCAATCCCCACACACCATTTCCAGTTCCTGGCACAGCCCGTTCCTGTCTATGGGCTTTGATAAACGAGCACATCAGAAATGTGACTTGTCATAAATTTGCCTGCGTGGCCATTACTCATGTGTCATGTGGAGCGGCTGCAGTGCAGCCTCCCCTACAGGCCCCTACCGCCTCTGTCCCTGCCTGCCCATCTACATCCACCTGAGGTAGGTGCAATGCAATGCGCGATTCCCGGCAAGTTCGACAATATGCCAAGTATGTGAAGTAATCGCCGTTATCAACTTTAGTGACATGATCGCAGAGCAGAGAGCTGCTCCTGCTGCTGCTCTGGCTGCTCCACATTCGGAATTTCTGCTCTGCGGTTGCCAGTTGCCAGTTGCCATGTGGCAGGTTGGCTTATTGGACCCATCGATCTGAGTCTAGTCCGGTATCGGTTTGCGTTTGCAATTCAGACAGTTTAAGTCCGAAGAGATTGGCACAACAGCAGCAAAAATGAACACTAAATTGTCTCAGAGATGTTAATTATAGAATCTTTAAAAGGAGGAAGAGTTGGGAATGGAAGATATATAAAAAATGTTTAGAATTTAGAAGATATAATTGAAGTGTACAAAAATTATATGCCTAAGAACGCAACTTTATTATACAAACATTCAACCATTTAATTTTTTATCAAATAGTAAAACATTGCCTTAAAAAGCAGCTATTTCTTTTTAACATTTTTTCAATATTATTTTAAAAATATGTCTTTTAATCTTTATATTTTTTTCGCTTGCCACAACTGTGATTGCTTTGATGTCATTAGTCTTACGACACAGCCTGATGTAATGTCTAAATCTTTTCAGATTCTCAGTCAGAAGCCAATGGACTTGTCCCTCCTCTGTCGGAAGATTCTACATTTCCTGTTTGGTTTTCGGTTTTTTGGTTTTCGGTTTTTGGTTTATTATGGCCAAATCAGTTGGGGGCCGTGCCCGGAGAGCTTTGCTCATTAACCCAATCGGCCGGGTTCTCGGCTGTAACCCCGCAAATGAAGTCATTAAACAATCGACGGCAGCCCGGCGTGGATCTGGTTCTGGATACGGCTGCCTCAGATGCTGCTGGCGATGCTGCCACCTGTACAAATTTCTCAATAAATTGTTCACACTTCATTTTTCACCAAGACAATGCAAAGCGTCCAGTCCCAGGGCCCAAGAAAAATGGATGCCTGACAACTCGTGCTGCGCCTGCTCCGGGTCCGGGGCCCCAGCGGAACCGAGCGCCTCATGCAGCGAGCTGCATAATAAACAAAACATCAACAGCCGCCGTAACCTGCAGTGCATACATTTAAAATTTATTAATTGGTTTTTAAAAGCACTCACACCCGTCGCGCCATTCATAATTCTAAGCTCCATGAGAGCCCACGGTCCTCTCCAAGTTCAATTTCCGCCTAATTTCATGCACTTTTATGCGGCTTTTGTGTAGATTACGCAGCATAAAAAAGATGGGAGGAAAAACAACAAGGCACTCGGAAACCGGAGCGGAAAAAGATACAAAATGTGCTGGGAATCTAGACACACAAACATGAATCAGAAATGAGCATGTTATTCCTATGTAATTTGGCAAAAACACTATCTGGTGAAGGCATTAAATGAGTTGTGAGAGTCTTTTGGGGAAACGCCTTTCCAATTCTGTGATTTGCCCCACGTGCGGAATGTGGGTTAGGTGGCTTAATTAGTTTGGTAACTGGCGGAACTAGACAGCCTAGACAAATGGGAAGAGTAACTGGGAAGGTTTATTTTTATGATTTATGTTACTTGTGATGAGGCAAAATTTATTAGAAAATTGAGCGAAGTTTAAATATTTTATAATTTCTCCATAGTTCCTTTACTTATTTAAGAAATTAACATCAAAACTCTTAAGATCTTATTAAAGTAATTTAATAAATTCTCTGTAAACTGCAAGTAGATCTCGTCATCATCAGCGACCCGAAATTCCAGTTGGGTCAACGTCTCCGCAAATGAAAGTTAGTCTGATTAATGGACGTCAATTTTTGAGCGATATTAAAATAATTAATTAGCATTTTGAGCTGACTTGGGGGGACACACTTTTGGCCACAATGTTGGCCAAAAATTTTCGCTTTCCCCCGGCAGCTACCTCGGCAGAACCCTCATATTCTCCGCCTTGGAACTGGTGCCATAAACTGAGCGTTAACAACGACGCTTTGAGCGCCACTTTCATGAATATATATCTGCCCGAAAATATATGTATATGAATCCATAAGCCATAATGAATTGCTTTTATAGCCGATTTCAGTTAGCCCTGCCAGCGATCGCCCGCTGTGCCGAAGATCTCGCTGATGAAGAAGTGGCCACAGTTTCGCGTGTCCAATATTCCGTCTCCGACTCCGACTCTGAGATGGGGAACTGGAAGGCGGCATGAGTAAGTGTTTTGCTTAATTGCCTATGGCTTATTAGGCACCGCAGCGGACAGTGGAGAATAGTCAAATTAATATTGATAGAAGCCCGAAAAAAATCAGAGATTTCAGTGTCTATGCGTGGTCTTCGTCTAATGATGATGGCGTTACAAATTTCGACTGCCTGCATTGACTCCATTGGACCCACAACAATTACAAACCGAATCGAGCCGGGGCTTTTTTCTTTTCTCAAACTATTGTGCAGACACAAAAGAATCCCAGGGGCGGCAATCTCGATCGAACAATGCAGAATCATTAATTAAATTCCGCGTACAGAAATCAAAGTATCAAAGTTATCTGATGGTCAAATTGTTTTCAGCTTATCAGCAGTAAGGAAAATATATAAATTTAGCAAGTATCTTATTTTATTTTAAAATATTTTTAACACTTACATTCCTTATGTTCTGATACCTCCCCAACCGATCGTTGAACTTCTCGAAAAATTAGCACAGGAAGCCCGGGCTAAGCTTTATGCCTTCTTTAGGTGTTAACTATAAACAATACTTGTCTGGCCGTATTTACGACTTCCCCCAACATACAGTGCCTGCGAGCGTAATTGCGCAAGAGAAGAGAACGCTCAGAATTCTTTTTTAAAATATTCGACTTTGCATCATTTTTCAGGCCAACTTCCAGGCTCCAGCGACGGCTACGTACAATTAACCGTGAGCAGCAACTATCTTGTTACCTGACGCGTTTTTATGATTTCTGCATAAAATTAAATCGTTCTCCTCGCACCATCCCGTCCCCTGTCCCTGTTCCCCTCGATGCCTCCGCCTTGAGCAACAGGTTGCTAGCCAAGCCAAGCAGAACTAGTTTCTCTGTTTCTTCGCGCGCTTCTTGCCTTAATAATTTTTACTTTGGTTTAATTATAGTTTTGCGCTTAATAAATTTTCCCTGCCTGCCAAGAAGAAGGCCCTGTGGACCCAGCCCCTTGGCCCAGCGAATTTGTTGTCCATGAAGAGAAGTGTAATGTCCCAGCTAAGCCAGCTGGCCAAGAAGGTGCAGTGTTAACCAGCTGTCGAGAGCTTTAGTCGAGCAAATGGCTAAAGCTGGTTAATTATAGGAAATTGAACAGCTCAAACAGTCACAAACTAAGGTCCTTGCATTACTTTAATATATATAATTTATAGTTTAAAAATCAATAAAGTTGTTCCATCGATTAACCATTTGTCTAATTAAAAGCCCTTTCAATTACCGATAAAATAACTGAAATATTTATTTGCATTTTCATTTGATTTGATATTTTCCTTCACGATTTCCATATGCTTCGGATGCGAGTATTTACAGATCCTTGTCGGTGGGTTTAAGCCCAGTTACCAGCTGCCTGCTTGTTTGTATTTACATTGTGGGTGTGTTGTTGCTTTTTTTTGGCCCAGTGCTCGCTTTTATTATTCATTGCACATTTTATGCTTCATTCACTTTTCAATTAATTAATAATCATCATGCTAATAAGTTTTTTCTCTATCGGAGCGCCGCCGCCGTTTGTTTGCCGATGCTATGTGGGTGGGTGGGCGTTCCCATTAAGCCCGCCCACCAATTTGTGCATTAAAAACAGCAACAACAACGTGCCATTAACAACAACATTACATCGAAAGATACGCCGTGCACAATTTAATTTAATTTAATTGCTTGTCAATGGCACGTCTTTCCATATGTTGAAGGGATTTTTTCCACGTGCTCGTGTTATTATTTTCTTTTTCATGTTTGTAATTAATTTAAATTTCCATGGCGATTGTTTGTGGATTTATTTTAATGATCGACCCCCCCTGCCACTTCAGGTCAGAGTGCATTAGCCTTAGATCGTCCGACCGACCGACATGCTTCCGCTGCCTGTTTTTATGGATCTTGGCTAGCAGCACACACAAACGGTAGACATGGCAAATAAAAGCAGTCTAAATAGAGCATAAACTGCAGACGAAGACGTGACCAACTTGCAGCATGCCTCGCTGGGGAACAAAAACCAACCAGAAATCCAAGAATCCGAGTCGAAACTCGCCACACTACATGAAATTTCTCATTGAAGTGCGAAACTCTGGCGGCGCGGCCTTAGAACTAGGCGCCGCCTAACGGAAGTGGACCCGGGATCCCGACCTTAAACCCTGCCAACGGCCTACGTAGGAATACGTATCACTTCCTAATTAACAACAGCAGGGCACATGTGCGAGGAGGTATTGTCTCTGGGCTATTTGAATTTCGTGCACGTAACAAAAATAGCACTAACATTGGGAATTACTTCAAGAAATCATTTGGGAACTGTTGCAGGGGTTAAGGATGGCTTTCTTTTCAGTGTGATATATCCTCCCCCAATTACAAATCATGAACTTTTACGCACATTTGTCAAGTATCCTGGGGGAGTGGCAGGCAGTGGAGGTGGCGTCTCCTGGGGGCTGTCTAATTGCAGTTATGCTAACGAGCTGCGGGGTTGATGGACGTTTGTTTGTTTGACGACCTCCTCGAGGAGCTGCCCTGCCCTTGCTGCACTTTCGAGGGCCGCACGCATAAATGAAAAATTTTCTTAATTATTGCATTGATTTACATGGCGGCGTGAACAGGGGCTTGCTGGCAGGCTGTTCCGTTGGCTGGTGACATGGCAGCCACTCGGGGACTGCATTTTGTCGCCACAGTGGTGCAGTGGTGCACTGGGAAAAATTATGATTAAAAAAGCCCTAAAGGATCTAGGGACAAATAACTAATAAAAAAGAAAGGTTGAATAGTTAAAGTAATAATAAAACTGTAAAAGAATGACTTTGTTTAACCCACAAACATTTATTTTATAATTTAGTTTGCAAGAGGAGTTTAATGATATTTTTTTTTTTTTTTTAATTATTTAACTTTCAAGTTCTCAATCAAAGTTCCTCATTTATTTAATAATTATTTCCAATCCTACCTTTTATTTCTCTCTGTGCATACTGCATTGTGGTGCAGTGCCATTGCAGCTGTGTGAAGTGGCCCTCGTGGCGAACTGGGCTCTGCCGTTTCGCCAGTCCGGGATGCAATCGAAATTTTGTGTCCGTGCGTGCACGAGTTGTAGTTTGTGGTGGCTGCCACTCGTCATCCTTGTCCTGGTCCTCATCCCCATCCACATCCACACTCACATCGACGTCGTCATCCGTTCGGGCCACTCGAGGGTCCTTTACTTTGACAATGGCACTGGCGAGCGAGAAGCAATCGGTGGCAGCTGGCACGTTTGGCGGTTGAGTGGAACGCCCTCCAGCCGCCGAATGCCGACCTCCGGCCTCTGACCCACCACCCCCCTACCGCTCCAACTTTTCCACCCCGATATTTATGATTAAAGCCAGCGATTTGACTAAATTCCAAAGATTAACACATTTTCAACGATGACACGCCAAGCGGGCTAATGTGACCACAACACGGCATAAGTTGTTATATATTTTTTTGCTTGGTAGGAAAAATAAAAAAGCGACAAGGGAATGCTTTATGGTAGGAAAAATCTATTAAATTCTGTACTTTGTGTACCTTAAAAATCGAACCCAGACTTACCGAACTGTGAATTCAATTTCCTTCTTTTATTATTATTTAATATTCACTTCAGCAGGGATTCAGCTAGCCACTAGACTAATTCCCAGTGTAGGCAACTCCATCAAAAAATCCATCCAAAAACCCATTAAAGTTGTAGATGGCAATTAAAAAATTGCATTGACCGCCCCGGACATCACATGCAAGCCATGGTTTTTGGCCTAACAAATGCAAAAATGCCTCCAAACGACAGTCGGTCGTTTGGTCGATCCACTTGTGAAACGGCTCAAAGAGGTCCTGGCTGACTGGCCGTATTGTTGTCGCCGCCTGCATATAGTATGTAGAAGTTGGCAGGAGAGCCAAAGCCAAAGCCGAGCCGAGGAAAGCGAATAAATAAAATTCCGAACATAATTCACAACATGCCAAACTACAAGCGACAACGACAACATGTTGCATTGTTAGCGGCGCATTGTGCCAATTGTTGCTCCATGTTGTTGCTGTTGGTGGTGTTGCCATGGTATTTATGCAAATTTGTAGTGCTCCACAAAATCCACACAATGTGAGTGTTTTATTTATTTCCCTTTTTGCCGGCGCCCCGATCCACACAGATTTTTCTGTGTTGTTAAATGCCTGAAATACGGTCTCTTGGGCAAACATTTCTTTTTTTTTCTTTTGGGGCCAATAACGAGACAGGCACCCCACACTTCAACTTTGATCTGGTCAGAAAATAAAAACCGTCAACAGTTTGTTCAATTTGTTTATTTTGCCTATAACTAAATTAGAGCAATTTTCGTAGCACACAAAAATATTACTAATTATGATGTTGAAATATGTTCATGTCGTGTTAATTAAAACCAACGACATATCGGCGATCGGCGCAGCCATTGCCCGAACATTTTGTGGTTTAATTGGCTGCGATTTGCCAATCTCCAAGTTGTCAAATATTTATCTGAAATCGCTTGAAAGAAACAAAAACAAAAAAATTAACACTAGTTACAATTTAGTATCTTGTTTTGTAAATAATTTGCTTTTGCTAACTAAGCATGTAAATATTTATTGACATTTTTTAAAGGACTTTAAAGAAATTCGTTCGACTTTTTCCCTATTAAATCTTAATTTAAATTAAATGCAACACACGGAAGTGCAATATGCAGCAGCCGAGTGGCTTGGAAAACGCTTTGACGCATGCGCAAATGGGAAAATTCGGCTAAGGTGGACCTGCTCAGACATTAGGCTGTCGCATAGCCGCTTTTGTCGTTACCTGGCCAACGAGATGGGGGGGTGCCCCAACTGATTATCGGCATTACTATTGTCTTTCGTATTTCGAATTTGGTATTCCGTATTGCGCCGTTCGTCTACCCGAAAATTAAGTGGAAAAATCAATCACTTTCACTAATTTTAAAGTGATTTTTCCGAATGCGAGAAAATGGGGCTGCCACGGCTTGTTATCAAGTGTTGAAACGAACGCCGAATCGAACTCGAAGTCGGAAAACGAGCTCGACGTTTGAGGGTCCGCGGACGACGGCCTAATGACGGGACATTTGTCGGACGGCATCGAAATAAAGAGATTTTTAACTCGGGCCAAATGAAATTTAAATTAAACAGTGAAATGCCTCGGCGAGAATATTATCGGCTTTAAAGTGCGGATTGATTAATTGCTGTCTCTTTCTCGTATAGGATTTTTAATTTGATTTCGGCTGCTGCTGCCGCTGCTGCTGCTGTTGAAATGGTTTGTGGGCCGGCCGATTAATCAGATAGATAGTGACCCCATCTCCATGCTTCTCCGTCTGCAGTCTAACGGTTTCCCCAGGTTTCTTTCAGGGTCTTGGGTTTCGCACCGCAAAATAATTTGCCAATCGTGAACGGAAGCGCGGCGCATGCGTCATGAGGTGGCAAGCGCTAACACTCTTCGGGATGGCCAGGCACTGAAAACAATTATTAAAATAATATGATCGCTATTTCAAATACTAACGAGTCTAAAATGGCATAATTTTCAAAAGAAAATAGAATTTAAAAAATATATTTGTAGAGTTAAACTCTTTTAACACATTACTTTTTAAATTTCGGAACAACTTTATTTCCTAATATTTATTAATTAAATTATTTCAATTAAAAGATAACCTTCTCGAAAAGTTTATATATTATTTGGGTATATGCCCATCTCTGAATGTCCCTAAATTTCTTTCAGTGCTTCGCCCCACATCCCTTTTTCCACCTGAGGAGTCGTGCGTGCTGCAGGTTTAGGCCACTTTCGTGCTGCGGATTCGGTTTCGATTTTGGCCCAGACCGCTGAAAATTTCTTATTTATTCTCATGTTAATTTCCTCTGGACTCGGTCTCGGCCGCAACTTGCGTGACTTGATCGTTTTGGTCAGATATTATTTTGTTACATTAAAAAATAATTACCGCATTTGCCTTTGCGTTACCTCTTTTCCACCGGAGCCTCACCTCCCTTCCCTCTTTGCTATCTTTTCGCCTCCGGGGCTGATTTCTGTTTGATTTGCTCTTTTCGTAGCCAAAATTGGTTCATTTTCGACGTTTAAACATTTTGAATGCGTTGCTAATTCTGATTTGATTGCCACTTGGCGATGCCTAAACACTGCTGACAGCTTAAGGTTGTAAAATAATACAAAAAACTTGCCAAGCTGCAGTTTTTTTGTTAGTACTTTTATAGTTTAAGTAAGCAAAATACGTGCAAGAAAGTAAATGCTTAAGAACCTTGCCACTTTTTGTTTAGTTTCTATTTAAAGTTCAAGACACCTGCGTTTAAATCATTTTCAATTCAATGTGGAAAGTAATTTACCTTCAAGCACCAATGCTGCCGTTTGAAGGCTTTTATGTGTGACTCTCCGCTAAGGCTTTCTTGGCCAATTCCTGTCAGACACTCAAAACAAAGCATAAAATCAACTTTTGCGACAAATTTTTCATAAACATAAACCCCAGCGCCGTACATTTTGATGATTTTAATGGACAAAACTGCGCAAAATGATGGCCGCGAAACGTGTTGGGGCAGCAGACTCAGGCTGAGACTCAGACTCTGGCCCCTGCCTCAGACGGTTCTGCGGAATGTGTTGCCAGGCACCTTCTGCATTCTCCGGGCTGCCCCTGCTGCAGGCAGGCCATTTAAAATGCAGCAAGTGTCACCATTGACTGAAACGAGGCGCAATAAATATATATGCATGTGCGAGGAGCCGTATACGAGTAGCTGTAGCTGTAGCTGCAGCCTGGCTATATACAAAGTGGCAGTGGCTCTGCTGGTCTTGGCCCAGCTTTATACGGGCAAGGCATGCGCCGCATATTGGCAACAATGCAGCGAAAAAAGTGTAGACTTTGCATGAAGCAGAGAACCCACTGCCTCTCTGCCACACTACCCCCTTCGTCTCGTCATTTAAATAACAATAAAATTTGATGACAAGCCATGTTGCTGGGCCGGGCTCCTCCTGCTGCAGTTTTCGATTCTCCGTCTTCGGCTGATTGGCTCTGCCGGCATAATAAAGACATTCGATGCCTTTTTAAGCGTTTCACTTTCGCACGTAGCCGCCGTCGCAGCCAGTAAAAAGTTTGCAGCATGTCCGGTTGTAAAAATAAATATCACCAAGTTCTCCGAGAGCCACCAGCTACTAGCTACTTGCTACCAGCTCCTAGTGCCTGATGCTGAGTGATATTGGGGGAAAGTTTAACTCTGTCTAGACGGACTAAAGGCCACCCAACGGGGGAATCCACCCAGGGCCAGCCCCAGCCCCTCCCAGGAACTGCCAAGCCCCAACCATCCCTCCATCGTCGCGCTTTCCATTTCATTAGACAATGCCAACTTTTAATTAAGAAATCGTGCTCTTCGACTCCTCGATATTGAGCTGCAATCTGAGGGAAAACAACTGAAAAGTTTAGGAAAACACAAAAGGAAATCGAAAGAGTTGCAATTAATCGGCGAGCGGATGGGGAAGTTTCATTGTGTTTACTTTTAGTTGGCAAAAGATAATTGGCTTTAATATTGCATAGACTAATGTATGAACAATTAAACCCATCTTGATTATAATTGTGTTCCTTAAAGCAGCCTTTATTTTAAGTAAAGTAGAAGTAGTAAAAGTAGAGTTCATTTCGGTGGCTTAATTAAATTTTTCTATATTTATTAAATACAGATTCCTCCCAACACAATTCATGGGGTTAAGTCTCCTGGCTTTTATCCTGGCAATGTGTAGATTTCCAAGTATTTCCCAAATTCCCTTGGCTTATAGTTTCACTGACACATATACATATGGTATGTATTTAACGAGATTTTCCACCTCTGGATTTGCCAGACTTATTATGCAGTCCCCCCTTCGCGATTTCCAAGCTTTGTCTCTGCGAGTCCCATCCAGCATTCATTGTGCTTTACGAGCTTGTTGTTGGGTCTTTGCCTGGGCTCCCACTGCATCCCATCTGCATGCTCCAAGCTCTGTGCTCCATGCCGCATTCCGCACGCCGCCTGCCAGCTGAAATGTCGAAGTGTTCTATATGCCACATGGTGCTCCGCTCCCGGGGGAAAACGCTCTAGGGGCAGTGGTAACGGCTCCTCAATGGCTGACAAATGCGACTGAGTCGGAGGCTGATGCTGGTGCTGATGCTGAGTGTGAGTGCGAACAAAATGCACGGCGTCGTTAGAGGATGCAAACAAGTTTCGTCTCTGCTTTTGCACAGAAAGAAAGAATAAAATAAGAAGAAGGGAATATTTATTTATTAGAAATAATGGCTCAATTAATTTATTTTATATTGAAAAGTTGTGTTAGGGTTACCTTAAAGCAAATTAAATTTAAAATTCAATATCATATTTCTCTGCCCCCAAGACTACTTCGAACAGTGCATCATCTGGTTGCTGACACAGACGAGGGCTGTTGTTGCTGCTGCTGCAAGTTGGTGTTGCTGGTGCGCTGATGTTGCTGCTGTGCCGCGTGTTGCTCTGGCTGGATGCATCGCCGACGCTTTGTTTGAAATGTTGCTGACAAACCACTTGAAGTCTTTCCTACTTCTACGCTCATTCGACGGGCTGCACTGCTCTCGGCTGACGTATTTCATAAGAAAGGCAAGTGACAAGTCGCTTTCCACTTTACACAGTTGCCGAAATTATGCCGCCCAGACTCGGAATGGAAATGGGAATGGAAATGGAGAAAAGGTTAAAGTGTAAGTGGGGGAAAAACAAATTGTTGGCCGGCCCAGACAGACTGGCTGTCTGTCAGAGGAGCCGCCGCAGCCCCTCGATCCCCTTTGATCGCCAAGAACGAACCGTTCACACTTGGGCAAGTGTCGAAAACTGGCCTACTCGGCGGCCAAACAGTTTTTCCCCACTTTTTTTTTTATTTTTTATTTTGTAGGCCTTTAAACAAAGGAACAGAGCAGAACAGAACTTTGCGTGGTGCCGAGAGATGAAATGGAGGAAAGTTTTGTTCTGCTCGGCGTTTTCCTTTTGTTGAAACATTTCTACGAAAATTATTTCGAGTACCCGGACGGTCGGTTGGTCGGCCGGACTGACAGCTGTGCTTCTCGGCCCGTCCGCTTTTATTTCACTTCAAGTTTTTCCCCATCATCTTCAATAGCAATTTGCTGTCCCGGCCGCCAGGGAAATTCTTGGGAAAATATGCACATCCAAAGCGGTTTTCAGGCGGTGCCCGCATTTGCCTTTCCAGCGAAAGTGCGTGGCCCGGCCCCATCCAGTGAATACATGTACATATGTACATAACCCCGCCGATCGGGAGGCTCCTCAGCACGCACACTTTCTAATCAATTATATCGCACTTATATGCAAATTTCACGCAAACAAACAAACAAATAAATCAATTCCATTCCGTTCAATTCAATTCGATTTCAATAAGGCTACGCACAGGCCCCGCGGGTACAATGAACCAATTTGAAAATCACCTTTCTCGCCTGCAAATTGCTTTGTCAGCTTCCTCGCCTCTTGCCGGGTCTTGGAAGCCGGTGAAGTGTTTCGCTTTCTGCCTAGTTAACAGCTTTTTTTCTCTGGATTTTTTCTTGCTTTCTTGGTGTTTTTTTTTTGTTCCACTCGGTGCCAAAAATTTCAAAAAAGAGAACACCTCCTAGCTACAAAAAGCACGCGCAAACTGCTTCAAAAGCGCAAAATTTCACATTGACGTGAAAAATTGGTGGATATCAGATTTCAAAAGTGGGCAAAACAGGCAACGGAAGTGGGCAAAGGCGACCAGCAATTGCGCTACGAATTGGAAAGGAAAACAAATCTAGTTAAAAGTAGGAAATTTAAACTATTTTCATTAGGTAAAATTATGAAGTACTTGGAAAAGACTTCTCTGGAATTTATTACAAAATATTATTGTGCTTTTGGGTTCACAATTTATAAATCTTTATCACGTAAATCTCATTTAAATTCGAACAATCGCCTTTGGAGGACATTACTCATCGACGGTTTGAGTTTCTTAGGAACTTTGTGTTGAGTCACTTGCGAGCAGCTCTGCGAAATTCATATGCCTGACTTTTCGATTGCTGTCGCTGCTGCTGCTGGCTTTGCATATAAATAAGTGCCTTATCATTAAATTTCAATTAAATGACAAAAATAAAATAAAAATGTTTTGACGCCAAATCAACTTTTCGGAAATTGTATTGCTGCTCGACTCCCATGTCTCATGTTCCCAGTCAGCCAGCCAGCTAGCAACCCCGGCAGAATCCATCCATCTGTACGAGTATTTCTTATTTATTCTCATTTTGCATGCTCAACAATTGTAGACACCGGCGGGGCGATGACAAAAACAAGCAATCGCGTCCCATTCATTGACAGTCACAGAAATTGCAGACCCCGGAGCTCCAGCTCCACAGATTTCTTCGCGAAAAACAAATTTTTTGGCGCGTGTGTCTGAGCCAAAGCTGCTGGGCTATATATACAGACATATATACTGAAGTGTTTTTTGCTTTTCTTACAGTGCAATATGAGGGGCAACCACCATTCATGCTCAACGATTTAAATATGTTCGTCTGCTGACGTTGCGGTAGCTCTTTTCCAGATACATTTTTTGATAGACAAGCGGACAGACATGCATGTAAGCCGGGCGCTGAATTTGATCTCTCGCGTTTTGGCACGAACTGTAATTGAAAATTTTGTACGAGATATACGAGTATCTGAGTATTTCGGGGGAACAGCACACAGCAGCGAAGCATCAAGACCTGACACTCGAAACACTTGGCTTTGGCTTGGGCTTTGGCCTGGGATTGGGCATGGGCTTTGCTCGGCCTCAACTTTCTTGTCCAGTTACGTGAAATTTCAAATGTCATAATTTCTGACAGTTTGATAGTCGCACAGGCAAACAAACATTTCGGTTTGTGGCTTACGGGGGTTAAGCCAGCTGGTCCAGCAGAGTTTTGGACCGAATTGTTAACAAAAAGCGGCCGAGGGACAAATAAAAGTGACAAGTTGTATTCAAGCCGCACTGTGGCTCAATGATCGATTGAAGTGCTGCGAAAGCGAAATTAAAATGTATTTAAATTGTTTAGAAAAATATTACAATAACTATTAGACACTTGGGTATTGCTTACTTAAGATTTGGGGGCTTATAAAGTTCATTTTCGTATCCTTTTAAATTATGCTATGTGAAAACCAGATTTTGCTGAAGAAATTTCGCCTTTCCAGCCCACTGTCCACCATTCCTTGGCTTCATTGGGTTTGCTAAGTCCACTAAGAAGTACATAAGTGTTTCCCTAAGTCGTCTTAGGCCAACTATAGAGTCGCCAGAGCTTGGGCTTCGAGGTCTCTTTTGGACCAAGTAAACCCACATATTGATTCGCCGAGGGCTGAGGGCGGTGCTACCCCTCTGACCTTTCGGACCACACACACACACCTCACACGCCTCACCTCACCGCACACAATTGGCCGTACTTAATCTTCGCTGTAATGTTGCATAACATGTAAATTCTGGCCATGTCCGGGTAAAGTTAGTTACGTTTTAGGGCCAATTCCCAGAAGCAGGGAGTAACCAATTAGGCATTTTCGGGCTGCGACCATAGTTTTACACGTTTTCTAGTTACTCCGCGGACAGCTGTGGGCTTTCTGTTACATTTCCAGGAGGGAAACACGACAAGTCGCTTAAGAACTTCGCTGCCAACAGAGGTAGGAGCGCTGCTACAGGTAAGAAGACAAGATTTCGAGTCTTGGGGCTGACATTGACGAAGTGGTTCTTCGAATGAAATTGTCATAATTTTTTCGGGTTTTCCACATGTCTTTTGATGCATACAAAAGCGTTAATGTTGCCCACTTTGTCATACTTTGGCTTCGCGTCCGACAATTGAACAATTGATAAAAAGCCAGCCAAGACAGGGCTGAGGCACCTTAAACCAAAGCGATTCCCAGCTAACGGTGCATTTGGGGGTCTCCAAAATGAGCAATTGTTATTATATACTCTAAGGTATATCTGTATATGGATGACTCAAGCTCCGATCTGGTGCCACGGATCGGTGGTTTTGGCTCATTGGAATTCTGGCCACGTTGGAGTTGCTATAATGTCAGGGAATCTTTAGGGAAGGTGGACTAGAGAGAGGGTAGTATGTGCTCCAAGTTGAGCGCCATTTCCTGGAACGGTATGCGGGATTTCTCCAAGCAGGCATGTCCGGAATAAATATAGTTTAATTTCTAAGCATATGTTTTAAAGAAAATATTATCTTAAATAAGTTTTAGATATTTCTCACCGGATCTTGGCCATTTTGTAATGAGTCTTACCAAATCCCACTTAACCGTAGAATTACTTAAGTCAAAGCTGAATCTGCTGGAAGCACGTCCAGGGATAACTATTATTTCCGCTATCGGTAACATCTGGCCAACGTATCCACGAATCCGTGAGAACTGCCTAGCTGGCCGAGATTTGCCTCGGTTTTACGAGCACTCGTCTAATGAGGCAAAGGAACTCCACGCACTCCCCGCACTCAGTTGACACTGACCGCAGATCTGTATCTCAATATTTAGGTTGCCGTACAAATAAAAGCCCGACGACAACGATGGAGCACTTGAAATAAATCAAAAGATGCGAAAACGGGCCTCTCCGCCAGGGAAAACTCTGGAAAGGCAACACAGATCCCAGATCCCAGCGAAATGATAAATGCCTGCCGCGTGTATCAAGTGTGAATTTTAAGTGAAAATGGTACGAGAGAGGCGGGAAAATGGAAAATGTTTTATGCTCACTATGCCTAAACGCAGACTTTTTATGGGGATTACGTGGGGCGAGGCGAAATCAAGCTTTAAATATGCCAATAAATGATTTTAATTACGTAAGGTCGGTCCATCAAACGGAGCTATCATTGTTGTCTAAGCCGAGCTCAAACAGAATAGGAATCAGAGTCAGAATCACAAACAGAAACAGAAACAGCAACAGAGTTCTTTAATGGCCATTTTGCCACCGTTCGTTGGTAAAGGAAATGCTCCCGGGCCATAAAAGTCAGCCACATAAAACAAAGCCGAGCTGGAGTAGAGTTGACGCCGACTCTCGGGGAAATAAAAAGAGTAGAAATATGTTTAAATATTTCCCGCTTAGTTAGATTCCATATAATTCGAAGCCGACTAGAGACCGCCGGCAAACTCAACTGAACTGGGCATCGTAAAGAGTGCGAACTGTAAATCATGACAGTTTTTATGGCTGCCCACTCCCAGGGTCCATTTCGGGGTCCTGCTACCTGAAGAAAAGCGGCAAAGATATGGAAATAGAACTCACACTCCACTTCCAATTCCAATTCCTATTCCGATTTCTATTCCTATTTATTAGCCGCTTTAATTGCTCGCACTCGGGCCAACACCGCCTTGACATGAATCCGCGAAAAGGCTCCCCATAAATCTGTACAATAATTGGTTATGAAATCGTTCATGGCAGAGCTTACAGCTTACAGCTCAGAGCTCAGCTCGGGCATTAGACGGGGGCTTACTTATCGGCCGAATTTATGATATTCTGTGGGCCGTTCAATTTACGATCCGGATTAAGTCAAAACGCCAACGTTCCGCCATTTTGCCCTGGGTCACCAGACCGTTTAGCCGGCGAAATCTGCTCCGGAATACGGCTGGAAGAATGACGGGCCCGTTACAATATTAATTACCCGCCATTAGCAGCATCACTCAACTTTAAGCACATGCAGCCGAGGAAACTATCTCGAAACTCATACATCAATGCCGCTAAATCCACTTGTCAGGAGGAACAAACGTGAGAATCGTTCGACAGGGAAAAAAACACAGAAACTTCAGCTTCAACATCAACTTCGACTGAAACTGAAACAGAAACAGAAACAAAAACCTAACAAAGGCAAACGGCAAACAGATCGAGCTGCGAGGAAATATTGTCAGGCAACACTTTTAACCCTGTTGCTGTAGGTGTATGTATCTCACCCATCGGTATCTGTATCCACATCTGAGTCACACTGGGAGAAATCAAGCGAGATTAGATAAGGATAATAAATATATATATTAAATTGGAATAGAATTAATAAGATTGGAAGCCGGCAGAATTGAATTCAAGACTCTTCACTTCCTTAGTAATTTTTTTCTTTATTTTTCTTTTACTTTTTCTTTCCAATATTTAATTTAGCTTTTCATTTTCATAGTTGATTTTTTAGTTATTTATAAATAAATGTAGCTTTCCCCTAATTCAGCATTCGACTATAATTTTTCTCCCTGTACCTGTATCCGTATCTGTATCTGCAGCTTGTACTCTAGCTTTTCTCGAGGGAGATTTGTAGCTGGGACACCTGCAGCATTTGAGGGCCGTTTGTCGCTGTGGCGGAGAAAGACTTTTTTATGCTAAATACCGTCGCAGTTTATATTGATGATGCTCCGATCCGAAACACAATGCCACATAGCCTGGGTGCAACCTGGCTGCTGCCCCTCCCCAGATACCTATATGCATGTGCTAAGTATATCTCGGTCTCCGGTAGAAACAACAAAATGTGTGACAAAACACCACAAGGAATTTTAATCCCAAAATGATTGATAATCATTTGCAGAGAGAAAAAGCTTTATCACGTTCCATTTGCCTAGGTGTAAGGTCCATGGGGTATTATCAGCACCGCCCAACGACGTCGTCTTCATCAGCCTCTTAGCATCTCCATTTCCATTCCTCTCCAGCACAGTCGTCGTCATCATCATCGTCGTCTTGGCTGGGCTTTGTTTGCTGCTAATGTTTGCACTTAATTCACACGACAATGCGACACGGGAGTGGCGGTGGAAGGGGCATTTTCTTTCGGCTTTTCCTTGGGGAGGGGGGGAGAAAACTAGGTGAGGTGAGGAGCGCAGACGTTGCGTTATTGTGCCTGCCAGGGCGAAAAGTCTAAATTATGTCGTTGCCGCCTGACTGTTGCATAGGAAAATGCATCATTTTGTGAGCTTAAGCGAAGACGTTGCGCTTTTTGTGAATGGGCAAGCGAAGCACTAAGAAAAAAAGGTGATCTATATAAAAATATAAACACACTTTTATATTAAACAGTTAGAAAACTTATTTTCGGTTCTTTCTTATATAAAATAAGCAAGTAAGACGACTTTCAATAATGGTTTTAGAGTCTTAAAAATTATTTACAATATTTAGGGTGTAGCCATCTCATATTACACTAATTTTTTCGGTTAACCCCATAACCTCTTCCAAGTTAACCCGACTACTGTTTCCCATTTTCCATTCAGCAAGTGTTTTATTTCCATACAAAATCTTTTGTTTGCGGCTGACACCTTTTCTGGGGACCGGATAATTTCCAAACACCTTAAGCTATTGAACCTGTGGCACAGTTCCCTTAACGATGAGTTGAAAATGTGACAAAAGCTGATTTAAGTCATAATTTATCACGAAATGCTGGATTAGTTGCGATCAATTTTACAGCAGTTTATTTTTAACACGTTGCGTATACGCAACGTCGGTGACAATGACAATGCCAGCCAGGCAGCAGGTTGTAGCCAAGTCGCAGGGACTAATGTTTAAATTTATTGACTATCAAATGGTGTGTGTTCATTGTGTGTGTGCTGCTGCCATGCCTACTGCATTAGTTTGTGCCACTTTCGAATTGGTAACTGCTGGGCAGTGGGGGATCATGACACCGATGTTGAGATGCTCTACCGGAAAGTCAAAGCTTTCAATTCGAGGAATTCATATTTTTGTAAAATCTAATTTAATTTGTTTACAAATTCTGTATGCCTTTTAATATATTTAAATATTTAATTTCAAAGCTAAGTTAATTCTTTAGCTAAGTTTTCTATATTTAAAACAATGCGAAATCTTTGGTTTTTTATTCTACAAACTATGTATCTATGCTTCTTGTTTATGAAAGAATGTCTTCTTGAACCAATCTGTGATGGTAAAATATATAAATACTTTAAAGCCAAGACGAATGCATGAGTATCTCGTGCTGTTTTGGGAACCATCGGCACTTTTCGCGTCCGAAAAAGAGGACGTCTTGGCCTACAGCACGCCTTTTCGACAAATCAACCACGCCCAAAGAGCCAAGGCAACAGCAACAATGTTGGCTCTCGCTTAAGTGTTTGTAATTGTTATTGCACAAAACTCGTTCTTTCACTTTGGCCTGCAAGCGCGAACTTCATGGCTACACCTATCCAGAAAGCCGAAAAAGTCAGGAACTCAGCCGGCGGATGATGATGATCATCTCAGCGAGCCCGAGTTGGTACCAGGTTCTAGCTGTAAATAAAGTTTTGGCAATGCAGCCGCGCCCCCAGAGGAAAGACCACCTAATGAAAAGCAGCCAAGGCCCCGGACTTTTCAGCTTTTCTGGGTGCAGTATGCGTGTGTGTGTGTCGATTTCGATATTAAGAAATTACAAGCAAAGGCTGCTTGCCCCACGCATTATGCGGAAATTAATTTGCGCGTTCGCCAAATTTAATTCAATTTTTTAACAGCTCCGGACGCTCCAACACGCCCCGAAACGAAAGTTGACCCACTCGTGGAATCTTTGGGCTTGGTTTTGCACTAAGAGAAAAGTTCTAAGAAAACAGAGTTACGTCAGACAAAAAACTGCATAAATATTTAGTAAGAAAATTAAATGTTTTGTATTATAAATTTAATTTCTTTTTAATTTCAAACCAATTTGATTTCATTTATAAATAAACCTCCCTTGGCCGTCTTTCTTTGAGTGTGTTCCTGGTCCTAAATCGCTAAGAGTACGAATTAAGACATAATAAAGCTGTCCTGCGGTCGAGGCCTCTTTCTGGCCCATCCGTCAAGATTGGGGCGTGTAATTCACTTCGGACTCTGGAGCTTCGAGCGAACACCTTCGCCATCGCCATCGACTGACGAGAGTCGACTTGACAAGACGTTTTTGGCTTAAACGCTGTTTTGGGGGGTCATTTTTTGGCAGAGGCAGTGAGGTCTTTGCACTCGTTCTCAGTATATCGATGCCGGGAGAGAGGTGGCCGCTTGACAAACGAGTGTCATTTATCAAAATGTGACACTATTTGCGCCAAGTCATGTGTTAACTGCACTTTATTTTATTGTTATACCCCGCGTGGGTAAGCCCTCAAGGAGGTAGAGCGATGTCCTCCGACACAAAGGCTCCCTCGCAGTCGTTTCCATGAGTGCTCTCAGAAAATATATATCATAATTGAGGGTTATGCTCTGGCCATGGTTTTCCTTTCGCCTTTTTTTGAGACTAAGCCAAGAAGTATAGCGATGGAATTGGCCAACAGGATGAGGAATGGCTATTAGATTGACAGCTTAACTAAATCAAAGAAAATTAATTAAATTATGGAAAAAATATAAAAGTAATAATTAAATAAAATAAAATAATATCAAAAGACTTAGGCAACGAACTTTATTGACAACCCAAAAATTAACAGCTTGACCAATTTAAACTAATTCAATTAGACGAAAGTAGTAGTTCGTTGCCTAAGTCTATTGTTTTCGTTTTATTTTCTGTGTGGGTTGGCCCTCAAGGAGGTGGAACGATATCCTCCGACACTACAGCTCCCTCGCAGACCTCTCCTCGAGTGCTCTCATAAAATATATATCATAATTAGGGGTTATGCTTTGGCCGTTGTTTTCTTTTCACCTTTTTTTTTTGGGGATAAGCCAAGAAGTATAGCGATGGCCACCAGGATGAGGAATTGCCACCAGATTGAGATATGAGATGAGCGTGTGAGTGAGAAAAGTGCTGAGGGGCATAAGGCTCTTCTCTGATTCCCTAAACTGATTGCGGGATACAGATTTTTCATGAATTTATGGACCGTTTTGCAGGACATGTGATTTCCGATTCCCCACACATATTAATCAAAGTTGTCCCGGGAAAGTTCATCTCGGAGGGTTACAATGTTTGACTGACAAATCGAATGCTGTCAGCTTTAAGTGGGTTAGGAATATCTCGAGGCAGAAGATACTCTCTACCTATACAAAAAATATATATATCTCAATCTTATTTTATTATTTCCAAATGAAAAAACCTTTCCAAAAAACACACTTGAATTTCCAAGAGAGCACCTCGGTGGTATCAAAGGTAATTGAGGAATTTTCGGGGCTTTATCCTCTGCCTAAAAGAAGTAATTTTTTCCTTTCCAATTTGTGCTTTTTTGGGCGCGTCCGGCATTTAATGCCAATACTATAAACATTATCATTATGCGGCCCGTACAAGAGCGCAGTTATACATTTTGCGCGTCCGCCGCGCTTAAATGTTGTTTTTACCAAAAACTAAGAAAAAACTTGGAAAAAAAGCGCAACGCAGCGCTGCGAAGAGAAACCCAAAAACCAAAGGCCGAAAAGTAATTTCTTGCACGACATTAATTTCTTTTAAATTACGCATAATTGAAGTACGGGCACTCGAATTTGATCGATGGCCGAATCGAGTCCCGGAGTGCTCCAAGTGCTGCGATCGAAACTCGTTTCCCGCCGCACCTCCTCCTCGTTGTGATCGGAGAGAAATTACAAAAATATTGCTCTGCCATAATAATTTAATTTCATTTTTTTCTCTCCGCTTTGGCTGTGCGTTTTATTTTTTACCATATGAGGCCGGGTTCTTGGGAGAAGCAGGTCGGCAGCGACATTGACATTCGAATTAGACACCTGACAGCACAATATCAAAGTCACTCGACGACGACGACGACTTTGTCTGCTGCCCATTGAAGCCTTGGATTTGAAATTCGATTTAATTTCTATTCAGTCTGTGGCGAGTCTTTGTGCTCGTGGGTTGACCTGTCAGTCAGTATGAAATTTCATATTGTTTGGGGGGGTATTTAGTTTTTATTTGGGCCTGCTTTGGGCACGATAAGCGGATTTTTTATTACATCAGTTTAGTGTCACATTAGCGATGTGTCAGGCGGCTTTGCGGGGGCAACAGATTTGTATATTCCCTTCCCCTTCGATTTCGGGGACTTACCATATATTTTATAGCCCACAACGAGAGCTCTTCCGCTATACCTCATCTTATCTGATCCTGATCTTCGTCTGTATCTGAACTCTGCCTCCAGCTCTTTGCCACACAGACAACATGAAATCACATAAAATCTTTCAGCGAAACTCACAGAACTTATGAATTTCTTAATTTTTTTCCAACTGCAGGAGGAGTTGCCCTGATCTTTTTTATGGCATTTCGCTTGGCGACTTGGCGATGCTATCAGTTGGTTTTTGTTTCAGGTTTCTGTTCGGTCTTTAAAATGTCTCGAATGCGAATCCAGTGGTCGATTCACCGCATGAATCATAAGCCAGTTAAATGCGAATTCCTAAATGTTTGCTTACCTTACTTACCCTACTTACCCGGCAGGGTCAACGTATTTGGCCCGACACTTGTAACCTAATTTGATTTCGCGAAAACAATAATTATCAGTAAGAGAAATCGGCTGTGAATTGTAAGTCAATTGGTGTGGCATTTGCTAAACTCTATATCCAGACTTTAGATGTCACAGCTTTAGTAAATAAATTAATCATGATCCGTTTGTGTATCTGTGAACCGCGATTAAACTGCATTGTCGGTGGATTCTTCCTGATCATATATTATACCGCCGTTTCCTATCTAATGTTTCAAGAGATCGAAAATAGTGAAATAACTATAGTTAAAGACGAAACAGGAGAATACAATTATGAGAATCGAGTGTCGGGCTTCTGGGTGCTGGGATTTTGCTTTGTGATAATGGGCTTAAACTGTTTGTTTCTGATATTTGGTATCATTTATGTAGCTATATCTGAAGTTCCAAATGAGCAAAGAATAACAAAGAATTCTCCGTAGAGACGCAGATGGTTTATTATCTTTTTTCTGATCTTCCAGCTTATTCCAATGGGTATAGAACTATTTTACTTACTGGTAGCCATTATGTTTGGCCTTGAAACCGAATTTGTATTTATATACCTCCTGCCCTTTCGTAAGTACCTCTATGCCATTGCATGATTTTATTTAATTTTAACTAATTGGAGGCAATATTATCAATTAGTGTACGTTATCTACATCGATGTGGTCTCAATTTTTGTTTTCCGCGGATTTAAAAAGAAGGAAGAAGACGAAACGGACCCATTAGATTTTGAGTATTGAAGTTAATATTTTGCATATCCGTTCCTCAAATTGCTAGTTATATATATTTCAAGTGTGCCTCGTACTAATTTATTTATTTATACATTCTATACGACTGAAATCACATACCACTTTTTCCGGTAGAACTCACAGCCACAGCGATAAGGTTGGTTGACTTGAGAGCAGGGAAACATGTCAAGAAATAAAAACAAAAATGATTTATCATAATGGGAGTTGGACCCGAAGACGGGGCCCGAATTGGAATTGGAATGGGAGTTGGACTGGGGATGGAGCCTGAGCTCCCAGCGGCGTTGCCTAAATGGGCGATAACGGCCAAAAAGATCAAGACCAAGAGTAAGACCTGGGCGACGGCTGATGGCGACGAGCGCAGAGATATCGGGCCAGAACGGCGGTGCGTCTGGGGATGTCAACTCTTCATATAAAAATTAACGAAATATAAATTAAAAAATATGCCCAACCTCTCTCGGTCTCTGGGCGATGAAATAAAAACCAGAAATCTCGTTCTCGCTCCCCTGCCTCCCGCTGGCGATTTACGAGCATGGCCTGAGTATGTCCCTTCTGGTTTCGAGTTACGCCTGCGCGACATTGTTGCCTTCCAAAAAACAACAAAGGAGAGGGAAGAGGGGGGAAAAGAAAGATTTTTCTGAATTATGAATTGGCCCCTTTATCGAGGGAATGCATCGCCGCGTTTAAGGCTTTATCTATGGCTCGCTGCGTTTTTATCTAATGGAGGCAGCTTCTACCCATTGATTGGGTCCCATTCGGGGGGCTCCGGTTTCAGGTCTGACTTATGACAGGGTCGTATCCTCGGCCTGATAGCTTCATAAGCCCCGATAAGGCCGAATCCGAAAGCGCTAATTGCTAGCAAAAGTCCAGGCGCCAGCGGAACCAAGGGATTGGCCCGAACTGAACGGACCCGAGGGGCGCGGCTCCGGTGCCGGTGCGGTGCCGTATCACCTGCGTGTTATCGCCAGACAAATGCATTTTGCAAATTATTAACATATGTGCCGGCTGTTACACGACCGGGCCAACACCAACCACCAGCAGCAGCCGCAGCAGCAACAAGCATGTGCAGATACAGATACATTTGTATCTGACGCCAGAGTGTAGGAAGCTGGCTCGGGACTTCGCTGGCTGCTGTGGCCGCGGCTAATTGATGTCTGTGCACAAAACTTGATTTATTTCTATTAATAAAGCCCCCATGCAAACGGCGCAAGTATCGGCAGTTCGGTCAGATACAGATACATTTTTGGCTGCCTTATTCGGATGCCTGAACTGACCCGGTGGCAAATGGGAAAGCCGGCAAACAATGGAAGTTAAAGATGAAATATTAAAAATTAAGTAATATGGCTAGCAGCTAAAATAGTTAAATAGCTAAAATAATAAAATTAAATAGAAAAAATCCTCACTCGATTCTTTGAACATTTCCAACTGGACCCAAAGGCCGCGTCAATAAATTGCTTGTTTAGCCACAATTACACACATGAACAGCCGCCGAAAATGGCCTAAAAATAATCTAACGAAACTTGTTGCCGCTGTTGTTGCCGATGGAAATCGCTTAAAAACTCGGTTGCATAAATTTTAACACCGATTTTAATCGAGTTGTATTGTCGAGGCGGCGCACAGACAACTCATTGGTTCCCGCCGATGGATTCCAATATGCCGATATTCCGGCCAAACCCCAACACTTTATGGCCAGCTCTTTAGGCGGTAATTACCAGGCCGGCAGCAGTTCCGGTGTCTCGCTCTCGACTATAATTTTTGTTATAAATTATTGATGTGTCAAATCAAATTCTCGGCCCGATTTCAGTGCACCGAAGTTGAGCGCAAGATTTATGGCCTGCAATTTGAGTTGTTACATTGGAAGGCAGAGAGAGATTTTGAAATGTGGTAGGTGGTCATTGGGGGTTAACATGGTTCGTAAATATTATTTAATGGGAATACCTCTTCAGATATAAGGCAATCTGAGCCTTGGTATAAATATCTATGCTTAGGGAAGAGCTGAAGGGAAATATCTAATAGTAAATGAAGCCCAAAAGAAAGCCCTTTCGCTATTAAAAATTCCACTAATTCACTAATTAAATTAAGTAACAAATCTTTAGTTTCTATTTCAATACTCCTTCATTGAACCTCGCTGGGAGCAGACTGAACATATTTCCAGATGAGGAAAGACTCGGGCTCCGACAGATTACGAGAGTCCGGCGTCTGGGACCGGCGGACATGTACAACACTTTGCTCAACAAGGCGATACGGAAAATACGCAGCGCTTTTCCCTGTTTCGCGGGCATGCAATTTTCGGCCAAGTTACCTCATGTTTCGCGTCTGAGCGACTTTTATTTCGCATTGGCTTTGGTTTTGGCTTTGGCCGAGTGTATTTCCACTTCCCCCTTGACATAACTGGAGCGCTTTTGGGGCCCAAGAGCCGGGCGTATGCAAAGCGCTCAACCTGATTTGGCAGTTCCGCGACTCTTGGGCTAAACAAAATGCTGCCGCCGCTTGCTTGTCTCGGCCATTTGCATTTCGATCTTTGGCGGCTAACTGGCCGCTATTGCCGCTTGGCCCAAACAAATCCTATCGTAATAAAAGTTTCGCTGCAAAATTACAAGCACCAGGAAGGCGGGGGAGGACATGTGGATGCGGACTTGGACATGGACATGGGCGCTGTGTGTACCAGAAGGCACTGCCAATCCGCAGTTGAACCACATTAGAGTTGGACTTTCACTTTTCGGCCGCATAAATGGACATTTGGGCATTTTAGCCGCCCGACTGCGCTTTAAATTTATGTTGATTGGCCAACTTGGCTTTTTGGTTAAATGTTGTTAAATTGTTTTCCGCCGAAATGACATGTTTTGACAAATGGGGCGGCTGCCCAAATAGCATTAAGGAGCTCGCTCAGTACTTGTTGATTTCTCATTTAAATTCTGACGTAAATTCTTTTCAGGCAGAGAAAAAAATTACTCTATCTTTTAGCAAGCTATTTTCTGCTGTAAAATAAACTAGATTCCAAGAAATTTATGTATATAAACTTAATAAATGAGTTGAATATGACATGGCCATTTAAATATTATCTGGAAAGGATACTTTCTAATGAAATATCATTAAATTCTTTGGCAAATTCTTACATATTTCCCTCTGTGCAGCACATCTACTTCTCAGAATATTTGGTAATAAATCCAGGGATAAAGTTTCGGTTTTTTATGCCTCCCTTTGGGTCATAAAACATCGGGAGCCATCGAATCCTTTGACAATGCCGAGAGTCGAGAGCTGAGAGAACAGTCCCACAAATAAATACTAATAAACTATAGGGAGCCGGACACGAGAGTTTGGTGATTGGCCTGTTAGGCCATCCTTCCTTTCGCGTACTACATAAATTTCAATATTTATGGCGAAATTTTTTCCCCTGTCGCAACAGCAACAGCAACACATGGCCAAGATAAACATCCAGTGGCCGAAAAAAAAAAACACAAGAGGCAAGAAAAAAACAAAAGGCATAAGGGAAAACGGCAGCCGGAATTGCGATTCGGATTTGTGGGCGTTTGACAAGCAGCCCGCCGCCGATGGGCGTAACCCAAATAGAGGCGTTGACGCTTGGCGACCGTTTGCTCTTTTCCCGTTCACTCCAGCGAGTAGATGGCTTCTGGGTAACCCGGGCATCGGATGGGATCAGGGAAAGGAATCAGAGCAGAGCAGAGCATCGTCGTAAATCGCTGCGACATAAATTCAGTGCACTTTTTGACGTTGTGCCTGCCTCCGAGGAGGATTCGGCAGACCGCTCGCCTACCTGGCGCACCTGACACAAATTTTCCCAGCTCCTGCCGTTGCCGCTGCCGCTGGTTTTTCGCGCTAATCTCTGTAAACAAATCACTGACGTCCCTGCCATGTCCTTGGGGACGTGTTGGTTTAATTGCTGCCAGACGTCGCAATTTATGAGCATCAATAAAGTGTCAACTTTTGTGTGTGCGCTGCTCTCGAGCGTGGACTCTCCCTCTGTCAAAGCGAAAAACGGTCAGAATAAATGCGCTTCTGGCTGTAAATCATCTTGGCGCGGCTTTCCAGGAAACTAGCAGTCCCTCTCACTCCCTGGGAATCCGCAATTCGGATTCCAGAAGCCACTATCCAGCCAGTATCCAGAATCCAGAATATCCCCGATGGTTAACTCGGCCGAGACACGCTAGCAGGGCCAAGACCGAGAGCTGCAGGCCAGTTTTGGCATTTGCATTTCAATTGAAGCGAGTAATTAATGTATCGCATATCTGTAGAATTTTAATTGCCAAGTCAATGCACTCCTCCTCGCCCAGAACCCACTGAGATCAGATGCTCCATCGGGCCCCGCCGTACACTGGCCAAGAGCAGAGCACGAACCTTTGCTTCGGCCCAATGCCACTGGGTACACGGAAACAAAAGTTGAGGGGTTTGTCTTGTAATTGAAATATTATTTAAGAATCATGATAATTCAGGAAATGTGTAGAATAAAGATTAAGGTATGTTTGCATTCATTTGAAAGTATGAAATGTGGCTAATAAAAATGTATAAAAATATGTATAAAATATTTCATAAATATTTAAACATCTGCTGATATTTGTACTATTAAAATCCAACTCAAACTTTTCCCTCAGTGCTGTGGTGGTGCAGAAATTCCGGGCTGTAAGAGTCGCGCGTGTGGCCCCGTCACGTACCGCTCTGCTAAGCCTCGCAATGCCAGCTGCCGCACAGAAGACTCTCGACAATTAAAATATGAAAGGGTTTCGGGCTGCCCCTGCCCCAGCCAGCCAGCTTTATTCTTGTCCAGTAATCTAACATAACCGCAGAGCAGCCCCCGTCGAACTGGCCGAAATCGTCGTCATAAATAGCGTGGTGGCCAAAGCCCCTCGATTTTCCAACTGCATTGCATACATATTTGTGAAAAGCGACGCTGTGCGACGGGAGGAAAATGGGATTTGGAAAACAAACGCTGCCAGAGTTGCTGCACGTGATGATTGCATCATTGTGTCAGCTTAGTACGTGCTCTGCTACGGGCTTGTCACATAAAAAATGACACACAGTTCCCGGTTACATGGAGTTCTATTGGCTTTACCCATCTGAAAACCAACTTATACCCCCCAGTTCTGCGCATTAGAAACCAAAGCGGAATGTATGCGATTTCTGCATTTTCGCCAGATGTTTGGCAAAATTTGTAAAAAAACAAAGAAAATCGAGAACTACATGTTTATCCAACACGTGGTGAGGTCTATTCCTGGGATGGAGATTGCCGGGACAATAGACATGACACTTGCGACTGGGGATGGCCAGACAAAGGGAACATAATCGGATGTTGGAGAATTTTGTGGGTTAATTTGCAGGGGAAGTGGCTTAGAGTTTTACAAAACCATTTGTCATAGATGAAGGAATAATGCCGGAATAATACTGAAATGAGTTATTTAAATTAAATTCATTTTATGTTATGAATGCCAATTTAAATGGAAATTTAGAATTAATTAGTTCACTGTGATTTTCAAGGAAATTGTTGTATTCTTTCCCTGAAATATTTTTAATAAATTTCATAAAGAACAAATGCTTAATACCCTCCAGCCGCCACAACGTCTGGTCTTTCGTAAGATGTGACTCATAGGGCCGGGAATCGTTTCCAACTTATTGCTACTATTCCCTCAGAAACGCTGACCGATATCCGCTTTATTGTTATGCAAAATCCGGACGTAGAATTCATAAAGGCCAATATTAAAAACGCATAAAACCGGGGATTCGGAGCAGGGCCTGATTGTATCCCGGCCAACTTTCGCCTGCCTGTCGCACAAAGCCCAACCATTATTATATGGGTTTTTTTTGGGATCCACAAAAGGGCAGCCGAAGAAGACGAGGTTTTTTTCTTCATATAATTTATGAGAAATGCACGCATTAAACTTCATTAGATCGAAATTTAAGGCAGGGACCGCGGCATTTGGGGGCCCATAAAAAAGCAGAACACAAAAGTATCTTTCGCTTTTTGTTTGCAATTAGTTCGACGGCAGCGCGCAGAAGCCGCGTGGAAAAAAGTGGAGCTGCAAGTTCATTGAGGAAGCATCGAGGAAATATCAAAGGCGCAACAGCAGCGAAGGCGGGCAGGCGGCCACATAAATTTATTTTTAAAGAAATGCCGAAGAAATGCACCACCAACTGCGTCATTGTTGGCGGTTGCATTTGTCAAGGGATCCGCCGTCGATCCACTTGCTCCCAGCATGAGTCTCCCCTCGCGTCCACTGTCGAAAATTGAAATTAAAATATTTTGGTAGTTTATGTGCTGCTGGAAGCTGGGAAAACTAAGAAACTGGGAAACTGAGAAACGGGGAACACCCACCCAACACAGGCAGGCCTCTAGGAGAGGTGTTGCCGCCGTTGGCAGCCATGTGTAAACATTTGGTCGCTCTGTCAAAACTAATTTGGCTGCCGTTGGAGGGGTTATCTCTTCCTTCCTTTCTGCCACACATAGAGAAAGGTTTATCTATAATTTTCAAGGCAAAATATAGCTCTATTTTAAAGTAATCTTAAATTTGAACCCAAGAAATTAATATGAGAATCATATATTCATATTTATTTTTAATTACCATTTGGTTTTGCTTGATTTTCATTTGAAATAACATTTTTCTGCGGTGCAGCGTGGGCCTTGGAGCAAGTGCTGTTCATGTGCGTGCTCCTCCGCTTCACACTTGGTGGCGTGAAGTGTTGAAAGTGTCGTAAATTTCATTGCCATACGCGGGGATCCAAGCTGGAATCCAAGCTGGAAGCCCCCCTCTTCAAATGTGGCCGCATGTGGAGGGCCCTTGGGCAGCAGCACTCGCCACCATATGCAAATGGCACCTAGGAGGCGGTCAGCCTTCGGAATCAGCCTCCTCCAGTGCTATGCCACGTTCCGTTTGATTTTTCACGCTACCTAAACACGCGTTCGCCGTGCGCTGCGACCTTGACCAATGCGCGGCGTGAAGCGAGCCATGAAAATCAATTGAGAATTCGTAAATTTTGGGAAAGTTTGTCACCCAACGGAGGACCTCCTGGGCGGCGTGTGTCGCGACAGGCAAATGACTTGGGCTCTTTGATCCCAGAGAAAAATCCCACGATAACCTTCGATTTGTCATGCCGACGTCTTGGCTTAGCCGGAAACTGGCTACTCCTCCCAT
This sequence comes from Drosophila anomelani, assembly GCA_035045905.1. Lineage (NCBI taxonomy): Eukaryota > Metazoa > Arthropoda > Insecta > Diptera > Drosophilidae > Drosophila > Drosophila anomelani. Next base: position 13,665,184 of record JAWNOO010000032.1, read on the forward strand.
GAAGAAAGGGTCGTAAATCAGGAGAGGTGGCTGCCAGTGGCGCGTGCTAGCAGTATTTTGCAAGAATTTTCACCAATCCCTTGGAGGTTGTAGCTGGTACCTTGTACCTGTTGTTGTCACAGCAACAAGTGTAAAACTAGCGGGCATTTTGCCCTACCAAAGAAAGCCACAAGCCACATGGGGAAGCCAGCCAGCCTTGGAGCTCTGGGAAAGTGCAGCGTGGAGCACTGCATCCATCGCGTAAATTGTGGCAGACACTTAAGAGCCGAGACAAGATTAAATGCTAAATTACGTTAAGGCGGCGCGCAGATAAGACTGCAGCGGAGCCCTTGGATCGGGATCGGGAGTGCGGCTGAGCAGGAGTGGCGAGGTCCCGTGTTCTCGGGCCAAGGTGATAATGATAAGGAAATGAAATCGCGTTAAGTTCGCCAGCGACGCAGAATGGGACGCGGCACTATCTGAACGCGAATAAAGTACGAAAACTGATGCGTGGCATAAATTATCAAAGGGGCACAGTGGGGCAAGGATATTTTGGCACATAACCAATTGGGAACGTTTTAAATATAAGGAAAGAGCTGAAGAAAAAATAAAATGTTCAAGATACTGATTAAAAAGAAGATTATCTGAGTATAAATATCATAGATATATAACAATTAGGACCTATCTAAAGGGATTAATGTACTTATCTACATAAATATATGCAAATATAAGTAGCTAAATGATCTATATCATTTTGTAAAACTATTATTTCTTTGTTTACAAATCAAATGAGACACCGACTAGACTCATATCATAAATAGATAACTCTAAAAGGCTTCAGCATTGGCTCTAAAAGGATGATTTACGACTGAACTCAATAGGATAAATCCTTATCAATGATCTCCAAAGACTCTAATATTTTTCAAGAATTTTTTCGGCACACATTACTGGATCTTTCCCACTGCTCATCAACATTTTAGCTGGCTGCTATCTGGGCGATGCTCGCCTGTGTGCATGCCTGCAGTAATGCACTTGAAACAAAATCACAGTCGGCATCACTATCAACATCATGCTGCGAGATGTTCGTCCCCTTCACTTGCCCTACCTGCCACACAGAGAGAAAATGTGAGATTATTTTCAGATATAAGGTTTGCCAAAACTAACTTAGAAACCAGCAAAGAAGTAATATATATTTGTAAAATCTTTTGTAAATATTTTCAGCTAGAATATAGCCTTGATAAGTTATTCCCTCTTGTTCCCTGTGCATCTGACTTGTCTGACTGGCTGACCCAAGACTACTCGTCTGATAAGCGAAATTGATTTTCGCAATTATTTTTAGCATAGCTCGGAAAATGCCTGGAAAATGTGTCAAATGACGACGACCTCATAATTTTATGATTAGTCGAAGTGCTCGTTAGTGGGCAGAGTGAGCGTCCTCCTTCGCCGGTCCCCGCCCCAATGCATTGGCCATCTCCTGGTGAAGACTCCATCGCCATCTCCTCCAGCATCTTCCCCGGCAAACAACTCGATTGTCGGCAACATCATCGGCGGCGGCATCAGCAACACGTACGCACACTTCTCACACAAGATGCAGTTGGACTCTCGTCCGGGGTATCCCAGCGTAGCGACGTTGCTGGAGCCAAAAAGACCGCCGAGCCGACTTTGCCGTGATAAATTGCAATGATAGCAAAAGTACTTGACTGTTGCCGGCAGCCCCAGTCCCTGCACCAGCCTGGGCCTGGGCCTGTGCCGAAAAATAAAACGAAACATTTTTTGGCAGACGTGTCCCCGGCACAGAAAGCTGAAAATTAACCGACGGCAACATCGCGAGAACGCTTCGTGTTGCATGTAAGCCAGTCAGTCAGCGCGGTCGAAAGATGATATATCCGAAAATTCCATATAATGACTGCCGGCTGGCTGCAGCAATAACGGCAAGTACAAGTACAAGTACAAGTACTGGTACAAGCACCGGCACAGGTACTGGTAAGCATTAGAAGCCAAAGACCCAGACATGGGAACTATTTTCACGCTCAGTTGCAATCTGTCAATGCCGTTCGCCACACCGAGTCATGGCAGCAACAGGCACGACACCTTTTTGTGGCCTGTTCCAAGTTGCTGGTGTTGCTGCAACGCCCCGGCACGCTGGCCAGCCACGGAGAGCAGCTAGCCGGCCAGCCAGCCAGCCAGGCGCGCTGATATATCAAAGCCAAGCCATCATCATCTTATTAAAGAGTGCCAACTTAATTTGCTTCTCCATGTTGCCAGACAAGTTGTTGCCGTTGTGCCGGATGGAGCAGGATGCTGTTGCACAGTGTTGCAGCGGTGTGTTACCGGTCAAGGTGTTGCTGAGGGGCGTTGCTGCAGACAGTTAGAAATGGTAAAGACAAGTATAGAGCCCCTAAGCCGAAGCAGCAATATCCTTGCCTTTAATAGTACTTTATAAAATATGGAAGAATGCTGAGAGATATTAAATATTAAAAAAGTTTCTTTATTAAAATCTTTGGATAACTTTACAAACATAATTCAAATATTATTCCCCGAGAAGTTGATGTTGAGATAACTTTGTACTAAATAGTAAATTATTCAAGTATTTTCCATTAAAAATTAAATTTAATTAATAGTATATATCCCATAAAATTTTAATTAGGTTTCTCAATTTTTGTATTATTAATTTGGCTATCTTAGATAACTTAACTAGAGAGTTTTTTCCATGTGCGTGTGGCACAAGAAATTTAAGGGGATAGAAATTCCTTGAATCTGATCTCGGGTCGATTCTGGAGGCTCCAGCGATTCTTTGGGGCCACGACACTCCACCCACCCACCGGCGGCTCACTCAACACCTTTTGGGCTGCCGCGGCTCAAAGCTATAATTAATAGATTATCATCGACAACATTTTAAATTCGCATTAAACTTGCCAGCGCGCCAAATTGCAGCGCCAAAGTGGAAAATGGCAAAACTATTTTCCAGCAATTTTTCCACTGCCTTCGTTATGTTGCCCATATTTTTTCGCCCACCGCCACCCCCCGTCTCTGCATTTTCCCGCTCAGCATTATTCTTTTGACTGCTGTTCGCTTTGGTCACATACGCGGAAGTGATTTTTCCACTCCAATGACGTCGTCATCCTCGAAGTTGCCGTTGTTGCAGGCAATGTTGCTGCCTCAGTCGCTGTGTTGTTGCAACAGGTTGTTCTTGGGGGTGTCCGTGCCTATGATGTTGCCTCACGTGCTGCTCGACCCGGCCAGCAGCAATAACAATATCAGCCTTTGGTAATCCCCTCGCTGCAGTTGCTATTGATGGACAAGATCGATGGGCACTGTGAGAAAAGGGAAAAATGCTGCAATAAATTACTATGATTTTTTAGATAAGAAAAACTTTAAGATGTCAAAATTCTAATATAAATTCTATATGAAAATCTATGTTAACTAAGGTTGAAATTTCATTACATAAAGAACTTGAGATGTAAAGCATTTCTACCTTCAAAAATGCATTCCTCATTTAAACTATAAAATATCCTTGCAATATACAAATTCTCCTAGATTACTTTAATATTTTCCCGTGTACCCTTGTTGCTGTTACTGGCTAGTTAGTCAGTGGGCTTTGATTGCAGAAAATGTTCTTTTGTGGCAACGCCCTTGGAACGAATTCCGCTTAGTCTCGGCCGTTTATGTGTGTGAAAACGAACGGGAATCTGGCCAGAGAGGATTTCCCTCCAAACCCATCCCAAAGTCAGGCCAAGACCAAGCCAGCTTTTCCGCACGAGCTGAGCCAACTCAATATTTGCACAAGAAATTAACGTGATTGGGCTCATTAAGCAGTCAACTTATTTGGCCAGGGCAAACCGTAAAAAGCGTCTCGTGTTTAATAAGCAAATATCAACACCTCGCATTAAGTTTTGCGCAAAAAACGCATCTCACAGTTCGACTTTCTGTCATCTGCCTGGTCATACAAAGCAATCAGCAAAGAAAACAATGCCCGCCGGATGAGAAGGAGATGGAGATGGCGATGGCGATGGAGATGATGACGCTGCCGATGAGTTGGGTAAATATACCCGCAAGTTTTCAAGATCAATGTTTATTTACCCAGCGTTGGGCCGAAACTGCATTATTGGCAGCATAAATTGCCGGTCAGCCGGGGAAATATGACTGGGCCAAGACAAACAATGAGCAGCCAGCTCCGGGACACGCAATTGCAATTAATGGTAACCGAAAACCAAAGTCAAAACCGAAGACCCAAGCCGGAGGATCGGAGACCCAGGTCTGAGGACCGATGAGACGCCATCAAGTATCAAGTGTGTGAGGAAGGCGTCGCAGCACGCACACGTGGACTTGAGACTGAGAAAAAAGTAGTCGAAATTCTAAATTTAATATAGGGAAATATTTCTGAACAAAATAGAGGTATAAAGAAGACAGTACAATGCCTTCAGCTTTTAGTTATTACTTGGAAACATCTGTTTTTCCAAGTGCAACTGGCTGGAGAAGATTGAGCCGGAGCCCAAGTCGGACTTAAAGTTGGCTCAAGTGCTTTGGCGACGCGCTGTGGTTGCAGCCGGAGAATTAAGACGTCAAGCGACGTCAATTGCCGCTGGACCTGCGGAAGACGTCTATGAAATATATGAGAATAAACAACGGCGGCCGTGATGACGTTGTTTCCGATGCTGATGAGTGTCACGAAGGCAAGTTCAATGGCCAAGGATGCGGCCAAACAATGGCCGGCAATTGCGTGCCACATGCAGCAACCACAGCGCAGCAGCACCAGCCACTGCAACGCGCAACTTGCAACAATATGAGATGCTGATTAGACCGGTGGTCAGCCGGGGCTTCGAGTCGCAGTTGCAGTCACCAACACGCATGCCCATAAAAACGTTAAATGCATATTGGAAAAAATAATGATGACAGTTGCCTAACTAAGCCAGACAGTCAGGCAATCCAGCTTCAGCCGCAGCAGCAACAATTGCACTCGCAGCAAGACACTTAACAAATTAAGATGCTAAGGCAGACAGCCGGGCTTCTATCATAATGAAGCATCAGCGACACTAATCAGCAAGAAACTGGTCTGCAAAAAAAGTAAATAAAGTGATTAAAAAGCTGCAAGAAAGATTATACACGGGGAAAAGGTAATTAAATTAAAGTTGGAATAACTCATAACTCATTTTTCGGTGACATTGAAGTACTTAAAATATGAGAAATTAAGTTAAGAAAAATACTTTAACCTCAAATGTTCATAAATTATTAATTTTCAAGTCAAAATATCATTATTTCAAGCAAATTCCTATTCGAATCCAAGTTTTGCTCGCTGTGTAACAACCTGAAACGTGTTAGCAGCTGACAAGCCTTCGCATTACATCAACTTTCAGCCGGGCCGAGCCGTGTGTGGTTCTAAATCGCTGTTGTTCAGTGTAATTGAAGCTGAAATTGCCTGCACCTTATGTCACATTACGACAACGTTGACAATGCTGTTGCCGGGATGCTGAGAATTGGGTCAGTTGGGGCTCACGTCAAGGTGTTGTTGCCATGTTGCAACTGTAGCCGTAGCTGTTGCAACTCCACATGCTGCTGCTGTTGCTGCTGCTGACGGAGCTGTCACAGCCAAGAGACAAGCGAGTAAGCCGCATCTTAATGGCCAAAACGCATGGAGGGGAAAATTTTGTTTTGTGCAAACAATTGCAATTGTCTCATTAGCGTGACAGAACACAAGGCGTCTCCCACTCGATTGCCAGATGCATTTGCAGGTCGTAATTAATTTGCGTCTCGTAATGATTTCTCTACGGTGTTTCTCACACTCCATGGAAATTTGCATAATTGTCTCGCACGGTTCAGGGCTGCGCACATGCATACGGGATGTGGGTGGGTGAGCTGTTGTTTCTGGCCGGGCTAATTCCACAACTAGCCACGATTAATCAAGCGGCTAAAACAACAAATGCGAGCATTACTCACATGGACCGCGCCCACTGGCAAATATCGGCGCTGTTCTGTGCAGTTTTTCGCGGCTTTTCGCAGCATTTTTTTCCCCCGCCGACATTTTCGCAACATTTTGCATTCGCACTGTAATTGATCATGTTTGCGGCCGCCTGGTGGTATCCGTATCTAACAATTGAGCTCGTAAATTTTCCCCGGCTGGCCAACAGGAAGTTATGGTTAGAAAATTCGCTGTCCATGTGGACATGGCCGAAACGGCCTCTTTACGTTGTTTACTCGGCGAGATAATCAATTCGCTTTCCCGCAATAAATTGCCTTATTAATGGGCCGAATGGAGTGGGTTTCAGAAATTTATAAAATCAGTTGGACAACTGCTTGTGGCAGCTTAAAAAGCTTCGTTCACAAATACTACTTTTTTTTATTTTTTTTTATTATTATCCGTCAATATAAAATAAAAAAAGAAAACAAAAGACTTAGGCAACGAACTTGACTTTGGAATCATTCACAAACACAAACAGATTGTTTAAATAAAAATAAACTAATTCAATTAAGAAAATATAGAGTTAAATTGGTTCCGTCAAGTTCGTTGCACAAGCTGTTTAAGGCATTAATGTATTTATGAATTTACAAGTGTAAAGATTTATTAGGGGATAAAATTTAAACTATAATTAACAGCTCTGTACTCTCATTTGGATTTTTATGATCTTGAATTCCATTTCTTAGCACTCCAAGTATGCCCTTTCTGCTTACTAATCTAATTAAACAAAATACTCACTTCCTAATAAATATAATTATGTTGCTTAAGCATTTCCCCCGAAGATTTCCCAGCTTAAGAAGCCCCTTTAATTAGCCAAGCATTTCCGCCTAATTGCAGTGTAATGAATAAACGATCATCATATTAATAGAAGCTCATAAAGGACCCCAGCTCACCTATCCCATTCATTTCAAACTCAACGTTTTAGTATTCAAAGCGCAGTGCTTTATGGAAAAAGGTAATAAGAGAGTGAATTCCAGAAATGGATTTTGCATTAAGTTGCACTGAATTTAAATGAACTTTACTATGTAATTTTCGATTTTATGCCGCTTTGCTCCATATAAAATAAATTGCAAACGGCAACCAGTTTCGTTGTGGCGCCCACCGTCAATTGCAATTGAAATTGCAACTGCAATTGCACCACTGAGCCACTTTATGTGCGAGCCGGGGGGCGGAGGGCGGGGTCTCTGCCATCTGCATACGAGGCCCACATGGCATGCGTGATATATATTTTCAATTAGTTGGCAACATTTTGCGGCAAAAACTAGTTTTGTTCAAGTCGATTTTTTGCTCGGCCGCAATTAATTTTCGCTTAATTTGAATGGCTCACTTTTTGTGTTCGCTGCTGCTGCTGATGCACTCCTCACTCAGCACTTTTCTCTGGCCAAACGAGAGATGCGCCGCGGCGCCAGAAATGCTTTTAATACTTTTGTTTTCGCTCCCATTTCCACCTCCATTGTGGCTTTGGTTTTTTGGCTTTTGGTTTCATTGAAACACCTTTGTGCTGATTTATGAACTTTCGTGCGCAGCAACAATAAATTAATATATATCGGGCGGCAAAAGTGAATGCAAATAATTTCAGCACTTTGACTCATTAACGCGACGGGGAGTTTTCATTAGCTTTTGGTGTGAACAGAAATACAAAATCGTTGCTGGCTTTACAATCTCCAGAGCCGAAGGTGTGGTGCTGGCTTGGCTTTTTTCTTGGTAGTAATAATAATAATAATAATAATAATTACACTTTTAATGGAATGACCCAATTCCGATATAGTGCCAGAGATTACAGAGTATTAATTGCGAGAGGCTGGGCTTCCTGCAAATTATGCAGCTAAGACCGCAAATAGTCGGCAGGAAACATCCATCTTGGCAACTTTTTCTGCACCTTTGCCACGGCCCTAATCCAATTAAGGGATTTCACTTCTCCGCTGGGCATTGGAATTTCTGCAGATGCGAATGCCAGCACACAAGAGATTTTCACACTTGAGTTTTCCCCCCATCATGGGCACATTGGACTCTTGCGGACAAAGGAAAATGTCTGCGCCCAAGCGGATTTTCACGCTCAGTCCGGGCATTCGTTCCACGATGTTCCAGTGTTCGACACGCATTTCGAATTGGATTTTGAGCGAGACGAAATTTTGCCCAGCCAGTTGGCCAAAAAGCGAAGGTGAACAGCGAGTCTAATGCCAGAATTGGCAGCTGCAGTGGCCAGAACAGTGACAATTTACGATTTAAATATCGCATACTATATATCGAGCAAGACATGAGCTGAGAGCTATACAAGTACAGAGATTCGCCGACTCGTGTTTTCACAACTAATGAACTCCGATTTGATGGCCCTCGTAGGCCCGAGATTTACGCGCTTTTAATGGCTGTCGAGAGAGTGTATTAGCCCTATCTGCCTATCGGTCGGGCAACACATGCTGCGCTTTTGCTCAATAGTTAACCTGGTTTTACTTTTAATTAAAAGACAGCCGGCATCAAACGGCGTTAAATTTAGATCCATAAAACCCAGCTCGACGGGCGACGAAAGGAAAGTGTTGGGTTTTTGGTTAAGATTTGGATTGAGTTTGGGATTGGGATTGGAACTGGGATTGGGCTGGTGACTGAGACCGCCCTGCTGCTGCTGATGCTGCCGCTTATCGACAGCGATAATGTTAATGATGGCCTTTAAATAATTTTACGTCCATTGAAATGTGCCTACAAGTTTGTCTGCTGCAATTTTGTGGCCACTCGTAAAACTGAGATTCGATTTTAATTTTTATGGCAAGTTTTACTTTCCTAAGCCAGATCTGAATGGAAGTGTAAAAAGTAAGACAACATGTGTGATAAGAATCGGGCGACAAGCGAAAGCACTTTGATTTTATTTACCACAAAAGTGCGATAGTGAGCCCTGATGGAAGTTAGATAATCATCTCAGTGTGTGGCTGATGCAATTTGACGGCTTTATACTGAGCTCCTTTCGCCTGTGCTATATGTAGCTATAGCTTTGTTAGAACGACCCACCTAGATTGCAGTTTTTCCACACTGCATTCCTACCCAAAAAACCTCACCCAGATTGTTCCCCCTTCACCGACCGCTAATGTGCTGTAATCCCGGGCTAAGGCGCTTTGAAAATCAATTACAAATGTCAGTCATTGTCGTTATTGTGCCCAATACCTCAGGAGTGACAGTTTGGAGCGACAGTTTCGGTTGGGCAACGCGGCCAAGTCCCCAGACAGATTTAGGTATGTCTGCAAGGTGGGGACGTAAATACAAAAGAATGTAGAAAATATCGGATTAATATAAAACTAGATTAAATATTGGAACAATTTATAAACTCTTCTCGTTTACTTCTCTTAAAATTGTTTAATTTCAATTGCATTTCTCGACTTGCATTCGAAGTGTATGTTTGCTTTTCTGACTTATGACTGATGGCCTGACCTTAGCCTGGCTGATGGGGGAATGACACTGGGCCACACAGGGCCAAGTTCATTTATCAACTCAAGTCTTCGCTCTGACGATGACTTCCAATAAACAACAATTAATCAATTTGTAAATAATATTTCTGCGCCTACGCACAGATCTGGGGCTGGAAGTAAATCGGGATATAGTTTTTTCAGCAAAAGAGCTGAGCGCGGAGCCGCAAGAGTTCATCAATTAGGCGGCTCGCCGGCAACATGTGCGCCTGATTGGGCCAACTCCAAGAGGCGACGGCGCCAGTGCTATAGCTCGTTAGCTGTCCTGGACGAACGGCTCCATTTTTCATAATCTCCACACTTGCAGGCCAGTGCACTGAGCCGGCAGCGAGTCCGGAAAACCGAATGCCAAAACTTACGACTTCCGCTGGCAATTGATGGCCAGTCATTCGGCAGAATGGAGTTACGGCTCGAAGCCGGCTAGCCGGTTGGCCATTGCCAATGCCAGAAGTCAACTTAATTAATTTTTGCCCCAGCAGCAACCCACCACTTGAGCCGCATCCACACTGATGCCCAGTTACATGGCATGCCAAGGCCAAGAAGCTACAGCTACTCGACATGCACAGGGAGAAATTGAAAGTTATACAAGTTACCTGATTTTTTTAGTAATAAGTTTATGTTGGCCTTAAGATTTCCCTGGTTTTTCTTCCAGTTCAAAGCCCAAACGACTCCCGTCTCACACACACAGGAAGTGCAGGCGTTTGGAGCTGCTGCTGCTGCTGCTTTTCTTTATCTGGTTATTGCTGCTGCAGTAGCAGAAGCTGACTGCAAGTCCAAGCCCTGGCCAGAGCGGTGCATGCAGCATGAGCTGCGGCAGGTGTTGCAGATATCTCTGATTAAATGGCGTACGCCAAATCATGGCCAAAAGCGCTCGACGCAATCGTTGTTAGGCGCACATTAAACCATGCCTCAATTGCCCGGCTCAAGGAGGGGAGTCCTAAGTGAAACCCGAGCTCATCTCGCAATCGCCGAGGGGGCAACTGGCAACCAGCGAACGGGAAGTCTGATTAACAGTCAAGGGTGGGGCCGGATCGGGCCGTAAACCAAGTGTTTTGAGTAGCCACCGATGAAAGATTATTGGCTGAGTTCCCTATCGATGGAGAGCGCCGAGCTTACAGTTTAGAGAAGCGTCGGAAAAGCAGTGGAAAATTCTTGGCGAAACGCAGGCCATGCAATTGAAGGTAGATTGAAATGGTTAGGTGCTTACCAGAGTAATAAACCGCCGTTAAAGTCATGATTTAATGATGGAGAGATATTTTTCAGATCATATCCCAGGGATGTATTTTAAAATCCCCAGAAAATATCTGTACGACCGCACAATCTTAATACTTCCTGGAACCACTTAACATTTTGGTAACTTCAAATAAATTCAGACTGAGAAAATTGAATGAAAACTGCTTTGAAGGGCCGACCAATCTCAATTTCTACTTCTCATTTTTTTAGTACTTGACCCTGCCAGACCGCTTGACGTCTCCTCCGCCCAGCTTGAGCCATGAACCACCCAGTTGGCTATAGCATAGGACCTCGCAGAGTACAATATGTGGTCGCTGCTCGCCCACACAGCGAGCTATATCCCTGCACTTGCAGGAGCTGGCAAAAGTCACACATCTTCGTAACGAATTGACAATTAGTGCTGCCAGAGGAGACATCCATCCGCCCATTCGCTCGGTGTCTTCCTTTCTTCGACTACTGTCATCGTGGCGACCGCTGGGAAGATGAATGGCCCCGATTCGGGTCCCTCGATCGATGATGTCGACCTACCGCAAATATCATTGCCAAAAGTCAGGATAAAAGGACTTAGGGAATAAAGCCGGAAGACGTTCCATGGGCCGGCGTGTGAACCGTGTAACAAGTGTAGCAAATTCTCCCCGAGAGAATGTGACACGAATTATCAACGCCTCGGATCGGATACCGTTCTCTGCTCCTGCGGTGCGTGGGTGCCTCAGCCTGCCTGCCTGCCTGCTTGCCTGGCTGCTTGCCTTTATCCCGTTTGCCGACTCTTCTGATGCCGCCGCCAGCGTTGTCTTTGTTGATTGTGAAACACTTTCGTCACCTCGCCGGCAAAAGGCATGTCATCCATCCAGGCGGCAGAGTAGTTCGTCGGTGGGCGTTTGTTTTTAATAGCTGCGCTCTTGTCATCTTTCTCGGCCGAGGCTCTTGGCACGCCGACACTCGGAGCCCACACACGTTTCGCAGCGATCTCATGCATAAGTCATGAGCAGGAGGAATCAAAGGTTTCCCCCGAATGCCGCAGCACTCTGCACACTTGCAAATAGGTTGCACTACATTGGCCCTAAACTGTTTGGCTCCGAGTCAATAAATGCGGAATGTTGGTTTGATATTCAGTAGGAAGCTGCGTTGTGGTGCCAAAAAGTTGAACTGAATAAGATCATACATACTCCTATGTACTACTGTAACTACATGTTCAGGTGTTGTGTAGATTATAGATTTTGATACTGAAAGGCTAGCGTATGAAATTCATTTACTATGGCCTTATTGTATTTGCACAGTTTAAAGTTCACGAAAAGCAATCAGTTTTTTCTCTACAGTCAAACGAGATGGACAAATATCTGATCTGCTTCCTGCTAACATGTTTTATGATGTCCAACATTCACGCTCTTACCGAATGGAAGAATTGGCCCTATTCATATCGTTAGTAAGCTGTACTTCATACATTCAAATAAGACTTCTCAAACCTATCTACCTTTCAGCCTGCCAAGAGGGTCTGTGTGTGCCTAGAGATCAGTACAAGTGCCCATGTTGGCATTATGAATATGCCTGTAAGCCCAACAGACAGTTCTCGTGTTGCGAGGATCCAAACTTTTTCCCAATGCCCGGAAATTCTAATTTTACTTGTAAGAATAAGCCCACAACGAAAAAGCCAGGAAAACAACTACTCCTAGTAGTAAAAACATCTAAGCCAACAACCAAAACCATTGGTTGAATATAATAAAGAAGTAGTTCTTTCTCTCCCACATCACAGCAACCAATTTTTGTGTGGAAATTCTCTGCTTTTTTTTTTTTTTTTTTTTTTTTTGTAGCAAGAAACGAAAGGCTTTGAAGTGATTTCCACTTGTTCGGCCTACCTCCTACCTGCTGTCGTTGGCAATTACTTGGCCATCTGGCTGGGAATGTCGGGGCTAATTTGTGAGATTCTTGAGCAGAAGAAAGTGGAAAGTGCTTCCCCCTTCCCCGATATGCAAACTAAGCACAATGACACCGATTTTCATTTTCATTAGCCCCTCCCCCGAGTGAACTGGAGCTGATGAACCGAACTGTTCTGGTCTCTTCCGTTCGGCTCCTGGCCTGGCCTGGCCAGATTGACTGACTGACCGACTTCTCCCTGCTTCAAGTTCCCTGCTCCCCGTTCCCTGCTGGCTCATGTTGTGCAATGACTGATTAGAGCCAGGGGCCAGAAACAACGTAACGAACACCAACAGCCAGCCAGCAGCCGGCGGCCACCAGGAGGAGTCCTCCTACTGACAGCCCGGATCTGAGCCAACGTTGATAAAAGAAAAGGCAGCAGGCGAAACCACAATACTGAGCGGTCCCAAATGAGGAGCATGTTCCTGGATCTGAACCATGGACTACAGAGTGCACGGAGAATAAATGTCATGGAAGTGGCCTTTTAAGCGACTAATAAATTCGTTCTGGTAAAGATTTTAATTCGTATTGTTACGGAGTCTTAATAAAAACTTAACTTAATATAAGTTTAACATTCTTTTATTCTAATTCAAAGTCACTTCAACGGTTTAAAATTATATTTTAACTACTAATTAATATAATTAACTATTCAAAAATTAAATGAAAGATTAGTTTTTTAATGCTTTTCCCCCTGTGCATTTAAAATGGAGCTTGGACTTGGCCATGGCAGTGCCAACATTGCACTTGATTAGTGGAAGCACCGGCAGCAACAAAAACTGCATTGCGTGGGCCCGGAATGGATCGGAAATCATGGAATGGGGTCGCCGTTTGATGAGGTGGAGGTGGAGATAGGGGCAGGAGGACGGTTCGGGGGCGGCCAAATCTGGTTACTTGCCAGCTTTTGGCTCCGCTAGCTCTCGCATGCGTTTCATTATGTCAAACAGTCAATCATGCAAAACAGTTTCGGCTACCGACGTCCATTTGGGCACACAATTGTCTAAGCTACGGTGGGCGTCATCTGAGATGGAGAACTATATTGAAAAAATGGTTTATTGCAGTTATTTTACCATAAAAAGTGCCCAACAGCAATCCAGAATTGTTTTACTATTTTAAAATGATTGAATTTAGAATATATATACAAAGCCCCATGAGCCTTAAAAATTGTATAGTTCAAAGTCGCTTGCTTAGTTACTGAACTTTAGTGATGGTGATATTTCTGACTATATATTTTATCCCACAACCAACTCATTCCACTGTAATCGCGAGCATATTCCAGTGGCGGAACCGAGCCCCCCTGGAGTGGGCCAAACCAACATCATCAGGATCTGGAGCACACAGCATGTTAAGCATATGCAAAGTCAAGCAGCAAAATGCAATGCTTTTTGAGCTGCACTGATTCCCAGGACCAGAGACCAGGGAGACCGGTAGCCAGGGAGCGGGACCCCACAGAACGGTTTTCTTTTGCAGATTCTCCGTTTGGCAATTGAGCGGAAACAATTGGTCGAGGAGAAGAAAGAGGCCGCCTCGAATTGCGTTGGCCAAAACACTTTAAGGCAGCGCAAGTGCACAAATGAGTTTCAAATGAAAACAAATCGACCGACGGCCTACCGACAACAAAGGCTCTAAGGCTCAAAGGAGCAAGGAGCTACGAGCTAGAAACTAGGAGCTAGCTGCAGCCAGGATCAAATGGAGCGACTGATGCAAAGTGCACGAGATGAAACCCAAGTGCCGCTTAGCTGTGGGCCAAGAATCGGACCCAAACAATGGCCAAATGAGACAGGGGAGTGGTGGGCATCAAAAGGACACAGGGCAGGACAATCGTAGTCCTGCTCAGGTGACAATAGAGCAACCAAGGCGACATTTCCCAAGGCCCCTAACCATTGTTCAACTTTCCGAAGCCACACGCAATGCCGTCACGATGACGTTGACAATTCCGGCCTGGGAATCGTATTAGGGAGCGTTTGTCAACCTAAATCTCTGGGCCTCAGTCTCTGTCTTAGCCTCTGTCTGACTCTCAACCTGCCTCGCATCGTGTGTGGCGACAATTAAAAGTCTTTGGCCGGCCGGTGGACCTTAGCAAATTAGTTAATAAAGGTGGGAAGACTGTCATCTTGTATTTATATGCCTTATATACTTGTTCCTCCCTCTATCGAAGGCCGCCGCTTTGATGCTCGCCGCCAATGAGTGTGCGAATCTGGATGAGAACGGCTTCTTTGAGGTTCTTTCAATATTTTGACAGGCGCAACAATCGCGTCGGAACATTGCAACCTATAAAGAGCAGAGCGTTCCCACGTCGCCCGAAGAAAGTTGATAAACAAACCGGGAGGAAGCCCTTTTAATCATAATTATTACACAGCTTTGGCCTTTGATAGCTGGTGTTGCCAGGCAATCAGCGAGAGGCACTTGAAGAAATACTAAGTAAATTCCTGTTTAATATTTCAAGAGTAAAGGAGATAAGTTTGTAATTGATTTCCTAAATATAACTGAAATCTCGTTTTCTCATAACTTTCTTTGAGTGCACAAAGTCAGCTTGAGGCGTTTTTTGCACACTTGCTCACAGTTTACTGTTACGAGTATCATTTTTATTAATTATCCCAAGAGGTGCCTAATTACGTCTGGCGAAGAAAAAAAAGGGAAAAAGGCAAAAAGCCCAACAGCTGTTGTCTGGCACTGAAGCCGAGATTTCCAGTATCTGAGCCCTGAGCCCTGGCCTTCATTGCCCCATTGACGCGTTCACACCTTGGCCGGTACGAAAGAAACGGATAAACGGAGAGGAAACCCCAGAGCTGAGCAAGTTTAACAAAATATTTTAATATAAAAATTGCAGCTGTTTAAGAGGGTGACGCCCCCGGGACAGCAAAGGGAGTGATATTAAGGCCATGTCCCGGGTCTAAATATTGTGTAATTCCACCTGCACGCGCCTTCTGTACCATCGCTAATGTTATCCTCCTCGATTTTGCACGCTTGTGATTTTATTGCCGTGAAATTGCCAATAATTACGAGTCAGTCTCGGTCGGTTTTCATGCGTTAATCAGGTTGCTGGTCTGCCCGAGAGAGCTGCCTGGTTCCCTTCCTTTGGGCCGATTTTATCAGCTTAATCGTCGGCCACTGCCATAGCCAATTTTCAGAACAGAACTCTGCTCATTATGTGACGCGGCCCTTGGCAGTTGCCTTTAAGCCGCTTGTTCCGCAACTTCATTGCAACTTTAATTTGGCTTTCCCCCTGTGTCTCCACCAGACTTGTTGCTACTCTGTGTTTGGCACAAATTGGCTTAAGCCCGCACAAAACGTTTTTCATCATCTGAGGCAAAAGTTTTCCGGCTCTGCTTTTCCGCGCCTTTGTCACAAGTTTCGCTTTTGCCAGCAGCTGCAGCGCCACGAAGCTCTCTGTCCCCCCGAATTCTGAATGCAGAATTTCCATTCCCATTTCCCGGCAGGCGCTCGTAATTGCATTGCATGTTGCGCTGCATTAAACATTTAATAATTTCGCTTTGCTTCCCCTTATTTTTTTGGAATCGCCCTTGGCTCTGCCCGTTGCCGCAAAAATAAGTTTTTATCATCTGTTCACAAATGGGAAAAGCTTTGAATATGCACACAAGGCGCTTAAATTATTTTTGGTGACTCTTTCATGGATAAAGAAAGGATTAGGGATTATAATAAGAGCTGTAATTTATTTTATTTTATATAAGAAAACTCATAATTACTACCATTATTATATCTAGTTAACTTCATGCACATTATTACAAAACTAATGCAATTTTCACAGTTCAATTACACATGCTCCGCCCTCTTGCATTATTAGACCTTCGTAATCTCAGTCACTGGAACCGACTTGGCTGGACCGGATTCACAGTGAGTCACTTTACATTACTTCCTGTCCAGTGTCCAGTGTCCAGTGTCGTCCCCCAACAAGATTCCCATTTCGGCACGCTTATTAACAATGGGCCCCTGACATTAACTTCGACTCTTGAGCCCTTCGGACCACGTGACATTTGTCTTGGACGGATTGGGCACGCTTTTTGTTGGCAAAGGATAATGGCTGGCATCGGCTACCTTCTACCAGCTACCAGGTGGGTGCACTAAGTGCCGCTCAAGGTGAGATCCCGATCTCCTCCTCCAGCGAATATATATAATTTGCTGTGACTAACTGCGCTTTGTGCCTGTGCAGCGGCAGACTGGACACACGTACCGCGATTAGCTACGCATGCGCAGGGTTCAGAGTCCAGAGTCAGGCGTCTACATAGGGACCAGGCTAGTTAGTAGCTTTGGAAATGTCAACTGCCGGCTGGATGTCTGATTTGGCACGCTCCGAGCTGGGTCCGAGCAGTGCAATCAACTTAATGGCATGTCATAAAATGCAATTTCAAGGCTTCTGCCTCCGTTTCGGTAGTCCTTCGACTTCTGCCCATCTTTTGTCCTCTGTCTTCGTGGAATTTCCCTCTGCTGCTGGTCATACGTTGCAAATATTTTGGTCCAAACAGAGCCACCAACTGCGCCAAAGTGTCTCAAAGGACCTGGAACTCACTTTCCCTCTATAACTGATCCTAGCTCGTGCTGCGCGTGCTCCTGGAAAGTTGTTTTGTTTACGAATTAGTCGGAAGCTAACTGTTGTTTATAGTGTTTAAATGGTCTGCGGTTTTCGCTCAGGTTCAGCTGTCCGTCATGGAAGACCAAAGAGGATCCCCCGTAAGGCAGTGGAATATTCCCCAGCTGCCGGGCTACCAGTTTGCCAGGTGAGATCACTGATCACGCCCCTGAGGAAGCTAAGCGAGAAAGTGTCCTTCGTTTGGTTATGAGAAGGGAAAGGAATATCTATACTTTGTCTATTTTCTGAATTTCTGAAAATAAAATATTCTTCATAAGTAATACTACAAGATATTTTAATTCCTTGTGAAGACAATCACAAAGAGGATTATAAGAATGTTTCATATCTAAGAACCTATGCAAATTAGACAGGGAATTGTTTTCTGCCGACTTGTCTAGTTGACTGGAATCTAGAGCAGCTGCCTTCTTGGCCAACAATTGCAGCTAATTGGTAGGAAACACACACTCTACTCCTTCCCTAGGACCTAAGTCTAAGCCGCTTTAAGTGCTACACTTGGAAAATTGAATATTAATGCCTGGATTCCACTTGAAATTGCAACAAATTACAGACATGCAACTCGGCTCTGTCCGGTTCTCCTTAGTTCTTTCCCAAAACGCAATTGAGCGAGCAATTTTTGCCTTGCGAGACGCATTTCCATTCGCCACGCAGCACACACCCAAGATCGCCGGGGATCGGTACGGATCAGAGCAGAGCCAAGCAGGGATCCGGGGCAGCTGAGGAAAAAAATCATCTTCTCACAAAAAGGACATTTCATTAGCACTCGGCACAGTGGAAGCCTTCAGTCGAGCGTTGAAAATTTGAGTTCGTCACAAGCGATTTGCTCTTTTCACGACTTCCACCGCGTGTGTGTCCCCTGGCAAATGTGTGTCAGCCTCGTAAATCCTGTTTGAAATTAAGCGCACTGCAGGCAGGCAGGCTGCAGGCTGCCTGTAACGAATTTCTTATTTGATTTTGTGCATACTTTGTCACTTACAATGTGTTAACTTATGTAGGAAAACAAATTTTCCCCGTTTCGCAACGCTTTTCGATTTTGAAATGCTCCTTAGCCCCTCCTCGTGTCCCCTCGGCAGATGTGTCACCGCCACTAACAAGGTGTGGCAGGGGGTTTCATAGGGGACATATCTGTGGATAGAGTTGGTGGAGGAGTGCTACCAGGAATTCGGATGGTGGCCATGGTTCACTGCAGCATGACGAAAGCGTTGATGGAGCGGCTATAAAGGCCAATTGTGGTACAAATTTGGGACCCAAAAATATATATAATGAAATAATAGGAACCTGCATTAGGAACTTGAATGAAATTTCTGAATGAATTATCGATGCGGTTCGTTCTAAATAAAATTTATCAAGGGAACTTATTAGCAGCCTTAATAAATTTAAACATTTTATAACTAAAAGAAGATGCCACCAAAATAATTTGTAAATACTTAAAAATTTCCCCGAATGATTTAAGGAAGTTTCCTCACATTTTTAAGCACGACAACCCAACCAATACGATTCCAACCAAAACAAACCCTTGGCGTTCGATCCGATCTCGTCTAGCCCTAGACTATTTATCCAAGGGATATTTGCGCATCTTGAGGCAGACAGTAATCAGTTTGGTTAGGATCCCGAGGCGGAGGAGGCGACTGCAATGTGCCGTGGATAATTGAGACCTCTCAAAACAGAAGCTTAACTGGAAGAGACTGCTGAGACGCTTAAGAAAATAAACAGTTTACATCTCTCCGGCAGTACTCCCGCCATTAAGCCGGAGGAGAGCTGCATTGGCCATAGTGCTGCGGTAGGTCATACTCCGGGCAGACATGGACAATAACCCGAAAACACATTGCCCTCACACCGGAGTCCTAAGCCCGGCCAAACACAAACATATTGCAGCGGGCCACAAAAAAAAAAAGAGAGGAGTCCTTGCTGGCGAAACAACAAGGAGCGGGGCATCAACTGTAACCACACCACACAGAGCAAGGGCCTGGATCCAAACACATATGGCCAACACACAGGTACATGGCTGGCTGCACAGCATCAATTGTAAAAGGATTAGGGCTTAATTTGAAATGCGCATTCATTTGCACTCGCTCCGTTCACAGCACCTCGCCTGGGAGCCCTCCTCGAGCTCATCCTCGCTATAGCCATAGCCATCGTCCTTGTCCTCATCCCGATTCCCAAGCTGAATTCTCATCGCCGTAAGCGGATTTCTGGCTGCAGACCGGCTCCAGTGTTTTTTGCTGTCCCATTTGTTTGTTGTTAGTTTGGCTTTTCTATTTTCTATTTTCTATTTTCTCGATTTTTTGTGTGCGGCCCTCATTAGTTTTCAAATGGCTGCATTAATAGGCAAAGGATATAGAGTGGGCATTGCTCAATTTGTGGCACTAAGCCCCCGTCTCTATTGTCCTTTGTTATTGCAGCAGTCGCAGCTCCTTTCTCCGGCTGATTGCCGGCGAGTGTGGGGGTGAGCCAGGTGGAAAACCCGCATCTCGGAAGGGTAAGTCGCAGTCTGTCAACTATGCCTCAAAGTGCACTCAAAGAAAATGATTATAATATAGGTAGCACATAAATTATTATAAATATTTTCCAAGGATTTTTAAGGACAGAAGTGGGTGACTTTAAAGGTTCGTTATTCTTTATTTGTTGAAAGCCAAACTAAAATATGCAACTTGTCGTCTTTTTTAATGTCTTTTTTCAAGTGTAAGGGGCAAGGATTATTAAAGAGACAAATGCTGAATCGAAGAGATTATTTTAGAGGACAAAAGGAAAATATTTCAGGTGTATATTTGTATGGACAATTATTGAAAATTGAAGCCTAAAAGAATCTCTGTAACTTAAATTACAGCCACATATTTTATGCCTTTTAAATATCAAGGAAATATATATATTAAGCAGAGGTCATATTTATTAAAAAATATTGTTTTATTATCGTACTTTGATTATTTCAAGTGTAAGAAATATTAAATATTCCCCGAACCTTCGCTGCTAACTGGCCATCGGAGACAGGGATCCTCTCGTATCATGGCACTTCCTAAGCAGCTCACATAAATCAGGCCAGAACGGAAGACTGCATCTTGGGCAGCCGTTTGTTTTGGCCCATTCGCGGGAAATCCGCTTAAAAAACAAGGGCCGCGACACAAATCGAGTTTTTAAGCGCAACAATGTTCGGCGGGGACATTCTTTGCATTTCTCCTGCACTGCCACTTTGGGGCCCCCGATTTGCCCCGCTTTTCCGCGCCGAAACAGAAACACATGTCACAGATTTGTTTCTGTTTCGGAAGCACTTAAGCACTCAGCAAATTTGTTTGAAAAATCTGGAAATGTTGCAGTAGCCAGAGCCGAGAGAGAGCTTCCCCATCTATGGACCATTGTTTGCTCCGGCTCTGGCTTCGCTGGCAGTTTTATTTTTAAATGTGTTCCAAGGGGGGATCTGTACGGACTCTCCTGCCTTGTTTTTGGGGGAAGGAACTCAACAAATTGATGATATGCCCCTTTGACACTTGAGTCCATTATTTATGCGCAGGCTTGCGATTATTTCCACATTGTACTGACTCACAGCCGGCGAGCTGACGGGGCTTACAGATTTCGGGCACTTCCATTTCACTCAAAAATTCGGCGCTGAGTGCCCTGAAACAGAAAACTGAAAAAAAGAAACAGAAAGAAAGAGTCCACTTGCCGGGAGCTTTGTTTTAAACGCCTTTTGGCTTTCTTTCGAGATTCCTCATCTGGCTTTCGTTAGGTCGGCTGAGCGCTGTTTTTGGGCAACACTTAAGCGCATTTAAGGCTTAACGGCACCGCACGACACTTGATTAATTACCAACTTTAATATTTCGTTTGCCATTTTATTGCCTTTGGCCATAAATCTCGCTTTCGTCTCGCATATGCCACATGCTAAATAAATCACTCAGGCGGGCGAGTCTTATCTGAGCCCAACAATTGGTAAATATTGGAGTTTAAGTGGCGACTTGCAACTTGAAATTGGTCATAAATGCATTAGTAATTTAATGAATATTTTAAATATATTTTGTTCGAAATCTGTCAAACATTTCTGGTTATAATGATGTGACCAATATGTGGCTATGCCGCCTGCTGGCCAATTAAATCAAGATTTTCCCTACGTTTCTGCAGTTGTTGGGCCTGGGCTCTGGCTGTGTATGTTTTGTGGTCGCGAATATGCGTAAATCATGCCACCATATAGCCACACTAATGAACTATAAAACGCGGCAAGGTGTCGGCTGCCACAGTTTGTGTCAGCACTGTAAACATTTTGGGATATATTTTATTTGAAAACCAAGAAAGGAAAGTAACTTGAGGAAGCTGCATTAAAGTTATATTTAATTGCAGAATCAATTGGGCCTTCAAATGTCTCCAAAAAAGTGTTATCTATCCGCCTAATAAAAACTCTTTTATTTGATATTTTAATAGGATTATTTAAAGAGCAAAATCAACATTAATGAGAAACAAATATAAATAAATATGACAAGCTATAATTGCTATATTGTTTTAGATATTATAAGCTATTGAAACGATCTCGAAACTAATCCCAATTTTTCTCCGAGTGCCCAGCAAAACAGGGGCAGGTTTGATCACCATGGAAATGTGTCTGTTTGAAATGCATACCGAAAGCTAACCAAGCGAAGGGAGGGGCCCGGACTCCGCCGGACAGGTTGCGATGGCATAAATAAATTTATAATAAATTGCAAAGTTTAAAAATGACGATATATCATTTGTCGCAGCATGTGTCACCCATTCTCCGCGCTGTTCCGTCCGTTCCGTTCCCAGAGTTCTGGGGTTTGTTTGGCAGCCGGCCGCTCAAAAGTGCGAACGATTCAATTAATCTTGACACTATTTATTATTATTGCGGTGCTCGAGAGGCAGGGAGGGGAGGTTGAGCTAGATGACTAGGAGCAGGACCAGCAACGGGCACAGGACCAGGACTAGAACCAGCTCCAGGATGGCCCTGCTCGGCGACTGCCCATGTCGCTGTTACATTAATTAGTGGAGCAGTCGGCCGAGCTCTCTCGCCGGATAGTACATGTGTGCGCCGCATTATCATATTTATTAAGCGGCCGCATCGCCTGCAGCTCCATGTGGATGAGGATGAGGATGAGGACGCGGATGAGGCTGTGTGGAGGAGCAGGAGCAGGGACCAGGCAGATGGGCTGTCTGACTACCCGCGGCTATCACAACAACGAAAATTGATTGCTCCTGTTGTTGTGGCTGGCTTTGATCGTGTTAAGATAGGCCCCGGCACAAGTTCTGACTTCTATAGAAAGTTTATGCATAACTCCGGCTGGACATACATAGCGCTGCACCATGGGCATCGTAAATATCTTTTAGTGCCTTCCTGTTCCTTGGCACGCATTTTTATTCCGCGGCGGAATACGCTCGGAAAGGGGTGTGTGTCGAGGTGGGCAACTATTTTTGTGACAGATCATAAATCAAAAATCATACACGGTGCCCCAGTCCCCCTCCGATCCCTGTTTCATTTCGCATTCGCATTCAATCCCCACACACGGAGGCACTGGGGCAAGAAACTAGATGTGGGATCTGAGAATGCGAAGCGACTTTAAGATACTTGGTTGTAGGGGTTTAATAAGTTATAAAACAAGCCAAAATGTTTTGAAAAATCCGGAGAAATATATAGAAATATATAATATATAATAATCATATATTTCAAATTCCTATTTAATATTATAATAACTAAAAATGATGTTTTTAATGCCTACTTTATATAGAAGTACATTTCAAAGAGCATATTATACCTTTTCACCCATAGATTCCCTTTTAATATATATATTTTGAAGTTTATAGTGCTTCTTTCCTCCAAATGAATATACCCCACAATTCCTTAAATAAAAGGTAACAAAATAAAAAAAGGCAAACACCAGGTAGGCAGGTAGGAGGTTGCTACTTGCAACTTGCAGGTGTTTGCTCCAAATGAATGAGTCTCCTCGCCATTGTAAATTAAGTTCACTTGCCATTCGCGGTTTAACTATTGCATTTGCATATTAATATTTCCAGTGGGCAGGCCGCAGACTAATGGGGCCAAAGGGGGGAGTTGTATGGGAAAGCAAGAGGATTATCTCGGAAGCCAGAGGTATATCGTAAAATCTGATGAGTTTTTTTCTGGCCATAAAAATTGCACAATTAAGAATGGAAGCAATATAATTTTTGGAGGGACCTACATTTGGCAGGGTTGCCTGCTTATAACTCTTGGTTATTTATTGTAGATTCCAGGCACCTTTGCTTATAACATTTGAACTTAAGTGAGAGGTGAATTATCCTTTTAAATCAAGAATTACTTCAATAAATATCAGATTACAAGTGTAAATTCACTCAGAACCTTTTCAATTTGCTCACTTATTTCCAAGTCAGTCCTTCTGAAACATATTTATTACCGGCAAATGTTTTGGTAATGATTAAAATCAAATTTTAATGTGTGTTGTCCATTCATAAAAACCAAATCCCATAAGAATCGGGGGGAGTTTTTCCAAAGACATCATCCTGCTCGATATGCCGGACACGTACTCCAACCCGAACGTTAATCCCGCTAACTGATCTGTGGCATATGCCTAATAAATCTCCATTTCCAAGGCAGCCGAACTGAACTAAACCAATTGCCACTAATTTTCGTGCGTTTTCCCGAGCGCTGCGACGTGTGATGCCGCAGTGGAGATTGCGATTGAATGGAGCATAATCGGAGTTGAAAAAAAATCATATCGAACGCACGTAGTTGCGTCGCAGCAAATTGCTTCATTCACGGACTCTACCTGGAGGAGATGGGGGAGATGGAGAACCATAGCCAGAACCCAAATCCAAATCCAAACCCTCATCTAATCTATCTCTATATATCGCTGCAGCTATTCCCGGAACCCGGAGCCGTGCTGGATAACTACTGGAGTAGCATTTTAATTGGTTTAGTGCTTCATGGAAGCAATTACCCCACGGGATACATAAAAACTTTGAGTGTGACAGTTTTTGGGGAACTGGGGCTGTGGCTTTGATTTTAATGAATTTAAATTATGACAGATGCAGTCCAGGCCACAAATATTTTATGGCCTTTAAAGGCCCAAATAAATTCAGCTTAAAAACGCCAACGGAAATGGAAATGCAAAGAAAACAGGGCTCCGATCCGATCCGATCCCAGTTTCGAGTCGGACAACAAACCCATTAAATTGTGTGATTTGCTTTGTGAGCCAGTCAAATGGCGATGGAGATCTTTTATGATTTAAGCCCCGACTCTCAGACGGGGCGTAATCCTTTAAGTTATTGACGAAGCAGCCAATGCATTGATGAAATTTTATTTATTTATTTTTTTCCACTCGCTCCTCCCCGGCACAACCCTTTTGTTCCCCATTCCCCTTGGTCTAGATCTTTGGGAGCGTTTATGGTTCTTGGGGCCTGACTAATCCCGCAGGAGTCTCGGCTTTATTGTGGGTAATAGCCGGGGGACCTCGATAGCAATGCCGATGTCGATGTCGATGTCTTATATAACACAGTGTTACTTCTGACACTTTTATTGCGGCTGCCCCTAGACAAAGGAATCCGAAATCGCAGCTGAGAGGCTGAGAGCCTTCGGGGATTGCCCGAATGCCTTGGAGTGGTAATTAAATTGGCTGGGACGGGCATTGTGAAAGGCTGCCCGTTCGTGTCTTATGTCTCAATCTAAGCAGCCGTCACATAATTAGCCAACAGTCAAACCGTCAACAGGCCGCAGCTCTGGGCAGGAATCACGGCAACTGCCGCAATATGACAAACTAAGAAACTGGTTCCAGGCAGTACTATATATATACGTTTATATAGTATATATGCGAGATCCTCTACGCATGCTCAACTGACTGACTGACTGCAAATGCAGGCACAAATCCGCGGCCAAATCCGAATCTGCGGCGGCCAGGCTGCCTTCTCATTTTGGTCCGCTGACAGTCGCCGTTTTGGCCCGTTCTCGTGGCAAATTAACACCTCAAGCGGACAGGCCGAGTCCGAGTTGGAGTCATTTGCCATCGGTTGTCTAATGTTCGGTCCGCTGACAGCCGCGAATTGCATTTGACGCTGGCCAATTGCTCTTGAAGGCTGAGCTGAGCCGCGTTTCCTGTCCGCCGTTCTTTCAGCTCCCCCCTCCCCCTCTCTGGTGCTGCCCCTTAT
Source organism: Drosophila anomelani (assembly GCA_035045905.1). Lineage (NCBI taxonomy): Eukaryota > Metazoa > Arthropoda > Insecta > Diptera > Drosophilidae > Drosophila > Drosophila anomelani. The sequence continues at coordinate 13,690,445 of JAWNOO010000032.1, forward strand.
TTGTGGCGGCTAATTTGGCTAACAGAGTGTCTGACGAAGGGCAGGAAGTACAGGCCACACTGAGAACCAAAGAACTTTCAAAACCTAATACTGAAAGGCCCATAAAAAAACTTAGAACTGAAGGTCTTATGAAACTAAGGAAAAGGTAACTTTTAAATCTTAGTTAAAGGTTTAACAGAAATTAAATTGATGTTTCTGGTAGAATATGAAGATGTTGTTTATGTAATATTCAGAGATTTATGTAAACTAAACTTATTAAACTTTGAATGCAACTAAAGGAAAAACTGTCAATTACTAACATTATATTTATATATTTATTTTCAATGAATAAAATATGAATTTAAACAGATAAATATTGGTTAATTATTTATTTTTATTATTTATATATTCCTTAAAACAAATCATTCCCATAAATCAAGTCACAATGATTTTTTGTGTGCATCATTTGTAAATTCTCGCTGTCAGATAAAATTTAAGAGACGAGATTTTTGATAATTCCCAAGTTGAGGTGAGTTGCGTTGAGTTGAGAGACTTGTGCGGACATATTCGCAACCGCCTCTTATCGATGGCACTCTGGGTGCTCACAGAGTGAAAATTAATTAAAAACCCATCAGATAAACGACCGCGAAGGTAATTATTCCTGTGCCCCGGCCTGGGTCCTGGTGCTGGCGAAAACCGTTTCTAGCGGTGTCCGTCGTTAAGTATTCATAACTATATTTATCGGCCATCAAAAATCAATTGAACTCACATACACTGAGCGAAAGCGTTGGGGCGGTGGCCAGGGGGAGCCACCGAAAAGGTAGCTGGGACTGGGCCCAAGCCCCGTCCTGCCGCGAGGCGTTCAAATTGCGCTTGTTAACATTTTTGACCGCCTGCTGGGGGCCAACTATGGACCGACGAAAAAGCCAACAAACCGAACGTGTTACGCATAATAATTCTCGTTACTTCAGTGGCAGTGGCACTCGAATAAATGCCTCGATTCTTGTATCTGGTATCTCGTATCCCATATCTCCGAGGAGGCTGCGGCATCGGGTTTATCTGGGAGCCGGCATCGCACTCACGTTGCCGGAGCTCAGTGTGTCTCTCTTGACGCAACTCCACTCCTCCGCTGATAAGGCGTCTCGGAATCGGAATCGAAATCGGACGGGAGTTCCGAATTGAAATAACAAAAATCATAATGTTTATGCCATTAAATTGTTAACAAAGCGTATTGGGCTACTGCGACTCGGCCAGGTACGGGAAGCGGGAAGGTACGCAGCAGATCGGAGGAGATCCCGCATGTCAGCACGCCCATAAATTATCGTTGATATATATTTGGGTCCCGGGATGGGGTCGGAGCCCGTGGACTTGTCGTGTGAATGTCCAGTGTCCCGCTCGGTTTATTTATTTACCCTGCCAATGGCTACGTGACATTCACGCTTGGACGTCCGCAAACGAATATATACGTGACCCAGTCCGGCCATCTCGCAGGCCATCTCCCCGCAACTCGGATGCTGCAGAGAGAGAAAATAGTTTGATTCTTAATCGCACATTAAAAATAAAATAGTTTTACTGATATAATGATTTTGTAATATCTGAAAAGGTTTCTTTTGAAGATTTTACATATTTTTTTTTTTACAATTTTACAATTTATTTCTTATATTTATTAATTTTCTTCCTCATTTTCCCTCTGTGTGAGCATCTTTTTACCTTAGGACTTATCTAGCAAACCTATCAGCGGACGACTACTCTTAATTTTCACCCCTCACTTGGCCGAATTATTTCCTGTAATTGCCCCACAGCCGCTCTGTTGTCCGAAACCGAGAAACCGTAAAAAATAATCAAATGTTTCCTGGACTCTAAAGTTGCCCCATAACCCCTTGGCACCGGCCTCTTTCGGGTCCATTTCACTCGGAAAAAAGGATGTGCGCGTGATGCTATTCGAGTGTCAACTACACAGTTATCGAAGCCCACTTTCACAATGAATTGGCCAAGGGGATATGGCCGGGGTTAACCCGAGCCGAGCCGAGGGGTTGAGGAACGGGAAAACAACGCACACTCACACTGCCCCGATTTTATTTATGACTTTATCTTTCACTTTGTTTGTGCGAGATTTTTGTTTATGTTTCCAGCTTTCCTGGGAATTCACCGTGATTCTTTTCTCTTTTGCGGGTTGTGTGTGCGGTCGAATCGCCGGTTTTCCATTTTCCGGCCTTCTTGGGTCCTAATCACGCGCCCTGGTTCGCCGTAATTATACCTCAGAGTGTCTTCAGATTAAGATGTCGGCCTTAGAATGTGACTAAACTTAATTTTTGTCAATTGAGGTTATGGTTATGTTTTTTGTGCTAGAACTTAATATAGATTCAAAGACAAGTAATATTACTTGACTTTATATGGGGATTTTGTAAAGCAAAAAAGGTTTGAATACGAAAATATAAAAGAGTATAAGTGTTATTGAATTTGCCCTTTGTTCCTTTGCCAATTAAATCAATTGATAAACCTTTATGATTTAATTATCAATCTCTCTTTTATGCAGCTCTTCACAAGTCAATGTTATTAACTGAAATGGAGTCAGAAGTTCTAACAATAGAGACCTTAAGTTTATTGTAAAAGAAGCAACAAAGGGTTAAGTCTACTATCATACCGTTGATTACGATAACCGACCCTCCAAAGTTACCGATATGATCTAATATTTCGGGATTGTTTAGAGTTGCTCAGCCAAACTCCACTAAATGCTGCAATCAAATGCTACGAAAACATAACGAAATTTTGATTAGACCAATTAAATTATTACATGCCACAAAGGGCGGCAATTACATCTGGAGGGGCAGCAGCAGGAGGAGACTGTGGCAGGTGCTGGGAGATGGATGGATGGTCGCTGTGCCAGCTGGCATTGACCCACGCAAACTTAGAGAGAGATTCCAAGCGACCACAGGGCAGAGCGGAGCCAGAAACCACAAATGAATGACATTAGTTACACTTAGCAGGGAGCAGGGAGCAGGGAGAGGGCGGCGAAAATAATTAACAAATTAAACGAACAAATGCCCCGAAAAAGAGATTGGAACGCATCTGCAAGTCGAGCGGAGGAAATTATGAAATTGTCGTGAGGGAACAAAAGAACGAGAATTTCTAGAACAAATTGCAGATACAGTGAGAGAAATGTGGCTTTTAAAACTAAATAATAAAATAAAACAATGTTTATTTTGTTGAATTTATTGTTCATAAAGTAAAAATCCTCTAAGAAACATTAATGTTTATTCAAATATGTTTGTTCATCTAATTTCCCAGAATACAAATCATTAATGCACCCTACAAATATTTCTCTCTCTGCACAAGACGCTAATTGAGGTCGAGATTCGGCATTTGAGGTTATTGAGGGATAGACAGGCTGCAAGTTTACCCAAGCTAATTGTTATGTAACCCCCAGGAACTTGTGAAAATCTCTTCATCATCTCAAGAATAATAAAACAGGTATTCCAAAAATACAAACACACACACACGAACCACTTGTCAAAATATATAAACCCAGAAAGTGAGGCATTAAAAATGCATTTTGACAGGTCTTACCTGGGACATGGGCATTGGACATGCGACATGGGACCGGTGACCTGGACGGGTTCTACCTGTTGGCACTCTTTGCGGCTTTGATCGATAATCGCGGCCCACGCAAAACTGTCCGTCACGCTGGGCCCAAACTAATGGCATTACAATACGGACTGCGTCCTGATCCGGGACTAGTTTTTGCGGTCTGGACAAACAGAAACCGCGACTAGGATTGCGCTGGCAAAGGACTAGAATGGGCAGCTGCACCGTCGCTTATCCCTTAATGGGCTTTTGTCTGCGTCTCTGCCGGCAAATCCTCTCAAGTGCAACCGAGCTGCATCAGATTAGAACAGGTTCGCCTTTGTCCACAGTGTCCTGGAGTGGAAATAAAGCCAAATTTTAATGCTCTTGGCCACCGGACCAGCAGCGGCAGGCAGGCAAAGTTTGACTGACGAATGGAATTTTCGGTGTCCCATCTGCTAATCGCATTGGCTGAAAAGTTGCTGCTAAGCCGCGTGTTGTTTCTAACTTTGCAATTAAAATCCCCACACGCACTTCACACTTTACCCCGCTGATGGATTTCCCGGGAAAACTGTCATCAAACAGGGTAAATCTCCCTGTCCCAGGGACGGCCTGCATCCAGATCCGGGGCCGAGAGGCGAGATCCCCTGAATTCCGATAACAACTTGTCACAATTCTGACAGGTTACTGAAGTGTGCATTCCATTCTCTTTCTATATAGAGTCTCTGTTCTAATGAAGAAATTATCTATAATGATACGCGGAAAATGCAGAGTCGGAAAATGAAATAATTGTTCTGTTGTGATAAAAATCAAATTATGTGGAAACTGAAACCCGAACGAAAAGGGTATGCATTCGCTGGAGGGTTCGCCCGAAATAATAATAACTAACACCATGATTATGAGAATGACGTATTATTTTGTGATAAGCATGTGAAATATTTGATGGATTTATTACACGAAAATATGGTATCGCAGACAGACGGGGGCAGGGAAGTGTGTGTGCGTGTTCAGGATGTGTCACTCAGGAGCAGGTGGAGTCAGTCTCAGATCAGAAAGAGGGAGAGAGAGAGGGGTCTGCAGAGGTGGAGGAAATTGATTGCTGAATAAAATGTATATATATATAATTCATACAGTAAACAAAAATATAAACAAAGAGCTATAAACCACAATTAAAACCAAATTGCTCTCATGGTGGAATCAAAATTCTCCCTTCCAGACAGCTTCAATTAACACCAATTGCTTTGAGATTCCGTAGATATCTCCATTATTTCCGTATCAAGGCATGTCCATAGCATACTTTCCGGATCACAGGCAGCCACATTGGGGTCTGCCAATCAATTTGACTTTCAATTTCCCCAAATCGCTCCATATAACCACTGAAAGCTGCACTCTCTGGCAGCTGCAAGGCCGCAACAGGTGCACTCGGCAGTTGGCCAAATCCAACTGCTCAGCCATTCCGCTCATAACCACAATTGCTTGGAAAAAGGGGGATGAAAGGAACCCCTGTCTCCTGGCCACGTTCGATGGAGTGTCAGACACTTGGAGCAGCTTGACTGAGGCGACGGCTGGGTATTCCAGAGTGTTTGGAGAGCTAAAAGCGTGTTATCAGCCATCTGTGTGTTTACATGCGTATCAAAGGCGAGCACGCAGCGCAAACCTAATCAATATGCTCGTCATTTGCGCCAAGTTACATTTTCCTTTTAGCCCAGTACGTGTCAACGGGTCTGGGTCGGGCTCAAAGCGAGGCCAACAAAAAACAGATACCCTCCTAGGAAGCCATTGTGTCTTTGATATTTCAGAGCATTAAACTTTGATGAGTTATCGCGCACCCGCACTAAATAATTATTTCCACTTTTTGAAGTGCAAGGTGTCTCGGGTTTTTCCAGGACGCTCTCCCTAATTTATGTTCATGACCCCTAATGGCCGGGCATCTCGCTGCGCCATCAAGCAAATTGCCCATGGACGTATGCACATTGAATTTTGATACGGATAAGGATAAAGCCAGGGCCTGGCCCAGCTCCAGGCTCTCCCACAATGCACAAGATTAATTGATACATGTCCATTTCGTGTTGACAAGCCCTGTGAATTGAGGGAAATCTTGGCCCGGCCACAAAAGAAACCAACAATAAAAGGTACGAGCGTGGCCAAAAATAAATGATGCACAATAAGGCCAGGACACTTTTATCGCTCCCTGCTGATAATAAACAATCTAGGCGAGCAGTTACACAAGGAGAAATATATTTGAGAGAGTGTAGTTTTGATAAATCTTAAATATATTTCCTCTGACTCAGTTTCATTTATTATAAAGTGAAATAACATTGTATCTGCATTTAATCTTGGCCCCATTTTTATTCCACTTTCCTTTCAGTGTTTCATATGGGAGGTGTGTGGCAGGGTTCGTGGCTCCTTTGTTGAGTGACATATGTGTGCGTGGCTGCCCGATGACTGCTCATCCATTTGACTGCTCCTTCTCCTACTCCCATTACGTGCCGTGGCGATTTGCCGACCCCACTGCATCAACAATCTATCAATCAGCCCTCCGCGCTTTTAGCATTACAATAGATATCCTGGCCATTGTCCTGCTTGTTGGCGATTTTGAGGACAGTTCCATTCCGATAGACGGACTTGCGCAGCGCCCAAGTGTTGCAAGATCGATTCGGGTCGCCTTTACGGTTTAATTACAGTGCCTGAGATGTCCGCCGGCCAACGCGGCGTATACTTGATGGCCTGCCATGGCGTACGCGAGGCTCAATCAAAAGTCCGTCATGGGGTGGCCTTGCAAAAACTGTGCTGTATCAGCCGCGGGGGAGGAGGCCGCACACAACCGAACAACCAGCCCCGCCCACTTAATTAGTGCCCCAGCTCATTGCCGCCATGTAGCGTGCGTCTGTCGGTCGGCGACTTGATTGTTTTTGGGGTTTGACCCATTTGCGGGAATGCAAAACAAAAGCGAGGCAGGTCAGGCTACACAGGAGGCGAGTCCTGCCTCACTTAGGCATTCCCTGTGCTGCCTCTGTTGCATCCGCAATGGGCATCGACTGACAAACATTGTCTCCCTTCAGTTCAAATAGCTCATAATTAAATTAATTAAATTCAATGGCTGCATGAGAGGTCGAAGGAGGCAGTGGCATTGGAGGGGTCATAATTACGCCCTGTTGATTTACAGAACAACAGCGGCCCATAAGCTCCTAACGAGGCGACAATTTTCGCCACCCTTGAGGAGCCTCAAGCACCCCCCAGAACGTTGGCCTCCCATTGAAAATGTCAACTGGTTTGTAAGAGGAGCGAGAGATTCCTCAAGATGTTACAGATGACTCTACAGAGACAGTGGATGGTGACCTATGGTTAGATTTTAAATAAAGAACTCCTCAGGGCTTAAAAAGTTATTTTCTTAAATTCTTAAACTCTCAAATTTATAAAATGTTTCCTAACGTTGAGGTTTTCCATGTGGTTTCCAGAAATCAGTGCATCTATTCAGCAGAAAAATACTGCAAAATCTCAGTCCAGCAATTTGCTGCCCATTGTGCGTGGCCTGGGCTTCCGTCTCTTCTCGCTCCTATCAACTATCCGCCATCCGTGCTATCTGCCGTTGCACCTCGACGAAGCACAATTATCCCACCAGGAGGAGGCGGACCAGTGGAGGCCACTGGCCAGCCGCAAGTCACAAATTGCCAATTTGACTTGATCCAGTCCCCTGGGAGCGAGCCACGCAGTAACTGCCACGCACTGCTGGATGCCCGACAACGACCACGACCACGACGACGACGGCTACGACGACGTCAATATGATGATTTAGAGCACGGAAATTGTCGTCGCTGGAAAGCTGAAAAGCTGGAGCGGCTGGCTGTGGGTGCTGACAGCGAAGACTGGAAATATGAGCTCTTGTTTTCGCTTGGTTTCATAAAAAACACATTAATTCTAATTGGCAGCAATTGCATCGAACCGCCCGGTGAGCGTTTAGTGGGGCTAGACACCAGTGAGTCACAGAGTGAACCAGCCGGAGGAGTTGTGGAAGCAGAAGGAAAAAGATATACAAAATATACATAGAGTTAGCTGAAGGTTGTTTCAATACAAAGAAATAAATATGCATTTGAAAAGAGAGAGATAAATAAGGGAATGTTTCTTAATTCTTTTGATATTTTCTAGGCTTTTCTATGCATTTAATTTTATTCTTTTAGATCATGTACAGTACTTTTTCTCTCATGTTAAATATAAACTATTGTTAGGCTTCTCTCAGTGCACCCGCACCACAGCAATCATCAGTGTGAGAAAGTGATGAACTGGCCAAAGAAAAAGAGTGAGATCTCAGCTCAGTTCGGTTTGTTTGCCTTTCGGTCCGCGGCAAATGCACAAAAGGTAACACAGAAATATAGTTACACTAAAAATTTAGCGGCAGTTCAATCGCCGAACAAATAAAGTTTTTGTAAGGGTTTTCCCTCTGTGTGTCCTCCCAATTCTCGCCTGCCCGCTAATTGTCTATTTTTTTGTCTGTTGTCTCTGGGCCAAATGCGTGCACTTTGTCTTAAGTGCAGCCGCTCGCTGGACCAAGGCTAAAGACTGGAAAATTTGGCTTTGGTCTTGCTCAGTGCCGGCGTGAAAATGTGAAAATTGTGGCGACCATGTGAAATGGTTTAGATTCGATGTGGGTTGAATTAATATTGAATATTTGAGAGAATATATATGTACCATATATTCCCCCTGCAAACCTCATTCTGAATTGGCGATGCGCAAAAATCAAAAGGGGGAAACGGGCAACGGCTGCACTTAAAATTTCAACCGCAAAATGTCAAAGAGTTGGACACTTGAGGCGGAGCACTTCTGCACCCACATGGAGCCGCATTAACATTTGGCCTCCCGAAAGGAATTCCGGATGGAAACGGGTATGGCTTAGCGGAGACACGCGATAATTAATTGCTTCATTACGGCGGCGAGTGAAAAGTAATGCAAAGGAACCGCAAGCGGGAAAGTTTGGGAAGAATCATGGGGAATTTTCGAGGGGGCGAGGGGCAGCAGTGAGCCCCCATTGTGATGGACAGCCGTACAGCGAGAGTTTGACAGGCCGGCTAATTGAATTGTCTTCTGCTCTGCCTCTGCGGTGTGAATCTTAAAGCGAAAGGCTATCAAAAAATAAAATAAAATTCGACCGCAAGAAAAGAAATATTAACTCGGCCGCTCGGCGGCTATTTTAAAAAGCCATGAACCAAGGCGAGCCACGAAATAGTTTTGGAAATGTTTTCAAATTATTTTAATGTCCCGCCGCCATCAGCCAGAGAACATGGCACTCCGTCCCCCCACCCCACCGACTTGCTAATAGTGTCAAAAGTTTAATGATGAGCCAGCCACCGGCTGTCAGTTTTTGGGGCCGTGTGCCGTTAAGTACTACCCACTCCCACTCCCACTCCATCCGCTCCGGCGGCCATATTCCTGCTCCGAGCAGCTGTCAGCGAGGAAGTGACAGCGCCATTTTGCAGATCGGCAAAATTATGCCAAAATGGAGCCAAGAAGGCGAAGAAAATAGTTCGGTTTTTAGCATAACTTCTTAGAGGATCTTAAAAACTAAACAATAAACAAATATATTCTTTTTAACAACAGATACAAACCCTAATCTTTGCTATCTGATGCCGCAGCACCATCTGTGTGTCACAAAACCGCAGAGCACCTCAATCTCTCCCATTAAATCTACAGATTCCACATTTGCCTATCGAAGAGTGTGTGGCCAACCTCAAAAGGGCAACACCAGGCTGCACCATGTGTGATAAGTCTCCGGGATAGCAGCAGATAGTCATCTCGGAGGAGAAATCCTCATGAGGCTGACACCTACATAGTACATACATCGAAATCCGCACATGTTGTGCTGCAGGAAGAGAGGAATTCCGAGGAAGAGGATGCAGGCAGGTACATCTTGCGTGTAAGGAGAGCAGGCGATGAGATGCGATACTATCGCGGTCCTGGGATCGCGGTGTGTATGCTCGATACTGATAGCATCAGGTTGGGTTTCCTCGCAGGCTCACACATGTGGAAGCCCAAATTGCGTTGTTAAAATGCGAGAGGCGTTGACAATGGGCTCAAACAGGGGCCTCAACTAGGCCTAGTTCCTGGCTCGTTTACAAAGCCAAACAATGAGCCTGCTGGCCCTATCGCGATCGAGGGTCTTGCGAGGGGAGTTGATAGCGAATCGAAGATAGCAATTCCTCTCCTTTTGCCAGAGGAAGCAGCTGCCACTGTTCCACTCAGACCCGAAAATCTGTCGGCCTTCAGTGAGGTGAGATGTGTGAGCTTGTTCTGCATACACTGAAATAAAATGGCAGGACTTTGGATTATATTTTTCACTGCTAAATAATATTGAGTATCTAAAGGTTTCCTTTATATATTTTATTATATGGTTTGTGATTATGTTATGGGTCCCTTCCCAACTTAATCCATTTTTCCCTCTCTTTTTTCCAGGTGCACCCTTATGGCCATAACCTACAATTACCGGCCAGCAGGTGTCAAAATAATTAGGCGCCTACTTAGGGAATCGAGAGCTTTCGGGCCAAGCAATTACCGATGATTATCGTCAACACCTTGCACTCAAGGTGTCAAAATGTGCGCAGGGCATCATGCAAAATGGCAAAAGGCACTAAAGCCCCCGCCGAATGCGCTGCAGAATGTTAAGAGTCGAGGCCGGGAACGGTGACTCCAGGCTCAGGCCCGCTAATTATGTGAGTCGTCCGGCGGGGCCGACAGGCGGACACTCAGTCACTCAAAGTCAGCGAAATGCAGTCCGGAATTATTTTCAGCATTCAGCAAGTGTGAAGTTGATAGTCGGGCACGTCCATTAATCATTTGGTTGTTAACAAGGCACTTGATGGCAGTGACAGACCCCGCTTTTTGGTTGGTTTCAGCTTCGCTCTGTTTTTTGTTATGTTTTTTGTTTTTTGGGTGCGAACTGGCACTCAGACTGCGCTCCAAATCTGTCTTTGACTTATCCGCCTAATGGCATTAGCTTTGCAATGGATCAAGGTGGGTTCCTAATTGCCCGGAGCTTGGGTTACCAGCCTGAGTCATGTTCATATGCTTGATCTTTTCAGAAATATTTGTGTTCTTCATAATTATTAATCACTTTAAGAGCCATATATTTATTTAAAGAAATTAAAAATGCATTTAAAGCATTTTACAATCTTAAAAAGAAACTCAACGTTGTCCTTCCCGGTCTAATGATGAGAAATGCTTCGTTTTAGATTCATAATCACGATAAGTTCAGGATTGATTAGGGCTCTTTAAAAGCCACGAAGCGAACGGCCATAAATAATGCAATTAATGATAAAATACTGTGTGCTGGTGGTGCCCAGTAACCTCTTTTCGAGTTATTCGGTTACTCCGGGACCCACTTTCTCCCTATCTATGTGCAAGTATCGCGTCGCTCCTTTGTCCCGCTGCCAGGGAGTCGCCAACTAACCCAGTGAATTGCCTGATTAATGTTTATGGTCACACCTTCGGGACCGAAGCTGCTGCTGCTGCTGTTGCTGTTACTGCGAAGGTGCCAAAATTTTACACCTGCAACGCACGCAGAATTGCAAGTCAGGAGCGAGCGGCAGGAGCTGCAATCTGCCCAGAGATACGAGGCCCGGACAGGAAGCCATAAATAAAAATTAGACAACTACCGCACAACATATGATTTGGAAACAATTTTCTAACGCCAGAGATGAGAGGGAATGGGACTGAGACTGAGGCTGGGAATGGGACAGAGACTGAAGCTGGGAAAGAGACTGAGACTGGAACTCTGAGTCCGACTTCGCCTGGCACCCAGTTTCTTTCCTTCTTTCCCTTTCGAGCTGGTGGCTGCAGGTGCAGTTGCTGCCGCTGATTGGCGGCACTTAACGCTGCGTGAGTTGGCCCAAAGTCCGGTATATATTTTTTTCTAGGCGTTAACTACAGTTCCAGGGGCAAGAAACAAACGCAGCAGGACCTGGCACCTCAGTGCGGCCTACGCTTGCGCTCTCCTTTGGTGTTGCCAAAAGTGTTCTCCTAAATTATGGGTTCGCTTTTTGGTTAATTAAAAAGGTTCAGCCGGCAGCCGCCGTCGCCGCCGCCGTGGAAGATGATGATAATAATGAGGGATATCCTTGGATATTCCAACACCTCGGGTTCCGTTTCCCAAGTCTCCCTCTACCGCTCTCTCAGCTCGCTGTGATACGGCGCCGGCGGGCAATTAAAGTCTTGTTATAGAACGTAATAAGCGTTTATGATCCCGAAAGGTGCCAAGCGAATAAGTCAAGGTCAAGGGCTGAGAAGAGATTGTCTGGCATTGCCTGGGTTTTATATTTTCCACAAGGTTGAGGTGGAATATAATGCAATATATTTAAAAAGGAATATCAATTCAAGCGAGTTGTAATTACTGATTCAAAACTCTTTAAGGACTCTCTAGCAGCTGCCAGCTGATGATCGGCACAAAGAGATCCGCCTTTTGCGATGCCGATTTGCTTTCTAGCCAAATCACTTTAAGCGTTGACAATCGTGGGGCACTTAGCCCGCTCAGTTCGCGTAAATTGATATTTTTCCACGCTTCAATCCAACGATCCCTGAAGATCCAAACAGAAAAGAAAGGAACAAAAACCAAACAATGATTTCCCAAGTCCAGAAAGATGACATAGAGAAGCGTTCTTCAGATTCCGTTCCCGATCTTAATCGCATCGCGGGGACGACCTATCCATCCAATCCTCAACTCGTACCTGTTCCAGCGGAGATAACCACAAATTGTTTGCCGAGCCCCGTTCTCGATGTCGTCAGATTCTCATCAGCATGCAGCAGCGTCGTTGTCCTTCGGGGTTTGGGCCATTGTCACCGGCCCTTTGTCAACTGTCTCTTACCCGAGGGCTGGCTCACGTACGAGGCGGAGACGGGACCAACCGCCAAGATTGTCCGTGTCTTTGTTCTAGCAGATATCGATCATTAGATAGTTGCCCCTGCCATTGTTCCCTGCGCCCGGACTTGGTTTGTTTTCCCTCGTCCCAGTCCTCTCTCCAGCTACGTGTGTCCTATGTCATCAATTATTATGTAAGTTTTATGTCGCTCCCCGCCTCGCTATGCCTCTCTTGGACGTTCACATATTCGTGGAATCCGTCCCGAGCCTCCCAGGACAGTCCACTCTGGCATTATTAACTGGAAATATTTTGTATTTTGGGGCGTGCATGTTTTGGTTGCAAGCATCTATTCAGGTCTCTGGGGTCCCAATGTTTTGATAAGATGTTGATTTGGGGGCTTCCTATTGTTAATGGAGCTGCTAGGTGATTGATATTGGTGTCTTTAACAAAACGTTGTTTAAACTTTGAAGAAAAAACAAACAAGTTGTGTGGAAAATCGTCTTTAAATGCCAAGGTTTGGTTTAAAGTTAACAGAGCTCCTGATAAATATATCTATATCTATATTTAAACAAAGAATTCTTATTTAAATCATTTCAGCAAAAACCTTAAGAGCATTGTAATAACTTTGCAAAATAATTTCCTTAAAGTCAATCCCCCTGAACATCTCCCCTAAAATACCACCTAAACTCGTTGGCTCCTCCGGCTTCCCCCTATCATATTATAGCCGATGAACTCTGGACAGACCCCTTCAAACTCAATCCCGTTGGCATGTAATCGATGCAAATTATCAGCTCGCCTGATAAACGGAGTTAAGCCAACTCCTTAAGTGCTGCCCCCGACCTAACTGTACTTGGACTTGGACTTGGCAAATCGGGGAGCTGAGAGACTGAAAAGTGATACCATTAGTGAGGTATATCGTATCGTGCAGCATGCAACACGTGCTCGAATGAGTTATGGCCAAGAAAGTTTTTAGCTTTAATATGCCAGCTAGTGAGTGACCATGCCAATAGCCGCTCCTGCCCTGCCCCCTCTCCGGGGGCCATCTCAACCTCTGGAATAACGAACAAAATACTTGCACGCTCCTCGGCCAGATCTCTGGAGTGGAGTATCTCGAGTGTCTCATAAGTAGCGCAAACGAAGCTCTTACGCAACGGACCTGCCAATGCCAGGGCAGCAGCTTGTCCCGTCGTCAATAATAAATAAATATGTGTCTATGCTGTGGCATGCCAGGACACTCTAGAGTCAGGACTCCACCGTGGCCGAGAAGGTGGGGACGGGCAGGTAAGCAACTATTACACTCTGTCTGCGGGCCAAACAATGGGACAGAGTCGTATGAGGGCCAACAACGACATCACAACTTGGCCAGGAATGGAATGGAATTTTATTGCATAACCGTTTTGTGGCCGGCACGGAGGTCCGTGTAATAAGGACATCAGAACCCTTGACTCTCCTGACATCTACTCCGAACTCTGCCGGCGTACTAATGATGACACACATTTCATATCTTGATCTCTCCCAAGGACTCGACTCGACTCGCACTGGTACTCGGACTCGGATGCTTGTCAAAATAAATTGAAGCACATGCTTAGGCGCTGCACAATGCCATTAACATTTTGATGTGTCCTGGACCAGGACCTGGACTCGCCTTATAGTGTAGTAGGTAGAACTCCGCCTGGGCTCCACTGGTTTTTGTGGGCGGCGACAAGGACTATCAGCGGTTTATGATCTCGTCTCGAATAAATTGTTGGCACTGGCTCACGGGAATGGGGCGTACAAATTGGCCGGCTTCTTGTTCACGAACAGGACTCTCACTCTGTCTCTTTTTCCCATGGCTAAGGACACTACTGTTTGGCAGGTGATTCAGCTACCGTGGGCCCTGCACCTGCAATCCTTTTTAATGAACTTCGATGAGGGTTTTTCGTGTTGTGTTTTCCTGGAATTAACTTTTAGTTGATTACTAATAATGGAAAATCTTTGGTTCTTGTAATATTTTTATTCAATTAACAAAAAGACAACGAATTAGTCAATCCTTTTGAACTTAAACTTGAAAAACTGTTGCTGTCGTGTCCGCCTAATTAATTCATCAGGCCTGCTGATGATTTCTGATGGATTCTGATGGCTTCTGCTTAACTTTTGATTGATGACCCGACCCAATTTGTCCCGAAAGAAGATGCAAAACAGCAGGGCCCTAAACATATGCGTAGATGCCAGATACAAGATACACAGATACTCGACATGAACGAATCAAATACAAATTTAAACACAGCTGCTCCGGCAAGTGCAGTTGCAGCCACAATTATCGGGCGGGGGCGTTGAAGGTTGCTGCAGTACAGCAAATAGATAATAAATCATAATTTTCCTCATTTTCCCCATTTCCCTCCCTCTCACTCGCCTCTTTCCAGCTGAGTGAAAACATCAAAACACAAGTGACCCCCGCGTGCTCTTCGACATATTTTTCGGGGCTCATTGAAAAGTTCTGCATCCGAACTTGGGCTGGCGATTTGGTAAAATTCCTTTCAAATGTCAGAAATTAAGTTATGACAGATGACCACGTACATTCGTCCGTCCGTCGGTCCGTCCCGCTGGTCAGCTGTCAACTCATCCGCTGGTTTACAACTCTCGGCGCGTTCGTAAATTTTTCAAAAGCCCCATTCATTTGGTGGGGGCTCCCATTTAAAGGGCGGTCCGCATGCATACATATATCCGAACACAATGGCCCGAGAGCGGCAGTAACATGATGGATTAGTTTCGAAAATGCCCAGCGTTTTTCTACTTAGTTTGATATCCGCGGTGCTTTCGGAGGAGTAGGAGGTTCTCTGGCGATGATAATCGCATCGTTTTTGTGAAATTGAGCTGTGAACGTGGTTCTTCTTTATGTTTTTTTCGAGGCTTTTCGATTTGGAATGATGAGGGAATTGGTTAAATGAAATTGACAATGCAATTAGAGAATGTTTTGGGAGTGTGTATAATTAGGTAATTACAATTTACATTTAGTTATTTAATAAGGAATTTTAATAAATATATATTTGATTATAGCAAAATACATTCAACGGGAATTGAAGAGATTAAATTTCCAACTAGATTTCCCAAGGAAAATCGATTGATTTGGTATAGGAAAAATCCAATTAGAGTTGCTCTTAGATGCCATCTGGTGGAAATTTTCTGACACTTTTCCGACTCTGTTGAGTTTGAATTCCAAAAGAAGAGCATGGTGAGTTTACAACCCACTTATAATAAGGAAGAGTTAAGGTAGCAACTCTGTCTGTTGGTAAATTAATGTTTTGTCAAAATTCTCTCAAATTCCCAGACTAGAAATCCCCCAAGAAGGAGTCCTAGTCTAAGTGTCCCGTGAGTTGTGCCATGCATTTTATCACTTCAGTCAGACCGTATAATTGAACGTAAAATCTGGGAAGCCAAGCAAATCGGATGGCGCACTGCAGGGCACATGTTCCTGCCACAAATGGTGACAACTATTTGCACAGTCGACTAACTGAGGCGTTCCCTGTTCCCTGTTGTTGGTTTAGGCACGCGGCCAGATGCAAATAGAAGCCACAATACACAGCCAGAAAAGAGAAAATAAAGAAATATAATTGCAGAATATTTTTCGACCAAAGAAAAATAGATTTTCTTGAAGATATTGCCTATAAAAATTAATTTCAAGAGGGGAATATTGATAATTGAGCTCTGTTATCCTTTTACTCCCTTAGTTTGTCTGTATATGAATCCTGATTAAATATATTTTCAGCATTTTTTCCCAGTGCCCAAATCGAGTATAGAAACCTGCGTAAATGCAAATTAATATAGAAACATTTAAAACAACAATTAGAGGGCCAAGACAACACCAAGAAAATAAAATAGATGCTAATTAGCCAAGCGAATGATGGACGAGCGATAGCATTTGGCTCGGAACTTCTGCCAACGCCCCTCGAAAATCTTTTGAGGCGTTCGCAGCAATTAATGCAAAAGTGTTGTAAAAATTACAGAAAACAAAACCAAAAGATTATTGCTCTTAGGGGGTAAACGTTTAGATATTTAGGCTCGAAGGGAATAAAGCAATTAGGCATTATGCTAATTTGAGGCGGAGTATGCTATATAATTTGGAATATACTCACACTCATTCATAGTTCGACTTCCGGAGACCATGTCGGAGTTTAGTTATTACTTTTTTAGGTTTCCGCCCGAGATCCCCACACTCGTGTAGGGGTCTAAACAAGATTTATGTTTCGAGTTCAATTCTTAATATGTTTTTTTATTTTTCTGCTGCCCCAAAGATTCTCTTTTTGGCCATATAATTGCTTTCAAAAGGGGTTTTCGGTTTTCGGTTTTCAGTTTTCAGTTTTTGGTTCTCGGCTTTCGGCCTTTCGCTTTTGGGCTCCGAGGTGTGTCTGCATTTTTATTTGGAGCACTTCAAAGTGTTCCGCTCCTTTGTCTCTGCTGGTTGCTCATCCTCCACAGTACCAAGCGATATTTTAGTTATTTTTCCATATTTATTTTCTTTATCTCCGCCACCAAACAAAACAAGAACCAGAACAAAAACAACAACAGCAACAGCCATAGCCACAGCAACACATAATTAGTGTAATTAACGCTTTTTGGCTGAGTGCGTGCAGAAAATTGTGTGTGAAAGTGCGTGGCGCTCTTTGGATGTTTTTCCGTTTGTATTTCCCCGATTCTCGTTTCTCTGGAGGCCCCGACGGTTTCTGTGTGTTTTGTTTTTCCATTTCGTGGGTTCATTCAACTGATTTATGACTTCTAGGCCAACTTCTCCGGCAGCCTGCACTCTTTTCTTCCTCGGCGTTAATTTGTGAATAATCTGTGCTGCACGATATGCAATCGTTCGTGGCCAGAAAACGGGACTCCACTGGCCGTAATTAGCAAAGATATCACTATCTAGACGGAAAAGATAAGATTTGAGTTTGAAATGTCGATTTTCTTATATCAGGTAATTTGGATCGGAGGCCTTAAAGTGGTAATAATAAAAAGAAGAACAATATTAGCTAAATTATAACCTTGATTAATTAATATGTCAGTATCCTAAGAGTATTTAAAAGTATCTCAATAACAATAACAACAATAAGTAAATAGTTTAAATAATAAACCCAGTAAATGGTTACCAATAATCGATTCCCTTAGAAGCAGACCCCCCGAATCCGTTTCCAACTGGTCCTCAGCTGTTGTTTGTCATCAGGGAATCCAACTAATAGAAACCATATAGTATTAATGGCCCAGCGTCCAGGCGATGGTAATGGCCCCTTGTGAGAAATAATTAAAAATGAAGCGGCGACACAAGGCGGAACCCTATTTCGGGGACGACAAATATTAATTGCATATGAGTGCACGAGGAGCTGTAGCAGACATGGAAATGAGCAGCAATTAATATGCGTACTGAATATTACTTTTCCCCATTCCCCCATCCCAGACCCGTTCCCAGTCCCTTGATATATTTCCCAACCCATTTCAGCTCATCTCATCTCCCAGTTGAACACTCAAAGCAATTTGCAGCAAAGTCGCAGTGCAGCTCTAAACGAAATCTAATTTACAGTAACAACGTGCACGCTGCTGTTTCAAAAAACAAAAAAAAAATATGTATGCTCCTTTTTTGTCGCAACTGTGTCCCATTTTTCCTTCATTTCATATTTTGTGTCTCGCTGTGGCAGCCAAATGCGATGGAACCGTATCATGGCTGAGTGTCATAAGTTTGACAGCGCACAATTTACACGTTGATGGAAAAGGATACTGGGGATTCAGATACAGCAACAGCCACAGCAACAGATACAGATACAGATGTGCATGCAGATACAGATACGCGATGAGTGCGAGCGATTGGATGCGCACAGAAAAATATCTAGAATGATTTCTGAATGCAAGTTCGGATTAAAGTATAAAAACTGGAAGGATTCAGAGGGAAAAAATATCAAAAATCAAATGTATCTTCATGTATATTTATATTTGTATATTAATTAATTTATGACCTATTAGTATACATCCTTCTTGCCTTCATTGTAAACTTAAATTTCCTTCCAAAAATCCTGCCTTTCTCCCAGTGCATGTGATAACTCGGCTCTCGTCCACGCAAAGTGTGAAAACTCATTTGTATCAAATTTCCCATACGTGGGAGAGATGGAAAGCGGGGCCATGGTGGAGGCAGGGATGAGGAGGGATTCTGAAAGGACGCCGCACACAAATTGATGTAATAAACTCTACGCGACTGCGGCGCTGACAGGACGAACTTGTCGAACTGGAGACTGACGATGACGCTGATGCTGCCCTGTGGGGGTGCAAAATCCGATGCGTTGCGGCCTATATAGCCATATTCAGCCGTCCCTGAAGCCCACCTTCTCCCCCCGCTCCTGGACAGTCAGTCAGTCACTCACTCACAGAGTTTGACATTTTTGACACGGTTTGTAATTGACACTTGCACTTGGAAGAGCAAAATGTGTATCTCCATTCCATCGTCACGTGCAGGGAAATGATTTATTTCATCACTTGTCCTGTTTGTGCCGAAAGATTGTTACAAACACGGGTTTTTTGAGGGGAGATATATATTCAAGTATCTTTTTATCGTTATCAAAAGCAGGGAGAAAAATATAAGGTTAATATACATATAACAAATTTAACAAAAATAATGTTTAAAAACATTAAAAAATAATTCCTAGCATAATTGTTGTATGATAAATACTAAAATATATTTCGAAATATGATTTTTGTTGTATTTTAAAAGGTATTTCTTCTCTTTGTAAGTCTTTATTTCTTCAGAAAATATTTTTCAAATATTCAATTTTGTACTAAACCATATCCTGCTTTCTGTCCTTATTTTTTCGCGTGTCTTCCAAGGACTTTTCAAGTCTAGTCATTCGAATGTGTCCCTTCCCAATGGTGCGTTCTGATTTTTATTAGGTTTGAGTTGGCAGCCAGGGTGCTTAAAGGGAGATGGCTGAAATTTGAGCTCGTTTTGGAGGATTCTCCTCACCGAATTACCTCTTTCACTTAATAAACACATAAAAAGGGCGACGTGCCATTTACGAATTGTACGTTCCCTTCACGTTAATTTTACGGCTTCGTCGCCGCGTTTAAAAGTAGTTCCAGAGCTCCACCCCCCATTTGCTCCTGGAGCAATCAGTCTGGATGAGTACACGGCGAATGCCTGGCAAATTGTCAAAGTAAAACTCGCTACTTTGGCTAATTAATGGATCTGCCTGGGAGGACACAGCACAAAAAACAGAATTCCCTAGGCGAGTGCGAGTGCAAAAAAAAAAATATAAATTCTGCGTAACTGCCAGCTCAGCGAGGACGCCCCAGTAATGGTCAGGTTGGGACATTTTTGGGTGTGGAAGCTGGGGGGATTTAATTAGGCCAAGCTAAGGATGCCCAGCCCCTGGGTCATTCCATGGCACTTTTTCCTGGTCGTCGTAATCGTGGTCGTGGCTAACAACGGCCTGCAAGCGGCTGCAAGTGGAAAGACCTTATCGCTGATGGCGATTTTTGCTGCTCGTGTGACTTCGATTACAACACGGAAAATAATTTTGATTGATCTTTGGATCTTCAGTTCTTTTAGTTAATATTTAATTTGATAAAAAAATCAAAGAGTTACATTGTAAATATTTGCTTTATATTTATTCCCTTTCAAAACTCCTTTTATTTAATTTATTTTTATATTCTCTTTATTTTTCCCTGTGGAATGCCTGATTATTGATCGAAAAGTGCTGGAATCGGGTGCCATTATGTTTCCGCTTTGGTGATTCGATTCAATTGGAAAGCGCTTGCGCATGCGCACACCTTTAATTTGGCCAAAAACGAGGCCGAGAGGCGTCGCAGTTGCAGTTGCATTCGGCTTACTTGTCATTTGATTAATGAGACCACGCTCGGCCATCGATCTCCATTTAGCGGGGCCCCAGTCATGGAGTGAATAATGGGGGCGTTGCCAGGTGTACCAGGTATGCCAGGTACACAGAGTCCGATTCAGAGCCCAAACTCGAGCCCCCTTTAATGGCGTTCTAATTGCACAAAACTGAAGCTCCCCTGACGTCTCCCCGCCTCACTTCCTTCTGAGCTGCCATGTTGCCGGCGACTGATGCGTGAAATTTTCGACGTGCGAGTGAGTCTCTCTGAAGACTGGTGGGACTGGCGAAGGGGCCCACTCTGAAGGCGTGCCCACTGACCAGTGACATGTCTTAACTGGCCAATACACAAAAGCCAACGCAACGCGTCACACGAGACTTGAGCCATTGTCCAGTTTGGGTTTGTGGGCAGGACGAACTGCACAAGTTGGCCAGGGAAGGGCAGTCATCTGAGTTTGAGTTTGAGTCAAGCGAATATTGCAGCTGCCCAGCGACATGCAACTCGGTTTTAGTTTTTAAAGTTGAAGGCTAAAATAAATGGATATTAAGCAGGAGTTGTAAATTAAGTTCTCACTCTTTAAAGGGTGCAATGAGAAGGCAGGAGAAATATTCTAATTACTCTTATTAACAAATTAATAAGCAACTTCATTTAAACTCGAATTTAATGATTACTCTATACTTTAGGGAAATATCTATGACATTATCTGTGACCAGAACTCTACTTCTTCATTCCGATGACAATTTAGTTGATCACTTCAACCCCATTCCCAGGGAGAAAATTTGTATTTTCCCCCCAACTTTCTCAGTCTTGTATTGATCTGTAATTGGCTGCAGGGCAATATCTCGCCACTATATCATTGCTGTCTCGATTAATGACAGCTCATGAACTAAGCCACAACTAAATTGTCGCTCCGGCAGTGGCCGTGTTGTGGCTGTGCCATCCCAAGGCGGCAAACTAGGTCCCTGGGAGGCGATGACGGTCTCGGCTGTGTGCCCAGTTACCCACTAACACAGACCGCAGCTGACAATTAAGATGCACATACCCAGATAGCGGGGCATTGGAGAAGCCATGGCTCCAGCCTCGTCCTCGTCCACATCTCAGGCACCGACTTCTGCAGCGATGGCACCTTTTATCCAATCCAATCCAATCCAATCCTAGGCCATCCCATCCCATCCCATCCCATACCGTACGCAATTTGGGCGAACTGACAGTCGGGACTAAAGAGCCAAGCGGATGTGGCGAACGGGCGAGAAAGTAACGGAAAAAATCCAGCGGCTGTGACATGCAACCAGATACAGAGAGGAAAATAATGGATTCTTTGGGAAATGTAATATATATTTTGGTACATTTTGAAGGGTTAAATTAGGCCTGTGCTAAGTAATCTGAAAATATTTATCTAAAGCAGCTTCTTCACAAAGATTGAAACGTTTTTCAATGTTATTAAGGGATCCTTCAGACCTTTAAAGCTTCTTGGTATATTTCCTCAGTGCATAAACTGTATGCCAGGCTGACAACGGCTGTTCGTGTTCATTTTCTAGTCTCGTGGAAGTTGGGAAAAATTGCGCAGGCGCACCTTTCGCCACAGAGGGAGAAGCCGAAACAGACACAATTGTCGCCCCATCGCCATCGTAAATCGTGTAATTCTCCCGAGTGCAAAAAGCTAAAAGAAAACTGCAAGATTTTCCTGTGAACACTTTGAACTCGATGCTGGGCCTGTTCCTCCTTCATAGTGGGCGTTGTGGCTGGCGAGCTTTTAATTGATTTGTAGTTGTTGCCGCTTTGCCACAGCAACTTGTGTAATTGCCTCAGGGATCGAGTCGGACTTTAACTCGTAGTCGCATTAGTCATAAGTGCAAGGAATTCGCTGTGCAATTTTCCGCCTGCCACTTAAATGTTTCGGCGGTCTCTCCGAATGTTAAATTATTGCCAAATCATTAACTCGACCAGTCGAGCATATGGTCGATCCATCGCTCGGTCGGACGGTCGGTTGGTCGGTTGGTTGGTCCGCCAACAATTTTGCTTGATAATTTATTGGCACACAGCGCACAACGACATCAATCACTTTGGCTGCCTTCGGTTGGCTTTGCTTTTCAATGCAACTTTTCCGCTGAATGAAAACAAATGTTCAATATTGCCGCCAAAGTATGTAAAGTTTTTGTTTTCTCTCTTTCTCTGCTATATCTCTCCCTCTGTCTCTGCCCCCAATATATATACTCTATCGGGGATGTAAAAATGAATTAATTTTAAGTCAAGACATTTTTTGATGAAGCTTAAAGATAGAAAATTAATTATAAGAAGTGCAACTATCCCACTTCAAATTAAACTGTAAAATATATTTTTAAATGCTTGTAACTATAATTTAATTCTTACAAAAACTTTAATATTTTACTCATTTGTGAGCACAACCCTTAAGGATAAGATACTTTATTTAGATACTTTTAATCACATTTCCAAGTGTATCTGAACTTCGACCTGCCGTGTTGATCAGCACTGCTTGTTTCTGTTGCTGTCGTGGCTTTTGTGCTAATGGTTTTGCTTTTGATTTCAACATTGTTTTGTGGGCCAGTTCCCCCTTTTGCAGTCAGTCGTGTGTCCGAGACCCCCAGCCCCCGGTCCACTCCCCATGGAACCTGCTTTATTGATGATTGCTCTCGCCGTTGACAGCACAAAGGCAGCCAGCTCGAAACTTACCCTTATCCTGGCCAGTGCCGCTCCTCCGGTGCTCCCGGGGTCGTTGTGATTTGACTTACTGCTTGTTGAGTTGCAGCGGAGAGCCCGACAAACAAAAAGCACATTTGCATACAGTCGAGGCTGGGACTCGCCTTGACTTGACCAAAAATGGCAGAAGCCGCCATGCAAATGGAGAGACCTTCTTCAGTGGCCAGATCCGCATCCATCTCCCATAATAAAGTGATATGCGTGCCCCGAAACAATGGGGTATGAAATTAGCATAATAAAAGCCAAAGGCCAACGCTCGAAGAAAGTGCAGCTCCTCTCGGTGGAGCTCTCAATCTCAGGGCCAGGTCAGCTTGCAGCAATTTGGCGGGAGGAATTCTCGAAAATCAAAGAAATAAAAATAGCAAAATAGCAACTAGCAGCACTCGGCGGAAATATGGTTATAAATTAGTTGGAAATTCCTTAAAATATAAATTTATTCACAAGGGGAATTATGGTAAGGGAACTCGCTCTTAGGAATTTCAAACAATCCTGATCATCCACTTTTTAATATCTATAATTTACAGACAGAAACTTAAATATAATTCTTCTCAGTGCAGGAAAAGTGTGACACGCATTTTAGTCACGCGCAGCCAGTTACGTGCTTAGCTATTCAGCATCTTGGCAACAGTGGGGAATCGGCGGCGGAATCAGCATCTCAGCCACAATCAACAACTGCGAGTTGCGTGCGAAGTTTGGCCAAGGACTTTGGGCCACTGGGCTCGGACATGACACAGTTATGCGATTTATGTAACCGAGAATTATGTGTCAAAGCGGCAAAAGTGACAATGAGGCAGTCGCTGCCTTGCTGCCTGTTGACAAGAAAAATGAGCTGGCTGTAAAAGTTGGTAGAATGCAGCAACGAAAACGGCATGTACTTCGAGATCACTCACATGGTAACATTTAAATAAAAGCTATGCAAAGACAAAACAATGAATTCTGTTAAACAAAAATATAACTTAATTTTGGTGTTTTAAAAAAATATATAAAAGACTGGAACAAGCTTTTCCCTTTGATCCTTAAACTCATGTTTCTCTGCCATTTCAAAATTATGCGTAGCTCTTTGAGCCTCTGGAGTCTTGCCGTTTCCATTTAGCGCTTTTCGGCTCGCCTGCTGTCCCTGGGTCTTTCCGTCCTAGGCCTCGCAATAAACTTGGTCCAAAAATATGGCCGGCTCAAACGACAATGGGCAGGCGGCTGTTGGCAGTTGGGAGTTGGCAACTGGGCAGCGACAGACGTGGACTTGGAGGTGGACATGGACCGGCTATCGCCAGACCACAGACCAAGACAACTGATATGCAAATTGCTAGCCGAGGCTCTCCAAGTGACAAACCCAGCAAAGAGCTGGGTCGGCGGATAAATCGAAAACGAAACGAAACAAAACAGCCACTTCAAATGGGTCAGGCGGAGGACCACGAAATTACCAGCAAGGAGCACGGTCTCCAGTTTAATTACTGAAGGATCCACGATATGGCAATGCAATATGGAATCGAGGAGTTAATGTTGTAGGGAATACGAAAAGGGTTCACTGGAAAATTATATATAATAGAAATCACATTATAAGAGGATTATAATTATAAATTTGTTTCGTTAAGGAGATGAGTTTATTAATAATTATAAATATATAAACCAATGCCTAATATTATATCAATTACTTTAAATTACTTAAATATCATTGTATTTTTAACTGGAACTTAACTTAACTTTTATAATGTTAAAAGTAATATTTTAAAGTTAAAATGTCATAGCTGTATTATTCCAAATGCCACTAAAATAAACTAAATTTATACATAAATAAAAAAAATCCTTTTATTTATATTTCATCTTGAATATATCTTTATCTTCTTGTAACAAAGAGACTCTCTACAAGAGTAACCACTTGCAATTGTCCCTCTAGGTGTCCGCAGCTCTCTGTGTTCCTTTTGGTTATGGAGCCTTTGCCGCCTACTCCAACTCCATCTCCATCACCGGCTCCAGTTGCAGCGCCACCTCCATGATCTCCCCCATGCCACCGGGTGTGTCACTTTATGGGCGGGTGGTGGTGGCAGTGGGTCAGCTCCACGTCCAGGGATTCGGCGTGGTCATAGCCAGCTGCTGCTATCACATTTGCTGGCCATTTGTTGCGCCATAATTTCAACTCGCAGAGTCGGAGGCTGCTCTAATTAATAGTGGGTCGTTGGCTGT
This sequence comes from Drosophila anomelani, assembly GCA_035045905.1. Lineage (NCBI taxonomy): Eukaryota > Metazoa > Arthropoda > Insecta > Diptera > Drosophilidae > Drosophila > Drosophila anomelani. The sequence continues at coordinate 13,715,569 of JAWNOO010000032.1, forward strand.
GGGCTCGATTTTTATCGCTGCCTTTAAACAATTTATGCCCGACTGGCAACTGGTAAATGGTAACTGGCCAACCAGCCATTATGGGGAAGGCCCTTGCCCGGACACCGGACAGTGGGTCGCATTGATAACGAATTCCAAACATGAAGCCGTACCCCTATCATGCGCATTTTAGATGAGCGGACACAGGGATTGGGGGCTTGGGGGGAAACTAACTGATGGGTGAAACGCACATTTTCCCCGAATTTTCGTAAATTGAAAATGGCTCGGAGGGAGATAAAACCCTGCAAATGGTTGGGCTCTGAATTTTCGCCTTGGCAGCGAAAATATTGAATTGGTTTGTGGAATGTTTTCATTATGCGCCGGAAAAGCGAAAGCGTGCCATTTTTTCTTTTTTGTCGGGTTAAGTGGACAAGGATCTGTAGATCTGGACCCGGAAAATGGATTACTGGCCGTTGGAGGTGACTGGCAGATCAATATGCCGCCAACGCGCAGCGGGAGACTCGGCCACACCCGCCATTCAATTTTTTTGTATATTTTTTTCGTTCGTAATTGGAAATGCAATTTGCCAATCGCATTAAATGGCCAGCAATTGTCGTCGTCGTCGTCGCCGCGCACAGTGGCAATTTGACAAATTTTTTATTGTTTCCAGCATTGGCCATAAAACGTTATTAATACCTCGCTGCATTGTCCGCTGCGGTGTGATCGGCGATGGAGACTTATTGCTGACACGACCGCCGCGTATCGTGATGGGGCGGAATAATGGCGATATGATAATTAAGTGAGTTTATGATCTTGTTTTATTCAATTAAATGTGTGAAGTTGGCTTACTGTAATTGCCAATAAGCGTGAGTTTAAAGCTGAGAACAAGCAATTGAATAAAAAATTCAAAAGGAATTATCTGTGAAGAATGTCTGGGCTAAGAATTTCTCCCACTTGCAATTTGTAGTTTAATATATTTTATTAAAATCCCTGATTAAACCTTCTTTATTAAGTTCCTTTTAACTTTATTAATTAAAAGTAGTTTACCAACGCAATAAAATTCCCTTATTGTTGACCTGATTTCCCTTATATTTTTTGCCTTTCCTTTTGCTCCTTGTATAGACTGTATCTGTCTTCAACCAATTAAGCCTTATCGGGTTACCACCCTGAGGAATTTTCTGACCCACCAACCACCCCAATATCTGCAGTTGGGAGAACAATAAATGCTGTCAATGCCAGCGCTCGGGAAATATGATAAATCAATATCTCGGGGGGCCTGCTGCACATTTGTGACAGGCCTCGGCCAATATGCATGCGCCCAGATATGAATATAAATAAATATTTGTGTGCTGCGAACAAAATGGACTGGCAACTCATGGGTTAAGCGGTTCCCTCGCCAGGTGAGTGAGTCTGTGAGTCAGGGCTCTCCTGGAGACCTCCAGCTGGGAGCCGGAGTCAGAGGGCTTTGTCTCTGGGCGTCTCTCGAATGCATTGCATAACACCTACGCGGTGACAGGCGTGGTCCGTGGTCCTCCGATCCAATCCAATCCATTCCGAGCCGTGTTAAACAGCTGTCCGGCCGGTGAGTGGTGTTCTATAAATTTCCCTGATTGATTTTTATTGAAATGGGGCGCAGCTTGAGACCTGCTGACAATTGCATAAATATAAATATATATCTCTCTCCCACTTCCCCCCTCATGCGGGCTCCGATTTCAACGCATTCTGAGGCGATTTATGAAGTGACAAAGGTGCGACTGGGACGAGTGGCACTTCTTGGACTCCTGGACAGCAAACGGGTTTCCCCCGTTGGGAAATTAATAATTTCATGGGCAATTTTTAATCTAGTACGTGATTTAATTCGCTGGCCAGTCAACGGGTTGCAGCAGCAGCGACTTTAAATACAATTTAGTTGCTTCCTAGTCTAGCCCCGAGTTAATTTGCAAATTTTCAGGCTACTGGCCACGTCCTGACGCTCCTCTCTCGTCCCGCGTTGATTGGCCACGTTTACGAAATTAGTCCGCACCGGGGACGCTGGCCGTCATAACTTAGTCTCCGCTCCAATCCGGCTTGCTTTTGCTTCAGCTCCGCCAACAACTCCAGATGATGAAGTGGTCCCCGTCCTGCTCTGCCTCCACCTGGCCTGGGAGTAAGTCGAGACAATTAACTCGGCTTGGGCGGCCCCTGGCGTAGGTGTTTCCCCACCTCTATTTGCATCAAGCTACCAAAGCTACCTGTATTATGATACTTCGCAACTGCAGCAAGTTGTTTGGTAAACTTAAAGAAATAAAGTGATATTTTAAAGGTTTCCTTTGCGATGTTAGCTTTTTTATCACCCAAACAAAAAGTAACCAGATAATTGGGATTTTCCGTTAGCAACCGATTTTCATTTACAGCCGAAATGAACAGGCTTAATCCTTGGCTAGCAAAGTCATCAACGCCCGCAGAGTATACTACCTGTTCGCATCGAACCACTTGGCAATTCCATTGGCATATCCTCCGGAACAATTCGCTCGAGGAGCCGCCACTTCACGCAGGAGGACGCGGCAGGAACCGCACGTACATATGCATAAAGGATTTTTATTTGCTGCGTGCCCCGCCACCTCAGCGATAGCCAACCTGGCGAACAATGGGCTCTACTCCTGTCGCCCACTTGTTTGGATGGCCGAAAAAGCGGCAACTAACATGGGTCGCAGTGTAATCCTGTTATTTGGCCGAGTGCAGCAATCAGCCAGGTGAACAATCCAAACACAGCAATGGCATTACACAAGGAGAAATTAAGTTTAGATATTTTGAGATACTTTAAAAAGTAAACGATTTAAAAAAGAAATTATAAATTAATCTCTCTTAAATCTATTAATTTATTTTAATGAATTTTCTGTCAAATTTCTTTCTCCTTGTGTTCAAGGCATTTCTTTCTCTGCATTTTTTGGCAAATTTGGATTGCGGCTGTGCATTTTTGGCTGGGCCACAGCACTCCAATGGCATTTCGGACTCGAGTCGAGCGTCATAAGCGCATCACAACGGCAAATGCCACAGACATATCGCATATAGCCAACACAGGATATAGCATAGAACTCTCTGCCTCTCAATATGCAGTAAAAGCTGGGCTTCGCGGATGGGTACGGTGTGGTTCAGGAAAGGCCAGGCCAATTAGAGCGGGAGAAAAGTGCCAACTCGACGTGAACGTGCCGTTAATGCTGAGCCTCCTCCTCCTCCTCCTCCTATTCCTCCGGGCAGATTCAGATACTCAGAAGAGCTCCCCCCCTAACCCAACTCTAACGCTCCAGTTTGCATTGAGCCGGCGGCTGAGTATTTCGCGCTAATCGAGTTGTTACATTTACGAGGCCCCGGCAACGAGAGCCGCCTGCCAAATGTCAAGAGTTCAAACGCCTTGAACTTGAAGCGAAAACGTGGCCAAGACGCGAACGCGAACGTGGACGTGGGCCATGAATGTGGGATGAGAACGGTTGCTGCAGCCAACACCAGCAACTGAAACTGCAGTTTATGGCTTTTGCCAGCAAATACCCTCTTTAAATCTAATAATCCGGGGCATACAAGAATGTGAATGACTCTTTTATGGGTTTGAAATGTGTTTCTATGGGGAGAGGGAATGAAATCTGAGATGGCAGGAGTTTTAGAAAAGAAAGTTTCACAGAAAGAAGACCATTGAAGGGAAGGAGTTTAACTAAAAAGGTCTTACATTTGAGTTGTATTTAAATAAATAAGAAATTAAAAATATTATAAAGGTATTATTCAGCGTAAATGTAAAAACAATCTTAGTTTGTTAATTATGATTTTCAGAACCTATATCTTTTTAGTTTTAATCAACTATTTATAAATTTTGTATCAAGTTGTATTTTATTTAATTTAAGAGCATTTCCAGGTCACCATTGTTTCTTTTCCATCAGATCTCTCGTTCGAACTGGACTCCTCCGACTATCGAGATCGCAGCGTGCGCATGCGCAGCTCAGACAGCGGCGTCTTGCAACGCTCCCGCCTGCGGGCCAATGGCCAACGATGGCCAAGATGCGGCCGGAGCACAGCTTGAAATCTGCGGCAAAAGTAAGAAATCATGGAGCGGCCTTACAGGCGCTGAGAGGTGTTAACTGAGCGGCCATTTCGCGCAGTGTAGCAGCCACAGCGGCCCATCAACGCCGCTGATTATGATGCATGGCCAAGACACTCAGTGGGTTAAGACGGCGGCGGGACCTGCGTGCAGAGCACATGTGGCGATGAGAAGGAGATGCCGCCGCCGCGATGAACTGGACGGCGGAATCCGATGCCGATGCGGATTCCTGTGGCGGTTCGGAGCGGACATAATGAAGGCCCATTATCCGGCGACCCGGAGGCATATGACCGGTGCCGCGGCCATTGCCGCCTTTGTCTAATTACATAATGCAATGCAAATTTGCACAGCCACGCCCCAATTGCTTTTCCCATTTGCCACAATAATGCGGCTGGCAGCTTAACCCCACAGTGGCCCCGGGACCACCCAAAAAAGCACTCGCAATAGAAATAGCAAACAATGAGAGACAGACAGACGAGACGGGGTTAGAAAAAATACAAAATATAGATGGAATATAAAACGGCAAACTTTGAAATGGAAATGCAGGGGAACGAACACGAGCAACGAGCCGCACAGCGCTTTACCTTGACGTTCTAAAATGCCAATTATAACTAGCGCAAATACAAATAAAAACACAAATACGAAGCCAGCTTCGAGCACTGTTTTTGGCCAAAAACAAAAGTATTTTCTGCCGTTGCTGTAGCTGCCTTTGTTTTTCATCAACGGTTTCGGGTTTTCCATTATGCCGCCGGCCATAAAAAATATTTGCCTGCAACCGATCCAAACTGAGTCAGGCCAGGCACCAACGTTTTCTCAGTTGATTTGTCAGCGGTGAGTCGTGACAGGGATATTCTGTTTAAAGCCTATAAACTTGATTTGTGGAATGACATTTGTGTAATGTCCGATGGCCCAGGAATGTGCGATAGACAAGCGACTGCTTCTAAAAATATTAACATTCATTTGTGGGCCCAAATAGGGAGTACATTCTCTTATTTCTGTTCTTACTTTTAGTTAGTGAATGATTTTATAAGAGGCTTATCACAGTCATTGGTTTTAAGTGCTTTGTATTGGTTATTGATAGAGATAAGTTATATATTATATAATTAATTAAATGCTGATAAGATTTGGTTTATTTTGAAATTTGTTTACAGTAGAACCTTCATATAGTCTTGTTTATATATTTATTTCACCACAACAAATCTTGAGTTATTTTATAACCATAAAGTGCATTCAAAATTCGCTATCTTTTAAGCTCTATGATTTTTGATTCGGGTGACCCACCTCCGTCAAAGATCTGTGGCTCACATGAGTTACAGTTACGACTCAAATATCGTTGGCGGTGAACTCGTTAAATATTCGTCGGTTTTGGCCAATTGAAATTTTCGCATTAATCGTCCAAGTACCCCGTAGACCAGACCCGACCCCTGATACCCTCACTTTTTCATTGGTTGGCTCCGTCGTAATTGGCAATTGTTTGTTGAGGGAAAAATCAGAGTTTTTGTTTTGCCTAATTGAAGTTGCAATTATTGATTGGATGCAAATTGATTGGCAATTGCCCAGATGCTTTGTGGGGTCTCTCTCGGTCTCTCTTTCACACAAATTGATTGCACCTGCTGCCACCTGCGAGCCAAGAGCCAAGTTAATGAGGCCTCCGAAGTGCAGGGGCACTCGAGAACTCCAGGAATCCGTAAAATGATGAAACTCAAAACTCCATGAAGGCTGAAGTCCCTTGCATTGTGTTTCTTGACAAATTTTCCGCAAGCGGATGGGAAAGTAAAAAGCGGTGAAGACCATCTGGATGCGTATGGAAATGAAACCCAGCCAGCAGAAAGGATGGCCAGATATGTATGTGTGGTGTGTGTATGCCATATATGTGGTCTAGATGTCTGTCTGTGGCAGTGCGTGTCTGGCATGGCAAAGTTTCGTTTCGTTTGTCTGGCGGAAAGTTCTGCCAGCAGCTCGTCTGCCAGAGCAGTCGAAATTCTTATGTTAATTGTTGGCATAGGTGGAAGTAATAAAACATCTTGGTAACATTATCAAGTACCACAAGTTCCGCCAAGGAGTAAGGCTAATGAGCTACTTCGCCGGGCCACAAGCCGGGCCAGCCAAGAGCCCTCATCCGAAGCTGCTCTTAAATTGCATTTTAATGAGTGTGTTTGAAATAGAGGAAAATTTATATTGTGGCATTAGATTATAGTTTCAGTATTCAGTATTTAAACTCTGACATATTATATAAATATTACCATCATGTTTCTTAATAAATCCAATTATTTATATAGCTCTTTGTTGGCTTACCAATAAGCCTCATATATATTCCAAAAAATTACAAATCAAATCGCCATCGAAATTCAAAATTCAATTCCCAAGCAGCAGCTGCAGCATTGCCATCATTGTTTTTGTCAATGGTTATTAAAATGTTTTACAAATGTTTCTGTCTGCACTGGCGATCGACTGACAAAAACTAGAACCGGACTGTCGGGTAATAACATATAAATGCCTATCGCATATGCCATGTTCCATGTTCCAAAGAAAATTGCGCATTCGCCGCGTTGACCCACATGAGCATGGAACGCACAAAAATTTAGGCACTGGGAAAAAAAACAAACAAATATATTTTGAGATGAATAAGAAACTAAATAAAAGTAAATAATAATAATAATAATAATAATACATAATTTTTAAGATTTAAACCCATCAAATATAATTAAAAAATTTAAATATTTGAAATTGAAACAGAGATCTCAACAAAGAAGTTACGAATTTGTTATTAAACAAACTGGCAGTTAAAAAGATATTTTATCTAGATATATAAAATATCTAATAACTCCCTTTAGTATTTATTATAAATTTTTTTCTGTGTCCTTACTGTGCAGCATTTTCAAGAGCACCTGAGCGAGGACCAATTGGCAACGAGTGCGGTAAAATTATTGGCTATGCAATTGGCAAATACAATTATAAACTAACCCGACTGCTGAATTTTCCACTAAGCGCGCAATTTAATTGAATACCCAGCGATTTATCAGCCGCATTTTCCACCGCGTTGCGTGCTCTCCGCTTGAATCCGAATTTATTTGCTACCGAAAATTGCCGCGATTGGCATTTGATTGATCCCCCGACTGATCCGCCGCCCCCACAGATTTCCACATTTTCCGCCAGCCATCATCATCGTCGTCATCATCATCCGCCGTCGAGTGGGGTAATCGCTATGCTCAGATCTTCGGGTAACAGCGAGGCCCCTGAGGCAGATACAGATTTATTTGCGGCTGGCTGGCTGGAAAAGTGAAAGGATTACGGCATTTTATTGGCTTTCGTTACCCTTTTTCCGCCTCCCAGGCCCACTTGCATGTCAAATTAATTGATCTCCATTGCGGCTGCAGTGACGTGTTAAGAAACGCTCGAATCGTCGACAGGTGTCGGCTAATAGCCGTCCAATCAGGTGTCCCTCTATTCGGTGCTGATGGAAAATGAAAACCTCGTTGGCCGTTTGGCATTTACCCGATCGAAGTGAAAGTGAGCTGGTCCCGAAACTGACGTCGAATTTATGGCCCCCATTATCTAGGGTAAACGAACAGTTAATCGGCCCCAATAACATATGCCAATCAGGCGGAACTGCTGGCCAATCCCCGGCAATGAATACCCATTTGCGGAGCAATTCGTTGGGCCAATAGATGCCTGTTTCCAGATAAACAAAGAGGATGATGGTTAATGTTATTTAACCTGAAGTGCATCACAAGGCGAAATTAAATTAATTTAAAGGGTTATCTGAAGAAATCAACAGCAAAACTAAGAAGAGTTATGTAACTAATTTGAAAATTTTGTTTACTTGGAAACATTTGCTAAAGGAAATGTGAATTTTATTTTTATAATGTAATTTTTAACATGTACACTTTATTGATTTATTACCATTTTACAATATAATTAAACTTGTGTAAAATTTATTCCATAGATGGTAATATGCGTAATGTTTTATTTTCCATTTTATAGCCTAACACATTATAGGGACAAATGCCTTAGGTGAAACGTTTATAACTTACAATTTTATAATTGCTGCCCATCTTCTGAAAAAGTTAAGTCCAAGTTGTAAAGATATAAAAATTACACCCGGCTTTCTGGTAATTTAAGTTTTAACCTTCTTTGGTTATGCGTTTGATTATTCTTTTATATAACAAGGTTCATTTTAACCTTTAAACCCTCACAAACTGGCTTTATTTATCTTTAAAATATTTAAATATTTATGTAAGCTTAAAAAATAAATATATTTATTTATATATTTTACTCAAATAAAGTTTAAAACCCATCTTTTCTTATGCAATAACATTTTCTAGCTTTATGGAGATCAGCTCTGTATTATAAATTCTTCTGTAAAGATCAAAGGAAACCTTTCATACGAAAACAAATAAAATAAACACATTCCCCAGCATAAACTCAATTTCCAGAATGTGCAGCAATTTCGATCACCCATCAATATTTCCAGCATTACCAATATCAGCAGCTGTGTAACCATAACCCCAATTGGGCAATGGAGGCTCTTAGACGTGACCCGAGCTCAGTTCTGTCACCTCAGCGGCCAAGTGTCAAAACTGAGACGTGTTGACAAATTTTTGAGGCGTATCATTGGCGTATTAATTTCCGTACGAATCGTTTGCATAATTTCCACATTTGTTCACTAATCACCCGCGTCAGCCTGCGATTTGCCCTACCCAAAAAAGGCAGCCTTGGTTGCATATTAATTTCCATCATAAATTACCAAAAAAAAAAACAGAAACGAAGGAATGAAAAAAGCATATAAAGAGTTGTCACAGAACCAACAAAAAATATATATATGAATTCAGCATTCAAAAGTAAGAAGTCGTCTGGCATTCATAATGCTGCCAGTTGAAAATTCTGAGGCCGTGCATGTGTGCGCCAGCATGTCTATAAAATATTAAAATTATATTTCATTTGCAATTGTCGCCAGCAGTTGTCGGCGAGCAATATTGGGGCCTTTGTTTGAAATATAATAAATGTCTGGCAAAAAAGAAGGAGCACTCCACGCCCGGCGAGCGGGTTGAAATTTATGCCCCATGCGAGAGCCATGTCAGCGGCTAAGCGGGTCCAAAATTTTTATGTGTGAAGCATATTCTTATTGCCACCGAAAAAGGCTCAAAGCTAGAAAAAAACAGTGTGGTTCTCGCCTGGCAAATGACATTTAATGGACACTTTAGTTAAGTCGGAGCTACGAGCCAGCGAGTTAGATTGAAAGTGTAATAAGTGTGGGTGCCACTCATTTCCCAGGACATTATCGTTTTTGTGGATTTGATTTATGAAAGCCATTGAGACTCGTTACAGTTTCAGGCATAAATCTTAGAGATATTTCCTAGATTTTTAGTTGATTAAATAATAAGAGAAATATAAGCATATATAATTGTTTAATAACAGATTCTTGCACTTGTCATTAGCAATTTTGAATAGATTTTATCAATAAAAACGTATAGCTCTTAAATGTTTTTAGCCTTCTGAATTATTTAAAAAATATTAAATAACTCAACACTATTAGCATCCCATTGCATATTTATTATGAGCCCTCTCGGCAAATCGGATTTTGTCAATTAAACTGTTTAGTAAACACATCACACCTCCGCGGGTTTCCCACAATTACCTGGGGATCGGACAAATGTTGAAAATACCAAATTAAATATGAAGCGTAGAGGGGATTTGCATAATGCTGCAGAGAGAAACTCCTGCCTGATCCATAATTACATTTTGACACCTCGAATATAATGCTGCGAGGCTTCGTGTATTTGAGTCGCATGGCAATGAGAGTTGTTGTTCAATAAATATCCGGTGAAAATAATCGTATTACCACGACGGATGATGGATGGGAAATAGACATGCTTGGGGCGTAAGGGCCTCGGCCTCCATTTGGAAATACTTTGGCTGTGATTATCATAAAATACCAATAAAACGCTGCGAAAGGGTTCGTCCCGTCGCAGAGTTGTTCGCCGTCCTTATGACAACTCTGTCGACGTCCACAAAAACTGGTGCTGGACGGGCTGGCATAAATCAATGCTCCTCGTCGAGAAGTTGACGTACTGCTCACTGGTCGCTGGTCGATGTTCGGTTGATCGCCGGTGGAACGATCGGAGCGTACTATAAATTATGGGATATTTGACAGTAGCGCTCTTGTAATGAGAGATCACCAACTGCTTAATTGATAAGTTTCACTGTGACCCGAGAGTGGTACCTTAGCTGCTAGCTGGTAGCTGGCTGCCTTATCGCTATCACTGCGTGATGTATTGTTAGCCGTGACCAAATCGTGTAATAAGCCGGCCCATAAAATTGCCAACTCGGACCAGATAATGCCTTCGACTAAACAACTGTCTGCCCGCCGGTTTATCGCCGCTGTTAATCTGGCGACATTATGTCAAACAAGGACAGGCCCCTTCGGAGGGGCTACTCTGGGGCCCGGACCTGGTCCAGCCACAGCAACAGCATCAGCGACTCCTCTCGCCAAAATGATCGATTGCGCGCAAACGCATTGACATATCGACATGAATCTTGCATTATTAAGCAACGCCAGGAATCTTAAATGAAGACCGAGACCGTGGTTCGACGGCTGCCGTTTAGCTGCGATTGTTATCGTAATGATGCCTTCGAAGGAAAAGGCAGCCCGAGGCACTAAACTGGCATTCCATCGCATTCACACGCCGCCTGCCGGGTAAGGAAAACCCAGCCAGCTCCTCGGAGAAGGGCCCCAGGAAGAGCAATGCGAGAAAATTAATAATTTCGCATCGACACCCAATTGGCAACCGTCGCTGTGACAACCGGCTGATAATAAATTATATTTTATTTCTTTTCGATGCTAATGACAACATATCCCAGCATCTTTATGGCCCATGTTCAGGTGTTCCCGTCAGCCATTTTTGCTCAAATAACACAAAGATCTTTGGCACCAGCACCAATTAAGGGACCCAACTGTCTTTCTCATCAACATAGCTCAAATGTTTTGGGGCTTGAGGAGGCTGTATCTTAAAAAACAATATTTTATAAGGTTTACATTAATGTGCTCAATAGTTTGTTTATTTATTTGTATATTAAATTTGTAAAAAAGCTATAAACTTCAACAAAGATTCCTTCAATTGAAGATCCAAATCATAGCTTCCACCTGCCTTGTTTACACAAATCGTACATTTTGCTGCAATAATCTGAAATTTTATTCCAATATTTATTATAAATTCCTGCCTGCTGACCCGATTCGTTGTCCCCTCGTGATGGATTGCATTTGTTGGCATTGTCACATTCTATTTAAATTGAAATGCAAATCCTAGCCTGGCTCCTAGCTAGTACGTGGCATGCACAAAATGCAAAAAAAAAATAAGCCAGCCACAATATTTGTTCCAGTAATTAAAATAAATAAATACAAATATGTGAGCTTTGCATTCCCGGCGTGTGTCCTGTGTCTGCATTTTGTAATTATTGTGTGCGTGATTTTTGGTTGAAAAGCAGTCCATCAATCCCCGGGTGGCCCCGAGGAGGCAACCTGGCCCGGCACGATTATTTCAGTAATACAATAAGACCAATCAATCAAACTGTTAATTAAGTAACCCACAGCCGATGCATTTTTAATTTTTAATTAGCTTGTCTGTCATTTCAGAATAATTTCACAAAATAAATATACAAAAGCATTTAGATGAGTTTAATGCTCTTTATCCTGTAGAGGGAAATGTAATTTAGTTTTGATATGTAAAGCAGTTAATTGGAATATGAGTATTTGCATTTATTTAAGATACAAATATGTAGAGAAGGGAACTATATTTATAACAGCTTGGTCACGCTTTGAATGCTCGTATTTAAGGATTTATCCCACTAAATAAAACCCATTTAAGTGCACACAAAGGATATCACTTATGCAACCCGCAATTCCATTCAGCCAAACATCGGTTTCAGTTCGGTTTTATTTGCTGTCAAACTTGGCCAACTGTGTCAACTGTCAATTCCGAGGGGCCGCTCTGTTACCCCCTCCTCTCCGAGTAAACCAATAAAATATACCTCGGAAGGATACCAAAGCTATATGTATGTAGTTCATGCTGAAAAATTAAGTAGCTCGGGGACGATTTATGCGATTCGTTGCCAGCGGGCCAAAAGGAAATCTTAAGCACTTTTTCAGCTGATTTCGGACCGGCTCCTTGCACTTTTTGGCTGACTCGGGTGCACTTTGCGATTTGTCAGGCAAAGAGAGAGAGATGTCAGTGCAAGTTGGCTACAAAAGTTGCTTGCTTAGAATTTATCTACTGTCAGCTGTCCGACCGCCCCTGTCCAGGACATTAAAAAAGTTATGACAGTGTCCTTGTTGACTGCGTTACAGTTTTCTCCCTCTTTCTGCCTTTATTTCTGCCCTTTTTTTTGTTCAGCCTTGCCACTTGGCATTGTTTGGCGGCGAATTCTTGGCCAGTTGTCCTGCTGCTTGTTGGTTGTTTATTTGTTTACAGCCATCCAGGAGCAACTTTTGATGTCCTGCCGGAGTTGGGATTCTGGGACCTGGACATTGGACTTTAGCGCGGGCGTCTGGCTCTTAATGCCAGAAGTTTTATGCATCCTCGGCCGGCATTCACTTGAGATTTATGGGTAGAAGCCCGTTCCATTTGCCATAAACATTTTATATGGAAAGCCCTCAGCGCGTAGCGACGCCCTCGAAGCTCATTAGACCGAGATGAGGTTGGGATTGGAATGGGTACAAAGACAGAGACAGGGGGATCCTGGCCAGAACCAGTTGCAGAACGATGTGACATGATTGCGGACAGATTGCAATATAAACCCGACGACTGCAACAGCGGCTGGCACATAAAACACAGGTCCACACAAGTTGTCAACCAGTTGGCAGCTGCACGGAAACATTTGCTTCCTTAAACAGCCGCTCCACGGCCAAGAGCAAGTCCAAGAGCAAGATCCAAGACCGAGACCCTGGCCAATGGCTTAAATTATGGTCAATGGAATTTTTATAGATTTTCCAAAGACCAGGGACCGGAGTCTGAGGTGGAAACTGAGGCTGCAGCTGAATCTTCCGACCGCACAAAAAGTGTGCAACAAAATTAAATGCATTTCATAATTTCTGCGGCGAGCAGGCGATGTCTGGGTCTGGTTTGGGGTCTTTAGTCTAACTCTGAGCCCCGAGACCAAGTGCAGAGAGAGAAAAATAATTAATATATCTCTTAAAATGAAGCTATATCGATTAGTAGTTAATATTAAGCAAGCATTTCTTAGGTTAAAACTTCTTTCTCTGCTCAATTAATTTAGTATTATTTCCATTATTAAAATAGCCCTTTTCTCTAAGTGAACTCCTAGCAACTCCTGGTCCACGTTCAAGTCCAAGACTGGGGCTGCGCTTTTTGGCCGCGGCAAGTGCAACATTGTCTGTCTGTTAACTTATTGACACCCATATTTGGGATTGAATCATTAAAGCCAGTTTAGCTGACCGTATGTATCTGCCCCATTACCGCGGCTTTAACCCCTCTCCTGCCATCTCGGCTGAAAATCCCTCGGCTACCTGGCTTGGCCTTTGTTTATTTGGCTATTGTCTTGGCCGTTTTGGACAAATTTTAGTGGTTTACGCACGCGCAGTGACGTTGACAATGTGACCTTGTCAGCATTAGTGACAAGCGAACCGGGCTGTTATCATATTTTCCAAGTCGGAATTGGATTGGTCTCTATTCCGTTTTGGGCCAAAGCCGATGGAAAGCCAACGAATAGAGCCTGGCCTGGTATGAGGTCATCTCATCTACTTTATTTCTGCCAAGTTTGAAAGTTTCCTAGATCGGAAAATGTCTATTGATATGGCCTGGACTTCTTATGGGGGAAAGTTTGGTGATTTGGTGGGTAATTTGGTAGGAAATGGGTTCGGTTTACCTTTTCAATAAAGCTACATTATGGGAAAATAACAATAAACATACTTGTCATGTTAAGCAGATAAATAAATACATATTTTATTTCAAAAATTACTTTAAACAAATGCATTTTTTCACACAATAACCCTTTAATTGCCGCCATTTACCACGGGAAAAACTCAAGTTTACGACTCAATCATTCATTCGCTTGCATATTAATTGCACTTCGCGCACTGCAGTGCCGCCGCCCACCTGGCTATATGCACATATGTACATATACATAGCTATCATAACAATCTAATGAGGCACTTAATTCGCTGCTGGCACACTCGAAATCGGAATCTCGCACGGCCTGACAGTCACACCTATCTAATAACTTCATTACCCAATCAATCAAAGTGGCAACACGGCCACTGGCGGCATTATAATGCGACACTTGGTCGTGGTTGTGGGAATAATGAAAAGTGCAGGTACAAGAAAATGCATGGACTATAAAATACCCATGAGATTGGATGTAAAAAAGTATTGCATACTATTTAGCGCAGGAATAACTTTATAAAGTTTATACTGTTGAAATATAAGAAACTAACATTGTTTTTTGACCGTTCTACAGATTTTAGAAATAGATATTTACTATCAATCGATTCCAGGGAAAGACAAATTCTAGGAAAATGTTAAATAATCATATATGAAAAAGGAAAACAATAGACAGAAAAAAATTCTACAATTTATATTTGTTATATCCTAGAAAAGGTAATATTGCTTAAAAATCGGAAGGTTATGATTGATATTAGAAAACAAATATATCAAAACTGATTAGGGAATATATTTTCCAAATAAGAAACACTTTGTTGTACTTTACTTCCCATACCTTACCCATATCTTTACCATCATCCTCTCTTATATATCCTTACCCAACCTCGATTTCCCAACCCGGAAAATAGGCCTAGAACGTTTTCCGTAAAGCTGTCCGAATGCAAATGCCGAAAGCTTGTAGTTTAAAACCGAGAAAAGCTCCCCGAAGCCGCTCGGCTTTTTACACACACTCCCACACACACCCGAGCATGTGTGGAAAAGCTCCCATGTGTGTGGCAAGAGAGAGAGAGTGTGGGTTCAGTTTCCGGCCAAGCTCATTTCCGCTCACTCTCCCGCGCGCTCACGACTCTCCGCGTTGCAGTGTGGGTGGCCGAAAAGACACCGGAAGTAGGAAATTGGGTTACAAAATGCATTTCGTGCGCGCCAACATTTCCGTAACGGCCACCGCTAACAGAGCCGCAACAGCGCCGGAGTCTGGGAACGGGCCCGGACATTTCGGGGCCGGAAAAACCCAGCAGCGGCAGCAGAACATACGCATTTCCCACATGTTTTTCCCGAACACAATACACACGAGCCGTGCAGCAAGCTTGGAACTGGTTGTGCCGCCGGTTCTTGTCTCTGCTAAGGCGCGATTGCATTTTCAAACTGCAGCAGCAGCTCGGCCTTAACCCCATGCCTCAGTCCGCCCCGGCCTTAACCCTCAGCTGCCTGGTGGAGACACCAATTTGAATGCCTCCAATCGAGTGCGCCGGGGTAACAAGCTGAAGAGCCTTTGAGGACCGACTTTGGCAGTTGCAGGCAAATTGAATGCCGGCTAAATTGTGCGACAAATTGCTAGCCAAGGACGAAGGATGAGGCACTGAGAGGAGTTATGAGCGCGGCGGTAAGTTCACCTTGCAACTTTATACGCGCTTTGTGTGGCCAAAGTTTGAGCAGTGACTAAAGAGGATAAGTTGGGGGAAATTAGCAAGAACATCAATAGGGATAAAGCCACTTTGCATTAAGGAAAATGATTTATATAGTAAGCTAAGCTAAATACTGCTTTACTTGTACATCCCGCTTAAATCTTAATTGTTTATTACAATTTTAACTAATTAAAAGCCAATGCTCTTAACCAGAAGCCTTACAAATTTATAATCTATAAAGCAAAGACATATTTCGCTGCAGGAAATATTCCACAGGCATGTGGAAAGCCAAGAAGGGTTGATTTTCCGCCACTGCCGCCAGCTGTTCTTAGGTAATAATCCACCCACTGCCATCGCCCTGCTCCTGCTCCCCTCCCGGCAAACCCTTTAAGTAGTTTTGTATAATTTAAATATAAATACTCATTTAATTAGCCCGGCTGCTGCGAGACTCACTCTGGCTCTGAGACCTTTGATCTCCGGCGAATGTGTAAATATTTGACATTAATTACAAGTTGAATGCAGCCCTCGTCGCCTGTCTTCGGTTAACCCGTTGGGGTGCCGCCGCCGCGCACAGACGCAGGCAATAACTGGAAAATTTATTTAATATTCACTTGTGAGGCTCGCGAGACCCACGCAAACGGTGGCAAATTACTTAAGCGCTTATTTGTCAACTCCGACATGGGCGGCCGACATGCCACATTCGCATACATTTTATACGCTTATATATAATGCATATAGAGGCAGTGGGAACTCATTAATAGCGACTCCAGACGCCGGATGATCAGCCAGGCCCTAACCCATCGCAGCCCCATTGAGGCCTCAATTATTCAGGCGGCACGCGATGGCGGGAGCGCTAGACGAAAAATGGCCGCCAGCAAAATGGCGGCTCTTCCGGCTCCGGTAACCGCCTGGGAAATTACGTGCGCTCGTGAGTGTGAGTGTCTATGGCTTAGCGAGCGGATCAAGTGCGTGGCTTGCAAATAGTAGCTTGAAAGTCACCGAAAACTTTCTCACACTGTCCACAGATGGCGATGCACAGCGGGAAATGGGGATAAAAGTAGAATTTGTTACATATAGGAAAATTGTTTGAAATATTTACTAACTTCTGATTTCACTTAAACCTGCTTGGTTTGTAATTAAAAAATTAACACTTTTAAGTCATCTCTTTATTTTCTTCTTGTCTTGTTCTTAGAAACGCAATAGAAAGTTACCATACATTTTCTTTCAGTACTTCAAATATCAACAGCAAACTAACAACATCCCAGTTGCACTTGCGAAATGATTTGCCAAGTAATGGAATTTCTATATGCACAGCTCGGGGCAACTCTCCAGCAAACAAACAGAATAGAGCGAACCTGGAACCTGGAAACTTTCACTTGGCAGTCGTCATCATTGCACACTTTGCATGTAAATCCCGAATGCATGAGACTGTATGCTTATATCCTGAGTTGTTGGCACTAAACTCTCAATGGCATAATGCATTCATTTGGGCAACCGACGCACAGACGCAGCAGGAACTTTAATTGTAAATAATTATTCGGGCTACGAGTTGTGGGAGGAAGGCACTCAGGTATGCAGAGTTAAGGGATTCTGCCCACCGACCCCTGGCCATGTGTTAGTAATGATGAGTAATGCGGCAGTAAATATTTGTTAATTAAATTAGCATTGCCTGGCTACTGGATCGCTTGTGTGAAATGTGTAGCCAAACCGCTCAGATGTCACCATGAGCTTATTAATAAATTCATTGGCTTAAGATGTATTCGCGCATGTATTTGTTAAGTTTATTTATACTGGCAAAGGTGTTGTTAATCATCAAACAGACTTATTCTCTTCATTATTGTTGTATAGAACATGATATGGGCTGATTTAGAATCCACTTATTTAGGTCGCACCAATATGTTGACAGTCTTTAAGCTATAAGAGAAGCCTTTCCAATCGCCCCAAGTAACGCCGGCGCCATAGAGATCGGAATCCGTGTGGTTACCGCCCAGATAGGCCCCATTCAGATTGCTGCAAATAATAAGGGATTAGTTATGGAATTTAAATATCCAAAATCCTTTTGTATCCTCACCTTGCCAGGCAATCCCTGTACCACCAAGCTCCCATATATTTCGCTGCGCAATTGATAACGTGTTTGTCATTATCCTTGTCGAAAGTGCTGAAGGACTGACCAATATGGTAGCTCAGGCTGTCACCGGCAGTTCCATGGTATGTGCCCAGCTGAGTGAGCGAGTAGTTACTGTACACATTGCCCACACCGAACAGATCGTATTGGGCATATCGTGAGGTGTTATTGAAGTCCACCAGCTGGATGAACAGCTCCTGAGGTTCCAGCGCAGTGATCTTGTTCAGCTTATCCAGCCCAATGAAGAAGTTGCCCTTCAGGTCGCCAAAGCCCGCCTGATACGAGGTCCAGTTGCGGAAGAAATTCTCCTCCACACTGACTCGGCGTTGGATGACCAACCAACCCTTGCCGGCAATGGTTTCATCACAGTACACCTCGAAGGTGTCCTTGCCCACCTTGATCTTCTGGACGCCGCTCTTCTTGGGGTTCAGAGCCTTGCAGGAGGAATAGGTCTTGGCGAAGGGTTCGACTTCTACGAGCCCTGCACTGGCCACAGAGACAAGGCCCAGCGAGAACGCGGCCAGAACGAGGCAAATGGCTTTCATTTTGATAGCGAGAACTTAAACTGAAATCTATTGGCGATGAAACTGCCTTTTTATATAAATTTCTTTAGTTCTTATCGTTGACCATTACCAAAATTACTTAGAAAAATAAAATGATAACGACTATCTCGTCTGAAAGGTTACTTGAATCCCATGGAAACTTAATTGGCCATCGATAAGAGCCACAATCTGAGTGTGTGACTCACAGACAAGGGGAACTTTTACGTAAAATATACTTATTACACTCAAACTCGAAATTTATAAAGGCCTTGTGGGGGTTTTTAAAAGGTAATAACTGATTATTGCACTCCACATAAAGATGTATCAGGAAGACAGATTTTCTCAGCCTCAAAAAACCCATTTTCCAATCACAATATTTTCTTCTCGTTTCCGCAATCTGCAATCGCATCTGCTACATGGACAAACACTCATCCGGAGTTATGGCGGGCAATATTTTCGCGGTGCAGCGATGCCAATATCGTGTTATCCATTCTAATTAGCCCTGCCCATGCTCGTGGGCCGTGGGCCGGGCCAAGACGGCATCTCTGCTGGAAATTTACATTGGCCATTCACCGCTCAACATGCACTAAATCCAGCTGAGGGCCCCTTGGCCAGGAACCGCATTTACCACTGCCGCTGCTGCTGCCAAGTCACATAAACTTGCAACAGCAGCGGCAGTGGCAGCGGCAGCCTTCTGAGCCGGCAGTTGCATGGTCCGCGCTTTGTGGCCAATTAATTTACGCGCACTTTGCGAGCACTCTGGCTTAGAGAGATGCGGCCCGATGCTTATCGCCGGATTAAACCTATATCATTTCATTATTATTTGGCCATGTGGCGCTCCCTTTGGTGGGCCCGTCAACATTTCTAAATTAATTAGCCGACGAGGACAAGGGGCTTGGCTGCAGCTCCCGGGTTGAGCAACCATTTTTGACAGCCTCACGTGAAAAGCAAAGAGGAAAAACAAAAAAAACTGGCGAAAAATTTACGAAAAAAAAGCCATGAAAATGGCCAATAGTGGAAATTTAAAATACACTGACTGTCTAAGACTAATATATCTGGAAGAAGTAGCTATGATTATTCACATAAAAGTACATTTAGAAGATATTTAATTTAAAGCGAGAAATTGCATACAAAATGTATTAAGCTAAAAGGTAAATACAGCTATAGTTTTAATGCTACTGATATAAAGCTTTAACTTTAAAAATTACAATACCCTCCCAAAGGGTATACAAATTGAAGAGAAGAAAAGAAAAGCCAGTTAACATTTCGGTAGTCCCTCTTATCTTTGGGCCACACGACGATGCCAGGCGACGTCGACGACAAC
Source organism: Drosophila anomelani (assembly GCA_035045905.1). NCBI lineage: Eukaryota > Metazoa > Arthropoda > Insecta > Diptera > Drosophilidae > Drosophila > Drosophila anomelani. The sequence goes on from JAWNOO010000032.1 coordinate 13,735,186, forward strand.
GACAATTTATTGACAAGACAATGGCGCTCAGCGTATGTAATTAATCTCGACATAATCTGAGTAGATAATTTTTGCGGCTCGTTGTTGTTTTGTTTGTTTGTTTGCCGTTGCTTGTTGCAGATGCTTTTTGTGCCTGCGCGGCGGTCTATTTTGGTGTGTGGTGTGGTGTGTGTTTGTCTCCTCGTCCTCGCCCGCTTTGGTCATGTTCTTTTATAGCTGGCTCGGATCGGGCCCTGTCCTGTCAGCTTTATGAAGTGCACAGGCACGGGCACAGGCCTGGGCACAGTATCGCAGCCCATAGAGGGCTAGGGACAGCGATATTGTCCTTTTACGGCCTTCCCCCGCACCGCATTGCTGGCCTTTTTCAATTAAGTAAAATGCAACAAATGCAATCTGCAGAGAAATGCATTCCATAAACTTTCCGGAATGCCCCCTGCCCTCGCTCTTTCTCGCTGGTCGACGGCCCCGGACTTTGGCCTACTTTCCGCGGGGTGCAAAAAGAGTGCTCCTGCCATTAATTCTGCGAAAAAGTTTCAGGCATTCAGGACGAGGAGGAATTTTTGCTCAGCACAGGCAAGGGAATAGTTGCACCTAATGGGTATGTAATGGCAGCCCTTTTTCAAAATATATATCTGGGTGAAGACACAAGAAAGAAATGGATAAAATTATGTGTAAAGCTGTACAGAGTTTATGGTTTGGGATCACCAGACTTGTAATTAATAGCAAGTATACCAAAACTTTTTATATTATTGATAATTAAATAGAAAATATATCTCTTCTTTTAAAGCTTGCTTTATTCTGAAAGAGTCCCCAGGTACTAACCGTTCGAGTGACCCCATTTCTCTCCTTAATGGATTATGCGTACGTGGGAAAGTTGGATTCGTATAAAAAATTCAGTATGAATTGTTGTAATGCAGGCAGTAGAACAGCGTCCCGCCAACAACCCGCCCCGCCAACATGCAACAATGAATTTACATTAATGATGAGGCAGGCAGCCCTACATCCCGCTGTTATCCCTCCTCCTTTGGCGCATCCTCGGCCAAAGTTTCGCTGAATCGTAAAGCAAATGAAACTATGCGAGGCAGAGTTTTATTTTTTAGTATTTCCTTTTTTTGGCCCCACAGCCTGTATGCAATTTTAATGCTCTTGGCAAAGGCTACCATCTAACCTGCTTCTTCCAGCATCCCAGTGCCCCATTATCCGCCCGCGAACCCACACCCGATGGCCCGTGCATCCTCATCTCCCTGGGTGGCCATTTGGTCGGCGTTGGAAAATTTTATGGCCATGCATATTTCAGATAGCGAAAGTGAAATTATGAGCCGCAATTTTTGGCAAACTTTTAAAGTGGATGGATTTCAGGCGAAGCCACTTCACTCCACTCCCCCAGCACACCCACTGGTGCAGCACAGCCACATCCACAGCCACCTAATGTCAGGCAACGGCGTTTTTGACAACTCATCAGAAAGTTGATTGCCATTTAAGAGCCGGGGTGAAAATGCCTGAAAACGATATTAGAAGACGATGGCTGGCACTCGTAAAGTTGTTAAATTAAGTGGAAGTGGCACAGCGAAATGTCAACTGCTGTGACGACTTTTCATGGTTTATGTTCGGCTTGTGGCCCGGCATCTGGGAGCGGCGCACCGATAATCTGGTCTGATGAAGCACTACTTATAGTATATAGCTTGCCAAATAGTTGGAAGCTTTCTTCAAAGTTAAAGAGGGAATTATGTGCATTCTTTGCTTTGTTCAGTGGTTAAGAACTTGTAAATAAACATTATATTTACGTTTATGGGATAATCATATCGTATACGAGCCATAACAAAATACAAAATTATAAAAAGGAAATATTGAAAACAGTACATATGTATGTATGTACATATATGATATAAAATAATTATGGAACAATTCTCAAAATAAATTATCAAAATATATTAATTACCATAATAATTCAGACAGAATAATACAAACCCTAATACAAAAAAATAAATAAAACAACAAAATAGTATAAGAAAAAAGAAAAAAAAAAGAAAAAAAAAGTACTTCACTTTACCCCAGATGGGACTCGAACCCACAATCCCCGGCTTAGGAGGCCGATGCCTTATCCATTAGGCCACTGGGGCATGTGCTGCTAGACGGCCAAATGCTATTTTAAGCGTACTGCGGTGAGGCGTGTATCTTTGAGATACGTTGACGCTGCCGATAAATATTCAGACAAGTAAACAGAACATGTTTTTTCGTTGAAGTATTTACAGGGTGGAAATATCTTTTGATACCTTTGTGGATATTCGCGGCCGATAAAAATAAAAAAATACAAGCAACAGGGTAGATATATGTATATATGCAAATTAAAACAAGGTTTTCTTGCATAAAAAATTAATAAAATGTCATATTTGTTTAATCACATAGCCATAGCCCTCTTACTATATAATACTAGATTCTTATTCAAATGTTGCTCCCATCAATTGCATTCACAAGTGTTTTTCCGTAAAAATACCCCAAATATTTGTTCTGATATGTATTTATGTTTGTATACCAAAATTCGGAACAACAAGAGAGACTTATTTAAACAGTTGTTTTCACCACAAAACTAAATGAAATACAGTTATTTTTAGTGGTTCTTAGTTGTTCTCGTTTTTCTCGTTCTTAGCCGTCCACAGTTCATGTAAGTATTCTGACAGCGCGTAGCTCATGCCCCAGTGGCCTAATGGATAAGGCATCGGCCTCCTAAGCCGGGGATTGTGGGTTCGAGTCCCATCTGGGGTAAAGTCAAGTACTTTTTTTTTGCTTTTTTATTATTTATGTTTTATCTAACACATACAAGATAGAAATATATTTTTACACAGAAATCAAGAATGTTTATATACACGTATTTATAGGCTCGCCATTTACTGATCACAGTGGATATATACAGGAAAATTCGAGGGTAAAAATATTCATTTAACATGTAAATCTAAGAAAACAAAGAATTATTTATTTTTTATAGATATTTTTTAAAAGTTAATGATGTATGAACATGTGTAAATACACGACAAAATTGTATTTAAATATCTTAAAATTAATATTCAGTTGAAAATATGTCGTTTTGTGCTTTAAAAAATGGCAATATGTGTAGGTACTAAACTGTGCCTTCAATTAAGGAAACAAAATTAAAAAATTAAACAAAATCTATAAAAGAAAGTATTTTACTTTATCCCAGATGGGACGATGCCTTAGGCCACTGGGGCTTATAATGGTTGTAATAGGAAACTATAATAAATATTTAAAAGTGATTAATACCTTTTTATTTTTAAATGTTTTGATTATAGAAAATTATTCTTCTGATTCAAGATGATTTAAGAAATTTATCAATTATTTTCTCCCTGTTCATATTCTATACAACATATTTTCTTATTACCTTTCATTTGGCTTTAACAGCAACTAAATGAATTCAGTAGCCACCTTTTGGCTCATTTATTATATGCAAATTAGCCTTACGTAATCTGGAACAGTGGCAACAAGCGGCGGTCTATAGTGTCTGCCGCCTGTCTCCTCGACTATTGTATTGATTTTTTGTATCATACATATTTATTTATTTTTTCGGGCTTTTGGTAAACGGCACTTTTATTTATTACAACTACATTAAACCGAAAATGTCACGACATTAATTTCGCAAATGCGATTAATAAACGTCAGCATAATGTCATTGTTTGCAAATGCCCCAAAGAGCCGCTCGCTATTGCTGTTGTTGTTGTTGTTTGGGGCAGCCATTATGTACAAGCCATTGACCACAAGTCAAGTAAAGTCAAGTCTGAGCCAAAAGCCAACACCAGACAGTCAGACAGACGGCGAGGCAGATAGACAGCGAGCAATGCAAACATGATTTACACCCATCCATTGTCCCTGCTTAAATTGTCAGGGCCAAGAGTCAGCTACGACTAGCACAAAAAAGCCCAGCAAGGTGTCTAATCTGTGCGTGGTCAAAATTTCCAAGAGCTATGCTAGAAGAAGATACTTTTCTAGGTTGATTTTATATTCGATTAAATGATTTTCAGTGCTGTAAGTGCCACAGAAAATAAATTTGAAGCTCTTTTGTTTTATTTTTCGATGTTTTCAAATATCGATGTTTGCAAACATTCATAATCGTTGTTTTTGCAGCGTCACTAGAAAGCCTTGAAAAATTGCCACAAAATTATACTTAAATCCCCATTGCAATCAGTGTGGATATCAGGTACATCGAGGGACAGGAGGAGGAGGAGCAGAAGGCCTTGCATGTCGCCGGGCGATAAAGATCAAATGAGGAATGAATATCGCCGACGCAGCACCAGATGACTGCATGTTGCATGCTGCGTAGATATTTTGCATCGCCGCCATCGCCGTTGACAAGATTTGTGAGCAGCCCAGCTGCAAATCGGAGCGAAACCGAGTAGCTGGCGGTCTGTAATTAACGAGCTGGCCCGTCCACCCAAGAACTTGTGCTTTGGGAACAAGAAAAATGTGATCAAAACCAGGTATTTACTCAGTTTGCAATGAAGGCAGTCGATCCAATAAGAATAAGTTCTCTTAAAAAAGTAAGCAAGTAGAATAATCATAGAATATATCTCAATAGTTATATCCCTAATATCACTTAAAAACACACAAGAACCCTAAAAATTGGCAGCTCAAAAGCTTTGTTTAATATTCAGATTCTTTATTACAGACTTTTTTTTAAATTTCAATTTGGGAACATGTCTGGGTTAAATTTTGGCCAGATTCGAACAGGTTTCGCTTCTGAGTCTCGGTAGACGTGTTCGCCTGATGTACCTACAACTAATTGACAGCTTCCAGTTCGACGAGGCATTCTCAACTATTCCGAGAGCCGTTAACAAAATTTCGTGATATGTCACGCGCCGAGGCAATGGGCATATGAAAAGTTGCAACCAAAAAACCTGCCCACATCTTCGGTCCACCTCAATTACTCGGTTCTGGAGGCAGAGACCGTAAATTATTTTGCCAGGCTGTGCGAATTAATTTCAACTAACTGACAGACTGGCCAACTCTCGAACGGCATTGGTTTTGTGCATTTTTTATGAGCGCCTGCACCACGCCCACTTGGCTGCTGGCAGGCCCCGTCACCTGGCCGCCAAATTTGGCTATCAATTTGCCCAAATTTTCTGGCCAAGCCGTTCTCCTGTGGCAGTGACATTTCCAAGCTGCTGCCAACGCGTGCCTGCGACGGCCACAATTAGTGCTTGGCCAACAAAAACTGGCCAAAACAGAGATCGTTTTCGGGCTGATATTAACTAATAATTATATATGTTTGGTTTTTAGTACAAATCTGTCTTAAAAGGCACTCCCTTGTGAGATTATTATTTATTTTTTATATTTGTTCAACAAAAATTTATAGATTTTCGCTGGCAATATATATTCTTGATTTTTTGGGAATTCTTGGCCTGGCCTTACCGTTAATATGCCGCCCCCTCTGACATTGCAACAATGCCTCGGCTGAACTATGACATGACCGCAGTTGGCATAAATCAAAGCTTAGTTCAGGCCCATTGTAAGTCGGCTAAGAGGAGAAGGAGGACGAGCACCTCCTCTCAGATGAGCCGGAAAGAGTCTCGCGGAGAAGGTTTGGCTTTCACGCCGCCTGCGATGGGCACACCTGAACTATGGAGCCATCATCGGCTCCGCTAACTAAATCAACAGCCGCCGAACAATGGGTATATATCGAAGTGCACATACTATATACTCCTACGGAGCGAAAAAAAGCCGCGCAAATTAAAGTTAATCGAATGCCTTTGACCTTTTCACACAGCCCTTGCTCCCCCGATCTATCCAGGAACTGCCTTGCATTGCATTCGATTGGCAATTTCAGATAAAGCCGAGAGTAAAGAATTTTTGTCAGATTTTTGAAGTCAAATAGGAAACACCCTATAACAGAGACATCTAGCGGGAAATCTAGGGAACTTTCCAACGTAAGATCGTTTATAAGAAAACAATTTAGTTTTTACGATATTAAAAACTACGATATAACTACGAATTTTAATATTTTCAAATATCAGCTGAATGTATCTCATTTTCTCTGATCTTTCAGGAACCTTAACATGTACTCTCTCCCTGCTTAAGTCCTAAATACCCTTAGGCACCCTGCAATCCTATTGCTCCTGCCTGGAAATGTGCAGTTCACACAGAACGTCGGGCGGGTTAATAAAAAATCTAGGGGAAAAAAAGGTGAACTGAGAATTAACCTTAATTAAATTTGTCATATCTGGGTGTATGATCGACTCGCTCGACTCGGTTGTGTGTTGTGTGTGGCCAGTCCTCCTCCCAAGAACCGCGGCTAATGTCACCGGCAACATGACAGCCGACAAGCTAGCTGGCAACAAAAAGTGCTCTGAGCGGGCTGAAATTAAACAAAAGCCGGGCAAATAAGGCTAAAAGGCGAAATCTATGTTAAAACACCGGCGATTAGAATCGTTTTGGCCCGGCTAAAACACACCTAATTGCCGGACAAGTCGCTGGAGGACGGCTAATTGAAACGCCGCCCGCTTGCCATTTTTTCCCCAAGTGTTTTTTTTTCAAGGTCCACTCTGACTAATTTCTGTGTGTGTTCAAGTTTCAGTTCAGTTTTTTCTCTAGATTGCTTGATTTTTCATTATTTTCGCTCTCTTGCAAACAACTGCACAGAACAATTTCAATTTTATTTACTTGTCTTTGGGGAGTGGCCGCAACCGGCCACGTTTTGCTTTTGGCCCACAACCGATGCAGGTTTCGCGGACTCAAGCGGCCAGTAAATGCAGGCCCCTCCACACTCCTATTTTTTATGGCCATCAAATGCGTTGTTTAATTCGAATTGACTTTTTGAACTCGCTGGGAACCGAGGAAACGTGGCGCACGTGCCCCCGCCGTTATTATTATTGGATTATTGGGTGTAGGGAATTGTCAACTGTCAGAGGGAGAAATATCGGGCTTAGTTGGCGGACTTATAGTACTTGCGGCAGATAACAAACCACTCAGCAGTGACCTATAATTCGGTTAGCGAACACTCGAATTACAGGTTATCGATGTTTAATGATTGATCGAAGGAAAGAGATAAGCAGGGCTGATAATGGGCTTTCTGACTAAGTAATATTTTGGGAGTTAGTAGTTGGGAAGGGATCAAATATATATATATGCTCTCTGTATGCACTTTATATTTAGAAATTACTATAAAAATGTCTTATTTGCTAATGGGTTAAGATGGCACTTCGTAGGTTTTGATTACACAAAAGTAATTCATTTATTTGATTTTCATTATTAATATTTATTAAATATAAACTCATTTATTTTTCTCTCAATTATATAAAAATATCTTTAAACCCACTAAGGACAACAAATATAGGCCTCTTTTAAAAGTTCTCAGTGTATTCTGCCTCGCAATTGATAGTTATTCCATAAACTATCGCCGAAGCGCTTTAGAACTATTTCACAACAGCCGAAAAACAAAAGCCGAAAAATAAGAAATAAATGCAATCAGCGGAAGTTGCCCCCTCGTCCAAACTTGCAGCTCGAGATTGGGCAGAATTGGATTGCGGTGGGTGGTTGAAGGTGGCTGGTGGGCGGTGGGTGCCAAACTTTGTGGCATAAACTTTTAATGAGTTCTTTTTATTTGCGATTTGCATGGCCACGCCCCCCATTTGTCACACAAATGAAATCTGCCAGAGCGAAATTGCATTAAGTTGCCGCTCGTAGGGCATTCATATCCACCGCCGCCCAATTTTTATCCACTTTCTCACACTTTTCCATAAAGATGGCACTAGGAAAAACCAAGGCGGAAAATGAACAATAATTAATTAATAAATAAATGAAAGAAATACATTATTTAATGTATTATTCGTCTTTAAGTTAAAAAAAAATAGAATCTAAATCAAAACACGAAGTATAATCTTAGTCAATTTAATACAATTATAAAAACGATCTGTAATCAGTTTTAAGATTACTTTACATTGCCTTCATACTGCATACTTTTCTAATATTTATTTACAAGTTATTTAAATCCAATAACTTTACAATTTATTCGATATTTTGAAGACAGATCTTCCCAAGCCTTAGTCATGTTTTCTCCGAGTGCACTTCCTCAATGACATTGCCTACTTGGAGGCAAACTTTCGGTCAAAGAGTCCACCAATCCAATGCCGCATGCCGCATGGTCCCCGTCTCTGTCCCGGACTCAATGATGAGCGGAAAACAAAAATTGCGAAATAAAATAAATAAATATGCCCGAGTGCAAAACTTTTAAATTGAAAATGCGCTTTGAATATTTCAGCGTTTTCGGGATCCTTCGGATCCTTCCTTTCCTCTTCGCCGCCATCTTGTGCGCCATTGCACTCGCTAACTGCACTTGTGCTCATCTTTGTCTCCGCTTCCTGCCACGCCCCCTGCAGCTGTCGACGTCTGCGAGAGGCGAAAATAATTTGAAATTTTAATTAAAAGTATTTGGGCAGAAGTTGCCGCTTCTGCCGCCGGCTCTGCTTTTCTATCACCAGACAAATACGACAAAATCAAAAACACAAAAAAACGAATAAGCGAAATCACGAACGAAATTGGCAAGCCCATGGGCGGGCATTTCATGAGGGGGGGCACTAGCAGCGAGCAGCGTTGAGAAACTATTTCCGGGCCTCAGTCCCGGCAGCAGCTCGATGGCATTTCGGCTTAAATTTTAATATTGCCGCCAAAGGCAAAAATTGTGCACTTGAACATGCAGCCGAGATTTGTAAGGGACCGACGCCGGGGGGGCCTGGGAAATTTGCAATTGTTGCCGATGCGACAAGTGTCCCCTTGTAAAAGTTTGAGGGCTCAATTCGAAGGAGGAGTTTATATGTTGGGGGAAATTCATGAATTTGGATGAATTTGATGTTGAATAATTTTATTATTAGGTTTATTATAAATCAGAAATAATATCCTATTATTTCTATAAACTTAAATATCTATCATTTATATTTATATATTTATGTAGAGCCTTTCTTAATAAATTAAGTTGCAATTTTTATAAGAAGCAAACCTTGAACATTATCTTGCTTAGATTTTCTATAATTCTGCTTAATTACTCCGCATTTCCTTTCAACATTCCTTTCATCTCTTTTAAGTTCTCGATCTCCTACCTATTCATCCTCTTAATATGCGTATATGCGACATACAAATAAAAATAAGCAGAAAACTATTTGCCACTGCTGGACCCTGCACTCTTTTTGTGGCCATAATTAAACCTTAGAGGCGAAAAGGGAAAGAAGCCTCGAGGAATACTCCGCCATAGCCGTTGCACACACTTTCTTCTGTCGGATTCAACTCCTGCTCCCCATCCTCCTCCAGAAAGAAAGAAACTTTATTAATAAAAGTTTTTCCTTTGGTATTTTAGCCAAGTATTATTAAAAACTTCCCTATACGCAGGCCACACCGCACTCACAACGCCACACGTGTGCGCCAACATATGTCGACGTCTGTCGGAACATTCAAGCGTTAAATTGTGAGGCCCTTTTTATGCATGTGACAATATTTGTTGCTGTTGGCTGTTCTCGTTGCTGATTTTTACTTTGTCGCTCTTGTTTTCCCCTTATTAAATCCGTTGCCATGACATTGAGTTTGCCAAGTTTTTCGGGTGCCGTGTGCCGTGGGTGTCGAATCAGCAGCTAATTTGGCTTTGTTTTGAAGTCTTCACACGTCAATTGTTGGGCTAAAAATATGCGAAATGGAAAATCCGGATGAGTCTGTATTTTCTTGAATGAAATGTTTAAAATTTTGTTTTATTTTTAGAGTGCTATTGTGGGATATTGTAATTTCAATTAGCATTTTATGAAGCTAAATATTTGTATTCTGTTTTGAATAAAATCGAATTTGAAAATATTGTTCCTTAATAGTAAGTCTTTAGACCTACTATTGTAAACCAGAATTCTGTGTACTTTTGAGAACGATTCTGACTGACAAAGTTTGCTTTCCAAGTGGCTGGTCGGCAGGACAAAGTGCCTGGCTTTGCCAGCCTCCGTCCGTCAACCTCTAACCCGCTGCCGGCAGATACTGTATCTCTATCTGTATCCGTATCCGTATCTATGCGCTGCTGCCGGATTCCGGCTCTCAAACTATTTGCACATTGAGTGCATGCATATTAGCATTGGAAAGAGAATATCTAATGAAGTGCGTCCCGTCCATTAACTGGGGAACGCATTTTCTCTTAGTTTAGTTCCATTAGAGTCAAGTCTGGGCTTTGACGGGATCCGTGTTGCCTGCAGTTTAATTCCCACTAGTTTTATTTTTATTTAGTTCTTTTTTTTACGGCCCGGCACTCACTTAGCTAGACAAACTAAACAACTAATTAAAGTAAACCGAAGGCATTTAGCCAGAAAATTCGTTGACCAGATGGGCGGAAGCAATTGCTAGAATGCAGAAAGACCATGAATATGCAAATATGAGGCTGTCATCCTGCTTATTTCCATTCCCGTTCTATGCTTTCCCATTTCCCTCGATTGGCTGAGTTGTTCATTAATTTGCTGGCGTCAGGGAAAGCCAGAGGGAAATGGGGGAAAGCTGAGAGCTGAGAGCAGCTGCTGGCTGGTGGCTTGACATTGATACGGCGACGGTTGACTCTGTTGGCTCTTAATTGATTGCAACCATTTAGGAATCGTTTTCAGTTCCCAGTTCAGAGTTCTCAGTTCCCAGCTCCAAGACCCATTCGCATCCTCATCCTTGTTCTGGCGGTGTGAATCTTTGCACTTGTCTTTGAATTAATTAGCGAGCGTGTTTTCCCAGCCGGCTGCCAGCAGGCAAAGGTTATGGAAATTGTCTTTACAAGTAGGAAAATACGTTTGTTTGCTTTAACAAAACTCGATTTAATTTGAAATATTTAAAATATTGTATATTGCATCAGCTTTTTGTGAGATTTTCAAAGATCACATTAAAGCCTCGTAGCTCTGATTAAGCTAAACTAAATTCTGTGTATTCTTTTTGCTTCTAGATTAAAATAGCTGAAATGTTTTACATAAATATAATATTTCTGATTTCTCCGCAAAAATAATTAACATAATTAATAAAGTTGTTTTTGATTTTCTTGGAGGGGAAGTTTTTGTTGACCGAGTGGGGCTTTCCCCCAAAACATTCTCAATATTTTTTATATGGTATGCTTCCCAGCCTGAAAGCCCGACCAAAGATAATTCATAAAATATAATAAGAAGATTTCTCACTTTTTATTTTTAATAAACATTCAATGGATATTTTGTACATTTTGAAACCTTAATTCACTCTCGAACGAATCATCATCTTAACACTTTTTAGGGAATAGTCAAATTGATGCCACATTTCGTCTTGCCAAAAGATGCCACCGCCATCGTTGTCGAAATCATAATTTGCCAAGGATTGATACTGGCCGTTTAGGTTGCTAAATATATATTTGGGAAACTCTTGATAACAAATTGAGGAAATATTGATATGGAATCAACTCACCTGAAGCCACAATACTCGCTGTACCACCAAGCTCCGACCTTTAGCTCTGCACACTTATCGGGGCTGTCTTGATCGTAGGTCGAGAACTTGTAACGCAGATTATAGGACAAGGCATTCCCAGCATCTCCGGAATATTTTCCCAGGGACTTGAGCTGGTAGGACGAGTTCTCATCGCCCACACTGAAGTTGTTGTAGTGGGCGTATCGCGTCTCTTCTTCAAAGTCGTCCATCTGAATGAGTAGTTCGCACGGCGCAAACATTTTGGTGAACCGATGGAGATTCTCCAGGCCAATAAAGTATTCGTCAGCTAAGTCGCCGAATCCCTGGCGGTATTCCGACCAATTACCGTAGAAGTCGGTATTACCATTTGTTCGGCTCTGAATTACCATCCAGCCGGTGCCGTTCTCCTGTGTATCGCAGAATGCCCTGTCCTGGCCCATCCAGGTGAACTCAGCCGGACGGATGGTGCCGGTGGTGTTTGTAAAGTTGTCACAGTTCGATGTGTTGGAAACCTCCATGAAAGATTCTGGGCGTTTAATTTGTTCCATAATATATGGTTCCGGGCAGTCTTGAACTACTTCGGTCTTTGACTGAAGTTGTTTCTCAAGTTCCTCATTTCGATTATTTGTGCTTTTTAGTTGACTTTCCAGGTTGGTAATATTCCCTATTTGTGTTTTGAGTTCCAACCGGCATGTTTCCAATTCTTTATTTTGAGTTGAAAGCTTTTCGTTTGGGATTGTGAGTTGTGACTTTTTTAACTTTTCATTATCAGCTTTTCTTAGATTCAGTTCTTTGGCGATTTCTTTATAAGACCTTAAATTGTTTATGACTTCATCCTGTATTTCAGACTTCTTCAGAAGCACTGTATATTTATTGTATAGATCCTTGACTAGTTTTTTACTTTTGTATGTATTTAGACATAGGCTATCGGTCTCGAGGAGTGTTTTCACGTTACCCAAAAGTTTATTCACGTCTATCGTATTAGTCGATTGGCAATTACAGGCTAAGATGCCTCTCAACGCGATCGCAATTAGCAAGAAACGAAATCCCGGTCCCATTGTTCCTCTGTCGAATGTCGCACTCAGACTGCTTTACCAAAAATAATCGGGAGACTATCACAATAAATTAATGTATAATATATAATGTAATATAAGTATATGTATACAAATATAAGTCAAAGATCAGTCAGACAGCAAAAATGTGAGTCAGAAAGATTATATTTGGCAAACAAAATTATTTATATTATTTTATTGTTATTAAATTCTCATTTAAATTTTTGGTGTTAATACAATTTGATTGTTTCTTAAACAATGAATTCGTAGACTTTAGTGCTTGCCTTCATTAAATTACAGCTTAAAGTAGCTGGCAAGGAATGGCCAGAGATGCCTTCGATTGCCACACCAATTAAATGGTTATATTTTATTAAAAGCTGTACAAAAGACACATTTGCCAATATTCGGAATATACATACATATGTATAAACTCAACTTTGTTGACCGAGTGGGGTTTCCCCCGAAACATTCTCAATATTATTTATATGGTATGCTTCCCAGCCTGAAAGCCCGACCAAAGATAATTCATAAAATATAATAAGAAGATTTCTCACTTTTTATTTTTAATAAACATTCAATGGATATTTTGTACATTTTGAAACCCTAATTCACTCTCGAACGAATCATCATCTTAACACTTTTTAGGGAATAGTCAAATTGATGCCACATTTCGTCTTGCCAAAAGATGCCACCGCCATCGTTGTCGAAATCATAATTTGCCAAGGATTGATACTGGCCGTTTAGGTTGCTAAATATATATTTGGGAAACTCTTGATAACAAATTGAGGAAATATTGATATGGAATCAACTCACCTGAAGCCACAATACTCGCTGTACCACCAAGCTCCGACCTTTAGCTCTGCACACTTATCGGGGCTGTCTTGATCGTAGGTCGAGAACTTGTAACGCAGATTATAGGACAAGGCATTCCCAGCATCTCCGGAATATTTTCCCAGGGACTTGAGCTGGTAGGACGAGTTCTCATCGCCCACACTGAAGTTGTTGTAGTGGGCGTATCGCGTCTCTTCTTCAAAGTCATCCATCTGAATGAGTAGTTCGCACGGCGCAAACATTTTGGTGAACCGATGGAGATTCTCCAGGCCAATAAAGTATTCGTCGGCTAAGTCGCCGAATCCCTTTCGGTATTCCGACCATTTGCCGTAGAAGTCGGTATTACCATTTGTTCGTCTTTGAATTACCATCCAGCCGGTGCCGTTCTCCTGTGTATCGCAGAATGCCCTGTCCTGGCCCATCCAGGTGAACTCAGCCGGACGGATGGTGCCGGTGGTGTTTGTAAAGTTGTCACAGTTCGATGTGTTGGAAACCTCCATGAAAGATTCTGGGCGTTTAATTTGTTCCATGATATATGGTTCCGGGCAGTCTTGAACTACTTCGGTCTTGGACTGAAGTTGTTTCTCAAGCTCCTCATTTCGATTATTTGTGCTTTTTAGTTGACCTTCCAGGTTGGTAATATTCCCTATTTTTGTGGTGAGTTCCAACCGGCATGTTTCCAATTCTTTATTTGAAGTTGAAAGCTTTTCGTTTACGATTGTGAGTTGTGACTTCTTTAACTTTTCATTATCAGCTTTTTTTAGATTCGTTTTTTCGGCGATATTTAACTTTTCATGATCAGCTTTTTTTAGATTCGTTTTTTCGGCGATATTTTTATAAGACTTTAAATTGTTTATGACTTCACGGTGCTTTTTAAACCTATGCTCAAGCTCTATATATTTTTTGTATAGATTTTTGAGTGGCTCTGTACCGAATGCTTGTTTGCAAAGCTTTTTATCAATTTCGCAAAGAGTTACTGTCACGTTTTCAAAAAGTTCATAATCGGCTTTCGTATATTTATATTGGCAAGTACAGGCTAAGCTGCCTCTCAACGCGATCGCAATTAGCAAGAAACAAAATCCCGGTCCCATTGTTCCTTTGTCGAATGTCGCACTCAGACTGTTTTACCGAAAATAATCGGGAGACTATCACAATAAATGAATGTATAATATATATTATATATAATATAATATAGGTATATGTATACAAATATAAGTCAAAGATCAGTAAGACAACAAAAATGTGAATCAGAAGTATAAATATGTTAGAGATTATATTTGACAAACAAAATTATTTATATTATTTTATTCTTATTAAATTGATTTAAATGATTTAAAATGATTTTTGGTGTTAATATAATTTTATTGTTTTTTAAACAATGAATTCGTTGACTTTAGTGCTTTAAATTATAGCTTAAAGTAGCTGGCAAGGAATGGCCAAAGATGCCTACGGTTGCCACACCAATTAAATGGTTATATTTTATTAAAAGCGCCACAAAAGACACATTTGCCAATGCCACTGCCAATGCCATTGCCATGGCAAATAGACGTTGCGATTCTCGCTCATTTTGCGGTGCAACTGAGCGTATACGCAACGCGGGGGCAAAGCGCCTGGAAGAGCCACAATGGGCAGGTGTCTCGACGCCGTCGGTTGCCATAACGCCCCTTTGCTGACGTGGCACAGCCCACACTCGATCCGAGCCCGGTGTACCCGGTACCCGGGATCCTCATCTGTATCCACACGGCAGACCGCCGCAGGACGGGGCCAGACAAACGCTGTTATTTATTCCGGATTTGTCTACCTTTCCCCCATTTTATTTATGTTTGGCAGACGCCAATTTTCATGGCGGTGGATGCAAGTCTGCTGGTAACCGCGTCTTCTTTGGCCGGCAAATCTGCGGATTTCAGTCCCACATCGTTGCACTCGAAAAATTATGAAAACCTGGAAATTGGACATCAGAATTGATCTCGATAATAAGCGAGAGATTAACTAATTCTACATTTTTGCACTTTCAATACAAAAATTACACATTTTTACTAGACAAAAATGTGTGAATTAAATTATTTCGACATGCTTTAGTTTTCAATTGGCTAAAAGTTTTTTAAGTGTGTGATTTGAGGCAGAAAATAAAAGAAGAGCCAAGTAGGTGCCCCGACCTCAACCCTCAAACCCCAACCCGACCCGAGCAACCCTTAACTGTCGTCGGAGCTGCCAGCTCACCTTTGATTGTCTTAGAGCGGCATGCTGGTCAGCCAGTAATGAAATCTGCCCTCGAACCAGTGGCCAGGTGGGGAGGAGTCAGCCCTTTGTTTGCTATCTGCACAAAACATTTCTGCTGTAAATATTTTAGCTGGAAATGCTTCTGCCGGCTGCCTGCCTTTATTTCTCGGCCTTTGTCTAGTGTCTTGTGGCCAAATGGAAACGTTTCAGATTGTTGCCAGTCAAAGTGCAAGCTGCTTGGATTCTCTCTCTCTATCTCCCTGTCATTTGGCTAAACACTTTAAGCAAACTATTCCAGCTCGGGGACTTTTGATTAAAAAACTTTTGGCCAGCAGGGCAAACAAATTCAATAAGTGGCTGCTGCAAAAATCAATACGAAATCGCCACCAGATGCCAGACTTACTAATCTAAGCCACAGAACACGGCCGCAAAATGGAGAAGGAGATGGAACTGGAGGTCGGTCGGCAGATTTGCGGGGCAGGAGGCACATAAATTCAAGATGTGGCCATAAGATTTATGACGATTGCGAACGTGAACGTGGAATTTTCGGGGAGTCCTGAATAGACACCAAAGTGGCCGGCAGAGCGAGTCCTGCAAGATGGCCGGCAATTTACAGTAGGCATATAAAATACACATAAAAATTGAGACTGCTCCACGGACATGGGGCGTATACTTTACGCATTTTAAGTTTCAATTTCACAGTCGAATTTATGGCCGGAGATGCGGCTGTGGATGCGCCATGGCCATTTTATGGCCACTTCCGCTGACCAAAGGTCTAAGTGATTTCTGACATAAAAACATTACCTCAAGTCGGCGCAATACGAGAGAGGAGCCGCCAAATAAATCCCAGCCAATTCTGCTCCCTTCTAATGATGAACTCACACTCTACACGACACACTGAGAAGGGGACGGAAGTGTAAAATCTAGGGAAATATTTAAATCAAATTTTTCACTCGCTTAATGAAAGCCGGCAAATATTTTTCCGTGCCATTTCCATGGCCAGCAATCAATTGTCAACGTCATCGCTCTGTTACTCCGCCTTCGCGGCGCTCGAGGGCCGCCATAATCCGGCTTATTATGCAAAGTAAATGCGAGGGAGTCGGAGTTCCGAGTCCCGAGTCCGGAGTTCCGTTGATAATCTTTGGCGATATTTCATTGTCGTCGCCGAGGCTTGTAAATGCGTTAACAGCCCTCGATTCGTCTTCTTCCGCTTCCGGTTGCCGCTTATGCACTTCCTTTGCTCATTTGTCGCCAGTTTGTAGCTCCGAGACTTAACGATTTTGCGATTTCACAATGTCTGCGCCGCCATACATTTTCGTCACATGCAAATTTCCCTTTCATCTCGCAATTGTCCCGCAGCCGCGGATTTTTCTTTGCAATTTCCGAAAGTGCGTCTCAATTCACATATCACATAACGGGCTCGTTTTGATTGCCGGACTGGCGCGTTGCCCCTTTGCCGGGTGATTTCCATATTAAATGGTTTTCCTTCGAATTGATGAAGTATCAAATTATACGGGGAGGCGCCTCAGCAAATGATAACGACTCGATTTCAACCCCAAATTCGGACACGTTTCGTTCTATTCCGGTCTCAGCTGGAAGTTATATGAGCGTCCTTCTCGTATATATCTTTGTGATTCCGTCTGCAGCAGTCCCATTTCGATTACGAATTCATTTGGGTATTCAAATCGAGGGCCAGGTTATGGTTTGCCTAGATAAGCAAAGGAATATTGAAAACGGTTATTTATATTTAATTGTAAATTCGCACTCACTCAGGGTTGAGTGAGAACCAAACCATTTAATGCATTGCAGTATACTTTAAATACCTGTAAGTTTCTTATCAAAAAAATGCTAATTATATGTTCTTGTGCTTCGTATAATAATCTGATAATACAACCCCTTGACGATCCATCTCATAAGCTGTGCATTGCATATTGAAGAGCTTCCTCTATGCCTTTTCCACGCTTTTCCTCGACCACTTTTCCCATTATGACTCCCCTTGGCATCCCCAAGTTTTGTCATTTTCGGCTTGGCATTGGAATGACTTCATTTTGAGCTCGTCCATGCAAATTCGCAACTGATTTCGGACCAAATCACATTGTCATGTGTAGGAGGAGATGCAAAAACGATCTGAAAACTCTAAAATTAAGCCATCATAAGGTTTTACAGCTGGCCATCAACTTGGAGCACAAGGTGAAATTCTACGTCCGGTGAAAAAAAGCGGAGAAGAAGAAATCAAGAGTATAAAGAGCCAAAAACGAAATAAGTGCAGTGCAATGTCATTAAAGCAGACAAGCAGACAATGAGCAGGAGCAGGAGCAGGCCAGGGGGAAAGCGGAGTGGGGCACTGGGAGCAGCGAACAGGACGTTCAGGATGACTATGGCCAACATAAAATCACAACACTCTGCAGATACGGTGAACATGCCAGTCTGGGATGTAATTCTGGCTAGCTTTCGGCAAGATTTAAATATTTTTTATATGAAATAAATTGAATAAAAAATGTTTACTTTAGTTTGCATACTTTCCAAGAATGTTGTAAAGATTTTTAAATAGTTTATTAATTTCATTGCTTAAATAAATAAGCACCCTGCATTAAAACCTTTAAACAAAATTAGAAGGAAAATATTTAAATATTTATATTTTGTCTTATTCCAGCAGACATCACTGGTGTTCGGAGAGCACGTTGGCGTCCACCTAGTGCTCACCCGTTATCGGAGCACGTTGTGTGTCCTGCCTTCATACACACACCCTCCTCTAGCTCCTTGTCAACCCATCCTTGTGCGTTACGTATACGTAAAGCTGTAATCTGTGCTTATAAAATGGCAAATGGCAGAGCTGCAGAGGGTTTTTAATTGTCTGTGCCGGATGGCCGGCCTTAAATGCTCCAAGGAGTGCACACATGGAATGGCCAACGACTTTGTCGGAAAAAAAGAAATAATAGGGCTGTGCTTTGGGTTTTTTAATTAAAGCCCTCTCATAACATTATGTTAATGTGTGTGCGGTTGCCTTTGTCGCCCACGCACCTGGCCATGGCCCCGGCCACATGTCAACTCTTTGGCCAACTAATTACTGGCCGAGATTGAAGTGCCAGAGCTAGAAAGTTATAAAAAGTAATTGGCTGGCAGTCATTCCACTAGATTTCGGTCCCACTCGAATGCAAATTGAGTGCGCTATCAGCGGGAAATACCCTTGTTTTTCCTCCTTCCCTCCCTCTCTCAGCTAACCAACCTGTTTTGGCCCGGCCCTGTCTCATTGTGCCCTTTTTGGAGGCTCCTCGCTGACGTCGGTAGATTTAGCGCACGTAGCACATTTAATAATGCCGCCAATTGTCATATTTGTGCAACTGAAAAAGCTTGTCTCAGTTCGCAATCTGTTGGTAGTTGGCGAAATTGCAGCAATTGCTTTTGGCCAGGCGCGGCAATTAAAAGCCATGGAGCTGTAAACGTACTTCACAGAGCTGGTTGTAAAGAGAACCAAGTGATATTTAAAATACAAACAATGTTAGGTAAAGTCTTTTAAAGATTTCCTATTCATATTTATTTTCTGTAAACAGTCTGTATTTAAATCATGAAAAAATTTGTATTTTCACAATTCTTCCACAGCTCATCTCCATGGTTTTGTTAAAAAAAAGACCTATAACATTCAGAATCTAGCCACTCCCAGGACATTCATCTCTGACTCCCCGATGAATTCATTTTTATTGGCAATTTTTTACCCCGACTGGGGCCACCCGCCTGTCATATCAATTGTCAATTTTAATTGCTGGCAGTTGTCATAACTCGGTTGTTAATTTTACAACTGTTTGGATCCACGGAGCTGTCACTTGATAGCGCCCACGACACATTTTGTGTTTCTTCTTTCTTTCGTTTTTGTCGTTGTTTTTTATGGTTATGTAACAGAAAGCTATGAGGCTCTGGACTCTAGATGTGGCCATATTCGATGGCGAGCTCTAAGCCCGGGCTGCTTAATATGCAACTAGCGGCCATATTGAATCATCTGAGAGACCGGCCGACCGGGGTTTCTGTCATTAATGAGTTTGTAGGTGCACAGAGCGAAAATAGGGGTTATTAAGCTAGCGAAAGGGTTGCAAAATAAATAAAGAAAATTGTATCCTAATGAATACTAGAGTTGTAATGATTTTGGATCTCAAAGGAGATTGAAAGAGTGTCTTTAATAGTACAAAATATTGTGTATTATTAAATCTTTTATTATATTTCAAATATTTTCCTCAGTGCCTGGCTAAAACCTGAGCCCCGGATCCTGGACCTGCTGATAAGGCTGGGCCACAGTCACGTAGATATGATTTGAAAGAAATCATACATTAAATCGTTGGACTGGCCGACAGCACGTTTAATTGCGGCCGATAAGGTCTTCCGCGGAATCCCCTGGCCGGGATTCGCACTCCCATTACCATTTTCCACTCTCCAGGCCTGGGCAGTCCATTCCCATTACCATTCCCGCTTTCAGCCGCAATTAGTCAAACGAATTTGTAGCGCCCAGCTGAGGAATTAATCAGAAGTCTTCGCTGTTCGCGGCTCGCGTTTAAAATGCAAAATGCGTGCGCTAAATTACGGCGAACTGTGAGCCGCAAAAGCCGAGGCATTTTTCAGCATGTAAAGAGACAGAGAGAGCGAGCCGGCTCCTTTGTGGCCTTTGGAGCCCAAAGAAGCTCCTCCAGCCAGGCCCAGACCTAGTCCAAGTGTCGCTCCGCTGGCAGATGATGATGACTCGTTTTGGCGTCGTGCTCGCCGGCGCGTCCACATTTGAATACTAATTGCATTTGGCTTGGCTTATAGTTCGCCCCGCTTGCGGTAAATATGATAAACAACAAAGCGCGTCATTTTGACATTTGCCTGCTTTATGCGCCCACGTTGCCACCAAAACTCCCACGATTCCGCTTCAGTCTCAGCCTCAGCCTCAGATCCAGCTCCAGCCTCATCCTCAGCGGAGCCTCATCCCAACCTCATCTCCAGAGCTAGCTCCTCGGTAATCGCAAATAGATATGCGGCTCAGATAATGATCGTCTTGGCGGTTGGCTGGCTTTGAACTTAAATGGGTTTTGTCTCCGTGCTGCCGCTGCTGCCAGTCTGCGGTTTTGGCCCGGCAAATTTGCCATGTGTTGGCCAAAAAAGTCCGCTTGTTGTGCACTTTTGAGTGGCAGTTTTTGCCTTTACAGCTCCACTCAAGTGTCAGGGGTTTTTTATGGCGTAAAATAGCAATCCATAGTCCTGTTTTTACGCTGACACAAAGCCTTTGTTGATCATTAAAATTAGTCATTTTGCTTAAAGCCAGGAATGTCTTTAGTGAGTCACTCCTTTTTTTGTTGTTTCTTAAATAACACATTATTTAATTAAAAATGAAGATTATTACATTAAAAATAAATGTAACAAGGAATTTTTTATTGTTCCTGAATATATTCTTAAATTAAATAACCTTTTTAATTAATTAAGTTTAATTTAACAGTGTGGTTTCTAGATAAAGAAAGAAGAAAGAAACGGAAACGAAATTCAATTGTATATATTTAATCCTCTAAACTTTATTAATTAAGACAAATTATGTTATATGTACAAGTCAAACATTTACTCCTAGAATTCCATCCGTTTTTATAAGCTATATATCCACCATATGTTTTCTCTTTGCTCTGCTCATCTGTACTGCTTTTTTGTGTTACTGAAACAATTAATTTTTATGGCATTCCTCTCAGCGCCGCTTGTCGCCTGTTGCTCCTTAATGGCTACACCGGAATACCTCAGTAAAATTGATATATGTGCAAAATTTGTTTTCAATATTGCTTCTATTTTAATAGCTATAGCTGTGTTTTTAGTACACAGGATTTTTCTCCTATATGTCTTAAGTATATATCATGTATTGGTTTTTGATCTGGCCCCATCGTATTGTTATGATAGCCCAATGAAGAACGCGCGGAGAGGCATTTCATAGAAAGTTGATATATGTGCAAATAGCTTCATTTATGTTTGGGGTGAATCCCGGCCAGTTTCTAGTGGAACAAAGATAACAAATTTGACTGCTTGTATTCTAAAATTTAATTAAAAATTATTTCAAGGTATTTAATTAGATTTAGATTTAGATTTGCGTTAAAAAACTGTATTAAATATTAAAAATGCCACAAGCAGCCGAATTTTCAAAAGAAGAGGCTAACTGCGGCGTCAAAGTGGATGTTATTGCCAAAACAATTAATAGGCATCCAAATAAAGTAGGAAACTTCTTGAAGTCACCCAAAAAATATGCCCAGAACAATTCCAAAGGTGCACTTCCAAAGGTTGATGACGCACCAATCGCCACATTTTGGCTTTGGCAACTGAAAAGAATTTGAGCTGAGCCCAAATTAGGACACATTTGAAGTTGTGAATATGTAGGCAATGAGTGCAAACAATTTGCCGAAAGGATTTGCATCTTACAGATAAAGCAAAAGACCCGAAACCTAAGCTTTTGCATGGGCAGAATAGGCTCGATTTGTCTATTTCGAGAATATAAATTTTTGGCCACCGAAATTCAAAATGTCATCTTCAGTGATGAAAACAATTTAATTTAGATGGCCCAGATGAAAATCAGAAGTATTGGCAAAACCCCAGGCATGCCAGGTAGAATTGCCACAGACGCAGCCATGGTGGTAGTTCGCCTCTGGTTTGAGCTGCTTGTAGTTAATTCGGGAAAAGGCCTATATGCTTCATGCCATGTCGCATGAATGCGGAAATGTATACAAAATGGGCTAGTACAATTTTCCGAAAAATTTCATCCCGGAGACTTTGTGTTTCTACAGGATAACGCTTCTATACTCGTAGCGCGCTATACGAGGACGTCTCTGGAAACTAAAGCAATCACTCTGATGCAGTAGCCAGCTGTAAGTCCGGACTTAAATCCGATAGAGAATCTTTGGGGCATCTTTTCAGAAAAGTTTTAGGAGGTGGAAGGCAATTTCAGACCCTGAAAGACTAAAAGGCAGATATTATTAAGGAATGGGCATCCTTTGATACAGCTGTCCTCAAAAACTTGGCAAATTCAATGCCGAAGCGATTGATAATATTAGAGCAGCAAAATGGAGATATTAATAACTAGTTAACTTATATCACAAATGTATATAATATTTCTTTTTGCCATTAATACGGTTTTGCACATATATCAATTTTCTATGAACAATAGTTTTAAGTTTCTATGTAAATGTCAAACAATGATACATTAAATATATATTAGGCTTATTCGTTTTGTACATTTACTACCTACATAAATAAAATAAATTAAAAAATCTAACATGAAGGAGTTAAAAAAAAAATCAAGAAAAACACGTTGCACATATATCAATTTTACTGAGGTACCTACAAATTGCCCCCCGCTCAGGGCGGACGTGTAGGAGGAGCGCTGTGGGATCTCGGCCGGGGCACCACAATGAATAATCATCGGGTGACTACAGTGGAGCCGCTCGGGCCATTCATTTGGCCACAACTCATAGCTTTGCAGCATCAGCGGGCTGCAAAAATGTCTGGTAATTATCACTAAGACGCGCCGCCACTGATTAAGTATGCGACACCGCCAGTCGGCATCGCTCCACAGCCCCTCGAATTCTGACAGTCTGCGCACCGCACTGACATGACAAGCTGCCAGTGCCGAGATGACGCTAAAAACTCGCTTCACTTCGAGTCCCAGCCTACAAGTGCAGCTGGAGGTGCATCTCTTTGGCTTTATGTGGCCAAGTGCCGACCAACTGACGGCTGACTGCACTGAAACCAACTTTTGTAAAATGATTTACATATTTGGGTCTACTTTGCATTGAGAATAATTGTCAGTGCCATCTTGTATTTTTACCAAAAACTAAAGCTACTTACAAACAAATATAAATTTAAACAATTCTTAAATTTAGAGACTATTCATAGCTTAAATATATCCACAAAAAACATAGCACACATTTTGTTTCCTCTGTAGAATAGGGAATATGCTCACACAAGGGCCGATGAGGACCCAGAGCCGCATACAAATGAGGCGTGCCCAATGTTGACAATGAATATTAACCTTGAGTGCTGCTCTCAGCCGGTTTTTGCCTGGCCAAGGTCATCGGATCCCAAGGATGTGAGGAGATGGTGCGATGAGATGCTTGCCGATAATTGCCATGGTCCCCGCTAATGGAATTGCCGTGAGTGTCATTCGCTTTGATGTGTGTAATCGATTCCAAGTGAGGTTTATTCAATGGAAAAGAGGCTTCAACTTCATATAAATACATATATATGTATATTGTGAATAAACTATAAAATAACATATGTCTAGTTCTGGGTCTGCAGGCATTGTTTGTGGAAATAGAAGGTAGTTGTTTCCCACATCCTCCGCGAATAATTTGAATGCTCTCTCACGTGCTATCGATGGGTTTCGGGTTCACATACCAAATATCCATTCCCAGTCGTTTCGTGGCGGTTTCCCAATGCTGTTTCTATTTTATTTTTTGGCCATTTGGCTGAGAGTTTGCACCTCGACATTAACAGTCGCCGGCTGGTTGCCAGTTACCATAAGGAGCTGGATTCGGATTCAGAGTCAGACTCAGACGCCTGCTAACCCAGTTTTAATAATCACGAAGTGGAAGTTAGTACGCGGTAATTACCTTTTGCATTCGCTAGATTTTTCAATTTTTTTCGCCTCTCGTTTGCGGCACGAAAGGCAGTTGGTTCGGCTTGACTGACATATCGAATCGTTCAGATCGCAAATTAAGTCGAAATTTAATAATTTCAGAGCCCAGACACTGTCTCTGTCTAAAGTCTTACAATATTTCATTTCGCGCTTAGATACACTTGGGAAAACTCCTGGGACAGTTACTTTTTCGCCTTGCGTCCAAAGTTCTCGCCATCTTCGATAGTCTCCGGCAGCTGTGCTCCTCGCGTCTCCGGAAGGAAGATGGTGCCCACAATGGCCAGCACAGAAAATATCCCAAATATGACCGGGGCAATCCAATTCCCGTACGCCTTGAGGTCGCAGATGAGTGGGGCCAGAATCGATCCAATTCGACCCACCATCGAGCAAAGGCCAACGCCATTCGAGCGGACAACTGTGGGAAAGAGTTCTCCGCCGTACAGGTACACATTGGGAAAGCTCATCGAGGCCCCAAAGAGACCCAGGGCGGCGCAGATGACTTGCGCCAAAGTTCCCAGCTCGAAGAGGCCCGCCAATAGAAAGAGGCCCACCGCACTAAGGGCGTTCGAGAGTATGAGTGTTATCCTGCGGCCCAGGTACTTTGTCAGCAGCACGCAGCAGCAGGTGCCCGGAATGCCCACCATGGCTCCGACCAGGTTGTTAATGAAGATGTTGCCGCCCAGCACGGCCACGTACTGAGCAGTGCCGTAGTACACCATGCAGGTCACCAGCCAGTTGTTGGCCATGAAAATGGTCTTCAGCCGGAGATATGGCGTCCGGAATAGGTCCAACACGGTGGCTTTTTTGCTCTGCTGTTGGGCAGCCTTCACCGCATACGCTGCCTCGATCTCCGGCCTGATCGTCTCCGTCGGCACCTTGTTGCACCGCGCGATCTTCTCCAGGATCTTAATGGACTTGTCCAGCCGTCCCGTGGTGTAGAGCCACCGCGGCGACTCCGGCACCAGCCAGATGTATATAAAGAACACGGCCGAGAAGATGGTGATGGCGAACTGGAACCACCGCCACTCCCGAATGTAGTAGGCGAATACGGACAGGGAGCCGTGGCCGATGCCGAAGGGTATTTGATACAAAATGGCAATCATTTCCCGCTTCTTAGGACCAATTATCTCCATGAGCAGCACGAAACTGTGAATAGAATTCGAGGAATTGTAGGAATTACATAGAAAACTAAGGATTTGGAATATGCACCCACCTGGTGGTCATGGTTCCGCCCGTGGCGAACGCCACCAAGAACCTAAAGACGCAGTAGAACCAATAATACGGCGACGCAATGACAATTAGACCGGTAATCAGTTGCATGAAACAGCAGGCCAGGAAGGCAGGACGCCGTCCAAAACTAAGGAAAAATTATTATTATCATATTGAGAAAATTATATTATTTTAGCCTGATGCTCACCGATCTGCTATCATGCCAAAGATCATGCTACCAAACATAATGCCTAGCATGACAATAGACTGGGACATGCTCACCAGTGGCTTGAGGTCACAAGTGAGATTCCATTCGGTAACGATGGTGGACTTGAAGACACTCGTGTCGAATGCTATCTCCTTGCAATCCTTGCTGCACGGATCCGTAACATTCTCTGTCTTGCAAGACACCGGTGTAGGTGCGGCCAGGAAAATGTGGCCCAGAGTGTGCCACCCAGTGCCGAACTTGGACAGCAGGATGAGGAAGAAAAAGAATAGCTGGTAGCGGCGGAAGTCGCCGATCTGCGAGATGATCGGGTCGGCTGTCTTCTCCACGGGCTTTAGTTCCTTATCGGCCATGGTTAAGCTTTAAAAATGTATGAATTTTTTATGAAATGTATTAATTAACTAATATTTTTTTGGTGGTGTAAGTCGGCTACAATTAACTGTGTGTGGACTTTCTCAAATATTTGCCGTTGAGCACATCGAGAGCGGTGCGGCTCTGTGCAGACTGGCGTGAAAAATATTGAACTCGGAGTCGCCGGAGATAGTGATTTCATTTGCAAGCCAAACCGATCAGCAGAAACCAGTTTATGGCCACAGAGAGAGAGAGCCGAGTGGCGTGACACCTTGAGCTGGATCAATTGGAGTGGAGTTGGAGTCGGACTTAAACTTGGTTGCGGACTGCGGAGCATTAGCACTTGGCCACGGATGCACCGGCGATCCATGGCATTTGGGGACTGGCTGGGAAACGGGAGTACGGCAAAAGGCCACCAAACTGGGGCCAGAAACTCTTACTCTTTAGCTCTTTAAGTAGGTAAATGAAGCCGGCTGTCTGGTTAATTGGAGGTAGGTGCGCCCAGGGATCAGGCTGGCTGGCATCTAGCCGGCAGATTAAGCCATTGTCTGCTGGCAGATAGCGCGACCCAAGTCCCAGTTACCCATTGAGATGGCTTAATTAAGGAGGCACCACTGGCCCAGAGTGAAAGTTGTTGGAAGAGCTGGAGAGTCCGGAGAGTCGGCTGAGAGATTTGTGCTCAGAGATTCCGCGGCGAGTTCCCACGGCAGCGACAACCTGTCTGCCGGCGCAGGTATTTTATTCGTACTTTGCGCAATCGTCAGTGGCTGGCAAAATGTCACAACAATTGCCAATAAATTATATATGCAAATTGGATGGCCAATCAATGGCAAACACACGCTCTCCGGGCAGCGTTATAATACGATCGCCACATGATAAATCTGGCAAGAGCGCCCACGGGGGAGTTTGAATATCACGGACAATGTTCGCTTTTGGCAATGCCTTTGTTTGGACACAAAATCACCATTCAATTGGTTATGGTTTAAAAATATATATATTTCTACTTACAAATGCAGAATGTATACTTATGCATAATGAATACAATTTATTTTTATTTTATTACCAAACAAAATGTTAATAATATTTCCATTTTAGCTTCTGAAAGTACTTGAAATTAGAATTACGTTCTCTGCATAACACTTAATTGGGAGAATACATTTTAATATTTGTATTTATTTTCTGTTGTTTTGCTCAGCCTATTTGCACACTAATTAATGAATTGATTAAGAGATAAGAATACAGTTTTGTATTAGTGTTTAGAAGAGGGGGGAAGGGAAACCCATGCTGAGGGTGTTTGTGTTCCTTTTTTTGCTTTGTTTTGCTCAGATTATTCGCACACGAATCAAGGAATTGATAAAGACATCAGAATTTCTGCTAGTGATAAGACTTGTCAAGTTGCTGTCTCTCTCACAGATTATATTATCGTGCATATTATTTACTTTTAATGAATTGAAGGCTTGTCTTGTTTCGTATTAAATATTCAACATTTAATTTACCAACAAAATAAATTATTTTCTGCACAGCTAAAGGGTTTTTATATATGTATAGTAGATATGTAGTATATATTTTATTCCTGAACGTTTTACTCGTTGAACTTGTTATTATTTGTACCACGATCTGCACATCTTAAAACATTTTTTTAAATAACCACAATTAGTATAATTATGTAAGTCTCTGCCCGTTTCCGATTTGATTAAATAATTAATAGCCATGTTGATAAATTTTTATATTAAAATTTAAATTCTTACCAGTTTAAGTTGATCAGAATCACAAGATAAAAAGTAAAACTTGGAGATTCACTTATGCTTCAACTACACTAGTCTTGCAACTCAATTTCGTTTAAATGACTTTTTTGCAAACTTCAAACTACTTTTTTCATTCTTGAAATATTTGAATTTTCCATTGATTTATGTAAGTCGAAAGGTAAACACTGATTAGTCTTCCATCCGTAATCTCGCACTTGAACCACGTCTGGAGGGCTTTGAAGCTCCGCAATCAATGTGGCCGACGTCCAGCGACTGAGAGCTGGAAGCTGGGGGAACCGAGATGCCGATAAGGAAATGTGTACTTTAGTCTCCGGGTGATAACTGGCGATCGACGGGCGCTGCGAGTGTGACAAAAACAATGCCAAGACCCGCGCTGAACGCCCGTCTATTTCTGTTATCTCACCTGAGATAAACTCTTCCCTATATGCTGCTTAGTTAATCGTCTAGGTAAACATCTCAAATTGCTGCTTTTATCTCGGCTTCTGTGTTGAAAAATAAAGCAAAGGTGTTTCGGTTTTATTAATTAATGGCGACATCTCGCCTGATATCCAAATCAAAATCGTGCCCAAATCGGCAGCTAATAAAAGCCAAACATAATCACGCAGTGTCCATCAGTGGACCATGCGTTCGCCAAATGTATTGATAATCATTTGTTTAAACATATTTCTCGATATCGTAACAACAAAATCAGTTGATTTATTTAGTGGCTAGCGAGGCGATAATCGTGAATAATTCGCCATTTCTATAAATATTTTTTTTTGTTTTGGTTTATTTTTTGAGCTTGATAAGTAATTAGTGTGTGAATATATTCAATTAGCTAAAAAAAACCCATTCGAAGCATTCATGATCAAAGGTGGAAATTATTTTAAGGAAAGCTATTAAAAAAAGATTATTTTAAAGAATAGGAACCTATCAATGTCAGCTTATTAAGTTCTCCTTTCCTACTCAAACCTAATGGCATTCTAAATTGTATTATCTTTGATTTTTGTCTGCTAAAGTTTATATTTTCTATATTTCTTATTTATTCGCAAAGAATTTCGTTAAATTTCGCTAAATGCTCCTTCAACTATGTTGCTATCGATATTTATGTCCTCCCATTTTCCACTGAACTGGCGTGCAACCACAAAAACTAAATCCAATTAAAGAGCCCGCTTAATATTTACATTTGCTGCCCTGACAAGTGGCCTAAGCCGATTTCAGTGTCCTGAATGGCCGCCAAACGTGGTGTGCTGGGACTGTTTAGGCCAGATATTTGCGGGAATTGCCGGGGCGGAGCGGGGTATTTATGGCAACGGGGCAACGCTCCAATTAGCACACAAAAGGATTACAGGGGAAAATGCCAAAATTCTGCAGCTACTGCTGCTGCTGCTGCTGCTGTCGAGCATTCGGCACTTGGCCCGGCCAGCTTTGGAGCTCTATGCGGTTTTTCCTCCATAATTGCTGACCGGGACTGAAGTGGACAGTGGTCAAGTGGGCCTGGTCGTCGGATTGGGCCGGAATCCACTTGAGAGCTAGCGAGCAAATCAGGCAGCAGGCAGCAGTGAGCAGCATTTAATTTCCACAGCCACCTCCTCATCCTCCTCGTCGCAATCAAAATATTTTATAGGTTGGCCATAAAGAAATTCATAAAGCGAACAGCAGCGGCAACTGCAACTCTGCCAATTCATACGAAAATTGCTAACTCAGCGCTCACATATATCATCTTTATGCGCGGCCACGCCCCTTTCAGCTCATAGTAAATTGACAAATGCACCGGGCCCAGTCTGCGAGATGTCTTTGCCACTATTTAAGGTCTTTTACGAGGTTACTCCCGGTCGGTGCAGGGTATGGGAGGAGACACTGGAGAAATCCCTGGAAGCTGCGAGCAGCGCGGGATGAAAAAGCGCACCAAAAACTATGAGCAGCGCTTAGCGAAATAAAAATGCTTGTAATATGTAGTTAAAATCCAACTAAGGAGATTACAAAGTGGGGAACAGCCGCCTTTCAGATGCTTTATAAATATATTTTTAATACAATTTGTGTTCTGTAAATTCTAATAATACCTTCTTCTAATTTATAGATCCAATGTCTTCCCTCCGCGTACTATATTTGTTAATTTCTTTAGGAACTCACTTCACACCTGCCAAGTGCTCGTTTTCAACTGAGAAAAATCAATATACTGACCTTACTTTATATATGGAAAAGTGGCTAGCCGCCACCCTTGAAGCGAAACACACCTTAATCTACCTGTTTGCTTATCGAGCATCTGCCAGTCTGTATTTTTGCAATTAGCTACCTGTTCCTTGGTAGGTAGAAATACTGTTCAATACCAAGAATGAAATATTCTGGAATTTGTAGATGCATTTTCTTGGCCATATTAAGCAAAGTGTTTGATTATTCGTTCATACCTCAAATCGGATTTATAGAGCATTCCTTGTCGAGAAGAAGCAGCTAGAAACAAAGCGCCGCATCAACGCTTTTGGCCCTGGTCGCCTTGGCTTTTTACCCTGGCCCTATTCCTCTCTAAATCCGCTTTGATTAAGTGCTCAGTCTTTTATGTGGAGATTTTTTAATCGTTACCTCGTCCCCGCAGCCAGGGGCCTGCCCGAGGAGTGGACCGCCGTTCGGAGTCCAGAGTCCGGAGTCCCGGACTAGAGTCCGAAGGGCGTGCATGTGACCATGCCCCGTAGATTAATCGCTAATCTGTCCCTGGAGGGCGGACTGACATTTTTAAAAACTGCGCAAAGACGCTGCCTCATCCTCAGCCGGGGCCAGTCGGAGTTGTCCCTGGCTTTTTCATTCCGTCACTCGTTGGAATCGCAGTTGGACTGGGATTCGCACCTCGTTCCCGGTGCCCTTTTTGGCTTTATAAATAAATTAATAAATTTAAGCCGGCATTAATTGTTATGCAGCTCGGCCGGGCGGCAGATTAATGTTTTAATTTCGTTCGCCTAGCTTTCGATTAATTTATGCGCGCCCTGTTTGCAATTTGTGAGTCGTTGGCGTTTTCTCTTTTTTTACTTTTTTTATTTTTGAGTAATTTCCCATGGCCTAAGGCTTTGAAGTGCATTAACGTGGAATGCGGCTGCCGCTGCGGGCCTCTGCTGAAATTGTTAATTTCGAAGGATAATAAAGAGCGGCGATATGTTGCGGTCCAGCCGGGCCCCTTTCAATTTGCACTGGACGGACGTCCTAATGTGTGTCGCATAAATCAGAGCCTACCGAGAGATCTGTTTCCTTGTGATCATCTGCCTGCCCGGCTTGCCCATTTCGGGTTCTAGTGTTTTTGTGGCTTGGATTAGGCTCCCGAAGCTGGTGAGAATGATGATGAGCGGCCTGACAACACTTGCCAGATTGATGGGAGAATGGGAAAGGCCTCTTCTTGTGATTTTCCTTTCTGCAACAGTCGCTGGGAGTTGCTCACTTAAGACATTTGCACGAAAATCTGTAAAACTTAAAGTTGATTTTGGTTTTCTGTACTCAATTGCGGCATTAAATGAGTCGTTTAAATTATTAATTAATTTGTAAAAAATATTGTTTCTAAAAGTGAAATGGAGTTCAAGTAATTTAATCGTATTAAGGCTTCAACTGCTTATGATTTTGTTCTATATATTTTATTTTTTAATACAAGTTTTCTTTGATTCTGTGACCTTTTCGTCTGTCATAATGTTGTAAATATTAAAAATGAATATAATTTATATTATACATTTTTACCTTTAAATTGCAAACTTATCTAGGTACTTTTCACTCTCCTCTGCCATCGCGTTTAGGGCCTCTAATCAATTTTGTTGGCCGGTGGCCTCGGCGGCCAAGTGTGTTGCCTTTACCTGATTTACGCGTGACGGGCACGCAAATCGAGGCGTTTAATTTCCGCCGCCGACAGCCGCTCTCACCACAGCCTGTCAGTCAGCTGGGCAGCTGTCATAATACCGCTTCGGGAAGGAACCCTCGACATTCGACTTGCGACCCTCGACCCTCGACCCTAGATCCAAGACTGTAGGCTTGGCCGGGGTTTCAGGCCAGAAGCAGACCAGAAGGTAAATAAACCCCTTGTCCGGGGCTGCTGCTTTATGCATAATTAGCTTTTGCCAAGGCGAAACTTTGGCCCGGTGCAAATATGTTGCAAACTTTTAATTTATGCCTAGGACGAAGCAGGAGTAGGAGCTGGAGCTGGAGCAGGAGCAGGATCAGGGCATCGGTTATAGCATAGTTTGCCGTTCAGTTTGCTCTACATACTGCATAAGCAAACATATTTTAATTTGAGGTTGTGTTTACACGCTGCTCGGTGCCACGCTTCAAGTCACACAACACGGCAGCAGCAACGGCAACAGAAACAATAATAAGAACAGGACCTGGGACAACAGGACAGCAGGACTAACAGCATCCGGAAGTCCAACGAACACCTGACTACAGCATTTTTGATTCGTAAATGTACTTTGTACTGTTAACGTTCAGTAAAAGGTATAAATTATATCCTTGCTGACCCAAGATATGGTTTTGTTTTTACAATTAGACGTTGATTATTGCTTTAAAGTTATGAAAACATCTTCTTAAAAAGATTTATTTTTTATCTTTCATTTATGGTATTTTAGACCTTTTAGATTTTTGATTTATCTTTTCAAACCTTTTACTTTGTGAAACAGTGTTACCTCCACTGAGGGTTGTGGTGTCCCAGCCGCATACGCATTCAGTGCATTATCGCCAGTGCCATATCAGACACAAACATAAATGCAAACAATAATATTTGCTTAAAATTGGCTCCGCCTGGACACAAGGGGGTACTAACCGATATCGGGCCGGGGGAGGGCTTGGTGCGTTCTCGACCGTTCCGATGGCGAAAGAAATAAGGGGCAACATGTGTTTTACATGCCAGCTAGAACTGCAGCAGGGGCTGTGCTACTGGAGGGGGGGTGGCGACTGCTGTTTGCTGTTCAATCAGTCGTTCAGTTTATGGTACCCTCCGACTGCCGATCCGCCCGGTACCCCCGCCCATATATATGTATATGCATGCATACATTCTGCCTTCTGCAGCCCCGAGTGCGCAACTTCACAGCCTTGTTTACTCTCCGACTTGTTTTCGCTGCTGTAGCTACACTCAACGAAGTTATATTTACTAGATATCGAATCTGTGGAATATTTTGTACTAAAAAGTAATAAAATTTATAAAAAGAAAAAACGTTTTAAATTACCAAAATGCGTAAGGGTTGAGTAAATTTTAAATATATCAAAAATAATACAAATGAAAAGTGAAAAATACATTTTAAACAATCATTTAAGTTCTGAAAAACCTTATTTTGCATTTTACTAAAGGGTAATTTTTTTTGTAAAGTTTTTTCTTAATTTTTTCTGTAACGCAGTTATGGCGCCACACGGCGTATACGCAATGCAGAGTAGTGTTCGTTCTGTATTGCGTATACGCCGCGTGCCCATTTTGCACCTGACATTTCTGCACCGCCTTTGCTTTGGCACTGCAGCAGAACTTTATGCAAATGCAGCCAAATATTCTGGACCGGTTCACTTCTTTTTTTCGTGACAGGAGGCCCCACCTCTGTCGCAGAAAATGGACTAACATGGTCACAGAGAGGCAACAAAGTAACCAGTTCAAATGCCAAGGCCAGTGGCTTTTACTAAGTTACTTTAAATAAAATGCATAAAATACAGCCTTTACTTTGTATAAATTTTAATGAAAACTTCACCTTTAGAAGTATTTTGTGATAATTTGATTGAAATTTAATGTTTACTTTGTAATTTAACCTTTTTGGTTCTACAGTCCACTTTGCATTTACCCAAAAATACGGTTAGTGCCATCTCGACTGCATTGATAAGAGGAAAAACAGTGCCTGCCATGATGGTAATGCTTTCCACCAATGATTTAATCCCTTGACCGGGCAAAATGCATTTTAATTACACGCCAACGGCGATGGGAGTGCACTTTAGCATACTTAACAGGGCCACTTGGCGAGATTTTACGGCTCCGGGATGCACTCTAACTATCCTTTCGGCTGCTGCTCCTGCCGGATTTTAAAATGCACATCATAAATGCATTCATTTGTGACACTTGATGTAATTTGTTAGTGCGGTAATTACATAAAAGTGCAATGGCCAAACAATCACACACTTAAAAGCCTTTCCCTTGGGGGCGAAAGGCGAACGACAAACGACGAATGGCGAATGGCGGTTGCCGGATGGCGAGGGGCTTGGAAATTGGGAGCACTTCCGGTGCATGCGTGTGTGCGAAATCGCATTAAAATTAATGTAATTTACAACAATGACCATTAACTTAAATTAGCGATGAAATGCAGCGGCCGTTGTGGGGCGAAAGGGTATCCCGCACACATGTCCTTGCGGCATGTGTGGCATGCAGTCACGTGCATTTCGGCCAGTGTCCCATCGCTTTCGTTGTCTGGTCATACAGCCTTTGTTTTCAAACAGGCGCCAAGGAAACAAATCATTTGCACACACAGTGGACACACACACACACCTACTTCTCCCCCCCCCTTCCAGTCGTTGCCATGGCCAACAAATTAACGACCATAAAGCGATTTTCAGCGGCGGCGGGGGCACAAAGACGACGGCGATGGTGGAAATTTACGAGCGCGACTGCCGCCCCAAAAATTATAGCGTACATAAATTGTTAAATGCGAAATCCTTTGATTTTAATTACGCCGAGAATTTTTATTGCCAGACATGCGGATGCGGATGCCGAACTCGGACTTTTCCAGCTTTTCCAGCTTCCTGGCAGATACACCGCTCCTTTCCGCTTTGTTCTCCTTCACCGGCCAGCCAGCCAGCCAGCTACCCAGGCAAATTAATTTTAATTGTGGTTTCGCTGACGTAATTAATTGCAAGTAACCTCGAACACTTGGAGAAAAATGTTGCTTAGATTTTTGTGATCTGAAAAGTATAAGTATTCAGCCTTAACTTCAACTGGGGAAAAAGTTTAAATAGTATTCTGTTTGCAACTTTAAAAAAAAACTTTCCTTCAATAACATAGCAATTGAAATGCAAATTTCAAATTTTTTCTGGGTGCAGAAGAAAGTGGAAAGAAAAGGAAATTCATCTAAAATATGCGGCGTGCTCGACGGCCTATCAAAACAAATCAAATGAAACGCATATTTCTGCTTCAATTAATGGAATTAATTGAAATTTAATGAACTTAATTGTTTATGCGGCTCCCCGTTACCTTTTTCCACCTGCAGGCTGGCAGGCAGGAAGGCAGGCAGCTCGTGGTTTACGCAGAAAATATGCTAAACGGAACAAAGACAAAGGCGGAAATGGCAAATGGCTGCCGAAAAATGGCGGCGAAATCAAAATCAAAGGCAGCGGCAAAGTACTCAAAGCATTTCCTGTGCTGAAAATTTAATAAAGTCCCCTCGAAGGCGCCGGGACAAAATGGCCACGCGCCTGTCAACGATTCCCACAGGAATCCTGGCCGGCATCCTGGCATTTATTTGTGCTTCCCTCCCCCTTTTTCATATATATATATAATCTCTTATATATATATATGTATTTCTCACCCCTCGCCTCGCAGGCATTTTTCAATTTCTTGTGATTTTTAGGATGGCCCGGCAAATGACAAAGTCTCAACATTTTAACAACGTATTATGGCTAAGCAGGATAATAACACTTGGACTTCCTTTCCGCTCTTGTGACTGTGTGTGTGAGTGAGTGTGAGAGAGTGTGAGCAAGTGCAAACAAAGCTGAAATAAAGATACTTCCGGCCGTGACCAGTGACAAGCACTTTAGTTGCGGCCAGCGGACAAAGGAATTGGAGCCGGGACCCCAACGAAATGGTGTTGGGAATTTAGAGGATTTATTTCAGCGGAATTCCTGGCTAAAGAAAATAATAGGGCATAGAGCAACATAACTATAAATATTTTAATAAATAAATAATGTTTTGAAATCAAGCAATATTTAATAACAATATTATTCCAATTTTATGTATCATCTTTATTACATAATATTTATTCAAAAGAACTCGTAGTTATACTACCATTTCTTTTTCTAATTTTAAACCTTAGGAATGTCAGGTTTTCCAATAATTCCTGTGTTGATCTCTTGTCCCTAGAAAAATGTTAGGAATTTTAAGAGCTTCCTCCTCTAAGAGCCCTGCTCATTTTCTAATTTGTTATTATTTCGCCAAAGTTTATTGTTCGTCTGCTTTGTGCTTAACTTTTGTTTGGCTTAGCTGAATTCGTAGACGCCAACTTGAGTTGGCTCGAACGTTTGTTTGAGTTGCCCTGGTCATAGTGAGTGAGTGTGTGTTTGTGTTTTTTCCACTTTTCTTTTTTTTATGGGCTGCCACGAGGATGCAGGACTTTGCTGGTCAACACTACACAAATTGTTGATGTGACCGGGTCCCGTGTCCCGTGTCCTTTGTGTTGTGTGGGTTTTGTGTGTGTGCTGGTTGTGTTGTGCGTCGCTTCTTCTTGGATGTATGGGTGTGTGTATGTGTGATGTTTGTTGCTGGCCCGTTCATTGTGTTTGCGCCATAAATCGCTTCCGTTTATGTTTTAGAGCCACACAATGACCGGGTCCGGAGTCCAAAGAAAAATGCACGGGAGAAGATGTCCGAGAGAAAGAGGAGCCATCCTCCTGATCACAAGCGTAAACAATAAAGTTTAAAACAACTAAGCAAGATACAAAATGTTCTACGGAATTTCATTTCGTCCTGAACGAATGCAGAGGCAAAAAAAAGGATGTGAGTTCTTGTCTGGTAAGAAAGCAAAGAAAATTTTGGAATCCGAGGTTTATATAGATTTAAAAAGATCATAATGCCTAAAATGCATTAATTTTAATTATGAAAGATTTTCTGAGATGAGAACTCGAATTATTTTTTGTGATGTTTGATATTAAATATTTATGGTAGATTCTAGGAAATAATTTTGTTGATTAAATTATTAAAGAAACGTAGCCACACGTCTTCTTAAGCACACAAAACTCCTTCCTACTTACCATTAGGTATAGAATAGCCTCTGCTTAGACCAAAAACCCTCCAATATAAAACCAAATCCCTATATTTTAACTATCAACTTATGTGAGCAGATACTACATTTTTTCCAGTGCATTTTCCTTTCAAGCTCTCCATGTATGTGTGTGTGTGAGTGTGCTTTATAGCCATGGCTCGCTTCACGCTCTTGACCATGTGACCAGCTAGCCGTGTCAGTCATTTTGAGCGCCGTTCCGCTTTTGTGCCCCCGGAGAAGAACAAATCTCATCTTTGTGTTTGCCCTGTCTCACTCTGGGCCGCCTCCGTCCGTCCCGCTCGCTCTGCCCGGCCACCCGGTCGCATTATCAGCGTCCACGCCCTGCGCCGGCATAAAATAAGTTAGTCCTGGGCAAACGTCCTGTCCCCGGACACGCAATGGCCCAGCTCATGTTGACTTTTCCTATTTTAAGTCCGTTTATTTCTTTTACACTTGCTCTGCTTGCCATCTCTCCCCCGACCGACCTCTCCAGGCTCGTTGTAGTTGTTGGAAAAGTTTTTCCGCCTTCCACTCGTCGCCTGCCAAGTGGCAGGACACAGAGCCAAGCAGCAGCAGCAACAAAGCCGTGGAAAATTGTGTATTGCATTTGCTTAGCGAAAACTTTTAATGATCCGGACGACGAGGCCATGGAGAAGGGCTCGATGCGTAACCGGATCCGAAATGGCATCCACATTCACCGAGCTGGCGAAACTGAAACTGAATGGGATTTGATTCAGAGGATAGTTTGACTAATTAAGGGGAAGTTCTTTGCTCTTTTTAAAGTCAATATTAAGGGAGAACATTGCTTTTAATAAGTTGGAAAAAGATATATACATATATGATATGGTTCAGTCACAACCCTTTGGCCGATTTATGCAGCTCCTTAAAATATGAAACCTTTATGGGTAGCAATTTCTCCATCTCTTTTGAGCTCGTTTTTTGTTATCTTTGGTACTTTAAAATAATTTATAACTGGAAAATATGCATATAAGTATCATTATTATTAAAGAAATGGTGGGGTTCATAGGCTGAAAGTATCCATAAAAATTTCCTTAAAGCACCCAGACTTGCTTCAGTTTTTTTACCTTATCACTAGGCTCCGCCTCTTGGGTTAATTCCCTGTTATCGCCTCCTTCGGCAACGCTTTTTTAATGTCTTTCTGTTTTTTTTCCGGGGGGGACTAGAGGCCTTTGCTATCTGCTCCACGTTGTTGAACATAATCGAACTAATCAATTTGCGTAAATAAACTGCTCTCGGTTTATTATCGACAAGGTGCCACGTGCCCCGTGCGACATAAATCTTTATTTACAAAAGTGTAAACAAAAATTACTCACTCACTTGGGGGAAATCCAAAGAGGGGAAGCGTGTAAAAGGCTGAAATGCGAAAAATCAACGACTTCTTCGACAGAGGGGATAACAATGGGTCTAACCTCTCGAACTCCCCATTGAGCATGTGTGTTGTGTGTGCGGGGGTGTGCGAATTAGCATGTGAGCCGTTACATAAGCCGCCCACTCGGGCCACCCCCTTGGCGCCTGCTAATGGCTCTCCCGTGAGTCTGATGCTCCCGTTGAAAAGTCAACGATTGCCGCGCTGCGGAAATTAACGGAAAATCAGGAGCAAGGCACAAAGAGAGCGAAAAGCAGGAGGCATTGAGGGTACAGGAGGTCCTCGATACATATATCTAGAGATTTCAAGAGTTGTTTAAAACAAAGTACATTTTTATTTATTATTATTTTTATCTTTAATTTAACTTTTTCTGCCTTCATCGTAGGAAAACCATTCATGGAAGTCTTGAAATTCTCTTATTATTACCTGTAACTATCAGTACCAAAAATATTCCCTACCAAAGCACCCACTGTAGCTGACGTTAATAGCAACAAATGGCGAAGGATGCTTGATTTAATGTACAAAAGTTTTTGATGTTCCTCCTCGGCTGGATGTTGCCAGCGACGTGGTGAGAGGAGGCTCCCTCTTGGTTAGCTGTCTGCTTATTTCAAATTGTAATTATAGTCCCGCCACACGGAAGGGTGTCAGTGTCAGGCGGCCGGCGAGGTCCTGATCGCAGGACTGTCAGTAGCGTTGCCAACTCACTGGAGCAGAATGCAGCAAATCACGGGCTCTCGGGTCCCGCTCTCTCTATGTTTCGCATAAAATGTGTATACAAATTATGCGTATTTATCGGGCAAATTCAATGAACTGTAAATGGCGTGGAAGTTGTTACGTGTGTGGAATGTGTGTGTGTGCTGGCAAAGGTGTTGTGCCATTGTTGTCCTGCGGTTGTCTGTTACAACATTAAGCCTGCTGGATTGGGGCTGAGAATGCGCACAGGTGTGTGTCAAAAGGCACGGCGAATCGGCAATGGGGCGGGCCACCAAGGGTGGCATAATTAACGGGGGCGGGGGCAAGGCTCTGAACCGTTGCCATTAAATGGAGCGAAGGGGTAGGTGCAGAGACAATTACGTGGAATTAAACGGGAGCTTAATAATTTGTTACATAATGTACGCTTTCAGCTTTTTGCTTTTAACGAAGTCACTTTATATTAGATTAAAGATTTCATTAATACCTTTTCCCTGTTCTCCTCATCAACCCCTCCTAATCGCTTTAGTAAATAGTTTCAAATCAGAGTCTATATCTGGCCTGATTTATTTCCGTAAGCTTAGTCAGTTAGTCGAACAATTACTTTCAGCTGTGTCAAGTTCATTGAGTCGCCTTGAGTCCGGGCTTCTTGTGAAAACCTTGAACCTTGACCCCCCGACAGGTGGCAGGCGCATAAATATTTCATTGGCCCCAAGCTCTGTCAACGGGAAAATGGAAAACTTTTACGGCCAACACGTCGCCCAACTGCCGCGTGCCAGTTATTAGTTAATAACTATTTGCTCTTTGTTTATTTATAATGTCTTAATTGCCGGAACGTGGGCCCCACCAGTCCTGCCACCTGCCAACGTCGTA
Organism: Drosophila anomelani; assembly: GCA_035045905.1. Lineage (NCBI taxonomy): Eukaryota > Metazoa > Arthropoda > Insecta > Diptera > Drosophilidae > Drosophila > Drosophila anomelani. The sequence goes on from JAWNOO010000032.1 coordinate 13,774,792, forward strand.
TTGGGAAATGGGTAAAATGGGTAATGGACGAGGGGCGGGGCAGCTCTGCTTTGGCCATCCATCCAGGCATTGTAATTTAATGGCCGGCGCACAATTATTTTCCAATTCACAGCCCAATCGGGCCCAGGGATCCGCTGGAGTTGGCCCAATTGGGATCCCGGCTTCGGCTCTCTCTCTCTGCCGCTCCAGCTGCCAGGTTAATTTGCCTGCCGCACAGCAGGTGTTGAGTTTGGCTAATTAATAGGCTGCCCGAGACTGCCTGGCTGGCCCACAGATTTTTAACGACAGGTTTAAAGGGGTTTTGGGAGCAGGGAGCAGGGTCTCCAACCAGGAATCGGGGAATGGGTCACGTCCTGGGCCGTAAACGCATCGCAAACTATGCGGGCGACAGCTGCTGCTGCACAGAAAGAAGTGAAAGAAGTTTAAAAATATTTCTTTATGGTATTTTTAGGTAACTCTCAAGGAATTTAAGCTGTTAAAGGTTCTATTTTTTTTAGAAGTTTTATTATATCAATTTTTGTATATATATCTTCTTGTATCTGTCTCTTAAAACCTTCCCTTTTTGTCTCAGTGTGCTGCTCCTTTTTATGGCTTTGCGTGTTTGGCATCGTTTTGTTCGGGGTCCGCGTTCCCGAGTTATTACTAATTTTTAATTTATGTGCATTTAATTGAAATTCGGCAGGGGCCAGCACTCGGTGACTCTCCTCTGAATGTGGCTCTGACTCTGGCTCTGGCTCCGTCTTTGGCTTTGGCTTTGACTTTGACTGTGACTGTGACTGTGACCCACTTGCCAGACAAACACGCATCGCATCGCATTGCATCGAACACGGCCAACAAGTTGCAAACAAGTCGTCGCCAAAATCGCAAGCAACATAAATTTTCGCACATTTTCGGGCTGCGTTCGACAAGCGCATGCAACCAGAAATCAGAAATCAACCAAAAAAAAAAAAAAGAAAGAAATTCAGAAAAAAATGCAGGACGAAGGAAAGAGTTATTTGGCTGGCTGCCTGCTGGCCGCAAATTTATTACGTTAATTAAAATAATTCCTAATTAATCAGAGAGGCCCAGAGAGATGTGGGCACTGGCGATGGGCACTGGGAGATGACCAGGCAGAGAGGTGGAGGCGCAGTAAACCCTTTTGATGTCACTCCTCCTACCCATGGCTGGCAGCTGCAGCCAGTTTTGTCTAGTAATGCATGGCACATCAATTATGGAGGAGTCCCCTCCAGGATCCACTGGAGACGCGCCCACTCGACGAGTTTCTCACGGGACTCGCTTAAAAATGAATTTAATATGCTCTTTAGTTCGACCGAAGAAGCTACGGTGTCATCGGGAACAGTGGGGATACCTTGAAGATTTTGCAAAATTTGTTTAAATTGTGATGAAGTTTGCGCAATATTCTTTTTAAGTAAGACTAGTTGTGGTTCTGAGGAAAGCTTAATTATAATAATCATAATAATATACATAAAGACAGTAATTAAATTGTGCCAGAAAAAGCTACAGATATTCCTATAAACTTTGAGTGGCAGAAATCAAGCATTTTAAATAGAGTCCAGAACTCCTTTAAACGAGTTAAATTATAGAAAAAGTCTGGGCGATACAGAAAATAGAAAATAAATAGATGTTTAACACTTGTTATAATCCTTGTTTTTAAAAATATGATTCTAATTATTATGTGAATTACGATTTAAATTACTTTCCTTTGTACCTGTATAATAAATACAATCAGAATATAGATTTTCCTTATATTTTAGGACCTTTTCCTACTTTCCACAACCACTGTGGCCCCATAGAGGGAACTACGCTGCACTCGTCCTCCATTCGCTGCAACTCATTACATTATTTTCGTGTGTTTATTGTTTCTTTGGAGACTCTTGCCGCCAAAGCAGCAGCAGCAGCAGAAAAGCGGCAGCTCGACTGGCGCCCTATTGTTGCCGGTGCCTTCTCTCTCCTGGAACCCAATATGCCTGGTCTGGATCCCCATCCTGGAGTTTATTATGCAGCAACGCACCCCCAAAGCGGTTCGCTTCGCCTCGGTTCTGTCGGTCGGTCGGCTGGCAAACAGACAGCGCCTGACAATGAGTTTTTAGTTTGTGCAGCGCTCATTTCGCCGCCGCTTATCTGCGCTCCGGCAATGTTTGCTGTCATTGCAAATTTCCGAGTTTGACAGCTTACAAGCAGCCAGCCAGAGACCGAGAGTCGGTGGCCAACCCCTTCTGCCCCTGCCCCCAGTCGGTGTCCCATCACCGCCGACCGCAGGCTCAATGTCCATCGGCTTTGGGCTCTCCCGCCGGACGCAACTCCACTCCACTCGATTCTGTGGCGCTGCTTGACGCACAGCGTCTTCGCTTAAGTGGCGCTATGCGTCGGACATATCATCGACCTCCTGCACGGGGAGAAAATGCTATGGGTTATAAGAAAATATAGTAAATAATTACCTAAAGATCTGCAACAAAGTTAATCTATAGAAATTCTGTTATAAATTTGCTGAAATTTTGTTTTTAAATATACTTTAAAATGTTCTAAATTAATATTCCCCAAAATATGAACACAAAATATTTTTTCCAGTGCCATATAGTCCCCGCTCTCATTCGCATTCTCATCGTCGGCGGTTATTAGTTGGCCACTGGCACTGCGTCGAGTGGATCCGTCGTAGATACGTGGATATGTGGTCTTAATGATGTCAGACCGACCCGACCGGGCCGAACGGTACAGTGAACACAATGCCGCGCAGCCACGGACCTGATTAGCCATGTTGCCCCCTTTGGGACTTTTGGGGGGGATTGAGGGGCGACTGCTTGCCCGGGACTTGAGTCTTGGCTCTTCACATCTCTCGTATATTGTTTGGAGATACACGTAATTAATGTGGACTTAGCAGTTTGGCACTCGGATAACGAAAGATATTGGCCAGACTGCAGACTGTGCAGACTGCCGGCAGTTGCAGGCGGAGGAGGTGGAATTTTCGGTGTCGGCAACGGATAATGAGTGCAGGTCCTTGGCCATGGACATGGGCAGCCTCCTCACATGTTCAACAATTTAATTATGACTTTTTTGTTTGCAATCTATTGTCTTCTTGAAAGGGCGCAATACGGAGTTTGAGGGTTCTCAAACCGAAAGTACATTTTATACAAGAGTTTTCCATATTCTAAATATTTAAAAATGAAAAAGAAAATATATTCTATATATAAATGTCTCCATTTAGTAGTTTTCGATGATTATTTGCTTGCAACAAATTAAATTCAATAAAATCCAAGCTGTTAAGAGCGATGCTGCTACTTATATTCGGCTTATTTTCCGTTTTCCCAATTTCCCCAAGCCCTGTGTGCTAATAGTAGTGACGCTGCACTTTTCCAAGCCCCGCCGATGTGCTTGAGATATTCCCCGGTTAAGGAGTAATCGCATTAGCTGGCCCCAAAACCCAAATCCGCACCCATTTCCTCTGGCATCGTGTGCTCATAATATACATGTCGATGCCAATTTAGCTATTACATAAGTGAGTCAGCTGAAAAGGAAACCAGCTTCAAGCTTCCAGCTCCTAACTCCCTGCTCCCAGCTCCCAGTTCCCAGTTCCCAGCTCCATCTGGGCTCCGGGACGAGAACAAGTTGGTTAGACATCCCGGGCTGAGTTGTCAGTAAGTCGATGCGATGGCGAATAAAGGGGAGTGGCAGCTGCTGCGAGTCATCATTACGTTGATTTGCAGTTCAAAAATGCATGCACTTATTTGCTACTGTCCATGATTTCCTCGAACCAAATCGGGTTCGATTCTGGACCCAGGGGATTGCCTCACTGCCTCACTGACTGACTGACTCGCTGGCTGGCTGGCTGACTGGTCCTTGACTCGCTGACCCAGTTGGCCTTTGTCTTAGCCCCGCCAATATTGTTTGGCCATAAGATATTTATTTGCCTTGCTTTTCCATCGGGAATTTCCAATTTTTTCGTGGAGATGCCTCCAATAGAGGCAGTCAGCTGGGTGCTCCAAAGGTCAGACCATCCGCTGCAGCAACAGTCTCCAAGCGACTCCATCCATCCTCCAACCGACCAGTCATCGTCGTCATCCTCACCCAACTTTCACATTAGTTTGTGTGGGTCGACGTGCTCTATCGTTCATCGCTTGTATTATCGGCTCCGACATCACCATCTTCATCTCCATCGGCATTGGCATCATCATCATCATCATTCTCCTCGTCATCGCTTTTGGGCCACATCCCTCTCTCTCTCCCATCCCACTCCCTCTGCATTGGCCAATTCCTTTGATTACCGCACCCTTTTCGCTTTTCGCTATTTGTTCGGGCCTGGGTCATCATAAATTGTTTGCTTTCGAGTCAATTATTGATATAGGATTTTCAGGCCGTGATTAGGCCGCCTCTTCCCCGGCCAAGTGGGTCAGTGGGCCCATTGTTTCGGCCCGGTCCTCGCCTCGCTGGAAGTTCAATGCCGCAGCAACTGCACGCCAAGTGCATTAGCTGAGCCCATAAACATTGATAAGAGGGCGATAAGGAGACATACCCACTCCCAGTGCTCCTCCTGCCAGGGCTCCGATCCCATCCCAATTCGCATTTCCCGGGCAAATTGTAGCACTCATAATTTGTTTTTGATTGCCTGGCACTTTAGCTGGCTCCTCGGACCTAAGCAAACCGAAATATAAATCCAAACAAGTGCTCTCTGCGCCGTCTAGGGGACACTCGAAGCGCCGGGACAAACAGAACAGGACCAGGCTCAAGGGACGAGCCAAGGATAGGGGACTGAGACAGGGACAGGGATCGGGACGGGACCAAAGACCTCAACCTGGGCCCATCTTTCCTTTTTGTTGTGTCGGCATCTTTTACTTTTTGCCGGCGCTTCCGTAGCTGCATCGAGAGATGCAAATGGGAATGTCTGACAGAGTACACTGTACTTTCAAATCAGAGGGAAAAGATACTAATATTTAATAATATAAATGATAAAAGTATTATATACTTTCATCCCTTATAATAATTTAAAATTCTATGATAAAGATAATTTTAATATGAATTTATTTCTGCTTAAGTTGACTTAATTCTGTTTGAAGGATAGTTGAGGGATATAAAGTTTACAAGGGAAATTATAAATGTATTATTAGATCTTGATAATTAATAAGAAATAATATTTAATTTAATGCAAGAGAAACAATTCAAGGGTTTGCGATATTTTATTATTTTGTTACACATTTCTTAAGTATCCGTTTCCGTTTTTTATGCTTAAATAATTTTCTAAATATTCATTTTAATTATTCATTGTTCTCGGTGCATCTTCGAGGGGAATGGAAATGAGAATAGCTCTGCTCGAAAGCCTTTTGACAATATTTGCGCGCCCTGACAATAAAACGCAAAGTGAAGTCTTGAGCTGCAGCTCCTCCATCTGTCGCATGTTTGTGTGTTTGTGCTTGGGCGGCGGGTCATTTAAATTTCATGCTAAATCAAAAATTCTTGTGTTTATTATTTGTTTTGTGCGCTGTCTGTTTTTTGCTTTTTGTGTGGTTCTCCACGGCCTTTCCTGTTTGTCTTTGCGTTCTAGTTCATTTCAGCGGACCGGCGCTGCCTCTCCTTTTGTTGTCAGCCAAGAGGGCGCTCTTGCTCTCCTCCATCCTGCATCGATTGCAGGCGGCATCCTTTGTGGCCTGCACACAGGATGTCGATTACATTTGTTTACTGCACTCGGCGCACTATAATTTCCCCCTGCGTTTAATGAACAGGTGACCACCGCGTACAGATCCCCAAGACTTTGGAGACAAACATGGCCATCTCCATCCTCCTTGGCATTTAATCTCAGAAGCGCATCGCCAGATTTACGCTCTAGACAAGATCAAAGCGTCAACTTAGCATTCAGCAGGCCACCAATCAGCTGAACTGGCCAATCCACTCGAGATCTCGAGATGCTAGTGGATGGCCCATCCAGTTCCCTTTGAATGGGGGCTCGAGTGGCTAACTGGAGTAATAGCCGCAATGATTTGCATTGCGTTCTGAAGGTGTTGGGATTTATAGGCACCTGTTCTCCCTTTTCGAAGTAATATGTAAATAATTCTAATAAATATTAGCTTATTTACTATACAATAAAAAAAAGAGTCCTACACAATTGCACCAGACATTGCCACATAAGTATGCCGAACTTAAGCTGACCATAAAGATGTACATCTGTTGCCAACAATGTTGCGTTAAGGGGATTAGCCAAGCTAAGAGCCAAGGTCTGGACACTGCTTGCCACTCCTGGCAGTCAGATAAATAAGCGATAACATTTTAATGGCCAGGCCTCAGCCAAGGATCGTGGGTGAAGATGCTGCGGGATGGGGATGAGGATCGGGATAGGGATATTGGTCCCAGACCCGGGCATTACTCAATCAGCAGGCCATAAATGCAAGCTGATTAATGCCACCGCCAGCCCGACGACAAGTGCAACATTTCCGGTGACAATGACGGGGACTGGTTAGCACAGAGAGAAAAATCTCTAAATATTGAAAGGATGTTTAAGAGAGATTTTAAGAGCAATCTAATAATCTTATATAAATTTATAGCTAACATACTTCTTACTCAATGGCTTCTGCTTTACTTAAAGTCATGTTTTTCTTTCATTTATTCATTATAAAAATATTTCCCAGTGCAGACTGCTGTTGCAAATGCTGGCCAGGCAGACGACGTCATGCAGTCTGTGCGGATCACGGAGTGGCAATCAAACGGAGGCCACATTTAGGGGTCTGCGACAATGACAAGTGTCAAAACGCAGGTTGCACTCATTCAAATTGGCATGATTTACGTTCGCCCCGGCGGATACCCAGATACCAGTTCCAGATCCCACTCCCTTCAGCTTCTGTCATCCGCTGGATGCGACTATGGCCATGTGGCAATGTGGCAATATGGCAAATTCCAGCAGCACTTAACAAGCCGCAGCCGAAGGCGAATGACAAACAGCAGCGCGGATCGGAGACAAGATGCTGACAAGAAACCCAAAGGGAATGGGATCGCAGATCTGGGATGTGGGACCTAGCGATCCGATCCGATCCGATTCGGAATCCAGAGTCGGGGGCCGAGGGTCGCCAGCGTCTCATGTTGTTCATGTTCATCGCCAAGCCGCTGCCATTTGGTGTGCATGCAAAGTGTTGAATAATTTGTTGCGAAATATTTCTAGGAACACGTCCACCTCACCAATGTGGCGGAGAAGGATAGGATACAAAATACTTATATTTTTATATTTTTTATATTTTAAATACAAGTCTAGTTATATTTGATAAGGCAGAATAGGCTGTTAAAGGAAATCAATGACTTGGCACTTGAGTAAAAATTCGAAATAGTTAACAGAAGAAGTTTTAGTTGGGTGTCCGGCTAGTTAGTGTGCAACATGCTGTTGCCATGCCACCAACTGCAACATCAACAGCAGCAGCAGTTGCAACTGCAACTCTGGCGACTGTTGCTGCGTTGCTGCGTAATTAAGTGGGCGACAGTCTGGTAAATGCAAATTTCTTGGCCTTGTCGCGCTGCTCGCGGCAGGACATGGCCGAATGCAGATGCTGGATGGCGATAACTGGGCCCGATAGCTGGGCGCGATGTTGTTGCTCCTTGTAGACGGCGATAAGCACTCGCCTATGATCTATGATCCTGACCTTGGTTGAATGCAGAATGCGCATACGCAGTGTTGCACACTCTTAATTAAAATGTCAAAACTGGTTTAATGGCGCTAATGAACGAACATCGCTCGGTTCGTTAGTTTGACAATATTGTGTGTGTGTCGGTGTCGGTGCCCCCAGAAATACCTGGGATGCCTTCGTTTGATCTGCTTGGCGATCTGGTCTTTGATTTATCGCCCATTGCCCAGCGAATAAAAGCCGCCGCCAGCTCAGGCAGGCTTTTCAGTCAGTAAATGGAAAACGGAAAATGAAAAGTTTTCCCCATTGCCCTGACAGTTTGCGTAGCGGCCGTTGATTTATAGAAATCAAAGCGCCGTCCGTTGGCTAATGCATTGTTGAGTTCGTTATCGAGACGGGAAAACTATGCCAAACAATTGTTGAGGCTGTTGTTGATTCGAACAGTTGTATAACTGATCATGATCTGCGTTGCATAAATTACTAGATTTCATATGCCAAAATATTGGTAAAACTATGGTAAAAAATTTAGATTTCGTTCTAAACATCAGTGCAAGGCATTAAAATATTTTTGTTATTCTAATAAAAATGATAAAATGATATGAAAATTATCAAAAAATATTGTAAATTCTTCTAATAATTTCAACTTCTTCTTGGCTGTTTTATTGGCTGAAAATGTACTCATCTGTAAAGAATCCTTTGCCAATCCTATGTCCTATTGCTATTGCTTTTACCCCTGCAGCTGCAAACACCAAATGGCGCCGCCATTACACCAAGAGAAATACCTAAAATCCAGTCTATATAATACCCATATTTCATTACAATCCTGCTTTGAGGAATGGTTCTTTTTTCACTGTGCAGCCAGTCAGCCTCCTCTTGGGGGATCGCTCTTGTCTGCAAAGTTGCGTGATTTATTTGGGCGGCTCGGGTGTTTTTTGCTCTTTGTGCGCTGCGCTTTTTATTATGGCGAAATTTTTTATTTTATTATTTTTATTGGTGCGCACTCGAGTGGATTTCGTGGCCTGGAGTGGAGCACTGCAGTTGCGGGCCAGGCCAACAGGCTCCACCCGCACCCCTTTTTGGCCAGAAGTCGAGGGAGAAGTCGATGGAGGCGGCCCTCCTCGCCTGTAAACCCACAACGGCACCGGGAATGCATATCCAGTATATATGCATTTATTATTTTACTTGGCCTGCTCGCATTTTGCAGCAACGATCTGTAGACACAATAAATTACCAATTATATTTTCATTTCATATTTCTGTCATTGATTTCGCTGCCAGACTGAAATCAAAGGGGAGAGCTGTTGGCTCTGGCGAAAACTCATATCCGATGCCAGGGACAATTTGCTTTATCAATCATTGGAGCTGCAATGACGGAACGAGATGGAACCTACTTCATATTTTAATTGCAACTTACAGGCATCAAGTAAATTAGTTTCTTTCCATGTTACGGGCACTCTTAACAAAGAACCCATTCTTTTTAGGCTCTTAACCTGAAATCGGTGAAATGTGAGAATATATACAACAATCAATAGGAAGATGCCAGTTAATATAGACCAACAACTGAAGCACATTTTTAACCTTAAAATGAATTTATTTCGATTCTGACAAATGTCATACGAATTACGTATAAAAAGCATTTACATTTTATAAAAGACATCCAACGTGTGGGTTTTAAATTGAGCTTTACATGCCTATTTCATTGATTTCGCTGTCAAATCGATATGGAAACCACCATTTTATCAGGCAAATAATTTAGTTTCTCCTTCGTGCGATAACTTGCCCATTATCTTCGGTGGAGAGTTCCCGAAGAAACAAAACTGCGTTGCCGATCGCGACTAGGATCATACCTGCCAAGGGGTCAATGTTATACATAGTGCCTCTGTACGTTTGGACTGGCTTACATATATATAGGATTAGGCATACAATATCCACCGTGTTCATTAATATCGAGTTATGGTCCAAATCTTCGTTCAGTAGGAGGCTATGTGCAGTGACCACTAGCAATGTTGCAGGTAAGCTCATCGTGGTCCACACCCATACTAGGTTTCGATTTTTCTGGAAACAGATATTACAAGTTAAATAATCTTCTCTAGATTTCAGATCGCTTACCGAAGCAGCGCCAAGTATCAGGCATGCAGCGGCTATAACCGTGACGATCAGACCCACAAGGAGCACAAAGCCTCCTGTGAAAATAGACAAGAAGGTTAAGGACATAGAACAGCACTGAAATTGGGAGAATTCATACGATAGAAGACAAGGCACAAAGGAACACAACATATTATTATGCAGCTGCCACTAACGATGCACTGCAACCGATTAGTAATTTGCATAAAAAAAACACATTTTCAACCAAACAATTTCTGCAAAAATACAAACTGAAAATTTACTTAAATTTACTCTACAATTTTACCAAATCTCTGTGAAATATGAAAGAAAACTCTAGCATAGACCATGGTAGAATTATACAAGGTAGTCCACTCGGAAAAATCATAGTCCCTTGCTATAAGTGCGAGTGAGATAGCATTAAATAGTAAGTGTCAGTGAAACGCCTACTAGGGCTTCATTAACCCTTACACGGGGAAGGGGCTAAAAGTTTCCTTAGTTATGACAAGAGTTGTAGAGTTTATAATTTTATTTTAATTAGTTTTGAATTTGACATAATTCTTTGTTTTTGTTGTCTGACAGCCATTCTCTTGTTCAAGCTCCTAATTCTAAAGTATATACGTGTCTTAAAATAAATTTGTTTATATTTACACTAATATCGACCTGCTCAGCGGCGTTTAACAATGTCTGTTTTAAATTTGTTGTTATTTTAAATGTGTCCTTAACAATATTTACAAATATGCATTCAAGTTGTTTTATTTTGTATTTTAATGTTGATGAAGGTTTCATCAGTCCTCCATACGAAACCTCATCTACGTATGTAAATGTCGACTCTTTTGCAAAAGGACATTTTTTGTTTGCTTGGCCACTTAAGGGTTAAAGTTAAAAAAATTTAAAAACCGTCCGTACACAACCTTTCAGTTCGACAAGCAGGCCTGAACTGAAATAGGGGACCAAAACCGAATGATTTCGACAGGTCGAATGGACTACCTTGTATAATTCTACCATGGCATAGACATTTAAAAAAAATGCCTACAAAATTCCTAAAATGATATATTTAAGAAATACAATTACTGTCAACTTTGGCATATACATTTTTCAACAAGTTTTATATTTAGCTTTACATACATATTTCATTGACTTCGTTGCCAAATCAAATCCACAAATTTACCAGGCGTATAATTTAGTTTCTCTTTCCGGCTTCAAGTTCTTCGCCACATCCCGGATACCGACGCTATGCATCTTCACGGGGAATTGTCCGAAGAAATTGAAGTGCGTTACAGACCGAGAGCAGGATCATACCTAGTAAAGGGTCAATTTGAAGTCTTATAGTGCCTACTTGAACTTTCGGACTGGCTTACAAATATAAAGAATTTCAGATACAATATCCAGCGAACTCCAAAAGGTCGACTTTTGTTCCCAATTTTCGTGCATTATGAGACCAGATGCAGTGACCACTAGCAATGTCGCGGGTAAACTCACCACGATCCACACCAACACAAGGATTCGCATTTTCTGGAAGAGGTTTTGCAAGACCCATATCTCTGCTAGATTTCAAGACTTTATCACTTACAAGGACAGCGCCTAATATCAGGCACGAACAGCCTATAATTGTTGCGATCAGACCCACAAGGAGCATACAATTGTTGGCTCCATAAGCTCCTCCTGTAACAAGAGACAAGATTAAGGACTTGAGACTGCACTTAATGTGGAAGAATATTTACGATAAATGATCAAGCAAACCGGAACACTACATATTATTATTATGCAGATGCCACTAAGGATGCAGTACGACCGATTTGAACTCTGCAGGCAAAGACACATGCTCAACCCAGGAATTCCTGAAGTTATACAAACATCATATTTATTTACTGCAAATTTCAAATAATTTAAATATGAAAGGAAACTCAAAACATAATAAACCATTATAATATTACGTTTTATATTAAAAATCCAAATTTAATCAATTTATAAAATATAAATTATAGCTTTCTTCGATTTCTTTTCCCTTCAAGTACAATATCTCTTACTAAAGTGTTTGCGGAATGGAAAAAAGTAACTTTAATGAAGGCAAGCAGCCGGAAAAGTGCAATCTTAACCGAAAAGCCAAGCCAACTCCGGGGCTCAGTTGACTGGGGGAAAAGCGCGAAAATCCCTTTGTTAGACTGTTTTTATTTTTGTCTGCCGCCGGAGACCGTCCATATTTATTTCCTTTGTCGCCCTATAAAGCCCTGGCCAGCTGGCTTTGTGCAGAGCCCGTTGCCACATTAAGACCCCGACCAGTGGCACGGCCTGGAAATCAAAAGTCGCCCCCAAAGTGTCTAGGAAATTGTGCATGCATTAAATAAATGAAAATGCCGGACGGACGGAGTGACCAAGGGTCGGGACGGACCAGAGGACAGGGTCTCGGGTTCATGTGCAAATTAAACTGGAAGTTGAAGGCGATAGGGGGTTAAATTTAAAAAAATAAATTGTACTTGGGAATGAAGTTTGCTTTAAAAACAAACTCTTAGAATGGTGAAAAAAGCTGTAATAATAATATAATAATATGATTAATAAACTAAAATAAATAAACTTCCTGTTGAAAAATCATTCATAGAATTTAACCGTGCGTCCTGAAGCGTTTTGTGACGCAGGACTTGTTCTTTCGCGAAGGGCGCCTCGGGGATAATGGCCCCCAACACAGTCCGGAGCACGCGACTGTCTTTTTCCCGTCTTGATTTCGAGAATCAATAGCCACGATATGTAGACCATGTACGAAATCCAACCTGGCAAATGAACAATCAGATTTGGGTGGATTTATCGGTTCCGACTGACTTACACAGGATTAGGATCAACCCTGCTATATTTCGCGTCTTATCAAATTCGTTAGCGTAGTTCCACTTCTCTTTTACTATAATGCAGGACATACTGACAACTATGATGGTCGTGGGACAAATTAGCACGATCCAGACCAGCACTAGAACACGGTTTCTCTAAAAATGGATACTGCAGAACTTGACTTACTACACAGAAAGTCAATGCCCCAGCGCTTACCAGGATAGCGCCCAGCAGTAGGAAAAATCCAGCCAGAATTGCAATGCTCAAGGCCACCAAGAGGATTATATGGTGAACATCATAGCGTCCTTTAGTGGCACAAGGCAGGGTTCAGGACTTCTGGCGGTATTAATATCTGAGAATAGTTACCAATAACAAAACCTATAAAGGCGATACTGAAAACCATTTCCGCGACGGCCCATATGATGCACTCCAATGGAATCGTAAGATCGTTACAATTTTTGCACATTTTTCTTATCCAAAAATACAAAATAAAAATGAGTTACTTTGATTTTGACATCTTTCATACGGAATATATATTAAATGAATCTTTGAAGTTGAATTTTTTTAAACCTAGTCTATTTATTTAGTTTCTTAGCTGTCTTAAGCAGACATTTCATAGCTCTGTATAAACAAGTAGAAGTGTTTGTTAGTTTGCCAGAATTTTTCCGTTTTTTTCGAGTTAAACCTGTAAATATTTCCATGCCACAAAATAAACAAATTATTTTCCCTTTCCCAATTACTTGCAGCAATTAATTGCCCGGACCAATTATAAAGTTGGGCTGGAAAAAATCAGGGGACCGAAACTAGTCGAAAACTCTGGTAAAACCAAAAGCCACGTCGATGGGCTCAGCAGGTAATTCAATCCCAGCAGCTCGGCTTGGGGGGGTGGTAATTATACTTGCCAATTTTCATGGTTCACGGGAATTTGCGTATTTTCTTCGTTGATTTTTTTACTTCTACCATAATTTGCTGCTCTTGTTTGTCTGCCATTTGTCCTGGCGCACAAATTGCGAATTGAAAACTTCGGAAACTAAGGGCAATTAAAGTATTTTCTCCTTGAAACCGAAACCCGCCCAGAGGAAAACCAGAACCCGAAACTTGGACTATTTGGCTGACTGTGCGTGTAATTATAATTTTCTTTAAGTCGGTTTGCGCAAACTTTTCTTTATGTCAAAGTTTTCTTCCCCCCTGCCCCCGTTGCCTGTTTCCGTTCCCGTTTCCCTGTATCTGTGCGACCACAAATAATTTTGTGGAAAAGTTGAAGTTCGCCCCTTTGCCCCTTTGGCCGGAATTTTGCTGATTTTTTTTCCATGTTGTTGGTAATTATGCTCTTTGTGAGACGCGGCAAAGTTTCGGGTACATCGTCTGAGTGTATTAGTTGTAATGTGCTTCGGTTAGCCCAAGGAAGCGAACAAGTTGCCAAACTTATGACAACAATAACGGCGGAAAACAAGGATCCGACCTGGAGCGGAAGACTCTCCGTGGAGAGCAGACTGTTTATATTTTGGAAGCTCACCTCTCGGCCTGGCCGCGGTCCTTTGGCTAGACAATGTGTCTTATTAGCAAACTTTGCAATGATTTCCATTCATTACAAGTTCGGCCGCACATTTTCAACTAATCACGTTGCCGATGAATGGAACTGCAACTTTATCAACAGTTGTCCGCCATAATTGTGTTACCTGCTGGAAAACTCATTCAGATTACGCGTCCTTCCTCAAATATTACGAACTGACGGATTATATGGCAGCTCGTGGAGAAAGTAAATGATGAATAAAAGCCCCAGGCAGAGGAAAACTAATTAAATTGCTCAATAAACGTAAGAAACAATGCTATATTTTCCACCTGAAAGAAAAGCGATGTCAATGTCACTCTGAAAGAGCTCCCGTTGTGCTGAATATATGTAATCCAACCACGACAATGGCAACAATGGCCAGCCAAATGCCCTCCTATAAATATATTTTAATAATTTTATCATTTATTTAATAAATTTAAACTTTTATTTACCATTTCAGACATTATTTTCAATGCCACTTCAAATGATATAACCAAAACCACAGGTGTAAGTAGAAGGATATCAAGCGCGCCAACCTCAAAAACTAAAGAAAGATTATTTTTACGTCGAATTAATTTGGAGTTTCTTTATTCACCATATCGGAGAAGTCCTACTGAGACGAAGATTACAAAAAGTCCTGCCAGGAGACACGTAATAGCAGCTTCACATTTCCAGCACATTTTGCTTTAATTTTAAAATCCTTTATTGACATTTAATTCCCAGATTTTTCAGCTCTTGAATATATACAAATGAAGACTATCCATATTCCGACAGCGAATTTTAGTTTTCCGGCACTTAACACCAACTCACGACTTGTCCATTCGGGCTAATGGGCAGTTATAAAGCTGAATTCGACTAACATGCTGCTCCCTTCGAGCATTTTATGGGATTACTCAATCAAACATGTGCTGGGGGAGATCAGGTAACGAGATAGGTAAATCAGACGAGAAGTTGGCCAATTGGAATAACCTTGCAGGAAATAAATCTTAATTAAAATAAGGAAGTGTTGCAAATTAAAACACTTCTAGGATCTCGGGTAAACTAGGTATGTTTAAAAATCTATAAAAATATATTTATGTATCTATATTTATATATATACTCTCTTTTTTTAGCTCCAATATCCCAACATTCCACTGACGCAATGCTAATTCGAATGCAGACCCTCGAACATCCTTGAGAGTTATGCAAAGCAGAAGCCGCCGACTGCGAAATGTGTTTTCACTTTTGTTCGTTTATCAAACGGGTGTCGGGGTGACTGGTTTGCTGGGTTGTTGGCAAGGCGCCATGGTCCAACTGCAATATGACCAACGGCAACAAATAGCTGACAGTAACAGCCACGGATACAGCTGAAACCTGAAAAGGACCCGGAGCAAATTCACGACTCGCATATTGAAAACAAAAACTGCAGTCTGAGCCACACGTGATGGGGGACTTTGTGATTGTGTTTATGGTGTGGTGGCTACATGGTTGTGTGCACTCAAAGAAATGTTGAAGACATTTCTGAATTACTTTTTCCTGCAAGAAACAGAGATTATAATTTTTAACACTTTTCTACAGAGTGCAAGGGTGAGCAGAGTTTAAATTTCCCCACACAACACACCTTCTTAATAATATCTTGACATTATTATTAACTTTTAAATGGTTGTATCTTTTCTAAAATCCAATTTCCAGAGTGTGGCAATGCAGCTGCCCAACTGCCGCATCCCGCGCTCCTCCCAGCAGATCCCTTGATGTGAAGCGAAGTGAAAATGAAAACAAAGTTTAACAAACCGTGGCTAACGAGCTACATTATTAAAACTTCAAAAATGCATAAATTTGCCAGAGACGAGCGGTGCGGACTGTGGCATTATAATAATATAATGCATATCCTGGCCAGGCATTTGAAAGTTATTGACACCTTCTCCTCTCTCTCTCCAGTCGTGACGCGATCAAGACCCACTACTCCGGCTCGAGGTGTTGCCAAACTCCGATTCCCCCCGCCACCTGCACGATCTGTCTCCACTCCCACTCTCAGACTCAGACTCAGACCCAGACCCCGTCCAGGTCCAGTCCCAGGCAAAAGCCAACTGGAACTCGAGTTCGCGACTCGGCTGCCAAGTGATTCTGCGCATATTAGTTGGCCATTAGGCGCACACCATTGTCAGCCGAATCGCATTAAAATGCAGGCAGTGTTAAATATTACAAGCGCCCCTCGCAGAAAGGCGAAAAGGTTTCGCGCTGATTTGCAGCTGCCACTCGAGATGTGGCCGGGGGTGGGCTGGGGTCTCGCGGGGATCATCGGATCGCGGATGGCGGGCCGTGGAGCAGCTTGTGAAATGTTGTGGCTACGTGATATGTTAATCCCGGCGCTCTAGCCAAGTCGTGGAGTGCCTCGGATGCGGATGTTGTGGCAGGCAGAGAAACACATGTTGGATGGAAAATTAAATGAAGAAATTCCTTTAAAAAAATGGTAATTTTCTAGGAATTTTTAAAAGTTAAATTCAATTTCTAGCTAGCCATAAGAAAGAGAAAGATAAGCTTATCGATATCAATTTGTTGCAATGAAATTTGCATAATAAAAAGATAGAAATGCACTTAAGTAACTTATAGAAATTATTAAGATTATTTTATGTTTACCTTTAGACAAAAATAAACCAAGCTAGTGGCTAATGCTCAATTTAAAACTTTATTTACCACTCCCACGTGTTTAGTTAATAAGTGTTGCTATTTCATTATATTAATATAAGTATCTTTTGGATTTTGCACCACCAGAACTGTGATCTTGGTATCCGGGGTGATGAGAACCTCGTGGTATTTGGTGCGCACTCGCAGGAAAGTCAGGTGTGTCGGTGGGTCCATTTTGGCCAGAAAGGCCTGACACTTCTCTCGCAAATTGTCGTACAGACAGGCGTATTGCAGCGCCTCCTGGCGCTCCATGGAGGTCTTGACCGGCACCCCAGAATGGTTCAATATGAGAATGTCCTCCACGCCGGGCTTGGCCTGAACCTGGCGGAACACCTCCTCCACGTATGACTTGGTGCGCTTTTCCTGTGGATTTTTTAAGAGAAATATTTCACTGAATCCTTTTATATTTTTCAGACTCACCTCTATCTCAGGCGCCTGCATTTTTCTAAAAGTTTTTATTTGAGACCTTTACAGAAACTCAATAGTGTTAGGCTGCTTTTTAAGCCAGAAAGGTCTTGGCCTGCTAAGTCTTTCTGTTAGCTTAAAACTCCTGACAACATTTGAGATTTTTACGAGACATTAAGTTGTAATAATGGGCCTGCAGTTAAGTATCTATGAAAACGAAGCAAAAGGATAATAAATTCCCTCCGAGGAAGCGTATTCCCTGTGACGTCATAATCATGGACATTAGATGATTTAGCCGCTATGCCAAGCAGGGCCGAATTAGCCGGGAATTATTTGCTAGAGCTCAGCCTTAAATCGGCGACGAACTACGATCGGCTGCTAACTCAAGCGGCCGAGACGGCCCACTTTCGGAGGAGCTCGCTCCCAGAGCATAAAGTGCAATTATAGCGGTGCAGCGGCGAACAGGGCCATGAAATACCAACACCCGACAGCTGTAAACAACAATTTTCCGCATCGCATCGCGAACCCCAAATGCCAATAACTCGCCGGGGAAGAGTGCTTATAAAAAAGTTATTTAAAAGCACGGGCAACCACTCCGCTGGAGTCCCAGCCAATCCAATCCAATCCCATCCAACAATGGCAAATGATGATGAGACGTCCGCGGCCACGTCCACGTTCACGTCCACTTCCACGGCCGAGACCAAGTCGTTTCAAGTTAAACGCTGAGCGTTTTGGCAGACGCGCAAAAACTAGAGGCAGGGAGACTTGAATGAAAATACCCCAACGGGAGAGCCAAACGTAATGAGCGAATTTATGGTCAATTGATAATTTAGTAGCACTCGGTATCATCAATTATGGACCGTCCCGATCCGACTTCGACTGTGGCTCCAACTCCGAAGATGAGGCATTGTTATGGCCACCGATGTGGCGCAAATTGTGCTAAATGCCTCGGCCAGCCCTACGCAATGCCCGGCCGAAAAGCACACGCAGATAAAATATATATTTATGTGGGCATCATCGGGAGCCTGGCCATATTTTATATAATTCGACTGTCAACCAATGGCCAAAACATAAGGCTCAACAACTGGGTCAAAAGGTTTTGCCTCGAAATCTCGCCGTGCCTCCGTTTAGGGACAAAGCATACACAGAACGAAATTGTGATTTCAGAATTGATTCTCTGGAACATCAAAAACATTATTTTCCCTCAAATCTTTCAGAAATTAATTGAGATTTAAGTAAATTGGTATTTATAATCCTTGATCATAATTTATTTATTATTTTTATTAATATTTCTTGCTCATCCTAATAACTGTTATATTTTTTTTAGGTGCTCGTTCGCTGCCTAGGCTTTGTTGCCTCGCAATTCAAGTCGCTAATTGAACGCTTTGTCTGACACATCAAATAAATCACACAAGTTCCAGCTTGCACCTTGCAGGCCCGTCGGAACCGCGGCCCGGACCAACTCCACGTCGCCATGTTTATGCCAATAATATGCCATAAAGTATAGAAAGGAGCCGGCACAATGGAGCGGAGTGCACATGGGTCCAAAAATGGCTGGCTCTGGCGAGGAGCCGAGGAGCGGCTTCCTCTGATAAACTTTATGACATCGGAGGGAAGTGGCAGTCCAGCCACTTTGTCAGCGGCCATGGCCATCCCGGTCCCCGGTATCCCCACTCCTTTCTCTGGTCCTTGAGCACGGCGCTAAAGTTTAAGCATTGCCCCAAACTTTACGCACAAGTTGCACACATAATTCACGTCACAGCCCGCTCCTCTTGGCGTAATTATTGGCCAGGAGCCGGAGTCTCGCTGGGCATGGGTTGTGTGTTGTATGTGAGTGCATTAGAGGCGACCACAAATTGTTTGGTTTGGTTTGGTTTAGCGCAAATTGTAGTCGTAACTTCTTCGCGGCTGCCGTCAGCCGGACGAGCCGGCTTATGATGGCCCGAGTGCACCTCGTTTGGCAGCCGGAATTCGGTAAAGGTTAACTCGACCGCTGAACCGCCATCTCTATTACGGCGTCATTCGATCGGGCTCGTGTAATGATAGCCTATTAACCAGATTCTAGGGACTTTAAGGCATTTTAAGCGATGGAGAAACATTGGTGCCTAAAGTCAGACAGCCATCATAAGTAGGTTTCCCAAAACTTTAAAAACTATACAATAAGTACTTTGTCTTTGTATGATTTATATTATAAATACTTCAGTAAAGTAAGAAAATAATGAGTGGGTTTAAAAAAATATTTACTTATCGAAGCTTAAGTATTACTTTAACTGCTTGTGATGAAGCCTTGGCCCTTAAGGGCGGCTGCGGCCATCGTTTGCGGCAGCAACTGCCGCAAATCCCACATCAATCAAGGTGTCCGTTGCCCCCAAAGCAACTGCTATTACTATTACGTAATACATACTTACCAACGACTAATATATCAACAATGGCCAACCTGCAGCTCTGCATAGAGAAATTAAAGCTGGCTTAAGCACAGCTGCCCGGGCCCACATGCAAATTATATCGCCCATTAATCGGACAAGTCAATCGCATTAGGACAATGGCTACGAAAATCCTTTTAGATAGTGTAGGTTAAAGTTTTTGAATTAAAAATAATTCAATTTTAAAGTAGTTATTCCTTACAGTTTTCATTTTAAAAATAAAACGTTGAGCCTGCTTTTGAATTAAGTACCTTATCCCCAATGAACTCCCCAAAAAAGCTAACGAAAATTATTATTTAATAGTAAAATCTATATAAATATATTTTCTACAGAAATCTCAAATATATATAAAGTATTCCTGAACAAACCCTTACATTTTCTGATCTTAATATTTACAGAAATACTCATAAATATCCATCGCAAGTGATCGTTACCTCTTCGAATCTCGTTTAAATTCTTGAGGTGAGTAATAAAAAAATTATAATAAAATTATTGACTTTGCCAACTATGTTTTCAGCTTGCCTAGCGTTGCATGCCATATAATATCCTGCCACGCCCACCTACCGGCACTCACACATGCCCCGCCAGGACACCTGAACGTCCAGCTGGTCCTGAGCCAGGGAAACGGTGACGACGAGGGCCTGTACAAACTTCCGAGGCAGCAGGATGTGTCCCTCGTTCTCTGCATTGATTTCGAATTTCCTAGGAAGTAGCGCGGAAACTTGTTAGCCCTCTGCCGCCCCGCTTAACCCCTTGGCGCCCGCCCATAATTCGCTTTGCATGCAGTTTGCGAAGCCCGGCCTGGCCCTGCCCGGACTATTACGCTGGCAAATTGCAATGTAATTAGTTTTTACATTTCTATATAGTCGGGGAACGTATAATTGTGGAAAATGGCATTTCTAGTTAATTAATGGCCTGCGCCCAGCCTTCGGCTGCCACCCACTGTGTGGAAAAGTTTCTGCACATTTGTTGCCGCTTTAACAAAACAAAAAGAAAAAAGGGAAAAGTGTTACGGCCACGCCCCCCAGTTCGCCCACTGTCAACCTTCGGCAAGTTGGTTTCAATTGCTTGAAAATTTAATTAAAATTCTGGCATTTTTGTGTATGCAAAAATATCATTTCACTGGGACTGGCAGGATATCCTGTCCTTCGAATCGCAGTTCCAGCCACAAGCTGTTGATTCAATTATAAAAATATATGAGATTAAATCTTTATTTTCAATATGCACATTTGTATGGGACGGATAAATGGACAACGAAGAAATAGAACTATGAATTAATTGCTTAGGAAATACCCAACACTTAAAGTCTAGATATTAATTTATACAATTTTTATTCATCATATTCACATTACTTTCTCTGTCATTTTTAGTTTTGTGTAAAAAATACAAGCGAAAATTATAAAAATGAACCGCAAGGGCTATTGTTATATAATCGCAATCTTTGCCTACGCCGTTGGAGTGATCGAAATTATCTACGCAATTATTATGCTGAGTAATCCTTGTTTGATAGCTGTCCTTTCACCTCATGTCGCTGACCTTGCACTCCTATAGTCCATTACGAAGAACACTACATATGGCTGTGGGCCTTGGCTGTTGCTTGGATCCCGATACTGATTGCCGGCATATTCCTAATTATAGGCACATATTTGTCAAATTCTTACATGAGATGTAAACGCACCCTATTAAAAACCTGGATAGCCGTGGCTCTGGGCTTTAGTCTCGCCATCATAATCATTAAAATATGGTTAATCGTAAGCCCACATGAAATCGTTGGAATATGGAGAAACATTGTGCGAATCTGTGTGTTTTGTTGTTTCCTACGTAAGTAAAATATTCTCATATGTTTCACTCTTTGTAATGCTAAGCCAACTCCTCCTTTGTTCCAGTATTGGCATATTCCTTCATTTACTTCCCTTGTCTATATGTGCATGAACTGGAAGAACAAATGGATTTCTAATACATTTTCAGTGTTATCATCTTAATTCATAAATACACTTTTCTAAATTTACATGGACGTAAATATGTGATTTAAATGAACACATTTAGAATAAAAGATTTAAAGATGGCCTGAAATCTAGTTAACACAGAGATAAGTAATATTAATTTTGAAGTGAACTCTAGACATAAATTGTTCAGTATTAATTATACAATTATAATTACAATAAGGGTATGAGAGATCCTAGGAAAAATCGTATATTATTTTTATTTTTTGTTCAGCGGATGGCAGGCATTGACTGGGAAACAAAAATTTGCATAAAAATAACAGAGGCAATAACAATGGGGACAAAACAAATCAAATCCCAACCGCAAATAGAAAGTGAAAATCAAACGAGAAACGCTACCGTTTATTTTTGCGCTTTGTGTTTATTTAGTCGGGCGCCTAATTTAAATAAACATTTATTTGTACAAAGGCTGTACTGCGCCTGGCAAATGACTTCCTGAATTGGGCCCAACTGTTGGCCAAGTTGCATAATCGGCGGGACGGCGGGTTATGAAATCCTTCGCTCACAGCCGCCACAAATGCAGCAGAAAACACGAGCGCGGAGACGCCA
Source organism: Drosophila anomelani (assembly GCA_035045905.1). Lineage (NCBI taxonomy): Eukaryota > Metazoa > Arthropoda > Insecta > Diptera > Drosophilidae > Drosophila > Drosophila anomelani. Next base: position 13,796,902 of record JAWNOO010000032.1, read on the forward strand.
CCAAGCTGGCAGCAACCTGTCGCATATTTAAAGCGATTAACGGCACGATTTCGGGTTGCTGCAGCAGCAACTGCAACAGCAACACGGTGGCAAGGCCTCAGCGGAGAAATTGAAATTGAAATGCTTTTGGCAGTGCCAACACTATTTGGCCTGGTGCTAAGCCACCGCCAGTCAGCGAGATCGGAGTATTTTCGACTAGTTTCGGCTCTGCTTACATCGGTTAGAGGGTCTTTAACAATTCTTCGATTATTTGATATCTTATATAAAAATATATTTATTTATTTTGATCCACTTACTTATTTATTTGAAGGTTTAATCGGACAGTCCTTCTGCAGATCCCTATTGAAAGATCTGTTAACATCTTTAAAGAATTGATAGCTCTAAGCAGAATTGGAGTTTTATGAATTAAATCTGTGAAATTCATTTATATATAAATTCATGGATTAATAATTATAATTTATTTGTCATAAAACCTTTTTTTTCGTAGAAGAACCTAGTTTAGTAAAAAAGATGTTATATCAAGATCAAAATAATCATCTTAATTTATTCCTGTTCAATACTATTTGACCAATAAAATGTAAATTTCAAATTATATTCTCTGAACATTATAGGCAAATTACATTTATCTTAAAATGTTTTAAAATAAATTATAAGTTAAAAAGAAAGAGTGTACACCGAATTTAATAATTCAGTTTTCTTTTGCAGCTGTGCATTTCCCGCACTCTTTTTATTTGTAGGGAAAACTCGTGTCTGTAGTGCCACGAATAATAAAAAAAAGGGGGAAAAACTTGGAAAACGTTTGTAAATACTTTCAAAGCATTTCCAGCGATGGAACAAATACAAAATGGCCAGCGCAGCGGCTGCAATTGGAAATTGTGAAAAATACAAAAATAAAATAATATATTGGGCGCAATCCTCGACTTGCATACTTGGCATAAGCCATTGTTGTTGCTGCTGCGGTGCCGCCGGTTTCCTGAATCATGAATGACCTATAAATAAAGTTGGCAGCCAAACAACTGGGCCCAGAAATGGCAAACAGCGTGAATTGTGCAATAAAAAAGCATAATGTGAGTATAACAACCGCAATAGCCAGATTTTCAATTGGGTTTCCCTCCCTTTCGATCCCATTTCCCGTTTTTCAGCTAACCCTTGACCTTACTAGTTTTCCAGGCTGTTTCAGCTTGTTAGTTTCTCTTAATTGTTGTTTAGTTTGAGCTTTTATGGGGGTAACTTCCGAAGAAACGAAGCCCCTTGCCTTTAATATTATTTTAAAACACTTAAGTAACAATTATCTTGTTTATTAATTTACTATTTATTTTCCAATTCCTTTTAAACTGTTTCTGTATTTTTTTAGAAACTAGCAGATAGTTGAGAAGCCTCTATATTATACCATATCCGTTCCCATTTCCGTTTCCGCCACCCGACTGGCAGTGGCCCTGTTTCCGAGTGGCTGAGAAGCTTTTATCAGCTCCTATTACACACTTTAAGGCAGCTAAATTGTCACTTTAAAGCAGCGGAGTCAAGTGGATGGACACCTGAGAGCGGAGTGTGGCGAGTGCCAAGCGGGCTGGATGCTGTGGCTGCCACACCGCAACATTGTTGCAAGAAACCACCGAAACCCATGGCGGGCAGGAGGACAGGAGGCCAACGGGCGGGCGGGCGTATGGTTCTAACATCCACTCCCGAGTGCCACGAGCGTAAGCTAACTCAACTTAAATAAATTTAATTTAATTACCAGTAAAAACCGCATGAGTAACTTCAGCCCGAGATGAGAGAGCGGAGCAGACTGTCGTTATCCAGCTAGCGGAGACGAGCTGCTGTTGCTGCTGTTGCTGCTGCTGCTGCTCGTGGATGTGGAGCACCACCGGGCGGATGGATACCTGAGCTCACCCACTCGGTGTTTATTCAGGAAATAACATTTTTGTGGCAACACATTTTTGGATTTTATTACAGAGTCCTCTCACTCACTCACTAACTCGCCTCTGCCACTCTTGAGTGCTGTTCTCCGTTGAGGTCAACATGCATTTTATCATTTTAAATAGCAAAATAGCAAAATGGGAAACCGTAGAGTGGGTCGAGGGTAAGGGGTAGGGTAAGGGGAACCGGGGCACACTCGACACTCGACGATAAATAACCTTAATGTAGTGCCAGCAGCGGCAGCACTTTGCCTTGGCTACATGTTTAATTACGAGCAGCGCGATCTCAAAGCATACTTCTAGGCGGCGCTGAAAAAAGTGCTTGAGAAAGCGTAGTAGAAAAACGGGCTGCCAGGCTGCTATGAGTATCTGTGTGCCACCGAGTTGCAGTGTGTCAAAGTGTGTGTGTGCGGCAAGGTCAAGACGGCGATTATAATGCAAATTGGCCTCGCTGTGTTTGCACATGTCGGCAAATACTTGAGCGACAGCTCAGCGACTCTTGAGACGGCGAACTAACCTGCACAGGGCATACATTTGGCAGGACTCTTGCGGTTATTTTACAGGTTGAACTAAGTCAGCCAAAGGATAAAATGTAAGCGTTAATAATGAGGATTCTTTTCTAAGCAAAGTTAAATCAAAGTTTTATTTTGTTTATAATTACCCGTAGCTTATAAATATTTGCCTGGAATATTTAAATTACAATTAAAGTTATATTGCTAAATAGTTATTATATATTCCCCTTTAAGTTCGCTTTGATTGCATTCTACCAGCTCTTTAATTTTATATCAACTTTAAGGCACCAACAAAAGCTGAAGCTGAATAATGGATGAACATAAATTCAATGGGAGAGACCACATTAAACCGACCAAAGTGTGTGCGAGAGTGTGTGTGTGTTGCCATGCACATCTTAGAGTTGCAGATCCTTTTGTGTAATCTGGCTTAAGCGCTGCTTAAATGCATTTCGGAAATCGTTCGCCCGCCCAGCCTTGGGAAAACCCATTCCGTTCCATACACACACACACCCCGCCGCCGCCGCCGTTGTCCCGTTGCCTGGTAACCTAGTTTAATAAATAAATCGCAGTTTTTTCGTGCTTTAGCCTCCGTTGCCGTCACCATCACCGTCCCTCCCCCAGGACTCCTGTGTCTTTTTGTCTTCGGCAAGTCATTCATGTGTGCAATCTGTGGGTGTGACTAATTCAATTACAACGCCCAATTGTGCATGCCTGGGCGACCCGCTCGCCTGCCCCGTGCTCCCGATCCACCCCCTTTTTTGGCCTTCTCCCTAGCCAACCCCCGCCCCCATCCCAGCCGCCGCTGTCCCGTGATTTTTCATTTCATTTTCACGCTTTCACCGTGCATGTAAAGGTAGTAAATGGTAGTACAGTGAATACAAATGATATGAACAATTTTTATAAAAGGAAATTTAAGTCTCTTAATAGATGCAACATATTTATTCTCAGATAAAATATCTAGCTCAATGTTATATCATGTTTTAAATTATTTATCAATATTTTGGAATACTAGAAAGGAATTTTATACTTGGAAAATAATTCGAAACACACTTAAATACTGCCAAAAATTATAGGAACATTTTTAACAACTACAGAGGCTTCTGGAAACTCTATTCACTATATCAAAAGATCGCTGTATTCGGTGGCATTCGCTAATATGGAAACTGTGGGCGAGCATTACTTGGGTTCTTGGGATATTCGCTTGGCTTTCGACTCGGTCCCGCTCGGAGCCCGTTTTCTATGCAACGGGACATTCACGTTTCGTGTCACCCCGGGACTTAATTGTTTTTTGTCACACGAGTTATCCTTTTTGGGGCGTATCATGTTCGAAATTGAAATTAACTGACAGAGCCACGGTGCCCGGAGTAATGAACATGATTTGTGCAGTGCGAAATGTTCTGTGGGAGGAGTTATGCCATTGCGAAGGTCTGGGAACCTAAGTAAACAAAAGTGGTTGGGCCTTTGACAGTCACGAAATGGGATTTGTTACCCAAACATTGTCAAAAAAAAAACAAGAGAGGCGAAACAAGAAAAACACAGGAGAAGGAACCGAAAGAAAACCCACATGACAGAAGGAATATTGGCTACGTCAATCAAATGGAAAGCCATTAACTAATAGTGCGGCGCGGACTGTACCGCAAAAGGGAAATGCCCCGCAATGCCCGGTGGCAACACCTTCGAAAAACCATTTCCCTGGGAGCCATCGCCACCGGCACTTCCCCATCATCATCGTCATTACAGGAATGCCTCCTGGTGGGACGACGGGCCTATCGGCGGCCAGCATCTTGATGATCGGAGCAGGAACCAGAGCCATTGCGAAACGTGATTTGTAGGGTCATCATTCAAAAGGCATCGACTGAAGGAGTCTCGGTCCCAGCCCAAGTCCCAGTCCCAGTCCAAGTCCAGGCCAGATCCCAGATCCAAGACGATGCCGAGCAGCAGCCGAAAAGAAAATTAAAATGGTTATACATTCATGTAATTTAACGAAATTCAATTGAATGCCAAGTCACAACAACTGCCCGACCAGGGGCCAAACTAAACTAAAGCGAACTAAGCCCAACTCCCAGCACAGGTCGGAGCTGCAGGCACTTGGAAAAAGTGGAGATATTTCAGCAGCATTTAAAACTATTTCCTGGCAATTTTTAGTTCAATATCTCTTTAATTATCCTTTTATTTATTTCTATTATTGAATTTCTGTTTAACTTGTTAACTTTAAATTAGTTGAAATATATACTAGCTTCAATAAGACACATATTCCATCCTTTTTTCAGCCCACATTTTCTCTCTGTGCGGATGCGCTCGCTGTCTGCACCGATATTGCCGATGCCAAGCGTGAGATTATCGGCGATTGTATGCAGCGATGATGATGCTGATGAGGATGAGACTGCGGCTGGCAGTACAGCTTGGCCTGGGCCTTGGCTAAGACCAAGACTGAGACTGAAACCGAGGCTGTGGCTGAGGCTGTGGCTCCCGTAAGTTGGCAGTGCACTCGACTGCAGTCAAGTTCACTTTTCATGCCGGATAAGGCGGCAGGAGTGGAGAGGAGGAGAGGGTCGACTTCGGCACCGCAGTGGCAGTCATTGACTTGGGTTATCGCACGCCAAAAACGACAAAACAGTTGCATGCCCAAACCCAGAGCCCAGAGCTCGGGAGGGCCCCCACCAGCCCAGAACCCGAGCGGGTTCGAGCGTCCCATGAACCGCGCTATCTGCATGCGATCAGATTTCCTGGGCTTCTGTTGCGGAGAGGAGGGAGAAGACGGCGGCGGCGGTGATCATATTGAGCCCGCTTTTGACATTTTGGACACAATTTGAACCTTTTACTTTTCGGTGCCAGTGTGCGAGCACACGATTTGCGGCAGCCTCCGCGATTTCCAGGAATCGCGAGCTCCGTCGCTCCTCCATCGCCCATCCGCTGCTCCTTGGCGGCTGTTCTGCATTCGCCCTGACATTGATTGAGAAATTGATTTGAAAATCGTTTTTGCCGCGCTGATTCGGGATCCGATTCCGATTCCGATGCCGATTCCAAGTCGGATTCGAGTCAAAAGACTCACTGATTCGCATCTCTGGCAGGCGCTTCGCTGACTGATCCATTCGGGCAAGTGGCCGTGAGTGCCCTTCAACTCGGCCAGGTTTTCGACATTTAACAGTTTTGATTTAAAAACTTTTCAGCTTAATTGAAAGCCCCGCGAAATGAATGCATATCGGTCTGCGTATTTTTCAAGTAAGTGGCCTTTTGAGGAGTGTATTGACCTGCCACTAGAATTTAAATGCAACGTTGTTTGGTATTAAATAAAGAAGACACGAAAATAATTGGAAAGAACTTTTACATAAAGTATTGAAAAATGATTAAGGAAGAGATAATTGTCCGAAATTGAAGTTAAATAAAGATCTATCAATATTTGTAAGAGTTAATGCATATTTTATTATTATTTAAAGAGTTCTTTGGGCATTTCTTAGAGAAAACAATTTATCTCACATTGAAATAGACTTAGTTTTATTTTTAAAAGCCCATTATTTTAAGAAGTATTTATTTTCTTTTCTGTGTTTCTGAACTTGCTCCAAATGTACCAATTAAATCATAGTTTTTCCACACTAAAACGCATTCCCACAATCCTCTAAAATAATGGAAAAATGCTCTAAGCTGAGAATGCTTAACAGGGCGCGGCACATAACTCAAACTATCAACGAGTATGATGAAAAGAGCTCAGATACATATCAAATGGAATATTTTGTTATGCTCATTAAGAACGAAAATGCGGCAGACAACGGCGGACAATCAACACCCCCCAGACCCAAATAATTTATAATGTCTTAATTATTTCTTTAGTCTTAGGCCTTAAGTTTATGAAGTCGGCGAGCTAACATGGCAACACTTCCTCTTTGTTACTTTTTGTTGTGTTCTTGAGTCCAACTACGCCTCCGAAAATTATATGCAGCAGATTAGTGGACGTGATAATTTGTTCGACGCGCTGCTCCCCTGGAAACTCCACTGCCCCGTTGCGCTCGAGTGCCCCTAATAAGGCCCAGACCAGGCCCGAAAATAAACGAAAAATTACAGCCCGAAGGGGAAGGGGGGTTGGCTACAAATAAAAACACAATTTTTCCAGGGCGTCCAACTACTAAATTGAAAATTAACATATTTCGGCAGTAGATGCTATCGCAGCCCGGACTCCGGACTTGCATTTGTTTTGGCCAGAAGACAAAACTCTGGAAGCCCAGACAGGCGGCAGGAAAGACAACAGAAGCAGAGGCAGCAGCAGCAGCAGCAAAGGCAGCTACCAAAGGTTAATTTAATTTTCCATTTTCCGGCAGAAGGAAATTTTTCATTTTTTAAATTGATGACCGACCGGAGTCGTTGGCTTCCTGTCTTGGCAATTGTCTTGGCACAAATCTCAAGCCCACCGCAAATTGAAACTACAACAAGCCATTGTCCTTAGCGATTGAATAAGAATTATGCCAAGGATACCACACACAGATACACACATATACCTACACACCCAGTAGGGGACCAGGGACAATTCCACGTAGATGCCTGTCAAGCCGTTTTGGAGCATTGTGATTAATGTGCTGCTGCTGTTGCTGCTGCTGCTTCTGCTTCCTTTGTTGGCCGTCCTGCTGCTCCTTTGCTCCTGCCTCTCCGACTCCTGGGCCTCCCGCTCCTCGGTGTCTATTGTCTGGCGTCCGGAGGAGCTGTAGCCGTTTTGGCATGTTTGTCATTTGGGAAATTGTGCGGTGGCTCTAATGGCAAAGACAAACAGGCGACGGCAGCAGGTAGCCAGAGGGAGTCGGCCACAATGGACCCTAAATGGCCGATTCAGATTTAGGTTTAGACTGAGCTGGCTAGCTCTTTCGAACCAAAATGCCAGGCATTTCGGCAAAGGGATAACCCTCTCCCGCTGTGATTATCCTAAAATAACTCAATGATATTAAATGTAATCTGTTTTAGATTTCCAAATGTTGATAATTTAATTAGTTTCCTCAGAAACATATCGCCCCAGGCTTAAGATAGTTGGAAATACTTTATTAAAACAAAACCAAACTCAGGCTTGATGAAAATATTTTGCTGATTGATCAATCTAGTTATCATCATCTCTCAGGCTTCCAACTCCTGCAGCTTTACGCTGGCTATATATACTGGCTTTTGAGTGATTTTCCCCCGATCCAGATTGACTCAGAGCCGCGGAGTCGCGGTTGATGGCCATTTCCAGGGCGATATTCACGGCTCTTGCGCATGCGCGGCCATCGTTCAACGCCGTCATTGTACTCCAGGTTCTAAACATAAAAGAATAAGCTAAAGGGAAAACCAAGTGGATGGCCAAGCGACGCCGTTTTGGTGCAAAATGTCTGCGGCGAAACCTGCAATTACCATCGCCAGCTTTGATAGCTTCTGCCCCGCTGCCCGGCGAGCTAGGTCTTGGGCATTTAGTCTTTGTTTCGACAGCATTTGGTGCCCTAGCCGACAGCGAAACCAGCAGGATGCAGTCAGTCCCGAGCAGGAGCAGGAGCAGCAGCAGGAGTTAGAGCTGGAGACTTGGCTGACTGAGTGGAGATGGCTGCCTGGTAGCTCTCAGTTGATATGCTGTTGAGTACTTTTAATTTGCATGCTGGTAATGGTGTTGCTTCATATTAGGCCACAGCCAGAGTCTGCAATTTCATTGGGTTGGCACAGAAAAAAAATATATAGAATATAAAGGATCCTTTCTTTAACAGGAATATACCTTAGATTAAGAGTTTAAAAGGTTTTTCATGAGGTAACTACTACTTCTCTCAAAGTTTTTAATATTATAAAGTTATCAGCCATTGATGGAAAATATTACCTTGGAAACTGAAGTCTTCCACTTTTCTTTCTCTGCAGTTAAAGTCTTAAGCCCAAGGGGTAATAAGTACTACGAATCCGCAAATGGCATATTAATGGCAGGATTGCAATCAAGCCAAGGCCAGTAAAGGGAATGAAATGCAGTCAGGACTGAGCCAAAGTCCCTTTTTGCTAGGAAGTGCTGCCATAATCCAAGGCAGTACCTGTACCCTCCCTCCTTCGAGTGCCGCTTAAATTGATCGCAATGCGCTTTTCATTTGCCATTAACAGTTAACCCGCCTGGGGGGCATTACTTGGCATCTTGCATTTCTCTCCGAACTACCGAGGCGATCGCCCCTCGCTCTGACAGCCAGATTGCCGCTCTAATGGCCATATCCATGCCCATATGCACATGTCAGTTGGTTGGCCCAAAAAGATGCGGCAATGGATAACCCAGTGGGAATGACACCGGCACCCGATCGGGGCGATCGGAGCGATCGGCGGGCGGAGACAGAACAGAAATTGCAATTGAAGTTAATTTCAACAAATTGCATGCCAAAATGTGTTAAAGGGAAGAAAGTCCCGAGTCGGAAGGGGAGCGCGAAGAAATGGCGATTGCAGCAGCGCTAACTAACTGCAGGAACGGCAACAAGAGCAGCAGAAGCAGCCAAGGCAGCCCAGCCAGTCGATCGGGGCAGAAATTAAATTACAGGCTTAGTCTTTGGCTGGAGAAGTCGGCGAAGTTGGGGAGCTGCAAGCTGCTTCCTTGGAAACACCGGCAGAAATGTTTTTAGAATCTAAGAGTCCACGATGTTGATTGAATAAAATCTTTAAGAGATTTAAAATCCTTTTTTTAACACAATATCTGAGTCTTAAATAAAGCCAAAGCTGTAAACCTGACAGCTCTGACTTGACGAAGCTTATATCCTACATAAAAAGTTCTTCTTTAAAGCATTTGCAGACCTATATAATCGTAGATAAGGTATTAAAATTCTTCAAATAAAAAATAGTTTAAAAAAAAATATTTTTTTCCCAGTGCCTTAGCATGAATGAGTGACCGAACCAACTGACTGACTGCCTGACTGACTAACTGAGTGAGTGAGCGGGCCGGCGAGGTGGTGTGAGTGGATGAGTGACTGGCATGCCCCTGCGGATGGCCATGGACGTGCAACGGACAGGCGGACAGACGGATCTTCGGACCGACAGGGGCATCACTTAAGTATCTGCGCTCGCGGTGCCCAGCAGGCTCCGCCCACCGAGCTGCAGCCGGGGCCGTTGCAGTCCCAACCCGTTCGACCGTTTGGCCGGCGAGGCATCAGGGCGCGAGATTACTCACGCGAACGTAATTTGGCAATTGCTTATTAGCGCTAACGCGCCGCCGCCGCCAACTCTCTGCCGCGATCGGAGGCACAGTGGTACAAGTTACCTGAAGATTCACAAAGTTTCATTCAGATAGTTTTAAAATTGATGGACTAGTTTGCGTAGAAACGGACAGGCGGAAAGACGGACATGGCTAGATTGACTTGGTTTCTGATCAAGAATATATATCATTTATAGGGTCAGAGATGTCTCCTTCATTGCGTTGCAAACTCCTGACTGTAAATATAATACCCTGCAAGGGTATAAAAAACGAAACCCTAAAGGGGTCTCCAGGGATCTGGAATTGCTAAATTGCAGTTCTTCGGACAAAAATCATGATATGGCTCCCTAGGGATTACTCGTGATATTTCTTCAATTTTTCTCGCTGAAAGTAATTACTCAACTGTGAGGAGAATGAGTCTGAAGTTTTCAAGTGCTCAAGGGATCGAGTAATAAGTCATATTTTCTATTTTTGTGTTTAAATAATATTTGATAAGTTGGCCACTTGTGCATTTTCTGTCATGATTTAAATCATATTCTTAAAAAATTATCTTTAGTTTTATTGATTCAGGCACAAGTGTTTATAATGAATTATTCCTTCTGGATTTTAAATATGAGTCTCCAAGGTACTATTATTGTTATGTTGTTTTACCAAGAATATTGTAATAGTTGTGTTTTTTAATGGGATTAAGTTACCTTTAATTGTAAATTGACAAATTTGGGGCTGTAAAGCATTAAAAAAAACATGAAAATTTTATATTTCTCTAAGGCATATTAATGAAAAACAAGAAAGGAAAATAATAATAAATAATAAAATGTAAATTTCAGATGCTGACACTTTCAAAAATCTTGAAAATTTAATTTAAATCTCTAAATAGTAAAGTGTATTACCCTGGTTCATATATATTTAATAAATCCCATAGATTCTTATTATTTCTTTAAGTTCCTTTTCCAATACCTTATAAATCGATTTATGATCGCTATTTTCCCGAGTGCCCCAGTGTGCAATGGCAGCAGCAATCGAACCACTTATATCACCTTCTTGTTAGAACGAGTGGCGGAGTGGCCAGAGCAGCCGGCTGTCGATCCCCGATCCGCGGTTCTTGGCCACGATCGGTGGGCTGTCTTGGAGCCAAGCGGTCGTCAGTGTGCATCTTGCGCAATGCGGATGGCGAACTGCGGATTGCAGCTGAGGACGACGGGATGATGGCCGTGGGCAAAAGATGGCACTGTCCGATGACTGTGAATGTGAAGTGCAATAATTTTCTTTTTTATTATTATTACATTTTTCTTTCTCCGGCACCGCGGGACGGACGGAGTGTTGAAACATTTGCGCGTCATTTGCAGATTCTTTTAATATTATTAAGTTTTGGTGGCTCTCCTGAAAGGAGATTTCTTTCGAGACAGCAATAAAGGATCGCTTAGCTGTTGAAGGCCGCTGGCAGTTGGATAATTCAGATTTTAGAGTGTGGGCAGAGCTTCGGTTTTGTGTTCATTTCAGAGAAGGTTTAACCATTTCAGTTGCGGGCCATTAAGTTTTATATTTTAATGGAGTTTTTAAGCTTTTATTGAATGCCAGAAAGGGATAGCCGCCGAATAGTTTGATAATATATTCGTCTCTTTTTGTAAGAGCTTACCGCATGCTAGGCCTAAACAACCCTAATTTCTAACCTTAGACCCCGCCTCTTCAAATACACAGAAAACAATATGTTATATTTAAATTGATATTTCTGAGGGATACAAGTATATATCACAGCAAAAAGTTTAAAAAAATTACGTTTTCTATTCAGTGTTTGGTTTATTTTTTTAAAACAAATATTTTTTTTTAGATATGTCTATTCAACTTTTGAATATTTTTTCTCTCTGTGAAATGATATTTGTAGCTCGGGGGGCATGGATCCCCCAACCACTGATGTTCCGCCCCTGAAGGCATTATTCCAGAACAACTGCAAATTATCCTAACTGGTCCATTTTGAACTGACAATTAGAGAGACGATGGCGGCCTGCGGTGTAATTCAATCTGCATATGGAACTGCGACACGCTTCCTGGCTAGGGTATTGGTACTGGAATCAAAGACGGGCCTAGACAAAGGCGAACTCGGCCCAGAAATAAGAGTGAAATACCAGAAAAAAAAAAACAGAACAAAAAGCTGGATTCGAGAGAAGGAACCAAAGAAAAGGCCCAAATGGCAGGAAATTTTGTCAAACGAAAATACGGGCGTAGATTTCCATTAAAGCGATTCGGACGGACAATCGACCTTTTGTCTTTTGTAATTTTATGCGACAATTTTTTTTGTCGTTCGCTCGGAGGAGGTAAATTAGAATACGGAGGAGGGGCGGGCCTACGACAAAAGCATTTGGGGAATGCAGGGAAAAAGTATTGAATAACATTTTGATATGCTTAGAATTCCCTGTGCGAATGGATGTGCCAAATGTCAACGGCAGCTGCCTCGACTCCACGCCGAAAACGAAAACGAAAATTCCCCAAGAATCAGGAATGAAAAGAAAGGCAAATTAAATGGAAAAGGCGGCAAGGAGCGACGCTCAAGTGCAATTGAATGGAAATGAGAGCCACGCCTCCGTGGAAAATAATAAAAATGAGGGCCCAGCCAACTCGAACCGCTGACCACGCAAAACACATTAAAATTCAAATGCTTTGATATACCAATTAATTTTTTATTCTCCTTACTTTTGTTGGGAACCAACTTGAGAAACTTCTCCGGGAGTTTGGAGTTTGGAGCTGGGAGCTAGGAGCTGGCTCGCCTCAATTAAATGCAACGAGACGCGATAACAAGATTATCCGCCGCAGACATCTTGAGACAATATCTATAAGCCATAAAAAGCCAGGACAGCACCACTACAGCATTCCTTGGCCAACGTAACCGCAGTCCCTGCTTCTCCCCCCTGCTCCTCCATCCAAATTGGCGTTTTGGCAATGAAACGCAAATGCTGCCTCGCCGGCAAACTTGTCCTCGTCGTCGTCGTTCTTTGGGACGTCTTGTCATTGATTTGAATTTGAATTTGAATTTCATGCGCACGCAGGAGAGGCGACAGCGACTGTCCTGGCCAGCCCACAGCCGCCTTATTTGTCAGGCCCAGACGCAGACCATGTTGCCTGTTGCCAATCCGCGGAGATCGCTTTTGACTGCTACAGTTTTGGCAAGTTCCCGGGCCCATTTCCTTGGCGTCTGAAAAGGCCGCAGGATGGGATTTGCATGCAAGGAATGACAACGTGTAAGGGTCATGACTCAGCGGCATTGGTTTTTATTTTTCAGAAAAAGATTTCTCCAGGACACTGGCTCAGCCAGCGAATAAAGAATAAATATGACCAAGCTATTATATTGATAAAGCTCTGGCTTTTGAATCAGTTGAAATCCCATCGCATTGCTACCCAAGTATATTTAACCAACCACAAATTTAGGCATTATGCTTGCCTCCAAATCGGATTAGTGCCCCGACAAGTGTCATGTGCAATTGTCTCCCTGTCTGGCTGACCTTATCGCGGACTTCCTGCGACTCGATCCGCTGCGGCACTCTTCAGAGCCTCGGAGAATGCTGAGGCAACCAAAGAAACCCTCTGTTCGCGCGGTGCTAACAACCTAAGCCAATCCCAGGCTTGCCGAAAAAAAAAATACAACAAATATAAAACGAAATAAAAAACCCGACAGACAACCGCGAAAACTAGTTTTCCGCGACTTGCCCAACTCGAGAGCTGCCAGACACGGCTCCTCCTGCGATCCCGGCTCCTCTGGGCGCATCAAGTGCTCGCCGGGGCTTGTTAAAGTTCATTTTCGATGCAACGAGCTGCAATAATGCATAATTGTGCTCATTAGTCTTTTTGGGGCCAACGATCGTGTATGAATTTAAATTTTAGCGCGGCCAGCGGAGCTGACAAGCCCGAATGCAGAATGCTGAATGCCGAATGCCAGGCCAGGCAAGAGTCAGTTGAGCGGGCCCTAAATAAATACAATTGGACAGCAATGGTCTGGACGGGATCGGTTGAAATGAGCCAAGCTAAGCTGGAGTGCAGTGCAGTAAAAGAAAATCTATACACTTATTATGAGTATTAATTTTAGATGAATAAATATACTAAAAAGATAAAATTTTAATCTGTAGATATTTATAAATAATTCTTAACTGCAAATAGTGTAAGTTAAGCCTCAATAATGGAAATTAAATATAATTAAAACTCTTGACAGTTTCTTGTGACAGTTTCCTCATATCAAACTGATTAAATCCAAAGTTCTTATACTTTTTGAAGTCATATGCAAGCAAGAAAATATATCTTTCATGGAGATCATCCTTTGCCTAATCTATGATTAATTAAAATAGTTATTTCCTGTTAATCCCAGACAAATTTGTTTAGGTGTAATCCCAACTGCTGAACGCGTCGTCGGCGCGAACTTGAAACATTTGCGCGCAGGATTTACGCGTCCAGTTAAATTTACGACTGCGCACCTTTGCATGAAATTGACGTGGCATTTTATTTGGCCCGCTCCAGTCCGGCTCAGCTCAGGTCCCTTTGGCTGAGGTCAAGCCGAACGTGGGCTGCGACGAGTGTGTATATGTGTGTGGGTAATATCAGCGGAATACAAGGCTTGTTAAGTGATTAATCAGCGCCAGATATAATTTGTGTCTGCGTTAATTTTTTCCTGCGAATAAAGCCCGCTTGTCGGATGTCTGCGGCTCAAGGAGGAGTCTCGTGTAAATTAGGACGTAGCCACCAACCAGTTGGTTCTGGGGATAAAAAGGCTTCGGCTGGTAGAAAGGCAAGAGGACGTGTGAAATTACCGACGGAATTATGCCCGCAGTTTGGCAACTTCTCAGGCAGCGGCGGGCCTGAGAGGCACTGAGGTGCGTTGAGTTATGTAAGCAGCGGTCCTGGCCGAAGGACAACTGCTCATTCCCTGGCTGGCGGATCAATCGAGCTTGGGAATTGCGGTTCCGAATAAAAGGCCACCGAGGCATGAATTACGGAATGCCTATGAGGGAAGTGCAGCCAGGCGTTAGATGAGGTCCTGCGGAGGGTTGCAGGCGCGGCCCCTGGAACCGCCTGAGAACGTCGCGACGGCATAAAATCGTCGCAAACAAGCAAACAAAGCCGGGCAATCTTGTTATCGAAGACGGCGCATCGGAGGTATCGGGGCTATATAAACTACTTCAGGTAATCTAGGGCTTAGAAATGCTAATCGCCTTTATTTCGGGCAACAACACATCCACACAAAGGCAACCTTTTCGCTTTGTCACCGTCGACTTGCTTTGATAATTGAAACCAACCATAGAGAGTTGTTCGGAGATGGCAAAGGATTCGCTGGGCTCCTTTCTTTCTCTCTATTTCCATTTGAGTGTCGCTTCCCGGGAGTTATTCGTGCGATTATTTCTGGAGGTATCTGCGCAGTATTGTGGCGATACACAATGAGAAATTTAAAGAGACAAACAATATAATTAAAAAGAAATAAATCAACAAAGCAAAAGGGTGTAAGAAGTGTAACAAGTTTTGCTGCAGAAATAAATTGTAAAGTATTATGTTTTATTATATTAAAAATAATATTATTCTAACTTCATTTAATTTTTCTCTGTGTTACCATCCATCCCTCTGAGGACATTAAAGGACAACCTCCTTCTCCTCCTCCTTGGGCACTTCCTTTGCGTAGGGCCATGAGTGCGAGCCATCCGGAGTCAGCCCCTAAAACGCTCGCCGCTTTTTGATATTGCCTCGGATTTCAGCAGAGCACCCTTACCCCTTTATTTCGCAGGATCCGATCCGTATCCAGCAGGCAGTTGTCCTGGCTGCTGTCGCATAATTGCAGGTTGCAGGCAAGGACTTTGATTTTCGGCTGCCTTGCCGCGGTTTCCCGCTCTGTGTTTCGGATTTCAGTTTGTCAAGTTCCTTTGGCATCGTCCCTGTTCGTGGCATCAGATGCGTTTTTATTTGTTTGCTATCTTTGTCCCAGCGCCAGCATCATCAACATCATCAACATCCTTGCCATCGCCTTCGTTTCGTTTGACAATTTTCCGCCTGACATTCAAGATTTTAATCGTCGGCATTTGCCATAACTGGATTCTTGGGGTTTGGCGTTTGAACAGTCTCCGGTTTCGCCTGGCATCGTTTGGCACGAAGCCTTTCAAAGGTCTCATTGGTGATGGTGAAAATATTTCTGGTTTTATTTACCCCCTTTTTATGGACTGATGGGAAAATTTAAGTTTCAAGCTGATTAAAATCTATCTTAAACGCACATTTGTTGCGTCTTTAAAATATTATTTGACGAATTAAAATATAAACTCCTTTAAGTATCCTTTAATATTTAATTTAAATCATGACATACTTAATGCATTTTCAATCTCTATCAATTCTGTTGGCCCAAAAGTCCTATCTGACACTCGGGTTATCTTTCATTTCCTTTACCCAGCGTTGACAAAGGACTTGCCGGCTGTCTCATTTAACTCAAGTACCCATTTCCCACGTTATGTTTTGGCCAAGAGCTCATTACGCGCCCCATTTTATAAGACAGGGAGGAGTGGCATGAAGGGAAGACCAAACACAATGCCAAAAAATTAAAAGCGAAATTAAACACATTCAATTAAATTTTGTGTGTAATTTTTCGCAACGCAAAAGTTGGCCAGCAGCATCCCCTGGCAAAAGGCGGAAAAGTTATCCTTGTTGCCTGCCATTAAGGTCACCACCCCCCAGAAAACAAGGAGCGTGTTGTGCTGACCCCTGGAAAAGCTTTGTTTTGCAGGGGGAACCCCGGGCAGGTGGGCTCCCAAAATATGGAAGAGTAATGCCGAACATCAGCGCTTATAACTGTGCCGATTATGAAGTTAATTTATCAGCAACGGAGCGGATGAGCAGGCAGTCGGTATAGCAGTCCGCCAGTCAGTGAGTCAGTCAGTCGCTCATTCATTCATTCATTCACTCACTGTCAGCCGGGCGGGGATTATAGCGGCGGAAGGGGAAGTGGTTGGCTTTTTGGTTGCCATTCTGGATTGAGCCATTTGCTGGGGCGGACATTCATTAAGCCATCAAATTGCTGAAGACAAATTTACCCAGTCAAATGAATAAGTGAGCAGGTAACGAGGGCCGTTAGGAGAGTTTTGGGAGTTGCTTAATATCAGCAATCCATAGTTGGATATAAAATAAGCCTGCTTAAAGGGGATTTGAACTCTCATTATTAATTATATTTTTGTTATTTTGATGTAAAATTCAAGATAATCTGTTCCCTTTGTCTTGGCTTTATTTCCCCTAAAAATAACTCTGGTGTACACCTCGCTCTCCTTGGCTTAAAGCTGGCCCGGAATAGTTGTGTGGGAAGTTCCTTTAACTTGTAAGCAGTTGGCAAAGTTCTGCTCCTTGGCAACTTTTTGCGACTGCTGTTCGCTGCTCTTTGTTCACTTGCAGAAATTCCTGCTTCAATTTACTTTCAACATGCTTTTTCAAGGGGTTCTCCTTTTTTATTCCGGCGTATCCTGGATCCTGCCCCACACACATACATAAGGGGGGAAAGCCTTAACGATAAGACGCACGCACACTGGGACGAAGGGGGCGGTGTTAGTGGGTGGCTCTTGGGGGGCGGACACGGCGACGTCTACAGTGCCGTAGACATTACCGCAGCCACGAGCGTGTTTTACGTTCATCTGTCTACTTAACGTTGCAGGACTCATCCCCAGATCCTGTGCTCAAGACAACTCCGCTACCCCCCTCTCGCCTGCTCCATCCTTCGTCCTTCGTCGTCGTCGTCGTCTGCGTTTTAACGTACTAATCCTTGCTTTTATCTCTTGTTTGACTTTTGCTACGCGCACTCCATACACTGGCTCATTTAATGTCATTGTCGCTCCCTCCTTCGCCCCAGCTTTCCCCAGCATTTTCCCGCCCCCTACTTTTCCGCCCCTTCCTCCCTCGCAATCCTTTCCAAATATTTGTCAATTTGTATGCGCAAGTTTCTTTTCAATTCGCACCACACGGCGTATGCGTGTCATAAGCGTTTCTTAAAGTGTTTGTCCTGGAGCCTTGATTTCGCAACGACTCCTGGCTCCTGGTTCCTGGCTCCTGGTTCCTGGCTGTGAAAATGTTTGCACTTGCTGGCGCTCATCGCATTTGGATTTCCATTTATTTACCTTTCATTTTTCGTGCCGTTCCGCTGGCCCGGCCACATATATTTCATTAATCAACGGCACGTGACCGAGTATTAATTTTTAAACCCATCGGGAATTTCGGAGTGGCTGCCTGTTTAAACTTTATACCCTTCTCCTGACTTGAAGTGAATGCTTTCCACAAAAAGAATAAAGGTATCACTGAGCTGTGGCTCTTGTTAACTTCAAGTCTAGGGTACCAGCAGGGTCTTTACCAATGGGTTTTCATTGTGTGTCATGTTTTTGTTGATTCTACTTATGGCTTACGTGGCGTATGCGCGCTGCACAAACAATTGGACTTGGCAAAGAAAAGCGTTCGTTTCCCCAAGATTCAATTACATTTTGTTGTTGTTGTTCTCTCTGAAAAAGGGAAATAAATAAAAAATAAAACGGAAATATGAACAGTTGGGGGGAATCCATCTTTTTAATCACGGTCTCAGCTTCCTAATGAGCAACCCCCCTCTCTGCCGATCTGCCTCATATGCAACACAATAAACTCAAATTAGCCAGACTCACAGACGACAGTGACAACGACGAGCCTTTGTCGCTCTGCGGACTGGAATGCGTATTTATTATAATTAACAAAAATTAAAAGGGCTAAATTGTGAAATGGTGCTCGAAAAGCAAGTGGCTTTCGTTAAAGAGCTCCGCCAAGTCAGAGGGAAAGAGGAAAATGCGCAGCCTCTGCTTTTCTGTGTGTGTGTCATTACATAACAGGCATTATCTCAACGCTAATTCAGTTATTTCTTAATTATAAACTACTTACGCCAGCGCAGCGAATTTTCTAACTCGGCTCCGGGGAGGGGAGCTTTGGTTTGGTTCGGTTTTTCCAATGACAAGCACACTCCCCCCGCTTGGGGAAAGCTGGAAAAGCGGATGTCTCGGGGACACGTGTGCCGTTGTCTCAGTTACAGCTTTTGCCGTGCATAATTACCAAACTTGTGTGTAGTTATGATGGCTCAGATTACCAGGCCAAGTTTCGCGGAGCTCGGAAAAATAGGAGGAAAATAGCTGCAGGGACTATGACGCCGGACCAGGACCAATTCGCTACCCCTTTTTACGCGGCGCAACTACAATTGGCAGCCCAACTTAACCGTCGTCTGGCAAAAACACTTCAAGCAGCGAACTTTGATTGAAATATACAATTTTAATGAGGCGGCGGCTGCTCGGCCGAGTCCCGCGGCAAACAGAATAGTCCTTCCACTCGCATTTCGCTCTTTTCGCATTGTAAAAATCGAGGATGAAGGCAAACAAGCTGGCAAACAGGCGAACGCAAACACAAACAAGCGGAACTTAAAGAAACAATGAGGCCCTGGATCCGGGGGAATCGAGTTAGGGGCACGAATTCCGGGGGTTACTTTTGATGGCAACTTATAAGACATTTTCGAACACAGACAAAAGATAAACAAAGGCAGGGCCAAAGTTTGTTGTTTTCTAGTTGCTACTTTCAAATTTATGGTGTTTGTGCACTCGAACAGATGTCAGAGTTTTGATCAGAGAAATAAAATTATCAATAGTGTACAATCAATGCCTTAATTAAATTAGTTTTATATAAAATTACCTTCTATTAACCTTTATTTCCATCGCCTAACTAAACATTAAAAACCCCTTAAAATTACCTTTATGATTTATAGCCCCAATTAAGCTCTACTTTAACTTTCTCCTCACTGTTAATGTACGCATCTCGGCAGTTGTAATAAAAATCAAATCACCCAACCGCATTTGAAGAACCCAAAGAATTCAAGTTCTGGTTCAAAGAGCACAAACGAATGTTAATGGTAAATGAAGTATTAATTAGCATCGAACTACTGTGGGGCCACGAAAAAAAAGAAATATATAAAGAAGAGAAAAGGAAAACCGAAATGAAAGAAAACCCCAAAATGCGAAAGGGCGCGGCGGTGATTGAGACTCGAATCCGACTCGAATATACAGTGAATTACAGGGCAAGTCGAATGAAACACACACACAAAACCGGGAGAAATGATTAATTACGCTCAAGAGCTGCTAGAGTTGCCTTTGAGTATGATTTATTGTAATTTAATTGTGGCACATTATGCGGTCGATTTGGGGTTTGCATTTGAATGGCATTTTTGAGCTTGGAAATTGCCAAACAAGATGGAGCAAAGATTCAACCGACATCAAAGCCGCTGGCGAAAAGTTTTGCCTTTGCGAGTGGCGGGAGGGTGAAACAAAAGCAAATTATCATATCATCGAGAGCAGAAGGAGCCACAGGAGCAGCCATCCATCAGAGATGTCAACTATTATACAGACTGTATCACAATCTATATAAATATCTTTAAATCACTATATATAATATTTCAATTGTGACTTTATAAAGTTTATTGATTTCATCTTAAGAATATTATCCAAATAATAGTAAAAATCTGTTGCTTTATAAATCTTTAAATAAAACAAACCTTCTTTTATATATTTTAATCAATAAAAATAAACAAAATATTGGCTAGACAACCGCCAAACCGACGAGATGGCATCTTCTCTCCGTTGCCCTTGTTTCCATGCTGTTTCTCTGGTCGTGTGGCCAGCCACCCAGTCAGCCAGGTGAAAGGAATTATATATTCCCCTGATTATAATTTCATCAGCGGCAACACTAAGGAATCATCGGAGGCATGCCGAAGACAGCCATCCCCCTCCCAGATCCCCCGATGTGGTTGCAATGATTGAGTGGCGGCCAGGATGCGCCTCCCCCAACTTATTGACTAGCGACAGAGTCCTCGGAACCTGTCCTGGCAGCGTTCCGCATGCCCCAACAAGCTGCCTGGCAGACAGAAATCAATTGTTCCCATTATTATAATGAGATTACTTACCTACTGAACGACAAAACGGAGTGCCCAGAAAGCAGCGGAAGGCACAAGGCGGTTCGGTCGGTGGACGGCGGCAAGGAACAGCCAGCGATAGATAGAGCTGTAGATATATAGATGGAAATAGATGTGTAGATGGCAGCGCTCTTTCTCTCTCGCTGTGTCGACGGTTCGCCTGCCAATATAATGACTTTAGTAGTCAGCGGAAAATGCTGGAAAATTGCTTGGCAAATGCTGAAGCTCGCTGGGAGCTCGAGTTGAAGGTTTGCTCGAATTTCAGGAGCCACCGGTGGCAGTGCCCGCTTACCTGTTTTCCTTTTTGTTTTTCCCCCCCATGTACGAGTGGATTTTCCACCTGCATTTTTCCCCGGCAGCGTTTATCAGTTTTGCATTGCATTTGAGCTGAGATTAGCGGCAGGAAGAGGGGGGGCACAGCCTCGGAATCAAATCGCTGGCTAAATCGTTTAATGGGATTCTGATTTTGATTCTGATTTTGAATTTGAAGAAATTCCTCAGAGCTGCTGCACATTCCGATGGAAAATTAATAAGCCCTTCCGACAGTGCAAGTCGAGTTCTATTAACTAAAGATTTCTTGACTTGCTCCCCGCTCCTATTTCAATTACATTATCAAACTTAAGACCCCATTAAGCACTCATTTCTACACATTTTTCAACTGCCATGAACTCGAGCAGAGTCCCATTGTTGAAATGCTAAGACCATCGAGATACTTTCTTTAGAATCGAGACACTCATACTTCTGGCAGTGCGTTCCCATGCTGCGACTTTCAGCGGAATGAAAGCGGAAAATGTGTGTCAAATGCAGACAATAGAAAGTGAAGCGCCGTCCATTAGAGAACAAACAGTTGGGCGACCAAGATCATCGAGATGGCGATGCCACGGGCAATGGATACTTTGCAGCAATGTGGAGTGTTTGCTTTTTGAACTTAACCCACATGACGGATACGCAGTCCCGAAAAAGATGCTCCATCTCGGGCCCGGGCTGAAGGTGTGAAGCGACTTTCGATTTTCACAGCTAAGTAAACAGCAATCGAGGCAAGTAAATAGGAAAAACACAGCATTGAGAGGAGAATGGTCAATGGCCTGGACGCGACTCCATTTCAGTTGGCAGCCAGCCTCGGACACTTATAGCAATATCGATTAACGAGCCCAAGATGGAGCTCCGTTTGGAGTCATCAACATCTTATAGGCACTGAGAGAAAACTAGAAATAAAATCAAAGGGTTATAAAAGAGGTCATTAACAAGTGTTTATTTAACTAAATAATATTTCTTAGGAAAGTTCTATTAATACCGTTTAATAATTATTAAATTTTAATTCAATTTTCTCTCTGTGTATGAACTTAAGTGCCCTGCAAGAAACTGGAGTGGACAGACGGGGAACGGAGTGTGAATATCGCATGTCAGTGGAGGTATAATTAATGCGGGTCAGACGCCGATTACAATGCCCCGACTGACAGCTTCGAGTGTCCATATGTGCCCTGTCCCGATCCCGTCTAGGAAATGGAAATGGCCAGCGGGCAGCGGCAGCAGCAGCAGCAATGACAAGACGAAAGCCTGGTCAGTGAAGTAAAGAAACGCCATGATAAGCGAATTTGCCAGCTTAGCCCCTCGAAGACCGTAACACTCACTTTCTACGTCCACAGACCTCGTCTCAATGAATTTTATATTTATGGTTCAACAGCCACAGGAATTTGTCTAGCAATCCACCTCTCGCAGTGTCTATGGGGCGCGCGTGGAAAATTAATGAATTTCCTATGCAAATGCCAGAGCGCGAAATAAAATTTAATGTCGAGCAAAAAAATGCGAGGGCGACGTGCCGCCAGTCGACGTCGCGGAAAAGCTGGCAAATTGTTGCTGAAGAAAAATTAAACGCATTAGGTTGCCGGCAAGCGAGTCCTTAAAGCGCAGCAACTAAACTATCGATTTATGCAAAACGACACCCCCGCCTACCCGCCACCCCGATCCCTTCCTCCTCCTTGTCATTATTGTGTTCGCTTAGGCATTGTTGCCCCGCCTCAGCTCAGTCATTGTTGCTGCTCTTGTGGGCTTGGCTCTGTGCCTGTGACAGGCATTCACTTCGCTTGACTTTGGAGACAGCCAGGAACTGGGTCACCGGCGGATGGATGAGCCAGGCTGCCAGCCAGCCTGCCTGCCAGGAGCTTCGTCCTTGCCCCAGTCCCGGGCTCTTGGCGACGTGCAACTGTCGGCGGTAGGCAAATCAATTGCCATCGATAAACAATTTGCGAAATATTCAATGCATTCTTAAGTCACTCTCAGCGCCAAAGGACCTTGGGTCCTTAATGGGATTGGAATTAGGGCCACTATTATGCAGGAAGCGGAAATGGATTGGCAATACCGCTGCCTTAGGGTAAAAAGTAAGCTCTTAATAAAGTTTAGATATTTTTCTGGGGCCTTCTATTTCAATTTGAGGAAGGTTTAAAGTTTAATATCATTATTGTTTTATTTATACATTAAAAAACCCTTTAAAGAACTTTAATTTATTATTTCCCCTTCGTGCAATTGACTTATCTAAAAATCGAAACATTTAAAAGGCACTTTGTAGCCATATGGGAAATCAGGTAATGTCACTAACCACCCCTCTGCAGCCACCTGACACGACCGCAAAACATTTTGCATAAGACCGGCAGAAGAAAGTTAATATGCTTAGAGCCTGGCCCGCTGCTGGTAGCACACAACAACATAAATTGGCTAATTAGGCGCAATTAAATATCCCTTTTGATTGCGGTTGCCACACTCACACACTTGGTGTGGAGCAGGAAGAGGAACTGGAATACAAAGACACATAGACACACACGCACACCCCCACTCAGTCACACACACACTCTGTCATAAGTTTTTGTTGCAGTTTTTCGCCCTTTCCTGGAAATATTCGGACCGAGGGGAGTGGAACAGTCGAGAGTGTTCGTTGGGCAACGCCCGGTGTTAGACGACTGCAATGTCCTCCGCCCACTGAAGCATACAGTTGGGGTCCTGAAAATAGGTTACCAACATATTATTCTAAAATAAATAGTAATCAATTTAAATCTAATCGAAGGCAACTAACTTTATTATTGTACACTTTAAAGATGTATTTAGTTTAGAGAGTCATTCAGTTGTAGATCTTAGATTTCTCTCTTGTTTTTCTGAAACCCCTAAGATTAATAATATAAATTTTAATTTCTAATATTTTATCTGCATAGATTTTAACATTAACATTTTCAGCTCGGCTGTATTTAAGCGTACACACCCTCCCAGTTATAGGAACGCCCGCACAGAAGTTTCGCCACAACGTGGAAAAACTTTTGCCGCCGAGCACAAATGTTATTTTCGTCGCTGTTTTTGCCTCTTCCGCATGGCAGCAAGTGCAAGGGAGATGGAGCTATGGGACGGCGGAAACGGAAGTCGGGACTTGCCAACCACAAACTTTTCATGTAGCAAAAACGGCAACTCGAAGAGCTCGAGAGGTTTTTGCACACCCAGCACACACACCGCCCCCATGGGGGTTGTGTGTGTGAGTGCGGTGTGTGCTCAAATAATTGAGTTGGCCTTGGTCTCTAAAAACAACATAATTACCGTAATTAATTGTAATTATAGTCAAATAAATTATGTGCAATGCAATAATTTGCGTACTGCTAGCTGCCTTTTTTTTGTTTGCTCAAGTTGCTAGCAACTGTGGAAACTGTAACTGCGGACAACTGGCGGCCCAAAAACCCGTCTAGACCCATTGACACTTACAAGCGCCAACGCTGTTGGCCTTCTAACGGTTTCTGGCACACCATGCACACTCAGACACACACCACAGCCAGCTGACAACAACACGCGAAGAGCCTCTAAAATTTGTACCTACAACTATTTCAGCTAATTCTGCCCCGCATTCCCTAACAACACTCGGTGTTCTGGTTGTGTCTCTGTTTTTGTCTCAGTCTCTGGATGCCCCCAGTCCCATTCCCTTGGCTTGGAGGTGCTGAAGCTCTTCCCAAGATCTTGAGAAAAGCAAAGCCAAATTTTATATTGGCTGCTGTGGTGAACAGTGGTTAAGGCGGAAGAATAAAACTTTTTAAATGGTAAGTAAAATGTATTTAAATATTAGAAATTCTTTAACAAGAAAGTCTACATAAATATTTATTAAGAAAATCAGACCAAACATTAAGCATAAGTCAGAAGTAACTTAAGAGAAAAGCATAATTTATTTAATGTCGAAGCTGCCATTATAACTCCTTGAAAACCCCTCAGTAAACCCCTTTCACGACCACTGTTCCTTAGCCCTGACTTGACAGTATCCGTTGTTGAACTTCTCCTTGTTTTTTCTCTCTCTTACCAGGAACCTCTTTTCCTCTAAAGCCAAACCGCTGGTCTCACGAGATCGCGTTGGCCGCGACGCATGCGCAAAATGCCAAACAATTTTCGGCGCAGCTGTGCCCGACCTGAACTTATCTCGGGTATCTGTATCTGTATCTGGATCTGGACCCAGATCGGTTGGTCCCCCCGTTCCCCCTCCCGTGGCGCGGTGCTAACGAGAAGTGCCGAAAACAGGCAAGAGACCAGCAAAGGCGGCCAGAACTAAACTAAAGCTGCACTCGTTTGCCTGTCGCTCATTTGGCTTTGCTTCGTTCTTGTTAACTGAGCGACGGAGTGGGGGCTTTTTCGGCCATAAGTGGTATAATTTGGGCCGCTACATTATGTCGCACACACACACACACACTCACATTGAGAGTGCTGCACTGGGCCAAAAGCTGAAGCGGGTACCCGCAATTAAACGTGTGGACCCAAAGGCTTCGAGTGGGCTAGTTAGTGGGCCGTGGCTCTGATTGGGCATGTGGTGGCATAACTAGCCAGCAATGTGTCCAGGTAACACAGTTCGAGCTGTTTTCGGCTGCAATTTGGCAATGGAAGTTGCAAATGATGGGGAATGTGTGATATGGCAGAGATTTCGGGGTAGATAAGTACCGGACACGAGGCTTAAATGGACAGCCAAGGATCTGGGAATGTGATCACAGAGAATTTGACTAATTCCCCTTATTTTTTCAGCTTCTGTCAATGCTTCCCACGTGCAGCAATAGCGATAGCATCGCTTAAACATAACAAGGGTAACTCCCTGTGACTTTTACAAATCAGAAATCAACTAAAAGAATTAAACAAAAGATTAGGCGAAACGTGGCAACAAATTATGACCGCCAGTCCCGGGGGTTCGAACAGACAATCTGAGATCGCAGCTCTATCCGAGGGTCATAAATAACCACCGAAATGTAGATTTGTCCACGCCTCTTCGGGCAGCTGCGTCCGCATAATGGGTGGCTCTGCCGCCACTCAACTCCCGAAATCCCAGACTTCGGGCCAGACTTCCCGCCCAGCACACGTGGCCGGGTCTGTCTGCTTTATCTAGCCACTGCAGTTGCCGGCTGCCTGGCTGGCGGCGTGACCTTCGCCAAGTTTTTGGCCATGTTTGTCATGTTTACACCTCGCCGGAATCCTGCCGCTGGCCTGCAATCCCTGCAAGCAGCTGCCTGCACTTAAGACTGATATGATAATGAGTACTTCCTCCGCCGAAATAAATCATGGCTAAGCCCCACTATGTTAATTGGCCCAAGAGTCCAACTGGGCAGGGGAGAGGACCAATTTGGACGCAGAAATTCCTGCCAATTTAAACAATTTTTGGGCAAAAAAACAAAGCCAGTCCGCAGTCGGAGGCAGTCGGCAGTCGGAGGCAGTCGGCAGTCGGAGGCAGTCGGCAGTCGGAGGCAGTCGGCACTTGAAGGGCCTCCGACAAACACTCGAATACGCAAATTTAAATAAAATCATCAAGAATCGGAAATTTGAATTTCCGAAAAGAGGCACTCAGCTGGTGGGTAGGAAGGTAGGTAGCCCTGGCTAACCATCGTCATTCCATCGAGTCGGCGGCGGCCACTTCAGGCCGAAAGTTTTTGGTCTGCTGATGTCGGTGTCGCTGGGTCTTAACCTGGCCAAAGGCCCGGCCCGGCCATTCGTCCGTCAGTCCGTCAGTCAGCACCTCATTCAAATGGCCTCCGTCTGTCCGAGGTCTGTGTCCGCGGTGGCTCCACGTTCTGTGTCCTAAGTGCACCACTCTCGGGCTCGTCTTCTTGAAATTCTCGTTTCGTTTCGATTCGCTTTGCCTTTTCTTTCTCTGTTTTTGGCCAACTTTTTGTTCTCATTCTCCTGAAGTGCATACAATTGAAATAATTTCCGTGGGCCACCCCACCGCCACCACCAGCCACCACCAGCAGCCACTCTTCACTCTCCCGAGTCGAGTGCAGCGCACTTTTTGCATAATTAAATTTATTTTTTAGTTGCATGCCATCGCCCGACTACGACGCTCTGTAGGTGGTTCCCGGCATAAAGTAGTCGTAATATTTTAATTAAAATTACTTTTGTTTTCAGCCATTGAGTCCGACTGGGAGTAACATTTTCCCCGACTTGCACATGCCCTTAAAAAAGAAGGATAATTAAATAAATGGGTCTTAAAAAACTCACATCAGGGAAGCGTTAGCTTTATTTCGTGCTGAGGGTAAGGCTTTTACCATTTGACTTTTTAATGTATATTTTTGCAAATCATTTAATGGATTTTTTTTCACAGAACCCAGAGAGAAAGTAGAACGATAGAGTTTTATGCATTAAATGTAGGTTTTTGGCAGCTATTCTCCTGGGCGGACTGGGAGCCATGAAAAAATGGTAATAATAGCGCCTGGCCATTGCCTGTAAGCAATTTCGCCTGGAAGTAGGCTAACAAAATTTATGTCAACTGACTGCGCACAACTTTTGTTGGCCGCCGCAGACACGCCCCCGTATTTCTGCAGAATCTCTGGTAAAAAAATAAGAGAAGGATGTCCAAGGACCAAGGCTAAGAAAAAACCAAAATGTTACTGGGGCGAGGAAGCTGGATAAAAATAAAACTGTCCGGCCAGAAATTTTAATATAAGCCACTGCCTTGTTCTCCGGCCGGGAAAGTGTGTCACCAGGCACTAGGCACATCCTTATCCGTATCCCTATCCCCCCTGCTCCGACATCCTCACTGGCTGCATTATGGCTGGGCTTAGGGCCAAAGCCAGGCTCCTGTTGCAGGGCACCCAACGAACCGTTCCCGGTAACAGAAAGCCAATTCCAGCCGCTCCTCGTGGAGGGAGGCATTTTGTCTTTGACAAAAATTTAATACACGGCAGTTTGTCTTTGGCTTTGTTCCCGAAAAAAGTTTGGAGCAGGAGCAGCGCCAGGATCAGCAGCTCCTGCGCAGGTAGAACAAATCTTGTCGTCGCCACTTGCGTGTGCAACAGTGGCAGCAGAAGCAACTGCAACTCTCGTGTTTTACATGACAGGCGTGTGTGTCGCGGAGGGCTAAGATGGGGTTAAGATGGGGTTAAGGGTCTGGCAGTTGTTACGACGGCTAAGTAGTTGCAGTATCTTTTAACTGCAGTTGCGTATTTAACTTTTAAATGGGTTAAAGGGCACGCAAAGCGCTAACTTCCTGAAAGTCTGTGTAGAAGCTTGCTGTTGGGTTTTAAATAACATTAACTTTGTTGGATTGCTAGAATTTTCTTCTAGAAAACTTGTACTAATACCCTTTTCGATTACTTCATCAATCGTTAAAAATAAAGAATATCTGCATTTCAATCTGTTGGCTATCTCCAGCCTCAAATTAGGTCGCCTGTAGTGGCTTCCTCAGTTTCCTACTGCTGCTGCTCTTGTTGTTGATGTTGCTGCCTTCATTGTTGTCACATTTGGTTGGAATTCGCAGGCAATTTTCGCCAAACTGCTGGAAACAGTGCACTATGGTCCATTCGAACACTTTTGAGGCATAAAATTAATAACTTTGCTTCTTTAAAACGGATCAACTTGCAACTTTATCAATTGAAATTTTGAACCTATAGTCCTGATATGGAATAAAATATCAATTTTGTACCGGGAAAGTGTTTGGTTGGACCATAGTACAATGCCGGGACATATGTGGCAGGACACACCATCCCCGGTCGCTGCCCAAACCCATTCGCAGCTCCATGTTCGCGACGTTGCCAATGTCGGTTGGCCAATGGCTTTTAATTGAAAGCGGCATATTCAGAGCGGCAGCAGGGCCGGCCCAGTTAAAAATTGTAATTTCCATTTCCCCTGCCAGCCGACTTCTTGCAGTTGGTTCTCCGGCTTTAAAATTGCCGCTGGGCCAAGTTCTTCGGGCCGTTCTTTGTGCTGCCTTGCTGCTGCTGCTGCTGTGGTGGTGGCTGCAAATTAAATTGGCTTTAAATTGACACCTCCGGTGGCAGGATATGGCCAACACTCGCACACACACACACACTGGCTCGTACATATCCGTTGCGTTGCTTAACTTTATTAAGGATTTCGTGCTGCAGCTGCTGCCTAGATTGCTGCTGCTGCTCCTGCCACGCCCCTGAAACATCGCCTCGGCGGCGGCAGTTAATAAAGAACCAAATTATTGTGTTGTTCACACTTTGACACATTGAAACGGAAATTTAATTAAGGATTTTTTCAATAAAATTGCGCTGTTTATTGCCTGCGGCGCAGTGGCGAGCTTTAAGGACCCAGCTGCAGTCTGCAGAAGGAGTTAAGCCGAGATCTTCGAGCAGCTGTGGCTCCCACCAAAGTTGGCGGTGCATGTTAATATATAAATAAGGCACTCTGCCAGTGAATGCAGGGAGAGAAATGAATTATTTTGCTCTTTTCCTTTAAGAAATCGGTCATTAAAAGTGCATAAAATCTGAAAATATGTTTATAAAGTGTATTGAATTTTTATTTTTATATTTTCAAACACTCTTACAGCAAGCTCCTAGTGTATCCTTTGTTTTTCCAGTGCTTAAAAATTAGTTTGCATGCGATGGCTGCCATTGCCATTTCCATTTGCGATACGGAGGACTACAAACGAGGCAGGCGCTGCTCCTGCAGCCCGAGGAGGCAACAACTTGCCCGGGAAGATGCCGCTGGCAGGGAGAAGGCGAAGGCGGTGGCGGTGGCGGCACTTCAGTGCGCTGCAACAAAAGAACTAATTAAAAAATTAATCTAGCTTAAAGTTCCATTAGAGCGCCAGCGAAGTTTGCGGCAAGCTTTTCCCAGTTCTGCCAGCTTGTTATGGGCGAAAAGCAGACAGGAGCGAGAGCGACAAGGAAATGGAAAAACTTTTCTAGTGCACTGTGCTTTAGTTCTCTCTCTCTCTCTCTCGCTTTTTGTGTGCCAAAGACAAGGACAACAATGGCCGAAGCGGCAGGCCGAAAGCGGAGCGGCGGAAGCCGGAAGCGGCAGCGGAAGCGGAAGTGCAAGCTGTGTGCAAAAAGTCTGCAAAAATAAGGCTGAATAATTAAATTGTCCTTGAACAGAACACAGGAAAGAGCATCGAAATGGCCAACTGCAGCATACATAAAATGTATGCAATATGCAGGCAGAACTAATTTCAACTCGAGACGCTTTTCAAAAGACCACAACTTATGCTCGTGGCGAATTTATGGCCAAGAAAGTGGACCACGGCCAGGGTCCGGCGTTCCTTTGAACAGACACTGCGACCAGCGACCCAGCTCAAAAGTGAAAGTTGGCAAGTGCAATTACCAGTGGGTCAGATCGTTAACTTTGACTTTGGACGAGGGATTAAAGGTAAATCGGCTTACGAAGCGCGAACAAAGGCGGCCGAGAGTTATGATGAAGTGGTGGCCAGTAGATGTCTTATCGGGATGAGAATTTCAACTCTCGGAATTCCTTAACTTACATCTTAGTTCCTTCCTCCCTCCCTTTCCCGCTTAGTTTTTCTGCCCCTGAAGTGGCCAACATGTCACTGCCGGAAATGGCCCATTTTCTTATTTGTTTCACTCTCCTCCAGCCCGGCACCTCGTAAAAATGTAACTGACTAAGCAAATGTGGCCAAAAAAAAAAAAAATAAGATGTGTTGGGCTTGGCCACGCCTCCTTTTTGGCATCGTAAACAGCCGAAGAGCATTAACAATTTCCATAAAACATATACCGAAACCGTGCTCATACGGGATATGGCCTAGAATGGCCGTCCGTCCCATCACGTTTATGAGGAGTTCAAAATGCTGACGACTTTTATGCCTGAGTCAGGGACCCGCTCGCTAAGATCAGAGACATCGGGCCAGAAGACATAAAAATGTGCCGCTCGGTGCCACGCCCACAGCTGCCATATAAATTCTTCCAAATCCGTCGGCATTAAATCGCTGGGATCTCTGTTCTCGCCAGAATTTAACATGTTTCACAAGCAATAAAATTGCATTTCTCACATCGTACACTCCGCGGCGGCTGAGAGGTGTCATAAAGGGTTGGACTTTACAATGGGATGCTAAAAATGTCCAGCACAGAGAGGGAAATATCTTTGATTTACCAAAGATCTTTGTTTATATTTTTCTAAAACAGCTAAGGGGATATTATTCTTCAGTTACTTTAATTTACCTTACAGAAACTAAAGCAAAGAATTCGATAACTACCCAGCTTTAAAAAAAGATAAAATATTTATTCATTGAAAAGAATCTTTAATTTTTAAATTCTTTAAATTAAATTCTATATATTTTTCCTTTCAGTGCTTCTAGAATTGTTTACCTTTCGAGTTTCAGGCTATGAAAGGGGTCATTGTCTAGCCAAAAGTGTTTGAGGCAGAGGAGTTGGAGCGAGTTGATTCGAGTTGCGCTCTGTTTGCTGCTCATTCCGCATAATTTGACAGACAGACAAACAGACAATCGCGATTGATGGCCCTCCGGATCCCTATCCAGATCTGGATGTGGATCAGCCTTAGAGGACCTTCAGGCCAAATTACATGCATTTAATCAAACGCGCTCGAGTTCCATTTGTTGGCTTCTCGGCAAACTTTTCAACGCTCCTGCTGATAACGAGTTTTGTGCATTAAGCCCCATTATAACGCCCGAAAATTACAGGGACAGCGATGGTGGAGGGGGATGAGTAGTCCTCGAGTTGAATCCTAGTCGAATCCTTCGTCGTTTATCTTGGCAAACAGCCGGCGACCGGGCGGCGGGGGTTGGATGATGCCACTCCTGCTGGGATCTGCGAAACACTCGTTTAGTGTAATTGGGCCAATGGCGCTGCCAGTTACACCCACGCAACTAACCGAAACCCGAGGAGGTCTCCGGCAACAAAAACTGCAAACTTTCGGCCCAGACAAACACACACACACACACCACACCCATAGACGGGGGCCAAAGTTTTATATTTTATGACAGCCAGCAGCCAGACAGCTCGACGAGCCAGAACAAAGCCGAGTTGCGTTTGAGCGACACTCGCAGCTCGACGCTAGATAAACTTGGACGCCAGACTGTATATAATTACAGTTGGATGGCATTACAGTTACACTTTCACTTGGCAACACGGGGCGCCGGGGCCCGAGTCGCACATGTCACCGAAAAAGTTAACTTTGAAGTGCCCTGACCCCCGGCTGACCCCTTTTAAAGTGTCATTGCAGCCGTAGATGGCTGGGAGGGCCAGATAAAAGGCAGCCACAGAAACACTCGTGAGTCATTCGAGACACATAAAGTCCAGACAAGTTATGCTACAAGAAACAATTGAATTTTTTAATTATATTTTAATTGGAGAGGGGCAGCGAATCACGACGAAGAAAGGGAAAGAAAGTTCGTTACTGGGGTAGCTCTTCTTAAAGGTTAACCTGTGCTGCTTGGTATTTGTTTTAGAATATTCTATTCCAAGGATTTATAGTTCCCATGGATTCCTGAGCTCTCAATAATATTAAATACATTATGAGATTTCCGTTTAAAATCTTTATTGGTTTGCCATCAATGACGGAACCTATTGACCCAATTAGAAAGTGATATTCGAGAGAGCTTCCCCAGTATTTGTTCTGCCAACCATCTGTTGATCAATCGCAGCAGACGAAATGATTCGTAAACATTAGCCAGCTTTGATTGGGTTGCACTTGGGGATCTATATCAGATCTCGTTGGCTCTTTGACGCGCATCATCGCTGACAAATGTAACACTTAATTTTAATATCGCACATCATGACGAGCTCTGCTCGCCGTTATTGAGTGTAAGACGATGACGGAATGGGATGTGGATGAGGATGGAGATGGGGCTGATGCCACCATATGGCCACATAAGTATCCGATGAGATGAGATGAGTTGGGTTCGCGTTCAAGAGATGAAAGTGCCGCCCTGCCAACGAATCGAAATGAGCAGGCGGCGCAAAAAGGGAAACAAAACAAGTGGCACTCGAGAAGGAACAAGCCTAAATAAGTGGATGCGATGGCTTCCGAGCATATAAATATGACTCTTTTATTTTTGCACAAATTATGCAAATACATATACACGAAATATATGTGTGTGTACTTTGCCATTTGCCTTGCTAATTTGACAGCCGTCGATGAATTCGTCTTGCGAGAAAGGTGTCGCGTGCGCAGCTCCCCGGCTTTGATGTTCGAGAATCAAGACTCGAGTCTCGAGCGAAGCTAATTAGCCAGCGGACCATGTGCCACCAGGCAGCCAACCAATCCCTCAACACTCGCCGCCCCAAAAAATGCCTGGGCAACAGCTGCTGTCGCCCCAAAATAAAATTTAATTACGCCGATTTTTACGCCTTTGGCCCATAGCTCAAATAACACATTCGAGGCATTCGGAGCGGCGACTATTTCCTTTTGACATAAAAGTGGCCCCTTAACAAGCGTTTCAACAGATCTGTCCGCACCCTGTACAATTAAAATGCTAAAAAGCCTCACAGGAGATGAAATATAAATATTTTTTATGCCAGCAACAAGTGCAAGAAACGCGTTGATGTGAAAATCTGAATGCTGGGCTACCTAACTGCGAGCTATGAGCGAGGGAAATGGTCAAAGGGGACCAGAGTTGAATTAGATATATATTAGCCTGGAAAAACAAACAAACATATTTAAAAATGCAGAATTAAATCATTGCAGAATTATAATCTTGACTTGAGCCTAAACCAATCAATTCCTTCCCCTCTCCTCTGTTTTTAATTCATTTTCTTTAATTAGTTTTCATACAATATCCACTCATGTGCTCCTGACGAGGCCGTTAACTTGATTTACGAGGGGAGAGATATATGCATGTACATATGGCAGGGGGCTAACCCCTTTTCCCCAGGGCGGCGTGTCCCCGGCAGATCAAAAACAGCTGCGCTCGCGGAGACTCTCCTCGAAAAGGAGCGCTTAACACTTGCAAATGCCTTCTGTGCGCTGTTCTTTTGACATTTCAACTGTCATAAATGGCAAATGCAGTGCCGCCTGCTCTGCGCCGCCATTCAGTTCCAGGCGAGCGCCTTTACTGCCTGCAAGAAGACGAGGAGGAGACCCACATGTTGGCCCCCGTTGATTGACACACAACGAATGCTGCACTGCCTCCGGCACACAGCCGAAAAATATGTTACATCTCGATAGGATAATAAATAGGAATATGATTTACATGATTTACATTTTCCTTCTTAAATGAGAATATTAAATAAGCAGGTTTCTTTAATTCTATAAAATATTTTAATACTTTTCTTTCTGTGTACTAACAAAAGCCACATCAGCTGCAATTCATTTGTCCCAACAACTTGGCATTCGCTGACTGACTGTCAACAATTGGCGTGAAGTAGTTGGGAGCTCGCTGCCTTCGCTGGGAGTGCGTTCCTTGGGCCACATACAGATGATATCCCCACCTAATTAATTTCAATTAAAATGCCTAGACTGTTAGTCAGGCAGGCGCGGTGCTGGCATAATATTCGCATAGACCTTTTAATTGATTTACGGCTGTCAAGTAATTGAGCTTGGATCCCCAGCAGAGTCTAATAGTAAATGAAAACATTACGATAGCAGGAATTATAATGACTTAAATATATAGGAAATTGAGTAAAGGCAAAGTCAAATGGTTCTTGGAAACTTAACTCAATATTATTTAGAAAGAAGTGTGATTGTTCTGAATAGTGACATAGTTTAATGATTATTTCATAGCCATTAACCAGTATAAAATAATTCCTTTCTTTAGCATTCTTATACTAAAAACTAAAGCTGAAAATTTAATAGCACAAAAACACTTAACTTAAAGCAACCAGGCAGAGTCTCACGATCATAAAGGAAGTGCTTTTCCCCATTCACCGGCAATCGAGAGGAGAAAGCCCCGGGACATTCTGGGCTCGCTTTAACAAACTGCCAACTTTGCATATGGCCAGCATTTATAAAAATCAATATTCTGGCGGGCCAGCTGGGATGCAGCCACCGCTAGAAACAGGCCAAAGTCCCCATCCTGGCCAGACTGCGTTGTCATATAACTCAGCGGCATAAAAAATGTCAACTGTCGGCGACACACAAAACTTATTTGTCATGCAATTTTGCCGAACGCCTTGAGAGGCGGACGGTGGCCCAGGATTCAGGATGCGGTGAGATGGGGCACCGGCATAGGCAATAGGCGAAAGGCAATCCATACATGTCTGACATGATGGGAGAACCAGTTTGCCAGTCTGCCAGTCTTGCAGTCTTCTAGTCTTCCAGCCAAGCGTAGACATAATAACTTATGGCGATTGGGTGGCGGAAAATTGCTGGCTGTGGAATCAATAACGTCAATTGATGCAGAAGCAGGTGACAGCGCGACTTGGAGCGCCAGTGTCGCCGCAGAATGTATTTGCACGGAAAGAAACTATGGCATTCCGAGTGAAAAAGTTGATTCGAATAAAAAGGAAATAAGTGAAAATAGGAAAATCCTTCAAAAAGATCATTAAAAAATTTCCAGATTAATCTGTTCTTAATTTATTTGATTTACTTTTCTTAGTTTTTCCTCCATTTCTTTAGAAACAACACCTTTATGCCAGTGCATGCATACAGTTAGAGTTGGATTAGCTGCTGGCCAAGAGAAACCAGTTCCGAGACCAGATTGTTGACAACTCCGGCTAATTGGCCAGCCCACTAAAACGGCTAAGATATGGGCTCGCTTGACCGGCAGGACTTGGTCATATATTGTGCCCCTAAATGGCTTCATCGGGGCCAGATTTAAGCCATGGCTTAGCTCAAAGTTCATTGGGGTCTGCTGCCGCCACACCAGCTGCTCTTCCCGCCCGCTCTTCCCGGTCTTAACGTGGCCCATTAACACTTTAACGTGCCATAATTACCTGCGCGGACAGCGCGGCGAATAAAATCATGTACACGCGTAAAAATGTCAGCCAATGCCTTTTTAAAAGTCAGCGAGCAAGTTAATTGTGTGGCCCAAGGTAGCGACAATGCCGCGAGTGCGCGGACTGGACTGCCGCTGAGTGGAGATACTTGGCAGCAGAAAGGGGATGGCAGATGGGAGCTGGGAGCTGGAAGCCTGAAGCCGAAGGCATCATCATGATGGTCGAGGTCCTCTGACAAAGTTGTAAGTTGATGTTGTTTCGCCTGTTATTGTGGTTGCTCCGCAGAGCGGTTGGCGTGCCAGGGCTTTGGGAAAAGTGTTGACGTCCTCCACAGGCACAGTGGGTATTACTAACAAAAAGTAAATAGATAATACTTTGGGATCTGCTTAAAAATATTACTTTTCAGTTAACTAAGGTAGCCCGACTTGTAGATAAACTTATTTAAATTAAAGAAGCTTATAATCTCAAACATTCGTTTCGTTTAAAGATATATTTTATACTTAAATACTTGATCTTCCTTATCCTCATCCACTGTGCTCAGAGACATCTCGGAATAATTACATTTCCACACCTTAATGTGCAAACGGAGGACAACAGCAGCAGCAGCCACATTGCCAGCAACATCAACGACAACGACAACATCAAGGATCGAAGTCGTTAAGTGAATTCATATAAAAATTCCTTAAATGTCGCATTATGACAAAACGATCGTTTAGACCCGATCTAAACGGCAACTGGGTTTTATGAGGAACTCTCAAAAAAGCGGCTGCAGAAATGCAGACCCTTGAAAGGCGGCTGGAACAGAGAGCTGCGTGATAAAAATGCTTAGCACACGGCGCATTTTGTAAACATGGCCAACAAAATAACTTGGCAACTTCGGCGGGTCTCCCCTTCAACCAGCGATTCCGCAAACATTTTTTGTGTTTTCAAAAATATTCCGCATTATTTTCTGTGTTCGCTCTTTTTGTCTTTTTTGAATTCGAGCGAATCACGAACATTTTGTGTCGTCGCCTCTGCAACTTTTTCAGCCTCGCATTTGATTTTTTTGTACGAGTATTTTCGTTTCTGCTGTTTGCTTCTTTTCAGATATTTTGTTGTTGTTGCTTTTTTCCAAAGTTTTATGCCATTTTGCTTTTGTTTTTGGCGTTTCTGTGGCTTTTGGTCATGAATCATGATTTATTTGTGCTTTTTTCGCGCAGGATATTTTCGCTTTTCGCCATTCGGCGTTCGCCGTTCGCTGTTCGCAGCGCCGGCCGGTCTTCCTTCTGCTCGTCTGCCATAAGCCAAGTTTGGTATTTAGACGGGCGGCGACAAAAATGGCTTAGTTTGTTGCACACGTTTCCAGCTCCAGCTTCTGTCCCGAACCACCGATTGCCTGGTGGGAACGGGAGCCCTGGTGCCACCATCCGCTGTCTGGCGGCATAAATATGTATAAAGACAGTAGTTTGTTTGTCGAGTCGTGATTCGCAGTTGAGTTTTAAAGTCTAAGGCAACGCACGAGGCAAAAATTTAAATAATCCCCAGCTCCCAAGAGCCAGAGGCTGCCAGGGAAGGGAGGGTAAGGAGGTGGGCGAATAAAATCAGGCAAATTAACAGAAGCAATCTTGTAGCACGTTTGTGGCAGTTGCATTGGTAGAAGCACTCTCTCCTCTGGTTAGTCACAGGTGAAAACTGGAGACTTGTGTTTATATATCCAGCAGGATATTTCAAACAACAAAAAACCCAAAAAGCTCACGTTCTCAGCTGTTAGAAAGTGCGCTCAGGCAACGAACTGATTTGAATTTGAACAAAAAACAACATCAACTCGAACATGAGATCACAGCACGAAGTGTAGTGCATTTATGTATATGGCAATATACTGAGCCAGAGATAAAACGCATTCCTTGGCCATTACCGAGAAACATTTGTAGGAAGAACGTTGGCTCTTCTCAATATTTTCATTGCATTTCGGTTGCATCAGCAACCCAGCGGGCTTGTTATGATTGCAACTTGTTGCACGTGAAATGCATAACGTTGGCTCCCAGCCCGGCCAAGAGCAGGCTGCAGCCGAGCGAGTCGGCAGAGTCTAGACCGAAACCCAGGCACGTAGCCTGGCCGAGATGCGGAAGTTTGGCGATGCGAAACGCTGCGAACTGAAATCAAGCCAACGAACGATGAAAATCGAAGCGAAATACTTTTTAATGCAATTCTTAAAGTGTAAGTGGCTCAATTGCAGGTTTAATTGGGGGAAGCTCTTCGCAGGCTGCTCACGTAGCGGCTCCAAAATTGCCAAACATATGCGAGGGAGGAGCTCCTTCCAGTGCAAAGCCCAAGGAGTGTCGGGAAAATTCAATTGAAAAATATGCCCGAAGGGCACACATATTTCCTTCATCACGTCTGGGGCTGGGACACTGAATACTCAGTGATTTGAATTAATCCCGCTGGCAACATGTCGTATACGTAATATTCTAAGAGGCTTACTCTGCATCGGGCAATAATTTCTTTAATTTCCGTTTGTTAGCTGCAAAAATAATTACATTTTTTAGCCGTCACCTAATTAAAACGCTCCAACGAAGCATCACCCCGACAGAGCTACTGTTTCCGCATAGAGAGAAAAGCTCAGAGGAGCGAACAAATAGGAAATTGATAAAATCGATCTGAGTTAATAAAGGATACTATACGTCGGTGATTGAATTGAATTCAATTTCAGGGAATTAATAGCAACGAAAAGTAAATAATTGGCATCGCTTTGCGGGCAAGGCCAGTTTAAGTGGGCAACTGAAATGTCAATTTCCATGAGGTTGCAGCTAAAGTGCGAATCCAATAATATTATATAGACACTATGACAATTTGTATGCACATTATAAAGCCACAATGTTTGATTTTCTGGTTTAAATTACTGGGAAAATGCCATTCATTCCACCTTCTATAGTTCCTAAGTATAAATAGGGGCACATCTCCAATAAAAGGTTTATCGAGAATTTAAATTCACTCTATTCAACATGAAGATATACCTTGGAGTTGCTGCAATCCTTATCTTGGCTGTAATGGGAGCCGATGCTCGTCTAATTGAACAACCAACTATTTTTCCTAAGCGTAAATAAATAAATGATAAAGGAAATATAATAAATTATAAATAAAAAGCATATTTTATTTCATTGTGAAAATAGTTATAAAATATTAGAGATTTCATTATTAATAAGATCTGTAAAAGGAAGAGAGACTGTCTTTGGCAGTTTTAACAAAGAATAATTAAAGCCTTAGCTTGACATTTATTTAGTTCAATGCCTTTTAAATATTTATAATCGTATGTTAGAAAAGGGAGTGAAGATCCATTCGCATCGGTTATGAAACCTGCATATACATATGGGGCCTTGTTTGATGCATTAAGCACCATGAAATCGGCATTATTTTCATCTGATTTGGATTTTGTATATAAATAGACGCATCCATTTGAGGACAGTTTATACTTTTCAACATGAAGATATACCTAGGAGTTGCTGCAATCCTTAGCCTGGCTTTAATGGGAGCCAAAGCTCGTTTAATTGATGATCCAGGTATTTTTAAATTACCTGCAACTGTGAAATATGACTAATAAAAATAAATAGTTAAAATATTCAGGATTTTTTAATTTTTAAGGTCTGTAAATGGGAAAGAACTTGTCTGACACTTTTTTATTTAATAAAGCTATAGCTATAGCTTGACATTTTTTGAGTTACAATGCATTTTAAATATTAATAAATGTGTGTTAGAAAAGTGAGTGAAAATTGATTTGCATCGGTTATGAAACCTGCAAATATGTGGCATTGTTTGATGCATTAAGCACCATGAAATTCGCATTAGTTTCTTCTGACTTGGATTTTTTATATAAAGAGACACATCCATTTGAGGACAGTTTATACTTTTCAACATGAAGATATACCTTGGACTTGCTGCAATCCTTATCCTTGCTCTTATGGCAGCCGATGATGGTTTAGTTGGTGATCCAGATCTGTTCAGAATTATTAAACATTTGACATCAAGTAAAAAATAAATAAAAAACATTTTTATAAAATAAAGAGTAAATAAAAAACATATTCAGGATTTCATAATTATTAAGGTCTATAAATGAAAAAGAGACTGTCTTCGGAAGTTGTAATATAGAATAATTAAAGCTATAGCTTGACAATTTCTGAGTTCAATGCATTTTAAATATTAATAATCATATGTTATAAAAGGGAGTGAAAATCCATTCGCATCGGTTGTGCAACCTGCATATATGTGGCATTGTGTGGTGGAGTAAATACCATGAAATCCGCATTAGTTTCATTTGCTTTGGATTTTGTATATAAAGGGATGCATCCCTTTGGGGACAGTTTATACAAAATCTAAATTTACACCTTTCAACATGAAGATATACCTTGGAGTTGCTGCAATCCTTATTCTGGCTAATGGGATCCGATGATGCTCGTATGCTTTCTGATATACTGCTAAAAAAATAAATAAAAGAGAGTCAATATTACTTTGCATCGGATATAAAACTGGTATGTGGCCTTGTTTGCTGAAAAGCCTTTAAATTTATCCAATACGAAGTTTAACACTGGCTTTAAGCCATGTAACTTAAAATCAGATATTAGGTGAAGTCCCTATCAAGTGGGTAGTAGATGGACCCATTACTGATGTCTGATGTTTCCCGCAATCATACTTTTGCCATCAACCGCTTGAAATGGGAATGCAGATTACGGCTAAAGTCATTGGTGTTGACAAATGCATATTACCACAAAGTGCAACTGGCCGTATTGAAAGCCACCACGTCTATTGCGCCATCTGGACCATGAGAAGTGCGCCGGCCGAAAGAGGCCAACGGCGGCGAGGGAACAAAGCCGTCGAGGGGAGCGGCTGGCGGTCCGGGCATTTATGACGCAAATGCTGTAAACATGTTCATCACTTTTTGTGGAGCCAACGCGACGAGACAAAGGCCAAAAGCAGCGGCGACATGGCCAGCAGCAACGTGCAACAGCCAACGTGCAGTGCGGTGAGCTCACGTGTTGCTGCCACAAAACAAAACAATACTCGCACCAGCGCAATGCAGGGATCCCTTAACAAATACAAAAATAAAAAAAATAAATAAGAGTATTGTCCCCAGCAACAATTGGCAGAGGAACAAAGTTGGGCAAGTCGACGGAACGATACCTCAGAAATAATAGTTGTCCGTCACTCTGGGATATTCAAACTTCTGAAATATTTTATTATTTTGAGACAAACTAAATTAGTGAATTTCTTATACCAAGAAATATATAGACTTTAAACAGGGTTTAAATGAATGCTTAACAGAAAGGACATCCAATACCATAATTTCTTACGCTATAATATCGATATTTTTAAACATTTTACCTGTAAATTTCCCTACAAATATATTTCACTAGACATGCCATGCTCCTCACATGATGATGCCGTTGCCCGAGAGCAGTGGGGCGCCGGTAGCTCCAAATAATAAAAGGATGATAGTCAAAGTTTAATGACAGTTCAAATGATGTTGCTGTCGCAGCTGCTGCCTCAGCCGCAGTCGCTGCATTGCTGCATTTTCCGATGTGGCAGCAGAAAAACAATTGCTGCTTTTGTTGTACGTATTTGCTGGTATCCACTTGCGGTGAAGGTACAATGATATCGTCATTAGGGATGAAACCATAAGCTGAATTTGTCTGCTCTTTTTCTATATGCAGAATATGCTCAGCAAATAAGGTAAAATGTCATTTAAAATAGGGACTCCCCCCATTTGCTAAATGCGTAATGGGTGAATGTTTCCCAAAAGGGTTAAAAACTTTCCTGTATTCCGAGCGAAAGAGTGTAACATATTCAGATAGTTTAAAAAAAGAGAATTTTCCTGCTGTTTTTTATACATTTTTTATGCAACTCTTTGTTGCTGCTCGGCGAGCTCTGCTGCCGTTGATATTATTATGATGGTTGCAGGCAACATGATGTTGCAACATGCGCTTGAACATAATAAATTTTTATGCATGATTTCTCACATTGCATGTGATGGCTGGCACTTGATGTGCCACATGGGGCGTATGCGCGACGTTCGTCGAGGCTGAAAAGTGCGTTTAAATTTTTAAAGTAATTCACGGCGAGCACATAAATAACCCATAGTTTGCGCTACCTTAATCCCTTCCATTCAGTCCAAAATCTTATTCAGGCGTCGGATGGGGTCATTAATGTCTGGAAAAACTAAGCGCGAAGATCAAAGGACAGAAGAAGAGACATCAAAAATGTAAAAGCCAGATGCGGTGCTAAAATTCTGACACAGTCCCACAGTGGGTGAACGTGGAGTACGAAATCACTATACAAAATCGTATATAAATAATAGCAATTTTAGTGAAATAATAATAATATTTTTAGTACCCTTTTCTTAACATTACTTGTATCCAAAATAATTAAATTAAAGTTAGTATTAGCTGCTCTTGCCACTGTGCATCCACCAACTAGCTATTACTTTCCCATCTTTGACAGCTCGTTTTGCCATTTGCAGAGTGGAAATCGGCATTAGGCAAACCAGAGGCGCTCCACTTTATCCAACGCCCCGACATCTTCATCATCATTTGTCGGCGTCTGAAGTCGAAACATATGGAGAGATGATTTAGCGGCGATCACAGAGCGGATGCTGATCGTGTGGGCATTATAAATCGCCTGGCACTTGGTGCATCAGGCCGCTCAATCATTCTGCCTGTGAGCTCTTTAATTGCAAAATCACATTAGCATAAATTTGTTAAAAACATTTCAAGTGAAACTATGGCACACAGCCCCTGCCCCACTCGATCCTTTGCCGGGGCACACAATGACATTAATAAGCAATTACAAGTCGCAAATAGCAACAGCAAATGACTTCAAAAGGCTAAAAGCTAAAAGGGACACAGAAAGAAATGGAGCTACAAATTTAAATAATAATAATAAAAATATTAGATGTTAAATAAGTTATAATTATAATATAAAAATATATATACTTAAAAGAATCTATTGAAAGGTGAATTTGCTTTGAAAGGATACTATATATATGCAAATACATTTCCATATTGATTTCTCTTTGTGTGTGCCTGGCGTTGGTTGTTGGAGTTATGGTGTTCGTGTCCACAGGCCTGCGCCGGCCGGCAGTTCATCATCATATCGGGGGGCCATATCCATACATCTTCATAGCGCTGGGACTGCGGAATGACCTCCAGTTAGTCGGGCTCCGTTAGTCGTCATCATCATCATCATCGGCTGTTGTTTTGCCCATCGTTGCCCTGCACTGCTATGGC
The DNA here is from genome assembly GCA_035045905.1 of Drosophila anomelani. Lineage (NCBI taxonomy): Eukaryota > Metazoa > Arthropoda > Insecta > Diptera > Drosophilidae > Drosophila > Drosophila anomelani. Next base: position 13,839,788 of record JAWNOO010000032.1, read on the forward strand.
CTCAAGTGGCTCCATTCATTCCATGTCCGTCTGCATCCCGGCATTTTCTCAGTCGGCAGTTTTCCCAGTTATCCCCCTGGTTTCCCCGGGATGATGATGATGATGATGAAAAACTAAAACTGACGCCGCTCCACGACAGGCACGACAATGAGCTGACTGTTTAATGTCCGACTCCGATTCCTACTCCGACTCCGAACTGCAGGAGGCAGTGGGGCCTTTGCTTTTTGTCCGCCTGACAATTTCGCAAAACAAGAGCAACCTTTATTAGCACGCCGGCAGCAAAAACAAAAAATGCTATCTGGTCTTGGCCAAGAAAAGCGCCGCCAGCTCCGAATGTCCGATGGACGAAAGGGTTTCCCAACTTATTAGCCGGCTGCACAGTGTCGAGTCTATCTGCTCGTCTGTCCCAGGGTTATGGCTGGATTAGGCTGAGACTTGGCAGCTGGGGGATGGCCAGAAAACAGAGTTGTAAGTTAATTATTCCAGACACATACTGCGAAAAATTACACTGGCACCCAGGGAAAATATTATTGAATTCGCTAAGCAAACTGATTTAATTTTAGCTCATTTTTTCTGGCCCTCTATATTTCCTATTTTTATTTTGTGTTATTTAATGCTTACTTTTTCAGTGGATTCATTTATTTATTCATTTTTTGTTGTAGTTTAAATTTTAATTGTATTTTTTGTACATATTCAAAGTTGTTTGTTTGTTAAGCATGGCTAGGACATTTTAGTTTTATTTAAAACTAATTATCTCTTTGTGAGTAAATGTGAATTAATTTATTGTATTTTTTCCCCCTTTCTAATTATTTTATTTGTAAAAAAAGATAATCCCTTTTTAGTCTTTTCCAAACATTTTCCTAATGAGAAATATAGATCTGCTGCTAACTTTGTTTTGTCTGTTTACTGGTGTTATTGGCCAGATGAAAAGTGTGGAAAAGTCCCTCCACTCATTCGGTTTAGAGTCCTGTATCGTAAAGTTTTCCCTGGCTATAATTTCTGTGACTATGACTCATTTCAGTGGAGGCCAAGGGAGTAGCGTGGCATTGCTCTGCAGCCGCAGGAATGGAGTTCCGCAAAACAGGCCGCAAATATCTGCATTTATGTTGCATACATTACGCAGCATTCGGCGTTTTGGGGCCGCCACAGAAGCACACTGATTATTGCTGATAATGTTGGCTGCCATACGGCAGTTGGCGCAGGCAGGAACTAACCCGAAAACGTCTGCCTTTTTGCCAGAATTACAAAATGAAAATGGCCAACCATGAAATGGCGAAATGGCGGCAGCAGCAACTATCCCACTGCAGTTGCATCCTTGCGCTGCTCCTGCTGCTGTTGCTGGCATAGATATGAGCGACAATTAAGTGTCTGCCGCATAATGATGTCCCTGTTTTTGTGGCACTAAGCAAACAGAACTTGCCACAGTAGTTGCGGCAAGTTTTTATCGGCCCTAACCCAAGGATGTCCAAATAAAAAGCTAATGGCTTCATTTCGCGGTTGAGCCAAATATAGAATGGAAATGGCAACAGCTGCGCCAATGAAGTAAAGATGCAAGGAATTCAAACTCGGAAATTTGTGCAACAGAAACTCTTACTAGGATGGCTCAAAGAAATGTAGGAATTATAGCCTACGGATCCCAGGGATGCTAATCAGAGGAACTTCCAGCCACTCGAGTCCATCTTATCAGCAAAGCAAAGAAAGTAATTATATATTTCCTATTTTAATTGTAAAACTAAAACAAAACTCCAGCCGCACTTTCAACAATTTTATTTCGATTTAAAGGTTTCATTTTGGATTGAATTTTTTCTCTGTTTCACGGAAATTCTGGAAGCACTTTAAGGAAATATTATGATCTGTCCTGGGGGCCATTAAAAAGTTGGACAATATTTTCTTAACAAAAATTAGAAAGCCTCCAAAAGAGCCGGCCCTCCGCCGCCGGGCTGACCAACTCAATTGAAAATCCAATCTGGGCTCGGTCCGATTTTTGAAGTGGCTCATGTGTGGCGTTCCCACAGCAATTAAATTCGAGCCCAGGACGCGCCAGGATAACGGCTAACGCACACAGGAAAAAAAGAAGTTGACAAGTTGGGCAAACAAACAAACAAGGGCCCAGAGTCGAAAGGGAGAAAAAAAGGCCACCAAAAGACAACCGCAGACAGCGCATATGTGGGCCCCTTCCACTGCTGACAAAAACAAAAAAAAGAAAAGGACAATCCTGGCAGGACACAGCACTCAGCTGCTCTTTGGGCTTGAAGAAGACATCGCAACGACCACAAAAAGCAACGAATGCTCCGCCGCTGTTTTTTTTCTTTCGAAGCCCGGAGTCCGTAGTCCGTAGTCCTAGGAACAACAACTGCAAACTAAAAAGGACAACGGGCATACAAATAACATTAAGCCGGCAAAATCGGCAAACGGACTCCACTACTCAGTGTCCTGGCTGGCAGGGCCAAAGGATATCATCGGCCGCTCCGGAGGTGAAAGCGCTCCACAGAGCCATGAAAATGACAATATACCGAACAGGACTCCCAGTCCTTCGTCCCCTGTCCCCTCTCTCTCTGTGTGTGTGTGACACAAAACTGGCATTAGGCAAGGATTTGCGTTGATTATGGACAGCAATGGGTTTTTGGCTCTATTTTCGAATGAAAAGACAATGAAAGGCATCCCTCGCATCCCACCGCCGCTCCGTCTCGATTTCGTGTTCCCGGCAATAAGACAATAATGCCATAAAGAGCTTCGATTCCAGGTGAAGTCCCGTTTTAGATGCTCCGCCGTCGTTGGCACTCGGCTGATAAAACTAATTACATTTCATGGCTTAGGCGAAATGTTTGCGAGATTTATGCCCGGGGTCAGCAGAGTGCGGAAATTGATAAGCCTTCTTAATGGCAGTTTGCTTAAGGGGTTCCTTCCTGGGTTCCAAGTCCTGGAAAGGTCCCTGTCCTAGCGAAGGTCAGGAAATCAAAACAATCGAGTGGCTAATATCTGGGAAGCCCTAGATGAGTGTCAATTTTAGATTGAAATCTTTTATTCATTTGATGATAGCAGAGAGCTCTTTTGAATTTAATAATGTTGAGAAAATTCTAAAATGAAAGTATAACAAAATAGTTAAAATAAATATGTTTTATTTAGAGTTAATTCATAGAAATGTATTGTACCTTCGAGAGACATAAAATGCTTCTATTACATAACTTATAAAAGTAGTAACCAGTTCAAAGGGGAATAACTATTCCCTTAAAATTGTTCTCCCTTTTAAATACTTTCTTCTAGGTTCCATTCCATCTGTAATTGTTTCCCTAATTACCAATCCCAACTGAAACCAGAACCAGTCGTTAAAGTTCTTTATTTTCTCCCCAGCTTTTTCTGGAACGCATAATTTGGCTTTTGACATTAGACATTTCCTCAAGTGTTTCCGTTGTCAGTTTGGACAGACAGTGCCATCATTTAGGCGAGCATTGAGATAAACATATTTTATTATTAATTCATTAGGCTGTTTTTTAATGGGCAGAGCATATTTTTTGGTCTGGCACTTTAATTGTTAATTAGTTTAATGTTCGAGCCACGGCCAGCCACATGGCCTGTCGCGCTCCCCCGAGAAGACTATTTATTGGAGGCTCTAATTGGAGAGTGCGTTGAATTGGAAACCGCAGAAATTGGTGTGCCGTTGTTGTGTCTGTCTGAAGTGCCACCCAGCACCCCGGCACCCCAATCACCCACTTCCCAAGGCCATAAAAAAGACCAGCTAATAATTAAGAGCCGCCACCACCCACCGCGTAAATGAACACAAATGGGGGAAGCAAGTGTCGCCTGGGTTGCCTGTGCCTGGGGCTTGGGGCTGCCTTAAGGGCGTGCTAATCATAAAAACAGAAAACACAACCAAAATTATGAATTTGTTTGGCGTAATTTTACGCGCCCAAGACAAGACGAAAAAAAATGAGAGCAAAGAAGGGAAACCCCAAGACCGAAAGCGAAACCCAAGAAGGCCAAGAAAAGCGATCCGAAACGGTGCTGCCAATAATGACCCAATTTGGTGCATCAAAATTTATGTTTATTCGCCTTTGCCAGTTTCCCAGTCTCTTCCCATTTTCCAATATTAATATGTATAAAATTAACGAGGGAGGAGGCAGACCGAAATCGCTGCGCATAACAGGAAAATTACTTTTTAATCTTATGAGTCATTAGAAGACATTTTCGACTTTTCAACAATAATGCCGTGGAAAGTGGAAGTGGGAAGTGTGAAGACCCGATAAAGCCGACCGGGCCCCGTCATGAGAACTCCAATTCAGATGCAGATACCTAAGAAACCATCGAAGAAACACACACAACACACCTAAGCGGCGTTGCTAAATGGGGAAACTCTTTTGTCTAATTTTGGGTCGATAAGAGGTGAAGGGAAATGGAAATGAAATCGAAAATGGATCTGTTCCAGGGCGCGTATTAGTATAATTAACTTTGTCCCACGGCTTATGTGTTTTCCATATTTCCCATTAGTTTCTCTGAAAATCAAACTGACCTTTAAGCTGCAGCTGGGAGAGATAGTGAGTGGCATATGCCACATGTCCTGGCACCTTTACCCCCTGCTCCGGGAATCCCCTGAGATGACCGCACAATGTCACAAAAACCCGAAACGAGCATAAAGGAAATTAATCAGATTTTTATTTAAACGCCCGGAGATATGGAGGCGAGTGCGACCATTGTCCCTCCCGGGCAGGGAAACCTTTGACTCGAGCCCGGGCGTATCCTGTGTGTGTGAGAGTGTGTGCAATTTTTGTCAACATGTTTTCCGCACGACGCTGCCCATTGTCTTCGACCCCTTACCCGAAACTGTCAGTTTTGTCAGTTTCTGTGGAATTCCCGGGACCATGAATGATTTTAGCAGATTTTTATATATAATTCTGCAGCCCTGCGCTATTGTGTGCCATCCATCTCTAGGCATCCATCTATCTCTATATGTTGTGTGTGCGCCACGACCCTTATCCCTATCCCTATCCCCATTCCCCGGCTCGTGTGGTTAGTTTGGTTTTGTCATTACAATTGTTTGCGTTTTCCACCATTCAATGCCAGCCGGAGTCGAGTCAGTCCTTTGTTGGATCGCACTTCGGCTGGGCAAGGACAAAGCAGTTGCCAGTTGTGGGTTGTGCAAGTTTCCAGTTTTCGGTTTTCAGATTCCAGTTCAAGCGGAAGCACCAAAGTCCCCTCAGAATGCAACGTTTTATCTTTTAGATATAATATAACATCATAAAATCTAAGAAAGAGTATGGTAAGGATTTTAAAATATAAATATTTCAAGGTGCCTCTATTTTATTTGTCTAAATTTTTGATATGCCAAAGATATGTCCAATCCTTGGTCACCATTTAAGTTGGGTCTTCAATTGAACTCTCGTAAAAAGCTGTCTCGATGCCCCATCTCGTTTATTAAGTCATATTTCTGGCTCAACTACTGCACCTTGCCATTTTAATTGTCCTTCTTGTGCGGTTTCCTATCGACTTCCAAACCAATTCCCTGCACAAACTGCTCCCTGGCCACCGCAGACGTGCAAACTGATGGCAAATGTGTTTTTGAACCGCAAAACTTGCCAAAAAGGCAGGAGAACGAACCGAGTCTCCCCCGCAGATTCTCACTTAGTTTACGGCATATTAGTTATGTGCCATAAACAAGATGCGGCGGTCCAAGTGGCGCCAGCAGGAAACTGCAGCAGCCTGGAGGAGAGAACGCCAGCGAAGCACAAAATTAGAGAAGCCTCCCACTCCGCTGGATCAGGGTCCTCGGCTGCCGGAATCGCCATCATCATCAACCTGCGACAACTTGCAAAACACAAACGAAATTGTTCAATGGCGCCGCAAAAATGACCAAAATGCGATGCCAGCAGACGCGCCGCCATTTTATTTGCAGCACTGCCACTTCCGGCGGCGAGAGTTGTCTCTGCCGGCGCCTCCCTTCATCGGCGCTGCGGCAGCCAAAAGCTGCAAATTGATGGCGACTGGCGCGCATTCAAAACGCTTCCATTATTGTCATAAGCTCGCCCGGCCAGCTCCCTGCGAGATAGTAGCTCCAAGGAATGCCGCCGCGTACTTTTCGATTTCCGCTCCGTAATATTCAAGTGATTACGCGGCTGCTGCTGGCCAGTAACAGGAAGCTGCAAAGTGCGCCCAGCCTGGGTGAGTTTTTTTTGCTGACGTGCGCTGATTTCAGGACTCAATTTGCACTGGGAAAGATTGGGTATCAAGAAGGTGTATTTGTGTGCTAATAGAATGTTTGAAATATAATAAGTATATTTTATAAAGAAAATAAAAGCCGTATCTGTTAAAGTTTTATTAAGGAAAATATAGAGTTCGAATTATAAATTTTTTTATATCTTTATTATTGGTTTCTGTTTCGTTTAATTTATTTTTTTTGAAACCCTAATAAAATTGCTTAAAATGCATTTCAAAAGTATATATTTGCAGGCTATAATATCAGATTTATTACAATTAAATAAGAACCTGTAAAAATACGTTTCTGATGTTTCTGATTCTACTTACTATATATAATATTTTCCACTTTTAACAACAGTAACATTATTAAATAATCTCAAAATATACCCAAACTTAACATGAATTATTCTCTCAAAATCTCTCCTTGTATTATCCCTATTTCCCCTTAATTTTCCACAGTGCAGCTTCGAGTCCTTGCCGCATTATTTGTGTTGCTAAGTGTGCTGGGTTCGCGGGTCGCGGGTCTCGGTGCTCGCTGCTCGCTGCTCGATTCTCGGTTTTCGGGTTCAATGACAAAGTTTACTACCACTAAGTATTTATAACTATTATTTATGTAGCCAGGACCGCCTTCGCCATCTCCTGCTCCTTCGCCTGCGACCCCAACCCCATTTTAAATGTTCAGTGATGCGCAACGAATTTCTTAATGGTGCAATTTGGCGTTTTATGTTTGAAGTTTAGGCGAATGGCGATTTCCAGCGGTGGCGGATGGAAGAGGGTCCTGCGGCCAGGAATCATTTTTTTCCTGCCCGCTATCGCTACGTGCATAAAGTTTTCGCAAACAATTATGGCCGCCTGGCAGACGACCAACCAATGTGGCGGCCAGCAACGTAACCGGAAGGAAGGCGTGGTGCGATCCTAGCTGGAGGACCTTCGATATTTGCGGTTTTTCATTAATTCAATGGTGTTACTTCCGCACTGCCGTCTGGCTTCCGGCCGAGCTGTAATCGCACTCAGTCCTATCTTATTGATTTGAAAATGAAAATATGTTTTATGATTCAGTTCGCTGATGGCAATCGATGATGGGCATGAGAGCATATTGTAAAGTATACTTATATATTTTTAAATAATGATTCATTTGGAAGTCAAAATGACCAATATAAACATTAAACTTCAAGCTATATTTCTCTTTATTAACTTTGTCAGTTAACCAACCATTTTCTTGATTAAAAACCATTGCCAAAAAGCTGTTCAGATTTCACAAACTTAAATAATATTTTCTGCACTTTAAACTCCCGCCGATAGTCAGCACTCAATTCCACAATAATGCCTGCAATATATAGGCTGAAATTCAATCGCACAGCCGATAAACTCAGCACGCAGAAAGGCAAAAACAAAGTCTGATATATGAATGAACACCCGTGGTGTTAAAAAAGCCTGCCGGAAAAACCGCTTCGATAAAAAAAAACGAAATTATGCCAAGCACTTAATTGGTAAAAAAACAAAAACAAAAAAACTACCGACACTTTTGACAATGGCCTTCCATCATGACACCTCAAATCATAACGACATAATGAATATGTGATTCCCCGGCGAGTGTACGTGGCTGCCGGCGGCTTTATGCCAAGAATGGAAATTAATTGAAAATGCATTTTGCATTCCATTGTCTTCAATTAATTTTCATTTCACTCACTTCGAATAGCTTGTAATTCGATTTGCTCTGAAAATGAACGGACGAGCGGACGCACAGCGACTTTAATTCGTACACGAAAAGTTAATAAGAGCTGGCCGGGCCCAGCGGAATTGAATTTCTTACTATCTCAATTGGAAATGATTGCGTTTAAGGTCTGCGATTAATTCTGCATCTCCTACTATAGAGTGCAACTTGTTTTCCAATTTAATCCGAATTACTAGCACATATTGTCGCTCCGGCAAATTGCCTTCACTGGTCCTGGCCTGGCCTGTGCATAATGGGCTCATAACTAGTTAAACTAACAGAACTCCATTATCCTGCAGCAGCTGCAGCCGTAGCCGTCGTATCCTGGCCGCTGTGGTCCTTCAATTACCGGGCTCGCCGGCGAGTCCGTAATGTATTCAAAATCTTTAATGTAATTAATGCTGTTTGTTTAATGAAAGTTGTCTGAGCGGCTCTCTCGTTCTGCGTGCATCCCAACCCAGAATCGAGCATGTGTGCAGGGTCGAGGATATTTACCGAAACCGAATTCAGCCAGGACATTGCAATATGCAAGCTTGTTGCGGATATGCAGAGCTCGGCCACTCGAAGTCACTGAATGGGGGTTTATGCCACAAGAGAAATTACGAAGTATTCTACTATAAACATATTTCAATATTTCTTTAAAGCTTAATATTTTTATGATTTATTAATTCTTTACATTCATATACATATATATAATATATAATCATCAATTTCAAATGACAAATGATTTCTAGCCTTGGTATAAACCGAACCTGACTGCACTAGGACTCCCAGTGGACTTCTAATCATCATCGACAACTGTGCCATACATTTGTCCGTCTGTCTGCAGGTCTGCCCTATCCTTCGCAGTCCGGGAGCAACCCCTCGATGGCTCCGTGTGTGCGTGGGTTCTAATGCGCTAAAGTGCTTTTTCCGAAAAACAAGTTACACTTTGCAATTTGCACTAAATCCCACTTGGATGTGGCCGAGGTCCGCCGTTCGACTGACTCCGGTTCTGGGGTCTCCGGCTATCGGGTCTGCGTCTCTCTCCGGCTGCATAGGCAGGGCGAGTTGTTTAGTCCTTCCTCTTCCTGTTGGCTCCATGTGTCTGCTGTGTGTGTAAATCCTTTGGCCGTTGCGTGGCAATTAAAAGGGATTTTCATGGCTAAAACGTATTTATTTAACACAGACACACAGACACACGAACAGGGACCGGCACTGCCTTCCCCTGACTCTTCCACCTCGCTTAATATTTGATTTTTGATTTGTGGTCCTGTTTCGCAAGGCAACCCCTGCCACAGCCCAACCACCGCGTTCTCGTCAAGTACTCTTATTAATTGCTATTGATTTTGGCCTCCTGTTTCGGTGTTAATGAAATTGAATCGAACGGCTGCCACCGAGTGCAGGCCACAGAATCGTGTGGCAACCGTAGGGAAAATCGATAAAATCGCCGCAGTGGCATAGTTTTCGAAAAGGTGCATTGAACCCCAGCATTTTTCCGCCTCTTCCCTGCCATTTCCCGAATTCCCAGGCACACACACATTGAACGACTCGTCACGCTATCCCTTCGCGGTGGACAAAGGGGCGAGAAGGCGTGGCAGACAGCATTTAGCACTATGCGATGGCAGGATGGGAAGCAACAATCACCAGGCCAGCTCATACACATTATCGGTTCGAAGTTATGCCACAAAAATTACAAGGATATATAGAGAGCAAAGCAGGAAGGCCAAAGAGCTTTAAATTTGATTCATTCTGAGGTTACAAAGAGTCCAGTTGCAAGCTTTCCCTTTTACGAATCACAGCTCTATATTGTTGCAGTTGTGACTGCATTCAAATCTCACTCAATCTGCTGGCCATTAATTATGTAAAGTTAGTCAGCAAATAAAGCGAAAATCGACCAAACATATGACAACAAATTGCCACCTGTCCTCCCCAATTTCTACCTCCCTCTCTTTCTCTTTTCTCTTTCTGTGTATATATATCTCTGCTTCTGTCTCTCTCTGTTCGAATTGTCGCCAGCGTCAATATTGAATTTGAAATTAAAACGCCCCGAAAATGGCAGAAATGGACAAGGGCCAAGTGCACGGCTGGCAACAGTTGGGCCAAATTGGCCAGTCCCAAACCCATATTCTTAAAAACACAGCAAGAAAAGGAATTATATTTTAGATAAAATCTGAAAAACTTTAAATTATAAATGTATTTTATATTTTAATCGATAATACTTAGCCCTCGAGACTCCTTTGAAAGCAACAAAATAAACGTGTGTTTTAATTGCAATTTTAATAAAAACCTTTCCATAATCAAAAGTTTATTATATTGTTTATCTACATACGTAATATTAATTTTTAAATAAATTTAAATTCCCCAAAATGAGATTTCTTTTGGCAAACCATAGAATTTTCTCTCAGTCTACCCCCTTTGGCCTGCTCAGATATATCCCCACGGCAAACCGGGCGGTGAAATCTGCATGTGTTAATTACCGATGCCGGGGTCTGGGCCCTGGTCAAGGGTCAAGCACTGGCCGGGCTCAGGGAGGCGGAACGGCAAAAAATTGTCAACATGGCGGTGGTCTCTTCGACGGACGGAGGAAAGCTGCCAGGACAAGCTGCCGCCCAAGCGACGCGCATTTGATTTATAAAGCCCCGGCGAAGGGGGCGTGTGTTTTCAGCCACTCGAATTTGCATTTACCTCCAGCAAAAACAAATAAACGTCTAATCGAGTCCTGCGTGTCCTGTGCCAGGGAGTCGGGGCAATTGGCCAACAGCCTCAACTGTTGCCCGCTCGCAGCCCAGACAGCGGCGAATAATGTGACGTAACAGCTGGCGGGCTAGAAAAACTGATGTCCGCCATAAACAAATAAAAGGCGAGCTTGGTCGAGAAATTGATTTTTTGCGCCTAATCAAAAACGAATTAATTTCGGCAGCATGTGACAAACAGCCTCCCATCGGATCGTGCGGCCTGCGGGAGCGGATAATGCGTCCGCTCCAGCTTCTCCTCCTTCCCGAAAGGGTCCACAGATAGCCCCAATTGATTAAATTGGCATGAAATGAAATTTATGTTAGTGTCTGTCCGCCTCGGTGGTTGCAAGGTGTTTTCTCCGCCTTCGCCGGGGTTGAAATCCAACTTCATTTGGGCCAAGGGTGAGTTCGTAAACCCCAGCGGAGTAGCGATTGCGATTAAAGTGCCGGCAAGGAGATTTTTGCGGTTGCAGAAAGCACCTTAATCGAGGGGAGAGTTGTGTCTTTAAGTTCCTGGTAGCAGTAAGTCCTTTTTCTTGGGGGCCCGCTGGAGCTCTTGATGTGTTTTTTCTCCTTTTCCCGAGGCCTAATGGGTGATGCCAACAAAGGGAACGTCTAATTGGATTGCTATATATCAAAGTCGTAGACGGGGAGACTGTATTAAAGACTCTATGAAGGTGAGCTATATATGTTAGGTCTTGGCTATATTTTACTTATAGTATTTTAAGGTTTTTTAAGGTTAGGGAAAAATACAAGCATTATAAGAAGACTGTAATTGTGGATATATAATTTATCCTATTCCCGCTTTGTTTTACTTTAAAGTAAACATTTGTAAGCCTTTTAAATTTCTTAAAAATATTATAAAATATTTTTTGTGGCATTTTCAAATCGATGGTCTGTGCTTTTCCCTTCATTGAGCTGATACATTTTTAATGTGGGTCGCACGCACATTACGCATACGCCGCGTGCACCCAAAAAATATGACTGAGCCGTCATAATGCTGAGCAAACTTTAAATAAATGGCATCCAAAGCGCCACAGACAGACACGGGCTCCCACTCGTCCATTTGTGTGTTTCGAATACCATAAAAAGCAGTCGTAAAACCCTTTCCGCAAAACGGAAATCCCGCTTCAAAACAAACGCCATTAAAAACGAGGTCATGCTCAGTGGCACGGCCATGGGTACTCAAGGGGATATAGGATACTGTGAGGATACTGGGAGGATGCGGGCGGGCTAGAGGATGAGCTGGTGTTTGGGCAATATCGCATTCAAGGACTGCCGAAAAGTCAAACAAAATTTACAGTCTCAAACTGCACAAAAATTTCGAAAGTTGGAGGCACAGCAAAACAAAAAAATGTACAACAAAAAATATATATATAATATTTTAAAAGTGCTCATAGGGAGCAGCATAAAATATGGGCGCAAAAAGTTCAAGTTTATGAGGGGCCAGGGGGCAGGAGGGGGATGGCTGTTCTTTCTAAGGTATTTATTTTCATAACGCAGCACAACATAAGGAAGCAATAAATTTAAGCTGACTGACGACAGTTTGCATGTGGCAGAGAGGGGATATATGTTATATATAGGGTCCTGGCAAGGATATGCTCTGTTATGTCTGGCTTTGGCTTAGGCGGCCTGCTGTTACACCTCCTGGACCCCTTTATCCTTCCCCCCCATCCACCCACCGCTCATGTGTCGTAGGTGGAATGCCAACAGTCGTGTCTGCACATATATTGCATAGTTATTGTTTTAAAGCCTTGCCCATGCCCCTTCCCTCCTCCCGCCACTTGCTTTGCGTCATTTAAATAAATTTTATGCAATTTAGTTAAGCTGCTCCCTCTCGCTCTTCCCCTGCCTCTGCCTCTCCTTCTCTTTCTGGCTGCTGCACTTCGGTTGAGTGAGTAAATGTCATTTAAATTTCTCCTGCCATCCCGCTCGTCAGCAGCGTATGTGTGGCATTCCAATTTCTTTTCGCCTGTATCGCACATATCCTTTCACAATCCCCAGCACCGCTCGCAATAAAATATTTAGCAAGGGGGCGGGCAGGGCGGATACACCGAGCGGAAAAGTCCCTAAAGCTGATCCAAGTTACCTAAGAAATAAATCAAATATTTCAAAATATAATCAGATTGTGTTGTTTATAGATTGATTACATTGATTTCTTTTAATTTTAATAATAAAAGTTATAATTTTCTCCTTGTGCAGCACCTCGTTACCTCCCATTTGTGTGTTGTTTTTCGTGAGTTTTTCCTTTGGCTTCTCCCATCCCGAATACCGAATGCTCGACGGCCCCCTGGATCTTGTCGTATGTCACCGGCAACTTGACTGAGTTGTTAGTTTTACTGTATTCCTTGTCTCTGTTGTGTTGCCGCTGTTCCATCACATCATAAAAACGTGTGTGCCCTGGCTATATAGCATTTCCTTCTTGTTGTAGTCGCTGCTTGTTCAGGTTATTTATGTTTGCCATGTTGCGTTTGTCAAGTTTTTGCATTTGAAACAGGCGCGCTTGAAAGCATTATGACTTAATTCTTATATGGCGCCCGCAGACATGATCTGGATGCATAATTCCGTCCCTTTAAGCCGACAACATCGAACTACTCGGTGCAGCTTGAAGGACCTACATATTTGCACGGCAAATTCAATTGCTGTCAATTGTGCTGCAGCCATCCTTCGCCTGCTAATTGAATCAAACTTAATTAAAAATGTCTTGACATGGAGCGGGGTGGCATCCACATTTGCAAAAGTCAAAAAGGGTTAAGGCAGCTCTCCAAGTGTTTATTATGCGGGGGTGCGAATGAGCGCTCCTCAGCTCAGCCCTGCTCCTTTATTCCTTGCTCTTACGTGAGCGCTCTCATATTGCTCTGCCTTATGTATGACACTTAAACATGCAAAGCTGCTTGCCAAGATGATTTATATTAGCCATGATTTCTAGCAATTTTTAGCACTTTGCGTACACCCCGTTCCCGCCGAGCGTCGGAGGTGTTGATTGTTGTTGAAATCTGCGCGGGGACAAAAGGACGAGACACACGAAATGCGAAACACTCGTATGGGTCCCTTCGCTATGACATATTTCGGGCCATGATAATAAAAACTTATTTGGTTCCCTTTCTCTAGCAAAGTGATTACACAGCTTGGATGTTGTACAAAGCACTCAAGAGGCGAAAAAGCTGACAGGAATATTCAGCAAAAAAGGAGGTAAGTATCTAATGGGAAAGGAAGAAGATTGTTGGGTTTACTTTTAGGCAAAAGCTTTAAAAATGCTTCTCATAAATATATGTACATATAACTGAATTAATATATTCCTGATCCATTAATACCTCATAACTAAAAAATCGATTTATTTCTACTTGTAAAGATGTTATACCTTTACATGTCCTGAAATTAATTGCCATGGCTTGCATTTAATCCCACAAAAACTGCAGGACTCAGAGTACAATGTCCTGGCGCACTCATAACCGTGGATAATGCGAGTCAAATGTTGGCCAACTTTTGCGCGTGCGAGAATGGCAGTAAAAACAATTACTGGCCACAAAGCAAAGTCGTCGTGGGCCACGCTACGTATACGTAATGCGGGCAGAGAGTGGGAAACGGGGGATCGTCTGCATAGTCACACACAAATACACGGACACACTTGGGCTATCAAATTAAGTAATTGCATAATTGTTTCACTAGCATTTTACTATGCCCACGGGTGGCCGATGTGACGAAGACACACACCGCATAGATGTGTGTGTGTATTACATCCCCAAATAGCCGCCCGTCGCCCAACGCCCAACGCCCGACGCCCACTCCCTGCGACTTGGCTTTTTATGTGCGCTCCTCCAAGTTTCTTTTATTTGCCTTTTGGTCGATGGCTAATCCCCGCCTTTTGCCCTCTGCTACGTGCCTGTCTTTGAGTTTCCGTAGCTCCGAATCCACTCCGTCTCCGCCTCTCGTCCCTCATAAATCAGCGTCAAATCGCCGAGGACTTAGTCCTCCGCAGGCCTCCGTAGCCCCGTAGTTTCTAATTGTTTTGTTATAGACACACATCCGTGCGGTTCCGCGGCCCCTTCGAATGCCGAATGCAAAATGCAAATGCCTGCTCCGACCGCAAATGTTGTAAATGCCAGCCGCACCTGCCAGCCCTTGTGCCCATCCCACGAGCGGCTAACCTGAGTGGGACATACAAGCGATTGCACCTGCAAACAGTGGGGCACAATATGGGAACTCTTTGAACTTATGGGGAATATCTAAAGAGGGAAGGGAGTGTCAGTCCAAAAACCATAAAGAAAGATTCTCTGTGAAGTACTTTAAAGCCCAGAATTCCCATTCTGAACAAAAAGAAATAAGTTTTATGTTAATTCAAAATTGAAACTAATCTAGTTCTGCTCGTTAGCTTGCCAACTTTGCCCACTGTGCTGCGGTCGGGCAACTTTGTGGTGGTCACTCGAGCTGGCCAGCACGCTGCCTGGCGTGATAAGGCCAACAGAGCGGTCAAATATGGCGCTAACATTATTACCTCGGCCGAAGGATGACTGTGTTTGCCGGTCGGAATCGGATCGAGCGTGTGAATGCGGCAAGGTAAGCTTGTATATATGGTTTCACGGTTTCATGTGCATCGGGAAAGCCAAGGCAAACAATTATGAAATAGTTTTTAGAAGGCTCTGGGCTCTGGGTAGTTGTAAATCTCACAAAAAGTAATGCCCCACATTGCAGCATAAATCTCTCAATCAATTCCCCCAATTTCCTCCTTTGTTTTGTGATTTTTCCAGACACTTTTTTACACCAGTTCTCCTCTGCCCCTGTTTATTTATAAGCCATCCATATTGCACTTCAGTTTCGGCTGCAAGTCAAACATTTATCATTCCTAATTACTGGCACTAAGCTCTGATTGATCTACTCCCCGGGAGATGGAGGATGTGCCGCCCCTGGATCTGGATCTGGGTCTGGATTTATGGCCAGTGCAGGCGAGGCAAAGAACAGCCCATTTGCTGCGCCTGGTTGCTAATTTTAATATTATTTTTGGAGAACTCATAAGTTGCCCTCTGCCTGGGGATTTTCCCCTTTCTTTAGGTTTTTCTTTTCCCTTTTTTTTTTTTTTTTGGTTTTGCCCAGGCAGCTCTTTGATGCCCCGAACTGTTGATGTCTTTATTGCAGTTGTTATAGACTGCCGCTGCTCGCATTATGATTTCCACATCCACATCCACTTTCGTTTTCATTCAGCAGCTCAGTGCTTGGATCTTCATCGGATCGCTGGCATCTTCACGGGGCTCTGGCTGTCTATAATTGGACTTGTCCCGGACTGATGGGGGGAGGAAAACTCGTGTCCGGGTGCGGACTTTTAAATGGAAGCCTCCGCCATGGGAATCGAGGGAGGCTATGGCATTCATTGAGGAACTGCAATCGGAGAACTTCACTCGCCACAAATTTAATGCAATTCGACGTGCATTAATCACCATTTACAGATGTATCCCCCGCCCCGACAGACCTGCAATTGGCAAAACCAATGACCCCTTAATGGTATTCTAATTTATTGTTATTATAAAAACATGTAAATGCACCTCCCTTACAAATTTATTCCATTTTGCAATTGCCTATTAATAAAGCGATTACTCTGGATGAGTTTGCAATTCGAGCAATTTATTATTCATTGTCTTTCAGGAATAAGTCGTCATAGGAGAAGTTGTCAAAGAATCTTTGGGTTTTATTCACGCCCATTCTGCTGAGGGCCGGCACGAAGTTGGGCTCCAGTTCGTTCCAGAATTCCAGCCAATGAGAGTTGAGCACCTTGTTAATGGCTATTGTCAGATCGGTGTTATCGGCAAAGAGGTTGTCCACCAGGAGGATCATGCGGTCCAGCTCCACCTGAGACATGAAGCTGTACAGCTTCAGGTGGCGCTTCTCCTTCCGGAACTCAGTGTACACCTTGAAGAGGGTGGTGAAGCGGGCGTTCTGCAGGTCAAACTTGATGGAACCAGTACCCTTAGCCTCGAAGTATGTTATCTTCATCTGGTAGTCGAAAAAGCCCTCCACCACAGCCCGTGGCATTCTGTACTTGAGCCTGATCATCTTCTTTGTGGGATCTCGATCGAATCCCTTGACCCCATAAACCGTGGCATTCTCCAGGCCCCTAAACACAGCATCCCTGAGGGTGAAGGACATCCAAATGGGACGATCATGTGAGCAGTTGTATATGGGGATATCGGGAAGGGGGAATATGTCAAAGCGCCGGAAGCCCAGGTGCGGTATACCCTGGGCGAAGATCCGGATATACATATTGAAGCTGTCAATCAGACAAGATTCGTTGCTGAAGTGGCACTTGTTAATAAAGGAGGCTGTGTCATATGAAATAAATAATAATAATTAATATTTAATAATAAAATGTACCATTAACAGATATTTATATCCTAAAGATACTTAATGATGAGCTTCAACTTTGATCCCCTACGATTGCTACTCACGCAACTGCGATGACGTAAACTGAGGTAAAGCCATTGTGCCAGGCAGAACCATCACTATGAGTATAGAAAGTTTCATCTTTGGCTATCTGTTAGCTGTCTGTTAGCCCCAACGGCAATAGTTATACTAAAAGTCAGTACAGACCCCCTATCAAGTCGAAAGCCCTCTCGCAATTCCCTCCGATTAGCATAACCCGATAGATTAGGCCGGCGGTACATCCCCCCTTCAATATGCTTTATCGGCTCTCTAGACGGCGTCAAATCGGTGCTTTGATCACCAGTGCACTATATATATAAAATATACACTCATTTTTAGATATATTCCCTGACGCATTCCACACTCGAGCGATGCAAAGGCCATAATAATGAGCTGGAATGCGGGAGCAGAAATCAAAAAACAATTCTTTTGCTGCAGCATAAACAAATGCGAGTATAAATCTTAGGGCCCTGAGCCGACAAAGAAACGCTGGTAAGTGACATACGAAGAAATAAGGGATATTTATAATAAATAAATAAATTTAAGAAATGTTTCTATTAATATTTAAATACTTTTTGCTGGGTAAACCTTAAGGGTACTTGTTGATATATCTAATTATAAAATATCTTCCTAAATTTTGCCATATTTTATAAAATGCATCACTAAATCTTGGGCAATTTTTCTCCTTGTGTAGAACTCCGATTGTCAGTCAGCGCCTCATGCATTCCAATGCGTTTTCGAGCGTCTGAAGTGGATTCTAAGAAACTTTTGCAAATGTGCGTGGTGTTTTCTGCATACAAAATTGCCAGGGCACAAAGAAGTGTATATGTTATGTGCACATGTGTCACTCCACAAAAGAAACAATACCAAGACTGGGGGGCGTGGATTGGGAAACGAACTCCTAGGGAAAGGAACCCCCTTGACAGGGGCTAATAGCTAAGGTCAACAATTAAACTCATTCTGTCCGTCTCGAGTGACGCCCCATCCCGGGACCCTGCCTCGACTGTCTATCCGCGTGTCAGACAACTGCAGAGCCATCTATTTGCAATGCATTAATTTTAGATTGCCCCGGAAAACGACCCTCGGCTGGCAGCAGAGAATCCAAATTCAAATTCAAAAGCAAACCCAAAACTGAAACACAGGAAAAATCAATCGCCCGCACTGTCAATGCGCCCGCATTTCCCGTTCGCTCCGTACCGTTCCGGAGCTGCTCGTTTTGTTTCAGTCAGCCTCGATGGTAGTATATATTTTCATTTCATTTCATTTGATTTTATTTTCGGGCACGGAGAAAAACATTTCACCTTCCCCGGCAGGCAGGAGTCGGATGGCGCGCCAACTATGTAAATATTTGTCACAACCGCACGACAATATTTGTTCAGACTTTGATTCACTTTTTGTGCCGGACCCGGTTCCCCGATTGAGTTGTGTCCAAAAATGGCAGTAACTAACCGAGGTATTTAGGCATTATGTTTATTTATAAGTTCGAATAAGTATTATCTAAAAGTCCCCCTGATAGCATTTAATTATTAAGCATTTTCCAATGTAATTGTTTTTAATGAAGGAGGCAAAACTGTGAAACAATTAGTCTAAGTGATGACAGCTGTTATCTTAATTATCGAAGGAAACTGCTGCCATTGTTTCACTTAATTAATAGTAAATATTCGTATTTTTTAATAATTTACAGATCATTAGTGGGATTTTACTGGCAAAAGTCTATTGAGGTAAAAGTCCCTTTGGTGATCAATGAATTCCAGAGGTGCTTTAAATATATTACAGAGCATCTAATATTCGGTGTGCTCCCATAATTCCTATTAATATTGTTTTCCTATGTCTTCATCTAGAGAGCCCTGGGAGTAGATCTGAAGACCCTCCCTTCTTTTTTTGTTTGTTGTTTTGGCGCTGCAATGCTGTCCCTCACCGAAATGTGTATCTTGTCCCCAGTGCATTTCCGCCCGGAATGCATCATAAAAGTATTTCGAATTAACAGAAGTAAATCAGGCGGCAAGCATGCTGGAAATTGTTGGGTAAACAAATATTGACATCGCCATGCGAGCTGCTTATGGGATAAATATGAAATCTCTTTCCTCGGCGAGGCAGCGAGGCAGCACTTGTGGGGAAAACCTGTCGTCCGTGACGAGTTGCAGCCTCAATCCGCCAATGGCAATCCCAATGGAATTCAGTCAGTAAAACCGCAACCGGTGGCAGGGCAATTATAAAAAATTATTTAATTATCAGACCCCTCATTACTATTGTCCGATCGATGTGTTCATAAATAATTTATATTTAATTCAAGATATATTCTTATTCATTTAAATATATTCATTTTAACTTACGTTGAACTCTTTAAGTCCTTTTGGGGACTGACAATTGTCTTCTAGGATTTCTATTAATTAAAAGGCACTTTTCAAAACAAATTCAAACTCAGCAGCTTTTTATAATTACTCTGAAATTATTTCCAGCTAATTTTCTACACATTTAAGCTTGTTTTGTTTTTGAAAAAGTTCCCAAAATTCCGCCACAATGTTTTCTGAGATACCGCGCCCCAAACCGCCGGCCCCCCCGAAGTGCGACTGCAACAATCCGGGGTCACCGGACTGCGGGGATATGAGTGAAAAGAAGCGGGCTGAGTACCGTCGGCTGGACATCGAAGATGTCACGGATAGTGTCATGAAGGTGATGCGCATCTGTGGCCTCAAGCCCTGGGAGGTCAAGCTCGGCGCTAGCGTTATCCGAAGGTCCTTCACGTATTTTGAGGAGATTGTGGTAAAGATCGACCGTGTGCCCCGCAAGCGCTTCGGCACGGAGAGCTTCCTGCATGGAATGGCCCATGTGGCGCATATGTCACGCATAGACGCCCAGATGGCCTACGCGATCGTGAAGCGGGCCTTTAAGGTAGGGCTGCCGGAGGAGCCTCACCCACTCAGATTTAAGAATCCTTTTTTCCGCAGGCCTTCTACTATGGCACGGGGGTGGAGGGAAAGCGCTTCGCCTGCATGCAGTCGAAACTGCAGCACGGGGAGGAGTGCATGTGGCTGTACGCCGCCCACCGCACGGCGGAGATCTATGCGGTACTGGCCGGTCTGATGGACTCCGAGAAGCGGCTATTCGAAGAGCGAATCGAGTGCGTCTACAAGACTCTCGTCGACGTCCTCAAGACGCGCACCTTCTGGGATAACGACATGGTCTGCAGCTGTGGCCAGCCGTCGGCAGCTGCTTCACGGACCAACTGGGGAGGGACGGTCGCCTCGCAGGTCGACTCCCTCTACAGCGCCGAGATAGAGCTGCTCTACCATAAGGAGAACAAGCCGCTGAGCAGTGCTCCCTCGAAAACCTCCGCAAAGACGCCGACATTTAACGAACCGGCGGCTATAAGCTCCGGCTCCTCACGGCACAACCATACCTTGAAGAAGGTCAACCAGACGCAGTACAACAAGGAGATCCTGGTGGAGCCGAGTGTCAGTAGCATGTTTGACCACCCGCAGTGCAAATGTCGCAAGCTCCGTTGCTTTCAGGAGAACGGAGAGTCGCGGGAGGCGCCGGAGATCACGGCAGAGTGCAGCCAGGGTCCGTACATCTGTCGCTGGCTACCCTTCGACGGCGAGGACGATCAGGACCCTAAGCACTGCGTTCCCTATCCGCCAATGGTGGACGTGTGTCCGCCCTGTCCCACGGATGATCTGCCCTGCGATCCCGAATGCACTTGCACCTGCGAGGTGTGCACCTGCCGCCCGACCTTCGACGTCGACTTTGAGGAGGAGCACCTGGGCGAGAAGATGTCCAAGACCGGAATCGAGGACCATGACACAGATTACTGCTGGGTGGGACCGTTCTGGGGCAGCAGTCGTGAGCGATTGGCTCGGCAGCGGGCCAGGGAGGAGCTGCTGAAGGCCGAGGAAGAGGATGAGGAGGAGGGGGAGGAGGAGGGCTTCCAGTGCCGCTGCACCTGTGATATTAAGCAGCGGGCCTTCCCGCATCTTTTCACCTACCTGACGGACTTCAAGGACAAAGTGCCGGTCAAGGAGGAGCCCCAGCCAGACACAGAGCCGGAGCCAAAGGAGACGGAGAGCGAGGACCTGCTCTCAAAGCCGCCGCCCTACGGCATCTCCCAGGACACCTACCGCTGCTGGGTTCAGCCAAAGTCCTCGGAAAGCGAGTCTGGAGAGTCGGACGAGGAGAAAAAAAAGCCTCCTATAGTCTGGGTCCTGGCAGACAAGCCCAAGCCCAAGCCCGAAATCCAGGTTACCATTAAGAAACAGCATCTAGAAAGTAGCACTGCACAATCGAATACGCCTCTGCCGAAGGCTCCTGTTCTGCCGACCAAGCCTGCGCCCACTCCGGCGCCCGGCAAGCCACCTCTGGCCCCCCAAAAACAGGAGGAAAAGGATGAAAAGCTCACCAAGGAGGACATCCTTGACATCATTGGCATGAGATTTAAGCAGAAAAAGAGACCAAATTGGAGTCTTCCCAAGAAGCTTTGAATGTTTATGTATAAATCGGAATCCTAATTGTATTAAATGCGAGTAAATATGCTTACTAATTAGCAAATTGATATTGCATTTCCATATTTTATATCTATTACACATCAAAACGTATTTACAATGCATTTAAACCCAGGCAAGGTTTAATTAATGCTTTAAATTTAACCCAAAGCAAGACTTCAAACTTCTCCTGACTTCCAGGAAAACCAATATTATCCTCCCTCTTCTCCTTGCTGCAACGCATTGCAATGGTAAAATCCGTAATTATTGGTTGGATATCAAATTAAATGCGTACAAATCGAATGTAAGAGGTCCTGGCAGGAATGACAGCTCAAAGGCTGCACTGGAAACCCCCAGCTGGCCACACAATCACACACACAGTCCTCTCTAATGTCCTGGGAAACCCAAGCTGGCCAACGCAATTTGCTCTCGAATAGTTTGCGACAAGTTATTCGATATTTTATTCTATATTTTTATTGTCGAGTCGAGGGCTTTGTTGCATATTTCTGCGTTCTTTGCTCGCTGAGTGCGTGTTTGCATTTTGTTTTTCTGTTTGCCAACGAACTGTCAATTGATTGTCAAATTATAAAGCGAAAACGGTCAGCTTGCGAGAGAGAGAGGGTCCTTTGAAAATGTAAACTGTTTGCTTTGTCGCCACTTGGCAACTATATGCTGACAGGACCCGGGCAGGACTCGAGGGGTGGGGCCCAGGATCGAACCGAATCAAACCACTTCAGCTGCAAAACTATGCGAAACATTATCCAACACGCACCGCCGACAAAAACATTTTCGAAGGATCGTCGGGGGACCCAAGGACCGAATCAATTCCGGATTTCTGACACACGATATTTCGTATTGTGTGTATAAATGTGTGTGGCAAATAATGGGGGCGGGGCCACGGCCCACAATGGACAACATTTGGCATAGTAAATTACAAAATACGATACGTTGTATTTGCATTGTCGATAGTTGCTGCCGGGGACAAATCTCGTTAAAACCAAATCACGTAGGAATTTCATTTTCCTGTGGAGTCCCTCTGAACTCCTCCCTTGCAGGGGGGAGCAACTTTTCCGGCTGTCGTAATTGCAGACAAATTGTGAAAAGTATTGCCTGACATGGGCGGCACAATATGGGATTTGTTTGGCTTGACAAGGGGCGCTCGAAAGTTTTGTGACAGACGCTTTTAAGCAGAAAATTGTTTGCTCATAACTTTTGACATCACGGCGGGGCCTTCGAAGCCTATCAAGGAATAACAATAAAAAAGGGGTAAAAGCCGATGCGAGGTCTCTCCCACATTGTGTTTTATTTGATCCAATGTGTGTTTGATAACGCCAGCCACAAAATAAAATGAAATAAAATAAAATGTTGCCTTTTCAGCCTCTAATGACTTGGAAACCTGAAGACCCACAAGTCAAAGCAGAAATCACTGGTTGACTTTTACACAGAGAAATATTATTTGAAATATTAATAGAAACATGAACTTGAAATAATTATGAGCAGATATTTATTATATTTTTATAAAAAAGAAATTTAAATGTGGAGTTAAGATTCCTTTTTGTACATTTTTAAAGAGAAAACTTGATCAGTATAAAGTTGAATCTTTCCTATTCAAGAAACATTTTTAAATATAAAGTTAACTTTATAATTCTAATTGTAATACTTCAAGATAAGTAACAATATTTTTTTCACTGCCTCTAAACTCGGTGTAACTTGCCACAGAAGCTAAAAGTTTGCTGTAGTTAGCGCAGTTTTTTATTCGTTGCCACAAATCGTTGACTTTGAGCGTAGGATCCCTTTTGGCTTTCATAAACTTTAAGTGAGTCTTCATTGCAGAGCCTGTCCGATGGCCATAAATTTCTAGTTTGCTCTGTGCCTGGTCGCGGAAGGCCATTAAAAAATTCCTGGTCGCATCGGGTGAGGAGCTGAGTGTCTGGAGCGCTGTTATGACCACGGGATGATGCGAGGCGATGCGATGCGATGCGCATTGCTCATTAACACGAAACTAATTAATTGCGCAATTCAGCTAAACTATCGTGTAGCGATGGGCAGGCATTACAGCTCTTGATTGATCGCCCGACGTCGCCTGCGTGATCTTACAGGGCTAACGAGCCGGGTCCCAAGATGGTGCCCCGCCATTGCATTTTAAACGCTAATTTATTGTTAACTGCAACATGTTGCCGGTATGCAAAAATGTTGCCCGGCATATGCAATTAATTGTAACAAGGCCCGCTAGTCAGGCGGCCAAGCGAGCAGCCTTTAACGAAGCTAAGACAGCGACACACACAGAAAAAACAAGCTGCGAAAAGAGGGTCAACATTGGGTTTAGTAAAGCAGAAAAAAAACTTAAATACTGAGCACATTTTTTAAAATATTCTCTTTTTTATATAAATGTTCTTCATGCTTCAAATAATTCTCATTCATAAGTTCTGCCTAGAAATATATTCTTTCTTGAGCTTATTTTTGTACAGGCTTCAAGTTTATTTAATTTGGAATCAGCTGAAACTCACAAAGCTTGAATAATGGGTAAATAAATGATTGGAATAATAAAAATTCAAATTTTTCAATGCCTACTTTGATAGACGAATATTTTTGATCCAAATCAGCCAACATAACTTTGTTTATTTTATATGCCAACAAACCTGTAAAGGGGAGATCACAGCTTTTGATAATTTTCAAAATTATGTCTAGCAGGTAAATTGTTTTGCTTTTTATGTGGACATTCTTAAGATTTTATAGCTCAAACTGAGGCGTTATTAAATTTTTTGAGATTCTAAAAATATGCAAATCTTTTGGAAGTCAAATCTTGACGGATTATCTAATACTTATTATTGGTTGATGTGTAATATTTTTATAAAAATGTAAAGTAGGTAGTAAAAGTTATATATGTTTAAATATATGCTTTATGTTTGAAAACAAATATTAGTTCAATAATCTTCATTAGGTAATTCTACAATTTCTGGGTTTTCTTTAGCAAAACTCGACTTGCATTTAGTCTTTTAAATAATCTATTTAAAATTTAAATAACAATACAAATTTTCTCTCTGCAGCGGAAAAAGCTAAGACTAAAATTGAAACGGAGACAGGGCATTTGGATTGGCAACACTTTCCAACTGCTCTCGAACGCGTGTTAAACCGCTGCAATTTACGTGTTAATTTGCAGTCGTGTCTCGGCAAATGTTTGGCTGCCCCCGCCGCGTCGAGGGTCTTTTTGGCCAATACGAAATGCCCGGCAGCCTCACTTTTACTCGGCGAAAGTTTCGGCCAAGTGGGAGTACTTACCGGGCCAATATGCGAAGGTGGCAGCGTAATGCATGTGTTGCCGGTAATTGCCGGGGGCAGCTGCTGCAGCGGCATTAGGCCAGGCCAATTCCGGGGAAAGCCGCCACTTACCAAGTAGCCTTTGCCGGATTGATATTTGGAACAGAGCTGGCCATTAGCCGGGACTGCAGCTTAGCCAATCCCCCCGTTGACCAGTTCCGCCCTCCTCCGGATACTACTACATCATTTTGATTACAGAACCGCTGAAATGCTAAATCTCGTGAATCCACTCAGTCAAAATTCTACGGCAACTATGCAACCATCAATCAGACCAACTCGCTCCGAACTATGCGCAAAATCAATAAATACCCATAAAGTTGTTGGCGAAACTTTGGCAACAGCCATCGCAACAGCTATCTCCCGCAATTCTAGCCAAGTGGCAGCATTTATCTATATATATAGTATATATGCAAGCCGGATGAATGCTGACAGCCGGCAGTGAGCACTCTTGTAGTTTTTGAATACGAAAATGCTTGCCATAGTTCGGCGAATGTTTCGAAAACTTTTACGCAAAATCCGTACCCGAAATGAGTGCCAGAAAACCGAAACCGTAACCGCAGAACGCAGAACGCAAAACGCACAATGATGCCGATGCCGCTGACGATGCTGATGCCACGCCCCGGGCTCTGGAGTTATCCAGTTATCCGGGCAACGACTATCTGGCAGCTGGCTCGGCGGAGCAGCAGCTTGTTTGCGGTTGCAAGTATCTATCGGATGCAAGGCCCGACTTTGAGCCCAAGACATTGCACTCAGGGGAAAAGGAGGAGACTTTAAATGGGGTTTGTTTTTAAAATTTTAAAAATTTTTAGTTGTCAAGATAGTCACAGTCTTGAGCTAATTTAAGTCCCTAAAAGTGTAATTTATAGCACCAAATAATTATTAAATTTACTCGAATTTCTTCTTCATTTTTCTCTCTGTGCAAAAGTAGTGGCTGCACTTTAACTGCGCTGCAATTTTTCGGTGGTAAATAGTTGAGAGTTGAGCATGTTGCAAGGCCTGTCGCTGCGGCCAGGCACACAGATGCAGTTTCAGCCAACAGCACTCGACAAATCATTGGGCTTTATGACACCGGCAACATATGTTGCCGCTCAAAATATTTAACCGCAGCAAAGCTCTTCGAAAATCAGCAGCCGCATTTGATTAATGGCAGCATTCAGTGGCGTACAACTGCACGAGAGTATCCATCAGATACGTAGTTTGTCAACGACGCTTTCCACCGACATAATCATCAATTAATGCTCTATTAATAGAGGCTTTCCCCAGCTTTTCCATCGGCCAGCAGGGGAAGTGGGGGCCAACACTTAGCGACCGACATGTGTTGGTGTCAACTTGATTGAGCTTGGGGCCCACAGAAATTTAACAAAGAAATGTGGTGGAGGAGTGGACAAGTATGGTATGTGTAGGGATCAGAAAGCAGAAGCAGGAATGCTCTTTCCTTGACTGAGTACTTAGAATATATAAGTCAAGCAATTAATGTAGGATTTTAATGACAATTTTTCCTTTTCAATAAATCAAACTTCCTTCTTTTTTATATAACTAAAGAACCCCTTGGATGCCTACCTAGATGTCGTTAACCATAGCCCTTTGTCCATTTAATTGCTGCCAAATTATGGAGGCATTAAAAATTCAATTCATGGCCCAGTTCGATTTGAATTAATCAATCAAAAACCGACACACTGTGACTTATTATCGAGAAACCCGAGTTCCAACTCTTTGATTCCGAAGGTCGCGCCAGCTAATCTACCGGCCATAATTAGCATTGGGCCATCGAAATGTTTGGGAACATTTTTCGGTATTCCAAGCTGCAGAGCATTTAGTAATGCAATGGGCTGGGCCCCAGTCCCAGTCATAGATAATTTCCGATGGCCAGGCGAGAGCGAGTGTGTGGCATATGCATTAACCCTTTGATTTTCGAGCTCTTAACTGGCACGCAATGGCCTGGTTTTGATGGCCAGGGTTCTCATGGATACACTTGGGAAAATGCTAAGGAAAATTATCAGAAAAATTATACAGAAAAGAAAGATTTCTTAGATTTCTTTGCCTTTGTTAGGCCTTCTTATTTTCCCATTTTGATTTCGAATTTCTTCAAGTGCATATTGCAGCCTCTGGGCATTTGTAAGAGTTATGTTCTGTGCGGTTACAGTTGCAGCGGCTAGTGCTAAGTCTTCCCAAAAATATTCTTTATAATTAACTGAGAGGGAATCGAGATGCTGGCTGCTAGGTAGAATGTTTGCCTTGATCACCGTGAACCCTGATTCCCCTGATTTCGTATGCAGCAAGAACAGCTGGGATGCCATGAACTTTGTACAAACACCGCACGCCCATCCCGTGGAAGATGCAAAAACTTTTACATTTAACCGCATTTATGGGGCCGCTGGCAGCTGCTGCTGTTTCTGCTGCTGCTCGGATACCGGATTCCAGATTCCCCACTTCTGAATTCGGGATTTGGGGGGAAGCGAAAACCTTCAGAAGCTTTCGAAAAGATTTTCACCTTTTATATTAGATGCCGGGCGAAAGTTTATTGTTTTCCTCAAGTTCACGCTAGGCAGCCGCTCCCGAATCCACTTCCTGTGCCATTTCCATTCGAAGGGATAAGCCTCGAATGGGCCAAAGGATGCTATATGGGCTGCGAGTGTGGGCGATATGTAAAATTGATTTGCCAGCCCGCCGCCCGGTGAGTGGCTGCCGTTTGTTTGCTTTGTTTAGGGATAATCCCATACATTAGACCTGTGTTAGGAGCGGCAAGGATGTTTTCAGTTCTTCTCCTTTTTTCCGCTGTTATTTTATTCGCATTTTCTGGGGCTGCTGCTGCTGTGTGTGTGTATTTTTTTGGCTAAAACTGATTCTCAAGGTATTTGTGCATTCCAAGGAAATTTTATTGCCATAAATGCGCCAGATTTGCGTTTACTCGTGAGGATTACGGCCCCGTTCCCCGCTCCCTATTCCCCTTTCCCCCTGGAAGCTAAAACTTTCAGAATTCACATAAAATTAGCAAATATTACATTTGCGCCCGGGAAGAGCTCCCAAAAGGTTGCACATCCTTCGCAGCTTCTGGACTCGAGTTTATTTTGTATATTTTAAGGAAACTTTTTTATTGCCGTAAACAAAGTTTGCCACGCAACGGGGAGTTATTTAACGTATATAACTTAAAAAAAAAGAAAGAGAAAAGAAAACTTTCGTCGAAGGAATAAGTCAGCCAAGCGGAAAGTGGAAAGGCTCCTCCGGAGTTGCCCTGCCCACCGCTCACATGTTCGGCGCCGCTGATTGACTCTCCTTTTCGGGGGCGTGGCATAAATATGTGTGTCCTCCCAGACAATGCCCGCCGCCGATACGCACGCAGATAGGTTAATGTTAATGTGTGTGCGGCGAAAAGTTTTCAGTTCTCAGCTCTCGGTTTTGTTGCCGGCAATTTACAGTTTATCGCTTATGTCATCTAAATGGGCGTCATGCGATTTGCTAGCCATTATCATTTACCGCAGACGATAGCGGATCAGGTCTCGGTAGGAGGTCTGAGAGTTGATAAGGTCATTATGGATGGTCAGGCGAGAAGGTTGTGACAGTGAGTCTGTTAAAGCTACATTAAGGCAAGAAAATATTATAAAAAATCTGAAAAGTATTAATATAAATAAAAGAAGCTTCTACTAAGACATTTAATTATGGAAAGCAAGAATTTTAGCTTAGAGGAGCTCCTACTTAGTTCACACCCAGCAATCGAAGCGCAAGTAATCACTCATGAGCACGCAGATCGGTTGCCTGATTTATAGCGACTTTAAGCAGAACATAATGCACTCAGACCTGGCATTATCTCGACATCATCGTTGGCTCCTGCCCCTCCCTTGCAACCAAATTAATTGCGGCAGTTTGTAAGACACACGCACTGCTTGGTCACCCTGGAAATTCGCTCTAAAGGCGGTACCCTGCTTATATCTGTCGGTCTGCTTTTCCTTTTGTGGGGTGTCAGCGGTGGATGCACCAGGAGATCCACATCCACATCCACATCCAGATCCAGTCTTTGTCTTGCACTTGCCAGGCATCCGTCAACACAAAGTTGTTATAGTTGCTGTTGTTCTTCTTGTTGTTCGCCCGGCTCACGACTCCAGCGGACACAAAGTCCTTGACTTGCATTTTTGATAAACAACGTGTCAACTTTGTCGACATAAACCATAATCTTCAGTGTCAGTTTGACTTACAACTCGTGTACTTTTCACTGCAACAGCGCGTTGGTAATCATGTCTGGGTCGGGGTCTATTCTGGTTCAGGGTCCGACTTCTGCTCCTCCGGAAAATAAAGAAAATTCTAAGAGACAGAGAGAGAGAAAGAGTGGCATTAGTTTTTTTTGGGACGCGTGCGACCCTCCGATTAATAAGTGGCAGCAACTGCTCCTGGAGCAGAACCTACTCTCGGGATCATTAGTGTAATTAAATGTGGATGAAAAATTTCACTTCATTTAGCGTGCTCGTCCCTGGCTCATAACTCGAAAAAACCGAAATATAATTAATCAGGCGGCGGCACGGGCACCTAGAAATTAAAGTAAGTGTCGGTACAGGCGACCCTGCCACATGACGCACGCATCCATCTGCCACTGGCCTGGCTTCTGGTTTTCTCTCACTCTCCTCCTCTGTGGAGGATGACAACGGAATGTTGTCAGCTTAATTTTTTAATAAAGCTAAATATAGCCCAGTGAACAGAGGGGGTAGGAAATCAACAAGTCCTGCCAGCAGCCATGTAATTTCGCTAAGTGCACAAAGCCAGCGAGGCGATACGTCCTCCGATTCTCCCCATTATCCATTATCCTCCTTTTTCCGGGGCCTCGAGTAGTGCGAATTTATCGCCACTGGCAGGGAGCGTGACATTGAAATTGTAAATTATTCTGGCGAACATGAGGAGGCCTTCTGGCGACGAGATTGTTTATTATTTGGTAGCCAGCGAAAGGAAGAATAGTAATAGTACTTGGAATAATTATTAATTTCCTAATTATACATATTTTAATTAAGGAAATATGAAGTATTTACCTGAATAAATACAAAACAAATGCCAGGACTAGTTTACTTTCAAATTTCCCTATTAAGCAGCGCCTTTATTTTACTTAAGAAACAGCTGAGTCGCTCCAGATCTATATCCAGATTAAAGTTAAAGCCAGCACACAGCTGCGGGGCATCGATTTAAATATATCTGCTAATCTAGGGTCCTCCGATACAAATCGCTCTGTGTAATCCCAGTCGCTGGCCGATGAAACAAGAGTCGACGGGCGGAACCTCTCTTCGTGAATCTCAGATCTGAATCCTTCGCTTCGAAGGACAGCAGCGTGGCGGTGAGGCGGAGCGGGGCGAGTGCATTGTGCTCTGGAGTGCACTTAAAGGATTTTTTTACGAGGCAACGCTCCTGCGCGGCGAAGGAGCAGAAACGAGGCGGAATGAAAATCAACAAATGATGACAACTACCCCGGATGATTTGGACGTCCGCTGGAGTGTTTGTCCTTTCAAAATGTTTTTCTTTTCTAGCGACTTGAGTGCTCGGCGTATTCTCCTAATTTTATTTCTGCTTTCGCGTTGAGGGAAGCCGGCAATCCTGTTGACAAAAATCTCAAATGTGTGCTCGACCGTGCGCCGTCTGTCTGCCATAATAACCATCCATCCATCTGTCCCGCTGTCCTTCTGTCCTGGTGTCCTTCCAACCATTTATCCAGGTCCCTGCTGCGATCCTGAGCGAGCAGGTAGTCCATCATTGATTCCTATTCGCGCGTGTTTAATTCCCAAATCAGCGAGCCCAGATCTTGAGATCCTCGTTGTCATCCGTTTGTTTTGTTTTGTTTCTGGTTTTTTATATTTTTATTTTCAGGTTTTGGGATTCGCAGCGCTTTGTTTGGCGTTTTTGTTTTGTTGTTGCTTTGTTTTGTTTGTGCGGCAGCCGCTGATCTTATCAGCGTTTTGTTTCGTGAGGCATTAAAAATTTGTCATTTGTTCCCCATTGAGAGTCCCCGGGATCCGTTTAAGCTCGATTGTGGCCCGACGACTTGTCATCGCATCCCCCTCCACCACCAGAGAGCCAACTGTTTATATATTTCTCAATGAGGAAGCAGCTGGGGATATCTCCTGTATCTCTGGCCATTTGGCCATTTGGTAATTGCTACCTCGAGGAATTGCAGCAGCCGCAGCTACATAATTGTGCCGTGCAATCCAATTTGCAGACACACTTGTACGGTTGCTCCGAATTTATGCTGAATACGAGGTATTTCGGTTAGATTAGATTGATTATAATCAAACATGGCATTCCGGCACTGGAAGCTGGAAGACTTCGAACGCATTTGGACCAATAATCCCAGAGCCCGTACACCGTGCCATTTTACCTTTGCTTCAAGCCAGATTTCGACTTTCCGACGAAAATAACACCAACTGAAAAGGGCAATAATTAAATTCATTCATTTGCTTTATTGATCATGCAGTTATTGTTGATATTTATCCTTAAAAATTGTATTTTAAGTTCTCTTTCCTTCCTTGGCTTCAACTAGCATGATTTATTTATTTAATATATACGATAAGTATTCATTGGAGTCGTCAGGGTTTGGATTTTTCTTTAAGTCCGACGTTTTAAGCATTTTGTAGCATTGAAAGAATTGAAATCCAAAGTGGCATGTTCCATATTTCGGGTTTCTCACAATTTGACCCGAGTGACACATTGAATCTACTCTGTCAATGGCTTCTGACTCGATCAGGTGGCTAAAGGCTCCTCGGAATCCGCCAGGAATTAGCTTATAGTTTTTTGCAATTACTTTCAACTTTTTAAGAAAGCAGTGGTGGAAGCACACTACCTGATTGCTCGGTTTTAAGTTAGAATAACTAGTCTTAACCTGTTCACTAGTCAAGTTCACTCTATCAAGGCAGAGTTTACTAATTTTGCCGTTGCCTTCCACCTATGAACAACAATTCAGGAGTTGTAAAACCATATTAAAAATGTTAAATAATACTTACGAAACTTATTGGCAAAGCCCAAAAGAACATTAAAAATATCAGAAGAGCCCACACGTTCATTTTTAACTTTTTTTCAGTGAAGTTTTGGCTTGTCTACTGCCTTTTTTGTGGCGTTTTTATGACTTTTTATTGGAAAAAAAATGTTTAACCATATAAATTGATATTTTATGCTTAAATCTATTTAACCATGAATTATTCTGGTTGTTATGCGATACAAAACGGAACAAATACGTTGTAGCAGTGGCACAAAATCGTTTTGCGAAAGAAAATCTTGATACAACTTACTATCAATGCAATAAACTTAAAGTAATATCTTGTACCAAAAATTATTCCGCAGGAAGACAGTATCTTCGATTCTTGGTATGATCAGACTTTCCGACGAGAATAACACCCCTTAAAATTATTAAATCAGTTCATTTGCTTTATTGTTCATGCAGTTATTGTTGATATTTTTCCTTTAAAATGGAATTACAATCTTTTAATTTATCTACCTTACTTTTGCTTTAACTAGCATGATTTATGTATAAAATATATATTCATCGGAGTCGTCAAGATATCGATTTTTCTTTAAATCCGTCATTTTAAGCCGTTGGTAGCATAGGAAGAGTCGAAATCCAAAGTTGCATCCCCTCCTTCGCCACCCTGGAACAATTTGACCCGAGTGACACTCTGATTCTACTCTATAAATGGCTTCTGATTTGATAAGGTGTCCAAAGGCTCGTCGGAATCCACCAGAAATTATCCTATTGTCTTCAATTACATCCAACTCTTTGAGAAAACAGTCGTAGAAGCACTTTACCCTTTTGCTCGGATTGGAGTGCAAATAACGTACATCAACCTGTTCCCTAGTCACACCCACTCTTCTAAGGCAGCGATCAGTAACTCCCCGGTTACTCAACAAAGCTTCCCCCTGTGAACAACAATTTAGAAAATGTAAAACCATATTAATAGTGCGAAATTATACTTACGAATCTTATTGGCGAAGCCCAAAAGAACGTTAAAAATATCACAAGAGCCCACACGTTCATTTTTAACTTTTTCTCAGTAAAGTTTTGGATTGGTTACTGCCTTTTATGTGACTTTTAAAGACTTTGAATTGAAATTTTACGCTTAAATCTATTTAGCTATGAAAAATTTGGTTTATTTCGCAGAAAGAATGCATCTTCGGGTCCATTCTGTTGCAGCTTTTTAGATCCAAAATTCAGTCGTTGATCCTGCTGAAAATTGGCTGAAACCGATCTAACAGCAAATGATCCACGAAAGTTATTAACTGCCATAAAATACAATCATCGACCCGGTGAGCTGCTTTGAAAAGTGCATTTGAGCTTTGAACAGTGCATTTTACCTCTGCTGCAAGCCAGATCTGAATCCCACTCCCATTCCCTTGCCCCCCCGACGATGCACTCTCCTGTATTTGCAAATACTGATTATGTTTACATGCATACATCCCATGCCCAGTGTCCAAACAATGCTGCCAACTCAATTGTCCGGCCGGCGACAACGGGTCGTATGCGTAATGCCATATGAGCAGTGCTCCAGTGCTTCAGATGCGTAATGAAAATTGGCGCCGTCTGCGTTCGCTTCGGAGCCGTCCAGTTGAGTTGAGCTGAGCCGAGCTGCCAGGGCAGTGGACTCATGTCCTGGCTTGAGCAGACAAAATCAATTTGGTTTTGCGGTTTTCGGTCAGGACATATGATGGTCCGGGGGCAGGATCCTTGTCTGCCGGCAGCAGCAATTTGCATTCCAGCCGATGCAGGTCGCAAATGAAACTGATTCCGGCGAACGAAACCGAATGGACCGGTGTGACCCAGCTGCATTTTAGTTTAAATGCATCAAAGTCAAAGCAAATTAGGGGGAGAGCAAGCACCTCGTGCATCCTCCCCACAAACTGGAGTGGCTTGGAGGAGGCCTTCGAGTGGCCCATCGAAAGTTGCCAGCGTCAGCACCAACGGTTGTCCGAATAAAAGTTATGTTCAAGGAGCAGAGTCAGCAAACCGAATTGGGAGTTCCCTGAAAGAGGGATTTCAGATGAATACATACATGTTTTTTATCTATATCTTGTTTTATTTGTAAGCCAATATATTGTTATTATTCTTTGGTAAATAAATATATAATAAATACACTTTCCCTGTCTTGGCTCAAGTCCTCCATCCGTAAGGACATCCCCAAAAGATATGTTCCAATGCCCTGAGAGAGCCGAACTACTATTATTTGCAGTTGTCAGCCAGGGAGCCAGCTCCTCGGCAAATTTCTCGTATTATTGAAAAACTTTTACCAACAGGCATGCCATGGCCCTGGGATGTCCGCTCACTCTCCCTCTCGTCCGACCGGCAATGCTTCAGATTTAAATGAAGTGAAGTGAATTTAATGGTCAGCAGACATTTGTGCCCGGGAGGGTCGGTTGGCTGGTCGGTTGGTCGGGTCTCTTGCCTTGCACCTCCTCCAGTCAAGTGGAGTTTTCCGTATCTGGGCGATATTTGCATAGTATATGTTTCGAGAGCTCGTGTCTGTTTGCTGGGAACACACGCATTGGCTCGTCGGTGTAACTATCAGCGCAAATGTACTTGAAAATTGTAATGAGCTCTAAGCCCGAGCGTCAACAGCAAACAGTTTCAGTTGCTACTCGTTCCATATGCTCCGATTAGAGACCCGGATTTGTCCAGAGTTGGAGTTGGGAAGCGGGCTCTGTTTGCAGTTACATTTTAGGGGCTTACATGCAAGTGGTAGTTCCACTTCGATTGAGAAGGAAGCGGCTTTGGAGATTTCCCGAAAATGAAAAACCCCCCTTGTAACGGAATGAATGGATTTCGAAATTCCTGGATTTGAATGAATAACGAAGCTATCAATAAGATCAACGGGCCAGGGATATTTGGCAACATTATCAGCACTATTTTGACTATTTTTTCTGATTACCTTATAAATATAATACCTAATGGAACTTGCAATAATTCAATTAAGTTTAATTAAACATCTGATTTAATGTTTATTTAATTAATTTTTATAATTGCACAGAAAAAAGACATTACAGTGTTTATGTTCTCAGTTTATTATTCTCTTTGATATTGATTCTGTGAAGTCATGGAGCTGATATTGTGACTTTTTTAAGACTATATAGTTGAGATTATGAATGAATATTTGTTCCATTTAAATTCCAATTTCCCGCTTAATTATATTTAATGATAATGATATAATGGCAACAACTGCCAATAAATAAATAAATAACAAATACGTTTTACCAGTGGCATAAAATCATTCAGCGGATGAAATCCTAGAAGAATTTTTATAGATTCATAATATTTAAGATTAAAAGAGTAAAACTTTAAATATAATTATATTTATACAATTTGTCATATTTAAACCCCCAATTTATTTCCCAGAAAGACTACAACTTCGGCATGATAATCCGTTCTCCTGCTGCTTTTTGAGCTCGAAATTCTGCATTTGATCCTGCTGAAAATTGGCTAAAACCGAGCTGACAGCAATGGATCCATGAAAGTGGCACTCATTAACTGCCATAAAGCACAATCATCGACCTGGAGAGCTGCTTTGAAAAGTGCATTTGGACGAGGGGGGGATGGCAGAGAGAAATGAAATCACGTCGCGCCACTGCAACAAATTCAAGTTAATTGAATTCCAAAGTAAGCATAATTCCAGTCGGCAGCAGCAGTGGCTCTAAAGGCGAGCACATACAACAGGAGGCACTACCTACTACCTACTGCTACTATATGGCCATATAGCCACGACATTCACTCCACGGCAGGAGCGAAGGGGTAGGCATTTAAACTAAATTTAGCCTGAAATTGCTTCCTTTTTGCTGTCGGTTGCTGGCCATTCTGCTGCTGCTGCTGTTGCCTGACGGTTGCCACTTTGCCGACAACACAAAATTCAATTACAATTGGCAGCAGCAAAAACGAAAGTCGCGCTAAAACCCCAGAGCCAACGAACGATCGAGTGGCCAACAGCCGAGGTGGAGTGGCAACTGAAACTGAAACTGGAGCCAAGACCCGGACCGGAGTTGAAGCTGGGGCTGCAATCCGGTTTCTTAATGTTTTCAGCACTTGCAATTATTTTATGCCGCCATCGTTTAAAGTGTCGGAAATTTGGTTCGGTAATTAAATGAAAAGCAACAGCGACCAACGCCTGGCCGCCGAAAAAATAAGCTGAAAATAAGCAAAAAATTAAGAAGAATAAATACACTATGGCTAACTTATTTTATATATTATATGCCTAATAATAAAATTCATTCTTTTAGTAACTAGAATTATTTCTAATTCAACAATCATTCAGCTTTTAATTGGCAGTTTCACTTGAGTTAAAATACCATTAAAACAAACCATATATAGGCCCTAATGCTACACATTTTCTCCACCTTTTTAACTGAATTGTTAGGCCTCTTAAAAGGCAGTGTAAAACTCTACGAAAACATTGTCTGTAACATGAAAAATATGAAAACTCGCGACGTCTAGCAGCTGCAGACAAACTAGTTCAACTCGTTGTGGAGTCGCCTTTTCTGGCGTAATAATCCAGGAGGCCCCCTTCCGCTCCCATCTCTCTCTCTCTCAGCACAGTAATCAAAATACTTGTGGCAATAAAAACAACACAAAAACTGATATCAAAGGGGGAGAAACCATAACAAATCAAAGCACTAATGAATATTGAGAGGCCACTAAAAGGAACACGCGGCAGGAGCAACAAATTAATATCAAAGAAATACCAAAATTCACATAATAATAAATGCAGCTCATCGAGGAGTACAAGGAGCACCGAGGAGCAACTTCTTCGCCAGGATAATGAAGTGGATGTTGGGCGGAGGGCGGAGGGTAAAGCACACCTGCCTAACAACCGAAGGAAGGTAATGGGAATCGGCCGAATGAAGGTAATAAAAATCGTATAAATAACCAAAGCTAAAGACAACAGAGGCAGAAGGACTTACAGGGTGCTTGAAATATTATACCGAGAAAAGGGGATGGTTAAACTGCCCGGGAGGAGGGGAGGCGGAGTGGCTCGTTAATTTGCAATAAAATCCGATTATAACCACAAAAATGCGCCCATACAAGATATATACTTAACCAAACCGAACCGAAGCCCAAACAGAACTCAGGTGGAAATAAAAAGCCCGGAAGTCAGAGCCAACTTGTATCAATAAGTACCAAGTTCGGAGCGGGGGCAGGCTTACATTGATATTAAAGCCCGGCTATAAATAAGACGCCCTCGAGGCAGGCAAAGCCAACAAATTATAGCCACGCATTGGGGGTGGGTTGTACTCCCTCCTCTCCAGATCTTACTTTCCTCAGGTAACTTTACCCCTTGCCAGGACCCAGGACCCTGAACCCGAACCAGACCGAATGAAGATGCCATTCGAATTTGCATTGCTCGGCTGGAACTGCAGGAGAGTCCTCTCCGAGGGCATCAATTTTCCCGGCTGTCCTGGGACCTGTCGCCCTTCTTCCCCCAACATTGTTTTCCCACAGGCATTTTTTATATTTTCTTGGGGATGAAGACCTTCCAAGGGTTGGCTTCGAGATGGTATATAAACTCTTTTGAAGCGAGAACCTAAGAAATTAATCTTGCTGAGATAACTCACTAATTCTACTTTAGTTTTCCAACTATTTTCATGCCAATAATATCTTTATTAGCACTTTAACTTCAAATATCGAGCTTTAATTTAGACATAACTCAAAAATATATCCCCCATATCCCCTACGGTTGCAATGGGCGGAAATGTTATGTCTTCAGTCGGCCGGGGAACTCCCTTTTTCCCGTTCAACCGCAGAACAAATAAAAGTGTAAACACTGATTTGGCACGCGCCTTCCTTAGCCGAAAATTTATGCATAAAGAGAGCGAGCGATCCCAAACTCCCCCCCAAAAAAACCCCAGAAAGCAACCCCAAACACGGTAATTACCTGAGAGTCCTTTTCACGCACACCAGGATGTTAAAGCAGGAGTATCCTGTGGGCTTGCCCGCTGCACAAGTTGAAGGTGAGGCCAGCCCACTGGCGGCGCTGTCTGGCAAAGTTTTCCTTTATCATTATTATCGGGGCAACATGCATATGAATATGGTCCTGCCCCGGAGTCCTGTCTGACTTGCCTGTCTCTCTGTCTGTCTGCCTGTCTGGGCGGAGGTGTTATGGCCGGCTTCCTGGAGGACTTAACCGCCTTTGTAATGCATAATTTTGCGGGCCCGCAACCCCATCTTGGCCCCTGGATATATATATATATATATATATATGCATAAATAATTCCAGTTTGGAGTTTTCCCTTTTTTTCTCGCCAGGTTAGCTGGCGGAAAAATTTGTCTGTTGGCTTATTTTAAGCAAATTATGTGCAATTATTCACAAATTAACGAGCCAGCGTGAAGCGGAGGAAACATATTAATGTTTATTAAATGAACTGCCGCTCTGGCGGTGTCAGTTTATTGACTCCGCTTAGATCGTTTTCGGCAAGCCAGGAATTTATAATAATTTCATCGTTTCCACAAACAATTTTGCAACAATTTAGTTAATTTATAGGCAGGCCTGCGTTTGCCTCCGAGAGGCCTTCGAAGAGCCGTTAAATGCACAAAGGACACGCAACCCATATCCACAGCAGCCTCTACATTCCCCCCGCTCTGCCGAGTCCAATCCGGTCCCGTCCCAGGTCGACGGACGGCGGCAATCAGACGATAAACTTATAAATGCTGCAGACGCCGCAGAAGCCAGGGCAGCCATACATATAGTAATTATGGCCATGGGCCATATTTGCCAGCCAGGGTTCTGGGGCCCCCACAGAAAACCAGAAAGTTTAAGCTCAGTTTGTCGCTGCCAAAGGACAACTACTAAGGCCCTTGATGAAGAAGTGAGCCGAAAGGGTTCAGAATGGGACTGAGACTCAGACTGGGACTGTTACCCACACCCATGATGAAACCGTTTATTAACTCAGAGAATGAGCAGTTCTTTTCTTGGCAAAACGAATCCACAAATTAACGGAATCTAAATCAAGTTAAAGGAATTTGGTTATAAGAACTGTGAACTCTATTAAGGCAAAAGGAAATTGTGGGTTTATAGAAAGGAATTCAAGCTGTTTTTCTTTGGATTTATATATTTATTTATACATTTTTAATTTAATATCAAATTAGTACTTTATAAGACTAAAGAAACTGTTTAAGACCTTTCCTGTTTTCTGTATAATTTCTATATTTTTCTACAGGATTAATCACTTGATCTCCATCTTAAATCTTAAGCTCAAAAATGTTTTAGAAAACCGCACTGATTGCCAAATTATTTATGACCTTTCCACTTAAAATAATTTGCATATTAATCTTTGGGGCCTGTATTAAATCACCATTTAATTGCCCGCAACGAAGATTTAGCAATTTTTGGGGGCCTTCTGCCACATTTCGTCAGGCAGTTCGATCCGGCCATATATCATCATCGAAGCCGCAAGTGCCGAGCGGTGAACAGACGACTCTGGACTGTGGACTTTGTGCGGTTGGAATGGAAATGAATTATGAAATATTTCCAGAGGCCACTAATGAGCCGCGCCGAGGAAAAGTAGCTGTCACATTAGCACCTTGCGCGATGTAGACCCTAGATAAGCTAACGACAGGTCAGGCCAGGTCGAGATGACCCCCGTAGAGCGGGGGTCAAGGGGGGTCCAGGGGTGGTGGGCAAACCTGCCTCCGGGCCCGGACCCAAGCACACTTTTATTTTTCACAAATGGCACAAAAAACATTGACAGGTACCAGGGAAATGATGTGATAAAAAGAATGCGTATATATATGCCTGCGATTTTCCTGGCAAAAAGGTCAAAAGTGCCCGGGGACATCATAAACGAAGGTTCCTTCTCGTCCAAGACGGCAAAACAATAACTGCAGGCAATTTGGCCGCTCGCAACTGTTTATTTGTCAAACATTTTTCTCTCTTTTTGACATCTCGACTTCCAGCAGCGACTCGGAATCGGACTTGGACGGACGGTGTCTTTGGAGTTTTGGGAGGGTTTCGAACACGCGCCGCCTTTGCCTGGGAATCGAACCCGGCAAGCTGTCAGTTTGGGCCATGGTCCTGGGCAGCCAACTGCGACAAGTTGGGATTCCCTTTTTTGGGCAGATATGTCCGAAAATTGTTATCGATGTTTTTGTCATGTTTGCCTCAAATTAAAATCCCCAATAAACGAATAAACGGGGAAGACTGTCAGTCGGGTCGGGCTCCCTGATATATTATTGTCCTTCGGCGGCTGCTGTCACTGCATGCTAAGCAGGAATCATATCGTCCCTGCTTCCGGTCGATGTCCTGTGGCCGCTTTTTAATTGGCTCTCGTGTTGTTGGCCTGGAAAATTGAAGATCAAACGTAAGCCCAGCCGAAATCCAAGGGATAGCCATCCAAGATGATGGGTCTTTGAGTTTGTGGTAGTAAATGTAGATGGCTAATAAACCCATCGAATATTAGAACTGAGGCCAGAATCCTGACTATAATTTAACCTAGTAATAAGTTCACATTCTTATTCGAGACTTAATTGGTTTCGTGTAATGTAATTCTATGAGTAATGAATATGATTCCCATTTATTTTATTATATTTTAAATGAAATAAACCCCTTCTCTAGCAAATATATAATTAAAACTGATTTAAATCTATTTCAATACTGTATGCAAGGCTTCCCTTTCAAATAAAATAACTATAATATAAATGCCAATCCCAGACTGCTGCCGTTTATCAATGATTTTGCCATGAAAGCCATAATTTAATTAAAATCCCACATAAAGAAAGTTCCTCGTCTCATTACGACTTTATTTTTATTTTGTGTTAATTTGTTTTGTTCTCATTCCTGCATGAAAACAAACGATAATCCCCCCTGCAGCTCGCCAAATGATTCATCACGCTCGCTTGGCCAAAGCCGAGATATGGCCACCAATTTGATTATGGCCATAAGTAGACAAGAAGGAAACTTTGGTGACTCCAACTCCGCAAAGCGGACAATCTCGACGGAGACACCAAACAAAAAAATAAATTGCCTTTCAGATTGCAGCTTCATTTACTAATTTCACTGGCTGCTATCTGCTAATCGAGCGCAAAATAAGCAAAAACAAACGGCGGGTATGGCAAAGGGCATATCGGGTTGCCAAGAGCTTTTCCTCCTTTTTCCCGGCTTTCCCCCAAAAAACTTGGGACGTTAATTATACGAGCCAAGTTCTGTGTGTCGTCTACGCACTTGTAACAGAATCGGGCGGCCATGCACATTAATTAGTTTTTATGATTATTGGCGGGCATTGAAATACAATACGCGGCGAAATGGGGAGTTTTGGGATCAGATCGAGGAAGGAGGATGGAGAATTTACATAAGTCAGTCCGAGACGGCGGCAATATGTGGAGGATGTTGGTTGAATTTGTCAATTTCTAATGCCAGTTTATCGCACGAGGCTTATTTACGAGTTCGCCTGTGACGGAGATGACATACACTGAATGGAAAAAGAGCTTGAAGATGGTAACAATTTATAGTATAACAATTTGTACAGAATAATAGCACAAAAGATGTTTAATTTTTATTATACATTTTTAAAACAATAATCTATAGATTATTTGCCTTGGATTATCCTCATTCTTACAATCACTCTTACAGGGTATCATAATATACAAACCAGAAAAGGTGTTTAATGTTACAATTTAAGTTACATTTCCCCCAGTGTGGTAGGCCTTTAGGCGACAGTTGGCGTGCTTCTCACACACTCCTGCTGCGGAGGAGGATGAGGGAAGGATTTGACTCCTCTTCAGACCCATAAATATGCAGGGGCTTGTTGGTTCGCCGGCAAATCCATTTGGCTAAATAAATGCCAGGACTGACATAAATAAAAGACAATTAAATTAAGATAATCGTTCTGACTTTGTTGGCTCTGTTTTGCTTGAT
The DNA here is from genome assembly GCA_035045905.1 of Drosophila anomelani. Classification (NCBI taxonomy): domain Eukaryota; kingdom Metazoa; phylum Arthropoda; class Insecta; order Diptera; family Drosophilidae; genus Drosophila; species Drosophila anomelani. The sequence goes on from JAWNOO010000032.1 coordinate 13,881,462, forward strand.
GCCAAAATGAATTGTTCGTCCTCCTCCCACCGCCGGGGCTTTTCCCGATAGTTGCCCTCTCGCATAAACATAAAATCCACCCGGCAGCCTCAGCTTTAAATGCGATGCCACGAATTAATGGCAATCTTCCAGTTGGGTCTCCTCCCGGATTTCGTCCCGGAAAATCCAGCTTCATCCACGCTTAAGCCCCACTCTGCGACAATTGCCATGCACTTTGATTTGGCCCTGATTTTTGCTTAATTGCTCTGGCAACTCGCTCGCTCGTCGCTGTTTATTGCCTCGCAGTGGGATGTGATAGAAAATTAAGCGAAATTCGAGAATAAAATTCAGACTGCTAACCGCAGAGAAAAAACGTTAAAGAACCAACATAAAATCTAATTACGTCAGGCATGAGATTAATGTTTGGCTTCCGCTGCGATAAAATTTGATTTACACTCTGTTGTTTCAGCGTTTCAAGGAATTAGCTTATGAACAACAAAGCTAATTAGTTTTAGACATTAAAATTCACTTTTAAATAGCTATAATTAGCAGCGAACAAGAAATATTTTCCCACCTTTAAATCTTAGCCAAAGTGTTACAATAAAGACCACATCAACATCATCATTTTCATTTCCAATTCCAAATCCATTTCCAAAGTGAAACGTTATCACTTTCTGGTTTCTCTGGAAAGTGAAAAATATTCAAATAATTTTCACTTTATTTATGGGAAAACAAAACATCAACCTGCATATAAATTTCTTGGCGAGAAGGGGGAAAATCTCAATCGGCATTAGGCCTCACACAAAATGAAAACATAATTCAGCCAATGGATTTGCATAAAACATGGCGTTGCAGTCACATAAATATTCCCTAACCCGCCGGAGCCGAGAAAAAGATAACTCAATAATTTATTTGCTTAACAAATGTAGATACAACGGCTGTTTATGTTTGTGGTAATTAATAAACGCCGTGTTTTTGTCGCACTCGAATTGGTATGAATCGGCTTTCAGCTGCAACTGCACTTCAGTCTGGCCTAAAGCCGAGGAGGTGACATTTGCCAGATCATGATTTTGGCCAGCCGTATGTGTCTATGTGTGTTTCTGGGTGCAACACCTTTGGGTTCTTGAATCTGGCCGCTGAACTTTCGAATCTGTCGTGCCGCAGTGCCACAAAATGTCCGACACCTAAACGATATAAAATAGAATAAATGCTTGAACAAATACAGGCACAGGAAAAAATATTTGGAATTTATCTTAAAATAAAATATAATTGCGTTAATAAAAATTAATTTACTTATGATGAACACTCATTTTAATCATAGAATATTTCCATTTTCCATTATTTTTCTGAGGCTTAAAATATTTAACAAATATTTTCCCTAGGTACCCGTCTCCTGAAGTCAAACCATATGTGTTTGGGTCACCAGTTGTGCATATGATTTCGTTGGGGGCAACTGGTTTGGCTTGGATTTGGTGTTTCTTTTTTGGGGAACTATGCAGCCGCAGTCACAGTCGCAGTCAAAGTCGTAGTCGCAGTCGTAGTCGTCGGTTATCTACATAATTAATGCATGTCTCGGGCCACACGAAAGCATGCAAACAACTGGCATATTGACCCAATATCTAGGCAAAGGGCTTGACATTTGTGGAAGCCCGGCTCGGAGAACGAAACGAACAGAAAAATGTATTCAACACAAAACGATGAACGGGCTAAAGGCGGACTAAAAGCCAGCCAACATCGCGTGCCAAAAAGCCACAGAGCTTTATTCGAATATTTATGCCTCTGCAAGTCAGGCAAATAATTAAAACGAAGCAGTGCCGCAGCGGTGGAGAGGAGGAAAAAGCCCAAATAATTATGAACGGAGACCTGGGAATGACACAAAATGCGGAGATACAGAAAAATACTTTCGGCTTGGGCCGTGATTGATGATGGGTCGTGCGGATTCGAACAGAAATATATTTGTTTTAAATTTGTTATTCATTTATGTCGGGGCCAGTTCAGCCCGTTCGTTCGGTACGGGAAAATGCTTCGTGGACTGCACCTATCGGGTTTCATCAGTGGATTTTTGGCCTGAAGCAGCGCTCCTCAGGCCTTCCTCCTTCGATCACGAGCAGCCAGGCGTAGGAATTATGGGAGCCAGATGAGCCCACACTTAAGGCCCGGCCAGGAATCAGCATGGAATCATAAATAAAGTGGTTTATTGTGCTCAGGAATTTATGGCACATCCCGGGGAACACAATTGATAATTGCTGTCGTCTGCTTTTCTTCTCGTTTCTTCGCTTTTCTTCGGACAGAGAGAGAGCAATTAAAACGGTCCCAACGTCATTTTCCATTTTCCAGAACGCCGTTTTTTACAAGTCTTTTATGCTTTGATTACGATTTCGGCGCCTCACCCGGAGTGCTCCATAAAAACAAAAAATAAACCATATTCCGAAGGGTACGAACGCCTCAATTCCAATTCGAATTCAATTTTTCAACAGACTTGCTGGGTTGACACCTCAATAAAATCTGAAATGCAGCCACTCCGAGACCGAGTCCGAGTCCAAAGCCATCCTAACTCATCTTCCAATGAAGCCAAATGGCGCCGTGTCGAGTTTTAAGATGGGCCAAGCATCATGCATAAGTCAGGAGTTGGGGGATTGGACAACAAACACAACCAAATTGAAACAAAAATTGACCCCCCGTGGTAGCAAAATTAAAATTTTATTTGTTTAGCAGGCGGCGTGACAGCAACACACAAAACGGCGACAGGTTCACCGCGACCCCGACAAATATTAATCAAATTCGTAATACAAACAGCACGACAAACAATATAACACTTTCGAAAAATCCCTGAGCGCAAATCCAATTAATAAAATCAACATTGCTGTCGCTGTATCCGTATCTGGTATCTGGTATCCGCATATCTGTATCTCGGTATCTGCATTTGTATCTGTATCTATTTCGGTTATTCTCCGGCGGGGCTCTCGTTTCGTTCTCAGCGATTTAAATATCACAAGTGGAAATCAGTGGCCCACGCTGAGCCCAGTTGAACTCGCAGTTGAATACAAATTTGGACCATTAATTCATTAAATTATGCTTTATATGTTGCCGGTTATTATAAGGCGACGATTTGAATAGAATCAGAGTTTTGTTTTTCTAGCTTATAGTAGCGATTGTAATTTTGTATAAAAAATAATATTATTAAATTTTTGTGAGTATGAGAAGATAGGTTGCGAATGAGTTAAATCTTATCCAAGCTTTCAGTTCTTTTCCTTCCTTATTATTTAAAGTATTCATATATTATTATTTGATTGTATTTATTTTATTTGTTCTTTTATAAACTCTTGAAACTATATCATATAATTTAAACCTCATAAAAATGAATTCCAATTATTATATCCATTTCGAATTCAGAGTTGGCCAATACCAATCTCCATAAAATATAAAAACTATTTACCAATAAACCTATTAATTCCACCAATGAAGAGTGTTTATTAGCCATGTTTATTCCACATAGCATTCGCTTAATATGATTGCCTATTTAGCTTTTTTAGCTGACTACCAAATTTGCCTTTAATTGTTATCGCTAATTTTTATAGATTGTCAAATTATTTAAATCATTAAGCCAAGGCAATTTTTTAGTGTCACGAGCGAAATTAACAAAATTGAGCCCAGGTATTTGATTAATTAAAGGAAGAGGCAGAGACTCACGCACATATGGCTCAGACAGGCGGCTCACACAGATACAAACACACATACAGGCACACACCTGAGCCCAGAAGTTCGCTCAGAGTCGAGTTTTCTGGGCAAAGTTGAGCGTTGCGGGTTAATTACCATGTCAAATTCAAACAAAAACAACAAAAGCCAAGTACGCCAACGAAAGGAGGTAGTTTATCATTATAACAACAACAGAAAGAGCAAGGGGGACGGGGGACGGGAACGGTAGTCAACGAAAATAATAGGCTGGCAAAAGGTTCGAATGGATGAGGGGCACGGCTGGGTATCCCGGTGGAGGGGCGGAGGAGTGGAGGAGTTGGCCTAAGTAAAACCTTTTCTTATCATAATTACGCACAAAACGCAGAGACAGGTAGTCAGCGCGGGCCTAGGTTCGGCATTTAATTGAGCAATGCGTGGGTGATGGAGGAAAATGTGGGGGGGGAAATAGGAAAAACAAAAGAGAAAATTAAGGGAAAACACAGAGAAAAAATATCAACAACATTTGTCATAGTTCTGGGTTATCTTTTTGTTGATTCAAAAGTAAATGGAGTTTTTTAGATAAAGTATCTAGCTTGTAGTTAATTATAGATATTTTTAAAGGTATTCAATTGTATTTGAATACATGTTTACATATATTTAATTACCAAAAAATGATTCTAAAGTCTAGTAATAATTATAAAAGATTTTCTTTATGTGTATTTCAGATCCTAGGGTCATCTGGCGACACATTCAAATGCCCGCAAAGATCGTCTTCTAAACGGAAGCCTTCACAAGAGGGATGCACACACTCATCCACAATGCAGCTGCCTTGCATTCTGTCTGAGGGGGCGTGGCACACGCCCAAGTATCTGAATTATCATCGGAACTATTCCAACTGAACCGAGCTGAACTGAGCCGCTCTGAGCTGAATTGAGCCGAGCTCGCCCACGCTTCGCTGGCGATTTGCGCACTTAACAGACATCCATTTATAATCGCCGGCCAGCCGTGCGGACAGCCACCATTCTCCGTGAATATTATACAATATATAGAGGTATATATATGCAGCCAGAGTGTGTGTCCAGCACCCACACCCAAGACGGAGTGCGTAGTACATTATAATGAAATTATGCATACAAAACATCGCTCATATATCAAGCGAGCGGGCGGGCGAGCGACAATGATGACGACGGCCAAGTGACGCCGCGTATTAAAATAATGACTTAATTTTGTTGAGAGGCTCTACACACACATTCCTGGATATTCTGGACTCCCCATAAGCCGAGTGTGTATACATATATAAACCTCTATATATAGATGGATACTTCACCCCTAGGCGAACAGTTGCATTTGACTTGGCGCGTTAATTGCCATTTGGCTGTCCAACTAAGCGGCGACTCATGGACATTTGGACACTCAACCTCTGACAGTCGGACATATAGCCAAGGGCCCGCCTTATCAGCAAACATATTTCGATATTATGCACGACAATTGGGTGGAGAGAATGGCATATAATCTGGGTGCAAATGCGCCATGAATGGCCGGACTTGACAGATGGATTGCCAGTTCGCTGGCCGGGAGCAGACTAAAGTGACCTGGTTTCACCGAAACTATTATACTTGGAGCCCCATTTAGATCAATAATTCTGCGTTTGACTCGATTTATGCAGATTAAAGTCTGAAAATAAAATTTAATTTAAATTCTGGAAAAAACGAACCTTTTAGATGATCGATTAAGATAGCCTGGAAAGTATTCATTCATTTTCTGATTTAGCTAGACTAGATCCCATGCTGAACTGCTCTGTAATTTTTCAGATTCAACCTGTTTAGACTGCCCACGCTGATGCTACTCGCCAGTTAACATTTCTTCCAGTCGGGCAGTTGTCACTTTTGGTATGCTTGACCCATTTCATCATCTCCAGCTCTTCATTCGACGCGGTCATTGTCGCTGGAATCCATTCATTTGGGCCTGTCTGCTTCATTTTCCAGACTCAGACTCAGCCAGACTCGGACTCGGACTCGGAGTCCGCTCCGGCACACTCAACTGACAGCTGTCATAATTAATTTTGACTCTCCGTGGTAATTAAATATTTTCGTGCAGGTTCTTCAAGTGCCAGACAATGGTTGTCGGGTGGTCGGTGGCTCGTTTTGAATTTCAGGCCAGTGCCAGCTCTGATTAGCCCTTTGAAGTGTTGCATGATGAAGGAGCAGGAAGGTGGAGCCCCAGCCAGTGCCAGTGCCTCATTACCAGGGCCCAGTCTTATCGGCAACAACTCAATAATCACCCAGAAGCCCAACCGAACCCCCGGAATCCCAAAACCTGGCCATCAGTCAAAGGTGCTTAGAACAAAATTGAAATTGCCGACGAGCGTCCGTTCTCTGTGTGGCAACTTTTTTTTTTCTTCTTTGTGGCCAGCCCGCAAAGTGGGTTTTACTTAAAGACCACTCACTGGAGCCCGGGAGTGGGCTGGAGCTAACCACATTGCATTGTTCCTGGCCCCGAGTTGGGGCTGTGCTGTTCATATGCACGCGGCCGGAAACGACCTTGGCACGTTATCGTCGAGTTTTCATCACTTTCATATTCATACAATTTTCGAACCTGCCCAGGACTCCGGTGCTCAGGCATGCATACCGCCATGAGGCCCTGATGGGTGGCAGCGGAAGGGCAGCAGGACTATGCTGTGATGGGTTGGGTTGTGCTGGGGGTCGGGCCAGTGGCCAGAAACCACGGGTATCTGTGTCAGGGAATCTCTACTGCCCAAACACACTTGTTCGCTATGAGTTTTCTTTGTTGCCAGGCTACACGGAACAAAACGAAGCTCGGAAGTCGAGTGTGTTGGCTGAGCAGTGCCATGACCTAGTGAGCTAAGAATTGATGGTAACCACATTAAGTTTTCGGATAAAGGCCAGCAAGGGGTACAGAAGCAGAAGCCTGACTGCCATTTCTCTTCACAAATCATTTAAATATTGCTGTGGTTTCAATATTTTCTCACTGTGTGAAGTTTTAATGCCCGGGCAGGGTCACAAATTCACTGAAATCTGCTCGAATTTCATATTTCGTTTTGACAAGCCATTCGAGAAGGTGCCAAGCAATTGACAGGCAGGCGAGGCTTAGGGGTAACAGGATACTTTCGAGCAGACCACAAAGACCATTCAACATTTTAGAACTTTAACCAGGAAAGGGGGTCCGGAAATATTCTAGTAAAGTGCTGGGGCTCACGAACAACACAATTCAAATAAGTGGTTCAACTAGGCCACAATTAAAATGCCATTACTTTTTGGTACTCGCCAAATGTATGCGTCCTGTAGCGAGTCCCCATGGCGCCCATACACCTGTATGGTTACCTGTAGCTCACGGCTGTTGCTCCTAACGGCCGCACGTTAGGCAAACAGTTATTGTCCTCTGTACGCAGCTGTAGTTGGCCATTAGAGTGACACTGACTGGTGGCGGGCGAGCCCCCGGAATGGGCCACAACTTGTCATTAGACAAATTCAATTTTATGCCAGGACAACAGCCAACAGCCGAACAGTCGACCGGCGACCACAACATTTTTCGGCGGGTGCTGCCATACAAATTCTATTTAATTTTCTTCTCTGGGCGGAGGAGCTCCTCCTAATGTGCACATTGGCACGTTCGCTTTGTTGACACAACTGTACAACGCACTGCGGGCCGGAGTACACACGGCACGGTGAAGTTTATTTCGAGTGGAATCGCCGCTTTTGCCATATCTCCGAGGACATTACAATGCAGATAGACCCCGGGAAAGTGAGCGACTGGAACGGCGTCGGTTTCGGCAGGAGTTCCGCTTGGAAATGCCAGGCGGGACCACATGAGTAACACAAAAGGGACAGTGGGTTCAAGTAGATCAAAGAAAAGTTTTATCAGGTCATGAAAAAAGGTAATAAAACATAATTCAAAAGCAGAAATTTATTTATTTCAATTTTTTGTAAAATTCCGCATGTATCCTTGAAGGATTTATGAATTCCAAATACACTTTCCCTCCAATCCAAACCCCACTGTGCCTTCCCTCCTGTCAAGTCGCGGGTGTTGCTCCAGCTGACGGCTGACTGTCTGTGGGCTGCGGCAACGGGTGGCGTCCTCTTTGGTTCAGTTAGTGGCATTGTCACGACTTCTTAATGTCATTTTATCAAAGGCGAGTCGCGGCCCGGACCCGAGGGCTAAGGGGGTGGGTGGGGAGTGGGTGGCCTCGACTTACACACGTGTAAGGCAGCCGCACAACGCGGCGTATACGTGATGGGGTTATTATTGCTGGCGCTGTCATTGTGTGTGTAGTTGTTGCTGCTGCTGCTGCTGCTGCTTGTGCCTCGTTGTGTTCGATATGTTTATATTTGTTGCGCGGTTTTGCGTGTCCTTTTTACATGAGAGCAACGTTTACATTACCAATACAAACACACAACGCACACTGGCACACACAGGACCTGCGCACACAGACACATTATTACGACTTCATAATGTGTTTGTGTGCGCGAGGGTTGTACACGGAGCCGGCAAGTGTGTCGTGTGTGTGTGATAAGCGTGTTCGTATCAAACGACATTTGGCGAAAATTTTATGGCGTATACCCAAAAATTGCTGAAGCCCTCGAACGTAGAAGCCTCCTGCCTTCCCCCCTTGCTTTTTGTGTATCTTCTTTTTATTATGCGATTTGTTCAACTTCATTTTATTGCAAAAACACACACACAGAGACCGAGACCGACAGACAGACAGGCTGATGCTGATGCGAATTGGTATTGGTGTATTTAAAATTTTATAGCAAACATTTTTATGCGCAATCGATCGAAGGGTTTCATTACATTTTAATGAAACGACAGCCCAGAAACTGGGGCCTGACTTCCAGCCGCTGCCGAAGGGAGCTGAGCGCTGGTTTGTTGTCAAATTGCCAGGTAAATGTGAAATGTATAAAAGGTAAAAAGGATAGATAACATACTATAAGGGAAGCCCAGACGACCGACCCGTTTGTCGCTCAATTTGCAAAAGTTTATTTCGGCCGCCGCTTATTTGAAATTTAAATTCGCTTGAAATTCAAACAGTGCCCGCAGGCAGGGATGCCGCTACCCCTTCATAAATGACACTTTAATACAATCAAAGAGCTGCGAGGAGCGGAGCCTTGACATCCCAACCCATTCACTGCCAGATACTTTGCCATCTCCCAGATGCACTTAAGCATTTAGCAAATGCACCATAGAAAAATCATTTTGCCAGGCACAAATTTTATATAGCCCTGTAACCAGCATATAAATACGCACATAATGTATGCAGCTGACATACATTTTATGTGCGGGAGGACACACACACACACACACAAGGATATGTATGAATTTATGCTATTGCCAACGACTGCCAATTCGCATAAATGTCACGTACGTCAGTTTGTCATTTGCGTAAAGGAGGTTCTCTTCTGCTCTCTGCTGTTCTGTTCAGTTTGGTTTGGTTCGACTCCCGCCGTCCCCTTCAGGATCTCCGCTGCAATTTGACTGACTGCACACGAGAGCCTTGCCACGCCTCGCCTCGATTCGCCTCGAAAAAAGAAGGACTGCCGAGCGACAGCCGCAATTCCATGTCTCATATCTTATACATATGAATAACGCATACGCACTGTGTGCCGGCGAAACTTTTCAAAGAGTTCAAATTGCCGGCATGCGTCGTATATGTGCACAGGCGACTAATTAAAATTTTATGACGCCCCGCTCTCCAGCGAGTGTGTGTGTGCGTGGGAAAATTCATAACAATTTTGCCAAAACGCTCTCGGAGCTATTTAAATATTAAATGAGCTCAAATTTTTGGACAGACCCTGACAATTTGGCTACTCAAAACATTTAAAACGGCAAAAGGTTTCATTGTTTCACTTTTAAATGTCTCAAACACATGGAGAAAATCATTTAGGGAAAGCTAAGAAAGTCAGAATAAAATCAATTTAATGAAAATTTACAAAATGTTGTATTAAAAAATAACCTACAGCCTAAATGCATTCATTCTCTTTTGCTAAAAATATTTAAGAAGGTGTATTCTGCAATATTTTAATTTATTTTTAAATTTTTAAACAAAAATAAGCTCTCTTTAATTTAGAAAAATTCCCAAAGCTTAAGTACAACTGTAAATTCATTTATAAAACATTAACAAATATTTTTCTTACTTTTATTTAGTTTTTATTTAATTTATTTATTTATTTAACTATATTATTTTCTAAAATTAATTTCCCTGCATATATCTTTTTCCCGGTGCCTTGCCAGATTGTTCAGTTCAGTTATTTATCAAATTTCAAAGTTCATTACACTTTTTAGGCGGCGGCTTAGACTTGTCGATGGCAGGCATTAAGCCGCCCATAAACGGCGATGTCGCCCGCTTCAATTGTCAATTATGTTAAACAAAGTTATTAAATTACGCAAAAATAAGGCAGCCAGGCGGCAGCCTCAAGTCAATGGGATTACACATACGCACCGTGGGCTGGGAGGAGGATTCTGGTGACAAATCAATAAGCTCAGGTGTAGGGATTTCCATGGCGCCGGGGAGGTTCCACCTCCCGAAATTGCGCGCTGAAAATTTCCATTTAGCATAAAACCCGCGCTATTAACGGTGCATACACAGACACAACACCGGGAATTACGCCACTCGGCACTACACACTAAAATATGCAGGATGTGAGGGAGAAGGGGGAGGGCGAGGGAATGGGGAACAGGACCCTGTAGACGCTTTTTAATGTACCAAGGCGGCGGCGGCGGCACAAAGAATGTCTGCCCTTGCCATAGACATCATAAAAATTCGTTAAAAATAAAACACAAAGCAGTAGCAGTAGCAGGGACAGGGGCGGGGGCAGGGGCAGGGGCAAAGGCAGAAGCAGAAGCAGAGAGCCAGGAACCCGCCAACGACTTCCGTAAGCTTAAGCTCTCGGCCCGGCCTCCGCCTCCGCATCCGTCTTGGAAAATCTCCATGCCCGCGTTTACCGGCACTTCGCATTACGCATACGCCACCGTTTCGGTTCGGTTTCAACAGGAAGCTCACATTGTTTTCGCCATATTTACTGGCGGCTGCCCGGGGGCTGTTTGTGTGCCGGGCGCCATAAGTAACAAATTTTATAAATTATTTAAATTTTTATTCATGCAACGTTGTAAAGTTAAGCCCGCTGACAGTTAGCTAGTTTGGGACGGAGCGATGCCACAAAGCCCGGTTTGGGCTTCGCTTTATTTTTATAATTTTCCTCGTCCTGTCCTCACTGTGTTGTCCTGTCCCGTTTCGTTTTTACTTTCCTGCCAAGGGCCCTTGTGACCTTGACTCGCTGGCTTTTAAATATTGATAACGGCCTTTGATCTGAGCCAAGCCATGGCCTGACAAGCGGCATTTGAGCTCCCGGCCTGCGTACTTATGCAAATGCAGGAAGAAGTTATGCCTAATAAAATTCTGAGGCTGGTCGGCCGGGCCGAGCACTGGCACAGCGTCTTGTGTACAACAATGCAATACTTTTGCTCTCATATTTTCGCATGATTTATAGAGGGACGACGCTTGCCGGGCGGGGCAATAAAAAAGAATGTCGCAGTTTTACGAGCCCCGGCAAATGGCCATAAAATGTCAAGGCACATATGAGAAAATATAAATAAATCGAACGATTATTGACAATTATAATGATATATGGATGCGTACTCAAAAGTCATAAATTGACAGGCCTTCGGCGGCAGCGGAGGAAGTGCTCGTAATAAAAGGACCCAAGGACTGGGCTATATTAGCCAACTGGGTGAGTGGAGCTTCGCCTTGCAACTTGCTCGGGGTCAGTGGGAATCGAGTGGAGTTAAGTGGGTGCAGGAAGTCAGTTATGGATTGCGGAGGAAGTGAACTCGCAGTTAGGGAAATAGCAGGAAACCGAATACTAAAGTTGCCGGAATGTGTGCCGATTTAAGCGCTGAAGCTTATTTCTTCTGGATTTTCCATTTCTTATTCCCTCTCGTAGTCGCTGGAGCCAATGAAGACGAGCTCTGGAAGGGCGTAATTGCCCTGGCCCACTTCCCACCCAACGTTTCCCATCTAATTATCAATTTAGTGCAATTTGTTTCTCTGGCCGAGCGAAGAAGAAGTAATTTCCATATTTGTGATGCATTTTATCTTTGCCAAGACTCTGACTCAACAGCCTTAAATTAGTCTTACACTGGGAATGATTTTTCTTAAAGAATAAGGTGGAGAAAAGTATCATTTTGTGAGTAGAACAACTTCAAGAATATATTTCTCTTTCAGAAATATTTTCTCTGATTTCAATCCACGAGTTTATCATTCATAATTCATATTTAGATGGCTTATTTTCCCCTGTGTATCTTCTGTTGTGAATTTTGTCTGTCTGTCTCCAGTCCCCTAGCTGCGATTCGGGCTTTTAAACTATTAAAAGTTGAGTTGTCTGCCACTGATAAAGGCTGCCTCATCAAACCCAACTGGTTAATGCTTAATGCAAGGCAAACTCTGGCGTTCTGTTCTGTCTGTCTGTCTGTTTGTTGCAGGCAGCTGGCGGAAAACAGTTTGTTAATAAATTAAATGCTTAATTCACTGGTCATTATGGCCGACGACTTGCTCTTGTGTATGTGTCGCTAATGGTTGTTTCCCAGAAACTTAAGAAGAGTTTTCCAGCTCGTTTTGTTGGGCTTAACTTGGCGAGGGATAATATTTGATTATTTAATTGCTATTGGTTTAAATGGATCTGGACTGTTGTCGGCCATAAATCTATATAGGTGGGCTGAACGCATTAATTTTAATTTATGTATTTGTTTATGCATCTTTTATGCCGACAGTGACAACAATAAAAAGTTTGCCCATATGCCACTGACAGACTTTTTAATAAACTTGATTTTTTATTCATCTCTCTCTTTATGTTTAAGTTTTTTTTTGTCTTCAATTGCGATAATTTGTAGTTGTTTTTTTTTTTTTGCTGATGGCCGGCTTAATGGCAAAGTTTTTCAACATTGGTTAACCCAATCGCGACCGTAAATTTATGAAATATTCATATGGAAATAAATAAAAGAGCGAACTGCATGCAGGCGCATTTGGTAGATAATTTAAATCAATTGCTGAGAACTGCAATTAGCAGCCGAAGATAAAAATAAATTAAAGGCCTTCGCATAACAAATGGCCCATAAGCGGGCAGCACAAAATCCAACTGGCTGCCAGGACATATATCCCATATATACATATATATATCGCTACGTATTTATATAGGTACATATATTTTAATGGCCGCGTCCCCATAAATTATGGCGCATTTACTTTAGAGATAGAAAAAAAGCGGCCAAGCCGAAACGAAACGAATCGCTCCACTCGATAAATGGGTTGCGGTCGAGCCCCGAATCCTTTAATTTGAACTCGGACCGGGCTTCAAGTCCGGACTCCGGACTGCCAACGTGTGGAGCAGCAGTCGCAAAGTCAAAGGCACATTTCAAATGTCGAAAGCAAATAGAAAAGGAGCGAAAAAATACCCATCGAGCTGAGGGCATTAAAATGCATGTGTGTAGTCTGGAGAACTGGAAAAATATGGCCAAAGCAAATTGCAGACTGCGCCAGAGTTGAAAACTTAACAAGTAAAGAGTGCTACATTGAGGGGAGTTAGGAATAGGAAATACCCAGTAAAATGAGTATATAAATCAAGGAATAAAAAGCCAAGTGACCATTGAAGATTTTTAAAAACAAAGAATAATGTTGTGAAATAATTCTGGCAAATATAATTTATAATTAAAACACACAAGGAAGATAAAAATATACTAGCTGATACCATGGCCCTTCAGACTTCACAGTATAAAAAATAAAACTCACAGCAAAGTCCCATCCAGTTAGCTTTAAAATTACTAGATACAAGTTCTGATGAGACGAATAAGAACTTTTAAATAATATTTAAGTTCCCTTTTCAATCATATAATAAAATGTATATCAGTATTACAATCTTATTTTAACCCTTTACTTAACCCTCATCCTTATCGACCCATCCTACCTTCTGCTACCCATGAAATCCACAGAATTCCAGCTTGGGCCCTCGGCCAACAGCGCTGCTGCTTCTTTTTAAATAAAGAGCAGCAAAACGCAAATATCATCGAATGGAATATAATTTATGTGCTCCATTTGCAGTCGGCAGTTCGCCACTCGCACACATATGCTGCCTGGCTCCCAGCTCCCTGCTCCTGCTCCTGCTCCCTACTCCTGCTCCCCGTTTCTTTCCGGCTTTTTTTCGCCCCCTCCTGTCCACATTTAGGGCACTTTTGCATATGGGTTCAGAGTCCTGGGCCCAAAATGGAATGAAATGGCCGGGTTCGACGCAGTTAGCTAGCGATTCCCCAGTCGCGCTTTGGGCATTCCTCTCGTTGCGTTCATCTTTTGGCAAGGTTGCGCCTCCGATCCATAAATATCCGACGGGCTCCTACGATTCCCCCGCAGACTAGCAAACTTCTGGCCCCCAACCGCTGGACGTATTTGCCAAATTAAATCGTTAAATGCTTGTTAAAAACTTCGACTGGAGAGTGTGTATCCGCATCCAGAGCCACATCCATATCCGAGTCGGATTCGAATCTCTATCTGCATCTGTATCTTTGAACCGTTTTGGGGCAACTCGCCGACGCTTATGATTTATGCCAGCGCATGTTTCGTAGTTTTTGGGCACAGGTTGCCGCCGAAGAACGTAAATAAGGCAGCGGCCAAAAGGCTAAATGGCCAAAACGGACCAAAGGGTTTGAGAGCTTCTCTTTGGTTGCCCTTTTATTTATTTTTTGTTTTCGCATTCCCATACGACTCCGTTTCGCTGGGGGCCATTTAACAATAAATTAAACGAAAGAGAAATTAAACTAAAGGCGGATTAGTCATCGATGATTGCGGGTTCGCATTCAAAAAAATAGGGATACAGAAGTTCCTGAGAAATGCCCAACATCCTGTGGCTATATATTCTGAGGGTTAGTCAGAGCAGCGATAAATTTAAACTTTGCTTATGAGATGAATAATGTTATTTACAGAATATAAATAGAATTTAAGGGAAACTAAAATATGCATTGAACACTGTCTTTTATATGTCATTATCCCAACAAACGATCCGTTCATAATTAGCCTCTAGCCTGTGCTCTGGAGTCGGCGAAACGACCAATAGATCAACTTGGAAACACGCCTTCGCTGCTGCAGCAACTAACGGTGAATGATCGGCTATAACTAATAATTTCTGCCCACCCTCCGCCGATCTTCATCCCCTACATCTGCATTCCGAATCGAGCAGCTAATTGCTCCACCTGCATACTTAATTGTCGGCCGAACATGGCATCTATCATCCGTAGATGATCAAAGTCCCCTCCGATTAATATATCCAGATCGGTGCGCAGCGGAACCTGCAGCCGACAGGGGAACATGCAGAGAAACAAAACAAAAAACACGCTGTCACAATAAATTTAAATAAATTGTTGACAAACGCCAATAAACATAAATTTTAGGTGTGCACCAAAGCAAAGCAAAGCCACCAAAGAGAGGGCACAAAAAAATATGTGAAAAACAAAAAAACGAACAAGCCAGAGAGGGCCGGAAACCGCACTGTCAATCAAAAAAAGAAAAAAATGGAAATGCTGAGAAGCGGTGAGGAAAAGCCGGACTTGGTTGCATAACTTGGTGCAGGGTGGCGGGTCATGCAGGGAAACTATCAACACAAGTGGCTGGAAATTTAAGATATTAAAGGAAAATAGTATAGGGAAATTCATACAGATGGGGGAATCCAACTTGAATATCATACTAAGAAATTATTTTTGATATGAACCATCTATCAAACTTTTACAACAAGATTCTAGCAATGTTAAAGCTTAGTAAAATATATATAATAAATAATATTTCAGGTCTTGAGATACTTGGAATTATTTATTTTTAAATTAAAAATTTTAATTTAACAAAATATAAAAAAGGCTATCTGTTCTTTGAGAAGAAATATTTCGAATGACAATTTAACAAAGAAAGAAAAGACCATTTTTCATTAGTAAATTAATTATATTTTCTATGACAATCAGCATATGCTATTTCACAGTGTTTACAGATGGCTTGGACGTGTGACTCTATGGCGATAATTAGACGAGCTGCGTTCGCCTTTATTTATGCAAATCGGGATACGTAATAACTCAATTAGATGTTGCAACTCGCAGCCCGGCTCGAGGGCTCCTGGCGGCGGCTCTCTGATTGCTCGAATGCGGGCAAGTGGCACATTGACCGGACTGGCACTCTGTGGACTGCGAACTCCTCTGATGGCTATTGAGTGGCGGGTTGTGTACGGGTTTTTAGCTTTATTGATGTCCCGTTGCTTTGTGGCGGACAATTGTCGTCATCGACAGCGACCTCGTCATTTAATTGTAAGTGAAACTACGCTTTGTTGTCGCATATATATATTTATATATATATATAGTACATAGAGTGTGCCCTCCATGTGTTGCCAGTGTGTGCTGTTTCCCCCATTGAGCGGGGTCAACAAACCAGTGATACGACCACCACTCGACGTCGTCATACTCCGCCAGTCCAAGTACTGATGTCTCTCTGGAGAGTCGCACAACTGCATATGCCTGCGTTCCATCGGAATCCCAGGCTGTTGACAAAATAAAGCACACTTTAATTGATACATTTGCATTTTATTATATATTCAGCACTGGCCACCGCGCCGGCAATGAATATTTATGCGGCTTTTATGGGTCAGTGCAGCGGCGTTGCAGCTGATAAATATTTGCCAGCATCTGGCAATTGATGACAGCCAGCACGAGAGCGGATATCGATTACACGCGAACAGGTGCCGGTCAAGAAATTAATTATTCGAAGAATCTCTAAAGTGCAACATAAACACTGAAAAAAGATTTAAGATTTTCTGACTGAAAGATCTCAAAGATTCGTATAGATTTAATTACCAAGACCTTGTTTTAAATATGTTTTTGTACTTCATCAACCCCATTGCGAAACACCCATAATTTTCGGGGTTAACACTCATATATCTGCCAGATATCGCTGGCGAACAACACATTAGATCCCAGCTGGAGCTGGTGTTGAAGGCTGTGTCTGGTTCTAGGCGATCCAATCTCTTGGCGGCAGACCAACCCAGCTTCAACTTCACCAACTCACATGACTAACCCAAGAGCAAGATCGGTGGGATTCCGGATCACCTTGCTAGAACTGGAACGTACTCCATTTTGCGTGTGAAATTCAATAAGTTAAACCGACTGCCGGCGACTTCAGCCTGCTTAGCATAGAGCATGGAGCATGGAGGGGTCCACGAACTGAACCCCACAAGCCGATGCATATCTCTGGTTGTATTGACTAAATTGTTTGCTGGGTGTGGCGCAAAATGCACGACAAAAGTGTTTATGTAGTTCCCTCTCCCTCCCCGCGTTTTTCAGGCATTGTTTGGGGCATGTTGTAGTTCAATTTATGACGCTTGTAGCGCTTGACTTTTGCGCAGGCGTTGAAAGCCCCACAACAGGGCAGGCCGCCAGGCTTTTCTGACAACAACTCGAAAATCAAATTGAGCGGCTCTGATATTTGTTTGTCGGCTCCAACTCCACCAGTCGATGTTTTATTTGATTTCGTGTTAATTTCCAACGAACACAATGGTACACGGCACAGAAATAAGGTGGATTTTTTAATGAAAAATATATTTAAATTAATATCTAAAGCATTTGGAAGTGAAATTATATATTAGATAAAAAGATGCACACTTTTATTTGTAGTTCAAAAACATTGTAAATATGTATTAGTTGAGAGCCTAACATTGAAGGATTTTCAAGTCCCAGACAGTTCTAATTTTGCTCAATAACTTTTTAGTTTTCCCATAAATTGAATATCTTAAAAATCAAATACTTTTAAATTTAGACATAATAACAGTGTACAATTCATCACAGTCAAAAGGCCTGGCCAACAGTTATGTATCTTTTCGTGTGTTTACAATTCTATTTAGTGTCTGACATCCAGAGATTGGTCCCGCGTCCATTCGATCTATTTGGGCATGACAAGTGGTACGATCGATTCCGATTCCAATTCCGAATCGATGTGTGTTTACACGGTCTGGGAAATTGATATGTCAAACAGTCGGGCGAAATGTCTCTTCCATTATTGTGCGGTTGCAGCAGCTCTCCGCTCAATTCACACCATACGTCTGTCTAGTCGGGTCTATTTTATGGCCCAAACTGGGGGAAGTTGTTTCTCCGAATGGTATGTCTTAATTTGAGGAACTTCCTACACGGCCCCGGACCCATTGACCTGGTTAGCTTGCATTTTTATTAGGCATTGATTTGTGGGTTTCCCACAGTCGTAGGGACTGAGTTATAGGTGCATTGATTAGATTTACGCACTCCCCAGTCAGTTTGCATCGAGCAGATACAGAAACAATTATATTAAGAAGTAGCTGGGCAGCTGCTAGTTCACTCGTTTGTAAAACAATTCCAACAGATGCAATTTCATGAAGCTTTGAGAAACTTAATTCAATTATTTTGACTTTGGAACAGATGTATTGGAACAAGGTTTTAATTATTTATATATTTTGAAAGTTTTAATCATTGTTGCAATGGGAAATTGGATAATTAGAAATGGAAGCAAATGCAAATTGGTTTATTTTAGATTTAAAGTATGTATATATTTACCCCTCTGTATTGCTAGTTAAAATTCTTAATGCACCTTCAATGCCATTTAAATCGAATTCTAACCCACATTCATGGCTAATTTGGACTCGTTGTCCGCAGCTGTCAATATCCATTTCGCTTAATCGCCCCACAGACCCCAATTCCGCCATCTCCAATATCAAATCCATTATCCATTTATTGTTCTCCAATCTCGAATCACACATTCGAGCGACTGCAATTGGGCTGATTTCCATTCAAGTCCGGCTTAATTGTCATAATTACGCCCACTCGGAGAGCTGTTCTCGGCAGCAGATATGTATCTGTATCTTTGGCAGCCGTATCTGTTGGATCGCTGCTGGCTAATTCTTCTCTGACAAGGCGCTAAGCAGCCGCGACAGCTCGCCGATTATCTGTTGTTTTCCGGCGCGGCGAGCAACCTTGAAATTAAATATAATTATGAAAAGGCATTCCCCATTCACGAATGATATTTCATATAGTTACTTGCCTCAAATGAAAAATTATTTAAGATGCCGGCGCACGCACACTTCAAAAATAAAATCCCGAGCGCCGAATCAATAAAACCACCGACCGCCAACCGCCGGCCCGACATCCATGCCCGCCTTCCCGGCTCTGCCCACGTCTTTGAGTCAACCTTTATTTATTTATTATTTTTTTCCCCTTCTCGCTCTTTGTATTTTTGCCCAGGCAATTATAATTAACTTTGCGGCAAGTTTTGATTTCTCCCCTGCGCCAGAGCTGTGCCTTTTATATTCTTTTTTATTTCGGCTCTTCGCCGTTGCCCATGGGCTGATAATTTTGTTCGCACCTGATCGTGTTACTGGCAGATCGGAGGTTATATGCCTGGCTCCAAACACTTGAAGAAAATATCACTTGAAATGCATTTACATTAATATAAAAATGATTAAGTTCAAGTTCAATAATTACTATTCAACTTATTTGCTTCGCTAAGATGGCAGGACTTTTGATAATATAATTTTAGAGCTTTGGAATATATAGAAAACTATATTTCTCAGTGTCTCAGTCCCTCTTCCAGCTGCGTGTGGATCATTAACAGAGCTAAAGATCTTCAGACTCGGAACCAGAATCAGTCAGCATCTGCGGTTTCGGCCAGTGTTCCCTCTTGGCCAGCTGAGATTCTCGAAAACCATTTCTCAGACAATGGTAACTTTCATTTGTCTTCAGGTTTTTACTTTTCAACTAGCGAGCCATCGAAAGTACTTCGGGCTTAGTTAATAGGCTGGGCCCTAATGGGTTAATGAGTGCCAGTCGGCCGAGAGAGTAATTGGGAAACCAGTTTCAGTTCCAGATCTTAACAGCCGATGATCAATAATAAGTAGCAGCTGAAAGGGGCAGAGTCTGACGGAACTTAAAGAGCCTAATCCCGTCGGACTTAACTCTCAAATCTCAGGTTCTCTTCCATAAAAGCAAAGGACGAAAAGGGTTAACCTTTAAAATTTACAATGTCCTACGGTCGCTGTTTTTATGACAGGCACAAAAGCGAGAGAGCTGCAAAATAACCCAAAAAAGAAAAGCCGAAACAAGGCAGACCCGAAACGAAAATAAAACACAAACCGAAACAGAAATGACAAGAGGGATGAGGAGGAAAATGAAAATGGAAATGGAGATGGAAGGAAAATTCAAATCACAAACTCGGTATTTATTTGCGAAGCGTAAATGATTACCACTTAAAATGTGCTCGACTGCCACCTAAAAACCAATTGTTGGAAAAAGCACAACCCGTCGAGCTCCGTGGGCGCCAGAAGGAGTGAAAGGACCAAAGGCAACATATGTTTTTTATGCCTGAGCTGTCTAAGTGGATACGGGCGGAACTTGGCTCTGCAGCTCGGCGTGACAGAGACAGCGAGGAGAGAAAACTGCGGGACAGCTGCCAGAGCTTGTTAGAATCTCCCAAAGGGGGGGACTGAGTGAACATTCCCTGGCACGGGGCAAATATGGAATTCATTAAACGATTTCTTATATATATACATATATACATTGGAATAAATTGGATTGGAAAAGCAAATACCCTGAGCAGGACTGAAACTAAACCTGTTAAGCTGCTAAAAATATATGTTATTAATTTAGGATTGTTCTTAGTCCTTTTTTTAGCTGGAAAGTGAGAGTTTTCTTTGGCTAACTTAACTTAACAATGAGATTATTAAGTCTTCATTTAATAATATTCAAAGCAAAGAACAAGCCATCAGTAACTTAAGCTTACAGTTTAACAAATGATAAACAAAACAGAAAACAAACGAAGAAAGTCTGTTTTAAATTTAATTAAATTTTCATTGATTACTTTCCTTATTTTGTTATGTAAAAATATACTTTTTTAAGCTCTTATTAATGCTCTAAAAGTTATAAAAGAATAGTATATTTATGGTATCATTCATATTTATCCCCATAACTTCTTGTGCACTTTAAGTCCAAGGATCTACAGAAAGGAAGAGTGTATGTATGTCCCATGCAGACAAAACAAATATGTTAATGTTGCCAACGCCAGGACACAGCGACACGTATTGGTTTCAGTCTGGTTCTGCAATCGTTAGATCGTCGCATATATGAGTGAGTTATTCCAAGGGGGCTTCCGGGGGGAGGAGGAAGGCGCGTGGTGGCTACAACAAATGGGCGGCCTGTGTGCCGGCGTCGCCCTTTTCCTGCCTTTCTATGGTCGTCACGGACCGCCCGCAGGACGAAAGGGATTCCTCTAGACCCCCATCCCAGCCAACATCTATCCATCCTTCCCGGCGGTGCACGCCCTGCTCGCACATTATTTTGCCACTTCTTCAGCTGAATTTGAATTAGATTTGTGCAGCGTCTGGCGCGCGTCTTGGCAGCGTGTAAAATAATATATTTATTTTTATTTGCCACACGCACAGACCGAAGGGGGGACAGAGCGAGGAAGTCCAACCCCGGGACAGAACACAAAAAGTGTTTTGTTTTCCTTTCAATTTGTATTTTTATTATTTTCATTTGTATTATTTTTGTGTGCTCATGAATAAAAAAGGAGTAAGAAGCGACAGCGATAGATGGCCCCAAATTGTATAGCTTAGCCCTTTTGTGTGTCTGTGTGTGTGTGTTTGCCCGGCCCCAAAAGAAAAAGTTAACAAATTTTCGCATGAATATTTCGCCTTTCTCGAGGGTGACCCAAAGGAACAGGACCCTCTCTTGCCGCTGCTGTCCCAATGTCCCGTGTCCCGTGTCCCATCCTGGCCCGTCCCATGTTCCGGGCCATGTTGACATTGTTTGCTGCTGACAGCCAAGTTTTTGAGGAATTTGCTTTTAATGGACAGGCCAGACAACGCATACAGAAAACGAGGATGGACGGACGGACGGGCGTGAACTTGCCATTTAAATAAAGCGGCGGCAGCGGAAGTCTATTGATTTTTTTCTTCCCCGAGACTCAGCCAGGCACTGACTCTGACTTGGCTTAAAGTCTGGGGCCGGCTTTAATCAAAATATTTAGTTAAATGCCAGGCCACTGAATTACTTCATCAGCAGCAGCAAGCAGTCAGCGTCCATGTCGGCGGCCATCAAAGGCCAATGGCGGGGCAAATCCGGAGCATCGGCGGCAGTTCAAAGTTCTTGGAGGCGGCAACTTTCCAATTTTCACTGTGTTACCTAATTTTAATTGTCATGCCACCTGATGGCCGTGATGAGGCATCAAACTCCGCACCGCTCTACCTGCTGCTGACTGAAAAATCTATGCTTCCCGGTCAGCTTCAGCTTCTCTTTTCGTTTGTGGTCCATTGTTTGCCAAGCCGTTTTTTTTCCCCTTCTTTATTTATTTTCTTTTTTTTTTTTCTCGGTGACCTTTGTTGGACAATCGGCTGCTGCTGCTGCATTCAATTCAAAAAGACTACCAGTTATACTTACTTACGATTTCCTTCTGCCGCTGCGCTTTTGTGGTTAGTTCCGATAATTCCCGGAATTTAATTGCCCTTTTGGCCTGTGTGAATTGTCAAGGGGATATAGTCGGATATATCTATAGCCAAAAAACAGAAAGAATTGCCTGGCCTGGCCCACAGCGTTTTTGTTCTGACTTGTATGGAGGTTTTACGGTCGATCAGCGGAAACAATGGCTCGGAAATTGCAAGAAATTATGGAAAGAATGCTGGTTGCCCCTCTCAAGGAGCCTTTCGGTTGCACTTTCTCAGTGTTTGTGGTCTGGGAGTGATTCATGCGTTTGACATGAATAAAAAGAGGAATGCCATTTTTGTTGGATTTCCAAAAGTAAACAAATTTCAGACAGATGTCCTGGGGATTTAAGGAGTCTTATGATCATTTGTGTAATGTTGCGATGTTTTGAGCGATGATTTCACAGTCTGTTGCAGATTAGATGTTCTTTCTTTTACCAATTTTGGAAAATATTTCAAATCTTTGTAGTTTTCCGACTGAGGTGCAACATTTAAAGCATTCAACATGTAAATATTTTTACGCTTCTCCTATTCCCCACTAACTAAACCCTATTTACTCAATATTTGCTGACCATTTAGAAAGAGGCAGCTTTAGTGCTGGCTTAGGACCCTTTAAGGACCCTAGATGTCCTCAAAATTCTTCATTTCCAAGTTCTGCCTAATAGAGTTCCTGCGCCAAGGTCGTAAACTGTTGTTAGACATTTTACTTTCGCTCTTAGGGCCATCGATGTGGCAATGCAGGTTGCCGATGCGAGTCGTAAAAACCGAGCCAAGTTCAGTGCCTTTTTTAGTTGTTTGCACCTTGCGGGACCTACATCCATGAGGCATCGACACCCGGGGGAGTTGGGTTCCTGCCTTTTGGGTTGCTATTAGCAGTACATTTCATACATTTTGTAGTGCACATAAAACGGTCTCAGCTCCCAGGTCCCAGCTCCCTGCTCTTAGCTCCCTGGCAGTTCGTGTGCTGTTTGTGTAAACTGTTGACAGGCTGCGCCACAGACGCCAGGGGTTAAGGGAGCGGAGACGGGGACGGAGACGGAGACGAGAGCTAAGCAAATGAGCTGCAGTCGTAAAACAGACAATTGAGCTCATATATTCTACACGTTGGCCTGCGTTGACAGATCGTAAAAAGCCGTCAACTGGAGAACTCCCACATAAATATCAAGATCCAAGCGAGAGGCATCGTAAAAAACGCCATCAGATACCAAAGAAAGAACAAAAAAAAGGGCCGAATAGAACTCTACAACTCCACCAGGCATGGCGATAATGAAGAAAACAAAAATTGATTAATCTCATTAATAAAATGCCAACCTGCATGGTCCGTGCAATCAACGGACATCTCTCTCCCTTGCCCCCTTCAAACTCACCCAAAAACCCAAAAACTCAAAAACCCCTCTAAGCTGAGACAATAAAAAACGCAATCGTAAAATATGAAAAATTCTATATGCGGTGCAGGCCGAGTTAATGCATTTTATGGCCAAGCTTTGGGTTAATTTCCCCCATGAACAGGGGGTTCAACTGTCACCGAGCATAAATTTTAATAAAAAAAATAGAAAAGCAAACTAACCGAAACTCGGGCATAATTTTCATAATGTTTTGTTTTCCTCTCCGGGTCGAGTTTTTTAATTTTTATGGCGCAATAGCTAATTAAAATTTCAATACTAAAAAATGTTTGCTCATTACGAGAGGCCGCATCTTATCAGTGCCTCCCCATCATCGAAATCATTTGGGGGCCCCAATAAACTCAAACATTTCCTCAGCTTTGAATCACAAATGAGGCCGGCCAGAGCAGGGCAGGTGTATTTCGGCTCAGTGCAAACAAATGTCCCATCTTCGGGGAGATAAATAAGCGAATATAATGCACATTATGCGGAATTAGATATGTGCGTAGATAGCGACCAACAAAACGGCTTCGTTTGCCGATCAAGGTGAAGCGATTTAATTAATTGCAGCCAAGCCAAATCAGTCCAAAACAGTTCGATATTATGCGGGCCTAAAGATATAGCTGCTGATATAGGAAATTCCGATGGCACAGTCTGGGGGCATATTAATTGTTCCACATTGTTCGGGACTCTGCAGTCAAGGTCTTTGGAAAACGAAAGACATTTGGGTAGAAAGTGAAGGGAATCAAGGCATGGGATTGGCCAAAGGATGATTAATTTAGACTTTAAAATCGATTTATTAAAGATTTTTTATATTAGATAATAATTTATGGTGATTTTAAAGAGTTTTTAAATTAAATGAATGGAAAACATGGGAATCTTTAAAGGTATTCGCATTCAAACTAGAATATATTCTTCAGTAAATGTTTTGATTAAGAATTAGCAAAAGAGACTTCAAATATTTAAACTGTAGATTTTAACAAAGTTCTACCCATATAAAATAAGCTAAACTACAAGCTGAATGTATTTTTATTTAAAGAAAATATCATACATTCTATATTCTTTAGTAAAGTGCCTAATTTTCGCTCCCAATTTTATTAAAGGAAACCCCCAAAATCAATATTCTGACTGCACAGGAAATCAGCGATAAGAAATCATCATCAAAGCTCCTTTGGTCGTTAAAACCTCAGTCGTTTCCTCTTCCTCCCCTCCACCCAAAAAATAGAAATAAAATCCCATTTTAACTGCGCTCATATTTGGTATTTAAACTTTTAAAAACCAAACTGAGTTGAGTCGTTTTTATTAGCTTAGTTAACGTCTATTATTAGTCCCGCAAAAGCAATGACCCGAGCCGCCGACGCGGACATGTAAGCTCATCTCGGCCATTAGGAAAGGCCACAAAAGCGCCTGTATCTATATCTGAACTCTGGATACATACGAGTATCTGGCATATCAATCAATGGTCAAGTCAACTCGGCCCCCAGATGCTTATCTTCCACTTAATAAATTTCTCTGTGGGGGAGTGGAGTCGCAATCCCAAAAGCCAGACCCATGATGGAGCTGCTGGAGATGGCATTTGATTTTAAACGGTTTGGCTACGCGTGCTGATTTTATAACTTTGTTGGATAGATCAGACAGATACATATACATATAGATTTTTTATGAAATCAGAAACCGCTGTTCGATAAGATCTCCCCTCCGCCGCTGAGAAACTAGTTTCCACAGCGGATTTGTCATAGCTTCGTGCCGATGGATTTGACAGGCCTAATAGCAAGTTCTCAGTCCCGATCTCTGACGATATCGTAGGGGTTATGCCATCGGCAATCCATGCTCCACTTTTTATGAGGCCCATAAAGTTAGTTTTTGGACGCACACCGGCAATATAAACATTTATGGGCTTTATTTAAATAAAAATAAGCATAGTTAAGCATTTTTGGGGAAGCTTGGTGGCACGGCGCATGCAAAATTAGCCCCGGGCCGAGCTCTCCGCTTATAAAAACTAATTATGTGGTTATGGGTTTATGCATTTTTAATACAAACAAACACACGGCCCTAGGTGGGGCAGCCAAGAGTGGCGCATTAAATGTTTGATTCGATGGGGAGACACACGTTTTGTTTCCGCCATAAACCATTTTATTGTTTAATAAAATGTATTAATAAATATTTAAGCTGCACATAACGGGGCATTAGGTTAAGGGGCAGCGGAAATCAAATCAAAGTTTTATATGTATCTCGTTCCCTGTGCCCTGTTCTCTCTATCTCGGTGAACCTAAGAAAAAATTAAAGCAAAAAAAGGGTTCAGGTTCGGCAAGTTAACACTTTATAAAGTGCAGCCCCAGGGCTGCGACAAACAACATCAAAAAAAGGCGAAGAATAATACGAAAAAATAAACCCTGAAGTAAAAGTTTTTTGTGCATGTAAATAGGCTGGCCCCGAAATTTGAGTAAGCAAAGTAAATGAAGTAGAAACGAGCTGCCGGGTTAGCAGGCGGAAGGAGGGGACTCTGAACAGCACTGAAGAAATGCCCGAAAATGTTAATTACTTCCTTGTTTACTTAAAACTAAGGGAGTGCACGTGTGTGTACTCCAGTTCCTCCCGAAGACTCGTATTTTTGTGTGTGTTTCGAGAACGCCTCCGGGCAAAACTAAGATAATGAGCTGCAGTGCCGGATAATCATCTCGGTGAATGGGATTAAGGCACCCGAACGGTGGACCCTCTACAACTTTCATTCCTCTCTTTATATAACTTATCTTGTATTACATTTAAATAATGATAAAGTGGAGGGTTTAAATAATGTAATCTCATGTTTATTCGT
Source organism: Drosophila anomelani (assembly GCA_035045905.1). Taxonomy (NCBI): domain Eukaryota; kingdom Metazoa; phylum Arthropoda; class Insecta; order Diptera; family Drosophilidae; genus Drosophila; species Drosophila anomelani. The sequence goes on from JAWNOO010000032.1 coordinate 13,907,837, forward strand.
TTATTCATATCAAAAGGTAATTTTAAGCTCCGGATGACCCTCCTTTTTGTTTGTATTTTAAATAAAATTTGTTTACTTAACTTGAAATATATGAAATAATATAGTTATAGTAATTTAAACCTTTAATCTTTAAAATCTTGAATCATTTATTCTTTCTTCAAATTATTTTAAGACTCCTACAATTTTATAATAATTTATTCATTACACATTTACTAAGCTGCATTCTGAATAGCTCTGAGATTTTTCCCTGACTTCCTTTAGTTGAAATTAAATAAACTATTAGATGATATTCCCTGAGCGAGTGCTCTATAATCGCATCACCATTATCCTTGGCTGCGGACTTAAGCCTCGTGTTGATTGCAGTAGATTACAAAGCACTTGAGTGTAACTCTCCAGAGCGTTGACTCATCTTCCTGTCGCCTGTGCAGCCCCGAGTCCATCATTAAACTTTAGCCGAAGTCAAACAAAATTAAGGAAGCTGTGCCCCGGCTCTGGGCCACTTGGAAGCAAGGAAGGCGAATTAAAAAGCACACGCTCAAGTTGCCAACGCACAGGAGTAGAAAAGGAATGAAAGGCGGCTCCGATAAACATGTAAATGGAGCAGGGCAAGGACAGCTCTGAAGCTGGAATTGGAACTGGAATTGGAGCAGAGGCAGGCAGGCTCTTCAAGGACCAACGGACAGGACTGCCAGCCTGACGGCCAGACTGCTGGCTAAAGTCCGTGTGTGCGGTCAGTGGTAAAGATTATCGATCGTTGATTTTTTTTCAATTGAATTGTCTTCCATCTTATTGGTCGTGACCAAGTCGTTGCTTTTTATGCCCTCTTCCCGGCCAGTGTCCTTAATATCCTGACGTTCCCGGCTTTGCTTTGTTGGCATTTCTCCGGCTGCAACTTCCACGGCTGCACAGAGAGAAAGTAAAGTAACCTACAAGCTCTTTATTTAGCTAGAAATCCATAATTTCTATTGATTTAATAATTTTTTTTCGAGTGCAATTGCTGGTGCCTTTAGTCCTTCGGCACTTGCTCACGAAATTTAATAAGCACAGGACATGTTTGGTGTCGTTGCGTGCAAGGCGTCCATCAGGCAGTCAGCCAGCGAGGCAGCCGGCTCATTAAACCGGTTTTTCCTGCTCGATTTTCCCGACTAACCCAGCTCTCCGCTGACTTTAAAGCTTTTTGGATTATTGATTTTCCCGTTTGCCTTGGCAAGATAAATAGTTTTGTGGGGATCTTGACTTGAAAATCCTTCGAAGGGAAAACAATTAGGAAAGGTAACCCTAAACTGGGCCATAATTCGTAATTGTTTGAACCCACGCCGAGTGGGCAATAACAAAAACACACACACATACCGGTGTCAGTCAGGCTGCTTTTTTTATTGTTGCTATTGTTATTGTTGCTGTTGTGGAAAACAACAAACAAACAGAAATTAAAACACATGTGCACAAACACACAGGAAAACACGGAAAAACAAGCCGAGCGAGCAAGCGAGCGGCACATGCAAAATACACACACAACGAGTGTGACTCCTTTGGGGTATTTTCTTTTCGGTGGAGTAAATGAACCCGGCAAGCCAAAACAAATAATTACGCCCCACAAAAATAACAACGACAATGGGTCGCACCAGCAAGGATAAAGCATAAATGTCGTCGGCTGTCCTCTCGGTCGTTTCGTCCTGCCGCCATGCTGAATAAACGCTGACAATGGACGTGAAATTATGACAAACTCACATATGTGTGTGTGTGTGTGTATCCTTATACGAATGTTCGAGGATACTCAAGGATATGTATATATGTGGTGGCCTCACACTCAGCTGCTGGAGCAATTCTTTGGCCTGGCACTTGTGACATTTGTGTTCCGGCCGCATTATAGAGCTTATTATAAATACAGGCAAAAAGTTTTCCAACCCCAACGCCGAATGTGGCTAAAAAAGGTTAATTATGTTGACTTGAGACAGGCAATTTTAGAATTCAACATGAAATATTATAAATGCTGTAAATAAAGGAGGGAATAGTGAGGGAAATATGATTAAAGATATACATATAATAACTTTTTCAGCAGGGCATCTTATTATTTAATTCTTCTTTATTGTCCTTCCTAGAATCACATTGAATATATTGAAATTAATTGAGCCTGCAATTCCTCAATATCCATTGAGATTTTCCACAACACTTGGACCATCTTGTCATAATAATAATATTGCTCAATTCAGGCAAATATAATTAAAGGTGACTTACGAGTGTGTTGTGTGTGTTTTCCCTCAAGAAGCGGCTAAATGAAAGAAAATATGTGGGCCGGCTGGGTGGGCCCACGCAAAAACTTCAATCATTGTCTGCGGCCAAATTGATTTTCCCCGAAGTAAAAGTGAGCAAAAGATATATAAAATAAGAAATAAAAGCCGGGAGACACTTTGATTTGCAAGCTGTCAGAATGAACTTATCACCTTGGCGTCGTTGTTTATCAGCTAGAAAATGAAAATTGTGGCCTACACACGTACATATATATATATTATATACTATATAGTTCATGGAAAAGCCTGACCAAGCATTTCGTTTCAATTTTCCCGCTGCTCGCACAGATTTATTTGCCTATTTCTGTGCGCTCTACCGACAAAAACGTGACGAAAAGCGTTTTCCCACTTGCCTATGTATCGGAATATCTGTGAGTGTGTGTGTGTGTGTGCGGAAAATGGAAATGCTGTGGGTGTATAATATACATATACATATATCTATGTACTGACATTGAGGAAATCTGAGTGACTGGCCCACATTTGACAGTACAAAGTTTGCCTGGCAAATGCCAAGGCAAATGTTTGGCCGGACCTTTTTTATTACATTTAAATAATTTGATTGCCAGTGTAGGGTCCTCCGGTCGGTGGCGAGGCGGCATTTAAACTTGCCCCTGAAGTGGCGCCCTTTCCTTTTATTGGGGAAACAGTTTTCAATTCAATTTAATTCACTTTGGGCCGAGCCGAGCCGACCAGTCCTGCTCCTGATACTCGTACTTTTTTATTTAATTTTTCCCTGCACTCTCCTTTATTCCTTGCAGCATAAAAATTTATTATCATAATAAGCGGAGCAAAGGCCGATATATATATATCCTATACTTTTTTTACCCCCCACGGCACACATATAGTACTCCTCCCTCTACCCCCGTAGTATATGTGAAAGCAACCCTCGATGTTTTTTACGACTGTTTTGTTTTTGTTTCTGTTTTGATGGAAATTCGATATTTGCAACACGTATTGAATTTTGATCAGGCAATATGAAATATCTCCTCGACGGCCTCTGTAGCTTCTTGTTTGCTGGATTTAAAGAACTGGCCGTATTGATTTTGCAGGGAAATGCCCCAGAAAAGCTGGGGGAAAACCCTCCCCAGTGCAGACGCCGACAGCAGATGCGTATCTGCAAACAATTAAGAAATTGTTAAATGAAATTTCCCAAAAATTCCTTAACTAGGGCTTCCGATTTTTCCCCCAATGCCTTTTTCCTTTCCGCTCGTCGATTGCATTGCAGTAGCTACAGACTGGCTGCCCTTGTCTTTCGGCATTTGTATCTAGAAACAGATACGCAATGTGTGGCATTGTTTCTTTGCCGGTTCTGTAAATCTATTAGATACAAGTTGTGCAGTGGGGAGAGGGAGAGCCACCTCAATAAAAGCAAATTAAAAAACTTTGCCAGTTGCAGTCAATAGGGTTTGAGGGGGGAGCAAAAAGCAGTTCCCCTTCTTGGCTTTTAAATGGGTTTCCCCCTTTTTTTCGAACTTGCAGCAAGCGAGGGTATGTGGGAATATTTATGGGGAAGTGGGAAAGATATTCTACTTAAATAACAAAGATATATAGGGATACCTTTCCTGTCATTTAAATATTATTTTAAATATATAGATTATAAAGAAATGTTGCAAAAAAGCAAGTAGCAAACTTAGATACAGTTATATTTATTTTAAAGATTCCCTGCTTATTTTTTACAATGCTTCGTATATAACTCATAGAAAATACCTTTATTTATGAAGTTTATATAATAAAAATTAAAAATACAACCAAGAGTATCTCCTAGTCATGATTCATCTCTAGCTTTTCCTTTTGTTTTCTCTGCTCTTTGCCCCGGAATGTATTGCAAACGAAATCGACTGAGAAATTGAGATACTGAAGGACGTAGCTCCTCGATTTGTTTCACCACTATTTACATCTGCTGGAACCAACTCCAGCTCTTACTCCAGCTTCAGTTCCAACTCCATCGCCATCTCAGACTCCAGCTCTTTGGGCCAACACTTTGCACTTGGCCGGGAAGACAGGCACTTGAGCCTGGCTTGGTTTGGCATAAATGCCAAAAGCGTCATAGAAATCCACTCCAGACGCGTATAATGCTCGACTAGGTACGAGTGCGAGTGTTACCCTTCAGAGGGAAACAGCCATCATTTAACCGCCAGACAGATAGACAAGAAGTCCGGGTGAGAGGCGCTATGTGCTCCGTGATGGACCTCGTCGTGGCAAAGGGGGTGATTTGTATGCTGCGCATTTGTATGTCGCTCCGAGTAGATATGTCTGTCTGTCTGTATATATGTATATAGTAAACTGTATAGAAAACAAAAAATGATTTATCACTCTAAGCTGCGCGGAGCGGAGCAAACGTTGACTTTGACGAGCCGCCGCCGCCGCCGAAGCCAAAGTCGCTCCTCCAGCGATGCCCCTGACAATGCGTGAGGATTACAAAACAGCAACTCATGTGCATGATGAATTAAATTAGCAAAAAAGCCAGCTGGAAATGGAAATGGAAATGGAAGACCAATCGCCCTGGCCACAAACCATTATCGAAGCCCAATCCCAGAAAACACTTCACATTGGTTTTGTTTTAAAAAAGTTGTTCATTTCATTTGCATTGTTCGCTGGCGAAACAGAAAAATATCTTTGTTGTTGTTGTTTGTCGTAATCGTACATAGATTTAGATGTATATATATATGTAGTATATAAATAGTTGTATTCACAAAATTGAATTATCCATAGGTTATACATATATTCGTAGAGCTGCATTAGAACTAAACTTAGGGCTTAATTTTCTCTCTCTCGTATTTTACAAAATGATAAAAATAAATAACAGTTTTGGGCTTTCATACTGGTACAAGTGTCTTACTGGTTTGGGATCGGAATCGGGATCCCTTCATATATATATATATATATCTGGTTATCTGAATCTCTGGAGTTGCTTAATTAATGACGAGTAGGCGAGTGTGTGTGCTGAAATAAATGCTCTCGAGTCGAGTTCGAGTACGTTCTATAGGCAGTTGTTAAACATTTACTCTCGTATAATATATGCTCGGATATATACGTACTGGCGGATACATATCGCACACATACATAGTAGTAGTTCTTTAATATCAGTTTAGTTTGCTTTACTTTACACAGTCACGTACGCACATTGATATATCCATGAATATATATAATATATGTACTATATATAATTAGCTATGCATATGGTGTGTGTGAGCCGCGCAGCCTGCGAGACTTTGTTACAATTATCATTAGTTTTGGTAAGCGTAAGTGTTTAAAATGAGCTTGGTTATGAGTCCTTCCCTTGGCTGGCTAATTATTTATGCTTTTTACATACGTTTGGGATTACTTGACAAATGCTTTTATCGATTTCACTGCAGGGCTGTGTGGCATACAATTTACATGTGTGTTCCGGGATGTGATTATTGAATTATCCATACGGCTACTGTGGCTGAATCTGTATCTGTATCTGCATCTCTCTATACCTATCTACGTTATGTTTGGGCAGTAAATACGGCGTGTGGCTATTTACAAATTAATGAGGCACGGAACAGACGACACACACTCGCAGATACAGGAGCAGTTTGGATTATGGCAGGAAATGCTGCTGCCTGGAAATTTTTATTCCTGCGTCTCCAACTGATTAAAACCATATTAAAAAGTTATCACAAATTCCCCCTCGAGCGATTCTCGGCTAAGCAAATGCCAGGCCAGAGCAAGTTCGAGTTCGAGTTCGAGTTTGGGTTCGAGTTCAGTGTGAGTGCCAGAGTGTGTGTTAGTTAGGAGAAGGAAACTTAGTTGGGAAACTTTGAAATGGCATTGTAGCTGCACTACACATCCCCGACATGACCGACTGCATCTGTATCTGCATCTGGCTTGTATCTTGTGTGCTGCTCTGCTCTGTGTGTGGGGTTTAGTGCATCTAAATTGACTTTACACTGGATAAACAAAGTAATAAACATTAAAATTCTGCTGCCATTCTGCTGCTCTATCCTCGCTTGCTCTTAGCTTAACTCGCACATATTTTAGTAATTAAAATTATGCACAGGAACCAGTCCCTAAAGAAATCACTGTCATCATTCCGGCAGGGGAATGCTCTTGCTCTTACACCAAATACGCCTGGACATGGGGTCCCTGCTGCTGGCCACTGGACACTGTCTGGTGCTGCTGCTGCTGCTGTTGTTGCTGCTGCTGCTGCTGGTTCGCCTTGGAGCCCAGGGTGCCGGCCTGGGCCTGCTGGTGATGCAGCTGCTCTCGCTTGGGCCTCCAGGTTTGTGCCCTTTGAGCAGCCTCCAACCCGTGACCTGCCGGCGTCATCAGCATGTGCTGCTCGTTGTCCAGGGTCGAGTAGTCCGAGTCGATGCTGGAGTAGATGTGCTCCGAAGGCGGCCGCATCCCATGGTGCTGGTAGTATTGGGCGTGCAGGTGATGACTCCCAGCTGCTGAGCCCGATCCTGACCCGGATCCCTGCTGCTGCTCCCTGCGCTGTGGCCTGGGACTCGGCGTGGCTGTGGTGGCCGTGGAGTAGTTCTGCTCCGCTGGCACCGAGGCAGTGACCACGGCTCCTCCCTGAGGCGGCGCCCCTTCCGGGGGACCGCAGTAGGCGGGCGGCGGAGCCTGGCGATAGAGCAGTCCCGGGCTGGCCGGCTGCTTCACCCGCTCGTGGTTGTGGTGGTCCAGCTCCAGGGTGTAGTTGTTGCCCCGGAACGTGGGGTAGTCCACGGGCAGGGCGTAGCGCAGCTTCTCCCAAAAGTGGCGGTCCGAGCGGCGGATGCGGTGAACTGCCGAAGTCTTGAGGTAGGGCAGCAGCTCGATGTCGCTCTCCGCCTCGAAGGCCACCTCCGGCTCCTCGATGATGACCAGCTTCTGGGGCCTGCCACGCAGGGCATCGTGAACGGATCGTCGCAGCTCGCAGCGTGCCCACTCAGTCTGAAGGAAGTTCCGGGTTAGCAGGATCACCACGCGCCGCGAGACTCGGGTGGCCTCCAGCAGCTGGTAGTGAGTGGCATCGTGGGCCAAGTCGCGGTGCTGCAGGCAGACCCTTAGAGGCGGTCGCCCCGTTTCCAGCTGGGCAGCCAGATGCTGGCACACAAACTCCGAGTCCTTGGCCGAGTGCAGGAGCACCGCGTCGTACAGCTTCTCGGACTCCTCGCAACGTGGCCCGAAAACCCGCACGCCGTAGTGGGCGAACAGCCAGATTCTCAGCGATTCCCGGAAGGCAAAGACCATGGCGATGACAACCAGCAGGAAGAGCAGAGCCAGGGCAGCGGCCAGCAGGGGGATATACGACTCGGGGATGCCGTGCTGCAGCATGGAGCCTCCAGAATAATAATCCGTGCAGGCGGCTCCTGTGGCATTGAAGTCCAATTCCCGCTTTTCCAGAGATCCCTCATCGATGGAGATTGAAGAGCTTAGATCCATGGCAGAGCTTCCGCTTCCGGAAGCCATGCAGTAGATGTCCTGAGCATCCTGAACAATCAAAGCGTTGTCCGCCACGTAGGCTGTGAGCGCCTGCAGGAACTGGCAGCGGCAGCTCCAAGGATTCCTGCCCAAACTGATAGAGCGCAGCCTGGAGCCAAAGTGCGTGGCATGAAGCTGCCAGATGGGCAGGGTCATCAGGCGATTGCCATCGATGCGGAGCAGCTCCAGGGCAGCCAGCGGGGCCAGGGTGGCGTTCTCAATGGTGGTCAGCTGGTTGTTCTGCAGGTAGAGCTCCCTCAAAGCCGAGAGCTGCTCGAATTCGTAGCCATGGAGCGTGCGAAGCTTATTGTCGGCCAGGTGGAGCAACTGCAGCGAGGCCAGGCTGGCGAAGGTACGGTTCTGGATGCCCGCCACCTGACTGCCATTCACATACAGCGCCCGCAGGTTCTTGCGCCCAATGAAGGCATGGTTCTTTAGCACTGGGAAGATGTTGCCATCCAAGTAAACCACACTGGAATCCATGGGCACACGACGTGGCAGCTCCGAGGTCTGCTGGCCGCCACAGTCAACGACATTGGTGGACCAGATCTGGTCGTGGTAGCAGGTGCAGTTGCTGGGGCAGGTCATCTCGCAGTCGCAGGCATCAAAGTCGCAGCAGTGGCACAGCGCGAAACAGTGCGACTCGTAGCGGCAGAGGAAGTCCTGCGGCCGCAGGGCTGCCAGTGGACGCACTGCAGCGCCGCGGGCATGTGGCATCACGCACTCAATGTTGGCCATGTCCATGACGCGGGGATGCTGTCGGGTGGTCAGATTGTTGATCCGCTGCAGCCAGTCCATGGTGCAGTCGCACTCGAAGGGATTGCCGCCCAGGTAGAACTCGGGCAGCGGCTTGGGGGCCACCACGGGGGCTACGCGGAGCTGCTGGAGCTGCAGCTTGCTCAGCTGATTCGCGTAGAGGTCGACGCGGGCCAGATTGGCCTTGTCCACGAAGGCATTGGGCAGCACGCTGCCAATGAGGTTGTTGTTGATGAACAGCAGCTCAATGGTGTTGGGAATGGACATGGGACCAATTTCCGTGATGCGATTGTGCGAGGCATCCAGCGTCTTGACTCGAATCTCCTCCTGCAGCTTGTAGTAGTTGCCTAAAGCCTCGATGTAGTTACCATGGATATCCAGCCATTTGAGATTCGAGGGAATGAAGGCGTAGTCAAACCACACCAGGTGATTCTCGGAGAGATTCAGCCAAAGCAAAGAGACGAGCGTGGCGAACACTCCATTGATGTCTGAGAGGAAGTTCCTGTCCAGCCTGATGGCCTCCAGCTCAAAGTTTTTGTCAAAGGAACCCCTTTCGATGCTCTGAATACGATTCTTGGCCAGATTCAAGACACTCAAACGCGGCAGATCCTGGAACATGCCCACTGTGATGTTACCAATCTGGTTGTCAATCAGCCGCAAGCCGGTCAGCTGATGCAGATTCTTAAAGCTTTGGTTGTCGAAGGTGCGAATCTGATTCTCGCCCAAATCCAGGGTACGCAGCATGGCCAGATCCTGCAGGGCACGCGGCACCTCGTTCAGCTGGTTGGAACTCAGGTCCAGCTCCTTGAGATCTGAGCAGTTCTTGAACACTGCCGGCTCCACCACGCTAATCAGGTTGTTGTTCAGCGTCAGCTTGGACAGCACATAGAGGCCATTGAAGAGCCGGTCGTCCAGGGTGTGCAGTCGGTTCTCGGCAAGATTCAGGGTGTGCAGGTTGTACAGCGGCAGGAAGGCATTGTCCTCGATGTGGCCAATGGAGTTGTTGCGCAGATTCAGGATCTGCAGGAAGTACAGCTCCTTGAAGGTGCGATAGTCGATCCGGGTGAGGGCATTATGCGCCAGGTTCAGCACAATCAGGCGGATCAAACCAGCAAAGGTGGTGTTGTCCACATGGTTGGAGGTCAGCTGGTTGCCGGACAGATCCACCACCAAGAGCTGCTCCAGGCGATGGAACAGGCCGCGTGGCAGCTCGTACAGCTCGTTGTGTTGCAGGTGAATCTCGCGCAGCTCCTTGCTGCCGGCGAACAGGCCCTCGGGCAGCGTCTCCAAGTGGTTGTTGCTCAGATTCACAATCCTCAGGGAGGCCAGTCCGGCCAGAGCCTCACCCGACAGCTCCGAGAGGTTGTTGTGGGCCAAATTCAAGTGCTGCAGCCTCCTCAGCCGGGAGATGCCCCAGCTCTCGCTTATAGAGCGCAGCTCGTTGTGACTGGCGTCCAGCACCTGCAGCTCGCTGCCGGCACTCCCTGTTCCTGCTGCCGCACAGCTCATGTCCGCAAAGCCCAGCTGCTCGGCGGTGCGGATGCGATTCCGGGTGAGATTCAGCACCTGTAGGTTACCCACCGGGCACAGGAAGCCCGCTGGCAGCTGCCTCAGGTTGTTGTCTCCCAAATCCAGTTCGGTGAGCTGCTTCAGGCCACCGAGCGAGTCGGGGAACAGCTCCAGGGAGCGTGTGGCACCCCACTCCGCGTTCCTGGTGCTCAGATGGAGCACCTTCAGAGTGCTTAGGCCCTCGAAGGCATTGTTGGGCAGCTGGAGCAACTTGCAGGAGTCCAGCCGCAGGGCCTCCAGGGTCTGCAGGCGGGCGAAGACGGCCACCGGGAGCGTGGACTCGAAGAGGTACAGGTCGCTGCACTGAATGCTCAGCTGGCTGCTGCCATCGGCGCCCTGCAAATCCAATCCCGGCTGGCGTTCAATCAGGCGCAGGGAGCACAAAACCGAGCTGGTGCCGTTGTAGGACCACGAGCACTGGTTGCCCGGGCCGCTGGGCGGTGCTGCGGCCGCTGAGGGAGCTGGCGAGGTGCCTGAGTGGCCACCTGCCTGTCCCGGATTGGACAGCAGCGAGGAGTAGTCGCCGGAGAGCGACACTGTGGCGGCTGCCCCGGTACCGGCACCCATTATGGCGCTGGCGCTGGCACTGGAGGAGGAGCCCGCTCCCTTGGACTCCTGGGATGCCGCTAACGCTCCGGCACCCGCTACCGCTACCGCTCCCAATCCCAGACAGCTCCAGGAGAGTAGCAGCGGGAGCAGCAGGACGGGCGGCGGCATTCTGTGAGGTTTGTGGCGGCGCGAAGGGAAGGGATACTCTGAGGTGTAGTTCGCGTTTGTGGGAGTCTCACTTGGCCACTTGGACACTGGGAACTGGCATTTTCCTCGACACTTTGTTTCGTTCCCTTTGAATTTGTTGCCTTCTTATTTTCGCTTTTCGTTTTCTATGGCGTTTTCTCTCACTAAGCGCACTTTGTTCCCGGTGTATTTTGTATTTTCATTGCTTTCGCACCGAACTTCTCTTTCACTTCAGCTTTATATTTCTCTTTTGCTATATTTTTCTGACTTTACTTCTTTCCAACCTGAAAACGCGATCCGAATCGCACGTCCGCTCGGTATGGAAGTTGGAATATGACTGACTTTAGCTACGCCAGCCACTGAAAACTCGAACCTCTGGATTTTCCTTCAGTTGGTTTCAGCGGCGAGATACTCGGTCTCGTGGATACTCGGATTCGTATTCGGCAGATGGAGTATCTCGCAGATACGAACGAACGCAGGCGCCGCTCTCACGCTCTCACGCTCTCGCTCTTGCTTCTGATGGTTTAGTTACTTTCGCCGCCATTGCTGGGCAAAATGGCGCCAGTGTGCAATGGCTGAGAGAGGGAGAGCCTGGGAGAATGTGAGAGTTATTGAGTGAAAGAGCGAGATATTTTTGAGTGGAATTAAAAACGTAAACATTGACGGAGAGCAAACAATTCAGATTTATATTGTTTTCATTTTTGTTTAAACAAATTAAAGGTAAACAAAAAAAATGAGAAATTATGTGTTTAAAATTGCGGTAACATTTGATTAAATTAATACTATAGAAAAGGTTTATAGAGTTATTTAAACAAGAAGAAATAATTAATTTCTAGAAAATGTATAGAGTTAAAAACCTACAGAATTATTTATTAAATTCGGGAAAATCAATTATAAAAATTATATTTAAAAATATATCAAAATTTAAGCCTAAATAATATTCCTGGCACTAAATATACCCCCTTTTCCCAAGGTTTTCTTAATGAGTCTCTAAATCATAGTCATAGAAAATAATAATTTCCAAATAAACAATATATTGCAACCATTATTCTTGAAACCTTATTATCTTTCATCAAATAAATATTTCCTTTGGGTTTTATTTCAATAGAGAATCTTTTATTATTCAAGATTTTTCCTTAAGGTTTCTTGCTTGCTCTCATTAACTACCTCCTAACTCATCCCGCTCTCTCACTCAATAGTATCTCACTCCTCATCCATCTTCTCCCGTTCCCCACTCCATCACAACTTTGTTATTGTTACCATTGACTCACACGCGCCGCATGCATATCCGTCAGATACTTTCGCCGCGCGTTGCATCTACATCTCGTAATTGCGGCAGCTGCGATGCGATTTTGTCAACGCCAAAAGATGTTTAACACATTGCCAGCCCCGCAGATACTATTTTTAGGCAGCGTTTTAGGGATTGTTTGGACAAGAGCAAGCCGTGAATGCAGTTTCTGTTTAGATGATTCGGATACTTGCGATTGGAATGGGTATTTGGATCTGGATATGGAGGGGGGCAAATGTCGGAGGCCAAGGCCGCCCGCACGAGTGGCGAGTGAGCCATTTGCCACCTCCGGAGAGCGACGCAAAATGTAATATTTATGAACGCCACCCGAGCCCATAAAACATTCTTCCTGGCCCTGTTCCCTGCTCCCTGCTCCTTCAGCCTGCCCGCAGATGAAACTTTTGTTTGTATGTGAGAACTTTCTTTAATGCGTTTATTATTCATAAGAACTTTTTCATTAGGACGGGGGACATAGGAGAGTCCGAATCCCATCCCCCATTTGTGACAAAAGAAACTAAGTTAGTGCCTTCGACTTGGAGTGGCTCCAACTCGGCCTCGACTCGACTCCCTGCGAGCTGCTGCTGCTGCTGCTTCTGGCTGGCTGGCATTGTTTTCTCGAGGTGTCGGAAACTTGTTCGACTTGTTTCCATTTCACTATTTTCCCCGGCTCCTGCCAGCAAGTAAAAATAGCAAGCAGACGTCCTGCGGCACATGTGTGTGCGTGGCAAGGCAAGGCAAGGCGATGCTTTGCTTGGCTTGGCTTGGCTTCTGGGAATGCTGCAGGACACTTTGTTGTCGGTCCAGGAGTGAGTCCTGTACTTACAAGGGTATTAACACGCACTGGAGTGGCGAAAGGAGACTCCAAGTCAAGAGAAGAACTCTCACTAAGGAAAGGGTTTTAAAGTTAATAATTATTTCTTTCCGGCTTTGATGTCAACCTCTGGGGACTTCTGGCACAAGATTACAACGCCACCAAGACCCAATAAACATAGAAATTATCTTCAAATTCAGTGTAGAGACGTTCTTAGCCAGCCAATAACTCCGGGGTTATCGCAGAGTTGCTGGAATCGTATCAAGCCAGGGCTTATCTCGCATAATGCCACCGTGAAGTCATGTATCTCTCAGTCTTCATGTCGAGGGCAATGTTCGGAATGTATTTATAATATTTATGCCCGACTCTGAGGCCAGGGGTTATCCCGCGGATATCTCTCAATTTCGAATGTGCGCATCTATAGTGTTATATATGCGCTGCTCGATTTATAGTGCGCCTGCATTTAAATATGCATTAAATTGCGTGATAAATTGTCAGTCGCCGCTGATGTATGCATAAATAATTAGAGAGCGGCAATAAAATGAGTCGTCGAAGTTTAATTACTAAAGTGCGACGAGAGTTGCACAACTTTTCGATTAGTGGCCGGGCCAAAAGTCGATTCTCTCTGCCAGTCCAAAGGGGAAATATGTGGGATGGAGATTGGGAAGCTGGAAAGCTGGGGGACTGGAGCCCCAAACAAATTGTGCAAATGGCGACCGGCCACAGAGCTGATATAAAATATGCCGGCTGGACACAGGATTGCCGATGCCCAAAAGCCGAACTAAAAACAAATTTTTTGGGCGCCGCAGCAGCAGCTGAAATTGACAGACGGATTCCGGGGGACTGGGAATCGGATTCGATGGGGAATCGGAGCAGTTACCGCACACAGTCCAGGCTCTGGCCTTTTATTTTTCAGCCCGAATCGATGTGATGCAGCTTTGACAAAGGAAAACTCCCCTCGCACAGGTCCTTTTTGTTCATTAACGGTCTCGTTTTGCAGCATGAAATGCAAGCGGCGTCCTCTGATTGATGAAATTCTCCAAATTGCATCTACTCGCCTCCATATTGATGGGGTTTTTGCCATGACAACACAACAAACTTTATGTCCAGCAAGTTAATCGGATCAATCCTGGCCAAATGCAGCTCGTTATTCGCCTCGTTTGGCCCCGAAATTGGAATTAGAATGTACCTGGTCAGAGGGCTTGTATTTTCCGATTAAGTAAGGAAACTATCGAAATGTTTGGTCAACAATTGGGACCAATTATGGTCAATTTCGATAAGGATCTTGTTGCTGTCAATATAACTAATATTGGTCTATATATTTTCACAGATTTTAATAAGATGCTAAGCCCAAATCAAAGCGTAAAGAGCTGTAATTAGTTAAATTTAACCCTGCAGCGATTAAGGAAAGCTTTAAGGAGTTCTTGGCCAGCTGCTGGTGGCAAGTGTGAATCTGCAGATCCCTGCCTGCTCCCCCGACACAGCTGAGCGGTCAGCATAATCGCATGCAATTATGCCGCACACAATCACATCTCGCAGCGGGCCAACTGGAAACGAGAGAGTAGAAAACCGGCAAGAAATCCGCCAGAATTCAGCTCACAACTGGCCACTGGCACTTGGCAAACTTGCAACTCGCCGGGCAACTCCCTGGCTCTGTGTGTGCAAGTGGCAGTGGCAGTGCCAACAAGCTGCCACTAACAGGTGAGTGGGTTGGATGAGGTGGTGCGGTGGGGGACTGGGTGCTCTGGATTGGCAGGTGGAGAACAATGCAGGCGCGCTGCAGTTTTTGCTGCCTCTGTTTTGTTTGTTGCACAATCTTGTCTAACTTTGTTTAGTCATCGCCTGGCTCTGGTTCAGGTTCTGAGCCAGTTTTCTGCTACTCTGTGTTGGTTTTAGCCAGCCTGCTGCTCCTCCTGCTCTTGCCTTTCCTCGTTCTCGTCCTTGGCTTGGCCATATTCTGCTCCTTGCGCCGCTCGACTCTCGATGATTGCAATTGGATGCACAGGCACAGCGCCTCGTGTGCAGTTTTGATCTATTGATTGTTGTGCTTCCTTCCTTTGCTCGTTTTTACTGGAGATTTTCCTCTAGATTTTTCCAGCCTCCTACTCCAATCCTAGGCTCAGGCGTAAGCAAATATTGCGTTTTGCGTTTTCCAATTAAACTTGAACAAGCGCCGAGCAATCGAAGCCGCTTTCGAAGGTCTTTTGTCTTTCGTTAGGGCTTTCGCACTGGGCGGTTGTGTACTGGGATTGTGAAACAGTTTGTAGCCAAGTGTTGGAGGGACACTTGCCAAGAAAGCTGGAGAAATGGATTCGAAAAACTATTCAAAATAGGGATTGAAAGGGAGGTTTCATAGAGTTCTTTCAGCTTTTATAACTTCCTTGATTCTTAAGACATTTGAAACTATAATTATTACCAAAGAATTTTCTGCTTACTCTTAAAAGGACCTCCTTAAGCTCTCTTCCATTTAATTGCAAATATCTAAAGACAGCTTTTAACTTTCTCAACACTTAAAATAATAGTTTCCCCTTAAATTAAGGTTCATTTGCTAAAACTAAAATATGAACAAGGAAGCCAAACCGTTTTACGGTAACTCAAAGTGCTTAAAAGTTTGGTATTGAATTGAGTTTTGTGTAATACCGCCTCTAGCCTCGGCAGTAAATTGGAGTTATAAACTGGTGATGTGTGGGAAACGGTTCCAGAGATCCGAATCGCTGCCAGCTGCCCAGGTTATATCATAAACTGAGAGACCTCCATTAAATTGCGTTCAATGATTAAAACCCCCTCAACTGCTATTACCAAGTTACTCATTCAGGGAAAGCCAGGCAGCAGAGGTAGCTAAGTTTTTCCGGGGAAAGCCGCCAAGTATTGGCCATAATTCTAGGAAGGCCTCCGCTAGACAGTTGGAAATAATAGCAATTACATGCAAGCGAAGCGGTCTAATAAAACCAGCCACTAGATAGGTGCACTCGCATCGCCTTTATGGCACTTTAAGAGCCCTCCGAAAGTGTTCTTCAATCCCGAGGTGAGGGTACATCATGGGGGCCACAGAGTACAGAGCGTGCCTGCAATTTGGACACGTGCAAGTCCGCGGCTCAGCGGATGGAATGTACTATATAGTGGAGCTTGGCTGACCGCTTTCCCAGGAACTGTTACGAGGCGTCACTAAACTAGTTTACCGCAAACACAGCGTATAATAAATTACTCAGAATTCTTCTTCATATATTTAGTTCTTTTGGCCAGAGAGAAATGCCGTGCACGTCCACAGCTCGTTAATTCGAAGAACTCAAAAATCATACTCCCCGAAATGCTTATTCTTTCGAACAAAAGCCCCAAAAACCGAGACAATTAAAACATATACACTCAGTCGTAGATTTTTGTTCTTGCGCTGGATTTTTTTCTGTTTTTCCTGCTCGACGGACGCCACACGTAACCTTGGCTGCATTTTAATCATCTTGGAGAGCTCTTTGACGAATCCCAACGAGGCGGCTGCACGTGCTCGGTCTCTGCGAGCCACATCAATCAAAAATAATTTATATGAGAGCAGCCGCTGGCCCAAAGCTCGGCCAAAAAGGTATCTAAGATATGGGCAAGACACGTAGCCGTGGCTTACCGCAGGTAACTCGAAGCCAAATGCATTCTGGACTTTTGTCCATTCAAAAACCTCACAACATTTATAATTTACGAGCTCGCAGCGGCCTGGAAAAGTGTCCGCGGCTAATTGATTTATGCCAGAAGTATGTGGCGGGAAATCACTGCGAAACCATCGAACACTTGCTGGGGAAGAATTTCAATATCTTTTCGAGTCCGAAGTTCCATTTGTGGAATTCAAATATCGAGGGGATTTGGGCGTACGTGTGATGGGTATGTCACGACCTGAGAGACTTGGGGTTTTCAGCGCCTCAACACATGTTGGCTTTATGATTTTTATGCATAATTTGAAAGGGGGGAATACTGGGGAATATGTTTTCCATTGAAATTTTTGTTTATTTTATTATTTATCTCTCTTGATAATATATTTCCCAAGTAGCCATAAAAATTGTAATAAATTTGGCGAGGGAAATACGGAGTCCCTAGATAGATATTTCCCAACTAGGAAAGCGCTTATTCATAATTTCAGGCATTCTTTTCTATGAAATATTTCTGTACCATAAATATTCGAAAAAATTATACCCATGCCATTAGTTATTGATTTTATTTTCGAACTAAGAAAGCGAAATATTGAGTGTCCAGGCAACCACTTTCATCACCCTAGCACATTGCCAGCTTTACGGCTTAAATTCCCCACAAATAAAGGGTTATATTGTCGGATTAATACCTTTATCTGTCGTCTGGAATGCTGCCAGCTGAGGCGAACCATTATGGTTCTTTGTTACCCAGTTTGGCCTGCTATTTACAAAATATTTATGCCAAATGTCTGGAATATATAGAACAGTAATTAGACAGTCAAATAGTTGAAGGGATTTCAGGCACCCTCGCCCTGGCCCGCAAAAAGATGTGCGTCCATTAAATTTGTCACCCGCGGCTAAGCTAAATGTCAAATAGTACTCACGGATACTCCTGCCATTACAGGACTTGGCACACACACACACACACACACACACACACACACACACAGGATCACAGGGCTGAGAACAATAACAGCATCAATTTGACACGTACAGGCGCTAATGATGGGAATAGCCGGCCAACTGAACGATCGAATCCTGTGCGGCGGACAGACCGCTCAACATGCCCACAATTGAACCACCCGACTTGGTGTGCGTCCCTTTAGGAACTTTTGACATCCTGCCGCTTCGAGGATATTCCCTTTCCCATTCGTATTCCCACTCCCATTCGCTTGTCCATTCCCCGGCTTTGCCGAGCTGTCAGTTCCTGCTGGTGTGAGTTGGCATTCTGAGAGTCGACGACTGCCAATTTAATTCCCATTGACAAAATGCACAATTCCCGGACACCATGCTGCTCCCCTCCAGCCTCAGTCCTCCTCATCCTTTGTCCCAATGTAACTGTTCTTGTAATTGCAGTTCCTGCTGGTGACAGCCACAGAGACGGAGCTAGAGACCTCCTCCTCGGCACACTTGCTATTAATTATTTTAGAAAATCGCTTGTAATAACAATAAATATGTGCAACCCACTTGGACAGACGGTTTTCAGCAAAAAGACTTTTCCGCCCACAACTGTTCGATTTTCCGCGACATTCAAATATTTGTATTCGCCGTACCCTTGGCCAAGGCCAATGTGGCTGTAACCAAGTGCAATCAAGGCAAATGTTTGCATTGGGCTTTCGACTGTCTGACATCGCGGGGATTTCCCGCCCGCCCATTTCCCCGACCTGCTGTCATACCACTTTCCATTTTGACGGCATATCGATTTAATAAATTTGCGTGTGGCGGCCCCTGCGACAATTTGATTGACAACTAAGTTCGGCCCCCCTCAGACGACGGTTGGGTTTTTTTCTACGATTCCGAGTGGGCCGAGTGGATGGCAGCGAGATATGTCCATGTGATTGCCATCGATATGGCATGGGGAATTGGTTTGATTTAAGCCACTTCAAGAGGGGGTTAAAAAAGTAAAGGGAAATCTGTGGAGAGCAATTTCTTTATTAGTTGAATCAAAACTCTGGGCATTGAATTCCTATTTGAAGAGGAAAGGTTTGTATTCGAGAGTTTTGTTTAAAAGAATTTTTAGAAATATATAACTTTATCAGAGACACAATAATATTTACAGCTTGAAATTACCAGATATATTTTTGTATCTCTAAGGTTACCATTAACTTAGTTACAAAATTTCTCAAAATAAATGTGTTAGATTTTTCATCTTCAAAACAGTTCCTTTTCCTTGCCTTTATTTCAATTCCCATGACTCTAAGCAGCCGTTATATATCCAAGATCAGGGCTAGACCCACCTCATTTCGCTAGGGTTTTTCGGGCTCACAGAAAACCTTTATATACACAACCTTACATTATATTCATAAATCAAATGCGATCAGAGACCATGGACAGCAAATTGTTAACATCCGGGTAATTTAAATAAAAATATTCAGTAACCGTGTATCTGCTGCTTTTCTATTCAACGAACGTTAGAGGTGAGAGATTCGACTAGGAGCACCCGAAATTAAAATTAGAATTCACCCAAAAATAAAGAGAGCCGTATATTTAGGCGCGCTTAATTACGACCCCGAAGCATAATGAAGGTATTGAAAAGGCGTTGACATGCAACCGATAATTAAATTCCGAACCGACGACAATGGAACACTGGGCCAGTTCCCACATAATAAGGATTTGGCAATAAAACTCTTGGATATGTAAATTTGAAGCATAGTGAGTGCCCTCCCGGGGCCAGTTTGGTGGTGTGAACTGGGCTCGGGAGAGTTCAGAGATCGGAGATCTGCGATCTGGGACCTGGATCTGATCGGCATTGCCGTGCCCGTGCATCTTAAGCGGGACTGTGCCGTTAGTTTTTCCCATTTTCCGAGCAGGAAAAACGTGCACCCGCACAAAACGGCAACAAAAGTGTCAACTTTTCGGGCAGTAAATGCAGTAAAGACCCTTGAACAGTCAACCCCGCAAGCCATACTCCTCATAAGAGGTAAAACACTGAGGAAAATGAAGTTTAAACTGAATTTATACATATATAAATAAAAGAAATATTTAACATTTAATGAAATATTATTTAATATACAGTTAAAACATGAAAAATAAAGACAAACCTTAAATATTTTCTTTTTAGGAAAACAACTATTTTTTGTAGATTTTATTCCCAGTGCACCTCCATTCATTTGCTTTCTAATTTGGGCACACGCTCCTCGCCCAGAGAGGAAACAATAAAGACCTTGTGGGGGAAGGGAAACAACCAAAAAGGGGCTGGGGTTCAATTCCCTTCGTATTTCCGTTTTTCACACAAACATTTGAAAGCAATTTTTCAAAATTGAAACTCATTTCATATGACGACGACTGTCTGTAGGCTGCCATATCCATTATTTCTCCTATCGCACAGCCGGTATCTATCAGTGACAGCGGATCGGCGAATAAGATCGTCCGGTGGAGATAAGTCCCAGTACCGGGGAAAAACCGGGCAGCAAGTGTTGAAAATAACCGAAAATATATTATTTTTGGGGTGACAATTGTATGGCCTAAGGGCGGGAGAAACTCCATTTCGAAGATTAAACTTATCTACGAATTAGTTTTAGCCTTTGCACTGCTCTTCCTATCGAAGTTCCAGCATCAAATTAAGCCGGAAAACAAAGCAAATCAAGTGGGGAAAGAGTCTATAGAATCGGCCATAAACTACACAGCCGCCACAATATTTTTCGAGACACCGCAAGCGTCTTAGTCATCCGGAGGCAGCAGCCACCCAGGCCAAGCCAACCCTTTGGCCAAGCAACTATGTATATCCCCTGGCAGGCTTATGCCATTGAAAGGCTGCCTGCTCCATCATCATCTCCGCCTCCTGGTCTCCTGGTAACTCCAAACAATGAACTCATAACTCAAGTGACACTTTTTAACTTGACTGCATTTCATCATGTGGCAGTGGTACGTCTTGGAGCCCGTCTTGGCCCCGGCTCCTTTCTTGTTTCGTCCGACAATATTCAAATTGAGTTTTCCAGTGCAAGACCCATACCATTCCCCCACAGCGACTGTAGTCATCCATCGTTGGAAAGTTTTTTGTTGCCCGGTATTTGTTAGTTGATAAAAGGCCAGGCCATTATATGCATGGCCGGGCTGCACAATTTGAAGTGGGTAAAATTTGTATGCATGTGGCTGCCATGACAACGCCCCAACGTCCAACTACGACCCGCTCCCATCTGCATCTCTGAACTGCAGCCCATCTCCGCTTTAACTCTGCTCCATCTCCATCTCTATCGGCAGCGACGACGACGACGAAGGCGACCTTTCAATTCAAACAAGAAACAGGGATTCTTTTTCAAATTGTCATTGCTGGACTGGGTTGGTCCTTCAAAGAATTCTTGGCTTTCTCTTTACGGGCAGCGGACTCGGATTCTGTTGTCTCATGTCGCTAAGGCTTGTCAACCTGCTGGCCCCGTGGTTCCTCACTCTCACACTCCCGATAACCGAAGTCGAAGTCAGAGTCAGAGCCTCAATCCCCAATCCCTGAACCGAGAACCCCGGGAATCGACAACTCCAAAGGCAGACAAGTGCAATGAACCGCGTTTGTCTTCTTCCATTGCAGGCTGCGGCGTTGATTTATGTTACATCTTCTATGGTTACATTGGCCCTCGGATGGATCCCCCCTTTGCTCCGCCGGCTGTCTACTGCCGCTGCCTGCCCCGATTTTTGCCATTAAGCGCAGCTCATATGTTACCCAAAGGTACAGCTGGGGGGGGGGGGAGAATCTCACACGTGAAATGATTTATTAGCGGTAATTGGTGTCACAGTGTTCCAAAGAAAAGGAAAGGATTCCCATCCCCCCCTGAGCATCCCACGTTGCACGTCGCACGGCCACGTCCCAGGTCCCAGGCATCCCGCATTCCTTCCTGCCTTCACTTTGGTTGCCAAGCGCCCGTTGTTTCGAACTTCTCTTTTAATTATCTTGATTTTAAACTTATTAAAATTGACAAATGATTTTCGTAGACAACGCTGCGGTGGCTCGAAGGAAACAGGTTGTCAATGGCTGCTTCCCAGAATCCCGAGAGTTGATAAATCACAAATGCGATGTAACTCTTTCTTGGCTTTAGTTCTTTCTTTCTTTTGAGTTGGGTTTTTTTTTTGGGCAAGGTTAGGAATCCCCAAGTTGACAACACACCCAGTTCCGTGTCGATTTACCTGGCTGATAAGAAACTGATGTGTAATCTTTGGTACAAATGTGGTAAGTAGATCTGTGGAAGTTCCTCCTTAAATTTATACACTTGGATGCCTTATAAGTTCTTGGTGGGGAGATTAACTCTTTTAAGGAACTCCTATAAATATTAACAACTTTATATTGCTTTCATTTATGGGATAAGTTTGCACTTGATCTAGTTTTTAAATTTCTTTCCACAAAATAAAAGCCTTACATTTGCTTTGATGCAACATGAACAGATTTATTTCATAACATTTCACCTGAGAAGTGCCAACCTGACTTATTGTTTCATAATATTTCAAAATTAGCTGCCAGGATAATTGGCTCAGTGATGTCCTGGCATGGCCTTGTGCTCCTTGAGACACATGGTGATCTTGAAGGCCGTGTCACAGTCGTTGCTGCCCTTCGTATCCTTACAGGCATTCACGCCCGAGGTGATCTCATCCATCTTGTCCTTCATCTGCGGCACATTCTTCAGGGTTTCAAGCAAGGCCTGGGCATTGAACTGGCCATTGACAAGGTGGCCCTGCTTCTCCATCAGGCACTTGGTATAGCACTTGAGGTTCTCCTTGGCATTGCCCTGCATGCCGCTGGCCATGAACTCCTTGAGATCAGCCTCGGTCACCTGCGTGGAGGCCATGCATTGCTGCATGATCTGCCGAAAGTCCGGATCGCACTGACAATCGGTTATACAAAATATTTCCAAAGTTAGTGGTCTAAATAAAAAACTGTAGGAAAGGAGTCAACCAATTACCTGACCAACGGCCAAGAGAGCAGCCAGAGCAACGCAAAACAGAGTGGCTTTCATGGTGGAAATTAGAGTCAGTTTGGCGCTGGAACTTTTCCGGATTCACTCGAGAGCCTCGACTGGTGGCCCTCAGTTCGATATCTGCTGCTTTTATAGCCGATCTCACTGGATATCCGCATCTGAATCAGGCAAATGCAATTACGGCAATTAAACTTTTTGCGAGATGAGCCAGAATTTGATTACGCACAATACAGACAATTACTCCGACAATAGAATTTCCCTTTTTCGATGGTAATTATATTCCATTATCAGTCCATTTGAGGGGGCCTGCTGCTCCACAACAGCAAATCAGCAAAGTTAGTCGCAATTAGTTGCCGGGGGGACATCCAACAACGAATCAATTATTCATTTATTGTATTTAGATGCGGTCAGAGTTTGACAATTTTCGGCCTTTTGTGCCAGCCATTCACACTTGCCCAATTGATTTGCATGCCATTTGTTTTCGGCCGAGTCCCCAATTGATATTTTCGAAGGCTTTTAATCTCGCATAATCACAGCAATATTTCCAACGAAGGTCGTCACTGAATAATTCACCAAAATTAGCAACATTTTGGTCCAGAAATCCAGAACAATTTGTAAATGCGTAAATTTGTAATGCTGCTGAATCTATTATTAGTGGCAGTTATATTTAGTAAACTTTAATGAAGTTTCACTTTAACAAATGTATTTCATTTATTACAGGAAGTAATTAAATTGTAAACTTGGCAAGACAAGCATCAGATCGGAAATACTATACTAAACACATGTTTTTAATTATAAATATTATATAATTGCATAAATCTTTACATAAAATATACTCTCTATAAATTTATTACCTTCAAACATCTTTTAATTTACAAAGACCCCCAAAAACAATTTATTTTTATTTGCCCCGAAAACTGATGCCATACATCTTGCTCCTTCGCCTGCAGACATTTTTAATCGAAGTCACAGATTGCACAAGTCGACTATCCATAACAATTAAGCATCCATCAGTCCCCGGCCAGCAACAAACATTTGTTTGCCCCACAGAGATGGGGACAGATATAAAATAACTTGCATAATTCCTGGGCAAATTCAAATCAATAGACAAACAATAAGCTCTGTGGGGCTCGCAGGCCAACTGCCATTTACAGGACTGAGGAAGCCATGTTGACAGCACAAATAATTTATGCCTTTGTTATGGGGAAGGGGAGGAGCAGCAGCACCTGCCGCAGTCCTTGGTCCTGCCAGCCACGCCCACATACATACACAGGTTGGGTTATTCGCCATGAGGAGGGAAGAAGAAAAAGAGGAGGCGCCGCACAAGGACGACGATTCCGAGTCGAGTCCAAGTCTCGAAGTGGTTGACAAAAGGCCGAGTGCAAAACCGGAGCAGAGTTGGCTGCCCAGTGCTTGTCATTAGTCAGGCAGGATAAGCAAAGGACATGGCCATAAAAAGGGCAATGCGAGGCGCCCGGCAACAAGGTGTGTCCTGTGAATGAATTGCTGAGTAACCAATAATGAAGTAAAACTGTTCGAGTCCCTGAATGTCCCATTGGACGAGAAGGAAGAGGAGGAGGAGGAGAAAGGGGGTGAACCGACAACCGGGCACAATTCACTGTCAGTTGCATTGTTTTGACCTGATTTACATGCCAACCTCCTAACCATCTTCCAGCCAGTCCCAATATCAGACGAGTTCGTTCGGTGGACTTTTATAAATTACAAAGGCCACCGCACAAAGGCGATAGATAGATGCAGGATGCCTAGCTTAGCTCCTACTCTGCCTGCTTTTCCCTGCTGCTTTTCCTGCTTTTCCTGCCTTCCCAGACGACAACGACAACGACGATGACGGGACGAAACAAAGGCCAACGTTAATGAGCCAAGAGAATGGCGCGAGCCGTAACAAACGTGGCTAAATAAAGAGCGGGGCAAATTGTAAGAAAGCAGAACTGTGTCACAATGTTTTGACAGGAGTCGGGGCAGCCGTTGGCTCCTGCCAAGAGAAATGGGCAGAGAGGAGAAAGGACACGAGACACGGGACAAAAGGACACAAAACACAGGACGACTGCTCAGCTAGTTAAGCGGCCAAAGACAAAGTTGATAAAATTAGATTTGTATGGTAAATAGTTTTGTGGGATGCGAGGTGGGCCAGGGACAAAGTTTAATAAATGTATAAAATTAATTAGCCAGTTGAATGCTCATTAACAGCTGGCCCCGTCGACTGACAACTCTGTTCTGAGTTCCGGACTTTTGTGGGGCCTCCTGCTGTGGCCTTTAAGGCTCCGTGGTGCAGTGCAGCTTTAAGCCAGGTCGGAACTTTTGATGGCCGTGTGGGTTAGGGGCCAGAGCAGCTGTCAAGCTGCCTCAATTAATTCCCAGCAGCAGCAGCAGTCAGTCAATGAAATGTGTGTGTATATTTCCCCTCGATTCTGTCCAATAACCACCGATTCCCTGGCATTTTCACACCTCCCTCCGTTGCTCAGCATTCCTGGGCCACCGCCCGCTGTGCCGAATAATGGGGAAAAGGGAAAAGGAAAAGTGAAAAACCCCCCGAAAATGAATGTTGACCTTTCACAATTGCAAGCCGCATGGGTTCTTTGTTTGCTGCAACTTGCGTTTTACGGGTTTTGAATGCTGCTGCAGCATCAACGTTCCAGCGGTCCGAAGTTGACCACAAAAGCCAAGGGCCCAAAACCCAAAAGGAGAATGAGAGTTTCCAAGCGGCCGGGGCACGAAATCAAAATATATTTCGGACATTGTGGTAAAGTAATTGGATTTTGGGGCATTTATTATAATATTGAAAATCTCTGTGTGTGTGCAGGGGAATTTCCGGGAATAAAAAAGAGCGGCTCGAATGCATATACATTTAGTCCAGCGAGCAGGCAAAGGAAATTCGAAAATAAATCCAGTTGAATCCAGTGAATAACTGGCACAGGATTTAAATCAATATCAAATAGGAAGAGTGAGCTGGACCGGAATAGCAACCGATTTTAGTCAAATTTATGGAATTATTTTTACAAAAAATATTCGAATTTTCAGGAACTCGTTCTAACTTTTAGCTTTTCTTACATAGCTTTACCTAGTTTATTTATATAATAAAAATATAATCATAATCCCCATGTTTAATTTCCCAAATTACTTTTCACCAACCTTCTCCTTTTTTTTATGACAATTTTTAAGACCCTTCAAAAAAAAGTCCCAAGAAATTTCGTTGCCACTTTTTCTATTAAACATAAAATTTCTATAATTTGCACTCGTCTTTATTTTGGACAGCTATAATTGGAATCGGAGACTTCAGTGCCATTGCCAGTCAATTCCACACACTCTCCCTTCGGTGGAAAAAATTCAAACTGAGAACTGAGCTCTGAGTTATTGAAATTAAACATCAAATGTCACTGGCAGGCACAAGCGCAGGCCAATTCGCTGTCTTCGCAGTGAAAGGCGGACGCCACGCACAAAGGCACAAAGGTCCTTCTGTGGCACATGCACCAGGATCTGGTTCGGGATTTCAGCGAAGAGAAGTTTTTTCATTTTTTGAGATAAAAAGAAAAAAATGGCTGCCTGACAAGTTGCCAAAGAGCGAGGAATTCGAATTTGCGTAGAAGTTTTGGCAAAAATAAAGTCGAGGCAGACGCCGCCGAAGACAATTGCCTCGGCAAATGAAATCAAGCACAAGCAGCTCAAGGATCCCCCGATGAAAGGAGCACAGGAGCTCTAAATACGAGTATGTGTGTGTGTCACAAATACAATTTACATGCGTACGTGTGCCAGAGGCTGGAGGGCGGGGACGGAGAAAGGACATGGCACTCAGTGCGTCTCTGTGACATGTCCTTAGGATATTTGTATGCAAACAGGGCACAATGCGCTGAAATCGATATGCGGGCGCGCGTTGTCTTCCCCTCTTCCCTGCTCATCTTCCTTTTCGGAGGACTCTCAGTCCAAGGAGGCTGCAGCTTAGACATCACCAACGCCGCCGCCGCCGCCGCTGCCATCTCCGCGTCCATCTGCGTCTTGGCCTGGCAGTTGACAGCCATGTGCAGCGGCGCAATGAAATGAAAAATGGTGAGAAGGAGACAGCAACGGCGACGAAGCCTGCAGCTTCAAACTCCAACTGGCAGAAGGACACTGAGAACACCAAATTTTAAGCCAAAGGGTTTTGAAAATAAATCTTAATTTTAGTCAACAAAATGTTTCTTCTTTTAATTAACACAAACGGTTTTGCTTACAGGATAACTTCCTTCTGCTCTACCTTTTTTATTTGCCATAAAAAATCTTTACAATTCCCCAAGTAACACCCTTTTCTTACAGTGAAGATATGTAAGAGAGCCCGCGGCGACAACGATGGCCTGCTGACAAGCCCTTCGTCGCACTTATGTGCGTATGCTCTTGGGTAGTGTATACATAAATGGACTAGGGATGGGTGATGCTCTGATATGTGATATTAGCTTGATCTATTGTGATTTCATGCAGGGCTGCAGCCAGCCAATGGAAATGGAATAAGCCCGCAAAAGCCACCAGGAAATTGCTGAAATGGAACATTATTAAATGGAGCTCAGACTTGCTTGTCGCGAAACTATAACTAAGGGTATCCTGAAGGGTACTTGCAACGAATATCAATCATATTGTATACAAGTTCTCTAGATGAACTAACATTAGGTGGATTTAATAACAGCTGTGCAGGTTAAACTACGAAATAAGGGACTTTCCTCGCCGCTCTCAATCAATTTCAATAAGAAACATGATTTTGCAATTTTCCGCTGCAACACTTGGGAATTCCTTGACGGTCCTGACGCATCCCTGGTTAGGCCGTTGCCTTGATTATATCAGAGGTCCTGTTGCTTGATTTGTTTTGCACACATTACCCTCTCACGTACCCGCTCAGCCCCCTTCCCTGTCCCCCCAAAAACACAGGGAACCCGAACCCTCCCGCATTTTCAAAAGGAGTACCAGTGTCGTCTCGTTATGCTGGTGCGTCGTCACTCGCTTCTTTTCGATTGTGCAACTTTGATAAGCAATTTTGAGCGTCGTCTTTGTCCTCGCCGGGTGCGTGTATAGCCAACACGCAGATGCCACTGCCAATTGCGAGGACATCCCCAGCGATAGCCATCAAATTAAGGCCGCCCAAATCAATGCAGATGGAGTCGGGGATAGAGATGAAGATGTGGATACGGATACAGATACCGAAACAGAAACCCATGCCGATACAGATGCCGGTTCTAGCTGCCTTCATCTATGCCACATTGTTTTAAGAGCCTAATTGCCTGGCTGTGTTGTTGTTGTTACGTTCTTGGGCCCCCGACAGGTGCAAATGGTTATGAAAGGTGGCCTGCATTTAACCCCCAACAGGACAACGCAAATGCAAATGAAAACTTTAAAATATGCCCAACATAACCCGGTTAGTTGGAGTCCAGTTACATGGCTGTAAAGGATGTTTTTTCTTCCTCGTTTTATTCGGTCCCTCTTTTATTGTATTTTTGGCTATACAGTAGCAAATTGGTTACAAACACAGCTGTCGACCCTTACGTGGCCATAAAGTACAAGACAAAGGGTTTTCCCATCCGACGAGTCCCCCAAAAGAAACGTTAGAAGGAGGCGGGGCCGGCACACGTGACCATCGAATAAAGCCAGGTCAATAATGCGGTAGCTAAACGAAAGGAATTTCGGTGCCCAGGAGCCCAGCAGGCATACCTTCATACCGATGTGCGGTGGAATTAAAAGGGTCGAAAGGATGCAGGCTCTCTCCTATGTCGTACATATCTTTCCTCATTTATCTGCATATGTGAAGAGTTTTCGAAAATATAGATCCAACCAATTGAGATTCTTTTGGGTTTGGGACTTTGGGAAATGCAAACTGTTTGGATTCCCAAACCATAAATTATATAAAACTTTACCGTACTTTTAGTTTTTACTTTTTACCTTTCGGAAAAGGGTTAAAAATCTTTAAGGTATGTGAGGTCAAAAATATAATTTAATTAATAATGTTTCATTAATTATTTTTAGTAATTTACATCAATGTTTCACAGACATCTGTTTTTACTTTTGTTTGTTAGGCAACTAATTCCAAATCCCTCATTAAACTCATCAAAATGTATTATAGATTTTTAAATTCCCATCAAAACTGTTTAAAGAAAATTCCCCACTGTAATTCTAATGATTCAGATAGCTCCAATATTATATCAACAGTTGCAGAACTTCAAACTCCACTCCAGAATTATTTGTTTTGATTAACTGTATTGCTATGGCTGCCATCGTTTTCGATTTGCAAAACAGAAGCGAATATAAATATTCACCAAAAAGTTGTTGAAACGCCGCAAACAACTCCATTGAGACCCTCTGGAACATCTGTTCTTCCGCATATATACATATGTATATATACATTTGTACATTCATCAACGTTTCCCGAGGCCCTGGGTTCCAGTTCTCCAGGTCTCTGGACCGAGGCTGATTGCGATTGCGAATTGCAAATCGATGGCAGCGATACGAAGGTACACTCGTAGGTACTGCGTTCGGGCAAAACGTAAAAACCGCACGGTAGGAAATTTGAATAAAATGCAATAAGACAAACATACATCGATGATAATTCAAGCCGGGCCAGCCAGCATCCCATCCACAACAATGCCTTCCCCTGCATCTCCGGCTGTCGGCGCTTTGGTCCCCGCAGTCGCTATACTATATATCCGGATATACACTCGCCGAGTATGTTAATTCCTATAGGTGTGTGTATATGGAGTGTATGCAAAAAAAAAATAAAAGCAAAAAAAAAAAACAGAAAACCCAACGCAGGAGCAGCTCGTGCGTGTAAACTCGTGATGATGATACACTAAAAACTGCGCTGCTAAACAACCAAACCGCAAAATACATCAAAATGATGCGGTTGATGCGAACTGATGCAAAAACAAGTTCTGAAGTGAGCTGGAGCAGAGCAGCCCTGCTCCTTCCTAGAGGGTTAAGAGGAGCGGCTAGGGGCAAGGACTCATGCATGGTACAATGAACCACTGTCGAAGTGGTTGACTGTTCAAGTGGTTACTGAGTGCGGTGCAAAAAGTTAGACAAATGTATCTGAGAATAGTTTTTTGTGCGATAACTCGGCTAACACTATTCATTTGGCAGGGTTTTTTTGAAGGGACTAAGCATAGGTACTGGTCTGTCGTTTTTACTTTTCCTCCCAGAATTAGCTTTAAAAATATTTTCTATCAATGTTAGACTCCTTAATTCCTTTCCTTTAATGTTCCCTTACGTAATTTTAAGACTCAAGTGGCATATACCATATCTGTTTATATATAAAGTGCAATTGCTTGGGGGCCTGCCTGGCAGTGAACTGGCAAATGCAACTGTCTGACCTTACGGCTGTAAATTATGCATAGATGCATAATTTATAACTTATGCGTGGCCCGGCCGGCCAACCCCCGAAACATTTCGCCGGACAAGGACTTGGTCTCAGAGACACAGACAGATGCACAGACAATGATTAGGGCCACACACAAACCCATTATTAAGGTCCACTCGGGTGGACAATTGCAATTGCTTGGCAGTAATTTTCAATTTAATTATAGTAATACACACTCGCACTCACTGCGGGGCGGTTCTAAGTGCAGATTTGAGCGCATTTGCACTTGAGCCGAGTTTTATGACCGCCTGAGAGAGAGCTCAGGGGATAAATCAAATGCAAATTGCGCAGGACTTGGACTTGCAATGACAGCCTTGTCCTGTCCACATTTCGCCATATTAATTATGCGGCGAACGCACTTAAGCCAATGTCTCCAGCTTCCCCCTGCCATGGGCCCCTTAGTTTTGGTCAGCAACCCAGCAGGCAGGTCAACTTTTAGTTCTCGTTTTCGCACGTAGCCTCCGAACATATCGAAATCGGCAATCAAGGTGTGCAGGGAGCGAAATTATGCTCACGTAGGGAGTACGTGCTGTTGATTTGATGGTCAGTTAATTATTATTTTTTGTGTTTATAGAGTTGCGGCGAAAAACACGAACCCAGCCCAACCAAAATGGTTCTCTTAGCCAGGAATTACCTGGCCAGGCTAGTGTCTGATCTTGTGGCCGGCACAAGATTGTGGCCCGTACATGCTGGGTTACAAAGTGTCTCAGGCTCATAAAGGAGCTCAAGGAGATGGACAGGTATGTGGAGTATAAAGCTAAGAGTTAGGAAGGATGATATATGAAGTGTATGAAGGCAGGGATTTTACAAAGGTACAGGAAACATTTCCTTAGTAGAGTCATATAGTATTTATTCCTAGCTCATTTGCACAACACCCCCGCGTAATTATATCATAATTCCATATGAGGTACTAAATGGAAACCCAGGCAAAGCCCTGTTGCCCATCCTGAACCCCTTAATTACACAGCTTTCCAGCAGAGGGCACGGGCATAATTTCCGCATATGATGAAGAAAGTTTTTTTATACCACTCTTGGCTAATGTTAATTATCGCTGGCTCGGTCCTAATCCATTTGCGAGCCTGGCCTGGGCCAATGTTATTCCCAGTGAGCCGTTGTAGCCGCCGCCGCCGATTGATGCCGCCAAATTAGTTTGATGGGTCAGGAACTGGACCGTGGCACCTCCTACCTCTTAGCTAGAACTGGAACTCCTCCACTGGTAACTATGGCGATGTCGTGTCGTAATCAGAGGGCTCGGGAGCCGGCGCATTTCCGATGGCCAGGGCCAATATTAATCAATTCTATGTGGAGCGCGGGACCGGCGCAATACCTAACTGGTTATCCTCCAGAAGCAGCAGCGGCCACAACAAGTCGAAACTCATTTCGTGTTGCGACTTTTGATTATGATGATTATTACGCGTAATCGCCGCTACATGTGCTACATGCAGCGCCAATGCCTGAGTTTGGGTTTGGGTCTGAGTCGGGGCTTGGGCTTGGGCCCTTCCCTCCTCCGAGGCTTATTGATGAGGTACGAAGCTGGCATAGCCCCCTTGGCCAAAAGAGCCTGGGACACCTGTGTGTATATTATTATTACACATCGGAAAAGGCCATGGACGGGGGCATGGGGCAGGGACAAGGGCACGGGCACAGGCGATGGGAATTGGACTGGAAAGAGGTATGGGTAAGAAGTACGAGTACGGGTTTGGGCCTGGCCAGACGAATTTAAGCGAGATACACACGATGACGCTGTAAGTGAGCACTAATGTGGGTTCAGGGCATTCAACAGTCGCGGTCAGGAGATTGGGAGATGGGATTGTTATTTTAATTTGGGAATTTATACAGCAGAAATCACATTTTTGATTATTTTATTAATATATTTATACCCTTGCAGGGTATTATAATTATAATTTATAAATGCTACGAAATTATACTTTAAAAAACGTATTTTGTGACTTATAATTTTTAAATCTGTGATAGATATCCTTTATATTAATGTATTCTTATTACTATTCCATTATTTTATTGCTTGAATTTAAGCTTTACAATCAAAATGAAATGCATTTGTTTAAAATACAACAAAGCCTTTTATCTGCAACCATTTGAGAATACTTTCATTTCGTTTTCATATCTCGCGACACTCGGATTTACATTCGTGTTCCAAGATATTACTTTAATAATTGTAATAGTTCCATTTGAGTTACTCTGCAAGTTCCAACCCACCGATCGCTGCTGTCTTTCCAAGCCGCGGCCGCCCCGTACATGCAAGCTCGCTGGCAAGACTCGCTGGCCGGCTGACGTAACAACAAGTTAACAAGATAATGACAGTAGCGGCGGCTCACCGGACGGAGCAACAACGCTAACCATCCCAATCGTGGAACGAAGTCATCGTGGTCTTCTCTGGGCCCCCACCTGACTCCGCTGCTGTCCATCGGAGACCACAGTCCCGCTCTGTTATTTGGAGGAGGTAGGTGTGGACCAACGCTGGGGCGTTGTGTGTGCTGTGAGTGAGTGTGAGTGTGAGCCCGGTTTGAGTGACGGGCCATGAGCATAAGTGACTGATGGCCGGCGACGTCCAGAGCCCAGCCCCATCTTCTTCTGTGCCTTCTTTCCTTTTTGCCGGCCAAAGACCATAATCAAGTATGCTAAAAAGACGCGCCAACCAAAAAGGAAATTGAAATGAAATATCTGCGTACAAGCTATGGCAGAGAAAAAAATATTTAATTGAAAGATGGGTATATATAATTGCATAATATAAATTAAATAAATTTATTTGAAATCCGAAAAAATAAAAGGCTATTGAAATATTCAATTTTCAAGTTTTAATTTCCTTTTTCTCAATCAAAAATCTCTTGAATAAATCCCTCGTTTTTCTAGAAATTTTCTTTCAGTGCATCTAGTAAAGTGTATGTGTGTGTGGCTATACGGGTGACCGAGTGGAAACGTTCGCGTTCACTCTTCTGTGGTATTTCGCACCTGGAGCGGCGCTCGGCATGTTGAGCACACCGTCGTTAACACTTGGCGAAGAGCCCCCCTTTTGCCAGCATGCCCCCTTGTTACCTTCCACTCTCAGCTGGCCAAGTTGGTCTGCTGACTGCTGCTCCTGGCTGATTCGTGCTTCTTGGTCTGGTTCTTGTTGCTGCTGTTGCCGCCGCTGTTGCATTGCCAACAAGCTCATTAGTTTCATAATTAGCTTTCGTTATGCTCTTCGTGTATTAATTAGAAGTTATTGCTGTGTCCAGGCGCCGGACACGAAACCCACTCAGCACAGGGAGAAGAAGTGGGAGTGGGGCTGCAAAAAAAAACCCCACCAAGCCCCTCATTTTCCAGCTGGTTCGCTGCATTTTAAATCGCTTATCAAGCGAGTTTTCCTCGCTTCTGCCCTTTTTTGCCTTGTCTTTGTTCTGCGGGCTTTTTTTGTTCTGTTTTGCCTCAGCAGCTAATGCAGAGATAATGATGCTGTGGCTTTGATCGATTTGATAACAATTTAATTTCGAGTGCACGCTCAAGGTTTTTGCCCATTATTAAATCTTTTTTTTTTTGTAAGTGGTATTGCAATGTGGTGTGCGCGGCACGTAGGCAGATTAGTCAAGGGAATGGCAGACTGATTGCATCGCCAAGTGCAGTACATATTTGGTTAGATAATGGATAATGGCTCATCGGGGCACATGATGGCTCTGTGCACAATAGGAAATAGTCGTCCATAAATGGCGAATGCGGAATGAAGCCATCCTGAAGAGGTGTTCGGCAGAGCGAAGCGTGAGTGTGAATCAAATGAACTCGGTCGATCCAAATAGGGAATTCTTTGCTAAGAACGTTCATGAGAACCCTGATTTATCTATAAGAGAGGTATTGGCATAATAATAGGGTACTACGATGGCTACATTCCAATTAATGGGATGATGAACAGGTAGGATGATAGAGGTGATATTTATTTTCCTTTGTTTTGTGTATAAAATCTTTAAGAAGGCATAAAATTAAAAATTTTTAAATTTGTTTTCTAGCATTTTTTTAAATTTATAACCACTCTCTATCATCTATTTTAAATTCTAATGATTTCAAGTGAATTTTCCAATTTATAAAACATTTACAATTAGCTGCCTAGCCAGGATTTCCTCAACTTTTTCCATTATTAATCTTACCGTTGATTGATGCTCGACTCAAGCAAAGGGTCGGAGGCTGTGTTCAATTTCTCGCAAATCTCGCATAATAAACACAACATATCTGCAATGGAAAAGCGGAGAGGGGATCAAGGTCCCCGGCAAACAAACAATGAAAAACGAAGCATGCCGGCAAAAAAATGCTGAGTAAACCTTATTAAAAAGGGATAACGGCGCACGAGGAGCGCTAATGACAACGCTCATGGACTCGCAGGATGGATGGATGGATAGGATGGGTGTGTGGTGTGTGTGGGTCGGTGCAAACACACACGTCACCCCGGCCACGACATCCTTCCGGCGCGGTCTGGTCCCGGGCTTAACGCTGTTAATGACCAAGGGCAACAGCGACATGCCCTCAACCTCGGCCGAGAAATATATTCCCATTTCAAGCCCTACTCATGCCATGCCAACCCATCCCAGCTATATATTCATCCATTCTCCAAGCGATTTCATTACGTGTGCTCATGAGCAATTGATGCTGCAATGTCATACGTCAGCAGAAGGTGAGTCAAATCAGCACTGTGGCTGCCAAAAGGGTTGCTCAGATATACAGACAGAGAAAATTAATGATGAAAATATTATTAAATTAAAGAATTCATAAAGAAATTATGTATTTTAGAGGAAAATATCTGAAGAAATATTATTAAATATTAAAAAGCATATACATTTTAATTCTTAAAAAATCTAAATATATTTTTATTATATTTCCCAGTGCACCCATCAACAGGGCTTAAAATGTAAAAACTTTGCCGAACAGCAAATCGTGTAATCTGCCTGGATTTCCTACGTTTGACCTCTGTATTACGAGGCAGGACCCAGCCCAACCCTGAGGGACAGTGTTCCTTTCAATAACGTTTAAAAAACTGCTGCATAATGTTTATTTGCCCGAGCCGACAAAATTTATGTGTTTCCTTTCTGGACGTTCAGGGGGTATTAAAAAACTTTTGCTTAAGAAATTCTGCGGCCAAAAGGGTTGGCAGAAAGGAAGGAAGGAAAGGCATGGGACAGCCACCCTGCTGCTGCGGATAAATCTGCGTGGCCAATGCAACTTAATTAAATTCCCAAATACTTTCGCTGCGCGGGAATTATGATGCAAAATGTTGGCCGTTAATTACAAAATTGTAAACTCAAAGTTCAAACTGCAATTTGTATTCATTTGTAAGCCGCCGCCGTTGCCACAGCGAGAGCCAGTGCCAATGCCATTAAATGTGTAAACCTCCTCCGGCGAAATTATAAATTAATGCGGGCGGTTGGCAGCTGTCTGTCCCTCCGTCACGGCGGACACCTCTGCTGACGAAAAACCACGCCTCCCCCTCCTCCTCCTCCTTCCACCGCAACTCACTCACCCACATAATTTAAATGCATTTCCTTCTGCGCATTAATTTCCTAAGCTTTTTGCATACGAAAATCCCACACAAAACTGCGTTCAATGTAATCCCCTGAGCTTTAAAGTCACGTGTATGCCCCACCAACCGCCTGCCCAACCGTCCGTCGCCTCTGGCCATCCCTGGCTGTGGGGGCGTGGCACGCACAATAAAACCTGGACTGGCTGGGATTTGTTGGCTGTATTCGCATGTAATAAATGTATTTGTTTATCCCACTCTAATTTTTACTGCAAACTGAAAATATTCCATGGAACACAGAATGGGGGGGAGTCTGTGTTGTGCTCCTCTATTTGCCGTTCACAGACCGCTTTGTGTGAGGTTTTTTGTTAAAATTATAAATTGTCCTGCGGCTGGTTGAGAAGGGGTTCAGCAGGATTGGGTTTGGGTTCTGGTTCTTCCTGGTTTTCCCGTTTTTCGGGCACTTTTTGAATTTTTCATACGCTTTTGAACCGTTGTGCAATTATGCATGCGCGTATATTGTATAATCCGAACAATGACTTTCACTTGCACACATTCAGCAAATATTTGTCAGCCAAATTAATTTAATACAATTTTATAAGGCTTTAAATATTCAATGGGGTCGCCAATTTTTTAAATGCCCTTTGGCCCATTTCACATAAAAAGGTATTAGTAATGTATGGGATTGAAGGGATTTTGTAAAAAATATTTTTTGTCAATAATAATGCTTTTGATTAAAAATAAACAATTTATTAGAAATAAATAAAGAGAAAAAAATAAAAAATAAAAAAGTTATTTTCGCCCAACGTGGGGCTCGAACCCACGACCCTGAGATTAAGAGTCTCATGCTCTACCGACTGAGCTAGCCGGGCAGTTGAGCAACGAGCAGCAAATGCCGATCAACAGACCCGACCGTTGGCTGTTAAGACATTTACATTTGTATTGCTTTGCCAGGCAGAATCTATTTTTAGGTTCTGCAGCGACGACCTTCGCTGTAAAGATGTTTACATTTGTTTTGCTTGCTAGGCAGCGTCCATTTTTAGATTCTGTAGATACTTAACATACTGTTGGAACGGATTTTAGCTTCGTCATAAGATATTGTATCTTTTTGTTTAGCTCTTTGTAGCAATTGGCGACAAAAGAAAATCAACTCGTGGAAGCTAAATCGTAATACATATAGAAATGTCTTTATTTAATTTCGAACATATTTGTGCTATAAACTTCCCTAACTAATTTTTTATTAAAAATGTATAAATGTATAAATATTTAAATGTTAAATTAGTTATTTAAGTCTTTTCAGCATTCATAAACTATATTTTATTACTTAATGTAATTTTTTATACAACTGGGGTTTTTATTTTGATTTTCTTGCTTTCAAATATTTAATTAATTTTTTTGTTTTTGTGCTTAAAGTTTTTTTCATTACAGTTTCTTTATTTATATTCGAAATTACTATAAAAACTGTGTTTAATCGAACTACCTTTATTTCTAATATAAATACTTTAAAAACCTGTTCTTACTAAAGTTTTATTAAAATTTATTTAATTTTTGAGGAAACATTAAATGTTTAATTTATATATTTTGTTTTATAATGTGTGTAAGAATACTAATTTTTCCCACATTACAGTGATTTTGTATAACATGTTAATAGCTTTATTCACCACGTAGAACCCGTCCCCCTAAACTAGAGCATATTCTCACCCAGAATAAGTATTTCTCAGACATTCTGTCGTCGGCTTCACTCATTCACAAGGCACTAAGTACGAGAATTCCAAATTCCTAGGTTTCATTCATTCATTCATCGAGCCGTCTTTGCCGGCCAAGCCCTGTCAGAAATATCATTACATTCGGGCTCTGTTTCTCACCGAAGAACGTACCATACCGTGCGTAGAAAAATGGCTATTCATAATCATTTGTTACGCTTAATTGTTGTCTTTGCGGTTTACCTCGTGGCTGCTTTTGTCTGCCGACCGCAAATTGATTTTAAATTCATTTCTCAGCCTCGGCCTGTGGGGCGGCAAATAACAAAAGGCGAGACGAAAACGTCGGCTCTGAGAGTTTTTGATTATTGTCATTATATTGAAGCAAAACTAGAGTTGAAAACGTTTTGGAAATGCTTGTTGTTGTTGTTGTTGTGTGTATGTGGACTTTAAATATTTCCCACCATGGCCATGAATGCTGTATCTCAACCTGAGGCTCAACTTTACCTACAAACATACATCAGAAGAAATATTGACTGAGAGCGAAAAAAGATTTTAATAAATTTTGGGGGAGAAAGGAAACACTTAAAGGAATTTTCCAATAATATTTAAGATATTTACTTTTATATTATAATAGAACAGCACTTATAAAAAAGACTTCAAGCTAGTATTTAAAATTCTGCATCATTAGAAAACTTCTCTCAATTTTTTTCTATTAGCAAACTCCATGAAGAAACTTTATTTTCCAAGTGTTTCCTTTCCCTCGTTCATGACTATTTGCTGTTTATTTTTGTTGAAATTTAAATCCGCACGCGTTTGCTCCTTCGCGCTGGTTTATTATCCTTTTGCCGGCACTTTTTTATGAGTTAAGCCAGACGCGGCTTATCTATGTGACAATGCGGTAGGCACCACCAGCGAAATGGTAATGGGTTTGCGCTTTCGGGGAGTGTGTATGTGTGTGAGCCTTTATTGCCAGGCCTACCAACCACCCATTCGAACCCACCGCCCCGGCGCTTCTCATTCATAAATAAATTAAATAAAAATATTTTTTCAAGCCGCAAGCCATGCAACAATAACAAATAAGCGGAGCGAAGGATAAAGGACGCGCCTCAACTCGACTCAACTCAACCGGCGGCAAGAAATCTGCATAATGAAGCGTAATACGCAAATGGTGTGGAGTTGTGATTGGACCGGATTCCGCGAATTGAGGTAGGCGGAAGGTGAAGGAGCGCCGGGTTTAATAACGCTGATGAGCCCTTTATGCCGCCACCCCGGAATCGCAAATCGGGTGCAAACGAACTGAAGTAATTGAAAGCCTCTATGGGACACCGCATAATGCCAGGAAATGAATTACTTTTTACCTAAATTCTTTTAGAGGAATTTAAAAGGGAGTTTTTTACAAATAAAAACTTGATTTTTTAATATTTTATAATCATTTTTATATATATTTGCACAGCCTCGCCAATGGGTTCTTTTGTTTCGTTTAATAAATCAATAATCAAAGCTTTATCTATTAACTATGTTAAGAAAAAATGTTAAATATTTCTGAGAGAATAATAAAACTTCACATTAACCAAATTCCTAGTTATAAAAAAATTCCTCACTGCACATCAAAGGAAAGTATGAAAGTTAAAAATGTGATATAAACTCCCCCACGAAGTTTATCCGCACAAATTTTGTTGTATACTTTAAGCTTCCATTCAATTACTTCCTTTTATGCACCACATAAAATAAAGTCGTTTAATAAAGAGAGTTTATAATTCTTTTTATAGATCCGCAACAAGCGCACATTTCAATAATGGCAACGAAACCGATTCCGAGGGCCCCTTGGAGTTATTAAGAGATTTGTGGCGCTCAGATCAGGGGTCAAGTGGAACTACCCCATATGAATCGAGAATCAGAAATCTGGATTCTCAGCCCAGAACTTAGTCACTTCCCCCACTTTCGACTCCATTCGGCACGCCTCTTTGGCAGCATTTTGCTGGGGCGTGTTAAAAGTTAAAATAAATCAAACAGCCATAAATTTGCCGCTTTTGGCAATATGTGGGGAATTCGATACGTTCATCAAATGTAAAAGGGTTCAAGCGATGCGTTTGCTATCTATCAATAAATGTCTCTATACGTGCGTCCCTGCCGGCCGCCCCTTCGCATATTTTATCGGAGCGGCGGCAGGACAGCGCCAGGATACGCATCCTTTGCCAGACAGCCAGACGAGGTCTGTCTGTGTTTGGCCGAAAAAAAAAAATAGAAATCACCCAAAGTGGGGCAGCTTATGAAAAATATGGCGCAAAGGGGTTAAATGACGTATGCATTGCAGCCATTTCTCTTATTCTCCGAGGAGCTTGTGGAGTCCTCATTTGCCTGCCGATGTCTTAGTTACCCCCAACCGGAAGCTCCATATTTATCATGGCCCCCAACAGGACTCTCTTTCTCTCACTCCCTGTTTGCATTTTATGAGTGGCCAAAAGGTTTCCAAAATATGTATTTTTCGACACACAAAAAATGTGATCAATAACGGACTATCTGTGGGAAAACAAATGTGCAGTCATTTTCGGTTTTTCGGGCAGGGAAAGTTTGATCTACCCCAAAGTGAAATAGAATGATGAGGGAAATACTGATGGAGTGGGCAGGAAACCTGGCTGGAAAAGCTCTGATTAAGTCCGGTTTCCACAGAGGGACGACACTCTACTCTGACCATTCCTGGGAAGTGTTATTTACCTCTGAACCAACTCAACGTTTGCCTGATTAATGCCAGCAATTGGCAGAGATATTTCATTTAAATTATACATGAGAGCTGCAAATAGGAAAATGCCCTCCGAGGGATCCGAAGCCACTCCAATAAAATATATTGTACGATTGTCCGATTATCAGAGGCGACCGCAAAACAATTTAATACTAAAACCCAAGCCACATGCCCCGGCACGCGTTACATTTCCCATTCCCATCGAAAACTTTTGGGGGTTGGCGAACCGCACTCTCATGATAAATGCACAAAATCTGCAACAAACTGTTGAAAACACGCGCTACACCACAGATCAGAGATCGGGGTCAGGCGGGGGGTAGGAACAGCAATAGGGTTTCTATAGAATATAGAATTACAATCTGAATATATGGCTCTACACTTCCCTTTGACAAATCGCTGGGAAGAGTCGAGTTACACAGCGCTCTGTAGATCTCGTGATTTCAGATTAGCATTGTTTCAGGCCGGCGTCCTGCCCACAAATTTGTGCCTTTGCCCGGCCAGGTGAAAGTCAAAGCAGCAACCCTAACAATAACTGACAATGGTAAGGCATAAATCTCCCTGGCTAAGGACAATGCGGGAAAAGGATAATTTCGAAAAACCATTAATGGTCCGCTTGCATTAACATTCTGTTGTGACAGGCGGCAGTCAAATGAGCGCACGACACATGGCTAGGATCCCCACACAGGAAACGCAAGCTGCAGGCCAAGGACCCCAGCCAGGTTGTCTACCAAGGACATTTAACAAACATGTCCGAGGTCGATTCGGGGTTCCAAGAAATCGCTGTCAGCCAGCAGGATGCATAAATAATGATATTGGTTTTGTAAATGGTTTGTTATTTCCCCGCTTATGATGTGTGGAAAGTGGTGGTTAAAAGGTACTCAAGGTGGTTAATTGGTAAAGGTATAGCAACACCTGATAGGTAACTATGTAAAAACGTAGAGAATTGGAAAAACATTTGTAATATCCGGTTGTTTTTAGGGGTTTTCCGCTATTGTACAAATTCTGGAAAACAAATATTTTAATAACATATAGATGCCTCTTTTAAGATTGAGCATATTTAAAACGATTTAAAAAACAGTTTTTTATTTTATACTCAAGAAGAAATAAATGATTAAAGAATCCTTCAAATATAGATGATTAATTTCTTGACTATTTCTTAAACTTCTAGAAGATAATATAAAACAACCAAATACCTCACAGTCACAGCCATCGTCTTTATCGTAATTTCTTATATTTTCCCAATTCCCTGAACTGTCATAGTTAGAGTTATTTCCCCCTTGAAAATGTCAAGTCCAATTGTTTGAGTTTTCCATATTTAATTGCAGGACATAAGCTTAGCAACCTTAAACAAGACGTCTAATCAAATCATTCTCTACCAGCATCTGGGAAAACTTAATCGCTTGATAGGCTTAGGGTTGCCATCGGGCATCCCAGCATTGGGCAAAATGCGCAACGTGGAACGCGCCTCCATGAAAATTGTCAACATCAAAGGCATTTTCCCAGTTAATAAATGGGCAATAGGAAATGTTATTTATGGCATTATGCCAATAAGACGCGGCCTAATTTGGGGAAGCGCGTGGCCAGAAAAACGTCGGCGAACCAAAAAAAAAATATATATAACGAAACAGACACAGATACGGGATTGTAAAATGCGATTCATTTTTAATCCAATTTGCATATGAAATGACACAAAGCCCGCTAAATGCAACCCTTAATAAGTCACCAAGGGACCATGATGGGCGGCGGTCGCTTTGCGAGCACTTGAAAAACTGTGTAAATCCCATCGCAACCCACCACCACGATCCTGCGACCGTTCCACCACTTTACAATTGTCAAGGTTGGGTTTTATTTCCTGCCACCCCCCTGCCACCCAGCCACTGTCAACTATAAATATGTCAAAGTTTCTGGTTACCATGGCCCATTGGTTCAACCTTCCTCAGGGGTGGGTATTTCCCAAATTTTTAAGTATTGTCAATATTAGTAAATATTAAAAAAGAAAAAGTGTAAGGGTTGCACCTTCTCCTGGGGATAGTAGCTCTGCTCCCCACGAAATGGTAAATTTCTGTAAGCCGCAAGAATTACAGGCATGGCATGGCGGTACTGCCAATTTTTCACTTTCCCTTCGCAATTTGTGTAATTTTTTATTAAAGACATTAGTCAAATAAGTGCATACACACGGGGACGATCGTTCTTCTCATATGACGCTGACGCCGCCGGGCATTAATCTGAAATGGCAAACGCCCTTTTGCCAGGGAAACCGGAGAGGACGCAGCAGCCACACTGAGGGAAAGTTAGGGCTGGAAAAACTTGGAAAATCTTTATCAAGTTTTAGTTTACATAAACATAAAATATAATTCAAAGGATATTTAAGATATTTAAGATATTTTAAGCTGAAAATCAAACTATTCAGAGTTAGACCTTTTAAAAATTATATTTTTATATAGTTTTTTCTTAACTTAAAACCCTAAAAAGTCATACTTTCAAA
Source organism: Drosophila anomelani (assembly GCA_035045905.1). Taxonomy (NCBI): domain Eukaryota; kingdom Metazoa; phylum Arthropoda; class Insecta; order Diptera; family Drosophilidae; genus Drosophila; species Drosophila anomelani. Next base: position 13,950,100 of record JAWNOO010000032.1, read on the forward strand.
TGCACATTTTGTAGCCCTTTTAATAACATTTTTAAAAGAATTCTTTAACTATCATTTTCTATATACAAATCACCTTTTCTTAAAGTGCAACCACCCATTCAGCCTTACTCTCATTTTGGGCTACCCACCGTGTGCGTCATTTGTTACATTTATTATACATTTTTATATTTTTTTGTTGCTGCTGCTGCTGTTGTAGCTGTTTTCGATCTAAACGGATTTGGTTACCCGGCACTCACACTTGCCCATCGCCTGCGAGAAAATTAAACTTTTCGCCTCGCTTTTTGTGCGAGGCACAAAAGCATTTTATGCACTTATGACGCCCGGCAAACCGAACCACCCACCCACCCGTACCACCCAAAAGCGGGCATTGAACCACCCCCTAAATACCAGGCAAACTTCCCCCTTTTTTGGGCAATGACTTTTCCAGCTCGGACCAAGCCCAGTTTTTATTGCGGCTCTCGCTCTTTATATTGGCTTCATTTTTAGTTACTCAGCTGTTTGGGTTTCCTTTTTATTTTGGCTGAGGGGGAGGAAGAGTTGCTGAAGGGCAGTTGTTGCAGCAGCAGCTAGGAACGATGCAGGGGTTAATGTTGCCATTGGATCCGGCTCTGTTATTGTTGTCACGATTTTCACATATTTCATAAATCCGGGCAGATTGCTAATTTGTGCTCTAAATTTGCGCAAATGCGGAAATATTTGGTTAGGGTTTTTTGGACCGACTCTTCTTTTATTGAATTTATTGCTTTCTATTTATCAAATTGGATTTTCAAATGGGATTTTTGGAGCTTCGATTTAACTGCATTCGGGATTTTCTCTTATTTTTGTGGTTTAAAAGATTTGAAAGTTGTGCAAACAAGAGTTGTGGAAATTATTTGGCAGCTGTGTGGCTTAATTTGATTTCTGATTTGTGAATCCCCGGATTCCTCTATTTATTTAGGGGATTACTAACTACGTTGCCAGCCGCTTATTAGGCCAATTTGGAAGGAACTCAACTCATGGTTGTCACTTTTTCAAAGTCCAAGGAAACGCCCACAAATATGACTTATTGCCGTGTGATTAACTTAATTTAACAGTTGCACGTATCACAGTTATTGGTTCTATTGCACACTTATATAGCCTGTAGTGTGTACATAAAAAGAAATAACGGCATAACTATATCAACAAAAGGTGCCCTCTTTGTGTGTGTGTGTTTACCTTTGGCTCTGTGACTTCGACTTCGAGTTGGACTATTAAACTAATTTCCAGTTGTCATTGACGAGCACGCACACGGCAACCTCCTCCTTCCTGCCTCCCTTTTTTTCCCATACATAACATATATGTTTGTATGTATGATTTCCAGGTTGAAGAGTAACACGCACAGGAGATGGAGCACCTGGGGTGGCCTGGAGGAGATGCTGCTGCTGCTGAGGTTCCGATTCCGGCTGCATCCTGACTGCCGCCGGCCTACTGGGAAATAATGCTGATGAACCCTGCCGACTTTCATGCAAATGAAGTTGACTCGTTCGTTGCAGGATGTGTCTACTTCAAGCCCCAACTACAACCTACGACTCCTGCCTCGTAGGCATTCCTGCTCAAATTCCATATTTACTGTCAATGTTAATTGCTCAGAATTGCACTAAAGTGTTGACTTTTGTGCCACTCAGGAAGCCGAAAGCCTCGACCAGCATGATGAAGGCCGAAAGACCATGAATCACGATGCCATTGGACATCAGACGAAGGAATAATTGGCCAGCACTTTCAATTATGCATTGGCATTTCAGAGTTTCAGGCAAAACTATTTTTTTCTTTTCTCGAAGGTTTTTAAACTGAAATTCAGTGAAGAGAGATTCAGATGATTTTTAAATACAAAACCCAGCAGGGAGTTTGATTTCCTTTTCAGCATAAAACTCACTTTTAAATTTTTAAAAATCTCTCCAAGAAAGTTAAGCAAAATTGAAATCGAAGGAGATTTCTTATTCCCTCATCGATTTTTTAAAGGACACTCTTCCGCACGAGTCTCGGTGGGAAAACAAATAGGCTTCTATTTTTTCAACAATTCTGCTGTTCACTTACGTTTTTCCAGGGAATTATTTGCCGCTCAGGGCGGGCACACATGCCGGCTTAAGCATATATCCTTCGAGCCCATCCTCGGGACATGTGGCTCACATCTCCTGTTCCGCTCTCAATTTCATTGTCATTGTCAGATGCCGCCCTAGTCTCATCTTACGGGCTGTGTTAATTATACTAATTGCACTAAATCACTTGAAAATTTCGAATGAGATACGGAGACCCGTAAAAAATGGAAACTGAAATTAGGGCGTAGCCCATTTCACCTAAGTTTCCCATATGGGGACTTAAAGAATGTCAACGCAGCCTGTGGGAAAACCGTGCTAGGAACTGTCTTGCCTGTGCTGGGTGTAATCCTAGCCATCCTTGCATGTGGCAGTTGGGAAATAAATTGGAGAATCACTGCCAATGGGCGGGTTAATGCCGAAAGAATACCATAATAAGCGCCGAGTCTTCTTCATGTAAACATAATTAATGGTTAAGTCGGATCGGGGCTGCCAAGATGGATGCCAGATGAAGCCAAAGTCGTGAGAGAGACTCCATCTATTTTGAGGCGGCAACAATGGCACCCACCTCCCACGGCGAGATTTCAAGCCAGATTAATCCCCCTCGTAGCTCACTACTTGACACATCTTTGCGTGTGCTCTGCACTCGAGCAGCAAATATATATTTGCTGCATTTACCTCAGTCCAGAGAACAGGGCATTCTGGGTGCATATTCAACAACCCCACAGAGTAGGCACAGCAGGCAAAGAAGGTGGCATGGAGAAAAATCGGAATATTTTGCATAATTTTAAGAATTTGAATATTGTTATGCTAAGTAATTTTCAATAATTAAATATATATTTTTCGTATATTAATATTCCGAAGTATAAGTTATATTCTGAACGATACATGGAGCTCACATACAAGAGATAAAATAATTTCTAGAATTATATTTTTGCGGTCAAAGAAAAATCTTGTTGAATATTCCTTAAAATCCTACAATCCCTCTTAAACCTTTTTTCATATTTTATATATATATACATATGTCCAAAAATCATATTCTATTTTCTTAGTTTCCTCTGAAGTTTTCTAGATTTTTTCTCCCTGTGCAACGGCCATTGCAACAACCTGCTCCCGCTTGCATTTTCACAGAATTCGAACCAATTTGTGTGCAACGTTAATAACGGCACACGGGGCTATAACAATAACCCACATCAATACGGCGGCACGTAGAGGCTGTGCACATGGTGAAGGACATGGGCCAGGAGCAGGATGAGGAGCTAAGGAGCAGCATCCGGAAGAGGCAGGAGTGGAATCCGGCAGGAGCAGGAGCAGTGCCAAGAGCCGGAGCCTGCTGCGCGACAAACAAGGTGAGTGGGCAAGGCCGAGCAGCGGGGAATGCAATCAGCAAAGATGTGCATGCCACCCACTCCGCCTCCCCTTCGCATATGCCAACCCCACGCGTGCACATCACTCAGCAATGGCACCACCCCGTTTTTGCATCCTCCCACCCAACCCAAACGCCACCCTTTTGGTTCGGACGCGTGTCCAAAACACACGCGCGGCATCTTTGAGAGCTGTGGAAACTGGGCCTGCCACAGCCACATCCCCCAGCCCTTGGACCCCACCATCCCCCTCATTATATTTGTGCATTGACTTTGCACATGGCCCGAAAACTGGAGTCGTCTTTTGCTATTTGCACAAGTGTTCCGTGCGCTTTGAACAACAATAAAAGAGATTAATAGACATGCGGGCCAGGGGAAAGTGGATCGAAGTCCGGGCAGGGGGCTAAGAGAAGGGGTTTCCAAGGAAAGGGGTAAGCTGCCGCCAGGCCACATACAATAATTGGTGCCTAAAAGGCTTGCATATTTGTCTGCGCTCTGCAGGAGTGAAGCGAAAAAGGATGGCCGCCGCGTACAAAGGACCTCGACTTCGGGCTGGGCGGAATGATCGATCTGCAAAATATTTCAATTTAATGAATTGCGTGCGGAGTGCGTGCCGTTGAAGGGTTGAGAGGGGGAATGGAAGCTGGGAAGCTGGAGTTACAGTGGGCTGTGAACATGGCAGACATTAAATTAATTAAAAAACGAACTTCATTTTTCACACCATTTCTTAATTTTTTTGAAAAAGTAATATTTTTTAAAACAATTACTAAAAACTGTGTTTATAATATTAATAGTATATTTCATTTCAACCTTAAAACTTAATTAGGATAAATTGTACTATCTGCTACACCTCCATAAGTACATATATGGTTTAAAAGTATTTTGTAGTTGAATTTGCTCTTGGAATTTATACAATCAATACGTTGCAAGGATCTTAAGTCTCCGAACGTCAAACCAAATTTAAGAAATATTAAGAAAGGATTTGCAAATTTATAACAAATTAAAATTTCTCTAAATTATTACATTTACTTTCAGAATTTCGTATCTTTTTAAATATTATTTTCCAATAAGGACTTTCTACATTCTATATTTTTTTCCTAACTTACAACCACTGTTCTCTGATTCTGTGGGGCTTAGAGATCTTTGTGGCTGGCATTAACTGTAACTTTAACGCGCTTATCGCTATTAATGAGCAAATATGCAACTCAAATACAGCCGTTGAATCGCCAGGACGATGAGTGGTCCGATCCTAAACCCGAGAATGATGACGAACTTACACCCTTTTGGTGGTGGCTGTGGTCTGTCAATCAAATGGCTTCAGAAAAAGGGTTGCCAAAGGCAAGGACCTTGAGTGGCGTTCGAAGCCCGGCAGATAAGAAATTGGAAGAAGAAGCTCCAGGGACTCCTGCCCCATCCCGACTCTCGACTGTCAGTTATGACAGTTGAATGTTGACGCTCGAGTGGCTGCACAAAAATTTCCCTTCCATCTCTACCTGGGAAACGCATTTTTAATTTTACAGTTTTGGCCGCTTTTCCACTTTCCACCACTTTGCACATAATTTAGTCATTTCATTTGAAACGCCCTGCGCGATCTGTCAAATGTCAAATGCATGTCAAAGGCAACATGTCAGAGCCATTTCCAACGCTTTTCTTTTCGTCATTTTTTGGGTGCCCTCTTTCCAGTTTTTTGTCCATAGTTCCACAGGCGTTAAATGTATTGGACAGCAGAGTCTGGGACGCTGTCTGGGTCCTGGTCTAGATCCTGGCATCCTGGGGGTGGTTGATTGTCATTTTTTGCGTTGCGGCAATTTGCGGCTTTTGATTAAAAAATACACACACCGAAAAATACGCCAAGGGAATAATGCGAGTCGTGTTGTTGCCATTGTTGTTACTTTCGTTGTTCTCGCAAATGGCTTTTGCATTTTTGGGGTCCTTTGGCTTTTCAATGCTGTTTTCCTTTCTATTTTTTCTTTTACAGTTTCATTTTTGTGTTGTTCTGTGTTGTGTTGTGCCCTATGCAGCATGAATATTGGGTCGTAGTTTAATTTTTCCAAAGTGTCAGTCGACGTTGATGGCTGCGGGAATTGCAGCGATGGTTGCCAGGCGTGTCTCTTAGCACTCTGGATTTTAATTCATATTCTAGGAATCAGAGAGACATATTTGGAAATATAAAATGCATTTCATTACTTTTGTATCTTTGAGATATTTTGGCAATTTATTTGGATTAATTATTATCAAGTTTATGGGTTGAATAATTTTGATAAACTCCTAAATTTAATGCCTTCACGAATTAGCCACTAAATTTTAAAGGATGTGTTTCAAAAGTATATATAAATACTTATTTTAGAAAAGTTTCGGCAAAAACCAAACAAATATGAAAAACCTTTATAAATAACCATAAGAAGCATATAAAAATTTAATAGCTTTATTGCACGAAAGCATTATTGACAAACAAGTTAATCCCCTTTACTATCTTTTCCTTGCAATATCCTTTCAATACCCTCTCTCCTAGACCCAATACATTTGATTTGCCGAGCCATGTGATCATATTTTACATACCATTTGCTCCCATTTGACACACCATCGACTGTCGGCACAGATGTTAGCATTTCCCTGGAGTTTCCTCGGATATTTCGAGGGCTTGTCAGTGCTCTAATTGCTCCTACCACAGTGCATCCACAACATTAATCACGGGACTTGCTCAGAGCTCGAGCTCAAATGCGGCAGAAAAAATTTGAAATCACAGGCATTCGCTAAGCGATAGGAAGGTCCATCTGCAGGACCTCGCAGGCAACCCGGGACAGGACCAGGACCAGGACCCCAACCCCAGGCATTTGAGTTATTGTCAGGGCGCTGGGCTTCGATGCATTCGAGTGTGACGCGAACTTTTTGCGCCGCGGCCTTTTAGCGACGGGCGGGAAATGGATAGTGGAAATGGGAGTGGGTTTTGGTTAGGGTTTGGGGTGATGCTAAGGGAGGGGGAAAATGCACTGGGCGAAAAATTAATTTGTGTAAAGAAAGTATTACCGAAAGCAATAGATTATAATTAGTAGATTAATTAATCATTATACATTCAACTTTAATCACAGGTAGAAGCTTTTGCTTTATTTCTTTCAAACTGTTAAAATATATACCAGTTTCATTTTGCAAATATTATTTAAAAGTTTAACTTTATTTCTTTATATTTGCATATAAAATTGTTTCGAACTTTTTGGTTCCAACTTTTTTCTCTGGGTGTGGGTGGGTCGATCGGAAAGGAAAGGAAAGTTGTCGCGTGCACGGCCGGAACTGACACAGGAAGCGCCGTACATCAGGCGAACGCGTTGACAATGCAGCTCGGAATGGGGACCCGGGGTCGTGAGTCCCCGGCAGGACATACGCAGGACCCTTGCAGCTATTGCCGCATTATTAGCTGTCAGTAAACGGAATTGTCGCAACGCAACTCAACTCAACTCAACTCAACTCGGCACGGCTCAAACTCCCGTCTTTCTTTCCGCGCCTCTGCCGGCAACATTTTAACATAATTGGCCTTTATGTCATAAAGGCCAAGGGGGGGGTGCAGTTCCGCCAATCACTTTTTACCACTCGCTAACCAATTTTGTATCTGCAACTTTGCGCTTGAATGCATGCAGCAACTTCTCTAGGCCCATTTCCCAATCTCAATCCCAGCCAGAGTAACTCAATGTGAAAAGGGCCCAGGCCAGGCCAGGCAGGGCGGGGTTACTCATCCTCCAACAATTCGATCCATTTCGACCAATTCCCCATAACAGGCCAGTGTTCGGTTGAGTTCAGTTTGCGTGGCTGCACTTCGGCAAGTTAATTTCGCAAAGGCAACAGAAAAAATCATATTAAGGATGTGGCCAGGGGAGTAGTCTTTGCCAGTATATCCTGGATGAAGCCACAAAAATATATTGGGAATCTATTTCTTATAAAGTAATAAAATGTATTCCATAGGATTCATTTTAAAGACTAATAAAATCAATATCCTTTAACATATTTTACGGTAAGGTGCATAATTATTTATAAATAAATAAAATAAATTCCAGCTTTCTTGGAAAAGTTTTACATTCCTCTTTATGATAGTCCCAATTCCCCCTACCCAATTACAGGGTAAGATCAGAAAGAAAAAAATAAACTCGTTTGCCTTTTCTTTGGCGCACAAAATGGCTTGGAAAATATTTTTCAATCACTTTAATTGTAGCCAAAGCCGGGAGGATGGGGTTGAGTGCCAGACATCAAATTGCATTGGTGAACGGGCGCGGGGTATCGGTTGCCATATGCCATATGTTGGCTGATGCCTTACCGCCCCCCGCCTGACTTCTCCACCTTCTCCGCCTTCCATAAACAAACTCCGGCAAGAGCAATGCAAATTTAATGTTGTCAAGCTGTCGTATCATGCTGAAATATGCGCATGTGGGGGGAGTTCGAGACAGCCCCAAAGGCTGGGGAGTTGGAACCTCCTCCTTCGTCGCATGTAGTCACATGTCCACCCCGGACCCAAGATGTAACGCGACCCAACCATAGCCACCCGATATGCATACTTATATAGCTTACTTATTTTTAAGATAATGCCGCCGAGGAGCAGCCAAGGAAAAGGGTACGAATTTCCTGCGCTTCCGCTGCCGCCGCCTGCCTGTCACTCGGGGGTTGGGATTGGGTTTGGGGGCTTGGCCTGGCAGGATGCATGTGGAACGTGGTTATTATCGCCTGCAATGTCGCCCCATCCAAGGAGCTTATATATAACTGCCGGGCATTTGTAATAAAACTCGAGCGCATAATTGTTTGCCATATTTCTGAAACCCAAAATGGTGAAGGGGAGAAGTCGAGTTCGTGTCCTTTTTTGGTCCAACCCCCCTATTGCATATCCTGGCTGGGGACTCAGGCCACGCCAATTTATGAGCAGGTGGAATTTTTAAGTAGTGTGTGCCGCCTCCGGGGAGGTTGGCGTTGAGGTGATTTCCGAGCTGATTGCTTTCGAATTTTTGATGAGGCTGCGTTCTGGCGAGAGATGTGCATATCACACCGAAGCCAACAGCAACTATGGTCCACCCCTGAACCCACCCCACCCCACCGGAACCCATTCCGTTTTATTGGCTAGCAAAGTGTGTTTCGGGGTCCAGCAATTTGTGGGGCAATTTGATTATGGAAATTAGGGTTCTATACGAGGCAAATCTCTAATGATTACAATTTATTTATTTATGCCTCAGTTTGAAATCATAATTTACCTTTCCTATCTACGTCAGTTTAAAATCGATTTTATGGTATTTTTGATTGTTTTGCTGGGAGAGTAAATATTTATTTGGTTGCGTAAATATTATTGATGATTGATGAGAGATAAAAGCAAGCAGTTAGGCTTCAATAAATTATAAAATAACTAAAGAAGAGTAACATGAAAGCAAAGCATAATAATTTAATTTAATAAAGAGAAAGGTAAATAATAACCAGTTAAAACTCATTTAATTTTCTTGGTTTTCAAACAAATTTCTTGCTTTCTTAGTAAAATAACCACCAGATGTATTTTTAACCCCGCTTATCTGCTGCTTATACAGCTTCTCGCCTCAAAATCCAAATCCTGAAAGTCCTTGCTTGCTTACAATTATAAACCTAGCCGATGCCCTTCCTCAAACCCCATTTAATACCTTATCTCATTCGCGCCAAACTTCAATGCCGGGTCAATCAATGACATTACGCATACGCCCCGTAAGCCGCAACAACATCCTGCCGGCAAGTACAACAAGTGCCCTGTCATCCTGAGAGCTGAGAAACCTGAAGCTTTGCCGTCTTCAGTCTTCACAAAGGCGTCGCCGTGTCTCGCCTTGAGGGCCACGCCCACTTTCGCGCCCTCCCTTTGTCAAGGGCGGAACGTAACTTTTTTAGGAGTGAAGGCTGCTTTATATGCACACGGCGTGTTCATCAAAGTGGTTTTTATATTACGTGATATTTTGCGCTGCTGCCTTTTTCGCTTAATTTTTTCCACGCTTCCACAACAAATTCTTGTTGACAATATTTTTCGCCTCACTTTTCTTTTCTTTCTTTTTTTTTTTGATGATGATATCGCTTTGCTGGAAAGTTTCCACTTTGTTTTTGAGTGGGTGTGGCTGCCTAACGAATTCATAAATATTCAAAACACATTGAAAATTCTTTCTTTCGCCAGCATAATTAGGTTTTAATCATCATCATCGTTCCCCGATGCTGTCAATCAGGCTGAGAAAGTTGGCAATGCCGGCGACTAGTGCAATCAATTCTGACAAATCAGGGCAAATTGACGGGTCCGTAAGCCTCTGACAGAAAGGGAGCTGCTGGGGCTTATATATTGCGGAGTCCCCATTTCTGACTGAGTAATAAAATGCTCTGACACAAAATTGACGGTTTTTTTTTGCGTCCCTCCATCCTTGCCGAACTGCAGTGGAAGCTGGAGGAGCGAGAACCGAACGCAGCTCAATCCGCCATTTCATCGACTCCTCGACGGCTTATCATCTTGGCCGTGTGTCAGCAGCCGGCTGATGCATCGCGTCAAAGGTTCCACTCTGCTCTGTTCCGCAGCGCAATGTATCAGCCTTAATATTGACTTTCATTTCGGTAGCAGCTTTGAGGTCGTCGCATCCTGCAACGACGCCTGCACCTGCAACAGGGCACTGCAAAAAAAAATAGGAGCAAATTGTGTGACACTTTTACATTTCCTTAACTTTCTTCTTTATAAATTATAATTAGTTCAGTAAGAAATATTTTCCTTACTTAAATAAAACCATCATTTCTTAATTAAATTAAAAATCAAATCCCCTTTTCCAAGTGCACCCACTTCTGCAGATGCATCTGCACCTGAGTTCCGTTGGATTCGCCACCCGGCGGTTTTTTGATTGAAATTGGAGATTGCAATTGCCCCGGCACTGGGGCCTCCGGCTTGGGCCTTCCACGAGTCCTGCGAGTCCTGCAAACTGGGTAAGTTTTTGTGGGCGTATTTGCCGCTCGGCGGAAATTTGACTACGCCGCGATATGCGACCAGACAATTTAATACCCTCCGAAACGCCCGACGGCGGCTCAAATGCGGTTGGCAGCTTTCCGCCATGGCTTTCTCTTTCCTCTCCTTCTCTCTCTGGTCCGGACATCGTGTGTAAGTCGGCTTGACTCTCTATGGGCAACAAGAAATTAGTTTCTGATGGTTGCTAGCGTTTTCAGGTCCTGCCATAGGACTGAAGTATGGAGATTGAATTTTTGGGAGAAAAACACTATGCGGTAAAGGTACAAATAGGCACCTGAAGAGCTCGAGAAAATGAAGATTCAAGCAGGGAAAGTTTCTTAGGAATGTGTGGGAACTTTAAATGTTTTCGAAATGTTTAAGATAATAAAATGGAATGAGTTAAAAATCTTATTTTTTATATATTTTTGTCAAGAGAATTAAATCGATAAGTGTACAATTTTGTACCGCTTAATCAAGTCTCTCCAAAATTTTTCAAAAATTTCTAGGCTACTTTAATATATAAATTAGTTCTTCAACTTCATCCTCAACCTCTAGTTGAATTTATGACTCTTTCATAAATTTGTTAAAAATATAAAAATCTAGAACACAAGATGGCACTTTGCCATGGCCTGGCCACCCATCCTCCATCCACCTTTTAGATCTCTCATTCACTCTCACTCTTCATTACCCACTCCGATGGCAAAGCAAACCGTGCATTTTGTAAATTAATAACTCACGCAACTAAATTAATTTAAAATCATATTTATAGCATTTTAGTTAATTAAATGCGCAAAAATGTGCCCATTCCAATTTTTGGCTTAGGTGAAAGTGTCAACTGCATGAATGTGGTTACTAATGTTGTTTTTGTTTTCTCTATTGTTGTTGTTATTCTTTGTTGTTGTTGTAGTGTCTGTGGCACACACAGAGGCACTTACTTACGCACACAGACACACACCTCTTTTTGCCAGCCGCCTGCTTGCCGCGACATTTATGAACTTTATGAAGTCTGCTCCATAAATCATCTCTCCCAAACCCCATACCCTTCCCTGTCTCTCTCCTTTCTGGCAGGGCTAGAGCATTTTGCTTAGGCGAATTTAATGAAAAAATGAATTTCTTATTCCCGAAGGACTAAGTAACGAAACAGGGATACTCTAGAGAAGAATGGGTTTTCCTAAATATTAAAGAAAAATATTTAAATCAAGAGGAAGCCTTAATTCAAGCGTAGGTATAAGAGAAGAATGTATAAAACTATTTAGAAAAAATATTATAAATTAAAGTTTTATAAAAAAAAAAGGATTAAAATATAAATAAGCAATATTTTTTCCTTTGAATAAAATATAAATATTATTATAAATAATCAATACGAATTTATATTATTATTCTCCTTTTTCCAACTCTAAGTACTTCTTCAATTTATAAACTAAAAAATTAAATGAAAAACCTTTTATAAAAATGGAAACAAATGCGTTTTAGTTATTAAATGAACCCTTAAACAACCAACTTATAAAAATCGTAGCCTACAAATCCCATCTTGAAGACATAATAAAACTTGAATAAAATAAATAGCATTCTGGAAATTAATATTAACAAAAACAATCGAAATTCCTCTTCAAAAAAAATCCTCTAAAAAATCAGGATACTCCCTTTCACTTTCCCCTTTTCGAAAGGGTATCCTGACATTCCCAGTCCGTGGATTCCTTGCGCAAGTTGTCTGCACGAAAGCGAAAGATGAAATCATGCGGTCTGCCGAGTGCCTCCAAAGGTAAGGCTGGGATTTTTTGGGGACGGGGATACATAGGTGACTAAGGGCCGGGTAACTCGGTGGCTGCCACTGGGCGGATGAGTGGTGCAGCATGTGTGCCACATGGCCACATGGCGCAGTGCCGTATCCACGACAACGACGACTGTTTGCTTTGTTTATGTTTATCCTCTTCTTCTTTTTTTTTTTTGCTATATATAAATATTTCCAAGACTTTGGCTCTCTGGATGGTTTATTATTTTGCGCTTATTTCTAATTTTTTCCGCATCATCTTGGTTTTTATTCACCTTCTCTGCCGAGATTTATACCCAATATGCCAAGTGTGAGGGCTGCAAGTTAATGTGGCGCATTATGTAGCCACATAGTTTCAGCTTCCCGCCCGGATTATGCAGAGTTATGCGGTCCCTCCGCCAATCTGGCCAATAAACTGCAGAGCAGCCAGCAGCCAGGGCACATATAAAACAATTTGCCTACAAAAGAGCCATCTCATTTTGGGGGGCCGGCAATTTAAAATTGTTTATAAAACAGGGCAGCCCGCCGCCGACGCCACACACATGACCATAAAACTTGCAGGGCAAAGATGGGGCGGAGCTGCTTCGCTCCTGCTGGTGGCCACAATAGCTCCCAGAGGTCGGCATTAAATTCTGCTGCTGCTGCTGCTTCTGGCCTATATAAGCCGAGGCCAGGGTTTGGGCCACGGCCCTAACTACACCATGGGGACGGCAATTGATGATAGTCTGAGGCCCAAGATATGTATGTGTGGCCCAATCCAAAAGCCAAAGCCGATGCCGAAGCAGAAGCTGAAGCTGAGCCAAGCTGAGCTGAGCCGTAAGCCTAAGCGAATGCTCCGGGATATAAAAGGACTTAGTCGCATGTTAACGCAACGCCTACGCAAATCCATGGCCGGAATCAGGATCAGAATCAGGAACAGAAACAGGAGCGGCGGCAGGAACAACCACCATCAGCAATGCACTGCATCAGCGGTACACTGAGAAAGAAAGTGGAGGAAATCTAAGTGAAAATAAGGGAAAATAAGTCAAGAATTCATATATTTAAACTCTGTACTTAAAGGGGAAAAGGGGGGAAAGAATTAAATGAATTTTCTGATTAGTTTTTTATTTATAAAATAATTTTCTTACTCAAATTTCCCTCAGTGCCTGGCCTGGGGGTGGCGATGCTGCTCTTGCTTCTTCCCGCCTTGATGCCTCCCCGATGCCACCGCCTCTGCATCCCCCATTTGGCCATTATGAAGTCATAAACGCACATGCAGCCAGGCCAAAAATTGGAAGAGCCCATTGGGGATGGGCCCGGGGCCAGCTCCATCTTCATCTGGCCTCGACTTTTGGCCGTTTTCTGTTTTTTTAGCACATGTAAAAATGCTTGTTATCAAGGAGGAAACAAAAACACCACCACAACCAGGGGTAGGGGCTCTACAAAAAAAAAAAAAAATTAAACAACAAGATGTGGACAATTTTCGGGCACAGCCTCGGGCTTAAACTGTTATTACCAGTGGAGTGTGGGCCGGAGCCGTAGTCGGAGTCCGTCTGCTGTTTATGAGTTGCAAAGCCGTAGTCAGACAATAGCCGGCAACGGCAACACATGAGCGCTAAGCCGGAGGACATATTACGAGCCTGCTCCAGTTTGCTCGATTTTAAACAGCAGAAGCAATGGCATCCCTCCCAACCCGAAACCTCTGCCCACTGTGGCCACTCCGGCTGTCAATGGTCGGCTTCTTATGCCTGGCTGCATTTTATATTTATCCTGTGCCGGAATTTGTGGCCTCTGTACATTAGAAGTGAACTAAAGTGAAGCTGGGCAAAGTGTCTGCTCAGGTGAGTTATGTAATGCCGATTGTGCGTATACGTAATTTTTGGGAAGGGAAAAGTGCTGCAGCTTGAGTCATAAATTTATGTTTGCCTTGGAAAGGTAGTTTTTAGTGTTTGTAAATATTTATTCAAAGATGAATGTTTACTTTAAGAAGGAATTGAAATTTTAAAATTAAATTGCAAAAGGAAATTCGATTAATAAACTTGAAAAAATATATGTTTGTACTTTATATTTAAGCTAAATGTATAAAAAAAAAACACAGAAAACACTTTATAACCTGATCAAAACCAAGCATTTTTTTATCTAAAAATTCCATTTGGTTTATATTTTTTATTTATTATATTTTTTTCATTACTCAAAGCCCTTGCCATGGCAATCCCGGTGTAAGATGAGCCGCTGCCGCTTGCAATAATGCTAATGCCCCGGGGGCGTTAAACTAATTGAATGGCCTTCCACTTGTTGGCGGGCTCTCGATCTCGAATTTCCGATATTACAAAGGGCACGCGTCAATTACACTGAAGGAGATGTAAAATGTATTTTAAAAGCTTGGCCAATATTGTCTTACTGCGTTCTCTGGCGGTTGTATGGGGGTGCTGGCAATCGCGTTAGTCCTGGAACTGGGCGCGTGTTCCTTCCGGGTTGCCGCCAGCACGTGTCTGGGACAGGACAAACGGAGTGGTCGTGGCTTTAAGGAACTTTAACTGCGCCATTGAAGCGAGGCAAAGGAGCAACGGGAAACGTTGAACGTTGAACGAAGAACGAATCCGGCGTTGGCCAACACATTTTTGGCATACTTCACACAATCTACTGATGAAGTCAACTGGAAAACTCGCATAGCTTTGATGTTTCGACAGCAATTGCAATGTGTACACACGGCTACACACACCAGTATAGAGTCGGAGTCCAGCAAAAGGATGCCGATGCCATTTGTTTGAATGTCCTTTGGCGCATTTCAAAGCCCGCAAAAACTTCAAAGCCCGCAAAATGTGAGCGAAACTCACGAAAATGACCTTTATATGAGAGGCAAAAGCTGTGGTCAGCCCATGCCCAAGCGAAAGCGGGCCACTAAATAGTAATTTACCAAATTAGTTTGTTTTCCTAATTACGAGTATACAAGCAGCAAACTAAAGTTCATTTCCTCCCTCGTCCCCCGGCCGCGGGCTATTAATTTTTTTTGCAATTACTCTAAAAGGATTTCAATTAGCGTTTGAAATCGCATTAAACTAAATGAAAATGCGCGCACACCGCACAAAATAAATATATAAAATATTTTGTAATAACATTCATGCTGTTAATAGGAATTAGGGAAACATTAGCCAACAAAAAAGCACCATAAAAATAAAGCCAATTACCATAATATTGTACAAATGCAATTACAAAATATCCAAATTACGTAATCGCCACTGGGATAGTTAAACCGAAATCACAAGTATATAGTGTAGGGGTGAGTAGGAAAATTAATCAAGATATTTCCATCACAAAATTTCAATGGACTAGCGAGCAAATTATTCTGTTCGTTAATACCTTTGCTGCATTCTAAACAAATGCATTCGAAAATGAACTAAAAATTATGCATTATTAGGTAGATAGCGTTGGAAATTATTAAAATAATAAACAAGTTTGGGTCAACCAGACAAAACAGCTGCCCTGCCCAATAATAATTACAGAGATAAACCTTTAAATAATGTGGAGGAGGATGGGGGGTATAACTTTTTATAGCTTCTTTGAAAACGGTTTTTTATTTTAAATAATTTTTGAAATATAAACAAAGACGTATTGATGATTTTTTTATAGTAATAAACATTTATTTTATTACTTTTTATACAGCTAATTAAAGCTTTAAATAAATATAAAAATGTAGTGATGATTACCTTTTAAAATGAAATTAATTAAGTATTTTATATGACAAACATTTAAATTTATACAAAATAAAGGTAGAACAATTAATAATTAAAATTAAGGGATGTAAACTTGACCTAATGGCTAATTTTCCCTTTTAAAGAATTGTAAAACTTCTTTATACTTTTCTTGATATACTCACCGAAAGGCTGTGCTAAATAAACTAATAAGAAACATCGTAAAAAATGTTTTTTATAGATTCCGCGAATGCTCAACTAAATATTCATACAAATTTTGTCAAATTTAAGCGACTTTTTTGAGTTTAGCCATTCGTTTACGACCTACAACATGAGTAATAGCCTGATCTGATCCCTAGGGTTGCGAACCTTGACAATGACATTAAATTTCCGAGTCAGCGTGACGGATGCGTCTCTTTTAGTGATAATCAATATGCGAGATATATACAAAACTAAATTTGACAAATACGAAGCGTCACGCAAAGTTCCACTATAAAAAGCGATGTGGCTTTAACCAGCGATTGGAGAACTAAAAAGTCTAGCAAAATGAGGGCTACACTGGCATTGACTCTGCTGCTCAGCTGCCTGGCAGGGATTCTGGCAGTAAGTATAACCAACTATCAGCTGTGTATATAACTTTAATATACATATATTTAAATCTTTTATATTAGCAACACATGAACATGGATTCCGCTGTGGATAAGGGAGTCGTCGAGG
Source organism: Drosophila anomelani (assembly GCA_035045905.1). Taxonomy (NCBI): domain Eukaryota; kingdom Metazoa; phylum Arthropoda; class Insecta; order Diptera; family Drosophilidae; genus Drosophila; species Drosophila anomelani. Next base: position 13,966,632 of record JAWNOO010000032.1, read on the forward strand.
GTTGCCTGAAGGAGAATGGTGTTTCTAGCGATGACCTATCCGACCTGCAGACCGGCAAGGTGAAGGCGGCCGATGCCAAGGACAATGTCAAATGCGCCACCCAGTGCATTCTGGTGAAGGCTGGCTACATGGACTCCACTGGCAGTCTGCTGGTTGAAAAGATCAAGGAGCAATTTGCCAACACGCCCCTCAGTGCTGCCGTGGAGAAGGATCTGGAAAGGTGCAGCAAGGTCAAGGGTGCTAATGCCTGCGATACTGCTTTCCAAGTGCTGGGATGCTTCCAGCAGAATAAGCATAACAATCAAGGCTAAGAACAACATTATCCTTCGCTAAAGAAGTCGAGAGCATCACTTCCAGGAAACCAATAAAAAGCGAGCGGCAAAAATCCAGAATTTTACCAACAACAGCATTCAATGTATAATATATAAACAAATACACGTTCTTCCAGGTTCTTTAAAACGTTTTCCAACTTTTTAGAATTTTTTGAACCCACAGAAAAATTTTTAAAATTCATATAACTATTATAAATAATTTATTTGTTGGTGTATTGCATTCTTAGTTTTAATCTATCTAATTTCCCGAAGTCCTTTTTAAATCACTTAAATACGCTCCTATCTCTTAGCGGTTCTATTAGCTTTTTTGTTGGCTAATTTGGGAAATATTCTCGCAAGCATCTGCAAAATGCCAGCAATTTAATTATTTCGAACCGCTTTGGCAAAAAGGCAAACAGAACACTCATAAAATCATAGCCATCGGCAACAATTTCAATCGAATTGTCAGGGTCGGAACAGGACACACCCTGTGCCCCCAAAAGAACCCCGAGTTCTTGTTGTTGTTATCGAAGATAAACTAAGTTTTCATATATAAATAGATGCTGTTGGCTTCGCAGGACAGGCTATATATATATATATATATTGTATTCCGAGGAATTTTTAATTTCTTCATTGTGAAAATATTTATTGAAACCGAAGAGTGCCTCAAGGCACCGAAAAGTTGACGGAGTACCAAGCAAAAAGGGACACAAGAAAAACAAGAAAGTGGGATGGATTTTAAGGGATACGAAAGTAAGGATATCCTTTTCTGGAAAGGATATCCTTTTCTAGAAAGGATAAATTTGGGAAAAGTAATTTATTAATACATAAAGATTAATTAAGATAGCAGTGCTAGAATAATGCTACTTCCACAACAATTCAAAATATAAATTCGTTATTGGTAAAAAGCTCATGAAAGAATTATATATACTTATTAGGGACTATTCATTCTGTAATTAATTTACAAAATATTATAATAATTAGTCCATTAAACATATAATTTTTTAACATTTAATATACTCCTTCTCCCCCGCTTTTACGAGGTATCACAGGAACCCGAAAATTGCGCAACGCTTGGAGTTCGATGGTATCGAAAAATCTCCTGATTGGAAGCCATAGCAAAGGATGGAGGAACCTCTGCCGAAGCCGGAGTGACTTTAACGGAGCTGAGCCGTAGCTTAAAGAAGAGACTTCCGAACGCGTTCCAGCTCCGGACAGCTCCGGTAATAGCCACTGAAACCTGGGCAAACAAATTGAATGAAATCAACTCGTTAAAAAGTAAATAACTCTGATGAATGGCTGAACGGCACAAAGAGAGCGGGCCAAGTTACACAGGTAGGTAGGTGGCCCCCAGGTGGGTAGAAAAGGCCAGGATCTCCGGCCCGCCGCCAGTCAATTGAAAATGAAATACAAATAAAAATGCAAACAACGGCCCAACGCATCGGCCACATACAAATGCTCGTTGGCTAAGCAGTAGCAGCAGCGGCAGGACTCTCTGTTGAGCTGAGGCCGAAGGCTCCAGGACATCTGGATGGCTGGACTGTCGGGAATGACCGAGGAAATTAGTAGACCCGGGCACAAAAGGAGCCTGGAAACGCCAGAATGGCAGCCAGGAAATGGCCTGTGAGCCGCCGCAAGCCCAGGAGCCAGCAAGCCACGATATCCAAGAAGGACTTGCAGCTGAGACCGCCGCCTGTTTTCCTTTCACATTCATCGATGAACTTTCAATAACAGAACTTTAGTTTGTCGATTTTGTATTTTTTTTTTTATGGCGGCCGCCGGGCTTCCTTTACTTTTTATGCACCCTTTTCAAGGATATGACATTGAATTGCATTGCTTGGAAGTGAAGCAGGGTGGCGAAAGGCAAAAGTTTGCACCCCAAAATGGGTTTTGGCCCGGGCCTGAAAAAGTTGTTGCAAAAAAGTAACTTTTTTGCAAGGGATAAGAGCTCTTGAAACCGGTTGGGAAACTTATCTGGCTAGCAGAGAATCTGGAAAATAAGCCCTGATTGTAAGCATCACATAAAGATTTATAATTGACTTCTTAGTGAGATACTGAGAGTTTAAAGTGATGCAGGGAAAAAAATTTAAAAGAAAATATAAAGAAATATTACAGAAAAAATGAAATAACTTCGTTGATTCCTAGTTTAATAAATTATCTTCACTCTTTTATTTTAATTTTAAATATTTCCCCAGTGTATAATTTTACCCTTCAGTGGTTGGCCCTCCCCCCGTCTGTATTCTGTCAGTTTCACACCCAAAGTCACGAGCTTAATTACATTCCTGATGGCTTTCAGCGGAGTCGATCCCTGGGTCTCGGTGTTGCCCAGGCAACGGGCATTCTCCTAGCCACCTTGCCGCTGCTGTTGACAATTTCCAGGGCGATGCTTCGCATTCAAAATCGCAGAGCTCTTCCGACCAACCGCAGTTTATTAAAAGCTAAACAGCCAAGTTTGCTGATGCCGCCAAGAGCAGGAAATATGCATAGACCGAGGCAGAACTCGATCCCAGTCTTCCATTCCATCCAATCCCAGCCAAGTCAAAACACATTCAACAACAGTTTCGCATAATTGTAAATTCAAGTGGAAATGAATGAATTTACGCTGAACTCGACAGAAAATACCAGCAAACGAATGTTGCTGTTGCCAACGCATTTGCTTTTACCTTTTGCTGTTGCTGTTTTTCTCCGAGCAGGTAACAGGTGAGCACGGAAAAGAAAAATGTAAGATAAATATATAATATTAAACTATTTGTTGAACAAAAAATCTAAAAAAATCTAATTAAAATAAACGACTCGCAATAAATTTTCTAGAATTTATTTCTAAAATTTCCTAAATTTACCTTCTCTTTTCCATTTCTCCGAGTGCAACAGGTAACGGGCAAAGAAGGTAACGGATGCTGATGGCAATGGCGATGCTAACGGTAACGTTTCCCAATGGCGCGCAAACAATATGGCGTCGCCGTCGAGGTCGAGGATTCAAATGGAGTTGGGTGTCCCAGCCTGGAAGTCGGAGGTGCAAATGGGAGCTGGCGCCCTGCTAGCTGTGGCGGAATCACGTTGCCTGCATATTTTCATTCATTCGCTTCAGCGTCAACGTCTGCCGACGACTGCAAAGTTATGGAATGCATAACGGGTTGCATGTACTCCTCCGCTCCTCCCCTCTCAATGTATTTGCACTTTTGTGTATCTGCCGGATCCGACAAAGAGCCTGAATGTGCTCACTTCTTCTTGCTGCCCTTCAAGTATTTACGCCTTTATTTATTTAACATTTCAATTGCATATTTTCGCACAAAAGCGCGTGCCAAACTGGGAGCGAGCCTCCTGCTGACGGGGATCCCCAAGCAATGCAATGTCAATGCCTCCCCAACATCCTTCAAAAGGGGTTAATGCGAATGCCTGTGGGGGCTTAGCCCACACATACAAACACAAAAAAATATCTGAAGGTCCGGCACGTTTTCCAGGGGCGTGACCCATGCAAAATATTGTCCAGAGTCAGTGTCATTGCTCCGGGTTTCAATATTTTCCAAGGGAGGGGTTTTTTTTTAACAACTCATCAGCAAATGGGAAAGTAAATATTAAAGTTGGTTGCAGAAGTCATTAAAAATATGGATGTTGGGGTATAAAAAAAAGGGGATATATATTTTGCTTATAAAGTAAAGGAAAAACGGGTTTAACTATAAAATATTTACCAAAGTTTGACGATTTTTGAAAGTATCTATGAGTATTTAATAAATGTTTGTGTTTATTAGTAAATTTAGAAAAAGTATCCATAATAAAGTTAGAAAGAAGCCAAGCTTATTTTCCAGTCTATTTAAAATTCCTGAATCTATAAAACACATTTTCCCCCTTAAAAAAATCTTGCATTCCCCAACTATAAACCACTGTAGTTCAATATTCATCGGGAAACTCTCATAAAAAATTGCTTTATGCTACTGACAGATTGATGGGACTTGTCCAACGGCAAACCTTATATTCCTTCTAGTGTTTGCTCAACACTTTCGTTTTTCTTTAAACACCCAACCCCTCCTGTTCCATCGTCATCATTATGATCATCAACGGCATCATAGCTATTTTCAGTGGCGCCGAAAAGTATGCGACGCCTTCGCTGAAGTGTTCCCCGATTTTAGTTTCGATTTTTCTTTTATTTTCTTTTTTTCGGGGGAGCTCTTTTGGGGCTGCTTCTGCTGGTGACATCGATTGTTATTGTTGGGCAAACAATGGCAAACATCGCCAAATACATTTGCCTGCGCTGGAGAGCGAGTATCTGTGCGTACGTCACTCGAGATAAGTCGTCGTCGGCGGCTCCTTCGGATGATGCCAAGATTGATGGTTGCCCCCCCAAAATGATACCTGATTGAGTGTGTGCGGCCGAGTGTTGTTTGCCTTGGCATATTCAATATTGTTGGGAACTCTCGCTCTGAGCTCGTACCTCTTAAGTGTCATTTTGTGTTCTCGACACGCATTTTATGGCAGACTGGCAAAGTTTTTGGGACACATCCCCAGCCCATTTCATTCCTTCGAGATGCCGCTGACACTGAGTGAGATAAATGGTGACAAGTTTGTAGGCCAATTTGCGAACTAAACCGTCTAGCAGGCGCCACACTCGCACACACAAGGGCCATAACCAATCCATCCAGATAGCTATAGCTTTAGCAGCTCCTCAATCCACACAGCCAGTCTTCATCGATGGCTCACACAATTAGCACTGCGGGGCCCGAAATAAAATGCAGTCTGCTGCAATTTTGCCTGCAAGTTGCATTTCACAGTTCACTGGCTAGGGTGTTGCAGAAAAACACTGGGAAAAATAAAGTATTTCACTGAGAAAATATTTTATAAAGACATCAGATTAACGGCTGATATTTTTGAAGTCACTCAAGCTTTAATTCTTGGATCTTTGTTTGCTGTTTTATATATGAAGAGGAAACTAAAAATATCGTAAAATGATTATATAATAAATTTTGAAATATAGAAAAAATTTACATAAAACAGATATAGTATGAATATTTTATATATTTTAAACCAACACAATATCAATTTAAATATATTATTGTGTAAATTTGTCGAAAAATTAAAATTAAAATTATCGATTCACCATTTAATATCATATATTTATTCACAATTTCCTGCCATTTTCATTTATTCTAAAGTCTGTTTAATTTGTCCAAGTGCATCTATAGCCTCCTCCTAACGGTTGTTCTCGCTGCCTGGCTTCTTAACTTTGGCTCACAGCGCTTGTCGTAATTTTCGCGCCATCAATTTCGGAATTACTTGTAGCGCTACAGCTCCAACTATAGCCCTGCTGAGCGAATTACATGCTTCATTTGGCCTTCTCTGCCGCTGCGCCGATTGAAGATGGCAAACTCTGGATTTCCTCGTTCTCAACACCACACCCCCCACCCCAGCCAGGTTCTCCAGATCCATCCAGGTGGCGGCCGCCTCGCAGCCATGGAATGCAGCTGCGATTTTAGCATAAGTAGCGCAAATGCTATGCATTTCGAGCTAAGAGCGCTCGATGGAACGCCCCGACAATCGCTGGAGCGACGCAATTACGGATAAATGGAAACTGCCTCGGATCGGGCTCACTCTCATCCACTTAGCGCTTGTTATGCCAAAGCTTTAACAAAGTGTTGATTCCGGCGCTGCAAATTAGATAACTGCCATGGAGTGTGGAAAGGCAACTGACTTATTATATAAGTTGATTAGCCACAGGAAATATTTCAAGATTGCCGGCCAAAGTCAATGATACACTTGTCGGGCTTAGGGTGATATAATTGAGATAATGGCTTTGGCAATTGCCGATCAATTGGGATATCGAGGAGATAAAGTGTTGGGGAAGGTAAGCCAAGGAAGGAATATGAACAGATATTTTACATACTTTGCAGCTTATATATTAAATAATTCCACGCCAAAGAATTGCATTTATATTTGTAATATTCTCTTTTAGATTAATGAATTTCGGTTAAAAAACAATTACAAAAATAATTTGTATACCAATAGTTGATAATCTGAATAAGTTTCTTTGTAATTTCTTTAAAGTTAAAGTCAAAATGTAATAACAGGCTTACACCTTCAAGAGGGTAAAACTGGCTTTTCGATTGCAACTTATAAGATTTCTCTAGCAAAAGCCTTACCCTTGCGATTAATCCAACCCTTAGGCAGAAATGAAAAAAATAACACCGTCACAATTCCACTTTTTCGCAAAGCTATCCCAGCTACCGGGAAGAAACCCACCAGTCCTGGCCACAATTTATGCCTGGAAAGAAGGGCTCCTTGAAGCGGGACACGCAACCCCAGACCCTGTCCCTGCCGTGGTATAAAAAGGATAAAACTGAAGCAGCAAACTGCATTCATCTGCTCACAATGCTCGCTACCTACAGAAGGACACACAAACGATGGCGTGCCTCTCGGGATTCCAAATGGCAAAGGGAGCAGAGCAGCAGGGATACTTGGCGTGTACTTTGTGCCACGACTACTTTTTACTTTTCTTTAACATTATTTTGCACTTTTCAATTAAAAAAATAAAAAAATATAGAGAGAGTGTGCACCCCACGCAGTTGGGGATCGAGGGATTCGGGGATCCCTTTACCCGTCAGACATAAGCCAACAAACTACGGCCCTGGTAAAGGGCAAAAGTAACCCCAAAAACGGTAAAAGCAGGTCCTGGGTTGGGCCAAAGGGGTTTATTTGGGGGAGGGGGGTTGGGGGTTCCAGCGTGGGGCAGCTGCCATAATTATAATTTCTTAATGCAAATAAAAACTCGCCGTGCTGATTTTTCGCTTTTGTAGAGAACCACAATTTAAACATTATGGACTTTTACTTGGACGCTTCGCGTTCTCTCTCCCATTTGTGGGATATGCCCTAAGGTTAAGAGAGGGTCCTTGGCTTTAAGTTGAAGTCTTTGACTATCTGGATTTGATAATTATAAAATATATAATTTTTTTAATGAACTGTATAAAAACAACTTCCTGATTTTCTTATTTCTTTAACTTTTTAAGGAAGTAACCAGTTAATATTTGTTTTATCCTATTAACAAAATGTATATATATAACAGTTTTATATTACTTGAGTTATTTTTAAATATTCTAGAAAATATTTCAAAAACTCTCTGGAAAAAAGGGTGTCCTGAATTCAACTTATCGCTGGTTATGTACTTTAATCTCATGGATGTTTTTCTTTTTCTTGCGCATTGCCAAGAAAGAAGTGCAAAAAGGGTTAAAATGGGAATTTGCTGCTGCTGTTCCTGGTTCCTGGTTCCAAGTCCTCTTCCTCTTCCTCTTACCTCCTGCTTGGTTCCTGCTCCTGTTTCTGTCCTGGCACGCCCCATTCGGATGCACACCGCTGTTGACCATTGTGGCCATTGCAGTGCCAACAAACATGCATAGTTAATGAGTGAAATAAAAAGCTCTGGCCCTTGCCCCACAAACACACACACACATCCCCTTTGCACACCCATCTGCACACCCATCCGCACACCATTCGTACATATTTAAGGGCCTGGCTTTTCAACGCCGTGCGCAATGAGCTTACGTGGCGTATAATTAATATTAAATGTTATACTTATAAATTAAATAAAATGGCGCAACTGAAGCTGCTGCCTGGCTGCTCCTTCTTTCAGCCGCACGATTGATGACCTGGCCGTCAAGGAGGCAGCACAAATATATGCTCCACATATAGGACATTATGTACACAGGATATACTCCACAAAATAGGAGGGTTATAAATTATTAAAGAGCTTGAAAATATCATAGATGAAGCTAAAAATATTTTTAAGCCTGTAAAAAATATATTTTTTTTAGCGAAATTATGTAATAAATTGAGAAAATTAGGTAAAACTATAAAAAAAATATTAATTTAACAGTAAAAATATTTTAAGTAATAAAAATAAAATTTTATAATCATAAATCTTGATTTTTAAACCAGAGATATCTTTTTATATAAATTATTCCCTGTTTTTTCTTAGTAAATAAATAACTTATAAATACACATAAAAATCCTTATAATTATATAGTTTTTTTCCCAGTGCAGGCTAGAATGTTTCTGTGTTTGTGGGTCTTACTATATCCCCGGGTTATAAATGTGTGTTTGCCAAGTTTGACTCGACTTGCTACTTGCGCCACTTCCGCTGTGCGGAAAAATGCTTTTGATTTGATTTTCACCAAATGTCAACTTGACGTCACGTCGTCTACGGCGGGATGGGGAAAAGCGGAATAGCGGAAAAGCGGGAAAGCGGACGTTGACGTTGTCGCCGCCTTTGTTGTGCCGATTCAACTGCATGATTTATTGTTTTGATGAAATTGCGTTTAAACAATTTAGTGGCTGGTTGGCGCCCCCCAAAGAAGAAAACTCCACCCTGCGCTTTAAGTTTATGAACTTTTGAAAGACTTGATTTGAGGTTAAATATGGCGATATTTCATGGCCACCAACAATCCGCCAAGTTGCATAGTTTTGACTTCTTTAAGAGTTATGGCTGAGATTCAAGCGAAAATAATGGTAAACTGATGTGATATTAGTGGAGATGATGGATGATGATATTTTACAGAAAGATTTTCTAGTTTAATGGTTATATAAATAATATAAATAAAATATATTTTGTAACTATCCAATGTTAAGGCAGAAGAAGTAGGTTTTTCCAGCATTTTCCAAACTTTGAAACAAGTTAAAAGCCAATATTTTATTCCCTTTTAAATAACCCGATTTAAATGGTATATGGCAACCGCTTTCTATCCGAACTTTTGGCTTTGTAAATGAACCGCAATCGTAGTAAATATGGAGATGCCATTCCAGAGCGTCAGCCACAAAACCCACAAAGATGTCAAGGGAGATGCAGTCAGACCGCACATGCTCTCCATTCTGGATATCCGTATATAGTCATGGGGCTATGGGAGGACAGTTAAAGCTGCCAGTTTACCGCAGCATCGTATGCAATTTCGAGTACCAATAAATATGCCATAACAATAAGTAAAGGGGGCGAGAGCTAATATCCGATTACTCTGCCCCCGCAAATGTGGCGTGAAAAGCGCCAAGCCAATTCTGCAGTTAGGTTACTGCCACTAGATACTGCCTCATCCCCAGCCCCCTCTCAGCCCGACATGAAACAAACGCATAAGTAAATACCAGAAACGAGTGACTTTCAATATCCTCACAGGCTTATTGCTTACAGCAAATTTCACGCCGGCAGACAGACAAATGCGAGGAGCTGCGAATGCATTTACACATTTTGCAAAACACAAACACAAAACCCAAACACGGAGACAGTTGCCAACATGCAACATACAAATATGCGTGCCGGGGCTTTTCCACCCATTTTCCCGAAGCACAGAGCTCGTGCTGAACTGGGATTGGGTTCGCATCCAGCAGTCATGTCTGAGTGCGTTTCCTCCAACGCATTTACGTTTATTGCATTTGTAAATTATTCACACAAGGATATTAAATGCAAATTGTGAAATAGACGACACACTCGTGCTCCTCAGATACAATATCCTTTGGAATCGAGGCAAGAGCGAGTGTGTTCCTGCCACCAAGTTTACACCTGAAAAAATTGGGTTTAAAGATATTATTGGTAAACCTTATTTAAAGGCTTAAAAGAAAGGGTTTTGATTAATAGAATTGATAGGTTTATATCTACTTTTAAGCCCTGTTTATTCTAACAATGGATTTATATAATTTTCTATCTGTAATTTCCCCCCAGTGCATTGGCAAATTACTCAACTCCTGCATATGATTGTCACATGCAAAAGAGAATCGAGTTGCTCGCTTTCCGTTCCTTGCCTCGGGTCTTGGTCCTGGTTCTGGTGCTCGTTTTCGCATTTGATTTCCTTGAATGCCATTTGCCGGAAGGACCTTTGGCCCCTTGTGAGGTTACGCAGGGCAGTCAGCAGTCGCCAGTCAATAGTTGCCAATGCAATCTGACCACTTGATTGACTCTGCTTCTCAAATTGGTTCACCTGATGGCGGGCAGAGATCAAAAATTAATTTTATTAAAGCCTCAAGGACTGAGGGAGTCCTTTCTCCATATTTATACGTTTTCCATTACCCGATTACACTCTGGCCGGAAAAGAACACTCTCAACAAAGTTTAGCAAAAAGTTAAATTTCGATGGCAAACTCTCTCTCTCTAAACACGTTTGACATTCCTGCTGTGGATAAAGTTTTTTGGGCTCCGGACGAGCGTAACATGCAAATCGAATTTAAAAGTTGGCAACAAAATATTTGAAGGCCAACTGCTGGTGCTGGCCAGTAAATTACCGAATCGTCTATGCAGAACCATAGCACCTGTCTGTAAATAGTGACAATTATTACACAATTATTGTCACTTAAGTCCAATTATTCCACTTAACACCTATATCGTTGGTCCCTATAAAAGCCCCCTCAAAGACTTAGCTGCTAACAAAACCTTAAGGATGTTTCGAGTTAAGGAACTGCTGCTTTCGCGGAAGACCTTTGAAACACCCATCTTTCAAACCCATTTGAGCTGCTTTCGCTGGTATGGCTATGTGGCCTCCGAGGATCAAAAGAAGGCCTGGTTCAGCCTCCTTCGCTGCACTATCTTCACGGCCTCAATTTGGCTGAGTTGCGCCCTAATGCTAGGCAGGGTTTTTCGTGGCTATGAGAAGCTTATCGATGGAGCCACGAGCTGTGCTACGGCGGTACAGTATTTTACAGTTTCTATTGCCACCTTAAATGCCTATGTGCAAAGGGATAGTGAGTTCAAGAATTAGCTTTAAAATACACAAAGAATCCGAGAAAATGTTGAAACATTTCCAGGAGTTATTTACCTCCTTCGCCTGGCTCACGCGGATCTTGAGAACTTTATGACGGAAGTCGATGATCAGGAGCTGGAGCTTCTGGCCATTACTCAGGTGTACACCCGAACTATCACACTGCTTCTTTGGGTACCCTCCGTGGTGGCTGGCTTGATGGCCTATTCGGACTGTGTCTACAGGACCCTGTTCCTGCCCAAGTCGGTCTTCAATATGCCTGCCGTTCGAAGAGGCGAGGAGCAGCCGATCCTGCTGTTTCAGTTGTTTCCCTTTGGCGAACTCTGCGATAATTTTGTGGTTGGTTATCTGGGACCCTGGTATGCCCTGGCCTTGGGAATCACCACGATTCCTTTGTGGCACACCTTTATAACGTGCCTCATGAAGTATGTAAATCTTAAGTTGCAGGTACTCAATAAGCGAGTGAGGGAAATGGATGTGAGTACCTCTCTTACTAGTAATCTATAAATAAAATAATATTTTTTTAATTAAAAACGTTTTATTCAGATCACCCGACTTAATCCCAACTTGGTTATAGATCGCCTAACACCCCGTGAGCTGACGTATTGGCGTATGCAACTCTGCAAGGAGTTTGTAGAGGAGCAGCTAAGGATTCGCAAGTTTGTCCAGGAATTGCAGTCTCTGATTCGAGTGCCCGTCATGGCCGATTTCATTATCTTTTCGGTGCTCATGTGCTTTCTTTTCTTTGCCTTAACTGTGGGGGTAAGCAGGGGATTGTGTATTTAAATAATTTATATATATAATTACTTAAGACTTTTTTTAGGTGCCCAGCAAGATGGACTACTTCTTTATGTTTATTTACCTTTTTGTGATGGCTGGGATATTGTGGATGTACCATTGGCATGCCACTTTAATTGTGGAATGTGTGGGTATTACATTTTAATTCATTTCAAACTTAAGTTTCTTTCTGGGAAATCCCAGAAAACTATGCAATGAAATACAATCTTTTATTGAGTAGCCTAGCATTTCAATTGATTTCGAATGCTTTAAATCAAATTTCAATCTGAAAACCTTTATTTTTCATTCTACAATCAATTAAGTTTCCATATCAATTTACTTTTTGTGGTATGTTACCTTAGTAAACTTCAAAATAAAGTGCAGGATAAAACCGTATCAGTTTAGCAATTGCAAAATATTCTCCTTTCACAGTTTTATTTATTCTGCCTTTCGCCCAGGCAATTCTTGTTTACTTCCTTTTCAGTCCCTTCTCTAGATATGTGATTTTTGGTTCCCAATTCTTCTTTTTTCCCTACAGCACGATGAACTGTCTCTGGCTTACTACTCCTGCGAATGGTACACCTTCGAGATACCTGTCCAGCGGATGCTGCTCTTTGTGATGATGCATGCCCAGCGGCCGATGAGGATGCGCGCCCTGCTGGTCGATTTGAATCTGAGGACCTTCATAGATGTAGGCTTTCCATAAAGATAAATCCTTTTGTTTCAAGCCTTATCCCCTTTTCAACAGATTGTGCGTGGAGCCTACAGCTACTTCAATCTGCTGCGTAGCTCCCACTTGTATTAGAAGGATGTCCTGGAGGGAGGCTAATCAAACGGCGAGCCTTGCGCCTGTCAACTCGTTTGGCTAACATGACAGTAAACAAGCCATGCAATTCATTTTGCCTGTGTGAAAAAACCAGAGGAAGTTGGTGGTAGCAGGAAGTCAAGGAGTCAGGGGGGATAAGGCGAAATGCTAAACCATTTTACAGCGCAAATAAACGTGCCTGCTTCTCCTCAAAGAGCCAATGCAAGTAACAAAGTAACAGGCGACATCATTTATCACTCTCGAGGAACGTCGCATGTCACTGGCATTGTATGTGTTTTGTTATATTGTCTTTCTCAATGGATATAAAACGATTTTTGCACTTCCCCGTCTGCAACAACCCATCTCACCCGATTCTGGTTGTAGTATTTTCCCTGCCGTGCCTCTAATTGTCTTGGGGGTTTAAACAAAGGAAATTTATGCGTCTGGTCAGATAGAGAACACCAACCACCTAAACCAAACAAACCGAATCGCTGTCCCCCTTGGGTGTATTTTTTAATATTATTAAGAGTATAGACAAAAAGTTGGGCCAAAACCCACACCCAAAATAAACACGCATATTGTTGCGGTTGTCGAGCTCCCCTCGCTCCCTGGGTGCCTGGGATTACACAAAGTGGCTAAATGGCTGATAAAGGCACACGCCGAACCTCGGCTACTAATGAGTATTAATGGCGGGGTTACGAGCTCGGCAGGTATGCCCGATCCCTTCCACAGTTCGGGGTTTTTTGTAGTCCGCGGAGGGTGACACTCGGCGAGGGTCACAGATAGTTGGTTAACAGCGTGAAAAGGGTTGTTCTTCTTGGCGAACCGCTTCGATTGGGATCTCTCTGAGGAGAAAGCATACCACAAAGAACTGTGATGTATGAAATACAAATGGTTTTTATTTCTAAATATTTTTGTGTTTTCTATAGATCAAGTTTGTTCAAACAAACACAACATGCTGAAAGGGTTGAAGGGGTTACCTTTTTGTTTTTTTGTGTATTGCCCATTTTGGGTTCAATTTCAAGTACTAAACTTGTAGAAAAATAGGTAAATATTTTCACAACAAATGGAAAAGGTTTATTATTTAGGTTATTTGGAAAATGTTTGTTGATTTACGATTTTTTAAATATTTTTAGGGTATTTATTTGATCAATTTATATCTAAATATTCATTAGTCCCAAGAGTTTGCACTTTATTTTCTAATAGTTGTCACTTAATCGAGAATTTTTATGAAAAATAGATGGAACATAGGAATATATTTCCACTTAATAATATTCTGTATATATTGTTGTTCATTTACTCAAACGTTCTTCTAAAAATAGAGTTAAATATAGCCAAAAGCCAGCATATATACATCTATCTTGCTGAAAATAAATTGTTTAATAAATCCCTGCCTTACCAAAAATAAAATTATTTTGTATATATCTTTACTAGAGGCAAATAATTAATTTTGAAAATTTCTTTAAAAAGTGTTTGACCTAATTTATTTGTATATTTTATCAGGGCAATAAATAAGACTACAATATCAGTTCAACCCACAAAATAGATAATATTTTTATACCGCAACCCAAAAAAATAGAATTCTGGCATAAATAGAATAACCACATGGCCTGGGCATAGCGAATTTCTGGCATCTGTTGCCGCGGGTATTTTAAGCAATATTGGCAAATTTTTTATGGTTTTCGCAGCGCACGTTTTTTGTTGATTATTTATGACATTACATACATAATGCAAGCGTAATGGATGCGAGTGTTCATTAAGCACAATGAATGTCGTCGTGCACTCCAGACCCAACCCTCAGCCCTCAAGGGGGACACACAGCGAGTGTATAGAGTGTGTGCGTGTATGCCACCCTCTTAGGGTTTTGCAGTTTTGCGAAAAAATTAAAATTTGCTGCACACATGTAATGAATATTTACAATACACTGCTGCCCTACACAGCGCCACAAAAGAAATGAATTCAAAGGGAAAGCGATTCCCGTGAATACAAAGGCAAAAGGAAAACCCCCTTTTTATAAAGGAAACGAAGCCCATTCGCTCCTTATGACATTAAGGGTGGCACCGAAGGTGAAGCCAAATAATTGTCGTATGTTACGATTATGCGTAGTCATATCTGCGATGCAGAATTTGACTTTGAAGAGTGACTTATATCCTGGGAAAATGACTGACAGGCAGGTCCTTGATAGCATTTATTTCCGGTTAAAGCCTTGATTAAATGTGGGTTTACGGGTTACATTTTCCACTTTACTTTGAAATTTTAATATATTTCTTTTAAATAATTTAGCAATTTAATAAAAATAAATAGTTAAGGCATCATTTTCCATAGTTTACTGTATACTTTTACCATTTTTTAAATGAATTGCATTTCTAGGAATAGAAAAAAACAATTTGCTGGCATTATTATTTATGCAGCAATTCCTGAACACAATTCTTTTTTATTTTTCACCTTAATGCCGCGGGCTAACGCATACGCTACTACCAAAGCTCTCCACTTTGGCCAACTAAGTGTTTTGCCATTAAACATTTACGATGGCACAGTTAGGGCCGCCGCTAGCACACGCGTGACTTGGCCAGCTGTTATATGTGTGGAATAAAGATGGTTATTAAAATTAATTAACGCACGGCGATTTGTTGCCCGGCGCCATAAAGCGGAATGAAGTTGTAGTTAAAATTTGAATGCATTGAATTAATCAAAAGCCGGTGGCCCATCTGCCGGCCGGATGTGGGCACTCGAGCTTGGCCGGAGGAGCCAGGAGCCAGGACTAGGACTAGGCCCCGCCCAGGATATCATGCACATTTAAATGCAACTGATTAATCATGGATAAAGTTGTTCTCCTGCTGCTGGTCACGTGACTGCCAATAATTTGACTTCAAACACATTAACAGTTACGGTCCGGGAAAGTTGAGGGAGTGCAGGGCCAGAATGCAGGACTCCCGGGGTGCAAATACGGCTCCTGCACGCAGAGGGTTTGTCACCAGCAACAACTTAACTTGGCTAACTAAAACTTTTCATGCATTGCCGTTGACAGTGCAATAAACATGCCAAAACAAATGCACCAGCGGCCAACACAATGGCAACAACTTATGAAAACAACAGCGTCAACTGACCCAACCCGCCCATCTTTCAGGGGGGGCACCAAAAGGGGTTCGAGTAGCGACCCCTTCTGAAAATAGACACGTAGCCAGCAAAGAATTCAGTTTTGGGTGGGAGTCCGGGAATAGTTTGCCGCCTTTTTTCCAAGAATTTTCAAAGGAAACGAAATTACTCCGACTGATTTATGAAGTTTGCATTGACATTGGAATTTTTACGAGTACAAGCTTTATTCTAGCTTAATTAAAGTTAGCGTGTCCCTAAAATCAGGATAACTTTAATAGTTTATATTTTAACAAGGCTCTGTAACTACATTTTTTAGGGAAATAAGGGAATTAATAACAGAGAGTTTATTTTTATATTAATAATTAAATTGAATATGTTCTAAATTTATAGGAAAATGTGTTCTTATTTAAATGGTTATTTATTTGGTTCAAATGAGAAAACTTTTAAAAGAATGTCATTAATATGGACCAAATAAAAAAAAATGTTTTATTATTATAAAGATTAAAAAGAAAAAATTAAATTATAAGAATAATAAAAAATATGTTTTATTACTATTTAAACAGCAAAATAAAAATGCATTTAAATATGTATACAATTTAAAAGAAAATATGGTGTTCTTATTTTATGTTGACTTCTTTAGTTTAAATGGAAGAAGGTCTGGAAGAAGGTTTTTTATTAATAGTTTAAAATTATGCCATTATTATTTACCAATTAAGAAAATAATGTTTTATTATTAATTCAAGTCAAGGAAATGATATTCTATTATTTTTTACCAAACAGGAAAAAGTATTATAATGAAATAAGCAAATATTAAAGTTGTTCCATTAATATTTTAATTTTTTTGTAATCTATTTAATATCGCTATTTTATCAACGCCTATAAAATGTAAGCTCTGCTGATATCTTCGAATTGCGTATCTCCCAAAAAATAAAAGCCATGAAAAACTTCAACAAGAAAAGCCGATTTTCGCAACTGCTTTTTTAAAGCGCCCACATATCCGCACACAAACATGTTGGAAAGATATAGTAGATAGGTTCCAGGCACAAAAATAGATCGTACCGTGCCGCCCATTTGCAATTTCGCTTTTTTGAAAAACACAAACTGTTTTCGGCTTTGCGTCCTTTTTGGCGAGTCTATGTGTGTGTGTGCTTTTTAATTTAATTTTCGTAGGCCGCCATGCACTGCACTTGAAACCGCTTTCCCAAGCTCGCACATGAATAACGTGGACTCGCAGTAACACACACCCAGAGCCAGCCACCACCC
Organism: Drosophila anomelani; assembly: GCA_035045905.1. Classification (NCBI taxonomy): domain Eukaryota; kingdom Metazoa; phylum Arthropoda; class Insecta; order Diptera; family Drosophilidae; genus Drosophila; species Drosophila anomelani. The sequence goes on from JAWNOO010000032.1 coordinate 13,983,601, forward strand.
ACAACCCACCGCCACCCACATGGGGGGGCGTTGGCTTACAAAAGCACAGTCGAGAGCCCGAAAAGCGAAGTGCCCAAACCACGCGGCGCCCGCTTTCATGCGCTTCGTTTAGCAAAGTGGATGTTAAGTGTAATGCGATTTTTATGTAAATTTTTACCCAAAAAAAATCGCACTCTCGCACACACACAGACAGCGGAGCAGCCAACAGTTTGATGATTTTTCGTTGCCACGGTCACGGCCAGCTTTCAGCCAGACAGAGGACGAGCAGCAACAAATGACTGACTGTCCAGCGTTCATATGTATATATCCTCAGAGCCCACTGCCACTTTCAATCGAGCAGACAAACAGCAGCCTCCGCTGAATCGCAGACAGACAAGTGGCTATATTTACAAACAGGACGCATATGGCCAGCTCAAGGGGGAAAAAGGATTAAAACCAAGCCTCAGTTAGTTAGTTAAAGTTATTTTATATCAGAGGCTACAGAACAATAAAAAACAATAACAAAAACATCACCCTCCTTAGAGTTTAGATTAATTTATTTAATTAATTAAGGACACTCTGTTTTTGTATGTCTTATTTTAAATATATTAATTCATAATATAAACTATTATTTCATATCAAAAACAGCTTCACATTTTTGTAATATAATAAGAAGAACAATTCTATTGACCTCCAACAGAGTTCTGCCTCATCCTTAGACCAAAAGACTTCAGTCAAAGTCAAAGGAATCCTTTGAAAGGATTCATCCCTACTATTCTTCAAATTCATTAGTTCAAAAGGGTTCATTAGTGGAAGACCATCAGTTAAACCGACAACTCTAGGCAGGAGCAACCCCGTCAGAATCGTGGTACTAAATTATAATCACTCAGGTGTCATAATTCTTTAACATCAATTGGCCTTATTAGTATTGGGTAGAACGTCAGTTCACCTCTACTAATGACAATCGTTCTGTCGCCAGGGGCGCGCTCTCGAGCGACACAGCGCCAGAAGTGGTTGGGAATTGTATGCGCACAAAACGAATAAAAAAATGATAATGCCAGTTCCCCTGAATCCCCAACAGATGGCCCCACTACAAGAGCTCCAAGATGTCCAATAGAGGCGATATTCCAAACCAAACACTTCAGAAAAACAACAATGAGATCATATATTCATATATTCCTATAGATACAGATACAAAAATATCTGACGGATGTCAGGTTCCAGCAGTTTCAAAGTTTCAACTATAGATAGAGATACAAAAACATCTGACGGATGTCGGGCGGTACAATCAACACTTTCACATTCTAGTTCAAATTGCCCCAACATTTGCTTGTCATTTGCTTGCCATAGTTTTTGGTTTTATTTTTACTTTACTTTTTCTAAAAATAACCTCTAAACAAATATGTATGTACATTTTATTTAACTAAAAAAAACCAAAACTCTAATCGGGAGATAAGTTATTTTATAGTAAATAATTTATATTTAATTATTTACTAATTTTATTCATTTGTACCTTTTTTATGCATTTATATTATTCTTTAGGATTTTATTTACTTATTTCATTAAATTTTTATTTAGTTATTTAAAGAGATTCATTTGTACCTTAATTTATGCTTATTTATTACTTTTTGGGATTTTTATTTACTTATTTCATTAAATTTTTATTTAGTTATTTAAAGAGATTCATTTGAACCTTTTTTTATGCTTATTTATTACTTTTTGGGATTTTTATTTACTTATTTCATTGAATTTTTATTTAGTTATTTAAAGAGATATATTATTTATACATATATAAATAAAGGTTGTTATAAATTAAATATTTAAAATTTTACAAATTGTATAATATTGTGTTCGTTTTATGTTTTTTAATTATTGGGTTAGATTAATGTTTTAAATGAAATATAAAATGTAAATACATATATTTTAAGATTTATTGAACGAATAAATATGTATTTAATGAATAATAAAAGAAACAAATAAGTACAGTACTAAATTAGTGTTTATTAATAAAAAAAAGGAGGAAAAAATTTACTTCCCATACCGGGAATCGAACCCGGGCCTTCTGGGTGAAAGCCAGATATCCTAGCCACTAGACCATATGGGATACTGGCAAGTGGCTGTCCAAATTCTATTTTGTTACTGGAACTTATGAACAGTGAAAAAATAAAAAACTTTTCAATTTTTAAATTTGTATCATTATTAATGCAAGCCCAATTTAATTCTAAAGGGATTATGTTAAATAAATAATACAAATAAAAAAAGTACTTCCCATACCGGGAATCGAACCCGGGCCTTCTGGGTGAAAGCCAGATATCCTAGCCACTAGACCATATGGGATATGAGTACTGGCCATCCCAATGTCTGTTTTGTAATAGAACTAAAGAACATTGATGAAATTAATAATAAAGAAAATAAGAACGTTTCCCAACCAGTAAAGTATATATTTTTAATTTATTTTAGTATTAATGCTTCAGGGAAAAAAATTTGGCTGAAACAATGAACAAAAATACAAAAATAATTACTTCCCATACCGGGAATCGAACCCGGGCCTTCTGGGTGAAAGCCAGATATCCTAGCCACTAGACCATATGGGATATGCGTTTCTCACATCACAATGTCTGCTTTGTTACCAAGGCCTTATACACAAATAGACAATTGCACATAAAAATCTTTTTCCAAACAAAATATTTTACTCACATAAACAATACAATATGTATATGCCACTTTCAACACCAAAAAAATAGAAAAAACGGTAATCCATGTCTTCCCATACCGGGAATTGAACCCGGGCCTCCCGGGTGAGAGCCGGGTATCCTAACCACTAGACAATATGGGAGATGCTAACTCTCATGTCAGATACCGCACTTATAATACGCGTCGATATGACGAACAAAAATGCTTGCACTATCTTTACAAACAATGCTTATACTATGACGTACTATATTTATTGTTTAATGAAAAATATTCGCTATATTCCCATTTGAAAGTAGCAAGCTACATAATAATCAGCATACTTTTGTATTCTGATAATTAACAATGAGAATACATTTATTATTTATTTATTTATAAAAACATATAAAATATTTTCATATATATACTAAAATTTCTTTTATTAATTATAAAAAAAAATACTCTTTCAAGAGTTTCCCATACCGGGAATTGAACCCGGGCCTCCCGGGTGAGAGCCGGGTATCCTAACCACTAGACAATATGGGAGGTGGTTGCCCTCCTAACAAATAACATATTTGAATAAGCGATATATATCCATTGTAATTTTAAAACAAATTTAGTGAAAATAACAAAAATACAAACAAAATTTAAATAAAAAAAATTAACTCAATCTTGAGTTTCCCATACCGGGAATTGAACCCGGGCCTCCCGGGTGAGAGCCGGGTATCCTAACCACTAGACAATATGGGAGGTGCTTGCTTTAGCGCCAAATATCCGTATTCTGCCAGTATACAATTCCACTGTAAGATGACAAGAACCATTTGTAAATAAATGAAGAAATGAAGCTGATAAAAATAGCATTCTTGATTGAGGTGTATAGATCCCAAAGAAATTTTGAAACTAATTTAGTAATAATAACCAAAACGACAAAAAAATAGAAACAAAAAAAACTTGTAAACTCAATGATGAGTTTCCCATACCGGGAATTGAACCCGGGCCTCCCGGGTGAGAGCCGGGTATCCTAACCACTAGACAATATGGGAGCTTGTTTGCCCTCTCACAAATAGCAGTCTTGATTGAGGTGTATATGCCCCATAACAATTTTAAAACTAATTTAGTAAAATTAACAATAGCAATTAATTAAATTAAAAGAAAATAATTATCTGATTCTTCATATTCCCATACCGGGAATTGAACCCGGGCCTCCCGGGTGAGAGCCGGGTATCCCAACCACTAGACAATATGGGAGGTGGTTGCCCTCCTGACAAATAGCGTCCTTGACTGAGGTATATATATCCCATAGTCATTTTAAAACAAATTTAGTAAATATAACAAAAACACAAATAAATAAAATAAAATATTAATCAAAAGAAAAAATTAACTCAGTCTTGAGCTTCCCATACCGGGAATTGAACCCGGGCCTCCCGGGTGAGAGCCGGGTATCCTAACCACTAGACAATATGGGAGGTGCTGGCTTCAGCGCCAAATATTCCTAATACGCTAGTTACAATTCCACTGTATTAATATGAAAAGAACCATTTCGATCGAAATTAAGGAATGCAGCTAATGAAATAGTTTGGGTATTTGGAAAATATATACAAAAAGGAAATGTTCCATACGTTTCTACTTCTTCTTCCTGTTATGACATTAAATTTTATTTAAATTAACAATTTATCTCAATGTTGAATAACAATATTAATAGTCTTGTTAGATTTATGTTTCCCTTATAATGACTCACAATATATTAAAAATGAAACAGCGTTGAATCATCTTCGGATATCAGTTTAGTTTTGCTTAAATACTTTAGTGCCACTTCGGTGAATGTCGATAATAAAGTCGTTGCCAACAAGCAGAGTGGCGCAGTGGAAGCGTGCTGGGCCCATAACCCAGAGGTCCGAGGATCGAAACCTTGCTCTGCTAGAATGTAATTCAGTGGCGAATTTTTTTGTTCTGCCATTTTTACAAATCTTTTTTTCAATATTAAACTAAATCTGTCATTTTTATTTATTCTACAATTTTAATGGTGTCAGGTTGGCTCGATTCTCGCACGAACACCGGTTCTCGCTCACATGGATTATGTATTTACTTGGCGCCGTGACCACCTCCACTGTTATCGCGGACTTGCAGCCCACTTCCACACATCTGCTGAGGCTGTGCATCCATTTTTTGCCCACTGGCACAGATATGGCTTTAATAACCACTCACCGAGCGCGACTCTGTTGGTTTTTGCCGCCTCTGTTTGCATTGCTAAGAGATGCGATATGGCAAGAAAGCAGAAGACCATTCCGGAAATGTGTGTGCGTGTTTGCATTGAAGGTGTCGCTGGAGCTTATATTAAAGATTCTTTAAAAATTATGTACAATAAATTTGAAAACTTTTACATGGAGGAGTTGAATTTCCCTTCATGCCAATCACATTGACATATTTGTCAATAAATGGCAAAAATTTTAATTAATTTTCGCGCCACTTAAAAGCGCGCCACGGAATTGCATAAAACCATTCAGTTGGGGTTGGAGTTGGAGTTTCAATGGCCAATGCCAGCCAACCGCAAACACTAAATTGCAAATAAATTTGTTTAAATATGCAATGGCAGACCAGAACCAGAGCGCATCAAGTTTTGGAGGAGCCCCCAACACAGATGAATGGCCAAAAACTGCGCTAGACTGCGACAATTTCACCTGGCTAGGGGCAGGTTGGACAGGTGGGGCAGGTGGGTTTGCCAGTGTCTTGTGCACGTGCAGCTGCGACAACGAGACAACAACATGCACATCAAATTTTAATAGCAAAAACCCCCAAAAAGTTTCAAGCCACAAAGTCCATTTCCATGGGATTGGAGAGTTTGGAGGTCCTTGCGGTCTGCTCCCGTCCTGTCCCTGGCTGTTGGGTTTTATGCTCTCCATGTTGTTGTTGTTGTTGCTGCTGGTGGGTGACATGCTTGATGTACGCTTTTGGTTTTGCCCACGAAGATGTTGCATTGACATTGAATATTGATGAAAATAAATCGAATTTCCGTCAGCCCGGCATTCGACGTACACATATTCGATAGATGCCAAAGGGGGTAGCAAACAGAAGGAAACAAAAAAAATATATATACGAGACGGACGCATATCCTCCTCCTTTCCCGGCGCTTTCCTATTGAGACAGCAAAAGGGTTCCGGCTGAATAGAGTTTGACGCAGTCAGCTGGCGAGTGTTAAAATCCCACGTTGTCAGTGTTTTTGGGGGGTCATTTGCGGTTTCTCCGAGCTTCGATTTTTACATCCATCCGGCTTGCACTTAAGGGTTTTGTAAAAATTGTATATACCACAAGTTCAGTAATTTTACAATAAGGGGATTGCTATTAAAGATTACAAAGGGGATTCACATGGGGCTTAAAAGAGCCTAAAACATTAATATTTTTAATTTCTGCGGCTTGCTAAACCACTTCTTTGGATAGAAAGAAAAACAATTTTGAGTTTTTGAGTCGAGTCCTAATATTGCAATTTATGAAATTAATTATTTTAGCAATTAAAGGCATTTTTGTTGTTTTTTAAAACGTTTTTATTACACTTGAAGTTGTTGAAGTTGATTAAAAAACCAGGAAGATAGATACAATATAAATTAAATACAATTTTCTCAAGACTAACATATGTATATTTTTACCTTCACAAATTGTATATTTAAATATACATTTTATATTTTATATAAAAAATCAAAAATTGCTTTTGAAAAAATCAAACTCAAAGTGACGATTTAAATTAACTCACAATTTTTTGTGGCAGCAATTCTGCCTTTGGTAAAAATTTAACTTTATTCCCATAAAAAGCCGCCACACAAGCCGATTTCCCACAGGTGAAAATCCACCTTTTTTCGTGTCCTGGCTTGGGGCAGCCAACCCACAATTAAGACCCCAGTTAACACTTGATTTGTATTTAAAAATTATTGACCAATCCATGGGTACTGATTAAGTTTGTGTTTGTGCTTGTCAAACGATTCAGGGGGGAAAAGAAGGGGCAGCGATTGATTTTTGCCGCCACAAGGCAACGGTGGGTATCGGAAATTGCATAAACTGCGCGGGGAAAGGGAAGACAGCAGCAGGAGGAGGACACAAAGTGCTGCACATATGAAAATCCAATTTTCCAGTGATTGATCAGAGCGAGGAGAGAGGAGAAAAGCTGAAGAGCAATCCACACACACGCACAAGTGAAGTGGGTAAAAGTTTGTTTGGCGGTCGTGTACGCAAAAATAATGTAATTAAAGCAATGTTTGCATAATAAAAATTAATATTTGTTGCAGTTTTTGTCGCCATTTCAGAGGCAGCGCTGGGTAATGCATTTAGCTGGCCCTTTCCCAAGTGTTTACCTTGGCAGCGAGGAGGACACGTTGTGTCGCCAGAAGAGAGTCCTTTGCTCGCTTTATGCGGGCTGTCAAAATCAGACAGTGTGCACACACATGGCACCCACACCTCACTGGCGGCGGTCCAGTCCGGAGATTTGGATGTGTGCGGTCCACGGTGAAAAGAGTCCTTCCACCCTGCCCAGCAGGCTGCCGCCGCCTGTTTGTCCAAGTTCCGTTTCAGCAAATTATGCCCGAACATATGAGGGATTTATATCCGCTCGAGGACTCTGCCCAACAAACTGGACTGCACTCCTCCACTCGACTCAACTCGACTGGACTGGACTACAGTGTCTGCTGGTTGTCTGGCGCTGTAGCATTTATGCAAATATTGAAATAAGTCTTAATTGAATACAAATACTCAATTACATTGCGGCAAATCTATTTTGTGGGTCCACAGCAAATAAACTACCCAGCGTACAGCATGGTTTATACTTTTACTTTACGATTTTAATTGTGGAAAGTGATTTCACTTTGAATAAAAATAAATAAACATTGAATAAAGGCAATAAACAATGGGGGTAGAAAATAGATTTTTTCCTAGAAGGCGGCAAAGGTTATTTATAAATAACCAAAATACAAAATATATAAATAGAAAAATCTTTGCCATAAATATATACAATTTTTTAGATAACCTTATAAATGTTTCTGTTTTAAACAAATTTTTTCAGATTTATAAAGAGATTTCTATACAGTCTAGACTTTTTATAAACGAGTCTATAATTAATTTACCACTCACAGTAGACGGCATTAATTGTGTTTCTTTTGGGCTCCTGTGGGAGTCGACACCACATGCATCATAGCAGGCAACCGTACATTTGACACTTCATTAAAAAGCAACATTACCAAAATCAATTAGAGACATTCCCCCAAGCATTGCCAACGCCTAGGATGGCAAGGAGAGCAAGGATATACAACAAGTACACACACTCCACACACACACACACACACACACAGAGTTTGTTGTTTTTGGCAAACAAATACGTAAACAATTGGTAAACACACATATTGTTCCCACCGGCAGCGATCCACAAATTGTTTGAGCACGAGACGAGACTTTGTTTGCATTTTGAATTTTCGCTACTGGGAGAAGTGAAACACTAAGAGAAAAATCCTGCCCAAAAATAATAAAATATATAATTAGCAGCTATGTATTTTGAATGCAAATTTAAATACAAAATAAAATATGTTACAGTTTTGATTCAAGAGGCACTTAAAACGTGTTGGCTTCACCATGATTCAATGTGGCTTCCACACAAGATGACAAAATATCTACTCATCCTATTCCTCGGAGGTCCTTACAGATTTAACCACCTTGGCGAGCCACTTGCGAATGTATTCGCTGGTCTGCAGGCCAACCATGCGGTTGACCACTTTCCCCTTGCTGATGACCATCAGCGAGGGCACGGATCCCACATTATAGTCAAGGGCCAGGTCACCAAGCTCATCGATATCTACGCGGGCCAGCCTCACACGGCCCTCCTGCTCGGACACAATGTTCTCCAGCCGCGGAGCTAAAGCCTTGCAGGGACAACACCAGCTGGGAAAAGGGAATCGTCCTTCAGCAAGAAACCTCAAATGGTTAAAAAGTAGAACTTACCTGGCATGGAAGTCCACCACCACAGGACGATCGCTTTGGATCACCCGCTGCATAAAGTCCTTGCGGGTCTCCACGTCAAAGATCGGTCGCCTACCAGTGCTAGTCATTCCTCGGCTCGCCTTCAGAAGGTCCATAAGGCGATTGACCTCAAAAGTCTTCTTGAAATTGGCCATTTTCAAAGAACGTTTTTAATTTAAATTTTAACCGGAATATAAAATGTATACTGAAATTTAGCTCCGAAAATAAAGTTTGAGACTAGGCGATATTCTTTATAGAATAAGTAAGAGAGCTGTTTGTGGGGGGAAAGCGAAAGGCAAGGATTGCTTGATTAGGAAAATTTAGAAATATATGTAGGAAAGCGTGAAAAATTGATAAAGTCAAGTCAGAACCCCAAAAAATTCGCTGGGTAAATTATTAAATTTTTAATGCGATTTCTTAGGGTTTTAAGCGTTTCAAAATATAAAAAAAATATATATAAATAAAAGCTGTTCTTAATTAAGGTGTAAAAAAGGTAAGTAACTAAGAACATTTTTAAGGTTATATTTATTCTTTATAAAATTTATATAATGACCTGTCGAAAAGAAAACCGAAAATATGCATCCTTAAAAAGAACCTGGTTTTAGTATGTTAAACCTCTTTTCATGGCGCTAATCAAAACTTTATTAAAATCTTTTAGAATCCCAACTATTATAAAATTCTGAAAATGCTGGATTTTGGCCCTTTCTTCGATAATGATGTTCCCTTTCTCCTGGAGAAACCAACAACTCACCAAGCTGACTAGCTGTTTTTTAGTTGGTATTAGTTTTTGAGATATCTATCACTAAAAAAGATGAAAACTTGGCCTGTCTGTTTATTAATAATTTTCGCTGAGCTTTAAACTGTTGTCCTGCCTAAGTCAGCAGGGATTCCAGCGGCCTCGGCTCCTGAAATTCGGGTCACATCAGATCCCAGGGAGCTGATAGCATTCACTCGCCGCTCGGCCTGGCCATATTTACTCGGGCCAAATGAATGATGATGACCCATCCACCCCACCCAGCAGCACCCCATCCGTGCTGGTTGTCTAAACATTTTTATGATTCAGGGTTAGAGATAGGCTTATACTTTGGCTCTGTCTTTACATAATCCCCACTGCTTACACAGGCATCAAGGCGCTTTGGCAATTAGTTTCTGTTTCTGCGAGCATTCGATGCGCAGATAAGTAGGCTACAGTTTTCACAGTCCTGGTGGCCTCCTCCTTGGGGCTTTGATGGATGATTGACAAGCGAGTGACAGGCGAGAAGAGAGGTAGTGGGGTATGCAAAGGCAGGAATTTAATGGGTTAATGTACACATACATACGAGATGATATGGGATGAACGGTTTAGGCATGTCATCAGTTAATGATCGTTTCTCATTTGGCGTTGCCACAGAAAACCAAAAGCCCAAAGTAATTAAAGCAGCAAAGTGCAAACTATATGAAGCCAAGAAAAGACATTATTTAATACTCATAATCAAGGTTTTTTTGTAATAAAAATTAACATGTTTAAACTTCATTTTAAAACCATTTAAAAAGCCTTTCAACAAACTAATTCGTTGCCCAACTCAAATTTCTATATTAATCTGCTTAAATAATTTTTAAAAACTACTTCTAGTGGTTAATTAAGTGGCCAATAAACAACGTAAATCTATTTAAGCCAACACACTTCAACTGCAGTAGCCAATATTTGTCTCAAACCGAAAGTCATTAGTGTCAAAATAGCAGCTTCCCGCGGCGAGGGGAAAGGGAACAACTCACTTTTGTGTGTTATCGTTTCTAATTTGTTTCAAATTAAATGAGTTTTAAACATTTTCACAGCACAAATACAATCATAAAGCGTAAAATATACTCTCCGAATGGCGTGGGTGTGTGCTTTTTGCATGTGTTTTATGTCCGCCCAAAGGATATCGTGGGTTTTTGGTGTTGTTCTTGTTTTATTTTTGGCGGGTGGCTCCTCGGGTCTCTCCTGCAAATGTAATTAAAAAACTTTTAAACCGCATCAACATAAATGTATGGCGCTTAAAATTCTGTGCATTTGACAATTTTCGGTTGGCAAAAAGTTGACATTTTGTGCGTTCCACCCATGCATGGGTGTGGTGTGTGTGTACCGCTAAAACATGTCAACCAAAACCCTTTAAATGTCGTCGGTGGCCATTTGTATTTGAGTTAAATGAAATGCTTTAAAAGTTTTAGCGTTCATAAATAAATGTCAGACGGAGGGCATTTATTGATCAACCATTTTAATGCGTTTATCATTTTTACGAGCCACTCTCTCTCCACTCTTTTCGGCCATTCATTTATTTTAATTGAAGTGGAAGAAGACCCTTCATTTAATTGCATTTAAATCGCCGAAACCCAACACCTTAATAGACCATTAAGTTGTTGCCCATTTCACCAAAAAGGTTTAGTTCTGCAATATGTGTGCAGGTAATAAACATTCGCAGCCGGAATGGAATTCCGGCCATTTCGAGTGATAGCAATCGGTAAATGGCTATGCTATAAATTCAACACTTGACGTTATAATTTTTCAGTGTGAAATTTAATCAATTTGATATTGAGGAATTTCTGCCTGAGATGAATATCCCATTAATTATACTGCGGTTTATGTAATGTGTGGTTATATATTATATATTTAAGTTAATCTATATGTTGTTTTCCCCCAAAAAGAACCCAATAATTTTCCATTAGCTTTATTATATACTCATTTTGGGGCAAATGCCTTTAGTAAATCTTATGCCCAAGCTTATGGTTCCCCTTGTGACATGTGGCCGGAGTTGGAACCGCCTTTTCATCCATTTCTGGTGGCCAGCTATTCCTTTGGGGTCTCTCTCTGTTTTTGGGGGCAAGTTCGTTGAACTCTTCCCAACAATTCAGGGGGATATATCATCCAAACTAAGGGTTGTTCTCAGTACACATCTTTGGGGACCCATTTAAGATTTCTACTTTGCTGGTTAGGATTTTTATTCCACCACTTTTGGGGTCTTATATGTGGCAACAAAGTTTCATCAGCAATGCCTCACACTATCTCAACTTTATACAATAGTAATTATCGTTTATTACGAATAATATATACATTTAAGCCATGCATATGTGTACATTTTATCAAATACCAGACTTACCCCATAATATTTACCTAACAAGCAAATATAGTTTGCCATTCGATACACTGTAATTAAGCTATTAAGCAAATATATTACAGGGAAAGCTCAATAAAGGTGTCTAGGAAGGAAAAACTAGAATTTTATATATATTTGTTTGAATATAGCACAGTTTTTTTCTTAGTCCAAACCTGTTCAAGTCTATCGACTCTACTTAATCTATGACTTATAAAATTTCCAATGCAAAGCTGCCTTACTCTATAATTAGGCCTTCAAAAAGCTGACAAGATCGCATATAGGCCTAAGATATCTTCGCAATCGCTTGTAGTTAATGGTTGTTTTTGAAATGGTTCAGTAAATAATGAAGCCCAGGTGCAAAGGCAAACTTTTCGCACAGTCATTTCACGGAAAGAGCTCTTTTTAATTAATTTAATGACTGGCTGATGTATTTGCATATGGAAGTGCACGTGAGCAGAACTTTGTGCACGTGGGTAAATAATCAACTCTTTTGTTGCAACTCCGAATTTAACAGAGCTTTGGCTTTGCATCTGCCTGGCGAGTGGGTGCTGGGTGATGTTTTGGGTGGCCTTCTGCCACTAATTATTTTAACAGCATGCAGGTGGTATCCTTCCAAGACTTTTTCCCCCCATTTGCCTGAGATTTTCAGGCCAAAGCAAAAGAAAGCTCAGATTCCTTGGCATAGAGAAAGAGAGACAAGTCCGTAATCCTCATAGCTTATCACAAATTCCGGGCATAACTCAGCACAGAGATGCCTTTGCTCCCGGCCAGTTGGGAGTCAAATTAATGGCCAGTTTCGCATTGTTTTGGCCCAAAGGCGTTGCAACACTTTTTGATTGCATTAGATGCTTACAATAATTTTCGGGACTGACAACGTAAATGGAATATTTTATGCAATTTATTCTGATCAATTTGCACGTCGCAGTGGCAGGCTTCCGCTCAAAGTGCCTAAATATTCTCCGGGTATTGTGGATGCACTCGTGCGTACCACAGAATGGAAATTTAGAAAATGGAAGCCCACAAGACATTCGTCTTCTTTTCTATATACATTTTTATTTTTTGTTTCTTGGGCAAGTGAAAATTTATAAGCTATAATTTGTATCATTTTCGGGGCAGACACCTTGGGAAATTGGATTTTTCCTGCTTCGATTTCTTGAGGTAAAGGTAATATTAATTAAAGAAAATTTTTAAAAATAGCTAAAGTGATTTTTAGACAATTTATTTAAAAAGATGCTTTAGAAATCATTTTAAAAATGAAAGAAAAATGCTACAACAAGTTATCTTATATAAGAAATATAATTTACATTAAAATTGACACCTTAAATATTTTATTGAATTCCTTCAGACACATTTTAAACGGATTTAAAGACAACATTTCTTTTTCATAACTCAAAATATATAAAACCATGATTTCAGTTATTCATTTAGATTTAATCAGCCCTAATATTGATCCTAGAAACGATTTTTAAAATATTTAAAATACTATTCTATATAATGTATTTATTTATATAAATATTATAGTTGCAGAAATCAACTTTCTTTTTATATTTTAATTTATTTCTATAGCCTCTAAATTTTCCAACTTTCCCTTTAAAAATTCGAATGGCAGCTGCAGGTAAACAATTTTAATAGTAGCTGTGTTAATGGAAAAAGGATCAACCATGCGTGGGATAAGTTCTTTTCAACTTTGTCGTCGGCTCTCAGATTCCGGTCCGGTGTTTTGTGGAATGTGTATATTAAACCCATTTGCAGCCCACCTCATTACACACTAAGAAAAAAGCAATCGAGCATCAAATTACAAAGAAAATAAAATGCAAATAGGTTTTTTCCAGCTTCCTTTCGGCGGGCTCTTCTCTGATTCCTGATGTTCGGGTGGGGGCCTTCCCCGGGTTTTATCTGTCTCGTATCCCTCTCGGACGGAGTCAGTTCCAATTTCATGCAGCTGACCACGTTCGGGGAGGGGGGGATCCCCTGTAATTGTAATTGCCAGGGCTGGATTGGAGTGGATTAAACAATTTCCACATTTAACATGGCGCATCTTTAACCTTTGCCACGATAAATTTTTCCAGGCTTTCCTTGGCAGCAACTGCTACATTTCCCCAACCTCAGCCGCCAAGGAAAACCCAACAAGGAGGAGGGGCTTAATTTCGGTGCTGGCGATAAGAATTTTTAGCGACGTTGTCATTTGGGGGCTTTGGCTTTTACGAGGCGGCGCAAAGGACGCATGTCCTTGTTGTGCGTCTAATTAGATGCTTTGCCTAATTAGTTGGTTTTATGTGAGACTCTTTATGCCCCTGGATTACCTTTTTGGTTGCAGTTTTGTCAGTCAGAATCTCTCTTTCTCTTCCTTCTCCTCCTCAATATGTGTGGAAACTGGGGACCAAGCTGAGAATGTTATAAACTTTAACGTTTATTAAAAATTCCAAGCGCCCTGCAAAATATCCGCAGAGCCACGACAATAATGCGAGCGAAAGCAGCGCATTTGCTGCTGATTTTCGCAGCTTGAGATTTTCCATTCCATTTTTCCATCATCGAGATGGCAGCCACCTCGCTGGGTTTTTTCAATTTCTTACAGGACGAGCACTGCATTCCTTCACCTGGATGGCTGTCTTTTGATGCGTCGTATGACAGGAGGAGCTCTTCGGTTCGGATCGGAGGGAGTTCCATATGAACTCCGTATCCGCATCCCATCGCATCCCGAATTGAACTTGTCACAAAAGAATTCATTTTGCCAAGCTTGGAATTTTCCGGCAGCTTGGCGAAGGGGTGCGGAAAATGTGCGTTGAGAAGCTTTGTGAGCTTTGCTTGACTCCTGACCCTCGCCCGCGTTCCTATTGTTGCCCCCCTTTTGTGTGTGTATTTCGCACACTGTCCCTTATCCAACGCTCCATCGGTTCTGGGTTCGTTAACTGGAATTCAATAAATATTATTAAAACACTCGCATACGCACTCGGAGGCGACTTCGCCTTTGCCTTGGCCCTTTCTTAGCGTTTTTATTGAGAAAATGGTTTGGGGTTTGGGAGCGGGGGAAAACAGCAGATGCCAGGGTAAAAGGCTATAGCAGACATTTTCACATAATTTTTCCCCCTTTGTGATCCATTTTTGGGACCTCCACACAGGCTACAGTACATTTTGGCTTATTTTATGACGCGTTTTGTTACCAAAACGAAAATTTTTGGTAATACCAGGACATTTAATTGCCTAATTGTTTTGTTTTTGGCATTTTATTGCAGGCGGTAGATGGGTTTTTATGGAGAAGCGAACCGAGCACGCCATTCTTTTTATGACTTAATTACTTAAATGCGTTTTATTTTCCATGCGGCCATAATCATAAACAAATTATACAAGTGGAAATAATGATATCTTGGGCGGGTTTATATGACAGCCTTGGAAAACGATTTTTAAGATTGATTTTTGTAGGTGGTTCTTTAGGGTTTTTAAAAGTATTTTGAATGTATTTCAGCAGCTTAAAGATATAATTTTGAAGAAAGACAAATATCTGGTTTTAAACTACAAAAGTAAGCAATTCTCATTAGAAATATTTATTTAATGATATTAAACTATTTGAGAGAACTGTTTTTAATTTCACTATCAAAATAATCATTATTTCTAAGCTTTTATCCTTTGAAGCATAATTCCTGTTCTAATTTAAAAGCTTACATAAATATGTAGACTATATTTGCCTAAGTTTTCTGGTTCCATTTCATCTTTTCATCAGCAAATAAAACTCTTTGCTTAGCTCCTTCCCTCAGTCGTAGTCTCATTATAATTTAAATTAACTGAATTCGCTTTATTTGATTTACCTGGTTTAGTGTTTCGTTGCCTTTCCGGCCCATTGCGGCCATTCCGCTCCAATTGTGGGTGAGCCAAGGTCCTTCTGAATTTATTAGCCATTGCTAGGGTTCGACCCTAAAACCTCCATCCTGTCCCAGGACCAGCTAACACCAACCCCCCCAATCCTATCCCTATCCTATCTATGTACAACCTGGCGTCGGCTTTCGGTTTCCTTTCGGCCAACTCTCTTTTTTATTTTTCTGAAATTAATGCGGCAAACACTAATTAATTGCGCAGGTGTTGCAGCTGTTCTGCGGCTCTTCTGGTTGTTGTTGTTGTTGGTGCTGTTGCTGATGCTGCCGGTGTTGTTATTGCATGGGATAAGCCTAATTGAATTTCTGTAGCTTTTTGCTAGGCTTGCGGATTCCTGGGTAAGAGGGGAGGCTCCTATCTCGCCACTGGACATAATTAATTACAAAGCTGCCATTATACAAGACCGGCTGAATTTATTATCTTTAAATTATTGATTTTTATCAGTCAGTATCATAACATAGCTTAACATAATAATTAGGACACGAGAGTGGATAGTTATATTTATATTAACTTGTTCTTAATTTCAATTTGTCTGGTGGCACAATTTTCATTATAAATTTTATGAAATTTATGTGAGCTGTGGAAATATTTTTGGTCGAGAAAGTGGTTATAATTTATTTAAGTTTTTTTTAATAGGATTAAAATATGATATTGAGTTAAAAAAATTAATAAGATTGATTTATAATTAAATGAAACTACAAGGTTTGCTGGAAAATCAAATAAAAAGTCGTTAAAATTATTTTTTTTCCTTAACTGGCATTGGCAACTTCAATATAATTTGTGTTTAATGTTGGGAAACAGAACTAAATGTTAATGTTAGCTTATTAGAATATATATTTAAAGCTTTATAAGTTGCTTTGCAATAGTAATACTATTTTTTGTATGCCTTTTAGGTATCTTAAAATACATTTTTAAATACAAAGAAAATTAATCAAACAAACCTAACGCATAGCTAATTAGCTTTTACCATAAAATACAATTTAATTAATCATTTAATTTCCTTTTTCGCCCTATTAAAAACCTTATCAATTGCCCAAGGATCCCAGGGAATTTCGAAAACCATTCCACAGAGAATCCTTGCCCAGGTAATTCCCAAAACGTTGACCGTAATCAAATTCACGCTTTGCACTTATTTAATTGTTTTTCTTTTTAATTTCTCATAGCTAATAAATTGACTTTTATGACTGGTCATGAGGAGCTCGTAAAATTTGCATATGACTGTGGAGCCGGAGCTTGGAGCCTTTGGCTTTAAGTCTGAGGGAGGGGTATGGGATCCTGGCTGGCTGGGGGTATTATTATTATTATTATGTCAACGTAATGTTGTCGTCAAATAGTTTTTCGCGTGACATTTGCATTTCAGTTCAGTTTGGCGGAGTCAAGACCTCGGGCCCTCGGGTCCGATGACATTTCATTAGCCGTTGGCGGCTGTTCCAGGGGCACATAATAACGTGTGCCATTGTTCTTCATTGTCGTTTTATGTGCTGTTTATATTTTTATGGCATGCCATATAGTATTTAATATTTATATTATATATGAGCCACATGCGACAGAGTCCCCCTCGCCATTCCGTTCCTATCATGTCTGCGATAAAACAGTTTTATATTCGCTTCTTCTGTGGAAACTTTTTGGGGAAACAGCAATGCGAACTTTTGCACCAGGTAAATAAGCTGTCTCATCAGTGCTGACAACTCCCTTTGCTGTCAACAAGATCATAGGAAAGGACTATGAAATAAAGGTGTAAAAAGTTGCAAAAAACTTGTACATAAATTTCCTATTATTAAGTACGTTTTTCTGTAATTAAAGAAGGTTTCTTTAGTAGAAGTAAAATAATAATTTATCTGCTTTAATTTCCTCAAAATATTTCAGAATACAAAAGAACTACTTCTTGGAAAAACCGACAACTTGTCAGCACTTTCTGTTCCTGCGACTCCTTGAACTGAAATCAAACTACTTGAGGAGTCACTCGGTTCTTCGTGTTTTCAGTTATTATTGTCTATAAATCGTTGGGAGGACCCCCGGCCGAATGCCCCCGATGACATTATGAATTTATTACTATTTAAATATTTTATTTCTGCTGTTGCTGTTGGATTGGTGGCCCTGGCAGGCGACGATGGGCCGCAATAATCGTTCTGACATTTTTGTTTTCCTTGGCGTGCGTAACTATTTACGAGTTTTGCTCCGGTAAGTTTTAGTTTCGAAGGCGCACGGCTGTATAGTTTGAGTAGGTCATGAATTATCGATGCTGTCAGCAATAAATATTGATAAAATATGATGATCCAGAAGTTGTGTTGCACGTACAAACTTTTTTGGTAACTGCCTCTATTATCGTAATTTGGGGCGTTTAGGCCCACTTAAACAGTTTTGATCTGCGTTCAAAATTCATGCAAATGTCACTTTAATTACCGCACCAGACAGCGTCACTTTTCTGGGCTAAAAACCCAATCAGGCAAACCAGTTCAGACTCATCAAATGGACTTGAGATCTTTCCGACTCATTTGAATTTTAGACTTTGATACCCGGCACTTGACTTCAAACTTTGGCCAAAACAAACCAAAAACAATAGGATTGATGATGGTGACGAGGAGAAAAAATGGTTTAGCAGAGGAAACTGGTTTGCTAAAGCCAGACGATCTTTACGTTAATGTAAATGCTGATTTTATAGAAATTAAGGCCTAAAAGTTAAAACTTTTGTTTAATTTGTATTTAATGTTTTTTTTAATAAGAAGAGTATTTAAACTTTGGCCAAGTTTGACTTAAGGTTTGTTGTCTTTTTAATGAAGTCGGCAGAAAATTAGCAAGCTTATCAGACAACCAAAAGATTTATAGATTTGTTTGCTTATTAAAAGGAGGGCAGTTTAAAGTGACACAAAATAAAGATAAATAATATTTATAATTAAGGTTGAAGCTGCTCTTTATTTATTTGTCATTTATTCTAAAAACTTGCTGAATAATTCATGCTATATTTATCTTTAAGCAAGCACCTGTCGATCTTTGATCTTTGGCTTAATGGTTATTCCCAGAGAGTAAGAGAGTGTGAGATCTGTACATTAGTTCTCTTAGCTTTTTATCCCAAGCCCAAAAATTGCTGATCATTCGAGATATGCATTTTTTTCACACCTTCGATAAAACTTATTTGCCACAAAAAAATCACATTTAAAGTTTAAGGTTTTGGGTTCTATTGTAAACAAAAAATTATCCGACGCTTCGCTGAGCGCGGCGACCCTTGGGAAGTACAACATATACATATACATATATATACACTTTTTTAATCGCTGGAAAAACTGACAATACAATTAGCACTTACATTATGGAAATCAAATTACTCCAGTCACAGATAATGAGCTCCGGAGTGTGTGGCGCATTATAGCCAATTATCAGTACAATGGCAATCGTAATAAACTTGCTGCACTTACTGAGCCGCACTAATTGCCCTTCCCTGTCCCTGTATATCGAGTGGACTTTAAGCCAGAAATGGATGACTCAGGCTCAGACTCAGTCGCGGAGTTATCACACTGAGATCGAATACAGAACAAAAATCATTAAAGCTGTGCGATTTAAATAAACTAACCGACATATATATATAATTGCATGTACGGGGCGTGAGCAGCGGAGTAGAGCGAAAACAAAAAGCGATAATCAAAAAAACAAAACTTTAGCCAAGCTCGGCTCGAAATCATATAAAAGCCGGCCGCGGGCAGAGTTTAGTAAGCAGTTTCGCCACCAAAGGGTTAACAAAAGCATCTCTCCCTCTACGCCAACATGAAGTTTCTGATTGTCCTGTCCGCCATCCTGGCTGTTGCCGTTGCTGTGAGTAGCATTTTTGGATCATAAAGCTTCAGGTTGTTAAGTATATGATTATATATTCTTTATAGGACTTGAAACTCTCCGATGAGCAGAAGGCAGCAGCCCAGGCCCATGGTGCCCTCTGTGCCCAGCAGGAGGGCATCACCAAGGACCAGGCCCTTGCCTTGAGAGCCGGCAACTTCGAGAACGCTGACGAGAAGCTCAAATGCTTTGCCAACTGTTTCCTGGAGAAGACCGGCTTCCTTGTCGATGGTCAAGTGCAGCCCGCCGTTGTCCTGACCAAACTGGGACCCCTGGCCGGCGAGGACGCAGTCAAGGCCGTCCAGGCCAAGTGCGATTCGCTCAAGGGAGCTGACAAGTGCGATACCGCCTTCCAGCTGTACAAGTGCTACTATGAGAACCGCGCACACATCTAAGCCGAAGTCCAGTCTCCAAAATGTATTATGTGTGATAATCTCTGTCTGTGAATCGTTAAACAATTTGTTAAATTAAAGTTTAATCAATGAGAAACCAATGTGAATTGATGTCTTCTTTTTATTTAATTACATTTTATTTATTTGTGGGAAATTGTGAAGGCAAAGGATGTTATATTTATAGTTTTTACTGTTTCCAAGAGGCTTAATTAAATATAATTATAACATTCAATTTATTGGTATAAAAATAAAAACAGCCAAAATTATACTTTTTCCAGTGTATTTATAACCTGACAAACCTTCAACTTAGTCACCCCCAAAGACATTGAACTTTTATAGGAACTTTTCAGTTAAATAACTTTCGCAACTTTGACATACCCCCACAGTTTATATCTCAGAGGAAATTAAAGACGGAATTCTTATACATAATTACTTATGCATATTCTTGTCAATGCAGAGGCTCCACTGTACAAGTCTGACCCATTTGCGTGGGGTACACGCACCCATTTGCATAACAGTGGGGCATCATTAGAGCCCACTGTCAGACCGTCGTCAGGGGCTTAAGTCCTTGGTCGGAGGACCAGATCCCAAAGGCATTGGCACGCTCATGTTTGGCATAAATATTGATGAGCAACGGCGGAACTTACGAGCAAGGATGCAGGATACTGAGGAGTGTGTACATGCGTGGCGGCCGAACAAATGAATTGGACACCGGGCAAAGGGGATGCGGCCGTGTTTTTAAAAGCCCAAATCCAATTAACAAATCATTAAACATTCATTGAGCACGTGTCGCAATTGCATTTACCAGTTTAACCTGCGACGGAGGGTTTTATTTTTTTGGGGGGACATAAGGGACAATTGCTTTGGCTTCGGCTTTGGCTTTGGGGAATTTGGAGCAGAAACAGGATAAACTCATGACTCTGCGCTGAAAGAAAAAAGGAGATAGAAGTGTGGGAAATTACCAGGTTATTTAATGGATTTTTAAAGAGAAAAAAGGAGATAAAAGCAAAGGAAATTATCAGGTGAGTTAATAAAGGTTTTAATTATATTTTAAGTTAATTTCTAGCTTTGGCTTTGTTGAGTTTTATTCAGATTTAATCTTATCTTTTTTAATAAAGATTTTTTTATTTTATATAGTTTTGGATTGTTTTCTATCAGTTTGTTAATCTTAAAAGCACTTAATATGGGTATCCACTAATACATTCACATTTTCAATTAAAAAATGTTTATTTGATTGATGGCCAGTCACACAAAAAAGGGAATTACACTCATAAAAACTTTATTCTTTCAATGTAATCACAATGTAAACGTTTCTTTAAATTCCATAATATAAAACGATAGGTTGTTTATATAATAATATATAATTCTATATTTATAAATTTTAAAATATTTTAATATTAAATTAAATTAAAGTTTCACTGATCATCACCATCAAATATCCACATAAGTAGGCAATACTTTTTGCGTTTTAGTTTTCATATATCCATCCTCTGTCTCATGACTAATCCCTTCTTATTTTTCCCATTTTTAAGTAACAAACTTTTCTTAAGTGTTGATGGACTTGGCGTCTATAATTCATTTTGTCACTTCCTGCGAACGGTCTGGCTGTCATGTCAGTTCCATTTAGCATCCGTTTCAGTTGCAGTTGTCTGCACAAGGACATACAGGAAGGGAGCCCTGGCCAACAACAGTCAGTGATGCGTTTACTAATGTCTATTAAAAAGGCAGCCCAATCATCGGATTCCACCCCCGCGAGCTAATGCATTTAAGTAGACAGCCGCCTTGGCGGCTTGTCAAAGGAAGCAGGATCCGTGATGTGGCCGGGCAGAAGGACATCGATGCTTGCCAACAGCCTTTGTCTTGGCCGTCTTGTTTGGCTTGTCTCGTTGCTGTTAAGTTGGCCAAGGAAATGGGGTTTGGAATTGGAATGGGGGAGTAGGAGTTGAAGACAAAGTTGGATTGGCCGGGGGGGTTAGCCTTGCGGTTCTCACATTAATGTAATTTCATTTTATAAAAACTACACGTTGCGGGGTGGTTCTGCCACTGCCATGGCCTGATGTTGTCTTTCGCCTTTGTCTGTCCGTATGGAGGAGGTCCTTTGATCTTAAAGACCAATATGTGGGGCTGCGGTTGTGTTCCCCGTTATCAGCACAGGACTGTTATTAAGTCCGTCAATTAGAGAAGGTCCAAAGCCAGCTCCAGTTAGTTGCGGTTGCAACTAATGTGATTAAATTGGTTTCTACTATCAATTCCTCTATAATCTAATTCAAGATTCGAAGCCGTTTTTTTTTGTAGTTTTCCTCTGAGCGCTCTGGAAAAAAATAACCTCTTATTAGACACGTAAACAAATTAGTTGAAAATTGTAGTAATTATTTTAATTGAATTTGGCAAACAGTGCATTAAAAACACGTATATAGTGTAATTGCCTCGAACAGTTTTTTAACAACAGTTCTGTGGAACGGAACTTAAATGGTTTGTAGATTCATCTGCCAAATTGAGCTTGAAACATTTTTTTTTGCGAAACCATTTTCTTTTTGCGTAATCATAAAGGCCATTAATATGACAAATGAGACTTTTGGCCAACGCTAATTTGAGTTTTCATACGCAAATGTTTTTGGCAATGCACTGAGCCGTGGCACATTATTTACTCTGGATCTCAACCAGATCGCTTGATGGTCGTATATCCAGTCAGGCATAGCAGTCATTTTTCGATCGATTTGAACAACAATTAAACAGCAATTAAAAAGGAGATAGGATCCCTGAAATTGGCATCTATAAAAGGGGTCTGCATAACCGTGACTGGCTTTATAGTTCTGAATTTTTTTAACAACCAAACATCATCAATCGATTGATCGATAGTGAAAATCTCTGTTAAATGTCTCTTCAAACCAATTGGATGTCCTTGCTGGGCCTGGCACTCATTGCTTTGTTGCCTTTAGTTTTGGTAATATTTTGTTTTTATTATATTTATAATAAATAAATATTCAACAGAACTTCCCTTTACAGAGCCGCTCGCTTACCGTCTCGCTGAACATGTCAATGACCCGAACCCTCACCCCGGATACCCTCAACGGCACTGAGCCCAAGCTCAGCCAGGACATGTTAAGGTCCTGCATGCGTAAAACAGAGATTTCCATGTCGCAGCTGAAGCTCTTCCACATGAGCCTGATAAACAATGATTATAACAACGAGAACGAAGTTGTTCCGGCTCCAGCCCAGTCCATGGGCGAGGTGAACAACCTGGGAGATTTGGACTATCCCGGTGGTGCCGGGATGCCGTTCCTCGATCTCAAGCATAACGAGCCGCTGCAGTGTTTCGTGAGCTGCCTTTACGAGACGCTGGACTTGGACCGCTACAATGTTCTGCTGGAAGAGGCTTTCAAAAACCAGGTCCAGACAATCATTCAGCACGAGAAGGCCGAGATCAAGGAGTGCAGCGATCTGCAGGGCAAAACCCGCTGCGAGGCGGCCTACAAGCTGCATCTGTGCTACAATCATCTGAAGACGCTGGAGGCGGAGCAGCGAATCCGTGAGATTCTTGAGAGAACGGAGGCGGAGAGCGACGGCCTCGGTCCCGATGGCACCGATTTTATTGATGGCATTCAGCACTCCGGTGAGGCGGTAACCACGACCAAGTCAGAGTAGATAGCGAATGTGGGTCCTATGACTTTTATCAATTTTCTTTTGTGTTTTAATCTAACATTCAACACTGTATTTAAAACAGTTTTAAAACAAACTTCTAAACAAAATTTTTAACAAAATTAAATTGTAAAGTTCAAAATCATTGAGCAATAAAATATAATATTTTGGTGATAGAACATGGAAAGCTTTTATAGTTAAATTACCTAAATAATTATTATAAGAGAATATTTATTTTGAGAACAAATTCCCTGGACATTAAAGCCAACTTTTGGGTTGTCATACTCACTGAGAGAAATGAGAAATATTTATAGTATAATTTTTGGCTGCCTCCGACAGTTTCTTATTCATTTATATTTTAATTAATGTGCATGAAAACAGCTTATAAATACAGGAAGATTTTATTTTTAGCAAGGTTTATTTAAACATTTATTTTAATGTTTAGTCATTTTATTTTTATTTCAAATTTGCAAATTTCAACCTAATTTTTATAAAAATCCCATCCAAATTCCAATCTAAAGTTAATCAAAATATTTGCAATAAAAATATAATTTATTCTTAATGTTTAAAAAACCATTTGTTATTAATCCTTCAAAGGCTTTTTATTATAAAATAATATAAATGTCATTTTTCTTACTAAATAAATAACAAAATAAAAAACAATCCATACTAAACCAAAGAGTAAAAACACTTAAAAAATTATAGCTCACTGACCCGAATGATCACCTGGAGGCGGGAATTATTTAACGCTAGCTGACCAAAAATTTAAAAACAGCCAATTGCTTCAACAAATTATATTCGAAAATTATTTAAAAATTGAATAATGTAAGTAATTGAATTTTAATAACTTAATTGATGGAAGTTAGACTGGAATTATCGAAATGTCACCAGTATTTAAGCGGTTTTAACTTGCTCAGTGTGTCAGTGCAGACATTTTTTGCAACCATGAAAGTCAGCGGATTAATACTAGTCGTCGTTATTCTGATTTTCGCCCTGAGCGAACAGGCAGCAGTAAGTTTTCATCATATATATCCTTAATGATTGATCCTTACAGGTGAAATTTTATAACCAACAGGGACAGACTGCTGCCGAATTGGCAGCTTACAAGCAGATGCAGCAGGCTTGCATCAAGGAACTAAACATTGCCGCCAGCGATGCCAACCTGCTGACCACCGACAAGGAGGTGGCCAATCCTTCGGAGGCTGTCAAGTGCTACCACAGTTGTGTGTACAAGAAACTGGGACTCCTTAGCGATGACAACAAGCCGAACAATGACAAGATCCTTAAGTTTGCCCAGATTCGTTTCAGTAACCTGCCGGCGGATAAGCTGAAGGCTCTGCTTACAAGCTGCGGGGCCACAAAATCCGCCACCACCTGCGACTTTGTCTTTAACTATGAGAAGTGTGTTGTCAAGGGTTTTAATGGCTGAGTTTGGGTTTCTTCTAGAATATCCTACAGCATTCCATTTGAAAGAATAAATATATTTGACATGATCAAAGCAATAATCCAAACTATATGATTTGTATTTGGGTGGGTTCTGCCCCTCGTTAATTAACTTATTGAAGTTAATAGCGCCTTTATTTAAAAAAAAACCTATAAAATCATTAAAAAATATTTACTCACAAAAAATAAATGCCTTAGCAAGCCCTGTTTTTTCAGCTAAATCCTTTTCAATCTATTTTCATCAGACATCAACGTACGTCTCTCCGTACCATTCAAATGTATTTTAACCTTTAAAAAATTCATTGTATATTCCCAATTTAGCAAACATTTTACATATTTCACACTTTAAAAAGTCAAAAACTCATATCCATTAGACCCCCATTGTGAGTATAAAGACCGAGAAGAATTTCTTATTCTAATTAAAAATCAACCTTAATTATATAGTTGGTTACGGAAAATCATTTGAAACGGCAAAATGACTTCTATAGTTGAGATACCTAAGTTAAAGGGGGAGGAGCCGACGCCGCAATGGATGAAGATCGATTGGTCAGATGATGTCCTTCACGACATATACAGGGACTGGGGCACCTACTATTCGCGTCGCCGCCGGGAGAACTTTGCCTTGCATTATCTCAACAAGGCCCTTGATCTGCAGCCTCACGATCACATGACCCTTTACAAGAGATGCCAGACAAAGCGCAAGGCAGCCCAGATGCTTGGAGCCCTGCAGGACAGTCGCGATGCAGCCAGTGAGTTTATATATTTTTTTAAAATGAATAATCTGATTATAAAATATAGAATTAAAACATTAAAGCACTAAAAGAATGAACTTTACATCATTTAAACCTCTAATCTAATATAATTTTTCTAGAACTGGCCCGCGAGGCTAGTGGTTCGGAGAAGGCCGTTATCCAATTGGACATATGCGATGTCCTTTATGAGTTGAACCAGTTTGAGAACAGCAAGGCGGCATTGCATAACAATATGCGGGTCTTTTCAGGAAACAAGAGAAAAAGCTTTGAGCATCGCGTGGTTGTGGTAAGTTTCTCAATTTTAATTTAGATTTAATTTAAAGAAAATTTATAGAAACAAAAGAACCTATATTATTTTATAAGGAATTTGAGTTTATATATATATTTTCCTTTCTATAAAATATTTACATATATGTATATTAATTAAGAACACACTATTTAATAACAATTTAACAATGAATTTCCCCCTTAAGGTGGACGGTGTAATTGAGGATGTAACCGGCGAAGCTATGACTGCATTCTTTTCGAAAAACCTAAAGACGGCCAACATTGTGAATGATTTGATGAAACAAAAATTAAAGGTAGACACAAGACCGCTGTGGAAGGTCCTAAAGGAGCTAGGCCAGTGCGATGTTCAGAGTATCCAGGATGTCGAGGAGGAGTTGCTATCGCCCATGGAAATTGCACGCCGAAAGCGTGCCTTTAACATATTCCACCAGTCGTATCTCAATGACTCCTGGATAGATGTTCTCTTCATGAAGATGCTGGCCAAGAATCCCAATCTGCTGCTGCCCCAGTGCAAAGAGTCATCCTACTTCCTGTACAATATTTCCCGGAAACAATACGAAATCGTGCGCAAGTTTATGGTGAGATACCTTAATATCTTGACTTGGTTTTCCAACTAAATTTAATCGTTGCTTTTAATGCCATACAGAAAATGCTGCAATCGCGGAGCCCTTTGTATTTGGTCAACTACTTGAAGTACCGCAATAAGGCAATGTCGGATAGATATAGGGAGGCGTACCTATATCGCGTACAGTACCAGACGCATCGCACCATGAATAAGGCCCTAAAACAAATACGAATTCTCCGAAAGGCTAAGAAAGTTCAGGTGAGTTTGTAACAATTTTTTGGAAAAGATATTTTGCATTTTAAAGAGTAAACCCAAACTTACAGCTTTTGGCCAAGTACGTGGAGGAGGTGATGGGCGACTATGTGGTATTGAAGACATCTCGTGTTATGTGTTGGAAGTTCGAGTTCATTAACGAGGTTTATAACACCTTGGCTTTGGCTCTGGCCGAGCAGCTGCGAGTGCCAAAGAACTTCAATCTCACTTCAACCTCGGCCATCCTAAGATTGTTGCGCATGCCCACCGATAAGGTCAAGGACTTTGTTTCGCTGGTCTTCGGGGATCGCTCCACTCACCTTGAACCGGATGCCAACGATCCAGCTGCCAACAGGGCCAAGTGAGTTACAAGTAAAAATAGTTTAAGCTTCCACTTTATCTTTAACTTTCTACGCAGAAATCTCACGGCAAGGCTGGAAAAGCGTATGGTCTTTGCCAAATACTCGATCGAAAAGTGTTATCTTCTGCACCAGATTGCCCAATCGCACTTGGATCAGGGTCGTCACTCAGAGTGTACCTTCAATGCTCGTCGGGCCATTAGGGGTAAAGTATGAGATATATCTCATCTTTAGCTTTAATTTAAATATGTTTCTTTTTTTTAGAGAGCCAAAATTGCAATAGCAATCTGTGGCGATTCCTGAGTGTTGTGCAGATAGTAAAGGCCAATGCCGTTCTGCATAAGCTGGAGCAGACCAAGGAAGCTTTGGAGGACGCCCTGCCCATTGCCCGTCTCCTGAATGACTCGGATCTGGAGCTATTCATTGAGACCTGCATAGTGTGCAATACGCAGGACGCCATCTCCAAGCGTAACACTATAATGGCGTCTCGCCGCGGTAGCAGGACCGAGTCCACGGCTCAATCAATGCTCAGTGACCTGGAATAGTGAGATGAAACAACGTTACACAAATAACATTTTATTGGTTTATATTTAGTGACTATTCGATTTACTTACGTATAATATAAAAATTGCTTTACTCTTTAGCAACTTTAATTGGGCAATTGTAATTTTTTTCAAAAAGATCCTCAAAGCCACAGGGTAGGAATAAAACTCTCAAGCGATTTTCATCTGACAAATTTATTAAATTAACTTTAAATAATTTTCCACTGGAATTAAATCACAATTTGCCAAAACTCCTGCCGACCGAACTCCTTAGGCCTTGACTTCCTTGGCGGGCTTGAATTCCTCGAAGCACTCGTGCAGCTTCACGGCAGTGTCGCACTTGTTCTCACCCTTGACGGACTTGCACTTGGCCAGGGCAGCCTTGGTCTTCTCCTCGCCAATGAAGGCGCCCAGCTTCTCCAGGACAACAGCCTCCTGAATCTCGCCGTCCTTCAGGGTGCCGACTTTCTCGAAGAAGCAGTTGGCAAAGCACTTGATGTTCTCGGTGGGGTTCTTGAAGTCCTTGGCCTTGACCTTGGCCTTCTCCTCCTCGGTGAGGTTCAGCTCGGCGGCACACTGCTCGCCATGCTGCTTGGCCAGAGCCTTCTGATCCTCGTTCAGCTCGATGGGCTAAGGATCAAAGGATTTGTTAGTTCTCAGACCTAGTAGAACATCTTCGATTCTAGATTCAAACTCACCGTGGCAATGGCCAGGGCCAAGAGCACAGCACTCAAAGCGATCACCAAGTAGGAGTTCATGTTGCTGCTGATGAGTTTGCTAGAACGTTTGGGGAAGTTCTGATGCCGGTTTGAGCCGTGATCGCTGCTTTTATAGCTGATTCGTGGGCCATTAAAGCCGGTTTCTCTTTATGAGCCGCGGGCAATGATCCATCTTAGGCCAGCTGATAGGTTTTGGACTTTGTTTTGGTCTTCGTTTTGTTTTTCTCCCGTTTTCTTTTTACGTCTAGGCTTCGTTCTTTTTTGATTTGTATATATGTATATATTTATTTTTTATTTGCCAACTTGGCAAGTATGTACTTTCGTCGATTTATGGCCCGAGGGCAGGCAGACAATCTGAAGTAATGGTCGCCACGAAAGCATGGTTCATTAAACCGCCTTCTCCATCGGGAGAATCGAATCAATTATACAAATAGAACGCAGACGTGGAACAGACAGCGACGCCTCAAGTGGTCTCAAGATCATAGGTCGCTCAAGTTACCAATGGATTGGGTTTTGTCAGAGGCAATGGGTGATAGGATATGGGGTTGGATATAGAGATGGGGGTGGAGATGGGAGGTTTCATTAGAGTTGGAGTTGCGGCTGCTTGCTCACTCATTATCGCGGTACTCTATCAAAAAAACTTTCCACAGCGACCCATTCCAGGTGGTAAATCCACAGACCAAATGACGACAACGCCCCCCCTAGCCTACAGTGGGTTAGGCAGGCAAAAAAACAGATACTGCTAGTCATCGTTAAAAGTAGGAAATTGTTTTTTGTAAGACTCAAAAATGATCAAGTTAAAACGTTAGACGGATTGAGGGGTTTTTTTTATTATAAAGATGCCACAAAAAAGTGTTGATATTTAGGGAGATAATTGCTTGAAATCGAAAAGGTGTTCTGAAATTCATAATGGTGATGTAATAAAGATCTGTAGAGAAGTGTTATTACCTTTAAAAATGATTTTAATTTACATAAATACTATAAGCTAATAAATTAGTATATCTATGGGGTATTCTATTGTGAAATAAGATTGCAAAGAAGTTCTCTTATGAGTATGGTTAAGTATTAAAACATACTCCCATTCTTTTTGATTTCCCTGTAATTATCTTAATATAATTTATGAAACTTCCCACCTCAGTCAGATTTATCTGTTTTCCTTGAGACCACTGTGCCTGCGTTAAATCAGAATCCAGATATATATCTCTTGGTGCGTATTGAAAGTTGAGACGCGCCAAGGAGACAGGCGACGACGACGGCAAAGTTTTTTCATTTGAATCCTATTATTTCAGCGTAGTTGTAATCTTATTATCCACGAGATGACAGCAAAATGACATTTAGAAAATTTCACGCTGTGTGAAATGTACAAAAAAGAAAACAGAGAGTGGGATTGGGATTGAGAATGCACAGGGAAGTCAGTGGAGCAGTGCGTGTGTGGGTGGTGATGGAATTGAGCCAAAGCCAAAGCCAGAGTCTAGAGTCTAAAGTCTGAAGTCCGGAGTCGGATTCGTGGGCTGTGAATCCGGAGTTTCTGATTGAAACTGCGTATTGCGGCCACACTGGGCCCCCACTCTCCCCCCCGGCCCTTGGAAAAACCTTCGTCTACGTCTTTGAGTCGGCGGCGGGCGTGTTTTTCACAAGTTTTCCACAGACTTGCTGCTGCTGCTGCTGCCTGTCGCTGCCTTCCTTTTAATTTCAATTCTGACATTTGTTTGTCTGCTGTCAAAATAAAGTAGCTTTGGTGCAAAAGAAATAAACCATAAGATTGCGATTGAGAATTTTCCAACCCACGTTTTTAGCCACTTTTCCCCTCCCCGCCCTCAACCGCCGCCGCTGCCGAGTGGCTGAAACTTTTCGCTCTGACGCAATAATAATAATAAACTAAAGCTTGTTTGACTTCTCCGCAAATGCTTTGAAATCCTTGTGTGGTAATCTTAATTCAATTTGCTTGTGGTGGGGACAGTCAGTCGACTCGAATGATAAACTCTCTCCGACCCACACACACATCTGTGGAATGATTTGGCTTAAAAGAAAAAAAAGGGAGTTTAATCTGGAAACTTTATCGTCGGTTTGATGTGTTGGGGTAATTAATGAAAGAGGATTTTTTTTTGTGGATATATTCACAGGTGGGAAGAGTGCAGAGTTTTGATTTCTTTAAGGTGGAAAATATAATATATTACTTAACAGGAAATTTATTTAGTTTTGAGCTTCATTTATTATTAGGCAAGGAAAATTTGCATTTGTTATAAAGGCTTTGTAGAAAAATTATGTAGAAAAACTGTCTTGTTTTTCTAAATTAAAATTAATATTTTGCCGCATTAATTTTCATACTAGCTTTAATCTCTCTAAATTCCCTTATTTGTTTAAAGAAAACCCCCGCAATTTCAATGTTAATTTTGGGGATGTTTAATCCCAGAATTTATTTTCTGCCTGAGTTGTTTGTCATTCATAAATATAATTCTAGACAGAATTAATTTCTCAAAATGCATACACTTTTTTCCTGTATTTTTTTTGCGCCAAAAAGTTTACGGAATTCATTAAACAAAAATGTAATATTTGTGTTAGCTCATTTCTAATGAACAAGGTCTGACATAGGGATGGCTTTCCCTATAGGGCACAAAGGAAAGCCATGAAGGGCATAATCAGTCTAGCAAGTCGCTCCCCCCCTTCAGCTAGAAATTAAGTACAATTTTCATTTTAAATTAAGCTGCCACGGCATCCCCGCAGAGCAGATCCTGCTTTCGGCTTTCGACGTCATTAATCACCGCAGAAGCAACAACATGCTGGCCAAAGAGCATTTGTCAGAGCCTTTTGGGTAACTTTCTTTCTGGGGGGGGGGAAAGCATTTTCTAATCGACCCCCTCCCGTCTAAGAGTAAAAAAAAAAACGCCAAACTGGAAAAAGTTGCGCCCAAGAATCAGCCCGTGTACACATGTTTGGGGGAGGGAAAGTACCCCCAACTATGCCAACTCCTCCTGGCTGACGGAGGCCCACCTGTCTGAGTTTTATTTCTGTTAGAAAAATGGTCGCTAAATTTGCGTGAAAAGGCAAATAATTTGAAATTCCCAGGGGTTCTAAATAAGTAAATTTAAATTGCATTTGTATGCGTTCAAAATTTGTGCCTTCCTTTATTTTGAGGGCGGCTTGGAGGTTGCTTTTTAGGTTTTGAGGCACTTGGAAAAAAAGATTAAAGTATTCAGAAAAATATTATTTAAAGAAGATTAAAGGAAAGTTCAAATAAAATCAAATTTCTGGAATTAAGAATCTAGAATTCTTCAGTTTACTGTTGAATATATATCGTTATAGACGCAGTCAAATTTTCTTATTGAAATGTTTAATTAAACGTTTTAAATTTAATGCCAAATCGCAGCTCATTTTCTCCTTGTGTGGCCTTCTGTGTGTTTTGGCCACAACAAGTTTTTGTTGCCGCCTTTGCCGTTATAAATTTGCGTGTCAAAAGCGACGAGGTGAAGGTTTTTCCGCTTTCCTTTTTTGTTGGTTTGTTTGTTGTGTTGCTGTTCTTGTTGCTGATGTTTCGCATATGCGGAAGGAAGTCCTCCCTCCTGCTACGTTTTTTGGCCGCGTGTCTATGTGTTTGGCCAAATGTTAATGTCCTTATCAGCGCTTCAGCATTTTTACATGTGTCCGCATTTGAAATATGCGGCAATGGTGAATGTTTTTCTGGCACTTTGCATGCACTTGCACCCATCCCATGGCCGGGGCGAGCTTGGGGATTTTCTTTTTGCCGCTCCTGTTGCCGCTTCCGTTGCAGTTGATGTCAAGTGTCAAGTGTCGGACAGTTGAAGTTATTTATTATAACGACAATTACACCAAAAGCTGGCGGGTTCTGCGGACCATAATTACATTTCCCACGATTCGGCCAAATGGAAATTAGAAAATGCCAAAAAGAGAGGAAGCGGAAGTAAGCCAACTTTACTTTGTGCTACAATGTATGCTTTGTTATGGCCACGCCCACACATCGCACACACGCCAGACGCAAGTCCTTTCATCGAAATCCCAGGGATCCATCGTCTCAATCGAAATCACCCTATCCTCCCTCTCCCCAGATGGAATCGGTGGAAATTTGCTAATGTAATGATGCTTAAAAGTGTTTCAAAGTATTCCTTTGCCTTGTTTATTTTTATTTAAATGCCAGCATGTGTGTATATGTGTGTGTGGGGGCGTTTGATTGAATTGGAAATGCTTTGCCAAAAAATTTCCATTTCGCCCTCGATGGGTGTCTGTTCGTTTTCTCATTCCTTTCAGCTGTTTGTTATTCAAGGGTTGAGTTTAAGGCACGTTGCAAATAATTTGCTAAATGGCTTAAAGCATGTACTCGGTAGCCACAGAACCGGGCCTTAATAGTCAGTCTGGTGGACTTTGAGTTTGATTTTCGCAGTATCTCTATGTGCCGATTGCATCTCACTTACAATGGTGTCTGGTTTTTTTTTGTCGGTTTTTATAGCTGGCAATAAAATTTAATTTACATTAACTACTTTGAAATGAGGGAATCCCATGGCATTATAGCTCGATAAACAAAACAATCTGAGCATGTTGTTCTCTATTAAACAAGTTTTGTATATCTTATCTCTCATTTGAAAGGGGTTTAAGTTCAAAAAATGTTTGTTATTTGAAAAAATCTAAAGAAGACAAATGTTTATTGCTTCTAATTAGGTTTTAGTAATTAAAGGAATATTTGTTTAGGGTAAACATTGAGCGAAATAGAAAATAATAGCTTCGAAAATGGTTAATATACAAAAAAAAAATGAGTTCAAAAATATATTTCAAACAATTTTTTAAAGGTTTTATAGGATTTCTTTTTGCTAGTTTTTTATTCTTAGGAATTCTACAAATAATTTTAAATATTTCTAATAATTATAGATAAATATTCCTAAAAAGAAATATCCCTCCCTAATCAGTCTTACAATTAACTTTGTTACTCTTTATGATCCCCATAAAATCTTGGCTGCCTGCTTTGGCTTCCTTTAGTCCCTTCAACTATTCATTTTAAGCCCCTCAAGGATGTCGATACAACCACTCGAAGGAACTCATCACCCAAGGACCCTTTCCCTTTGCCTAAGTTCAATGCCATAAGTCGCAGCACCCGGCGCTTCCCTTTTTTTTTTTGTACATGGCAGTGCACAGTGTTTTGTGGCTCTAATTCCATGTGTTCTGTGGGCATATTTAACGAGCGCCTGCTGCTGTTGCTGTGCCACTTCAGCCACTATAATATGCCAAATTAAAACTTTAACTAGCGCGCCGAGAGTCCTACAGCGTCAGCATAAAGAGCAAGTGCAGCACACTGGCTCACAGTCGGCGACAGACTGTCATCATTATCATTAACAGACACACAGAACCACACACACTTACACCCGACTACTACTCGCTTTCGCACCTTATCCGGAGCTTAAGGCAGGCACTGCAGCAAAATAGTTATTTGTAGCTATAACATTTTATATTTGAATTATCTCATGAAAAAATTTCTATTTTTAATTATATCGGTTGGTGTTCATTACTAGAAATACATTTTGATGTGATAATAACCAAAGAAAGTTAGTTTAAAATTATAAATCAACTCAAGCAGCTCTCTTTATGATTTATTTATTGCATTTAAAATAAATATTTTCAAATTTGAAAGCCCTACCAAAGCCATAATTTTAATTTCTAATGAGTTTTATAATATTTCCCTATTAAAAGTGATATAAAAATAGAGCTACTTCAAGAAAAATGAGGGAAAAAGATGCAATTTACATAAATAAATTCAAATAAATTATAATTAAATTAAAATAATAAATACTGTTCCCATTTTTTCTCTCAGTGCCTTAGCGTAGGAGCCTTGGTGGCGCTTATTATTGTCACTGTAGTTGGCACTGAAGTGGCCGCCATGAAACAGTCGCCCGAAAGTGACACAGTCGCTGCCGGCGGAAGTGCGGGGGAAGCCATTGCGATGAGGTGCAGCTTCCGTTGCAGTTTGTTTTTCCTGCTCCTCGCAGACGGCTTAGTGGCATAAGGCACTAAGGGTATGTATGTATGTGTGTGTGTTACGTTATAAGCATAAAAAGCATACAAAAAAAAAAAACAAAACGAAGGCGTTAATCTTTCTAACAAACCCAGTCCGTCTGGTACATAACTTTGCTTGCACTTTGGCCTAACATAATTTATGCACTGCAACTGCTTGGTAACTACTATATGCGGCACGCCCCCCCGCCCACTTGGGAGCATACGTAATTACACACTTCGGGATAATGCCAGGACTTTGGGCCAGCCACTTTGCATCATTGTGAATGTGGATGAGGAGGGGGAGGATGAGGAGCTGGGTGCTCAGGAAATGAAGCAGGAAAGGCAAAAAACAATCAAGAATGCTGAATAAATAAAGCCAGGAAATTGTACACAAGCGGCAACCAGAGGCATTTTTGCAATGTCTCCCATTTTGAAAAATGATTTCAGGTGTTGACGAATTAAGGTCTTTAAGTTGATTGTTCAGTTTGATTTAATATGCAACTAATATTGAGATGGAAATGGGAAAAATGAAAATCTGAAAGATATCAATATGAAAATAACAGCAACGGAAGAATTAGCTAAATAAATATTTAAATACATTTTAAATGAGTTTTAAATTGATTTTAATAATAATCATCGATTCCTGTTTTTAATATATATTTATTTATCAAACTTTAAAGGCAAGACTTATCTGAAATGCTTTTATAATTTAGTTGAAATTGTTATAGAAAGCTGATTTTAATATTTTAATATATAAATATTAAGTAAGGCTTAGCTGAAAGTGGCTTGTAAATTAGTAAAAAAAAAATAATATTTTTCAGTCAGATATTTTAATTTAAATTCATTCAAGCTTTTTATATATTATTTAAATGCAAATTTCTTTTATATTTTTAAACCTTAAAATACATTTTTATACATGTATATAATTATTTAAATTCATTATCCTCATTGAATTCATTCATCATTCCTCAAAATCCTTTACATTTAAATCCCCAAAATATTTCATAAATATAAAGTAAAAAAGAGAACGTATAAAGCTCCACAAATAAATCTGATTTAATCCTTTTAGCAGACAGTTCTCTCATGTTATTTTTGGCAGAGTGAAAATATGAAAGGGAGCTTCTCACGAAATCCTTAAATCCTTGTTTTAACTTTAATATTCCATATAATAATTAGTGCGTGTGCCATTAAACGTTTAATTGTACCAAAACCATTGCCATAAACCTAATCAAAGCACTTATCAAAACAAAGTTTGGGCCATAACTCTGGCTGGCAGAACAGTAAAATTTGGTAAACGTATTCGAGAGTTGATTTTGGGCCATGAATTTTACGTCCTCGGTGTTCGGTGTTCGGGGTGAAGGCCAGCCTAAATCAAAATGGTTACTATTGACATCCAGACCCTTGAGCATTGTTCGAGGCACTAACCGGGGTTCCTTCGATTTGACTGCTCTCTGGATTTTCCCAATTTCCACTCAATATCCCAGCGCCTGCGCGGGCAAGTTCCATAACTGAACACTTGGGGAAAAGTGGCGCCAGTGTGGACTTGCAGAGAAACTCTCGCTTTTCCGAGCGAAACTCTCTTACACGGCCAGCTGATGACACGAAAGCGTGCTTCGGTTTTTCTTTCAGGGTTTTCCTGTGTGTCCTCTATGTGTGTGTTTGTGTGTTGTGTAAATGCCTTGGGTTGAGTTGAGTTTTCGGGGTTCGGGGTTATGGAATGGCTGAAAATGGAGGTTAGGGAGGTTAGGTGGGGTTCTGCCAATGTTTGGGTGGGGGGATGAGGTCTGGGTGACTGGGAGAAGCGGCTCTTTGTTGCTTTTCTCCTTGCTGTTGTTGTTATTGCCGCTCTGCTCCTGCTTTCAATTCAATTTTTCGCCAGCTGTTGTGCTTAATTTGAACTTTAAGCATTTTCCTTTCAGGCGTGCGCCTGTTTTTCTTGCTGGGCTTGGGAATTTCCGGCTTTAAGACTGCGGCTGGTTTACTGCGGCTGGGGCGACAGTGGCAAAAGAGAGAGAGCTCTCAATGGCCAAGTCCTTTGTGGGTCAAACAGTCAGCCTTTTAACCGCTAATGAAGACTTATTTTCGCTGAAGCTGAAAACGAAACGCTGCGAAATGCACTTATTTATGGTTAGGCCTTTTGCGATGGAGTATTTCCCATCCGAAATATGGACCGGTTGACAGTATAAATAATGTGTTGCCTTGCCGGAATTTATGGCACTTGTATGTCTTCTGGTCTTCGGCATCCACTTGGCTGCTATAAATTAGAGTCCAGTCGAGTTGAGTTGAGTCCGTGGTTGTGCGTGTGTGTAAAGGTCCTGGTCCTCATACCTCCTCCCCCACTTGCACGCACCATGGCCGTGTCACGCAAGGAAACACACACCACACACACAAGCACACACGCAGGACACTCTGATAGGACATTCGCTTTGGCAAGCAAACCGCCATGTGACGGCGGCTTTTGAGGTTTTAAAGCGTTCTGAGGTGACACATAATGATTAGCCAGCCCCATTAATTGCTCAGCACTCGAGGCACTCGATTACACTAATTAGGCGGCTTATTAAACCGAATCCCACACACATTCACAGACATTTCCCGAGGCTCAGTTCGCATTTATTTCCCGTTAATCCTTAAAACTATTTAAATCCGTTTCTTTATCGGTTAAATTCTTGGTTAAATTCTTATGAAATTGTGCAGCACAGACAGCAGGGACGCCGAGGGCCATGATGATGATGATGTGGCGGTCCATGGTGGTGCGGTGGTCCTCCGTGGTGTCCTCCTCCATGATGGGGTGGTCCTCCATGACCATGCCCATGTCCTCCTCCATGGCCTCCAGGTCCTCCATGTGGTGGTGGCATTTTTTAAATATTTCGTTCAATACTTTCCGTCTCCCAACGTGCAAAGTGAAGCAAGTCTTTGGGGCTACTAAATCCCAATTGGCCGCACACACATCTTATCGAGTCGCACTTTTATATAGATAACTCCTCCTATCTAATCTGTTTTGTATAACTTGCTAATCGATATACCTGAACGCTGGCACAAACATTGGAATAATATTTTGACCCTGGCGATGAGTAAGACCTTGTAAATGTCGAAAGCAAAGTTAGTCATGGCAGATAAAATGCGGAAAACCCCTCTAAGGTCCCATTTGAAATGATAAGCATCTGAGGCATTTTATTTTTAAAGTTTATCTACGATAGGGTGCGTTCTATTATTATGGTTTATTATGGCCCTCAAGCGATAAGATATAATACAAAAATTATGAGGAAGTTCGGGGTTTTTGGAAAGCCTCAAATCGATCATTATTATTCACCAGAATTCAAGATAAAAATGTTTGAAAGCTTTCACGAATATTGGGTTTATTGTTTTTCACCTGAATCTGGGTCTGGAATAGTTTCCAACGAACCGAATTAATTTACTGGACAATCTTCAAACTTTTCAAGGCTTAAGCCACCTGGGCAAGTGCAAACACTTGAATCTAATTCCTGATTATAAGCCACTCGTGGCCACATGTGATGTAACACAACTATTTACTTGACCCAGAAAACTATTGGGGGAAAATGCCACAGCCCCTAGTTCCAGTTTCAGGCAAGTGCAGGCGGCAGGCTCTTAGCTAGAAAATGGAAAAACCCTCCACGAGCAATGGCTTTGGCTTTTTGAATTCAATTAATTTTATCTGCATCAGTTTCCCTTTATAATCGCATCAGCGGGCGGCTCACATGCGAATTTTCACAGGGGCCCAAAGGGAAAAGGACACGTTCCCCGGAAAAGGACCGCAGCTCGTAAAATATATAAAGTCATTGCGAAAGCCAATTTGTATATCAGCCAAGGCAGCGCTGCCGGCTGAGGCCCGCCGATTATCAAACTGAGAAACTTACTTAAAATGCCCTCAAAAAATGGGGGGCTGAGGCAGAGGAAGAAGGTCGTGATATGGGGGTTTGTGCTTTCATGGTAACAATTACATTTCACAGATTTTCATTTGGGGTCGCGTGTGCCGTTGCATGTTGTGTGTGTGTGTGCTGGTGCGGTCGCAT
Organism: Drosophila anomelani; assembly: GCA_035045905.1. Classification (NCBI taxonomy): domain Eukaryota; kingdom Metazoa; phylum Arthropoda; class Insecta; order Diptera; family Drosophilidae; genus Drosophila; species Drosophila anomelani. The sequence goes on from JAWNOO010000032.1 coordinate 14,022,025, forward strand.
TCGCGTCCGCTTTTCGCGTCCTTTATTTCGGGCTTAAAAGGGGCTTACATTATCGCCGCTTGGCAAAGAGGGAAACTGCCAACAGCGGCCGGTTTTCCACTTTCCCGATGGGCTGCGGCTGGCTCAACTGGCTGATGGGCGACGTCTAAATATGAGAATGTTGTGTGAAAATGTTTAAAATCCACGCAAGCTCCGCCAAGCGCAAATGCTTAGCACGCCATAAGTGTCAGGCAGCAAGGATTGCCTGTGGTTTTATTACACAGAAAAAAAATTCAAGCTGAAAATAATTAATAAATTATAAAAAATATAAATACATAATATAAATTCGTCAATGAAACATTCCCTTAAATTTAAACACAATTGAATGATAAATATGGAAGTTATTCTACAAAAAAGTCTCAATCTATGAATTATTTCCTTCTTAAAGATTTAAGTCCCAGCTAAGCCAACTTAATATTTTTTAAGAATTAAATTATCTTCTGCACTTAAAACCCATTCCTTGCAGTGCATTTCTGATCCTGGGAGTGTAGGTTTTTGTTCTGGCCAAGGAGTGGCCACTTTTGCATACCATCGCCGACGACGCCGCTCTCTCCTTCAGCCACTGAAAATGGCGTGGCGGGCGCTAAGAAAGGAAGTAAATAGTGGAAAAGGCATAAATAATAGCAAATAATACGGCGACAATGCGCACAAATTTGCCGCTAAAGTGTAGTCATTGTCGGGTCCTTCGTGGAGCAAACACAACAGCAACAAAAAATAGAGTCCTGTGCGTGAGCTTAGCCACAGGACGACCTGCCTTTGCTTTTTGCATGATTTCGCTGTTTAAATTTATTACACATTAGATTTATGATCGCGTTGAAATGGCCACCCTCACTCACACCCTGCCTCCCTCTTTGTGGCTTTAATTTCATTGTTAGAACTCCCACTTGGCGCTGGGTGTGAAGCATAATTTATAGGTGCGAGTGTGTGTAAGAGTTTTTAAGTGATTTCTTTCGCTCGACTGCCACTGGGCACATGCACAATTATCGGTTAGCCTGTGCCACTTCTGTCACTCGCCTTGCGGTCAAATTTCCACACTGGTTTTCCCTCAACTCCCCGCCTTTGCATTTTCCTTTTAATCACAGGTTTTGAATAGCCGCCTTGCGTGGCTTTTAAGCGCTTATTAGAAGTGTGACAGAATTCGAAGTTGAAGAGGAAACGCAAACGCCCCGCCACTTGCCACATCCATTTGCCACACACGAAGGGCCAACTGCAATAATATGGAGTCATACCGTAACTTGTGGCCACGTATACAAACAGTTGTGTAAATAATGCTACAAATAGTTCAAAACTCTCGTCTGAACAGTAATAAAATCAAGTGTTTCAGGACATAGCTAGTGGTTGCTGGTAGTTGCTGGTAAACTAGTTGAGGAAAAATGGCAAGTAACTTCTGGGAAAATTATATTGTTTTAAGTATAAGTAAAATAATATATATTAGAGGTATTACTTGAATAAATAAATAATCTGTTTGTTAGTAGTTTTCTTTTTTAAATAACAAAACAAAGGTTAGACCTTTCCCTACCTCATTAATATTCACCGTGTCTTGGACTCACATAAAACCTAAGTGATTTCACTTGGCCCTTTTTTTCTTATCCTTACTTAAAATAAAGTTTATCCCAAGCAAAGTTGGTAATGCATTTGCTATCTTCATGGCCGGCTATAAAGCGGCGACGTGTGATTAAAACTTTTATTTTGTCCCACATTTTAAGGCAAAGCCGTGGCTCCCTCGCTCGCTCGCTTCTACCTGGCTAAAGGTGTCGTAAAAATTCTATCAACTCGATTAAATTATAACAAGTGGATTTTCATGTTTTTGTGCCGCATTTATGTGTTTTTATTGTGCTAATTTTATGCGAGTCCTGGGCGCCTCAAGGAGCCGCCACCAGCTCTTTTGGGCAATTTTGGCAAAGAAGAGAAACGCACAACCGCCACACAAACACACGCCCACACACACACGTGTGCAGATAGGCACCTGCCACCTGGCACCTGCAATAATACTTGGCACACATTTAGTGGCAGCATTTAGTGGCACACTGCGGCGGTCCCCGCCAACGACGAAGTTCATTCTTGGGACATTTCCACTGTCTGGCCTCTCCACCGCCTGTCGCCTGTGCCACAGTTTGGCAAAGTTTTCTGCCTGCCACCTGGTAACCCTGCCACCCACCAGCACCACCACCTGATTCAGCGGTGGCCTCGCTCGGCTTTTGTCTTATCAAAGTTTTTGGCGCGCATGTGTTTATGCCACAAATGGCACTTTTGTGGCAGCGCATTTTATTTTTTACTGCCACTTTTCGCCATTTTGCTTTATCATTTTTATATGTATTGTGTATATATTATATGTATGTGTATGTGTGTTTATATATATATATAGAAATATATAAAAAATAAATACAAAACCCTGATAGGCTTGGTCCTGACCTCTGTTTATAAAACATTCCAATGTGGCCCACACTGCGTATACTCTATATTTGTTTTTCAAAGTTGGTTAAACAATAGAATTTCTTTAGGATCCTGAAATATTTTAATATTAACTAATAATAATTTAGAGGGGTAAAAATGGCAAAAATTTTATATACTTAAATAATTTAACTTTTCATACCAACTTGGCCAACGTTGCGTATACTTAATATATGAATTGAAATAAGTCAAGGAGTTTTTACCAAAAACCATTTAAAATAGAAACCTGTTTATAACTTCTAACTTTTATAATTAATATTTAAATTTGGTAAAAAAAAAAACTAAGATAATTTTAATATTTTAACTCAAATTCGTCCTAAAAAATAGTAAACATATATATTCCATTTAGATTTATCTACATTTATCGATTATTATATATGTTAAAAATTAAATTAATAATTAAAATAAAATAATATCAATAATTATATATATTTTGTTACATTTTCCGACCTAGAGTAAACCCAAGAATCTGTTATTTTGCTCTACAAAGTTCCTATTTATATCCCAGCTTTCAGTTTTCGCCATCAAATAAATCAGTCTGAACCCCATTAACCCTTTAGTTATAGTCTTCTAGTCAAAGGACACTAACGTCTCACTTAGTCTCCTATTTATATAGAGTAAAGGAATTCAAATTGCCGCCCAGTTCGCTTTTATTGTCCTCGAGGTGAGCGTGGATCCCGGCTATCCCCCGTTGAAAGGTGTGCAGGCCAACTAATGACCCTGTATTTATAAGACAGGGGAAAGTTTATAAATATTTATGGGCTCCGCTGTTGCTTCAGCTTCGACTGCTGCCGCTGCTGCTGCTACTACCATTCTCTCTATTCCCCTTATTGTTGTTGCTTATTTTCATCAAGCTAAAACTCATTTGGTTATTTTAAAATTCCAAGCAGGCGTAGTTTCATTTTTGACACCCAAAACCCCACGGTCGTCCTTTTGGGGATCTGCCGCACGTTGTTGCCATTGTCACGCACACACGTACTATATTTTTTACGCGCATATCATATTACACACAGGACATTCCCTTGGCTTAAAGGACCCGAACGGACCCCTTTTGCCAACACTGATGGGGTATAGGGGATGTTTCCCGGGATACATTCATCGAGTAAATAGAATCACGTACACTAATTATCAACGCCATTGCACGAAGGGCGCTCAAAAATATATATATAGATATATATTTTTATTAATTTCAGCAAGGTAACGCCCCTGCCTGGTGTTGGATGAAATTTTTAATTGAGATCCCCGCTTTATGATAGCAAACGAGGAACTATTCGGCCCGAAATTGATGTGGCCACTGGATGGTGATGCTGATGGCACTTGGATTGTTGGTTTCGAATGCAAAATGCGTACTCGGATATAGTTTTGAGTGTGCAGATAAGGTGGCACATATAATTAGCTGCCCCATTTGGTATTATGCGACATTAGAGGGCTTCAAGTTACCCATGATAGTTGGTGTAATGTGAGTCATTCAATTGATAAAGCCACAGGGCTTGGGTGTAATTGAAGGGGGAAATTCTACTCTAAATAAATGCAAAATTGAAATGCAAATAGAGCGGGATAATCGGTTAAATAAATGTATTCATATAATCAAGTTTAGGTAGAGAATTCAAGGCCTAATTAATATGTGGAAGTGCAATACAAAATCTCAAAGAATAAAGCTGAGAGACTGCACACGATAAACCCAAGAAGATAATGTTTATCATTAACCTTATCTCTCTTTTTTATTATCTTTATATATAAGTGTTTGTCTGAACTCTGGCATTTCCTTATAAACTCAAAGAAACATAATGCAATAAATCACCAATTGATTTTATACGCCTCCCTTTTCAAACCTTTATCAAAATCTATTGGTGAGACAGCCAAGGTAAGACCCCTGCAAATTGCAGTGGTACTTCACAAACAAATCGCCAGTAACTGATAAGGGGTACCACTGTAGCTTTTATCTATAGATAAGGCACGCAGCGTAATAGGCAGAGATTGGCGGGACGACGGCTATAATAACACAATCCGGCAGCCAAGTCCAGTGCCCAACGAAACGCGTGCGGCGCAACAAGTCGGCTTTACTTCATATTTACTATATACCCCATATAACCCAAGCTAACGAGATGGATCACAGAACCCGCGTCGAGGTGATACAAGTGCCCCCACAGCCAGCCACCACGGTCATTGTCCAGCCACCGCCACCTCCTCCGCCGCCACATGACAAGGGCTGCTGCTGCTGTCCCTGTTGCCCCTGCTGCATGCAGTGTGGCGATTGCTGTTGCTGCTGTACAATCATGTGAAGAAAGGAGTGGACAAGGATATATCCTAGGAGGCAGCAGAAAAACAAAGGAGCCTCTTAATGCGTTACGTTAAATTAACTTTCTATGTCTACGGCCCACAAACACACACCCCCACACACAACAATTCACACAGTTTTTTCGTGCAATAAAATTTTACGATTCCGTTGTAAATAACACTTTGTCCTGGGGCTCGCTGGTAACATATTGTCTTACATAAATCTCAATGCCACATAATAATAAAAAGCCAAATTTAATAACATACCACAACCAAAAAAAAAAAATATTTGTAGTTTTATGACGGGGCAAGGGACAATCCTTTGCTGGATGCGAAATGCTCACCACATCATTTCAAAAGTTAGTTCACATTCCAAGTTATTATTTATATGTTTCTCAATTTGCCAATAAAAGCGGAAAATGTGTCAAGAGTGTTGGCAAGCCAACTTCATGCCGCTCCATGGGCCTGCTGCTCTCATTTGATAAAGGATTTTATGACTCTTGGCGCTTGAATTGCAACCGCAGTGCCAGAGTTCTCGCCCCAAAAATATATATATTTTGACGAGGGTCCTCCAAATGGGACCCCAAATGGGAGAGAGAGCTGAAGTGTGCCACACAGAGTGCGAGTGCGTTTGCTGCCTGCTCATTTAACATAATTTTTTGGGCCGCACTCTCGCTCTTTTTCACTCTCTGTGTTTCTTGGCCAAAATGTTTATCTAAAGCCCAAACAATATTACTCATACGCAACGTGATACGCCAGCCGGAAGACAGTGGGGCAGTTAGGTGATTTCTGTTAGATTTGTGATTCATTTGAACATATTTTGGGGTAAATGTTTAAATAAATACTAGTAGCAACTTTAAATTAAAATCCTTTTTAGGGTTTCTCGTTTTAAAACCTGTTTTGAACAAATGTCGCAATGAGTTTATGCAAAACCCAGTATTAGGCCTAAACGGAATCTTTAACGCTGGTTTATATTAATTGAAAATAAATAGAAAATCGGCTACACTGACTTTTAAGTTGAATTTAATTTAAACCAATTAAATGAATTTCATAGCTGAAACTTGCTTTCAAACTTTGGTTTATAAAAATTTTTAAATCATCTTTCAACAAGATTAATAATAAATATATTATTTCCATTATTTTAAATATTTTTAAATAAAGTATTCCCCTTAAAAAGATCCCCTTAAATCCCCTTAATTTTCCCCACTGTCTTGGGCTTGGTTCTTTCAATGTTATTTGCGTGTACACACTATTTGTAATCAGGGCAGCTCATTGATCAAATTCCCATCGGCTTTAGATAAAAATGAGTAAGATATTGCCAGCCCGGCATTTGCGTTCGATGTTTCAGTTAAAGGCGCGTCACCGTGCCGCGTTCACTTAGTTCCGTTTTTTAGTAGTCACTAACTACTAGCACTTGCACTAGCAAGCCACTAAATAAAATATAATAAAAGCAGAGCTCAAGGATCGAGGATGTACAACGCAGGATATCAGGTGGATGTGATTGATCCCTACTATCAGCCTCCCGTGGAGGTGATAAATGTTGTGGGACCCCCACCACCCGTAGAGGTGATAATGCCATCGCCAGTCTACACTCAACCCGTTGTGGTTGTGGAGCAGCCGAGCTACAATCAGCCAGGACCACCGGCAGGACCCAGCGATGCCGAGTGCTGCATGTTATTGGGAGCCTGTTGTGTATTGGAGGAATGCGGCCTTTGTGCCATAATGTAGAAATTGTGGAATTGTGAAATTTGTGAAATACTTGTTACGGATAAGAACTATGTAAATTAAACGATAAATATAGACTGAAAAAGGTTAAATAAATAAAGTGATGTTTTAATGTATGGTGAACAAAATGTGAGATTAAAATGTGATATAGGTAAACTTTAATTATTTGAAATATATTTAAAACTAAATATATAAAATATTAAGTTACTTCTTCAAGACCTAAACCCACTTCCTGTTTGTTAAAATATTCCCACAAAAATACATTTATGATGTCATTCCGATAACAAAGCCTGGAACCTTATGCAAAAACATAAGCAACATGAAATCCGGGATCTTTTGATAGATAACAAGTTCTTTCGATATTTAAAAGTTAAAGAGTTTGGTTTGCCAACCAATTCCACTGCCATTTTCTTGAGTAACTTTCCCTGCTAAACGGCATCATAAATATTAATAAGCAAGGATTTTAATTTCCTTATTGGTCAACAAGGAAACTGATATAAAGATGGGATTTCAACGATTCCCCCAAAAGTATTCGTCAATTGTCAACGAAAATGTATACTCAGGGAGGCATTCATCCCCCGTTTTTCTTTATTTTTCTTTTTTTTTTGGAAAAGCCACGCCCAAGCCCATTTTCTTGGGTTTCCTTTTAATAAATATAAAGCGTTAATTTGCTGCATAATTGCGCCCTGCCACACCCAGGACACAGGACTCTGAAAAGGAGACCGACCCCTTGTATTCCAGTTAAGTAGCGCAGCCTCGCACTCCATTCCATCAGCTCAACTCATCCCAGGCTCGAGACAAGAAACGAAGAAACGTTGTCTATCCCCCATCTGGACTCCCTTTTTCATGTCTTCAATGACAGTTATTTCATTTTTCTTGTTGATGTCTTTCCCTGCACTCATTAAATCAAGTTAAAAAGGCATATAGCACGCAGTGTCTGCTGCTGCTGCTCCTGCTGCTGCTGCTGTTGCTGTTGTTGATGTTGCTTGTTGCCATTCCCGTTTCCGTTGTCAGCCAAGCTGTTGAGTTGTCCTGGCCCAAAAACACCCTGTTGTTCTTGTGGCTGTCTTTGCCGCAGTAAACAACCGACGACAAACAAGCGGCGACAAAGACACTGCGTCGAAATTTCAAATAACATCTCACAGAGAACTCCACCAAAAGGAAACAATAAAGCCAAAGCGAAGAAAGCGAAACTCCTGCCGCCTCGACTTTAATTATAATAACTCTGGGAGCGGCATCGTTGGCGCTGCCGTCGTCATGTTCTGACATCCTGGCTGACTTTAATGGTGCCACCGCAAATGGGAAAACCGAAGGAGCACCTGACAAGCAGCTACTTTCCGTACGCTAAATGGAGTTACGGCTCACATTCACCTCTCTCTCTATCTCTGTGATATTGCTAAATGGTTCAAAAAATAGCTCTGCAGCTACTAAAAGTAATTTGGTGTCGGGAAAAATGTTGTTTGTTTGTTTTTTTTCCTTCCGATATGTTCCTCTGGGGAAATGACTGAGTCACTTGTCAATGGTTAGAAACCCTCTCTCCTGTTTTTGAAGAACTTTAATGTATCTATGACTTATCTGCACTATAGTAAAAATAATCATCATGTTCCTCCTTGGGTGGCTCGGGCAGTTCCATTAATAATATGCTCAACTGCTGATCCTTGGTAATCGGAGCATAAGGCGGCTTTACAGCTATCATCGGCTCCAAGCGCAGCTTAGGATCACCAAAAAGCTTCTGTGCCAGGTAGAGGAAAGGGCTTCCGAGGTTCCATCTTAACTTTACAGACATTAGAAACTGTTCCTTCATTTTCCAGATTTTGCTGTTGGCCGAGAACAGGTCAAACTTGTTGACACAAATGGCAATTGGTATATTGCAACAGATGCTAACCAGATCCTTGGCCAACTTGGGGACAGCATCATAGCTGGCTCTCGAGGACATGTCGTACATGATTATGGCACATTCGACATCGGTGTAGTGCTCCTTCTGGCCGGTGCTCTCCCAAACTTTGAAGCAAATGGGCCCGCGTCCGGTGTGGAAGGTGAGCTGACACTCTTCAGCCGCTTTTGTTGGTGTATAAATCTTGTCAAAATCTCCAATGAGATGGCTCTGAATAAGGTTGGTCTTTCCACAACCAGCATGGCCAATGATAACGCACTTTAAAGTGGGAATATTCTTGCTGATCTGCGACATTTTTGGTAACTCTACTTGGAGACTTGCTTTGGAAGGTGTTTACAGACTATTTGAAATGTTAAAAGAGATATGGTTAAGGCAGGGTTTACTGAGATTGAAAGTAAGAAAAGTATTTATTTTCGAGCCAAAAAAAATTAAAGGAATCTGTCTTATAATTTTTTTATGAGTTGGAGACTGAAAATGGTAATTTGTTGGTAATAAAAAATATAGTACAATTGATTTATAAGCATGAAGATATTAATTAAATCAAGAAACATATAGTAAACATCCCACCTTACCAATGCACCCACTATTCTTTCAATTAGACTTTTAATATTTCATCCCACAAAAACCTTTTTAATATATATTTGGCCGAGTTTTCAAAAGCCTCTTAGAGTCAACCCTCAAAATGTGCAGCGAGAAAAAGTTGTAATCATGGTGAACAACGGGGAAAAACTAATGCATATTTCGTGTTTGCCCCGGCAACAAGGGCAGTTCACCCAGTTGGCCAGTCACGGTGCCAATTTTCCACCCTCCTCACGGGGGGTGTGTGTGTTCTACAGTACAAATATATATATAGTGTTATAGTGTATCTTCTACTTATAGTTCAGCTTGTTGCATTTCTTGCAAGTAATTTTGTTATGAGTTTCTACTGTTTGGGGCTGTAATCCTTATAAATGAAGCAGCAAATTTGATGCTGCAAGGATCGCCTTCTGGCTGATTCCCCTCTATTTACCACAGTTAGTTGACTTAATGCATTCGCCTTCGTCTAGCGCTAATACACGTTAATATCCTCTGAGCTATGAAATTTCGCTCATTTGTCAGGATTTACGGAGAAGAAGAAGGTGGTGGCGGCCAGAAAGGACTTGCGCCGGACACGGGAAATTGCAATTGTATTTCATTGTGTTGGTTTGTTGTCCATGTTTCGACGTTGGGTTTTGGCAATGATGATTTATCGGGCAGACACGTGAGGTGGCCTGGAAGGACCCACTGGGTGGGCGGTTTGTTGCTCCCTGCCTCATTAATTTCTGCCTAACTGGCTCATTAAAAATTAATCCGTCAAGGGACCACCGCGTATCAATGGCCCGCCTTTAAGACAGCTCACTGTACTTTGGTAGCTGGGCCCAGCTTGTTAGCGTCAGATCGGCTTAGGAAGCCGCTTGATTTTTCGGATTCACTGGAGAATTTGCGAAAATTATTTCTATTAAGCTTGCTCTTTGGAAATCAATCTAAGAATGGGGGAGTGGACACTATTTTTTTTAGAGGGCTCTAAGCTTTGGTTGGGAATTAACACATATTTTTCGTAATGATGTATCTTTAATTACGCAAAGTCATTGCTTTACAAAAGGATGAGTGAAGTATATAGAAAATTACCTATTGTATAGCATTGGAGAACTTTGTGCTTATACCTTTTTAATTAAAATTAAATATCTGTTAAATTACACTAACTTATAATCTTTAATTTGTTTAATAATAAACTTTCTACTAAAGGTTTTAAATTAAACGTTTTCAAAAAATTCCTTAATTATTTTGAGATTAAAATACTTTTAAAATGTAATTATTTGGCTTACTTAGGTTAAGGCTAAAAACATTAATCTAGGAGAGGGTTAAGTGTGATCCAGTACGCCTAATTGGACATAATTTATAAAGGAAAAGTTCCTGGGAGCCTTAGGTATGGTTATATGCCCATAAAGCCTTAAAAAATAATTTTTATTTATAACATTTTTTAATATTCTAATTCCAATTTGTAACGGTAATATTATATCCATTTTGGATTACATTCAAAGCTAACAAAAGTAATGTGAAATTAACAAAACAGAAGGTCACTGCATTGTTATTGTACACCGCTCTTAACGCTCCCTTTGACCCCTTCTGAAAAAATAGCATTTCATCCAAAATGAATACCAAGAGAGAATGGAAATCACCTGAATGTCAGCGTTTAGCCACGCATTAAGACACTCAACCCAGTTGCATTTATAACTGTGTATTTGTTGCTGGGCTCCTTTGTGCGCGACGTCACCTGGGGGCTGGGTGGGTGGGTGGTCTGTGCCCCTGTGGGTCTTGGGCAGTGGGTGGGGTGAGCACTGACCCGCTAAGTGCCGTTCGACTCGTGCCTCCCTGGCCATTCCGCTCCCTCACACTTGGCATCGTTGTGTCAAGTGCAAAATGTGCAATGCAATGCAGGAGACAAAGGCAACCGCATTTCTCTTCACTCTCTCTACTGTGGGGGCTCTCAAATAACAGCACTTGCATTGTGCCAGGGAAGGGGAGAAAGTCACAGAGAAAAAGCACAACAACACACAGAGCACGAACAATAACTTTTGTGTGACACATTTGGCAATGCGTTTTTAAACTGGCGAAAACAAAACGAATGTGGCAGCCGCAAAACAGAATAGAACAGTGCAAAAAGTCAGCAGCAGCAGCAGCGGCGGCGGCGACGGCAAGTGGTGAAAAGTTTTTAACATTTTCTTTTTATTTTTTACTATATTTTTTTTGGGTTCTTTCATGTTCTGTGTTTTTTTTTTCGGCCTCGGCACTGAATTGCACTTAAAGTCAGCGCCAGTTAAAAACTTTCTACAAAAAACTAAAATAGGAGGAGCACGGAGAAAACTCTTGCATAGAGTGCGAAAGAAACAATTGAAAACTTTATTGCTTTTGCCTTTTTCACTTTTGTTCGCAAGTATGTTGCGTTGACAAAAACCAGAATGTGATCAGCTGGGGCAGGAGCAGGAAGCCAGCACAAGCTGGAAAGTTTTTCGGGTGCTTTTTATTAATTTTAGAACTCTTCCAGGAAGGCAAGTGGAGAAAGGCGGCGACAAGGATATAACAAGGAGGCGGCTGCGGCATCGGCAGCGGCACAACTCTCAGCATCTGCGGTCAACTGGGGCTGCCCACTAATTGGCCTTGTGAAAATATTTGCTACGCTTATGAAAACAGTTGACCGCCGTCAGGGCCCACGACCCTTGAAACCGGAATGACACCCACAAAGGGCGAGTGGCCAAAACAGTTGCACTCACACATGTGCATAAATATGAGGCACTCGCAAAGGACACACACATGTACAGCGTGGCAGGATCCCTTAGTTTATGGCGAGCGAATTTTAAGAATAAGTAAAGTTTCAGAAAATTACCACAGCACTTTCTATGGATTTTAGTAAGAACGATCTAAGGAAACTACTTCTTTAAAAAGTTATTAAATTTCTTAATTTCAAATCATTATAAAAAAAGGTTTGTGAACTTAAATTAAAATTAAATTTCATGATTTTCAGATTTTGTTTTCTATTAAAATAACTTAATAACCCAAAAATCTTAGAAGTTTGCAGTATATTAAAATAGTTCAAAATAATAAAATATTTATCTAATTTCATATTATACAAGTAAAGCCTTTTTAAAAACTTATTTGTAGCTCAAAATCTATAAATTCAGTTGGCAAATTACGAATCCCTTAAGGCATAAACATAATTACAGTCCCAGCGGTCATTTAGGCACTCACAAACACACACTCTCGGTTACCAGCCAGCTCCTGGGGTAAGCCAGTCCAATCACAGACACATGCCGGACCAGCCGCAGGACCCCCTGTGCCACGGCCTCTCCACTCTCAACCCTCACAAACACCGCAATTTTTGTCAACTGAACTAATTAATTAATTGTGGGCGGCCACCGTGGCCTTCTAGCTGAGACCGTAGCGAAACGGACCGAGGACGAGGACGAGGACGAGGACATCGCCCAGCCGACCAACTGGCCCGCCCACTTGCTAACTGACCGGCAACTAATTTTTATATTTATGAGGCCGGGGGACGTTGGCCTACTGCGTCATAAACTGTGGCGCTTTGTTTACTATTGTTGCTATTTTGTATGTGAGTGTAGTCTACCACCCACTTCCACAGACCATGTAAAAGGACATTTTATCCTTGCCACAGACTCTATGCCGTTTTGGCCAACATAAAGTTGCATGTTCAAATTTTTAGTATCTTTGTGTGATTTCATGCGTTAAAGCAGAATTTTTATTTGCTACCCGTAAAGACAAACGATACCAGGACACAGCTAGGATATGAGGATAAAATGGGATATGGGGATATGGGACATGGGAGAGTGGGAAGCATTTCGTTTAATTTTCATGTCGCGTTGAAAGTTTCATACAAGTATTTATGGCATATAAATGAAATATTTGCGACGAGGGTAGAAATTGGGCAATGTTTGCTAATGAAGGAGTTCGATTCGCTTTTAAATGGTTAATTGGTCTGAGGTTTTCGGTATGACTATGAAGATGTGGTATGAATAATAAGAGCCTTTTCTCTGTTAACAGCCATTATCTGATTGGGTTTTTAGCGAGTTGTGAAAACAGGGGAATGTTTAATTAAAAAGATTGAAATCTTGATGATTCGATTTACTGGTTTTCCGTTTATAGCCGAATGAGAAAGATTGTGGTTTAACTGATAATAATTTAATAAATTAAAGCAATAGGGGATTTGATTAGGATTTGTCGGTTAAAGGTTTATGTTTAGGTTTTAAAATTAATTTTTAATGTAAGAAAACTACGATATTTGGGTGGTTTTAAGGCCATTTTAAGGAACTATATAAATAAATTTTTAGGGAAGTCTAATTAACAGAATAAATATTGGAGTAGTTTTTCTAAAATCTAAATATATATTTACTATTTATTTAAACTCGTTTTATTATGTATTTAAAGAGAATTCTATAATATATAGCCATGAAGTGTTAACTATTATTATGTTTATGTTCTAAATTACATATTAAAATAGATATAAGTTTTATTTTATTTTTCCATATATTTTTTCCAATTTCCCTGATCCAAAATTATTATTCCCCACGACTATCTTATTTATTTCTCCCATTTATTTGACAATCCTGATATGCTTTTTATATTTGCCAGCAACAATTTCATCCTTCGAGGATAACATACAAAATGGCACGCCTTATGTCTTTTACCAATCTTAATATTTTATTATACACATTCGATTTTGGATGCTGATGAGGATAATGCCATGGACCGGGTGCCATTAATGCATATTAAATGCAATTTTTTAAGAGCCGCCATTCGATGAAGTTATTCGGCTTTGCTGCCTTTAATGGCAAATATAAACATGGAAAACGCGCCAAAATCGCATGCGACAGGAATTTTAAATCATTGAATGGCGAAATGACAAAACATTTTCATTTTCATACAAATTGCGGAATTTTGTAGCAGCTTTTTCCTATTCCGATTCCCAACGCCAATCGGATTTCGGTATTGTTTCTTGGTGGTGTGACGTCGTTCATAAATTTGCGACGCCTGCAAATATGCAGCGGAAATTGCCAAAGCCACACGACTTCAATATCCATCTCCCCCTCATCTTTACCCCCACAAAAGCCAAGTCCCCCTGGAAAACTCCAGCTGGAGCTGAGATGTTTTTTTATAGGCAAAACCAAGTCGGGGGCGGGGGCAATTGCCGCGGGGGAGGATTAGTTGGGCGATGTTCATCGCTCGTCGTCCTTGTCAATGCATTTCGTCTTTTGATAATATCAAAAACTCATTTGCCTTGGCCACTTTCAGGAGCAATCACTCCCCTTCCTTGGGTTGAGACACTGGGGAAAATTTTTAAATTATTAGAAGGTATTTTGGGAATAGTCTAAATAAATATATGTCAAATCTTATTACTTTTTCACCATTTATAAATGAAAAAGAGAAATTTGATACATTATTTTAAAAATGCAGTATTTGGTTTTCATTAAAGAAATGCTCAAGAAAATAATCTAAATGAATTGTTATCAGTAAATAGAATTTTAAATAAATCGAACCTAAATTCCACCTTTATAATTTTTAGAAGCAATTTATGCATTTATAAAACAAAAAATAAGGCTAATAATAATTTTCCTATTAAATTATAAAATGAAATATACCATTTTTAAACCCCAAATTCCTATCAGAAATAATAGCCCCATCGATATATTTAATCTCCAAATAATTTTAAAAAATTAACTGCAATGAAGTATCCCAAAGTAATCTTCCTAATAAAACCCATTTGTAATATCCCCAATTGCCCCACCATTTATTTCCAGTGCATCTGCCTGAAGCGCTTAGCAAGGGTCCAGATGATTTATTATGGTATATCCCATACACCCGCCCGCTGCATGCGTCATCAATTTTTAGAGATAGATTTGCATGGCCATCGCCAAGGGCCATTAGGCGAAGCTTGCAGATACTTTGTCCGCTTCCGTTCCGCTCGCTTCGTCTGCTCCGGTTAGCTTTTGTTGCAGATGCAACATGCAACCGCAGACATTTAATAAAAACCCGAGCTAACCATAAATAATTTGCCCTTTGGCCGCATCTATTTCCTAAACAATTCAAATATTGCGCTTAAATATTAATTAAAAGCCAACGGCCAGTGAATGTATCTCGTGGAAACACAACCACTTAATAAACGCGCTTAACATAAATTAAAATGTATCTCCCCCCAGCAGCAACAAAAAAAAAAGAATGTGCAACAATTGAATAGTTGAATAGTTTTTGTTTTGGCTCATGTTGCAGTTGCTGGAATAATGAAATGAAAAATGTGCGGCCGCATGGAAAATTAATTGTAATGCATTAAAAGCGCAATAGCAAAAATAATTCAACGCCGTTGTGCTGCAGGGGATGCAACAACAAAAGCCATTCAATTTGTACAAATGGCAACCAAGAGTAATGTTCCCAGTTTTACATATGTTCCGGATTACGGATCTGAATACGGATGAATCGCTACCAACTTATCTCCTTAGCATGAATCACTTCGAAGTATCTGCAAATGTTACTCATACGACATGGTGAACAGTACAGGAATTGAGTCATACCAAGTTTACATACTACTTATCTATACTTTTCTTTTTTGGCCCGTTTTAAGGAAACCGCAACCTGGGAAGTACCTGGCTACTGAAATCCGATAAGTGGGGCTTATGGGCTAGACAGCGGCAGGTATTAATTAATAAGCTATAAAAATAAGCTTACAAAAGGAGTATTTTATATTAACTATGTAACCATCAGAATATAAATCGATTTCTGTTTAATTATTATTAAATTATCATTATTTATAAGCTATGGGCACCGAAAATCAGCATTTGATCCAAACAATAAAACTGGCAAACATAAATGAAGCAACATTAACCCTTAAATATGTTTAAAATTCTATTTTACAACCATTAAATATCAAAAACACCACCACTTTCATTGTTTTGTATCAAAAACTAATTGATTTATTTGCCTCTTGTTAAAACAATGCAAATCGAATATTTGGTTTACAAAATAATACTTCAAGTTCAAGTTGTTGGCTCGCCATGGCGGCTCTATGTTCAACAACCTGGCATTACAACGCTCTGACCATCATCAGCACAAGTTCGTTTGCTTACAACTGAGGGGTATGTATGCATGTCTGTATCTGTGGGATGTCATTCTGAGATATTTGCTAAACGTAGTGCGAGATTCGATTGAGTGTGGATGAGCTGACAAACGAGATGGTTAGAGTAAAGGTTTAGCCTGACTAGAACTAGATCCTAGGTATAATTATAATTATATATACATATGTATATATATATATATTTGTGTGTATATAATGCATTTCGTACTGATCGGTAAGCGTTTGTAGAGTGCAGTCGCGTGCTCTGGGCGAAGCGATTGCATCTTTGGCTTTGTGCAGTTTACATTCATTGTTTTCTTTTTTTCTTTGGCTACAAAAATACTCTTTACATACGGGCACATACCATACACACACATACGCACACGCAGGCGAGTGTGCACTTTATAATGGGGGCCCCAAAATGTGGACCAAGCGTGATTGCAATGGTGTTATGTATATGAATAAATATAATTTGGTTAATCTCATAATAAAGCCACTTTGCGGCGCCGTTCACCAGCGGTTCGTGTAGAACTGATTGATGCCCAGCACATGTTTCTCCTCATGGTACTTTTGCAGGATATGTGTGATGACCGAGGTGGTGTCGTTATCGCCGCGCCACACGCGTATCGCTTGCTCGTTCTCCAGAATGCTCAGAAACGCTATAAAGTACACAGAGTTAGCTACCAGTTATGGTTTTTTTTAGCTAAGCTTAGACTCACCCAGAAATGTCTTGGGATTGCTCAGCGTCATTTGGACCTGCGGCATCTCCAGGATCACTTTTAGGATAGGTGAATCGGGAGACAGGCCTTCGCGCAGCTCAATAACACTGCCCGAGCGATTGTCGCACAACCATTCACAGGCGGATGCCTTGTTGTTGCCCGTTTTCTTGAGCGCCGCCAGCACTGCCGCCTCCTCGAAGCCCATTTCCGTGAGCGACTCCACAATCTCATCGCTAGGCGGCGAATCGCGATGGCTGTAGATGCGCACAATCTCCATCAAAGCAGCAGTGTTTTCAATCACTTCCTGTTGAAGAAATAAAACTCGTTAAATACACGAAAATCTAAGCTCAGCTTCAGTTACGTTATTGGTGACAATCGTGGAGGGCGAAATGGAAGAGACACTATGTTGCATGTCCATGGCCGGCGGCTCCTGCGAGTTTTCCTCAATCTGGTTTTGCATCAGCCACTCCATCGTTGTGGAGTAGACGCCATTGTGGGTCTTCAGGGCAAATTGGGCAAGTTCACGCTTAAAGCCCATCTCGACCAGGCACTGGAGAGTATCCGCCTGCTGGTTACGGCGATTGATCAGCCGCTGCTTCAGCATGATAATCAGACGCGGAGCATAGGGACCTGCACCTATTATAGCCGCCGATGCTTGCGCCAAAGATATCAGGACCTTTCTCACATCGTATTGTATCTGAAAAAAGAACGAGCGTCAGAGCATATTTAAAGGGAAAGGCTGTGGAAGCTTACATTTGACTGCTGAAAGATCTCGTTGATGTCAATGGTGGGAAGCTGACAGACATTGGAGGGCACGTAGCGCGTGGCACTCTCTACCAGCTGCTCGTTTGGTCCGGGCACTTCACGGATTCGCACCGCTGTATGCGGCAAAGTACTGCGTCGTGGCGACAAGATAAACGATTCGTTGTTGCGAACCTTCAGCTGCGCCAAGGTCTCCGACTCGTTTAGCTCGCCGCCATAGTATTCCGCGCGATACAAGCGATAGCGAGGATTTAGATGACGGACATCGGGCGCAAATAGCTGGATGGAGTCGGGATCGTCGCTAAGCTCTAGGATAACCTCGCTCTTCAGTTCGTTCAAGCGCTTGTTGACGTCCGTTCTAAAGATGAGCACCCGCGAGCTCGGACAAATCACGCGCACCGTTATGGACTCGCCCGGCTTGGTCGAGTCTGGTTGGTCGGCACTGCTAGAGCAAGCTGAGTTGTTTTGGCGGTTGGATTGGGATGGTTTTCTGTGGGGATTAACAAAAGGATTAGACTGTGCAGGTCGGAATACGTGCGCGTCGCTTACCTGAGGAACAAACTGCGCAGTTTTTGCATAGTTCGTTTTGGGAGAACGGAAAATTTCGAGAAGACAAATGTATTTTTAGGTAAGCAATTGTGAGTACTTTAACAACTGACAACTTACGTATGTGCCTGCTGCTGCTGAGTGGGCGTCGGTGAGTCCTGGCCGGAGTCTTTATCCTGGTCCACTACCTGCTCCTCTTCGCGCCTCCGCTGTTGCAGCTGTAGTTCAAGCTGGATGCGACGGCGTCGCGCGGGCGAGGGTGTCCTCAGCACACAGCCACCGCCGCCAACCATAGGCCTGGGCACAGGTGTCTCCGTCTGCGTCTCGCACTCCGCCGTGTGTACGTTCAGCGAAGATCCGCTCAGGCTCTCTACATCGCTGACCCCGTCCGTCCGCAGGCTTGGACTGTGGCTGCTGCTTCGCGGACTACCGTCCGCCGGTGAGCCGTCGCCGCCGACGCCCCGCTTGCTGCGCGCCAGCCACTTGGCCCGTTTCTCGTTGAACTTCTCGCGCATCCAGGGTATCATCTTGCGGGTGCAGGTGCGGGCCGGTGCTGGGTCTGCAGCTAGGCGGTAGGCGGTTGCCTTACATTTTGCAATGTTTTTTGCTGTTTTATCATTTTCTTCGCAAAAATAAACAGACTAGAGGTGGAGGCAACGTCGATTACATCGATGCTGGCCATGTCTTTGCCGAGCATCATCGATGTTCTACCACCTCTAATACAGAATCGATTGCGAAAATCTTCTAAAAAATTAACTAAACTTTATGCTTTTTCTTTTAAATTGTATAACTATTAAGCACTGTAGTGGGTGAACATATTTATATATTTATTTCTCTTCGTTGAGCGTAGTTTAGAACTAATATACACGAAATATATTTTTACGAGGATATTTTGCAAATGTTGAACAATTGGGTAAAATGCATAAGCATTTCATATTATATTGCAGTTGAGATTATAATTCAGAATCTAAATATATATATTAGCTCTTTGACTGTAAAATTTAACAAGAATTACCTACGACATGTGTACTTCAAATATATATCACTTTTTGACATTTTTTAACAAATCAAAATTTTGAAAATATTATAAATAGTAAAAAAAAAATAATTTCAATTTTAATAGCTTTTCTATGCTAGATTTTATTACGCTTATAAATCCATATTGAGTTTAAATTTTAAGAAATATATGTTTTTTAATATTTACAATTTAAAGATGTCAGCCTTTATAAAATGTTGTATAAATCGGTTCATTTTATTTTTCTGATACTGATCAAGCCTATATACGATTAAAACGGTCGGTAACAACTTTATTAAGACGTTTTAAACTTTTGACTTCTGTTAAATATATAAAGATCCAAATATTTAACAAACAACTCAACTTTGAAGACTTAAAAATTTACTAGCAAATTGTGTGGCATTTATCTATTATGTTGATATTATATGCTATGGAAAAGGTATTTAATATTCAACAAGTCCTTTTCCTAATTGGATCAGGATGGGTGGATTTCCAGAAATATTTCCCCTCCACGCCAGTGCTAATCTAGCTAGAATTATAAGTTGTGACTCGAAACACGCGCATCCCTATGCGATAGTTAGTTAAGAATCCAAGCCGGGGTATATTTTGCAGAAGACACGAATCAAGCTGATGGTATTTCGTATCGCTTTCGCTGCGGTCACACTGCTTCGAATTTTAATTGCTAGAACGCGCAAATCAGCATCAAAAAACCAGCGGAAAATGTTTGCCGCCCGCTAATCTCCCCCGCGTCAGCCACGCAACGTTATCACAGTCCCAGCGCTGCCGCCAGCACCCCGCAAGTGGGCGAAAAGTGTTTGTTTTTGCGTTCGCATTCGCGTTTTGGCAACTAGCATATGTATATCGTGTGTGCGTGTGCGTCAGTTTCGCCGTCAGAAGAGCACGTCACGTAGCATAAAACGCGAGAGTTTTACAAGAAAGTGTCGCTGCAGCAAGAGTGGGAGGGGGCGATCGGAAACCAGAACGAACGAGAGATGTAAAGAGTGCCTCATAGAAACAAAAGCAAGAGAAGTTGCAACAACAACCAGAACAGATGAATGGGCCACACTTTTGCCAAATTCTAACATACATACATATGCACACACTACGAATGCAGCGGACGGACACGGGACACACACTCTCACACACACCCACAACATTTGTTTGAAGTAGCGGCAGAGGCAGCGGTTACAACGGCAGTCAAAGAATTAGAAGACGCAGCGCAGGTAAGCAAAAACAAGCAATAAAATTCCCATTCCCTCTCCCCCCACTCAACTTTTATGTATTTATTTTGTGTGTATGTATGTGGTGCGTGCGTCGCTCACAGCGGTGTGGGTGTGCGTGAGCGCGTGAGCCGCAGCGCGTGTGTGAATGTGTTGGTGAGAGTACCGACTACCTGCGGGGAAAGACGGGCAGGCAAAGGAACGCAAATTTGGTTTAAATTCGCTCTCTCTTTGTTTATGTTTGTCATTTTCACAATTAGTCTGCACATTTGCACACGCCAAGCGACAAGTACTCCTCCTCCGCCTCCTACTCCTGCCAGTTCGCCGCTGCTAATTGTTTTACGCATTTGTTTATGCCCAAAGGTAAAGGCGCTAGTGTGACCAGCTGACGAGTGACATTCATTGTTATGCTTTTCGTAATATAACGGCGCTGGGCGAATATCTTATCGCACAAATTGCAAATTGCATTTAGCCAGCGCGCAAATAAATTGTTATTGTCCATTAACTGCAGACAGCAAGAAGAAAATAAGATAATTCTGGACCTCGTTTACACAAACCCTTGTCAAGTGAGACATACAGTGCACACTCAACCAGTTATATTTACTGTGCTTACTAGCACTTAAATAACCAACTTACTGATATAAAATTGTATTTTTAAAGATCTTTCCTTTACTTTTTCGAGTGATTTTTATCTTATTCTCTCTGTCTTGTGACTTTAAAAATTTTTATGTGAAAATGGAAACATTTAAAAACCAATTTGTAATATTTTTTAAGCTATAAACACATTACTGATTTATTCCTTTCTACATTTCCAGCATTTTATTAAGCGCCGGCAGTCGGGAAAAACATAAGCAACAAGGTAGAAAAAAGTGCCGCCTATATAATTCCATTTTGGCTTATTGGAGAGCAAACTTAAGTGTAATACCTAAATACATTTTAAGCCTAGATAGGTGAGTTATTACTTAGAATACACCATAACAATCAGCCAAGCTAATGTCTGCTCAATTCCCCCCACAAAACAGTACATAACTTTAAGCTCAACAGACAACAGACAGGATGTGGAATTCCGAACCAACACACCGCCAGCAGCAGCATCATCATCAGCACAATGGCAACTCTACCTCGGGCGGACCGCCCGCCAAGCAACTGGGCATGACCTCGGCCATCAGTTTGGCCGAGCCCAGGCCAGAGGATCTGCAGAGGACCGACGAACTGCGTGGCTCTTTGGAGCCGTACAATGTTTTCGAAAGCCAAGACGAGCTGAACCACCGCATGGAGATCCTGGCCAAGCTCAACACACTGGTGAAACAATGGGTCAAGGAGATCTCCGTCAGCAAGAACATGCCAGAGTCTGCTGCCGAGAAGCTTGGTGGAAAGATCTACACATTCGGCTCGTACCGTTTGGGAGTTCATCACAAGGGCGCCGATATAGACGCCCTGTGCGTGGCTCCACGCAACATCGAGCGCACCGACTACTTTCAGAGCTTCTTTGAGGTGCTGAAGAAGCAGCCGGAGGTCACCGAGTGCCGCTCCGTCGAGGAGGCCTTCGTGCCGGTCATTAAGATGAACTTTGATGGCATCGAGATCGATTTGCTGTTTGCTCGGCTCTCGCTCAAGGAGATACCGGATGACTTTGACCTGCGCGACGATAATTTGCTGCGAAATCTGGACCATCGCTCGGTGCGCAGTCTGAACGGCTGCCGTGTGACGGACGAGATCCTGGCTCTGGTGCCCAACATTGAGAATTTCCGCCTGGCCTTGCGCACCATTAAATTGTGGGCAAAGAGTAAGTACCAAATGAATCTCTATAATAGAAACTAAACTAACTTCTTGATTTTTCCCTTTTTAGAACACGGAATATACTCAAATTCGTTGGGTTATTTCGGTGGTGTGACCTGGGCCATGTTAGTGGCCAGGACCTGCCAGCTGTATCCGAATGCCGCAGCTGCCACGCTGGTGCACAAGTTCTTTTTGGTTTTCTCGCGCTGGAAGTGGCCTAATCCAGTCCTACTCAAGCATCCCGACAACGTTAATCTAAGATTTCAAGTAAGCCATACCTCAAAAGCAGGCCTTGCCGATTAACTAATCGCCTCATTCGTTCGTTCGCTCTATTCCAGGTTTGGGATCCCCGTGTCAATGCCTCGGATCGCTATCATTTGATGCCCATCATTACGCCCGCGTATCCACAGCAGAATTCCACATTCAACGTGTCCGAATCCACCAAGAAGGTCATTTTGAATGAGTTCAATCGCGGCATGAATATCACGGATGAGATCATGCTCGGCCGGGTGCCGTGGGAGCGCTTGTTTGAGGCTCCCAGCTTTTTCTACAGATACCGACACTTTATTGTGCTGTTGGTAAACTCGCAGACGGCCGATGACCACTTGGAGTGGTGCGGTCTGGTGGAGTCCAAGGTGCGTCTGTTAATTGGCAATCTGGAGCGGAATCCACACATTGCCTTGGCGCACGTTAATCCCAAGTGTTTTGATTTTAAGAAGGGCCAAAGTGCCAACAGCTCGCAGAACAACAGCGGAAATGAGGACGAATTGAAACAGTCGCAGGGCAGCCAGTCCTCGGTGACTTCGGCGCCCTTTTGCTCGATGTGGTTCATCGGTTTGGAGTTTGAGCGTTCCGAGAACCTCAATGTGGACCTCACCGAGAGCATACAGAATTTCACGGAGCACGTGATGATGCATGGCGTAAGTAAAATCCCGTTAAGGGGGAAGCCCGCGCAGCAATAAACCCAAACGCTAATCTTTCTTTAAAATCCCCTCAGGTAAACATTAAGATGCTCAAGGAAGGCATGACCATCGATGCCCGCCATGTAAAACGCAAGCAGCTGTCGCTCTACCTGGACGCCGATTTTCTTAAGCGTGAGCGAAAATCCATGGAGAATCACAATAACTTTAACAACACGCTGCTGGCCAACCGCAAGCGACTCTCCACTGAGCTGGCCCAATCTCAGGATAACCTCCCGCCAGGCCAGCAACAGCAGCCGGGTAGCGGCAACCGTGGACGGGACAGCGGCGCCAAGATTCACAGGCTAAGCGAATCGGTAAGTTTGCTTTACCGCCTTTTCAGTTAATGGGAAATAATATTAATAATTGCTATTTAATTTAGCTAACGGAGGAGAATTCGAATGCCTCGTCCGATTTGGGGGCAACCACCCCCACTACGCCGACAGCGGCGCAAATGAATGCGCCCAGCTTCAAGAGTTCGGGCAAAAATGGCTCTGAGATGGATACCTCTGAGCCGGAGCCGCAGCAGCTTAACAACGGCAGCAACAATGGCAGCGCCAACACAGCCACAACGGAGGTGACATGCTCGTGACAACCGCCAACACTACATCCGCATCCGCCGCAGCAGCAACCGCCGCCCCCGCCGCCGCCGCTGCCGCAACCCCCAGCTCATCATCATCATCATCAGAAGTTCCGGAAGAACAACAATGCAGCAGCGGCGGCCGCATCCAACAGCATTTTTAACCAGCGCTCGATCCTGCATGCAGCTTCCAGTCTATCGGCGGCTCTAAGCATAACCGGACACAAGCGCAAGCAGCAGCATCAGGCAGCGACGACAACAACAACCACGATCAGCAGTAGCAACATGGCTCACAGCAACTATCACCATAGCAACATCAACAGTAACAATAACAATGGCAGCGGCAGCGGCGGGGGCAACTACCACAAAACTTACTACATTGATGATGATGACGGGGACAACAACCAACCACATTTGACACCTAACCAACAGCAACCAGCGGCGGTCAGAGCAGCAGCTACATCGACCACCCCAGCTGCACCAGCCGCGCCATCGGCACCGACAATTTCTTGTAAGTTGCTTACATGTTTTCATTCGTTCACGTCCTCTCACCCTTTATCTATTACCTTCCTTCTTACGAGACTGTTTCCTTACACTTAAGTTGCCCACCTACTTACTTAGACGTATTCCGACACAACAGTATTTCCGCCGATGTGGAAAGCGATCTAACGAAAATCTATTCTTAATTTTTAAAATTCTACAAATCCAATTTAGATAGCCCGAGACTAAGCTCAATAAATAATGATGATGAAAATAAACTTTTAAAAAAAGAATACAAAACAAAAAAAAATCACAAATTTTGGTATTTTTATTTTCCAAATTATTTACAGAACAACCTTTTGGCCAGGTTTGTTTGTAGGCTTTTTTGTATCTGCATGAAAAATGAGATACAGCTTCTTGGGTAGTACTTAGGTATATTTCTAAAATGCATTGTTATAAAATAAAATCGAATATTTTTTATATTTTTAATGGTTTATTAAACTTGTTAAGTCTAAGATTGATAGAAATATATAATGATATCATTGATACTCATTGAGTTTATCAAGATATATTGAATATTTTTTAAGAGAGCCTGAAATAAATAAAGAATTTACAACTAAAGCATAGCTTTAAAGGCCCTTAAATTTGGTAATAAACCTTCAAAATTTAAAGAGTCCATTAAAAGACAAATATTTGGTTTTTTAAGAGAAATACTTTAAATATATGGAGTTATATTCTAAATAAGACAATAAAACATTTTCATAATTAAAACAAAAGTACTAATGGGTTTCTTATGCTGTAATCATAAAAATTAATTGTTTAACAGTTGAAAAAAAAACACACACACTTTGAAGTAAAATATAACTACAAATCTATCCTAAACCTTGAATTCATTTTCTAAACTACAATTTTATTTTGATTTATTTACAAACCTTAATTTCTGTTGTACTAATTATGCCTTTAAATATGTCTTTGCAGTGTAAAAAGCTATAACACATACCATTTAAGGATTAGTTATCATAGTTATCTCTCCCCATTGATTTATTCGGCTTTGATGGCCCACAAACTGGAAACCCATAATATTTTATAAAAAGCGGTGAGTCCCTGGCTTGGTGTCTCAACAAAGTTGTAGATTACTAACTGAGTTTTGTATTCTTTACAGGTTTCTATCATTCACAAATCCTCTTAAAAGTTATGTTACACAAACTAACATCGCCCAATTGTCAAATTCAATTTTGCATACGGACATCAAGAATCGCTACTAAGACAACATCATGACCTTTCAGCCCCAGAGACGACAACAATTCTCTAAAATATGTCTTAATAATCTTGTTGTACATCTTTTTTTACCTTCCCACAGCTGGTTTGAGGAGTGCGTAGAAGAAGAGAGAGAGATGTGTGGAATGTGGAGGAGGTTAAAGATGGAGATGAAGATGGAGGGGTCAGAAGCGGCGGATATCTGGAAACATCCTGCTGGAGAACAGCTGCTGCTGCAGATACTACTTACTTAGAAGATTTTATTATCATTTTACCATCTTCTTGTTTTCAATATTTGTTTTCTTCTCCTTCTAGTTGTACAACGCTGAAAATTTGAAACAATTATGTTCGTTTTTCTAAGAAATGATATCTGAAAAAAGGTAATAACAAAAAACATATAAATGAAATGAAGATATTGATTTAATTTTACCAAATAAACAAGAAAAAAAAAACACAAACAAAGCAAAAGCTACAAAACCAAATTGTTTGTTTTGATTTGGGAAGGAACCTGGGGAAGGGAGATCAATTAATTAATTTTTGAAATTAATTTAAAGTATTAAAAACGATAAAGAGGTCATGAAACCTTGGGAAAATTATAAATAAAGCACAGCATTATCAAATTTATAGGTAGACTATCTTTCCGTTGAATGTCTGAATTTGCTTGGTAAATAAATGTTAACTTTGAAATAATTTCAAGACATTTGAATGCATTAACACCTCTTACATTAAATACATTAAATGAAGAGTATCTTTGCCTGCTTAAAAATTTATTTGTAAAGAAGACAACTATCAACAATTGTTTAAAATTAAAATATAACAATTTTGCTCTCGCATTTAGAATTTTATAATGTTTAATATAAAATAACTTATTTGGAGTTTATTTTCAATTCGAAACAATTTTGTGCCTTGCCTGCTAACCAATTTATGTTTCCAACAAGATAATTATTTACAATTGTTTAAAATAAAAATATAAAATTTTGGCTCTTGCATTCCGAATTTTGTAATATTTAATGTAAAATATCACATTTGGAGTCTATTTTTAGTTCGCAACAATTTGCTGCAGCGGATATTTGGGTACAAAATACTCCATTCGCTGGTTGCGACGAAGGGCGCATTCCTGGTACTTCTGCCAGTCGGTGAAGGTTAACTGGTGACAGGATTCGGATTCGCCCTTTTCAAAGATTTTGCGGCGAAGATCCAATAAAAGTATACGATTAGTAATCTTCTTGCTGTTGAGGCCGCGCATTAACCAGTTCTTGATTTTGAAATCGTTGTAAATGATAGTCTTGCCAGCACAGACTTTGGTCAGGTTCTTCATGGAGGGAAAGTAGATTTTCTTCGGATTAGGGTCGATCGTTTCCCTTGGAACATCTCCCATAAAATGATCCGTAAATGTGTTCTCGTCCTCATAACTAAGAGTCAATTCCATTTGCGTTCTAGCCCCACCTGCTGTGGAATCTCCGTCTGAACCTCCTGCTGAAGCTCCAACTGTACCATCGCCTTCTGGTTCATCTTTTTTGTAATAGGTTCTTCTTCCAGCCGTGGGACGACTTCTGAAAGATCCTGTGGGACGTCTTTTAGCAGAGCCTGTGGGACTGCTTTTAGGCGTGGTTGTGGGACGTCTTTTAGCAGAGCCTGTGGGACTGCTTTTAGGCGTGCTTGTGGGCAAGTCTGTGGGTCTCCAAGTTCTCACCGAGCCAACCGGCCGCAGATCAATACGATCTTTCTTTGGGAATACTTTAAAGCCGCCTCCCAAATCTGGATTTAATATTTTGGGATCTGCGTTCGCTTGTCTGGCTGCTCTGACCGCCGGAGTCCCGACAAGTAGCTCTAAATTGGAATACTGCACTGGCAGAGCATTGAACTGTTGTATTTTCAAAAACTTTTTAGGGATAGAGCTGAAGCTGGAGCATTACCTTTAAGATATATAAAACTGTATTCAACTTACTATCAAGGCTATGATAGCCAAAAGAAGACCCTGGATGAGTCCATGGCGATTCATTGTATTCCAAAAAAGGAAGAAACTTTTTTAAAAAAATACAGGATTTTCGTTCTGTGTGGTGTAACTTCACTTGTGGGAGAAGTGTAATGTATGAAATCGAACGTAAACGGGTGCTCTGAGGGAAAACTTGGCAGTGACATAAATTCCAAAGGGGGTTTACAAAATATTCGAAATTAAATCTACATGGTATTTCTTATAAAATATATAAAAAGCACATCTATAAAATAAGATTTTAAAAAGATTACATTTTCTCTTAACCTTTTCATTCCCGTTTTCCGTTTTTGGTAAATAACTTATAGATGGGCTAGTTTAATTCCTAATTCCCTTTTAATGTCCTTTCACAGAAACTTTTTTCCCAAGAGATATCAATGTTTTTTTACAATTCCAGATTATCACTAAAATGTTGGCTTTATTATAATTTTTTTTATTTATATATTAAACTTTTAAAGAATTTTGAACAAGAGGGTTTCCGCAAAAAGTCCTTCAATGTACATTCACCAAGGTAATTCTTCTCTTACAATTGATCCCCAGTACAGTCAAGCAAATAATATTTGAAACAATAAATTCCACATCAAAGAAAAGAGTTTCCTAAGAGTTGCTCATTTAGTTGGCTTCGCTGTCAATAGGTGGTTATTTCAAGCAATGGTTGAACCTACTCTTGGCTACTGTGATACCTTTGGTACAGTCACCGCAAAAATCCTAGACGAGAAAGTGGAATCTTCTTGACAGATCCTACGTGATACCTACAACGTTTCAAGGGACCACGACACAGGGAACATACTTCGCGCTAACTACCAAATTAACCCAACGGCGATTCCCGATCCCGGGTCCTTCTCGGTCTTAACCTAATTGCGTTTCTGCGAAAATTATGCGCGGACACAGCTGCGCATTTTTCTCCCGAAAACATTAATCCGTTTATGGCCACGGATTAAGTTGCAAAATTTTCACGAAGGTCGCCGCGAGACGGGACGCGAATTCGCGGAATAATCCTGGGACGGGAACCCTGCAGGTAAGATCTGCGCCCGCTGCCGCCCACAGGTAAGCAATCGCAACCCACGGAATTTGGGTATAAAAGTTCCTACCTCCGGCAGATAGATCATCAGTTACCAACGCATCCTCAGAGTGTGAGGTGTGGCACAGTGAAGCTTCAGAGGCACAGCAATTATACGACAAACCTTGTTCGGTTTTGCCAATTTCCTAGCAGCACTGGGTAAAGTTTGTCCTATAATCTCGAAACGACGACCAGTGATTCAGTGAACCAAGCCAAGGCTCTGATCTTGGGATGCATTTTGTGCAGTCATGTCTACGTGATAAACTCATCACTGGGCAAAGTGTGTCTCAAGAACCTGGCCATCGCAGCAAAGAAGCCTTCAAGGAAAGGAACATTCCAAAAGTGAGCTGAAACATCCAATTTCAAGTTTTAAAATTGAATGGCGATTGTCGGTATGGTCGCTTTTTCAATCAGGATTCCGATCAAGCGAAGTGACTAGACCGAACACTCGTGCTATAATTTTAAAATGTTCATCAATTCATAAGGATAAAGTGATAAGTGATATATATATATCGAAACAAGGCGGTTGCAATTAGTTTCTTTGGTCGTCCAGCCTTAGGTGATTTTTCTGATCATAAAGCTAGACAACCATTGAAGTTCGTTGTGGCATTTGCAGCCTTATGAAATCAGGAAATATGCCTAACCAGTGATATATCTGGGCCATTCGCTAAAAGGAACGATCGTTGTGATATGCGTTTATCCACCGTTACATATCACAGTGATTTTCCTTTATAACGCATGTTCAAGTCCAAAATTCATCAAGAATGATCAGTTTCAAAGTTTTATAAGTTAGGATCACAGCCTTTAAAGTAGAGAGAATAGCTGCTGTGCTGTATGTTTGCCATCTATATCACAGTGGCTGTTCTTTTTGTACCTAAAGTGCGAAACATCAAATTTATATATTCTACGTGAGACATTTTTATGCCATTGTCAACCCCAGGGAACTGCTGCTGCTGATATATATATATTATCACAAATTCCTATATCACAGTGGCTGTTCTTTTTGGTTGCACGGCCAAGTTCAGCGATTTGTTATTTGTGGTGGAAAATTGAAAATTGTTCAAAAAGAAGGGAACGGTTGCTGTTGATGTAGTTCTTAAATTTAAACAATTTATATCACAGTGGCTGTTCTTTTTTGTTTGGCAATCGATCTACGTTCAGTGGTTAACCCAGGACACGAAATTGAAAATATATCTATGTATATACATATATGCTTTTGATTGAAGCAAATTCCTTGAGAACATCCTGCAGCTTCTGAATCAATTCGTCATCTGTGTGAGCTTTCGTCAATAAATAATGGTTGCCTCACAAAAAACAATCATTGCATTTTCCTGGTTGAAGTTGCGGTGCGGTGGGGATATATTTTAAAATAAATGGAATAATTGTATTTTTTATTTAGCTTTTTGTTGGATTTTTAAATGGTATTAAGACGAACTGAAGCATTCTTTGTACAACCAAATATATTTTTAAAGCACTGCTTTTAGTTACTAAATGAAAGTAACAGTTTTTCCTAAGGGATTTCTTG
Organism: Drosophila anomelani; assembly: GCA_035045905.1. Classification (NCBI taxonomy): domain Eukaryota; kingdom Metazoa; phylum Arthropoda; class Insecta; order Diptera; family Drosophilidae; genus Drosophila; species Drosophila anomelani. The sequence continues at coordinate 14,051,945 of JAWNOO010000032.1, forward strand.
TTGAAAATGTTTAATTAACTTTTTTTTTAATATATTTAAATATGGAGAAATACGAACTTCCTTAGGTTTTTCTTATATTTTTAATTATTTTAATTCTTTGTTTAGTTTTTATATACTTTTTACCACTTTTTACCAAAAAGAAAGTTCCAAATTGATTTAATTTTCCGTTTTAAAGAGCCAACCCATGTTTTCTAGATGCCTTCCCATTTCAACTCTGATCCCTGGCTTTAATCATGCGCCAGGAAGTGTCGCCTTAATGGGGGGAGGACTACCGTTCTACCAACTTTCACTGCCGCACTGTGCAATTCCAGGTGAGCGCACACCTGACTTGCATTCATGGAATGACACGCGTGTGCCGAATGGCCAAAAGTTGGCCAAAAGAAGAACAAGAACGGGGGCTCGAGGCTCGTGGCAGCTAGCTGCAGGCTGGCCAAATGCAAAACAAGCTAACTGTGAAATGCCATTCTGCATTGACAGTGCCATGGCGGCCTCTGTGCCGTAAGGTGCGTACACGTTATACGTCCTGCCAATGGCCAGCAGCCATTGTTGCATTGTGGCCAAGGACGCAGCTGTCCTGCCACTGCCACTTTTCCTATGTATGCAGCTGCTGTTCCCCCGGCATCTGACTGTGGCGCTTTGCTAGAATATACCCCCATTGCCAACCGGATGTCAGGAAACGCAGAAGGAAGAGGAAACCGAATGCCGGAAATGCGATTAAAATGCTCCAACAGGAAAGCATACAATACAGTACTCAATGCAAGTTACCACACACACACACACGGGAGGGGTAAAGAGTGCTCCTAAAAGAAGAGAGCTTATATTGAGCTTATGGTTTTAATTAAATAATAAATACATTTCAAGGATAAGAACAACTTAAGAACTAACAATGACTTGACTTTAAAGCTCTTCAAAACTAGACTTTTTTATTTACTTTTCTGAATATTAAATACAACTTCAATTTCTTCTGATTGTTAAAATAATTAACAAGTTCTCTTAGATTCTAAATCATTCTTAAGTGCAGCTACTCCTCCTTTGCATGGAACCGATAGTGGTAATTCTCCACGTTAATCTTCTGGCGTAGCACTTTCCGCGTCTCTTGCTCAATGGTGGCATTGGTGCCATCATGAAGATGGAAGAAGCCACAGTAGCGGGCATGCACAAATTGCTTGATCTTTTGCTGCCGGCTAAAACGTTCCGTCACCTGGAGGCTACACTTCTTCATGGCAGCCACAGCGGCATGCATACATGGCCTACACATATCCTGGTCGTTGCCAAAGTTATGGAAGTAATCACCCACCGGCTTCTCGCTGCACACCGAGCACCGGGCTAGGTTCGAGGGACTGCAGAAGACCGCCACCGCGGGAAAAATGATGCGGCAATAGCCGAAAGCCATCTCCAGGCGGGAATCTGGGTATTTCAGGTGGCGCGTGTAGGTGGAGGGGCTGGCAGGAAAAGTAGGAAACATTTTATTATGAGCCTTTTTTAATTAAAAAATTACTTAGGGAAAAAAAAACTTAACTCACCCCGGAGTCATCCACTTATGGTCTTTGTCAACCGCCTTTCTAAAGGTGAAGGAATACTGAGTACCAGGAAAGTCGGTTGCATAAGTTCCTATGGGGGGATAGCCTAACTCCTGTCTAGGTGGCAAGCGTGGCATCTTGTTGGCCAAGGCGGAAAATCCAGCCTTCGATGGGTACTACAAATAATAAATTTAATTTTTTAATAATTATTAAAATGTATTAAATATGTTTACTCAAGCTTTACCTTAAAACCAATAGTTGAGGGAATATCGTAGTCAGCAGGACCCGCAGAGGGCGGCGGATCTTTGATGTAACTATCGCGGACAAAGTTACCGTCAGAATCTCTACGGATTTTCCTCAGGAAACCCACAGTGGGCCACTCAGGCGGATTGACCACATACTCAAAACCTGGAAAAGGGAGAGAGCGTGTCTCCTGGAAGATTAGTAACCAAGGAGTTCGAAGGATGTCCACCTAGCTCATTGCAGCGCGCCACAATGAGGCGCGTCTCCGAGCGCTGTCGACGCAGTTTCTCGCGTTCCTGGGCATTGGGTCGCTGGGCACGCATCTTGGCTGAAAGTCGACAAAGGACTGGCCCTCCAGAGTTTATGCCAAAATCGGCATTCCATCGAACCGCCGTGACAGCCGCCGCGGCACACGCATCGCAGCACGCACCATACGGGACATGGACATACTCCCCCACATCGATGATATAAAATCAATATGTCTCAACCGTCGACGGTACGCCGCGAAATCAGTATACGATGTTTGATTTCATTTGGCACACGTCTAGACGGCTTAGCTCCCCTTCATAATAATTCAATGTTTCTATTTTTCTACTTTTCTATTTTTCTATTTTCTGTACCATTTTCCCTGTTCGGGCTGACTGACTGAATGATAGACTGACTCGCTGAACTTTGACCCAGTTGGCCCAATTTTGTTCGGTCTTAATAGCTCCTAAGGGGAGGAGGGGGGGAGTAGCGGAAATGGGGCACAAAGTGGTTTGTCATTGGTGTCGATAACAATAGGTGGGTGGAAATTGTTTTGCAGTGCGTGTTGCCTTTCGAAAAAAAAAAGAAACATTTAAGCTCTAACCGTGTGGAAGGACTGATTGAAAGGGGGATTTTCAGAGACTTTATTTTGGAATTTAGTTTAAATTTTCCCCTACTTTCTTTTATTTTTAATAAAAGCTAATCAAAGCAGGCCTTTTATCTCACTTCACAGCTTCAATAAAAATTCTATAAATTAAGTCTTCTTTAAAAAAGCATAGCTTTCCTCTTTTATCTCCTGATCAAAATCATTCCGACACTCACCCTCCATTGGGAAAAAGTCCTGTGGCCACAGATTTCACTACTAAAGCGAAGCAATTAAAATTTGGTTAATAAAACAGGCTCTCAATGCCAATTTGGCAGACTGAAATGTCATCAACAACTGATGGTAATATAAAAGCAAGTGCTTTTATTCCCTGACAAGCAAAGTTTTCAAAAGTATTTCTGAAATATATATTACATACCTGACCAAACTCGAGAGGAATGTGGCAAAAGGAATATATATATACACATCAGTATAGGATATATGCACACGCTAGGTCCGGGAAGTCAGCCAACGACGATTGCTTTTCAACAATTTTCCGGACGGTTTCGCCGGCGACGGCTTCCTGGCCTGACTTTAGCGACAGGAATGGCTGCATGACATTAATGCCAGTTAACCCCGACATTGTCATCAGCTGCAGCCACCACTTGGCTTGGCTTGAGGTTTTTTCTTTTTGGTCAGGACCAGGACCACGACCAGGACCTTAACATCTCATGCTGCACACTTTTCCACCTGCATTTCCACCTGTCCCCCGGATGGCACACACATGCATGCTAATGTTCCAGCGACGGCAATGGCGGCAGCACGCACAAATGCACAACCGCAGTGCAGCCACAGGAGCGCACAGGCAGACTTCCATATCCGCCAGGATGACGACAGTGGTTAAAAGTAATGAAAATAATCTTAAATGAATAAATAAATATAGTTATGTTATTTTCTATTTTAATATTATATTTATAGACGGTATCCGCATGTTTTCCATATTTACTTGAAATTTAAGCATAAAACAAAGGAGTTTTTAAATAATAAAGGTGCTCTTCCTGAAGATCTTCTAGGGAATGTTGCTCAACATTTTTCTGGCAACATTTTGGCTAGCAACAATTGTCAAGCTACATTTTTGATTTAATAAATTATTCTTTATAGCCGTCTTTTTAAATATTATACTTTCTATATAAACAAATAAAACCTTTTAAAAAAATATTTCTAAATTCATTAAACTTTATTTGGAATTTGTGATACATATGTTTTTAAAAGAAAGAAGTAAAAGTTATTTGATTCCAATGAAATTATCGAAAAATATATAAAAATTTATTTAAAATACAATTTAAACTATTACCAAAATATTGTAAAAACCTAAACTTACATAGTGTGGAATCAAAAATAGATAGTTTCCGGATTACAAATTAACTTCAAGTAATGTCCTGCCCACTGTGTCAATTCCAGGACGAAAGCTGCTTAATTCGTGCAAATAAAATCATTGTGCAACATATGTTTGGGTCGGCAGTGGGTCTATTATAATATGGTGAGGTGGCAGCAGTTGGCAGGGAATGCAGGGCGCTTCTCAAGTGGCACCGCACATCCTGTCCTGCAGTGCTGAACTCCTCGAGCACCGAGCACGGAGCACGCCACATTGTTGCCACAAACTTGCAACGCAATTACTCTGCAATTGCGCATTATTTAAGTGTTTTGATTGCTCACGAATTTCGTAGGCGCTGTGTGCGAAATGTTAATGAAAGGAGCAGAAGCTGCGCCTCCAAGTGGGACGACCAGAGGTTAATTATGTCAACAATTAGACTGTTGTGCACTGGGGAGTTCCTGGATCAGGAACAGTAAATGGTCATGGTTCCTGGTAAACGGAAAATGGAAACTGGAAAAAGGGTAGTAAATGGTAAATAGAGTTTGGAGTTGAATTCATTAAACGTAAACCATACCAATTCAGTGCAAAACAAACAATTGCTCCACTGCTGCTCGAGGCGTGGTCCTTGCCATTTTCGGGCTAGCCAAGTGCCATGTCCTACACAGGCAATTACAGCAACAATGGCTTCTGCCAGCCATCGAGTGAAATGCAAATAAAACTGCAGCAAAAGCAGCAGCACCAGCAGCAGCAGCAGCTTCAGCTCTGGATTCGAGTCTCCAGTTTTGCGGCATCTCCATTTTGCAATGGCACGCAGGGGGCTGGCAAAAAGTGTCCACAAACGTGCCATTCACATGCAAAGGCCAGAAATTTCTGAGACTGCCGACTGAGTGCACTGGGAGAAAATAGAGATTAATTCTTTAATTAATAAAGACAATTTTTGGTTAATTTTCCTTTTAAATTTTAGTTAAATTTTCCTTTAAAAGTTATCAAACTTTTAATTTATATTTTTTAAGCTTCAAATTAGAAACTAAATTCTGCTAAATTTTCTCTCCCTGCTGTTTTTTATTTTGTGGGTGTCCGGAAGTGACAGGGACCTGGTCCGGGTCCTGTTCGTGCTCTTCCTTCTGTCTCCTTGCTGAAACGAAAATTTGACTCACAATAAAAACAGGACCTGAGCTGGACCAACAACAATAGCAGCAGCAGCACCAGCAGTGGCGTCGCCAAAAACAAAAACAGTTTAAGTCCATTGTGGAGCGGAAGTGCCGCTTATTACGCAGGATGTGGTTAACCGGAAATGAAACGAAACAAGCCAAGTGCGACAAGTCGTGTACCACTTGTTTATGGCCCAAATGCGTGACGCGCTCTCGCTCTCTGAAGTGCATCCAAAAACTAATAACGTTTTGGGCCTTCAACTTGCTTGGCCTTCCCCCTTTCTTTGAGCCACTCAAATTGGCGCTCAAGCGGCCAACCTTTGTTGGTCCGACTTGCAATCAGCAAATGTCAGGCCAATAGCTAACAGCCAGCTCACAAACAGGCAACAAACAGCGCCGATTGCCAGGCTGACGTTGAAATCAAATTACAAGATGCTCTGACATTTTGCCACTCGCCCGACCGCCTCGTTTCTAAGCCCACGCCAACCCATGGCCAACCGTTGAGCCACGCCCCCAATCCACTGCCAGTGGCCGCCAACCCCTCATTATCCACCCCCCGCTGACCCAAATTCAATGCAATGCGTTTGCAATTTGTGCGCCAATGCGGCGGGGTTAATCATGCTAATAAACACCAACGTTGCACTTGCAGTTGTCGCTGCTCCCGCTCCTGCTGCTGCTCCTACTGCAGCTGTTGCTGTTTCTGTTGCTGATGTTGATGTGGCTCCTGTTTCCATTTCACAGCGAGGAAGGAGGATACAATCAGGAAGGGTTTCAATTGAAAAATATCCTGTAAAGAAAATATATAACAAAAAATAAGAAGCTTAACATGAAAATCTCTTGTTTATGTCTTATAAAGTATTTTATATATTTTTTATACCATAAGTTGGAGGATTAAAATCATAAAATAAATAAATCAATATTTTGTTGTTTGAATTTCAAATTTTTAATGCCTAAAAGCAGAGGTTTCTGTTAACCCAAAAACCCAACCAATATACCCCTTCAAGTTCCCAGGTCCTGAGCCTGAAGCCTGAGCAACGAAGTAAGGATTTTGGTCCTGGCAAAAACCCAGTGTCGATACAGAAGCAATGTTCGTCCGTCATTGCTTTTTGCGGTCGTTGCGTGGCATTCCCCATTCAAGTGGGGCGATTGTGTTGCGGTATAGGGACTGTGGTCGAGGTGAAGGAGGAGTAGTGACCCATAGCTGGAAATCATACAAAATTGCAATGATTATGCACGCGCCTAGTTGGCAGTCAATTGTGGTCAGGTCCTCGTTTGTGTGCGGCCCAAAGTGGCCCATTAATGGGGCTAGAATGGTGGCTGCCAGTTTATCGTAATGCGAACACCAGCTGTTCCTGGAAAATTCTTTACAATTAAGGCAAAGGCTTTCAATTAAATTTAAAAAGAGGAAAAAACTTAATTAAGTGGAACGAGACGTAACAAAACAGCGTTGACGGAACTTTTATTACAGAATATTTTTTTCTCTTAGAAAACATAACACTTAAAAGACATTGCTAGTTTTCCTTTCCCTCTGACCGATTTCTCTTGAAATCAAGAAATTCCTTTTAGCAAAAATATTCGTATGATCCAACCAATATATCATGCATGATGTGCTGAGCCAACGCAAATCCCCGGCACATTATCTAATGATTTACTGAAATTGTCGGTCCTGGCCTCCCTGAAACGAGAGTGAAATTTTCTTGACACTGCAAAATGCATATGTGTGTGTGTGCAGGAGGGGTCACACACACAACCCACACACACACATGCTGTCAGCACAAAGCAAAGCAAGCAGGCAAAAGCAATCCTCAGCTGCCGTCTCATCATTTCAGCTGTCACATTAAAAATGCATAAATGTTGCCTAAATGCAATCCAAGAAATGCAACTGGCCGTAATACGTGCAAAAACTATAGGGGGTGGTGGAGAAGGGAGGGGCAGGGACAGGTGCAGAGGTGGGGCCAGAGGCAGGAGCAAGGCGCCTCCAACCAATCAAAGTGTTCCATTGAAGCGGTGGCAGGCTGGAGGTGAAAGGGCAAGCAACGAGCTGAAGCATACAATTTGTAACTCGCCTGCCATTCTGTGGGAAAAGATGGTAAGAATACACTGGAAAAAATATAGAAAAAATCCGATAAATATATACAAGAATTGAGATAAAGAAAGAGTTATTTAAAATATTAAAAGATCATCATTAAGACACTTAAAATCGGTAAGAAGTTAACTTTCAACGATTATTATGGCCAACAGAAATCGGTTTGGATTAAAATTATTTAATTGAGGTAAAAAAGGTAGGTAATAATTATAAATAATATATAATAAAGGACATAGAAATTCCTTCTGTTTAAAAACCTCTTAAAAATGTGCCTAAAACATCCTTAAAAACTCCAGAAAATAAAATAAAATAAAGCCCAAGTCTGTTTATATAAAATATGACTTCTTATGTAAATCATGTTTCCTTTCGAATCTCTTGAATTTTCTTAAGACTTTGCCCGCAGTGCCGATGCCTTTGGGCCTCTGGCCTTGTCTTTGCCTTTACCTTTGCCATTGCCTTGTCTGATGTTGCCTACGTTGCAGGTGCGAGGCTTGGGATTGGAATGGGACATGGATGTGGATGTGGAAGTGGGAATGGGAATATGTTCCTGACTGCGGATGTGTGTCTGTGGGGGGGACTCTGTGCCTGTTTCTCTGCTGATTGTCGTACTGTTGATCTGTGTTTTCACTTAGATATTGGCCCGGGGGCCGGGCGATAACGGTACTACGTGTGTGTGCTACCATCGATACAGGAAGTTTGTTTGTGGCCAACTTGCTGAGTGGGCAGGTATGAGGAAGCCACCTCCTCCGAACATGATGGGAATGTGGTGGCGAACAGGAGCGTATGCCAAGCGGATTGCCTGTGGAAAGTTCCTGCTGAAGGCTGGCCCCAAAAGTGCACAGCAGAAGGACGACTGGCAGGCTGGCAGCAGTCAGGCAGGCAGGCTTTCGTTATCCAGTAAGCAATCGTTTCAAATTGAATTTTCTATTTACCCAGTCGTCGATATGTTTGGAATTGCCCAACGACTCTCGGTTCCTCCTTTCGATTTGTTTCGCCAAGTTCTCCAGACAAAAGTTAAGCCAAATGAGTTGCACTCAAATATGGATGTACTTCGCAACCTCGAGGCAAATTGAAGTTTTTTACCAAATAGAGATCCTGGGAGACCTCGATAAATGGTCTTACGATTAGTGTTTGCTACGATTTAGCCCTTAAATTGGGGTTAATTATTGAGGAATTTCTTTATAAAAGAGTTTTTTATATATTTTTTAATATTTTATAATTATAAGCAGGTGATTAAACCCTTTGATTAAGCTCTATTATTTCTATAATTATTCCAAAGCTTTTCCCCCAGCAGACATACAAAGCTGCCCAGCAAGGACAAAGAGCACATCTTGATCAGTGTCTTGAAGTCCTTAAGAGTGAGGCTAACAAACGGCTGATAGTCATCAGTCAGCTGCACCACCAATCCTATTTTGATCGCTTTCTGCTGGCCCCGTCGAATCCAGTGGCTCCAGAAGCCAAACTGTCGCGACTGAGTGGAGAATTTATAGAAGTTTCGGTCAAAGGGCGAGTTCCACTGCATCGGAAAGCGAAGCATCTGAGTGCAGGTGCAGAGCTTGGAGGCCAGGCGAAAGAGTGGTCGATGCATTCGGCGCTGCTGCAGTTGGACCACATACCAGTGCTGCGCTGTGATGCAGTAGGCGTAGCTGGTGTTCAGCCTCTCCAGGTGCTCCATCACCGTTGTCCTGTTGACCACCAGTAGGCGTGGCTTCAGTGCAGACGGCAGCCGTTCTGCGTTGAAGTACATTTGCATTTCCGTTTCCGTGAGCATAAGGCGTAGGGGCGTGGCCAGAAAGTCCTTCCCTGTCTCGATCTGTGGCCCTGGCCGCTGAAATAAACCAAAGGTTAGATATTTCCACTATTAACTTGCCTTTAGCTAACCCACCTGAGAGGTAAAAACAGACGACAGATTCCCAGTACGCAAGGACCATAGGACAAAGGAAGCCAGGAGCACTGCCACGTGGATGAACTTGTATGAAGACGCCAGGCCTTGGAACTCTCTGTCCGCCAGCGGTTGCTGAAAGAAGGCCACCAGGCTGAGCTGAATGCCCCGCAATCCTTCCGTGCGCACTAGCTGCCAGCCCAGGGTTATGGCCAGCAGGAGTATCAGGAAAACACATCCATTCACATGGATGACCCTTCCCATGAATCGTGCCGAAGGCGCTTCACGTTGCCAGGGGACCAGGACACAGGTGTTCGTGGCTGACAGCGGAAAGCTGCCAGCTGTCAGCGAGGCACCCGGTTGCATTGGCGAATATGGATGCACGCCCATCTCAATTTCACCGCGGGCAGCGGCCAGCATCAGGTGCTCCGGGTAGTTGTACCTGTCCACACCGGCCACAGGTTCCAGGCGCAGGCGACCTCCTCTATGCCGTACATAGGCGTGTAGCATGAGACCCAAGACTCCGGATATTTGGCCATTTGGTAGCTGCAAAAAATGCAAATAAAAATTAAAATTAATGTGGAAAATCAGAGAGTTTTTGATATCTTTTTTCTAAGGTTTAATTTAAGACTTAAACTTGAATAACCTTCCTTTTACTAACCTGAAAAACACTAGGAGGATCTTGAAAAATCGGCACCTTAAACTCATAGCCCCTTAAATCCATCAATATATCCTCATGCTGGTATCCTGTTTCGGTCAGATTCAGAAGCGTTAGTTCCGGAAAGGGAGTATAAGTAAATAGTTCGTGGTGCCACTTGGCACTAACGAATCCATTCAAATCGGTAAATGTTATATGACGAAATGTCAACATAACATTAATGAACCTATTTCGCCAGCACCACGAAAAGAATATCTTCAACTCATTCGTTGTTGGTGGTTTATTTCCCAAACGTTTATGTATAAAAAGCATTGGAACATAATGCAGGCCAGCCAAACCATCCGTAAGGACATCGAAAATGGGCTCCTCCGAGGTGAGAACACTCGCAATACTAACATAGACCAGGGTATTATAGCCAAGAATGCGACGCAGGCTAACATTTCGCCTCAATCCCCAGGATACAATGGGTATTTGAAACTCCTCGGTCAGTGATTGCTCCAGGGACTTGGCCACAATCATTGGTATACGCTGCAACTCCCGATTAACACCATATATGGCCAGGGTTTCAATATGATTGTTGGCTATCATTTGACGGGTTAAATTGTGTAGATATTCCGACTCATAATTGCCACCCTCCATGGGATAAACCAGTTGGGTTAAAATACCGCGAAAAAGGCTAATTCCGCAGACGAAATATAACAGACCGAACATTATGTTAAGACTGAACTGAACAGGAGAAAGTCTGAAGTCTAAAAAGTAATCATTTCTTTAATCTGAAAGTAGATCTGATGGTTTAAGTTTGAATTTGTGCTAGTCATCGAGTATAAAAGGGTTAAGGTTCTATAATTAAGCCTTAATTAAAGGCCAAGAATATTTGAATGAGTTGGCATTTTAGGTTTTAGGATCAATTCCAGAGGTTGTAAATTTGTGACGTCGATTTACTGTGGTTACTAGAAATATAAGGTCTTTGGAAATATATTTCGTTAAAAGAGATTTTCTTAATTTTAAAAATAAGTTGTATCCTTACTATTTTTATTAATATTTAAACTATTCCCAAAGAAGTTTTTCAACCATTTAAAGTACAATTGAATATTAAACCTTCATTTGTAAATACTAAACCGAACAATTATCTCAAACAAATATATAATTTCCCCTGTTGACACCTTTGCAATCATGGCTGCCATCTTGCCCGCCATTCGTCGTCACTCACCTTCTGCTGAATGAACTGAATCTCCTCTGCTCTTTCTCCTCCTCGGAATGATTGATGCTCAAGTTGATTGATGTCTCTTTGCGGCAGGATGAACCTCTTCTTACTTGCCGCCGGCAAAAGTCTGTCGAAAGTTTCGCCAGCGACACACAGGGCACACACTTAGCCCCCCGAAAAATATTATTAATATCAGATGGCAGTGTCGCTCAATTTAAAATATTACTAACAAACACATTCCGTGAACTTGAGTAATTTTTTACAAACAACTTTTGGAATTACTTAATCGCAAAGTTCTCTCTGCCAGAGAAATGTTTGCCGACAAAAAGAGGAAGCAAGCAAAATGAAGACGGGAAGAAAAGAAACGAAAGGAGCGAAGCGAAAGGTGGGCGGCACATAAATTGTGTTTATTATGAAGGCTGTAGCATACTTTTGTGCGCAATTTAAAGTGCAAATACGAAGAGCAAACGGGGAATCCGAATCCCCCAGTCCTATCCCCACTCACGCATTTCATTAAAGCGCAATGAAGACGTTTTCCGGGTGGGGAGTGGTGTGCGTGTGTTTCTGCCGGGGGAAAGCTGTTAAAAAATATTTGAAACACTTGAATGTTTCCCAACTGACACTAGGCCGTGGGGTTGGCATCTTCGCGACCCTGCGAGCTGCCCCATAAAGAACAATAAATATTATTTATGGCTCTGGTGATAAGGATACACACACACGCACACACACATTCCTTCGCAGCTGCAGTCCGCCCTCGCACTCGACCTGTCGCATGTATTTCTATTTCTCCATATCTAATCGGTGGCATTCCTGGCATGCAAACAGGACGAAAATATTTGCTAAAGTATGTAATTTACTCGAAATATATTGTAATATAAATACAGAAAGAGCTTTGTATTGAGATATTTTAAGATTGAAAATAATATTCCAAGCATTAAATAAGAAGTAACTTTAACAGAAAGTCACGCAGCACAGTACTATAATATATCCTCATAAACTTAAATGTAGCTTTTCTTATTTTTCCAGCAATTTTTATAATAACTTTGGTTAATTTTCATCAAATTTGCTTTATTGTTAGCAAATATTTCTTAGTTTTATATATTTTTTACCGAAGCAAAGCATCACAAAATGCAGAATCAAAATATGCTTTTTTGGCAAATATTTTATGTTTTGCCATGCTCATTAATTTTTTATATTTTCACATTTATTCCAATAAAATGGAGTTCTTTTTTATCAATTGAGTATACAATTAGAAAAAAAATTAAATTCTTATATTTAATATATTATTTTAAATTAAATGTACAATAATTTGCAAAAAAATAACTACTTATTACTAAAAAGTCTCATTATTTATAAAACAATTTTCAAAATTTTTAAAAATGAGCTACAAATATTTATTTCCGTGCCGAAACCCTTCGCCATGTTTCACCCTGTGACCGCTAGATGGCTTCCGTCATAGTTTGGCCTAATGAACTCGCACTCACGTACCCTGTGCGGGCATAAATAAGCCTTTGAGCCCGCCATTTTAAACACCTGCGTCACATAAAATAAAGTCACACCTATACACACCCAAGGCAGACGTGTGTGTTTACCTGATAAATACGGGCGCAGAGACAGGCTCGTGTTTATTTTAATAATGTTAACCTAATTAAGTGATTAATATGCAAAATGTGCGCAGAGATTAAAACGATGAGCGCACTGTGTTTAATTATCGAATTAAGAATTTTTTTCATAATGCCACCTGGCTGGCGCTCGGCTGTGTGTGAAAATCGTTAGCCGTCAGTTTAAGGTTAAAGTGCAATAACAATAGACTTAGTTTTTGTGTATGAGTTTTGGGATATTTCAAAACATTAATCAAGACAGGAAATTTAATGCCCCTGACACTGACAATCGCTTGTTTACAGGTGAAATTTTCCAAGTCAGATAAGGCGTTAAATTTTGATTAAATAGAATAATTTAAATAGCTCTTAAAGCTTATATTTTACATGTGTTTAAATACTTTTACAGCCACCTGTAGTTATTTATCTTCAAAGCTTTTAAATATTCCAAAATATAAATGCAAAGCTGAATTTATGGCATATTTTAGAGGGCTTAAAATAAATACTCTCTCTTGCAAATAACACACATAAAAACCAATTTACTCAGATTTTGTTATTTATTTCCTAAGTAAGCAGATACAATATGAATTTACCGACAAATTGGAAGCCTGATTTATATCGCTTTGCTCGGCCACACATCAATATGGGTTTACAGGGGGGAAATTTGCCAGCGTCTCTCCCCCTTTGCCTTTGAAGTTGTCACCACTATTTGGATTTGTTTCCCAATCACATTCCCGACATTATATGCGGGCTATATTTACATCATTAATAGATGTGTGTAGAGGGCTTTATAATTCATGAAAGTCCCTTTTGGCAAGATGTTTAATCTACACAAATATTGATCTAGTGACCTGCCTGAGTCGGCCATTAATCCAAAGATAATTTCTATTATCTTTTGGGTCAATAAATTCTGGTAAATTTATAGAGTTTGGTCTACAGGTGTAATGTTTCAAGTTTATAAGGAAACTTTTGCTCCATTTCACTCATCCTCTCGAGAGGCCGATTTGCGTATCTCCGGCAATTATTTGCGAAAGTGTTACTGCCAAAAAGTAAGCAGGACGATGGAAGTGTTTTGCATAAGCCTTCGTCCTGCAATCTTTCGACACTAAAAGCTACTCAACGTTTGTCGTTGTCGTTTTTGCTTCTTTTTTTCCCTGCTTTCAAGCAGCTAATTGATGAAAGCTTCAAATGGTCGTGTAACGACAGCAAGAAAAAAGGGGGAAAAAAGGAAATCTCTATGAGCATTTTTTACGCTTTTAAAGGTGCTTCTGCTAAACGTCGAGCATTTATATGGAGTGGGGGGACAGGAGCACAGCCTTGGCCAGCTGCAGGAGAAGGAGGATGGCTTTGGAAATTAGAATTAATATTTTTTCGCTGAGTTTACACAATTTCAAGTTGGCTGGCGCGAAAAATGCATGCTCTGGTCAACATTTCCCAACCCATAAACGCTGTTGTTGCGTGTTTGGCACCCTTTTTTATGGCCTTAAGGGTATATTTAGTAGGTTTTTATTTTTTACCAGATGTTAACTGGCAGTAAAGGACAAAGGAAAATATTTTTTAAATAAAAATCGCATGGGATTTAAGTATAAAAATATAGAAAACTGTTTTCTTTAAGAGTTACTTGAAATTCTACGATTAAATTTCAGAACAAATTTGCTTTTTTTAAATTTAATTAATATCTGAAGATTATTTTTGAGTAATTAAAATAGATTACTTAATTTTATACAACTTACACCGTTTTTCATCACGAGTCTATCAACATATAGTACTCCTTTATTCTCTTCATAGCCCTCTCAAAACCCCTTTGGCAGGGTATCCTTAGCTTCGATCTTCTAGAACTGTTCCTTCTTTCCTGTAGTGTGTTTGTGTGGCAGGTGAGGTGTGCAGGTGTGCTGGTGAGAAGGAAGAAAGGAGCCCATCTTCTGCTGAGCCAGCGTGCTGCAGTGTTGCATTCGTGGCAGCTCCAGATGCAGCTGCTGCAGCACTGATAATAAATTCATGATGAAGTGTAATTTATACACTTCATATGCGCCCAGCTCTCCTTTTGGTCCCTTTTCCAGCCCTTTCTCTGGTGTGTTTTTTTCTGCTTTTCAGCGAGCTTGACAGAGGTCTGACCCAAAAGGCGAAAAACTTTTTCTCAAGGCCTGCCAGCCATGCATTAAACCTTGAAATGTTTGTGAGCCTGGGAATTCGCTAAAAACTAATTACAAATGCCGCCCCAGAAAAGGAAAGAAAGTGGGGAAAGCTGTTCGCCGCCTGGCTAAAATTTCATTTCAAATTAATCTAATTTTTTGAGGTTCTATTTTTCTGCTCCTCCTTCGGTTTCGGTTTCGGGTCTGCGGGATTGCGTCTAATGAGAAATGCTGATTTTGCACTCTGCATGACGTTGCATACCAATGAGTGGGTTCCGGTGGCTGTGGTGGTGGTGTTGGTGGTCCAGCAGTGGTCTTGGCATATGATTTCCCTGGAACTGGCCTGCATAATTGCATAATTAGTGGTTAGGTGTTATGTAAATGATTCTGGAACTACGTTGATTGCCTTTACGCACAAGAAACTGGCCTGCTAATGACTCAATGGCAGCTAATTGGAGGTATGCCTACTCGATACTACACCTCCACAATTAATTGATGACTTTTCGATGAACTTCAAGTGCCTGAACCATGAATTATGAGTTGTGTATTGGGGGGATAAGAGAGATATATATATTAAGATATATAAAAGCAACTTAAAGTGCTCATCACACACCAAATGGTGGCTTCTAAGTAGAATTTAATGGCCATTTAAATTGTTAAATACTTGAGAGCCATTCCCACGTCGTTCTAAACGGACGACATAGCTTGACTAGGTATTTGCTCGGATGTCTATCTGTTTACCTTTATGATTATATGCATTTGGTATTGGCCCAACTGTTGGTCACTTAGTTTTCACCTGCCATCCTTCTGTCTGCTCTGAGCAGCTCTTTAGCACCTTTGAGGTGCCTTGGTTTGTGTGTGTTTGCCCAGCAGAGAGTAAATATTATGGACATATATACAGGGAGATATATATATTCACGTGTATTCATCGGAGCATATTTGGTTCCAGTTAAATTACCATAGGAATATGTTGCTTGAAATGCAGCTTAATCTCCGGGTTTGGTCTTAGAAAATGAGCACTTTCAAGTCATATGGGGTAAATCTTAATAAAATTGCTGAAAATCAATACTTTAGTGTCTTATTTAAGTTTCAAGAGAATTTTGCTTTGCAGCTTTGAGGGAAAATTTGGAAAAGACTGAGAGGTTTATTGGTTCTTAGCTTAATATTAAGTTCTGCTGCTAGATTTATGTAATTAAAATATGTATTGAATATTTATATACAAACCATCTTGTGCATTGCAAGCACAACGGCATTAAAAAATTATTAAAACTTAAAGCATGAAAGATAAACCTAAAGCACAGCAACTTAATGAACATATTTTAGAAAATGTATCAAATTCTTAATAGAAAAAATTTAAAGCTAGCTTAAATCACTTGATATATTTTAACATAATTTGCAGACATTTTAATTTACTTCAAGAATTCTTAACACGATTTTTCATTACCTTTAATTCGAAATACCATTTTTCTCCAGGGTCAGCCAAGTTTTCCTCTTGTCCAGCAATCTCTTAACTGAATTAAATATCTTCTGAAACACTTCTACTTATTCTTTACCATTTTTTTCAGTGTTCTTCCCGCAAAGTCTGCCTTTAAGTAGGGCCCTCTTGCCCAGCGATCTGTCCAGTTGTGATCGCACCTTCGAACCGTACACACGTGCCAGCAGCCGCGTCGCATTTATTACTTCTTTTCGTCTCGAATTAGAACTGGTTTCCCTTCCATCGAAATGCCACTGATTGCCCTGGCCCTGATCGCTTTTGGCCTAACTCTGGGCCAATCACTGCCCATCGATGAGGGCGAGTCGGCGCCGGTGGCGACCAGCGAGCAGCCAGAGTCGGCGGCAGGGAGAGTGGTCTTTGACCAGCGGCAGACGGGACGCTTCAATATCCATGTGAGCATCAAGGATGTGGCCATCATTGAGGTGGGCCAGAATGGGCTGGCCGAGGTGAGTGTGTGGAGTGTGTTTGGCTCCAAGAACCAGTTAGGCAGAATCGTTGAGCTAAAAATAACCTGGGGATCTCTCAATTAGGAGACATACAACGATGAGGAGGATTACTATTATGATGACAGTGCGTTGACCGTCAAGCCGATCAAGCTGACCACAGAGGCAAGCAGCACGACAAGCACCAGGGCGACTTCACAGTCGGTGGCTCCACCGGAGACCACAGAGGCGACGACCCCCACTTCCAGCCTAAACTCCAGCTTCACTTCCAGCCTTTTGGCCGACATAGCATCCAGTGTGACAAAGCCCAAGTCCCGGCTGAATAACCTAATGATCGTGGAAACACCCATTGGTGCGGCAACCAAGGCTCCTCATCTGCATCCACACCCACAGCCACATCCACATCATCCGCTGCATGGCAGGTCCAAGGATATACCCACTGTCTCCGCCGCTGCCATTACGCCGCCTTCCCTGCCCGAGGGCATTGAGTATACACCGCCCAAGGGTCCCAACTCACCCATTTTCAAGGTGAAGGTTCAACGATCTTCGATGAACGCCGCCAAGAAGTCAGCCGGTGCCGCCACCGCTCGCTGCCGAAGCCATCAGGTGCGGGATGCCCAGGGCAAGTGCTCCGACTCGATCTAGTAAGCCAAAACGCAGATAGAATCCCCACTAAGCCGCTTACAAAACCTAACTCTTTTCTTCGTTTTTTTTTCTATTTTTCCTTTCATCTTTGACAGCAGAAAACTGTACAGCATGCTTGTTGGGCTGAATTTTCCCTTTTTGGCAGCCGCCAATTCCGCAGAAAGTGCATGATGACTTAACAAATAAACGAGTTATAAGACGTAGAGTTTAAGTGCCACTAATTGGATCTTAGATTTAAGCGTGAAATACATTGACTGAAGGAAATGCTATTGTTTGAATTTTTATTGAATTTAATTCGGTGGAAAAATAGTATTTATTGTTTAAGTATTTTTAATGGGATTTACTTTTTACATTCATTTTCAAGTATCTTTATTTATTTTATTTCATTTTGTGGAAAAATATTTACTTTTTAGGTATTTTTATTGAAGATAAAATGATATTTATGATTACACCTCCAAGTTTCTTTAATGTCTTAATTATCAAAGCCAGAAATAGAACACAAATTATATAAATTATATTTCTTTATTGAACTATTAAGCTCTCATATGCATTACTTTCAATTTATTCTTCTTTAATTTTATACTATCTTTAAAAAGTCTTTCTTTACATTCTAAAATTCATACTCTATATTTAAGGTATTAAAGCCTTTTTAGTCCCCATTTTTACTGCCAAAAAATAAATATTTAAAAATATATTACTTTTCCAAAAGCAGTGTCCCCAAGTGGAATATAAAAATAATACTTTTCCCAAATATATATAATATGCAGCATAGTTTTTCCCTCAAACTTTACTTACAATCCTTTGTTTCAGACAAACTTTTCTTGCAATAAGCCAACAATTTTCATCTCAAATACTAGTTAACAACTTGCCATGCATGAAAGTCAGTTTAATTTAAATTTGCACTCAATTTAAAATAATTTCCGTTTGGCTTTAAAACACTTTCAATGTTGCCTGTCAGTGGGAATTTCAATCTGTGCAAGTTTTTCAACAGATCCCTTATTAATATGCCGGTTTTTATTTTTTGTATTTGTAAATTGCGAATGTCAGTTGATGAATTGCATTTAATTGGTTAATGGAGAAATGAATTGCATTGGCATTGCCGTGGCATATACTATATGTTGCATATTTCTTTGGTCAGTCTGTCCCAGGCGTAAGCCAATTTTTCACCTTATATAACGCGGGTTTTATTGCCACACACACAGACACTCATATGGGTATTGCTTTATCAATTTGTGTTTGTAATTTCCGCATGCGTTTAAAATGCAATTGCAATGCTGAAAAAGCATTGTTTTCTGTCTGTCGATGTGTGTGTGAAGGCTGCTTAATTGCAACTGTTGCGTGTGTGCGGGGCAAATCTTTGGGGCACACACACGGGGCACACACCGAGTCGTGCTCTAATTAAATTAATTGCTTAATTTTAAGTTAATTTGCCACATGTGGCAAGTTGTCCTCGTCGCCCAGACAACGCAATGCACGCCCACGTGGGCAGAAACAGGACTCGCTTGGCAGCAGATGCCCAGCTTGGCTCTCGGTTTGGCCATAAACTACTGGGCTCTGGCCATATTCCCACAGCAACTGCATTATCCCGGTGGGCGTGATTGTGCGGTGGCTTCAATCGAGTTTAAACTTAATGCCCAGAATGTCCTGGCCTATACATGGTATTGGAGTTAACTGAGAGTGGGTAATATTTCCATTTATTTACTAAATAAATGTAAGTAAGACAGCAGCACTTAAAAATCCAATAAAATGTTTTTGCCTTCATTTAAAACCCTTTAAATTTCAGTTAAGGGATTACTTGTAATTGTTTATCCTTTAGTTTAAGCTTTTGTTATGCAATCATTTGAATTTATTTCTTCTCCTGTACCTCCAGGGCGAGAAAAACTTATGCTTTTCCCTTACAACTTTGTGTCCTTTTTGGCCAAGTCGCCTGCACTAATTACCTACGTTAGGCCACCTGCACAGACTCTGTCGGCACACTCAATTAGCAACTGTAAACTGCAATTTCTATGCAGGCCAAGTGAGTCCTGCTCAAGTCCGCAACTTTGTTGCTTTCCTAGTTTCCTAAATTATTTATGCCCAACCCCCTTGACCTTTCGCCAGATCCTTAAATACTATGGGGTTTTTGTCAAATTAAAGGCAAGCTAAATAAGCCAGAGACAAGGGGTGAAACCAACAGTTAAGCGGAAGCTGGGCTCCAAAACGCGAACAACGCGACAACTTTTCCATAAAACCGGAAGTGTAGCAGACACAGCGGCGAAAGTGTGCGCTTTGGATTTGGTTGTTCGGCCATAACGGATGCGGGGCGCCATCTTGCAGTTGTTCACAAACATGGCGGCAAGGCCCAGAGCCATAAAGCCACCCAGCACGTCGCCCTCCTCTCTCTCTCTCTCTCTCTCTCTGCGTGGCGCAACAATTGCATTTTATTTATTGCATAACTACAGGCGTTTATGGGTCGGAGAGAGAGTGGCAGAGGAATGGCAAAGCAGGACCAGGAATTGTGGAGCACTCATCCTCCAGTATCTCCTTCCGCATGGAGCATGCATACCCGCAGTCCAGCATAATAATTACACTGGCTATCAGCGCCGACATTTCGCAATGAAAAACTGCATTGGCACGCAACCTGTTGTTGGCTTCCTGCAACGTTTTCTAGCTCCTAAGGCAGAGAGAAAAATATTATAATTAAAGCTATAAAACTTAATTAATATTAGAAGGATGAGCATTATATATAAAACTTTATATGTGGCTTAGTTATGACCTTTAATTCTTTTTATTTAATTTTTAAAGTTTACTAATTAAATGGTTTTATTTTCTCTCTGTGCAGCTATGGCTCCTTTAGGTCCAGCTAAACGCTGCCTGGGCACGTTGACCAAGGAACAAGGCGCTTGGCTCTTCTTTCCCTACGGTAACAGCTTCTAACTATGCAAAGCCATAAAACGCAAGTGTCGCACGGATTATTCATGGACGGGGAATGAAGATGAAGCGGCCAGAGGGCTGCTAGTGACAGGTGAGCGCACGGAAAGGGAAAGGAGTCGGGAAGACGTCCAGTCCAGCTCAGGAGTGGCAGATGCGAATGCAGGATATGGCTGGCGGAGGAGAAGGCAATCTAGGAATAAGGCTTCGCAAGGATAGATTGCATTTAAGATTTAAACTTTATTCTATTTATGGGTAAGGTTGTGAGAAGAGAAGAATGGAGGTTGTGGCTTAATGAAAAAATTTATTCAATTTCACTTTTATCTTCGAAACTTATTTTTAATTTAGGTATTTTCTGGTTTTTAGTTCTTGTATTATATTTTTGATTAATATATTAAAATATTATTTAAAATAAATACAGAGTCCGTAGTACATCATAAACCCCTTTCAGAACCCCCAAGGTCCCCCCTATATTTCACAACTTTGAACATAAATTCACATACATTTAGTTTTTTGTTTAAACACTCAATTCGCTGACTCCAACAAAAAAATTCATTTAAATAAACGAGTCTATTTTTTAGTTTATTTTAGTCAGTTACATTTGACTGCTTCGCCATTCAGTTCCATCAGGTATCACTGCCTGAAAGCGATGAGTTTCTATAGATTTGTTCTCGAATTATTTGCTGAACGCATTTTTTCCACATTCTTTTTCTATTTTGGGTGCGCTTTTTTGCGAATTTCGATATGCACTAAAAGTCAATTTATTCACTTGACTTAATTTGATTTCAACCTTCAAATCATGCAATGGCTTTTTTGCGCGCAATTGTGATATACGAGCAGCGGGGAATAATCCGTTTTCTGGATTATCGGGTTCGTAATTCTATTATGAAAAGTGATAAATGATTGTTTAATTGGATCGTTTTTTTTTTTTTGGATAGATATCTATTATTCTGGGTTAGGGGTTTTATTCACATAAAGGTTAGCTTTTTTAGCATTTAAATCATTTAATTATTAAAAGCTTTGGTAAAAAGAAAGTTTGTAATATACATATTTTATACCTACAACATATTTCAGTATATATAATATTTCAATCCAAAAGAAGATTTTAAAAACACTTTTAAGCTAGAAAAACCTTTTTATTGGCACAAAGGTTAGGATTTTTAGCATTAACTTCATTTAATCATTGAAATCTTTGGCTAAAAGAAAGTTAATTCAAAGTTATATACTTACAACTAATTTGAATCTTTATTTCAATCCAAAAAAATTCTTTTGAAAACACTTTTAAGTTAGGAAAATCCTTTATAAGCTCTCATTTTATGCACCTGAAATACAACATAATTGAAACAAACCTACTTGCTTATTACCCTTATCCATTATCCATAATATTAAATCAATATAACCCATATATTACTCACAGTCATACATCGTTTAGCCTTTATTTAAATGAATCTCTTTACAGGCTCATCAGGTACGCACATGTAAATTCCAGCAATATTACTCATACACCACGAACGCATGTCCCATTGATTTAAATTCAAGAAATTCAACGACAGCCGCAATCTGGGCCGCCTCCGCTCATTGTTAACCCGCACTCAATTCCATTTCCAATTCCGAATCCGAATCCGATTCCCGGGCCCCCGACCAAGTCGACTCCCAATATGCTCCACATAACCGAGTGTAGGGCCAGGATCTCTATGCCGGTAATCGTACGTGTGGAAAAGACGTCAGCACTGATTGCTGCATAAATGATTGAGCATGTGTGGTCGTGTGAGTGAGTGAGTATGTGTGTGTGTGTGTGTGTGCCCCTCAATCCACGATGACTTGCCACAACCGAATCCCACTCACTATCAGCATTCCTCCATGCAACAGGACCTGCATCTGAACCGATGCCTGCCTGACTGGCTGCCTGGCTGGCTGACTGCATTATATGAAAATTGATGGAAAATGCCAAAATATTTAAATCTAATTTTGTGCCAGGCAGCGGCCCCTGTCACTCAGTCAGCATTCGCAGAAGCCGCAGGCCCGGCATTCGTCCAGTTTAAATATTCAATATGATTATATTTTTAAATAGCCAGCAGCCAAGGAATAAATCCTCTAAATTGGCAGTCCAGTGTCAAATGGGAAAATATAACAAATAAAATAAAAAGAGTGCCAGAATCTAGTTTCAGGTGGAAGAGGAAATAAAGAAAACTATTAAATTGGCTTTTCGCTTTTTACTCTGAATGCAGATCAGGTTTATTCCTAATTGAAATTGCTTGGAAAAAAGGAAAATGAAAAGCATGAAATCAAAGCTATTAAAATAAATTAAAAGTAAAGCATTCAATTTTAAAAGGCATCTTTTATTGACTGAAAAAATTAAGTAAATAAATTAAAAACTACTATTTATTAATTTAGCTGCGTCATTTAAAAGTCCGTCAATTAAAAATATCTTTTTAAGTTGAAGAAACTATGAGGAAATTATAAAACATTAATAAAGAACACATTTAATAATAAATACAAAGTAGCCAGAATTATTGTAATAATATATTAAATAATATATGTAGAATAATTTCAATTACACAGGTCTACAAAAATTGACCTTACAAAAGTACGGTGAATAAAACCTTCAGATTGTGAAAGATCTCGGTCTGTATATTGCTAGTTCAAAAATCAAAAAAATTTCTCACGTACCAATTTTGAGGAAATCGCCCTCAAAGTACCAAAAATGACCTATTTTGGCACTTTTCAAACGCTAATAACACAGAAACCGCGCGTGTACCAAAGTTGAATTTGGACTTAAATGAAAGGCCAATCTTTCCCCTTTCAGATTTCAGATGGGTCCTGATTTTAGGACGTCAGGTTCAGGAGCTATATCGCTTTTTCTAAACTGATTTTTGAGCCCTTTTTTTGCTATGTTGTAGCCCTGAAACTAGAACAAATTTTTTGGGAGTTACAACTGAGTCATCACATTTTGTACTGAGTTCCAGGGCTACAACATAGCAAAAAAATGGCTCAAAAGTTAGTTCAGAAAAAGCGATATAGCTCCTGAACCTGACGTCCTAAAATCAGGACCCATCTGAAATCTGAAAGGGGAAAGATTGGCCTTTCATTTAAGTCCAAATTCAACTTTGGTACACGCGCGGTTTCTGTGTTATTAGCGTTTGAAAAGTGCCAAAATAGGTCATTTTTGGTACTTTGAGGGCGATTTCCTCAAAATTGGTACGTGAGAAATTTTTTTGATTTTTGAACTAGCAATATACAGACCGAGATCTTTCACAATCTGAAGGTTTTATTCACCGTACTTTTGTAAGGTCAATTTTTGTAGACCTGTGTTATTATTCCCGCGGGATTATCTCAATTCCACTTACTACTTATAATACTTAAAAATTAATTATTTATCTCCTTAATCTGTTCTTTAATAGAAAACTTATTAATTGCTTAAAATATTTACCATATATTCTCGTCGTTTTTCAAATAACTTTTGGTAAGTTAGTAGTCCATACCTTAAATATATATCCTCTACATATTAATTTCAAGAAAAAAATTATTATTATATCTTTTTATAACCTTTAAATCCTTATTTCCCTTTCCTTTTCCCTTTTAAATTTCCTTATAAATATTTATAAATTTGTTTTCAAAACCCCGCTTATTTTCCGCCCAATAAACAATGCTAATGATTTTCCTATTTATGATTTACGGCAACCTGCTCGTTCAGCTTTTATCTGAAATGTTATGGAAAGGAAGTTCATCTGGAATCCATTATTGATAGGCAATATATGCTTGCCATTCGCCGCATTCCATGGCCATCTGTGTGTTTGCTTCCTGTCGCCCTTAAGCAGAACTCGAAATAAAATTTAAATACCGGCAAATTGTGTGTCTTGGCACCTGTCCGGGCGCCCTTGTCTGCCTACCCTACCTTCCCCTTTTTGGCCACACCTCTGGCCCAGCGAAGCGTCCAACAATCCAGCGTCATTCGCATTTGCTATTTCCGCTTTGCTCGGCCGTGTTGCTGTGTTGGCATTTCATTTAGCGCACAACTTCACATTTGCCTCAGTCGTTGTCTTTCCTTTTACCCGCCACCTTTTCCCTTTTTCCCATCGCTTGCAATTGCCATTTCCGCTTCCTGAAATTTGCCATTCGTTACACACGATACACACGGACACAGTTACAGACACGGGCACACGGGACGAGGACCAGGACGACTGAAACCGAAACTTGAACAGCAACAGAAACAGAAAGCCGCTCTCCGCATGCACCGACATTTTCATTTCCATGCTTGGGCGCATCGCAGCGAATCAATTATTCATCATCATCGATTAAGTAAGAGGGGCGGACGCCCCACCAACCCCCAATAGCCCCAATCTCCTGGCCCTTCACACTTTTATTGTTATGATTTCTGCCGTCTGTAATGGGCACACTTGAAGGACTCCAGCGACGACGAGCAGGACCAACAGAAAGGAGCGAGCGCTTCAGCTGAAAGGCAGGAGGAGCAGGAGTGGCAGGCAGGCAGGCTGGGAAGAGACAAAAGGGCTCGGCGGCTGCTCCATTTCGCGTGAATTTTCCTCTCATTTTCCCGGCTTTTCATACGCTGTAATTGGTAGGCGTTAGGGGTTATCTAACTATTCGAAAGTAGGGAGTTTTCATTGGGTTAAATTGTAAATTAAATATAATAATATTGGGATAGAGATAATTGGGCTAATGAATTAATTTGATTTTTGTTAGAGTCATAAAATAATTCAAAGTTTTTATATTAAATAAAATTTAGAAGCAATTAAAATGTTTTTAATTATTTTATAGATATTTTTAGAGCTTCCAACTGATGCAAAATATTAGAAAAAGTATTGTTTTTATAAAAGTGTTAAGACATTTTTCTAGAGGTTTTTTCTTCTTTATTTGTAGGTTGGGATTTTTAAAGAACATTAACATCCTTTACGAACAGAATTTTTAAACAATTATTAAATAATGTTTTCTTATGCTTAAAACCATTTTCTGTTCAACCTGTTTATCTTTTTGACCACTGAAATTATTTAAACTATTTTCCGCATGAAGTTAAAAATCTTTCTTTTGATTTTTTGACAAAATAGAATAGCTAATACAGCATTTCTTAGAGTCTTTTCAGATTCTACAGATACAAAAGATAATATAACGTAACCTAAGCACACAGAAATCAGAAGCCGAATAGCTCGGTCTACAAAAATGAATACCACAAGTGTAATTGCTTTTTCGCGTGACAGAATCAATGGTAAATATATAAGTCGAGCAGTTATCCTGCTTTCATTTTTGGTTTTTTGTGTTATTTTAATGAGAATCGCTGGGCCTTGGGCCGAAACTAAAAGCCGAGATTCGCACACATATGCTGACATATCAATGTGGCAATGTGGGGAGGTGGTATGGTCTGCCTGTATGAGAGTCATATATCTACACAAACATAACAATACATTGACGGTAAGGCGGGTAGGGGAAAAGCGGAGCAAGAAAAAGCGACTGGAAACAGACACATGTATTGCCGGCCATTTCCCTGCCCTCTCATCATGCCTCTGGGCCTTGCTCCTTGCGCTTATTTTCGCCATTATCCATTAAATATTTATGAAAATTGCTTTTGCTGCAGTTTTATTCACTTTCCCGCTTCACTTTGCATGCGTCGCACCGAGGGGAATCCCCCAAACACACACACACACACGCAGAGGGCCAGTGAAACAATAAAGCTTAAGATTTCAATTTCCTTACGGCTTAAAGCTGACTCTTGGCATTCCGGACATCGCTCCCCTCTTGCGTGCGAGTTCTGGCCTCCCCATAAATCCCGGCAAGACATGTGCCTAGATAATCCAACATTATGAAAAAGCCCGGCTACAATAAATATTCGCATCAATGGCGCCATTTTTAATAGCCAAATGTTAAACGAGCTGCAAGGCTCTCTATAATGAAATATGGCCGATGTGATGCCTCAGATACTTGAGCCACACACAGGACCACTGATATAATCCAGATGCTCAAGACTGGCTTTCGCTGGATATCGAGCTTGTATATGTACATATAATTGAGGCATTTTATAACTGAGGTATATGGAGAGTGATTAAGTGGAGAAAAATTAAACCGGAAATGATAACAAAAGCCAGCAACTACATTTTTAGGGGTATTAAGTAGGAGACAGGGAGACTTTAATGGGGAGAAATCAAAGCGGACAACTTTTTTAGGTAATTTTGGCAATCAACATAATGGGTTTAATAATAAAATAAGCATTTCATAGTAATTATTGATTAATAAAATAAGAAAACTATTTAATAATCTTATTTAACTCTCATAAGAAAGTTATATGAAGTTACCACTTCTTCTTTAATAAATGAAATTTGCAAATGTAAAACCTGAATTTTAAAAATAATTTACAAAAACCCCATGAGCTTAATGAATTTCCCCATAAATATATGTGTTAATAAAACACAAGTCCTCAACATAATAATACTCACCCCGTATTCCTTTGACTGTTAGTCTTGTCTCTTGTAAATATTTTGGGTCCCGGAATTTGATCCTTTGGCATTCCGAGGCCAATTTCCACACACATTCCACCGTTCCGCGCCGTCCGTTTAACTCATCACCTGCCCTGACACCTGGGCGCACGTAGCAGCTATCTAAATTTCAATTAGAGTTTAAACCACCCGGACAGGGGGGAGTAGGAGGAGTTGAGATACCCGTGGCGTGTCCCAGGAACCAGGTAACTACGCCTTCACCTCCCCCTGAAATAACTCAGCTCATTAGTTGCATGTTCATGTGCGGCAGCATTTTTTCCGAGCTTAAATCACCAGCGGGGAGACAGTGGCGGAGGTGAAGTAAGGTTGCAAGGAAGTGTTGCCCCCGTCCCCTCCCCCCATTACATCTCAAGCATATTTACAATATACATTTTTCTGCATTTTTTCGCCTTTGGAAACGGCGCATCATAAATTTGTTGCGAGGGATTTCGTTTTGGGGTATCTGGGCGGGTTTTCCTTTTGAGTAACGATACTTAATAAACCCGCATCATTTTCCCATTTGGCACTCGCACTTCACACGATCTACTGGTCCTGGTCCTTGCTCTCCATCGAGATGTGGCTGCCACTTCCTCTTCCCGTTTCCGTTCCCCTTCCCGTTCCTGTTGCTGCTCCCAAATTACCTGTCATTTCGAAATTATGATGCCAAGGAATCGCTGCTGGCTAAGGCAGGGAGTCCTTGTCCGCTTCCTCCACCAGCAGGAACAATTTTTATGTTTATGGCTAAAAGCGCTGCCTAATTTTATTTATTTTTTTTCTGCCTCAAGCCGGGAGGCGTGGTTGCCACATATCTCAAACTAATGCCATGCTGCTGCTGCTTCTGCTTGTCGTCTCAGAATGTAAAACCTTATGCGCATTTTCCGATTGTAATCTCCCAGCAGGATGGCAGGGGGGGCCACAAAAATCATTTCGGTGGAATCATCATCCAGCTTCGGGATGCCTGTCATCAGGGTTCCTCTCCACCACACACACACACACATGGTTTTTTACTCCAAAATAACATGACAGCCCGATGATATCCCCTTAAAGTGGACATTTTCGGCAGGGCGCCAAAAGTAAACACGTTGACGGAGGACGACTTGGCATCCTGGGAAATGGTTAATATGAGATTTACTTCTTGCCGAAAGCTGACAACTGAGGTTTTGATTGGTCACAAGGAGTGTGTGTGGTGTGTGTGGAGAGTGTGGAATATCCCATAAACCACATGAAGGACCAGGCCAGAAGCTAACTGAAGATGATGAAGAGGCATTGGACACATGAACACAGATTATGATGGCATAGAAATGTGAAATTTTCAGGGAATAAATTATGCTAAAAAGGGTGAAGTTATGATTTCAGATGCATTGGGTAAGTTTTTTAGGGGTTTTGTTAACACTTAAAAGAATGTAATTCTTAAATTTATTACATTTCACATGAATTTATAGAAATTTTACTGAACCATTTGCTGTTAATCAAAAAACTGCCAAAAAGATGAGATGCAAATAGTTATATATATATAAATATATATTTTTTTAGAGCTTAAAATAACATAAAATCGTAAATTCTTATGGGAATCCAAAAGTCTAGATCTTTCTCATGTACTCTTCAGTCCATTTACTTCTTTTTTAGCCTTAATTTGGTAAGTAAACAAACATCGTCAAGAAAAACTCCCTAACGTCTAGGCCGAAATATTGGGAACCAGGTCGCCATTGGCCAATTTACCTTCCAGGCTGCGAATCAGCAGCACACCGGCACAAAAGGCCACCGAACACTTGACGAACGACCAGGAGTTGCGGTCACTGTACACCGTTCGACAGAATTTCAGAGGATCCAGCTGCGACCACAGGGACATCTTGAGCTTGAAAAATTTGCCAAGTCAGGACCTAATGAGCCGGGCGGCAGGTGGGCTTTAAGGCAATGAATTTCTATTTAATCACGCTGGATTTCTTACCTATTTAGTGCTCGGATATGTACCGCCAGGTATATTTGGATATATATTTGACCAGGTATGTATATAGAGCAGAAACGAATGGCAATTTCATGACACACTTGCTCAAAAGAATTTCTGATTTTGGTTTTTGCGTATACATTTTTCATATTTCAGAAATGCAAACAAGCAAGTGGGTCAAGACAGCGCCAGCCACCAGCACACAGATGCTGTTGATTTGGCAAGCTTGTTAATTAGCCAAAAGATTTATTTGCGAGACATACACACTAACTTATATACAATAAACAGATTAACTTATATATGCCATAAGTGCATCTTCACTTTACGGAGCTAAAGTTTTTCTCGTTACTCAGGCACTGATTGCAAATGGTGCAGAAAATTTGCTGGAAAGAATTAAAGAAGTTTATATGTTTTGAATTTGTTGGTATTAACGGGGTAAATATTAAATATATAAACTTAGTAAATATGAAAGATTTTATAATACATTTTAGTCTTTATGAGGTTTCAATATTTTTAAGTTTTAATGCCTGTTTAGTGGGGTAAATATTTCATATTTTTATTATCCTTGAAATTCAACTAAAATTAGAAACATGTGCTAACTATAAAAACCTATTGCCCAGAAAGCTATATTGACATAGTTTTTTACAACTTTGTTGGTTATATTAAACTATAGTTTATATATCAAAATATTTACAAAAACCTGGTTAATTTATTTAGAAACAATATTTAAAAAAAATGGGTTAAAAATCCTCATGAATTATAAAACTTACGCATTTAATAAATATTTTCTTTTCATATTTATATTATATATATTTTGTAAATGCAAAAATAACATTTAGAAATTGTAAATAAAATCGTAAAAAGGAATTCCCAAATATTTCTCAGATTCATATTTATATTTTTAGATTTATTATTGAGACCGAAAGCTTTCCGATATTTTCTAGAAATGTTACCATTTGATATCCAGAATAAAATATATTTTAATAATTCGAAATCATTTAGGATACATTATATATATTTTATATTGTATAAAACTCACCGGCAGAGAAGATCTTGCATATCCCCCGCAGCCTCCTTGCGAGGAGCCGGTGCTCTCGAAGTGCCTCAGCCAGGACTTGATCACATTCGTTGGCGGCGTCTGATAAATGCTGAACTGCTTCTTGAACAGCCGCTGGGCGGTGCTGATGGAGTCGTTGCTCTTGTAGTAGGCCCGTATGACGAACGCCCGGTGCACACCCGTCCACTGATCCATTCCGACTGCAACTGGCGCTTCCACTGAGAGAGCGGGAGCCGCGTGCCGCCACTGGCACTGTCACTGTCCGTTCGAAAATATTTAGCTAGCACTTCCGGCTCATGGCCGTCATAAAAAACGATCTTAACCGCAAGGATGCACTCTGAAAAAACAGCAAATGCAATTAAAATTATCAAAGGAATTCTTTTTTATTAAATCTTAAAGACTTTTGAAGACCTTAAACACTAATTAATATATTTAAGTAACTAAGGACCAAAGCGAATTTTATTTTCAATGACATTTAAAGGGTTGCTTGTAATTTCCAAGTTTTTATTCCTTAAATAATTTAGCTAAATGTAACTTTTCTGTACTTTCAAAAAGAATTTATTTATTTAATATTCTATGCTTATTTAGTTCTTGGTAAAATAATTAACTTAATTTCTGAAATTTTACTTTTGGCAATAGTAAGATTAAATAAATAGTTAATAGATCATTTTTTCTGTGAATGTATCCATACATTTATAATTGGCAACATCCCTATATTTAATTGTTACTATTATTTAGTTATTTAATTATAGAAATAATATTTGCCACCAATTCCATTTACCCCAAATTCAGGCCTAATATTTTTCTCCCCCTGTATTTACAAAAATTCTGTACAAAAAATTCAAACATTCATAATTATTTGAACGAAATTAATTGGTCGTGTAGAGGCGGGGGAGCCGCAATGGAGGTGTGCAATGTGTGCAATGTGTGCAATGTGCATCGTTCATCTAATTTTAGCCACGACACGACGGCTGACGCGGCGTATGAGCAATCTGAATTTCTTCTTGTTAGAAAATCATTTGCGGGCGGCCGTGCTTAAGTTTCAAGTGCATATTGAGGCAGCTTCGCCCCCTGTTCCGATCTTCGGCTATCAATCAATCAATCAATCAGGCGAAGCCATCATCATTATGCTTCATCAGCGCCAGCAGTAGTAGTCATCAAGAGGGCGTGGCTAATAGAGTTGGATGTGCGCCCAAAATCTACTTGGAACTCATTTAAAGTTTTGCTACAAGTTAAATCCGCTTTGCGCTTTTTGGCAAGTGAGTAAGCAGTTGGCATTGCCAAAGTCTTTAAGCCGTTTTGTTGGCTTCATTGAGCACTCAATGCCCTAACTTAAGGGCTTTTGGCTGTTTAATTAGATAACTTGTTGACATGTATATATATCACACAAGAGGGGTAAGAAGTTTAGAGACCAGTGAACTAATTAAGTGCTGAAAGCTGGTAAGAAGATATGGATATGGTTTATACCGCAAGTGGAAGCAATGAGCTTAGTGTCTTATTATTTGTTAAATATTTTGATAATTTATTTAAAATATAATATTAATTATTTCATTTTTCAAAAGATTCCTGAATTATTTTCCGATTTCAAAACCTTTTTTCAATTATATAAAACTAGTCTGTTAATTATTATAATTTAAAATAAACATTTCTCGTATAAATTCAAAGCTTAAATTGTCATAGTTTCCTTGAAGATAATCCACCTGAATTTCTTTTAAAAAAATTTCTAAATTTCCATGAATTTTCTGCTATTTTTAGCTGCTATGCCATTTTCAGTTTTCTAAGAAATAGTGTATTCAAGATTTTCAAACAAGACATCCTGCTGCTTTTCTGGCTGCTTCTTTGTTGATTTTGTTTCAGAGATTTTTTTTCGATTCGCCATTTTGCTGGACCATCGAGCACGTAACTGCAATACAATGCACGGCCATCGCTTAGATAGATATAGATACATTTATGTAGTATCCGTTGCTGTTGTTGCAGTCAATGCTGCTGTTGATGCTCCCTTTCTTTTTTGTTGTCTTTGTTGCTGCTGCAGCAAAGTTAGCAAATGCTGCTGTCGCTTTGCCATTTACACAGTTAGCCGGTCTAACAGGCGTAGAGATTGGGGCTGGGGGCCAAGAAGGAAAGCGGGCAGGAAGGCAACCATCCATCCATCGCACGTCCAACCTCCACTCCACGGAAAAAATGTGGCTGTGGTTGGATTTTTATAGGAAATAAATTTTATAAAATTAATGTCTACAAATGTAAGAGAAATACATTGTTTTTCATTAAAAACTCTTGCATACTTTTAGGTTGATTTAAAATCTAGTTATATTTACTTGTAAAAGTTTTTGCTGTTGAAATTCGTTTTAAAGTTTATTAATCAAACAATTTCTTCCTGTGTACCTGTCCCTGTTGTGTTCGTGTGTGTGCATCCTTCGTTTCTTTTTGCTGTCTCTGCTTGTCATTTTGACACCTTCATTTGCTCTGAACATTCAGCTCCAGTCAGGGGGCAGTGATTCTGTTTGCTTTCGCTACATTTTTTTTGTTGGTCTTTCCTTCTTTTTCCTGCTGCCTGCCAGGAAAATGTGGGTCCATGTATGGCTGTGTGTATCTGTGTGTGGAATTCGAGAGCGTCATTTTGGGTGAAAATGCTTTAAGCTTGGCGGTCAGCAGGAACTGTTGCACCCTACAGCTGCAGCTACAGCATATCCAAGGAGTTAATGAAAACATTTTGAGATAATTGGTACTAAAAGTGAAGTTCATTGGAGTTTATCAAGGATATTTAAGGATTTTATGATAATTGGATATTTAAATACAAGGTAAAACGGAAAATCTCAAGGAACATTTGTTTAAGTGAGCTAAATGTTAAATTATAGGCAATGTTGTTCTTTAAGAGATACCCAAAATGTATCCTAAAAAATATTGTATTGCAAAAATCACTAAATGTACAGCCTTTCACATTTTATGGCAAAATTTTAAAATGAATAAAAATCTAGTACTAAAGAGGTAATAAAAAGTTATTAAAAAATATGTTACTCAATAAAAAGACACAATTAAATCACTTTTATTTATTCGCCTCTCCAAAGAAAAATAAAACAAAGAAATAGAAACTCTAAAAGAAATACGTAATAAGTGTGTAATACGTAGCATCTACAATATTACATCCTTCCGGCGCCTGAGACCCTTTGAACCAAAATGCCTGAAAAGCCCGCATTGTCGTTCAGCTCTTGATAAAAAAAAGTATGGCAAAAAAATGTCCGAAAAAGAAATCTGAAGGAAAAAAAAGCAACAATGCCAAGACAAATGATCCAATGACTGTCTGACTGCACTTTGCCCCATATCACCCGAAAAAAAAATTCCAAAAAAAGTAAGAAGGAAGTACCCAAAAAATGGAAGCAAAAAATTTAAGGAAAATGTATCGGGTTAGCTTGCCCCATCACGTAACCCCTTCTCAGCCTGCCGTCTCAATTTCGGTAAGCGTCCGTTTTTGTATGTAAAGTTGGTGGATTTGGCACCACCCACAGCTGGATGATGATGACAAAGGGCAGCGCAAAAAGCCACTCTCTCAACTAGGTCAAGACTTCATTGTTTATCTTTTTTTTCGGAGGCACTACTAGCACTAGCAACTAGCCAAAGAGGATTCCCACACATTCTGTGCACTTGTAGTATCTGAAACTTGGACTCGAACTCGGACTCGGCCTTGCATTAGATGGTCTCGAGCATTCTTGAGCCGGGAAATTAGCAGGGAATCAAGAGAGCTCACAGGCTTATATTAAATTTTGCATGGCAAATGCTCCGAAGAAGGTCAAACTGTAGGGTGGCGGTGTGGCAGCCGGACGCTTTCATAAGCGTTTCACTTTCCGGCGGAGGCCGCAGATAAACACACAAGCTCGCTTAGGTACAGATAGAAAAATAAATGGATTATTCAACAATAGAGTTGGATTTTCGATAACTTTAGAAAATTTAAATCTTTTATTTAGGCAAATAGGAGTTAATAAGCTTCATTATATCTTTTGCAAGTATGTATTGAGGTTATAAGTATGGTTTAATCAAATTGTTAATACTTTCTTAAAGAAATGAAGAGTCTAAAAGTTTTAAGTATACTTTAAATACTTTTACAACATTTAAAAATCATAAATTCTTGTATTGAAAGGTTAAATTCATAGACAGTGTTCTTAAATATATAAAAAATTGTTTAAAATATAAATGCATTGTTTATTGCTTTATTTCTTTCTCTGCAGTTGCGGAATTCAAGGAGTTCGTTTGCAGGGTTGTAAATCTGGCTAAAAACAGGATAGCAAGCTCCGGCAGATGCAGCGGAACCGGATGCAGGAAGCGGGATGCAGGAACCAGAAGCGGGATGGCAGAAGGGGGGAATTCCAGCGCCAAGACACGCGCGGATGTAAGGCGCTGATAGCGCCGGCTTATCGGCTGCCCGAGAACTGGGAACCACAGGGGAAAAGCTGGAAGCTGGGAGCCTGGCAAGTGGGGAGCTCTGCCACTCCCGGGATCCCGGACTGCATCCTGCCAGGGGACACATTGCGTGCGTGGGCATTAAAGGAGCATTAAAAGTGAAGAAGCGTGCGGTGGCTCCCACTGCTGCTGCAGCGCGAAAGTCGAGTGAAAGTTGGCAGCCAGAACGGGGCCACTTACTTAGTGGCCTCTTAAGCAGATTTTCCCTGTCTCTAAACTGAAAAGTAGTAGTCGAAAGTCTATTAAATGAAATCAGCAAAAGATCTTAAAGTTCAAATATTTATTTCACATTTTATTTGCCTTTTATTTACCCTCTTCTATTCCCCCAAATAGTAATATTGCCTCTATTTCTTCTTACACAAAGGTTATCGATTTTGTGGAATCCTCTAGGACACCTTAAAGCACTAGTTGTTTCTATTCCAAAAACGAAAACTCCAACAAAAATGTAAAGATGCAGCCATTTCATGTTTCAAATGTAAAATACCATTTATTTTTGCACAACCTTCAAATAAGTATAAGTTGATTTTCCACAGTTAAAGCGGAATAATATTATTTTCAATTTCTTATGGTTACGAAATAATCCGATTTCGTCCGTAATCATTTTTATACCCTAGCAGGGTATATTAGTTTCAGTCAAAAGTTTGCAACGCAGTGAAGGAAGCATCTCCGACCCTATAAAGTATATATATTTTGGATCAGGATCAACAGCCGAGTCGATCTGGCCATGTCCGTCTGTCCGTCTGTCCGTTTCTACGCAAACTAGTCCCTCAGTTTTAAAGCTATCTGAATGAAACTTTGCAGTTAGGCTTCTATATACTCTCACTCGTACATATGTCGGAACGGGCCGGATCGGACGACTATATCATATAGCTGCCAGAGGAACGATCCGAAAAATTTTCAAAAAACAATTATAACTTTGTCAGTTTTCAACCAATTTTCACCAAATTTGATATTTGCCCATTTAGTATTATTTCCGAATTTCGGTTTTAATTTCATGAAAATCGGCTGACTATATCCTATAGCTTCCATAGGAACAATCAGGAAAATTATAACTTTGTCAGTTTTCAACCAATTTTCACCAAATTTGATAGTTACCCATATTTTAGTATTTCTGAATTTTGATTTGATTTTTTTATTAAAAACGGCTGACTATATCCTATAGCTTCCATAGGAACAATCAGGAAAATAAAAAATCCATAGCTTAGCCGTGTTTCAAACCATTGCCATCAAATTTGAGATTTGGCAACAAATTATTATTTCAGAATTTCGTTTTTAATTTTTTGTTTAAACTCTGCTAGGGTATACAAACTTCGGTGAGCCGAAGTTAGCTTCCTTTCTTGTTAATTATTATTTCTGGAATCAATTAATAATTTCCTTGTTTCTCAGCTGGAAAGGTCTCGCATCTCAAAGTTTAATTTTACATTTTATTTCGCAACTAACTTTCGAATACAACGCCATTAATTATAATCGTGTTTTTACCTTTTCGAGCACAATACTGCCCAATTTTTAGAAATCCAGGAGGACAAGTCTTTGAAGCATCTTCAATCTTGTTACAAAATATACCGTCTCTTTTAAATCCAAGGGGGCATTTTTTCATAATACATCGGTCGCCGATTCTTTCAAAACCAATGCGACAAATCGGTTTAAAAATAATATTCTTCATACAAATTGTACCAATTTTTTCGAATCCAGGGCTACACTTTCTATCAGAACGTGTTTGTACTCCAAAAACGAAAACTCCAACAAGAATATAAAGATGTAGCCACTTCATGTTTTGAATATGGAATACCATATTTGTTTTTCACCATCTTTAAGGTAATTTAGATTGATTTGCAACAGTTTAAGCGGAACCGTATTATTTTAGATTTCCATGGTTAAAAAATTTACTTGCTTTTACATTATACATTTGCATTTATTTATGGATAAAAAAACACTGTTTTTATGTCATTTATTAGTATAGATTTATTAATATAAGAAAAAAATTATAATTAAAATATGGCATATTTTTCGGCTTTTAAGAAGCGTAAAATATAGTTGAGATGTAAAAATTTGTGTTCGGGATTTGATATTTGGATGGTATTTAAAAATCGGGATTTTAAAAATAATAAGAAGTAGGAATTGTACATTTCCTTTTTGAAAATTTTATTTGAACATCAGATTTTGGAAGGAGTTTTATTTTATTATCCAATAACTCTAAAACTGTATGATAGTGCTTAGCTTACGCACGTTTGTCAGGACAATCGAATGTGGACCCTTAACCACCTACCAAGGCCCACGCGCCCTCTTGAACCTTATACACATGACTTTGACTGTCCAGACTATGCACGTTTAATGCCAAAGTGCAGCAGCCAACGCTGCAACAACAATCAGCTGAATGGTAAATAAACATAAACTATTTGGTCTATGTGAGTTCTCTCAAGGGGTAGGTGGGGTTGGCTTATTGGGTACCCACCGTAGCTAAAACACAGAAGTTTGTGGACCTTGACCGCTCTGGGTGGCATTGTTGTGCTATAAAGTATGGATTAAACACAACATAGTAATTTAATTTGTAGAAAAAACAAATTGTATCGCAACTTGTTGCAGTTTTCAGATTTTTGCGCCACAAGCGGCCACAGTTTGAACTACAGCTTGTTGGCGCGGGGAAAGAGAGGGAAAGAGCTGGATGGGTGGATTTCCGTGCTCTATTAATAAGTCTTGAAGCTTAGTTTATGGGTTATATGTATATTCTTTTCAAAATAAAAAAATATCTTGTCTTAGGCATTCCCATCAAGGGAATCTCTCCCCCCTTGGGGGTATCATTATCATATCCTTGCGCAACAAAACGCCTTTGACAATTTTGTAAGGTTAACGCTGTTGCAGGGGCACAATATTAAGAGAAACTGAGCTACGTGCTGCACTCTTTTAGAGCCAACTCTCTTAATCCAAAGTTCGAGCCATTTAGCTGTTGTAAGAATTAAAAATATAATTTGTATTAAATGCAATCAAA
Source organism: Drosophila anomelani (assembly GCA_035045905.1). Taxonomy (NCBI): domain Eukaryota; kingdom Metazoa; phylum Arthropoda; class Insecta; order Diptera; family Drosophilidae; genus Drosophila; species Drosophila anomelani. Next base: position 14,089,038 of record JAWNOO010000032.1, read on the forward strand.
ATAATAACAATGTAGAAAAATCACTAAAAAAATAAATAGTTTAAAGCAACGATTTTTTTTATTTATTTATTAAGTGATTAATTACAAAAAATTCTGTTTTCTACAATGAATCTTTAAAATTACAACAACTTATAAAACTAAAAATAACTAAGTCTGTAATTTATTTTTTACTTAGATTCTAATTTTAGATTTTAAATGTTATTATTATTATTTTGGTGATTTATTTATTCATATAAAATACATAGCCAAAATGACTAACTATTAGCCTTTCTGTCCCATTGTTGTCGACGAATTTGAATTTGCCAGTCGCAGAGAGCAACAACAAAACAGCGCAAGGCAGAAAAGTCGGTGTTGCTGCTCCCCACCCCCTGCCTGTTACAACGACAATGCGAGAGAGAGAGCGTTTATGTGGGAGACGGAGAGAAACACCGCCGGAGAGAGTATCTTTTGCTTGCGTTTCTGGGTTTTGTTTGGATTTTTTCTTTCTCCTCTCTCACGCTGGCACCTTGGCTGCGTGTGCGTTAGTATCTCTGTGAGATGCGCGGCTGTTAAGAGAGCGGCACACGTACACATCCACAATTACAACGCACTTGCTGCACCACTCGCACACATGGGTGGCACGCTGCCGGCAGCGACGCCGACAGCGGAGCGGTTAGCGACCGAGAAAGAGAATGCGAGTACGATTTCAAACTTTGTGGCGTTCGGTTGGAAAAGCAGCAGAAAACACAGAAAATCGAGACCGAAAACAGAGGAAGAAGCAGCAGCAGCAGCTGAAAGAAAAGCGACAACAACAAAAGGCAGAATCGAAACTCGCGTGTGCATATGCGTTTTGTATCTGTGAGCGAACGTGCATTCTGCATACACACAAGTTTAAATTAAATACTTTGGCTTAATTAAATACTTCCGCGGCGTCGTTGTTGTTGTTGATTTTTGCCTCTTCTTTACGCGCTTGTCTACGGCTATCGTTATCGATTCTCGTCGTCTCGCTCGCTCTCTCCCGTTTTGTTTGTGTACTGAAAAGAGGCAACAGAAACGGCAGCAAACAAAATAAAAACCCAAGACTGCGAAAAGCATAAATAATAAACAACGAGACAAGTGCAAAGTGGAAAAGCGCAGCCGACAAACAGGTAAAAAGAAAAGCGCTAACGGTGAAAGTGAATTTTTGCAAACTGCTTCTGTATGCATGTGTCGGTGTGAGTGAGTGTGTGGCAAGGTAGCAACAACATTTGTTGAATAAGAACAACCGGAAGATTTTGCCACCCACGAAAATTCAGCACAAAAGGGCCACGAAAAAAGTAGTAGATTTCGCTCTCACTGTGTTCCGCAAGAGGCAGAGAGCAGAAACGGGCGCGTGGCAAAGAATAAAAAAAATATTATTGTGGCAGCAAAAAAAAACCGTGTTGCAGTTTTAGTTTTGCTGCAGCGCTCACTCGCTCTTTGTCTCTCTCGCTCTCTCTCTCCATTTCAACCCCTAAAAATCGGTGTCTCTTCTTGCTCACTCTCTCTGTGCGGTCTGCGCCGCTTTTCGTGTCTCTTCGCCCGAAGTTTTCCATTTTCCTGCATTTGACTGACATTTCGCCCGAGTTTTCCATTTTCCGACTGACATTCGCCAGCACGGCGTCGTTTGAAAAACTACGTGTGAAAAAGTCAGGCGGCAAAAAGCTCAGCAATTTTCACTTTACCCCCAGAGCGTGCTACAATACGGTGTGTGTGTGCGTGATTTGCGAATTTATCGGTAGTTTTCGGAGTTACCACAAAGTTCGCAGAGTTTCCAGGGAGTTGTAAGTAACTGTCAGATTTTCGGCCAATTGACAGGTGCAGTGACAAACCTTAGTGCACTCATTATTTTTATCGGTTTACGTGGACGCTTTTCTTTAATTGAACAATAATGTGATTTTTCGTTCTAAATTCAGAAAATCGTAACAGAGCAAAAAAAAGCGAAAAATAACATTTGCAAAACGAGGGAAAAAATAAGTGAAGCAAGCTGAAATCGATGCAAAACAAAAAACTTATTGAAATATCGGCATACAAATTTATTGTGAATCAAAATTATTATTTTTGCATTGTTGTTGTTGTTGTCACCGCGCCACCATTTTGTAAGCGAAAAAACCCCAAATCGAAACAAAAGGAAAATGAAAACGACACGGACAAGATATGAAAACAAAATAGAAAAGAAATGAAAAGCGTTGCACGTCACAAAGTTCAGCGTTCAGTTTTACCGTCCGCCGCCGTTCCATTAATGAAAAATCCACCCTCACAAACAAAACAAAATCAGCCGTCCGTCGGTGTCTGTGACCGTGTGTCGTGTATGTGTGTCTGTGTGTACTTCTGCGGCTGTGTGCGTGCGTGCGGCATTTTCCATTTTCCATAAGGGTTGTACACACAACAAACACACACGGGGACCCGAAAAACTTTTTCAAGTTTACTTTTACGCGATTTTCACAGCACTTCTTTCTCGCTTCCCGGACACAGTCCTTATTCGTCCGTCCTTTCTCCTCTTTGTCCTCTTCTTTCCCCATTTTCCTTGCCCCGGCAGCCCTTGTGGCAAGTCATTTTGACATTTCGGCCATATTCCTTCTGGTTTTCATTCTCTTTGTGCCGCTTTCTCTTCCCGTTTCTCGTTGGTTTTGTTATTTGCCGGCGCTTTTTCGCTGCTTTTCCATCTGTTTTTGACAACTTTCCGAGGGTTGTTTGAGCATTTTCCACTCGCCTCGTCCTTTGATTAATGCCTCCGGTTTACCTTTCCAATTAGAACGACTTATGATTGTCATTCCACGAATTCTTTTATGTTTTTCCACATTACTTGCTTGTATTTCCAAAATAATTGTTCTATATTTTCCGTTTCCCCGGTCTGTGGCATAATTAACCTCATTTGGTTCAGATAAGAAATGCAAAGCTCGATAAACAATGGTAATCCAATTGGATCGAAGTAATTTTTTATTTTTTCTGATTTTCCTTAAAATTTTGAAAGTCGGTTATGTGTTTTAGGGGTTAGAAATACTTAATACACTTTTCTTGGTTAGCTTGAAGAGTTTATTTTGAAAAATTGATTGAAAATAAATGTTTTTTTTTTTTTGTTTTTAATAATTTAAGCACCTTAATTTGTGGATGCTTACTACCATGCTTATCGTATAAATTTAATAGCTTTTCCATTCGTTAAATTCTAGATTCGCATCTGTGAATCCTTTAAATGCTGCTCTTTTATCATCGCGCCAAGTGTGAATTTGAATAAATTCAATTCCACTTGATTGCCTCGAAACATTTAAATTATTTTTTATGGCCGCATTCAAGGAGGGAATCGTACCTAAGTGGCATCCTGGGATCCCTGGGAAATTGGAAATGCAAGCAGAGCTTCCCCTGTGGATATTTAATGACTGTCGAAGAAATATACATATACAATACATATATTTTTGCTATGCTTTTGATTCGTTTTTTGATTATTAATAAAACCAAATTTCTCTCTCATTTTTATTCGTCTTGCAGCTGGTAAATCCAACATACAAGAACAGCCAGCGAAGAAAAGGAAAATTTATCACGCAAATCAAAAGTGCAATAAAAAAGCTGCAAGTGTTTTACACTGAGCTAAAGGAGGAAGTTGAGATAGTAAATAAATGAGAAGAGCCACAGCTACACCACCATAAAAAACTACAAACTACAACAACAACATCAACCCACATCAACACCAACCAACAAAAACAAATATTTACAACTCATTTCTCTCGCTGATAGAGATCCGAGTGTGAGCCACATAAATCGCGCGCGCGTTTTCCCCACCCCCCCCAAAAAAACCGATCGAACAGATCGAAAATCGCGCGCATTCGTCGCACGTAACTAAAAGATATATATTTCTCGCGCAACCACTGGGCTTAGGCCACAAAAATCCGCCAAAATTCTACACCAACAAACTTTAATCAGCCCCGAGATTTCGCTCCAGTTCGCAACGGCGACCACAATGCCCTACAACGGCGCTAGCAATGGGAGCGGCGGTGGTGGAGCCAGCGGCGGCGGTGGAGGAGGGGCCACCATAGTTGTAACTGAGGGGCCGCAGAACAAAAAGATCCGCACCGGTGTCCAGCAGCCCGGCGAAAATGATGTGCACATGCATGCTAGGGTGAGTGTATTGCCAATATATGTATATTGAATATTACCAATTGTCATAAAAAGAATACAATTTCGACATAAAGGCTTAAAAAGTTATCTTGTAGCTTTAAGAACCTTAAAATATCTGTTTTGAATCAGAAAACATTTTTTAAAGTTTATAATATTTGTAAAACACAAGTTCTTGGCCATATCAGACTTTAAAAAGCCAAAGAGTATTGTAGAAAAATGTGATATTTTAAATTAAATAAAAATATATATTAAACCAGATGTTATAAACAAGAAATATATACAGATGAAAGAAATCGAAATAAATATCCACCAAAATTTGTATTCTGTGGCTACATTCGAATGGTTTTTCCAGTAGAGATCCCACCTCTTCCATCAAACCATCAGAAAGCTCTTGAGGTGGGTGATCCCCTCTAGCCACCCTCATCAGATGCAATTCCTGTATTACTGGGTGTTTTCGGCCACTCGTCCAGCTCACAGCACCCATTCAATCAGGTCTCACCACCACCTTTAACCACCTCCTGATCCCCTGTATACATTTTGGAATGGTGTCCGCGGGCTTTCGGGCTGCCTGGCCTTGTTGATAAATCCGGGGTGTTGGCGGTGGTGGGTAGTTGCTGCTCCGATTTTGATAAAGTTTTACCCATTTTGGGGTTGAACTGGGCGAATTGCATGGAGCTTATCGGGAGAGTCGCTTTATCGTACAGTTTTATCTGAAATAGCACAGAGTTGATTTTATTTCATCCGTTTTATTATTTCAATATTGTTGAAAATAAAATTGAAAAAGTTGAAAATACAATTTTGCATAAATTTACGAATGCGTTTATGTCAGAAAACAATTTTTGTATGCATCAAATCAAAGAATTTTACTGAGAAAATTTGCATTTTTCACATCTATATTTATGGTGTGTCACTTTTTAGAGTTTTCATAGGATTTCCTGATTGTGATGACTTTTTGGAGAGCTGGGACTATTCAGCACTTTAATTTTATTAACTGATTATGGCTTTAATAATTAAGATTTAAATAAATGGGATTAAATATTTTTAAAGCAGATTCTTGATACAATTTTTAGAAGAGTTCTGAACGAGGGTCTTCAGCTATAAAATGCATTATAAACATATTGATTTTAAGGGATTGCATTTTTTAACTATATATTTTTTTGTATTCTCCAGAAAATTCCTAAATCGTATCTGATATTATGATGACTCGCCAATGCAACCCATCTCACTTGGTGCAATTAGCTTGCAGCTTTCTCCTTGCCGCCGGAAAACCATTATAATTTCCCATGGCCTGAAACTTGTGTTCTCACCCACGTTGCCTGCAGCAGCCACTGCGAATGCAACTGCCGCAGCAGCAAAAGCAACACCAGCAGCAGCAGCAACACTGTTGGCAGCAATTGTTGCTGCTCTTGTTGTGTTTTTGGCGAGGGTTGGAAAAATCGATTCTGTGGCGTCGACAGCAACGCTGGCTGGCTGGGAAACTCTCGTTTGTCTGCTGGCGACTTGCCGGCGCTTTATCAGCGCTCCCTGCGATAAAAATGTTGATTCTATGCCGGGGTACAGCAGTCAATAATGGACAAAAGGGAGACAGGGGGGCTGAGCTCGGTCGATGGTTTATTGATTCGGTTTTTTGGGTGGCATTTTCAACATGGATATTACTTCATTTTTGGCAAAGGAAATTCTTGTTGTGTGTTTGCCGGCGGCTGGCTGTGTGTGCAATGTGGAAATGAGAAAGAAAATCCATGGAGAGTGTGTGGAGAGCGGCAAGGCTCTTCTTGCGGCCGCGCAAAGTATGCAACAATTTTTCTCTTAGCCTCGGCGCTCAAACAACGCCTAATGGGATGCTCATCGGGCTATACAACATGTACATTATGTTGTATATATATTTAAGGATATATATTTATCTGTCTGTGTGTGGCCTTTGAGCTGTTGCTTCCGTCTGCTTGGCTGCTGCTGTGTGGCTCCTAGTCCTGTCGTGGCTGCTGCCGCTGCTGTTCCTCGCACACACTTGACTTGACAGCGCAATTAGCACATGAAGCAGCATCTTCTCGTCATTTCAAGAGCTGCCTTTTCCGCAAAGTCCGCCGGACTGCTGCTGCTGCTGGTGGAGCTGCTCCGTTTGTCGCTTTTCCACTTGGCATCGTTTACGCTCTCGCTTTGACTGCCCTTGCCAGCCAGCGTACCTGTGGGCTCCTCATCCCCATAGCACCCCATAGTCCTTTACCATTTGTCATACCTCCTGGAACTGCGTACGTGCCCAAATGGCGGAGGAGCATCAGGCCGCCAGTTGGTTGCTCTTCCATGTGATTAAGTGCACTCGTAGGCGGATGCGCTAAATCCCATAAACGAAGCAAAAGGCAAAAGAACTTTGGCCCACTCGTCGTCGTCGTCGTCGTTGCCGTTGTCGTGTGGCAGGTTAAACGATTTAGTTCTTGCCCTTTCGCCAAAGCCGCCAGAGATCAGACAATGTGTCAGATACGAAGACGAGGGCGTAACGGATGTTTGGAGGAGCTCTTGCCGCTCTTGCAACTCTGACCCACTAATGGCAGGTTAAGCCCCAAAGTTGCGAAAGGAAAATCCAATAGAATATAACCAAGTATTTGAGCTCTGAGCTGTTTGTGTGTTCATTAAAGGTAATCTTATGAAAATCCAACAATCATTTAATTAGATTTGTATTGAAATATTTTAGTAAACCTCAAAGTTACAGGTTTTTACGATCCAAATTCTAGTTTAGGAGTTGTTGAGTTCTAAAACACCTCAAATAAATTTATATTATGCGAAATCTAACTTTAAACTTGACATTTCAGTTAGAAATATTGAAATTAAAGACGGTTTTCTACGTGTCCTTTGTAGCCTGCAGACATTTTCAATTTGCCAAAGGGCTAGAACCTTTGTGATGCCCATCTCCTGTCTGAAAAATCCCATATGCAAGCCACCAAAGTCTGTCTGGCATCCGATAAAATCATCAGCATCAGCATCATGCTTGCGCGTCGTCTGTCATTTGCACTTTTCACCCAGACTCACGTTTTTCCCTCTTTTTTTGGGAAACGGGTCAGCGGCCAAATGCGTTTGGTTGCTGCTGCGACATCGTCACCGAAAACGCGACTTCCACAGCCGCCGATGCGTCTGGCAGCGTGACGCATGCTGCAGCAGCATAGAGAGAGATCCACACACATACAAACAGTGTTTCCGACATGGTCATGGCAAATAAATTCAGCATCCAGACCCCGCCCAGCCAGACTCCCAACAACATCCTCCTCCTCTACTCGCATCCATCCATCTATCCATCCAGACAGTTATAAATAGAGAAGGCAGGCACTCGCAGCAGACTGCAGTCTGACCAACGGACGTTGCATCCTTGGCAGGCACTCCACTGCACACCACCCGACTCCACTTCACTCCACTCCACTCCACTCCTCTCCAGTTTTGCCAATGATGTATTCAAAAAATCAGAAACCATTTTTTGGTGGTGCGTGTCTCGAGGCCAAAACATGAATGCCACCCTGAAAGTGGAACCCAAACCCTGTCCTAGATTTGAACCTGCTAATGGATAGGATGCAACGGTCAGAGTGCATTTTCCACCAAAAACCCCTTTTCCGGGGGAGTCCGGCTCTGCAGCACTGTTTGTTAATTAAATGCATCACATCACCCTGACAACATGGTGGTGGTTGGAATACATCTTCAATTTCGGTTTTGGCTTTTTCAGCGATCTTGTTACCTTTTTTATTTTGTGCTGCTGCTGCTGTTGCTTCTGGGTCGCTGGCCTTTTATTAAAGATAATTGATTTTTATTGTCTTTTGCGTTTCAAGTTTTAATTGCAAAAAGTTGCCATCGATGTGACCAGGATCAGGGATGGGTTGCAATGGGTGGTGCGTGTTTAAAGGAAAGGGTTGTTTGTGCTTTGCTCGTTGAAAGGGGTTGCGTTGCACCCTTGACTTGGTCGTTACTCTTCTCCCCCCCGTTGCAGTTGTGTAATTGAACTAATTGAAATTGCTGTTTGCCAGTGACTTTAAGGTGGAGGAGTGTCCTTGGCCCCGGCCAGACTCACTTTAAATCTGTAGGATTCTTTGAGATAACTGCATCCTTCTGACAGACTAATTGGCCAACAGAACAGAGAAGAGGATGCCTGCCTAACTAAGCTCTCTTGTCTTGGTCAAAAGCCAAAGGCATTTACCAAGCGAGTATCTTTGGTTCCTCTTCCGTTTTTTGATTCTGCTGAAAGCCTTCAAATTCCAGCAATTTATCTTTGTTGGCCAGAGTGCGAGAGTTCAATCGGGCTTGGTAAATCATCATTATCAATGTTATCATCGTGGAACGCAGCAATTGTTGCAATGACTTTGATTGTGGGTTCTTGGGTATCGATGGCCGATTGATTTTCGTTTTTCTTTTATCCAATTTTCGGTCATAGGAAACGAAATTCTTCGCCTGATTCGCATTTTAAATGAGAGGAGCACACAGCTGTGCATAGTGAATAATAATGCTCATATTTCGGTCAAAGCCATCATAAATTCAAATGCGAAAGGAAAGTCTTGTCCAGCCACTAGAAAACAACTCGAAATATGTTTATGAATTCTTAAAGAGATCAAAGTACGTAAGCACAAGAAATACTTGGGACTGAAAAACTGAGATTTTCCTACAGACAAAACCTTGAATTATTGAGACATTTGTTGTTTTCTCTTAAACATTTTTCCTTACTAAATTATTAACTATCCTGTAGTTACATTTTCTATGGCCATAAAATCGGATTAAAATTAAATATTACCTACAAACATATAACATGCATAGTTATTTCCTTGAATGCTAACTGAATGTTTAAACTTCTCAATTGAGTAATCAAAAATTACTGCTAAAACAAGACATCAAGCAGCGATGACAATAATGAAGATATGATGTTGTTGATGATGGTGCGGGCGTGGGGATTGATGATGAGCTCTTTGCTGGCATTTCAAATTAACACCTTGTCATTATATTTTATTTCGTATCGCTTGCCCTGCGTGCCGGGGTAAAGCGTAATAAGGCGATTTCATGGCATTAAAAATACATAATCTAAGACAGCACAAAAGTGTTTCCAAAAATAAATTGTCAAGTTTATGTTTTGGTTGTTTTTGCTGTTTATTTGTTGGTTTTAATAGTCGGTATATGGGGTTAATGGGTTAAATAAATTATTTTTGTATATTTGTAATTTTAAAATGGTGTGAAATATACATTTTTAATGCTGGAATGAAACAAAAGGTATATTTTATAAATATCTTTATTTGTAATATATATTTCTGTCATTATTTCAATATATTTTGATAGAAATTTTACTTAAAGATACATTCTTACCATAAGAACTTCAATATTTAATTTTATTCTGCACATAATTTTATTTGTTATGTGTTTCTTTGCCATTAATGTAATATATTTCTACATAAATTATACTTACAAATACATTCTATCCATAATAACTTCCACATTTTATTAGATTCTCCTAAAAAAAACAGGTATCCCATAGTCGTGGCACTCAGATACACCGTTCTTCGAGCAGCATTAGCGGGTGAGGTTGTCGACTTAAACTCCAATTACAACAAATTATGAATCGTGTAGAGACAGCGAAGCAAGCATTTCTTGCTACAAGTTTTGTGCAAAAAGTTCAATTTATTTCGCGCTGTTATGTTCTGTCCCTCTCGCGACTCGGGTACCCCCTCTCCATTTTCCCCCCGCGGTGACTTTTCTTCGCTTCCTCTGGTTCCCCTGCTGCTATTACCGCTGCTTTCTTTATGCCTCGTTCTTTTCTCTTTTTGTCATTTACTTACATTGCCTTGCAGTGGGCACGAGTAGGGGGGGGGGGAGGGCTACCCAAAGGGGGGGCTGGTTGCTGTCGTGTATTTGCCGGATGTCATGCTGGGTCTCCCGAAGGTCGGAAGTGTAGTTTTTTAAGTACACGTTTATATATAATTTGATATATGGCGCATTGTCATTTGCCATCGTATATGGACACACATACGATACACACACATGCCGTCGTCTTTGGGGGGGGAATATGATTCTGCAACTGTTTCTGGAAGATACGAAATTGGATGCAGCAGAGAGAAGGGATTTTTGGTTCTTATATTTTATTTTATTTCTTTTTTCTTCTTTGGGAAAATAGAACAAGAGTTGAACGAGGTCATCGAGCAATGTTTCTGTTTGGTCATGAGACAATAAGCGAAATTGAAGTGAAAAGATCTCAGGCTAAAAGTGTTTTAGTAAAGACTTAAGTGACTGAAAGACAGGTAGAAAATCTCTACGCAATCGAGGGTTAAAGTGGTTACAGTTACTGCTAGTAAAAAGCCTGAAATTTAAATTTATTTTATATCTACTAATCTACTAATATTTTTCAAATGGTCAACATAAACCCTGGTTTTTGGTCCATTAAATATAATCAACTGTTAAGCTGACAGCATTATCTGTTGTTTTTGCTGGCAGATATGCAAAAATTTAGCTACAGAAAATTCATTGAAAATCCCCATAATCTCTTGTATCTACATACATTTCAATTACATAATTTTTGTTGTGTATTTTCCACTCGCCGCTTTTGTTGAATATTTGAGGAGGCCAGAAGCGAACCACCCCCAAAGCCTTGACGCCCACTCACCCTGCTTGAGACTCCTGCCAGCTGCACACCTCACATACACACACTTACATTTATTTATTGATAGTATCTAGTTAAGGTAGCTTTTCAATTTGGTTTTATTTTTGGGACCTTTTACACTTTTCCAATGGATCATCGGTTGCTTTTCTCGCTGACATGCGACATACTTTTAAATGCCAATTACAAGCGGCTGCTAACGGTTCTCGAGTCTGGTATTACCTTCCCTGGCGACAGTTCCTATTGTTTTTTTTTTTTATTTATTCGTCGCTTCTGCTTTTTCAATATGCCACGCACACGTTTCCCACTATCTGAACCCGAACCCAAAACACAACAAGCCTCCCCCTGGTAATGCAGCACTTTAGAAACTTGCGTCAGTTACACTGAGAAAGTTTGATACTTTTTCTTAATCCGTTAGCCAGTTTCTGGTAGGAAAATTAAGAAAATGAATATTAATTTATCATATTTAAAATTAGAATACAAAAATTCAAATAGAAGGGGGTTTGCAACGATGTTTTGTTATTATTTTGTACTGCCTCAGCCAGGACTTGATAGACAAGATCTTGCACTTTTGGTGCCTTATAACTCTTGTGTTTATCATTTTCAGAATTTAATATATATTTTCACAGAAACTTTAAGTTAAAACTTTAAACTAAAATATATAGACAAAAAATAATCCTCACTCCATAGAATACTTACAATTATACCTTTTTTTTTCTCCTCTGTACAAATGTGTGCGTGTGTTAGAGGCGGGGTGGTGTTTGGTTTTTGGGATAGGAGGATTGAAGGGAGGATGGTTGGAGAAGAAGGTAAGGCCGTGACTTGCATAGAAATGTACTTTTTTTTCTTTCGCCTTTCTTTTTTCTCTCTTCATCGCCATCGTCGCCGCTGTAGTTCTCCAAATTCCTTTTCCCCAACTTTGGGTCTTGCCTAATTCGCTACGCTACAATTAGTTTTCATTTGCCCGTGCCGCCTTTGCTCATCGCACTGCCTGCCACGCCCCCCAATCCTCCCACATCGCCCGCGTTCCAGCCTCCCGCCACCTCCGGCGCCTATGTACATACATACATACATATACATATATATATTCTTTAGCTTTTGCCAGTTTATTTTCACTTTGAGTCATTACAACATTTTGCCATGTTCTTTCTGCTGTATTATTGCCATTATGATTATTGCGTGCCACGTTCTTTGGGCCGTGCTCCCTTTTTGTTTTGTTTTATTCTCCAGAAGAATTCTAATATCTTTTGGCCGTAATTTTTCTGTTTTCCTGCTTCTATATATATATATACTTTTTTTTTGCTTCTTTTCTATGTCGAAATGAAATTCGTGAGTGAAATACCGTGATGCAAGTAAACAAAAGGCGCCATAATCAACGAGGAAAAGTTTTTCCCCCTGGGCGGCGCATTATGAGCTTTTTGGTTGGTAGAACTGCGTAAAAGTATCTTACGGATAACCGAAAAACGTTAGCCATGCGAGTGGCTCTCTCTGTGTTTTTGATTCGTTTGCTGAATTTTTAATTATTATTTTTGCTACTCTTACGGAGTGCCTGGCCTGGAATTTTGGGGGTTTTTTGGTTTTCGGGTCTAACCACTGACCAATGAAATTTAAGTCAGCTGCAGTGGAAGTGCAACTTCCAAACAATGTGTGCTGCTTTCTGAGTTTTCAAACCATAACTTTCTGGTTGCTACGGAATTTTTTTTTAAAACCAAAGTTTCAGAAGTGAAAAAAAAAACACAAGAAGAAAACACAGCTCTTTATTGCATTGTTAAATATTTGCCAGTCTTATTTCATTTAGAATCTAAATTTTAGATAATGTAAACTTTTTAAATTAAAAATAGTTTAAAAATCACAAATACCAGAATTTCAATTTAATTTAGTCTGTTTTATTAGCTTTTTTCAAGAGTTAGCCCATTTCCTAGGTTCTTAAGATCGCCTTTAATGATAAATTAACTTGTGTTTAGTGAAAATAAAAGCCACGTGTAAGAATTAAGTGGTTCAAGTGGCTTAAACCAGAGTTATCGCTCTTGATCTTACGACCTTATTTTGCCAGAGAAATTTGTTCCCTTTAAGACTCAAATTAAATGTTAACATTAGCCATAAAAACCACCCTTTAAAAATATATAATAAAATATATATAATTTATAATTAACAAAAATATTATGAATCACAAATTTTCATTTGTTTTCAGTGTCCAAATAATCTGCTTGACTTCATTTAGGGCAATTTTTCGTACACATGAACTCCTTTGCGAATTTCACAGATACTTTTTGCACTTCACTTGCATTTAACGACCTGGCTAATTGATTCAGATATGTGTGCACGTCATAGAGAGATTGTTATTAAGTCATTTGCTGGTGTTTAGCATCTATTTAACCCGCTCCGCCCCACCCTCCGGGGAACTGCTCCCTTTCTCTCTGACAATCACTTTGAAATCCATTTACACCCAGGCATTTCACAACTTTTAAATGCAAACAACAAAAAAAATAATAAAGGCATAGGAGAAAAGGAAATAATAACAATAACAACAGCAACCAGAATACGTATCTGTATCTGTACGTGCAGGCGGAGCTGCTGTATCTGTATCTCTGCATCTGTATCTGCGCTCTCCTCAATCGAAGTACTAACGTCCGACCGCAGATCACTTTTGGGGTCTTTGTTTTATTTTTCGTTTTTATCGTATACCCTGGCGAAGGGTATTAAAGGTTTTAGAGAAAGGATAAGAAATTTTATTATTTTGTTTATATATTTTATCAAGTTAGAAACTTAAGGGTTTGATGAAAAGAAAATTGTTTTTCTTGAATGGTTTAATAGATAATAAAAAGCAATATGCTTTATTTTTTAATTTCTCCTTAGCTTCTGCATAAATTTTAAAACATTTTCCTTAAGAACGTATAGTAAAAATCTGGTTTAGTTTAAATATTTAATAGGATTTCTATTAATGTCGATGATAGTTTTATTTTTGAATAGTGTTTTAGGGATACAACTTTTGTCATACTAGTTTGAAATTCATTTCAAATTGAGATTTCTTTGATCGACCCAATATCTTTTGTATATCTCGCAGGGTATCTTATCTTCGACTTTGCCAAGATAATTAGCTTCCTTTCTCGTGAAAAATATATGTGCTTTTTTTGGGGTTTTGGCTTTGCCCCTTTTTGAATGTAATTCGTGTTGCTCTTTTTTTGGAAGTGCTCTTTTGTTATTGTTTGTCATTATTTGTGCTTACTTCTTCCCGGTTTCTTGCTGTCTCTCTTATGGCTTTGCTTTGCTTTGCTTTACCGCTGCTTAAACATTATTTGCTGCTATGTAAGCAAGCGGCAACGCATATTTTGTTTCAATTTCATTTTTTCCCCTTAGATTTTTTTTATTTTTCAGTATTTCTTTCTTTGGTTTCAGTTTTTTATTTCATTTTTTTTTTGGTTGTTGTTGTTTTTGTTAGCTGCTACTCAGGCTTTGTGGCTGTTGTTGCCGGCGTTTTGCTTCATGTGCATGAGGCCACATTATTTGGTAATTGTCTTGGTGTGAGTTGCGCGTATAACTGTGTGTTGTTGGCCAGGTTATTGAACTTGAACGTCAAGTGACGTGTGGCCTGTGGCTCTGTGGCCCTCAGTCTCTTTTTTTCTACCTTTTCTGGTTCACTTTTTGGGCTTGGGTTATTTTTTTGTTGTATTATTTTCCAGTCTTTTTCGTTGTTAGCTGTTAGTCAATTGTATCTGACGGATGCGCGAGGCATGTGGAGAGGGGGAACGCAGCGCTAATGATTGCAGGCACAAACAGCTGAAATTTCAACTGCAGTTCTTTTGTGGGCAGGAAATGGAGTTTCATTGGCCGAGAATGCCCACCAAAAGATCCAAAGATACAGATAAAATGTGGAAATAAATAGATTTCGATCGCTCAATCGATGGGAAAGCATTTTTAAATCAATTAAGGCAATCATTTCCCTTAGCCCGAGAATGTAAACAAAATGGTGGGAAAAGCATAGGTCTATTTATAGGTTCTTTATAAAGAAAATATGTTTTAAAATTTGCTTTAAAATATGCTTTAAACTTCTTTATGTTTATTTTATAATTAAAATGATTTCTCTGTGCAATTATCATTGAATTTTCCCCCTGATATTTTCCATCAATTTGCTTTTGTAAATACGCACAATTTATATTTTTTTTTTGGTTTTAATTGCAAAACCAAAAGCAAACAATACAAACGTAAAATTAATTGAAACTTATTGATTATAATCAATCCTCAGTGGCAAATAAATAATAATGATACTTACTTACTCTGCACGAAAAAAATAAAGCTGAGGGGGAAATAAAAAACAGATTCCGAATCATAAACATGACGAAAATGCTAATGTCAACAAATTATTGTGTTTAATAATTTACCATGGCGATAACAATAACAAGCTGACAATTTGCTGCTGCGGGAGAAAGAATATTTATGCTGCCACAGAACTTGTCTCATTTGAATTTATTTTATTGGTCAGCAGCAGCGGTGGCGGTGGAAAAGTGAAAGACAAAACCGAAATAAATAATAGAGGCGACCCCAAGAGCGAGCGCCACGAAATGGGGGCGTCTCAATGAAGGCAGTTTATATGGAAGATATGGTATGTACTTACCTAGCGGCTGTGAGGGGTAGATCTTGTACAACGGACCCACCGACCGGTAGACTAATTAGATACAATTCCAGTTGGCCTGGCATGCCGTTCTCAAAGCACGTTTCTCTCGGATACAATGCGATAAATACACTCGTACTAGCAACGAGCAACGGTTGCAGCAGCAGCAGAAAACACGTTTTTACTTTATCGCTTTCCCGCCCAACTCAGCACTCTCTTCCCCCCCTGCTATATATTTTCCCCGATCCCCCCAATATGCGGCACTTTGTCACAAGTGAACGTGTTGTTCTAGTTGGCAATTGCACATGTTCGTCTGGGCAGCAGCTAACAGGTATCCCCAAGATACATATACTGATACCGATATACAGATACAGATATATAGATAAAGATACTGAGACCATTACTTTGAGCCAGTGCTGCTGCAACAGGCAAGATTACACATAAACTTGGTTGATTTCGTGGAAATATTACAGCCGTATTTATAAGCCATAATTGAACGGTATACATGTGTTGCTTCTGTGGAAATTTCCTATCGATTACTTGAAAGTATTATGTATTTTAGATATAGAATCTGAGAATTATAGAACCAAGGTCGATATATATATATTTGAAGTTCTTAAAGAAATTGTTTCTTTGACTTGTGGAAATTGTGAAATAAAAGTGTTAGATCTTGTGAGCATCATAAAGTTATTAGAAGTTTTATTTCTTAGTAATTCCAATTATTTCTTATTTTTCATTATTGTTCAATTTAATATTTATATTCCCTTGATATTTATTACAATTAGCAAACCTTGCTGTTTTGCCAAAATTAATCACCAATCTGTAAAATATAGCTCCTTCCCCTGCAAAACCCTTTTTGTATTGCCATTCAGCACTTTTTGCCATTTTTTCTTTTTGGCGCGCAATTTAATTTTGGCCGCTTTTTGACTCATCGACAGCGGCAGCAGTGCTGCTGCTACCTCAAGTCATGCAAGCAAAAAAAAAATTGAAAAAAGAGAAAGAAAATAAGAACAAGAATACGAAAAGAAAATAAAAACAACTGCTGCTCGTTCCTGTTGCTTTCTTCGCTGTCCGCTTTCTTCAGCACATTTCTTTTGAATTGCTCTTTGCCTCTCTTATTTATTTCCAAAAAAAGAAAAAGCAAAAAAATTTAAAGCATTCAAATGTTTATCGTAGCATTTAATTACTCTCAAATCTCTTTGATAGCTTTTGGTATTTGTTGATACTTCTATTATTTTTGTTTTTGGTTTTTTGGTTTTCATTTTGTGGGGGTGCCGTTGCTAGTGCGGCCCACTGTGTCGATGGTAATTACTCAATTGCTCATACGCCACGTTGCCTCGGGTTGCTTCTTCGCTCCGCTATGTTTCAGTTTCAGTTAAGTACATAGATAAAAAAAATAAATGGAATTGCGGCTGGCATTCCGTGGTAGCCGTCGTATTTGACTTGTCTCTTTCGTTATATCTTTTTTTTTGGCAGGTGCTTGAACTCTCTCCATTTCTTTATATCTTTATATCTTGTGGATCAACGCTCTCTGAACAGTAGAAAAATGAGAAAAATAGATTAAATAAATTGAATAATGATTTCAAAATAAATAAATATAAGAGGGAACAACACACTTACCTAGTTTCTTATTAAAATTTAAATAAAGACAAAACAAATCATAAGTTTATTTTCCAATCTTTACAAAAATGCCTTCTCTACATATTTTGCCATCCTAAAAAAATGTAATCTCTTACAAAGCACCCAAAAATATTCCCAAAATAATTGTCATTGTCATTTTACCTTACTTGCTTATAAATATTTCACCTTTTATGGAAATTTTCGCTTTGCCTTGCTGATGCTTTTTCGAAAAAACGTGTTTTGTGCAACAGCAAATCCAAATCAGTTGCAGTTCTAGAGTCTTTTTTTTTATTGTTGTTGCATTTGTTGCTTTCCTTTAGCTTTATGCGCCGGTTTACCTTCACAGCAAATGTTCTCCAAGTTGTAGCTACCTTTTTTTTACCTGCCGCTGCTGGTGTTGCTTTTGAAATCCAGTTTTGCGCAGCTGCAGCAGCGCTTGTTGCGAATCAAAAGCGCAGCCGCGAAACAGTTACGAGGCGAGCAACGCTGAAGCAACGCTGACAGAACAAAAACAATAACAACAACAATACCAGCATAATTTCGCTGACCCACTAAATTAAACAACAACATAGCGCAAAAATATAATTAAATGTGCGTGTCTGTCAATGTCTGTCTGTGTGACTGACAATCGCGCGACGTTTTGCAAAAATATACAGTTGGAATTCTTTAATAAAAAACCATTAGGGCACTAAGTTAAGTAGATTATTTTAGGGTTTTATATATCAAGTTTTAGTTGGAATTCTTTAATAAAAAAAGAAACTAAAGGTTTTAATAAATGTTGCTGACTAGAAAATAGAATCATTTAGCTAAATATTCAATGAAAAGTAGTTCAAAGATTAATAGCTCAATTACGATTGCTAATAAAGAAATGGCGATTATAAAATTATATTAAGGTGATTGTTCATAAAAAATATCATTACGTTTAGTGATTTACAATTAGTAATCAGTAACATTTATGGGTATTAAAAATAAGTATTATTTTAATACAAATTTAAATGTATTTTGACAGTAATATGAAAAAAATATATGGTTAGGTTTTTTTTATCTCAAATTTTAATAAGGTGGACTTTTAACTGGAGGAAGTTTACTATATATGTATCTTCGAAATACATGTAGCTTTTAGAATCTGACATCTGAAAGTATCTCTTTAATTTTTTTGTGTCTAAAGTTCAAAATATATCTGTTAAATATCTTTAAAATACCTGCATTTGAAAGTATCTCACATCTCAAAGGCCGTTCAAACTGGAACTATGAGATACATGGTGTTTCCGGTTATAGAAGCTCGACTGTAGAAGCTGAGAATGGCAATAGTAATTGCAATAAAAACGGCGAGCAGCGCCAAATGCAACACTGCAAATTACAAGCTCGGCTTCAGCGGCGAAAAGCGAATCCGCTGCATTCGAAAAAATAAAACCCTCGAGCGTTCGCTGGACGCGTGAGAGCGTAGGAGAAAGGGAAGGTGAGCGGTGAAAACGGTCAGTCATGTGCATTGCCAGCGACGTTGACTGAGGCAGGGGCAGAGGCAGAGGCGTCTGCATTGCAAAACCGATGAATTCGCCTCGTGCGATTTTTTATATATTTTCTTTTTGTTTTTTTTTTTGGTCATGCCAGCAATTCTTTGTAGGCCTTTCTTTGCCTTATTTCCTTCATTCGGCTGCGTTTATTTTTATTTTCTTTATGTGTTGCTAACGGTGCTTGGGCTTTATATATATATATATGAGATGTATATATATATATACTATATGTAATTGTGTGCTTTTCTCTCTCCCAATTCGTATTTGTGGGTAAACACGTTTTTTATTTTTTTGGAGCTGCGCTTTGCGAAATCGAATGCGAAATGCAATGGTGGTAGTTAACCCATTGATGCCCCCAGGAATTGGATCGCTGTAATTCCATCGATTGGAATTTCAGGGGAAGCTAAAAATAAGAGTGTTGGATTTTTTATGAAGTAGTTTTTGGCTGCTACTTTCGTAGTTTTCACTAAAAGTTGTATCTTTAATTGGATTCATGTTCTTCTGGATTTAACATTTTTAATATCTTTCAATTTTGAATACCTCTTTGCTATCCAGAACCTTTCCCCATAAGAATAGCTACTATATTATTATAATATCCGATTTTATCCAAAGACCTATAAATCCCTTAGATTTATCAATACATTTCCGGCTTTATCTTTGAGGTTACCACAAGCCCTCACCCTGAAAACCTCTATCGAGGTTGTGGCTTTCGGGGTTCCATGCCTTTTTGGTACGATTTTCGGGTTTTTTAGCGACCTTTTTATGGTTCTTACTGTACTTATATATGCCTACCATATATATCTGTCTACCATATATATGCATATGTACACAAACAATCCCGATCGTTTTGTTCGTTTGCATTTCCTTTTTCGTGCCTTTTAAATGTATTGACCCAA
Organism: Drosophila anomelani; assembly: GCA_035045905.1. Classification (NCBI taxonomy): domain Eukaryota; kingdom Metazoa; phylum Arthropoda; class Insecta; order Diptera; family Drosophilidae; genus Drosophila; species Drosophila anomelani. The sequence continues at coordinate 14,108,394 of JAWNOO010000032.1, forward strand.
TTCTCTGGTTTGAGCATTGGAATTTCGTTTGCATTTCGTTCAAGTGACTTATATATGTATATAGACAGTAGCGATTTTATCACCTTTAAAAAGCTGTCATTTGTATGCATTAAATCTGAATTGCATTTGCATAATTAGAAGGCAAAAAGAAAGTGTTTTAAATATATATATTTATTAGACATTTTAATTGCTTTGCACACTTGCGGTTTGCTGCTTCGCCTCATAAATCTCTGATGTGTGACACTTAATTTTGAAGACTTTTCTAAATCGTAGCTAATCTATTTTACAAACATTTAATTAAAATGTTTCTTGAAATCACTTACTGTATAATTTGATTGAAAAGTCAATAAATTACCTTTCACACTGAGAAAATGAATGCCAACACGTGTAGGACTTCATTGGGAAGCACTTTTTATTGCTTAATTTCGATTTTTTATTATTTTTGCATATTTATTAGCGGTTTTTGTTCTCTTCTTGTGGCGGCGAGGAAAGAGAGGTATTTTTTTTAGCCACGCGAATTTTATTATTGCTGCAAATGCAGAAAAAGTTTGCTGTTCGATGGAAAAAAATAGCACTTTTTGTGGTTTGCCCTCGGCCCAAAAACTTTTTTATTTCCCACCAACTCAAATATATGTATTTATTATTAAAACCATTTTCATTAAAAACTTAATAAAGTTATTAATGTTAAAAGGGTGTGTGCCATTAATATTGTACTCTAAATGGATATAAATGAATTGTTAATCAAAATATTGCTGTGATTAAGTATGGCATTGGTTAACCTGGCCTGCAATGCAACCATTTAAGAATTAATTAATTTTCTCGCCCGTGCCGAGTGTCATTTATCAATGGCAACAGCTCCTATAGTAATAATAATTATTTAAATGCAATAATTATATAATTTTCTCTTTTTTTATCTGTCTCTTTATAGGTAAGTTCACCGATATTTATCACTCTACCATCCGATTGTAATTTATGGTATGTGGATTTAACACAAATAATTTCATTGCCTTGCGAGGGGGTGGAAGGAAGGAGATTAGAAAGTGCAAACAAGAATTTTGTATAGTGGAAAGTATCTTTAGCCTTAATGGCTTTTTGTATTATTGTATTATGGCGTGATTGAGGCGAGAAGCCGGAAACAATCGCAGTGTTGATAATCAAATAACAGTTGGCCAACAACTGCAGCCGTATTATGTGTCTTTAGCCCCGTTTTATTATACATATATTATGGTATATGGATTGAATCGCACATTATTGATAGCGTCGACTGTGGCTCGCCATGTTCGCGTTTCTCTGCTCCATATACAAAAAAAAGATAAAAAGATACAATACTTCAATTTTATTTATTTATGGAGCGCACTTTGCATTGTTGGAATAACAGCGCATCAAAATGAGCGACAGTTCGTTCACACCAAACACGCAATAAGGGACAACACACAAATGCCACATTTCTCTTTCTCTGTCCCCCAACCCACCTACCCCCTGTCGCTCTTTTTATCGTGAAATATATTTAAATTGTTCCCTGGCACATTTCGCTACTGATAGCACATTTCAACGCCAGCTACAGGGAGAAAAAAAGGCAGAAACAAAACCAAACACCTAAGAAAACATTGTGGATGAGCCCAGGCTAGCAAACAGAACAGATCACCTTTCCCCCGAACAGCGAAAACATCTTACAGATATTATTCTTGGCTGACAAAGAAAGTCGATTAAATGTACTTTTTAACTTGACTGACTGACTGCATTTAAATAAAAAGAAAGAAGGACAATTTGATGCTTGTGAAAAGGTATTTTATTTATGCATCAACTGTTAACTGCATAGCTATGTGGGTGTCCTTAAACAATTTGGGTTTTAAGTAATACCAAAAAGTTGTGGTTTAAATAGCAATTATACTATGAATAGATCCAATTTATTAGGGAATAAAGGAAATAAATTTGTATATTTTAAATTATATTAAATTCAAAAAGGTTAAAGGTTTAAAGCATTTATTTATTAAAGTATTTAATGTTATTAGCTCTCAATATATAGCTCACAGTTCCCCCCTATAGTCTCTGGCCAAAATGGTAGCGCACAAGCCAAACCAAGAAAACTCTGAAAAAAGCCAACAACAATAAATAAAGTGAAATGTGTTTAAATATTGATAAAAACAATAAGAATAGCAGCGCGACACAAGCTGGAAAAATGCTGTTGCACACAAAGAAAACAGAGCGAAAATAACAACTTGGCCTGGCCTGGCCACATGTGTTAATTTGTGCTCACTGAGTGAGGGGGTTACAAGGGGCGGCAGGGGAAATAACCAGTAGGTGGCCACAGGTGAGCAGCACAAGGGGGGTGGACAGGGTAAACTTCGGCAAACTGCTGACAAATATTTAATGGCTGTCGAGTTCGGTTTGCTTAGATCCGCTCAATTCAGTTTTTTACCCAGTCCCCCACCCAGAATGTAGCAGTGGGTCAGGTGCAAAAGTGGGTGAGGTGGGGTGTGTGTTTGTGTGTATTGTTTACACAAACAGCTCCCGTTTCGCTTTTCTTTTTCTATTTGATGATTAACACATTTCCAGTCACCAGTTGTTGTGTCGGCTTAGCTGTTGCACACACACACACGAAAAATATGCAAATATTTTTAGATATTTGATGACGAAGTTACCACCCACACACAAAAATAAGCTGATAACAAGAGAGTTTAATATTTATTTAAGGCTATATTTAATTGTTTATATTTTTTTTTTGAAGTTTAATTGGTTAGCTTAATAAATAGTGATAATATAAATTCAAAGAGTTTTTTGTTTAACAGAAAAGATCTTGAAATAAACAAATCTATCATCAAGCTACGAATATTTTCCTTGAATTTTATTTAAGTTTAAACAATTAAATTGTATAAATAATCAAAGAAATAATCAAGGAATTATATTTATTTCTTGATAAAACTAGAGAAACACTTTAACAAACATTTAAATGTTTCTTTTAAATGTAGTAAAGGGAAATATTAACATCGTTAGGTTTGTTTCCAATATATTTTCACTGTGTATTGAGTGGCAATTGTTTTGGTGGTTGCTTGAGGAGTGCCACAGGGGTTTGATACGAGGGCGTAGTACTATCTAATGGGTAATGATGTGGCTCCTTGGCCGAAACGATGCGACTCGTTAATTTAGTGGCCGCCAACGACGACGATGGAAGATGCCGCCGCGGCCAAAGTAAACATTTGAATAGAGCCCGCGAATTGCTCCATTGCTACGCTTTACCTCCTCCCTCAATTGGATTAGAGGGCGTGGCTCTGGACTCCCGGCGTGCGGAGTTCATGCCGCCTTTTTGGCTTTTGTTTTTCTTGCTGTTGTTTGCATAGTGTAGGCAGCGTCGCAGGTGGTGTTGATGATGATTATGGCCATAGCTTCTCAACGAGCTCCTCTCTCTCTCTCTGTTTGCTTCCGAAAAAAGTTGGTAAATGAAATTTTTATCGCACTGCAATTGCTGGAACTCTTGGTGGTCATAAATTTGGCCAAGCACTACATGAAGTTATTTTGGGGGGGATTATTCCATAAGTACGTGTATGCGTAACGCGCCAGGCTTAGCACTTTAGGTGCCAGAGAAAATATAGTATTAGCCTTAGTTTCAAGTGCACACAAGGGGTGAGAAATGGTTAGTTAAAGTTTGGAGAAAAGTTTATGGTAAAAGATCTGATATTTGATTTGAAAACAAATATTCAAAGTATTACATTTATTTTACAAGCATTTTTTATAATTGATTTGTACTAACTTTCTAAATAAAAGAAAGTTTATGATATTTTTAATGGAAAGATTAATTCACCTGGGAAGCAGGTTGCATCTTTCCTTGAAATAATGAAATATCCTTCTTTCCTTTTATCATTAATATTTAATTATTAATCATTTTATTTGTTCATTTGTTTCTGAGATTCAATAAGTAGTCTAATGTTTTTATTTTATAGCCATAGGAATCTTTTTCAATATTCTAACAAATATCTATTTAAAATTTTCCTCAAATAAAACATCGATATTTTTTGTATATCCCCCAATTAGTGGCGGGCCATATAGCCGCTTATATTGCGATGAGCTTATTAACTGCTCATTAAGTAAATGATAAATGTACATGTTAAATCGGCCAGACACTTATTTTTCGAACGGGGCAGCCAATATAGATTTTTGGCATTTGGCCTAGAGCTGATATTATATGGCTCTCTCTTCGTCATGCACGTTGTAAAATAGATCAAAAGCTTATAGAATAATGAAATTTGAATTTCCGCTGGAGGCAGCTAGGAATAATTAAAGAATATTATTCATTTACCAGATACTTATTTGGGTCGTCGGCTGGCACGTGCCTGATCCTTATATAAGTTTCATATTCTTAAGAATATTTTTTTTTTTTTTGCTCACACACTCGAGGTGGATTCGATTACGCATCCCGCTGATTAGTTTTGCTTTGTCGGCGCTTCCCGGTCGGCCAATTGTCAAGTAAGAAAAATAGCGGAAATATTTTACTCATTGACGTAGCAGCAGTCTAAAAACAAAAAAATAAATAGAAACAAAGACTAAAAACTAAAATATATTGCGGATTCTTGAAGGTATTGAAACACCTCGGGAAAATTTCAATTGTGCACGCCCAGAGAGAGGAATGTTTACCCCCATTTCCCATCAGCAGCACAGCATCCCCACTCGATGATGATGATGATGATGACGATGTCCATCCACATCATTCCACATGACAGACGGAGATTGCGTGAAAATCTCACAGATTTGTTGACATTTCTGCTTACATTTTATTCAATTGCTGATGTTGTGCGGTCGGCCGGGTGTAGCCCAAAAATAAATATAAATTAATCTTATTCTCATGCATGTACGATTTACTTTGTGTTTCTACGCAATTGAAATTAGTTTTACTAAATTTAATTTAATTAAACAGCCAGCCCCAAAGGGTTGACCGCATTTCTCAGCTCATTTCCTGAATTGTACAACGAATCTCTGAATCCTTGCCCCTCTTTGGCAATCAATTTCTGACTCAATACCAAATTTATTTTCATTTTCCTAACCGCACACCCGCCGCCGCCGCCACCTTGCATGTATTTTTATGCGCATTTAAAAGCATTTTCCATAAATAAAAAAAATTATGAAAAAAGAAGCGATACGAGAGGCCCAAAACAGACGAATTAGTGAGGATTTTCACATGAAAAGCGGCGCGTAAATTGCGCGCAGACCACAAGGAGGCTGGCGATGGTTGGTAAAAATGGAGTGGGAGGGGGGATTGGGGAAGGGAAATGAAAATTGTTTTATGTTTGAAGCGCCCGAAAGATTTTTCCACATAAATTACATGCACACGGCCGAAGCAGCAGAAGCAGAAGCCGACTGTTGTCATAAGTGATCAACGCGGTCGGACCTCAGTCAGCCAGTCAGGCCATCCATCCATCCATCCCTCTATCCCTCTATCCCTCTGTCCATACCTCCATCTGTCCATCTGTCCATGTGAGTATCTCTAGTTTGTTGCTATATCCACTGGCACGTCAAGTGAACTGACATTAAAATGACGAAAACGCAAATCAACAGCAAACAACAAACAGCAGAAGCAGCCGAAGGAACTCTTTGCCTTCGGTTGAGTTTGTTGAAAAGATGGATAGATTTATGGCTCAGTTTGTTGTGTGTTCCTTCCTTGCCTGCCTCCTATTTTGTTGTATTTATTTTTGCACGGTGGGTGTCTGGCTCGTCAATAGTTTTTCATCAGGAAAATGGACAAGTTTTTCTAAAGGGATTGGGTTTTTAGATGATTAAATTAAGAGGAGTTTGCTTTAGATGGTTTTTAAGTAACAAAATAGCTTAGATTATTTAATAGGAGTTTTAGAAACCCAAAAAAATGTTTAAAACTATGAAAAATATATATGTTTTAGGAAATTCTATTAAGGATTAAGATATTTGAGGCTTGTATAGCCTTTTAATATTAAATTTACCTAGAGAAATCATTTAAATATAATTTTACTTAGTGAATCTAATTGCTTAAACCTGCCCAACCAGCTTTAATTGTTTATAGATTCGATCTTAGCTAAATCAAAAATCTTTTCTGTATTAATTTATTATACATTAATTGGGAAATCAGATTCCGACTATTATTGACCAACAAAGTTCGATTCCTTTAGCCTGAGTGGCTTAAAGGCCAAGAAACCAGATTAATATCAGTAATTAGATTTGTGGCCTTAATCTCAGTATGTGGCCGGTGGGGATTGTTCACAGTTTCTAATTGAAAATCATTAGAAACCAAAGCACATGCAATTTACTTTTTCCCCCGCTCCATATTGTTCTTGCTCTCTTGTACACGTCAACTGTGAAAAGCCAGGGGAAGGGGAAGTGAAAGGGGTAGGGAAAAACGAGCATGGGCACGGCACGGAAAAATCAAACGCCGAACTAATGACAATTTTCAATGCTCCACGTGCTCCACCGCCGCCGATGCCGCCACCCGCTGTGACTAATGAGCGTTGCTAACTGAGATAAGAGATCTGGCCAAATGGCAAATACTGAATATATAGAACAGGCCAGAGCAATTGCCGTTTGTTACCAAGAGATTTGGCCGCCGTCAGAGTTTAGAAACAAATCAGATATATAGAAAACAAAAACATACAAATGTATTTAGAAGAGTACTTATGTCATTCATGAGAATGTATCTCTGACGTGTGCGACCGCAGAATTTCAAAGCCATGATGAGGTTGATGATGAAGATGATGATGATGACGCCGATGAGCAATGCCAATAGCATCCACGATTCAGTACGAATATCTATATTATATAGTTTAAAAGGTTTGTCTTTTTTGGGGGAATGATTGATTGCCGCCAAAGAAGTGGAGGCCGCGTCGCGAAATGTATCTCTGAGATACAAATGCAATTGCTGTTTATAACTTGCACATTGTTTTATTATTTTCAAATGGCAAGTCCCACGAATCACTCTCTTGTTTTATTCATTTTGATGTTGGGCCCACTTGACTTGGACTTTTGATGTTTTTACTTGGCCTGGTCAAGACCCAAGCAGCATCAGCAGCAGCCACAGATCTGGCACTCGGTCTTGTCGCTCACTGATCTGCAGCATTTAATTTCATTTCATTGTGGTGGCTGCTGTTTTAATTAAATTTCGCAATGCAAACGGATTTGTAGAAGAAAACATTTTGTAAATTGCATTTTATGTGCAATTTTCCGTTCGACATTGGGCCTCAGGCTGGCTGTAAGGGGTGCTAAGGGGGGTTTTTTCTGGGATTGGACAGAAAAAATGACCGGAGTGCCGCCCGTCTGCTGGCTGGCGGAATACAGTGCATCTAATTGCGAGTAACAAATGCCGCCTCATGTTGCTGTCGCCAGACATTTTTCCCCTCTGCCAGGCATTTCACTTCTTTCTTTTTTTATTTTTTGATTTTTGTTTTTGGCTCGAAGGCAAGATGATGACTCTGGGCTTCTTACATGTGAAGAGCACCAGCATATGTGCGAGATGGACACTTTTGGGGCTGCTGGCGAAGTTTTGTTGATTAGCTTAGCTACCTGGGACAATTAGAGGCAACAAATGAGTTGAACAAATGCCACAAATGGATCATCTTGTCTTCAGTTATGGCAAGGCAGAGGCAGATCCTTGTGTGGTTTTTTAGTTTTTTTCTGGTTAAAATGTAATTCATAGTTCATAATTAAGGCAGAAATTCATCGGTTGCTAAGCAGTTAAAGGAAATGTAAACAAGAGGAGAGGGATTTTGTTATATCTCTTTACAAATTTCCTTTCCAAAAGCTTGATTTCAAACTTTGATTAGAAGAAATTAGCAAGGAATTAAATAAATCTTCACTTAATTTAAGATTAATTCCTTGATCTGACATGATTCCTGGCAACTTTCACTCTAAGGAAGTCTGCCTGCGAGGACATTTTGACAAAATGCCAGTACATACTTCAATTGTCTAGCTCCCCGGACTGTCATTCCCTTTCTGACTGCCTGTCTGTCCGTCCGTCTGAATCTGGCAGTATTTCTGGCTATTTTTACTACCTCGATTCTTTATCTGAGATTCTGCAACTTGCAGTTTATTGCGATTTCTTCATCTTCATCTTCATGACGGCGACACATCGTTTTCTTTCTGTCTCTTCCCAGTCCGTCGATTTTTGTGCTTTCTTTTTTGTTTTTTATTTTATTTTTTTTCTGCGTGGATTTCTTGGCAAACGCATTTATATTGTGCACTTGTATCTCTCGGCATCTATATCTATGTATCTGGTGGATGTGTGGCTGCTGCTGCTGTTGCTGCTGCTGCACACTTTATATGAACAGCAACCGCTTGATCGACTGAGTGCAAATTTCTCGAAGCGAAATTTATTTGTGATTTGCAATTCGCAATTTGCATGGACCCACCGACCGTATGTCGTCGTCATTCAGTTGCATCCCTCCCCATGTGAGATTTTGTGGGTAATTCATCTTCATTTCGTTGCGGTTCGAGCTGAAATGCGTTGCGGTATGCAGCCGCGACACTGCAACACCGCTGCTGCACCACCGCTGGGTCGCCTTTGGGCTATTTTCAATTCGTCCGCCGCTGTGCTAAAAATGTTTCAAATGTTTTTAACCAAAAATAAAGCGAAATCGGAAAGACAACAAAATCACGATACAGATGCAGCCAGCACACAAATTGTACAGTATTTTATCTATAGGCTCAATGCACCACTCAAGTCCTAAACCCTCCAACAAACCATCTATCCATCTATCTATCTATCTATCCATCTAGCCAGCCATCCATCCATCAATCATTTTAGTAGCTTGTTGTTGCTGCTGCTGCTTTTTTTTGTAATTTAATCAACAGTTTCCAATGCTGTGGGATTTTCTTACTCGTGTGGGGGTGAGTTTTATGGAAACTAAAAGAAAAAAATATATAAAAAATACAGGGCAAATTGAGAGAGCTCTTGAGAGGTAAAAGAGAGGGGTAAGGGAAAAAAGAAAAATGTGGATGGTTGGTGTATTATTATTAAAGGCAAATTTGACAGAAAACAAATGTTTCCTTCGGCTGGCATGCCGCTAAGGTCTTTGTTTTCTTTTCTTTTCCTCGGATTTTCATACAAATCGCTTTGTATGCGTCAAAGTTGTTGAAATTTGAATTAACCCTTGGATAAACCAAGGATGTTGTGTTGGTTGTGGCAGGAAACTGTCGGTTGGCATTAGGTATAGGATTACTAACATTTCAGTGATGATGTGAAGCGGATTATGAAGTTGCCAAATGATCAAATTACCAAAGCTGAAAAGTTATTGAAATTTATGTGAATTTATATTTTGTTTTTTTGCTACTTCAACTTTGTGTTTTTCTTTGTTAAACTTTGATAACTTTGTTGTCCTTTTTGCAATTGAATTATATATAAATTTAATTGGTTTCGGTAAAGAAATCTTTGCAGTTTTATGTTATTCAAGATTAAATAAATTCTAGCTTTGTAAATGCATCTTGATTCTTTTATCTCTTTATTTTTTGCTCTTGACTGTAATTATTCCAGCCAATTGTAAAATATAAAGCTAAGGTCAGCTCTTGCCTTCGAGTTCATCGCTGTTTGCCTTAATGTTTACATATTTGTATTTATTATACGTATACAGAAACTCGCACTGGCATCTAAAAATACGTCACAAAGGCGAACCATTAACCTAATTGCAAAAGTCAGGCAATGAATACAAAGGCCCCAGGTAGCAACAGTTCTACTCTTTATATATATACTATATATATATAGAGAGAATAGGGTTAAGTGAATCCACTCCTGCGAAATGCATCGACGCTCTTAAAGTGAGTCAAAGTCAGCTATGAAATAATTGTGGCGAGTGCTGAATCGGAACTTGGAAAAAGTTAATTAACTTTAATAGTAATTAGTTAGTAGTCCAGCTGCCTGACAAGTTCAAGCGTCGTGTAAGCGAGGCAGAAACGACAAGAAAAATGCCAGCAAACTATGGGGAAAAGTTAAGGAAAACGTCAAGGTGGAAAACTCTTGTAATGATTAGAAAATTATCCAAGTTTTACCAAAGCCTAAGTACCGAGTTAATTAGTGCAGGGCGCTGGCATCGTCAGTTTTTCGGTGTCAAGACCAACTGGCCCAAAAAACACCTGCCCAAGCGGAAAAATGTGAAAAATTTAAATTCACTCCACGGCAGCAGCAGCAGCAGCCCCTTCGCAGATGTCGTCGCCCACTGATTGACATTTGAACGTGACATGAACATGGTTCACCTAAATTCCGTAATTTATTTCGAAAAACTCGCCTCGACTAACTGAAAACAAAACGGAAATTATGTTAGCTATGCCAAAAAAACCTACATTTTGGGTTGGCTTTAACCGCATTTAACAACAAATATTATTCAGCATTCAGCATTTAAACATATTCCCGTGACAGCGTCAATTAACGTGCGAAAGGAAAAAAATAAAATTAAAAAATGCATTTTTGCACTTAGCCTTAGAAAATGTGTGTGTTTTTGCATAAGCTTAAATTATGCCATTAGTGAGGAAAATCAATTTGTTTTTACGTAAGTGAAGGGGTAATTAGGATAATGTACGGTATGCGGGATCAATATTTCAGGAAATTTCTTTAATGTTAGGAGGTTTAATATTGGTTTTTAAACCAATTTAGGTTTATAAGTTATTAAGGACATTTATTTTTTAATAAAAAAATTCTAGTTGAGGTCTGATATGAAATTAGATTTTATGGAAAACTATTTACCACTTAAAGCATAAAAATTGATTGTAATATTTGCAGAGCTATGTGAAATAAGTATTCTGCAATATACAAATTATTTCTAAGTTTGAAAAATTAAATTGTTGACAAACTTTCACATATAGAATTTAAAGAAAGCTGTATCTTCAATTAATTTTAGTTTTATATCATACTTTGCCAAGAAAATAACCAAAGAAATTCAAATTAAATAAAATAATTCCATATAACCACAGAATTCCATTTAATTCAGTAGCTTTAACTTAAACTTTTTTGAAATCTTGCTTACCAAAATAAGATTATATGGAAATAAATCCCTTTAGCAATCTGAATTTATGACCAAATATATTGAAAGCCGCAATATAAACACAAATATGCAGCACATGCCGAACTAAACACTCGCTCAGTGCCAATCGTATTTACTATATTTATATATGTATATATCTGTATATTGATAAATCTGTTGTTATACTATACTCTTCGTCACCACAAAAGCCCGATACTTATCCATATATATATATGTGTTTGTGTACATATTTTTACAGTCCACACAACAACAGAACCAGCAGCAAGCACTTATGAACAAGTCAAATGACGATGTACGGAGAAAGCGTCCCGAGACTACACGGCCAAATCACATTCTACTCTTCACCATCATAAATCCCTTCTATCCCATCACAGTTGTAAGTACACAAAGCGATATATATGTATCTATATATTTTACTATATCTCTCCTGCAGCATTGCCTTCCATACATACATAATATATATATTTTTACGGCTATATTATCCTATATATCCTCTAGCTACTTAGTATGGGGAAATGTCTTAGGGGGAAGATTTCTTTTTTGCCTTATTTTTTGGGCAAAATATTGGAGAAAATAAAATAAAATCCATTGCAATTTGTTTTGTGGCTGTTGAGAAACTTGTCACACACTCGACCGGAGTTTACAGGGATGTGTGAGCTAAGGATTTGAAAGCGGTTATTTGCCACATTGTTGCCTCTGGCCTGAACTTACGTATATATAGACCCCACATGAGTGTTGATTGCATCTGGCTTTGTGGTATTTTGTGCTCTTATCACAACATTAGATACTTTTTAGCTACAAAATGGCCAGAAAGTGTCCTTCGAGACTCGGTTATAAGTGGGAATGACAGCAGATGGCTCTGGATATAGACGAGTCTTTAGCCCAAGTGCATTGTTAGACTTGCAACAAGCTGCAACGTCAACAGCAACAATTATAAGATGAGGAAAAAACAACACAATGTACTGGAAAGAAATGAAATAAAAAATGCATAAAGTACTCAAGTGTTATGGGGCTGGAAACACACACAGAAACGCAAAGAAATCAAAACTAGGACTCGAAATGTTTTTTTACTCTGCCTAAACTAGGGAATGTTGAGAAAATACATAAGCTGAGAATGCAAGTTGTAATTTAATTTAATTTGTTGTAATGTAATTTATTTTTTAATTATTTAAAATCAGCAGCAAAGTTCCCTTTCTTAAACCCCAGCATTTAATAAGTAAAAAAAATATATTTTCTGGAAAGCAAACTTACTTCATTTAAAAGTGGATCAAGCAGCTCTTTGCTTACCTATTTTTCCCCAACCCAGTTATTCGCCATAGTTATAGTTGCCGCCCTATATCCTGGCGGTCCTATAAGGGTAGAGACACTTACACACACTTTCAGCCGGGACACGCATACTGGCACAGTTTATTGTCTTTTTAGCAAAGGCAGAAAACATTTGGCGGCACAGGCACTACAGCATAGGCAAAGAAAAACAAAAATGCGGAAATGTTCTGCCTTTCATATTTTCTGTGCATCTCTGTCCCACTGCACAGAGAAAAATAAGATATAAAATATGATATTAGTTTATCTTTTATGGGTTAGCAGTTGAAATATATATTTCTCAACTGGTTAAAGTCGGGATAATAAGACATTTTCTTTAGATCACTCTTTTTCAAGAGCCTAACAATCATAGCATGTCCTTAGTAACTAAATTAAAATTTACCCATGCAAATTTTTTAATTATCAATTTCCTGATAAATTTCATAGAAAAGTTTTTATAATTCCCATAAATTATAGACAGAGACTTAAAAAAGATGTTTATCACTCTTTTACAGATGCGAAACATTAAAGGATGATTTTTGGGTAATAAATTATATTAAATCCCAACAAAAACTAGGACTTTCCAATTTCCTGTTCTTTTAAATAGTAAAAATCCTATTCTGCTAGGACTCTTTAACTTCAGCTATGCAGCTCCCCCTTTTTTTTTTGCAGTGTATGTGTGTTTGAGAGAAGTGTTTGTGCCCAGGCAATTGTATTTTCCAACACTCGAGCCAAGTGCGAGCGTAGTGGAACATAAAATCCTGTGAAGTGGAAAACATGCAGTATAAAAACTACAAAAACTGAAAATTATTTGGGGCCAGCAGCAGGAGCAGCAGTTGCATTCTGCAGTTGTGTGTATACGTGTTGGTGCGTTTGTTGTGCGAGTGGGTTTGGTTTTGGTGGATAAAGCCAGTAAGCCCAGACATGTTAATTCGCATCCGACAAAATGGCTGCCTCTGCCTCCGCCTCAGTCTGAGCCTGGTGCAGCAGGATATTCCGTTCGTTCGTTCGTTCGTCCGTCCGTCCGACTGAATGACTCCTCGCAGATCCCAGGTCCCATTGTCGTAAAGTCCAACTCACTGGATTTATATTCTCGCGCAGCCTTTTCAACGGAAATAAATCTTTCTGTTGACTTAAGTCATCGCCACGGAGAAGCGTTGTTTGCCCTGGAATTAAGCAATTCTCTTTACAATTCTCTTAACAATTCTCCTCCGTTTCTCTCTCGTTATGGCGACACAAATTAAAAGCTTCTGGCAGCTCGGAAAAATATCTGTTACATCTGCCTCTTATTGAGCGGCATTCCGCCGTTTTAATGAAGCTGCAAATCGGATTAAGTGCATTTCCTCTGACATCAGAAGTATGATTTAAGGCTATCAGAATGCACAACGAATACAGGCCACTTTTCGGAGGATGAACAGGATACAGGAATGACATTATATAAGCAAGATTTTTGAGATATTTTAAAGCACAGATCAGACTACGTTTAAATTTCCCTTAAATCAAACTTTGGCGCTAAATTATTTAGCACTTTTCTAGGCCATTTAAAATTGAATTTATTTGTGCTGCCGGTGCTGCAGCTGCCGCTACTGGGAAGTGCAATTTCTCCCACTGAAACACTCTAAAGAAACATGACCGAAAGAAAACTGTTTCCGGAAAGTTTTCCGGGGAAAACTTGGGCCTTGCACGTTCGTCGGAACGAAGGAACGCTCCATCATACGCCTCAACTAGCTTTGGCTTAACTAATCGCAAACTAAACGACCTCTAATAGCAGCCGGAACTTTTGTCAACAATGCAGACTCCCATTTCCACTGCCATTTTCCTCGACTCTTCCTTATCCGTTTCCACCCAGTCACACATGCACATGCCGAAAAGCAAAGTGAGCTGCTGCGAGACGAACTTTTCCAGAGCTATGCTTCGCTTTTCACATTTCCACAGCAGCAGCAGCAGCCGAGGAGAAGAGATGAGGAAAAGAGGGCAAAAGGCCGCTTATCCGCACGGAACAAAAAGCTTTTGGGGATAAGATTAAAAACTTTTTAATAAGAAGACACTAAAAGCATCAAAGGAAATTTGCTTATGCATACATATGTGCGGAAAATGGCAGCCGAGGAGAGGCGAAAACCAGATGATAGATGATAAAGTTGTGTGCGCCCAAACACTCACCAACAAAAGCCACGAACCGGGATGTTAAAGTTGAAGAGTTGCAGAAAAAATGCAATAAAAGTTGCTCCCTTGACGACCAAAACGACGAAGGACGACGGGTATTAGCTGACACCAGCGGAGGGGCAACAATGTTCAATAATGTATTAGCATGAAGGCCAGAAGGCGTAGCTGCAGCCACAATGCAAATGCAACCAGGCAACCCCAAAGGAGGCTGCTGCTGCACGGCTGGCATATGTAAAACCCTCTTTGAAGCGGCTTATCAGAACTCGGTTCGACTTTGTTGGCAAAAGAAAAAAATATGGCCAACGGGTTAAGGGGGAAAAAAATACAAGAAAGAAGTTTATTGTTGTGAAGGCAAACGACTATGAGATACCCGGTTATGCATCAGGCATCATGCTAAATAATACATTTATTGACAATTTATTAGATTTTTTAACATAAATATTATGGTTCAAGGTATTTAGTTTGTTTTTATTCCTTTATAAATAGAAAACTTGGGTTTTTTATGGATACTTCTTGGAATAAAACATAAATTTATGCTTTAGGGGTTTTCATAAAGGTAGATTTTCTTGTAAAATTAAAGTATTTAATTTTTAGGATCTTATTTCTATGAAAAACATATCTTAAATCATATATTTCTAATTTTAAAAAAGGTTTATATCTTATGTTTAACTTTAACTTCCTAGCAAGTTGCTTTTAGAAATTATTTCGCTTTTATGATATATCGACTCAGTTCAGATATACCCCGATTTTTAGAAAATACCAAGCAGGCGCAAGCTGCGAGGCTGCAGTCAGCCATAAGCTAAAGCCCAGGAATGTGTAACGGCAGCTGCAGCTTTTTCAATATGTGACACATGGAGGAGCAGGAGCAGGAGCAAGGCAGAAGCAGGAGCAGGGCAGAAGCAAAATCTAGGAGTTGGAGCAACCGGCGTAACAAGCGGAGCAGCATCAGCATCCAACAGACCATAATGCGTGCGCCTGGCAAAAGCCAACGAGCTAGGACGCAGGGTTTGGGGTTGATGCTGCCTGCTAGCTGCAGCAGTAGCGAAGGACATGCGGTGACGGCAAAAGCCGTAGCTGTAGCAAAAGCCATAGCCAAAGCCAAAGCCATAGACCTAAACCGACCGTACCAAGCCCGTGGAAAATCCATGCTCCTTGCCCCATGCCATACTGCAGGAGGAATGAGTTGGATAAGGACCCGAGAAAAAAGGGTGGGCGGCATGGGGCGTGGCTCGTGGCAACTGAGGTTTTCAATAATGCACGTTCTACGGCTCCCATGCCGCGTATTGTATTGCATTTTGTTTATGCATGCGCCCATCAAAGATGGCAAAGATGCTCGGCAAATGGAACTACAGTGAAAATGTGGAGAGGAGTGAGCACTGAGAATAAAACAAGGATATATTTTAAGGCCTGAAAAAAATATGAAAGATAAGTAGGAGGACTTGATATACCTTCTTAAAATGCCCATAAAGATTTTTCTTTAGTTTTTCCAACTCATAATCTATAAAAATTCTCCCAAATTTATGCACTGCTTTATTTTTACAACTTGTTGAGTCCTTTGTCTTTGCCTGGCTAAAATGATCAGTATCCTGATAATAAATTTTATTTCCAGTGCTAAAACGGGGGATAGATACACAGGTTTCCTAGTTTGACAAATCGATGAGGTGGTTCCCCTTTCCGTTTTCCACCCATTTCTTTTTTGTTACCGCTGCCATTCCCGTTTTCCGCACCCGCTGCCACTTTTTTTATGTGCTTCTGTTTTATGTTTGCCGCCGTTTGTGACAGAAAAATCTGGCATAAAAAGTTGGCTTTATGGGAATATGCAAAACAATGGATTACGATGTGTGAGGCCCATCGAACTTTGATTGGTCGATGCCCCCGCCCCTACTACCCACTCTCTGGAATCGAAAAAAGGAAACGTTCTAGACTCTATTTAAAAATGTATCTGATACTATTTTTAATCTCAACGATTCCTAGTTTGAAAGGACAGTTCATTGAGCCCACACATTAGGCCTTCATTTATTGACTACCTGGATCATTGAAATGGTTGCTGAGTATTTTATATAGCAGATCCGGGAAGCATTTGATATCGTTTTTGGTCAGATGTCCGTTTTCATACATTTTCGAGAAGATCTGTGGATTGAATGGAGGTTAATTTTATATCTTTTACACTATTTCATTACCTACCAATGCCCTGAGCTGAGTATCATCAAACTGTTCGGTTCTCTTCTTTCGCCAGCTAAGATGTTCGTCCCTTTCCATGTCGCTGATAGCGTCAGCTGTCCAGTCCATGGACCGGACAGGTTGAATCCGTTTAGGTTGGCTACTGGCTGGCAACTGAGCCGATTTCCATTTGGAGCTGGTTAGCAAGCTGGAGCTGCTTAGCCGGGGTCTGAGCTTCTTCGACTTGCGATTCGATTGGGAGGAGCTTTGTATGCTCTTCCAGCTCTGCTTGCTCTTGGAGCTCTGCTTGCTCTTGGCGCTGTTCCTGCTCTTTAGGCTCGCACAACTCTTGGAGTTCGGTGGTTCATTGGGCTGACCGCCCTCGAGTCGCCTGCTCCTGGCATGCTCCTCCAGAAACTTTGCATCCTGCTGAGCCTCCAGCTCGAGCATACGCTGCTGTCGCACACGATGGCTTAGGTGGCGCTGAATTTTCCGTCGGTGGGGCTTGTTGATGCTGGGGGGATGCTTCTCGCGACGCCTTCTCTGACGGTTGCCTTGCTCCGCTTTGGCAAAGAGCGGCGCCAGCAGCTGCTCCTTTTGAAGCTGAATCTCACGGGCGATCACTGCACGGTGCTTTTTGGCCCGGGCTTCTTCCTCCTCGCGGCGACGGCGTGCATTCTTGATTATCGGATCCACCTGAGCTGCATCCGATTTAAGATCACCTGGCCAGCGATGGGGCTTGCTTACCCGCTTATTGACGGATGTTACATTATTTTCTTGCCCTTTATCATGGAGTTTCTGCATTGCCTGGATAAATTTGGATAAATTGTAAATTTTATATAAATTATTGCCTTAAACCCACCTGTTGAGTATGCTCCTCCCTTCGCCGACTGGATAGTGTACCTTGAAACATTCGCGGCTGGTTTTGATCGTAGAATTTGCAGTAGTATTGCACCTTCTCCGATTCCCGAGGCGGCATGATGCGTCGATAGTTGCCCAGATGACTCTCCTCCCAGGCAATTTGCTGGGTGAGAGATCCAATGGAAAAGGCCTGTCGCACATCGGTGCCTCCGCCTGTCTCGCGACTTGACGACGAAGAGCCTGTTACCGGGGCCGCCGACTTCTTATTGTAAATGTTCCTCAAAAGCCTAGTTCGATGCTCTATGCGGTCATCACGAATGATCTGTTCCTTGTCCACCAGAGCCGTGCTAAGCATATTCAGGGTGTCCCGAATGAGGGGCCGTTTCACTTCCATATCCACGGTCTCGTCTGCACTTAAACTTGGCGTATGATTCACCTCCAGGATGTAGGGCTTTAGTTTCCAGTCCACCAAAATGTCAAAGCCCAGCAGCTGGAAGGCGGCCTGAATCTTGTCGTGCTTCGGAAAGCACATATTATAATTGTGCTTCAGCACTGGCCACGCGCTAATGATCGTCTTGATGATGGCATCGTCCACACTGGCCCAGAACTCGGCCACATCGTAGTTGTGCTCCACCAGCCACTTGTTGAAGGCACTTAGCTTTCGCTTAGAGCCAACCTCTGGGCTGTTGCCCACCATATACTGAGAGTTCCGGCGATTAAGGCAATAGTTGGTCAAATGCATAAACACATTGTGAGCGTTGCCCAGGGATGGGGCTACATATTTCTGGGTGGCGAAGCGGGCAAGGCCTTCATTGTATACGAAAATGCGCAGGGGATCCACCGAGGTCACCAGCGTGTAGACCCGCAGATCAAACTTGTAACCATCGATCAGCAGGGGCTAAAAAGGGGAGTAGAACTTTACTAATTAAAGATTCTTAAAGTAAACCTAGACTAAACCTACCCGCTCTATATAGGTTTGACAGATGAGCTTCTCCCGCTTGTCCACGCTGCGCAAGTCGGTGGTTATCCAAATGCCACGACCCTGACCCGCCGAATAGGGTTTAAGAATGAAGGAGCGCTTGTGCTTGTTGGAATAAATGGCCACATCGTAGGCGCTAAAATAACGAAAATGTAAAACTAAATCCAAGAAAGCAAAGGATAAACTCACTCTGTGGGCATTAGCCAGGTCCTGGGAAAGATTTGATAGTCGCCGGGAAACAGCTTGAGCATACGGTTAAGGTTTCGCGACAATAGGTCCTTGCGGCAGATCTCCACCATGCCCGGAAAATGATTTATCTGCTGGAAACGCTTCATGCTTCGCAGTAAATCATGATGGGGTGTGCAGTCGGACCACTGAATGTTCCACAGGCGATGCTGTGGCACATGCTGGAAGCCCATATTCCGCGTCACCTTTGCTATCAACTGGAAACGCGTGCTCTCCACACAAATACTGAGCCGCAGTCCTCGTATACTGGGCACAATGTCTGTGCCATCTACATGAATCTGCACTGGCGGCCCCTTGGTGGCATCATAGCAAATGGCATCGAGCTCAGATGGTGTGAAAGAGGATTGAGTCGGCAGTTGCCGCTTAGGGTCTTCCGTGATCATCATGAAGCGATCGTCCTTGGCACAGCTACCGCGTCGCCGCCAGGTGGGCTCATTGCGTCGCTTGCAACGCGGCTGATTGCCAAGAACGTAAACACTTTCCCGCCTGTGCACTTTGGATTTATCCTTGGGCAGGGATTTCTGCGCATCGAAAAAGTGCGTTTGCTTCGGCGACATCTCATGGGGCATCTGATAAAGATTCTGGTGGTGGTAAAGCCTCAAATCGGTATTTTTTTATGTCTAAAAATTCGATGAAAAGGTACATTGAATTTTGAGAGTAAAATATATGTACAAGTAAGTGTTGAGTAGAACAAGAAAGACAGTCATATAAAAGATTGCTATACTACAGATAAAATAAGGTATTGGTTACATAAATCTGGCTAAAATCATCACTGTGATTGTAGTAGTTACGCAACCTTAGGAACCCCACCTCACCCCAAGGCAAGGTCAAGTGCTCTGGCGGTTGACATTTGAGATGCGAACCACTCGATTACCAAAGTCAGTGCCGCCGTGAACCAAGTAAAAACCTGTGCCATGTGGTTAGCCAAAACACCTTGCGACAACTGAAACGAACCAGTGCACACCTGCCCCCGCGTTTTGCGGATTAATTTCCATGCAAGGGCGAAGGCAAAGGGTGGTGGGGCTCATTAACCGCAGTTTAATCAGGCTTTAGGCTCATGCGGTTATTAGTTCAGGCAGTCAATGTCACAAGGAAAAGTACAATAAAACATAAAAAGGGCGGAAAAAAAGCATCAGCACAATATATATGGTATATATATATATATAGCAGCTATAACCCACAACGTAGTTCAGATGTAAATGTTGGTTCGTCATACGCTTGGTTAACTTGGGGCGAGCACACACACAGATGGCTAAATAGCAGAAAGCCAAGGGGCGTGGCATGACCGTGTGGATGGATCACCTTTGGTGTGGTAGCCCAACAGGCTTGCAGTGTATATTTTCCATGCACAGGGAGAAATTAAATACATTTTTACAGCTAGCAGTTAAGAGATTTAAAGAGATTTTAAATTTGAGTTTTAGAATAGGTTTCGATCCTGCCACTTCCCTTGATTTTAAATTCTTTAATTGTACATTAGTTAAATTGTATTTAAACATATATAAGCTTGAAGAATTTATATAAGAGCTAGTGAATAGGTCATTATATCTTAGTTTGGTTTCATAAACTCATTTTAATTATTTTAACTTCGAAATTCATGCTTTACCCCTTTTTATATTTTTCTGTTTATAAAGTTTTAATCAATTTCATCTATAAACCTTTCTTTTTCCCCTCATGTACACTTGGCTATTGTTTTTTTGGTATTAAATGACACAAACAATTGTCACTGCTTGTGCCTCATTTTGCATTTAGCGTTTGGATTTCGGCAACGAAGCATGTAATTTGTCAAGTTTATTTGGTTGAGTAACGTTTTCGGACTCTGGCTGGCTTCTATCTCTGAGCCCAGCTAGCTTTTCCTCTAATTGGCTGTCGCAAGTTAGATTGTTGCTGCCGCTTTTTATTTGTTTTGTTTGTTGTTGGTGTTGCTGTGCAGCTAATTATGCGCCCGCTTTGTCGCTAGAGACTGTAAACAACAACAGAATGTAGGAGAGGGGGGTGAAGGTTGGTAGGAAAAGCGCTGGCAACTTTTCTGCATTTCAAATATTAATGATAGTGCACGGACCCAGCCAGTTACCAAAACAAGAAGAGGAGAAAGGCGGAGGAGCAGCAGCAGCAGCTCTTTTGTGTTGACAGAACAGGAGCGCTGATAAGCGAGAGAAATGAGCGGAAAATGGCGATTACTGTTGTTTTCATTTAGTGTGACGGAAAGCGGGAAATGAGAATATAATAAATAATATTTTTTAAATAATATAATATCCGATTTTACACCTTTAATAGCCTGAACAAATATGCTTACAATAAATCTCTCTCAACCTGTTTTTTTTTTGCCAAGCTTTCATTACTCCACCGTTGCCGTGTTTAATCTGTATAGCAAATAATAAATTATTGCTACTGATTGAATATTTCACACTTTTATATTTGTCGGAGGCTCTTTTATTTATTTATTTATTTTTTTTTGTTCCTTAATCCATTATTAATTGACATCCCTTCGGGCGACAATGTCCGCTGGCTTTTTAATCAAGTTCGGAGGCAAGGAAGGAAGTAGGGGAGGACGAAGGCAGGAAGGCAACGAAGTGCCACGTGAAATGAGTGTAAAATCAGGGGACGACAAACCGTATTAAAAATTTAAAGGTGTACTCACACACACCGACACATTTCATTTGCAGCTGCAAGCGTGCAAAATATAAAAACGGGAAGCCCCCGAGCATAATAATAAAAAATTAAACAAAAGGAAAATAACAAAACGAAACATGGAGAGTGAGAGGAAATGGGGGAAAAAAGGGCTAAGAGGGAGTTTGGCGGAGTAGTGAAAATGGTTCATAAACTCGCCTGGCAGATGATGATGAAAAACCGGAGAGCTGGGGCATAAATTACAATGTGTGAGAATGTTCGTATAGAGGTCCTGTGTGTGTTATGTGTGTGCTAGTTTTCACAAATCCTTTTATTTTTATGGAGCGCTCTCGACACACAGTCGCATTTTGCCTAAGCTCGCATTAAAAATTAATCTTTTAATTACTGCCGCGCTCATCCGCCGCTACAGCTATTAATTTAAAGTTCAGCGGAGCTCGCGGATATAGTTATTTTTAGCTTTTGGGCTTTGACAGCCACTTTAATTTCAATCTCAACTAATGGCAGGCCTCGTAAATCCCTAAATATAAAAATAACAACTTGAGAAACAATAACAACTTCATCATCTTTTCCTTGACTTGACAATGGGTGTCCCAGTCTCTTTCTTTTTTAATCTCCTTGCCTGGGCTTAATTTCCTCTGTTCATTGTGAAAAGCCAGCAGCAGCGCAGCGCGGCTTAGGGAAAAGTTGTGTCGTTCTAACGTTCTAAAAACTGTGGCATATTTTCCAGCTTTGCAACTTTTCCTATTGCCCCAAAACTCTCTAACTCCGCTCGCATTTTAATTGCTTTCAATTGACCCCAGGAAAGAAATGCGGCAACTTGCCACATAAACTTAATGGCAGGACAAACTGCACACTGCCAGGACCTTTCCCCCCCACACAATGAAATCTTTCTCACACACTTTCAATTCAATTTACATTTTGCCGCATTAACATTTTTGGGGGTTTTTAATGCCTAAACTTTTACTAAAAGGGACTCAGAATGTCATGTTAAAAGCTTTTTCAATGCCAAACTTTTGCAGAAATGTGGAAATGAACGTTTATTACGAGAACAAGTATTAAATCCAATTTAATGGTGCCACAAAAAAAGAAACTATCAAGGATCTTAGCCAAGATTTAGTAATTTAAATATGAGAATCAAAGCGACATCC
Source organism: Drosophila anomelani (assembly GCA_035045905.1). Taxonomy (NCBI): domain Eukaryota; kingdom Metazoa; phylum Arthropoda; class Insecta; order Diptera; family Drosophilidae; genus Drosophila; species Drosophila anomelani. The sequence continues at coordinate 14,130,863 of JAWNOO010000032.1, forward strand.
TGGCAAACCATTTATCATTTTCTCCTAGAGGCGAGGCTTTTCGTGGGATTAAAGGACCCACCGAACGTGATTAACATGGTCGTGTGTGATGATACAAATACATATTTCGTTGGCATTTGTAATTCTACATTTGATTTATATATGCAGGTCATACAAACTCTGCTCTCTATGCATACTATGTTCTATTTTGTGAGCCACACGAATCCCCTCGTAATTATGCATGAATCGTGAAATCAACTGCAATATGGGGGGCGTTGCCGGGTTTTTGGGAAACTCGGGGGAACTATGGAACTATGGAGCTGTGGAGCTGCGGAGCTGAGAACTGGAAACGCATGAATGAATGCTTCCCAAACAATATATGCGCATAAATTTGAGCACTTCACCCTGCGAGACGCAATGAAAATGTTGAAATGTTAAAATGCTCGCACGAACTGCAAAAAACAAAAAAAGAAAATAAAGTAAAGCAAAGAGCGTTATTTGTAATGCAAAACAAAAAGACGAAATCAACAACAAAAACGTGGGGCCAGGAAAACAACAAATAAACTACTACAAACAACAAACCAAACAAAAACAAACACAAATACAAATACAGAGGCAGGCACTGGCAATAAGAACAACTGTGAAAATAGTCGAGAAGTGGCAAGAGTTTTTTGTTTAGCAGCCGCCTTACTTTGCTTTCCTGCATATAGTATATATAGTGTATATAGAGAGTGCATAAACAACAAACGCATTTGTAATGAAAATAAAATTTAACGGCACAAAACAACACACAGCAAGGACACTTTCAAGTGGAAGACGCTGCAAAGTATGCAACAGTTTCGGTTTCTGGGCCTAGTGCACTTTCCTTCGACACTTATGGCCCAAAAGAGGGAACGAAACTGTAAACTACGGGCAGAAAAAGACATTTGGCACAGGGTTTTAGATACTCACTCGTGTCCTGTGGTTGCTACAGACAGAGAAATGGGTGTGTGATTTTGGGAAATAATATTTAAGGGACTTATTTTTGATATAGTTTGATTATTTGTTAAAATAAAGCATGTTATGGTGTGTTCTGTGGCGAATTTTACTTTACTAAATGAAATATTAAAGTTTTGCAAGGATCAAAATCTAAGGAACCTTCTTTAAAGTCTTCTAAAACATAAGAGATTGTAAAAACTAAGTGTTTAACAATTATTGTAGACCTAAAAAACCTCTAAATTATGTAGAATATTTTATAAATTGCCTTACATAACACATAAAACTGAAAATATATTTCCTTCAAAGTCTCCCCTAAGTAGGTTGACATTTCCTTTTTTTTTTATTTTCTTAATCCTTGAATTAAGCACCATAAATTCATAAATCTAGACAAAATTCTTGACCTTTTTGTACCTCACACAACTCACTTATGACTAAAGACCTTTTTAAAATGCAAAGTTCAGGGACAAAAAAAATCACTAAAAAAAGTTGGTTTTTTTCCGCCAGTGTGTGTCTGATGTATGACATGCAGCAACAAATTGCTGCAGAAAAAGGAAAATGGCGACCAAGAAATGTGACACCTCCTGGCCACTTGTCAATGTCATAATTTGCCATAATGTGCGAGCCATGAGCCGAGAGAGAGGGGGGCATGGCATCAGACAGGGTCAGATGAGAGATGGAGATGAACTAGCGAACAGGACACACAGGCATCAAAAGTTGTGTGGATGGGCGATGTCGAAGCGCAGATGCCTTTTGGCCCCGAGGCCGTGGTCGAAAGGGTCCTTCTGCTGGGCTTTTCGCTGGGACTACATAACATGCTGTGTGGGTGTATGTGTATGTACAATGTATGTGTTTGTGTCTGTATTCTTGCTGGTTGTATGTTCCAACTCCTGTCATGTCCTTGGCTCTCCGACGAGCACTGTCAACATTAACACAGCCCAAAGGCATAAAAGGCATATCCAATTGCAAAAAGACGCATGCCGATAACAAAGGCTCGGCAAACATTCAACTAACATTAGAGCCACGCCCCCCAACCGCCCAGTAACCAGAACAGAGAGAAAAATATTATTTAAATTTGGATTTAAAATAAAAATATAAAGAAATTTGTAAAGAAAATAATCCAAATCTAGGAGCTTTCAAATCTTTATGATCTCCCTCTGGGTATTCTGAATTTCTTAGCTTTTTTAGCTTCTATTTTCTCAGTGCATCCTCATAGACGTGTAAGTGTGTGGCTCCTGGCTGTCGTATCCTGGCGCTCTCGTTTGCTGTCTATTTTACTTGGTCATTAAATTTGGATTTTGTGCTGTGCACATCGCAAGCGCTTGACTTTGCTGTTAAATATATCTACACGAACCCACGAAGGCATCTCCATCTACATCTCTTTAGTGGCCTTTTGTGGCCCCTTGCCTCAGACCCCTGCCGACCCGATTTGGCTTTAACTTGCCGCCATTGTGTTGGCCAGGCTCTTTGCATACACACACAAGCACATGTGTATCTGGGGGGCAAAAAGGTAGAAAATCTCCTCGCTCTCGCTCTGCTTAACATCGGTTTCACCCCTCATCTCTCCCCGCCCCTTGATGTTTTGTTTTGCTTTCGGTTTTGAGTCCTTTGTGGTTGAAGATTTTTCCAACATTGCATAGCAATTGCAACAAGCCAAAAAGAGAGAGAAAAAACAACTATTTTTTGAGGGCTTAATGCTGAGGATTTGATAGCGGGGAAAGCGCTGGAAAGCGGCTCGTTTAGGCTAAGCTGCAGTGCCAGAAGCATATCCATTGATGGGATTTGCGGCAATCGGAGTTACGGCTGGAACTATCTAGCCAAGAAATCGTTTTCTGCTTCAATTCATTTTCGAGAAACTTAAGGGATTGAGTGCAATGGCAATCAGGCCTCTACAAATTTGCATTTTCCGGCAAGGAGTCTATGGGAATTAAGTTAATTTACCTTTTTAATTCTCTAAATTAAGTTACTTATGTTTTCAATTAAATTCGGAGGAAAAATATGACTTTGTTTTTGTTTCTGTCAAAACTAATTATGTTAGCTATTAAAACTCATTAAATTGTTGCTTTTGTTATAAATTCAAAGCAAAACATTGCCGTTTTGACACAATATTATTACAAATTAATTCATTACCTGTGACTAATTGAATTTCTTAACTTCTTCTCTTTTTAGGTAAGTTTATTTAACCCTTCACATTGTCATCAATATGAAATGCATATGTATAGTGCGTGAGTGATAGAAATAAGAGTTAATAGTCTATAAACACGGTAGACCTTGTCTATATATATTTTAGGGAAATTGTTTATAGGACTTCCTTTTAACATGCACACACACACAACACCCTTCAAACAGGGCCAATCAATTGCTCATTCTCACAAACTAGGCCTTATGAAACCATCAAATTCAGATCAAGACATCAAAAACTCCTCTTTAGACCTTATCCTCCTCATCATCATCATGATGATGGGCAACAACAAAGACGTGAAAATGCCACTGCTAACCCAATAAATCAGTAGAAAATTCCAGGCAAAACAAAAAAAAAGCATAAGCTTTTCTACAGGGACCCAGCAATCACAAAAGTTTCTTCCTTTTCTTTTTTTGGGAATGAGTTCGGCTGAGGGTCCTGGCCAAGCCCCAAAAGTTGCATCGTAATTCCCACGATAATAATCATAATAAAAATCAAGCAAGCGATAAAGCATAAAACCAAATTACATACAACTCCGGCCTTTTCAGGAGTGTGAGGTCCTTGGAACCAAACACTTGACGGTTCAACCTTTTTCCTTATAGTTGGTGTTATGGTTGTTGTTGTTTTTCCTTCTTGGTGCTACAACATAAAAATAAAAAAGTTTTTTCCACACAGAATAACTTGCACATTGTCAAAAAATATATAAAAAAAAACACAAAGAAATTCGGCCACTAAAATATATGTATATATACGGATATATACTATATATATGTATATGGTCAGGGGTGCCAGACATTTTATGGAGCACGTAACGGACATTTTTTTGTGGGTTATTTTAGTTTGAAAAAGTTTTCTCATAATGCTCTCGCGATGGGCTTATATAATATCAGCCTGACTGCATCCGAATATCAGCACGTATTGGGGTTAAGATAATGCCCAACGATCGGAGTGTGCTGCTTGGCTTCTGGTTTTTATTTTGTAGAAAAACCTAAATTCATTAAGTTGTCAAATGCAAGTCAACACAATACAAAATTTCTGACACGAACATGACATATTCGCTGCAGCGAAAAATATATCCAAAACAGACGAAGCCACGACAAGGAAAAACGGAAAGGCTTTAGACAAATCGAGGGGAAATGCTTTGGGCCAAGAAAAGCAAACTGAAAATTAAAAGAAAATAAATAGGAGGGGTTGGTCCTTGCAAATAATTTGAATGAGAAGATGTCTGGTTTAGCAGTTGAAATAAATAAATAAATTTAATGTTTTTGGTTAAAAATCCCCAAAAATGTTTGATATATTAAATTATTAGTTTTTATTACCATTTCCACTTTAATATAGAGCGCAAAATCAATTCTGATTCCAGCTGATTGAACAGTTTATTGACAAAACAACCGATAAATTAATGATCCTTTAAAGCGCGCCCACATCACCACTAAGCCTCTTTACTCTCACCAAAATTAACTGGGAAAAATCTGCCAGGGGGGTATGGGGAGGCGGGGAAATGCCACAAAAGACCGGCTTAAAATGGCGGCCACTATAAAATGAAATATTTTCCTGATGGCCGCCAGAGGGTAAACATTTTAATTCTGCTAATTGAAGCAGTGGAATCTATTGCCCGGACGAAGAAATCCAATGAAAATCCAAAACTAATAAATGGTTTAACGGGGCGTATGCGCAATGTGCAGTGGTCGCTTCTATATACATATATATTTGCCAATGTATAGTATATATACTAGTGTGGTTTGCCATGTTGATTTAGCATATTACACACTTTCGCACAGTGTAATTAACTGCCAACTGGCCCAGCCGGGCATAATTACAATTTTGAAACTATAGTGTGTGTGTAGTGTGTGTGGCATATGTGGAAGAAAGGTGCATTGTGTCTACGGCTCACATGTCAGCAGTGCTTTTTGCTGGTATAGGTGGTCATCTGATACGTATGCCCAGCGATGGATGGATGCGCGATGCCGTAGACAATGGATAATGGTAGATGCTGGTCATCGTTTGTGTGTGGCTCTGGCATTATGCGTTATTCCGCGGACAGCGATCATTGGGCATGGCGCTATTTGCGGTTTTAATTATGTCCCACCAAACATAGCCCGTAGAAAGCACACAGCAAAAACAATGGGACTTCGGGGGATGGGGTGGGATTTAAATGGGAAAATGGTCGGAAAATGGTAACGAGTGCGTTGCATTGTTACGGCGATTGAAATAAATGATGCGAAATGGGACAACGCTGAATATGCAGGATCCGAAGAATGAGCCTTAATTTCGGGGACTCGGCCCGTAAGAAAATCAATATGCAAAGTGTCCAAGGGCATCATGAAACGAACGAGCCATGATTAATGGATAATGGCTGTGAGCTGCGAGCTGGTAGCTGGATAGCTGGAAGCTGCTGGGAACTCTATTTGCTGGGTGCACATATGGTTGGGTGTATTCGCGCTGATTGATAAACCAAATGCCAAGCAGAGCGTATAAATCGTGTGCATAGAACGATGCATCTGAATGGATGAATGTTGCCATATATAAATACAACATATATATAGCATACAATTCTATCTGATTCGCCTTTTGTGAGTGAACGAACCCCCGAAAAGCAACGTTGATGGGCGGCAGTCAATCAACGTTGAGGGCTTAAAGTGTCGCCCTAACTCTCACCTCAACTCAGCCGACTAACAACAGAACCTAACCCAGGCCTAACACACACACACATGCCGTATATATAGTAGGGGTTGGAAACTTAATGCTAATGCCGGAGCTGGGCCCCTGAAAAATTAATGCCTACTAATAATTCAGGGGGTCCGTAAAGTATGCTTAAATAATCTAACGCACAATTAATTGAAGGTGCCATAAATATTGCGTATACGCAACGTAAATCAGCCAAGATGGCAGTAAAAACCCTTCTGGCAAAGCTAAAGCCTGATTATGCAAACAATTAATTCTGCAAGCGTTTATTACAGGGTTATTTCCTGTGGGAGAACCCCTGTCTCTCCTCCCTTTAAGACCTCTGAAGATGAACTAGTAAATTTGGATCTTTGTCTTCATTAAGGCTTGATTTTAGGACCTATCCTGGGCAAATCCTTTGTTTTAATCAATTTGCAAGTGACTTGCTTGCAGCCGGAAGCTCGCCATTCTGCAATCACATTAGCTCCTTCTCGTCTGCCAACCGGAAGTGAGTGGGCCGAAAGAGAACCAACGTCAGTCAAGACCGCAGCATTAAAGCAACATTTGTTTTAACATCTCGAGAGAAAGAGAGCAAAAAAAACATTGCCTACCGCAAGGCAGAAGGAGGAAGCTCGCCGAATGCTGCCGAAAATTTTCAAACAATGCAACACAAATTGCCGGCAACCGCAGCAGCCAGCGCGGTTTACTCGAGGTCCTGTCAGAGCCCGAGTCCGACCAGAAGAGACGCTGTTGGCGCTCTGAAGGATTGGGCCAGTTCGACCGCAGTTCCCAATAGTTGACCAGTGCCATATTTCGACTTGGTCAGCGGGAAACAGGCAGTCAGAAATGCAATGAAAAAAAAAACAAAAATCCTTATAGAAGATAAAGTTTAAAGCCATTTGTTTTCGTGGTTAAAAGGAAAACAAAATAAATGCAGTTGGCGGTTTGTTGGTTATTTGTTAGGATTTAAATAATTAATAGAAAGCATTTTTAGGAGTAAAAGGAATTATTTTTATAAACTTTTCTAAGGGAATAAAGGTGCTATTAACTTTATTTTTTATAGGGAATATTAATATTGAAAACTAATAAAAAATTAGTTTTCCAATAAAACAGTGAATATTTTTATATTATTTACATTAGTTGTGAACTAAAAAGATAATATAGTTTAGTATTTCACATAACTCACCTGCTTTTAGTATCTCAAAATCCATAAAAACCAGCTTAAAGATTTTCTTTATTGGTTTCCCCAACTTCTTGTTTCCTCTTTCATCTTCCTTTCTTCGTGGGCGATTTTGCAATCAGTATGGGGAATCCCATTTGCTGCGAGTAATCAGTTTTAGCCATGTCCATAAGCCCCATGGAGATAGACAGACCGAAAATCCACAACGCACCGCAAAAACCAGAAACGATTCGACCCTCCTCCGTGGTCCATGGTCTAGGTAGTCGTTTTTAAATGCTTGAGCATTGTATAAAATTTGCATAAATTTCTTGCATAGTTTATTTAGCGTTTGGGCCATTGTTGTTCTTGGTTTTGTTGGCCATTTTGCCGGCAAACACGGGCTAAATGATGCACACGCCCCAAAATGTATGCTACATATATACGTGCACATAACCGCAGTATCTCTTTCTCTCTCTCTTCCGCTGTGTATATCTCCCTCCCTCTCTCATATTATAACTCAATTTCTGCGTGAGGCTTTTCCCCTCCTCCGCCAACCGCAGCGGGTGGAAAAACAGAAAAACAAGAGGCCGATGGTGATGCTGCATTTATATTCATATATGCGGCGTGGAAATGAATCGTGGACCTGGCAGCTCTCACCGCAGGATGTCCATTCTGGGCTGGAAAAAAAATATAGGGGGAAAAGTGCGGAATGAAGAGGGAGAAAAAAAAAACAAGAAATTGAGGGTAAGAGAGTGAGAACCAATTCGATCGCTGTCCTTTAATTTTCCCCAGATTTATTCCTTGCCAAAGAAATTTGCATGCTTTTTACGCACATTAGCATAAGCATACAAAGACAGCCGCAGGATAAGCGAACCCAGGGGGGAGCTGATTCAAACAGGATTGGGTTGGGGAAAAGGAGAAGGAATCCATCGAAATCGGCTTTCGTTTGCAGCAATCCAATATGTCAAATTTGAAGCGCGCTTCACACAACATTTTTTTTTTTTTTTGAGATTTTTCACAGAAGTCCTGTCCAAATGTCAAGAGTCAAGGCAATTCCAATGGGGTGGCACATTTCTTTCCGGCTGGCAGTCATTTTGACATGCCCACATTCGTCATCAAATGGCGAATTTCTGCTCTTTCCCCTCATTTGTCCAATCGGCTCAGAATGGCATGTTTGCTTAGAGAGACCCCTTGCATCCTTGCAGCCTTGCTGCTCCTCAGCCCCTGACATGTTTCAATAACTAACTGTCCATATTGGTTCATTCAATTAATGTCAATGGGGTGCTGCATTTATGCACAAGTGTGTGTGTGTGCGAGTGTAGCTGTGCGCCGGATTCCAGTTATCCTTGAGCCAGTTGGCAATGGGTCCTGCTAATTGAGCAAAATGCGACTAATACCCAATCGTTAATGAGACGAGCTGTAATTATATTTCCCTTTGCTTGGATTGAGATTGAAAATTACCCATCTACTGGGCATTATGCATTTGTGGATGAGAGATTTCTGAAGATTGAATACAGAGATGGAGGGATTATGGCTATAAAGGGTTTAGTATTATTGGTATAGCTCTCATTATCATTTAACCTAATGATATAGAAACATAGAAAGTAAGTTTACAATATCTTAAAGAGATTTTCTTTCTTTGTAATTTATATGTGACCTTAAGCAGTGGCTTCTAAATCTTCTTTCTACCATTAAACTTAACCATTATCCTCTCTGTGCTCTCACTTTAAATGCAAATAAGAGCTTCAGGAATCGCGCAATTCCTTATGCATATCCTTTGGGAATTCTCTGCCATTTGCTGCCTTGCACCCGCATATTTCATTAGCCCATTCGTCTTTCCTTTTTGTAATTTGTGGGCTTTCAGCAATTAAAGGCGAATTGTAATGCCACATATATATATATATTTATAAGTAGAAGCTGCCTGGGGCACATTCATTACACCTTTACGCGTTGGCGTTTTACCTGGAATAAATCCGCTATCCTTGGCTTGCCAGCTGAAAATTGTTGCATACTTCTGCGGCTTTTGCCACTTGATGCCGCTGCCACCACCATTGAAATTTAAGGGCGAGAGGAGTCAGGACAAAGAGTGAGGGCCAGGCAGCTGCTGCCACTTTAGCCCACTCTGCCACGCCCCACCGCCTGCCATGTTCCTTAAGGAATCTCCCCGCCCACATGCGCGGCCCACTCAATTAACGCAACTCTCGTCGGATGCGTGTGTGTATATGTGTGTTTGTGTGTATTTGTCTTAACAACTCTTGCATACAACCTAAATGGCTCGGGTCCTGGAACCGTGCTGGCTCCTGAATCCTGAATCCGGAATTCTACTGGAGCTCAGAACGGCTTCCTTTCGCTCGCTTTTTTTTCCTGGCATAATTACTTTGACTCGACTTTTACGACCTTTCTATGAATTACTCAAGAAGTGTTGGGAGCACGTCGCTTGTGTGGCTGCCATTCCGCACCACCCAACCATCCCCCCAATCCACTCGCAGTTTATCCTTTTTTACTGCCAGCCGACATCCCTGTTGCCTTCGTTCTTCGTGTCTGCCTGTCGTTCGTTTTATTTATTTCTTTTACTCGTGTTTGCCTGCTAATTTCTCCTTGACTGCCCCCCGTGTCAAGTAATCCGCGGGAAGCGGGGGGCCCGGAGTTATTGCCACAATTGCATAAGGTGCAGGTGGAAAAAAAGAAGTGGAAACAAGTGTACTTAGACAGGGTTGCCGAGGTGTACTAATTTTTAGAGCAAATACGGGTTTTAAAATGCAAAATAAATACTTAAGGGGATATGGTTTACTGGGGTTAAGGAACAGATAAATTTAATTTTAAAAAATATTTATGCGAATATAAACTCAGAAAGTGTATAAACAAATGGTTTTGCCATGAGTTAGACATTAAAATCTATCTCAAAAGTCATAAATTCTTCTCTATTTGAAAGTATCTAAAGCTTAAATATATCCCCTAACCAGTTTACGTTTTCTAATTTCAAAATTACTAAACTATTTCCTGCCAAAAGGCTTCTAATTAAATATCTAAATCCTTATACTTGCCCCCCTTTATTTCCTTAACAAAACTTCTTTATCTTTTATTAAATCTCGGTCATGTTTTTCAATTTCGGCCTTTCGTACAAAGTTAAGACGTTATAATGCCAGTATTTTCAATTTCTTTTGAGCACTTTGCTTTGGCTTTGGCCAAACTTTTTCCCATTTCCCTTCGAGTCCTTTTGCCATCTTTTCCAATCCCCTTTTTCTTTTTAATTTCCTCTGCAATCCTTTGCAACCCTGACACAGTTACAACAACCCACACACAACCGCCACTTTCATTTCTTCTAATGCAACATTTTGCTGTACACACACTCACCAAGGATAAAGGATAGAGGGAGAAGGCTCTATAGCTGGACGAACATTATCTGCGTTAGCTTTTTAGCCTAACGACCAACACCTACGCGATGTTGGCAGCATCTTCATCGGGTTTCCCCGGGTTTTCCATCCCCGCCTTTGTTGAACAGAATTTATGCGTTCAGCTGCTGCTGCTCCTGCTGCTGCTCACTAACGATACTTTTCCATCCACTCCTGGCTTTGTTGGACCTGTGTGCCTTGGCTAACTGTTGTTGCCATTACGTTTATAATTGTCTTGTGCAACTTCTGGTGCGCAGTCCACGTGGATTCCGGCCCCGGAAAAGCCACCCGAAAACAGACCGAGAAGCACCTGGTGCCGCCCAAGTCGTTACAACCAGTCCAAGTCCCGGATGGAGTTGCCTCCATCTCCATGTTAACGGGTTGTTTTCTCGTCCTTCGTGTTTTCTCTCCCACTCTCTCTCTCTCGCTTTGGTCTCTCTGCTGCCACTTTCAGGCTCATTGGCTAACTGTTGATTTTGTTGCGGCATTGCTCCGGCTGCCACTTTTCATCCGCCCCGTTGTACAGCAATTGCGACACACATTTTCGCCTGCCTTCGCCCACTCCCACCTCCTTCTGGATTTTTGCTTTTTCTTTTCGCCTTGTTTACATTTTCATGCTCGAATTGGCTCTTGTGCTTTGGTAATTTCCCAGCATTGTCATCGTCCTTTGGCTGTTGGCTCTTGGCTGTTGCTTCTCTCCTCTCCTCGTCTGTTTTTTTTTTCTCCTTTTTGGGCGTTAGCCTGGTGGCCAACTTCAAACACACACATTAAGCGGGCTGCGTCTTTGGACTTTTGTTTGCCACTGACAGGAGCTGGCCCCCGGTAACCTTACCACCTGAACCCACCCCCCCACTCGCCTGGCTCCAGGATCTCCCTGCTGTTCCGGCTGCTTCCGCTTCCTCCTACGCTTTCATCGCTGCCTTTGTGCCACATAAATTTGCTTTAAAATGTATCTCCTCTGCCTGGCTACGTGTCCCCTGAAGCTGCCCCAGCTGCCCGCTCCTTTCGCTCCTTTCATGTTTAGCTTTTGTCGCTCTCTCCCTGGATGTGGGTGCGTGTTGTTTGTGCTTTGTTTTCTGCTTATTTTCAATTTGAACATTTTAATGTTTGTGGTCATAAAAATCTTTTTATTGGTTGTAAAACCGAAACTGAAGAGCTGCGCGCCTGCCCAGCACGATGGGTGCTTGAAAAAAATTAGCAGCCTCTTTTCTGTCTTGGCAATGGCCACTTAAGCACCGCGTTAAGGTGCGATAAGAGTAAGCACCGAATTTGTCAGGGAAAAGAGAGAAATCGAGCTCCGAATTGTTTGTGTTTGCCAGCGCCGCCTTCAGCCTTTAAACAGATAACAGCCTGGCCATAACTCGGTAATTGAAACACAAAAGTTGGGTCCCCTTTTTAATTTTGTTTGCTTGCCAAACATAAAATGCATTTTAAATTATTTTCTAATTTAGTTTAATTGATGAAATAAACTCAAGTTTCTATTAAAAAGATAATTCTTTACCTCGAGTTAGCTCCCCAAAAAAATATTGCAGTGATTCCTAGAATTTAATCTTTGCTTTCCATTAGAAAGTTTCAAAGAAAAATACAAAGTTCCATTTCCTCCTCTCCGGCTTTAGTTTCTTCCTTGTGCAGCACAATGCAATTTCCATTTATCCAAGGCTAGAAATAAATTAAAATGGTTGAAATTTCCCCTTCAAGTTTCCACTTTAAAGTGAAGGAATCTCTGAAATTTCTGGCATTCCTCTGAGGGTGATCTTTGACAATTTTCGGTTCTCAGTTCTCGGTTTGCAGCCATTAGCATAGCACTTAATTGACGTATCCATTGGCTCTCCTCGATGGCCCTCGAAAACAACTTCACAGCTGAGTTTTCCGAGAGTTTCCCGGATTTTGGGCCTCAATTAAATGTTAATGGCAATATTTTATTGCTGACACTCCTCGCTGTTTAGTATCTTCATCTTTGACTCATTTACATTTCGCTCACTTTTCCAACCGCCGGAAGTGTCTCAACATCTCGGCTTTTCTCTTTCTGCTTCACATTTTTCACGTTTGCATGCTACGCTCGGTCACTTTCACACACAAATTTTCCAATTTGCTTTTCGCTTTTAGCTTTTTTCTATTTCCATTTTCCACCCAATGCTGGCGAAGACGACTCCCCCCTTCAGGCGCACGTCAGCTTTTCCATCCCAATGTATGCATATTTTATGCCTCTGCGATTTTTCAATTTTGATAATTTGTATTATGCTAATTTGTTGGGAGGGGGCTTGTGCACACGCGAATGGAAATGAGAACGGAATAGAAATGGAAATGTGAATGGAAATCGAAATGATAGCAAAATATTTGTAAACAATTTTTGCCGCTGATGTGACACGTCGTCATTGCACTCCGATTTGTGTGTGTTTGCCCTCGGTCAAAAGCCCAGAATCGGATGGCTTTTCAGCATAAATTTACAATGTCATTTTGTTGGCGATTATTAAAAAATATATATCAGCAGTTTGGCAGTATGTTAATTGCAAAGCAATTCTATCAACTCCATTGGCAAATATTTGCTGTAACACAGAATCGGCGGATAACGAATAATCTGCAGAATTCAAGTTGGTATTTATGTTGCATTTGCCAGGATTTAATTTCCTTTGTTTTCATACTCTTCTGCTTTACTTTCGACTCTAACAAATCCTCAAAGTCTTGCCTTCAAAGGAAATGCACAAAAAAATAAAGAGAGGAACGAATCGTAAAAACCCGTCTTTCCAGTTGTTAAAACTTACTTACCTCTCAAGGGCCGCGATTCTCCTTGTTTTTTTCGTGCTTCTTTTTTTGCCTTTGCTTTTGGCTAACAACTAACGGCACTTGGCAAGGGGCAGGAGATGCAGTTGGCCACCACCACCACCACCATCATCATCATCCATCCATTCCCTTTCCCTTGGCCCCGCTGAGCGACCTTCCCCGGGCAGCTGCAGCCAGAAAGTGTTGCAAATGACTGGAAACCGGTTTTAATGGGCTTTCGGACGGGTTCGGGTTCTGTTTGGGTTTTCGGCTTGGGCCTTTTTGCCCCAAAGAAATGGGTCAATAAGAAATTCAAATGCTAAAAGAAACAAAACAAAAAAAGCAACTTCAAGCGAAAAACTTGTTGAATTTTTTGCGGTTATCCGTTGGGGAGAACGAGACCAAAACAGGGAACTGCAAGGCGAATGAACTCCAATTCGAGTTTGTTAGTTCTTCTCTTATTTTCGCGTTTGGTTCAATGACTTCCAGTTTTTGGACAAACCAAAACAATTGATCGAACTCCTTGGCGAAGAAAAGTTTGAGAGAATGTTCAAGGCTTAACTTTGGTCTTATTTCAGGGATTATCTTTGGCTTAATTTTTTTTTCCACCTAAAGAATGGCATAATTTTCTTTATTTTGAAGAGGATTTATGGTATAATTAATCATTTAATATAAAATTAATAAAAAACTTATTGCCTTTAATATTATTTTATTTATTTTGGATACAATAAACACATAAAATAGATATAAAAGTCTGTATATCTCAGCATTTAATGTATTTTCTTTTAATTTAACAGAATTCGCATCAAAAACCCATACAGCCAGCTTATCTTTCTCACTTTTATTGTTTTTGGTTCCGTTTCAAGGAATTTCAGGATAATGCTTTCATTGTTTTTATCCCCGATTTCCAACTGCTAAATTGTAAGCCTCATAAAAGTGAGAAAATCAAAGGACAAAAGCTGACCACAAAATGGATTGATATCTCGCAACTAAGCACACATTATTATTAATATTTAATGCGATTTCCTTGCAATGTCCCCGCTCAGCCGACATTATGGTGTCCTTTGTTGGTGAGGGCCAAGTGATATGGATGGAACAGGACGTTGATGGACCTGCGGAAAGCCGCTTAAAATGTTTGCCCGGTATACTTCCTGCGTTGGCTTTTCTCCTCCTTCCTCCTATTTTTTTTTGTTGCTTGTGTTTTTATTTATATTTTTTTTTTCTGCTGGCATTGCGCTGATTTAATATTTAGCACGCCTGGACAATCAGCCCCCTTGGCAGACTCTCTCTCCCTTCGCCTGGCATTCAACCCCTGCGGCCTGACGCCTTAGTAAAATTTTAATGCGCTTTTGATGATGGCCATAAAACGGCAAAACAAAATGCATGGCAGTGGGTGGTCGGTGGTGGCCAGGAGGTGGAGGCGTGGCCAGTGCATGCGAATCTCTGCTCTAGATAAAATATTAATTTATTTTTCCCGCGCTCTGCTCGGCTGTCCTTTCTGCCGCCACGTCCGCAACGTCCTGTTCTTTTGGGGTTCCTGCCGGCAGTCGTCGAACAAGTTATAGTGCGCATAAAATTTTACGTATGTATCGCCGACGTCCTGGCAAGCTCAGCTCTTATTTTTAAATAACTGTTTCAGGGGGTGGACCCCAATGTCCAGCCATATACATATATCCCCAGTACCATAGCTATAGCTTTCAACCTCGCCCACTGGTTTATTAATACTTTCATTCCGAGGCGGTTTTTTTTTGTGTATTTTATTTGGGTTTTGCTGCGTTCGTAGCCTGCATTTTTATTTGCCGCCTTCTTGTGGATTAGTTTTTTAATTTCAACAGCTCGTGAAATGTTGAACTTTTTTATTTGCTTGCTTTCTGTCTTGTCCAGCATCAGCTTGTACTCAGATTTCTCAAAAAAAAAATGAAAATATATTTGCTTTTGCGAAGATTACAGAGATCTAAAGGCGAAACTAATATTTTAAGCTTACCACAGATAAAAATGTGTTTTATGTTCACTTTATTAAGTATTTAATTTTGTGGAATAAGGAAACTTTATAGATACTTTTAGAACTAAATTAGTTTTTATTTTTAAACAGTTTTTCTCTGAGTTTTGGCATTAAAACAAATAAAAAACTGAAATCTGGATATGCAAAAATTTACAAAGAAAATGTTGTTAGGCAAATGTGGCTAGAAACATGTTGAGAAACATCTATCGGTTGGCAACACAGTCTTGATGTTGCTAAGGATCAGCCTCTTTAATCTTTTAATTCGTTTAACACTTGAGAAATAAATCCATAAAATAGTATATATATTTAGTTATTAAATATACCAAAGAAATACTTGATTTTTTGTTCATTCTTATTGCAAATACCTATTGCAAGTTCAGGAAATGCAAACATGTCCAGTAATCTTCACAGAGCTCTGTACAATTTATCAATCGAGTGCCCTCGAGGGTTGACACTTTCCCAGAACGTTGAGGATTCCCCGAGGAGCTGCTCTAATCAGCTGCCATCACTCAGCTGCCCTCCATCGTCCCTGGAGCTCCATTCGCTCCTTCACCTAATGGACTCGAATTACCGGCAAACAATGAGTGGGCAGCCCCTTGAATATCCTTTCCTTTCATATGCCCAATGGCCATCAGAGCAGTGTAAGAGTGGGAGCAAGTGCTGGAGCACGCGCCTCATTTATTCAATAAGCTGATCTCATAAACAGGAGTAATTTTTCCCGACCCTCCCCATCGCCTTTTCCGGCTGGTCTGTCAGGATGCGACGCTCGACGCTTGACGCTCTCTTGACTTGCTCGATGATTGCGCTATTTACAATAATTGCAGACATTTTGTGCGCCATCGAGCGACAGTCGCCTAGTTTCCTGCCTTCCTACTCTGCTCCTCTGCGTTGACTTTTCCCCATTTGCGATGCTTGTCCTGCTGCAGGACCTCTGGCAAATCGCATTAAATGCAGCTCGCTCTCTCTCCCAACGAATTGTAAAATGTCATTCCAGGATGGTAAGGGAAGAACCTATTTTCACTGCTGTTCTTACTTGCTCCCTTTCCTTTCCTTTTTTTTTTTTTTTTGTTTTTTGTAATTCTACTTTACTTCCTTTTTAGCAGCTCACACTTTCCGTCCACTTCCTCTGCACACTTCGCTTTTCCTGCATTTCCATGGACAGAATGCACAACTATAAAGCGCACTGTGCTCACAAAAACTAATTAGAAAACTTTTGCGGTTGATAGTGACAGGGAAGAAGGGAGAGGCTTAGGGGAAAGTGTTAAGTGTGTGCGAACTGTGCAGAAAAAATGAACAAAAAATTATGTACATATATATATATATAGTGAGAGAGAGAGACACAAGCAGGAAGTGGAGGAAGCTAGCAGCTGCATTAATAATTAAGTAATAGTACGCACACAATGGCTATCAGTTACACGATGTGGTAGGAATGGGGTAAAGGACGATGATCATCTTTTGCTGGAGAGCAAATATACATTTTACATAAATTTCAGATGGATATCTGGCATGGCAAATTTGTTCACAAAGTTTTTCAAATGATTTATAGAGGGAAATGTATAGATAACTGAAACTAAGCTCTACTTCCCTTACAGCTTTACAGGGAATTATTTTTTGAAATAAATGAATAACCAATTAATTATTAACAAGTTTTCCAAAGACCATAAAAAAATCCCATTATTGCGTAACACTTAAAAATCTTAACGACCAAAAGTCATTCATCCCTCACTCAAAAGTTTGCCACTGGGATATTTGCATAGGCCATAGAAAATTTGATGGAATTTCGTCTAATCAAGTGGCTACCCTTGGCCTGCCTCCTTCTGTCCCAAAGTCTAATGCAAATCAATGTTAAAAGTTTTCAACAAGATTCAAAATTTCATGAGCCAGAGGACTTATCGATGAATTTCATGAATAACAAAATATTGCTGCTACCCGAAAGGAGGAGAAGGAAAAATAGGCGAAGACAAAAGCCGCTTTTGGCACTTCCCCCCACAAAAAGGGGGGTAACAACAAATTGAACATTTAACCCATTACAGCCTCTAAGCAACCCTCCTCGCAGCCTCCTCTTCCACAAGGACCTGCGAACATGAATAAATAGAAGTTGCTGGCAGATATCAAGTGGGAGGAGGGGCAAGGGGATGTGAGAGAGCGCTGGGAAGCGTGGTAACGGAAAATTTGGCGGCTTAAATTTTCCATAAATTTCCATGCCAACGGCCAATGCTCATTATAATTTGCCATCAATTCCCAGACGCTGGCGAGAGGTATTCTTATTTCATTCTTGTTGGCCTAGACTTGACACGCCCTGGCTTTTGCTGCTCCTGGCAGGCCAGCAGGCACACTCGAAACTCATTAACGTAATTTCCGAAAATTTATGAATGTTAATTGGGAAATTTCTTTGGCATAGTACAGCGGAAAGTGCTTATTAAATTATGCTAATGAGTTCTTGAGCCTCACACACACAGCTGACACGGAGCGAGGAGGAGTTTCTCTGTCGAATGAGAAATTCCAATTATGCCAGAGACAAATGCAAAACACACAAATAAAATGGCAAGTAAACGGAATAAAATTGTCCACCACAACAGCTTTGCTGCTTCTCCTGCTGGTCACTTGGTAAACGATGAGTGGTCGAGTGATTGGGCAATCATTCATTTCCAATTAACCAACCTTGGTCACCTGGCTTTGATCAATTCGTCCCACAACCGAAAGGCTTACACTTTAAATAAAAGGGTAACTGTGGAAATTAAGGAGCTTTTAAGAAGATGTTTATGTCATAATATATTGAAGTAATCTAATTTTATAAGAATTTCAGTCTTTATATTACTCAAAATATTATTTAAAATAGGAATAACTCTCATTCCCCCTCTTTCCCTCAGTGCACCCTTTGTTTCCTCTCTAATTTCTCGTTTTATTTTCAATTAATTTCAGGATGTCTTGCACAAAATCTGTCATCCACATGGCCAAGTGCTGCGCATTGTCATATTCAAAAAGAATGGTGTTCAGGCCATGGTTGAGTTCGATAATTTAGATGCAGCCACACGAGCGCGTGAGAATCTAAATGGAGCCGATATCTATGCTGGATGCTGCACCTTGAAAATTGATTATGCCAAGGTGAGAGTTTCCCAATTTACATACTTTGAATAATAATAAATTTAATCTATATTGTATTACAGCCGGAAAAATTAAACGTATATAAGAATGAGCCCGATACCAGCTGGGACTATACGCTGAGCACAGGTGAGATTCTACCAAGTGCGTTCAAATTTTTTACTACCTTCTTCTAAACTAGTCTATAAGCAATGCACCAAATACATTGACACTCGAGCACCCACACCCACACACTGTCGCCCACCAACTCCACACACACACACACACACACCAGATAGACACCATTGATACACACACTCGAAACACACAAAGAAAGAAAAACACGGAGAGTTAATTGCTTTTTGTGTAAAACAAATATATATACATATATATATAGTTGGAAAATCCTGAAAGAATGCCAACGAAATGTGATCCTGTTTTGTATAGAACTCCTTTTGGCTTTGCAACCGTTTTTTGCTACTTGTTTGTATATTTTAGCTAGCGTTGTGAGGCGGCTGAACGTGGCGTATGCGTGATATCCTAGGCTGTGCATCAACTTTAGTTGTTTTCCTTTGTCCCAAAAAGCAAACCCTATTAACCGATTCTCGCGATCTTTAAACACAAAAAACACACACACATGCTGTCCACACTCGCACCCACGACTCAGAACCCCAAAAACCCAGACCAGAACTCATTATATCAAGCATTTAACGATACTCGAGAGATACTCAAGAGCCCATTAAACACACACACTCGACTGATGCCACCTGTTTGTGCCACGCCCACGCCCAGGCTGGCGCCTGGTGCCTGGTGCTTGTGCCTCTGCCCCTGCCACATTTCACATGTCTCAGTGCTTATGACGGGCGACAAAGTTGCGCATTAAATGCCATTTTTAATTTGTATATTTCACTTTGAATAAAAATGAAATTAAATGCTTTTGCCCGGCTGTTCCACGCCAGACAACCAGGCGGCGCTGGCGTCGGTGGCGGTGGCGGCGTCTGCACTGTCAACGTTTTGTCGCCTCTGCCGTCGAGTGTCGTTTGTTTGTTGTTCAGGCAATTTGCTGCTGCTGGAGAGAAGACGACGACGAGGTCGACAGACGACGAGCCACATCAAAAAAAAAGGCCGACAAACTGAGCTGCCAGCAGATCCTGGCAACGCCGGGCCAACGCACTGCTAACGTGGCTGCCAAGTGTCAACGCTGCCACAACAGCTAGTAAAGCTGCAACAACAACAGCAGCAGCAGCAGCGACGGCGGGCAACGGCAGCATCATCGGACAGCTGGCAAGGGAAAACCAAGAGTGGGACAAAGCCACAATAACTCAGACAGCCAGTTGTGGCAGAGAGTTTCCACGTTTTTCTGTTCCCTCCGCTCCTCCTCAACTTTGGCTGATCCTCTGTGCTGCACACAGCACTCATCCGCCCTGTTGTATTGCCATTTCCATTTGGAGGCCAAAAGTCTGCCGCAACCAGCCTCGCAGCAGCACCCCTCATCAGCTCCCTTATCCGGCTGCTGCTGCAGCTTCTGCCATCAATGAATGGGAAAACTGAATGAACTTGGCGCCGCCTCCATGTGGGCTGGAGATGGAGATGCCAAGAGAGATGTGTTGGCTAACAACGGCAACGAACTACAGGACCATTTGCCGGCATATTACGGGGGCGTGGGCGTTGCTGCTCTGGCAACTTGTAAATTAGGCCCGGCACTATCTTTGTGTCCGGCATAATGAACACACACACAGTAGTTGATATTGGAAGGTGGGGTCCTTTCATCTCGTTTCATCTGTTAAAAGGATTGCAATTTCTTCAGGACACCGGAATTAATTGATTTTTGAAAGGGTTTTCAAAAAACTGAACAAACTATAGTTATTTCTTTCCCTATTTCCTTAGCATATCTATTAAAGCAAGTGTAGACCTTGAAATTAAAAATTAAACACATTTTAGAGGCTTTTAAGCCCAGAAATAGATTAGGCATGCAATTCAAATTGCTTTCGGGCACTAATGATACCCAATACAGGGCATTTCATGGGCTCTAAAATAGCCTGTAATCGTCTTGAAGGGCAGTAGGGGGTTTATAGAATATTTAAATTACTTCCCGCGTCACTGCAGAACCAACCAGCCAACTGACTGACAGTTTTTCACCCACCTTTGGCTTGGACTTCTTTTCTTGGCTGCCGTAAAATCAATAGAATTCATTAAAATCCACGCCCGCAATTTAGTTTCCTCATCGTCATTTGCCACCCGACTTGGACTTTTATATTGTCTCAACAACAATAACAAGCGCAAAGAACATCGACGTTGGGGCAAAAAGGAAAACAAAAAGTGAAGTGAGGCAAGTTAAATATAAAGTGGAAAATGCAAACATAATATTTGCATAAGATTTTGCGCTCAACCTCGACGCTTTTCCACTCGGCAGCAGCTATCCCTTCCTGTGTCCGTCCCGTGGCTTTCCTTTACCTTTTTCCGGAGCAAAGGAGTCGTCGAGGCAATCGATACAAAATGCCAGCACGTGAAATAGAACGAGGACACCGCCTTGGGTAAACAAGAGTCTCCAAAAAAGCATTCGAAATGACTGGCTCTGGCTGGCTGGCTGGCTGGCTTGGACGACGAAAGTAGCAAAGAAGTTTTTAACAAGTTGACTTGAGTGCTCACCCACCCGTCCGCCAATTCACCATCCTTTCATCCTTCCCGCTAGCTGTCAAGGAAGCTTTGCTCCTGCTGCAGCTGAAACTTCATCAACTACACACCGAAAATTTGTATTTGCATTTGCATTTGACAACCGCCACGGCTGTGCATATTTTATGGGGAGAACTTGAGGGTACAGTTGGACGTCCTTAAATGGGACAAAATAAGGCATCATAATGTAAACCCTAAAGCTATCAGGGGAGGCCAGAATATCAACTTATCCTTGATAAGTTTGCTCTCTTCTTTTAATTTATTTTTAGCAAATTTCGATAAAATATTTCCGTTTAAGCAGTTTCACTTGTAAGTTTCATATCCTTCGTGCACTTTATCTATGCGCGTTTTGTTAATTTTCCACTCATTTCGCTGTCATCCGGCGTGGCTGCGTCTTCCGTCCGGGGTTATCCTTTCGCCTGCGGCGCTTAGATGGATTCCTCCTGCTCATCAGTAGTCGCGGTGTTCGGTGTTCCTTCGTGTTGTCACGCGATGTTCTCTTTCTTGTCTCTTATTTTGGCTGCCAATTGTTTTTGCTTTCTGGCTGGTTTAGCGCACTTTTGGCTCAAGGACGTTCGATTTTTTTTTTTTTTTCGCATTTTCCACGAGTGCAACTTGACAAACCTACGTGCATTTTCCAGCGATTTTTCCACCGCCTGATGCCAAGTGACAGTTTCGTTTTGCCGGTTAGTTTGTCTCCGAGTTAATTTGGTTTGCTGTGGCAGAGGAATAGCTCTTCTGTTGCCTGCTGGAATTGATTAGAGACACTTTTGTTACGAGCCTCGGGGAAAATTGTGCGGAAAATTGTGCAGGCAACGAATGACTGCAGATTATTTCGAGGAGATCTTCTCCATTAGTCCTATTACTCTACAGAAAAAAAGGGGGCACAGGATCACTTCTCATTTCCCTTTCTCAAATTTGTAGCCACTTTTGGACCTTGATTCAGATAACCACAAAGAACCTGACCATAATTAACCACAGAAATGTCATGAAAAAACTTCTCCCCGGGGGCTTTTGGGAGACCCCTCCCCTCCCCTCCAGAAAACGTGCACCGTAATGGCAGTCATTATTTATTTTATTTCCGAATGCACGGAAACAGCAGCAAAATAACAATCATAGAAAGTGGAACAGGGATAAGGCAGGGACTCGGTTGCTACCTTAGTTCTGGCAACAAAAAAAAGGAAAATTTCAATAAAAGGCGGGACCCACAAATAAAAGCAGACAAAAGGACTCACTGTAGGAGAAGGGAAATGCCAAATGTCATAAAAAGAAAGCCACAACGAGGGACACCGCCACTGAAGAGACTCCTCGCCATGGAGGCCATTAAAAAGAGCGACCCCCTGCTCTTGCGGCTGCCAGTTGAATAATAAAACATGACAAAACTATTTTATGTTTATGATTAAATTATGTTTGCCCTACAGAGTGAGAGTCAGAGTCGTCAGGTGACACCTCCTCCCTCCTCCCTTAGAAAGCGATTGTGATTCTGCCACAACAATCGAATTAAATGCGCATAAATTATTCATACACACTCGCTGGCTGGCTGGCACTAACACGCATGCAAATCACGTTGGCAACTCTCCGGGCTCCTTCCCAGTGATTTCAATTATGGCTCGGATGGATATTCGTAGGCTCGTTCTTATTTATTTAAATTGCCATCGAAGAGCTCTCGTTTTTGTTGCTTACTTTATCCTAAATCAACATGAGGGGTGGGTGGTTGTGCCTCCACCAGAGTCCTCCTTGGGTTATTTATTTTTATGACACTACGATTTCCGCAAGTGTCTGTCTGTGTATTGGTGTGTGTGTGTGTGTGTGTATTCGAGTCCTTCGGCCTGACTGCCTGCTGATTATTTTCGTTTTATCTTGAGCCCCGTGCCATTCTGGACCCCCAATTTGTTTTTAGTGTCCTCCATATGCTGCTCCCTGGTCCCCCATTGGTCCTGCTCCTGCAAATGTGTGTGTGTGGGTGTTTCTGTGGGTGGCTGGGTGCCATTTGCTCCGCCCATCTAATACATCGTAATTATAACGGTTTACTCTTTCAGCATGGTTTATTTTATGCCAAGACTTTATGTAATCAGTGTGAATAATTTGGCCTCTGTGCCCTCGATCCTGATATAGGCTTTTATTTCCACAAAAACCCTTCCTGACCAACCACGTAGTAAACTCTCCCCCCTCCCGAACATTTATGGGCGTCATTTTATGTCTTGTCTGTGCAATTGCGTGGACCTCACTCATTTAGAACCAATTAAAATGGCTTTTATTGCCACCCACATAATGGCAACGACCAACTTTTTGGGGCTAAGCCATAGATTTTCAGTGTCCCATTGTTTTTTTTTGCGCTACGAGTGGCATTATCATCATATCGTGATTGAGTCTCGTTGCTCGTTTCCGTTTCCGCTTCCCTTTTGGTTTCCGGTTAATTATAAGAAAATATTTTTATTACAAAAGCTTGATTGCCTTGATCTTATGAGTTCTTGTCGCCATTATTTACACTAAACTAAGACATTATCACCGCACAGAACCACCCATCTCACACTGGCATTCGCATAAACACAGCTCATAGAGGAGCTCGCTCTCTATCTCTCTTTCTCTCTCTCTATAGATACTAAATAATATCCTAGCTTAAGCCTAGCTTAGCTTAACATACGAATACCACCTTCCTTTTATTCAATATCAAAAACATATCTTTGACAACCCAAGGGGAAGAATCTTTAATGTCTGCTGGACTCTTTTGTATAGCTTTTGTATTTGTTTTAAGAAATATAACAAAAATAAAGTGTCAGTGATTAAAAGAAAAAGTGTCAACGAATCCAAGCAAGCAAGTCCTCAGTTCAGTTCAGTTCTATTTTATCCTGTCGACACGAAGAGCAACCATTTCTCAAGATCCCAGCAGCAACAACCACACCAGCAAATAAATAAAAAGCAAGCAACACAACAACAATCAAAACAACTACAACAAAAACTATTACAACAACAACAACAACACATCAACTGCGTCTTTACTAAAACCAAAATCTGAACAATTAACCCAACAAGACTTATTTTTCATATTTGCTAAAACTACTAAAAAATCAACACTTGTAAAATATGTCAACGAAAAAGAGAAAATGCCAAGACAACACATAAAAAACATTGTGTATTATAAAACAAAAGAAATCACCACAGCTACAACAACCACCAAAACTACAATTACAACAACAGCCACATCCAGCAAAAAAAAAAAGGGTATTACAACGAAAGAGTCTTCTCTCTAAAAATGCAAAAACAAACCAGAAACAAACGTATGGATATATATATATATTTATATATCATATATATGCAAAGAAAACTAAATCAACAAAACGCAAACATAAATTAACAAATAAACAACAATTTCCACGAAGCTTCTCTCTTGCACTCTCTATCGAAAATAAAATAATAATAATATATCGAGCAGAAAGATGAAAGGAAAACTTGGCCGGAGAAGAGTCTATAACTAACTCACCACTAACTAGAAACCTTTAACTAATTGTACTTGTACCCTCTTAATTTTTTCTATGTGCTCCATTGATTATTTTAATTATTTACCTTTTTGTTTTACAACAGTTTTTGGTTTTCGATTAACAAATAACAACAACCAGAACATCAACAACAGCCAACAAACAAGCACACGGAAAAGAGCTTAGAAAAAAGTATGAGTAGCATTAAACCTCTAGTCATCCACTGCGTCGATCCCAAAACTACTAGATAACTACTCGTACTACTACTACTACTACCCCCGCCCACCGCCACCCACCTGCCTGCCTTGCCTGCAAAAAGCTATATCCAAAAACTAATATCGCCCGCCTACTACTACTACTAACTAACAAAGTAAATATACGTATGTATGTCCTGGGCAAAACAGCAGAAATCTATATAAAATCTAGCGAAAGCGAATCGAGCGGAAGCGCCACCACCACCCCCGATAATTAATAACAAATACTCATGTACTGCAACCCTACTACTAACCCAATTTTTGTTGTGTATGTGTGCGTCTCTGTGTGCGTATATAAGTGCCAGATCAGATCAGTGAATGAACCTCGAAGTAGATATCTAAATATATATATTATCCCCCAAGTAAAGACAACCAGTTATTCCAACCAGAACATCTACAGAATAAACAACCAACTGATACTACTACTATATAACTATAACTACAACTACAACAACAGCTACAACAACAACAGAATGCAACAAAAAAAAAAATATCTAAATCAAAAATCAAATCTAAAATCTTAGCAAGAATGTGCACCAAATTCTTTTGCAAATACCATTCAATTTTATGCAATCAAGTTACAAAATATATAAATAAAATAGAGACCAGAACAGAACCACGCAAAATGCTAAAGTCTAGATCTAGATATATATATAAATATAAATATATATATATTTAAGAAATAACTCTTTGGGCAGGACCAAGCATCACAACAAAATAAACGAAAACAACTCGCAGAAACAAACTAAAAAATTTTGCAAGAATTCTCACTGTCTCTCTCTCACTATCAAAAATCAAAAAAATATCAAAATAAATCACAACCAAACACCTATCTACTATCTATCTCTATCTCGCTTGTGTTTGTCTGTGTGCAGGAGAGATGCAAATGCAAGGCACTGTTGTTGTTGCACTTGATGATGCAGCCGAGGAGCGATCGGAAAAGTGGGAAAATTCGGTGGAAAATCAAACAAGGAGGCAGCAGCGGCAGCGGCGGCGGCAGAGGCAAAAGGAAAACGATCAGCGCAGCGCCGCAGCGATGATAATGGAGCGCAGATGCTTCCAAGCTCCAAAACCTGCATCACAGATAATACCAGCACTAATACTACTACTAATGCTACTAGTACAACTGCCATTACAACCCCAGCGATTAGTAGTCGTTATAAAGCGAAGTCGTATTTGAACAGATCCTTGAACTATATAGAAAAAATGTCATTTGAGTGCCGCTGACTGACGGCCCCAAGTTGCAAGAGTTTTTGAATTTTCATTGCATAAAACTGAAGAGCAAGATCAGAATCAGAATCGAGAATATCATCGGAATTAACCAGAGATATATACATATATCATATATTTATATATGTTGCCAATTGTGGTTGTTGCTGTGCCTAATAAATGTGTTGACCAATCCGACGATTTGAAATTCGATAAAACCCAAACAATTGAAAAAGAACGTTAGAGAACTTGCCTGATGGATCTCATGTATAAAAATGTATACATATAATTTTTGTTATATTTATCATAATATATACCATGAACCACAGCTTTCAATTCCAACTTGAAGTTTATTTAATTTACAATTTTGTTGACCGAAAGCAATAATTTCAAAACAAAATAAATATAACCAAAAAAACCGACTAAGTAAAAATTTTTCCATTGGGATCTGTTCAAAGTTATGTCAGCCTATACCATATATACTATATGATCGTATTTATTATCGCTACTGATTTCGGGGTCTGTAGAGAGAGTTGTAATTGTATGCTGGTGGTATTAGTCTCTTGGTATCTCGATATCTCGGTATCGATTGTCGCATTGTATGTAATGTAGGCACACAGAAAAAACCCCCCTGGTTCTCTTCTTTGTGCCTCAGAGGTGGTGAGGCGTCGACTACACAGCGACTGTGCCGGAGGTGAGTCAGTTGAAGCACTCTAATCTAACTCTATGTCTAACTACAAACCATTTCATAGCTTATAAGTGCAACAAAAAAATTTAAACCGAATAAATTCAGTCCCCAAGCAATTGTAAAATGTCCAAAGCCAAGCACAACCTAAGAAACTCTTTCGAAAAATTGCAAATAATAAAACTAAGAACTTGGTTTACAGATGAACCTCTTCTCCCTCCACCATATTTATATATATTTTAACAATTTAAGCTTAGCTAAGTTTCCATTAATTAGTTAAGATACTTTTGTGGCATACAAATGGCTAAGATAGATGGGCTTTTTTTGGGCATACAAATCACAGTGGTTGAGAACATTATTCTCTCGATTAATTCTGAATAATAACAACAACATCATCCACTTGATTTGATTTAACATTGGGCCGTAAAATAAACTTCTACTCTCTGTGTGCAATCGATGTAAATCATTAGTCCATTTAACCATAAAAAGTCAATAAAACAAACGCAAAATGCTGTACATAAAAATTAATTGCATTGCGCTGCTGCCCAAAAAAATATATATATAGCAAGCGTTGAGAACAAATAAATACAAATAAATTAAACAGGTTCTGAAAAACAACTCGTTGGGCCATTCCATTAGAGGTGTATATGCAGTTATTGGGGTCGCTGCGGCTGCTGCTGCTGCTGCTTTTTGGTCAGAACGGGCACTAGAAGTTGGCCCTGAAACTTGGCCGGATCGTGTGAACGAGCACACAGCAGCCCAGCTAAAATTCGCAATATACTATATAGTATATAGTTGGATTTTCGGCAGTCCCTCCTCTTTTACCCTCGATGATCTTGCGTAGGGGGGTATAGCTCTTGATTTATGGGGCCTGTCGCCTTTTATCTCTACATATCGTGACGTATGCCTGGCTCATCGATGTGCATTTCATCTCGCTAAACCGGGTGTGTGGTTGTCATAAATTAATCCACTTTAAATGTATTATATAAGCTTGTTCGCTTTAGTGTTTCTTTTTTCGTGATAGCTTGTTTTGACTCTGACCTGCCCCAATACCCGTTGGTTGGCCTTTATTTTTTGCGCTCTACTAAATATATATTATATAAAAATACTGATTCATTGACATGCAGGCTATGAATAACGCTCGCCAGCAGTGGCAGCTGAAAACCTCACCTATAAACATTCGTTTGCATTTATTTATGAACAATTCTGGGAGTAAAGAAAATGGGGCTGAGAGGACTTGTGGCTCCCAAACATTTTTTTCTGGGATTTTTTGTTTCGTTTCTCTTTCGACTTTTCTAGTTGTATTCGAGGTTAACCGGAAATCAAACACACTCGCCCACAGGCACACACCGAACATCCTCAGAGTGTGTGTGGGTTTCTGTTTTCTAGTTAGCTTTTAGTGGAAACCCAAGAAAATTGGCATAAAGAAAATGAAGAGGCCTCGCCATAGATACACACACCACAACAACAACAACCAGAACAAGAACAAATGCCTAAACAACCAACCAACCAACCAATCAACAACATCAACAACAACTACAACAACAATGAACAACTCAACAAGAAACCAAGCAACCAAAAGATACAAAACCAAACAGAAATTCAACAAATTTGTGGATACATTTATCACGCGCAAACTGTTTGCCATTTGCTCTTATCTCATTTCAGTTAAGGAGATTGGAAATGGCCGCTCGCCATTACTGCAGGAGCCACTATACGGTACACGACCTCAGCCCTACAGTGAGTAGAAGGCGCCTATTCATTTGTAGTTTGTTTAGCTGACAAATGTTGTGTCCCCCCCGAAAAAAAACCCCACCATTTCCAGTGCCCCCCATCCAAATCCTCATCTCTACCTTCTCATTAATTTTCGTTAAAATGAAGGAAAAAAAAAAACAAAAAGAAGAAACCCCAAACTATTGTTGGTTCTCCTGCGATTGTTGATTGTTTGGTTGTGTTGAAATATTTGCATTATTTATTGTTTTTCGTTTATCTTGTTGGAACGTAAGTTGTGGGTCCTTAAGTATTAGCAGCTCAGTTTCTTTGCTCAATTTTTCTTGAATTCGAGCAAGAAAAAGAAGTGAGAAAAATCCAATTAACAGAGAAGATACTCAGACACACAGCCACCCCACCAACACCTGAGCTGGAAAAAGTTTTTCTAATTGCTGACACTTAAGCTGGTCCCGCACCGAATGCAATCATTACAAATTTTCCAGAGGCAAGGCTTTGCTTCCTCCATGTTGACATATGCCGGCATGTGCAATTAAATGAAAATCAAGCGACCAAGTGCAGCTGCAGTCCTTCCTCCTAATTAACTCGGGGTTATGACACTTTCCCTCTCTCGACCCAATTCCCCAGAGCTCAAAGCCCGAGCCCGAGCCCAAGCCCAAGAATTCTATTAAGACAAATGGGCGAGGAAAACTTTTGAGTTTACGAAAATAATCGAATGCTAGTCTTGTTTGGGCCCTAAAACGTGACTCGATGGGCTCCGAGGGAAAGTCAAGTCACCCGAAAACTGTGTCACCAAAGGGAAAATGGGGAAAACGGGGTGGCATACGGAGCTCTGGCTCAATATTATTGTAGGAACATGTGTCTTCATTTCGTTGTCGTCGTTGCCGTTGTCGTTGTCGACTTTGTGGCCTGCCAAGACCATCAACACTTCCTGTACGCCACTCCACTTCCCCCTAAATCGATTTGGCTTACAGAGGAGCTCCCCAGCTCCCTGGCACTCGCTCTGCTTGTGTGCGTGTGAAGTGCAAAATTAATTGATTTTTTATAGCATTTCGATTCTGGCATTTCTATTTCAATTGCGAGTATCGAAGTGTGAAAAATTCGACCGAAAGCCAAGTGAATTTCTCGCTACGATTGGGCAAAAGTTGTTTTCGCTTCGCAAAATAATGATAAATGTGGTGGTAGATCAAGGGGCAAGGTTTTGAGGATGCCAGGATACCGAACGGATACTCTCGCAATGCGAAACTAATCCCTTAATTAAGGCGCTTCAGCTTGAAAAGCAGGCATTTGTCGTAATTTGAAGGGAATGGAATGGAATATACTTTGTTGCTTATCGATCGTTCTCGTTTGAAAAGTTTCCCTTGCTAAAAGGAAGGACGACGCCTCGAGGCCGCACCTAGTTACAACTTTTGCATTATCTAAAAGCCGCAAACTATAAACTAAAAACCTCGGCTCGCCTTGGCTGGGCCTCCTTCCTTCTGCTGGTTATCAAAACTTGTGTAACCTGGCCTGCGGCTGGCTTATAATTTTTGCCAGACAAAAATCTACACAGCCTCCGCTGATGCTGCTGTCTGATGCCTTGATGTTCTAATTTGTTGTGCGTAAATAACATTTCGAATTGGCTTGCTTTTAGGCTGAAAGTTTTAGCAAAAACCAAATAACCAACTGCTGGAACTTGGCCCGGCCAAGATGCTGCTGCTGCCCTGCCAAGGGAAAGTATGGGATATGGGATGTGGAATGGTGTCCTGTGTCTGGGGACAAACTGATGCAGAAGATTAAGTAAAAATCCGTCTCTAACTGATGCTTGGCTGCTGCTTTTAATTGCATTTTACGCAAAAGTTTAAGTTCCTCTCGTCGTTGCCTAGGTTTCAATTAGAGGCTTGGGGGTTGCTTGCTTAGTATCTCTAAGTGCTTATGCCCAACCAGCAACCAACCAGCCAACCCACCAACCCCTATGCGAGGGAAGTTTCTTTATGCCCAAATACTGCGGGGAGTTGGGAAAAACTTTTTGGCCATCACCACCGGGCTCCTTTGTTGTATTCCAGGGAGTTATATCCTTGATTTTCGATAGTAAGTGGCGTGGACTCTTCTTCCTCTCCCCTTAGTATATATATATAAAAAAAAAATACAGAAACTGGGGAAAAACTTTGGCAAGCAAATTTTCTTATCCATGCTATTTGTTTGATAATTGGCCATGGCCACGGCATTTGGCATTGTGTACTTACTTGGGGCCACCTCGTCCTGTTTGGGATAAAGTTTTAGTTTGCTTCCAGCTAAAAAGTCGAAATTCAATTGATTCGAAAGGGCGCACACAGCGGGGGACTAAAAAACAGAGTTCAAAGTGTAATGGATTCATTCCGAGTTTTGTTGTGTTTTTCTGTTTATTTATATATATTTTTCTTTATTTTATTTCTGTGGATTTTGCACCCCAACGTTCACAGTTGGGGTTGCATGTTTGCTCGTGGTTTTTGGCATGCCTCGGGCCAAATATATGTGGTTAAGAGCCGAGCTAAATATGTTTCGTGTTGGCAAATATTTTTCCATGATTGGACGGACGACCATTTGTTGTGTCTTGTTCTATTTGTTGATTCGTTCTTTGCCGAGTTAATTTGCCAGGCAAACGGAATTGAGTTGTCGTTTAATTTATCTGTTGAAAGTTCTTGTTCTTTATGTGTGATATAACCCCATCCAGCCCCATACCTTGCACCTCGTCATTTCCGCGCCGACCTGCCAAATGAGTTTATGCATAGTTGATCACTTCTCTGCCGCTACCCCCACACCGTTCTCTTGTCAATTTCCCCCTGGATTATGCATGTGTTTGTGAACCGAGTCGCTTTTCCGGCTTTTCTCCTCCCTGGCCTAATCAGAAAATAACAGAACAGAACAGAACAGAGGAGAGCTGAGCAAAACAGAGCTCTGGTCTCAGTTGCACTTATGACAAGAAGGAATTCCGGCATTCAAAGGAGGGCAGAAGGAATTCTTTGGGGCTTTTCCGGGGCTTTCCTTTGGCTGCCTAATAAGCGTCCTCGGGGAAATTATGATGAGCAGAATTCAATTTCGTGTTTAATTTGCAGTGAATCCGTTTCTTTCACTTGCTCGGACTCTGACTCCGGCTCTGACTCGAACTCGGGCCTCGGACTCACTCACTTTGAGTGGTGATTTAGCACAGACAACGGGCGGAGGATAATAAAATATATATACAACAAGGCTGGTGGAAATATAAAGGAGGCCATCTTTTTGGGGCCAAAAACTTTGTTTGTTTGGCTTTGTTTAGGGCCGGGGCCAAGTTTGTTTTTTATATTATTCCTTGAACAATTTTCGTCAAGTTACTGGCCAACGTTCCGTTGTTAATATGCAAATTTGTTGCTGCCGCCTTTGTTTTGGTCCTGCCCCTTATTTCATACAAATAAATTTCTATGTATTATCTTCCTTGGCTGCATTCGCAGCTTTTTGGCCTTTTCTCTCCTCGTTTTTTAACCACAATAAGAGCGCTTTTCATTATTTGCTGTGAGGCAGCAAACATTTTTCCCGTTTTCCCTTTTTCTTTTCATTATTTTATTTATATTTTATGCTGCTGCTGTTGTTGTTTTGGCTGCATAAATAAGTATTTTTAATTTTACCACAAAGTTTTTTTCGGGTTCTTCATTTTGCGAAAGCAAATGAAATGCTAAAGTGATTTTTATTAAAAAGTTTACTTTTTAATCTGATGTGCCCGCCCGCCGGGGTTGCCTTTTATTTATTTAATTTTTTCCTCTGCTCTCGCGTCTCTCTTTTGCTTTTTTGCATAATTTTTTCTGCGGTAGGCATATGGCAGCGAGGTTAATTAAAATTACAATTTCTGTTGGTTTTTTCTTCACGGTTTAAAGTTAAAGCGCATTGCGGAAGCCAAGCAGCTGACTGTTAAGTTGCCAAAAGTCGTTACATTAATTAGCTGTGGCACACCGCTGCCCCCAAAAAAGTATGCTAAGTTTGAGAAATGATCCTGGGACTGCAATTTCAATTGCAATTCATTATGATTAACATATTAATGGTCTCAGCGCGGGTGGTGGGACTTTGCCTGGGGACATGAATCACGAATCACTCGGCAATCGTTGACACCTCTAAGCCAAGTCCCACAAGCGAGCGAGTTCTTTGGGTTGGATCCTGAATGAAATGCCAACGCTAAAGCCCTCGTTCCCCAAGGAGAAGCAGGCAGGCAGCAGGGGGGCTCTCAACTGGGCCGCAAATCCATCCGACGGCGACGACGACGAAACGCGCGTGCCTGCAAAAACAAAATGGCCAACATCCCGACCGGAAGTTGTGCGTTGCCGCGAGCGGTTGGCTGGAACAACTGTAAATGTGAGCGTGACTACAGCAGCTTGGTCTGCCATTGCGCGGCTCTTTTACCGCTGTTTCCGGTGCGCTCCAGGAAGTGTTTTAAATTTTAATGCAAGCACTGTTCTAACTACTTTTACTTTACGTATTCTAACATTTTATACGAAATAAAACTCGGAGAATATTATTTGTTGCAAAGGAAATGCACTTTAGACATCAGACATTCTATGAAATATTTAAAGATTAAATCAAAAATGTATCTTAAAAGTAGATATAATTTCTTACTTGAATTCTTTGAGAGAGAGAGGAAAGAAAAGTCTCAGGGAAAGTTAGGAATACTACTCGATTATCTTGATTTAAGGCCTAATTATCTCTCTCAGTTTCCTCAGTTGCCAAATACTTGAAAAGATACTTTGGAAGTCGTGCCTTTTGAGGACTAGAAATATTTCTGATTCGCGTCTACCAGCTGATGGCATCATCAATTCCGCCCACAATGCCAGTTCGAGGTTTTTTATCAAAAATTCAGCAACATGCAATGCAATTCCCAAGTTTGAATTGTGTGTCATATATTTCGTATATATATATGTTTTGTACATTCCTGCCAGCTTGTCCTGCTGCCGTTGTTCCTTGGTGTTGCTTCAGCTGCCATGGGAAAACTTTTATGAGAAATTGAACGTCAGAATTTGCCACTCCACCCGCTCCCCTGGAACAGAGCCGCAGTTGTGTTTTGCATTATTGCCATGCCATAACAGCCTGCGGCAACGGCATTGCATTTGAAAGTTATCAGGAAAAAAGCGAAGGAGCAGTAGGAGCAGCAGGAGCAGCAGCAAAAAAACTAGGTGAGGAAACCATTGCCATTCCGAATCCCTATTTGCCCAAGATGGGCAGCATCTGCTGCTGCTGCTACTGCT
This sequence comes from Drosophila anomelani, assembly GCA_035045905.1. NCBI lineage: Eukaryota > Metazoa > Arthropoda > Insecta > Diptera > Drosophilidae > Drosophila > Drosophila anomelani. Next base: position 14,164,307 of record JAWNOO010000032.1, read on the forward strand.
GCAGGCGCAATTGTGACGGAAAGTTACTTACTTGAGCTCGATTTCAGTTTGCCGAGTGTTTTTCAATTGTTATGCTATATGTAATGCCGGTTCCTCCCACTCCCATCCCCCCTTCCTCACTCGTATCTGCCATCAACACATCATTTCACTCGTGTACCTTTTTTTTGGGTTTTGGGAGGGAGACTATCTGCTGGCGGGGGGTGTGTTTTATTGCAAAATATTGGCAACAGTCTGCCACAAATTGAGGAAGCCAAACACATTTACCCCCTCTGCCCTGCCATCTTGGGCTGCTGCCATTGTTGTCAGAGGAGAGCTCCCTGTCACATCACAACAGTGTCTTTCTGAGGGCCCCCCAGACCCAGACGGCTGTAATTGAAACATTTCTGGCCAGATAATAATTTTGCTTTATTATTTTCTGCTCGCTCGGCTTCCATTGAGTGCGAGTGGCTTTTGTTGGTGCCTCCGCTGCTACTGCTTCTGCTGTTGCACTCGTCCTTCTGTGTGTGTCTGTCTCTCTGGGCTCCGATAATTGGCGAATTTTGGCACTTGCAGCCCAGTGTTTCCCCTCTCAAACTCGATCCAAATCTGAATCTGACAAGCCATTGGCCATTTTGGGTAGCCCCTCTCCGTGCAGCCGACATTTTCCGATTGTTTAACTGTTGTCATCCCATCGAAGGGCGATGGTGGTGGTGGCAAAATATTGCCAGCAATTTGGCCATCATCGTTTTGGCATCTCGTCGTCATCGTCATCGTCGTCGTCATTGTGCGTAATTGAGTGTAGCTTTCGGTGCTGCCTCCTCGAAATGTTGATTGCACTGGAGAACAGGACAATAAGAGGCGAATTCATCATATGGCCGGATGAGTGGAAAGGCATCTAAGTGGGCGGATGGCTGTTAGCAGACTGAATGGTGACTTTAAGGGTATATTTTTCAGGCAAAAATTTTAAAAAATGGAATTAGGAAGAGTATTTTAAAAGGGGTTTAACTTAAATAAATTTGTACTTGCATAATTTAATTGGTTTTTGGTTGATTTGAGTTTTAAAAAGGCATCTGTTGTGGCTGTTGGTATTATAAATTTCTTAAAACTGGAAAATATTGAAACTTTAAATAATTTAAACAGTAAATAAAATAAATGGAAAGTGAAAACTTTGCTAGACTATAAAAACCGCGAAACAGAGCAAATTTCTTTGTAATTTATAATAGTTAACTTCACCTTCCAAGACCCCGTCCCACACTGCGTATGAGTAATATTTTCTAAACATGGCTGACAGGCATATTAATCCATCCAAGTCAACATGTTCAAATTTCCAAGCCATTAGCATATACTGAACAGACCGAACGGAACCCTTTAGCGAGGCGGGCCAAAAGTTCCAATATCACATGTCAAGGGTCTTTTGGGTCACGAGTTTGCGGGCTCCTTGGACCTTGGGCCCTCGGCCATGTTTGCCGTTGTCAGTGCTCAAACATGCATGCAATGTAAATTGGCGGGAAGAAGGCGTCTTCTGCAGCCTGCAGCCTGCAGGCTGAAGCCCGAGAAGCCTGAAGGCACTCGGTCACCGACACACGCAGATTGCTCGCATGGAAACAATAGACTGACGGGGGACATTGTGCAACTGTCATCGGCGGTTGTCGTCCAACTAAGCATTTAATTTTAGCGCAGCCAGCGACAATTTTAGTGGTCGGAAAAGTCGGTGAAGCGAGGGAGGGGGGCATGCCCTGCGGCCACTTTGTTGTTGCTGCAGTTGCGCAATATGCAAACGGCTGTTAACTGTTGACGTTGGGAAATTGTAACTGTAACAAAAGACAAGGCAACTTGTCCCAAACACAATGAATGCGAACCGCGAATGCGACGGCGAATGGCAAACGTCGCTGATGGCCGGGAAATTGAATTAGCAGAATGTCTGGCGGCAAAGCCAGCTAAGCGGGGAGGGAAGGACGTGGTGGAAGATTGAAACTGACTCGACGGATGCCGCAAGGAAAAACATCTTGAGAGGTCGGTGGGCCGACTGAATTATGCACTGCTTCTAGTTAATTGCACTGCAGAGTAGAAAATATCCACCAGTGCCACTGCCACCTCCCTTGACTAACATCTGACACGAGGAAAAAACTAAAAAAGGAAACTTATTCAATTAAACTTTTGCCAGGCATGTAATGGAAAAGTGTGTGTGTGGGTGGGCGGGTGTGTGCGGCAACCTTGGGTGCAAGCCACCTCAAAAAGCCACCGAACAAATTCCATTTTAAATGAAATTTCGTTAAAATATAATATTTGCCGGGCTTCATTTGCTTGGGGGTGTGGCACATGTGTGACATGCGTTGAAGTTTTTCATTTGATCGTCCTGCTGCTGCTGCTACTGCAGCAGCTGCACATGCAAATTAGAGCGTTATTATATGGCCCAGCAATCTGGGAACTCTGGGAGCTAAGAGGCTCTGATGAATGGGAATTGTGCGGAACGCAGCATGGGAATCCTCCAGCGGCTTTTGACTTTTTGGCCAGCTCACGATGAAATCTCTCTCTCTCTCTCTTCGGGGACGTTGTTTCAACACAACTATTTCCCAGGGCAGCCAGGCTCTGATTTATGCATGTCCTGCTGCCACATGAGTCCTTTCACCCGGCATCCATCCACATTGTTTGATTAATTTCATAAGCTTTTGCCCTGCGTTACAAAAAAAGGACAGCAAGTCAACTGGCAAAACACACACAGATGTCGGTTGTGTGTTTTAATTGCTGCCCCGGAAATCTGTGGCAGCTTAAAGAGCTTGAAAACCTTGGAGAAGCATGTCGAAGCCCTCAACTAAGTATTCTCTTTTTAGGTGAATATGCGTTGATGGACTAAATAAGTTTTCTTTATTTTAAAACAAAATTATATACATTTGCCCTGCTATTTCTGGCTGCTAATCCCCTTCTCCATTGTTGGCTTAAATCGTTCCCTGAATTAACATGGACGTTGATTTGTCATTGTGCTTTTGGCCAGGCCAAGCTGGCCGAAAAACTAATCTGTAAACGTTGACAGCTTTGCCTTTGCCATAATATAATCCCCAACTGGATACCCGTGTATATATCCTGGAAGATGGATATGCAACAGTTTCCTCCCTTTGGCTTGGCTTTTGTGCAATTTCTTGTAAATTTAATTTCCTGCCTCACATTTCTGCTCATTTGGCTGGCAATCTGTGAGCCATTGGCATTGACTCTTGCTCGGATTTGCATTTGGCAGGCGAAGAATAACGAAGGAGATGAAGATGATGATGATGTCTCATCAGCTATGCAGAATTCATTTCCTCATTCGTTCAATTACGCAAAGAAGAGGCAACGACATCGACTGCACGACTGCAATAATTTTGTAAAATCAAATACTTGGCAGGTGTCATAGCAAATTTTGGCCAATTTTAAAACTTAATTAGTTTTGTCCAACTGAAACTTCATTAATTGAATACCAAGCATTTCCATTGTGACATTCTGCGGGTTCTGCCAATTAGAGCTTGATATGTGCCAGGAATTTATTTATAACTTTATTGTTGTGCTCGTAAACAAAAAGAAAACTAAATGCAAACTGTTGAGAAATCAATTTTGGGGGAAAACTGTAAAATTTGCTCACCAATCGAACGAAAACAAATGTCAAATATTTGCCAAATTACTCAGCACAGCAAAACCCTCTCACCTTCCCCGAAAAGCCAAAAAGTTATGTGCAAAAATGTTTTTGCCTGCCAATGAGACGTAAACTTTTATGGGTCCTATCCTCGCACACTCCTGAGAGCCACCCCTAAGCCCTATCCCATTATTTTCCAACCTGTGCACTCTCACGTCAAGGCAAACTAATTGATTTTAAAATAAATAATGACTAATCACCACCTGCAAAGGCGATGGCGGGGCGAAAGGGAAATGTGTGCCAGCTCACTATACTTTTTCGCACTGAGGAAAATCTTACAGGATTAAAAGCAATAGAAAAAAAGGGAAAATTAAGGTACAAAGATGATATATGGGTTCTATACTTTGGTATTTAATATTGAAAGAAATAGGTATCGATCTCTGAATGTTGTTAAATTTAGCTGAAATCAAATTACAATATTTAATGGCTTAATTTCTGTGATTGACGAGTGAAAAATTTGGGCAACACTGCGTTAAGGCCAATTTGGTCTTTCTGCATCCAAAATGTATGTCTAATATCTCTAAAACTAGGTCATTTTAACTGATACTTGCTTTGATTTATTATAATTTTCTTAAAGTGTAGTTAAAATTTTCGTGGGAGCCGCCGGTCTGCCTCCTCGTCAAAATCGCTTTCTGGGTCGATTCCGGTTGCTGTGTAGACACGGGTTAACCCGTCCAGAGGGATCCCTTCCGCCGCTTGATTAATTGAAATTTCACTCACTGTCAAGGTATAGTGTGTGTGTGTGTGTGTGTGTGTGTGTTTGCACCCAGGCACGTCTGCGGGCGGCTAAAGGTGGGGGCACGGTGGCACTCTCTGCACCCTACAACTTGTCTCCACTACGATATTTTCCCTTCGGCAGCCAGGCAGCGTTTCCAAATTAATTGAGTGCGCTAATTTTGGCAAAAAGGTTTTTTAATTGATGGCCCGAGTTTGGGAATTGTTGGCAAACTTGTTTACTCCGAAAGTAGTTTGCTTCAAGGTAAATTTCAAGTGAATTTGGTAAAGCAACGAGCCAACGGGAAGAGTTGTATTTGATTACAACTAAACAAGGTTCAAATTTCAATTGACCCTTGGACAATGTCTCAATTGAGTTGGTCTAATTGGCGATGTAAGAAATTTGCCAGAAGCCAAATTAGTTGATTATTTAAGGCTGAGCCAAAGTATAATTACGGAATAAGCCTGTAATTCAACCTTCTGGCCAGCCTGTCTGTGTGTAATCTTCAAGAGGGCACTTCACATTGATTACACTTTAATCAGATTTTAATAGTAGTTTCGTTGATAACAGCAAAGGCCTTTGATCATAAATTTCCGCCTTGCAATCGCTAAATCAAGTTACGAGTAGCAGCTGAATAATGAACCTTTTATCTGCCGAATCTTGTTCACCTGTGGCATAGTTGCTCTGTCGAATTTTTCTTTTGAAATCGCTTTCCCTGCGTTCGTTTGGTATTTTCGCGTTTCGTTCATTACAATTTGGCCACGCGCAATTTGCATCCGATATGAGCAGGGGGCCCGTTGTAGCCTATTCTTCTTCATTATGGCCTTTCAGCATTTCGGTCTGTGAACTAACATGATTTTGAAAATGTTTTTAGCGGCGATGCATGCGGCTTTATGTGGCTTTCGTGGGTGTTGATGCGATAATTGTGTTGCAAGTGGCATTTGATCCAATGAAAGCACCAATAGCATCAGCATAAATGCAGTTTTAGGGTATTAGCATTTGGGGCTAACGAATGATGTAGCTTTCCATGATGTTCAGGCAATTAATGTTTCATTTTGGGAGGAATTTTGTTAAGGTATTACGTTAGATTTAATGCATCAAAAAGCATAATAAAGCCTAAATTGCATACCTTATTTTTATAAATTTATTAATTTAGCAAAACTAATAATGGCGAAATTTATGCTGAATAAAGAAAAGGTTTCTGGAAGCTAAAGAAATAAAATTCAATTTTATTTAATACTTTTCTTAAGCAAATTCTTAAATATAAGCTTACAAGTCCCCTAGAAAGTGCATTTAAGTACTTAAATTATGAAAACAGCAAACAGCGCTTTGCGAATTCAATCGATAGGTGAAGCCAGAGTTCCTGCTAAATGGAGAGGGATAAAATACACATTTTTTTCTTGACTAAAAATAGATATGGCAGTGCTCTGCCTTGGCATATTCCTTGGCAAAGTAATGACCCAAAAATCTAAATTTTTCTCGTACTACATTTACCGCTGGCTGCATGCAGGCTCACAGAGATATGCCAGCCAGCACCCTCGCCCCTCCTTAGAACTCGTACGTATTTGTGCATACATTTGCCCTAATGCTATGCCCGAGGGGTTTTCCTTCCTGCCTTCCTTTCAACCTCCTCCTGCCTTTTCACATCCTTCGCTGGCTGTGTGCCAGGACCAAGTGCTGAGAGAGAAGAGAGGAGAGGAGCAAAGGATATGCTAGCTACGTACACGCACAGGCAGCAACAGTCTGCCTGTTTGCTCTTCGCCAATATTCAAAAACTGATTTTCATATGTCTTTTAAGTTTATTTGCGAGCGGGCGACGCTTCGCCCCGCCCCCCTTTTTGTATCTGTATCTGTGTCTGTATCTGTTTTGGCATCGCCTCCTTGTGGCTCTTATCGTATCCGGCACACGCATAAAAGTTGGCCGAGTGCTTGCAAAATTTCTTTCCTCTTTCCGCTCGCTCGGTCGCTCTGTTTTAACTTTTTTTATTGGGCTCGAATTTAATTCGGAGAGGAAACACACGCTCCTGTGCAAGTTTTTTGAAAAGCGATTTCAAATGCAAATTTTATTGAAACAAGAGGGAGTCTCGTCCTCGTCCTGTGTGGAAAGATGAAGATTAAAATCAATTCAATTTGCTGCGAGCCAAGTAAAAGTGGTAATAATTTTTGTTCTTTGTTTTCCCAGCTAACACACACACACAGTTTTTCTTTTACTTAGCATAATGAGATTTTGAACGAGTGCGTTTATTGTAAGGGAATTTACAATGGGCTTAGTGTCTCAGCCTAGGGGAATTTTTGCGCTTAGCTATGTAAGTAGCAAAATTAAATTGGTAAAGAAAAAAAATGAAACCCTAAGGCCCAGTCTGGTGGCTATTAATTGACCCATTTCTTAGCTGGCTTCGGTTACATGCCAAACACACTGTTGGCTGTCAATATATCACACGTTATGCACCATTAAGTGCTCGTTTAATAGGCGGCCATTTATCAATCGCTCCCGCTGCCAAATGTTAAGGAATCCACGGGCCAGGATGAGCTGCGTTTGGCAAGGGAAAATCATGAATAAAGCGCGGCATCAGATGCCATCGCGTTTGTCATAATAAAAGTTACTTAAAAATTGCACGGAAATATCTGCGCGGGCATAAATCAATGTCTTGCCAGGTACAGCATGGCGTATGCGTGATTTATGCGTTGCCCGAGGACAGTGGGTTTTTAGTTGCTGTCTTTTTTTCCTCTCCCTCTCTTTTCCTTTTTTTCAGAATTTTTACAGCATATGCTGTTGACTGTTGTTGTTGTTGCTGTTGTTGGTCAATGAAGGCCGTAATGAGGCCTGGGAGGAAACCGGGGCGTATGCGCAATTAAACAAACGCTTTGGAGATTGCGCATACGCCGCGTGGCCATTATAATTAGCAGCACGTAAATAAGGGCTGAGAGTTTTCTCATGGGAATTAGCTGTGAGTTAACGCAATGCTCGTAAATTAACAAACTTGCTTCTCTGATAAACAGGACTTGGCAGGACTTGGAGTTCTGTGTATTTTTCCTCTTGCACATCCTGTGTATATTTTGTGCCTGTGTTTGCTTAGGCAATATTTTGCTATCTGGTGAGCAGGTGGCCCACTGCCATTGCAGTGGCATTTGCATTTCCCAGCAGCTCCCCACAGACTTTCGGAATTTATTGCTCTGGCTTCGACTGCCTCGGGGGCAATCAAATAGCAAAATGGCTGCGCTGCGCTTTGACATTTAATTGCAACGTTCGCGGCATGTTTATGAAATATTTTTGTGACACAACGGCTTGTCCTTGTCTCTCCCTCCCTAGTTGTTCCTCTATATGTGTGTGTGTGCCTCATGTGCTACCGATTTTAATAAAACGGCAGACCTCGTCGACTGTTGTTCGATTCCAGGCTTGAAGCTCCCAACGGGCCACAAGGAATCCAGCCGCAGAATTGCACTTTTTTAATTTGCTGAGTGCGCAGGGCAAGAACAAATCGAGAATTGGGGTTATTTTTAAAGAATCCGAGGAATACATTGGCCAACTAGATAGATTTCTAAATTGGTAATTAGGTAAATTAAGTTCTGTATTGAAATCTCTCTATCTCTTCATAAAAGAAATGATTTTTAGTAGTTTTCTGCAAAATAATATTTTCTAATAGGTTTAAATCAAAGATCAAAAGTTAATTTGTAATTTACCAAAATATCCCACAGAGTAAAGCCATTTTTATTATTTAATAATAATTATTTAAATGCATTCCAAGAGGCTTTAAATATTTTCTAATAATCCCTCATTTTCCCTTAAATTTCCCTGATTTATTATTCCATTTTATGGTAGAAATTTCATAATACTTACACCTGTTATTGGCATAATCTCTCTGCCCCGGCATTGACCTTGCAAATGTTGTCTGATTTCGAAAAATTCATTAACAAAGATTCCAAGGCAAACAAATAGAGCAGAGGCACGCGAGAAATTGAATGTGAAATAAAATCAATTAATGGCAACAGATTCCGCTGGCCTGCATTGCGCTTAATTTTTGGTACGGAATCTACCTCATAAATGAGACTCGCGGAAAATCAAATTTCCACTCAGCTGCCGTGGAGTGTGGGAAAAGTGTGTTTACAATTCCCATGTGCACTCACACACATGCATAGTATATATGTATATATATGACGTTTGGTTGTTGATAGTTTTCAATGAAATCGTTCTGTGTGAGAAAATAAAATCTGAAAATTATGCAAGGAATGGGTGAGGAGGAGGCGGAATGTCCCTCTGGACTTTTGTATATTTTTCGAATTTTTGTTTACTTCAAGGCGGCTGGCAAATATTCGGGCACTTGGCTCCCGGTGATCTATGATTGCAGCAGCAATTTGCAATCCCATTTGAATTAGATTTCGAATTCATTTACGACGCACAGCAATCTTTTTTGTGTCGCATAAATCCCACAGAATATATACATATATTTATATCTATAGCTTTTCGGAAGCATATTTCACATTTTGGCCTGTGCTCAGCAATTAATGCATTAATTTGAGCTGACAGACAGATGACGGCCGGGATATTTATGTGCGGATTTATGTTCGCGGCTTATTAGATTAAGCACGTACATTTATTTGAAGATTTGTTCTGTTGAAATCGCCTTTGTGCACGGAGGAATATATTATTTAAAATTTTGAGAAATTTTCGTACCTATTTCTGTGCAGTATGCAGTGCCAGTTCTTGTTTAGAATATTTTACCCTGGTTGCCCAAGGAGGAGTTGCGTTTCGTTTCGTTTCGTTCTGTAAATTCAATTTCCATCTCTCAAGTTGAAGCACTCCACTTGTGTCCGCAATATTCCATTTCCCATCTCGCCAATTTCGTTTCGCCGCATTATTTACTTCCTTTGCGCCACATCCTTCCGCTTCCAGCATCGACGCAATTGCTCCAGTTTTTATGGCAACAAGAGGAGCGTTTATGGCCAAGAGCGATCGAAAAAACCTCGTTGATGATGGTGGTGGTGGTCAGCCGATGTTGGAGGGAAACTTTCGCCGCAACAATGTTTCACCACTTACGCATATTTCTATTGCTCTGCTGAAAATACTCGTTGAAATAGAAAACAAACAAATAAACGTCGCAGTGCATCGAATCCCTGGACGAGTTTTGCTTATGTAACTGCCGTGATTACGACGATGGCCAACGATGGCCAACGGCCAATGGGCAATGGCCAATGGCTCCTCCTGATGAGCTTGGTTCAATGGCTCCATGGCAACGCACATTCCGAAAGTGATTTTGATTTCGATTTCGTTCGATTTCGTTCGATTTGCTTGCATCAGAAGCGAAACAGCAACAGATACTGCCACTGCCACATCGGCGAAACGAGTTCAATTGGCGAAAACCACTTTGGGCCGCCCGTTCGTTGCTATTTCCTGGCCATGGACAATCCACTCTACCATTTCTACTCCAGCGGCGCAATGGGAAAAACTTGATTTTCCAGCTGTGCGAGGCCAGGGCAAGCGGAAAACGCATTCCCAACCAGAGCGTGAGTTTCCCAGAGCTGTCTTCGTCGTCGTCGTCGTCCATGTCGTCGTCGCATGTTGCTCTAATTGCATGACAAACTCTCGGCCAACTTTCACACACTTTTTGGCGTTATCTCCGGAGGTAAAACTGCAGCTTTTGGCTTAAAACTGCTTGGCCTGGCCATAAATGTCACATATCAAAAGGAAAAGTGAAATTTTAGTTGTTACAAGACGGAAGTTTGTTAAAATGATGAAATCAAAGCAAGGGTATTTTCTAAAATCTCAAATAATTAAATAGTTCAGATTTTCACTAAACTTTTAATTAGTAAACGTTGGATGATGTAATTATTATTTTAAATAAAACAGAAATTAGGTAAATTTTAGGAAGTTACAGCCCCTGAAAATATTTTGACAACTTCCCTTAGCCTTTTGGTTTAGATTTCAGTAATTACTAGATATTTCGAGCATATTTAAAACAAACCAGAGACAGACACAGGCCGAAATTCCTCAAGACATTTTAATGTAATTAAATTTAAATGTCTGCATCCCGCAAATGTGCCAGAATAACAATAGAGACTAGAACGAAGGCGGAGAATGCCGCAGACAGGCAAATCTAATAAGCATAATGAATGAACCGCAGAACGGAGCAGCTGAGTGGCTGTTTTTGCTCAGCGTGTTGAACTTGTGCTGTCACCTGTGAAGGCAATGATGAGCAGCCCCTGGTTTCCATTTCCCCATATTTTCTTTTCTCCTGCCCCTCCTCCCTCCCACTGGGGGGGTTGTGACCATGGCCGCTGCTGCTGGCATGTGGCAAATGTCTTGCAATCCACACCCCATGAGAGAGAGCCTTCTCTGTTCTATTCTGCTGTCGTTTGCTGTTTTGTTTAATTAATTTCTATATTAGATACACTTCATTAAAAATGCCTAGGAATAGTATGTGTGTGTGAGTGTGTGTGTTCTATTGTTGTGCTTTATTTTTGGCAATTGAAAGGAATTCGGTGATTGAGCAGGGCAAATGTGGCTCGAATGAGATCTGTGCCAGAGATATATGTATATTCGTACAGAGATTTGCAGCCTAATGGCTTGTAAGAGATCTACGGCATGCATAATTCACCAAAAACACCTTCAAGTCAAAGCCCATTCCCATTGCACCTGTCCAGATGTCAACCCCTCCATCAACCAGTTCTGGCTGTGTCGGAGCAATTAACGCACTCTGAGCCGAGCTGAGACTGTGCCTGAGCCTGAGCTGAGCCCAGGACCCTCTTGGCGTGTTTGTTGAATTGGGTCAAGAGGGGCTAAGCAAAGTGTCGCTCTGAAGTTTGGGGGCCATGCATTTAGTCGTCGCCGGCATAATGAAATGCATTTCAGCCCTCATTAGGCATGCCATTTCATGAAGCTCCTTCCAATTCCGACTCTCTGCTTGAGCGGATTTTAGCCCTCGAGTGGGTGAGTGAGAGTGCCATTCAAGTGTAGCCAGGGTGGGGCATTAATTGGCCAAAAGGTGGCAATAATTGAGTCAATCGAAAAGGGGATTCCAGGCAAAAACTAATTTACATAGTTTTCAAGGTAGTTTAAAGCTACTCAGCTTCTGAAAACTATTCCAGGATTTCAAAATTAAAATAACAAGAACCTCTTGGATTTATAAAGTAATTAAAAGAACTCAACTTTAAGTTTTTATAACTGGTAACATCTATGCAAATTTACTGCTCTGTTAAAAATATATACTTGCCATCCAGAATTGATTTAAGAAGCCACCTTCTTTATTCACTTTGCCATGTTTCCCCCCCTTTGTTTTTGCATACAATTAAGGGGTGTTTTTGTGCCGGCATTACTACCGCTTAATGCAACTTTGATGTTTTTCTGGCCACGCACCATAGTAGAAGTTTTCACCTGCTGTGGATTTTTTGGCTGCAGCAGCAGCAACGAAGTAAATAAAAACTTGTGCGGTTAAAGTTTTTCAGCCTTTGTTTTTTGCTTAAAGTAACTGCAGGAACCCGCCGCTGCCACCACCTACAAAACCCCACAAAATGGACTTCTCATTCGTGCGGCATTTTTTGGCACTTGCCACAATGGCCACGTTCCGCTCTCACACTCGCAGACACTGGCGCATTCCGTGGCTCTTCCTGCTCCTCGCTCCTCGCTCCTCGATCTCGGAATTCTCGGAGACCACTCTTCCATATCATGGCTGTCCTGAGGGGGGCGTGGCTGCCACGGCTTTTTGGCACCGACAACTTTGCTTTGTCATGTGCAATATATTTCTTTCTCGCCCGGCAACTGTGCTGCGGTGGCAAAGTATCTTTTGTTTAAGAGCCGTCAGTGCGAAACTCGTCTAGAAAACTCGATTTTGCCACATTTGATTTCATTAACCTAATCATTTTTCTTGTGAAATATATTTTAGAAAGAGTTTTATTAAGAAGATGGGAAAATGTTTCTAACAGCAAGATCAAAATGCCAGCGTATAAGGAATGTTTTTTACAGAGATAAGGATACATAATTGAATACAAAATTAAAATAAAAGAGAACCCATCTTTCTTGTTTTGTATTAATTTAATAAAAAAAAAAAATTAAAATCTTCATTTTTATTTGTGCAAAATATTTGAATTTGAATTCTTATTCGCCAAAAGTCGTTGGAGTTGCCACTTTCTATTTGAGGTTGGTTGGTTTTTAATTGCGAAATATGTGAATTGGCAATGCAGGACCATTAAACCGGCAACTCCCTTTCAAAAAGGATTGTTTTTTGAACCAATAGTGCCTTTAAAGCAACCCTAACACCATTTTCTATTCCACTCTGCTCTTAAATGATGGAAAAGTCTTGCCCTTTCCCCCGATATTACACTGGAAGCAATCCTAAAAACCCTCTTAAACTACAATAGTCTCTGTAATTATCAAACAGGATTGCCCTTTTGATCTTATAGTGACTTGGGTGTAACCCTAACCAACCTAACCCTAATCCCAGTAGGCCCTGAAATTGTCTGAATGAAAATTTGACATTTGAGGATTGTCAAAGCTGGAAGCAAAATTTTCATTCGTCAGTGAGACGTCTTACCGTAAAGTACACCTAGCTTAGACAAACCCACAACAATTACATACAAGGAAAAAAACAAAAAAAAAAATTTGTAAACTTTCAAAAGAAAACTTGTGTTGTGTTTCTGGTTAACGTTTACCGTGTTAGCTTCTACCGCGTTTGTACATCGAATCTTCGCCGATTGATTAGCGAGTTGTCAATTTCTGTGTTCTTGAAAAATTTACTGTTGCCACGGCACCGGCTTTTGATCGTTTCGAACATTTTCGCAGTCTCTTCAAGTTCGCACATATTTCGCATACGTTTTTGAAAAATGAATAACTTGAACGCCAACGCCAGTGCTTTCTTGTGGCACAACCCACCATCGATGCAGCCGCAGACATCGGTCCAGCAGCAGCAGCAGCCGGTGCAGCAGCAGCAACAGCAGCAGCAGCAGGCTGTGCAGCAGCAGCAGGCCGTGCAGCAGCAGTCGGTGCTGCCGCAAGTGCAGCACTTGACCACGGGACAGCTGCTCCATGTCCCGGCCATGCAGCAGCCGCGCAAGTTTGGCAACAAGAGCAACTACAACTATGTGCAGAGCCAGGCGGGAGCCATGATGAGTCCCGGTACTCCTGGCGGCGGCGGCGGACCCATGGGCTCCTTTGGCAGCTCTCCGGGTCTTTATCGCAAGCGATATCCGATCAACGCATACAACACAGGCTGCTATCAGACCAACGGTAAGCACCAGCGATGGCTTCTTGATAGCAAATTTTTTGGGGAAACATTTTTTCTTCGTTGTCATTCTGCAGCAACAAAAACCTTGGGGTTGCCGCCTTAGTATGTGTGTCAGTTGCAACTCTACTTGCAAATTTCTTGTTGAGAAGGAAATAATTCTGTTTCTGGTTAAACGAATAGGTTTTTATTATAGTTCTAGATTCAACAAAGGAAAATTTAATTTCTCTTTAGATCAAATTATAAAATTTTTCTATAAATTGTGTATCTCTAGATATTTTTCTATTTTATTTCTTCTTTTATTTTTTGTTTTGATTACAAAAGAAATTAAATGGCGTCTCTGAGCAAAGTAAATTTTCGCCTAGCAACAGCTTTATTTTTAAGTGTCAACCTTGCAACAGTGTTGCATAAATCTTGTCAACACTGCAGCAGAGTCGTTACATCTACAATTTTGTACAATTGAAAGCTGTAAAGTCAACATGAAACCCTATAAAATCCTACATCCTGTAACCCAAACCCTTTGCAACATTTGTCGCTAAACGCTGTTCAACACAGATGAATTATTCAAATTGAATTCTTGTACCACTCACTCACTGTTCGAATTGTTATATACTATATTTATATATATTTTTTTTTGTGCCGTCCTTCCAACGATTGCACAAATCATTAACTTTGTATATTTTCCTTTTGTCTTTTCAGGTAAGTCGCTGTTTTCTATACCCGAAAATGTTGTTATGCTTGAGAGCCGTAAGTACATTTGAAACTAGAGCACATTTCAAACACGAGCACACACCACACACAACATTCACACACCCCACTTATACCTCACACTCTACACTTATACCTTACACTCAAACCACTACACTTACATCCGTGCAAACAAACAGAACAAACAAAATACACACGTACATCAACATTTGCAGATCGAATCAATCATACGTCCTGGGGGCCCTGGGAGTGTGGGGAGTTTTTGTGATGAAATGTAAACGGCGAAATTAATTTCCCATTGAAACGTCAGCGGGTAGAGGAAGAGGGGTAGCTGAGGGGGGGAATGCAAAAGTTCAATTACAAAATAAAACAATGCATCTGGGCAAAAATGTAAAGATCAAAAGATGCTAGCGCCAAAAAATTTGCATCTCTATGCGAAATTTATTTTCTGCCATTAATCAATTTCGCTGCTGCCGTTGCCGTTGCGTTGCGTTCGATTTGGTTCTTATTTCAAGTTTCCTGGCCAGCGAAATGCAATTTACATTTTTATTTTCCTTATTTTGTCTTCCATGAATTTTCAATTGCATTTCCTTGGCGCTTTTCTTTGTTTATATCTGAGCTCCATTAACATTTCTATAACGATGACGCTGCGTCGTCGTCGTCGCCGTCCAAGATTTTCCACGTTCCTTCCGTGCCAGTTGCGGGCCATTTGCATAATTTTCAATGTCCGTAATTTTCATTCAAAACGTCGAATGGTGGTCTTGGGTTTATACCTTTATCCCCTTGTGTTCATATATAACCTTTAAGCCTTTAAAAGGGTGTAAAGGCAACCGTTTTTTATTAATTTAGAATGTTTTTGGGAGTCTTCCTTCTTATAAATTTTCTTAAATTTACTTCATTACACAAAAAGCTCTATTTAATCCAGATAATTTTAGTATTTAAAATGTTGCTAGTCACTTAATGTTTATGGCTCGTTTTCTTAATCGTCCAACGCCTCCTCCGACATAAAAATATGAATATTTCGAATATTTATTTCGGCCAAGATGAGCAAGCCATACAAATTTGCACCATAATTAAAATAAATGCTTTCAATGGCCAATAATTGCCAAATAAATTAATTTTAATTGCAAGCCAGCGGGTGGCAAGGCGGCACAAAATCCGCTAAAAATATATTTCAAAGTGGCCAAAATTAAAGTCTAAAGAGAAAGTAAAGCAGCCCAGTGGTCCGTCGCTTACTTTCGCATTTTCCGTATTTTCCTCTCTCTCCGGCTTTTTATTTTTAAATGTTCCGCCTTTGAGGCTGCCCAATGCGAGCGGTGCCACGCCCACTGTTCGCACCACCACCACCACTCGGTGGCGGCGGCGGCAGATGTCGCTTATTTGCAGGTGGGATGCCAAAGCCAAAGACGCTGGCAAAACACTTAAAAATACATAAAAATACCAATGGGGGAATGGAATGGTGGGATGGTGGGATGTGTGTGTATGTTTTCGTGACATATTTATGGTGGCTGTGCTACCCAAGATTGTTTTCCATGGGATCAGCGGCCAAGTCACTCGAAGATTTATGTGGGCGTTCATTAAACGCACCACACACATCCGTCCTGGCCGCCAATCACTTAGTTAATATGGCAAATGCCACTGAATATTTGCATCTGCGCAGGGAGGTTGGTTGGAGGAGGAGGCTTCCTTCTGACTTGTTTGTGTTTACTCGCTGTATCTCTACTGCTGCCGCTGCTGGTGTCCCAAAAATAATACACTTCCATCCTCATATCCTCCTTATAGTGGCTTAATTTTCTGACATTATGGCCGTGAAGAGTGGGTGGCATTTTATTTGCCTTTTGGGTCTGATTGTTGTGGCTTACTTTCGCTGATTGACAGCGCATTTCCTACGGTGTGTGTTTGTGTGTTTGCTTGTCTTTTGTCTTGGCCAATATTTACTTGCCTAATGCAGTTTTCCTCGAAATTGCGGCTTAGTAATTGCTTCGCTGCTGCGGCAGCCGAAAATTAATTAAATTAACTTTTCGCCGCTGCTGCTGCTGCTGTTTGCTTGTACCTCCGTACTATTTCTCACCGAAATATTATATGGCAAACATATAAAACCTTTTGGGACTGTCAGGCCGTAAATCTTGTGGTTTCAACCCAACCCAAACTCGGCCAAAAAAAGAGACATCTTCCCACAATAAATTCATGGTAAAATCCAATAATTTCGCTTGGAGGGGCAGAAATGTGGCTGATGATGATCATCAGCAGCAGCAGGAACAGCAGCAACATGTATAACAATAACCGGCAACCGCAGGCCGCCTGTCCAAAAATATAAATTGTGTCGCTCGCATTTTATGGTAATTCAATAAATTGAAAATGACAAATTGTGTCATGTTGCGGTCACTGGATTGGCAGACCAGAAAAGCCTCCAAAAAACCCCTTGCGGCACGGCACGAATGCCGAGGATAATTAAATCTATGTTGGGCATCAATAAAAGTTGCAAATGGTTTTTAAAGTCGCTGCCAGGATGAAGCACAGACTGATGCAGCTCTCTCTCTCTCTGCTCTCTCTGAGCACATCAATCAATCAAGGACGATCAATCAAATCGTTGTCAACAGCGGCGCACGCAGCTAACGATGAGTTCGATGTGTTGCCGCTGGCTGCTGTCGCTGGATGGCGTGTCGAACAAGAACAATGTCGTCGCCGGGTGAACTTTCTTCCTCCTTACCTCGAAAACATGGTCCACCCCAAAAACTACCCCCTAACGAGCGCTAATGGACACCAGTCCTGCTGCTTCCGCCAGGAAACTATTGAGCCGAAATTGCAAAGGAGGAGAGGATATGGTAACTTTGCCACTCCACGCAATATTGCGTCGATTATCTTCAATCAAAAGCTAGTGATTGATGACTGCGACGACTGGCTGGACGCCTGGCTATATCCGGTGGCGGGGGAGGGGTATTTTAAATTTCCCCTCCCGATCCGCCTTAATGCCGGCCATTCATCAGCGTTTGTCGTCATCCTGCGGTATTAACCCTAAAGCTTTATTGTTGGCAATTGATTAATTTCAAGGTACAATTGCCATTTATGCGAGTAAATTTGCATTTAAATTATGCTATATACTATAAAAAAGTTTCCTTTGCTTAAAATATAGCTAATTTTCTTACTTATGAACCGGGAAGATCGACCATCCATCGCTCCGGCGACAGCATTTGCCTAATTTATGCAGGACGTGGCGGCGGCTGCTGCTGTTTTTACTTCCCCCCACTTTTTTATACCCGCTGTAATAATTTGTAATTAATTTAGCAGCTGGCCCAACACAGCACGAAATAATATTAAAAAAAAACCTAAAGTGGCAGCAACTTTTGGTATAATTTTCAAAAAGCAATTAGTTGGACATTTTGCTAATGCGTCGTCCGCCACTTGCACTTTTTTGCCCTCTATCCATCTTTCGCTTGGAGAGAGAGAACCGTGCAATTTGCCAAATTACAATATCTAAAAATGTCCCCCAGCTGCAGTACAGAGCACTTTGCCATGGCTCCATGGCTCCATTGGCTCTTTTTTCTTATTGTTTGTTATATTTTTATGGCATTATCGATTTTCGCTTTTCCACTGCTGATAACTTTCTTTTTTTTTTTTTGGGAGGGAAAAACTAAACTTTATCAAAGCAAAAACTAAGTAACGTAAACGAATTTGTTATTAGAGAGAGAGAAAGAGCACGTTGCTGGGGGATAGTTTGGTTTTCGGGTATGAAATATCATAAATGCAGGGTCATATATTTACACATCGACAAAGAGAGCAGCGAGCTTCGAGCTCCATTAACTAGAAAAACGCTTCAAAATGTCGCCCTGCAACTGCCACCCACAGAGTCAATACATCAACCACAACAAACAAGAGCGACCACAGGGGAGAGGAGGAGGAGGTGGAAGAGGACGAGGACGGGGAGGTAGTGATAGGTACGAGGTTGGCCAATAAAGTTTTTCCAATGTGTAGTGGTGCTACTCAAGCCAGCTTATGTCGCATTGAGTGTCCTCGGCTCTTGAAATGTCATTGAATGTATTTTAATACCCATTCCTTGAGGCAGTGTGGGGTGTTCCCAGTTGAAATTCGAAGAAGGTTTAGGGATATCCTTTTTAGTTACTTAAATTTTAATATTATAACCCCTGAAACTGAGTATTTCATAGTCTATTTACAATTATATATTTGCTCAGCTTTCCCCTTAACCCGCTCTTGACCCTCCGCTGCAGCCCGAATAGAGTTATTCGAGGAGGTCTAAAAACTCAAGAGAGCTCACGACCAAGAACTCTCCAGCCGATAAGTGGGCGGATGAGTGGGTGTGACACTGTGGACACTGATTGCACATGTGTTTGCATGCCATTAAAGCGACGGAGGGGTCCCAATGTTTACCAATGCGATAATTAGGCGAAGCCCAGGCCAGAGCCGAGGCCAAGAGAGACCAAAAGCAAAGGCCAAACTAAAGGCCAAGCCGTGCCAATTTGCCATGTACACACACACACACACACACACTCGCACACGGGTGGGTTGTTGTGTGTGATTATGAATTATATTATAAATCCCCACAAGCGTGGTCGTCGCTATCGCTACTGTGAAGCCACCCACCCAACTTAAATGCCATTTGGTGCTTCTAATTATGTTATCCTCAATGTCCTTGCGTTTGCGTATTTACTCGCGTTTCGTTGTTGTTTGCAAGACAAAACAGCGGCAAGCAAACAAACAAACAAACAAACAGCAATTACATGCGTTTATATTATTCAAATCTGCCGTAAATGTAATTAAGCTCTGGAGAGTTGGGCGTAAATTTATTTCCGCGCTCCAAGGTTGTCGTAAAAAAATCCGCAATCCTTTTTCCACCACCCGCACTGCCTGTTGGCGCTTTGCTTATCGGTACTAATTTCTTTGGAGGAATTTGGGGGGAGGACCTGCGTATCGCATATAAATTGGCTCATTGCCGTGGGTCCTTGTCCTCGTTCTCGTCGCGGTGCTTCTTGATTTCTTTTTGATAAAACCCTCCGCCATTTCCGTTCCATTCGAATTCAGTTAAAGGCTTAAATCTGTGCAGCGAAAGTTGTGTAGTTTTTTTTTTTTGGGGGACACACATTAAAAACCAATCAGGCGCATTGTCACATAATCAACCCCCGCAGAGCATCATCGGAGTTTTCCAGAGCTTACATGCGACACAGCACAGTGTGTGTGTGCTTGCTTTTCCCACAATCTTTTCTCCGCTCTACGATGATGACGATGATGATTATTTTTTATAAGCTCTAGCTGGGTCGCCTTGGCTCTCTTCTAGGGTTCATCGTCGTTTGGCGCTATCATGTCACACAGGGGGACAACTCTTTGCCAGCATAATAGTTTTGCTTATGAAAACAAATTCAATTTCGAAGCTGCTTATGGAAATGTTTATGCAAGACGTGAGAGCAAACTGTGCGCAGCGCGGGGGGAAAATTAATGTCACATGACGGAGCGCACGACTCGGTGGGAAAAACAGGGGGAAGAAACGCTGGGCGTGGCAGTGGATGCAACCAGATAAACGGGACAGTAGCAGCAGCAGCAGCAGCATCACGACTCTTGGCATATTTTCCAAGTACAGTCGTCGAGTTTGCTCTCCTATAAAGTTGACTCTAACAAATTGAAAATCATTGAACACTTGGGGGAAAACGGGATGCCACTGCCAGCTGAAAAATATTGTAGCATACATTTAAGCAAATTGCAATTAAGGGGAACGAGCAGGGGGAGGGCATACATTTTGTTTGTTTGCTGGCTTGCCAGCCTGGTTCTCTCTTTCTCTCGTAACCAATCCCTCCTTTCCTCCATTTCCTGCTGACAAAGTGTGCCAATACGCCACAAAGTATGCAACAATTTGCAGCATAAATACTTTGTGTTCCAACTGCACCTGCACCCTGCACCCTGGCCCATATGAGCGAGCTTTTATTTGTCTAGCTTTCGGTGCCACCCAAGCCACCCTTCTCTCCCGACGCAGAGGCTGAGTTTTAATGGATTTCTGTGCAGCCCGCTTTGTGGTTTGGTTCGGCGGTTGAAGTGCGTTCTTTGTTGCAGAGATCCTTGCATTTTTCCTTTACTATTTTTCCCGTTTGCCAGAAAACTGTATTAAATTTCCATCTATATATGTATGTTTTAAGTCCACTAACCAATTTGTGAGGTGGCACAAAACTTTCCCTAATTGCACGATCCAACAAAGCACTTAATCGCGACACACGTGTCGTATACGTAATCCGCACAGCAAACATTTTCTGTATGCAAATGACTGCGGTTGCTTTGGCACACACAACACACACACATACACTAACTTAAAGTTCCATAAAAACGGAAACTAAACTCCAACTTCCGCCAAGCCACCGAACAGCACATAATCTAAAATAATTTGTGCGCGCTGAAAATTTACACCTGCTCAATTTTCCAGCGCTCCTTTTCGACGCCTTGCGTGTGAAGCATTTTCCAGCAATTGCATGCAACAATTCCCCGAATGCTTAAACATTTTAGGCACGCTTCCGACGACGTCCAGCCTGGGGGAGGGAAAGTTCTTTTCTTCTAGTTTTTGGGGGCGGCCAAGAACCACCAAGACTTGATTTTCGGAGGGCAGCTGCTGGGGTCGTCGCTTGGCCGGCGTCACGCATACGCCCCGTGTTGTTGCGGGAAATCAGCAAGGGCCGTGAATTTCAATTAAAGCCCAAGCAGCGGGAGAGCACTTGAAATGAATAACTATGTTTTCCGTTGGCCAAAGTATATGTTCAGGGGTGTGTGTGATGGCTCCGGGCCATGGTTTATTCCGAATTGTTATTGACTGTAGGTTATATCGAAGGCTCTCCTCTCTGTGGGCGGCGTAACCCAAACATTTTCGTTTCGCAAACCGCTCGAAGGATTATTTACTTATGGCCAAGTTGGGTGAATTGAAACGTGCCTAGCCAAGTTTTGGCAACTTGGCGAACGCTTTAAAGTTTGCACGTAAATTCCAAACGGATTAAGGGGTTTGTGAAAAATTGCATCAATTTGTGTTGTTTGCATGGGGACGCGAAAAAAAAAAACAGGCGGCGGGGACAGCTCTAAACTAACAGCCAGCATAAAAATGCCAGATATTTTTTACCCCCCACACACACACACACCTACTTGTTTTCGCTCCAACTCCTCTTATTCCGCTCTCCCTTTTTTATTTTGGCCAACTTCTCACCGTGTGTGTGTGTGTGTGGTGGATTTTTATGCAAATATTTTGTCAGGTAGCCCCAAAGTCCAAAATAAACTAGCCATGACGAGGACGACTCCCTGATGCGCAGCCACAGCTACCAGGGATTCGGGGGATCCCAGGATCCTGTGCTCTCGACGTGGTGCAACTAAATCAAATCAAAACAAAAACAGCTCCGCAACTGGCAACTCGGGCAGCCATTTTGGCATAACAAGCGTCATGCAAATTGAGTTCCTGACGTGACTCCGTCACACTTGTGTGTGTGTCCCAACTTTGCGAGTGATTAGGTTAGCGAGTGTGTGTGTGTGTGTGTTTGGTTTAAACAAGGCCAAGAAACTTGCCTCGCTCTATCGCTCTCTCTTGGGCTGACACTTTTAAAGTTAATTAAATGCCTTTGCGTTGACAGTTTTCTCTGCCTTTAATTGCAAAGACGTCAACAGATTTTTGGGGGTATCCTATAACCAAAAGCTGTCGTCGCATGAAGCGCGGAGGCTAATACCAATACGAGTGAGGGCCATTTTGATGGCGCGCGCACACAATGCAACCGCCATAAACCAAAACACAAAATGGAGGCCAGAACAGCGCAGCAGACCAATTTGGGGCTCTATGTGCGAGCGGCGAACATTTTTTCTTCCCTGCGCCTGCCAAAAATTCAATTAACTTACATGCCAAACCACAGCCGGCATAAAGGAGGCACCGCCATCATTGCCATTGCCATAGCTCCTCCCTTGCCATTGCCTTGATCCGGTGAAACCACAGCCAAAAATGTCAGAGCCGCCCCTCTTGGTTCTTTGGGATGTCTGTGAGCCGGGTTTTCCGTGGTTTCCGTTTTCGGTTTTTGGGGTTTTGATATTAGAAGAGAGAACTGAAGGGGTTTTTTTCGGGGATTGGTTTACTTGATTCTTCTCTTTCTCATGCAATAACAACAATAAATGTTTATTTTTGCTTAGCTTTAAGTTTTTAGTTATAAAAAAAATTAAACAATTTGCACAACTAAAAAAAATACATATTTTTTGTTTTGTTTCTTTTCATTTATGATTTGCTATTGCTTATTGTTGTTGTTGCATGCTATAAATAACACAAAAAAACACACAAATATGCACACGCAGTTACACCACAACATCAACAACAACACCACCACCAACAACAACAACAACAAGTACCCCAACAACAACAACAACAACATCACCACCATCACCATCAACTAGTTGCCCCAGCTCAATCGCACAATCTTTGTCAATTTAAAGAGCCACCACTATTGGGACCAGGCGCCGCCTTCCCACCATTCGGAGCACCCGAATATCATACCACCACACCGGAGAATTGGAAGGGTGCCGCCATCCATCCCACCGGACTGATGAAGGAGCCAGCTGGAGTTGTGCCCGGACGTAATGCTCCGGTGGCCTTCACACCGCAGGGCCAGGCTCAGGTGAGTATTTGGAGGCTGGTAAAAGGAGGCTGAGTCGTCGTTTGCTGCTCAGTTTTAATTGTTATTTATCCACAATTTCTGATCAAGACTTGCGCCTTGTGCCCCCCTCCTGACCAAGAAAGAATTTTAATTAACTCTCCTGTTGTTCTCCTTCATTGCTGCTCCTGCTCCTGCTCATTCAGGGTGCCGTCATGATGGTGTACGGCCTGGACCACGACACTTCCAACACGGATAAACTCTTCAATTTGGTTTGCCTGTACGGCAACGTGGCAAGGGTAAGTTAAACCTCGAATTTAAATGCTATTTTAAATGGGAAAACCGAAAGATAAACAATATATTCGATTTCAATTTGGTGGAGCCGTAATTTGGTTGTAATTAAATATTTGACAACTGTCAATTGCAAGGCATTTAAACAGAAAAACATGCACTGGTTTACGGTTAATAAATTTCAACGAATTTGAATTGATAAAATTATATTATTTATGAGTGAAAATTCGAATGGGAAAAAGGGTGTACATTTTCTTCATATTAAATCTGTCAGTTGCATTTCCCTGAAACACGAACTTTATTAACTGGAAATTGCTATAAATAAAATGCTTTTCTTTATTTTAATTCAACGAAATGACAAAATATTTATTACTTGGTTTTGTGACCATCATAAATTCCTAGAAAAAAGCAGGAAAAATAAATTTGTTTTTCCATTTATATTCCTAGCCTTCCGAAATTTCAAGAACAACTAGTTTAGAAATTGCAAACCTGGTCAAATATTATATAAAATAATAGTTTTTCTCCATTTCTATTTCAAAACCTTACAAAATTCCTAGAAAAGCTTTCACCCCCTTTTTTCCTTGACCATTTCGGGGACACTATAAAATATTTTTTAAGGCAAACTAAACTTAGGATCCTTTTAAATGCTCCTTAAACTCCCTGCACTTGAGGGAACACACTTGCTGTTATCATGCGGCCAAACCCTTTGCTTATGACCTTTTCGATTGTAAAAAGAAAGCAAAAGAAAGAAATATCCTCAACTTGCACTTAGCCAGAAAGCTGTCGAAAAAAAGAAAAGGAAGCCAGCAGAAAAAAAGGAAAATACGCATTTCATTGCCGCCGTTTTGCTTGGTCGTCAGCACTTTGCGGCGAAATATCGGCAGCAAGGAAAAAAAGGTGTTTTTGAGTGGGGAAAACGCCAACCGCAAGAGCACTTTGTGTCTCTGTGTGTGCCATTTGTAAATGCGCAAATAAAACGAAAGGCAATAAAAGGACGAGGCCAGACCAGGACACACACCGAAGTCCGTTCTCGTCGTAGGCCAGAAACACATTTAGATAAAGCGTTTTAGATTAATATCCAGCCTTCGCCGCCATGTGGGGGACGACGCCTCGGGACAGCAATCAGTGCAGCGTCATCAGCTTTATCTATAGGGGCGTGGCACCACCACCTTCTTTGGGCTGCCTCAAGCTTCCTCCAGCTCCTCTTTATCCCTCCAACAATGCCAAAACGATTGGCAAGTCGCTTGTAAATCAAAACACGATGACGACCAAAAAAAAGAATCCATTAAAAAGCTGTGGCGAATGGCAATTCGGAATGTGTGCTCATTGTTAGTCGAAAGGAGGAAGCTCGCTTGGGGAGCATTTAGCGTTAGTGGTGGTGTTGCTGCAGCTATCTAAGCTCTGGGCAGAAAATAAAACCACCTAGAAAAGGAGAGAACGAAAAAAGAAACGGGAAAAACTGCCCGTCGAACAATGAGCCGCCACCACCGCTAACATCAAAGTCAAATGCTAAAAACTTCTTTGGCGTGTGCCAGAGCTTTCACTTTATTGCTACTATGATTCCGCCCCCCTACGTCCCTCCATTCTCCACATGTGTGTGTGCTGTGTATGTGTGTGTCCTTTGACAATTGCGCTCACCAAGGACAACAAGGAGGGGTTCACTTCGCTCCCTGGCGCTTGTTTTGTTTAGTTTATGTCTGTGATAAAGCGAGTCAAGGCGACTGGAGACCACCGCACGAACCACTTTCACTGCACACTGAAGTACTAACCAGGACAGAGCTAAGGCGGAGAGGGTAGGAGGAGTATAAAGAGGGAGGTTATTCAATTTTTCAAAGGAGTCATATATGTATAGCTTAGGAATTTCACTGTGTCCCATATACGAAAGGAAAATGCCAAGCAAATCATTTTAAATGTTTAGCTTTCTTTTCAAGTCAAGAACTTGTAGAAGTGAGGTTTTTGTTTCACTTTCAATCGGTGTTTACTTTAAATATTTAAAGACATAATTAGCAGAATTTTTTTGAAGATTCAACCCATAGAAAACCTTTTACGGCAACTGCCCTCTTTTGGCCAATAATTTAACTGACCTTTGGCTTATTTTATTTCAGCCAATACACCCTTATTCGGTCATTACTATTATTTCTATTCCCTTTTTTTTGTGGTTTGGATGGCACGATAATTCAAGGCGCGGCAGCCATTTAGTTCAGTTTCTTTCTAGGGCGCTGGGTCTGACACTTGCAATGGCGGTTAAAGGATGGCCAGTGGGTGGAATTTATTGCAAACTTCCTGTCCGAGACGGAAACTACTCATTAGCCATTAAAAATGATTATGCGCAAACATTATTCACTGGCCAAGCCGCAAACACACATTTCTCCAGTCCGGCTTACGGAGTTTTTGCCGCCCCTGGGCTTAAAGCCACCCTTTACTTTTTAGCCCCAAACTCAATTTCACCCTTGTGCTGGCCAAGTTTTTCCCCCAACGCACATGGCATCCTTCTACGGGTCGCTGCGCCTGTCGCTATGCAACTGTAAGTGAGTGAGTTCGCAGGGTGAAAAAAGCCAGGACTGCTGCCTCATTATAAAGTCGATGGTTGTGCACACTGATGGGTGATGTGCGATGCGTGATGCGTGGGCGGCGGCGGCGGGTTTGTTTGGATGTATCTGCGAGTTTATGGGCCGACATGTTTGAATTGCGAATGAGAAATTGATGGCCACTCAATCAAAGTGCCGTTGCATGGGCTTCCTTGCCTCCAGCCTCTCGTTCTCTCTCCTCTTTTCAATGGCCGCCTCCGAGTATGGGTGTTAATGGGAATCCCATGGGGCATCCATCCGGGATCGTATCTTCCCTAAATTATGGATAAACGCAACTCATCCCACCCTCTGACATTCCAGGGGCGGAAATACAAAGTATTCGATTTCAATAAAGCCCACGGACAGGCGAAGTAGGCCCCTAATAGGGTTTGGCATAAACATTCGGCTGGAAGGAATTTGATTAACCTGCCGAAAAATTGTGCTGGCTGAAATTTGAAGCTCGCCCCGGCAAGCTGTCAAATATGTCCGGACTCTGGACTCCCAAGCACCCGAGGGAAATTCGATTGAATTGTTTGCATTTTGCGATTTGTAATTTGCACGGAATACATCGATACTCACACTCACTAGACTTTTCCTCGAGAAAAGCAGTTTCCTTCCGTCCTTCCGCCTGAACGAAGCAATCTGGTTAATTATTTCTGGAGCCAGGGCGATGAAGTCATCAGCAAATTGATTTTCAGGTTAAATGGCATGACAAAAATAGGCCAGAGAAGGAGAGAAATGAAGCCGGAAAGGACCTTCTTTTGGCAGAGGTTACGTCCAAAAGCCAACCAATGAAGAGTGTCTTTAAAAGGCCAACAAAATACACGCACTCAATTAAATACGCATTAAAAAAACATTTGTATACAATGGTGGGGTGGAAATCAGGTTTGGAAAATTGTGGAAAATGTGAGAGAGGGAGGATAATGGAGGGGGTAGCTGATAGGGAGCATAGGTCAGCCATTGCTGCTGCTCTCCGGGAGCTGAGCGCGTGAGCAATTAAATCAAATGGCAGAGCAGACACCATGCCACATTGCACAACAAAGCGATCTCTCTGGCAAAAGAGGGTCGCATTTTAATTAACGCAGCGCCACACCAGGGGGAGAGCAGCGTGGCCCTAGGACGGCCACTGGTAAGGACGCGCCGGGAGCAGAGCACAGCTCATTAGACACGCACCAAATGTTTGGCGCTGCTGCGGCTGCGGCGGCGGCGGCTGTTGACCAGCAGTGACCAATCAGCCATGAATCGCTCTTTGATTTGGCCAAAAAGGGAGAAAGGCCTGCCGCGGGATACCAATTTTATTTCCAGGATATGTATGTGTACACCTAGAATATTTTAATAAATAATAATTTCAGGATAAACTAGACGATGAAAAGTAGCCTTAAAAAGATATTGATTTAATTGGTTATAGATATAATCATTATAAATGAAAAACTAAACTAAAACCGTATGTTTTTAGTATTTCTTTCAGTGTTTTTTTTTTTTTGGCCAGCCTTATGTTTGCATGTTTGTAATTTCATTATCCTTTTGTTTTCGAGGGATTTCAGGGGCTATCTGCCCGCTTTCTGCTTGACTGATTTATGGTCTATATTTATTTTTATACATTGTTTTATTTTTATGATTCGTTTCGTGTCTCGGTTTGGGTTTTTCCCCCACTCTCTTGCCTATTCGATAAGCCTCATTTAGTTTTTATTTACTTTTTGGCCAAACCCTGCCCTCCCTCCCTCGCTCTACCATTCATACTCCATTCAGGCGTATTCATTTTGATTGCGTCCCACTTAAGGCACACTCCATAAGGTCTGCCAGTATATCTACCATGGAATACATATAGTTGGATGCGAATGTGTCGTCCGAGGGTTTCGTTTAATTATAAGCAAATTGTTTGCCCCATTTACAACCCAACCAACGCGTTGCCTTTTGTTTATTTTGAAATGTTTGCCAGCTCATTATACATATAATTGGGTATGCCAAGGACATGGGTGATATTTAATAATTGAATAATTTATGAAATGAGCTTATAATTTTTCCAACAAGCTCCCGTCTCTTCGTCCCGTTTAAGGAAAATGAGTATTGATTTTTCCTTACTTGTTGTTTGTTGGTTCAAAACTGGAAAGCCATATGGCCTCCAACGGGTGGCAATTAGCTCTCTTGGCCAAGTGCCTGCCTGCAGTTATAATTAGGTTCATTTTGACCAGAGACTGCAGCGACAGAAAAATAAATCAAATTTCGAGTGGGGTGAAAAAAGACCAGATAAAAAAATTGGCCAAAAATTTAGCAAATGCCAAGCTCACTTCTCAATGCGTGCAAAGAAAAAAAGGCCGACATCAATACGCCAAATTAAGGCATTTGAAAAACAAAATTGCAGCGGCCGTCGCCCAATTTGGACAGGTGCTCAGTCTCTGCTTCTCTATTTTGCAGTCGCAATTGCAAAAACTCGTTTCGAATTGCCCCCCTCTGCTCAACCTCTTCCTCTGGGTTCAATGCCTACAGCGGCCAGCAAATTGATTTGAAAATGAACCACCAACCAACCAACCAACCAAGCAAGCAAGTGAATGAACGTAGGAATTATCCAAGCCAAGCCACTAGCGCATTTCCATTGATTTTTCACTTTCTCTCTCGGCTTTTTGAGTTCGTTTTGTAATTATTGTTTGGGGGAATTATTATAGTCAATTACGTTTATAACTCGGCAGATCGCTTTCAGTGAGGTGTGAAAGATTTGCAGGGGAAAAGCCAAGGCAATGCGTTCATAAATTACTATATTTTGTAACCTGCGAATAGAAATGAATTGGTTTTTATAACGCAAAAATATATATACATAAATTTAACTCTTTAAAGAGAAAGGGAAATCGTTCAAACAACTTCACGTCTCTTTCAATTCAATTAAAATCACTGGAAACTTTTTCGCTATTTCAGCAATAAACATTTTCCAAGACTCATAGTAATACAAGAAGTGTTTCAAATGACATTTCGTATATTTGTCAAGTGAAAATCACAGGCAATGATAATATTTTCAGCTATTTTTGGCGATTGGGCACGTACACGACTGACTTTGATGACCCAATAAGGGGCGGAAGAGCGCGGCTATAACAATTGTGGGAGTGCTGCTGTCGTCTGTCTCATATGTGACACAGGAGCAGCACACACACACACACACACAACCAACATATACAATGAATTGAGAATTAAGGACGCCATTCTGTTATATAATTGCGTTTGAAGGAAATTTTAAATTGAATTCAATGAAAATGCGAAGCTCGGTTCCACTCTGGCTGCCTCTGCCAGGGCTCTACCCCCCGGCAGATTGGGTTAAAAGCAACAGAGATGACAGCGACAAGAGAATTCAATCAACCTGGCTACCCCAAGGGGGCGGCAAGGGTCACTGGGCTTGCGAGAGGTGCCATAAAATGGGGCTGCTGGGGCATATAATTTAATTACACGTTGAGGGGGTGGACACACCGAAACCAGATTTATGGGTTGCAGTGAATGTGAGAGAAATATGACATATTACCAGCCAGTTAACCCTTTACTCTCTCTTCCTTTTCCAGATCAAGTTCTTGAAGACCAAAGAGGGCACTGCCATGGTGCAAATGGGCGATTCCGTGGCCGTTGAGCGCTGCGTACAACACTTGAACAACATTCCCGTGGGCACTGGCGGCAAAATACAGATCGCATTCTCTAAGCAGAATTTCCTATCCGAAGTGATCAACCCATTTTTGCTGCCCGATCACACACCCAGCTTCAAGGAGTACACCGGCTCCAAGAATAATCGTTTCCTATCGCCGGCCCAGGCCAGCAAGAATCGCATTCAACCACCGAGCAAGGTAAGAAGTTTGAATTAGGGAAACTCTTTAGCTAATATTTAATATTTTCTGGTTATATTTTTTTACAGATTTTGCACTTTTTCAACACACCACCCGGTTTGACCGAGGATCAGCTTATTGGAATCTTCAATATCAAGGATGTGCCGGCCACATCGGTGCGCCTGTTCCCCTTGAAGACCGAGCGCTCGTCGTCTGGACTGATTGAATTCCCCAACATTTCGCAGGCTGTGTTGGCCATCATGAAGTGCAATCATCTGCCTATTGAGGGTAAAGGTGAGATAGTGTTGTGTTTAAGTGTTATTCAAAAGAAAAGAATGTCAAATTTATATGTGGCCATCACCGAAAACCGAACCAAACCAAACCAACCCACTTACCACCAACCTTTCCCCCTCCAAAACCAAACCAAACACAAAATTCTTTCTCTCTTTCTCTTGCCCCAGAACACGCCCCAATAAGTAGGCAACATAAATTTTGTTTTTTTTACTCCTTCCCTTCAAAAACTCCCCACTGAACGGCAGCCAAAAGTTTGGCAGCTATTTTCCATGGCCTTTCGACTTTTGCCTGTTGTGTGCAGCAGCAGCAAAAGCAAAAGCAGCCGCCGCACATCAAATTCACACCACCCAAAACCCACCACCGCCACCCCCGAGAGCACCACTTGTCCCGCCTCCGCCCCCAACGCAATGCAAACTTTAACCTCTTCTTGTTTCTTTGCCTGCTCTTTTTTGGCCAAAAGAACTTTTTAGTTACGCGCTGGCTGCGTTGAAAATTTTAATTTGGTAATTAAGATAAACAATTTCAGTTTGCAGTTATTCATAAATGGGTTGCAGACCCACCCACACCCCCTCCCCAGCCTGCAGCAGCAGCAGCAGCAGCAGCAACGTTTCGCTAACAATTAGTCCCAGGACTCGCTCGCGGCTCGGTTACAAATGGGTTGACGACCGATATAAACTTTTCGCATAAATATTTCAGCAGCCGGCGAGCTGCAGCCCCAGGCGAATTATACAATTCCGCAAATTCCACAAATTTCTAGGTTTTTATGAGCTTGTTTACATGGGGGCAAACACAGTCATTTGGCATTCAGGAGCGAAATAAGCGCTTGACATTGGCACACCTCAAAAACCGCTTATCGATTGGTAAGGAAAAGTGGCCAACTGTGGGAGGATATATCCTCGATTTGATTATTTGCCGCTTGTTTGACGCTCTGCCCGAAGGGATGCCTTCCTCGAGTGCATGGTAAATAGTAATTAAAAGTGTAAAGAAGGCAAACATGAATGCATAGAGCCATGCCATGCAAATGGGGAATGCAAATGGAAAGGCAAGTGCATGTCAATAGCCGCACACACACACAGTGCGTACTTTGTGGCAGTAAAATTATGCTGCAAGCAAATATATTGCTCTTTCCCAATCCCCCCAACAAGGCATGTTGTTGTGTATATTATTATGTGTCCTTCCAACTGAGTAAACCTTTCAGCCAGGCTGTAATTCAGGCTCTAATTGCATTGCCCAATTCATTTTGAAACCCCCTACTTCCATCCTTTCCTTCAGCTCCTTAATTTCCTGACAATCGAAGACTCTTCCTGCCGAAATCAATAAAACGAAATTCAAGAATATACAACACTTATACACTATACTACACAATATATAACTTAATGAATATATATACCATATATATGTACCTTTTTGTTTTGTTATTGTACCATAAACCACATTGCTTTATATATGTTTTATGCCTGCTTTCTCTCTCCCCTCTCCCGCCAGGCACCAAGTTCCCCTTCATCATGAAGCTGTGCTTCTCCTCGTCGAAGAGCATGAATGGAGCCTGGAACAATGCGACCAGCGAGGGAATGATCGAGAAGGAGAATGAGGTTGACGCCAAGGTGGACATCTACAATTGAGATTTGATAACGATTGTGTAAGCAAGCAAACGACACCTGGCTTAACTATCACACAATACCAGAACCATATATATAAATATACCGATGAAGATGAAGAGACGAAGCAACTAAACGGCAGATAACAGCAAACAGGAAATAGACAAAAAGACAACAACGGCAGCTTCAACAACCGATCGACTAACTTGATAATGGCTTACACACTCGACACACATAATCATCATCATCCTGAAGAAAGGAAGCTGCGGCAATAACTGATGAATTTCCAAAAACGAATTGAATATGGCAAATTAATTACAATTAACAACAATTAACAATTAACTAAACTAAACTAATTACAAGACAGCAGTGCGACAACTAGCCGCGCCGCGCTAGCAACCAAGCATCGCAAACGCATGTAACTTTTCTACGAGCCATTTTTGCATAGACTTACTGAATTTCATCGAAAAAGACAATTCAGCTTATTAATATGACAAATGCAGCCTATGTACGATATGGCCTCGTTCAAAAGCCACACAGGATAATGAACTCACACACCCACTACATTGAATGCCATTATTTTACATGCGTTTGTGTGGCAATAACAACAACAGAACATGCAAATTTAATACAAAAGCAAACCAAGAAATTTAATTGTTATTATTGTTAAAAAGAAGACGATGAAGAAGCATTAGGACTTTCTCACAAAAACAAAAAAAAAATAAGAAATCCAACCAATTGTAAACTATGTAATGCTTAATTGATACGAAAAAAAAAACAACATACAAACATAAACCAAAAACCAAGAATAAAAATGATTAAAATTGTAAACAAAAACCATGTTAGAATAACTACTAAAGAAATTCCCTGCCCTCTGATCTGATCTGAACCTGCATCTGACCCTTTATCCCATCTCCCACCTCCCATAATACCCCCAATTCCCATCCTATATATCCCCCTGGCAGACTTCTGTATAGTTATATATGTAATATGATTTGGATTCGGATACGAGTATATTTATGCAACAAAAAGAAACATTTCTTTGGACAATATTTCGACAAGTATTCGTGGCGTGAGAAAAAGTCTTAACAACAAAAATATTTATTGTGTAAATTAAAACCAAAAATTTAGCAATTTTAAATAAAATTTATTAATTTTAGTTATGCAAAAGAAGAAAAACAAAAACAAACGAAACAAACTTGCAGCGGCAGTTGATTTTAAATTTCTTACTTTAACGAATATATAAAATAATAAACAAAAACAAAAGAAAATGAGGGGAACGAGAGATGGTAATAAAAACTTGCACAAGCCAATGTTTTTACTTATTAAAACAAAAAACAAGAAAAAGACAAGACGATAAACATAATTTTTGTGCTTAATTTACAAAGTTGAAAAAGGCATAAATTTATATGTATGAGCTGTATTTGTATTTACATTAAAATTAATTTTAATTTACACTAAATGTAAAAAGCAAAATAACTAATAACAAAAACAAACAAAAGATTAAAAAAACCTACAAGAAAATATTTAGTTAAGTGCAAATTGAAAAGAGAGAGCATCTAGAGCATAGTTAAGCAGCATCGTTCAGATATGCAGACGACAGTAAAACATACAACAAACAAAACAACATATTTTTGAGGCGTTTTAAAATTAGAAGACAGAGCCAAACATTTCAGAACTCCAAGTGAAGATAGCAAAGCAAAGCTACTACTAAAGATGATGATGGTGAGGGGCGTATTGCAAATGCGTATAAAAAGTAGGCGAAATTAAATGAAATCAAGATGAAAATGAGTAAAGAATTAAAAATATCAGCAATAAAGCAACGGCAACAACACCATATCAAAGGCGTATGTTAGATTACCTATAATAATAACGAGAAATTAACATATAAAAAAAGATGCAAATAATGTAAAACGATGAGAGAGATAACCCATGAGTTCACTTGAGTTGTATGATTTTATGTTTAGGGCCAATCCGAATACTGCTGCCTACCGCAGGACACGGGCCTTGCTCTGTTCTATATTATATAAATAATACATTTGTTTTTATTGCAAATCAACGAATCAACACACACAGAGACACACACACACACAATGCTAGGGCCGCTAAACGAATTTTCTTCACACTTTCCCGTAGGTCACCGCTTGACACGATCGTTAGTTAGGCTTCCTCCCATATGTATGAGATCAATCATTCATATATCCATTCATTTTATGCTATCGACTAAACTATATATATATGTGCAATTTGGGCTTTAAACGAATCTTCGTTTGTTCTATTTAATTTATTGCAATTTTCTCATTTCGTCAACTAGTTCGTGTAATTATTTCAAGTGTCTTTTTACAGTCTTAGTTATTATGTAAATTGTTTTTTAATCCTTAACTGTAAAATATTCTTGCTAAAGATTAAGTATTATTGTACTTAATTTTAAATAATTAACATTGGTTTAATGACACACAAAACGGGAACTAATTATACAAGAAATGCAAACAATCTCGTTAATAATTAATTATTAAATATTAATCTGTAAGAAGATAAAGCAACAACGATCTTGAAGCTCCTAATTAGATCGTAATCGGATCAATAAACCAACTACTATAATACAATAATATATAATATAAAATACGTATAAAGTACATAACAAAACTTGGTAGCTATTTAATTTACAATTATACATAAATATATACAAATTTTAATCAGAATTTTTATTGTTAATAGTTTTATTCGACACTTAACACAATTGATTTTGTGTTTATTTTTCATATCTTTAATTTTGTATGCGTAAAAATAGAGACAAATAAATATATATTTATATATTTATCTGGTGGTCTTCGTTCGGCGACTTCAGTTGAATATATAAAGACGTAAACATATATTTATGCGTGTATTTATATATGATTTGTTTTATTTAATATTTAAATTCTGTTGTTATTTTTTAAAGCGTATTTTTTAAGCCCAGAGTTTGTGACATGTGCGCTCATTTTTTGATATAAATATATATATATATAAATATGTAAAAGTATCTGGCAGTTGCATTTTTATTTTGATCATCCAACACACACACACACCACACTCTCACACACCATCATCATAATTATTGTCAAGTTTTTTGTACATTCGAATAGGAATTGAAGCGTGACAAATAACTTGCTTTTGAAACTATATAGAAAACTCGCAGAGCATTTAAGGCAAAAGTATAGTTTAAAGGCATCCTAAACGCACATCCGATTCATTTACTTTATTTATGGGCATAACGAACAGCAACTAATGAAGAGTAAAACCTAAACTAAATCATATGCCAAATAATCGATAGTGTTATCCTGAATTTTGAACATATCAAAATTTTGAAGAATTCAAATGTAAGGGCCTGAGTTTTGAAATTATACAATTTAGGCATTATTAATGTGTAAACAAGAAAAGACCCCGAGCACTTTTCAATATTAAAAACAAAAAAAAAAGAAAAGAAAACTGCAAACAGACATAATCCCCAAAATCCTTTACGAAAAACGCCAATAAGAATTGTATGTAAGCATGTAGAGAAACACAAAAAACAAACAAAATAAGAAACCCGAGTATAGACTTAAGACTTAATTTATAATAAGTAATTACTTTAAAGTATTATTTGAAGAAAGAAACACAACTTTAAAAAAAGATAAACAATTCGATAACTAGGAAAATTTTTTGATTTCCTTTGCGCCTATTTTCTGAAATCGAAATTTAGCAAGAAAATAATCTCTAGTAGCAATTATTTAAATTTAATTTAAACGCATTCGAAATTAAATAAAAGCAAAAAATTAGTCAAATTTCGTTAAACAATTTTGTTGAATTGAAACAATCAGTTGAAGAGATAAATCATTTAAAGGTTGTCAACGACAGACAAGATCTTTGTTACGAAGACGAAGGCCTTCCGAGTCCGCTGGCTTTTGCTAATTGCTAATTGCTAATTGCATGTCTTTTTACGTAGCAGTTCCTTTATTATGCGTTCCCATTACGTTTGAATTACGTTTGCAATTGCCTCGTAGTTTTCAACTCCAATAAAAATCAAATGCGCATGGGGTACAAGGTAGGTGCTGTGTTTATAAGTAAAAAACTCACGATTTTCTTGAACTTGTCCCACACCCGATATCCAAGCAACCAACCAATTGGTTTATCATTCGAGGCCCAAGCCCGCCCATTATCTTTATTTTTAAACAAAAGCAAAGGGGGGGCAGGCAAGGGCACAGGTCCCATTTGGAGTGTAATTTCAACCGATATTCGTCTTAGTTCGTCTTAACGAGACACCAAAAAACTACACAAATGGACCAGTTTATTCAATACTGAATTGACAACCACCAAGAATCAAAACAAAAAACGAGAAACAAAATGAAATTATTAAAATTTGTGAAACCGTCCAATTATGAAACAGCAACAACAGCGACACACACACAGTGACTCCACACCACACACCACACACACGAGTTGAAAACTGGGTACATTAAATACTTTAACGAGAAAGGACGAACCATCCTAAACGGTGTGGTTCTTAAGTGTCTTTCACTGAGCTTTATAATACTGCGACGAGCGCCTTGGGTTCTCGCTTTTCAACCTATTTTTCCCCCTCTTTTCCATGCCGCAACCACATGCTTGCCAATTTGCTAGACAAAACCACACGATCCAGTGAGAGAAAGGAGAGCTATAGCTTTTGTGTTTGCTACAATCGTTTTCTATATACACACAAATATATATATATTTGAATATATATATATCTTTAGTTTGAATTTGATACAACCCCGAGAGGCAAATGAGAAACACTAAACAAAACAAGAACTTTGTACACCGAAACGAATTCATAATAATCTAGAGTGCATGTGCATAACGAGAACAAAGAATAACAACAACTAAAGGATAAACAAAAACCAAAATAAATATAAAAAAAAACAAAAAAAAATAAAAATAAAAACAAAAAACTATGAAAACGAAAAACGAGAAATAAATGAACAAAATGAGCAACTACAACTATATTCTTATAGGCTTATAGTTTATACTTACATACACACATACAAATACTTATATACATAAATATTTATATATAGATATATATATATCAGAGATCATAACATACATAGTAATACGACACCACATCCACATAAATACATGCATATATACATTCGAGTATAGTTTTTAATAAGCAAAAGGAGCAGAGTAAGGGAAAAGGAGTCGGCGCGAGTCAATTTTAAACGCAAGAGGAAAATCTTAAAAATACCAAAATACCAAGCGCAAATATTAAACCAAGAGTTACTTTGACGTTATGAGTAATGCAATTACATGTATGAGAAGCGAATACTTACATAATTACACCACAAATTACACCCACTACACACCGGGGCACGGCACAGACACCGACACAGACACAGACAACCAACCATACAGACACATAACCGACACAGACACAGACAGACCAAGGACGAAGGAAGTTTTGCGAGGGAAGAAATGAACGGACAACTGCATAGTGTAGTCGTACGCGTAATTACTGGTGATAATTTTGAAAAAAATCTAATACAAATCAAATAATATGTGTAATTTTAACATAAGCAAATGCTAGCACGTTTGAATTTCCAATAGATGTCTATTATGTATTTAGAGGCGTATATACATAAATATATAGATTGACGATTCCTTATTATAATACACACACACGTACACACCTAAATGTCTTAGTGTGTGTTCAAATGCAAGTGCAAGGATGTAAAGACGTAAGCCGCAACGCAACGTAAACGTAACGAAATTGCAAGAAACGAAATTCGAGAGACTCCGAGAGCAAGATCATTTCCCCCCTCCCACGTACAAGTATTAGTGGTATTTAGCAGACATTATTTAGAACCACCTACCCGCCCCGACCCAACCCGTTACATGCAGCATAAATAAGGTACATGGAGGTCCGCTCAAGAGCCCAGCAATGGGAGCAAGGAACACAGGAGTCCTAAATAATTTATTAGCAATTTAAAGCAGCTCCCATCTGCGGACAATTGCATACTTTCAGGCTCCAATTAGTAGGTTGTGTGGGTGTGTGTTAGTACACATACCTGCGCCCTCTTGCCTGAAGGATTAAAGGAAACGCACACCAGAACACCTGTTAACCGTGTGCCATATAATTTCAACAATTACACACACACTCTCCACTCCCCTCCTAAGGCACCCTGAAAACCACTAATAAATAGCAATGTTAATATGCAATTTAGTTGAATTTTCGTTGATCGGTTTAGTTTAGTTTAGTTAAGGATTTTAGTTTAGTTAGTTCATACTTTAATTTAGGGTTTGCTGTGTGGCGGAAATGGGTTCGAACACCGACTCGCACCCACACTTACACTTGTTAAACTAATCCACCGAATAAATACAATCTCATTAACTAAATTTAATAACGCAATTAACGCATAACACCAACAACAGCAACTCTGCCGTTTCCGCCTCGAGAGAGCCTTGTGTTGTTTCATTGCGTTTCTTTATTTTTCATTTTTGGTGTTCGGGGAGCGCGTACATACGGGCTGTACTCATTATTTTCATTTACCTGGGACGCGACTGTGCTGAGTGCGCGCTGTTGCATACTTGTAGGCAGGGCCTAAAAAAGGGAAAAGTCAATACCGAATACCGTGAATAGAGACAAATTTAAATCGAACCTTCTAAGTGTTTAGTTGAAGAATCGTTAACGCATTCGTATATGCTAATAAGTGTAATAAGCTAGTAATGTGGAATAGCGAAGCAAAGTAATTTACACCCACAACATAACAACACTCGGGCGGCGATCTAGCTGGAGAAAGGAATCTTCCTGAGTGGCGCCTAAAAACAGGCAATCCTTGGAGATTTCCACTATCCTTTAGAGTCCCGAATATCTACATTAACATTACACACACACACACACTCGGACAACACAAGAAACTTATACATTATATACGATAAGTACACTTATAACATATACATAACATACATGCATACACATTCATACATACATAAACGCATACAGAGATACTTACATATGTATAAGCCTATGGAATGCAACATAATCACAGCAAAAAGTCCTTTTGATAACCGATTTTTGACTACTTATGTACGAACTACTTTTTTGACAACAATTCTGCGTCGCATTTACACACAGGCACACAGACATAATCAGCCGTTATATATACATTATATATATATATATATGCAGCCGAACATGCATACAGACATATATATACATACATATATACGTTTATATCGATATATACACACATCAATCTTATCAGAAGAAGGAAATACCAAAATACCGAGCGAAAATATCATGTACTGCACAGCAAACAAATTTTGCGAAAACGAAAAACAGGAAAAACAATAACACACACAAAGTCAGTCAAAACATACACACAGATACACAATACACAGACACACACACAAGTAATTGACACAATGAACCACAAATTATTAGCAACTATTCAAAACTACTATTTATTAAATGTTGTTAGCATCAGAAACCAAGAATAAGCAAATTATGAAATCGCTGTAGTGCAAATGCAAAACAAAAACAAAACAAAAAACCTAAGAACAAACGATAAAATTGTAAAACCATCATTGAAACTTATTTATTTTTAAGCCAAGCGTTGCAGCAAAACAAACAAAAAAAAAAAAACGAAAACGAAACAAAAACAAAAAAACAAGAAAAATCTCAAACATAAAAACAGCGCCACTTGAACAAGAATCCACAACAAAAACAAAACAGTACATAAAATACAATTCTTTGATCTTAAAAACCAGAAAAACCCAAAAACGAAAAACAAATAAATGAAAAACTTAAACTTATACACAAAAAGAAACTCGAATGAAAACTTTGTTTTATTTAACAACAATTAGTCCTGCAGTTTAACAACTTCTCTCAACTCTCTCCACCACTAATACTCACCTATACTTTTATCATATTTGCAGTTTAGCAACAACAACAACAACAACAACTACCAAAAACAACAACAACATCAACAACACTCCAACAAGTACAGCTAGTACATTTAGTGGCAACATCTACAATAACAACAACAACAAGCACCTCAGTCACCAAAGTCCCCTCAAAAATATAAATCAAAATAATAAAAAACAATAAAAATCAATTCAATCCAACAAGAACAAACAACAACAACAACAAGTACAGAACCAACAACAATATCAATAAGTTTTAGAGAGCAAAAATCGCAAAGCATTAACAAAAAATACAAAGCTCAATTTAAATTTATTTCATTGCATAAACAAGTTTGCTAATTTTGTTGACCCATTGGAATATATATTTAGTTAGCCACTTTTCAGTTGCTTGCAACCTGCATGTGGTAAGTAATCGTAGTAACTAACTAACTAGTTGAAACCACTAATGCTCACAGCATTAAAGAGCCACAAAACAAACAGTTTCAGACATCAGAAATTATATTTTCATTTAGTTACTTGTTATGGTTAAATGAAAAACCTTTTTAAAAAAAGAAATTTAGTTAGAAAGTAATATATTTTAAGGGTTTTTATTAGCAGTTATAATTACGTTTTTAATAGTAGTCATAAACAACTTTTCCTGCTCATTTCTAATAACCACTTTACACACAATCAAATTATTATTACCCACTGGGCTGTAAAGCAGAATAATCCCGGCTATAATCTAATTAACTCTAACCTACGAGCTCCGCCAAATTAATTCAATGCCAAACATAAACAAAATCACAATGAAATTTCGTAAATTGGCTAACAAATTACAGATTCCGCAAAATACACACACACACAGACACAGAGCCTTATTGTGATTTACAATTCGTTAGGGATAATGGCAATGGGTTTTACCTTAAAGTTAGCTCTCAGTTATGTCAGATATTTTAAACACTTTCTGCCCTCGCCCAGGGATTTCTTGAAAACTTAGGCAGCGGTCGCCGCTTCTTACTTTGAAAACTGGTTAACTCAATGCCGGAGGGGGGAGAGAGCTGCTTTTCGAATTTTCCGACTTTTCCGCCTGACCGATTTTGTGAAATT
This sequence comes from Drosophila anomelani, assembly GCA_035045905.1. Classification (NCBI taxonomy): domain Eukaryota; kingdom Metazoa; phylum Arthropoda; class Insecta; order Diptera; family Drosophilidae; genus Drosophila; species Drosophila anomelani. The sequence continues at coordinate 14,204,741 of JAWNOO010000032.1, forward strand.
GCATTTAACAATGTTTAATTAAAAGGACTGACCGCCCCGGCCCTGTCTTCCGACATGCTTAATCTGGCCAGAAAACTTTTTTTGCAGCCAAGGAGAACAATGTCGATGCCCTTAGGGGGGGGAGAAGGGTCAATTGGGGGCCAGGAGATACATTTATCACAGGACTCGGACACACATACGTGTGGCATTCCGTCCGAGTCTCCAAATTCGACCCGTTCAGAGGCAGCAGCAGCAGCAGCTAAATGCCTAAGCCACGTCCTGTCCGATTTCCTTTGTCTGGACTTGTGGCTCAATAAATTATTTACTTAAGCCGAAGTTTATGTAAAGTAGCGGATTCTCTCCATTGGTCCTCTCTAATCCTTTGTCTATTATTTCATTTCCCAGGCGGGCAAGACGACCCAGGAAAACCGAGCGACTTACACAAATATTCCATTTAAAATGCATTGCCTTTTCCTCCGAAATCCCCGAACCCGAACGATTCCTCTGGCTCGTTGGCTTTAGGCTTTGGCCTAACGACATGGCTCAGGTCTTGGCCCTTTTTTGCCAGCCTCCTAATGGGCACGGCGTGTATTTATCTATGCTCTATTTATTCCGTTTCAGCCGAGACCACAACACACAATGGACCGAGTACAAATGCAGCTCAGTTCTTTATTTATCTGTCGGAATTAATATTATTCGAGTCATTTTTTGTGTGTTGTCCTGCAGTTGGCGTTAAATTGCATGTCGCATGTCCTGTGCTGCGGCCATTGATTGATGGCAAGTTGCCGGAGCTCAGCGGCCATGACAAACGGCAAACTGTTTGTCTAGCAAACGAAATAAAATAGTTGAAATAAATAAATTGCCCGGATACATAAAAAAGTTTTAGTTAAATCAATTTGTGTGTGGTTCTCACATGATTTTTCCCCAAATTAAGCTTGCAGCGGCCCTAACTTCATTCACAAACAACTCTGTAGACTAAAACCCGATGAGCTTATTCACCAGGACACATCTCGAGGCCATAACTCACACGTTTTTGAAATGAAATGAAATGAACATATAAAAAAGGGACCAATCCTTAGTTGCTGACTTATTATTTTGCAAATTGTCTCGCCATTGATTACGAATTCGGTTCGGATTACACTCGCAGCCAGGCCACATGACACCGATATATAACCAGATTTAACATATAGCCTTGATATATATGTACGTTCTTGCTAAGAGGGAATAATAATAATAATAATAATAATAATAATACGAAATGCTTGCTTAAAACTTGAAATTGTAAATAACGAAGCACAAAAATTGTAAATTGAAGCTGTTTGGGCATTGTTTGTAAACCTGCATTTATCATGTAGAGTGTGTAAATATATATACACGGATCAAGAGTCATTGCTTTGTATAGTTTGTTTTGTATTTTTATAAATGCGTTGCAGTCGAGGAGGAATATTAGATTAACACACACACACACACACCAAATTGTAAAGAAACCAAGTCTCACCAAGTGTGTATAAATATGATTAATCGTTATTCATTAAAGGGAAATAAGCAAATGGGTCCATATGTTAGATGGAAACGGAAACGGAAACGAGACGTTCTCAAATAAGTTGCTCAATTTGCTTCGCAAAGTGATTTACCAACCAGTTCTTCATCCTCTATATTTTCGTAAGCATACAACCGATAAATATGTACTCTAGTCGTAAGCTAATTATAATAGTTCTAAAAGTGCAACTAATGTTGAAAACCTTAACGTAAACCATAAATGTTAACGATAACAATAAATAACACCAATTAAATGATTGGACACACACACACATACAGTGTTTGGAAGCTTAGTGTCAATTGTCTCTCAATTATTTTAGAAATGTGCACAATAACTATTGCAGAACTATAGCTGCTTAACACCTACATATACATAGTTAGAATTACAGGTAGAACTTAATGCATATGTAACTGCACCACAGAAACTTTTATTTACAATTCCGGTGTAGTTGAAGAACTCTGATTTACGTACTTAAGCGAAGCGTAGTTCGGGCCCAGCGTGGCCCATGAACGATGAACGATGATCCTAATGTCAATTTCAAAGTAAAACTTAACTGTAGTTGTGTAAAAAACATGGCAATTAAGTACCAAATACTCCATTATTGAATGTAATATTAGCGCGTAAGCTAGGATAATGCATACTTCATGTGCAAATCGAGTTACTTTAGCCCGCCAAAATGCCGAAAAAAATTGCCAATTATTCGCAACGATTCGTTCGAACGCCCAACAATTTCAGCAATTATTCAGCTCAATGTGGCACTAATAGATGCACCTTTTCCCAAGGGTCCTATTTGGTATGTACATATGCCACACACCCACACACACATGACATTATTGTATAAACGTTGAAATGAACGAACGAAGCAATTTGAAAAGCGTGACTTAGACTTTTTATTCTACACAAAACAAAAGGAGATTCAAATGTGATTTTGCTATACAAGAAAACTATGAGAAAACCCAAAATAAAACAACAAGCGAAAGGACACAAAAGAAAACAATTTGAATTAAATTAAATGTAAATGTTAGATTCCATGGCTTCTGTCGATGTTTTCTGGTACTTTGTTCTTTCGTCCTTGCGTTCCCGTAGGCATCCCATTCCATTCCGTAAAACGTAGCATACTTTTGCGGGCTGCCCGAGTCGACTCATGCCGCCAGAGCCTTAACTCTAACTCTAAATCGAACTTTAACCATAACTCTGTCTTGCTGTTTGCCGCATTTTAATTAAAAAATATATTTGTTTACGTTTCACTGACTAAATGTATAAATGGAGTCCAAATAAAAGCCACCGCCTCTATTTCTAAACTTAGAGAGAATTGTGAACAAATTGTGTCTATATACTTATAGTGCATATACATACCGACAACTACAATTATGAATGGAAAAAAACCTAATGCTATATGTAAACGTAGGATATACAAGATACATGCATTATACATATATGAATGTATTATTCAAGATAGTTATATACAGCATATACACAGATATTATACCTATATATACCGTGCATGAATAACTATTGAACTATATACATACATACGTGTAGATATATACAACATACGAGATAATACCGATACGCTAATCCTTTTGGACAACTTTTTCAATGTTGCAACTACATATGTATGTATGTGTAGGTGTGCGCGGCACTGCACTGCGCGAAAAAAAAAAACAAGAAACCAAAGAGGGAGCAGTGCATTGCGGTGCCAACAACCATTATTAGTAGGCGAATTGTAAATTGTGGTGCAACCTGGTCGAGTATAAAGCCAAATTAAACGAAATACTGAGATCCAAAGCGGACGTTAAGGCAGCAGTCCCTCTATAACTTCTCCAGATCTGAGTTTCCTTAGCAAGCTTGCGGCACCGCCACCTCCATATCTCCACTTCCCGAGATCAATTCCCAAAGACTATCCCACCCACCAGATGCTCTTCCAAAGGCGCCTATCCTTCCCCCTCAGCTGTAACCGACCGATGATAATGCCATCACTATAAGAGACGCTCTTCTAAACGCTGACTGCAGAATTACCACCATGTTAAAAACAACTAAAACTATAACTAAACCAAAAACAGAAAACAAAAAACCAAAAAAACCAGAAAGAGAGCCAAGTCCTAAGCTAGCACAAGCATATTTTAGAGGCAGTTACTGGGCGAAAGCGAACCACGACGATCTATCTCCGTGGGCTAACAACTTCTGGCTGAGATCGGCGCTCATCAGAATCGTACTAACAATTAGAGGTGTATAGCGCATAAAATATATTTTATTAGTAGCGAAATTTAACGATAACGATAAAAGGTAACGATAAACAGAAACAGCAAGCGGCGGAGTAAATGTTAAAAATTAAATAAATTAATAATAAATATTATACTTAGCTGTAAGTGTCTATTGAAGATCATTGCAAACCTAACACAGAGAAATGGCAATTCAACCAACAAAATGTTGTTAAGTTTTCCGCTTTATGTGTCAAATTAGCTAAAGATTGTAATTAACATAAAAATGCTTAACGAATAATACAAAAGAAGTTACGATAACCGAACGAATATCCAAAAGGGGGCCTAACTCATTTTGAACTGTTGGCGCATGATTTTAATTGTAAAGAAATTATTTAGTTATACAACATTTGTGCTTAAAAGAAAGAGAGATTTTATTTATCTTTTAATAAACTAAGCATTACGATAAAAGAAACCCAAAGGAAAATCCGTAAACCAAAGAAGCCTCCCGCAGGCCATTAAACACACACATTTCTAAATGTAATTCCCCAACCGAATGCTAAATGCGGGAACTTGCCGAATCTGATCAAGGTACTTCCGGCACCCAAAAAAAAAACAACAATAATAACTAACAGAGAAATGGTATATTATGGAAACAAAAACAACTCTATGCAGACAAATATTGTAACAGCAACCGAAAAACCAATTTCAAACGCGACAAAAGTAAATAAAAATAAATATTAAATTAAAACCGAGAGAACTTTCATTTCCCCCGATTCGTTAATTCATTTCGCAAATAGTACCTCCTGCTGATGGCTGTCCCAGCAGGAGGGGTTACGACACGAGACCCCCTTCCCCCCTGTTGGCTTATCCGAAGTTCAAAATCCGCGTGATTGCAACAGCAGCGCGTGGGGCATGAAACTTTTGCGCTTCTGCTGCTGTTCCATCCTGGGCATCCGCATCCGCAAAGCGGGGTTTTTGCTGCTGACATCCTTGTGGCACAAGAGGTCGTTTTCATTTCCCCCCCACTTGAAACGGAGCTGTTATGGCAGCGGTTTCCAAATGCACAGATATGTTACGCGTTCAAGCTGGGATCGAGGGTGGCGGGACATAAGTCGGAGATGGAGCTGCAAATATTTGTATTGGCCAAAAACTGCACAGAGAGAATGGATGAAAATCCTGGCCAAGTATCTATAAGATTTAAAATTAAAGAAAAAGATTGAAATAAAGACAAATTAAATAAATTAAAAATCGTAAACATGGTTATTGTTTATTTTATTTGTACACTGTAGACTTAATTGTAAAAATTAAGGCACAGGAGAAGGGCGGCCATAGCTGCCTGGGCTTTCGGCCGGCATGGTTATTGTTTCTGTTGTTATCTCTTATCAGGAAGACCCTCCTTTTCCCCCCACATTTCCTTGTGTATAAAGATGCTCCTACCTGCTATTGGGCACCACTCTCCTGGCTGTTTTGATATTTTTTCAGAAAGCAATGTTTCACTATCTCAACTGTCATGTTCTGGGACAGCCATAATAAAAAGCAGACAATTAATATTGTTCACTGTCAAAGGATGGCACTTAACATGACGCAGATTGCATCGGGATGGCCGTTGCGTGGTCAATATGCGAGTACTCGATGGAAGATGGCCTTCTCTCGGCTGCAGAGCAACTTCTAATTGACTTGCCTGGTTCAGAGGCAAATGTCTTCATTAGTTTAATTGCAAACATTATTATTGCTAGCCAGAAGTTGCATTCGCGGGTTGGAAAGGAAAGGAAAGGAAAGTTCACTCAGCGCCCCCGACTTGACTCGTTTAGCGAACTAACAACTCTTGGCCAAAAAACAAAAAAACAAGATAATGAGGCAAAAGGCCAAAAGGAGTGAAGGAAAAGGCATGAAAATAAAGCGCATTTCCCTTGTTTTTTTTCGCCCACGTTTCGTGATTTTTTCCGCCTCTTGTTGGCCGCTGCATAAAATAGCTAAATTATACGGATTGAAGGAAATCTCTGGCAGCTGCCAAAATGCCAAGCACTCGGCTAAGTGGGTAAACTTTTGCCGGAATTCTGCAATTCTTTAATCATTCTTTCTCGTAATGCTCTTAATAGACCTGTTCCGTCTTAATTACGACGGAGGGGAGTTTGATGGCAGGACTTTAACTGGTTAACTTACATGATTATAGCAAGCTTTTCCCTAGGAAGAACTATGCAAAGTAAAGGCATTTATGCTTGGCAAAAATATATATGTATAAATTTGTAGAGGGTTCCCCTTCAAACTTTAATTTAATCACAGATTAATTGTTCCATTAAAGTTCATGATCTCTTGGTAACTGAGTTGAGGAACTTTTTTTGGCCAAAACCGCTTCTCAAATTTTCCCTGGCTCGCAAATTTTAACAATGTCGGCAAATCAGCTTTACTGATTTTTCCTTTTTCGCTTTCTGTTCTTACCATGCACCGAAGATGGCGGAAATTGCCTTTTTTCCAAAGCTTTTAGCCTCAGCAACGTCAAGTTGTGTAAGTAATATGAATTTTTTTTTTTTGCCAGGGATACGTTATTAATGTGCAAAGGACACACTCGACACTGGCTGTCCTTCCTTCCAGCAGGCAAGCAGCTTAAAGCCGTTTTCTTCACCCTCAAGTTTTCGGTGCTATAAAATAATTACTTTTCATTAACATTGCCCGGCCAGTTTGGGACTCATTCCTTGCACCTGCTCTTCTCAAACCAAAAACTGACAAAGCCAAATAAACTTGACCCAGCAACCGAACGAGAAACCTGGCTACTGGAGGGTACTTCCTCTGGCAGCGGGGGAAAATTAGAAAATACATTTTTCAGCATTAAAAAGTGTTCGACGTGCGGAGATTGCGGTAATTTCGCTTAACAGTTGGCTGCTGGCACAACGTACACATTCTGTGGTGCCAGTCAAATGCACCTGCTGGCCGGGGGTTAAGGGACAGCAGCAGCACTAGCATGGGTTAAGGATGGCAGGTGGACGCTGGAAGCTGGACTCTCGGGAGGTAACCAACCATGTGGGCGGCGCTAAATGTCGAAAGTGCAGCCGCCCAAACTGTCGGCGGATTGGAGGATTGCGGGCCCGGGAATGGGGGGCCATGGCAGCAGCTGGCACTTGACATGAGCAACGGCAACGAAACAACTCGAGGGCTTTCAACTACTCTCGCACATCTCCCTTCCGCTTAGAAATGGCAAAAACACGTCCCCACATCCACGCTTCCTTCCAACCACACAGCACACACACCAGCTACTGTTTGAAAAATAAAGTGTAACTAAAAAAAGCTGAAATGAGATACAAGCAAACAAAAAATAAGACTGGGGCCAGAGGGCACCGCTGGCTGGCAAATTTATAACTTAATATCAGATTGTGTCGAGTTGGCTGGCATTTGTAATGCAGATGACACTGCTAAGTGCGACTTGTTGGGTAAATGTGTACCACTCCTGTATCTTATTTGATAATAATGGCAATTTTCCTCAGTTAATGGCTTAAGACAGAAAATTAAGCTAAGAAGTTGGTCTAATACAAATTTATATTTTGCATAACTAAGTAAAAAAATCACATATTTCGATGTGGATAGCTTTTCTGTGCTAGTTTATTAAGATTTTTATGCCAAATCGCAATATATATGACCTTTTGAAATCACTGGAGTTTTAAGTATTTTATGCCCTTAAAATATCTGAAATATTTGCATTTCTTAAATTGATATTTAACAATATTTTTCTATGATATTGTTGTTTCAAAAAAGTGTCAAAAATTGATTCCTTTTTAATTTGGAAAACTTTTCTGTGTTCGTTTAATAAAAATTAATACAATATAAAAAATAATAAGTTTAATAAATAAAAAATTTAACTAATAATAATTCTAAATAAATGATTTACTTCTTTTTTTCTCAATAATTTTATATAAATTAATTAGGATTTTTATTCTAAATCGAAATAAAATATGACCTGAAATATGCCTTTTCAGCACCCAAACCTTTTTCTCGTCCGAATTTCTTCATAAAAAATCAAAGATAAATTGTAAAATGTATATAATAAAACTAAATATTCAAAAAGTGAGTAAAATAACAAAACCCTACACAAAATAAATCATTTCAAAAATTAAAATCAGCCTTCTTTTGATCCCAAAAGAAAGCCTGTTCCCCATGTTCAGCAGAGGATAAGCAACTAAGCCCACAATATGGCTTAATGTATTTCAGCGCTTTCGGCGCCAACATTAAAAGCGGAAAAACTGCGCCGAAAAAAAGCAGCCAAGTTGGGAAAACACAATTCTCCTGCTGCTGCTTTTGGCCAGGACTTCAAAAGCGTCACCGGGACTGCACTCAGCCCAGAACTTCCGACGAAAGTATAGCTCCAGGTGTCGGACAACTGGCTGGGTTCCCACGAACTTGGCTGTTTTTGGGGGAAGACTACTACCGATTTAGCAGAGCGTTAAATTACAGCATTTTGACAAATCATCGGGCAAACAAAGCAACAAAAGCCGAGCTGTCAATAGGACATTAGAGTTGGCTAAGAGGAAAAAGCATCGACTGCATCAATCATAAATATTCTAAGCCGTAAACACTGAGGATGGCTTTGAGCCTTTGTCAGCGCATTGGCCAACATGTGGGGGAGAGGGAGTGTGAGTGTGTGTGTGCGTGGGTGTTCGTGGCTAATTGCATTAGCAGGCAGGCAATGTGGCCTCAAATGCCAAGACACGGCCTGATAAGCCTGCGTGCCTGCGCCCAGGCCCATGGCATTTGCGTCAATTATGGACTTTTGCAGCAATTAAATTTTAATGAGCAATGCAACATGCCACCGCTTCGACATCGTTTTAAGGCTGGTGAAGCGGAAAGTCCTTGGCTAACATATAATTCCCACTAACAGGATGCAACGGACAGAAGCGGCTTAACCGAGACTCTGGCTTTGGACTTTTCCATGAAAAATATAATACATACATAATTCGTTTAATCAAGGTTGTGGATTAATTTGTACTTGGGCTTTTATGGAAATTAAAAACTCAATTATAATTATGAAAATAGGAGAGTTTCAGGCAAGTTGATAACTTTTGTGGCATAGAAAACACTCTACTTCTTTAGATTTTACATTTTTATTTAAATGAATGTTTACAATTTTGAATTTTTTTTTTTTCAAGTGCATTTAATAGTAGCTTTTGTTAGTTGTTTGCCATTTAAAATTCATTGATCAAATTAAGGCCTATAAAATGGCCCATTTCCCACCTTGTCGAACCCAATTTAGGGGCTCCAATGCGCCAAATTGCATGCATTTGGCTAAAACAAAGCGATGGACTGCCACCGCAGGTTTGTCCCATCGCATGACCCGAACCTATTTGTCCAATTATATGGCTCTTGTCGCATAAACCGCGAAAAGTTAAATATTTACGATTTGTACTTGAGATAAAATTGCAAAGGGGGCCTTATGAGTTAATAAATGTGTTCAACAAGCAGGGCCAGGAGCGTTGCTGCCCAAAAAAGGCATCTTTTGAGGACAAAATAAAGACAGATAAATATTCATAGCTCTAATTTAACCATTAAATATTATATAAATAAAATAAAAATTATATTTTTGAGTTACTAGAGTAACTTAACCCGCTCCTGTCCTGTTGAATTGTCATTACTGGCGTTGACTTTGAACCATAACCATAACCTGCTAAATGCTAGCCATGCTCCGTCATCCACATGCAAAGGGCGAGGCGTCCTTCAACTTGACAGTAACCCGCCGGCATTCGCCCAGCCAATATGGCAAACCGGGCAGCAGAGCTCATTCTCCAGGAGCAGGACATTTTTCCACGTTATGTTTCGGTTGAAAATGGAACAGGAAGCATCCAGTTATTGGACAACTCCTTCGTCCTGGGGATGCTCTTCAGCATCACTCAGCTGTATCACTTCAAGAACTTCATTTTCTACATTTCGGAGAAGCTGGATCTGAAGAACAAGGATTCCCAAGAGTTCTTTCACGACTTTTGGACATATTTTCCGCTGGCTCCGAATTTGATAATAACTCGCCAGCACTATGCACCGATTCCCATGATGCAGTTCATCAGCACTCCCTCGCTGGTGATGATTTACACCACGGATCGTGATGATCCCATTATGGAGCTGGCTGCCCAGAGTCTAAGGGGGATTCGGTGGCTCAAGACGATTTTCATCTTCTATCCCAGCCTCAAGAGCCGCGACTTTGAATCGAGTCTGGAGTCTTTTGCAGAATTTACGGCCGAGATAAAGGATATTTACGATTGGGTCTGGAAGCAGCAGTTCATCAACACCGTGCTGGTGACCATCAAGAACAATGTGTTCCTCCTGGAGCCCTATCCCACGCCCTCGATTATCAACAGGACGGGCACATGGAGGCCGGAGGAGTTTTTCCAGAAGTATTTCAAGAACATGAAAGGCTACGAGGTGAGGACGCCCATCCTGTACGATCTGCCGCGGGTCTTCAAGTCGGATCGTCCCACCAATAAGTACGAGAATAACTTTGTTCATGGCACTAGCGGCAACTTGTTTTTGGGATTCTTGGAGTTTGTGAACGCCTCGCTGGTGGAAACCACCTCAAACATGACATTCGATTATCTGAACATGACGAACCTGCTGGATCTGGTGGCCCAGGGGGTGTACGAGACGCTGATACACTCTTTCACCGAGATCACAACCAAGTATGTGGTTAGCTATAGCTACCCCATCGGCATCAACGACTGCTGCATTATGGTTCCCTATCGCAACCAGTCACCGGCGGATCAGTATATGCGCGAGGCCCTGCAGAGTAATGTGTGGCTCCTGATTATCCTCTTCACACTCTACATAGCCGTGGCCATTTGGCTGTGCTCTCCCCTGAGACCGCGGGACTTTAGCGCCGCCTTCCTGCAGTCCATCTGCACGCTGACCTACATGGCACCCACATTTATCATACGCACGCCCACGCGGCGTATGCGTTATTTGTACATTCTCCTGGCCATCATGGGCATCGTGACATCGAACATGTACATCTCGCGGATGACCAGCTACTTCACCACAGCCCCGCCATCGAGACAGGTGAACACAGTGCAGGATGTGGTGGAGGCCAATCTTAGGATTTTTATGCTAGCCGTCGAGCATGAGAGGATGGCCAAGTCACCGCGGCAATACCCAGCCAGCTACATGCGCCAGGTGGATATTGTGGATAAGCACATGATGGACCTCCATCGGGAGCCATTCAACACGACTTTTGGCTATACGGTTAGCAGTGATCGCTGGCGATTCCTGGACATGCAGCAGCATCACCTGCGAAAGCCCATCTTTCGGCTGACTGACATCTGCGAGGGTCCCTTCTACCATGTTTATCCCATGCATGCGGACTCTCACCTCCGCTCGCCCATGACGGAGTACATAATGATTGCCCAGCAGGCGGGCCTCATGAACCACTGGAAGCGAGAGGCCTTCTGGGAAGCGGTGCATCTGAACCGCATCCATGTGCATCTTATTGTTGAGGAGCCCATGGCCCTCAGCTTGAGCTTCTTTTCCAGCATGCTGCGAACTTGGACCTTTGGCCTGGTGGTGTCCGGAGTGGCCTTTGCTGCAGAGATGAAGTGGCACGAATATGTGACCCTTCGACGCCGTCCTGTTGTTAAAATAACCCGCAAGCCAAGATCCTTTCTCAGGCGCTTTATGAGGGTTTAAAAATTAGATGTTAAATCCTTTGTAGTTCTTATTATATTTCTTGTTACTATAAACAATAAAAATTAATATTAATTAATAATCCAATTTATTGGTAAACAAAGAGAGTACGCGATGCCCCTTTAGATAGCTTTTCTAGAAGGAATACAATCCCCGCTAAAGCACTCATCACCAGCAGAAAAATAAAGGCAATGGCCAGGTGCTGCATTCCGGCGGATGTGTACTCCTGATTCTCCGGGAAACGCTCAACCAAACCGCCATGGAGAGCAGATGCAAAACTGCTGCGGGCATAAAAGTTGAGCAAACCCGAGGAGTGGATGCGAAAAGTGAAGTACTCAATGTCCCGCCACAAGGATGAGTCCATCTGCAGGGGAAAGGCCAGGTGATAGGAGCCAAAACAGATGCTGCTCATCTTAAAGAGGCGCTGCTTCAAGTGCTGCTGTTGCTCATCGAGAAACTGCCACTGATCCTCGGTGACAAAGTAGGCAAAGGAGCTGTTAAATCTTGTTTGGTGAGCTGCAAAGATGCCCGAGTCCACGGGTCTCAGCAGCTTGAGAAACTCCTCGGGCAACTCCTTATTCAGATTCAGCAGAAACTCCATCTCGTAGTCAATGATCATGACAGGCAGCTGGGCACTCACAATGTCATCCATGGTGTTGATTTGCGCGTGGAAGAGGTTCACAGTCAAAATGCTGCCCAAATTCGAGGTGTAGTAAGCCGAAAGGAAGAATCCATGAAAGAAAACTGTGCCAAGAAGCAGAAATCGAAGAAGGCAGGGCTGCTGCACTTGGCCCTCGGTGGGTACATTAATAATGTAGCAAAATGAGTCCAGAACAGCGCCATGATACCCTAACCAGTCGCCTTCAAACATCCTCAGCCACATCAGCTCCAAGAAAATCAAGGCAAAAAGAGCTCCCAGGGCGAAGAACCACACATTCCAGGCGAAGGGCTGCAGGGGGTACAAGTAAGTGGAAACACTGTTGTAAAGGGGAACCATCAGGCACCATTGCACCACCAACAGCGGATAGGTCTTCTCCAGCTCCTCGTCGGGCATAAACAAGGCGTAGGCATGGGCGCAGAACTCCATCTGCCGCTCGCGGACCATCTGCAGGGTCTGCTTCATGTTGATCACCCTGCCGCCCAGGGCATCTGGTGGCATGGAAAGCTCAGCAAAGGTACCGTTCACAAACTGGACAAAGGTCTCAATGATGCGATAGGTACTCCCATCGTTGCGGCCTCGCGACTGGAACAAATGTGGCAGATCCTGACGCAAGGGCGTGGCGAACCCGAAACCCTCCACATCGGAGCGGGCATTCAATATCTTCTTGTACATTTTCCTCATGTAACTATTTATATCTGTGCGGTTCTCAAAAATCATTGTAGGAAACTTGGTCACTCCAAAGATTTGATTGATTCCCTCCTCCGACTCAAAGTAGACCATGGAATTTATGAACTGCTGCTTGTAGGCAAAGAGTAGTATATCCTCAATGGGCTTCATGTCGCCCACTTTGTCCACGTACATCATCATCGAGAAGTAAAAGTGCCGCCCAAGCAGCACCTTGTTAAACACCTTCATGATGGGATCCTTGGCTCCTGTGGTGAACACAAAGCTCATGTGGTTCCTACGGGCCGACGAGTGAATCATTCGCATCTCCGTGTTGTTATTAACCACCGTCTGGGTGGCTGTCTTCCCGAAGGCCTCATCGATGCGCCTTATAAACTCATCGGTCTGCTCCAAACGCTGCTGGGGACTGACAAACCACACAATTTCCTGGAATAAGTTTTGTTGGGCAAACGGAGTCAACAAATTAAGGACGTACTGCATGTTCCATCCTTGGTTCGAGTGGCAAGTCACCAGTAGAAAAAAGCCTACAAGTGCCGAAGACCGCATGACCAAGCCGAAGAAGCTTCACGAATTAATTGAGCAAAGCCACGTTCCAAGCTAAGCAGGTTAAGTTGTTTGCCCCGATTGGTAACTCTCTTCCTGGGTCGGAGTGGGGTGGTAATGGGTCCTGTGGGAAAGCTTGCCTTCCAGAACCTTGCCTCCCAGAGCTCCAATTAAAATATCCTTTTAGAAATGTTATGCTGAAAAAATATAGTAAACATCCCTTTGACGCTTTTCGTTAATGAATCCCCTGATAATGAATCCGTGTATCATGTTAGTAACTAAGCCTTGAAGTGGGGGATTTATTAACCTTTGATTTTTAATGTCTTTGATGCCAAACTCATTGGCACTTAAACATTTCTTCTAGGAAAGACAAATCTCTGCTAAAGGATTTAAAGAAAATTCTAGAAAAAATAAGTCTCTGTTGAAACATTTAAAGGAAATTCTTGAAAAAATAAATCTCTGTTTAAGCATTTAAATGAACATTTATTCCACAAAATCATCCATCATAACACTCAAAACGATCATATTGCAGTTGCCTTTCCCTGCGACGATGAATAAACACCTCCAGGCCATAGACCAACGAGCTAAGGGGTATTCCCAAAACCAAAACAATCCAGGCCGAGTTGAAAAACTCCAAGTTCAGCGGTTCCACGGGATACGTGTCCAGGAACACCTTGGCATAGCCAGCTCGCTTGGCATAGCGAAAGGCCACCTCCTCCCAGTGATTCCACAATCCAGCCTGCCAAACATTCAGGATAAAGTGATCCAATGGCCCTGCAAAGCTAGCATTGATGCTCATCGGCAATGCGTTAAAGAGGCCACCAAAGCACACCTGTGACAGGTGAAAATACGGCTGAATGAGCACTCGCTGCTGCCGGTTGAAGAATATCCAGGCATCCTGGGTGACCACATACGCGTAGGAGCGTGAAGGACTCGCCAGCAGGGCCTGATAGTCCTGTCAGCTACGCGCATCAAACTGCGGATCCAACGGTGTGGTGTCCACCACCGGCAGCCAACGCAGCTCCTCCAGCAGCGTCTCCGGAATGATGATGCGCAGCTTCGAGCGGATTAAATCAGCCCAGGTATCGATGGGGCGGGTGAACACCGGCTTCATGTCGAAGGCTGTCATGTGGCTGATGTGATAGTTGGTCAGGATGAAGCCCAGGATGAAGAGCAGCATGTAGAACACGATCACCCTCAGCGAAGCATGCTTCAGTTTCACCGTCATGTTCATATTGGGACTGAACATCAGCAGCGCCATGGCATGGAGCACGTTCCTCGTATAGGATTTCGTGGCATTTCCCGGCTCCCGCCAGTGCACGTAGCGCAGCAGGAGGGCCACGTAGAAGGTTCCCAGGACGAGGCATGTCCAAATGTACCTGCCCAGCGGCCACACCATATACATCCACTTGGGCAGCTCGGGAGCCAGCGGCACCATCACACAATTCATCATCAGCTCCAGGGGATAGCTGTGCCGCGTTAAAGCCGTAAACTCGCCGATCTTATCGGGGCGTATAGTCACTCCATGCAGCGATAGGTTATAGATGCCGGCGGCAATATCCTCCTCTACCACCGATTTCTTGGGCAGACTCTCAACGTGATCCAGCTTCAGGCGGTAGTTGTGCGCCTTGGCGAAGTGCTTCACTATCTCCAGGTAGGGACCGCCGTAGATGACTTCCGGATGCAGGGTGTCGTTGAAGATGAAGGCGTGCGGAATGTCAAAGCTGTACGGCGAATGGATCGTTCCATTCGCCAGCTCCGTGTCCATCAGCATTTTGCGGACGACTATTTGCAGGTGTCGTGCTCCCGGCCACCTTTATATGGTTGACATTACATCTGAATTGCACGCAAAAAGTTGACCCTGAACTTGGCAGACTGGCTGGCGACAGCAGCGAAATATAGTATAGGAAATCCGGTTTGTGTTTGAATGCAAAAGTTCAAAGATCCGCCGTTTAATGGCACGTTTTTGTGTCCTGCCGATTATCGCAAAGATTGTTCATGGAACCCACAATTGGAACGCGGGCAGGGCAGCATGTAAAAAATATTTTCACAAATACGGAAAGGACTTTGTTATGCGGTCCGTTGGCCATTCCCCAAAAACCTTTGCGTGGTTATTGGAGCACAGGTACTTTCACCGTTCATAAAAAAAACCGTCCTATATTCAAAAAAACAGGCCACAAAAGTCACACACAAAAAAATCCCCGCCAGGACTTCACGGCTCTTAGGTGTGTGTGTGTGTGTTGTGCAGCTTTTATGTAAATACTTTTCAATTTTTTTTAGGGCTTCGAAGCTACAAAACGACGAATAGGACAATTTCCACCCTCGCACCAATATAGCCATGTTTGCAAATGGGCCACACAATAAAAACAAAAGTGCCATTTAAATAATATTGCACTTATGGGTAATTACAGAATCGTTAAACGCAAAATTAAATCAAACTGGATTTTACAAGTTATGGTTGGCGAGTTTCGGTTGCTGGCAATCGAAACCTGTTCAGGATTATTGCAGGAGCAGCGAAAAGTTCACCGAATGTCGAGGATACGATGTTACATGTGTATGAACGTGTTTGTGGATAGCGAAAAGGCAGCTCCTTTATATTTATTAATTGAACCGCTGCCAAACCAATGAAGTATTAATCCCAGGTGAATAAATAAATCAATTTGCCACAAGTTTTATGAGTGGCACAAGCTGAAAAAGGGCCTTCAATTTTTGTACATTTCACCAGGTGAATATGGCAAAGTTATCATTAAATGTAAATAAAAACCCAAAGGAAAGGTAGCTTATTTTGTTTGTGTATCCTTGTATCATTAAGTAAAAAGTAAATTATAGCCAAATTTTATAAAGCATTAATGATAATTAAAGTATCTTTTAACAAATCTTTCTTATTTATCAAATGAAAATGTATAGAAAATTCTAATAATAGTAAGCGAAAATTGTACATGTTAAAAAAATCATAAAATGTTAATTATTTTACTTATTTTATTCCTATTAAAACCGAAACATGCCTGTATTAAATATGTTTGGTTGATAAGAACTACGTTATCGGCTTCGAGTTGTTCGGTTGATAAGGCTCAGGCCTGTGATTTAAAACTAAAAGATTTATGCTTGCAAAAATAATACAAAATCATTTTATTATAAGAACATCAAGATAAGAAATTCCATATTTAAAACCTTAATATTTAAAGCAAACCAACAATTACAAAAGAATAAGATCAATTCCGTAAGAAAATCCCATTGGGATCATTGCTCACAAATTTGTTTATTCCTGCTGGGTAAATAAATATTTTTGAAATTCTTTGGTCTTCCCATAAAATATGTAAAAGAAATTCAAATAAATCCATGCCTTTGGTGTCGCATCGTTCTAAATGTATTCATGGTTTTTACTTTATTTTAAGAACTTTTTGCTTTCGCAACCACTGGGCCGGCCGGCCCCCCAAAAATATATATAGTATTTCGACCCGGAGACTAGCGCAAAACCGATGCTGATAGCAGAACGTATCCACGCCCCATTCCCGCCCCAGCAAACCCACTTCCACTTCTGCTGGCTTGGCAAATTCAAATTAATTTATGAACCAAAATCTTGTTTATCGGCTGTCGGTCTGTCGGACTGTCTGTGGCTGTGGTTGGTTGCTTTGAAGGCAACTCGTACTTTCACTGTTTTTGGCTGTCTGTTGTTGTTACTGCGGTGATTAGAGGTAGTTGCTCCAGAAAACGAGTTGTTAAAGTCTAAAAAGTGCAGGCAAATCCAACAGCCATCGGTTGAAGCTGTAGCCAAAGCCGCAGCCAGCACGCTGCTTCTGTTGGCAATTCGCGGTCGCTGATTCATGTGCCTTCGTAGCCGTGATCGTCTAGTGGTTAGGACCCCACGTTGTGGCCGTGGTAACCCAGGTTCGAATCCTGGTCACGGCAATGCTGCAATATGCATTGTCACGGAGAAGGTGCGATATTTTTTTAATAATATTTTATTTGAAACATCTTAATAATTTAGTAAAAAATGTTCACATTTTTATAGCATTTTTGCAAACACTTCCCGATTTTTAATCTTACGTTTTTATGAAAACCTGGAATATTTATTGATATTTGTATTTAATAATTTAGTTTTATCTTGATAACCTTTTCTGATTAGTTCTTATTATGATATTAAATCTTTATATTAAATAAAAAAATAAAAAATGAGTATTTTTCTCATTTTTTAACATATTTTAGTAATCTAACTGGCTTTTTTGAATATTATGCAAAAATATATATGAAATTTGTAAAATATAATTTTTCAAATCAATATTTATTGATATTCTAACCACCAGAGAAATAACCAAACAAAAATCCTTTTTATAAATATTTTTTCTCCAAATAATCTTTAGTTTAAAGCACGCTTTCATTATAGTTATTTTCAAGAACTCTTCGGTAATAAGTGTACAACTTTAAACCTTGAAATTATATACCCCAACAAATAAATATGTAGCTCCCTTAGGCTATATACATACATTACAAAAGGGACAACGGTAAACGTTATTAAATGGCTTTATTTAATCTAATCTTAAACGAAAATTGATTTATTTAATCGCTTTTGTGAAAGACCACACGTTAAATAATAAAGGAAAACACCTGTGCTCGAACTTGGCTGCAATTGTCCTGCCTTGCGGCTTCGACTTGAGAATTCAACGACAACTGGCATTGACTTGAATTTTAATTTAATTGTGAACAATTGACAGAAATACACAAAAACCCACTCCAGGCCAATGGCAGCTCGACCGAACGATATTAAGACGCTGCCAGCTGGTGTTGACATAAAAAGGCAATAAAAAATACGGGCCACCCAAAGCGAAGCGCAGACGTAACATTAAACATCAATAGATTCTGGGATACTGACTACCCTAGAGGACCTAAAAGTCTAGGAAATAGAATAGAAAATATTTATATATTTTCTTGAGGAATAGGGGAATATATGAGATTGAAATTCCATAGCAAAAGGGCAGAAAAGGGTGACCTAAAAAGGGGTTTCCGCAGGATTTCCTATATTGAGCTTCAAGGTATATAGTCATTGAGGTCTTATATTGAAAATCGAACCCTTAAAATAATTTTAAATTGAAATTAAATAATACAAATAATTAGAACTCAACCTACCCTATTTTCCAAAAGGAACCTATTAGATACACTCCCTATTGTCCCAGGGTATCGGCCAAAAAATCACTCAAAATCAATTGAATGTGGCCAGCACTGCTTTCCGAGGAGCATCAGACAGCAGCAATGAGGGAAATCAACGTGAAAATGGCGACGACAATGCGTTTTGTTGTCGCTGGGAGGCAAGTGCTTATTGGATTTTGGCTGTGAGGAGCGGGTGACAGCACCCTGGTCGTGGGAGGATTGCCGGTAAAATGCGAATACCACCGACTGCTGGCCGCGACAGCTGATACGGAGAAGCTGGAAGCTGGAACCATGATTAAACGCCGGAACAGGCGCCTCTATAATTGCTCCAGTTCGGCGGGAATCTTGTCTCCTGCACTTCCCCAAATGGGGGAATTTAACGTTAGCCCAGACTCATGTGAGACAATCGTATTATTTACCATACGCAATGGGAGCACAATACACGGACAATGCAATGGCCATTTCCATGCCGTTTCATTGAAAATAAAGTAAAAATACAAATATTAACCGCAAAAGCCTTTTCGTTCCCATCTGTGAGTTGCCATCAGTCGGTGGGTGGGTGTGCACTCGCCTGTATTTATGCATTTATATTCCACGCAATCATTGCGCGTGTGTGTTTGTTTGTGGGCATATTGAATGGATAAAAGGGATTTGCGTCTGGCCGGGTGAGTACGTCCTTTTTCGCCATATACGAACATATCTATATATTATGGCCCCGTCTATACGGCCCGATGTCTGGGAGAGCACATTGCGGAACGCAACACGCCGGAAACGGTTTTGTTGTGCCATTTCCATTGTTATACAATTTCGCTTAACACATTTGCAGTAACGACGGCTTGGCCCCTTTACATTTTATATTTACATTTTATATTTCATAAACAAGCGGGGCTGCGGGGGGGTTTCACGGCATGTTATCACAATTTAAAAGGAAAGACATGGGATATTTAAGTTTATTTCGAAAAAGTTGAATTTAACATGAGTTAGCGGTGGTCACAACCTAAAGTTCTTAGTTTCGAACCATGCTACAATTTATGCACTGAAAAAATATACTATAAAAACTAACTCAAAATAACCATTTTCAGTTATTTCTAAATATTAGATTTATGTTATTAATAAGCCATTTAATAGGTTTTTAATTTTCTTTGTAGAAAACACCTATTAATAAAATTAGATACTTATTTTTTCATAGTTTAATTCAAGAAAGAAGAATTTTCTTCTTACTTTTTTTAAAAACGCTTCCTTATCATTAATTAATAGCTCAATTTCCATCTGAAATATTATTCTTTATACTTCCAATTGCCACTCTTTCCTCTCCTCTTCAAGTCTCCCGCTTTGCATCTTAAACAAGCAACGGAAATGATCGTTTGAAGGCTGCTAATTGAATAAAACAGTGAGCACTCGGCACGGTAAATAATAAGTACAAACACAATTTCGTTAACTCATTCCACATTAGTTAAAATATATTTGGTAAACTCGTTATTAGCTACAAATTAAATATGCAAATGCAAAGCTACATAAATAATTTATACAATGGCAACGCGATGAGTGCGCACGTTGCAATTATTAGTGCAATTGTACGTGTCTCCGGCGGTGGCAGCGACCTCAATCCGACTCAATAATTTAAGATAAACTAAAAACTAGACAAATAACACATAGATTAGCACGTGCACGCAGAAATGAGATGAGGTGGCTGCTGGTGGACAACCTGTGTCTTTACTGTGCCTTCTTCGACTCCTTGGGGGCAGCGGGCAGCCGCTCCACGGCCTCCTTGTACAGCTGGTTCAGTCCAAAGGTGGCGCGTACGTTGTCGCTGGAGAAGAAGAACTTTTGCAGCTTGCCCTTGTTGTCAACGCACGGCCTTCGGTCCGTCTCCTTGCCTTGCTGGAACAGGATCACAGTGGGCAGCTGGCGCGAGAAGCTATTGTCCGAGATACGGTACTTTTGCGCCACTTCCGGGAAGCGTCCGATGTCGATCTTGCCAAATTTCAGGTAGTCCGTATTGTACTCCGCCGAGAGCTCTGCGAAGATGGGGGCAAAGTTGACGCAGCTGGGAATCCACACCGTGTAGAAGCATATAAGCCAGCTGGTGCGCTTGTCGCGGACCAGTTCCTCCTCGAAGACCTGCGAGTTCCGGAAGTAGGTGATGTGCTCGGGGCCGCGGTACGAGGGCTCTGGCAGTACCATGCCCACGAGCACGCAGACTAGCAGGAAACCCAGGCCGTAGCGGAAGTCTGCGTAGGCCCACAGAATGGCATTGGCTACCTTTGTGTAGAGGAACGACGATGACAGGTAGTTGATCATGGTGACGGCGCCTGTCTTGCGCGACCGAATCATCACCACAATCAGCAGGAAGAACAGGATCTCCACCTCGCGGCTGTCCAAGTCGCAGGCTTCGTCCTCCTCGAGCAGGCTGAACAGGCGGGTGCAGATGAATTGGGTCTTCTTGGCCAGCAGATAGGAGAGGGCCAGCAGGATGTTCACCCAGTAGTAGGGCTTGGCCAGTACGGCCAGCTGCTTCTTCCACGTCATGGCGTTGTCCGGCGGCTGAGTGTTCGGATGTGGGTCACGCTTTTAATTAACAATTTCCCGAGTTTTTCTTTTCTTGCTTTTGACAAGCAATTGTTAATTTTAGCAACGCCGTTTGCCACAAATGCGTGGCTTCGCTACCCTTGGCAGAAGTTGCCACTTGGTTAGCCACAGAGATGCCACAACCACCAGTGCTGTGAAATGACGAGACTGTTTGGCGCCCTTTGAAATTCAAATCGGTAATCAAAACGTTTGCGGCAAAAGTGTCTGCGACTGATAAGTAAATTGTTTTAATGCCTGACATTGTTACGTCAGATTCATGCAAGAGTCATTGACGGATTGTTGAACTCTGTCGCAGAGGTCATTGCAAAAAAAAGGAAAAATCATCGAGGATCTTCATTATCTTCACACACGCCAAGGCTTTAATCATGAAAAACGAACAAAACCGCCTCGCTCTACGTGATCTTCGAGACGCTCGTGGCTCATTATCTTCAAAATTGATTTCAGGCCTCTTTTTTTTACTTTTTGCATAGTTCCAAAATAAAAATGTGTGTTTGGAATTGTGTGAACACTGTGAGAATATTGTACCTCCACATACTTCACGGAGCCAGAGGGCACTATCTGCTCAGCTAATGCTATCAGCACTGTGACTGGATCCAGGCATTGTGCAAAGATTACTTTTTTTTGTAGTAAACACATTGCGCGTCACTGGATTGAGCGAATTATTTATAATCATATTATTGAGAGCGTTTTACGAGGGTCAGACCCATGATCCCCAACGGATCACCCACCTATTTACTGGTTTCACTAAGTAGTTGGCATCTCTTTGTTTTATTCCGATTATTTTTTATTGCAATAAATGTTATGAATGTGAAGTGTTTGTGTAACGCTGGCAAAATACAGTGAGTAGCGTTTTAATATGTTCTTGGGGTTGAATTGTATTTTACTAATAATTATTGATGATTTTATTATATTATTAATTGGGATTATGCTAAAGGATTTATAATTTAATTAATTTAAACTATAATTGTAATTAATTTCATCTGTTTGAAAACTTGGCTAAGGAGGGATTGAAAATGTAACTTAAGGAATAAATTATGTTGGAATTATTGATTTAAGCATTAATATTATTTTCAATTTGGGTTTGTTTGCTTAGAAAAGATCCTAAAGATAAGGTAAATAGTGAAAAACTTGTTTAAAATTATTGCATCAGATAAATAAATACACAATAGACTAGCTAAAAACTGTTTTTATTTAATTTCTGCCACATTGTTAATCCTGGTGCATTATTATTCATCCAAAATGTAAATACTGAAAAATTCCCAATAATGACTAATCACTTAAACCATATAAATCAAAGGTGCAAAAGCCCCTACACTGTCTACACTGCCTTGGGAGTATTATAATCATAAACAAACATTAAATTTAAAATTCAAATAAACAACATGCGCTTAGGTCAGTTTTTAATATAATCTCGAATGCTCCTTGACTATACGAGTATGCTGAAGTGTGTGGCGAGCCGAATTCATCTGGTTTCGAGTACTTAAAATATATATTATACGAAAAGCCTGAGAAGATTTCCAGTCCCTATTCAAGTACATAATTAATCGAGATGGGAATACAAACCCTTAATCTTGCTGGGCCTAGCAAAAATCGTCTAGAGATCGAGGGCTTTGATTGCCCTAGAAATTTGTATCAGGAACATCTGCTTCCCGGCACGTCGCTCGTAGACACCTCTCGAAGCATCTCCAACCCGGAGAGCTCGAAATTAATGGTACTCGCTGTAAAAAGTAGAACCGAAAGAAAACAAAACAACGGCCAGAGTAGCTGATAATTGTCACAAAATGGCGCTCCATTGCCGGCTCTATTATCGCCCTATCAAGGCAGCCTGATCTCCTGTCCCCCCACTTATCGCCCCCGATCCGAGCACGCGCTCTATAAATTGCCAGCTCTCCCCGGCGTGAGCTTCAGTTCAGTTCCGAACCCATAAGCCGAGTGTTCCTCTCTCCGAGTGCCGCAAACATCTTTCGCAGATCATCGAGCCGAGACGTCTAGAATCCATTGGCATTAAATGCCTTACAACAGTGACCACAATCTTTAAATAAATCCAACAATCCAATTGGCTTAAACCAGCTGAAATTAACCAAGAAAAACAGAATCCTGGGAAGCATTTCCATTAACGCGAAATACTCCCTCCTAACCCTTTATCCCGGACTTTGAATGCTGCTGGAGCAGAGCGTAAAAATCATCAATCTCGAACAGCATTTCGCCGAGTGCTGGACTAAGCAAAGCTTTCTCAAAAACTTCAAGTTCTTCTCCCTGTTGACCACTATCTCCACAGCCGGTAAGTAGTCGAGCATCCTTTCTAACCTTTCTCCTTCTGAATGACTAACTGAATCCTTTTCAAATAGCTGCTGAAATGGCCGCCATTCCACAAGGTGCATTCGCTGCCTGCAAGATCCGCGAGCAATTCAATGAGCGCGAGATGATCGTCGCCCGTCTGCGGTCCGCTGCCGCCGATAAGGGTTCCCTTGACAACGGCAATAGCCTAACCCGTAAGTAATCGATCTTGTGGGTCACTGAATCCCTGACTCATCCATTCTTTGCTCCTTAGAACGCGAGTACTCGCCGAACAAGTACAATGACAAGCTGATGAACTCCATTTGGGGCTTGTACAACCGCTACTCGCCGCACAATGTGAAGAAGAACGAGTACGCCCCCACCAAGTGATGACCTAAACGGTGGCACGATGGCTTCCCCCAGGTCCAGTTGTCGTGCCCCATCCTGCCAGCATTCTTTCGTCACAGAAGGATGCTGGCCATATATACTATATATATATATATATATACTCCACAAACTATACTATATATACTCCAAGCTTTGTAATCTCATAACAGCTTTTCGTAACAAATATCAATTTAATGCTGTAATTTCTTTTTTGTAAATTTCAATAAATACTTATGATGTTGTATGTAAAGGGACAAGACCACATAGAGTTTTTTTAGTTAAGGTAGCAGGACTCGTAGGTCGGCACCATATACTTGATATTGATAAAGGCATCCTCGCCGCCATGCAGCTCCAGCACCTGCAGCGTCTCATCGATGAGATCCCCCAGATTCAGGTTGTTCTTCTGCGCATAGTCGATCTCATCGCCACAGTTTACTTAAGGATTATTTTAAATTATCCTCTGAACAGTTAATAGGGAACAAATACTTACAATTTTTCACCTTGAAGGCATTGAACATGGGCAGCAGCTGCCTGTAGAAGGGCACCAGGGCGGGACCCACCAAATCCGAGGACATGACCAGCTGTTGGATTATCTTCAATGTCGTGCACATTACCTCCAGGTTTCGTGTGCTCAATGCGTCTGAAATGGGGGCGGATTTGTTAGGATTTGTAGTTGGTTTCGCAAGGTGCAAATTAGACCGAAAAACTTCCGAGGCATTTGCGTGCCTGGTACTCACTCTTTAGCGGTAATATTAATTGCGGTATCACCGGGTGTATCCTCTCGCCCCCGGCCAACAAAAGGTCCGTGACTCCCTGGCGGGCATAGGTCTTATACGGGTGCTTTGTCTCCGCCAAACCATCGAAGAAGAGCGGCAAATAGAGGCTGTAGTCCAGCTTGTCAATGTCCACCTATCATTGGAGGCGACATGGGGGAAGGAGTTTGAAGTTTGGAGTTTGAAATTGTTTCGTGTGCTGGCGGTGGTGCAAGTTTGGCAAGTGTTCAGTTGCACGCTATGCCGGTTAGGCCTCTGCTGATTCCCATTAAGATGCTCTTTGTTTGTTTACGTTGTCAATGGAAATTTTTTAGAACAAAAACGCGGAATAGGTACCTGTACCCATGCCTAGTATATGCACATCTAATCTACGAGTATTTTTTTGTGAAAATGCGGTCATAAGGTCCAGAAGGTATACATTGTCAGCTGAGGTGATCAAGGAAACTCACGTGGCAAAGCCTTGTGCTGGAAAATATCCCATTTCGTAAGGGACTTCAAGGTTTCTATATTTTTTGTATAGTTAAAACTGAACTTAAAGCTATTACACGTTAGTATAAAATTCGACTTAAATTACAAAATTTATAAAGAAAATCAAAAATCGCATATTATTTAATTGCCACCTCTTTATTCTCCCCACAGAAGATGAGTCTCAGGGGTGGCAACAGCTCTGCGTTGGTGCCATCTCTGGCATCGCTGCTGCGTAAGCTCCACATATGGGGGTTCCCCGACTACGACCTTCGACCCAATGACGCAAATTAGATAGTGTCACTCACACATCAACCGTATGCACACGAGCTGTCACGGCGGCCTTTCGGCCTAGATAAACAAACGCACCGCGAAAGAGGCATTCGCCATTACCCATCCGCCGCCGCCGCCGCCGCCGCCGCATATGTGGCGGCATCAAAGCGCCTCAAGGCCTGTGACATTGAACCAGCTAAAGGGTCACACACACACCTGGTGGGTGTGGGTGCGCGCCCCCGAAATTGCAGCTGCTAAACTGACTGGCAGTTGCGACGACGGTGCGACGTTTTGAATGTCAGCAGTCGCATTCCGGGCGGAATCGAAATCGGAATTGCTGGCCCGTCACCGCTGCTCCACTGACTCCGGAAATAGACAATGGCATATTATTTACTCGTTTTTTGCCTTTAGCTGCAACACTTGAAATAATTGGACACGCAGGTGTACGAAATTCGAGCCCAACTCAAATACAGGTCCCGCCAATAGGTCACTGAGCAGTAAGGTTACCCTTCTTAGTGACAGTCCTCAAATTGGCTTTGATTTACATTGACTTACTATACATTAGGCTTAGTCGATATATGTATATATACATATATGGAAATTGGAAGGTTCTAGTTGCCAAAGGAATCGTACAGAGATATGGATATAGTATAGGATTTTTAAACGATTTTTAAAAGAACATTTCAGTTTCTATAAACGAAATCGAAACATGGATTTGAGCTGAGAAACGATGTTGTTTTTTTTAAATAAATAAACTTCTTAGAAGAAGTTAAGATTTTTGAGAGTAAAACATAGGTTCTTTTGTATCAAAAATGGCTTAAAATGTTATAAAAATATTTGAGAAACTTCCCTTTTTAAAAACCTAACAAACTAGTTTCAAAACTCCACTCACTTCTTATACATTTATGAAAAAAATAAAGAAAATCTACCTAGAACCTCCCAAATAATAAGTTCGAGAATTTCCCAGATTTTTCTACTCTTACCGTCCATCCAATCTTATCGCCTCCGCAGAGATACTCCATCTTAATCGGCAGGTCCCCTCGATCAAAGTACATGCGGAAGAGTGTGCCACGTCCCGGGTCATTAGCCCCGCCCAGAGGGCAACCATTCAGGCCCAAACCCAAATTGAAGGTGGACATGGACTTTTGCTGGCGGCGCAGGCCTAGAAATCAGTATACGGAAATGGGGGCGAAATCATTAGGGAAACAAACAATAACTCTAGTTGGTACGCACTTTTCGGGTTGGGGATCCGGCCCCTGGCGCTGGCTGTCTTGGGAGCGGACTCATGTATAGGGCCATCGATGACAACGGTGTTCTTCTGCTGCGACTGAATGGAGAAGGGCGGCACGTAGCGGGGTCGGGAGGAAACGGCCGCCCCATGGATGCCGCTCAGTGGACGCACTTGCACCGGATTGGCGGACTTGGAGCGGTGCTTCAGAGAGATGGCGGTGGCATGGTAATCGTGCGTCGGACGCCTTCCCGTGGCGGTGCGTGCCGTCTGGGCCATAGTTTTGTTTTGGTTGAGCAACGCGATGTGCAGCCACGTAGTGTAAACAGCGAACTGCCGAGCGCAGGAATTTTCTAGCCTGGGTCTCCTTCTGGTGTTGCTGTTGGGTGTCGTGTCGTTTCTATGGAGCGCGTTGCTAGGGCACCCGGCGGCTTAGTGACCGATAAGCCAACAGCTAATACAAATGCCGCCTCCTTGGGCTGAGTCGTGCTTTTTCAGTCTCGCCGCTCCTCCTCCTCCGTCCGGTTTGCGGTGACATATTAAGGTTCCGATTCCACGCAAGTCCCCGGGCCGGTTAGCCCCAAAGGCGCCGGTTATGTTGCGGTTGAGTCTCCCCCTTAATTGTGTTATTGTTTGCCCGTCTACCTAGCCTCCCTCCAGCTCATAATCTCCTCAGGCAAATACATTTTTATTTTCATTTAGCTTTTCTGGTCAGCGACCCCATGGAAGCTGGAACGGATCAAAGTTCCTGGAGAACGTAGATTACTATTGACAAATTGATGTGGCACTTGTCAATCTCTCTGACTTCTGACTTGCGGGAAGAGCCCGTCAATACAATATATTCATTGATTCTGTATAATATATTTGTATTTATAGTTGAGATTGGTAACTTAACCTATAGACACTTTTTATGGATGTCAATAAAATAAGATGGGACTTAATTTGTTTCAAGTATAAAAAACTATAAGTTTAACTAAATGTTAGCACAGCGTTCGAGTAAATAAGCAGTATTGTTAATTAGCAATTAAAATCAGGCAAATATAAATTTTATTGCTTGCTAAGGAAAGGTCCAGTCAGGTTGATTGATTACTCTTTTTTGATGAATCTATAGATTTAACCATTTGGTAATAAAGGTATTTATATAGACTTCCTCATCTCCCTTCAGTTTTTCATGAAAGGCCTTTTGCATAGAGACAGCAGTTACCATGTGTTAACCATTACAATATGTACATTATAGGTCCTTATCATGATTTCTTATTCAAGTGCCTTTGTCTTGTTAAATTGCTGAACATGGTGAAAATCAATCTATATATTATAATTTTTAAATGACTGACATCTGGTAAAAAAATATGAATCAAAATTGCGGAAATAATATTGAGTTTAATCTGTAATGGTTTTCTGACCTAATTATTTGCGAATAACACCAATAAGCATGGCATTAAAATCAGACATTCTTTTAGATATATTGTACTTTAAAAACAACAACAATTAACAAATTAAAACGTTTTCGTTTGAAGATACTGCTGTTCTGTGATAGTCTCTTGAAATAATTAAAACATAACTTTTGTATTTCTTGATAGCAGCAATGTATTAAAATGCTTTAAGCAGATTATGGAAAACTATGTTCAAAAGGTTTTAAAATAAATTAATTAATTTCCATTTTTTATCAAAAAACAAGAACCAACGGTCAACGACCTTGAATGAAAGAACAGCAGATTGACTATGTTTTTAATGTAAACAAAATGTATTAACACAAGACTGTGCATCAAGAACAAATATTTTGTCTGCTAAATATTTAGATTTTAAATCGCCGCGCCCTAATATTTCCAAACGCACTTTTAAACTCTGGAGCTTTGTTTACATTTTGTACCGGACCTCTACGTCCTTCTGGCAACCCAGCACCTGCCTGTGCGGGTGGTGTGTTGGGTAATGTGGCGGCGCAGCCTCGCATTCTAGCCAACACTGGACAAGAAGGGAATAAAGAACCAATGCGTGTGAAAAACTGTCGCTGTAAATTGACAATTATCTTTGTGTTTTCGTGCTAAATCTGAATATTCCGCAAAACGTAGTGCTCGAGTCAGTGTGTGGCCGCAACGGGAGGGCAGAATGATGGCGGGTAACATGTCTTTCAGGTCGAAAGGGGAGCTAAAGAAGCTGTCGGAGGAGTCGCTGCTGCAGCCGCCGGAGAAGGTGTTCGACATCATGTACAAGCTGGGCGAGGGCAGCTACGGCTCGGTGTACAAGGCACTGCACAAGGAGAGCAGCAGCATTGTGGCCATCAAGCTGGTGCCGGTCGAGTCCGACCTGCATGAGATCATCAAGGAGATTTCCATTATGCAACAGTGCGACTCGCCGTTCGTCGTGCGTTACTACGGCTCCTACTTCAAGCAGTACGACCTGTGGATCTGCATGGAGTACTGCGGCGCCGGCAGCGTCTCTGACATCATGCGGCTGCGTAAGAAGACGCTCACCGAAGACGAAATCGCCACCATCCTTTCGGACACGCTCAAGGGTCTGGTCTACCTACACTTGCGCCGCAAGATCCATCGCGACATCAAGGCGGCCAACATCCTGCTCAATACCGAAGGGTACGCCAAGTTGGCAGACTTCGGTGTGGCCGGCCAGCTGACTGACACAATGGCCAAGCGAAACACAGTCATTGGAACGCCCTTCTGGATGGCCCCTGAGGTGATTGAGGAGATCGGCTACGACTGCGTTGCGGATATCTGGTCGCTGGGCATCACCGCCCTGGAAATGGCCGAGGGAAAACCGCCCTACGGCTTTATCCACCCCATGAGAGCCATCTTCATGATCCCCCAGAAGCCGCCGCCTTCATTTTGCGAGCCTGATCGCTGGAGCAGCGAGTTTATCGATTTTGTGAGCAAATGCCTGGTCAAGGAACCGGACGATCGTGCCACGGCCACCGAGCTACTGGAGCACGAATTCATACGCAACGCCAAGCATCGATCCATCTTGAAGCCGATGATTGAAGAGACCTGTGCCATTCGCGAGCTGCAGCGGGCAAATCGAAGCGCTGGCGGCTTTCTGGGCGCCAGCCAAGCCAAGAATCTTCCGACGCAAGAGAATGGAATGCTGCAGGGCATAATTGACTCCTTTGAGGACCCGGGAACTCTGGTGCCTGAGAAGATCGGCGACTACCAGAAGAACTCGGCATCGGATGCCACCATGATAGCGCATGCGGAGGAGAACATAGATGAGGGCACGCTGGGACCAGGCGGCCTGAGGAATCTGGCCAAGGAAGCAGGTCCCACGGTTGCCGGAGCAGCGGCAGCCTCCGCTGCTTCTCCCTTGGACGTGGCAGCAGTGGATAGCGGCACCATGGTGGAACTGGAGTCCAATTTGGGTAAGATTGCCGGAAATCTAACGAAGCAGGGTAAGAGGTTTATTATTATTTTTTATATTTAGGCACCATGGTTATCAACTCGGACTCGGACGACTCCACAACGGCCAAACGCAATGACGACCAGAAGCCGCGTAACCGCTACAGACCGCAGTTCCTGGAACATTTTGAACGTACGAATGCGGGTGATGCTCGCGGCGATGACAAATCCATGGCCACCGAGTACTCTCCGGCGGCAGCGGAGCAGCAGCAACAGGAGCAGGAGGAACAGCACTTGGCAAGCGGGGCCAACGATGTGAATAACTGGGAACACAACATGGAAATGCAATTCCAGCAGATCTCCGCCATCAATCAGTATGGGCTGCAGCAGCATCAGCAGCAGCAGCAAGTCCTCATGGCCTATCCCCTGATGAACGAACAGCTCATAGCGCTGAATAATCAGCAGAATTTGCTGCTGAGCAATGCAGCGCCATTGGGACAGCAGGGTATACCGGCAGCGGCAGCGGCTCCAGCGCAGCCACCGCCCGCATATCAGAACCAACACATGCACACACAATCGCACGCGTATGTAGAGGGCGAATTTGAGTTCCTCAAGTTCCTTACCTTCGACGATCTGAATCAACGGCTGTGCAACATCGATCACGAGATGGAGCAGGAGATCGAGCAGCTGAACAAGAAATACAATGCCAAGCGGCAGCCCATTGTGGACGCCATGAACGCGAAGCGCAAACGCCAGCAGAATATCAATAATAATCTGATTAAGATATAGGAATATAGCAACGCAACTCACAATTTTGCAAGGCAACTAAAAATGCAATTTCAACTCACAAAAGGGTTCTTTGCTTTAGCTTGAATGACTTCCAACCTATACATTTTCTGTATAGTTGTGATCAGTGATCCGTTTTTGGAGCGAATTCAATATAAAGGAAAGACCCCTAAACAAAACAAAACCTTAAATCACAAGAAATGAGAACACAAAAGCTTTATTGTAAAATGCAGTGAAAACAGGAATGAAATATGTGGTCAGAGGAGCAGGCGTCGTCGTCGGCAGAACCTTCCAGCACGAATTATTAGATATTTTCTATTTGTTACTCGTTTCGTTTAGTTCGGTTTCCCTTTTCTATTGATATTTTCGAATAAACTCTGTATTCTTAGCTGCCTGGCATGATCAACTGCCCAAGCCTTATTATAATTTATAAGACTACCATTATTATTCGTTCTTCCCTCGTTAACTATTAACTGTAATAATCTCTCTGATTACCCTTAGTTTTGTCATCGTCGTCGTCGTGCGGAAACAAAACAGTAACCCGTCGTCAAGCAATAATTATAAAAAAAATTATAATAATAAAAAAAAAAGAGGAAAGAAACATTTTTATACGCATTGGAATGCATATTTTTCGAAAATATATATATATATATATTTCTCAACGCAAAATGCACAGAAGCACTCACATATAAACAATTATATACCATATATACTTAGACTTTTAGTGATTATAAATACTTTACATAATAAATATATCGGAATTATGAATCGAATTGTATACAAAATTGATTAAAATTTCGTTTACCCTATCTGCGACTTTTTACCTATAATTGTCCCTACATTTAGTCTTGTATATCCATTTCCTGAGTGGCCTGCTGTATGCCCTTCAGTTGTGCCCGCAAATCCTCGGGTAAACTGTGCTCGTTCAAGGCACTGGGGTCCTCACCATCCACGACAATCTCCTCCGGATCCGGGGCACGAGGCAGGAATTCGGCGCCAGCGAAGAGCTTACCAAATATGCTCCGGGCATTATTAATGGCAGCATCGTAATCCAGCTCGTAGGTTGGCGCATCTGTGTAGTAAATGTGCTCGCCGGCGTTGCTTCTACTGGACTGGGTAGCAATGGTAAAATAGGAGCTGAATATAATTTCCGATCCGGATTGCTCGAAAAGTTGGCTTGTGAAGGCAGCTAAATCGCTGGCAGGATCCTCGCTAATAGCGGGCGTGGTCAGGTGAAAGATGTCTGTGGGTAATATGGTTTAAACCTGGAACTAATTACAAAGTAACCACGCATATACTTACACAATCCCTCGGGACAGGCGCCCGTGTAATGGGACAGCTGTATTAGGATAGCCTCACGCACGCCTTCCGCGTCCAGAAGTCGCAGTAAATTCACGCCACCGCCGCCTTTATTCAGCTCTTCGTTACCCAAGGGACTGGCAGACACGAACAGGCCGCGTGATATGTGAGGCTTCATTTCAATGCCACTGGAAACAGGAGGATAACCTGGAGCGGAGACCACATTCTTGGCACGCATGGTTTTACCCGCGCTGCTCAGCACGAATTCCTTTGTACTTTCGTCCAGGCCAATGTCGTCCACCGTTCGCTTTAGGCAGTAGATGCCCCCATAGACGGCGCACAATCGGCAGAAGCACTGCGGCAGCTCTCCGCAGCCGTACATGGGGAAGAGGAAGGGTGTATTGCCGTAGCGACCGAGGCTGCCCAGAAATCGCTGCGTACGCTGCATGCCCTCCTCGAAGCTGGTGTTGGGGCCACACATGGCGATCGCCTGCATAACGCACGAAGAGATCTTCTCGGTCACCCGCTGTGCCTGCAAGTACTCAAGGAAGGTGCGCCCGCGGAAGGCCAGCGAGTCCTCATTGCACTTATCCTCGCCGTAGTCGTTGCAAGCGGTGAGGAACTTCATCAGCAGCCGCTTCTCCACAATGGTCAGAGTTTTCGTATTGAAGACGTCGCTGCGGGAACAGGGCACTGACACGATCTCACCGTTATGCCGCATGCACACATGGTCAACGGCTCGAAACTCGGCGTAGCGACAGATGTTAGACTTGATGAGCAGCTGCACCAGCTCTCCAGACGAGTACAGAATGCGCGGGCAGAGGTCCAGGCTAAAGCGACGCGATTTAGCCAGAATGGTTTCACGGTTCCATTTCTGTTCCCCTTGGACTTCCATGGGTTCGGGGTCGGGTTCCTGCTCCGAGCTGTGCCAGTTGAAACTGCAATTTCGCAACGTTGAGTGGGCTTCACACTCCTTGCTCAGGCGGTCACACAGGCCGTCGATGGTGAAGGAGCCCCACACATCGCCGTAGTACTCATTGTGGTCGAGGTGCAGAACTGACTTCCCCACTCTGCTGGCCGCAGCGGCGATGCAGGACTCGATGAAACCTAAAAAGGGCGTTGCATGAGTCACCGACAGATTGAAGTGGAGTTTTTAGTCCAGCGATTACCTGTGCCTATGACCACCAGGTCAAACTGGTCCGGCAAGTCATCTGACATCTTAGAGGCGGGATTTGCAACCGATTTATTTAATATTTATAAAGAAATTGATTAAATTGTGAATTTATTGCGAATCTACGCACAAACAGCTGGTTAGAGATGTGAGAATAACAGTGACGTCATAACAGTGTTGGTTATGATTCAAATATTTTGAAAAGTTGAAATTTGAATTTTATTAAGTTGCAGATTAACCATTTAATTTGTATTTATATTTTATAAAGAAAACTGAATAAAATAAATTTGAAATTAATAAATTAATTTTTAAATTTTAATATTAATGTGGGAAAACCGGCTCTTAGGTGCAAAAATCAACAGGTGCATCGAAAGCACACACATACGCGCGCACATATCGTAAAGTTGTGCCTGTAGTTGTGGTCACCGCTGCCATGGAAACGGAAAACTCGTAAACAAAACCCGGAAAATTGCAGATCGCAGAATGTGTTCTGTAAAAAGGTAGAAATAACGCAATCTCAAGGTGTAAAACATGTCCTTTGAGAAGATTTTGTACAAATATGACGAACCGCACGGAATTGGCGACGTCTACTTCATTTGGCAGAAGGCTCTGCTGGCCACCACTGGTACCGATGGCTCTGTGGCGCTGTACAACCGCCAGGGGCAGCTGGTGCAGCGCATCATTCTGGCAGGGTAAGGTGAAATCCCTCCTCTAAGGATGTCCTTTAATAACACATGTTCCTCTGCTGTTTAAGGCTCTGCTCGGGATTTGCATGGGACCAGGAAGGCGACCTGCTGGGCATTATTACCAGCGGCTCGCCAAACATTACTCTGTGGGACTACACCAGCCAGGAGAAGGTCAGCGTGGAGACAGGCCTGCGGGATCCCCTCACCTGCATCCTGTGGTCTAAGCAGCAGCAACTCCTGGCCGTGGGCACAGGTCGGGGAAATCTGGCAATCTATAACCACCGCAGCGGAAAGCGACCCACACCAGTGCTGGGCAAGCACAGCAAGCGGATAACCTGCGGCGCCTGGTCCGCCCAAAACTTACTTGCTCTCGGATCGGAGGACAAAAGCTTTTCGCTGAGCAATGAGGATGGGGACACGGTACGAGTGGTCCAGCTGCGTGACGCCCCCACCGACATGTACTTTGCTGAAATGGCCAACGACGATCGCATTGCCGGTGATAATGCCATCAGCATGATCATCGGTAAGCGGACGCTGTTTCTTTACTATCTGCCGGAGCCGGAGAATCCCACGGAGCTGGGTTTCCAAAGCCGCTATGGGTCGCTGATGCAACACAAATGGTTTGGGGATGGCTACATCTTGCTTGGTTTCTCAAACGGTCATGTTGTGGCCATTTCCACCCATCCCAAGGACGTGGGCCAAGAGCTGTGGCAGGTTAAGAACCACAAAGACACGCTGACGGGATTGGCCTACTGCCCAACCTTGGATATTGTAGCATCGTGTGGGGATGACAGGTGAGGCGTGAATAAATTTTATATCCACGCTTCTCACTCTTTCTTTTTCTTCTGTTTCAAGCAGCATCAAGATTCACTCTATCACGAACCTCCAGGAGACAGAGCGCATCATCACGGTGCCGGATCATGCTGGCGTTCAAATGATCGATTGGTCACCCGATGGCCAGCTCCTGGCAGTGACCACCAACAGTGGCACGGTCTACATCTATGTGACCAAGCTGCCGCACCTGTTCGCCGTATCTGCTCCTCGGATTGTGTTGCTCAGCAGTCTTGCCGAGGTGTCCATCTATGTGTACGCGCCGGACAAGTCCAAATCGCTGCCCTACCGTCTGCCACTGGAGGGAGAGCCCACCTTTATGGCTGTGGGTCCGTATAACTTTGCGGCTGGCATCGACAAGCACGTCTGGCTCTATGATCTCGGCAAGAGTCTGGGCGACGAGCCTCGACCTCTAAGTGAACGAGACTTCCCGAGAACCATTGAGAGCATGAAGCTAAATGCTGACTATTGTGCCGCCCTCTGCCCGCCCCAGCTGATTCTGCAGGCAATTACCACTGACAATCCCAACTGCAAGGACAAGCTGCAGGCTGTATTTCCTAACGCCCTACCCAACATGGCCAGTGATGCGGTGATCACATGTTTCACCCTCAGCCAGGAGATGCTCATCTTTGCCACCGATGTGAGTCTGGCTTGCAACTGGAAAGGTTTTCAAATCTTTATTTACTCTTTTTTATTTCAGATCGGTCACCTGGTCTTCTATTCGCTGGAGAAGTGGGATAGCTGCACTATTTATCGTCACAGCATGGGCATCCGTCAGCTCTTTATGGACATCGAGGGAACCAAGACCATATTCATCGACGAACATGCCCAGGGCTATGTGTTCCTGCCCGCCGTCGAGGAAGCCCTGCTCATTCCCGAGATGCCCAAGCAGTGCCTCGGCTGTCTGTGGGATCTTACGCAGCCCAACATCTTCATTAGCTACGATGCGAGGATCGTGAATACCCATGTCTTTGTGCGTCATTCTGTGCAAGGAACGCACACCTTGAAGGTGGGAGAGACCAAGCTAAATCCGGGCCAGTTTCCGCTGCTGTTGTGCGGCGGGGAAATGGCACTGCATGTGGATGGCGGGCAGTATGCGACCCAGTCGCTCAGCACCCATGTGGTGAATCCGAGCAACAGCCAGACAGCGAACCTACAAGTGCTCCTGCGGCTGAGGAACTATGACGAGGCCTACAAGCTGTGCAAGCAGATGAACTTGAGCAGCGCCTGGCGGGAGTTTGGGGAGCAGGCCATTGCTGATCTGGAGCCGGATATTGGTAAGACTTCTGTTTATATTTATTTCCGATTTTTAATTCAATATTTTAGCAATACGAGCCTACCGCCAGTTGGGTGAAGCGGCTCTGGTCAACGCCTTGTCGGAGTTGCGCTACGTGGAGGACTTGGACATGCTCATCGGCTGCTGCTGCATGCTTTTGGCCCAGTATGAGCAGGCCAAGGAGCACATGCTTAAAGGAGTTTATACCAGGGCCGCCTTGGAGCTATCTCGCGACCTGCTGCAGTGGGATCAGGCCCTGCTTCTGGCCCACAAGCACGATCCGCAAGAGGTGCCATACATTGCCAGAGAGTACGCCCAACAGTTGGAATTCACGTACGCCAAGCTTCTTATTGCATTTAATCCTAGTTCCTAATACACCTTTCTTCTATTCAGTGGCAACTATGCGGATGCCCTGTATCACTACGAGAAGGGCTACAAGGAGGATCTGATCAACAGCAAGGACACCGAACAGGCGAACACAATGGAAAGCTCCCCCGAGTACGAGGAGCATGTGCGTCTATGCAAAATGGGTATTGCCAGGACCTCTATCAGAGCAGGGGACTTCAGGCGGGGAGTGAGTAATAGCCACATCAAAAATGTCATTAAAATTATTCATAAATTCTTTTTTAAAGATCCAATATGCCGTGGAGCTGGAGGACAAGCAGCTGCTTTTCGACTGCGCTGAGTTACTGGCCACTGTTGGCCACCTGACCGAGGCAGCGGGTCTTTATGAACGCGGTGGCTTCTACGATGAGGCCTGCGGCCACTATATTGCCCTGAAGATGTGGAACAAGGCCAACAATGTGCTGCCCAAGGTAAAGAGCACCAAACTGCATGCCGCCTATGCCAAGGCAAAGGAGAATGATGGCCACTTTGAGGAAGCCATACGAAGTTATCGTGTGGCCGGGGACTTGGATGCCTGTGTCCGAATCTACCTGGATCACCTTTGCGATCCCCACTCGGCCTCCGAAATCGTACTAGAGTCGCGTTCAATGGATTCGGCCAAGCTGCTGGCCAAGTTCTACCAGAAGATCGGCGATGTGGAGCAAGCTTTGCAGTTCCTGGTCATATGCGGTTGCGTGGAGGAGGCTTTTGCCCTGGCACAGCGCCATAACAAGCTGCGTCGTCATGGCGAGCTGCTGGAGCGGTATGAAAATGCCAAGTCCTCCGACTATCTGGCGCTGGCCCATTACTTCGAGGGTGAAAAGTACACTCTGCTGGCGGGAAAGTACTACTTCCTGGCCAGAGAGTTCACCAAAGCCTTGAGGTTTTTGCTAAAGGCTTCGGCCTTTAACAACGAGGAGCAGGTCTCCCTTTCATTGGCCATTGATTGTGTGGCTACGTCGAATAACGAACAACTGGCCTCTCAGCTCATTGAATTTCTGCTGGGCGAAGTGGATGGAGTGCCCAAAGACCCGCGGTATCTGTTTCGTTTGTATATGGCCCGGAAGCACTACAAAGATGCGGCCAAGACAGCTGTTATTATTGCCAACCAGGAGCAGCTCGCTGGCAACTATAAATCAGCAAGAGATTTACTATACTCCATGTACCAGGAGCTGCGTCGCAATAACCTGTCTGTAACGGCCGAGATGCGCCACCAGTTCATCCTGCTGCACCGCTACACCCTGGTGAGGATTCATGTTAAGCTGGGAAACCATCTGCTGGCCGCCAAGCTGCTCGTCCAGGTTGCTGCGTGCATCTCACAGTTTCCAGAACGTAAGAACTGTCACTTTAAAGAACTTTAAATAATGGTAACTAATATACTTTACGTTCCATTGGCAGATATAATTCCTATCCTTACCTCCACGGTTATCGAGTGTCACCGAGCTGGTCTCAAGAAATCTGCGTTTACCTATGCCTCTACGCTGATGCGTCCGGACTACAGGAACCAGCTGGATCCCCGCTATTCGAAGAAGATCGAGTCAATTGTTCGCAAGGCTCCCAAGGGCATTAAGCAGCTAAGAGATGAGATCGACGACGAAACCATGGAGTGCCCCATATGCGACTCCAATCTGGCCAACATGGAGGTGACCTGCTATAGCTGCAAGACCACGCTGCCCATTTGCATTGCCACGGGTCAGCATATCATCAAGCAGCTAATGACCTCCTGTCCGCAGTGCGACTTTCTCTGCTTCCGTGCCGAGATGGAGAAGTAAGCATATAAATTAAAATATCTAAATTAATAAAATATAGTTAACCTTTCCACAATTAACTTCAGCATTCTGTCGGAGAATGGCGAGTGTCCCATGTGCAGCGAGCAGGTGGCGCCGGAGCAACTGCTGGATGTGGAGGACATTAGGCCTTATATTTTAGCCGCCTCTTAAGATTGAATATTAAAGAACTGAAGCAAACGAATAGACTGCACATAATCACACAACACCAAAAAATAGATATATATTATAAGTTGCAAGGCACAAAATACACTTTATATATCACAGAACAAAGATTTGTTTAATATTGGGGATAATATTTATAATAAAAAAAACTTCTTTGGGGGAAAGATTGATATGGATCTATTGGGCAACTTCCAAAGAAGACGTAAAATATTTTAATTATTTAAATGATATATTTTCATATAACAATTTTATTGGCAAATTAAATTTTTAAAAATTTAGATATAAGCCAAAAATGCATTCATTTTATGTGAATTAAATAATTATAAATACAAATTTCTTATTGCCAATAATGTCTTTTAAGGAATAGCTCCCATGAAGACGTTCAGATGATTTTTATTTATTTCCACAAAAAAAAAATTAAAAGGTTTAAGAAAACTAAAATATATTTTGGAAAATCTTGTTTTACAAAAAATATTGTTTTTGTAGCTGCAACATTTTATTTAATTTCTTTATCAACTAAATTAGTTCTTTTCTGCCTTTTCATAAAATTTAAATTAAATTAAGAGGCTTATTCCGCCAATATTTGTTTGGTATTTTTCTTGAAGTATTAAGCTTTTCCCAAATATACCTAACGCGTTTTTTTGATTACCTAGTCGGCTTGGTTATTACTCAGAATTTCTCCAGATCAATATAGCCCAGTAATTGTAACACCCGGTTTTTGCTGGTGAAGTTTAGCAAGAAATTTCCCCTCAACTTAGAACCATTTCCAAAGAAACGCAGGATGGCGTTGATAACTGAGCCGGGTAAATCGGATTTTCTCGTTGCAAATGTGTCCAATTCGCACAATGACGCTGTCGCCTTCCAGGTGAAGTTCGCCAAGGATCTAACAGTGGCTCAGCTAAAGGTATGTCAACTATAGACTAAACATATGGTGACCAGTTCAAGAATGTATTCTTTTAGAGCAAACTGGAGATACTGACGGGCGGCTGTGCCGGCACCATGAAGGTGGAGGTCTACAAAGGTGAAACCTGCCTAGCCACGCTGGACAACAACGACGCCCTGCTGGGTTACTATGCCAACAGCGATGGTCTCCGCCTGCACGTCATTGACAGCTTCGCGAGCTTCTGTTTCGACAACGCTCCCGTCGAGAAATTCGAACTGACCAAGGACCAGTATGAGCAGCGGACCGATTCCGTACGCAATTATCTCAAACAGAATCGCCTGGGCAAGTACAACGAGGAGGAGATGCAGCAGGCGGAGGAGAAGCGGCGCCTCCAGGCAGAGGAGATCCAAAAGAGGGCAGAACTGTGCGTCATTGGCGCCAGATGCGAGGTGAGTTAGAGAGCTTTCAGCTTTTAAATAAGCAAGAGTAACTACTTTTCCTTTCAGGTCACCGTACCGGGCAATCCCACGCGACGTGGAACGATCAGATACAATGGCCAACTGGAAGGGAAAACTGGCCAATTCATTGGTATAGAATACGACGAGCCTCTGGGCAAGAACAATGGAAGGTAAATAACTAAATCATTTGTTAACTATTTAACTCTATCGATAAAAAATTACACCTCATCTAAATTGCTTTTTTTTATTTAAATTACAGTGTCGCTGGTAAGGCGTACTTCAGCTGTGCCCCCAATTACGGTGGCTTTGTCTCGCCATTATCCGTGACGGTTGGCGATTTCCCACCGGAAGACTTCAACCTTGATGATGAGCTCTGAGAATTTTTAGCACAGCAGCACACGAACCAGGTCACAACTTCTTCTCGCATCGCACATGCCAATCTAACCAAAAGACTTACCAATCGACCGGCAGGCACT
The DNA here is from genome assembly GCA_035045905.1 of Drosophila anomelani. NCBI lineage: Eukaryota > Metazoa > Arthropoda > Insecta > Diptera > Drosophilidae > Drosophila > Drosophila anomelani. The sequence continues at coordinate 14,244,682 of JAWNOO010000032.1, forward strand.
TAAATTATTTGTACGCAAGAAACGAACACTAATTATAGTTATGCCATTTTGTATTTATTAATTAAAACATCTATGTATGTATGTATATCAGATATTCTTACAACATGATTATTCGTAAATTCTATAATCGGCTTTATCTTTTTATTTCTGATTTAGTGGTGTTATCAATCAATCAATCAATCATTCGCTTTTGTTTTACATAAACTTAACTGTTGGAAAAGGGAAAATAAATACCGGAAATGAGAATACAACTATCGTATATTGTGCAGTATGGAACTGGGAGTGCCAAAACATACATTTTACTGGCCGATAACAAAAAATAAAATACAATGAAATACGTGTAGCTTTAGCACAGAGATAGATGTGCATTCTGGGGACGGGGTGGAGTGGGTTCAGCGCTCTACTTGAGGATATCTTTCGTCGTACACATATATATACGTATTTCAATAAGCTGCTTGCTTTATATATTTATTATGCATGTATTATATACTTATGTGTGGTTTATGCGTGTTCTTTTCTGCCTGCCTAGTCTAGTAATTATTAATAGGTTTCAATTAGCTGTCATTTAACAACAACAAATATGTATATATAAAACGATGCATGCTTTTCTCGAAGGTTACATAAGAATTACAGAAATGCGTTACAATCATGATGAAGACAACGTGATGTGCAACTATATGTATATATGTTTGGTATCTATATAGACTGTTTTTTGTTTTTCTTTCTTTGAGCCTCCACAACTTGGATAAATGGTCGTCTTTTTTCTACATCTCACTTGAGATCGTTGATCGCTCCTCGTTCAACATTTACCCAATTTACTTGACTTTCGTAACATCAACTGCTTCGTAAAAATCTGCTTCACAACGGCTCGTCTTTTCTCGGGGCTAAGTTGAACTTAGTGGAAACTAGGTAACAATTGGCCACAATTGCATCTGAGCTTGCATGTTTCGAAATTAATTTTTTATATGTTGTAAACTCGTAGCCCTAACAGAGTAATATACATACATTTGTTGTGTCTCTGTGTTGTGTGTGTTTGTGGTGTTCTATGAACGGTTCGAATCAAGGGAAATTAACCAAAATCTATTGGTATACATGTAAGTACCAACTATATACGTATTTCGAGCACGAGCCTAATAATTACAATTGATGGTGTTTGGTGTTCGTGTTGGTGTCTTGGGAGATTTAACCACACATCCCGATACAGTAGAAGAAGAACTTTGGCTATCATGAATATATTTTATATTAAACATACCTCGTGCCTTCTTCTTTATTTTCTTCTTTCTTGAAAAATATGCTTTAAAATGAAACAACCCGAGTTTGGATATCTATTTTATATATTGTGTTCTTTGATCGTTTTGTTTGTTTGCCAAGCAAAATTGTTTACTGGATATATCGGCACATAAATGCAGTTTATAGAGCGTTGATTGGTTTCTTGTTAATATATTTATTGTTATTGTTTTACTGAGTGTTGTGTGTGTTTCTGTCTGTTACCCTTCTGTTATTCACTTGTGTTTCTTTCAGCTCTGCTCCTGCTCTCGCTATTGACCAATGCTCCTGTGCTGGCCCATTAACTAGTTCCCTATTAATTAACGTATGTAAATATGTGCGTATCTATGTGGGTGCTAATGCATGTCAGTGTGGATAGATAGAGGAGGAGTTTGTCTGCGCTTGATTGTTATGTGTAGTTATATATATATTCCATCTACAGAGAGAGAGAGATGCTAACATTGATTTTTCTTGAGATTCCAGCAGGGATTCATACAAACAGCCCCACAATTTAACTTGATTTCCATGCCACGCGGCCATGTTCCATTGCATTAGAGGGTTGTGGTGCGTAGCATGGCTATCTTTCCTTCTGGCTTGCTGTTGCCTGGTTTCTCCTTATCCGTTCCTGCCGTTTCCTGCTGCTCCTTTTCCTTCTTTCCAATCGCACCCGCCTTTTTGTCCGTGTCGCCTTGCCTGGCCGACGTCAATTTACGCACAATTAAACTCCCAGTGTGCTTGATGTTTCGCTTCAAACGATTGCCGCCGCCATCGCCTTTGCTTTTGTGTCCACTGGCACCAGCACCATCTCCATCTCCACCGCCTTTGTCACTCCTCTTATTATCCGCGATCTCGGCGGCCTCCTCTTCCAGAATCGGATTAATTGGATTAAAATCAGCTTGGTACAGGGGTACATCAATCGAGTGACCAGGCTGGGTGTCAATCACCTGAAGGTCTTGCACCTCTTCACTGGACTGCAAGTTCTCTTTGGAACTAAATGGTGAATACATTTGGAACGCCGACAGCAACGAGTTGGATTTCTTTTGATCTTCGCTGCCGCCCGTGGACAGCCTGCTTTTCTTGCGCCGTTGGGAGCCCCCCTGGTGGCTGGTTAACGAGCGGCACAGCAGCGAGAGCTCTGACAGCCGGGAAGTGCTGTCGTTGCTGGCTCTTCGACAGTTGGCGGCGGCGGTGGAGATGTTGTCGGGCGGCTCGGTGGCCCCCGAGGCGGTGGCGGCGGCAGCATTCCCCTCGTTGTTCGTTTGGTTAAGTCACAGCCGGAGGTCAAAAGCAATGCGAGACGCAATGTTCTTGAAGCCAATGCTGGTGCCTATTTGGTAAAAAAGAAATGAGATTATAAGATTGCTTTTCTTTAAATAAAATTATTTAATTACCGGAAATTCGCTTGAATCGAACTCCATTCAGGGACAGGCGTGGCAGCTTGCACACCTCAATTTCCCACTGCACCAGGGAGTCGGTATTGGGATCACCATGCACGCACCAGAGGACAAAGCTGGAAAGAATGGATTTCAGATATAAATATATATGATTAACTAGCAAGTGACTACAGTTACTAACCGTTCGCGCTGTTCATAGTCGCAGTTGTTTTGATCCAGCACTTCTCGGATCTTTTGCATTATCTGATCTGGCATCAATGGGGAAGTGGTCTTCATGGACCAGGTAAAACGCAATACTCGAGGTTTCGCCGGCTCTTCTGTGGTTGTCTGACTGTAAATATATGTATAAGCATTTTATAATTACGAGAGTCGAGCGAGCGATCCAAATAACGCTTTCACATTTTAGATATTCACTTCTGATCGTATTTATTTTTTAAATAATTAACTGTATTTGGTTTTAAAAACTTTTTCCATGAATATTTTACTGAAGACACTTACTGATGATTCAAAATTTTAAAGTTTTATACAAAATATTTTACAAGCTGAGCTCGCAGTTAATAGATTCTTTCTTTTTTCTTGCTGACCTAACACACGACTCCTTTAAGGACTTTTTATGATGCTCTTTTAAGCCCTATTTTCTAACCCTTTTTAATAGCTGTAAATGATAGTAAGTGCGAGTTTTGAGCTTGTTAACTTGCCTTAATTAGTAATTATTAATATGTTAATATAGTGTTAAGGTTTTTGGATGAATAGGTTTAAAGTTTTATTGTTATGGCATTGTCATCAACCTTTTTGGCAAGTTTTTTTTTAACACAATCTCTGTAAACTGTTATTAAAAGAAAACTTCAACAAAGAAAAGTCAATCCAAGACCGAAACGAAGAGAAATAAAGCAATCTCGTTAGAACCTCTAAAACAACTAATAAAAAAAAATAATAAAAATTCCAAAATCTATCGATAATCTCTCTGCTCAAAAAAAAAACCCTTTCGATATTCAAAGTATTCGAGACTCCCAGAAGTATTTCGGAAATATTATAAAAAAAAAACTGGAATAAAATTGAAATGCGTATGGTGGGGTTTTCATTTGCTCACAAATGTTTCACATCATTTATTATTATGGTTTTATTAAATTATCAATTGTTTTATATTTATGCGTTATTTCTTTGAAACTTAATATGTATAGATAACTACTGATCGAGCCACTGAAGGCGGCGGCCGATGATAACACGATCTCTATAGATACATCAGCTGTACAAATAAAATGGTCACATGCACTATAGTGGTAGGTAATACATTGTTATATTCCTTGGATTTAAGTTTAATTTGTTTTGTTTTTAGTGACTACGTGGTATAATGCTTAAATACTAGTTACACGCTCGCTGCACGTCTGGCATTTTTAGCGCCTCATAAAGTTCAGCATCAGCGTTCAGTGGTTGTGTGATTTTTATGATTTGCAAGATCTTTAGTTGGCTGGCTGGCTGGCTGCTTGGTTGATTTGTTGTTGGTTGGTTGGTTGGTTGAATTGATTGATTGATTGGTTGGTTGGTTGGTTGATTGTATGAACCACGGATACAATTTTTAAAAAATTCAAGCTCATATAGGAGAATACATATACAGATCCATACATACGATACATACATACACATATAAATACAAAGATCGCTAAATAAAGTTCAAGATCATCGTTACAAAAATTAGCAACTTCTTTTGGTGTTGTCTATATATTGTGTGTGTAGTGTGAGGTGTGTGAGTTCACTATAAGATAATGAATGATGTAGGCAAAAACAACACCACGCACTTTACACTTTACACTTTAGATTGGTTTTTAGTTGAGTTTAGGCTTAAGTTAGATTTTACTCTTAGCAGTTTCCTCTCACATTCAGTGATATATATTGTTTTGCTTTATTTTATTCATTAACTATAATTGCGATACGCATTTAACGTAAATATATATAGATGTATACATATATATATATTTAGGTAGTACTCGTAGGTGTAATATTTAGTAGTAATTGTAATCCATAATCGTGACAGTGACACAGCAATAGTGGTCGGGATTTCGTTCTGATTATTGCGTTTCCTATTTAATTTTTTCTTTATTTGTTTCGGTTTCGGTATCGTTTTTGTTATTTTATATAAACTATATTTTATATTTTATATTGCCATTTGCTGGTCGGTCGGTCGCTCCTCGCATCGTTTTACAAACAATGAAAACAAAGGTTTCGTAATTTCTGTTTGTGGTTGCTTTACTTTTAAATATATATATATATATGTATATGTATCTTTAATTTATATAAATTTATTATGTATAATTAGTTAATAATTGTAATAAAACATAGGCGCATTTGTGAAAATTTCAATTAACGCAACGGAACTCAACGTTGTCGGTGTTCATTTGAAGGGGTTCGAATCGAAACCGGGGGATCGGGATCGGAATCGGGATCAGGATCGGGATCATGATCGTGATCGGTATCTGAATTGGAATCGAAAACGATATCGATCGGATCGGTGACCTTATCGTATCATATCCCGATGCGATCCAATCGGAATTCGATCATATCTGTGTGTCTCTGTCTCTGTTCATATCTGAACCTCTCTCCGTCACGCGCGTTTACTCTAGGGGAATCGTTTGTTTCAGTTTCAGTTTCAGTTTTAGAACTATTAACAAGAAGTAGTTAATGCTTGTTTTGTTAATTACTGGTTTGGCCTAAAATTAAAGAAAAAATTTTAAACAAATTATTCACGGCTGGAAAAAATATTAATAATGGGTAAAAAACAAATACCAGAAATGAAACCAAAGAAGACAGATAAGAATAAAACGGAATAATGGTGGTAACAGTGAGTTTCATCATCATCATCATTTTTTCATGTTTCTTCATAGAAAAAGAAAAGTAAACGCAATTGTTCTTCAAACTGATAATAATTAATAATTAACATGTGTGTCCATATATATAATTCACACATTCTCTTTTATTTTCATATCCAATTAGCATTATTATTGTAATTAATTTTTAATCATGTTTTGAAATAAATGAAAGAAGAGAGACAAGAACAAAAGAGCCTTCCTAGCGTGTGGTGAGATAATAATATAATAATGGAAGTACACACATAAGTTGTACAAAGCAAACGTGGATATACAGGATTAGAAAACTACATAATATTTATATATATAGAGATAATATATGTACGAGAGAGAGAGTATTTGTCAACAAAATCAATCAATCAATCAAGGAATAAAACGAACTAAAGGTGTGACGGAGATTTGAGAGCGTAGAGAGGAAGCGACAGACGTACGTTGGCCCTTTTATATTTTCTTATTTTGTTACTGTTTGTGGCCAATCTCAGATTATGGATTAACGTAGTCATCATTTTATTATTCTTTTTTATTTTTTTTTAATTTTTGCACCTGAATCAGAGTCGGATTTGGAAGGCGAGAATATTGCTTGCGACCAATATGTGGTTAGGTGGTTAGAGAGTTGTTCCGTGTTATTTCATTTATAGTAATTTAGCAATCAATTCGATGACACTGACACTTTTGATTCAACAACAACGAAACCAACTTGTTATCATCCCGATCGAATAGCCGCCAGTTAGCCATATTTTATTCATTGTTTCTACGGACTGAGAATATATGTTCGCCAGTTACAAAATGTACATATGTATGTGGTGTGTTACGTATGCCAACTAAATATTGGTATAGGATAGTTTTAGCAATGCGAGCGAGCATCTAAACTAAACCGACCGAACCGGCATATGCACGGGAAACCCATTCGAACCACCCACCAACCCAGCCACCACAATTTAGGTGTAGTAGCAGTAGTGAGTGCATCGGACCGATATGTGGTGCATATGCCAGTTCGAATCCGTTCTTAAGCAAACAAAGGTCCTCTGGTTGTGCGTATGTGTGTGTATGTTTTGTGGTATATACATAGAGAGTACATACTTCTTTCCTTCTTCTGAAAGTCTTTCAGTTCAAAAAAAACAAGGATAAAGAAACAAAAAACAAGAAAGAACAGAAAAGAAATTCCATATACAAAACATGTGCATATCATTAGTTGAAGATAAGTAGTAACAACTTTGGTAATGATGAACTAATTGTTCGCAATAAATAAAAATAAATAAAGGTAACCATTAATTGTAAAAATCACGCCCAATCAGACTTTTCTTAAATCCCTCATGCAATCGAATGCCGGTTTGGGTTGCCTTTTTTGGATTTCAGATCCCTTTGAGGGGAGGACTCTACTTTGGGTTAATAAAAACGCAGCATATAAGCCTGTTCAGTCAACTTTTGCAGTAGCGTAGCATAGTTATGTCGGTTAATAAGTAGGATTTTTACTGGCTCTAAATAATATATATATATTCTTCTTTAAAATTTCATCATCTGCCTCTCTCGCACTCTCTGTTTTTGCGCTCTATAAATCCATAGTGCAGAGTTACATTATTTAAACAAATGTAATACTGGTGAGAGGGTGATGGACCAAAGAAACGTTTTTAAATTGCATGAAATTTACGACATTGAAATTGAGTATTTAACCAAAACAGAAGAAATCGCACACAAAACGATAGTGCATACAAATATATGTTAAGATCTCTTTAAAGAGCCAACCAACTACAGTGCGTTTCAGAATTGAAAAATTATAGTATTTTAACATCGTTTAATCAAAGCTTTTAGTGATTTTTGTTTGACATATTTTATAACCGAATTTATCATTATTTAAAACTCTACTACTTGACCCTCCATTTATTTATATATTCTGGTGATTTCCTCCTCTATCTGTTCAGGTGCCTGAATCGCAAGTTCGCTATCCCTTCGCCTCAGAACTAATCTCTAACCTGGGAGTCTCTATTTAAGTTTGTTTTTTAATTTGAAAACCTTGCATATCCAACGAGTCCTTTAGACTATTTGATTTATTTATTATTTTCAAAACTTAATTATGTGCATCGATGGGCATGGCTTTGTAATGCGCTTGGTAGCGATAACTTTGAGCTGCTGGCTTGAGTGATTTTTGTTTACGGACATTCTGCAGACAACATGGTACAAAAACATAACACATGAGCATACGATACATTTATGTATGTATGTGCGGCAGATATGCAATAAAATGAAACCAAAATATGAAACATAAAATGTGATAAACGAGAAATATGAAAACAATAACGGAAAACAAATTAAAAAAGAAAAGGAAAATAATTAATTTTAAAAAATTAAGAAAATAAATGAACGCAAAAAATAACGAATCAAATTGCAGTTTGCATTTGCTTTTCTTGTAATATTCCATTAACTGAAGAAATGAATTTTTGGCACTTTGTGATTTATTTTTGGCTGGGACTACTTACCGTTTGCTAAAACGTGAGGAGAGTTTGGAGAAGAAGCTCATGCGACCCGGATGGGACGAGTCGCCGGAGGCACCGCTTGTGCCCGAGTATTCCAACGCTGTGTTGTTTCGTGCTCTGGTTTGACCTAAGAAGGGTAAATAAAATCTTTATTAGAATCGAATTGCCAATGCAGCACTTGGTCACTTGTACACAAACACACAATCTACAAACTGACTGGGTTTTATATTTTTTTCTCTATCATTAAAGACTAAGACATATATATATAGTAAAATACTATAAAGAGTTCGTAAATAGTATGCCATTGCTGGGATCAAAGTGCAATGTGATATCTACCACGTCTATGTGCCAGCTGCTAATTAAATTAAATATTTTTAACACGATACAAATTTTTTATATAGTCAAGGGTTTCATAGAAATGTATAAAGTAGCTAGAAAAAGTCATAAATGTATCTATTGAATCAGTATTGCCAGGCGAGTCGATGGTTAACATTATTAAATAACAATTATATTTTCATACTTTTCCATAATTCTCCATAATTTTAAACTTTTCATTTATAAATTCATGAAATAAATCCTTTCTTCTATATTTTCCATGAAACTACTTAATTTCAAACAAATTTCCAAATGAACCGAATAAATTTGAATTTTATCACACAGACTTGCAGCACATAAACGTGGTGATACTCTATAAATAGCCACATACTCTACAGATTACGGATACCTCCTACTGATAATCATATTGCACTTTGTCCGCAAGGTTCTGTTGTTTCCATTGTTATTACTTTTTTTATTTAATTAAATCGCGATAGCTGAATGTGGACAGACAAATGGTGTCAGTTTTGTATCGGTTGAGAAATTTCGGTCGCTATGAATAGTTTTCCATCCGTATTTCCAAAAACATATATTGATATTTACAGGCAGAATAACACTCGGGATCGGATCGACCACTGAGACAAACGTGCATGGAGAGGGGGGTGCAGCATTAGATCGCGGAAATCATAAGCGATGCGATGTACAACAACAGAAATTAACATTCAGCTAAATGGATCGATCGAGTTGATTGAACGGATTAAGAAACTAATCGTCGCTTGACAAACTAAAAAAAATTATAATAATTGAGAGGCGCGATTGGTATATGCAATATGGATGGCGGGGGGAAGGGTGCAGTGCGGCGGGACAGAATTGCTGGGTTGGATGCAGCATGAAGGGGGAGGTGAGGATTGTTTTTAAGTTATTAAAAATAAATTAAAGAAAAACACACTCGCTAACGCGATAACATCTAACATTTATGAATGGCTTTAGCCTAGTTTTGGGTTTGTTTTTTTTTTATGTTTGTGGGGTTTTAGTTGGGGCGGTAGTTGGGGGGTGGTTGGTGTGGATAAAATTAAATTATTATTATTAAAACTAATAAAAATAAGTGAACAGAAAACTCACCAGAGTGAAAGGTTGAACGTGATGGAACATTCCTTGGAAAGTGTCTGCTTGATTTAACAGCCGATGCCATTCTAAGTCGATCGAACAGACTATATATGTACAAGAACAATACATATACACACATACGTATGGAATGGAAATCAAATCAGTATCGAATCAGTTCGTCGGAGATAGAGAGAGAGTACATTCAAATCCAATGAATCGCATTTCGGGAAACGAATATGTTTTAATCAGTATACAAAGTTTGTTTGTTGTTTGGTTTGTTTGTTTTCCATTAAATATTTGTTATTGATTTTGTTTTTTTTTTTTGTAATTGTATCAAATGTGTAATCGTTCGAACGTTCGTCACATGTTCAAATGGTGATGATGGTTGGTGTTGTAATGATCAAGAGAATAGAATGAGTAATGACAGTTTTGGTTGGGTCATCATTATCAAATCGAATCAAATCGAATTTATCGATTTTCAGGTTTCGGAGATTCAATATGTTGCGTCATTTGCCAATTGTTGGATATTTGGATATTTGTGTATTCATATTTCGTAATTCGTTTTCAAGATCGGTTTGGGTTTTAAATGCAGAATGGCGGCAGGCGGTTGTGTTGATGGTCAGAGCAGCGCGAATCAAGCATTTTGTTCGATTGATGTGACAAATTGATGACGGTAACCAAGGGTTTATGGTTTTGTTTGTATATATTGTTTTATCGATCACGTCGCAGACATAAACAAAATGAAAAGAAAAAAATAAAAAATAGATCATGTAAATTTTCTTAAGAAAGACAAGCACTTAAAAATACATTTTCTTATAAATATAAAATTTGGATACAACAAACTTCAACTCATTGGTTGTTGGGCTTTTATGAACATGAGAACATATGCAAAAATGTATATATAGTTTATATATTGGAAAGCTCAGCATAAGATAGAAGGTTCGATCCATCGATCTACATGAAAGCGTTCTATATGTGATGGTTCATGCGTTCGAACTAGCAGCTCGAAATTCCACTTTTTACTATATTCTATAAACTTCAAATGGAGCAAATTCATTGTATCTATAATTATATATCCTGGAAACACGATACCCGGTGATCGTGGAAAAGAATAGGAGTTATTATTTTGAAAGTGTTATGCTTGTTAGTCGTACATTGGAGAGAGCAAATGGTAATCATGTTCAGAGACAGAGAGAGAGGTACAAAAGTTACAACAGCGGCACAGAAACAAACTATATATCGAATAGATTTTGTAAAATTAGGTAGGCATTTAATGCATTAGTGAAAGTAAACACACACAATTATTATGGAGAAATTTCAATTTTTACTGGCGATGGAGTCAATATAGTTTTACTGACAGAGACAGAGACATGCATGCTTGGGGAAAAAACAAACAAAATGATGAGAGAGTTCTTATTATATTTTAGAAACTTGGAATTATATCGCTTAGTTGCGTGACTGTTTGGACTCGTCCCAATGAGAATACGAAATAAAAAACTATTCACTGTTCGTTGGATGTAGGATCCGGTATAGCAATAGCTTGGCATCGCCGCCAATTGAATTTCATTCAAATGAATTACAAAATATATGCAAAAATAGGCGAACCAAATTAGGAAAATTAAACCCAAACCGTACGCTATTTGTAGTAGTAGTAGTACATACATACTTAAGCAATATATATATATATCTGTGTATGTGAAGGGTCGTGTTCGTCGCTTTGGGCGTTGAGACCAAAAAAAGAGGTCAAAAATACAAGCAAGCCATCAAGTTGATGGAAATCAAATGAAAATCTAGTGTTTACACTCTAGCAATAGTTGCAAGCATTTGTTGGCATTGCAATTATTGTTTGTTGTTGTTATTGTTATACACGCCCACGACCCTTGGTGTAATGAGGCACAATAAATATCTCTTAACGTAATATATTGCATTTTCACTCACCAAATTTGTTCGATTCGTTTGAATCCAAATTGAATTCGTTTCAAACCATATTTCATTTTATTGTTTTTGCATTTTCAAATCAGATTGTTGCGTGGTTTGTCGATTCAATATTGTTTGCAAATGATTGTTGCATATTGTTGGATTATTGTTCAGGTTTTCAAATTGCATTTTGCGATTACGTTTACAATCGAAAGGGTAGTAATAGTAGAGTAGTACAATAATTGAGCGAGCGTCGATAGGAAGACGAAGGAGGTTGGTTGTTGCAGATTCAGATTTCGTAGGTGGTTGGTGGTTGTGGTGGTGTTATTTGTAGTTGCGGATATATAGAACGCCACAAAGAATATGGATGTACATATGTGGTAGTGTAGTAGTAGTTATCAAAATTAGACATTTTTGTTTTTGTTTTGGTTTGTAAACAGACAATGTTCAAATATTTGTAAAAAACATGAAAAGATAAGAAATTTACATTATTCAATTGATCAAATTGTTGGTTAGGTCGTTAAGAATACATCTTGGATAAATATATAGATAAATATACAAAAAAAAAACAACGAATACGAATAGAACGAAACTAGAAAAGGCCAACAACACACTGTTAAACTAATAGTAGAGTAGAGAACAATAAACAAATTCAAACGAGATATACCTAAGAGTTCTTATGAATATAGAGGTAAAAAAATATATATAAGGTGGAATATATATATAGATTGTATAACCAGAGATCGTAAAAGGGACTCGACTATTTTGATATTTTGATTTGTTGCATGATTTTGAGAAATTCATTAATGTCTAATTAACTCTGGTTATTGCCATCGCTGAACTCCATACGAATTAAAACTTAATACTAAACACCTAAAGAATGCAGATTATTATCCTATATCGAAAGATCTAACAAGGTCGATTTTCCAGTTGCCAAGCTGTTAATATCACGCACAGCAAAAAACTCTACATCATTAAATAAACATTTCATTTTCTACAAATTTTCAAATTATTTAAAATCCAATTTTAAATAGAATTGATTAGCCCAAGCGATCCTTTTGGTAGTACATACATTTAAAGCTTAATCTATAAAATAGCAATATATTATGAATTTAAAACTCTTCCGTCTTATATAGGTAATTAAAACACCAAATGGCTAAGTTTCTCTACATCTGATCTGAATTTCTAGAATTTTAAATTATCAAAAGGAGCAACTCGAAGATCTTAGGGATGATAATTAATTAATGTTGTATGAATCTGTTGTGATTTATGGATATTTAAATATATGAGCCATGGAGATGTGTTTCGTTGAAATGATTGCCGCCGAAATGCACAATAAATCGCCCAAAAACAAATAAAATGCCAGCCAATTGTTTAGAAATAAAATAAAAGAAATAAAAACAAAAGCAGTGGAACCTGAAAAACAATCCAGTAATAAAAAAGTAACGAAATTTTGTTTGTTTAGTTGTTTTGCGTTTTTTGGTTAAATTACTCAAGTGTATACCTCGTTCCGAGCGGGTCATTCGAGACCGAGACACATCCGTCCGCAGAGGGGCGAGGACTCGATACAGACGCGCTTTTGGTATGGCCCTTCCCAACGGGAGCTGCCGATCCACTGCTGGAAATGTGCATGTTTCAAGTTTTGGGCCGAAAAATTGGTAGAATCGTATTCGTAAATATGGCATTGTTTTTGGTTTCAAGAGTTAAAGAGTTTTAGAACCGAAATGAAATCGAAATGTGATAATAAAATGAAGTAATTTTTCGAATGTGCCAAACAGCACACGGCAACCAAAAAGATAACTGAACTGTGCGTGACTAACTATGTTTATATATACAATATAATGTAGTTTTTTATTCCCGGGAAACCTCTAGACGATCTTCTCTCTACATCTCTTTATTGATGGGAGTAGTGCTGCTGCGGCTGCGTCGACTAGATGCTTTCTAAACTCAGGATTAGGATCACAAAGAGATCCAATTTGAGTGCAAACCAAAGGCAAAGAAAAATGATAAGGTGACAGGCTTGCGTCTCAGCTACCAACTGACTGAACAACTAAATAAGCCTCTGCCAAAACGGGGAATGTGATGCAAACAATAACCAGGGATTCCGTATAACTATAACTACATATAAGGGAAACGGGGAGGAGGCGTTTTATAACCAGTTCAACTCTCACGTACTTTGTCTCTGCGGGAATAACATTGGTTTTCTCCGTCGACGAAGTCTTTTCATACAGCGTGGTGGAGCGGCGTGGAATGATGCCACTTGTGCCGCTAACTGTGCGATTGCCGTTCGTCGGGTCGTACTTCGTTGCCGTTCGCGGCTTGGCGGGACTGTTCAATGCTGCGAATTTAAAAGAAGATCGAAAATATGTCAAGTTCCGTCGAATTCTTTAATCTGCATTGCCCTTACTTGTGTCTGCCGTGGTGAGCATCTTTTGGGTGGCCGAAGCGGGTCTCTGATTTTGTGCGGCAAGTCGCGCTGTATTTTCTTTAATCGTAGCCGAATCGATGGTGTTCTGACGTTTAAAGTTGCTGCCACTATCCAAGGGGAATATAAATTAATTAATTGTGTTTTATTATGCTAGTAAAAATGTGTTTCTCTTACACTGACGCTCGATCCGCCGCTGATCCTGCAGCATTGTAATTATTGCTTGGATTTACAGAACCGACGCCTCCACCAGCCGCCGCCGTCGCAGCCACAGTCGCTGTAGCGTTTGTCGGTCCAACGCCTGTAAGTAAATATTAAATAATTATTATAATGTCCCATTGGCCTTTAGCATGGCATTTAGCGACTGTAAAAGCTCTCTTCTTGGATTATTTTATCCATACATCTAAACTTTCTTTCTTAGCAGACGACATTCTTTTAGAAACGAGCAGGTTTAGAGTACGTGATCATAGATTACAACGATTTTTGAAAGAGAATTTTACGTTTTGAGCTGTCAGTATGTCTATAAAAACTACATTCGATAAGTAATGTCTTTATAGCGTTATATTCTCAACATTCACTTGGTTAGTTTTTGGTCAAAATATTAATTAATCTTGAAAATATTGAAATATGAAATTGAGTTAGGCATTTTAAGTCCGACTAGGAGAGCTTCTACAATAAAGTATAGATCGTTAGCCCCAAAAATGGGACTTACGCAATGTTTCCGCACCGGACGAGGCTCGGCGACTAGGCTTCGTGCTGGACGCCGATATGCTCCGGTGGACACCCCGATGCGTGGGACTCTGCACATTCGCACTGCCTGCGTTAGCGCCTGCATCGTTGCCCGAGATGTTGCGCAGTGACAGCGAGGAGCCAGACCGCGATCCGTCACTTTCCGGCTGCATTTCGTTAGGAAGAAGGAGGAGGATAAAGACTCTTCTTTAGCACACGACTTGGATTGTACGTTCGTTGTACTTACGTCCGTGCTCTTGCGTCCCAGCAGCAAATACGTGGCAAACACGTCGTCGTAGCGCACCTGCGAGAGCGAAGCCTCGATATCCTGCCGATTGTAGCCCATCGCGACTAGAGCTTCTGAGCATCGCGATGCGGAAATAAAACAGATTGGGTGTGAGTAGTTGTAGGTGGATTTCAGGATAAATTCCAAACAATTTAGTACATTTAGATAGCGCATGCAAATTCATTACGGATACATATATTATTATTGTTTTTGGCTAACAACAGATCGCCAATAATTGGAGTAGCCGGAATTGTGTGTATTTTCTTGGCCTTCAAATTAACAATTGGGTTACAAAACTAGAAATGATGTATTGTTTTAAAGGTGGCCATGCAGCTAGCGAAATGAAAACTTTACACCGCCGTGGCAAGACCCAAACCGGATGCAATTTTCAGCCTATTATTGAGCAAAACCGCGTCGTCGACAGAATTGTTGAATTAAATTGAAGTAAATGAGCATTTTCGCAGAGAACACAATTTATTTTCTCTTATTCACAGCGTGTGCAGATACAGATGGTTATTAACAGTGGCAACAACGACTAACATATACAAAAACCAAAAAAGTACACAAAAAGAAAAGAAAAATTCATTTAAATTTTCCCTTTGGCTGGCTGTACAAGATTTAATGTGTTTTATTCAATATATTATCCGTTCTCTTGAGCCGGCGGTTGGCTATCTGACGATGACGTCTCTTCCAGGACATTCTGATTGATTGTTTTGCGGACAGAAAGTGAAAAAGAGAACAGAGATGAGTTGGAGGTTAATGCGGAATGCTCTCTGCGCGGCGAGTGTTACGAGTGTTTCACTACATTCACGGGATGATTGCATACATTTTTGGGTGGCATTGGCCGTGGCGATGGCCGTGGCACCTTCCGCTCGTCGATCAGAAAATTCACCATCAACATCAAGTTGTATGCACTACGCCGAATCGAGAGCGAATTCTTGACACCGGTTTGTGACCCCGCAGCTATGTGTGAGAATTTACAAAATGAAAAACCATGATGGCATATACATATATTTAAAGGATAACAAAACACGGGATAGCCCCGGGCAAAGAACAACAGCAATTGACTACAAAATCAAATCAACAGCATTTCCATAAAGAATAAAGAGTTGACACAAAAATATTAGTAAGATTACATAGCAAATACAAGAGATAATAAAACAGAGGAAGCAATTGGCAGGCAGAACACTCCATTCCACACACAATTCTGTTAATAATATTAGTAATGAATTTCGTATACAGTACCCGTCTTACCTATCCGCTTGGGATCGGCTAAATCGGCCTTGGGCTCAATGTAGGGCTTGAGTTCGTCCTCCTCAAACCCCATGTTCATCCACTTGTCGCCCATGATTGTTTCTAGACTAGCACGCTTTGCGGGATTCAGTACTAAGAATTTTCGGAGCAAGTTTTCGCAGTCAGTCGACATATAGAAGGGAATTCTGAAAGAATTAGAATATACAAATGCAGGTTAGACTTCGCCAAAGGATCAAGGGGTCGGGGCAACTCACCTATATTTGCCTCTGAGCACACGCTCTCGCAGCTCCCTCAATGTGGAGCCATCAAAGGGCAGGGAACCGCTCACTAACGTATACAAGATGACACCCAGCGACCACACATCAACCTCGGGTCCATCGTACTTCTTTCCCTGAAACAATTCTGGGGCCGCGTACGGTGGACTGCCACAGAACGTGTCCAGCTTAGAGCCGGGCGTGAACTCGTTTGAAAAGCCAAAGTCTGCGATTTTTATGTTTAGTTCGCTGTCCAGCAAAAGGTTTTCAGCTTTTAAGTCCCTGTTTGCAGAAGAGATAAATAATCGCATTAAAACGTGTTTACAATTTATGAGTCAGACAATTTTACCTGTGTATTATTCTCTTTTGATGACAGTATTGCACAGCTGAGACAATTTGTCGAAACTTAACGCGTGCCTCCTTCTCCTTCATGCGTCCGTGTAGAACCAGATAGTCGAAAACTTCGCCACCTGACGCATACTCCATGATCAGATAAAGCGTTTTCTCCGTTTCTATTACTTGGAACAATTTAACTATGTTGGGGTGATCCAGCATCTTCATTATCCTAACCTGTAAACGGGCATCGAATAGGGTTAGCCCCATTGCAGGACAATAAATATTATTTAATAAACACTTACCTCTCTGAAGAGTTTCTGAAGTGACCCAGGATTGAGTTGGGTCTTGTCAATTATCTTGATGGCCACCTCCTTGCCGGTGGGAAGGTGCTTAGCCAGTTTCACCTTGGCAAAATTGCCCTTGCCAATCGTCTTGATGAGTTTATATTTGCCAATATGCTCCTCCGTAGCACGCCATCGCATAGGAGCACTACTCCGCATCTGCATGTTAGGCGAACCCTGTAAAATAAGCCAAATAAACCATTAGTAAAAATATATTTTTTAAAGATGTTTTAATAACTACTTTTCCCCCAAAAAGGTGCTAAAAGGGTTTCTATTTCTAGAATTAGGGGATAAAACTCCTAAAAATCTTTGGTAATTACTTATGAATATTTTTGTGAGTTTGAAATGCTTTTAAATATATAAATTTATAAAAAGAAAGAAATTTAACTCCTAAAATTGTAATCCCGATAAATCGCCGTATAATTATTTTATTTTATATTCAATTAAATCTCCTCCCTAGGTGCTTCATGTTTACCTGTGCAACATGGTTGCTGTATACATTGCTGCGGTTCGTCACCACAGTGGGAGCGTGGCTACTACGATGGGGACCCACCGGCGGCGGGGCAGAAGCCCCTGACCCAGACTCAGATCCCGAACCATGCCTCGCAGTGGATCTGTGATCCGCACTGGCTCTGGCTGAGCTGCTGGTCGTTACATGTTCCGTCCGACTGGAATTATAAGGCGGAATGGGCGCAACAATTGGTCGCTCCGAACGACGCTTAGAGCTGGCTGCGCTGCTGGCGGTCCCAGAAGCACCAGATGCCCCTCCCCCCGAGGACGCCTGTCGGTGGGAGGACTTTTGGGCCAGCAAAGCTTCGAATTGCCGCAAATTCTCCTCTCGTCTTTTGGCCGCAGAAATGGTGGTGGCCGTAACTTTGGATGGTGCCACTCCGTCCACCACACTGTTGCTGCTGCCTCCGCGACTAGTTGACCCAGAGGTAGAGGTGGAGGTCGAGGTGGATGTGGTGAAGGAACTTCTGGCCGCCGGAGTGGGGGCTGTGCCGGCTGGACGCCACACAGCCGGCTGCTTTTCGTCCTGCATGTGCTGCTTCTGCTTGAGTGTGGCGCGCATGGCCAGCACCGTATCATTGTTCTTCGTATCGGACGCAGTACGTGCCAGCTTGGCTTTCACTGCATTCGACCCGCTGGAAGCTGCGGCCGAGTTCTTGGAGTAGGCACCAATCGAATTGCGGCCATCGCTGCCTCGCTGAAATTCCGATAGCATCAGCTCGTTACTGGCGTCCAGTTCGCCGGCCCTGCGCCCTCCCAAATACTGGAAATCGTTCTCCGAGGACATGTCACTGATACCGGGCCGCAACAGGTTCTCCGTTTCGCCATAGCGCTTGCTCTGCTTGCGCTTTATCTCCATTTTCATCACGTCCATCGAAGATTGGGAGTTCTGCTGCTGCTGTTGATGCTGCTTAAAGCTCTCCTCCACGTTGTGGATATGCTTCTCGATGGAGCCGAGAGCAAAAGATACCCCGGCATCGTCCTCGGTGGATAGGAGATTGCGCGGGGCCGGCAGCTTCAGTTGTCGCTCCGGTGCCCGGGGCTGCGGATGGGGCTGAAGAGTGGGAAGGGCGGACACCGCTACCCGGGGCAGAGGGGCAGCCTTCACTTCTCGTCGTCGAAGCTCCACAACGCTGTCGTCGTCGACGATTGCGAGGGATCCGAGATCCTTGGTGGCAAGATATGTTTGCTCCACTTCCGTTTCTGGCAAGTTGTCGCTGCTGCTGGTGTTGATGTTGTTATTATTAATAATTTGGTTGCTGACGGAACTGGGGGAGGCTGCAACGCTGAGCTTGGGCGGCGCCGGTGCTGCCCCCTTGCGGGCGGCATACAGGCGGACACTCTTCCTGGTCGTATCGCCGCGATTCAAGTCCGGTGTCGTGGTGCTGCCGGTGGCCTCCATTGCGCTCCTCTCCGTCTCACTTTTGGGTTTTGGTTTCTCTTTATTTAAGCTGCTGCTCCTTTTCTGTTGTCTTTCTGTTTTGTCGTGGCACTATCTTCTTCGCGCGCGCGTGTATGTATTAGTGCACCAGTACTTGTTGCTCGGAGAGATCGCAACTTTTTCTTTTTCTCTGCGCTGTTTGCTTTCTGTTTATTGTTCTTACACTGCAAGTTGAGTTTGGGAAATATTATTGAATGGGCTTTGTGTGTGAGTCTGTGTGGCAGCTTGAGATTTCGCTTTGCAACCGTCCATGTTTTGTATTATTTGTTTTTTAGTTTTCGGAAGTACAATGCAACACACCTACACCTACACGCACAGCTGCGTGTGTGTTTACATTCGGCTTTCTAAATTCTCAACGGAGCTTTTGTTTTTTTTTTTTTTATATATATTTTTTTTGTCTCCTAGTCGCAGTTGTTGCGCATTAAAACCTCGAAAATGAATTAAATACACAGCCAGCACAGGCAGCAGCAACTTCCATTTATATATATGTATGCATGTATGTTGCCTGTGCCAGTGTATGCGTTATATTTACGACAACAGGCGGACAAGAGCTAATCTATCTCCCCGGTGACACTGAAATAAACACACAGCAACGTGCGGGAGCGAGAGGGAGAGCTATACCTACACACTCCCCAAAACGGGCAGAGAGGTGTGGAGGAGGACAGGAGGGGGGGGAGAGAGCAAGAGAGTCTGGCACCTACACTCACACACCTGTGCGAGGTGAGCGAGCTGGTGTGTGTGCGTAAGTGTGTTTGTTTTCTCTGGTTCTCTGCTGCTGCTGTTGCACAAGCCCAGCTGAGATGCTCTCGCTCGGTTGCTCTCTCTCGCACTTGTGTGTCACGCTTTTCTTGCTTTTCCCCCCTCCCCGCCGCTACCAATGGCACTGCCAAGCTCTTTTTTCGTTTTTATGATTCATTTGCCTTTTCGCTATTTTCCTTTGTTGCTTTAATTACTGTCTAAATAGTTACACTGTGGCGGAGATCTACACAAGTATCTGGAAATATGTACGTTCGTTAGTTTTTAACGCTTTTTTCAGTTTTTTCTTCGTCGCTGGTTCAGTGAGCAAAGCGAAAAGCTCCAATGCACACGCACACACACAGCCCCAGCTGGTTTCTCACACACACGAAAGCAAATGAACTACTTTTAGACAATTGAGCCGACTTTTTCACTGCTGAAAACAGTTAGGTTATATATTTAGTGCTTGAGTGTATGGGTTTTGGTTTTTTGCTTTTTTTTTCACTTTGACTTTGACAATAAAAAAAATCACATTTCGCGCAAATCCCGATTATTAAAGGTTCGTTTCGTCAGTCGCTAACTGGGGTGGTTGGTTGGAGTTCTTAGCCGCGCTTATCTTATCGGTGGCACGCGGCTTTCGCAACTTTTCGCACTCGCTGTATCGAATTATGGCCTCCTTTTCTCTGTAACTCTGACGTAAACGACCACTACCGACTTCTGCGAAGGGAAACAACAAAAACAACGCACACGGAAAACACACAGAAGACACAAAATATACAGCAGCAAGCAACAGCTCAGCAGCCAAAGAGCCACTTGGCCACACCAGAAAGCAACTCAGCACTCAGCAACTCAGCAACTGGAACTGGAGTGCCGGAGAGCGGGCGAGTACTCCAAGCACGGAATCAGTGACGTTGGCGTCAACCGCGACTGCGACTGCGGCAGCGGCGGTAACTGAGCCGTCGGCCTTAATAGCCACACACGATCAGTGGGCAGATCTCTCTCTTCACCACCACCATCAACCACAAAGTATCTGTGCATCTATTCCCCTATAAAAGAGCAGCCCCATTTGGAGCGCTGATTTACGAACGCGGAGGTGTGCCTGTGTGTGAGAGTTAAACTGATATCACCTGAGCGTAACGCTGAGAAGGAACTGTGTTACCTGTGTTTGCTGCCACAGATTAGCAGAGTGCGCATGGGCGCAATACACGGGTTACCTGGGTTACGCAAAGCGCTTCTTCCCCTTCATAATTCTATATACTATAGCGATCGGACTCATCGTTTATGTTATCTTTTAAAATCAGGAAAGGAAAAATACGTAGAACACGTTTTAAATTAAATAAGTCCCCTTGAAGCGCTATGTTAGTATCAAAAAGTCAGTTTTTATCTATACCGAGGAAAACTTTAGCTATTTACCAAGAAAAGGATTCTAAAAATAACCCTCTTTGGGATTGTAAAATATCTGAACAAAAACAATAAAGCTTAATCACAAATAAGGTTTAGTTTCGTTAAGCCTAGACAAGTGGTCTTTAAATGTCTTTTATAATCAAAATAAAATCCTGAGAGATCCCCAAGAATAATAAATAAAATAACAGTAATAAAATAATAAAAACCTTATTATCCCTTGATTACAATTTAAATAAGAATCTCATTTGAATATTTTTATATCAATAAAATAATTAGTTAATGCAATGGTTCTTGGATTTACTTCTCTAAAAATTATAAATTAGAAAGATATTAACTGTCCAATGTTCAAAGGGATATTTTATTATCAAAAAAATTACTTTTGTAATTTTCTGCTGAATTTAATTTTCAATGATTGATGATAATAAAAAAGCTTTAGTATTTGCCTTTAACAGAAACTAAAAAGATACTACTTTCGACATTGCTAATCGTAGGAACAACATTTTGATGGCAACGAAAGTTTAAAAGAATTTGCATTCACTTCCTAATGGATGTGTCATCAAATGGAGAACAAGTTTTTCTATAAAAAACTCGTCGTTTATCTTGTTTATTTGCAATTAGTCCAGTAACTGAATACTAGGTTCGGATGAATAGGGAATATATGTGAATATAAGAGAATCAATGTAAATAAAACAGAAGGCTAGAGCCGTCTCATTACATAACAATTGCATATGAGTAAAAAAATAAAGTGGGGAAATTATTAAATAACAAATTGTCTAATATACTTATTGGATCATTCTGTAGTCAAAAGTTGGTTTGGAATTAGGTAGTACGAGGTATCTACTAGCTGAGCCGCTGGACTGTTTCCGTATTAATTGAGCTAATTGAATAACTTGCAGCTTAATCTATATTAAAACAAGACAACAGATTTCAGTCAAGCCTTTCCAAGTCCAAACAAAAACATTAGAGAGATACAGCTCCAAGTTTCGCTCATACAGTGACAGCAGAGAAATTTAATGAGGTCAACAACTATTACGAACGTTTTTCATCCCCACTAAAATGTAACCAATTATCAAAACTATATTCTGGCAATTATTTATACCCTTAAAACCAATTTAAATAAAATTAATAAGGTCCTGTAATGAAAGGTATGCTATTTATAAGACTGAAAATTATTAGTTTCCGTATGGATTATGGAAAATCAATGTGTTGGGGAGGGTAACAAAAATCTGAAATAGAACAAAATCCGTAATCAAAATAATAGAAATGTCAATAAACGAATCGTAAATCTTTCGATTGTGGAACACAAACCAAAACCGTAACACTTACAGACACTTTGTGGTATGCAAAACAAAAACAAAACAGCGATTACGATTAGATTAAATGCAAAAAAAAAAAAAAATAAAATAAAATGTTGGTAGGGTGAGAGAGATGGCAGACACGACAACATTGAGGAAAATTCGCAATGTTCGTATATGAAAGGGTGAGTGTGGGGAACCGACAAGCTTTATGGCTCTTAAGGGGAGCTAAATCACAACAAATATATAGCCCTAGAGCTCCCACAAAATAGCTCAAAAATTCTTCACTTTCCGACAGCTCTTTGGAAATCAATAATAAACCTGCTTTTTACTTTCTTTCAATTTCTAAAGTATAGAGCCCCCCCCTTTTATACATTATCCACCCATGACCATAGGATACATACCCTAGAGCTTCGCGCCTTCTCACTGGATGATGTTGTGGTCTCCTTAGCCTTGGGCCTTTCAGCTTTGCTTGTGGCCACAATGGGCAAACCGCCATTTTCGATCATCGTCACCACGATCTTGTTGTTCCGACTGCTGACAGTACCACCGCTGCCCCCTCCGGCTGTGCCGTAGGATGAATTTCCTGCCGCAGAAGCTGCATTCTTGTCCGGCCGATTTTTCTGGCGCATGGCATTTGCGATTCGCTGCTTCCTTAACTCCCTTGCCTCCTCCTTCTCCTTCTGCAGCTTGGCAATTGTGGCGGGTGTGTGACTCTTAGAACGCTTCAGGAATCTCATCAGCTGGCTCTTCACATTGGTCGCCGCACTCTCGTTCGCCTGACCTGCGGCGTCGCCGATTTCCTCTGCCCTGGAGGACCTTCGCGATATCTGTGCCTTTGTGGGCACCTCCAGCCGACGGAAAACTCCATCCGCCATGCGCACAAAACAGCCCTCTGACATTTTGTGAAAAGAATCCGATGGAAGCTTATGGAAATCGCCATTGGGACTGCGATAATGGCAGTGATCCGTCCGATGATAGCCATCGCCAACAATGTAAAACTCGTTGCGTCCCTCCTTGGCTGGAGCCCCCACAGAGGACGAATCGGCGGCCAGGTCGTCGGTCTTGGCGCTGCGATCCGAAAGTTGAAAGGCCATTAGCTGGGTCGTACTGGTGCTACTGCCTCCTGGCGCCTCCTCGGCGGTTATGGGTAAGGTGCTGCCTTTGGCCCCCTGACCAGGAGCAGCCGCCGGCTTCAGCTCGCTGATCGTTACCGGACGCCGCTCTGGATTCTTGCGCATTATGCTGCCATTGCGCAGGAGCGAATCTCGCAATATGGAGAGCTCATCCTTACGCAATGGCTGCACCAGCGTGGGGTAATGCTTCGATGACGATGAAGCCGTCGACTTGCGAGTGGAGGTTCGCCGATTGCCGAATTGTGTGCCTGCCAGTTGGGGCTCCTCCTTGTTGTTGTTATTGTGGCCGCCGCTGCTGCTTGAGTGCATTTGCCGGTGACTTGAGGTCTGGCCCATGGTGCGGCGGGTAAGGGTGGTACTTTGGTCGGTGGTGGCTATTTATGATGGGTAGGTGGTTCTGACTTTGCTCTCGTTCTTGGTGGATTTCGTTGGTATACTATCGGTGGATTGATATTGGCCCAGTTGCGACGAAGCTGTGACACATATTCCCTCGTTCTTCGCTTTGGCAATTCTCACCGCGACTTTCGTGAGTAAACATTGAGAGCCCTGAACGCGGCAGGTTGTGTGTGCATAAAAAGTATGAATAAATTTAGTCTGTCGGTGTGGCTTGCTTTAGTTTGATGGAAACAATCGCAATTCAGGCTAGCAGCTTTGTAGCTTTTATTCCGAAAAGTCCATCTTGTTAAATTCTATTAGAGCACAATGAGAAAGAACGTTGAGGACTCACTCAGTCGCAGTAAAAGTCACTGGCTCAGTCACAATCACAGTCACAAAATACGGATTTTATTTTTACACAGTTCGGTTGGATTATAATTGGTCTACTGGACCATCTGTCAGGGGTGTTTATATGTTTTCTTGACGGAATTTAAATCAGTTAACATGGATCTCATGGCTTACTTTTTGCATTCATAGCCCACTTCTTTTACTATTTTATATAATGTGTATCTGATCAGTTTTTGATTAAGGTATTAAACAAATTATTTGAAAAGGATATACTGAACTTAAATTATTGTTTAATTGATTTATTTTCATTTTTAATTTTTTTTTTATTATTGAATTTAGTTTACAATCTTTAATAAAGAATATTTTCTCTGTGCATAAACTGTGGATTATCTTTTCGTTCTCCTCCCCCTTTTTCCCTTCTTCTTTGTAGATCTCGAATATTTGCAAACTTGTTGCTTACATGACCAACAGGGGGCGTGGAAAGAGGGGGTGGGTTGGTCGGGTGGGTGGTTTTAGATAGAAACAGACACTTGTCGCTCTCTCTTATCAGTTATCGCACTTTACACAGTTGCCTCTGTATGTGCGTGTGGGGTTTTTGTGGACACAAGACACTCGCGATAAGTTCCACACGCGTACCAGCTTGACTTGCGACTTTGTCAGTGTGTGCGCGTGGATCGTAAGCCTTGGCACGCCCGATGGCTGCAAAGGCAAAAACGCAGATACATATACAGATAGTAGCTGACCAGCAATAACAACAACATCAGCGTTAAAGAGACAACACGATGAAGCCCCACACGTTGGGGCAAAAGCTATATCTGCTGTTCCCTCTCCCCCTTACCCCCTCCCTCTGCCTAAGTCGCTGACTCTGACTCTGCCTGCCTCTCTTCTAGTTACCTCGTTTACGTTGTTTAAGCGTTACTTACACGCACACCACCGCAAAAAGTCTGTTGCTTTTGCGTGCGTATGAGTAGGAATTTGTTCATTTTTCTTTATTTTTTGCTTTTCATTCCGCTTTCATTCTTTTTGCTTGCACTACTACTTGTTGTTGTTGTTGTTGCTGTCGTACTGGTATTTTATAATTAAATTAACTTATCACCCGCAATTGGCTCATTTCTCAATGTATATTCTGCGATATGAAGTGCTGGCTTAAACGGATATATTTCACAGAAACTGCAACACACACACACACTCATTGAGTAGACCCGCACACACTCACATGGCATAAGCCAAGCTTGCGCTGGAAATTTTATAAATTAATAACTATTTAACCGAATTTATTTCGAAAATAGAACCTGCCGCACACGTGCGTGTGTACTTTGTACATATTTAGTGACTGTAAATTGTGACTGTGACAGCTTAGCGGTTCCCGTGACCTTTTCCCCGCGTCAATTTGGTTTATTTTAAGCTGCGTACTCATGCCCTTGATTTCATTCTGAGCTTCTCGCTGATCAGAACAGATTAGCCACTGTGTGACGTTCTTTATCGCGGATGTTGTAACTCGGGATCGGGGATCGGAGTCGGGACTAGGATTACGGCACCAAACTGCGCGTTGCTGCTTTTATTCCAATCTCAATGACTTTCACACTATAATTTTCTAGTTTTTTTGTGTTATTTTGTATTGTTTTGACGTAACCTCCGATGTCGTCCCTTGTGCTTGTGCGATAATAAGTGGTGGGCGAGGCGAATTTAAAAATTGGAAAAGGGGAAAGGAAAAGAAAGAAAAAAAAAAAACAAAACCCGATAACGATACAACTACTATATAGCTCTGTATGGCGACGATATCGGTGGAGAGCGACGGATAATGACAAGCGAAACCGAAACAGAAACAACGGCGCTGCGAACGCGACGGTGACCACACGAATGAAGTGGAACTTAATACTAAAACAAGCTTTCGGCCATCGCTGTGCTGCTGCTGGTGGCTGCCATTGTGGACTGTGGCTCTGTGTGGATGTTGTGCCGCTGTGGTTGTGTGGATGTGGCGAACGAGCTTGGCATTTTCGCCAAAGTTCTGTGACTGGGGAAGGCCGTTTTTGTTGTTGTTGCTGATTTTATCCAAGACAACAACGACACACCCTACGAAGCGAATGCAATCTGCAGGTAATTACAGGTGATTCATAGCCAACAGACCCACACACTCGTAAACGCATCGATGGCAAAACTTGTAGGAACATTGCTCACCAAACATTGAGATACTTTCAACAGAAAGAGAACTTAAAAGAGAGAAAAGCTTTGAAAAAGGGATCTCTAGCAAAAAAGAAGAGGAAGAGCCAGCTCGTCTGCAAGCCGAGCTTGAAGTCCACAAAATATCCATAGCAATAAAAAAAATATGAAAACATAATAAACAATTCAGCAGAAAAATTTGAGACCCCCATAGAGGGGTTGGTTACTGAGAAAACATTGATTCGTATTGGGAAAGTTATAAAAAAAAACTCCATTGATTTAATTTGAGGATATTTAAAACAAAAATCTGTCTTAAAAACAATATATAAATCTTGAAAGAATATCCAATAAAGGTTTAACAAAGCTTCAAATTGATTTTAACCGTGGAATCTTTTAGGATCTTAAATGTATCTTTGTATCTTTGAAAACAAACTTTTTGAAAAAGCTATTGAAAGAGTACGTTTGAAGATCGAACCTAGCAGAATAATTTTTTAAGGATATCCCAAACTTGAAGAACTAACTAAGAAGACTCAAAATAAAGATAAATATAAAGATCGATAATACATTTGAATAATACAGAAAGTTGAGACCTTTATAACTTTAGTATCTCACGATTTTAGACCTAACACCCACAAAGGCAGCTAGTTAAGCTTATTTACACACACCATGACAACTAACCAAGAATAAAGTGTGTGTATGCCTGATAAAAGCACACACACATACGCTGTAAAAATATTTAAAATCAAAACACTTGTATGCTTGTATTGAAAGAAACCACAGATCTCACGGATTTGGCTTAGACAACAAAGAGATAGACAGGGATGGGAGAGAAACTAGTAGAGCGAGATGGAGCTGTGGGACGTGTTGGGAGAATTGAACATGGCTCAAAGTATTATAATTGCATTACTGAATGAATGAACATCAAAATTTGGCTTTGTTGACTCACACAAGTCTCTCCCAAAGAAGATAAATCAACACCAAAACACCCTGTGGGCCATGTTTTGAATACCAATTAGCAAGTAGTTTTGTTGCCCTCCATTAGCATGCGATGCTAGGACTTAAGACGGTGCTTAGCCACCCACATTTTACATATGATAACTAATTATATAGTAATATAACACATTATCCCATTTAATTTCCATACAAATAATTAAAAAGTTAAGTCATTGCAGATCCATTTCACAACTCTTAATTTTTGAATTAATGAATGAAACCTAAAGATAAGAATTTATTATTATAAATACCACACTCGAGATTTAAATTTCTTAACATTAGCAAGAAATTGTTATACGTTTAGTACGTATTTATTTATATATTCCATTTATTCTGATTTGACTTTGATCGCATTAAATTCACAAATCTTATCTCCGAAATACGTAAATCTATACGGGATTTGTTGTGATTCCTTTTAGCATGAAATACATTTAATGGTACAAAAAAGCAAATGAATAATTCAGACAATTTTAATATTAAAACAGAAAATGTTGATGCATTTTTGTATACAAATTACCGCCTTCCTACAAGAAACTGAGACATGTTTGATACGTTACAAGAGACAAATGGGTTTTGACCCTTAAGATAGCTAGCCAAGTTCGTATCCCGCCTAAAAAATAAATCTTATAAAACAATAAATTCATTGAAAATTATTTAGTATTTGAATAAAATAATTACAATATTACTTTGCTTCAATTATTTTCTGGACTTTAGATGTATATATAAATATGTTAACATTTCATTTAATAAATTTATTATATAATAAAAAAATTCATTAATTAATTTTTTAACCAACTTTTCAGTGCAATATTAAATTAAATGTATCAATAAATCATTCCAACAAGAGTTAACTTTGTGGATTCAATTTAACAAAAACTTTAGAGTATAAAAAACCCCTTTCACGGAACCCAAAGCAATAGGATTACGAACATGGCTCCCAAAAGAGACGATAATATAAAGACAGAGACGGGTGACTGATACAGAGGCTTCAATAATAGGATATGAACTCACCTTGGCGGACGTAGTTCGCTGCTTAATCGCGGAGGGGTGAGCCGAGTGGGTGCTGAGTACGTTCTTGTTGACGGCAGGCGCCACACCGCTGCCAGGTGCATGGTGGTGGTGGTGGTTAATCGCAGAGCCAGGCACCGCCGACGAATTGTTGCTCGACAATCGTGCCCCATCGGTGGTCATATTGTTGGCCACATGATGATGGTGCTGGTGGCTATGCTGGTGCGAGTGATTGGTATTGGCCGATGCCACTGAAACGGGCGCGGGCGTCACTGATCCCGTTCCCGATCCCGTTGTCGCTGCCGATGCAACTGGTACCGCCGCCGAGGTTGGTGTCGGCGTGGCAGCAGTGCTATTGCTGCTAGTCGTATTCGAGGACGTTACGATAGGCATCATTGTTGTGTTGGCGGCTGTTGTTGTCGTTGGTGGCAGTGACACAATGTTGGCATTGACGGAATCATGCTGCTGCTGTTGCTGCTGCTGCTGCTGATCCTTGACAGAATGCGAAGATGTGCTGATCGAGTTGGTGGCGTAGGTGGTGTTTGTGCTGGAGACTGTGGCCAACGGTGGCGCCGCAGTTGTGACACTCGACGCTGGTGCCGCCGGTGTTGCAACACTAGACGACGTGCCATTTGACACGCTCTCCGCTGGCAGGGCTTCAGGAACTGGCTGCAGTGTGGTACGCATTGCAGTCGACATATTGTTGTCCAATTGCTTCTAGAGATTCTATGCGGTTGTGTCCACAACAAACGTGAGATTCGAGTATTTTCAGGGGGAGTCTTTCAAGTTTCGCCGCTTAAGATTAGTCAAATGCCTGGAGCTCCTTCACATCTGCAATAAAGAATAGCGAAAATTAATAAGAGTTTAAACAAGTCATTCACGTGCCAGTCAGACCATTGCCGTTATCAACAACCCCAATAATTCTGATTGTCGACCTCGAGCCATTAAAATGTTTAAAGCCACAATATACAATCTCCTTTGTCTACTTGGTTGGGCAAGCAACCTATACGCATACATATTCCATCGATTCCAGATTAAAAATAGCACACCTTAACAATCACATGGTAACCAGTGCTACTTCATTTCCCAAAGCTGGTAGGTAACTTCTTCAATAGCATTACAATACTTTACAAAACTTATTCGGTATTGACATTCCTCAGTTTACTAATTCCGCAGCGTTAATATAACATGATCTTAAAACATAAACAAATGGAAATTAAAGCTTGATTGAATTGTTTCATTATTTGCGTAATCAGTGGATTCACACTTTAATTTGTTGATTCACTGATTACCCAGATGGAGGCCCTTCTTACCATTAACAACATATTCTTCTTATCAAATTGTTCACATTCGACTTAAGAGTAATGAACTATTCATTTATCGCCTTGTCGAAATGGGATTCCCTTGGAGTCTTACAAATATAATTTGCGATTGATTTTGTTCGGTATGTAGTCGTCGGCCAGGAAGTCGATGACACTCTCAATTTCGGCCTTCAGCTGAACGTCCTGCATTATGCGCAGCTCCTGGCGCACTCCCGGCTCCAAATCGCTGCGAGTGAGGAGGTCATTGATTTTTTTGTTGTCGCCGGTGCCCAAGGCAACCGCTTGGCGGCCGAGCACGGGAATCTCAGAGGGGTGGAGCCCAATCCAACGCAACGAAGGTGTGGCAAGTCCCTGGCTGGAAAAGCTCATGGCCTTGGAGCCGTGACGATAGGTATGCATTATCTCGATGCCAAAGGGATCGGCATCCACGAGAATATACGCGGGCAAGCGATTCTCTTGCGCCAGTCTATACACAATCCTCCGGGTGCAGCAATCGGGGTATCCCTTGCCCGTTATGAGGACCAAGCTACGCCCAAAGGTTGCAAAGATATTCCGAGATAAAAGACTCTCGAAAACCGACTCCTTTTCCACGATGACCACAAGCTCAGCCTGCGTTTCGATGCTTTCCACTTTCTCGGGATCTGTGGGCAGTGTCATGGCACCACCATATGAGCTACAGTCCAGAACATCTCCATTGACCATCAGCAGCCGAACATTGCCTGTGAGGGGAACCAAGCGATCAGAAACCGAGCAGAGGAGCCTTGAGTCAGAAGGTGCTCACCTGCCATCAAACCTTTGGAAGCGGCCAATACACCCAGCTGCAGCGGGGAAGTACCCAGCATTCGGCAGACATCCATCCGAGCTGAGGCAATCTTAGACTGCGAGCGGAACAGCTCCGGATTGCCGTAATAGAGACCACGGACGGTATAGCTGCCTCCGTGCACCTGCAGCCGATGAGTAGTGGCCAGCATGTAAACCAGTAAACAGAAGCTATGCCGGCTTCTGCGATTGTTATAGGAAACCCGTCGAAATGGCCTGGTTGCAACGATTGCTGCGGGATTCTGGGGAACCCTTAAAGTTGCATCGCCACGCACCAAGTTTGCTATAAGTTCCAGGGCAATCCGTTCTAAATTCTCCGTAAATTCAGCCATATTTTTTAGTAATAATACTAATTTCTTGATATTAAGTCCAATTCTTGATACTTTTTTGGTCTTTAATTATACAAATATTATAGTTAGGCTACGAAATAAATTAAATTACAATAACAATTAATATTTCTTAATCATATACCATTTTTGGATTTCGTTTAACAAAGTTTGACAGTGCTTTTCCAAGTATTGCTACTTATTAATGATTCATTATTATTTTCAGTACTTTTTAACTTGGTAATGACATTGGAAATGTTGTGATTCATGGTTTTATTCACCTTAAAGTTAATGTCTAAGAACTAGGTGCATTTATTTAATTTATGCAACTAAAAAATAGCGTCATAGTAAAGTTTATGGGAATTTGTCAACTTAATTTAGCCCTAATTAGTTCCTCACATTTTCAATTAACACAAATAACACTTCTTTAACACAAAGAACACTCTTATACCTAATGAAAATTTTAAGCAGCTAACCTAACGTCGTTTCCTTTGTCATTGAAGAACTCTTGCCAGATTTCTGGGAATAACACATTTGGTTGGAAAGGATGAAAATGGGGGCAGGAGGAGAGGTTAAAAGAGTTTTTGGCAGGGTGTTGGAAATATGTAAGTGCTTTTATTGATCGCAAATTAATTGGGAAGCGATGCCACGCCCCCGAATTCGAAGGGGCTTGAATTTTTAATGTTTTTTCGCAAGGAAAATGTAAATGTGTGTGTCTGGGCCGCCGCACACACGCCCTCCGGCCGACCTACGCACAGTAATATTTCATAAATACATTCACAAGTATGTACGTAAGCAAATTCATAGCCATGTAAAGTGGGAAAAGTTGATTCTCTGGCGGAACTTACAGACGAAAATAAGTGGGTTTTGTGCATATACTCTTTGTATAGTTTGTAAAAGTTTATCGCGTAAATTGTTGCGTGGAAACATTTCGATGGGGGGTTATAAATAATTTCCGAAAGGAGCTTGCCGTCTAAAAATACTGAGGCGCGAGCAGCGCAACGCAACGCTATGAAAATTCCCTTTCCGTGAAAACAACTGTTTTTTAAAATTTAACACACACATTCGCACACGCACTCGCAAAAGAGATGGCGACACAGGCACAGACGGTGAAAGAAAAGAGAGTGGGTGAGGAAGAGGGCGACAATTGTACCATAAATTTATGTGAATTTCTTTATTCGGTCTTTCTTTTTTGTATGTGCAGAAAATTGTACTCGTTGTTACAAAGCACGCACACAAGAGTTTATTTTGCGTTGGGCCGCCGCGGGCGGCAGCGGGGGCGGTGGTCTGGTCGCCTCTTTGCTCTCTCTCTCTCAGTTGGCGGACAAGAGAGTGGGAGGTAGAGGGGAGAGAGTGGGAGCAGAGACAACGCCAACGAATGGGCAAGAAAAACTAACGAAAGAGAGCAGGCGGAATGGAACGGAATGGCAGCCCCTTAAAGTATTGATTTGCTGGCGGTGGCGGTGGCGCTGCCACTTCTTATACTTACCAATCAAATAAAATTTCCGATCCGATCGGCCAAAAGAAAAGCTGGGACGTGGTCGCTCGCTCGCTTTCTGGCTCTGCTGGCCCCTTCTCACTCACTCTCTCGCTAGCTGGCAGCTGGGGCCATCGATGTAACGCATTATTATTTAATTCGCTGTCGTCTTTTGTTTTCCGTTTTCCGCTTTCCGTTTGCCGTTTTGCTTTTCCGTTTTTCCGATTTTCCGAAAGTGGTTAGTGGAAAGGCCGACTTTTACCGAGCGACGACAGCGACACACACAACGAAATGCAAATGCAATACATATCTTTCTCACTCGCTCACTCGCCCGCTACCGCTCGCTCGCTCGCTAGCTGGCTCGCTCTCTCGCTCCCAGCAGCTCTGGTTTTCAATCAGATTTTTCTTTACTTTTCGTTTGCTTATATTCTTATCGCGATGATGCCTTCGATCCCGTAGTCGTCCCGTCACCGATTTTCACTTAAATTACGAGTATTCGTAGTCCCTGTCCCTGCTCACTGCACTATTGGCAACAAATGGTAATTCGCTATATATTCGTATTCGTAAGCTATGTATCCGCGATGGGGTAACTTGATATATTATGACGGGCGACAGCAGCTGGATGACGGCCGCTGGTGGGGCAACAACTTGGCGCACGACGTTCGTCCGACACACACACAATGCAGTTAATATTACTATTTTCCTTTTGGCAGCAACAAATGTACGGACGTCTTTTTCTTTCCCCAAAAAAATTCACATTACGGCAGCCATATTGGCACTATCGATACTATCGATCGAAAACATCGATAGTGGTCACCAGCTGGGCAAACGAAACGACCTAAAAAAGACGGAAAAGTGATGTTGCAACAAATGGCAATGTAAAACTGTTAGATTTAGCGGGAAAATAGCTAAATTGAATTTAATTAAATTAAATTTATTTTTTATTTAAATTATTAAAAAAATTACCGAATTTATTGCGCCTATTTGAAAGGATTTTTCAGAGATGACAGGATTTCTTCAGACAAAAAGATACATTTAATGCGCGCTTTGGTCTTGGTTCTCTTTCCTTTAAATGCCGAAAAATCTTAAAGGAATAATTATTTTAATTAAAATATAATTTAAATGCAATCGTAATACAAATGAGTTTTTTAACACGAAAGTTTGGAAGCTGATTCACGCACTAGCAGCCTGAGATAATCGTGGAAGAACTTAGAAGGTATAAACACTTAGTGGATTAACGTCCAAAATGAGATAAGCTAAAGATAATAATTACAGATAATAACCTCTACGTGGCCCAGAACTTGAAACTTTTCCAATTCAAGAGGATTCCCAGTTTCCAGCCCTTCATCCCTCCATTTCCCCTTTATTCAAATAAATTTTAATCTAATCTTTATTAGGCCCCAAACAAAATTATTTAATGCTTACCACCCATTTTCCCATAAAGAAAAATTAAGCCAAGCCCCCGGCAAGGTCGTGCGTTGATCTTATCAAGTAGCTTTCAAGCGTCGGAGGTTGATGCACTGCCGTCAGTCGATCGCAGTCGCTTGTGGTGATCAGACAAACCGGAAATGGGAGATAAAATAGGGGAAAACTACGATGCAGAGTCCTTCGAGAGGGCTCTGGCCTCGTTCTACGCCTGCGAAAAGCTTAGAGTGGAGGAATTTAACTTCCAAACTGTAGCCCCGAGCGGCGCCAACTTCTGCAGTGTCATCCATCGGGTGGCCTTGAAGTTTCGAAGGTCGCCCGAAGCAGACTTGGAGTCGGGAAACTATATTATCAAGGATCTGATGCCAGAGGCAGCTGAGCTTGGCTCCAGCGAAAAGCAGATGTACGAACAGGTGCTTCCAGCCATGGTCAAGGTGCTCGAGAAGGCGCCATCCAATCTGGTCGATCACAAACTGAGCGCAGAGTGAGTAATTGCTTAGTGTTTTAATTATAACAAGCTCGAAATTAATTATATCATCTCCTTTATCAGTTGCCTGCTGGCGAAGGTGACACCTGGCCAGGAAGTCTACATCCTGGAGGACCTGGGCGCCCTAAACTACGTCCCTTTTGATCGTTTCCTGGGTCTAAAC
This sequence comes from Drosophila anomelani, assembly GCA_035045905.1. Taxonomy (NCBI): domain Eukaryota; kingdom Metazoa; phylum Arthropoda; class Insecta; order Diptera; family Drosophilidae; genus Drosophila; species Drosophila anomelani. The sequence continues at coordinate 14,279,062 of JAWNOO010000032.1, forward strand.
TTTGAAGATGCCAAGATATGTTTGCGAAAAATCGCTCAGTTTCATGGTGCCTCCATGGTCTTAAGGCAGGAACAGCCCTCCTTGGTGGAGCAGCTGCCCCCATCCGCTTACTTAAACGGATTAAATGATCCCATTATAAAGGGAATTCATTTTGATGCCACAGAATTTGCGGCTGATTTGTTTGCCGAGGAACTTCCGCAAATAACCAAGAAGATGAAGGCTCTGATTCCAGATGCTTATTCACGTCGCATGCAGGAGGCGGTGGACCCAAAGCCCTCGGCTTTTAACGTAATTTGTCACGGCGATGTCTGGCTGAATAATATAATGGTCAACAGGGCCACCAAAAGGGCCGTCCTGGTGAGTGGGATTACTGTTTTACTGTTAAAGTTTTGCCTCTTAATAAGTTATTTCTTTCCCAGTTTGATTTCCAGAACTGCTTCTGGGGCAGTCCTGCCATCGATCTGCACTTTTTCTTTCACACCAGCCTGCAGCAGGACTTGCTCCTCCAGCACAAGGATGAGCTTCTCAAGCACTACTTTGATGCACTCTTGGAAACCTTGGAACTGTGTGGGTTCACCGGCACCATGCCCACTTTCGAGCTGTTGAAGGCGGAGTGGCAGCGGTGTTTGTTTTACGGCTACTTCTCTGTTACCTGTGAGCTTCCCACCTGCTGTGCCTCAAAGGAGGCCAGCGAGGGCTTCAACTGTCTTAGCTTTGCGGATTCGGAGCAAATGCGGATCAGGCGCCGACTCCTCTTCGAGAACGAGCGAGTTCGTCAAACAGTCAAAGCCAGTCTGGTGCACTTTGAGCAACAGGGAATTCTGGAGACGCCCTAAAAGTCGCTAAATTGTATATTTTTTAAAACTACTATATAGAAATATCGTTGTTGACTTCTGAAATATAAATAAAAAAGCTGTTTACATTTTCTGTAAAATTTGAAATTTGTAATTTGCCACTATTTAACGCCATCTGTCGGTCACAGAGCTTGTAAAGTATTCTGTAATGTTAAATTCCATAAGCAAAACGCTGTTAAGACACACAAATTAACGTTTTTGATAACGTTACGTTGTTTGATTATGCATCGTTGATTACGTTTTTTGAGCGTAAATATGGTTACGCTACCTTTTCGCAATATTGATGGATTATATCGAACAGAAAATATAAAAATAAGAACGTAACATGAAATCCCAATCGGTAACTGGGAACAGATTTTGTATGGGGAAAAATGGGCGCGAAATCCCAATCGGTAATTGAGAGAACTCCTATCGATATCAACAAAAACATCGAAAAACATCAAAGTGTGGCCGAAGCGGGATCTTTAGAATATACCGTGGAATAGAGTGACCTTGGCGCACAATATCGCAAATCTTAAATGGTAATCGATATCAGCAAAACATCGCTAAAACATCGGTAAAAACATCGGTAAAACATCGATGTTTCCGCACCACTAGTTGGGGCGACTATAAAAGGCCAAACCGTCGGCGAAAATTCGAATAATTTTGTGTGAAGCGACAGTTTGTGTTGTGTTCGACTGCTCTAAGCGAAAGATATTTTTAAGTTAAAAGTTCAAAAGCCCACTACAAAAACAAAATGAGGGAAATCGTTCACATCCAAGCTGGTCAGTGCGGCAACCAAATCGGCGCCAAGGTGAGTTTTCCCAAGCTGTTTTTCATATTTTATGTCCGCTTGCCGGGATTGTTCTCGAGTACAGTTGCCAAAATGGCGTCATTTTTGCACGACAGCTGCCCATGTGGCAGAAATTTGTATTGAGGCCGCCGGCATTTTCACACACACAGCGCAAATTATGTATATCTCGAAGCTCAAGTGTGTGTGTATGTGGGTTTGCCGAGTCCCGGCATCTGTGCCTGTATGTTTGTCCGATTTCGAAAAGATGCTTGCCATTTGTTGTTTTATTGGGGCTACTACAGTTAGACACGCCCTAAATTAGTAGAAAGACTAAAGGCAACTTTTGGGGCCGTTGACTCTGGCCATCTGTAATTATAGTTGGGTGTGTCTGCATTTACATCGACCTGTGTGCATGCGTATGTGTGCGTGGTGAGTCCATGAGTCATTTTCCCTGCCGCAAAATACTTTCATAGTTTTCCTCTGGTTGTAAAAGCCATTTCACCGCACAGATGGTGAAGGGTACTTTTCTTACTTTTCAACTCGCACACACACACAAACACAGCGCCAGCCGCAAACACGCAGAGTCATAAACACACTCGTATACAGCTGTGAGTGTGTAAGTGTAAGCGTCGGCCGGTTTTTGCCGCTATGAAGTCTTCTAAAGAGAAAACATGACGTCATTTTAACCTAAAATGGCTGAACCGGTCGCCGTTGACCGGTTCGCAGAGTATAAGAGAGTTGCGGCTCCATACATAATTGGTATGTATTTCGTACATACACATTCATCCATAGATGTATGTGTTTTCGCCTCTGCAGATGTCTTGGTTCTATCGATTTTCTTGCATTCCATCCGTTTGATTTTCTGTATTTTGCACTACTCCAGCGCTCGCTAGTCTTCGCTATCTTATCTCTCCCCGGCCTGAAAACATTTTCTATTTTTCGGTCATGACGATATGCATACATGAATGTTGGGCGCAGCACCTTTTTAGCTCGAAGTAAAATTGCAATTTGTGTGCAACTCTCAGGGGGGCGGCGGGAGCAGAGAGGCTGCAAAAATGAGATGACCATATACAGAGGAATTCGCCGTCTGTCTCTATCTGATTTTCTCTCATACCCACACACCTACAGCCACAGCCAGGTTAGAAGGGCGGTGCTGCACATGCGTGCAGATGGCCGAGGGATAACGGGACAGGGACAGGGACAGCCGGCATGATGACGAATCCGCTGTGTCATCGCCTGTTTCTAGTCCTTGCCGGAAAATCGATGGCCATGTCCTGAGAATAGGCCGAAAACCACCCCCGGAAACGCCTAAAAAAAAAAATAGACCCCGAGCAGCTGCAACATAACAATTGTTGTGCCCAAGTAAGGCTCTGCGTGTGTGTGTGTGTTTGTCTGTGAGTAACGATGGCTTAAAAGGGAATATTTCTATATATAAAATCCGGTGCCATTTCCCTTTTACGAGTGGCAACCACGCATTTCCTCGGTACGTAGTACGAACCGTTCCCAATACCCGATTTATTCCAGCAAATTGTTTTATTTGTTTACGCGACATAAACAATGAGCAGAGCTAAACTTTTGCTTTGAGCGGTGACGTAATGCCCTGAAAAACAGACGATTTATGCGCCAGATGGTCGGCGGTTAGAGGTCTCTCTCTCTAAGCTGCAGTTTAACCTCTGGCAACGCCAACGCCGACGCCTCTTTCCAAGTACCTTCACCTCCTCCTCCGTTTCCGTCTGAGCCAGAGAGTGGGCTGTGATCCAAGCCTTAACCGGTGATGTAAGCCATTGAAATCTGTGGGGGGGTTTGGGGTGGTGGAGAGCCAGCAGGCCGCCGGCTCTGAGGTCGCCGGCTGTGCGTGGGGGCAGCAGCATACAGACACCTCGGCCCACGCCCGAAGATTCAAGAGAGATCGTAGCGCACCGGACCGGGCCGACGGGTGACAGCTGCGCCTCGACGAGACTCAAGATCTGAAACCGCAGCCAAAGCCCACGCCAGATGACGTTATCGTTGGTGGTGGTGATGGTGGTGGCGCACCAAAAATGGCAGCGGGGAATGAGTTATGTTAATCGGAGCTCGGCCCATACACAGAGTTTATGATGGCGGCCGCCGTCGCCGACACACATAGGTACCCGAGCATACATGCTATATATAAGCTATATAGCCTGGAGCCCAGCCTAGACTTGGGTACATACATAATTGAGGCCTGTTGTGCCCATTCATTCCAATCGATAAAGATACACACTGAGTTGGCTGACTGCCTTTCCAAGCCAGAACTTTCCCGAGTCGAATTTTCTCTATGAATGGACTTCATCATGTGTGGTTTTGAGTTCTCAAAACTCGAACTTTCTCCAAGCTTTAATTGAGGTTTTGCCCCTTGAAGGTAATTACACACCGACAGAGGTTGAATGGTGTTCTTAAGTGTAGATTAATTAACACGTCAGCGTATGGTTGAGGCTTGTGATCGAGATAAAACGAAAAAATATCATTGAGGTGTCTTCCAGCTGATTTTTATAACAATAATGGCAAGGTTAAAGCTATTTTCGATACCTTAAATACTTCTGTAGATGAATTTTATAACAAGAAACTTGACAAAATATTGATTTTTCAACGCAGTAAAAATTTTCTGTAAGCTAACTTCAAGTATTTGGGAAAAGGTGTGGCAGATGGCCAAAATGTTGAACAAATTGTATTACTAATCTATTTTACAAGCCTAAAAAAAGCGACAGATGGCTTTTCCAACCCACTTACTTGCCATTTAAAGAACTCTTTTTATTTGACAATTGGACCATTTTTGGAATTACCTAATAAGCTAAGCTGGATGACTCATTTTTTGTGAATCATAAATCGATTTTCCAAACTCTGACTTTTTCTAAATCCAACGTTTTTGTTTTCTTTGCCTATTTTGCAGTTCTGGGAGATCATCTCCGATGAGCATGGCATCGATGCCACCGGCGCTTACCATGGTGACAGCGACCTGCAGCTGGAGCGCATCAATGTGTACTACAATGAGGCATCCGGCGGCAAGTACGTGCCCCGCGCCGTCCTTGTCGATCTGGAGCCCGGCACCATGGACTCTGTGCGATCGGGACCTTTTGGCCAGATCTTCAGGCCCGACAACTTTGTGTTCGGACAGTCTGGAGCCGGCAACAACTGGGCCAAGGGTCATTACACAGAGGGCGCCGAACTGGTGGACTCTGTCCTCGATGTTGTCCGCAAGGAGGCGGAATCCTGCGACTGCCTGCAAGGCTTCCAGCTTACACACTCGCTCGGCGGCGGTACCGGCTCCGGCATGGGAACCCTGCTGATTTCCAAGATCCGTGAGGAGTACCCCGACAGGATCATGAACACATACTCGGTGGTGCCCTCGCCCAAGGTGTCTGACACCGTGGTGGAGCCCTACAACGCCACTCTGTCGGTGCACCAGCTGGTTGAGAACACAGACGAGACCTACTGCATCGACAACGAGGCTCTCTATGACATCTGCTTCCGTACTCTCAAGCTGACGACGCCCACATACGGTGATCTGAACCATCTCGTTTCGCTGACCATGTCCGGCGTTACCACCTGCCTCCGTTTCCCCGGTCAACTGAACGCTGATCTCCGCAAGCTCGCCGTCAACATGGTTCCCTTCCCCCGTCTTCACTTCTTCATGCCCGGCTTCGCTCCCCTCACATCCCGCGGCTCCCAGCAGTACCGCGCCCTCACCGTGCCCGAGCTGACCCAGCAGATGTTCGATGCCAAGAACATGATGGCTGCCTGCGATCCCCGCCACGGTCGCTACCTTACCGTCGCCGCCATCTTCCGCGGACGCATGTCCATGAAGGAGGTCGACGAGCAGATGCTGAACATCCAGAACAAGAACAGCTCGTACTTCGTCGAATGGATCCCCAACAATGTGAAGACCGCCGTGTGCGACATCCCGCCCCGTGGCCTGAAGATGTCCGCCACCTTCATTGGCAACTCCACCGCCATCCAGGAGCTGTTCAAGCGCATCTCCGAGCAGTTCACCGCTATGTTCAGGCGCAAGGCTTTCTTGCATTGGTACACCGGCGAGGGCATGGACGAGATGGAGTTCACCGAGGCCGAGAGCAACATGAACGATCTGGTGTCCGAGTACCAGCAGTACCAGGAGGCCACCGCCGACGAGGATGCCGAATTCGAGGAGGAGCAAGAGGCTGAGGTCGACGAGAACTAAATCCCCATTCTCGATCAATAATGTTTTGCGAAAAAATGAAAAAGCGAGAACAAATAATTCATTCAGTTGTAATATGTTTGTTCTTTTAACAACAACGTAATCAATAAAGTCGGATCCCATTTTGTTCACAAGTCTAAGCCAAACTTCTTGTTACTCTATTTGGAGGGTTTATTTATTAATTATTTTGTTAGAGAAAGCAAACATAACCATTCTCTTGGTGGTTCGATTTTGGGATGTGGTCATGTTTGTTGATAGTTGATAATTTCATTTGCCGAATCGATCTATTTATAGATTGTTATTTATTAGGAGGTCTTAACCTGCCTCAACTTTTAGACTACATATGTATTTTGCAAAAATAACAACAAATTAAATTCGCCCTTGAGAAGGTGGGCACTATTTATTATCTTGGACGTAGGAAGTGGAAATTTGCAGCCCACATACAATTTTGTTGTTATTTTTGTTTGACGGCAAACTTTTAAACATATGGCCTTGGGTGTCTGGGTTTTTGTTGAATTTACTTCAATCGACAATTTCCCACACGTATTTTTATAAAGATGTACTTTTTCCAAGTTCATTTAAAATATGACTCATAAATCATAACCTAAATTTGATTCATCAAAATTAATTATCCAATTAAATAAATCATAAACTCGTTTTATTGTTATGTTTTAAGTAAGCTTAATCATAATAAAATTAATTAATTATTTATTAATTGGTTAATTGTTTTTTTTTAATATATTATTTTGTTGTTTTTTTAAGCATGGTAAAGCAGTGTACCAAAGTCGGCGGGTTTTATGAGAAGCAGTTTTGCCATTTTTTCGGAAAAGCAGTTCCTCAAAAAGTACGGCAGCGCCAAAGTAATAAGCATTCTTCTATCAAAGATCTTTCTTTACTGGATGTTTTTCCTAAAAAATAGAGTTCACAATAGGTTAAAAAATAAATTAAACCCATATTATTTTTATTACTATTCAAATGTGACCAATAACCGACAGAAATAACGAAAATCGCCTTTTTGAAACATCGATAGGTTCGATTGTGACATCGTTGTTTTCCCAGCCCTAAAGCAAGGTAAAATAAAAATATTTTTGCGAGCATTATTAAATTCTGGAAAATAGCATTTTTCGATGATAGCAATGGACGAGCAGCGCGGCGACAAAATCTATGGCGGATGCGAGGGTCCGGATGCCATGTACGTGAAGCTGATTTCCTCGGACGGCCACGAATTTGTTGTAAAACGGGAACACGCTCTCACCTCCGGCACAATCCGGGCGATGTTGTCGGGCCCTGGCCAGTTTGCCGAGAACGAGGCTAACGAAGTGCATTTCCGGGAGATTCCGTAAGTAAAGACCCCGATTGAGGGCCACCGGCGGTTGCTTTGCCACCTGGGCAGCGCCAAGTCATCCGGTGACCTATTGACCGGCGACAAATTCGCACATACATACATATGTGCGTATGTATGTGCATACTCACGCATACATGTACATAGGTGGCGCCAGGCAGGGCCCAAGCTAAAGTGCAGGGATTACAAAGATCGCTGGAAACGATTTAAACCTGGGCTTTGTATATTGTAATCTTTGGAGGAACTGCGAGCGAAATAGTGTCGGAATAATGTCTTCCAATATTTGCTAAAATTATTTAAAAAAACTGCTCTTATTTTCGCTGTTCGAGAGAGATGATTAATTCCATACTGAAGGACCCTATATATAGCCCATTTTATTCAATAGCTTCGTCACAAAGAAACATTCATTCGCTTGTAGATAGCAAAGAAATTGTTTAAATTGTACATAAAATACTTTCTTATATAGTTTTTCTTATTTTCCAGTTCTATTTTTCTTGTCATATCTGTTCAGGCTCAGAGAGCTTAGATTATGTGACATTTTCCCTTAGAACTATCTGCTAATCTATTAATTGCATAGTTCCCTGTTTTCAACTATTAACTCGTTTTGTTTTCAGATCCCACGTCTTACAAAAGGTCTGCATGTACTTCACCTATAAAGTGCGTTACACCAACAGTTCTACCGAAATACCCGAATTCCCAATCGCACCAGAGATCGCACTAGAACTTTTGATGGCGGCTAACTTCTTAGACTGCTAAATAAAGTAATATCGGTTAATTTGAATTTACATATATTATTTACCATTTAACGAAGGGAAAGCTAACCCAGCTTAGCAATCTTCGCCTGTGTTAATTTGTAATGAAACGAATGGATTGTCCCTGCGAAAATAATAAATTTCTGTTCATTTCCTAAAAACAAGTCATATTGGTAATACTCATATTTCAGAAAAAAAACAATGCTGTTTTTATTTAAAATTAAGGAAAGAGCGTGGTAAAAATGTAAACATTTATTTAGAGTGCTTAGCTCTGGCCTTGGCGGCATCTTTGTTGTTTAGCATGGCGAAACGCATTTGCTGGATTAGCCATTGGACACCCTCGCCGAGGCCCTCACCAGATATGGCATTGCTTGAGCAGATGTGCCAGGGTTTCTCCTTGATGTTCTCCAATCTTAGAGCTATAAAAGCATGCAAAAGATGGGATACATAAGCGTATACAATATAAATCAATATCTATTTCCGCACCTGCTGCTATTTTCACACTGGACAGGGAATCCTCCATGTCCGACTTATTTCCATAGAAGAGAATTGGCACTATTCGGTTGCATAAATCTGGATGTTTCAGCACGAGATCCAGCTCATCTTTGACCACAACTGAAATGGAAACTTTCAGCAATGGAAGAAGTACTGGAATGTTTGACCAATACCGAATCTCATGCGGTCGCTGGAGTCGATGACGTATATAATTCCATGACAGTTTTTAAACTGGTGCTCCCAAAGGTTTCGGTACCGCGTAGCTCCAGACATATCGATTGCCTTAATGCTAACACCAGCCATGCCTGTTCCAGGACGAAGAGTTCACAATTATAGGAGCCCTATATACATATATATATACATTTCCACACCCACTTACTGTAAAATTGCTCTACCATAAAGCCCACTGTTGGCACAACAATGGACGTCTGTTCGCTGGATTTCTTAAAATGATTGATTATCGAGGACTTGCCGCTGTTGTTTAGGCCCAGCACCAGAATTGTCATTTTATCCTTTTTAATCTTTATCAAGTCAGCCAAATTGTGCAACATTCCCATTTTGGTATTGGACTGGCATCAGTTTTATTTTGTTTACGGCGATATTTTTGACGTGTTTGGCCCTGCAAAGGACTTTTGGTTGTCCTGGCAACGGCATGGTGTTGACATCGATTTATTGAAACTTTCGGCCACCTTCAACTTTGGCTTCCGCTTCAGAGTTCTCTCCCACACACACAAAATTTTCAAGTTCACCACACGCCTGACATTGAACATGGCTAAAGCCCAAACTCTTCAGACCTTCATGGGCTCTAATTACAAAACAAAAAGTTAAATACACTTGAAATGCACTAAATTATGGTATTATTTAGAAAACATTGCAACTAACTACGAAAAGCTTTAAATTTTTACCTTCCTAATCACAAGAAAACTAAAAACGTGTCCGAAAGATTAATAAACCATTGACTGCCTTCGAACACTGACACACTTTTGGAGTTACGCCCGCCTGACTTGATAAATACTGATATCAGACATGTATAAGTTTTACGAGTTGACACAAGCCAAGGTTTATTGTAGAATTCTTCTTAAAAAACATGGTTACGGGTAGAGTGCTTCTACTTCTTGCTGTTCAAGATGATGCCATCGTATTTCTGCTGGAACCATTTCATGGCATCCTCCTTCGTCAGGCGGTGGGGGAAGCCCACAGTGCCGGACTTGCGCTTCCTGTGGTTCACGTTGTAGCCTGAAATCAGATAATGACCCAGTTAGTAATCATCAAAATGCATTTAAAAAGTGTGTGCGACTGTAGAAATTGTACCGTGTGGCCTTGAAAGGAGAACAAACAAGTCCAGCTAAGCACATCTTCTTTTCTTTGCGCACATTTACTGAGCATCACGGCCTCGGTCGGCTGAGATACCTAATTAAGTGCACGAAATCAGGGGGGATGCCGATGCAAGATGCTTACCTGGGCGGCCGAGAACGACGTAGAAGTCCAGACCATAGATACCGATGGAGGGATCGTACTTGATACCCAGATCGATGTGTTCCTGGATGCCGAAACCGAAGTTGCCGGTGGAGGAGAAGTTGTCGCGACGCAGCTCGTACTCGCGCACCTTCAGGCCACGCTCCAGAATCTCCTCGGCCTTGGCGCCACGCACCGTGCAGTGCACAGCGATCTTCTCATTACGACGGATACCGAAGGAACGCACTGTGTAGCGGGCCTTGGAGAACACTGGCTGCTGACCAGTCAGCTGCTCCAGCACCTGGGGAAAAATACACGACATTGTTGTTAGCTCCCGCCAGCACACCGGTGACAATCCAATTAGCTTACCTTGGCGGCACGGGTCAGCCTATCACCGGACTCTCCCACGCAGATGTTCAGGCACAGCTTGCGGATGTGCAGATCCCGCATCGGGTTCTTCGCGGGGTCGCGCTTAATCTTGGGTTCCTTCTTAGCAACGGCCTGAAACAATCAATGGAATTCGTCACTTGGGGGCCGGAAACACACAAAATAACATTTCGGGCGGCATTTCGAACCCTCGCACGTCGCATTCGCACTCTAACATTTCGCAAAGGCAGTGGAATAATCGTCGATGCAAGTAGCTAGAAATCTTCCAAAATTTTCCGCAAACATACCGCCATTATGGTTTTTAGGAAAGAAAGGAAAGAGGAAGAAGTAGCGTAGGGTTGTCAAAAATATATTAAACAATCGTTATATCGATATTACATATCGCATGGCATATCAGCCGATATATCCCAATTTTCACAGATTTAAATAGCTTTTATCAGCAGAAGAACACATTTGATAATCACGCATGGATTTCTAAAGCCAGTCGCGGTGAGTCCCTAGTAAAACTAAAGCATTATAATAGGAATCTCTTTTTTGTATACATGATATTTTGCTGCTACTGGATATCGATGATGGAATATTGTGTTGCCAACAAGAAACAAAGGTGCCACATCTCTCTCACTATGTAAACAAATTAGACCAATCAGACCAATTTATTAACAATTTATTATTGCAAAGTCGCAGATGACCTCAGCTCTGGTTTTTATAGATAATGCCAAATTAGAGATTTTTAACTTACATATATTCAAAATGATTCACTTTTTATGAATTTTATTTTATACCATTTCGTACAAGAATACCTTAATTTTTTTTTTATATTTTACTAACTATTGCGATAGTCTTAACGCGTAAATATCGCGCTTTTACAAAAAATTTCATATACTTATTTATTATTTATTATACCCTTGCAGGGTATATTAGTTTCAGTCAAAAGTTTGCAAGGCAGTGAAGGAAGCATCTCCGACCCTATAAAGTATATATATTCTTGATCAGGATCAACAGCCGAGTCGATCTAGCCATGTCCGTCTGTCCGTCTGTCCGTTTCTACGCAAACTAGTCCCTCAGTTTTAAAGCTATCTGAATGAAACTTTGCAGTTAGGCTTCTATATACTCTCACTCGTACATATGTCGGAACGGGCCGGATCGGACGACTATATCATATAGCTGCCATAGGAACAATCGAAAAAATCTACGAAAAAAAATTATAACTTTGTCAGTTTTCAACCAATTTTCAAAACATGGCTAGATCGTTTCTCCTATTAATTCTGATCAAGAATATATGGGGTTTATTTGGTGGAAAAAGACACCTTCTCGTGTTAAAACGTATTTAAAAAGATGGTTTGAAAGGGTCGTCAGACCGAAAAAGCCACCAGCGGACAAATTTGGAACTACGGCTTGTTGGCGAGGGGGGAGAGAGCGCGCGCAATACATCGCGCTCTCTGTTTTGTTTTGATTATGGCTTACACACGCATACATATGTGTTAGTTGGTTTCATGCTCTATGTGTGTGTGCGCCATGGCGGCACACCTATGTGTGGTTTGTTTTGATTATGGTTTGTTTTGATTATTGCTTACACACGCATACATATGTGTTAGTTGGTTTTGTGTTGTATGTATGTGTGGCGGCTATCATTAGAGCTGATAAAACCGCGATATTAATCGAAGCTTAGAACAAGTGACAGGCTAGTAATAATGCCCGCCAAACCATAACTTTTTTAAATTATGACTTTTAAATCCGTTTTAACACGAGAAGGTGTCTTTTTCCACCAATAAACCCCATATATTCTTGATCAGAATTAATAGGAGAATCGATCTAGCCATGTTTTGAAAATTGGTTGAAAACTGACAAAATTATAACTGTTTTTTGAAAATTTTTCGGATCGTTCCTCTGGCAGCTATATGATATAGTCGTCCGATCCGGCCCGTTCCGACATATGTACGAGTGAGAGTATATAGAAGCCTAACTGCAAAGTTTCATTCCGATAGCTTTAAAACTGAGGGACTAGTTTGCGTAGATACGGACAGACGGACAGAAGGACATGGCTATATCGACTCGGCTGTTGATCCTGATCAAGAATATATATGCTTTATAGGGTCGGAGATGCCTCCTTCACTGCGTTGCAAACTTTTGACTGAAACTAATATACCCTGCAAGGGTATAAAAACCATAACTTTGTCAGATTTCAACATATTTTCACCAAATTTGATATTTAGCCATATTTTAGTATTTCTGAATTTTGATTTTAATTTCAAGAAAATCGGCTGACTATATCCTATAGCTTCCATAGGAACAATCAGGAAAATAAAAAAAATCATAGCTTAGCCGTGTTTCAAACCATTGCCATCAAATTTGAGATTTGGCAACAAATTATTATTTCAGAATTTTGTTTTTAATTTTTTGTTTAAACTCTGCAAGGGTATATAAACTTCGGTGAGCCGAAGTTAGCTTCCTTTCTTGCTTATTTTAGTATACGCTTGTCTATGGGTCCTCGGGTGAGACTCTAAAATTTCGTTGAATATATTATGTCGGTCTGGTTTTTTTTTCTGTAGGGTCAAAAGAAGTAAACTATAGTGATACCTCTTTCTATGCATTTTTACCTCTTGTAAATTTGTAACCAATAAAATAGTAAATTTAAGCAAACCATTGCAGCTTTTTGGCTTATCTACATTCCTTAATAAACGTGCGATTATTGTTTATTTGAATTAATATTTGTTATAATATTTGAAATTTCATTGAAGCTTTCGACAATTTCGAAATGGTCAACATAATCATATTTTCTTTATATAGCTTAATCGATGGATTTCATCTTGCAGAGGTGGTTAACGGGTATCATCTTAACCTCGTCGTTTATTTTACAGACGAGCACATCGCCCTCCTGCTTGGACAACACTCTGCCGACAGACTCACGCTCCTCGCCGTAGATGACCTTAAACTCATCGCCACTGTTCGGAGGCACTGGAGCCAGATGCTCACTGACAATGGACACACTGCGATCCTCCTGGCGCAAGAATACCGAGCATACGCCATTGGAAACCGTGCGGATAATGCCCGTTTGTCCAACAAGATCGGTGTCGTCGTGTGTGTGAATGCGAACCTCAATATCCGTGGTGCACCAGTCGCCCATCGAGGAGTCCAGACTGGCTCCAGGTGTCTGGGGATTGTACGGAGACTGCGGTATTCCACCCGGGGTATTCGGGGAATAGGTCGATGGCGATGGCGTGTTCATATAGCCAACGGGATAGGGCGACGGTGCGGGACTCGGACTGGGATTGAAGGGGCTATAGCTCCTATCTGATCCGTACAGAGTGCCAGGTGTTTGAGGAGCAAACTGGGAAGTCATCTGATAGCCAGGAGTACCTAAAAGATTTGCAAAGTTTATAAAACAAATCAAGGAAAATTCAATAAAATCTCTTACTTGGATTGTAGCCAGGACTGGGACTGGGCTCCTCAAGGGAATAATCGAAATCGTTGTTCCTGGCCGGCGTCGTATTTGCAGTCGGATCCCAGGCTCCGTGCCGCGGTGTCATGCTGCCATCGTGAGACGGTGTCATTGTACCATAAGGAGTACGAGTATCCGTATCCCAGTTGGGTGTTTGGCTTCCCACCAATGGAGTCTTTGATCCGGCAGCGGTGTAGCTGGGTGTCTGGGCTCCATAACCGGGAGTACGAGCGGGAGTGCGTCCGTAGGTGGATACACTGCCCTCCTTTCCGGGCACACCCACAATGGCAATATGATTCCGGTCCACCGAAATCGTCTGGCATGAGGTGTGCAGCTCCACGCGTGCTGTGCTCTCGGTGGCGTCCTTGACAATACCCACGGCGCCCTTGTAGGGTCCTCCACTAATTTTGATGGTTTTACCCAGAATCTCTCGATCGCGGGTAACACGGAATCCGCCCCGGCCGCCACGTGCCCCACCTCGAGCTCCGCCCCGACCTCCGGAGGGATGCATGGGTGATTGAATGCGCGGCGACATGAATCCCAGGCCACCAAGAGTTCCTGCATTATTCACATTGGTCTTGCTGCCGCCAGCCAGCTGCAAGTGTCGCGTCTTGCAGACAAATATTCCGCCATTCTCTGTGTACATGCGGCAATGCAGAAAGGCCAGACTGCGGTACAGGTGCTTAATTTCACCAGAACGCCCCTAGAAGAAGAGAATCTCTGTTAAGTGACATACTGACAGATTTGTATGGAATTACTTACAGCATGTGGACCCTCCATAACCTTAACAATGTCGCGGCGACGTATCTGGTTCTGGTCGGCATCCAGGGCCACGGTATTACGGTTCTCCCTTCGCTTGTGCAAGGCAGTTGGCTTGCACTCAATGCACTTTCCATTCATGCCCAACACATGGAAGTTCTCGCGCTCCAGTCGCACAATAACGCCCACATTCTGGGAACTATTTGATAAAAAGATATCAGAACTTGCTTCACAAACAAAAGGATAAATAGAGACTTACTCGAGTTGCACCAAATCTCCCCACTGGAACTGACCGAGACAGTCGACACCGGTGGCCACATCGGAACACAACTGCAAGTCCCTTGGCAACACCTCCAGCTCGTGATTGGTTAAATCCGATACCAACACAACTCGTTGGGGCTCAACGCGAATGATGAGGCCAGTTTCGCCCTCATATCGACCAGCCAATACCCTGGCGTGATCGCCAGTCTTGAAATACTTGCGCAATTCACTGGCTTTGAAGATTAAAGGATCCTGGAACATAACTACATGTAGTGGCTAATCAGATTTGTAAATTAATAAAGCAAACCTTAAGATCCTGATGTTTGGGCATGACTGTAATCATAGTGCCGTCAATGGCTACAATTTTGGCCTGCAAGTTCTCCAAGTCACCAATGCAAACTTCAACATTGTCACCCATTGAGAAGGAATGAGTTGAAGTGGGATCATCCTTAATGCTGCCGAGAATTTCCAAGTTGACCTCTGTATGTGGAAGACATTTCCGGATTAATATTTGGCCAAAGGATCATAGTTCAGTATTCGTTTACCCTCTGGAGATTCCTCAAAGCGTTCTAACTCGGCCAGAGTGGGCTTTACACCATCAGACAGAATGGCTGACATGGTAAAGTTCTTGTAGAGAAAGCCCTTCCGAGAATATCGGTTGCCCTCGAAGAGCAGGAAGTCACCATCGGAGTGGACTTCACCTCCGATTGCCCTAAAAATAATTGAAGAGGTTAATAAGGAGAAGCAATATGAAAAATTATGCAAATTGTATACCTCACGGCTTCGGGATCGAAAGGTTTTGCTGGGGGACGACGTTTCTTCTTGCGCTTGCTATCGTCAGACTCCTAGAATATTGTATTTTCCCTTTAGATTCATTCTTGATTCTTTGTTAAGCCCTTTCATACCGTTGCCGTTGTCCTCAATGCGCCTCGCATTCTTGTGTAATCGATGCGTGGCAGTAGCTTCAGATGCACTTGATTTTGGGCCAAATCCACATAGTCCACCTGTGCAATGTCATCCTTGTAGAGACCGCGCTTTAGGCGCACCCATTGCTTGACCTTGAGGCCAACCTGCTCCTTGACAACCTTGAGAACGTCTGTCATTTCCTTGATGGGCACCATTTCCTGCTTCCATTTGCCCATCCGCAGATTGCCCACATTGTCAATGGCCGTTTTGACATGCGTCTGCTTGTAGGCCTCCAGATAAATGTAACCCTTGACGCCCTCGGGCGCAATAATCGATTTGATTTGCAGCGGATCGTCTGTGTTCAAGTAGGTTAAGAATTTTCTCATCAGCAGCAGGGCCGTGGCCTTTTCTTCTCCAATCCGGCATTTTACCATCCACAAATTGGGATCCCTGGGAGAATGGGAAATATAGTAATGTTCCTGGAATGCAATTTGTAATCTTACTTGATACCCGGCAGCAGGGTTTGTTGGGTTATCTCATCTGACATCTCCTCCCCGCCATCGCCAAAGCGTCGCTTGGCTATAGACTCGTCAGCGTATTTCTTTCGGAGGTATTCTTCGATCTCGTCTTCCTTTTGAGTGCTGGAATTATGAATATTTCATAAGATTGCATTCTTTTTTTATATATAAATATGGGTATACATACTCCCATAGGTTTGTGCCTCTTCGTCGGATTTCAATATCCCTGGCCGTGGGGCCCAATTCGTCAATTTCGTTACCAACAATGCCAATCTCGTTGGCACCCTCTTCCCACTCGTCGTCTTCGTCGACCTATCAATTAAATAAAATATTATTTTAAGTAAAATAGAAAAGCATTTGTATGAAGTGCACCCACCTCATCATCCACTTCGGCCTCGTCAATGATGAAACCACCAAAACGCTCCTTCTTCTTCTTTTTCCTCGGATGGTCCTCATTCTCCTCCTCTTCGTACTCCTCGGAATCTATGTCCTCGCCCGGCGGTTCCTCCTCCTCCTCGCCAGACTCATCGCTTTTGCCGCGGTTCCTGCGTTGCGGTGACTCCGATCCCGAGCGTGAATGGCCCGACTGGGAGCGGGATCGGGAGCGCGACGGTGATCTGGAGCCGGACCTGGATCGCGATCGCGACCGGAAGCCCGATTTGGATCTGACGCTGCGCTGTGAACGCTGTGACTTGTTGGATATGGAGCCATCCTCGGAGCCACTGTCCGACATATTGCTTACTTCAGAGTCCGACATTTCAGTCCCCGAAATGTGTAAACGTGTGCGGCTGCTGTAGGGGAAAATCCATGAATAAGGTTACAATTGCCAAGATCTTCTAATGCAAATGATGTTCCGTGGATTTGGGAATCTCTGGGTTGCTCAGGAAAGGTAAAAACTTACTATTTATTCCACTTTTAATCGCAAATTTGCTTGGAAATTGTGCAAAGAAATTTTTTCAACCACGCCAGATGTGGCAGTTAACGAGTTTGACCAGAATACCAAATCCAAATCGTTGTTCAAGTGGTACCTAGGTACGAGTGTACCTAGAGATCTGGGCTGGATTATGTTCCACCACAAGTCCTGGTCCCACTGGCTACTGCGGAGAAATAAGTAATCGCCTTTTTAACAAAATAACCAATTCCGGCTAGTTTAAGCCCGGTATACCCCCGGATTCGCTCACTTGATTCCGCGATGCCACGAACAAGTCACGGTGCCAAACGGTTTTCACAGAAATTAATTTAATAACAGTATCAACCCCTCACATCTGGCGCAGACCTACGTATGTATGTATGCGTGCGTCCGCGCGCGTGTGTGTGTGTGTGTGTACCAAATACTGTGTATTTCCATAAACCGAGGTTTGGCAATAACGAATATCTTTCCCGTCGACCACGACCAGATTAAAGAATTCGGCTATATCGATCGCGATCGACGACAGCCCGTAGGTGCTGCTGGCGTCACAAGAGAGTGTGGGAGAGAGTGGTAGAGGTTTGCGGCAGTAAGGTGTGGTTCCCACACAACAAAAAACGTAACGGGGTGGGAAAGTCTCTCTTTCCGCTTCCACCTGTGAAGATTCAGGCGACATTTGCAGGATTCGTGGCCAGCTATTGAGTGATGCAATCGATATCAGTGACGCGGTGCCTAACATATGCCCATATCTCCGCTGTCATCGCAGGTTGAAGAGTTTATCCGGAATCCCTGCGCCCTGTGCGGTAACTGTGGACTACCATGAACACTGCGGAAGCCAGCGGCAGCCACAACAGTCTAACGCCGCCCACCCAAAATGAGTGTGAGTGTTTCTGGCTCAAATGCGAGCTGTGTGTGTCCCCTGGAGATAACATAAGAACCGTGTCTACTTCCCCAGTGTCGCTCGAGGAGTATGTTATCCACGTTTATATGCCGAACAAAAGCTACAAAGCTGTTCGGTTCAATGTCAAGGATACCGTTTTCCATGTAATCCGGAAGACCGTCGAGGACCTGGGCAAGGATGGACAGCAGAAGCCCAGCATCCAGCGGTATGCCTGTCGCATGCTTAACATGATCACCAAGGAGGTGATCTGGCTAGCTAGGAGCACATCGATGCAAAAGGTGCTAAGTCACATACTGACGCCCGGCTGCTCGAACGTGGACTGTCCCAACAACCAGGCAGAGCTGGATGAGGGTATGTTGCAACATGAGGAGCACGACCGCCGGATCACTGCCAACAGGGTGTGGCGCGTAGAGCTGAGGGTTCGCTATGTGCCGAACAGTATTCAGGACCTTTTCGACGAGGACAAGGCCACTTGCTTCTACTACTTCAATCAGGTAAAAAGCGCCGGTTAAGTGCGATTTATAAACCTCGAAAGTCATACCCATTCTTCTGGTTTTCAAGGTAAAAGAAGACTTTATTCAGGCCAATGTCACCTCGATCGACACTGAGGTGGCGGTGCAGCTGTGCTGTTTGGGAATTCGGCATTACTTCAAGAACATTACCGTGAAGGCGCCCGACAAGAAGCAGCACATCGACTATATTGAAAAGGAGATCGGATTTAAGAGCTTTCTCCCGCAATCTGTGATAGCCACATCAAAGCCAAAGAATCTTAAGAAAATGATCCAAGTCGGTTACAAGAAGGTCTACAATTACAACGACATCGAGTACCTGACCCGGTATGCATTCATTTTGCCCATCGAATATATACAGAATATTGAATTACAATCTACCCTTTATGCTTTCCAGGTTCTTTGATCTTTTGAAAAATATATATTTAACAAACTTTGAGCAGTTCTCGGTAACCCTGAGCTCGGCATGGAATATTTCTGGAATCCTACACGTCGGTCCACACATTGGTAATTTTTTTCTTTTCCAGAAAACAATAATTATTTTATAATTGTAACATGAGCTTTTTTCTTCGCAACTGTGTAGGAATCTCTTATCAAACACATCCACAAGCGAGCTTAACGAATGTTGCCCAGTTTAAGGATGTCGTTGCTATTAAAACGTGCACTCTACCAAAGGAAAAGCTGCCCAAGTCTAGCGAAAATGCCACAGAATCAGATGTCAATTGCAATTGCCAGAAGATCAAGACGCAGATCAAGATCTCTGCCTCCAACAATGTTGAAGATTTGGTTATTACGTGTAATGGAATTAATGTGAGTGTCGCCTATTTATTTATTTTTTATCAATTTCTCAATATATTTATTGCTTTCAGACTGCTGAGAGTATTGCCGACCTCATTGACGGCTACTGCAGATTGCTGTCAAAAGACCTAGAGTTCACGGTGTGGCAGCGTGAAATCAACGCTTCCAGCGATGATAACGGCAAAGCATCGCCGAATGACGCCACACAGCTGGAGACGAATAAATTGATGACTTCTTCGGGTCAGGGAAAACCAATGCTGACGGACGATTATGCAGAGATTGGTTTGTTGGAGGGCGAGGGCGATTATTCAACGCCCACCGTACGAAATTACGAGTTGGACCGAGCCCACATAATACCGAGTGCCAAAATAGGCGTGGGACAGTTTGGAGATGTTTATGTAGGCACATATACTCTACCAAAGTCGGCGACTAAAGTCAAGCACTTGCTGGGCAATGGGAAGGATAGTAATAGCGACCAAAGACCAGATGTCATTCAAGTGGCAATTAAGACATGCAAAGCCAATGATGATCCCGAGAAGACGGAAAATTTTCTGGCCGAAGCTTGTAAGTAACTTAAATCTCTAGGTTCTTATAGAGAAATTTATATATAATCTTGTAAAATTTTACAGATATTATGCAAAAGTTCGATCACCCGCATATTATACGGCTAATAGGCATTTGCAGCGTAATGCCCATTTGGATAGTCATGGAGCTGGCCAAGCTCGGTGAGCTGCGAGCTTATTTAAAGACAAATAGCGAAAGGTGAGGTGGATCATTTACTTCTTGGATAGTTTCATATGAATAAATATTCCTCTTTATATTCAGATTAAGTCACGGAACTCTACTTAAGTATTGTTACCAACTATCGACGGCCCTTAGCTACTTGGAGTCGAAGAAATTCGTACACCGAGACATAGCTGCGCGTAATGTACTTGTCAGCTCGCCAACTTGTGTCAAGGTTTGTTTTTCCAGAGAATATTTTGTTGCTTTGATGACATTAAGTTGCATCTCTATCGTTACAGCTGGCCGATTTTGGCTTATCCCGCTGGGTCTCCGATCAGTCGTATTATCATTCAACGCCCACAGGTAAGGGTCCCATAATTTAGCTATGAAAATTCATGACTAAAGACTATTCTCTACTTTACAGTTGCTTTACCCATTAAATGGATGTCCCCGGAGTCTATAAACTTTAGAAGATTCACCACAGCCAGTGATGTATGGATGTTCGGTGGGTTTAGTAGATAAATAACGATTTGTTAAGACTTTTTCTGACTCCTTTTCTCTATTTTGTAGGTGTATGTATTTGGGAAATCCTTATGCTTGGAGTGAAACCGTTTCAAGGTGTTAAGAACAGCGATGTTATCTCAAAACTGGAAAACGGAGAACGCCTGCCACTGCCTCCGAACTGTCCGCCAAGGCTGTACTCGCTAATGTCGCAATGCTGGGCTTATGAGCCCCTCAAAAGACCTAATTTCAAGAGGATTAAGGAAACGCTGCAGTGAGTACCCGATAACTGTCGATGACATTCCAGTTGTTAACCCATTTTTCACTCTTTAGTGAAATTCTTATTGAAGATAGCATTAGTTCGTCGGAGACTCTGAAGCGGGAGCACCGGCGAGTGGCTACCATGTCCTGGGTGGGCGGCGATGACCTCGACATTCCGCCACTGAAGCCATCCCGAGCCATGCATGATTCTGGTAAGATAATAAACAACGAATTAGAAGATTTCCAACTGATAATAAACCCTTGGTTTACTTTCAGATCTTACAGGCTTGATGCCAAAAGTGGATGAAACAACATCAATACCTCAAACCTACATCATTGCACAAAATCCCGCGGTATTGGCCAAGCTGATGATGGAGAACCAGAAGCGGGGCATCAATCCGGCCGCCTACACCACACCAGCTTCGGTATTTAATACTCTAGCCGTAGGATTAGATGACAGCAAATCGAATGTTTCGCTTAAGACCACCAAGCTTCCGGCAGCAGATATGCTGAAGCTTGACCCCATTGCAGAGTCCGAAAGACTGCTAAAGTCTCAGTGCAATGCCACTCAGATGGCGAATCCTTTAAACGCTTTAGCTAACCCTCTCGATCCCCTCAGTCCCCACATGTTTACGGGTAGTTTGCCTTCAAAGAGTAGTTTCGTTGTTTGTCCACCGCAGCACAATACCGACGATCAAATGCAAGCTGCTGGCGATAATTTAGCTAACCCCGCGGTGTCAAAGGTAACAGCTACGGGCTACAGTCTGTATGGCAGCCTGGAGCGGCACCAACCGATGCTGTCAAAGCCCATGCACTCGAAAGGTGGCAGTTTGGAGCGCCATCAATCACTGATGTCCGCACAAAATCTAGTATTCTACAATACCAAGCCGGCACAGCCTCCGCACTTTACGAATACAGCCGAGCGCTCAAGGAGCATGGAGCGAAATACGTACTTCCATGCCTACCGCCAGCAAATGAAAACCTCAATCGAATGTGAGGCTTTGCCCGAGGAAATCTACGATTTCGGTGGTGTTGGACTAAAGACCTGTGTGTCTGCCAAGCAACAGCAGCAGCAACAAGTCACTTGCACACCTCCGGTGATGAATATGATGCTTCCTCCCCCCGTAGAGCTTGCCCATGCACAAGCACCCGTAGAATTTATACAGGGATTACAGCCAAATATGCCAACAGACTCGTTTGGTGTTGTATCCCCTCAAAATTATGAGGAAAGCCTGCGAAATCAGCGGGAATGGGAGCGACAATGGATGCTTTCGGGGACCCAGAATGTGGTTGCAATGGGACCCAATGTATCCGATGGAGCAGTTTGCATGGCTACCTTGCAGGCGGAGGCTATGGGAAATCAGGTTTGGCCCTTCATTGGACACGTTACCAGCAGCCAAGAGCTTGCTTTACGCTATTATTTCCCTTATTTGGTAGAACCTTATCATTTCTTACATATATTATTTGTATATTAGCGGATTTTTATGTTATAATTTATTTAATATTGAAAGTTTGTCTGGTTAACATTCATTAAGGATTAATTTCATTTCAATTTGCAGGCCAAACACAATGTTTTGGGTGAAAAGCTGCGACAACAAAGGAAGGATAGCAACAGTGACAGCGAATGGTTAATCCAGGAAGAAGTAAGTAGCAAAAATCTTTTCTTTATTCTGGTTTATTACATTTTAATTTGTTTTTAATATTTCAGAGGCGACGATCTACTTCCATACCCCATGGATCCCTCAACGACCACCAGTCGCAAATGTTCAAACTGGATTTTATGTCGGCCGGACCCTCTAGCTTGCCCGACTCCTGCTCCAACTCCAACTCCAGGCCCATGACACCAAATGCTAATCTTCTTTCGCTAAAGTCAAACAACTCTTCGGCGGATCACTTGTCTGGCTTGGCAACGGTTAGCGATGAGCACCAGTCAAGTTCGAGTGCCAGAAACTTTGTAGTTGGTCGCCCACTTAATCGTGCAGATGATGAAGTTTATTGCGCCACCACACTGGTAGTCAAATCAATAATGGTGCTGTCACAAGGTGTGGAAAAAGCCAATACCGAAGGTTATTTGGAACTGGTTAAGAATGTGGGCGTCAAATTGAGAAACCTGCTTACATCGGTGGACAAAATATCGGTGCTGTTCCCAGCACAGGCCCTTAAGTAAGCCATAATAATAATTAATATTGATTAATATCGATTAACAGATATTTATTCACTTGCTTTTCTTTATCAGGGAAGTGCAAATGGCCCATCAAGTGCTGTCCAAGGATATGCATGAGCTTGTCTCAGCCATGCGTTTGGCTCAGCAATACAGCGACACTACCCTGGATTGTGAATATCGGAAGTATGTTCGCCAAATTATGCCCCAAAAGTCCATGAGCTAATGGTCTTTTATTTATGAATTGCAGGAGCATGCTATCGGCTGCCCACGTCTTGGCCATGGACGCCAAGAACCTGTTCGATGTCGTCGATTCGATACGCCAACGTTATCAGCATGTATTTCCCCCGCCCAGCGTTCCAAGAGATTCGACCACCACCAGTTTATCTAGTTTTGAGTCCACATCGACGACGACCACGACTGACTTTGGTGGACATCTTAAGTCAAGCAATTCGGGAGATCTTCTGCAAAGCACAGGAATATATGATAATGATTTGCATCAGAGCTTCAGCTCCCAGTTGCAGTTGCAAAATGCAACCTCGAGTGGCAAAGACATAACTGGGGGCAGCCTACAAAGAGGCATGAGCATTGGCCTGGACGATCCTACAAGATCGGCGACGAATGAGCCTCTGCGAATTGTGGAGGAGGCACTTAGTAGCCCGGGGGAGCACATGTATTGCAATACGTCCGCCTTGCATGGCCACGCGTAACTCTTTTTAGTGTCTGCGCAAATAGATATTAACTTAAAGATTGTACATACCTAAAAAATATATATTCTATATATATTCAGCGGATAATTCGCTTATCTCTACGTATGAAGCATATATACATATATGGCTTCGATGATACTTACTCAAAAGTTTGACGAGACCCCCCACTCGGCCGGCCGCATTCTCACATCGTCATGTAGTCAAAATAATTTAAGAAACAAAGACACGTTCTTGAATGAAAAGATAGAAGCTGGCTAGTAATAATATTTATAGATAACTTTGACCCCGATCTAATACAACTAAAAATGTAATTCATCAACAGTTTGGGTGTATTTTAAGACATTTATATTGTGATTTATATATTCTACCAATACACAAGCTTTACTCCGAGCTAATTAATTTGGTGCCAGGTTCTCGATCACAACAACAACAACAAATAAAATGAATTACTAAACGAAAGAGATATGGTGTTTTTCTTATATTTTTGTTAATAAACCATATATATATATATTTATTCATATGAATGAAACCCCAAAGTAATTTTTAGAACAAAAAGTCGGGTGTGGAATTCTTTAATAAGTTAACATTGCCTCAAGATACAATTCCTTTTAAAAAAACATAATTATTTAGTCATTAAATTCGATAAACAGCACTTCTAACGACAAGCATTTATAAATACAACGACGTGATTAACACTTCTGCGGAAGTACTCTTTCTTCATTTGTACTGTGTAATGCAAAATATTGGAGATTAAGGACAACGAGATTTCATGTAAACGTAGGTTTGTTCGAGTTGATTTGCTAACTTAAGTCTCAAGAAAAACGTTAATTAAGAATATATTGTACGCTCTATCCATTCCTCCAGCGTAAACGTGGCCGTTTCATTTTTCTCAGTGTCCTGCTCCTTGAAGATTTCTGTGAGGAAGAAAATTTATGTAACAATTATCCTAGAATTTAATTATAGTTTTCTTTTGTTTTACCTATATATGTCTTTATTTTGACTGCACACATGATGAAGTCATCAAAGGCAATCTTGCCATCACGCGAACCATAACGATGACCTAAGGCGTTGAGGACGCGGTTGTTTAGATGATAGCCAGCTGAGTTAAGAGCCTCCCGCAGCTGGAAACCTGACACACGGCCTGTGTTTTCAGTATCGTAAACCTTAAAGATGGCCTTCCACTTGGCTATTTCCGACAACAGAACCTCAAACTCCTCGAATCCCAGCTTGCCGGACTTGTCAGCATCCAGCATGGCCACCATGGAGCGGCACACGTCCTTGGAAAATCCATGGGTTTCATCCACAATTGCTGAAATATTTGATTTATTTGTTTATAATTCCTATTTCATCTTCAGCTTGGTTTGTAGTTTACCATTTCCTGCTACAGGTCCTCCTCCATCAGCGGGATTATCCCCCATTAGCCGCTTGTTCGACTGATCATTCATTCCCATTTGATCCTCAAAGGGCGTGCCCTTTAGGAAGGGTCCGCAAATCAAGGACAGAACACCACAGGCGCCGCCACCATCCATTTCCCCAGGACCAGCAGCCTGGGTTTCAAATGCATTATTGGGGGAGAAACGGTTGAAAACAACCGGTTTTGGCAGATCTTTAAAGTGTAAAATAATATTAAATATTAATTAGTGGTATAAGGACGTTTAAAGTATGGTTTTCCCTTACCATCTCTCATCGAATGGTCCAAGATACGCTTCAGTTCCATCCAGTCCACCTCCATGTCCTTGCCAGCAATGCTATCGAACAGACGACGCAAACTCTCCTTCTGCGGATCCAAGGGCTTCGGTGTCGGGAATCCGGGCGATATCTTCAAAAAGAAATACCTAATTAAGCGATCCTGTTTGTTACGATTTACTTACCGTATCGGCCTTGCCGCCGTAACCCACATGATCATCATTCTCTCTAAATGAAAGTGGAAAGTGAAAAGCGAAATGATTGATGAATAATGTGCGAATTGTAATTAAACCATTTTATGTACACTACAGAAAGGGATTTTAATGAATATTTTAAGCAAAGTAGTTGTGGGGGTTGACCATTTTCAAAATATAATACGTTGTTGTGGGTATATCCTTTATTGTTACTTTAGAATAATATATATTTATATATAGTAGTTACATGGGAAAAATACATTAAAGCAAGGATAGATTAAGCAGAGTTGGTTTTGATCTATATATTTTCTAACCGCCCTTTTAGAGCCACTTGAGATTTAAATTAATTTAAAAGTAACCTTTGCCTTGAGCTTATACTTAATACTTTCATACTTTCCATTTTCAGTTCACTTCCGCCAAGATAAAACCAGACAGACAGACGGACATAATAACTTGGGCAAATGTTAAAAAAAAAAACTTTAAAAATAATACTGCACGCATTTAATTAAAAGAAAATATTCAAGATCATGCATTTTTCACCTTAATTAAACCATTGGGAATGTGTTTTAGGGTAAAGATTCAACAAACAATTTTAATTCAACAATTGCTAGCGCTACGAATAAAAATTAGAAATATATACTGTAGTCACATACCCACATATTGCACATTAGAAGCTTTTGAGTATTTGAAACCCGAACGAACAAACGAATTATTTCTAATATACAAACTCATTATTGTCATTGTCTACATTTACGTACTCCATGTTGTTTTGGGTTTCGGAGAATACTCGAATGATGAACTCGCCCTCCTCGTTCGGGTCGAATGTTGAGGGCACAATCAGGTAGTGGCCAGGAGGCAATTTAAAGCGAGCGCATACCTGTAATAAAATCCGGGTTTGACCAATTATTTAACTTTAAAATAATTATAAAACCTACCTCTCGAGTGTTGATAAAGTGAGGCGACCTTCCCACCGAGGACTTGTACCTGAAGAAGTTCAGGCCCTGCGGACGGTTCTCCAGCTCGCGATCGCTGAGGTTGTAGATGGCAAAGCCAATGGTCAAGCACTCCATGCCCATATTCCGTTTCGATCTGCGATTCTTCTGCATCAAAGCCACAATCACCGTGCACTGACCCTCCTCATCCTCCTCGTCGGGATCCACCAGCGTGATGATATACTGGGGATTGTGCCAGAAAGTGTCCAGGAAGTTGCGGCAACCACCGGCAGTGACGCCAGGTGTCCATTCGCCCTCGTACATGGACATCTCCCACTTCCGTTTGCCGCTGTTCTGCTGATCCTCCGTCAGCGAGTCTGGCGACAAATTGCAAATCTAAAAAATAAATTTAAATAGGTATTTTCTGGAGACATTATAGTTATCATATGGTTGTCCCACCTCCACGCGATCGAAATGATTGAGGAAGTCCTGGAAGGACATCCAGAACTCGCCATCTCTATCGAAAGTGAGTCCAATCTCATTCTTCTGATCCTCGGGTATATATCGCCATTCAGGCGAGCTATCGCTCCAAGGGCCATTCCACTCGGCCTCATTGCCCCAAGGATTACGCATACGTATCATTGGGATCTTCCCCTGACGATTTGGCGTGACAATGTCAATAAGGCAGACCTTGGTGATGGAGTAAGCATGGCCGCGAATCAAGCCCTGAGGAGTTTCGGCTTCCAGAACATTTGGATCCGGTTCGATAGAGCAACCCATCATGGAATTGCGATCGGCGGCCTTTTGTAGAATAGTAAACAGATTTCCAGGGGCTTCCTTTAGATCGTACCACTCGCTAACGCCGCCAGTGAAATCCTCCATGGCCTCACACGTGCTGCCGCCCTTCAAAGCCTCATAGGATCCATGAAGTCTGTGGGAAATATGATATTATTTAATAAACTAGCAATTTAAGGATTTAAATACTTCTTACTTGGCATATGCTTTCTCCAACAGAGCACTCCAGAACTCATTCTTTTCTGTGGAGTGCATGTACATCAGCTCTCCATTGTAGGTGGGCAAGCGGTCATCCACTATGACATCCACCCATTTACCTATTAATTACAAAGAATGACAGTTAAAAAATGATTTAATCTTAGGTTTCAATTCAGAATTACCATACTGCCAGAAGCGGAAGTGGAAGATGCCCGCATAATTCTCCTCGAAGCTCTGTTCTGGTGGAATTACGCGGAAAAACAAGTTCGATTCCTGGGTCAAGTTGGCCGTGGCAGCCAGGAGCCAGCAATCTCCCAGCTCTCCCTGCTGGACATCGAAACGAGAGTAGCCCTCCACGAAAAACTGCGGATTTTCGGCGATTTCCTTTTAAAATAAAATGAAAATTAATTCTCTATAACATTTAAGTAATATTTATGACTTACATGAGGTCTTAGCCACTCGATGTGGCGATCTGGCCGCCGGGAGAACTGCAGAGACTCGTTCGAAGCCGGAAACAGGGGATCCTCAAAGAGCGAACCGCTGGCCACGCAGCTATTCCGGATGGTCTCAAAGTCCTGAACTTCGGAATAGGGTCCCAGGTTCGAGCTCTTCTCACCCAGCTACAAAAAGGACTTGGCATTAGTTATTTATGACAAGCTTTTAGAGTTTATTGTAATAGCTGTATGTACAGAGTATATTGGTGTAATGGATTTAAAAAGAGTATTGATGCTTTGTACACTTTGTACACAAAAAGAAACACACACAAGGACAACACACAGTACGACACTTTGGCAGCACATTATCCTTCGGGCGGAATTGTGTCAATGCCATAACGATGACAGCAGTAAGTACTTACGTTCCCATAGTACAACGCTTGAGAAGATTGGGAGGATTGCAATGGTTGCTAATGTTTGAGTGGAATGTAATGGGTTAACATGCATATGGATCTCAATGAATCGTATTAATGTATGTTTGTCTAGCCCTACATATAGTATAAATCGAAGGATAACCCTTGGGTTATACTTACAACTCTCATGTTCTTGATGCTCGGCAGAACCCTCTTGGTGTCGGCTTCCTTCTTGATGAATATCTCATTGATCACCGATCCGACCACATCCTTGGCAGCTCCCATGGCCGCCTCGCCGGCCGCGTTCAGGAACTCCTGACCCGCTTGCCTCAAGAATCCCTTCAAGTCGTCCATGATGGCTCAGGTATCTAACATTAAAAAGGTGCCGTTCGAGATTAAAAACCAATCTATAAACATTTGTTGTGCCAATATTGATATCTAGTTAGCAAAGTCTAAAGCATATATAGTCCATATTTACTTATGGGCCTAGCGGAGGAATTAAAAACACACCCCGAGCCACAAATATGGGGTTAAGCGTGTATTAGAGAAGCGTTAATAGTCCCAACGTGACTCCCGGGTTTAATTAAATTACTTAAATTCACGCAACGAACATTAGGTTTATTCAAACAGAAATTATACTTTGGAGACTAAGAATTCCTCTCGGTTCGCACCCAAATATAATTCATACGCATACGTTCAGATACATATATATACTATATATGCTACATTGTGTGACATCATTCGGAAGCATGAGATTCTCAAGTGACTCAAAGGGTGTGCGCCATTCGGTAGATTTAGCTACCTTCCCATGCCCAGATCTCATTTCCAGCCGTGACATTGGCATTGAGACCGGAACTACCATATACTATATAGGGAATAAAATCGTAAATTGGCATTTAATTGGAGCAAAATATGCTAGGGTCCCCATCTGCCCGATTCGTATGATTGTTAGCCCGCCTAGCATATAGAATCATTGGTAATTCTACTGCGAAACCCAAACTGGTTTGGTAATTAATGCATTCTTTAAGCCTGGATCATTCCCGTGAGCAGCAGTATGCGAACGCTTCCCAGAATATCGAGTTGAATCACTATCAAAATATATATTTTCACATTTCCAAATAGACCTTGATTGTCCCAGAGAGAGCGATATTAGAATCACGCACTTTCACTCCCCGAAAATCACAACAGCAGCGGAACGATACGGACTGTGACACCTTCCGAAACAAGATATTTACTCTCTAAACAAATATTTATAAAGTATCTGGATCCAAACACCTGACTGCCGCTACTAGTTATCGAATAGTCGGTGCTGTCGTTTTGGTTAAAGTTGCCATATTTTGAAGTAGAAACCCCGATTTATTACGATATTATTTTGTTAAATAATATAATAAAATATTAAAATATAGAACAGAATTGTTGAAGTTGATTAATATTTGTATTTATATTTATTTTATTAAAGGTAAATGTTGCCAGTATTCCGCGATATGGCAACATGTGGCAACATCTAAGTGCCGAAGAGGAAAGCGCATTTTTTGAAAAATACCTTGATAGTTGTATTAATAAATGGTATTTCATGTTTAATCAATCTTTAACTGTTTCGTCACAATGGATAAACATCAATTTATAATTAATATTACCCGGCGGATAAGAAAAGTATTACAGGTTCTATAGTACATTTTGTAGAATGTAAGTAAAATATAGAAACAATTATATGTAAAAGAAACGAATGAGAGAAAATGAGAGAATGCCGGAGGAGAGTTTGTTTTGCGTTTGCAGTGAGACCGTTTTGCGAAACGAGCAGAATAAGAGACTAAAAGAGAACGTGTAAAACCTCCCAGACACCGACACACACATCACGCGCAACGAGTTTTATTCGGGAAATTCAGCATTTACAAACTGTAAGCAGTGGTTTTTCTCGCATTCGCAATCCGAAGAAGTCGTCGCCAAGAAGTAGATTCGGTTATAATATCAGGATAGCAGATTTTAATCCCGGCAACGTCCTCGCAGGGCTCATTGATTTTTTCACGGCGTTGCCGGTGATGGGACGCCGTTAATACACACGCACGAATGTGTGTATATGTTGCGGCGCGCGCTTGTGTGTGAATAAATAATATGACATAATCGACGTGTGCGGCTTAATTGACATGGTTTTTGTGCGATGAATACCTAAAAGTGCGAAACGAGCGCCAAAAGAAGCGTTTTTTGTGGTCAGAGCGGCGAAAAGGACTTGTCTTGTACCGCTATTCTTCCCATACGCTTTGCTCCAAATATTCGTTCCTCCCAACACTCTCTCCCTCTCTCTCACACACACACGCACGTATATTTGGGCGTTGCAGGATGATGTACCTCTCACCTCTCTCGCTCACGGGCTCTCTTGACAATTTTTGCGCAATCCCAGATTGAGATTTCTGCCACTCAAAGTGAAACTCTTTAATTGTTCGCCAAATTAAGTTAAATCGGACTCGAGTCCAAAAGCGGGAGTAGCTGCTTTGCTGCTTGTAGTTGTTTTTGACTGCACCCACCTAACGTTGCCTAACACTGCCGCCCGCTCTCAGCGCGGCTCTCTTTTCGTTTCATTCGTCTTCAATTTGTCAACGTGCGCTGTTCGTCGGGTCCGCAGACTTTAGATCAAGTTCGTAACAAGTTTAATTCCTATTTTCACACTTTACCGCAGTGCAGTGAATTAAAGAGAATTGTTTAGCGCTTTTGGTGCGGTGCAGTGCCGTTAGCAGCGGCGCCATCTTTAAAACGTATTGACAGTTATTTACTGAAGTGAAGCGAAGCCAAGGAAGCGGCCTTCTTAAATATTTTAAAGCAAATTTCGCACGATTCTACAAGAAGTTAATTCTATTAAATTCTCTCCCTCCCCCTTTTGATAGTCTCTGCGGCATATGTGTGCGTACGAAATAGCAGCCGAAAACCAAAGTGCGAGCGAGAATACGAATATAAAACGCGTGCGTTCCCCCTCTAACCTATAGTGAGTGTGACCATTGTATTTGTGACCTGTGCCTGCGTTTCAGCCACTGGAGGATCGACGAATTACGAAAATAAAATCGAAGAATACCGGTAAATGTCTCCCGCCCTGGAGGATCTTTATTACAAAAAAAATAGGCTAAGATAATCGTTATATTACATAGAATTAACGTCCGCCTTAACTGTTATGATGAGCGGCAATTGCTGCCCGGTGACGCCATCTTTTGTGCTCCTCTAATAAGTGTTGTTTTTGTTTTTTGGGTTTGGTCAAGCACACGCAACACGCTCCCTGCGAGTGTGTTTGCTTTGCTGTTATGCTTCGAGCTTGATGTTCTAGTAATTTTTCTTTTCCTTCTCTCCCTGTCCCACTCTCTTTTTGGGTGGGTGTGCGATTCGTATGTGTGCGTGTGCTTTTCCTTTTCACATGATTCATGCATATCTCTCTCCCTCAGACTTTCTATGCGCTTGTCAGATTATAGATACAGTTGCACGTCATACTGGTTTTTGGGGTCTCAGCTGTAGGTTTTATCAGCAATTTGTTGCCACTCGCAGAATCTGGGGAGTGTGTCTAATGCACTTGGCTGTCGCTAATAAATCGCCTGCTGGCGCGCATCTGTTGTTGGCAACTTTAGTTGTGACCCACTTTTCCACTGCTCTGTCTATGCCGCCTCTCTTTCGCTCTTCTAAGCCATTCGCGGTTTTAGCCAAGTACATGGCGAAAAGCGGCAACAAGTGATAAACAGATTTGTAAATATTGGAAACTTGTTTAGCCGATTTGTTAGTGTAATTCCATGACAGCTAAAGTATGTGTGCAGTTGGTTTAAGTTTTGTATATTTTTGTTTAAGTTAAAACATTTTATTTATCTTGTCGCGTTATAATTAATCTAAAAAAAATATATAGACTGACATTTCTTTTAAAAAGACATCTGAATCAGAATTTTAAATTGGGACGATGGTGATTCGAGTTATAGAAGTCTGACTGTATTCCGTTACGTGGCAATCTTATCAGAAGGGCATGCCTCTTGTCACTCTTTCTTGTTAGATTGCGGTTCCGATACAAGTATCTGTAAAGTGGGTCTACCCAACAACAACAACTACTTAATGTTACAATGAGTACAAGGCTTCCATTTTCGCATAACCCCTTACAAGTTGGAGTTGCCTTTCTATTATGATTTTCCATGAGTATATTTCCTGTACAATTTGAGTTCCTCGTATCAAAATCTAAAGTTCCATTTCTCGTGCTCTTTCAATCGCCTGATAAATTTCAGCTACCTTTTGTATGCCACATGACGTCATTTCGCACACATTGCTTATGTGAAAAAAAAAATATAAAAAGAAAATTTACTCTTTTTGTTGGCTAGCTTTTGTTGCTAATTCGAATACACACAAATGGGCACATGGACAGTGGGTTTTATAATTCATTGCTTATGCTTCCCTCTTTTTCGTCCCCTTATCACTTCCCCGTGTTTATTTCATTGGTTCCTCTTGCTCCGTTTGTCCGTTTTCAATTCGCAAATTAGACGTGACTCGCGTTCGTTGAGGTTTTCAATTGTTCATTCAGTTTTTTTTTGTATACTTTTTCCGTTGCACGCCGCAAGTTGCATTGCGAGAATTTCCGAAAATCGTTGAGGCATTATCAGTTTCTATATGTATTGAAAGTTAACATTAAAATCGGAAGAAAAGAGTGAGGTATAGCAACAAAAACAGGACAAAACAGTTGTTTATTGTCGTTTTCCGCTACGAATTTAAATGAGTGACAAATGAAATGAGTGAGAGGGCAGAATATGTGACTATATGTCTTTTTTTTACGGGAGGAAGTGCATAGTTAAAACTGTAAACAATTGTTGAAGAACCTAACCTACAAAATGTTTGCGTCGGAAATACAAAACAAAAACCTGAACGGTGACACACAAACAATAACAAAAAAGAAACTAGAGGCGAGAATGCAAAGATAAGAAATGCACTTCAAGTTGACGAAATCCCCGGCATTCAATCCTAACTTTCTAACTTTTATTCGAGGCGTGTCCCGCGTGTTCCTTCCCATCGGAATCCGACAATGCAAATGCATTTTCAGACCTAATGACTCTTGATTGGGAATTGGAAATTGTTTACCCAAGCGTGTGCTTATCGAATTTCCCACTGACGTCACATCTCGCCGGTGATTAATTGATTTGAAAACGAAGTGGTTGGGGGGAGCTTCATAATTGTGACGTTTACTTTGATTAATGCATTTTTTTCAGGTCTGAAAAATGTAATTTTTTTTTTAAATCGACTTAGGGAGTTAATTGTTAAATTATATTAAGAAGACCCCAATATATTTTCCTTAACAAAATATTATAAACTTCAGCCTGAAGTAAAAGTAACTCAAGCATAACAAACGCAGTCTGGCAACTCTAGCTGCCACCAAAAACAAATTTGTCTAAAAGCAAGCGCTTAAAATTGATGGCTCCCCAGAAACCCAAACATAAAAAGAAGTGAACCCTGTTGTTGCCCCAAAGCCAATTGCAGTGAAGATGCAACAGAGCGAGAGAGGGAGGGAGAGAGTAGGAGAAAGGGGGAAAGGCAGAGAGGTAGATAAAAGAGGCGTACGTGCCAAGCTTCAAAACAGAGACACAAGCGAGATTAAAAAAAGAGAGATGTTGCTGCTGCTGGCTAAACAACTGCAGCTCATCAATAAAACAGCAACAACAACAATAAACCAGACACAGAACTTGAGAAGAGAGATGGGGTGAAAGAGAGGGAATGAAAGATAGAGAGAGAAGGCGAGAGGCGGAGACAGCAATAACAAATGTACAGTTGCAGAAGCAGCAGCCGCATCAACAACAACAAACTGCTGCAACAAAACATAAATCTTGAAAGAAAACAAAGACAAGAAAATACTGAAAATTGGATACCCTATAATAAATATATTTCTTTATAGGCTTTATTATTAAATAAATATATATTAAATTTTTTATTAATATTTTTATTAAATTATTTTTTAAATGCATTTCTAAAAATACTCGTTTCATAAAAGAGGGTTTCTTGCCAGGCTTTTGAAGCTCGAGACCCGCAAAAGATGATGATGGGAGGCAAAAGGCGCGACGACAATGTGGATAATTATACCGAAAATGTTGGGGAAGCAAAGGCAGGGAAAAATGTAGACAATTTCTATAAAAATTGGAAGACGACAAAGCTGATGGAGCTGTGTGTCTACATTTCTTTGCCTTCTTTAACATTGCTCGTTGTCATTTCTTCTGCTGCGCTTGAACTTCAATTGAATTGTTTCTTGTGTCTTTCGTACTTGCTTCATCTCTCCCTCTGCCGCCTGAAAGTGATTGAAAGCCTGTTATTATGGCGGTCTGATCCGACTGAACTAAATTTAAATTGGAATTTAGGCTAATTTCGTTCTCCCGTTTCGTGTAGGCGTGGGAAATGGTTCCCTTCCACAGTTGTTGTTTTATATTCTCTTCTTCTTCTTCTCTTCAAATTGCCACAATTTGTTGTAATTAATGTAAATACTAGAGAATTAAATGTAATTGCCTTTTATTTGTGGCTTTCAAACGTGACAAGTGACTGACCATAAAGTACAACTAATTGCAATGCAATCGCTCTTCCGTCAACTTCCAACTAGGAATATTACCAATAGGAAATTCTTGAGTGGGTATAAATTTCATAGGAAATACATTCATTTTTCTACGACTTTTTGTGTTTACTGTTTTAAAAAAAGCACTTTAAGCTTTTCCAACTGGATTTTTTTGTATACAATTCTTTAGCAGTTGATATTTCCTCTTGTTAATGAATGGCTAACCCACTTTGCCGGGGCACAAATGTCAATAAAAATCTGGTTTTCAAACAACTTCTCTTCACTGCAACATTGCCAAACGCGAGGGCAACACAATAAAGCTCTATAAAAAGGCCATCATCATTATTATCATCATCATATAACAATAGAGGCAACAACAAGTCAGAGCCGCCAGAGTAGACCAACAATAAGCGCAAACGTGTTGCTGCATAAATGAATTCATAATGCAAAACTAAAAAAAGATGTTAAAGAAAGAAAAAAAAAAGTCAAAGGGGGGGAGAGAAAAAAGCGAATTGTGCTGCACACGAAAGAGGCGGCTTACATAATCGTTTATAGCTTCTATTCAACACGCCGATCTCGGTTTTGTAAATCAACACCAGAAGCGGCTGAATTGCGTTACCAATGTTTCGTGTCTGAGCTTTCACGCAGAAACATTTAGAGCGCGTTTATTGGCAAATTTTTCTTCAGACTGCAATTGTGCGTTGCAAGTGTAATGTGAAAATCGGCTGAGCGCAACGATGAAAGGTATAATTAAATTAAATTAATATTTGGGTATAATGTTGTATACTTATCAGCTCCATAATGCTGTAATTTGTATGCTAATTTGTTTAGCAAGGAGTATTTCGATTAAAAATATTGGTTATATTCAGAAATATTTCGGTTTTTTACAAAAAAAATATGTAGTTTAAGTTTAAAGTCTCTAAAGATAAATATCTTTTTAAACCCCAAAATTAATTTGAATGCCTATAAAAACGTTGGTATTTAGCAAATCGTTAAAAGTTGTCCGAAAATCTAATAATTGTTGTCTCTAGGCAGTGATTTTCCTCTGCCAAAGAATTCCAGGCCGAAATAACCTCCCCCTCGATAACTCAATTATTTTATTTTGTTTGCTGGGAGCGTCTGCTATCCAATGTGTGTGTGTTTTTTGTGTGCTTGTGTATCTCTGGGCAAGTAGCGAGTAGTACGAAAATATTATAAAGCGCGCTAACTAAAAATATTCACATGACATCATCGAGCAGAGGCGCTGACCGCAGCGTCAGCATTGGCAGCAGAGCAGACGCAGCATCTGAATAACTCTCTGTGTTTACGTGTGTTCAAAAAATGGAAAATCTGTTTGCCAAGAAAAAAGGGAAAATGCTTACTTTTCTCTCTCTTAGCTCAGCTCTCTAAAATTGTTAGATTTTACAGATACAGTCATGAAATGATAATATTATTATTATATTATTTTTCTGTGGGGTTTCCCTCATCTAACTAACCCTTAACCTTTTCTTATTCATTTTCAGACAAATCATAAAAGTATTATAATCACGCAACAAATTCAATTTTAAGGTGAGTTTTGAATCTATTCTTGATTTGATTTTAGAAACACGCCCATAAGTCAAGTGCCAAGCAAATCAACTGAAAGCGGAGCAAACAAGACTCTAGTCCCCTTCTATTTACGTTTTATTATCTATATATTTATGTATTTTATCTGATGGTACATATTTGCCTTAGGTTTTTGCAATGATTGAGTTTGAGGAGGTCTCTCTTTGGATTTTATTGACACTTGTTTGCATAAGAGAGAGGAGAATACTGAGGAAGCCACACCTCGCTCAACTTTGAACTTTTTGCTTACGCCATACTTGAGCGATATCTAATTGTGTTCCGTGTTTTTTCTCTTCTATCTTTTTTGTTTCTATTGTTTGACAATCTAATTGAGAACTAATCGAGGTCATGACCATCAAAGGGAGATAAATAATTTGTATTAATGGCACTCAAACGGAGATTTTTGTCATCTCTTTTTGTGCATATTTCATAATCAACAACTAACGATGATGTCACGGGGCGGGGGACTTGTTTGTTTTTGGTTTTTGCGATAAGCTGATTAAAACAGATGTTATCTCTGATTTTGTTGTTTACTTTTTTACAAACACATGTAGGTGCCATGTAATTGATATGGAAATTGTTGTACTCTCTCCTGTTTTGACTTTATCTCTCAGATCTTTTTACATGCCACGCATAACTTCACCTCTAATTCAATTAAGCATGACCTTTGTTTTACTGGATTTTTTCGTACATCATCTCCGTACGCTCTTCGTTCTCTCTTTTTGCTTCGGTTGGAATTGAATTAAAAGCCACTTAAGCGTTGAGTCTGCCTGGCGCTTTTTTTATACTGTTGAACTGTTTTATTTATGTCCACATGGATCTGCTTTTATATATACATATATCTCTGGATTCTATGGGTACTGCATAAATTTTGATTTACCCTTCGGGCATGGTACACTGGCTTTTGACGAAACATTGCCAGCAATAAAGGGAGCAATAAACAGAGCGACAGCGAAGAGAAATTCCGACATGGAGGATTGGATCGTTTTGCGTTCATCTAGCACTTTCATAAATGGGTCATTGAACCAGACTGTGAGACCAGCAACTTCTTGCTTTATTATTATTGTATCTTTTTTTTTTGGCAATCGGGGTAAACAGTTTTCTTTAAGGTTTCGTTCACTGCTTTGAACATAACGAAAACTAAGAAGATGTAGAAAATATTGCACGCTTAACGAGT
Source organism: Drosophila anomelani (assembly GCA_035045905.1). Classification (NCBI taxonomy): domain Eukaryota; kingdom Metazoa; phylum Arthropoda; class Insecta; order Diptera; family Drosophilidae; genus Drosophila; species Drosophila anomelani. The sequence continues at coordinate 14,316,616 of JAWNOO010000032.1, forward strand.
TTTCGAGCTTAGAGGGCGTTCTATAGCCTTTTCTCTTAACAGAAACTATAAATTAGCTTTCAGTTATAAATCTATACGTACCTGTATGAGAACTTGAGCTCAGTAATTAGGTAATTAAAATGGGGATTTACAATATTACAATCCTATATCCAAAGCTACTTAATTTAAATTGAATATCTTGTTTAAAAACCTATAGTTAAAATACCTCAAAAAGGGGTACAAAATGTTAATAATTACTTCAATTTAATTGCTTTAGTCCTGTTGACAACCGTCTTCAACCCTTCAAAAATTCATTTAATAATTGCTAAACAAACCGGAACTTACTGTACACGTTGGCCGGCGATGCAATTAAAATCCCATTTAATGCAGCAAAATATAGTATGTGTGTTCCAATCAAGATTAAGTTACTGTCGATACGGACATGTTGTGTGTGTGTGTGTGTGGATGGGCTTTCCATTGATTATCCGGGAACCTTAAACTAACCGTAAACACGCAGCAGGCTCTGGAGTTTCCATTGCCACACGTCGGCAGTCGCGTGTTGGGGTCACCACAGCAGGGTTCAACGACCAACCATATCCTACCACCTCCCAACCCTCCGGGACAAGTGAAATGAGGCTCGATTCCTTATAGAAATACCTGTCGTGGCACGCCCACCTTTTTATTGGTTTTTTTTTCCTTACTTTCCTTACTATGTTGATTTCGTTTTTATTATTTTGTCGTTGTGTGTGTGTTTTTTTTCGAGCTTTTGTGGCCGGCATTTTCATTACCGTCGTGTTGCTATGCAATTTGGAAAACCTTCGGCGCCACAAAAATGACAGAATATCAGAATGGTGGCGCCAACCGTTCAGCTTGCCGGCCGGGAAATGTTTCCACGCGATTCGTAAAAGTACATAAATATATCCTTGGAGTGGGTGGGTGCTTCTTGGGGGGGTTGTTATAGGGCGCTGCTTATGCTTGCCTTTCGTTTTGAGTTAATGACAGGAAGTGACGTCATTTCATTCCAAGGGGATGAAGTTTTATTTGCTCGATTTTAAGAGAGCTCTGTTGTGTTGGGCGAAGGAGGGTGAACGGTTCTCTGGGTGCGACAGTGTCCTGGGTGATGTCATACTTAACAAATATGATTATTTCAGCCCTCATTTACGAGTCTCAACTTGAGTAACAAAAGCGACACAGAAAATAACGAGAATAACTTAATTATGTTGGGTTTTCTTTCAAGCAAATAGATCATTTTAAATCAATACAAATGTATTTATTATTTTAAACAACTGTAAAAATATTTGCAATCTCTTAAACATCGAATGATTTCTAAAATCCATATTTTCTACCATTCACTTACCATAATTTATTAATTTATCCACCATGGACGTCACCCAACCTCAACGACTGTGTGCAGATTTCAAGTTTATTTGGCAATTTTACAAACTAAATTTATGTGAATCAAAAATACGAAAATTGGCCAAGCTTTTTTCTGGCCCTTGGCCAAGTGAGTCAAAGACAACACCCGAAGTATGGGAATAAAAAATACACTTTGTTGGGTTTACAAGAGGCTTTGGCTTACATCAAGGGCAGTAAAGGCAGAAAAAATGACAAACAATTTGTTTGTTGCAAGACGCGCAATTCATTTTCCTTTCGTTTAACCTTTTCTGCTATTGCCCACTTGTTGTCACTTTTCTTCTTTAATTTCCCTCCACTAGCAGCTGAAAATGTTGTATTTATGCGCTTTCTTCGAGTCTTTTTTTTTTTCTTCACACACACAATGGGCGTTGGCGCCGCCAACTTTGATGAGATTTATATGCGGATTTTGTAATTCAAGCCACGCGACTCACACGCGACTTTCGGTTGCGGACCAGCACTGGGACTGGGTCCAGAAGATAAGTACAATAAAGTGAAGTAGTAGCAAGAAGAGGGAAGAGCAGCAGGAGAGAATAAACCAACGAACGAGTGAACGGGTTCGAGGCAGACAAGCTGGCAGCTTGTTAGCAAAACAAACAAAATTAGCAAGACCCAAGACCAAGGGGCAGAGGCAGACGGAAAAGCCTCACGGCTAGACCAGCTGCTGCTACCACCTTATTAAGAAATTCCACACACGGGGCACAGTGTCTGAAAGTGAGAAGAGATAAACGCCAAAGACAAAAATTAAGACATTTCGGCGATGACAGGTCCGGTGATTAAAGATAGGCCAACGCACGACTCAAAAGCCCCTCTCATAATTCCAACTTCTCTCCTAACTGGTTGTAATTAGGGATTTTACATTTAATTTTTATATGAGAGGAAATTAAATATATTTATATTTTCAAGTCATTTATATGATATTTATTTAAAATGGTAAATTTAATTAACGTTTAGCCAGCGAAGTGATCAGAGGCTATTTTAACTAGCGCCTGTTCTATAAATCGCACTTCCCAGCATTTGGCTACCCCGCTTCCAGCTGTTTCCGTGGTGTAGCGGTTATCACATCTGCCTAACACGCAGAAGGCCCCCGGTTCGATCCCGGGCGGAAACAGGTTGAATTTTTTTTATTCTGTAAATTTTTTTTTTTCAACTGTCAGTTTTTTTTCATTTACTGAGATAGTTAGCGGCACCTTTGGACAAGAAGAGAGAAAATATCAAATCTAAGAATAAATTAAATAACCCTCATATTTTTATTACGAAAATATCTCCTTCACTGAGTTTCGTGCAAATTATTATTAAGAAATTATTAAAAAGAAATTATTAAAAAGAAATTATTAAAAAATTATTAAAAAATTATTTAAAAAATTATTAAAAAATTATTCAATAATATAGACAACAAACGCACAGGTCTAAAAATTTAAAGAAAATACATCGAATTTGTTGCGTTCCAATTGTTCCCATTCGTTCCAATGAGTCAAAATAACTAGTAAGCTTTTGGTTGCCTTGCCTTCAGCTGTTTCCGTGGTGTAGCGGTTATCACATCTGCCTAACACGCAGAAGGCCCCCGGTTCGATCCCGGGCGGAAACATGTTGACTTTTTTTTCTTTTTACTTTTTTCCTTCCGTTTTTTACAACCCATTTTTTTCTACATTTTATTTAAAATAATTTAAAAAAAAGAAGACATGTTTCCGCCCGGGATCGAACCGGGGGCCTTCTGCGTGTTAGGCAGATGTGATAACCGCTACACCACGGAAACGGGTGACAGCGGAGCAGCCAAAGACTGGACAGTTTTCGGTGTTAGAAATTTGTAATGCTTATTTTAATATTTATATATATTTTTTTGTTTTATTATACAAAAAGAAACGCCACACGAAGAAAATTAAATTTAAAAGTCGGCCTATATAGTTCAATTTATTCGAAAATAAAGTTTTATATATATTTAGTATACATATTTTAAATAAAACATCATTAAGTTGTGATAACAATACTGTTTTATTCTTTACTTTTTAAATTGCGTATAAATAAAAATAGAAATGTAGAAAAAAATAATTTTTTCGCAGAAAAAAAGTGCAAAAAAAATTTTCTTCTCATCGCAGCCGGTAGGATTCGAACCTACGCTCCCAGAGGGAATCTGATTTCGAGTCAGACGCCTTAACCACTCGGCCACGACTGCTTGTGAAGCGAGCGTGTCCAAAGTGAAACTTAACAGTTGCCGTCGGACTAGCTCGGCCTTCTTTCTCGTTCCTAGTGCCTTGGTTGAAAAATCCGGGGGATGGTCTTTGGATGTGAAACGTTATTATTGCGAGGCTAGCGAAAACTTTTGCAGTTCTCTCTGACGTTTCGTAGATTAAAAATTGTATATATTTTCACGGTGTGCCATTCATCATAGTGATGCACAACGTCAATTTATACAAACAGTACTTTGTTTAGAAATTAAGCTAGTTTTTCAACAACTTTAAAGTGAATGACTAAAGGTTGCCGCCCATATTTCCATTTATCATTTTCCTTTCAGAGGCTGTGACAGCTTGGCGCTGGTTTATTGCACTTGTTTTTGTTACTGACTCTCTGTTTTTATTATTCTCGCTGCCATATGGGATGGATTTTTTCTTATTTCCGTTTTATTATTATTTTTTTTTTGGGCCTGAAAGATCTTTCCACATGATCATCATCGAATCTGGGCTTGTGTCCCACTGACTGACTGCCTGACTGAGCGAGTGAGTGACTTGTTGCATTATTAAAACTGAATGAGCGACCTTATTGCCTGCACACTTGGGGGGCAATGAATGGAACAGCTGCCTGGGCTGCTGCGCTCGATGGAGTGGAAGATTGCGTAAGATCTCTTCCGTTGCGCGATAATTGAATACTTGAGAAATTTAATTAACGCCAGTATTATTCATATGTGTGAAAAGGCATATGGAGGGTGTTCGGTGTGGTTCTCTGGGTCAATTGGTTGAGCTGCTAATTGGAGTACGAAATATATTTGAATGATTGGGAATTTTTATCAAATATAATAATATAAATATATAATCAATTTGAGTTAATGGGCTTTCGCAATAAATTTCAGTAAAATATTATGGATAAAAGCTAAACTGGACATGTTTCTTATTTACAGAAATGTATCCTCAAATCTTTTGTTTCTTAACTTCTAACAAGTAAATAGGTTTTTTGTTTATTTAAAAAATACAATAGTAATATTGGTTTCAATTATCTTGGCGAGACATTGCCAAATTATCAAGTTAATGTTGTGTTCGCTGGTTGTTAGGCCTTTTTTATCGGCCTTGCCTTTGCAACATTCTATAGAATACATACAGATATGTAGATACATATGTATTTTTTGTAGTCTGCCGGTTTTGGAGCCGGCACACTTTAACCATTGAAAGACATGGGTGTGTCCGCGCCAAACAAGTGTGATGTAATTGCATAATGTCAACAACAACATTTGTCTGACGCTGTCGCGACGGTGGCGATGGCGATGGCGGCGTCTCTGTGTCGTTAGCTGCTCCTAAATTTAATTATTGTCTTCCGCACAAAAAGGTCATTGAAGGAAAGAGTCAACAGAAAGTGGAGTAGAGAAGCTGACTGACATTGCCAAAGCTCAAGAATCCAAAAATCCAGCTACCAAAAGGGGATTAATCCATTGACATTGTTAGACTTTTATGGTAGCCAGATTCAAGTTTGTTTTTTTGGGTATTGGCTACAAGTATCTTGGTCATTTAGCTGTCACTTAAAAGTTGTAAACTAAACAGCAGTTTATTTAAAATATTTAACATAGAAAATCATTAAATAATACGATTTTTTGGGAGCCCGCGAAGAACTTGCAATGCGTGAGAAACGAAAGGCTTGTTCTGTCTACAAGAACTCCTCTTTTTCTTTATTTTTTTGCCCCCTACACAACTAGCAGGCTAGCTCCATTTTGGAGGAGTCGGAATCGACCCACGCTGGAAAACTGTGTGCCTCGTTAAGTTTATTCAACACCCACGCATTCCACACAACAACTCCCTATAGCTCGTCTGCATCTCTTTTTTTTTTGTAGTCACTTAAAAAGCGTTTATTCAGCATTATTCTGTTTGATTTCAACCCAAAACTGAACATTTTACGCCGCCCACGCATAGCCAACAAGTTGTGCAAGGTGAGGTGAGGTGCGGTATGTTGTTGCTGTTGGCAGCAGAGTTCAATTACCTGCACATCACGATAGTGTTGTTAAAAGAAAGCTCAAATATGCGGCACGCGTCGCCAATACGTCATAATTAGCAAACGGCAAAGTCAGCAGAAAATAAAGGCTTTTGTTAATGCACTTTTGCTGCACAGGAAATAATTCTAGATAATTTTAAAATAAATTTCTAAGGTGAAGATGAGAAAAGTTAGTGCTAATGAGATTATAAAGATATAAACTATTTGTATATATGCTTTTTAATTAGCTGCACTTTATTTAAAATGCAATTGCATTTTTTTTTCATGTGTAGCTTTGTATTGTATTACTTCTTGTTCTTTTTTTATGAGCACATATTTTCCCTGAGCATATATATAAGCCGACTACAAAAGTCGCCGCCCACGAAGGGGGTTATACTTACTCCCCTCTTTGCCTTTCCCTTTCCTCCATACATTTCCCATTGCAATTTCCTCTCTAAATTGGCATATTTATGTAGAAATTTGTGCTTTTAATTGGGGGGAACAAAAAGAGAGAACTAAAGAAATGCTGGTGGGTGTAGTGAGGGAAGAAGAAATCGGGTCAACATAATGCACCTTAATTATGACTTATTGTTGCTTCTCAATCTCAAGTGTGTCGCATGGAAATTGAGCTGTGTTTCGGGTTACGAATTTGGCTGAGCTTGGCTCATCGCATTTCGAATTGTTATCTCAGTTGTGCGGATCGATGACAATATCATTTCTATGTTTATTCGACTGCCAATTGTTTACGATATTCTGAAGGTTAATAATATTATTCGTGGTATTCGAAGGCAAAAAACGCACCACGCCTAAGATTTAAAGAGCAGCAGCAAAAACACACACACAAAAATTTTTGTTTATTTATTTTGGTTGCTGCTCTCCCTCCTTGGTTCGCTTCGGGATCGAGACAGCTCAGCAGAGGAGGAGCTCCTTCACTTCGTTTTGATTTTCGAGGCATAATGAATTTTGGGGGTTTCGTAAAAAGCCGAATGGATCTTAAAATAGTTTTCACCGATTCTTCCGTTTATATTGCTTTCTCTGTGGCTGCCGTCTTAGCACGTGGATACGAGAAAATGTAGAGAGAAGTACTTATGCATTTCCCCCGGGTGCTGCGCTCCCTCTTTTCTCCCCTCAATTTAAGAATTTATTTTAGCCAAAATTAGAAATTAACTAAAGTGGAAATATGCGGCAGTCCATTTTGTGTGTGTTTGTCACCTCTCACCCCTCGGCGGTTTCTCTGCCCTTCCCCCGAGCAACGCCATTTGACATTCTCAGGGAAATCCGACGACTCTCTTCCATTTGGGTGGTTGCACTTTAGTCGCTCTCTTTCTCTGCCAGCCGCTCTCAATGTTTTGCCACCCCCTTTTTCATTTGCTCGACTGCCTTGCAGTTTTTTAAGGTCAGTCGAAAATTTTCCAGCTGAGCGTAAAGTTGATGAAAGAAACACCGTCTAACTCAAAGTTTATCCACATCCGTTTTTATTACAGCATTTTAACTGAAATACAAAAGAAATAAAACATGACTGAAGTCGAGCAACCGCCACAGAACGGCATAGATCCCACTGCCGGCGAGGAGGATGACAGCAACAAAGCGCGTCCCGCGGATATTGAACAGGTACGTTGTGCACTGCACCCAGGGAAGCCTCAATCGAGGAAATAACCACCCCTCTTACTCACAACCCCTTTTATTTAATGTTTTTTTTTTGTACAGGATATGCGCGAAATGGAGCGTCGCAAGCGAGTGGAGGCCATCATGGGCTCGAAACTCTTCCGCGAGGAGCTGGAGCGAATTGTGGACTCGGCCCGTGACGGCGGTGCCGGCGCCAGCGGTATTCTGCAGCAGCTTTCGGACATTGTGGGCGTGCCAGTGACGCGGGTGGGCAATGTATTCAAGAGCAACAACTGCATGGTGCCCATCAACGATATACGCGGTGTTGAGTCCATGGGCTATGCCAAGGGCGAGAAGATTCTCCGGTGCAAGCTGGCCGCCACATTCCGTCTGCTCGATCTGAATGGCTGGACCCAGGGTCTGGGCGCACAGATCACTGCACGCCTCAAAGTCGATCAAGAGTACTTCCTGGTCAATCCGTACGGGCTTCTCTACCACGAGATCACTGCCTCAGCGCTAAACAAGGTGGATATGCAGGGCCAGATTGTGGAGCAGGGCACCACCAACTTTGGCGTCAATAAGAGTCGTAAGTTGAAGTCAAAGAACATCTATAAAAATCAATATTCAATCAATTAACTTTGTCTCTTCTCAATTCAAGACTTTGTCCTTCACTCGGTGATTCATGCTGCGCGTCCCGATATCCGCTGCGCCATCTACATTGGCTGCAGTCCGGTGGTGGCTATCTCCTCCTTGAAGGCCGGTCTCCTGCCGCTCACCAAGGATGCCTGCGTGCTGGGCGAGATCACCACACACGCTTACACTGGCCTGTTCGACGAGGAGGAACGCAACCGGCTTGTCCGCAACCTTGGCCCGAACTCTAAGGTGATGTTGTTAGCCAACCACGGTGCCCTGTGCTGTGGCGAGACCATTGAGGAGGCCTACTTTGCCGCCTGCCACATTGTCCAGGCGTGCGAGACCCAACTGAAGCTGCTGCCCGTCGGTGTGGATAACTTGGTGCTGATTCCAGAGGAATCACGCAAGGCCATCTATGAGCAGTCGCGCCGCCCTCCAGAGGATCTGGAGAAGAAATTTGCCGCTGTTACGGCCGGCGAAGATGGTGCTGCTGCTGAGAAGGATGAAGCCGCTGCCACGCCCAAGATTGGCAGTCCTCCCAAGTGGCGTGTGGGCGGTGCTGAGTTCGAGGCTCTGATGCGTACATTGGATAATGCTGGCTACCGCACTGGTTACATCTACCGCCATCCTTTGATCAAATCGGATCCACCCAAGCCCAAGAACGATGTGGAATTACCGCCAGCTGTTTCATCTCTGGGCTATCTGCTAGAGGAGGAGGAGCTTTTCCGTCAGGGGTAAGAAAATCTTTACTTTATTCTTGAGAAAATTAGAAAATATCGATATATCAATGATTGATCGAATTTTTAAATAGCTTTAAATACGCGATATATTGATATTCTGCTTTCTATATTTCTATATTTTTTACATCATTTCTCGATATGCATTTCTAATTAAATATTTTTCCATTTTTTAGAATCTGGAAGAAGGGTGATCTACGAAAGGGTGGCGATCGCAGCAGGTGGCTCAACTCGCCCAATGTTTACCAGAAGGTCGAGGTCCTGGAAACCGGCACTCCTGATCCCAAGAAGATAACAAAGGTAGAGATCATTACTTTTGAAGATATGAAGCAGCAAACCAAAACCACAACCACCAGCCTTAAGGAGATTGAAGGGAAATAGTTGAATCGAAGTTGAAACAGCACTACTATATATTCAGACATTCCATCTATGATTTTTAGTTAGTTAGCGCCAAGTTTTAGTTCCCAACTCTGCTACTAAACTGCAACTACTTTACGCATCAAAGTTTCTTCTTAACGTTTATTAAGCCAATTAAAATAATCGATACACAAAAACTATATATTTATATACCTTGAAAATAGAATTTAACTCATGCTAAAACCAAAATACTTTGACCTGCTTTGCGAGCAAGAAACAAAATACTTGTAACATGTGCATTAATCAAATAAATATTTAAATGTATTCAAAAAAACAAACAACAAAATGAAACTTTTGCATAGATGATTTTGTGCCGCCTTTACGATTTTTTGCTGCCTCAATGCGAAAGTGAAAAATACTAAACAAAACAATGCAAAGAAAGAGAAAGAAATTTGCTATTAATAGTAATCAAATTACACTAAAGATAAACCAGCATTTTGTATAATTTTAAACTCGACATCATTGATTTCATTTACAATTATTTATTGATTATTATTTTCATTCATTCATCAACTTTTTCCTTTGCATGTTTTTCGATATTCTTTTCTCTTTGTTGTGATTGTTTTGCATTGTTTTCTTTTTTTCAAGGCACAAAATCATTTATGCTTGTTATTTAAGTTATGTTTTGTTTTTGTTTATTTGATCATTGCAAGATATAAGTATGGAATGGGTCAAGCATTGCGGAATACTTAAGAACTTAACCCTAAATATAAGATCTAAACAAAATGTAACAAAAGATATATATATTTTAAAAGAACACTTTCACCTTTTAATAAGAACCTTGAGTGTTGTTCATCATCCCACATTTAAAACGAATTTCTTTCTCTTTCTTTTTCCAATTGCATTGCCTCCCCCAAACCCAACCTTACCCACAAAAATCCACAAAATTGTCCAACAATTACGTACGATTTACGAAACCGAAAACGAAAACTCACAGTGGGTGGCTGAGGGTTCTCCTACCCACTCAACGCCAGTGAGGATAGAAGATCCGCTTCAGTTTGTGCCTGCCGGAACAACTACAAGGGAGTTTAAGCGGGTCCAGCAACAAGTCAGTATTCAATGCATTTTTGTTTATTTTGTTGCATAAACTAAACTGGCTTTTAAAAATCACGCAACAGATTAAGGACAATCGACGTGCTGATAAGATTTCCGCCGGACCACAGTCCCATATTCTGGAGGGTGTCACATGGGATGAGGCTAGCCGACTCAAGGATGCCACCGTCTCGCAGACCGGCGACCATGTTGTGATGATGGGTGCCGCATCCAAGGGAATTATCCAGCGTGGATTCCAACACAATGCTACGGTGTACAAGGCTCCCTATGCCAAGAATCCATTCGATAATGTCACGGATGATGAGCTTAATGAATACAAACGCACGGTGGAGCGGAAAAAGAAGTCCGTGCATGGTGAATGTAAGTTGAAATAAATAATTAACAATATATTAATTTAATTTTGATAAATTGCTCGAATTTACAGACACTGACACAGATTTCTCTGAATCGGAGGCTGTCCTGCAGGCGGGGACAAAGAAATACCCTCAGAGCGAGCCAGAGACCGGTGAGTTAGAAGCTTAAATTGCATTTCCCTTTAGCAGTAACTAATTTGTTGTATCTAATTTGTTTATTTAGAGCACCAAGTCATTGAGATTCAAACACAGCAGGCGCCGGTGCCACGACAGGCGGAAGTTGTGCTCAGCGATGGTAAGTCCTTTGATTTTCTGTTTCTTGTCACATCTGATTTTTGTTTATAGTTCATCGATTTAATTTTAATCACGCACACACGCAAGGACATTAAACAAAACAACATGTGCCCCGGAGTTATGTTATGTCCTTTTTTTTTTTACCAAAAATCATGTGATCGAAATTTGAATCTTTTGAACATTTTGTTTGTTAAGTTTGATTGTTATTCCTCGTTATAATCCCAATTTTGTTATTCATTTAATGCATTTATACGTTTTTATTTTCTTAGATTCCCCTTTATTTTATATTTATAATTTTATAGCTATCGAGGAAGCGGCTGCTTTATGTTTATTATTAAGTATTTTTATTAGCTTTTAGGAGTTTATTTCTCTTCCAAGTAGTGTATTATTTATATTTTAATTAATTATTTTACGTAGTTATTATATATTGGATTCCTAACATTTTTCTAACACTTTTCTTATGACATTTCCCTTTTTTCCGTTTATTTATTTATTTTTTTTTGCTGCGCATATTTTAATTACCAAACAACAAACACACTCGCCCAAAAACTACACACACTTCAATTACATAATGTAGTCAACAAAAAATTACTTGTAGCTATTGATACCGTCACAACTTCCTTTCTATAAACATTTAAAGCTGTAATAAGTCAGTACATTTTATGGAGTTTAACAAAGTCCACGATATTTAATTGTTTTTATTTTAATTTTATTTCAAATCTTCTGTTTAATTTAATTATTTTGGATAACATTTTATTTAACCCAACCGATTTCCAAGGAACCAACTGTTGTTCGGCGTGTATAAAATGATTTTTTTAGTTTCAAATATGAACAACCAAACAGCACAACACAACAACAACTACAACAAAAGCAATTAAATCAACATGAAACCATTTATTGTAGTAAAAAAGCTGCAGTTGAAGTAGTTTTACCTCTACTTTGCTAAATTTTTGTTTAATTTTCCCAAATTCGGCTATTGTAAAACGAAAATTTTTACCTTTCTATTATTTTCACATAGGAAGAAAACCCAAAACCAAATAAATTGGCATTTCCCAAAATTAAAATGTAGCAGTTAGCGTGCTCGGTTAAAAGCGAAGTGTGTGTGTGTGTAGGCCCTCAATTTAAGAAATTACCTTAAAAAAAATGAAGTTAAATAAAACGAAGAAAAAACAGCAACCAAAAAACAGGAAGCAACCACCGAAGCTCTGAACAGAAAAACAAAATTCTACTACTACCACTACTACATACTACCTTTTCTACTACTACTACTACTGCTACTGCGGCTGCTGCGCTCCCTAAAACACAAACAAAAAATAAACATAAACATAATTAATAAGCAGTTTAAGAAAAGAAAACCCCTTCTGAGTTGGAGGTGAGTGCAGCCTCAAGAGGTTTAGTGTGTAGAATCAGAAACCAAACAATCAAGTCAATAGTTTATAGATAACAGTTCAGCATAAAGCATACAGCATAATACAAACATATAACATCTGCACACTAAATCCCATTTAACATTTCATGTTAATCTCTGCTGAATGCTCTTACATATAGCTCATATATATATCCGATCGCTGTTAGCTGATTCACATTATCCGCCAAAAGCCGAGCAGTTGATTTTCAGTTTTGCTGTTTTTGTTTAATTTCCATTGGGATTATTCCATGCTGACTAGTGTTTTCCCTCTTTATTTTTAACTGCAGCTGTTTTTTTTGTTGGTTGCTTCCGCAGTTGTTGCCAAAAAACTAACCCAAGCTGTATCCCTTTCAAGCATGCTTTTCTCTTTACTAAAAAAACACTCACTCTCTAGACACTACGTTTAATGTATGTATTCCTTAGCTTAAGGTACACAATTACGTCTGTTTGGCACTTCTTCTACTTGCTGAATATGATTTTATAATTTCAATTTCTCAATACTATATTTTAGCCACTCTTAGTTTTATAAACGGCGAACGCTCTCACACAGCCACAAATCGCAAGCCACCAACTGGCCGAGGTAACGAACAATCCGAACCCCGATCGAAAGATCTAACTATATCAACCTTCAATGTACTCAGGCTAAACGCCCGCTGTTGTATATAAAAATCCATTTAATACTCGTTACTTGGTGTATCAATTTATAATATAACCCCATATGTAATCCATATTGTTAAGGGTTTATAGACATTGTTTTATATAACAAATAACTCCACTTATAATCCACAAAACATATATGTTAAAATTGTTGTTGCACCAAAAGATAACTAAACCAAAGGCCTTGTAATGTATGAGAAAATTATAGGATTATCCGATTTTCCGCTTCTTATTTATTATATGGTCTTTAGCTAAACCGTATTCTATAGTTTGTGGTTAAGTTAAATCCTATTGAAAGTTATAGTTAGTTAACATAACTTTATTTTGGGTTTCTAGACAGAAATCTTTTATTAAATTCGATTTTAGGTATGTGGGCGGATTCCTAGGTCTCCCTTTCTAGGTATCATTTCGTTACTTGAATTGAAATTGAAAAACCAAGCGAGTTTTTATTCAGTTCAGGAACATCAGAGCTATTGCTTCAGTATGTCTTCTATCTATGTATGTATTTCGAGAGCCTCATTATATTAGATTTTGATAAATTTTGACTTACTGATCTTATTTTCGACACTTCATCTCTTCCATCTTGATTTGGCTTTGGGCCCCTATATATAGCACATAATAAGAATAATGAATCTCAAATAGATGAAGAAGCACATGATAAGGAAAATCAGCAGCAGGAGCAGCAGCGTGGGCGGGACAGGAATTTGTCCAGGAACAGTCGATGCCGAAGGGATCTGTTTCCCTCTCTGGGGGAGGCCACAAATCAGTCAGAACAACACTTAAAACAGCAACAGCAATTATATTCCTATGTCTATGCCACCGCAGGTTGCTCTTTGGGCGGCACTTGCATGCAGCCACAAGTGTGTTCCGCTTTGTTGCGTTCACTTCACAGCGAGCAGTTAGGATATTTGGCAAGTTATTATCGGGGCGGAGGATCGGCGGCCTCGAATGGTTCAGCCAGTAGCACGGGAACTATAACGACCGCCGCTGGTGGTTCTTCTGTCACATCCCGGCGTCCGCTGCAGCAATCAAATTCACCGCAACCGCCACCATATCGAACGGGTTCCCATTTTGGATTTAATTCACCACGTCAGCCGGCACGCCTTGATCACAAACATCTGCCGGGGGATCGGGATAGGACGGGATATCGGCCCATGCAGCGGGTAATTAGCTATGAGGAGATCTTTGCCACACCGCGATACGAGCAATTGTGCCAGACTTGCTTCGACAAGCTGCTCCGGCTCAAGCCGGAGCTTCAACGAATTGCAACTGGCACAGGAGCTAGCAGTGGCGAGGATGAGGTGGCCAGCAGTGTCGCAAGCAGCAATATAACCACGCCGCTGCTCCATAACAGGCAGCTTCCAACTCTGCCCGAGCTGGCCGATGACAACTGCCATGGTGAGATGCTGATGCTACCACAGGGTGCAAGGATGCAACGCAATGCCTTTACTCAGACGCCGGGTCGTGCTGCATCCTCCTCTTCCACCACAAATTTTCTTAATCAAATCGAGAGATTTAATTTCTCGGAGGAGTCAGCGAATGTTAATTATTCCCCTAGTTGTCCCATCAGCAACGAAAGTCTGGCATTGGGATTGGGATTGGAGGTTGAACCGAAAATGTCTAGTGGAGCGAGCGCAACGAGTGCTGCTCCCCCAAGGGTATATCGTTCAGAGCAAATGGCGGATGTTACTGAAGTTTGGAGTTTCGGCCGTTGGCTGGAACCGCAAGAGCAGAGCCTAGCAGTCGAAGAGCTTGGACAGCAGCAAACGTTGTCAGAGCATCGGGTCGTGTTGGAGGTTACGCAGCATTTTGCCATCGATGACCAAGAATTCGGATCAAATGAATCCGTTGAACGACAATTAATGTCCCGCGACGAGCGCCAGCGTCGAAAGTCTGAATTTCAGGAGCTTTGGCAAGATCATGTCGAATTTTTTGGTGCCAAGGAGCAGTTGCAGCTGGAGGAGCTGCCAATGTCTACAGAACAGGATGAACGTGAGACTAGTTCGCTCCCGGTTCAAGGCCAAGATCCGGAGCCGGAGCCAGAAGCTGCGCAAGAAGAAATAAGTGGACCTCCTGACCAACTATGTAATTTGGCGCCACTAGCTATTTGCGAATTAGACGAGACTCTGACTGAGGCCACTGATGAGCTACCCCAAATCCTTCAGCAGTTTGAAGAGAATCTAACATTGGCCGGTGAGAACCTGGAGAAGTTGGTGGCTACCACTATGCGGCTGCAGGCAAACGACACAACTGAATCATCGGCCGTGACCTCATGCAGCTCTCTTGTGGAGAGTGGCCCCCTATTTCGATCGATTAGTTTGGAAAACATTCCCCATGCAGACGACACTGTGTGCCTCGTGGAACCGAACTCTGGTAGCAGCAGTGAAAGCAACGAAGAGGACAGTCTCCAAAGAGCACAAAATAATTTTGAGCAGGAGGAGAAACGCGATGACGAGAAGCCCGTGACTCCCGTTTCGCCAGAGCCAGAAGAGCCCTCCGAAAAGGAGATGGAAGTCGAAGACGAGAAGGATGTGGATGAAATTGAAAACCAGGAGGAGGCAGAACTCCTGGCAATTGCTGACAGCATGCCAGAAAGTCCAACTGCCTTGGACACTGACAATACTTTTTTCACGCCCCTCGAACGCGAAATCCTTGAGCGCATCGAGGCTGACAAACTTGACCAGAGCGAGGAGATATTTGGAAAGATTGATCACTCAATCCGCAACAAGATGACGCCAAAGAAGCTGCAAGATCTGGTCACCGAGGAAATCTTTCGCACTCGCACCTACATTTACTCCAGTCCGGCCACTCCGGTGCCGGGACTTTCGCCCACTGATCTCACCTCCACCCCTAGTGGCTCATCTATGTCGGCTCACAATATCAGCGCCCCGTGCAATTCGACGGCTCATGTACATCTGACAACGCGATCCACAACTCGCTTGTCGCGCTCGTGGTCGGAGGACCCCCAAAAGGGCGATGATCAGGAAGAAGAGGATGAAGAGCCTAGGAGAAAGCAGCCCCTGAAGCGTATCATCTCATCGACGACATTTGTTTGCCGCCCAAATTCTCGTCGTAAACGAAACTTTATCGAGGAGAACATACGCAATGCCAGCAGACCGCGCCCTGCGGCCGGTTCGATTAAGAAGCCAAAGAGTAATGTAAACACCACCTCCAGGACCATATCGGGTGGCTCGTCGTCTGTGTGCACTTTTCAGTGCGGCCAGCGTGATAGTGGCGCTCGCCTTTGGGTTTCACTGCCAACGCCTCCGAGAGCTGGAGCAGGTCATAAGCGTGGCAACACTTCGATTACGACCACAGCATTGTACACATTCCGTGGTAGTCCCTCCTCCCCGTTTGCCAAGCGTCGAAAGGCGCCGGCTGTACTTTCTCCCGTGCGGCAACCTATTTTTCCAATGGAGGAGAGCGGCGATCATAACTCTTCTTTAACTTCTTTGCAACGAACACTTTCCAGTGGCACATTCTTTGTGCGCGGTGAGGAACCAGAAGGAGATTTCGAGGAGGCGCTAGATGAATCCCGGGCAGCACCCAACAAATCGAATGCCACCAATAGCACCATGTACTACAGTGCCAGCGATAACACAGGCGATGAGAGTGAACGTTTGCAGACAAGCGGAGAGAATGTAACGGGTGATGAAATTCCACTGATACCCACATCTAGTCGGGAATTTACTGAAGAATCTAACATAGAGGCGAGTTCGGAGAATTACATGGCGAAACCACTAGCAATGGCCCGGGAAATTGATGAATCTAGCTCACAGGACATTGATATGGAAACTTCAGTGTCCGGAAATCAGCAGGTCAGCAGCACGTCCCAATTGTCAATGAACTGGAATACAGGCAAACCTGAAACAGATGAATCCGAATCCATGCACCTTTTTGCCAGGAATAAAATTATACAGGACACCTCTAGCCTACTCGACGAAGAGTCATCTTGGGAAGGGTCTACGCGTCTGCACGCTGGGTCCGACCACCAGCCAAAATCTGAGAAGAAAAAGAGCGACAGTGACCTTCCGAAGAGTGAAAGTATCGAAGGGTCATCCGGTTATGAATTGGTGGCATCGCGAGATCTTAATTCACCGTCAAAGCCAATTAACGAAATTGAAAGTGTCAGCGATTTCGAAAATGAGGAAGTTGTCAAGGTGGTCAAGACATTGTCGGAGGAGGATGACAACAAGCCCAGCACCTCGAAGGCGGCAGCGGAAAAGAAAGTCAAATAGGCGGAGGGGCAGAAGAATTTCATGGTAGCAGAAGATGACGGGCAAGAACTTTACATGGGAGAAGTTCAAAATGGTGGCTGGATAAAGCTAGGGGGGATGGGTTGGATGAATTAGTTGAACTAGAAAAAGAAGAATGAGAATTTTTTGAAACCCTGGATATGTCCCAGGGAAATGATGTGGATAGTTTTTGTTTTTTTTTTGTTTTATTTATATTTTATCTATATATTTTAATAGCACTTTTTTTTTATTTCGGCATGAATTAAAAGTTATAATTTTATGGTAATTCATATTATTCACAAAACATAAATATTCACTTAAATAACAACACAGAATATAAAGTTTATATTTAAATATTATCTTTAATACACTTTCTCTACATTCCGTATATATTCAATATATATATTATTTGTATCTCCATTTTACTAACCAAAAATTGTATGGTCAAGGTGTGCTTTTATTAGGACGTTTTTGTAAAAGTTTAAACGGAAATAAAGTTTGGTATTTTGCGTTCTTATCTTAAATTATTATCAAACTTAATTTGACTATTTTTATTTTGATTTTGAAGCCAGGCTTTTATTAATATATTTTTAGCATCATATACGAGTATAGGTTTAGAAATACTTATACTTATTTATATAAAAATTATCTATAATACTTATAAGTCATTGCAGTAAATTTCCTTTCGAAAAAATCCTGTAATCTCAGAATTATCCCTAAAATGTTAAGTGTTAATTTTACAATGATGTCAAGTGTTTACTTTAAGTAGAGGTGATGTCTCGTGAGTTTGTTCTTTAATTGTCCAATTGTGATTTTTAAGAGCCTGCCTATCATTATGCATACTCACCATTTACCAAATATGTACCTGCCCCACCCCCCTCTTTTGTTACCTCCATTCATTTGCAGCCCTTTTGTTTCATCTCGCTTATAAGTACGAGTTTCTATATTCACCTGATCGTTACTTGAACGCCGCCCTGGAAATGGGAGCACTTGATCAGCAAGTGTACGTAATTCACAAGGTGGAGGCTATGAGCAAGCACAGCTATCCGGCAGTTAACATGGTCGATCAGTCCAATGTCCAAAATGAGAGTGGATTCGGTCGCAATGAGTTGAGCTTGATCAGTAGCACTCCTGTTGGTCGATCGGCGGCTGGTCGAGCCAATTCCTCACTCACTGCAAATCAGGCTTTGGATTCTTCGTCCACCCATGTACCCTATCGCACCATTTCCCATTTTGGGTTTAATTCACCGCTGAAAAATTGCCCCAGCATTCCGCTGCATCCGGAGCACCAATCTATATGGCAGGCGGTGGCCGAGCAGCGCGAAAGAGTGGTCTCCTTCATCGATCTGACCACACTGAGCCTGGATAATCGAAGACTGCTTAATGTGGTGACTAACCAGGCCCAATCCCAAGCGCAATCGCAATCCTTTGTGTCCGAGAAGCACATCCAGCTGGAGGTGTCGCCTTTGAAGCGGAAGCAGCGCGTATATAGCGTCACGACCACCAGCAGTGGACAGAGTGCGGATGACAGCCTAGAAGAGCTTGACAGTATGATGAGTGGCCTTGCACTTAGCTCGCCACGCAGACCCGAGCAGCAGGACTCTGGCTTGTACCGCAGCTACACCTTTTTGCCCGCCAATCATGTCTTGCCAGCAGGCGGCACGGATGCCAACGCTCGAGAGCGACCCGAGGCCGATCAGCAGCGCGAAATGTTTCTAGGTGGCGGTACCGATGACAGCGGCTTGGGTACTTCGTCAGGCAGGCGCCAACGTTTGGTCACCACCAGCAATGATTCGTCCACCCAGGAGGCGGAGGCCTACACTCAGGGCAAACATGTTAGGCTAACTCTTAGCAGTTCGCCTTCAACCGCAACAGCTGCCGGAGCAGCAGGACAACTGCCCACAACCATCGAGATACTGATCAATGTGTCGCTGCGCAATGCCGAATGCATCGAGACGGTGCAAACGCACGAACAGGAGTTCCGGGCCAAGCTGGAGAAGGTAATCGACGAAGAGATCCACTACATATCCCAACAGTTGGCATATCAGCAGCGCCAGAAGGAGTTGCAACAACAAGTCCAGCAGGTGAATAATCGGGCTCCACTAGAAACGCCAACATCCTCGATGACCCCGCCGGCTTCCTTGCTGCAGCGCTGCAACTCGGCTCCGGCGCTATGCCACACCTACAGCTACGTGGAAGTGGCCATGGCCGGAGCCGATATGGCCCCGCCACCGCCACCCAAACCAGTAGATGAATCATTGCCACCAATGCCCGTGGACACGGAGAACTCAGAGGGGCTACTCATTAGCTTGGAGAAGGAGCTAGAGCGCCTGCTCAATAGCGTTGTGAAGGCGCACATGATGCACAACAAGGCGATTATCCACGACTGTCGAACTCGCATTTCCCAGATTCAAAAATCCTAAACTCTAGCTATAGTCGAGCCTTTTATAATGATTTACCTTAATATTTATCGAATCTTCACTTTTGTTAAATTTCTCTTTTATAAATTAACAACAGCGAAATGATTCTGTACTAAATAGAGCGTAACTTTAAATTAATGAACGGCTGTAATTGATTCCATTGTTTGTTCTCTTAAATTCCATGTTAGGAGCATACAAAACATTTTATGTGAATCTGCAGAGTTATAGGATCAGACTTAATATAATCAAGAAATCTTGTGAATTTTTGTTAAGTTTAATTTTTGTCCAATTTCATTTAAATTTTTGTTAAATAATTTTTTATTCATTCAAGTGTACATAAATAAAGATAAGAGTTCATTGCACAATTGCTTACATGTAGATAAGAATATTCCATTACTTCATTAAATCAGTGTACCGAGGTAACCATTTTTCATTTAATTATATTTATGTTTTCTGTGTTTTGTGCATGTGTTTTTTGCTTGCTTTAATAACTACATATTTGTTGCATGCCCCCCGTATTTAGTTATCCCATCCCCAATGCCATGTGTGTACTAATACACTATCCACAAAAGAAAAGAACAATCATTAAATACATTTTACACTAGCCTTAGTTTGTGCGCGTCTTTGAAAAGGTGAAAGTAAAATTAAACATTAATATTAAACATTTTGTGTGCGTCCACTGAGTTACATTTGTAGGAATTAAATGAAATTAAATAAGTTAACTAAATTCAAACTATTTTTTATTAGGTGAAAACGTACAAAACGGCGACCACTCGGAGGCACACTTGAGCACCTTCTCCCAGAGCAGTAAAGAGGTAAGTAAAACTAATCAGATCGCCGATCATCTTCGTCATGGAACATCAAGCACAAAAACGCATAAATTAGAGGTCGTACATAACAATTGAAGAAATCCTAGATTAAGCTAATCCTTGCTCAGCTCTTGCAGACTTCAATTGTTATATGTGAACTCTTATACAGAGCTAACCCTCATCTGATTTATTTACTAACCCCAAGCACAAACGATATTCTCACTGCAAATTTCTATTACGGTTCCAGGATGTCTCCACGGACGGATCACCCAAGAAAGACAAGAAGAAGAAGAAGGGCCTGCGCACACCATCGTTTTTGAAGAAGAAGAAGGAGAAGAAGAAGGCCGAGGCCTAAGCGGAGATCGATCAATAGTAGGAGTAGCAATCTTGACACACAGACTCCCACCATCAGCGGGGAACGGGAACCGAGCAAACCGAGATAACCCAGAACCGAGGAGGAGATCAAACGACAATGAAAACCACGAAAGAAGAGAAAACGGTAGCCAGAAATCAGCGAAAGAAGCATTATATAACAGAGAAAGAAAGAGTGGAGAGGCATATAAACCAGGAACCGATGAGCAGCTAAAAACATTAAGGATAACCCGAATCGAAGGCAGCTTCTCCCCCCAATTCGCATTCGCAGCTTATTATATCTATTATAATATAATTCTAATTTTTAATTTATACGATGGCCACACAGCAGCACCCACAATTTGTATGATAACGAGAGGCAGTGCTCTCAGATTCAGATTTAGATTCACATGCAATATATCCGACACGGCGCCGCTCTGTTCAATGCAAAAATCTTCTTCTAGATGTATTAGCTTTTAAAATAAACTACGTAAGCACACATTACATAGTTGAAACAACAAACAAAAAAAAGGATAACAAGAGGAGCAGAAGAAATTGCTACTATGTATGTGCAGCTGCCCTGAAACAAGCTAAGATTTGTTTTAAACAAAAGCAAACTTTTGTCTTCAGACACATACATTTATAATACATACATAATACTTAAATGCAATATTTTTTATATACATAAATGCAATAAAATCGATGACAAGAACAACAATATATTATATTCTTTGCATGTGTGTGTGTGTTTGTCAAATTGTGCTTTTTATGTTTTTGAGTTCTTCTGTTTTGTTTTTTGGCGATTCCGAGCAGCAGCAGCAGCCACACTTTGCACACAAACAAAAGATGAATAACTATATGTATACATGCAGCAATTGTATTAGTTTTTTTTATACATAAATAATTGCATATATATTTTTATGTACGTAAAACTGTTTATACATACATATACATATATATATATTTATATTTATAAAACGATCAATAAATTATGAAGAAAAACAAACAAAAATCCAAAATTGAACAGAGAAAAGCAGAAACACAATCACAGGGAACATAGAGATTCCATAAAAAGTCGCCGAGTTTCAAATATCCAGCATTTCTTTTGTAAGTAGATGTGCTTGATTTGAAATCGCTATACCACTTGATATCGAGAACTGCAAAAAACTATATATACATATATATACGACTGCCATAGCATGTAAAACTTTTAAGAAGGCACAACTTAATCGCATTTAAATTTCAAATTAACTGCATTAAACTTGTAACTTAAAACCCAATGATCATTAAATCGAATGTTTCTGCTTTTCCTGCACACTCCCACTTCCACCACCCCCCTCAAACACCCACACAAACCCTCTGCTCTATATACCAATACATTTATAACAACGTAATACTTGCTTTGCTGAGCCTTAGACAAAAAATAATAATTAAAAACAGCAAAAACAACATTTACGATAACTTACATATAAAGTACAATTAAATTGATTATTTGCACAACGACAGAAGCTTATTTCTAGCAACTTTTTTGCGTCATCAAAGCAAAAAGTCTGTATAATTTTTTCCTTAGATTAACATTAGAAATTTGTCAATATTCTCAATCTTTGTGCAAATAATAAAAAAGTAAATTACTTTTGAAAAGAGCAAACGAAAAACCAGAAAGTTGTTTCTTCAAATTCGTTTAGATTGTAAGAAAATGCATATAAATATATATACATTTAAATTCGTATTATTAAAGTACACACAACAACACACACGAAGCTGAACAAACACGAAATAAATAAACACTTGGAAATTGTACAAAATTCAAAAACCCATCGTTATATCATTTTATTTATAGTGGAAAGGAAAATGAACATGAATCCATTCATGTATTCGGGATAGTCGAGCTTGTATAAATCCTAATCCTTATGATTAGGATAATAATTCTTGACCAACAACAACAGCTTTGGGAATCTACGCAGTATATCGCAGTTTACGAGCAAATTAGATAAAACTTTAATAGCCTACCCAACTTTTTTATTACACGAAATATATAACGCTAATGACAGGGTCAAGACATATAATTTAGCTGTCGAAAGAAATACTAAATATGTCTTTTGACTTTTAGGGTAATTTTTTAAGGAAGGCTTGTGAGTTTTTATTAAATCAGAAAAGTTTTTAATCGTTATCTAATATTATTTGTTTAAAAATGTGTGTTCACCACATGTTTAGTGCAGAACATGTTTTTCTTTATTTCAAAACAAATACAACACAAAAAATACAAAAACTTATTAAAAGTTATGCTTATTGCATTTTTTAAGTACATTTTAATGCAATTTGATAAATATTTAAATTAATGGGAAAACTCAAACGTATTAAAATCGTCATGTTTCAGCGGTTCATTAAGCTGAGGCTCGACTGTCTTTTTTAGTCATATGGCAACACTGGCCAACTGTACGTTCATTGTTTCTTTGTTTTGATTTTTGTGCATATTTTGTGACTCAGCGGTGAACAGTGATAAACTTTCTGAATTGAAACAAAATTTAGTGTGTCACAAAATTCTCAAGTGTCAACATGTCTCTCGTTACGGATGCAGAGTGGGTGGAGTACAAGGTGAGGAAATCCCTCAAACTTTCCCTACAACGCAATATCCAAAAAGTCCCTTTCTGTTGCAGTCCAAGTTCGGCAAGACCTACGAAGCTGATGAGGATCTGAAGCGCCGTGAACTATACGCCCAGTCCAAAGCTCGGATTGAGGAGCATAATCTGAAATTTGAAAAGGGCGAAGTTACTTACAAAATGGGAATAAACCATTTGGCGGACCGCACCCCAGAGGAAATGGGCAATCTTTGTGGCAGTCGTCAACCACCAAAGTAATTCCTGCAACCCCAAGTGAAAGTGAATTTCTGTGGCTGTAATCTCAATATGTAATTCTATAAATAAGAGCATTTTATATTCAATGTTTTTTACCCACCCCCCAAATAAACAATAAAACAGCTGTTCCATATATTAGGGGGATTGTTAAGTTTTTATTGTCTGGCCACGCCAAAAGAAGTTCCAGTTCACGGTACTCGAATATAAATTAAACAAAACCAAATTAAAATTTTGATACGCCTGCATTTAGTATACATTCAAGAATATACGCTAATACATAAATATGATTTATAAATATTATAAATTTCCTAATTTACTATCGCAACCGCCTTGGCCCGGATGAACTGGTTCCGGGATTTTTACTTGTCGCTCACTTTAGGAACCGAGCTGCAGGGCCGACGAGCGGCAGTTCACACACAACATTTGAAAAAGTTTGTAAACTTTTGTATTCAATCACATAGTCGCCGACACACGTAGTTATTTGTTTTTATATTAACGTACACTTACTGTTACATACGCGTAATCCCACTCTCGTCACACTCAATTGCAGAACCCAGGCGACCAACAGCAGCAGCAGCAGCAGCAGAAGAACCTCCTCCCAGCCCAACAATGTCCGGAATCATGCGTGTACCATCGATTTTGGCCAAAAATGCAGTCGCCTCCATGGTAGGTAATCGGCTAAGACTTAAGCATCCGCGTAATCCTCCTGGTATATGTGTGTAGTGGTTATACAACCGGCTTGGAAAGAATCCCCCAATGCTCGTGATGTGAAAACAGAAACGGCCACGAATTTGGCCAAAAACGCTCCGCCCGCAGTCGTGTTATGTAATTTGGTCAGATTTTGTTGCCCAGGTGTGGATACCTGCCTTCTGGTAGACGGTGTGCAGTTCGGCTGTGGCCAAAGAAGTTTTTCCTGATAGTGTTTGACAATTTTCGCGATTATAAACTCGGAAAATAGTGTGTGTGCACCAGCTAGGTTATGTTATGTTGCTGCTGCCCCGCCACCGCCCCCGCCCTGACTCCACCGTTGGAATACTCATCTCGTGCATTCCACGGTGCGTGCAACCAAATGCAGTTGGCATCCATTAACTGTAATTGCAATTTGTGGAAGGTGGCTTCCAAGTCGATGACAACAGCAACAACTAGTTGCGCTCAAAACGGGGAAATCGCATGAGATCGGTACACTGGGAGCGAGTGTGGAAAAAGAGAGCGGGAGATAGCAAAGGCCCGTCGTCGGCCAGCCAACAACTAACAGCTGATTATACAATTGAGCTGATCATGCCTCCACCCCCCTTCTTGAGTAGACTCCCTCAAGAGAAAAGCGACAATTAAATCATTTACTGATTACATAAGCAATTGTCTGCGCCGAAAGCCGCCCCTTCTTCAAGACGCTCTCTTGCTCTTATCGCATCTTCTCGGTTGTCGACGTCATCTCCGCCACACAGAGCACGGTTCTGGAACCCCCAGGTTGATACCGATTAGATTTCCAATTTGTTTTTACAAATCCAAGGCATGTTAGTTGCAGTTAGATACTTCTCGCGTGCATTCCCAAACTTTCCGGCCTTGTCTTCAAATATAAATCCGACGATAAGATAAGAATTTATAGTGCTTCCACATACATAATGAGTAAGGGTATTCAGAGCATTTTAAAAGGTAAAATAAATAAATTAATTAGTCAATTTGAGACTTAAAATTTATATAATTCATCTACCTAGCTTTGTAGATCATCGTAAATTCTCATCCCTAACAGTAATCTCTAAAGTTTACGCAAGTATTTTCGCAAATGAATGTGAATTATGGTTAGATGACAAAAACAAACAATGTTTTGATGACTTTATAGACAAGCCTGGCTTTTAAATTACTAAATTGTTTCTACTAGGCGTTGCTATCGCCATAACAAACTGCAGCGGGAGGTCCATTAAAATAATCACTATTACACTAAAAGTAAACTGAGCTAAATAAGTTGGGAATTCAATTAAAATTGAGTCTTATAATATATAGTTTCCTCTGTATTTCAAAATTTTCTTACTAATCCCGTTTCTATTCCTCTCTTACAGCAACGCGTCGCCGCGATTGGAGCGCAACGCAGCTATCACATCACAAATGGCCGCCAGCAGGCCTCGGCGGCCAATCCGGACAAGATTTCCAAGCAGTACCCAGTGGTGGATCATGCCTACGATGCCATTGTCGTTGGAGCGGGTGGAGCCGGCCTTCGGGCTGCCTTTGGCCTGGTGGCTGAGGGTTTCCGCACAGCGGTGATCACCAAGTTGTTCCCCACCCGGTCGCATACGATCGCCGCCCAGGGCGGTATCAACGCGGCGCTGGGAAATATGGAGGAGGATGACTGGAAGTGGCACATGTACGACACGGTCAAGGGCTCCGATTGGCTGGGCGACCAGGACGCCATCCATTACATGACGCGTGAAGCGCCTAAGGCGGTCATCGAGCTGGAGAACTACGGCATGCCCTTCTCGCGTACCCAGGACGGCAAGATCTACCAGCGAGCCTTCGGTGGTCAGAGTCTGAAGTTCGGTAAGGGTGGACAGGCCCATCGCTGCTGTGCTGTGGCCGATCGTACCGGTCACTCCCTGCTGCACACGCTCTATGGACAATCCTTGAGTTACGACTGCAATTACTTCGTGGAGTACTTCGCCCTGGATCTGATCTTTGAGGATGGTGAGTGCCGCGGTGTCCTGGCCCTCAATCTGGAGGATGGTACGCTGCATCGCTTCCGTGCCAAGAACACTGTGATTGCCACCGGTGGCTACGGACGCGCCTTCTTCTCCTGCACCTCGGCGCACACGTGCACTGGCGATGGCACTGCCATGGTTGCCCGCCAGGGCCTGCCTTCCCAGGATCTAGAGTTTGTTCAGTTCCACCCGACTGGTATCTACGGCGCCGGTTGCCTCATTACTGAGGGCTGCCGCGGAGAGGGTGGCTACCTCATCAACGGCAATGGCGAGCGCTTTATGGAGCGCTATGCTCCAGTGGCCAAGGATCTGGCTTCCCGTGACGTGGTCTCGCGCTCCATGACCATCGAAATCATGGAGGGCCGTGGTGTCGGACCCGACAAGGATCACGTGTATCTGCAGCTGCACCATCTGCCACCCAAGCAGCTGGCTGAGCGCTTGCCTGGTATTTCTGAGACCGCCATGATCTTCGCCGGCGTGGATGTGACGCGCGAACCCATCCCTGTGCTGCCCACGGTGCACTACAACATGGGCGGTGTACCCACCAACTATCGCGGTCAGGTGATTACCATCGACAAGGACGGCAAGGATGTTATTGTGCCGGGTCTGTATGCTGCCGGTGAGGCTGCTTCCAGCTCGGTACACGGTGCCAACCGTCTGGGTGCCAACTCTCTGCTGGATCTGGTTGTGTTCGGACGTGCCTGTGCCAAGACAATCGCTGAATTGGAGAAGCCTGGCGCCCCGGCGCCTACTCTGAAGGACAACGCCGGCGAGGCCTCGGTGGCCAATCTGGACAAGCTTCGCCATGCCAACGGCTCGATCACCACAGCTGACCTCCGTCTGAAGATGCAGAGGACCATGCAGCACCATGCTGCTGTGTTCCGCGATGGACCCATCCTCAAGGAGGGTGTCAGCAAGATGCAGGAGATCTACAAGCAATTCAAGGACATTAAGGTCGTCGATAGGTAAGTGCTTAAGGGAAAATTTCATGTTGTTTTGCAATTTATTTCTTTTTACTTGGTAACAGGTCGCTGATCTGGAACTCTGACCTGGTGGAGACGCTGGAGCTGCAGAACCTGCTCGCCAATGCCCAGATGACCATTGTTGGTGCTGAGGCGCGCAAGGAGTCTCGTGGTGCCCATGCCCGCGAGGACTTCAAGGCCCGCGAAGACGAATACGTAAGTGTCCCACAAATCGTTCGCATAAAATGGTTACTTATTTATTGTTTTTCTTTACAGGATTTCAGCAAACCCCTTGAGGGCCAGCAGATGAGACCGATCGATCAGCACTGGCGCAAGCACACGCTGTCCTGGGTGTGCAACGACAACGGTGACATCAGTTTGGACTACAGAAACGTGATCGACACAACGCTGGACAACGAGGTCAGCACGGTGCCGCCGGCCATCCGCTCCTATTAAGTCAAGACTTGGAGTTGCAAGACACCACCCGCATATACAATATACCTAAAAAATCACACCTACTTAATGATGTCTACTTAAACGTCTTGGTGGGCGTCAGAAGCAAATTGTTGTAACTGGGGACTGGCGGCTTGGCAGCGATTCCCGATGCGTTGCGATGAAATGTGTACTATTCTTCAGATCCCATATATATTCTTTATATATCCTACCAAGCCGTTTCTATTTATTGTTTTGTACGCTGCCCTCCATTTGGTTACTTTTTCGGTTGTCGATTTTTACATAAGCGAACAGTGTGTATAAGTAGACAATGCGAGCGATGTCCAAGGCGATCCTTACGATTCTGCTGGAGTCTGTTAACAAGCAAAAGGGATAAAAAATTCAACAATTTTCTAGTATTTGTTAAATTTATTAAATTATTGAAACGAAAACACATGTAAAAACAATAAAAAAAGTAAGAACAAAAGTCGAAACCATTTGCTATACAGTGAATAATAAAACTAATGTGAAGATGGCGCAATTGATTCGTTTCTTCTTTGTTTAGCTTCGAAATATGTGCATTTGATTGGGCTTCACGCCGAGCTGGGTCAAAATATCAACGGCAGCCGTATTGAAGCCACTTGGTCCGCAAATTGCCATATAAGTACATCTATCCGACTGCTTCTCCCGAAACAGGGAAGTCAGCAACTCCATGGATATTCGTTCAGGCTTGTCCTCCGCCTGGGAGAGAAAGTGGGTGCAGCTGAAGCGCTCGTCTTGTGAGTGAATCTCCTCAAGTTTCGCCTTCAACCAGATGTCATCTAGGGTTTTGTTGAAGTAGAACAGGCGGAGGCTTTCTCTGCGGATAATAAACGGAATAATTATTAATTATAAATTTATATTTATTTATATAGACAGCTCACTTACATGCGATTTGTATTCCTCTTCAAAATCGGCTGAATAAGACTTAAAATCGGTGTTATCCCGCTTCCGGCTGCCAGCAACAGAATGTTTCGGTGTGCAGAGAGCTCTAAGAACTGGTATCCTCCACGAGGCGGGCCTAGCTGGACACGGGATCCAATGTGGAGCTGGTGCAGGTGACTGGAGACGGGTCCGTTGGTGTATCTCTTGATCAAGAAGTTTATACAATCCGAAAGTGTATCAGCAGCTAGATATGTGTTCTCCACAGGTGTATAGCTTCGCTGGATTAGCTCTCCGTCTAGTGGAATTTCAATGTTAACGTGGTAACCCACTGGTAGGAGCATCACTAGATTCCGCTCAGCGCTCTGCAGGCTAAGTTCGAAGGAGTCATGGTTGAAATCCGCACGGTGAATTACTTCGTAGTCATAACGCTCTTCTTGTATGCTAGAAGAGTCCAATTTGCGGGTGGTGTGTGTTCCATAGATTGGCCAAGGTGCCGGCTCTTCCTTGCACAACACCAATTCGATCTTTCCAGTTTCTGCGCCGATTTTTGTATCCTTTGGTGGCCACTCCACCTTGTCCGTTAGCTGGAAGTCAAAGGTGTGCCATTGCTGACCTATTAATATACGCACTTCCAGCTGCTGTGGGTTCTGTTTTCGGGCAACCAGACCCGGATTGGCAAAGCTGCGGGTGTAAAAGATAAGGGTTAGCTCACTCCTCTGCTGAATCCAATCGAAGCGAGGTAAAATCTCCGTTGGCTTCGGAATCGCCGCTGTTATCTCTGGGATAATGAGATTTTTGGAGGGTGCGTTTGCTGCGTTCTCTTTCAGAGGTCCTATGTAGCATTTGCCCAGCAATTGAGGATAGTTGACCCAGGCGTGCACTTCGTCGAATAACTGAGTGGCATCGCGCCCGACGCCCCGCATCAGTTCGTCCACGCCGCCCGGATGGAAGTCCATGTACCGGGTGACATTGAAAACGCGGCCGCGAATGGCCATCCAGGCGTCGTCGACCTTGTTGTGCAGCGCCAACTCGTTCCGGGAGACTGGCACTGTGCGTCCTCCGGTTCCCGAGAGATCCGCCCCAGAATTGCACAGCCGTATCCAGCTCATAAGGGAGAAGCCCGGCTTCAGGGCGCACTTGTTGCGCGGATTTCCGGTGGCAGAGCCGGAGGCCGAAGAGGTATTGCCATTGGAGCTGCTGCTATTCAGCTTCTGCGGTGCTGTGACGGGCAGCTGGAGGCCACCAGACGATCCACTGAGGGCTACTACCTGAGGAGGTTTGAGTGGTTTGTTGCTGGCAGGTGGCTTGAGTGAAGAATCGGACATATTTAGTCCCAAACGCGGTTTAATCACAGGAAAGCAAAAAACAAAATAAACAGCAAGACAGCTGTTTTGGCCATTGGTTCCAGGAACTAGTTTGGGCAATCAAATGAACCAGTTAGAAGGCAATTGGGGGGTAACTTTGAATTGCCCAAGTCTTTTTTTTTCGTATTTTAAATTAATTTTGTATTTTATTTGTTTATGTATTTATAATTTACATTATTTTAAATTGTTATGTTAAATAAATTTATATATATAAATACCTTTAATTTTATTGTTTTTTATTTAGTTTAAGAATAAACAAGTAAGAAAGCTACAGTCGAGTGATCGCAACCAAATTTTCAGGAATCACACAGACTATAGTTCTTAATATGCATACCGAAATTCGCGACTCTAGCTTTAAAATACGCTTAATACGCTTTTTTATGACTTGCGGGGGCGGAAGTGGGCATGGTAAAAATTTGAAATAAACTTGATCTGCGTGCAAGCATAAGAAATACTGTCGAAAAAAAATTAGAGCTCTATCTCTTATAGTCTCTGAGATCCAGTGTTTCATACGGACAGACGGACAGACAGACAGACAGACAGACAGACAGACAGACAGACAGACAGACAGACAGACGGACATGGCTAGATCGACTCGGCTGTTGATCCTGATCAAGAATATATATACTTTATAGGGTCGGAAATGCTTCCTTCTACCTGTTACATACATTTCCTGCCGGCACAAAGTTATAATACCCTTCTACCCTATGGGTAGCGGGTATAAAAATAAAATTTTCGAACATTGCAGCTACGTTTTTGTTGGCAGACCGATGAATGTTTGCTCAACATGTGCCTAGCAACATATGCTTTAGTTGGATGTTGCGCAACTTGTTTTAGCAACATTTACTTGCCATAAAAATGTTATGAGTTTCTGCTCAGTAATTAAGCTCTGTTATTCCCTTCTGAAAAACGTCTCCATATATAATTTGCAATTTTTATTTAATATACAAATGTATATGTTTGTAGTTACAATTTAAACTGGAACTACAATATGTACTGATGGTGATCCGCAGGCCAGTCAATTACCACAGCCGAGGCTGGGAATGTTTGGGCGAACGCCTGAGCAATGGCATCGCCCTTACTCTCCATAAACGATCTCCCAATGGCCAATTTAAGTACTGGAACTTTGAAGTCACCATTAGATTTCTGCAAAAAAACAAAATTAAATAAAGGACTTAACAAAATATAGACAGACTCCCTTACCCGAAGCTCAATGGTAAGTATCACCGGTGATCCGTCTACGCCGTAACTGAAGAAGACGTAATACGGCGGAGGTGAGTCCAGGTAGCTTGCCAGTAGTGACCACTTGCTGATGGTTACATCCTCGTAGGGCTCAATGAACAGACTGGAGTGATCCGTAAAATTTAGTTGGATCACCAACTGCAGGGTTATGCCATCATCCAGCACCTTTCTGCTCAATATTTGCATTGGCTTCTCTGGAACAGTCTCGATGGGCTCCACTCGCGACAGCCAAGTGCTGTTCAGGCGCGCATTCATATAGCGGGAATCGGGAATTGGCATGCCGCAGAACAAATACTTGGCACAGTCGGGAGCAATGCTGACCATGCCATTCAGATTAACACCAGCCTCAATCAGGGGAGCACTTCCGCGACGATCCTGCAGGTTGAACAGATAGCCAGACTCATCCTTGCTCACAGTACCATCGTATTCATAGAAGATGCGGCGCACGTGCTGGAAATGGGACGGGTAAGCTATACAAATTCACTAAGAACTCCAGGGTAATCCTTACCAAGTAGTAAACTCTCTCCACATTCGTCTTGGCACGATATGGATAACCAATCTCAGTAGAGCTGGCGATGTAGATGGTGGCAGCACTCACGGCCAGGAAGGCCACCAGAATAAGTCCGGAACGACGAGACATGTGGATGAGTTGAACCTGCACGGCAATCATACAAATTAATAGAAAATCTAAGCTGAAAGTAGAAGGCAGGACATACCAAAAAGCCCATGGAGAGAATGGTTCCCAAGGCAGCCAGTGCAGAGATAAGTAAGTCGGGGTTGGTATTCCTAAAATGTAAAAACTTATTAAAAACTATTCAAATCCAAATCCTTTGCAAACTTACTGTCCAAAGCGACCCATCATCGGAGTGAGAATCACAATAAATGTGTAGAACAGGTAGCTGTTGTACAGGAAAGGAGCCACCTGGATGATCTTTAGCACGCCAGTCCAGGTGAAGCCGCGATCATGCAGAGTGGTCAGCAGGTTAAGGGCCAAGGGTATGACGTAGAAGATGATCGTCCAAGTGATAATGTAGGTGGTACGCAGGCCGTAATAATTCAGAGCAATGCAGAGAACTGACAGAACAACAGCGTGTCCATGGAGAACCATTTGCAGTTGCTGGGCGTAGGTGAGCTTCTCCTGTGGATAAAGTAATGTTAAGTAACCCCCATGGGTGTGGAAACTTTTTCCTTAACTCACATTCTCCTGCCTTTTGAGGTAGATATAGCTAGGCAGAGCCAGACCCAAGAGACTCGGGCACACGTACAGGCCCAGCGATAGGGCTGGAGTGCTGAAGTAGGTCATGGTGAGTCCATATTTGTCGAACATGTAAGCCACGGCTATGGGCAGACCCAGACCAAGGACAAAGGCCACCACTTGGACTACAAGAATCAGGGTGAACCAGCTCAGGACCTGATCGGAGGTGACTTCGGCTGTGCTCGCTATGCGCAAGAGGGATAAGTAGACCAGGACAATGGCAACGGCGGCCACAGCATAGTTCAAGGTTGTGCCAGTCTCCGCCGAGTAGTTGACAAAGTACAGCCCAAGAACATCAAAGAATACGGCTTTTTCAGCGGTCTAAGAACACAGAATTATTAAAATTTAATCGAGACCCAAAGTGGCTTTAACTTACGACTGTTTCCGACAATTCGGGGGCATTGGCCAGGCCTAGAACTAGACCCAAGACATTGTCTCCAGTGTTTTGAATTGATTCCCGAGGAATAATGTCATAGCGATCGTACTTTGTGTGGTAGACATAGCCATTAATGCATTGTCCCAGATCCAGACCTGTGATTATACAAGAATTTTAGTTAAATCCTGGAAAATATACTGCAATTTGCTTACCAACTAGCTTTCCATAGCCAACAAATATGCGGAAATCAGTGTCAGAGGGTACGACTCCAGTTTGGAAGATTTCCTCTGCCATGGTGGTGGCAAACGGATGCTTGGCATATTTTTTGTAGTACTGAAATATTAAAAGAAAAGAATAAATAACGTTCCTTTTTAGACATTTCTAGTCACTTACTTTCACCAGCCAGGAGGCACCGGGTCCAGTCTGAAACAGAATTTCCTTGCTTCCACTGCCAGCAGCATCCAGATTTATTACGACTCTGTGACAAAATTTAGTAAAAATTATTTTATTAAATTAAAAAAGGCAGAGTCCCACCGAACTTACTTGCAGAATTTTGCCCATGGGTGTTGAGTGATCCATCCGTGGGAGGCCTGCAGTGAGTTCTCCTCGGCTCCGTTGAACAGAAAGACGACGGGATGCTCAAGATAATCGGTGCCGGAGGTTATCACTCGAATCACCTCCAGACAGGCAACCACCATATGGCCAGCATCGCCGGCTGAGTAACTTGTGGGCTTGGAATCAAAGTGAGTGTTTACCAGGAGATAGGTTTCACTGGTGCTGCGTATAGACCTGATCCTGACGGCTATATTCTGCACAGCCTGGTAGATGTAGAGGGCACCACCCTTGACATACGATCCCGAAACCACTTGGACGTCGATTTCCATCTCAAAGTACTCGGTGCGCACATTCTGTTGGATCAACTTCAATTCCCGCAGGATGAACTGAGCCGTTTGGTTCTCATTCGCATAGCTGCCGACCAACTTGACGCCGATTTTGTCAAAATCATAGAGATTGGCCTGAGCGCGTTCCGCAATGAAGACGCCCTTGCCCACATCATCCAGAGTGTTGGCCGAGGGCAGACGGTAGAAAAGTGGCACCACAATACCCAGGAAGAGGGATACCCAAACGAGGACAAAGCCACCGCTCACGAACCAGGGTATTCTGGGGATTTGGGATTTGCTGCCAGCATTCTTCTTCACAGTAGCCGACTCTATGGAATCGGCGGATAACTAAAAGGGATTTTAATTTAGGTTTAAAAATATTTTCTATGATAGGTTTAATAAAATCCTTACTAAGAGATCCTTGTCTGCCATTCTGCTGTTCTGCCGCAGCAACTGGGAACGATGTCTTCGTTAGAACGGGACTGATGTTGGAAAGGCAGCTGCTACTGCTTTTATATTCAAGAAATCGTCGGATCATAACTAAATAACCTTTGAAAATCAATTAGCCCCCGATTATCGTACACACTTCTGCAATTTAGATTATTTTGTATTATTCATTTTATGGTTAATAAAAGCGAGGGGGGATATAGCTGAATTAATACCATTACTCAGGGAAAATCAGGAAATTAATGGACTGCATTTTTCGTAAGGGGCTTGGGTTAGTAAAGATTTATGACATAACAACTGAAAACTAACTTATTGTTAGAAAGACATTTAAATGTTTCTTAAAGACATCTATTTCATTCTCGTTTTAATAAATAAGAGACGTATTTAAATACTTAGGAAACTGTGTATAATAAATAATTCTTTAAGAAATATTATTTTTTGTATAAATTAATTGGCTTATCATTAGGATTTTCTTCTTGTATTGGACTTGGTCTAGCAAATAGCACTTAGGGCTTAACATACTTTAACTAATCGCAAAACTAATACTACCACTCACGCGGCAAGCCAGGGCTTATTACACTTGATCCTAATCAAGCTTGATTTCATATTCCGTTTATTGGCGATAGGCGATCTTTATGATTCCAGACCCACCGCAACAATCTATACCTACTATATTGTATACTGTATGGTGCTTTTCACCTGCCGGCTATCTTAATCGCTAATGAATTGAGACCAGCAGGCTCTCCATTTAAGAGAATATGACTAATTTAATTGCTATACCATGACTTTAATCTTTAATATTCCTTAATCTTTAATATTCATAACGAGGCAACTTTAACCAGTCTAGAAGCTAGATTGTGATCTCTCAAACTATACGATTTTGAACTATTTAACTATGTAGATTCTTAAACCTTGCACCCAGCATTAGATTTTTTAAAATTAGTATTCAATATTTGATGGAATTGTCGGATAACTATACTTTTATGAAGTTATTGGATTTATACCCTTACCAAAAGGTCCTTGTGGTACATTTTTAAGCCTTTTTACTTCTGTTCGGAGTAATGGCTTTAATGTAATGGAAATATAAGAAAACGTTTCGCCTTTATATTTCTAAAACTTATAGAACTTTTCCTTTTGAATATGAATAAGTATTTCAGTTATCGAGCATGCGTTTAGTAATTTAGATTATGACTGCTGATTCTATGTAACACGCTCAAGGGTTTCTACAGACTAACTTTTATCAGAGTAAATTAAAAATTTCTTTAATTTTTATAAGCTGTTAAAATAAAGAAAAGAAATTTATGTTTATTCTTTACTTTTTTATATTAAAACGGATATTATTCTATCTGTATCTTTGCTACATGATCATACAAGTTTTTAGAGATTACATAGTTGTGAGTTTATTTAGAAGCTTCCTTAATATAAAATAGTTAAAATACTTTATATATCATCCGTATTTATTGAATATAAATTAATATATTTTAAAAGATATATTTTAAATATTTAAATGATTTATTAATGTAATCTAAACGTTCATTTTAAAGGGTTATTAAAGGATTATTACACTTGAAAGTAAATCGTTATGGCCCAAGCAGTTTGATTTATCACTCCTCTTTGGTGATAAGCGATCTTTATGGTTCCAGACCCACGACAACTGAACGATTGTTATCGGTGATATAGCGCCAGACCCGAGTCCACATAATTGGGATTCAAGTGCCTATTAAACTTACTTATATGGCGGAGGATATAACACAAGGTGTACTCATTTTTATCAGCAAGGTATTAGCATAATTGATAGAGGAAATCTTTATGAGCAGAAATTAAACAGAAGGCAGCTATTGCCTATTTAGATACCTTTTCCGGGTAATATTAATATTTAACTGGAAGCTCCAAGTGTTTAACTATAAAAGTAGTTCCATATTTTTGTTATTTTATATTTTATTTTCTTCACATATTTTGTATTTATTATAAATCAGGCAAATATATCTTAAAGAAGTATTTTTTTAATTCAAGGGAATACAATATTCGGCTTTTCACAGTCTTATTGATTTCTATTATCAATTCAAAAACAATTAACCGATTAATTGAAAATTATGGACAAATGTTAAGGTGCATATTAATCATCTTTATAATCAAACCGCATCGGAATAAAGATATACTATCGCGGAATATGTGTATTTGATCATCTTGGAAAATCCCCAGACATAGCCTTTTGTGGTTTTAAAGTCCCAAAAAAAAAATGACCTCATGGATGTATATATTTTAGAAATACAATGTTAGAAACTGATTTAGATAGTTGATAGGAAGGCCAAGAATAATTAATTGGGCTGTAAAGAATATTATAAAAGACTATAATTTCCCACCTGCTAAATGAACTATAAAGCCAACACAATTTAAGTTTATTTGATATACATTTATTTATTATTTTTTTTTTGTTATATAATAACAATTTAGAATTCATATTTCTTATAGATAGCTGGCCACTGAATAGTTGCAGCAAAGGCAGGGAAAGTTTTGGCAAAAGCAATAGCTGTCGCATCGCCTTGGACATGCATGTACTGGGCGGAGATGCCGAGTTGGAAGAGGGGCACCCCGTAGTCCTTATCGGATTTCTGAAGAAGAATATAACATTAATCTATGGATTAGGTAAATAATTTTCGATTGTCCTACCTGAACATCGATGTAGAAGTTCAGCGGGGATTTATCAATGCCGAACGAGAAGTAAATGTGATATGGAGGCTTGTAGGTGGTCGTGTAGTTCTCCACAAATGACCAGTTGATGATGGACACATCCTCGTTGGGTTGGATGAAAATGCTGGTGTGATCCGTGCAGGTCAAGTTGAACTCGAAGCGAATGCTCTTTCCACCATCTAGAGGGGTCTTGCCCAGCAGCTCCAAAATGGGTTCAGCTGGCGTCCACACGGGCGTCTCTCTCGGCAGCCACATGGTATCCTCCATGGCCTCCACCCAGCGATGATCGTACAGGGGCATTCCACACATCATATATTTGGCACAGTCGGAGGTCATGTTCACCATTCCAGTGAGATCAACGCCGGCTTGTATTAGAGGCTCATATCCGC
The DNA here is from genome assembly GCA_035045905.1 of Drosophila anomelani. NCBI lineage: Eukaryota > Metazoa > Arthropoda > Insecta > Diptera > Drosophilidae > Drosophila > Drosophila anomelani. The sequence continues at coordinate 14,353,658 of JAWNOO010000032.1, forward strand.
GACGATCTTGGAAGTTGAAAAGGTAGCCAGACTCATCCTTGCTGACGGTTCCATCATACTCGTAAAATACGCGACGCACTTGCTGTAATTTTGAGAATATTAAAAGACTGAAAGGATTCAACTGAAAGATAGAACTCACCAGGTAGGGAACTCTCATGACATTGGTCTTGGCCCGGTAGGGGAAGCCGATATCGGTGGAGCTGGACACGTACACTGTGGCGGCTGTCACAGCCAACAAACCCAGCAGGACGAAGCCAGATTTACGGGAAGTGTTGACCAACAAAATCTGTATATAAAATATAAATAGTTAGTTAGGAATTTTTAAATTATAATTCAAAGTACTCACCAAGAATCCCATGGATAAGACGGTGCCCAGGGCACACAGGAGACCAACGATCAAATCAGGATTTGTGCCGCTGAAAACATCCAAAGAACAAATTATTACCAAAACTTCTTAGCTGATTAAAAAACAAAACTTACAGTCCAAAGCGACCCATCATTGGAGTGAAAATAACAATTAGGGAGAAGAAAAGGTAGCTGTTGTACAGGAAAGGAGCCACCTGGATAATCTTCAGGATGCCTGTCCACGAGTAGCCGCGATCGTGCAGAGTGGTCAGCAGATTGAGGGCCAGGGGAATGACGTAGAAAACCAGGGTCCATGTGATGAGGTAGGTAGTGCGCAGACCATAGGCAGTCAGGCCAATGCCCAGGACTGACAGGACAACGGCGTGCCCATGGAGAGCCAGTTGAACTTGTTGGGCAAAGGGAACCTTTTCCTGTTAAATGGGAAACTGTTAAGCCTATAAGTCTTATAAAGCTTGTTTGATTCTTACATTATTCTGGAGCTTCAAATAAATGTAGCTGGGCAGAGCCAATCCCAGGAGACTCGGGCACACAAAGAGACCCACCAAGAGCGATGGAGTGGCAAAGTAGCTGAGCGAGAAGCCATATTTGTCCAGTCCATAGGCCACAGCCAGGGGCAGAGCCAGACCAAGGACAAAGGCCACCAGTTGGATGACCAGAACCAGGACAAACCAGCCCAGGACCTGCTCAGAGGTCACATTCGATTTGGCCGCAATGCGCAAGAGAGAGACATAGACCAGGACAAGGGTGAGACCAGCCACGGCATAGTTCAGCTTTACTGCATTCTCGGCCGAATAGCTCACAAAGTACACTCCCAGGACATCAAAGAAGACAACGTTTCCAACAGCATTTGCCTGAATAAATAGAAATTAACATTCAGATAGTTTCTACATAGCTTCAGCTTGGAGTAACCTACGCTGGGATCAATCAGTTCGGTGGCATTGGACAGGGTGCGAACCAGGCCGAGAAGGTTGTCTCCTGTATTCTGGAGAGCAGCGCGGGGAATCACATCAATGCGATCGTATTTGGTGTGGTAAACAAAGCCATTGATGCACTGGCCAATATCCAGACCTACGAAAAGAACAGTATTAGAACGAGGATATAGAAAATATAGAAGTCTCTGTTAGCCTACCAACAACATTTCCATACTCCACAAAAATGTCGAAGTCCGTGTAGGAGGGCACAAGACCAGTTTGGAAGATTTCCTCGGCAATGGTGGTGGAGAAATAGTGCTTGGCGCCCTTCTTGTAAACCTGAAAAACACTCCATCAGTTTTTTTTTTTCTTGCCTAAAAGGATATAAAGGAGTGACATACATTAACTAGCCAGGGATTGTTGGGTCCCGACTGGAACATAATTTCGCGGCCACCGCTGCCAGCTGCATCCAGATTGATGACGACCCTTGAACAGAAAATAGATTCATTAGCCAAGTTCTCAGCAAAAAACTCCTCCTCCAACTTACTTGCAGTTCTTGGCCCACTTGTGATGGGTAATGAAGGCGTGACCGGCCTGCAATGAGTTCTCCTCTGATCCGTTAAACAGGAAAATAATGGTGTGATCGAAGGTCTGCCGAGTTGAGGAAAGTACGCGGATCACCTCCAGCATCGTGACAACCATGTGACCATCATCGCCAGTGGAGAAACTTGTGGGCTGAGAATCGAAGTGACTGTTCACCAGAATGTAGTTCTCGCTGGTGCTGCCCTTGGGCGTGAGCTTGACCACAACGTTCTGGATGCCCTGATACATATTGACCAGATTCCATTTGACATAGGCACCGTAGGCGTACTGCAGATCGATTTCGATATCGAAGAGATCCTCCTGGATGTTTGCCTTAATCAGATTCAATTCCTTTAGCAGGAATTGAACGGTCTTGATCTCGTTCCCTTCGCTGCCGACCACCTTGGTGCCGATGGCATCAAAGTCATAGAGATTGGCTTGGGCACGTTCTGCGATAAAGACACCCTTGGCGGTGGCATCTTCGACGGTCAGGGGCTCGGGAAGGCGATAGAACAGGGGCTTCACTACTGCCAGGAAGAGCAAGGCCCAGAACAGGACAATACCACTGGCAAAGTACCAGGGCACCTGAGAATATCCCTTTTGCTTCTTGCCGCTTTTCCTGGGCTGAGAACGGACACCCTCTTCCACGGGCTCGTCGGATATCTGTGTGGGGAAAGGACACAAATGTATTCCAGTAATGGAAATGGGCTTTAATTAATTATCCTTACAAGTTGCTCCTTGTCACCCATTTTTTTTTCTGATTCGCCTCGAAAGTTGAGTTTACTGTCTTACTGGCAAATCGAAACTGCGCTGAAAAACATTTCCGGCACGTTTATATATCCCTGAAAAATTATGGAAAATTTGTAAATAATCATCGAATAGTACTTTTTTATGGCACAAATCTCTCTTTCCCTCTTTATGCTCTTCTCAAGAAGTACCTAATGCGAGGGTGGCTAGAGCAAAAAATGTACTTTTATCAAGAAATTAAAGAAGACTTTGAAAGTTTGCTAAATAACAGACGCAATTTTACTGAAATATTATTATAATATTTATTGGCCCAATAAATATTTAAAATATTAATAATCCTATTTAAATCCTATTTATTTTTGCTATTGTATAGAATTTGTTAACCTAGGCTAGGTCCCTCATAACTAATCAACCCACTCGTGGCAGGTCAGACCACACATGTGTTAAGGTGTAATAACCATTAAACTTGGCGATATGAAACGCTTTCGATTTCTTCTAGACAATTATCGGTGATAAGGTTTTATGTGGCCTATGGGCCCACCGCAACCAAACACACATTGTTACCAACTTTGGTTCAAAAATACTAGTTACAAATACTATGTACAATACAAGTTACACTAGCATAAGTCATTGTAGAACGAAAAACCTGCCCAGGTGAAATTCAATTATTATGAGTTAATTTATGACTCGATAAAGTGGGCGCTTTAATACGAAACACGCGTTGGTTGATAAGTTTTCAAGTTTAATGAAGCCATAACTATGCTGATAGCTAGATTAACATGATCATAAAAATATAAAAAAATCAATTAACAAAATAAAATCCGGAAAAGTATAAAGATTTGAAGTGGCAACACACCTTAAACTATAATATTGGATACTTTATAAACATTAACATTTACTTTGTAGAGCTACATTATAAATTAACCGCAATTATGCTGATTGTAATCATTGCCCATAAATGATGTAGACAAAATAATTAAACTCCCTGGTTATATAGTTAAGTGGTCTTAAATGGTTTAAACTAATCTTCAGACAATTTTTATTTGTCGCTAGTTTATAGTTGAACGATACCAGACTTTGATCAAAATTTTCACCATTAATACCAGACATAATAAGTTCTGAAAAAGAAACCCCCAAAACAATAAATGTATATCTTCAGTTTCAGATTATTAAAATTTAATTTTCAGCTCAAATACTTAGTTTAGAAAATGAATCGTTGATATGAAGTTGGCCACTCGATCAGTACAGCATAATCCGGAAAGGACTTGGCGAACTCCTGGCTCAGCTCATCGCCTTTGTTGCCAATAAAGTGGCCACAGACACCCAGCTGGAACAGGGGCACATTGAAGTCTCCACTGGATTTCTGCAGAAAAAAACAGATTTTAAATTAATTCGAGAAATACTTTCATACAAATTAAACCTACCGAGAGCTCAATGAAGAAGGACAATGGCGTATTGTCCTTGCCATGCGAGAAATACACGTGGTATGTGGTTTGTAGTCCAATATAGGTGAGCGGAAATGACCAGTTGGTAATATTCACGTACTCAAAGGGTTGAATAAACAGACTCGTGTGATCCGTAACATGAATAGTGAACTTGAACCTCACAGTTATTTTGTCAGCCAAAACGATTTTGCTAATGAGCTGCACCTTGGGCACAAGCGGAGGATCGATCAGTTGCTCTCGAGGCAGCCACATGGCATTCAGACGATTCTTCACCCATCGGTGGTCGTATAGGGGTACTTCGCACATCATATGCTTCTCGCACTGCGAAGCAATGCCCACCAATCCGGTGAGGTTCACGTTGGTGCCCTCCAAGGGAGCCGGACCACGACGGTCCTGGAAGTTGAACAGATACCCGGAGTCATCCTTGCTCACTGTGCCGTCGTACTCGTAGAGAGTTCGACGAACGTGCTGCAATTTGGCTAATTAGACTGGCTTTTCTTTAAGGACGTTCTAAAGGGAGATCTTACCAAGTAAGGCACTCGCTCAACATTGGTTTGCGGGCGATAGGGGAATCCAAGGTGGGTGCAGGTGGCTGTCCAAATGCTCAGACCAATCACAGCCAACAGAGTGATTACTACAAGACCAGGTCGTCGGAATATATTCACAAGGGGAACCTAAGAAAGGTGTTGCTTAAAGTTATTTAAAATTTAAAAAAAAGAGTAAAATATAGTACCAAGAATCCAAAGGCCAGGACAGTTCCCAAGGCATTAATGGCGGCCATGACTAAATCCGGGTTGGTGGACCTGCCAAAGCGTCCCATCATGGCAATCATTACCCTCACAAGAGTGTACAGCAGGTAACTGTTGTACAAAAACGAGAGGACTTGGAAGCTTATCAACACCCCTGTCCAGGATAAGTCGCGATCGTGGAAAGAGGTCATTAGGTTGACAGCCAGCGAAAGTACATAAAAGATGAGAGTCCAGGTCACCACGTAGGTGCTCCGCAGGCCATATAGAGTCAGTCCGATTACCAGAATAGCCAAGATTATGGCATGAGCATGAAGAATCATTTGAAGTTGTTGGCCAAAGGATATCTTTCGCTATAGGGAGACACTTACTGATCACAAGAAGCAATATGAAAGAATAGATAACTCACGTTTCGAGGGAGTTTTAGGAATACATAAGAGGGCAGCAGCAAGCCAAGCAAGCTGGAGCACACATACAGACCGAACATCAGCTCTCGGGTGGTGAAGTAGGTGAGACTCAGGTCGAATTTATCAAAGTAATTCGCTATTAATATGGGCAGAGCCACGCCAAGGACAACAGCCACGCTCTGAGTAACTAGAATTAGGATAAATCTGCCCACAATATGGTGGACTGTCAATCGGGATACGCCCGCCATACGACACAAAGATGTGATGATCAGGATAATGGCAGCTATGGCAACTGAATAATTAAGAACTATGCCGCTGCTGTTTGAGTAGCTAACGAAGAAAAGTCCCATAACGTCAAAGAACACCGAAGGTCCCTTGGCAAAGGCCTACAAATATTTTATAAAAAAGAAGTTACAAAAAATATTATTAAACATTAATTAATTTTAATGAATTTACCTCAGTATTGTGCAGCTCGGTGGCATTAGATAAGGCTCGGACCAAACTAAGTACATTTTCCCCCATACTTTGAACAGAATCAGAGGGAATTATCTTGTAGGAATCATACTTTGTATGATATGTATAGCCGTTGATGTTTTGAGCCATATCCAGACCTACAAAGAATTTCATCATGCCAAACTGAATTGTGTATTATTATACCAATTTACCAATCAGCTTTCCATATTTGGTCAAAATACCAAAGTCCGTATCGGAGGGCATGGTACCCGTCTGAAAGATCTCTTCAGCCACTGTGGTAGCAAATGGGTGCTTTGCATGCATCTTGTAGTACTGAAAAAATTAATTAAAGGATAAAAAGAGTCCCTTAATGGCTTTTAGTGGATATTTACATCTACTAGCCAAGGATGGTTGGGTCCTGTTTGGAAAAGCAACTCACGACCTCCTCCAGAACATCCCTCTAGATTCAGAAAAGCTCTGAAAAATTATTAAATAATTTATCTCTTAATTGGGAAACCTTACAGGACTCTGAAGCTACTCACTTGCAGAATGGAGCCCACTTGTGCTGGGTGATGAATCCATGCGAAGCCTGCAGTGGGTTCTCCTCGGCTCCGTTTAGCAGAAAGATGATGGGATGCGTAAATGTTTGCTTGGTGGTGGACATTACTCGCAGTACCTCCAGGATTATGGCCACCATCTGACCAGCATCGCCGGCAGAGGGACTCGTCGGCTTGGAATCGAAGTGGCTGTTGACCAGCAGGTACGTCTCGCTGGTGCAATTCTTAGGACTGAGCTTTACGACAATGTTCTGCACTCCCTGGTACTGATTGACCATGGTCCAGTGAATGTAGGAGCCCGAGACTTGCTGCAAATCGACTTCTATGTCGAAGTAATCCTCAAGAACCTTTTCCTGGATCAGAGCTATTTCGCCCATCAGGAACTGCACTGTCTTGTTCTCATTATTGTCGCTTCCAACTACCTTGGGTCCGATTTTGACCAGATTGTATAAATTATCCATTGCCCGTTCGGCAATAAAGACACCTTTGGATGCATCCTCAAGAGACTTGGGGCTGGGAACGCGGTGGAATAGGGGCACCACGACTGCTAGAAAAAGAAGGATCCAAAACAGAATGAACCCACTGCCCCATAAACATCGCACTCTAGGTTTTTCGTAAAGTCCTTTTCTGTCTTTTCTTCGCGCCGAAGTTTCCAGTACAGGTTTATCCAATAACTGAAGTAAAGCGTCTTAATTTAATATTACAAAACGATTTACTATAGTCTTACGAGATCTTCCGTATCGCTCATATTTCCGTTTAGCAAGCCACTCCGTCTAAACTATGACTAAATGGGAAGTATTGAATAAAAGCAGCTTTATATATCCAAAGAAAAACCATGAAAGCTTATTTCATATCTGGCAATAATGCGCTTTATTGCCCGATAGTTCAAGTTAAGATACGGGAAAAAAATTAAGATATTTCGAGTGTTAAATTTGATTTTGTGTCATTAAACAGGGGAGCTTGTGCCAATGAGGAAATCACACTGATTGCTCTTTGGTTAGCAGCAAATCAGAAATAAAAGGGTAAGTTTATATAATTTTACCATTTGAGGGGACACATGTGTCTGAGTGTGTTTATCAAAAATCGTTAAACATAATTATTAGAAATTAGTCATATTCAATAAAGTAAATTCAATCCTTTTAAGTAAAGTTTAAAAAATAAACCTCTGATACGAGGTTGGCCACTCGATCACAACGGCGTAGTCCGGAAAGGATTTGGCAAACTCCTGGCTCAGCTCATCGCCCTTGTTGCCAATAAAATGTCCACTAACACCCAGCTGGAACAGGGGCACATTAAAGTCTCCACTAAAATTCTGCAGATAACAGAGTTATTAGTAACACAAAAAACACTTTCATACAATTTAAACCTACCGAGAGCTCAATGAAGAAGGATAATGGGGTATTGTCCTTGCCGTATGAGAAATAAATATGGTACGTGGTTTGTTGTCCAATATAGGCGGCCGGAAACGTCCAGTTGGTAATGTTGACACCCTCATATGGTTGTATGAACAGACTCGTATGATCCGTAACATTGATAGTGAAATTAAATTGCACTGTTTTCTTGTCTTCCAGTACCATTTTGTTGGTAAGCTTTACATCGGGCACAAGTGGAGGATCGATCAGCTCCTCACGAGGCAGCCACATGGCATTCAGACGATTCTTCACCCATCGGTGGTCGTAGAGGGGTACGTCGCACATCATATGCTTCTCGCACTGCGAAGCAATGCCCACCAATCCGGTGAGGTTCACGTTGGTGCCCTCCAAGGGAGCCGGACCACGACGGTCCTGGAAGTTGAACAGATACCCGGAGTCATCCTTGCTTACTGTGCCGTCGTACTCGTAGAAGGTTCGGCGAACGTGCTGCAGTATGACAAATTAGATTGGGTCTTTAAAATAGTTATAAATTGTGACTTACCAGGTAAGGCACTCGTTCAACATTGGTCTGCGCGCGATAGGGGAATCCCAGATGGGTTATGGCTAACACAATACCTAGTATGCTCAGAGACAACAGAATTATTAAGACCACAAAGGGTCGTTGGAACATATTTACGACGGTAATCTAAAAGCAATCAAGTCAGTTAGCTAATTTAAAAATGGAGTAAATAGGTTAACTTGCCAAGAAACCCATTGCCAGGATAGTTCCCACCGCAGTAAGGGCAGCTATAACCAAGTCTGGGTTTATGGATCTGAAATAAATATGGTTTAGATTTAGATGGATTTAGGATGGCATTTTCTCACCTGCCCGTGCGTCCCATCATGGAAACCACGACTTTCAGAAGAGTGTAAAGCAAATAACTGTTGTACAGAAATGAAAACAATTGGAAGAACACTAGGGGGCCAGTATAGGAAACTCTGACGTTGTGCAAACATGTTACTAAGCTGAAGACCAATGAAAATAAATAGAAGATCAGTGTCCAGGTCAGCACGTAAGTGCTTCGCAATCCATATAAAGTCAGTCCAATTACGAGGAGAGCCAATATTACGGCGAAGGCATGAAGAACCATTTGCAAATGTTGGCGGAAGTAAATGTTTCCCTGAAGGAAGCATCCATTTTAGTTACTGGAAAGTTTTTGGATTAATTATTCACTTACGATTCGGGGCAGTGCCAATAGGAGGAAAGTAGGCAAAAAGAAACCAAGTAGGCAGGGACACACGTATAGCCCAAAGATCAGTTCTTCTGTGCTGAAGTAGGTGAGGCTTAGACCGTATTTATCTAAACAATTTGCAATTATCATGGGCAGTCCCAGGCCAAGTCCAACAGAAATCATTTGAATTATTAAGACCGGTACAAACCGGCACAAAATATGAGAAGCGGATACTTCAGAAACTCTTGCCATGCAGTTTAGGGATATGAAAATTAAGATAAAGGCAGCAATAGCTATGGATATGTTGAGAACTACGCCAACGCTGTGGGAGTATCTGACAAAGAAGAGTCCAAGGACATCAAAAAACACTGAACCTCCCTTGGCAAGGTTCTGCAAATGATAGATAGGAATTAAATAATTACATTAACTTTTATTAAGCATACTTACGGCTGTGTTTTGCAGTTCCGGGGCATTAGATAAGGCTCGGACCAAACTAAGTACATTTTCACCCATACTTTGAACAGAATCAGAGGGAATGATTTTGTAGGTATCGTACTTTGTGTGATATGTATAGCCGTTGATGCTCTGTGCCATGTCAAGACCTATGGATAAATAGGGAAATTAAGTTATAGTTATTAAAATGCTGACTTTGTGACGTACCAACTATATTTCCATATTTCGTAAAAATTTCAAAGTCCGTATCAGAGGGCAGGAGGCCCGATTGAAAGATTTCCTCAGCCAAAGTGGTGGCAAACGGATGCTCTACATGTTTCTTGTAGTACTGAAAGATTATTATACGGTCATTGGGTTAATTCACGAAGTATATATCATATGTAACGTATGCTTACATCTACCAGCCAGGGCTGGTTGGGTCCTGTCTGGAAGAGTAACTCACGACCTCCACCAGCCACACCCTCCAAGTTCAGGAAAACTCTACAAATGAGATATTAAATTAGTCAGTCTTTAAAGGTATTTAAAGCTACTCACTTGCAGAATGGAGCCCACTTGTGCTGGGTGATGAATCCATGCGAAGCCTGCAGTGGGTTCTCCTCGGCTCCGTTTAGCAGAAAGATGATGGGATGTGTAAATGTTTGCTTGGTGGTGGACATTACTCGCAGTACCTCCAGGATTATGGCCACCATCTGACCAGCATCGCCGGCAGAGGGACTCGTCGGCTTGGAATCGAAGTGGCTGTTGACCAGGAGGTACGTCTTGTTGGTACAATTCTTAGGACTGAGCTTTACGACAATGTTCTGCACTCCCTGGTACTGGTTGACCATCGTTCTGTGAATGTAGGAGCCCGAGACCTGCTGCAGGTCGACTTCAATGTCGAAATAATCCTCAAGAACCTTTTCCTGGATCAGAGCTATTTCGCCCATCAAGAAATGCACAGTCTTGTTCTCATTATTGTCGCTTCCAACTACCTTGGGTCCGATTTTGACCAGTTTTTGCAGATTATCCATTGCCCGCTCGGCAATGAAGATACCTTTGGGGACATCCTCGAGAGACTTGGAATTTGGGAGGCGACTGAACAGTGGGAGCACGATTGCTAGGAAGAGGAGCAGCCAGAACAGAAGGTAACCAGTATTTAGGAAACAAGGTCCTCTGAGATTTGGGAATCTTCGTCGCCTTCCAGACCTGGTGGCCAGATTACTGTCTAGATTCTGAAATGTAAAAACACAAATTTTACTGCATTGCACCTCAGAACATATCTTAACATTTTTTTAATTAAAAATTTTAATATGTTTTAGAACTAAAAATAAACGTTTATGTACACTTACGCTATATAAATAATCCATTTAATTCGATTTGTTATTCATATGTTTATACATTATTTTATATAATTCGAATGGTGATTCCTGAACATCCAACAAACAAATGATTTCCAAGCGAACGCTCCTATGTTCACATGTGGCTGACAGATTTTACGGGGATTCACCGAATCTTAAATTCTATAGAGTCCGATGGGCAGTGACCGATCTGACAGTGTGAGATATGGAAGAGAACTTACTATAATTACAAATACATTCGGTTATGTTTGTATGTAGAGATGTAGAATCTATATTATATATTCGTTTTTAGAAACTGAAAACATACGTCTTATCGGCGTCTATTTTAAGATTAGAGTCAACTACTAAGTAGTATAAAGTCCATTTTTATAAAACCATACATACATACATATGTACATATATTAATATTTATTTCCACACTTACCGCAGTCGCAAGGTAATAAACCGGGCTCTGTGAAATAATTCAAATGTAATTATTAATTTAATTTCAGGCAAGAGCAGAGAATTCTAAGAACAACCTGCCAACGATTTCTTCCACTAACAAGGTTTGTTTACATTATTGATGCAGTAAAGTTGGCTGCTGCCGAAAAACAGCTGTTCGCGATTAAGGCGATCGATAGATCGATATTCATGAGTTCCAACTGGTTAGATGTTTAAAATAATATTTATTAAAATAAGCTAACAAAAATATTGGAAAAATAAAATAATATTATTGAAAACTATTATAGATATTAGTCGAAAATTACTTTTTAAAACCTATAGCATACACGATATTAATTAATAATTATTGTCATCGATGTGCCGCGATTGAGCACACACACACATAAAACACCAAATCCACTTACACATATGCATTGTGTGAGCCGCCTTAACAATTTCTCTCACAACAAAAGCTTCGGCAGTGGTCAACGACCTTAGAGGTGCGAACAGCTGATCGACTGCCGTTTTGTTTTGCTCTGACCTACATCAACAACTTCACTTCAAAACCAAAATCAGCTGTTCGCTCTCTCTCTCTTTTTCCCCAGCAGGGGATGAGCAAACAGCTGATCGACTGCTTTTTTGTTTTGCTCTGACTTACATCAACAACTTCAGTTAAAAACAAAAATCAGCTGTTTGCTCTTTCTCTTTTGCTCCATCAACTATTTTTGTTTTGCTCTGACCTACGTAAACAACTTGAGTTCAAAACAACAATAGTCAATCAGCTGTTCGTTAACCGCTGTCGTAGCAAAAAAAAGAGATAGAGAGCGAACAGCTGATTTTTGTTTTGCAGGGATGTGATTGCTATAGGTCAGAGCAAAACAAAGAACAAAAAACTTTCAATCAGCTGTTCGCTCATCCAAGCTTTTTACATGAGAAATCTTTTGGGCAGGTCGGAAATAAAAGGAAGAGCAAATTTATATTTATTTTACTCAAAGCTTATAATTTATCTTTGATGACAAGAGAAAATATTATAAATTTATTTGATTTATATAATTAAAAAACAAGAAAGGAAGCTAACTTCGGCTCACCGAAGTTTGTATACCCTTGCAGAGTTTAAACAAAAAATTAAAAACGAAATTCTGAAATAATAATTTGCTGCCAAATCTCAAATTTGATGGCAATGGTTTGAAACACGGCTAAGCTATGGTTTTTTTTATTTTCCTGATTGTTCCTATGGAAGCTATAGGATATAGTCAGCCGATTTTTATGAAATTAAAATCAAAATTCAGAAACACTAAAATATGGCTAAATATCAAATTTGGTGAAAATATGTTGAAATCTGACAAAGTTATGGTTTTTTCTTTTATTTTCCTGATTGTTCCTATGGAAGCTATAGGATATAGTCAGCCGATTTTTATGAAATTAAAATCAAAATTCAGGAATAATAAAATATGGCTAAATATCAAATTTTGTGAAAATATGATGAAAACTGACAAAGTTATGAGTTTTTCTTTTATTTTCCTGATTGTTCCTATGGAAGCTATAGGATATAGTCAGCCGATTTTCATGAAATTAAAACCGAAATTCGGAAATAATACTAAATGGGCAAATATCAAATTTGGTGAAAATTGGTTGAAAACTGATAAAGTTATAATTTTTTTTGAAAATTTTTCGGATCGTTCCTCTATGATATAGTCATCCGATCCGGCCCGTTCCGACATATGTACGAGTGAGAGTATATAGAAGCCTAACTGCAAAGTTTCATTCAGATAGCTTTAAAACTGAGGGACTAGTTTGCGTAGAAACGGACAGACGGACAGACGGACAGAAGGAAAGACGGACAGACGGACAGACGGACATGGCTAGATTGACTCGGCTGTTGATCCTGATCAAGAATATATATACTTTATATTGTCGGAGATGCCTCCTTCACTGCGTTGCAAACTTTTGACTGAAACTAATATACCCTGCAAGGGTATAATAAAAAAGTCATTATTTATAAATTTCATAACACAATTGTTGGTTTTATTGCTTTTTCAGATAATAATTGCTTTATTAGGTTTTCCATGACTGGAAAGCTGCAAACATTTAGTACAAATACTGTTCATACGAGGTCGGCCACTGAACGGTGGCTGCATAGGAAGGCATTGACTTGGTAAACACCTGACTTAGGGCATCGCCTAGATTGTCAATGTGGTGGTTAGAGAATCCCACGGTGACCGAAGGTACTCCAAAATCTCCATCGGGTTTCTGGTTGAAAATAAAGAATTGATAAATCAGGAAATACTCTTTTTAGTTTTACAGGGAAGAGTCACTTACGTGGAGATCAAACCAGAAGGTCAGTGGTGAGTTAATTTTGCCGTACGTGAAGTATATGTGGTTGACCACGTTCTGACCAAGATAGGCAGCCGGCAGGGACCAACTCGTTATGTTCACATCCGCGTAAGGTTGGAAGAAGATGCTGGCGTGATCCGAAGTCTGAACAGCGAACACGAAATGCATCGTCTGGTTGTCCGCCAGCAGGGTTTTGCTCACCAGCTCCAGCTTGGGAACAGATGGCAGAACAATTGGCTCGGCTCGCGGCAGCCACATGGCCTGGAGGCGACTCTTCACCCAGCGGTGATCATAGAAGGGAAGTCCGCACATCATATACTTGTCACAGTCGGCAGCCACGCTGACCAAGCCGGTCAGGTTAACCTTGGTGTTCTTTAGGGGATTGGGACCGCGGCGATCCTGGAAGTTGAACAAATAGCCGGATTCGTCCTTGCTGACAGTGCCATCGAATTCGTAGAAAGTTCGACGCACATGCTAAATCCCAAATAGCAAAAATAAGCACTCTTTTCGTGGAGAAAGTTTTAAGTACGAACCAGATATGGCACACGCTCCACGTTGGTCTTTGGGCGGTATGGGAAGCCAATTTGGGTGGAGCTGGCTACATAAATGGTAATTCCACTAATGGCCAATAGGGAGAACAGGATCATGGTGGGCCGGCGGAACATGTTAACCAGAGGAATCTAAGCAAAAAATATTATTAGCCAAACTGCGAGCTTTAGGCTAATATTTTCTTTTGTCTTACCAAGAAACCCATTGCCAAGATAGTTCCCAGGCCATTCAAAGCTGAGATAATCAAGTCGGGGTTGGTTGACCTAAAAAAAGAGGTATCAGTTAATACATATATACTTAATGAAAAGCTGCGCAACCTCACCTGCCGAAGCGTCCCATCATGGGAATAAGGGTCACCAGGAAGGTGTAGATCAAATAGCTGTTGTACGCAAACGGAACGACTTGTGTAATCTTAAGCACACCCGTCCAGGAGAAGCCGCGATCGTGCAGAGTGGTCAGCAGGTTAATTGCCAAGGGGATGATATAGAAGATGAGTGTCCAGGTGACCACATAGGCGCTTCGTAGACCATATACGGTGATTCCAATGCCCAGAATGGCCAGAACAGCGGCGTGTCCATGCAGAACCAGCTGAAGCTGTTGGGCAAACGCCACCTTGCTCTGCCAAGATAAAGAAATGAAATTGAAGTAACCTAATTTCTGGTAATGTAGACTTGCTACTAACGTTCTTCCTCAGCCTAAGGTAGATGTAGGACGGCAGGCTAAGTCCCAGGAGACTTGGGCATATGTACAGGCCGATCATCAAGGCCGGAGTGCTAAAGTAGGTGAGGGAGAGTCCATACTTGTCAAACATATAGGCAACCACTATGGGCATGCCCAGACCCAGCACAAAGGCTATGATCTGCAGGACAAGGATCAGGATGAACCAGCACAGAACGTTTCCCAGGGATACATTCGAAATGCTGGCAGTGCGCCAAACGGAAACAAAGATCAGGATAAGGGCTATGGCGGCCACGGAATAGTTGAGAGTCACCCCAATGCTTTCCGTGTAGCTGATGAAATACACGCCCAGGACGTCGAAGAAAACTGCATGGCCGGTGGCGTAGGCCTTAATATTAAATATTATGTTTTATAGATCGATCAAATTGTATATATATATATATTTGTACTTACCGCTGTATTTGCTACCTTAGTGGAATTGGCCAAGGCACGCACCAGACTTAGCAGATTCTCACCCGTGTTCTGGATGGAACCTCGGGGAATATTCTCGAAACGATCGTATTTTGTGTGATAAAAATAGCCGTTGATTAGCTGGGCAATGTCAAGACCTAAAAGAATATGGAAATTTATATATTGTCATTAAATTGTTGTGTTTTTTCCACCTACCAACGATCGTTCCGTATTTGGTAAAGATACCGAAATCCGTGTCGGATGGCAGGATGCCTGTTTGAAAGATTTCCTCAGCCATGGAGTTGGCAAAAGGATGCTTGGCATAGGTTTTGTAAATCTGTAAAAAAACCCTTAATATTAGCTGGGATAACGGTGAAGTAACGATAGTTATTTACCTCATTCATAAGCCAGGCTTGGTTGGGTCCACTTTGAAAGACAATCTCCCGACCTCCGCCGCCAGCGGAATCGCAATTAAGAAGCACACTGTAAATTGAAGAGATTTTATAAATAATTAATATTAATATTTATGATATATATAAACATATATAAATAATTAATAATAATAATAAGATTAAATAAATAATTATAAAACTTACGCGCAATTCTTGGCCCAACGGTGCTGTGTTATAAATAAATGGGAAGCCTCCAGGGGATTCTCCTCAGCTCCATTGAGCAAAATGACGATGGGATGTTTAAATGTCTGCTTGGTGGTGGATATTACACGCAGGACTTCTAAGAGTACCACAACCTGCTCGCCGTCATCACCGGCAGAGGGACTTGTCGGCTTCGAATCGAAGTGAGCATTAACCAGGACGTATGTTTCGCTGGTGCAGTTTTTCGGAGTTATCTTTACGGCAATATTTTGCACACCCTGGTACATGTTGACCATAGTCCAGTGAATGTACGCTCCCGAGCCCACCTGAAGATCCACCTCAACGTCAAAGAAGTCCTCAAGGGCATTAGCCTGGATCTCTGTGACAAGACTCCATAGGTACTCGACCGTCCTGTTTTCATTGCCATCGCTGCCAACGACTTTGGTTCCGATTTCGACCAAATTGTAGAGGTTGTTCTGGGCACGTTCGGCGATAAAGAGTCCTTTGCCAGCATCCTCGATGGTCAAGCCAGTGGGCAGGCGGTAGAAGAGGGGATGCACAACCGCAAAGAAGAGGAGGGCCCAGAAAAGCAGGAAGCCACTGGCCAAGTACCAGGGTCCCCTTATGTTCTGCTCCTGTTTTTTGGCATTCTTTGAGGATGCCGATCCGATGCCAGCTTCGATGGGTTCATCGGAGATCTGCAGGGGGATTTTTGGTATTTAGTATACTTAGAAAGGATGAATTTTCCGGAATGTCTTTACTAGTTTGTCCTTGTCTCCCATTTCGCGATTTGGTTCCGCAGTTCAGCTTACTGCTTCAGAAAAAATCGGACTGATTTGCCTTGCCAAAATGCTAGTTCTTAAATAGCCAAAATTTGGGAAAAGGCCCGCCTTGGATACCACTTAAAAGTCATTAAAAATTATAATGGATTTATTATATGAACAATGGCTTGAGTAAAATCAAAGATATGTGCGTGAAGTCGTGTGCAAGTCGATAAAGTATCATTGAAGCGAGGGTAGCTAAAGAAGATGTAATTGATTCCTAATAATTGAGGTTTGAATTCGATAAAGTCTATTATATATTGAAAAAGAAAGAATTGAAAATATTCGCATGTTGAAATATCAATCTATCGTAGAAGAAAATGTATAGAAAAGATAATTAGAAAAAAAATAAAAAATGTTGCTTTATTTAAAATAACTAAATTCTAATTCTAATACAACTTTAATTATAGTCTTGGAGGTAATCCAAAAAAATTATTATTTAAAGTATCCAAAATAAAGCAAAAAAATATTAAATTTTGAATCAAAAATATGTATTCAGATCCATATAAATATTTATTTAACATAATCAAAGTAAAGGAATTGTAATTTAAATAAACCCTCCGATCCACCCTCGACGATGAGCAATATATTTATGCCATAATTATCATAACTAGTGATAACGATCCTATTACGTTATCTCAAACAGCTTCTCCCTTTGGCTCCTCCGTTCCAGACTTGTCGACTTCTTTTTAAGAAATATAAAATTTTATTGAGCAATATGGCCGCCTTCGATTGCTGTGAGATGATTTGGATATAATCGCAAATGCTAAGGTGGGAACTAATGGTTATACGTACTGCTATCTCGATTGTTAAAGTAATTGACTTCATGCGCCAAAAGACCCACCACAACTTAATAACTGTTGAATCAAAAAAAAGTCTTTCATAATTGTTGAATACATTTATCTGTATACAAATTGTATAATTTTTTTATAGACTTTATGTGCATAAAATAATAAAGATAATTTAAATATAGAAAGCATATTTCAATTTCTTGGTACAGTTTTTATTATTATAATTTTATTTATTAGTTATTATAATTTTAGCAAACGATTGCAAAGCAGGGAATCATTCACTTTTAAATCTGTATAATTTATAATTTCAGTCAAACAGTCAAACTGAGGCCGCTTGATGGCGTTTTCGGTTTTAGGACACTTTAAAATACGAAATATGATTTACCAGTGAATGAGTCATTTACGACCCCTTAAAGCCATTTACAAACTTCAGCTTTTCAAAGTTATTTTATTTTTCCATATAAAAGGCCAGGTCCACTAACCTTATTTTGGCAAGAATCTAAACGAGATCGCAGGGCGTGCCACACTCCCTCCAAAGTCAGGCACTTGAGTTGAGATGCAATCTCCCTCAGCCTCAGCATATTGAACTATGGGTAACAGATACTTTATTTAAATCTGAATTTTCCGAATTTACTTATTCAGAAAGAGCTTAGAGCTCGGAGTCGTTCCAGGACTAGCGATGAATATGAGTTTGCACTTGGCTGCGGGATTTTACGCTCGTGAGGGAAAGCCCCCAAAGAATTCGCCTATTTGTTTATATATCCGTCATGTTTTGTTTGCTAATAGTAATTAATTGCTTTCTATGTATGACTCTGGAAATAAAGAAACTCATAGCTTTCGATTGTAATTATAGTATTCGTAATGTAGTTTAATAAAATACGTATTTTTTTCAGATTCTATACAGTTAATCGTTAACACCTAATGACTACAATTAGTAAATCAGAATCAATATCATTTGCGGCGCACACCTAGAAGTACCAGGTCTCGTAGGTGCCCACCCAACCTTGGATGTAGGCATACGAGGGGAATCGGCCTATGTAGCTGCTTAGCTTCTCGATGGCAGTGATGTCCTGGGTCACCCAGTGACCACCAATACCAATCTCCAGGGTGGACGTATCAAACGTGGAAGTTGTCTTCTGTAAACAGTAAATGTTGTTATGTTATTCTAATAATTACTTGTAATAATTCTGGTAATTAATTACCTCAACATCGATGGTGAACTCCAGGGGACTGTCATCCAGTCCGTAGGAGAAGTACACCATAAATGGTGGTTCCGCATGCTCTCGCACAAGAGTGTCATTGAAGGACCAGTCCAGTATCCTGGCATCGTTTTTCACATTGATAAAGATTCCCATATGCGAAGGTCCTGTCAAAGTAAAGTTAAAGCGCCGCTGCGTGGCGCTCTCTAGTTCGCTGACATCCTGTAGCGCAAGGGAAGGATAATCGGTGGGTATCTCTGGCGCCTCCGATGTCTCAATCCACAAGCTGTACTCCCGGGCCTTGTTCCAGCGATGGTTGTAAAGTGGCATGCCGCAGAACATTTCCTCATCACAAAAGTCGCTTACCGGGTGGGTCACTCCTATGGCGTCGATTTCATCTAAAAGGATAAAGGATTATTACTATTTTCATTTAGAATCTTAGCCATTTGTGATGCTTACCTCTTGCTATTTCAAAACGCCTGTCCTGTGGATAAACGTAGAGGCCGGACTCATCGATACGAGTGCTGCCATCGGCATTGTGCAGGCGACGATGGGCATGCTGTGTTTTAAATTAATTTAATTGTTTAAATTTATGTTATTTTTTGTAAGTAAAACTTACAATCAATGAGTAGCGCTGTGGCGAGGTCTTCTCCTTGTAGGGAAAACCCGCATTTGTGACGGCAATAATGATAAAGAGAATTGTAATGCCCAGGAAGCAAAGGACTATGGTTCTAGTCTTGCGGAAAAACATGATTAAAGGGGCCTGGAATATAAAATATTATTGAAATTATTTATAATTTATTAACTATGCTAAAGAAATCACTATTGACTAAAGGTATGCTATAAAATTTTGTTGGTACCATAATCAGCACACTTTTGGGAACACTTATAGTAAAAGTTATTGAGTTATCTTCAGGCCACACTCACAATAAAGCCGGCAAACATAAGCGAGAACAACCAGACTATGATTGCTATGACCAAATCTGGATTCATGGATGATCCTGAGCGTCCCTGCATCGGCATTAAGGTAGCCAGGGCCGTTGTGCACAGATAAGTAAAGTAGACAAAGGGCAGGATTTGGCAGATGGTCACGGCAATGGCAAACAAATAAGCTGAAAGTTCAAATTTTAATAAATATTCCAGCAAAATGGAGATTCTGTTACGAAACAAACTCACCTTTGCGATGCCACTTGGTCACCAGGTTTACAATCAAAGCCACAATATCGAAAATCACACAAAGCATTATCAAATAAGCTGATCGAATACTCAGTCCTGTGAGAGTAAGCATGATCAGGATCAGGCAAATACAATGCGAGTGCATAAACAGTTGAATGCGAAAGCCCAGGCCCAAGGGATCCCTTTTCGTCTTCTCCAAATACAGAGCCGGCAGAATGCTCATGCCAAAGATAATGGGCGCCAGATACAGGCCAAAGATGGTCCACGAAGAGGTAAACCAGGACATGGAACGATTCACACCATCCATGAACACAGCGACCAGGAGTGCCAGGCCCATGGCCAGGGTCAGGGACAAGAACTGGATGGCTATGGTTATGGAAAAGCGGAGGAGGACTCCCTTCCAGCTGCAGCCGGATCGCAGGCACATGAAATAAATCGATATGCCGATGCCTAGGAGAGCGATCAGGGCAACCACCACGTTCACTATGATGCTCGTCGTTTGCGTGTAGAAAATCATAAACCAGCCCAGAAAATCATAAAATACATTGTGTCCCTCGGAGTGAGACTGAAAAAGCAATTGATTTTTATGTTTAAAATTCATCTCTATCTCTAGTTCCTTCAAACTTACGGCAGTGTCATCCACCTCTGGGGCATTGGCCAGTGCTTTTGCCAAGGACAGGACATTGTCGCCTGTATGCTGGAAAGAGGCTCGAGGAAAGGCATTGATCCTGTCATATTTTGTGTGATACACATAGCCATTAAAGATGTAGGCCATGTCCAAGCCGGGAACTCCGCCATAATCCCGAAAAATGCGAAAGTCCGTGTCGGAGGGAATGTAGCCAGCTTGGAAGAGTTCCTCGGCTAGGGTATTGGCAAAGGGATGCGGCACATTCCGGTAGTAATTCATTAGCCAAGGATGATTGGGTCCTGATTGAAACAATATTTCCCTACCACCGCTGCCAGCCGAGTCAAGGTTGATGAGAGCTCTATAATGATAATCCTCCATCAGGATTAAACTCCTAAAACATCTCCAAATATTGCTCACTTGCAGTTCTTGGCCCACTTGTGTTGGGTGATGAAGGCATGCGAAGCCTGCAGGGGGTTCTCCTCGGCTCCATTAAACAGAAAAACAATGGGATGGGCCAGTGGCTCATCAGACTTGGCTATCACTCGCATTACTTCGAGCATAGTTACCACCATGGAGCCATCATCGCCGGCTCCTGGACTTCCGGGAACCGAATCGTAGTGGCTGTTAATCAGCAGGTAGTTCTCGTTGGTGGTATTCCTCTCGGACAGCTTCACCACCACATTCTGGATGCCCTGGTACATGTTGACCATTTCCCAGTGCATGTAGGCACCGCTGGCCTGCTGCACATCCACCTCGATCTCCAGGCGTTCACTCATCTCGGCCTCCACCTTGGCCACCTCGGCACGCAGGAACTCCACAGTGGTTTCCTCATTGGCCAAGCTGCCCACCACCCGAGGGCCAATCCGGGTCAGCTCAATGAGAGTGTCCTCGGCCCGCTGGGCGATAAAGGAATCGGGATGACTGGCCTCATCACTGCGCAGCAGAGGCTGGGGCATGTGGTTCATCTGGGTGTTGACCAGCGAGAGGTAGAGCACCAGCCAGAAGCCAAAGAAGGCGGGGGCATAGTACCATTGCAGCTTCTTGGGCACCTCAAAGTCCACATCGATGTGGTATTTGGAGTTGAACTAAAGGGGATAAAGATAAGCTTAATGGGTCTTTGTGATATTTGAGTCACCCTCCTTATGTTATATGTAATTCTGTTCCTCTGTTCCTCACAATTAAGCTTTACATTTTCAGAGAACTCGCTATCGGGAACAACCCAGATTAGTCAAAAATAATTATAGTCCAGCTTTATGGTCGATCAATATCTAATCTCGGACTGGCAGCTGCAAGTCTGGACGATTAATAATTACTTAGCCGAAAGCTGATATCTCACGTTTTCGGGGAACTAGCTTTGGGTCGCCTGGAACAATCCGTGAAGTGCACTACGTCCAAGCTGAGTGAAGTCTAGTTACTGAGCCCACATATATATATCATATCGGCCGAGAATGTGACCCTACTTCCCCCCTGGGGGATTTATTGTTTTACAATTCCTGCGTATGCGCTAATCGATAAGCGTTTCCCCAGGCACGGTTTCTTAATTTCTTTTTGATTTTTCCTTTTTTTTTTGTCTAAACAATGGCCGACATTGAAATCGTGCTTCGTCGCGTGTTCACTTCATGATTCACGGGCGTGTGGTCAACGTGAGATTATTAAGGACCATAAACCCGCTGAAGTTGCGGCCATAAAACGATAACGCCATAATAAATAAGTAACAGCACATTTTATCGCCTTGACAAACTAAGAAATTCGCAATTTTCGCCATTCGGCGGTTCCTTTGAAGTATGTAATTCCGTGGAGGCTTCTTAATCGATTTCCTATCTATATGGAGGGTCTATATTTAACTATGTAATGTTGCTGACTTTTCATGATACTGCATTGTACATTGACCCGAGGTTTTGATCTTAAATTGCAATTAATTATTAGCACTTCTCTCTGGAGAAATACAAATCCTATAATCTTTTGTTTGAATTCCTTGATTGATTGCACATTTGTGAAATTTTTATTGATTAGATTGGTCCCTAAATAGAGCTCAAGGAGCTGTACATTCTTCACTTGTTGATAATGTTCTTTTTTTATTTGCAGCAGGAGAATGGTAAAGGGAATCTCCTTTACCCTCAATAAACAAAATCCTTGTAAGGTTTATCTTGAGAAATAATCACTTTCACTTAGGGGAAAAAGTTTTAGCAGTCTTCACAAAATGTCCATTAAATTAATTGGTACAAGGGATATATTTACCCGTTTTTACTATACATTTTACAATTTTCAATTGATTTTCTTATTATCTTTGCTTTATCCTTTATACGTACACTCATTTTGGCAGGATTTCTCTTAAAACTGGTACTCGAATATCACAGATTTGGTATGCTTTTGAAACAACAAATTGCACTTTAAGGATCAACGACTTTAGGATCACTGCCGGACCGGCCCGGGCTTTCTGTCCTAAAGTTCGTCCACAACCGTGAACCTCCACCTACGAGTTCCAATTGAGGCTCGGTTCGCTTTGGTCGCCCAGAGATATATAAACCCTTGAGGAAATTCGGCGAAGGAAATTATCGGTGGTATCGGCAGCTGCTCGATAAACAAGTGTTGTGACACCTTCGGGCTGAAATCGGGCGGGGATTTTATTAGATTTCTTGTTTTCGCCGTCGATGAGCTGCCTCAGTAGGAGGAGGCCCACGGCAATTGCTAACCAAGTTTTATCTTTATGACAAAGGAAATGTCCAGTTTGTATCGTATCATAAAGGGAACAGATATTGCCAGCAGTTATTTAAGATACTCGCGTTGGCGGCACTTTGCGAATTAGAGAAGTTTGGAGTCATAAAATCTGCTGTCGTCACTTATACGATCCATATAAAGATCTATAATAAAGATTTCGATATTGGAATGTTGTGGTTCCGCACTGCCCGAGATGTGTCTCTTTCCTAGCATTACCACCGACTGACTGGCATTAGACTTGAGCTCCCGGACGCACCCAGAGACGACCCCCAGGCCAATCCAAGCTCCAGGCCCACTTGTTGCGCCTTTTTTTTTACAGAGTTTACTAATTAATTTGTGCCCCGGCTGTAGTACGATTGTCGCTGATTTCATTCCATTTTCGCTTATGTGTCATTTCAGCTTTTGTGTGTAGCATCGCTTGTCTCCCTTTAAAGTACACAGAACGAAATATAAATATATCTAAACTTTACTTTATTTAATAATAAGAAGAGTTTATTAAGCTTTAAATGCTCAGTGAGGTGAAAAGGGTTTCTATAATGTTAATACTTTTAATAGTTTATTTTAGATTGCAAAAATATCCTATGTCTTTAGGGCTTAAGTGATCTTTAATTCCAAAATTACAAGGATTTCCTAGCCTTTAAAGAAGATTATTCCAGTTTATTGCATATATATTTTGGAGTCTTAGAAACTTAAAAAATTCAGCACATTATTCTCTGTGTAGTTGCGAATCCTCGCCTCAGTTTGGGGCTCCGCTGATTTTGCTTGATTAACAGATTGTTTACGTATTTGAATTGCTTTCGCATGTATTTCAGATTCACCTGTCTATTGAATTGCCGTTGTAGGTTGTTCCGACTGAGTGGATTCGATAGCTGGGAAACTGGCGGATGGCTATCAAATTATGTCAACCGTTTTCTCGCTCGACTGCACGGAATGTGGAGGAGCTACCTATGTAGGCATCTATCTGTAACTGACAGATACTTGTGTATATATCTTAGCACATGGAAATACTGCAAAGAAATGCTGATAAATATTACCCACATTTTTTTTGGAAATGTTGTTACTTATCATCTGTCAAGTTATTTTTAACTACTAAGACTAAGAGTTAGACGAAAAATTCCCTAGTTAAAACTTTCCAACGTTAAACGGTTCCCCTTCTTGAGTTTTATGATACCAATTATTGCTTGTAATTAGCCAATTAACCGCTGTCTTCTGCCAAAGGTACAATACGGTTCAATAAAGCTGATCAAAATTCCGGTGGTTGTTGTTAGGGCCCTAATCAGTCAGAAATAAAACCCACCTAGCAAGTTTGTTTTGTGTAATTACGAATTGTTTAGATTACAATATAGCGAAATCTTATCCATGGTAAAAAAAGCAAACAAACTTAAGGGTTCAAGAGGAGGGTTTGTTTATTATTAGTTCTGCAAGCATATAACTAATTAAACTTTAAAATAAGCTTTTAGATTCTTTTTAACCATACATAAGATAAAGTCGTAAACAAATTTCCCAGGCAATGGAAAAAATACAAATACATAATTATACATAGCATGATTTCTGCAAAATTATTAAGTATTAAATTTCGAGATTGAAGCTCGATACCGGCCGGCTGGAATGTCCAATTGTTCTTATCGGGAAAAGATTGGTGGCCTTTGTGTAATTCCCGAAATGTTTAGATTACATTACTGCGGAATAAATATAAACAAATTAAAACGATTTTCTGTTGACTAAGGAATCTCAAGTGTCTCAAGTGGGCATTGTCTGGCCATCGTCCATCGTTATCTCTCCACCGAAGAAGCACTGTTCGCTGCTTCTCGCAACTCGAATGGCGCTCGAGGAATCCGTGAAATCACAGTGAACTCTCCCCTCTTCTAACATTAATGCCCACTAATCGCGGGCACTTAATCTCGATTACGGGCAATTACGAATGTAATCGCTGTGCCAATACGGATGAAACAGGCGATGGTGTTTCCAGTACGCTCCTGGTCTAGGCTACCTGTCAAATTACGTGATTAGGCCGCGGCGGTGTCCGTCTCTGATAACTCGATACTTGGCTGTGATAAGCCCCCGGCTCTTGTGGGTCTAGAGCACCGAAATCCGCACACAAATCCATCAAGCGTAGGAGGCACGTATAAAATTGCGAGTGCCATTGTCCGGCGATTTAGTAGGCTTCCGTCCTCCGGCAAGCGGTTACATTACGGGAAACTGACCAGGAGGAGGTATCAATACCCATTTCCCCATTCCGGAGATTCACTGTAACTGGAACTGAAGAGGAGCCATCTGAAGAGAGCAGGCACAGAACGACAAGTGAGTGAAAGAGAGCTCTCTCTTGGAATGTACTGACCCCCAACAAGTCCCAGAGAGTGGGGACCCTCAGTCAGGCAACGCAGCAGCCGCAGACGATCGGCAACCGTTGACGGGGACAGTTGGCTCGCTCCTCCTACTTTTCCCAGCAGCTGATCCTCACCGCAGCCGAGTGACCGCGTTTCCCATTAGACTCTGTCGTCGCTCGCCCACCAGTTTATTTTCGGTTTAGATGTGCCAATAAATCCCGCGAGTGCCAACTATTTGTGATCCGGTGATCCGTTCCTCTTGCCGTGAGACAGAGAGCGAACTGACTGACTCCTTCTGCAGCCGGGAGGTGAGCCAGCAGAAGAACAGTTGCCAGGCTTCTTCTCTTCAGCTCTTCAGTTCTTCAGCTTTCTTCTTGCAACAAACAACCGCAAGTGCAGCCGCAACTTCCTTTCCTTTGGCAGGTTATTGACTCAAGCCCTTGCAGCGTGTCGCGTTCTACGCTCTGCATTGTGTGTGATGTGTGTTTTCTGTGTGTTTACATTCGAATGCCTTCTGCATCTGTATCTGCATCTGCAGCTGTATCTGTATCTGTGCCGGCGATTGTTTTCATTTCAACTTCTTTGCCGTTGCGTTTGTCTGACTTTAGTCTTAGTCCAAACAAATGCGGTTCTTGTCGCAAGTTGAGGTTGTTTTTATACCCTGGTTAAGGGGGAATGCCAAGGGGATATAAGACTAGTGATTGATAATAAGATCAAAGAATAATTAAAGATAAAATATCTAGAGAAATATTTAAATACATGGAAACAAGCATAGGGATTTTCAATTGAAGTTTTAAGTTATAATCCTTTGTTTATCTTTAAACTTAATACTCAACAAAAGTTATTTTTTTGGGTATTTAGGAAACATTTTTCTTACCCTAAAATCAGGTTCCCTAAGATACAGGTAACAGGTATCTGTTAGATCCAAAGATTTTCCCAGTTGTTTGTTGCCGGCTTTGCTTGCCCTTTTGTTGTCACAGTTGATTGCCGACGCCTCTGCAGTATGAAGTTTTGTTTTGGATTTCCCTGATTTTCCCTACCATTTCCCTTTCCCCTCTTATTCAAATTGTCTTTAAATAGTTCTGTCTTTCTTCCCCCCAATTTTTTTCGTTATTAAGTGGGCGTGGTTCCCACACAGAGCGTTCTCTGTGTTTGTTTGTTTGTTTGTTTCTTTGCTTTTTTTTTTTTTTGTGGCAAGTGATTAGTTCAATCGATAAGCGCCTTTAGATGGGGAGCTCATCCCAATGCCCTGGCCCCGCTTCACTTTTAATCGCCGAGAAGTTGCCTTCACGCTCGTCTGCTTGCCGCCAGCATGGGTCACCTAGAAGTCAGTGGAAAATGGGTCGTCGCAGCACTGCAATCCAAATGGCATTTGCATGCAGTCGCGGAAAAAACGAAATAAACAAAAAATAAAAGAAAATATAAGGCATGTCGCTTAATTGCCTGAGTAGCCAGTACTTTTCTTCTGTTTTTAGTTGTTTCTAGGACACATTTTGCCATCAGTTCCCATTTTAGTGGCCATTCATCTAGAAATCTACAAAATTCAAATAGTTTTGTGGGACTCATAAAAACGGAGAGCACTCATAAGTGGGCATTTATGGTTGCTAGTATTAAATAAAGTTTAAAACAAGATTTCTTTGAGTTTTTGTATTAAAAAATATTTAATAATAATAATAAATAGAACATAAATTAGTTTTAAAAAAATAAAGCTAGTAATATGAGGTCTCTATATATTTTCATTTCGTTTAATTAATATGTATTTATAGCCACAGTTGAATCCATCAAGTTTTAATGAAATAATTGTTTTATTTAAATTATTATGTGTTGTTCTATTTTTATTTACTCGGAAACCATTTAAAATCAACAAACAATAATAGTGTATTTCCCATTCGCTTTTAGCAAACAAACACACATTTGTTATTAAATATTTTCCCACAGAAAAACTCATAGCCGCATCACATGTGTGAACATTAAACGTTAATATGTATAATACCCCAGTTGGCTATAAATAAGAATGAAATACCGCTCAAAAAATTACAAAATATGTCTCGTTCAATGCTGATTTGCTTCGGTTTTATTCGTTCAATTTGTTAGAATATAAAAATGGACTCATTGTTTATTTTTTTAGAGCTGCATTATTTCAATGTCGTTGGGCAAATTTGCGTCTGTCGATACTTTCCATTTGAAACGGCAGACTTTTATTTGAGGCTGCGAATGGCCAACAGATGTTATCCGGTTTGGCCTCTGTTTTTATATGGATTTTTTTAATACATTTTCCAAATACTATTTTGTTTATACAGAGCTAGTCCCGTGCCAATATTTTCTTATTTGACACGTTTCTTGGGTTGTCTTCTTCCCCACCAAAACTTCAAGTACCTCCAGCCTACTTGCTTCATTTCCTGTCCCCACTTGACGCTTGGATGATAAGTGTTATCTGCGGCAGATGCTTTGAATAATCACTTCTGGGATTTCGATAGTGGAAGTGGGACCTACGCCTCTCATTCATGTTTCGAGGTTTTGTTTTCAGGGTTATCATCGAATAGCCGGAATCCGTTGTGCACTGACAGTCTTAAGTTGATCGCACCCGCTTATCACGGCACCTAATTATTTAATCGATCCTCGACGTTGGAGTGCCTGCATTAGCTTAACTTAACTTAACTTAACTTAACCCTTCCCCTATCGCCCGATTAGCTGGTGACGCGACACATGTATATTTATGTCCATGGCAGCATATTATCCATTGGCTTTATCAACCATCGAATGCGTCACAATCGCAGCACGAGCATTTCAACTCAATTAGCCGGAGGGGGCACTGACACCCTGCATTATTTTCCGGTGACCAATTCGACAGGAACTAATTCTCTTACTCATTTGCAGGCCAAAATGAAATCAAAGTACGAGAACATGAAGATCATCTATAATCGGAGCAAGATCGGCTGGTACTGGGCCCCGCTGTTCGTGTCCTTCTGGTTCCTGCTCTTCTACATTGTGGTGATACCCAGCTTCCATCGCATGCCAAAGCTGAAAACCCTGGAGGATGAGCGCCAGCAGCCGGGCCAATTCATTGGGGAGCGGGCGGAGAACACACTGCTGAGGCTCTCCAAGATCGGACCCAAGGTAGTGGGCAGTGCAGCCAACGAACAGGTGGCCGTGCAGTTCCTGCTCAGCGAAATCAGGGACATAGAGGAGAAAGCACGAACCGATCTCTATGACATAGAGAAGGATGTGCAGATTGCATCTGGGAATTACCTTCTATGGTCCATGGTCAATGTCTATCAGAGTGTCCAGAATGTGGTGGTGAAAGTGTCCCCCAAGAACGCCACCAGTGAGGCTGCCCTCTTGATCAACAGCCACTTTGATTCAGTGCCTGGCAGTTCAGGAGCTGGCGATGCGGGAATGATGTGTGTAATCATGCTGGAAGTGCTCCGGGTAATAACACAGTTCGAGACGCCGCTGACCTACTCGGTGATCTTCCTGTTCAATGGAGCCGAGGAGAATCCGCTGCAGGGCAGCCATGCCTTCATCACCCAACATCCTTGGGCGCCGAATGTGAAGTAAGTGGAAAAAAATATTTAAAGATATTTTTAAATTTTAAATCAATTTAAATTTCCCTTCCAGAGCTGTTATGAACTTGGACTCGGCTGGCAGCGGAGGACGAGAAATCCTTTTTCAATCTGGACCTGATCATCCCTGGCTAATGAAGGTATAACTTAGATTATTTCTGTTAAAAACTTATTTCTTTATCCCCTTTCTTATCGTTTTAGTATTACGGCAAGAACATAGTTCATCCATTTGCCTCGACTATCGGAGAGGAATTATTCCAGAACGGCTTCGTTCCCTCAGAGACCGATTATCGCGTGTTCCGTGACTTTGGCAATATACCAGGTAATATAAAATTAAGTGCCAAAAACGTCTAATCTCTAATACATTTTGTTTCTCAGGTCTCGATATGGCGCAGACCTTGAATGGTTATGTGTATCACACTAAATACGATCGCTTTAATCTCATCCCGCGACGCACCTACCAATTAACTGGTGAAAACATCTTGGCTCTGGTCAAGGCTTTGGCGAATGCCGAGGAGCTGGAGAATCCATCGGTGGGTTTAGATAGAAATTTCCGAAAGAAAATATCATTTTCACATATATTTTCCTTAAATAGAAACATGCTGAAGGTCATATGATATTCTTTGACATGCTGGGCTGGTTCTTTGTCTATTATCCTGAGGGCACAGGCGATATTATCAATATATCCGTGTGTGTTTTGGTGTGCATCACCATTGTGGGCTACATTTGGATCATGTCCAGCAGCACGGGCATGTTCCGGCGTCGCATTTGGGCCAAGTTTGGCATTCTTACGGCTCTTCAGGTGGCAGGAGTGGGTCTGGGCATTGTTCTAGTCATGTCAATAGCCTTGTTCCTGGATGCGGTGAATCTGCCCATGTCTTGGTTCTCGCAGAATTGGATGCTATTTGGCCTGTACTTTTGCCCCATGATATTTGGCATGGGCATTGTTCCTGCTATATACTTCAGTCGCACCAAGGAAGTGAGTAAGAAAGTAAATTCTTTTTTAAAGGAAATTTATCTTAATTTCTGCTTTTAAAATCTTATCATTTAGCATGGTTTGCCCCTGGGCTATGGCATCCAGCTGCTGATGCACTCCCATTGCCTCATCCTAACCGTTGTCACTGCTGTAATGGTGAGCTACAGGATTCGTTCAGCCTTTATTATAATGCTGTGCATTGGCTTCTACACCCTCTCTGTGCTGATTAACATGGTCACCAAGGCCCACAAGACAAGTGAGTAAAGATGGAAGTTTAAACTTAAAACTTTATGATGACTAATATTTTCTTCTTTGTAAGATTTCCTGTGGCTTATACCCCACTGCATATGCCAAGTGATGCCTTTCATGTTCTACACGTATTGCTGTTATGCCTTCTATGTGGTCTTTGTGCCCATGCAAGGGCGCGAATGCAACACTAATCCTGAGATCCTAATGGGTTTCTTCACCGCTTTGATGGTCCTGCTGTTTGCACCCTTCCTGGTGCCTTTGTTCTGTCTGTTCCGCAAATCAAAAACCATTATCTCAATGTTTGGAATCTGTACGATTGTATTTATGATATTTGCTGCCACACCAATTGGTTTTCCCTATGCCGAGAAGACCGCAGCTCAAAGATTCTTCGCTGTGGTAAGTCTAAGAAAATATTAATTTAAGTTGTAAGTTTTAAACAGAAATTTCTCCTCCAGCACACGGCTCGCACCTTCCACAATGACGATGCTGCTAGCACGATTAGCCACACGGATTCGGGTTATTTTGTGATGCCTGTGGATCGACGTCCTCACACTGTGGATGATATTCTGTTCGAGAACACCAACTATACCAAGGCGGAACGCTTGGACTGCGATTCAGAGCTCATGTGTGGCTTCCCCATTTACAGCTCCCGCTGGCTGAATGCAGTGTAAGTTATTTTACAACATTTTTGCTTTAAATAAAATGTAATATTTTTAATTTAAATAAATTCCCAGTGACAACAGCTACTTTGTGCCTGGTCCAGAGCCCAATAAGGGGTATATTCCCACATTGACCATTTTGGATAAGACTAGTAAATCGGAAACCAATATAAGATTTGATCTGGAGATCTCAGGGCCCGGTCATACGAGTATATTCATCCTGCCCTTAAACGATACCAAGCTGGTGGATTGGTCCTTTGTCAAGGATCCACTGGATCAGAATATAAAGCCGCCTTACTATGTCTACTGGTCGTACGCCTTGGACCCGAAGCCCCTACAGTTTTCGCTGGAATTTGAGGTAATAAAATATATATAAATATTTAATTAAAAATAAACTCACAAATTATTTAAATTACAGCATGAAAATCCCGACTGGTCAGGAGGCACTTTCAAGATAGCCCTCATGGGCCACCGAATACATGATGATATGTTCATTACGGAAGACTTTAGGGAATTCCTGGCCACATTTCCGCCCTGGGCACACGTCAGCTCCTGGATTGGTTCCTACAACAGTTGGCAACTGTAAATAAGTCAGCTCACAAGCTCAACTCAACCCAATTATTGCCATGACGCCACCTCAACTACTGTTATCATTGGTAATACTGATTAATATTTTACCAATAGCCCTAATCGAACGAACCAACGTCTTAACTTGTATTTAAAATTAGACCTCTGTAGTTAC
The DNA here is from genome assembly GCA_035045905.1 of Drosophila anomelani. NCBI lineage: Eukaryota > Metazoa > Arthropoda > Insecta > Diptera > Drosophilidae > Drosophila > Drosophila anomelani. The sequence goes on from JAWNOO010000032.1 coordinate 14,385,119, forward strand.
TACTATGTAATTTTATTAAAATACATTATAAATTATTTATTAAGATAATTACGGAGTCTATACTCTCATCGTCATCGTCGCCTAGATTATCCAGCTCTCGAGGGCCGAGAACCAGTCGGTGGTGTATGTCCAGTCGGGGAAGGTGGCCAGGAACTCCTTGTAGTCCTCGGTATAATGCTCTGGATGGTATTGGAAGTGCTCGGTGACCACCAGCTTGAAGTACGGTCCATCGGTGTTGCTCGCTTCGTGCTCAATCTCTACCCAAAACTCGAAGGGCTCTTCCGTTAGGGAGTAAATGTAATAAATCAAATAAGGAGGTGTGTGTCCCTCGTCCAGGGGTGTTTGGTCAAAGGACCAGTCCGTGACTTTGACATTATCAAAGGGAGCTATGTAAATCATGACTCGATCGCTAGATTTCAGGCTAAAATCGTAGCGAACTTTGTTATTTGGCAGCGATTCCTTGGATACCTGGGTGAGATCTATATCTATCGGGAGTACAGGTGGCGAGCTATAGATCCAACGAGCAGAGTCTCTGTGGATATAAAAAGGAACCAAGTTAATCCTAGTCCAAGTTGGACTTTGATCCCGAAACTCACTTCCAATCAATCCAACGACCACTGTAAAGCGGCAGACCGCAGAAGGGCTCAGCGGCACAGGTGGCTGCTGTCCAACTCTCAGGCTCCACATTCTTGAATGTGGTATCATCCAGTTCGTGCAGACGGGTATCCACTGGCTGGATATAGTAACCAGAGTCCTGTTTGGTGGTGCCATCCAAATTGTGGAAGGTTCGCTGAGTGTGCTGTAAAAAGAAAGGATTGCTTAATATAATAAATTCTTAAATCTCCTCTGGCAGATGCTTACCAAAACATAATAACGCTGAGGTGCCACTTCCTTGACGAATGGAAAGCCTGCCGAGGTGGCAGCCGTTATGATGAATATAATCGTAAGCACGCCGAAGGAGGAGAAGATGATCTTGGGCTTGCGGAATTTGTGCATGATGGGAATCTGGAAGGGAAAATGTTAGTTATAATGATTTTAATGATAATAACTTAAGCCAACTTACCACAAAGCCAGCATAATTGATGCCCGTGGCAATGACAAACACGGAAACCATAATATCGGGACTACTTTCAGGACCATCGCGACCCTGCATGGGCACAAAGGTGACTAGTGTGGCATAGCAGATATAAGTATAGAAGCAGAAGGGCAGGATCTGACACAGCAGGTGAACCGTCACAAAGTAGCACTCTGGAAGGAAATAAAGCCATTAGATAATCCTTACTCCAAAAACTATATCCTGAAACCTACTCTTAATCGTCAGCTTGAGAACGATCTGCACCAGCACCGAAATGGCATAGAAAAATATGGCCACCATGGGGAAGTAGCTGGAGCGAATGCCCATGCTGGTTAAGATAATGCAGAGCAATGCCAACAGGATGCAGTGGGCGTGCATAAAACAGGCAATGGTCTGATCCAACTTCATGTTCGTCTTCCTCTTCGTAAATCCAATATAAATCGAGGGCAGCAGTCCAAAGGCAAAGTACAGGGTGCAGAAGTACAGGCCAAAGGCCATCCACTTGCCATAAAACCAGGACTCGGCTAATCCTACGGCCTGCATGAAGACAGCCACCAGAATCGTCAGGCCGCAGGCCACCAGAAAGGTGCCCGCTTGCACCAGGAAGATGATGCCAAATCGCATGATCACCGCCTTTGGGGCATCCGAGCCATTGTCCAGGGTCATGATCCACACCGAGGTGCCAATGCAGACGAAGGCCACTACAGAAACCACCCAATTGATGGCCACACTCACAGATTCAGTGTAGGTTAACATGAACCAGCCCATAAAGTCGAAGTATACCGTGTGACCCTTCTCGTGGGCGGTAGTGTTATCCAATTCAGGAGCATTGGCCAGAGCCCACACCAGGGGCAGCACGTTCTCTCCCGTCGACTGGTATGTGCCGCGCTCCACATTCCGGAAATTGTCAAACTTGGTGTGGTACACATATCCATTCATCACACTGGCCATATCCAGGCCGGGAACACCGCCATAGTCGCGGAACACTCGAAAGTCTGTGTCCGAGGGAATAAAATTGTTTTGGAAGAGCTCTTCGGCCAGGGTTTGGGCATAGGGATGGGGCACATTCTGATGGTAGTACTTGGCTAGCCAAGGATGGTTGGGTCCTGTCTGAAAGAGAACTTCGCGTCCGCCAGCTCCAGTGGAGTCCAGGTTGACCAAGGCTCTATAGAGAAATTTATGATTTAAGGAATATATAAAAATTATTCATCTCTTTCTCTACTCACTTGCAGTTCTTGGCCCATTTGTGTTGGGTAATGAATCCATGGGAGCCCAGCATGCAAGCCTCTTCGGCTCCATTGAACAGAAAGACCACCGGATGGGTCAGGGGTTTCTCCGAACGCGAGATCACTCGCAGGGTTTCCAGCATGACCACCACCATGACGCCATCATCGCCGGCAGCAGGTGTTTGCACCTCCGAATCGTAATGGGAGTTAACCAGCAAATAATTATCATTGCTGGAACTCTTTTGGGAGATCTTCACCACCACATTGGAGAGGTTCTTGTAGGCAATGGTCATGCCCCAGAGATAGAAGCCGCCCGAGGAATACTGCTTGTCCACCTCAATGTCATAAAGATCTGTGCGGGCCTCGTCTTTGATCTTTTGGATTTCTCGCAGCAGGAAATCCACCACATGCACTTCGTTGTTAATGGAGCCGCTCATCTTGTTTCCAATGGCCGAGTACTCGGCCAGCTGCCGCATTGCCCGCTCGCCAATAAACTCATCCGGATGCTGGGACTCTTCGCTTACATAGAGCATCTTTGGGTAGCTGTGGAAGCTGGGCAGGACGGCGGCATAGAAGAGGGCGAAGGCGGCGGCCGCATAAAGGGGAGCTCCAAACCAGGGCCACTTTTTGTCCCTGGACTTGCCGCCATCCTTTTCGGTTGTGATGTCCAGAATGGAGAAAGTCATCTGGAATAAAGGGGAATTCTATTAATTAAATCCATTAATTAACTAAACAAAAAATGTGATTGACTGCTAGAAATCCTTTTTTTTTCGTTTGCCTAAAAATAAAGCATGCTTTTAGGCACTTTTCAAATAACAACGATATAACGATTTACGATCTGCGCAACTTGTACCCACTTACGATCTACGATTAGTACAAAAAACTAAAAATATCTTAATATCTCGATCGGAGCCTTTTCAACAAATTGAAGTAATAAATATATTTATAAAGTTCGTTTGCTGAGGAGAAATAAACTTCGTGGGAGAGACTGTGAAAGCTCATAAAGTAATTAGCACCCTAGAGAGCACTTGGCATTATGACCAGAAGAATTTCATAGGCAACAGGAAAATGGTTTAAAAACAGAAATCGATAACAGGGCCAGTTCTTATTTTATGGCCGATATAAACTTCCTTATCTTTTGGGGATACTTGAAGTAAGATCATGAGTTATTCACTTTGCTAAGATTACACGATCCCTTTAAGCCAAAATATTCTTCTTCTGAGAACCGAACTTATCGCCAGACATCCCTTTCACTTTTTCAAGAACATGTCTTATATTTTAAAAGGAATGAACAACAATCGCGGATTATATCACAATCGCCGATCTTAATCAGTTGTGGTAGCTGTGAATTATGGTTAAGCACTAACCTTCAGATCGCACGCGACTCGGACCTGAATCGAACTGAAATATATATACAACCGCACCGGAGCCCAACCGTTGGGCAACTAAGACGCCTCGAGGCCGTTCCCCAGAATTAAGTAGGGCCAGGTTCGGTGCCGTGGATCGCTTATCGGCTCAACGCCAGGCGATAATAATTAAATATTATGATTATAATCATTGGGGTTCGGTGCATAAAACGATTACATCCAGCGATAGCCGCGATACCAGAAGCTGTTAGCTCTTTATAGCTATTTATTAGGGAGCAGTTAACACGATTGTGGCCCCAGATCTTGCGGTGGGGTCCAAAATCTAAAAAATCTTTTTAATTAAGGATTAATCTACATATAATTAGAAGTGGAGATTAAGTAATACGGAAAATGCTGCTACCTTATCGGGGAATATAAATCGAAAACGTGTAAGTCTGATAAGTAACGATAGAGTTTACAATTAGGACTTTGATTCCTATAATCTCAGGGGGATATATACTTAAGAGGGAATTTCCTGATTCTGATGAAAACCTTTCTAAATACAAAGTAAGTGCATTCCAGACTATGAAAAATTCATGAATTAAATAGGAAGTTGGAAAGCCCCAAAAAATCAAACCATAATTTATAGCTTTTAGATTGCAACAGATGTCTGGCACAATATAAATTTCTATTTTTATTAGGTTGTCCAGCTGGCCAACTATTATAATAAATATGTCTCAACAGGATGTCCTATATAACCAAAGGTATATTTGATTTAACGCAACAAAGATCTATTGGCAAGTTAAGTAAATAAAGCTGGCTCCCACGTTCATTTAAGTGAATCCACTTCAGAGATAACTATCGTCATTGTTTGACCACTCATGCTGATAAGAGTTCCTCAAGAATTTGCACACTCTTAATTATTATAATCTGCCAATCTCCCATAGAATCAGTCTGCATCACACATCAGGTGAATGGGCTGCCAATTCTCTTCTCTGTCGGGGAATTCTTTGGGTGCTTTTTTGTACTTGTACTTTTTCTGCAATGTCGATCGCTGCTGCTCTATAAATTATGGCTGATAAAGCCTCGTCGGAGTCATAAAGTTCCAGTTTATATGAAATCCGATAATCTACTATAGATGAACCGAAAGTAATCGTACACCGCAGAGAAATATGACTTCTGCCAGAAAGCCCAGTGTAAAATTTCACAACATTTTACTTTACCTTCCACGCCTTTAAGTTGGCACTTTGATATTGACCGCATAGCTTTTGGGATTAATTATAGTTCATTATTGATAGATAAAATGAATGGTCAATAGAATTAAGTACTCAAAAGTGACGCAATCAATCATTGGAGCCCCATCATATCTCAAGAACAAAGTTCACCGCGAAGAATTCCACTTAAAATGGCTCAACATTTAAGCTTTTACTTTACTTAAAAAGTATAAAATTCTAGACAATTGGCTAAAGCTAGTAAATCCTGCTCTCAAAGGAGGCCGGCCAGGGTGTGGCATCCACATATGCGGGGAAACTGTCCAGGAACTTCTTAAAGTCCGGCGTCAACATGTCCTTGTGATGGGTCCAATGGCCACCCAGACCCAGTTCTACAGTAGATGAATTCCAATTTCCATTGGGTTTCTGTTGGAAACAAAAAGGTTACAATTAGCAGGACTTCTCAGCTGGTTGGTTTCCATTAACTTACCTCTAGCTCTATCCAGAATTTGAGGGGATCTCCATTGACTCCCCACGAGAAGTACACAAAGTATGGTGTCTCAAAGTTTAGACGTAAGGGAGCCTAGAATTTTAGGGAGATTAAGAAGAGTTTTTAAGATTTTATTTTCATTTCTTACTTTGTGGAAGGACCAGTCCTTCACACTGGCTCCGTTTAGGGGCTTGATAAACAATGCCATGTGATTGGGACCGCTCAATTGCATCTCGTAGCGGATTTTGGTGGCTGTCAAAGGCTTCTTCGATAGCACAATAACCGTGGGTATATCTTCGCCAAGAACTGGCTCCGAAGCTGGTATCCATAGACTGTTCTTTCTGTTGGGGGTAACATGGAGAATTTTAACAATTAAAGAATATTTAAATAAATAAATTGCTTAACTCACCTGGTCTTGTGCCAACGCTGATTGTAAAGCGGCAAACCACAATTGATTTCCTTTTCGCAGTCAGCACCAATGCGTTGGGCCAGCGTCATGTTAATTACAGCATCTAAAAGAAAAACATATAGATGGCATTTATAACTATTCGAAACTCTTCCTAAAAAGTCTGATTAACTTACTCTTGACAGTGTAAGTGCGTCTATCCTGGGGCATAATGAAGTAGCCCGATTCCTGGCGGCGAATACGGTTCTCGGCATCGTGGAAGGTGCGTTTCGTGTGCTAATAACAGTTAAGATATAAATTTCAATACTGATTTCAATAAATAATTCCTTAATCCTTACCAGCACAGCGAATCGTTGCACATTGGTAGCCGGGCGATAGGGGAATCCTATGGGTGTCATGGCAATTATAAAGCACAATAAAGTGACGCCCAGCAGAGCAGTGATAATGGTCTTTGATTTGTTAAACAGCTGCAGGACAGGCACAACAAAACCACAGGTAAGGAAGCCCACAGCAACACTGAACACAGCCACGGCCAGATCCGGATTAAGATTCTCGCCGAAGCGTCCAAACATGGGAATAAAGGTGGTGAAGAATCCATGCGAGAAGTAGGCAAAGAACACGAAAGGTGGCACAATGCAGCAAATGTGAGGAATGACCCAGGCCACGTCTGCAAAATATAAATAAAATATGTTAAAATTATAAATAAAAAACATAAATATATTAATAAATAAACCACCTTTGCTGTGCAGTTTAGTAGCAATGTTGATGATCAAACCCATGGTATAAAACAGGCAACTGAGCATCAAAACAAAGACAGAGCGCACTCCGCAGATGGTAAAGATCAGGGTGAGAATGGCCAAGAGCAGGCAGTGGCAATGCAGCAGGATCTGCACACGCTGGCCAATGGGCAGCTTATCCTGTGGAAGAAATCAAATTTAAACAAAGATCTCGCAATGATTTTTCACATTACTCACATGCTTGGTCCAGTGGAAGTACATGGCCGGCACTATGGCCAAGCCAAAGAAGAAAGTGGTAAAGTATAGGCCCAAAATGAGCCAAGAGTTGGTAAACCAGGACAACGGCAGGTGAACCGCATCCATAAACAGGCCCAGAAGGATGGGCAAGACAGCTCCCACGAAGACAGACAAAAGGTGCACAAAGAAAGTGTGCAGGACACGCTTCAGGATCTTCTCCAACCGAATACCTGAGCTGACAGACATCAGTTTAAAGGCGAAGCCACAGATTCCCAAGGAAGCCAAAGCCACGATGACGTTTAGGATAACGCCCTCCGTTTCGGTGTAGAAGACCAGGAACCAGCCCATGACATCGAAGTAGATTGTGTGACCCTCAGCATATTTCTATATTAAACAAGAGATTTGTTTAAAACGATTCAGTCAGATATATATTGGTCTCTACTCACCGAAGAGTCCTCCAGCTCGGGAGAGTTGGCAATCTCGCGAACCAAAGCCAGCAGATTGTCGCCAGTATGCTGAAGACTTCCCCTGGGGAAGATGTCTGCCTTGTCGTGACGCGTGTGGTAAACAAAGCCGTTGTAGGTGTAGGCCATGTCCAAGCCGGGCACGGATCCATGATCTCGGAAGATGCGGAAGTCAGTGTCCGAGGGAATAAAGTTATTCTGGAAGAGTTCCTCGCCCATGGTGGAGGCATACGGATGCTTAATGGCGCGTCGATAGTTCTTCATAAGCCAGGGATGGTTGGGACCCGATTGGAACAGGATCTCCCGACCGCCATTGCCGCAGGAATCCAGATTGATAAGAGCTCTTGAGAGAATATAGAAAATATGGCTTAATACAGGTTCAATCCAGGAGGACGTTCAGCTCTTACTTGCAATACTTGGCCCACTTGTGCTGGGTAATGAAGGCATGTGAGGCCTGCAGGGGATTCTCCTCGGCTCCATTGAACAGGAAAACGACGGGATTCTTCAACGGCTTGTCCGACTTGGCCAGCACTCGCAGAACCTCCATCATGGTGGCCACCATGGAGCCATCATCGCCAGCACCGGGTCCCGCGGGCACGGAATCGTAGTGACTGTTCACCAATAGATAAGTTGTGCTATTGGTGTTCTTGGGGCTGATCTTTACGACAATATTCTGAATGCTCTGGTACATGTTGACCATGGACCAGTGCACATAACTACCGGAGGCCACCTGCACATCTACTTCAATATCATTAGCTGTTCCCGAACGAATCTTTTGCATCTTTTGGGACAGTAACTTCAAGGCTGCCATCTCGTTTTGCCTGCTGCCCACCACTCGGGGTCCGATGTCTACCAGCGCATGCAGATTATTTTCCGCCCGTTCGGCAATGAATTGGTCCGGGTGCTTGGCCTCATCCTGGATGGTCAGTGGGCGTGGCAGGCGATGACAGGCGGGGATCGAGATGGCCACATACAGCAGCAGCCAGAAGCCAAAGAAAGCGGGAGCCCAGAACCACTTGATTTTGCTACCCTGGACGAAGGCGCGCTCACAGCCATTGGGTTGGGCCTGAAAGGGAAATTAATTAGGATGAGAAGTTTTATATTTATTTATATATCTTTAAATATACAACATATTTAAATGAAAGCTAACCAAAAAATGTATAATAAACCAACAGAACCCCCCAGAATATAAATACCTCAAAAGTATCTGTGCAAAAACAGATGTTTTGACACCCATGGTATCGTTATCTACTCGTATAACATGCATATAACCCCCTAAATTTCAGATTCCATTCCGGCATAATGAGTTTTAGCCAGAACTGGATAGACGCACCACACCTGCCCCTCTAGGTGAGTCAGTTTCTCAATTGAAATCGACTGTGTGTATCGAGCAGAGTGTTGGATTTAATCCATCAGCGGTTATCTTATCTCCAGTCAAAACTGGCATTGCCAAGTCGCAGACTGTTGCCACCGAAAGTCGAATTGGGATAGTAGGGCTCCTTGTGCTCCCCCAAACTAAGCCCAGACGGTTAGATAAACGGGGCGTGCAACTAGGGCGAAATGGGAACGGCTGGCTATCTCAAGGGTATCCGCGGTGCGTTAATTAACGGCTCGCTTCCAAGATAAGCGGCTGTGCTGCACTTAGGCCGCCAAATAAAAATATAAGAAAAATAATCAATACTCGAGGAACTCGGCCATGGGTAATGCGCATGTTGTGCTGCTCCGATCGCGCCAGATTAGGACCCAGGTGAGGGGCAATCTTATCAAGGATCCGAACTGGGCGCTTACCTCATACTGCTGAGAGCCGCGGGGCCGCAACAATGGATCCGTGTTTGGAGGATCGCTGGTGGGTGTGATGACGCGCCGCCGCACGTTCTTCTCGCTGCCACTCATGTCTGCACTCTTCTGGGGTCTACGATTCCTCGCGTTTTTGGTCGGGATCTGCGGCACAACCGATCGCGATGGCGTCCAACGCTCGACTGATCGCCTGGCTGCACTTGTTCTCCCCAAAAGAGCCGCCGCACACATTGCGCCGGTCTCAAATTCCACTCGCCGACCCACTCACTCTGCCGCGTATCTTATCTAATGCCGGCGGGTCTCACAAATCGGATAACTATTGCCGGCTGGAGCGGTGAACGGGGTTAAGGGGTGGCGTATTCATTAACAGGTAACCGATAGAAATGCCAATACACATAACTTCCGCTTGGTCTGAACATAATTCTGAACTTGACCAACTCATTGGATCAATTAATTGGAACTTTTATCACAAAGATAAACTTTAGCCATATTTTCTGCTCTCTGAAAGAGGTGTGAATTAGATCACCAATCACTAAATGAAATTGTATCTCAAAATAAACTTGCTATTTTTTGCACTCTGTTGTTAAAATAATTGATAATATCTTATATTTTAAATAAGATTTTGAATATATAATTGAAAAGGTTTCTCTAAACATAATATTTATAATAGAGAATTAATCTTAAAAGCCATTCAATAATTAAAATTGTTCCTACTAAAAGTTATAATTTTTTATTATGCCACACTAAACAAATACATAAGAACCAAGTAATATTATTTACTAGAAAAGTATTAGAATTATTACAACATTTTCTTGTTTTGAGCACATTTGTTGATTTGTCGTAATTAATGAAGTGTGATAAATTAATACTTTAGATTCTCAACATGTCAAGCATTAGATTGTCGGGCAACTGAGCTTGTATCTCAAAGATAGACTTATGATTCCCATCGTGTATATTGTGCACTGAACGGGTGTGATGATTGAATGTGTTGTTACCTGTCAGTAATCAATCATAACAGATCTAACGCAACCCAGTTTCAACTTTAGAAGCTTAAATCTATAGCTCATAAGTTTAATCAGTTTTTTCGGCTGTGCGTTGATTCTTAGTTTTTAATGATCAGTCCGTTTATTTATGTGTACAGTAAATCAGTTTAAATGCTAAACATTTTAATATGGTTACTTAAGTAGTTTTGGCTGTGCGCTGATTCTTAGTTTTTAATTAAAATTTTTATATATATAGATTACGAATGAGTAAATGAGCAATAATGGGTGGAGATATATAGAAGTTTAAACTTAGGAATTAATATTTATAAAAAAGAATTTATTTATAATTTGTTAATATGTATTAAATAGACAACTGTAGCTAACATTTCAGGTCTTATTTAACGCATAAAATTCACAAAAAGCCAGTGATTGCAAATTTAAGATATATTCCGATTCGCCATTAAGATCTTTATTAAAAATATAATAAAATAGTATTCAAATTGGTTGAAATTGTGACCTATTTATTGTAAAGTTTGTAAAATGTTTATTTTAAATTTTTTTTTAATAATCAAATATTTATAGATGTTCTTTGTTTAAAAAAATATTCTAATATTGATATTTTTCTATCTCAAGTTTCCTACCTTGGATCTTTTCTCCTCGGCATCGCTGCTCATTTTGGAACGCTGATCTTCCTCTTGTTTCCGAATCTAGTGGCGACTCTTCTTGCCTTGCCCCTCGCTAGCACTTTTTTTTTTGTTGTTGTTACTGCAGCTGCTGTGAATTGTTTTTGTTATTGCTGCGGCTGCTGTGAATTCCAGACTCTGACTGTAGAACAAAGTTCGCCCAGCCGCGCTTTAATAGTGATTTCGTACAAAGCGTAGCGGTCAAACCAAATAATTCTGTGTGGTAACCGCTTTGTTGACAGCTGCTTTTAATTTTTTATTATTTACACTATTTTGCCGGTGCTTTGTTTGTTTTTACCTTTCGGGCTGTGCAAATAAAACTATAACAAAAATTCGATAAGTATCGCAAGAGAGCGTTTATCGCACTAACATGGCCTATCTCTGCGCTAATTGCATACTTTCTGGCGGTAATTGAAAAATAATGTTACACTGGCAGACGAAAATAAAGGGAAATGAGACTCAAAAGGAATAAAGGAAAGGACACTAGGGACGGTTATTCTGCTCATTTAATGTTATGAGCCCTGCGGGCGCCTCCTTTGTCTCTTTTTCGCCTGCATGTGCATTAGAAAACTATGACGTGCTAACACGCAGACAAACACACACATACACACAACGAGAGCGGCGAAACATGGCCGTAAAACAGGAAATGCAATAATGGCTCCCAGCGGCAGCGGAAACAGGCGCCGGAGCGTAGGCCCAGTGTCATTCAACCTAAATGGGGGAGCGGTCGTGGCTGTGTGCGTGTGTGCCATTTACTCTCCTCGTGCCGTATGCATTCATTCACTCATTCACTCACTCACTCACTTATTCATTGATGCCACATTCGTAAACAAAGCGTTCACCCGTATATTGGTCAAAAGGAAATCGATAGAATGAACCAATGGCCGCGAATATAGGGAAAATGCGGGAGAGGCTCCAATAATCAGAGTCACGAAAACACTGGCCAGCAGTTTAAACTACGATTTTGGCCCATATTTATGCCTAGTTTGTGGCAAATAGAGTGAGATAGGAAGCGTCGAAGAGAGTGCTCGTGCTCCCTTCGCGCAGGTGCCAGAGAGAACAGAGTGCCGGCTAAGTAGTGCCCAATGTGGGGCCGCAACCAAAACAAAGCCAAATATGTGTCAGCTGCCTTTCCCGCTTCGCTTTCTATACGAATTCGCGCGTCCTCGTGCCTTCTCGGTACCTACCACCCATCCACCTACACACCCACCACCCCCTATCCGACGGAGTTCATTTTGGGGCCGCTGCTCTCTCTCGCTTTCCTTGGGGGGCCGAGCAAACGGCCGCTTCTACTGCTGAAGCCTCAGTCGCGTTTCAACGCTCGAAGCTTTTGGTCGTGCTCCTCGCTGCAAAGGATTGAAGGATAAGGCTAGCCAGAAGAATCCTAACGCCACCAGCAGGAACAACAAATGTACAGAAAAATGTGCTCGACGTGGAAGTAGGGGCCGCCCGTCCTATGTCTATGTGTGTGCCGTTCGCGTGTGTGCGTGCGTCTATCTCTTGGCCTGTTTCCGTTTGCCTAGCTAAAAATAAAATTATATAATTTTTAATAAACCCAACAGCGAATGCAAATCGTATTCGGCACTGGCAATACGCGCCATATCCTGCGAAGCAAGGAGCATACGGAATAAGTGAGTACGGCGGCGTGGCTCTTGTTCCCACTTTTCCCCCGCACCATTTCCATTTCCGGTGGAGCAGCACGTGAATTGTTTGCATACTTAATGGGGCCCGACTTTGAAAACATTGAATTAAAAAAAAGGCAGCGCATGCAAATCAGTGCGATTTCGAGAATATATCCCCGGCCAAAAAGTCTATTTGATCAAGTGGCGTATTAGGATAATTCCAATGAAAATACGTGTGTGGTCCTGGCTGTTTTTCTTTTTTCCTTGTCTCCAGTTACGGTGCCCCAATTCTGTTCTGGCCAAAAGTTGAGCTGGGCCGTATTTATTGCCAATCAATTAAAAGTTGTAATCAAAAGTTTGGGGAACAAACCCATGGCTATAACTTTGCCGCAACGAAATTGTCAATTTAAAAACTTTCAAATTGCTTTCCACATGGTAGTTTTGGTTTATTGATTTCCATTTTGGGATCGTATCGTAATGGCCAGATAGGAGTTCCCACTTAAAAGCGCTTAATTCGCGGGGCTAACAGGTCGTTGACCAAGCCGATTATCATTAGCCCCCCATTAGGTGGCGTAAGGAAATTCTTTTATGCGCCAATAAGCCTGAAACCACGCAGTAGAGTCTGAGGCCCTCCCTATATACATATATATATATTTCTTTTTTGTTTTCCGCTTTTCCGTTTACTTTTGTGGGTCATAATAAAATTTTGGACAATGACACAATAGCGGCAAATCAGTGGCAGGATGTGGCGGGGACAAAGGACGCTGGCACGCAAGGAAGTGGAACATGAGGGGAATAATAAAGGAAAACAATGGAGAAGTGGAGAAAGAAACAAAACAAAAACTGGCAAAACCCAGAAAACTTTTCCAGTTAAAGTTCCAAGTAGTTAGTTGTCTGAAGAAGAGATTTCTTTAAAACAAAAAAAGGATTTCCACAATTGCCAGATTCGTGTCGGGCTTAGTTTGTTTTTTTTTTCCGTTCCGAATACCTTGGCTTTCAATTTGGCCTTTACATTGATTGTTTCTTGGACACTACTCAAACATTTTGGCTCCAATTAGGACTTGCTTAGCTATAATTTGAATAGATTTCCCGGGAATGTCACTACCGCTCCGCTGTTGTAGTGAAAAACGGATTGTTGCCGACACCGACAATTGCTTACAACTGTGGAAAATGTCACGGAAAAAGTTCAGGGCCTTGGGGGGCGGAGATCTTGGGAAAGTTTCCCATCTGCTGGTGTTTTTAGTAGACAAAGGAGACGGGATTTCATCGAATTTGAGTCCTTGCTAATAGCGAATCGAAGCAGAGGCTCAGGGGATGAGCCCGCAGGCGGCTTTCGATAATGGATAGCAAGAGTGGGTCTATCTTGTCGTCCTCCCAGTCCCCTTGTTTAGTATCTCTTCCCGGCCCCCCACTCTTGCTTTATCCTTATATACACTTGACTGAACGCCTGCTGACGAGGCTCCTATTTTTTTGTTCTTCTACACAGGGGGAAAATTTTATAAATCTAAGCTTGATTTTGTCTGTTTTATTTCATATATATTTTTTTACTAAACAAAAATCCCATCTTTTCTTTATATTTTTTTTTACAGGATTTTATAATTCTCTATCAAATACTAAAACCAATTTCTGTGACATTTTTCTATGTGTACTGACTCCCCCTGGTTTCCCCCTGTTTCCCTGGTTGCGTGCGTTACGCTTTTTAATGAAGTCATTTGAAGCATTCGCTGATTCGTTTGTGATTTATGAGCAGACACCGCAGTCTCTGGATAGGGATGTAGTCCTCTCGCTTTTCAGCCCCTTTTCACCTTCTGCTCACAGGTGACAGCATCAATCAGTTGTTGTTGTTGTTGATGTTGTTGTCCCTGCTCTTGTTGTGTCTGGTTAGGCATGTGTGTAGCTCCAGTTCACTTGTCACGATAATTGCTTCAAAATTTGTATCCCAGGAGGTAACTGGATTAGCCTAATTGGATGCCAGATGTTATGGCTTTAGAATTTTCCTTTGGTGTTATCCCTGCCACAAAGACCGGTGTCGGAGCCAGTTTGCATAACGTTAATTACGATTTAAGCAGGCCAATAGTAAAAGCGATTTAGGGTCCTCTGGAAAATGCCCTGCAAATGCAAATCGCGCTTTTCCGCTGAACTCCCTCTCAGTGTTTGCATTTCGCCTGCAGCTGTGCTGGTGTTACATTAATTAAGGTAAAATAATTACGATTACGTCGCGTAATCCCCAAACTAAAGCTCATGCCGTGTCTTTAGGTGTTTAAGCCACAATTTAAGTGCTTTTCAGAGCAGTGCCCTTTTGGGGGCGAGGCAGGGCGAGTCAATAACCTAATCATACTTCCCATGCATCTATCTATACCGCAACGATTGGACTATTTCACGCTTGATTAAGCCAACAGCCAAGCAGAAGCACTTATAACTCAATGTCGAAAGTTCCTCTGTGCAAACACAATGCCAGCGGTGGCGTTGTCAAATGGAAATGGCTCCCTCCATCGCCTGCAGACATTGACTTATTCATGCTCCTCTTGCAAGGCAGCTATCGCTGGCTCGTTGTCCCGGCCAATGACTTTTGGACTTGGCCACCGATGATGCAGTCGAGAGACACTCCCCACAAAGGCAATTTGATTTCATTGGGAATGCAGCAGGAAAAGGCGACTCCTCACAGTTTTAAAAACCCCTCGGAGGATGGCAGGTTTCACTGGAAAAAATGTCAGACAATTACATTTAATTTCTTAGCTCCTCTAAAACTAAACAATTAAACAATTAGTGTTTCACTAAATTTATATTTCATACAATATATTACCATAAAGTTGTATTTAAATACTGCATTCCAACTGTTAATATTCTCTCTGTACTTGCGGTTAACCCACAAGGAGATTGTCATTAAGAGCATCCACAGAGAGAGACACTGGTCAAAAGGATGGATCCTTAAGCGCTGTTTCCCTGCCAGGATAATCGAATCTGTTGTCCAGGTGACCTTCTGACCGATTGAGTGGCGAGCCTTGACGAAAAAGGTTAAGCCGGCCTGCGAAAGTGAGGACTCATCTCGGGACTGGGGATAATGATGTTGGGCAACCGCTTTGATTGACAGGTCCATTCAATCGAGGCCGGCGTTCAGTTTATTTTTCCGGCTTAGGCAGTGAAAATTGTTTTCAGCAGATAAAGCCACCTAATACCGAAATTTATGCAAAAGTTTCCGTTGAATTCAGTTGCGAATTTCCGAATTTATTCACAAGCATTGAGCCCCTTTAATGAAGAGGCTCAAGGGGAGCTTCATATCCTTTTCGACTTTCATTCCTGTATCGATTGCCCGCCTGAGTGTGTGGGCATTGGCGATGAGCGGGCTATATCTGCTGCTGATATGTTGGCCTAATCATTGAACTGGAAATCGTACAAACAAAGGCACGCCTTCACGAATGTTTTTGATGTTGAATGAGTGGGACTTTGACTTGGTCGCGGCAGGGGAGGAGTATGGATAGAGACCAGGAGGGAGGCCCATTGTAGTCGACTCGTCAATAGTGTCGTGGTCGTTATCCCCTGAGCCTTGTGACCCTCTTTGCCGAGCAAATAAAGTTACTTTGCCACCAGGCGGCACTGGGCAGGGAGCAGACAAAAGTTGGCCTATATCCAGTTAATTAAGTAGCTATTACAGTTGCCCACAACCACATCAAAGCCAAGTTTCCAACTAAATAAAATGCCACAGCTGCCTCACTATACGTGGGAAAATTTATTGGAATCCTTTTAGCGCCATAATTACAATTTATGAGCTTGCTAAATTTAATTACACGCCCCAAATTAATGTTATTTCAAAGTTCATAAGCGAAAATATTTGACTAATTGCCTGGCTGGCCTGCCGGCGTTCGAGTTGCGTTCTTAAATTCAGCAATTAAAGTGCTTCAATTATAATTAATGCATGTGAATTCGATTGCTGCGCTCAAGAGTGATTAATTCGTTTATTCATTTATGAATTCATTTATTTTTACGTGGTCCTCCCCCTGCATCCTTTGTAAAAACACCTGTGATGAGATTTATGAGCTGACAGGACCGTTGATATCGATGTATCGGCGAAAGCGACTCTTTGTTCCATTGTTTCTCTGCAGTGCAAATTAGTAATATCATCACGGGCATCATAATCTTTATCAGCGGACGGACGGAAGCAGACATCAATCAAATTCAAACGGAAATAATCGATGCTCGGAGAGGTGGAAAGCGGGGAAAATCTGTGGAACCGTAAAGGATGATTACTGGTGGCCCATAATGATAATGATGATTATTATTATTGTTATGGTGATTTACCTGTCGGCGATGCCGGCGGTTGCCACGTTGCGTATGAGTGATGTGATGATGATGTGCGAACGAAAAAGGAAATCAATTACAACGCGTATTTACATATGCCGGATTTTACTTCAACGGCAGCACCGAGGCACTTGACGCTTTTCCCCAAAGATAAAAGACCCAATATGAATGCAAATGTTTGACTACATTTGGTGTTCCCCTCTCTCCATGCATCTCGCGGCATAATTTATCCGATGACCACTTGGGAGTCCAGACATCCTCATCGCCTGTGGCGACGGGTGCAAAGTTAATTTGCCGCAGAGTCCCCTAGCTTTTAATGAGAATTCTGTTGTCATTTCATGCCACAGTATTTCTCTCTTTTTTTGTATTTTTTTGGTTTTTTTTTTTTTGGAAATATTATGTAAATAATGCTGGGGAACACAATTTGTGTCAGCTTTTGGCTTCTGCATTCACGTTCCCCATTGGCGTTTCTATTCTTTGACTTTTAATACGAAAAGTCAGCAGCGTAATAGAAAATTGTTTGCCTCATAATGGAAGAATAAATCTGCTAACAGCGCATTGGGCACGCGTTGCGTATACGTAATATGAGAAAATAATTGCTGCTAGCGCCGGCGACTAAATTGCTTTCGAAGCGAGCCCAAAAGCATACACACACTCGCACACCACCGCCCAAAATGATGAGATGGCAGAAAAGTTTTTAAGCAGAAAAAAGCCCTGGAAATGATTTCGTTTACAATGGTTTCTCTTGTTCATTGCCCCTCATACTGGCAGTCGAAAAATTGTGCTTTTATGGCCGTGTTTATTGGCCACCTTGTTGACCAAAACATTCGTTGGTCTTTCCTTGCATATCTTGCTGACTCTCCAGCCTCGAGCCCCGAGTTCCGAGTCCCGAATCTCGGGTCTGTCATTGCTTTGCTCGGCCTGATGTCTCGCCTTTCGCAGTCGCCATAAATCATTATTATCAGAAGCAACATTTTAATGACTTTGGTCATTTGCATACACCATACACCTGTTTGCGAAGGCGGGACCTCTCAACTCGGAGTTGTAGTTCAAGGACTTAGGACTAAGCCGATGGCTTAAAGGCTTCAATGATGTCTGCCGAGGCACCACAAATCCCCTGGGGCGCAATTTTCTTTGATTATTTCGGTAAATTTACATTTGTTTCGAATGACTAACGGCATCCTTTCAAAGTTTAATTTGGGTCTTTAAATGCTGCTCTGTTATTTATTATTTGGCTTTCGTTTATACGAGCCAACCGAGAGTAGACTTACGTGCAGAGACTGGGTTGCACTTATTTGGCCATTGCCTGGTTTTATGCCTCAAAATGAACTGAATCCGGCTTCTTCCCTGGAAATCTCTCAGAAGCCGAAACCCAAGACGATGAAAGGATTTGTGAATGTGTTTTTTGATGTATCGACAATTTCTACATCTACATATGCACCCGAGCGCAAAAGGAAACTCATTTTCCAGGCTCAGATCTGAGTCTGAACTAAAGAGAAATCCCTCGACTGTGTGGAAACCGAAAAAATATGTTTAAATTTTACTCCCACCTGCAGGCAGGATGGTTTATAAGCCATAATAATTCAGTTTGTGATGCTCGTGTGCATTTTAAAAGAGCCTTTAATGGCTTTCCCAGGAAAACACTAATAGAAGATTCACCAAACTCCAGCCGAAGTCCTCCTCCATTAATTCCTTGTTTTGAGAAGATAAGATTCCCTGTCTTACAAGGGCATTCAAAGTTCGCATTGTTTTCCCTGGCTCTGCTGTTGACCCCGGCAAAGCAGTTTCCTACTCTACTCCTGGTTGACACATGCTCACCCTTGGCAGCCTTGGGCTCTGCATGCACAGCATGAAAATGGCAACGGCAGCCACATGACCAAGACTCGGGCGCCGAAGCGACGCCTGCGGGGAGGGGCGGAATATGAAATACGGTCGGAGGACCCAAAGGACCCAGCTTTTAATTGTGTGTCGGA
Organism: Drosophila anomelani; assembly: GCA_035045905.1. Taxonomy (NCBI): domain Eukaryota; kingdom Metazoa; phylum Arthropoda; class Insecta; order Diptera; family Drosophilidae; genus Drosophila; species Drosophila anomelani. Next base: position 14,403,665 of record JAWNOO010000032.1, read on the forward strand.
AATTATGTTTCACTTTTTCCACCTCCGGCGCAACATCAACAAACCTCGGCGGGCTTTTGTTACCTACAGTAACCCGACGAGGCGCAAATTGGATGGATCCCGACGAGCCTGGCTGAAAAAAAGAGTACAATTTCGGAGCTGCCAATTGTTAGCCAGCTTTGTCTAATATTTTGTTACAGCCAGTGCTCTACTATTTCCCAGTCGTACATATTTAATTGGCTTTTTTGCAGGTGCTTTGTCAAAAGATACGTTGGATTTCAACAGGATTCTAAAGAGTTTATGTGACTTCTTTGGAAATTGAATAGAATTTTTCATTGCTTTTTATTATAATAAAGTATTTAGACAATAAACCTATGTCCGCAGCTTGCCCTCGGCAATTTCCAGGATCATCTTCTTCCGGAAAAGAACCATATTGTTTTGAGTAAAGGTCAGTGGGGCATCGCGGGTCACGTACTCGGCAAACATGCAACAGAAGACGCCACAGTCGTCGCCGTTGAACTGACGCGGCACATTCTTGACGTCTTCAATCTTGAAGTCACTAGTGTTAAAACACTGCTGTCGTTTGTCCAGCGACTCCTTCTGCAGATACTTCTTCAGGGTGAGCAGCACGGTCCGATTGCTGAGGCCCATCGAGTCATAATACCGGATTGTCTTGTCGCGCATATCGATAATGGCCGTGCTCCAATGGGCGGGATGCCCATTAAAGTGCACAGGCACAGCTATTATCTGTTTGCTGAAGAGATCAACCTTTCGTGTCCAACGCCTCACGGCACAATATCCCTTTTCCTTCAGTCGTTGTAGGAAGTAGGAATTCATGGCATAAACGCTGGGCAGCTGACCGACATTCTGCTCTGAACGCTCAGTCAGGAGTTCCATATAGAAGTTGATCACGTTGTCGTTCAGCCAGTTGGATCCGAATAACGTACGGATGTCAGAGCGGCACATCTCAAGGTTAAACTTCTTCACAATCACTTCACTAATCGCACCCTGGAGCAATTGCCCAACGCGCATGTTGTCCTCTTTGGTGATTTCTATCTCAAAGTTCGACGAAACGACAATCTTGGACACATCGCATTTCGATGGTGATTGACTGCTGGTTGATTCAGCGCTGTCAGTAGCTGGATTCACCTTATCCTCATTAGGCAAGGAGTCGTCGAGGATGCTTTGCTTCTTGATCGGTATGGAATCGTCAGCGGAGCAACTCCGTTTTATTGGAGATTTAACCAAAACGTTGGTAGAAATTCTCGACCATACTTCAGTGCCCACGAGCTTGCGCCATTCCGCGTATTTGTGACGAAGGCTGTTCATTAGACACACGTTAGTGGGTGTGCCTGTTTCGGCAGTTACTATGAGCTCCTCGAGCAGGGACCAATCATCCTGGTTGCCGCGTCCTTTCGATTGGTTGGTAATTAGCTTGAGGCTCACATCATTCAGAAAAGCGTAGACTTCCAGTTGCCCCAGGGCGTTATTGTAGTCGCCATTGGACCCATGGAAAATCAAGCTCTCTTTTATGAACTGGTTAAGACGGAGCAACACGCTGAGGAACTCATCGAGTGAAACGGCCTGTCCAAGATTTTGGGCCACAGGTTTGGAGGCGGTTACCATTGCTAAACAAAAATAATTAAACTGAAATGGTATTTAATAGTTAATAGCAAGTCAAACCTTGATTTTTTTTTTTTTTTTGTTGGAGTAAACGAGTTGGCAAAGGTTTTATTTTTTCCAGACGTCTGCCATACATTTGTTGTAAGCCTCCTTAAATTATAAAGAATTTAGACAAAAATGTATTTAAAGAACATCAAATTTCAAATAGTGTGACCTCATTAAACAAGTCTCTCATCTTTTAGTGGGTTTATACGAGGTCGATTTTCGTTTAACAAAACATTAATTCTACAAAAAAGCTTTTATATATTTGAGTTTTTCAAAATTTATGTTTCATTCATAGATAAATCATCATTAAATTAGCAACTGCTGGTTTCTAATACTGTTCTTTATTTACCTTTTTTCCAGGATACTTCAGGACAACTTAAATTCGATTTAAAAATAATTAAACTAGGACACAATCAAGTCAGGAATAATTCTAAACCAAAGACAACTTTTAAGCTTATCAACTTTGTGGCTATTGGAAACTGCAAGCAAATTGTGGCTGCTCACCTAATGTCCTTGGGTCAAGGAATACGTTGCCCTCGAGTTAATTGACTGGCACTGGGATTGGCCAAGGAGCACAACTGCTTCAGGAGCGGACAGAACTCAGTTGCAGCGGTTCAAGGAAGGTTGGGGGATTGCTCTGCGGATGCATTTCGTTTGGACAGGGGCCCGACAAAGACACTACGGAGGGTCTACGGAGTGCTTTGGCCCGTTTACGCAACAGAACGGGCCCCTCACTTCCACAACAACCCACCCCGCCGGCCTCTCCCCTGCCCCTCGCCAATACCCACGCCCAAAGCCACGCCCACAGCGCAGACAGGGGCGCCGGCAGGTGCACCAGCTACTGCCAGGAATCGTCGAATAATTCCGCGGTTGCTGCCTCAAAGTCAGGCGAAGTCCGAGCCGCAGGATCGGGCACTGGAGCTGCTGCAGACAGTGGCCACCACATCAATGGCCTCGCCCATCATGTAAGTACGCGCCAATTTGTTGTCTGAACAAAAGCTCGCTCCCCGGCATGCAGGTAACCACCGCCAAAAAGGGGTCTGCTCGCTAGAATATATATATGTATCTTAAACCTGACACCGCCATATCTCCTTAAAGTGCACCGCAACAAGCTTAAGCCACTGAAAATGTATCTAGATTTTGTACCTAAAACTAAAGGAAATGTTTAAATGGAATCCCACCTTTAGGACAAAGTTAATGCAATATAAATAATTGACAAACTGCTACAATATACTATTAGTAAATGTTCGTTGACTTAAATGCAATTAAAATTACGGGATTCCATCAATTTTCATTGAAACTATCAAACGGCAGCAAATCCCATTTCAGGCAGGTGTTAACATTTCTGAGAAACTTTCGTGCTGCTGCTGCTGTCTCGTTATTCGTAATTCGATTTGCATTCACTTTACATTATGTGGGCCAAAATGGTTTTCTACCCAGGGCCAAAAGGGAGCCCAGGGTCAGCACGTGAGTCGTCGCCAATAAAGAGGGCATTTTCAAAAAACAACGACACCAACTTAATTGCGTAACAACATTTTACCATTAGACTTAATTAAATCGTCAGCTGAAAAAGTATCCGACGGAGAGGAGCCTGCACCAGAATCAGGGACAAAAAACCAGCATGAAAATCGGAGGCGCAGACAATATGCTGATGAATTTTAATGAGAAGCGATGAGGAGTTTGCTTCTCCATTAAAGAGGACCTCCATGCATTGGAATTCGAGAAACAGGCATCCCAGTTAATTAGGGTTGCCGTGACAATGACAGCCACCACCATATCAGCGTATGTATTATATATTCTATATAGATCCTGCTTGGCAGACAATAGTTGTACCCACAGATTGCGGGTGACATCTGCCGAGTTTGGCAAACAAATAGAACGAGAATATTTCTGGCCATGAGCCATACAAAAACTTTAATATCGAACCTCTGTGTACGAGGTCTGGCTGTTATAAGCAAATATTGGACAATTTACCAAGTATTCCCGTTCATCAGGACGAAACTTGGCTTCAGTTGGGGTTGGCGGCATCCCTTGCCAATTTATAAAGCCCCTTTTGGCTTCGACCAACTGGATTAGGGCAAAAATATTTGTCCCTCTGGCTCTTTGGGCCTTTGTTGTTTTTTGGCCTGCCAATTCAAATTAGAGTGTTGAAGAGGATTTACTCGACAGCTTAATTAAACACAATTATAATAATGTTGACGCTCGTCTGTTGTTACTTTTCAATTGTTATTGCGCTGGACCCAGTTTTAATTTGTAATTTATTTTTGTTGAACCGAAAACACTGTTAACTCCTTAATCCAAAGGCAAATAGAGTGGCTTTAAGGGTTGAACCTGAGAGCATTGGCAAACTTTGAGGTGCAATTTCAATTAGTCCCCGAAATCTTCACTTTACACTTGCACTCGAGCTGAGAATAAAGATTACGATGTACTTTCAATTTTGATGTCACCTCCAGCCTTTGGATAGTTGGAGGGCAATTATCTGCCTTCGAGTACATTTTATTTGCAAATAATTTATGCCTTGAGGCATGACATCGCAAGCAGCAATCAACCCTGTCAGCTTGGCATTGAATGACAATATATATAGTATATAGTACTTGCAACTTGTCATCCGCAATCCGTCTTGCCCGCTGCACACACACTTTCACTTCGATTCCAGTGAGATCCGGTGTCAGGATGAAGGGGTTGAGCATCCATTGAGGACTCACTTGATCCGCGTGCTCTGCTCAGGTGGGTCTGCTTGCTGTCTGATTGATTTGATTGCCGTCACCTCCTCAGTGGGGATGACAGCCCGGCTTACGCATTGCCATTTGGAAGGAGGAGGAGCCACTTATCCCCAGAACGGAGTTGGTCTTGTTTGAAGTCCGCGCCATGACAGATGAAGTCGCTTAAATTTTGATGAATTCTGGGGGTAATCTCTTACCGGCAAAAGGGTAAATGCTCATAATTTTTCATTTCCCCCCAGTGCCATTCGTTTCCCATTAAGTTAAGCATTTGCATATAGGGAAGTATGTTATATCCACTGCTCTTCCTCTCCCTCTCCATGTCTGGCTGGGAAACCTGGTTAAAATGCAATTATCGAGGGAAGTTGCAATCCGATGGCACTCCCCATTTGGCCGGAAATCGAATTGATTCGCCGCTTGGCCAGAACACAGGAATCGAATGGAGAAGGCCCTGGCACGGAATGCAGGTGAAATGAACCCATTCGACGATTTATGGCCATGAATTAAGCCTGATTGAATATGTATAAGTGTGTAAGGGAGTAGGACTCGCATAATTGACGGCCCATTAAACGGTAATGCAGAAAAATTGATGCCCTGCCTTTGGGTGGCCTGCTCTCCTCTTCCTTTTGGCCGGAAATTGAATTTGATAAACTTTGCTAAGGCAAAGGAGAGCCGCTGGGAGTTTCTAGGCAGCAATTAGTCCGCCTTTGAGGACGGGAACGGGGACACTTTGCTGACGAAACTTTGAGAGGGGCAAAGGGAGAGAGAGAGGAGCTACGTGCCATGCGTCAGCTGGAAAAATGGAAACCAAAAAGTTTGTTTACGCTTAGACATTTTCGGCTGGGTCGGTCGACTTTGGAGTTGGGACCGTGTAGTCAAGGCTTCGACTGCTGCTGTCATTCAAGTGTTTTAATCAATTCTGATTTAATTTTACGCCCAATTAAGTGTGAAAAGCGTTTGATGTCGAGCACGGGTGCGAGAGGCAAATGGCGACGAGCTGGTCTATGTCGCCGGCTCCGGATACATCCATCCATCCCTCCCTCCCTCCACCACCCAGTCACGCAAGCGTGAGCATTGAATATGCCATATGTGAGTGGGTGCCATTGTTCCTCTCCAAGTTAACTTCGGTTCAGGGTTCGGATTTCAGGGCTCAGAGTTCGGGGCTCCGGGATTCGCTTTTGGTTCGCAGCACTCGCTCTAGAATAAAGACATTTTTAGAAGTATTTAAATGTGTGCCAGCTTCCTTACCGTGGCTTCCGCACTCGCTCACCGCTCCTTGCTTATGCTCACCCTCTTGCCCGCCCTTTCTCTCTGTGTGCAGCACTAACAACATGGAACAACTTTCTTCCTATAACAGAGACAGACGTGGCATATAGTTCCGCCCAACCATTACCCAATAATCTCTATCAACAGCCACTACCAAGCCGATACTCCAGCTCCACCAACTCCAGGTTAAGTTTGTTGGAAAGCTTTGTCTGCATGACTGCCGATCCCATATCCCTGTGCTTTTGGATTTGTTTGCAGGTAAAGACCAAGACCAAGACTTTAAAAAATCCCATTTCTATATAGCCTTAACGTATTATTATTATTACTTCGCTCTCAAATGTTGTAAATTCTTAAAGGTACAAACCAAAAGCCTTTATTTATTAAGCAAATTCCCCTGAAAACCTAAAATTAATGCTTGGGGAGCTTAAAGCCACAAGGAATCTTCATCTTGGAACCACATGCCGGATGGTACTTCAGGTGTGATAGCTCCTCCTTGCGGGTCTGGGCCATAAAACAATTTCGTTGTACATTTACGAGGCCACAGCACTCGGCTGACAGAAGGCATAAAGTAATGCGAGGATGGCAGGAGGCATTGCAAATTATATATGCTTCTGTTGCGAATCAGCTTCAGAGTAAAATTGTACAAATTGATTTCCATAATTGAAACCATTTACAAAATTTTCTAATCACTTATGCATTTTTTCATTTGATTTTTGTACACATAAATTTCGCTGTACATTATTTAAGATTTGGGTATAAAGATATTGTCATAGGGCTGTGCGATGTTTAACTTTGAGCCCTAGACCACTTGAATCAGAGGAGTAAGTACTCGCTTTTGTGTCATGGGGTGTGCGTGGGTGGTGTCTTAGGCATAAATGCCTTTGGTGGACGAGTGTGGTTTTGTAAGCTAACTAATTAAAAATCGTATTTCATTTCCACAATTTCTCACTTTGCTGCGTTTCTATAGTAAATTCCAAGTGTGCCTGTATGCGCTAGTGTTTAGGGTAGTGTAGGTGTAGTGTGTACTTTACCAAACTTAGTTTGCACACTTTCAATTTTTTTTCAGACGATTTCTCTACACTGAAAACTACGGTTTCACTTGCTGCGTGTGCTTATTAGGTGTCAGTGGTGGTGGTCAGGGTGATCAGGGTCAGGTGGTGTCGTGTGAACTTGTGGAGACATGGCGAAGATGAACACGTTTGGACCTCAGTAACTGGGTTAACTGATCTTAACTGGTAACTTAGAACTAAATGAGTTTACACTGGCGTTACGTGGTCCGAACGTAACGCCAATGAACTCGTCCACGGGTTTTTGTTGAACCCTCCATATATGGAGTTCAATTTAGATATTTATAATTTTTTTCGATTCGCAAACAGGCTTTGGGTTTCTTTCGATTTTTTTGTTTTTTTTCCTGAAGGGGGATTTCTTCCAGGAGGTTGCGGTTAAAATGCAAAATTTTAAAATTAGTTAAGAAGCAATTTGGATAGATTTGGGCCGAAAAGCAAGTGAAACGCGTTAGGAATTGCTTTTAACACCAAACGCTGGCACCGATCGAACCTGCCAGCGTTTCAAGTAGTCGGTAGGTATAGGGAGAACCCTACCGACTTACCACTATGAAATAGGTATGCGTACAAAGGTGAGGATTATCGAGGATAGAGTGAATATGATGGGTATCTAAAAACTAATTCCCTAAAGGTTGCGTTGCGCCTACGCAGAGCTACCGAATAACTCCCCACGAAGGCAGTTAAGAGGTTCTGTCCTCCGTGGGTCGAATTTTTTTGGCTTTCGGTTGCACGCGCATTTTTTTCGAGCTCTTTCTAAATGCATTTTTTTACTATTAACCTGATCTGATTCCTCTCCTCGTCGAGGGCCCGGAGTGTGATAATATATTATGGTGGGGTGACGGTGTCATGACGACGATTGAGTCGATGTAAGTGTCGGTGTCGGTGGGTGTCTGTGTTGGAATGATGCTAGGCCGCGAGGGTTCCAACTCCGGCGGACACGTCTCACGTGGCGAGCAGAACTTAGTAAACAATCAGCAGGTTGTTCTCATTGAACCCGGCCGAATGACCAGCGTTGCGAACAATGAAACAGGATCCGTCAAAGTGCATGCGTTTCTCGTTGCGACTGAAATGAAAGGTAATTTAAATCAATTCAACAAAAAGTTTTGAATATAAATTGAACGAACAAAAAAGAAAAGTGCAGAATACTAATTTTCGTAGCACCCATGGCACTCACCGTACAAACAGGTGCGAGGTCTTGCCCAGCGAGGCCGTGCAATGGATGCCTGGTGTGGTCAGAGTGGCCGATCCATTGCCTGGACTGGTGCGAATCAGGCACTTGTGCTGGCGCGTGACCTTAACCAGACCATCAGCCGCCTGCGTGATGCGGAATCCATTGATGTCGTACACCTCGGTGCCGTCCTCAGCGCAGTTGTAGGACGAATTGGCGATTACCTCGTGGGCATCAGGCACAAAGGACGGTCCATGGCGAGAATCGCTGCGGGAAGTTAATTAGAAAGAGGAACTGGGATTGATTTTTGGCAATCGGGGCATTGTGTGGGGGTCTCACTCGTAGAACACTGCCAGTGTATAGTCCTTGGTCAGGTCGGTAAAGGTGTCGGTGGTGGTGCGCGTGCCAGCTGTGTCCACCAGATAGATGAGGGCACACGACTCGCTAGTGAAGCTGACGCCCTTGTACCACATTTTGGCGTAGCGTCTGAAAGGAATGAAAGGGGTTTCAGTTGCAATTTCGGTTTAAGTTCACTTTGAATTTTAATTGAAAGCAAAAAAGAGATACTTTAAGCAGGAAAGTAAGCTAAATAACTATTGCTGCTAAGGAGAAATTATTCGTGTTCTATATAACATATAAATTCATATAATTAATCTTAAAAAAAAATACATTTTGTCAGGGATTCTTGAAGAATGAAGGATCACAACTTACACATAGTTGTTGGCCTTCATGCCGTCATAGGTAACGATCTCCACTTTGGAGCCGCTCTGCAAGATGCGCCCATTGGGATGGATCAGAGCCGAATTGCTGCAGTTGCGCGAAAGGGACACAGCCACCATGCTGCGCTGGTTTAGCACGCGTACTGCCTTGTCCAGAGTCATATCAATGCTGTGGAGAAGGTTATTCAATAACCAGGATAGGCTATCTTCTTGCAAGTAACCAACTCACCGAACACCTTCGCGCAGACGCAGCTGGATAGTGCCATTGGACATGGCAATTGGTCCAGAGCCGGGACACGGCGGTGGAGCGTTGTTGTCAAAGTCGAAGCTGTGCGAGCTGACGCGTCCCAAAGCATAAGGTGGCGGCGGCATTGGTGACGGAAACTGTTGAGTGTGGTGTCCCTGCGGTTGCTAATTTTTGGATATTTTTGATTATATGCCATGGAGAACGTAATGATGAGCCCATTACCATGCAGTAGGCGCCCTCAGTCTCATAGCCATAACTTGAGTTGTAGCGTCCCGTCAGAGCCTTGCCGTTGCGGGCAACATTCACCGCATCCATCTCCATGGGTACCATATCATAGCTTGAGGGGAGTGCCTGCATGCCGCCATAAGAAGTCTGCGGAGCCGGGTGCATGCCCATATGCATGAAGGGCCGTGCACTTAAGCTAGTCTGGCTGGAGCATTCCTTGGCCAATATGGCGGTGTTGGTGCCCACACTGGTGCTGTGGCCCAGGCTGCTGCTGCTGCTCACACGGTCGATGGCGCGCTCCATGCCCCTCATATTGCCGGAGCTCAACGACATGCCGGTCATGCGAGAGCTTAGTGGGTCGGACCATAGAGGCACGCATCGCATGGGGGCACGCTGATGGGTGAGAAGTTGAGAAAAAAGGGTTCTTTATACGACCTTTTACTAAAAATAGTAAGCAGAGGGCTTCTGCTCTGTATAGACTTTAGCCCAAAATGTTTTTAAAACCCATATTTAGCAGTTTAATTATCATAAAGGTAAGTATTAGTAGGACTTCTTGTTTGTGAAAATTGTGAAAAAAAATCATCATAAAAAATGAGAGTCCGAAAAAATGACATTTGGATGACAGATGAAATGAAGTGAAGTTTGGTGAAAATTTTATGTCAAAGGTGACAGCACTTACCGGCGAAGGATTATTGGTATAGACGGAGCGCTGGCGAACCCCGTTGGACGCCTTGGTTGGCGAGCGAAGGATGTTGTTGATCTTGTCATTCATCTGGGCACGCGACAAGAAGTCCTCGGCGTTGAAAATGCCAACGCGGCCGCTCTTCGGTGTGACCATCATGGGAGGGGCTACCTCCGGAAGGGGCTCATCGGGGCCAGAGTGCTGGCACTGCACCTCCTTGGTGGTACTCGACTTGGCAACAACGACCATCGGTTCGGTAACCATTTTTTCAATCTTCTGCTTACCCTGTGCGATGATGTGCGTGTGCGATATGATTCTCGATTTGGGTCTGTGTTCGGGATGGACGTGGGGCCTGAACTTGGAGTATGGATCGGAACAAGAGCGGAACCGCGGATGCTGAATGCGAAAACTAAGTTATTTGCTCGACACTGACTACAACGACTCAATGAGAGGAATTTAGTTTTTATTTTTTATTTTGTACTTTTCCAGAGCTCTGCTCGCTGCGACAATTTTCGAAAGAATGACTCTTCAAATGACTATGTCGTCCATTCTGACAGCTCGTCGCCTGCTCGATTTTCACACCTTTGGCGATAGGTGAAAGTGCCTGCACCTGACAGCAGCACGAGGCAGGACTGCCTACGGTCAGACTATGGAAAAATAACCGCAGAGCATATATACCCGATAAGTGCTGCATACTTTTAGATAGCCAACGTTTGATTCAATTCCGAATAACGCATTTAGGACCGCCGCTAACTCACTCGAATGAAATTTAACAGAATCCTGCGACAACTTTTAGTGCCGACAAACGAAGTTGGCAAGCATAAAAGTCAGGACGAAGGCAGTCTTAATTGAATTGAGAAATAGACTGGAACACAGAAGCGTTTCTGGCAAATTTATTGCTGCCCGCTTTCTACTTTTTTTTTTTTTTTTTTTTTGGTTTCAGCTGTAGTAAGCCGCTCAAAAGGGCTCAGGCTTTAAGTCTTATTGGAAAATTGCATTTGCAACTGAAAAAAATAGCACTTTCTTTATTGAACTTACTCGCTTGCATTGAATGCTGGAAAGGCAAAGAAAAACTCAAGGTAACAAACTATACTGAAGTGCTGTGGGGAAATGTCAAGAGATGGAAAGCAGAAAGTTATAAGGATGAAAAAACACAAAGAAAAGAAAGTATATCTTTAACTAAGAAGGGTATGCCCTTTAGAGCTTAAAAAAAACTCCGAGAAAAAAATACTATTCAAGGGAATTCGATTTATGTAATTAAATGTGTAAAAAATGTTTGTGATTTGTGTTTCTTGCTCTTAGGAGAAAAGTCCTTTAAAAGTTAATTTGTATTAAATTTGCAGACATTACAAATATGAGTGACAGAAAATATAGTTTCGATATTTAATGTAAATACTTACATGTAAATCTTTATTATATAGATGCGATATATGATGTATACATACATCGATATTCCGTTTGATACAATAACTTTAAACTATAAATATAACCGTTGAAGCAATCAAAAGAAATACCCATAAAATCGATACTTTAACAAGATTTTATTTAGGTATTCATCAAACGCTTTTAATTATTGGACAGATATTCTGTTTGTGTGTCTGGCTGTATGTTGACAAATTAGCCACAATTTTGGCAAACTTTCAGGGACATTTAGTTTGGTTTTAGTTTCTACATTTTAGTGGGTTCATCAACTCACTCACCTTCGGAGACGGCAAAGGACCCTGAACTTCCAAATCGATTGTTTATTTTGTGTTTTGGCCCGACTGTCAACTCTTTCCGCTGGCGTTCCCATGATTGATTCTCCCATTCACATTCGCATCGCTTTCGCTTTCTTGGCGAATAGTTGGCCTAATGAGCGCATTGACTCCTTGCATTTGGCCATCGGCCCACGCAGATATACACGGACTTAAATTGTCATTTTCGCCATCATTTCTATTTCAATTGACGCGTTTATGCGGCTGGCTGACTTGTCTAAGAATATTATTTTTGGCTCTTATGGTTCATTAAAATTCATTCTGCTGCTGCCAGTGCAGCTGCATTTGTATCTGTAGCTGTAGATGTATCTGCATATCCTCCCACGCATCGCATTGACTCAGTTTTTAAGCACTGAACGACTGAAAGTGAAAATGGGAAAAAAGAACAAGTTTAATGTGTATTTTTAGCAAGAATGCAATTGCATATGCATTCAATGAAATACGGAAACTCATTTGTAAAGAGCGCCCCCCACATCAGCCCGCCTTGTTTTTCTCGTTGTCACTTTCGGCAGCCGCAAGTGAACAAATTGGTTAACCTCCTTTTTTCTGTATTTATTGTTTCGTATGTGGAAATTTTCGCGAAAGTACAAATTTGTCGACAGGCGGCTGCCTGGATGATGGGCCTCTGTTTGAGTGTGTGTCAAATAGTTGGCTGAGATTGGCCTTTAGTTATAATTACGAGTGCCTTGTTGCCGAATTTTAATTACCTCGAATGCTCTCTATGGAAATGAAAACCAAAATTATGCAAAGTAGAAGACGTCTATTTTCTGTTGTTGCCGAAGCTTGCCATCTCTTGTCAGCTCATAAAAATGGGAAAAACTATTTTCGTCGACTGCACCAGCAGCAGCAGCAGCAGCAGCAGTCTCGAGAGAATGTCAGTGAACTTTGGCGCGGACAAAGATGATCAAATCCATATATACATATATAATGATACATACATGTGCATAGGACTTGGCCTGTGTGCTGCAATCCTTGACGTCATCGTTGTGGTAGCCAGCTCCTCCTCCTACGGGTGATGGGAAACTTATGGCATAATTGAAATGGCTTTTAAAATCCATTCGTGATGCCTTTCCTTATTAAATCCTTAGCTATTCATTAAAAACAATTAGCGCCAACGACGACGACGCCACTTGCCTTTGTGGAGCCTTCCCCGGGGGGAGGAGGAAATTAATTGATTGTCAAGATGAGGCAACACGCCAGTGTAAACAAATAAATGTGTCTGGTCATTCAGCGGGAGATCTTTGTTGTCGCCTCAAGATGATAATGCCGCCCGCTGTCAGCTATGGAATTACACTCGCAGTCTCACACATCCTGCTCCCCATAGTACATTAACGGATCTTGGCCGATTGGCACGCGACGTTAAAAGCCCCTCGGCTTGGCTTCCATCAATATTTTGGCATTCCTGGCATTTCCAAAACGAATTCCCCTGGTGACTTTTCTGTTTACACAATCCCCGGCAGCTCAGGAGCAAATCCCGTGCCTCGGGTGATTCACGGGGATTTCCTGGAGACGTGGCCAGTGAGAGAGGGAGCCGCCTCCTACGCGTGCCTAAGAAATGATATGAAAACAGATTGAAAGGTTGGTCAAATTGGTCTCGGCCGAAAGTCTGCCGGCTGCCGCCGTTTGACGTCATCGGCTCGCTGGCACTTGCAAAAAAAAAATAAATCTATCTACTCACTCCCCCTCCGCCCTGATGATCCCGTCGGTCGGTCCTACTATATAGTGGTATCCAAAGGTGCGCCTGGCGATTGCTTGGGGCGGGCGGTTTGAGCTTTCGCAAGATTTAATGTGTGCTGGCGCTGTGCCCGCGATGTCGGTCCGCATTTCACGCTTCATTGAGTGGCGGCTATGGTGACGTTGTCGCGTCCGCTTTGATTTTGATAAAATAGGCCAAAGTGTTCATCAATAATCATTTCTGTAAAGATCGGTGAGCGAAGCAATTATTTTTACAGCCTCTTACAGAAGACGAAGACAAGTTGGCCCAGGGGAAGCCATCCATTTTTTGTATTCTTTCTGATGAGTATCCTTCACAATTCAAAATTTCTAACGAGTGGGCGGGTTACAATATTGGCTTGCTCTTTATTTAAATTCGATCTATTTTCACAAGTTTAGGAAACGGAAATATCACGTGGTTTGTCCAACACTTAACGATTGCCATATATCCAGTTTTATCGCTACTTTTCAATATACAAGTGTTATTTTCAGTACTTAAAGTCTGATACATATAACTTGGTATTTTTTCTAGCCTCAAATGACCGTTATTTTAATTATACGATGACCCCGTATTTACTTAATTTTAATTAGTTGACTACAGTTTTCATTTGTCAAAGAAAACCGCATAAACTTGGCGGAACCCCTAGCTCTTTCCTTATATTTTATTCATTGGTTAGCCCAGAATGAAAACAAGCAAAGAAACTGGATAAAAAACAAAAATTGTATAAATTGTGGAAAAAAAGCCAAGGAGACGCAGACGTGCCTCTTGGCAGGCTACCACGCCCATTTTCCCGAATGTGTGCTCCACTTTTGCAGGTTTTCATGGTGCCCACTTCTCGAGAAGATCCCCGCAAAGGCATAAATCAAGTGACTTTCACTTTCTGCCTGTTCCGCCTTCTGCTGCTTTATCTTATTTCTGTTGTTGCCTTTAGGGGATTTTAATTTTTTTTATTTGTATTATTATTGCTGGGAATTTTGTCAAAATGAATTTTATAACACATACTCAATTTTTGTTTTTGTTTTTGATGAGGCATATCTATAGACGGGAGACACGTATCGGTGAGTACTTATCATGAATATGAATTGTTCTCGTCATCTTCCTTTTTTTTTTTTTGGTGGGGGGAATAAATTGCCGTTTTTATAGGACAATATCCCCCGGATCGGACAAGGTGCATGGAGAGGCAAATATCCGCACAAATGCAGCGGCCATTTGCAGACAAGGGTTGCATAGTTTCCGGCACGCAGTTTCCTTCTCGCTTTGTGTCATTATTTCCAATTCCCCAGTCGCTGTCGCAGTCCCATTTCCATTCCCATTCCCCGGTCTTGGAGTCAGCCAGACTGGCTGTCCAGACGGAAAAGTTCAACGCACTGGCTCTGGTATTAACGGGCGCGGGACGCAGCCATTGTCGGATGGATGGCAATTGGCCATAACCAGACCGAGGAGGAATCACAATCGGACAGAACTATTTGCAATTCCCCACGAGCTCGACCCAACCCAGGCCGGGCCAAGCCCCATCCCATTCTATCCACAGGCCATCAGCGCAGACAACCCGCTGACTCAGAAATGTGGGCCCCATCCCCCCGAGAACTGTCAACATTTTGCGGCGTCCCCATTTCAAGACGACTGAATTTACAATTGGTGCAGGGTGCACACCTTTTTTTTACAGCTTTACACGCAGGGAAAACTTTATTGAGAAAGTGCTAATATTATTAAGGATACGGTTTATAAATTATATTGGAAATTATTAATTTATTTTAACAATAAAGCTAAAAATTTAGTTTAAAACAGTTGGAAACTTTTCATAAATTTATTGTTGTGTTGAGGGTCTTAACTTAAACCATTTTAATATGGATTTTTTTATATAGACAATTAATTTCTTTACTTTCTGATTGTCTTAAAAAGTTTGATAAAAAAGTATTATTTAATTAATTTTTTATTTTTATTGCCTGGCATATTTACCTGTCAACTTTCCAATCTTTTTCCCTGTGCAGTGAAGGAAATGAAGAAAATTCCCCAGCTCTCTGTGGGGGACGATGGTTAACTGCAAATGGGAATGGGTAGGAAAAGTGTACTGAAACCGCTGGCCATTTTCTTCTGCCTCTGTTGTTTATGGTCCGCTGCGGTGGCCACTGTCAAAGTGAGCATCGCATCTTCCGCCGCCCACATTTCACTCGGGAGCCATGGCACACACCTCAAGCTGACTGGAGGAATGCTTTCAACTTCTCCGACGGCGCTGCCTGGCTATTGGGATCAAGTCAATATTTGTCGAGAAAAAATGACTTCCTGCCCGAAAGCCGGGCGCTCCTTAAGTAGCCTCACTCCCTCCGGGTGCCCTCCACCTTGACGTTTGCATTCCTGCTGCTGCCGACTGCTGTCTTCATTTAAAAATTACAAATAATTGTTTGTACAACTCGCCTTCACGTGACTGAAAACGTTTTAATTAGGGAATGGCCCGAATTTCGGTCACAGGAATTTGTCGTCTAGAAAAAAAAGTTTATTTAGCTTTCATGTTTTATGAATTACTTGCGAATGTGTGTGTTTGTTTATTTAATAAATAAATGTACTCAGTATGGGGACTGTTTCAAGATTTTTAATTTGCTTTTTGAAGGGGAAAACTTTACTCAAAAAGTGCCGGTGATTTTATTCTTTTGATGAGTTTTTGTTATATTGCTTTTCTTTCATTTTAAAGAGAGTTTTGTTAATAAAAAAGAAACCCCCCAAAAGGGTAAAAGTTCAAATGACAGGAAGGACCCTTTCATATTTTATTCCAGTCATTTAATTGTTATTAATATTTAATGATACAATTATCAACGTGCAAGAACTCTTTAAATTATTCTCACGAGTGTTTTTAATAAAAGCTTTATATTTCCTTTTATTCAGATTTGTGTGTCCCAGTGGGATAACATTTTATAATTTGAATAACTCGACTTGAAAGTACCAACTAATTGAATATTCAAAGTGAATTATTTTCCTAAGCAAAAGGGACCCAAATTATCGGAAAATGTTATGAAAGTCCTGTTCTATCCGCGCTTCATCCAATTTCCCGGAGCACATGTCCGGCTGATGGAGCTGCCATTTTGGATCCCGGTTGAGTTTCGATTTTTGATGTCTGGCCGGGAATGAAATTTTCCGGGAAACGCAATGTGGGCGTCACCGGCCACTTGTCATGTCAGCGGTGGCTGAGGCGTGGGAGGAGGTTATGTCCTTGTTGTTGTCCCGGCTGTTTGTTGGTTGTTTGCTGACTGTTTGCCTTCTGCCGTCGTGTTGGCCAAAAGCGACGATGAGAGCGCCCGAAAAGCGTGTCAAACGAAACTGGAAACTCCCGGCCGTTACACATGGCAGCGGCAGCGAGGAGACTTTAATGCGTGGAGCTTCGCAAACAAAAATTCAAATGTGTACACACAAACACTGGGAAGTCAAGGACTCGAAAAGTTCTACGATTTATTCGGTGCAACTCAAATGGGGCTGAGCAAACAGCCGGACTGATTGTTTACCCAATTTATAAACGGATTGAGCTTGCATTCGGGCCAACCTTCGAGACATTTTCACTCGTCGATTTGCACTTGAATTTTCAGTTTCATTGCGTAAAGATGTCAGCGAATCCATTAGATAGGCGTCATTAGTGTACCATTAGCTGGAAATTCAAATTCGTTCTTGGCCATTTGAGCGTGTGGACATGCCGGAAGTGCCCGGCGACCTTTTGATTCAAAAGCCTAAAAGCCTGGCGGTCGTTGCAATTACCGTTGCGGCTTCGTGGCGGGGACCTGTATGTTATATCCTGTATCCTGCATCCTTCATCAGAGTCACGCAAAAGTTTGTCAAAGCCTGCAAATGGCCTCTAACCGCAAAAATTATCACGTATTCCGGAGCCTAATAGCCATGTAATTGCCTTTGGGGTTTTCCACTTTAAACTTGTCCTCGGCATCCGCCGAGAAATGTCTAGAATCATATGGGGGCCATGTTGTGTGTTGATGATTTCAGTAATTATTGTCTCATTAATTGGATGTAGAGTTAAAAGTCTTGAAAATAAGTATTCCAAAAATATAATTTCCTTATTTCTTTATTGAAATCTCAGCCACTTTCTCAAGTATTCATTTGCCAAAATGGTAAAAGTGGTATAAGTAGGAGAGAGTATGGCCAAAACCTGAGAGTAGGGGCTGCATTTTTCCCAGGAACTATGGCATTGTGGATGGCTCCCGTTCCGCTGGTGGAGTTCTTAATCCGTCCGTTGTGGCCATTGCACAAGTCCTGCTGGCAGGAGGTGTAGTAGGTGCGATAGGTCGCATCTGGTATGTTGCCATAAAGCATCTGTTAAAGGACAAACGTTATTAATATTAATTTCATACATTTTAATACAATAACTTGACAGCATATCGATGAATATTTACAGTTTGGCCTTTTGGGGTATTAAATTAATAATAATTTAAATCAAGAACCAAGGCAGCATCTCTGATTTAATTATTATATATCAGATATGTGACTTACCACTGGAACATCCTCGCACTTGCGTGAGAAGGATACCACCTTGCTGGAGTTGCGCTAAAATAGAAATTTGTATTGATAATCCACATTACTAACATCTCGGTGACTGATTAAGGATACTGACAACTCCCCGCCACAAGGATCTGCATATTTGCATTTCTCATTCGCGATTCGGGAATCGAATTTGCATTTGGCCCCATTTCAGCGGCAAAGTAATTAATGTACAGAGTTGCGGCACCGAAGCAATCTAAGGCCCCCAAAGCTAATGCGTAAACAAAGTTCATGCTGGGGACACACTCTGGGGAGGAAAGTTCCGGGCCCGAAGACGGACCAAGTTTTAATTGCATTGCAGTTTCGCCAGGCAATGCGCATAACATATACATAGTTGGTTTAGGGATAGAGTAGGTGGACGATAGCTTCTTTGATCCCCCGAAATTCAATCAGCAAGTTCGGTCCGTCTAATGAGGCACTTGCAAATTTCAAGCCTCATCCTCAAGCTATAGAAAGACAGGCGAGAAAGTTGATTTTGTGGGGGAGGATGTAAGCTGGCCTAAGCCTTCTAGCGAAGAGAATGGGATCCTGGCTGTGTGTGTGTGTCGATGGGTGTCTTTATACGCCTTTTTGGCTTTCCATTAAATTATGGTAATGGATTTTTTATGCACTTTGTTTTCGCTGGTTTTGCTTATTTTACGCCCGACGTCTGTCTGCCAGCGCCTCTGGCCCGCTTTGGTTTTTTGCTTGGCTCTCTTGATTTGAGCCGCTTACAGTTGAAAATTAAAGCCAGAAGTGGTCCCTTAATACGGTGGAAAATGAATAAGCAGGGCTTCTGCATTTGATTGCAGCCCAGAGTCCTTTAAAAAAAAAAAACAGCAATTTGTTTAAATTGAAAAAATTGAATATTTAAATTGATTATATAAACGAAATGGATATTGGACTCTAACTCCCCGAGTAACCCGAATTACAAATGCACACAGGTATTCCCATTAGTTCTGAGAGTTAATTAAGAACATGAGCTTTGATTAACCAACGTTCTTTGCTGTTCTTAAAGGCCCTACACTCCTTGACACTCGCATTGCTCATACGCCGCGTGGGCTGCCTGGACTGCAGCTCTCTGGATTCAATTAGTCGAAGTAGAGTGCTGGCACGATTTAATGGCTTCTTCCATTTCCTTTTTCTTTTTTTTTTTTGTTTGCTCTTGTCCTTTACGTGAGAGTCGCTAATTTCAGAAAGAGGCGAAACTTTCGCTGTGGCAACATTTAGCCAAACAAAGTTGAGCGATGCATAAAAATCAAGCATTCCATGTGTTACTTTGTTGCCGCAACAGCTGCGCTGCGGCAGCTCCAAACTGAAATTGGGAGTGGGACTGGTGGTGTATCTGCAGATGGCTGCCAGCATACGTGAAGAGTTAAACGCTCCGCAATTCCCGTTTTGCCGGCGCTCGGGAACATTTGTGGCACGTTCCACGGGCATTTTACGACCAGGGGGAAAGTTTTTCAGGCACCCACACTCATGGTGATGGGTGCTTGTACGTCGGAACATGTTCTCATAGTATAAGCTAAAGCCAAATTTCTATATTTTTTAAGAATACTTTGTGATATGTTCTACTTTAAAAATGTATTATGGTAGAGAAGCTAAAAAATTTAATAATTTTGAATTTACTCCCTAAATATATCAAATTTTTCTGAGGGTATCTTAAGCTTTGAGGCATCATTTTTTACTTGTGAATCATTTATTTTTTAACTCTTAACTTAAATCTTATCTGTGAACTTCCAAGGTACCTAGGAACCTGATCTTAACTCCAGCACTTACCCTCATTTCCTGGCGCACCGTCACGCAGTATTTCTGGCTGCAGTTGAGCACCTTCAATGCGCTGGGGTTATCCACACAGGAGATATCTTTGTAGCTTTCCGAGTAGCTGCACACATAGCAATCGAGCGCTGCAATATACACGATTTAATATATATATTTGAGGATTGAACGAGGTCATGACGTTGCCTTTCGCTTTCGTTTCGCTTCGTTTCGTTGCGTTGTTTTCGAATTTAAATTTGATTTTGATGATCATCGTCATGATCGTGTTGTCGCTTTTGTGCTTTTCTTAGAATTTATTAATAGCCACCCGCCAGTGTTAGCATTAGAAATAACAACAAACACAAGTATCTATAAAAACACAATAATTAATCGAATTAAAGTGAGAATTTTGGCAGCAGACTTTCTGTCTATTTGCCAAGTGGCACGACAACGTCCTCGACATGTATCGCCCCGGCTATACGGCTATACGGCTATATGTGCATAGATATAGCGTATACAACTAATTCTATATTTGATTCAGCCTTTTGTGTAATAACAATGACGTCAATGGCCCGAACAACCGACCAGTGGCCACTGCTGGCCGAGATGTGTAAACGGATTGATGACACGAGACTTTTTGGCCGACCCTCGAGATCGGTCGGTCCCCGCCAGAAGGCATTGAGCGGCCTGAGATCCAACAACAACTCTTGGGGGGTAGCAAGATCTCAGTCCTTCGCTCCCAACATGAACGCGTTCTATTTCTGTTGCGTTTCTGCATTATGAATTCTGCATAAAACACTTCTTGGCACGCTTCGATGCGGTTCGCAGTATTCGAAAGATAGAACATTATATCATCGCGAACAGTCACAATGGGCTGCGTTCGGCGAAAAATAATGCCAATGATTTTATCCTGATATTTGCTCTAGATAAATGCGCCAAGATATTGTGCGAGTCGAGCGATTGCTCATGTAAAATAAATTTAATTTTAATGTGCATCGTTAAGAAAATGTAAGCGAAATGGTGACATTATTATAAATAATTTTATTTGTTACTTGACTTGACAATTTTAATGAATGCCATTATATTACTTATGTAAATAAAAATAATTCGTTTGAAGGGAGATTCCTAAAGAAGCTAGGAAAATATATTTATACAAAGAAAGCGA
Organism: Drosophila anomelani; assembly: GCA_035045905.1. Classification (NCBI taxonomy): domain Eukaryota; kingdom Metazoa; phylum Arthropoda; class Insecta; order Diptera; family Drosophilidae; genus Drosophila; species Drosophila anomelani. Next base: position 14,424,306 of record JAWNOO010000032.1, read on the forward strand.
ACAAATTAATTAAGGTTTAAATACTTTTTCCTAATATTTTAAATAATTTCTGTACCAACTATAACTGTTTTAAATTACAGTAAAGCAAAAAAGACAGTGGGACATCAGGGCGTATGCGTAATATATTTGGTAAACCCTCTTTTACTCATTTAAATAAAAGTTTTTAAAGAAGACAAGAAGGGAAGATATTTATACGAAGCTAGCTAACAAATTTATTACGCTTTAAATATTTTTAACCTTTTCGTAATATTTTAAATAATTTCTATCCCAACTTTAACTTCTTTAAAATAGAGGAAACCTATGAGCCAGTGGGCCATTAGGGCGTATGAGTAATATATTTTTTTAACCCTCTTTTACTCATTTAAATAAATATAATATTTTAGGGGGTTCTTAAAGGAGCAAGGGAATTTTTTTTAACCCAAGCAAGCTAACAAATTATACCTTTTTCCTAATATTTTAAATAATTTCTATCCCAACTTTAACTACTTTAAATTACAGTAAAGGAAAAAGCTATTGGACCATCAGGGCGTATAAGTAATATATTTTTGAAACCCTCTTGCGGGAGATAAAACCCCGCTTTAAATTCATTCTCCAGTTCGGTCTATTGACACCAGAAGGCAGCTTATGGACCTTTTAGCCTAAATATAACAAAAGTCCTTTTGAAATTTAAATAAATGTACGATTCTATTCTAAAGATAACCCCAGCCTCGAGGCTTTCAGCAGTTACAATTTAAATCAGTTCGCTGCCCTCTGAGGCTGCTTTCGACACCCCCAAATACCACTGTATCTTCTAGTTGGGCACTCGGAGAAGATCTGTGAAAAATGATTTGTATCATCTTTTGTGAGGCAATCAATAAATCTGAATGCGGTCACAGGCGAGTGACGTCGACAGCTGAACTCGGCAAAACAGGGCGAAGTGAACCGCACCGAGAATAGAACGGAAGGCACCAAGTTCTTGTGAATCGAATTGGGGGTCTATGTCTGCCTCTGTGTCCATGTCAGAATAATAAGTGGGGGAAGAAAATGAGTGCCAAGAACATTTCAAATTCACCTGATTTTTCTCGCTAAATTGCCACTGAGTTATGAGTCGTAGAATGCTAATTTCGCAATAAAACAGCTAATTAAGTTAAGCGGAAAATGGCCTGCCAAGTGATTTGAGGTTGAGGGTGTTAAAAGGACCCGTAGACAAACCATTCGAGAGTCCTGCTGACATTAAGGCGACAGCTATGGCGGCACAAAGACCCGTGAAGAGTACGGATTTTGACAGACCGTTCGGGCTCTGCATGGCACTGACTTCTATTGAGATTCCCCGACGCCAATCCGGGAATCGAACTCTTCAAGGGCTGGCACTTGACTGACTCGAGTGGAGTTCGATAGCTGTCCAAGCTGATTGATGTCTGACACATGGCAAACAATGTACGAACGAGTGCGAGTTCGACTACGAGTACTCACACCTTATCTAGCGCAATGCAACTTTACCCAGTTAGAGCTGTAATTAAGCGGAAAGCACTCTATAGTTTTCTTGTTATTCTTTCTTGTTTACAGCCCGACCGCTATGTCCCCGGCTCCCCCATCTTCCGTGACACCAGCAGCCCAACGCCCCACGCCGCCCTCGCGGGGCCTATAACATCGCCGCCGGCCTCCGTCTCCGCCTCCGCCACATCTTCCGCCACCACCAGCACCAGCACAACAGCCAGTAGCACCGCCAGCAGCACCGGAGGAGGAGGAGGAGCAGACGGTTCTAGGAGCCGAGCAGGAGCCAGAGGTATGTAGGTGTATACCGAAGGAAAAAGGATAAGCTTTAATCAAGAAACTAAATTGGTGATTAGCCAAAGCTGGGCGAGTGCATTCTTAAGCAAATATTCAGGCGAGAAGAAAACAAAAAGGAAATTCGGATAATTAAAGCAGACAAATACAAAGAATATCTTAAAGAGCTTAATTAATTGAATGGAAATAGGATTTTAGGAATTAAATTCTATTAGAAAATTTATTTCATTTCCAAGGTTAGAATAAGAAATATTCCGCTTTGAAAAAACTGAATAATAATGCTGAAGCAACATATGTCCACTAGGGATTCAGATATCACGAATAGCTTGCGAATGTTCTAGCCTTGGGCTCTGGACATATTTTCATTTGTTTTTTTTCTGTGTTTAGGATAAGATTTGTGGCCTGATGGCTGATAGTTGACACACTTTTTGCGACAGTTGTGTAAATAATGTACAATGGCAACATGCAAATGGCCCCCTGCCCGTATAATTTCCGGCCCTGTCAAACTTTGCGCGAATTCTGGGCCAAAGTCTTGCCGGAGTCGACCTCTTTTTTTGTAGCTTCGAGTTCCCTGACCTCCAACGCCGGGACTGTGTGGCCTAACCTTATGGGGAATCGCTTTGAGTGCGCCTGGATAAATATCAACAACAACAACTGAGTGGATGGTTAATGGGAGGGAGGAAGGCGGAACGAGGAAGACCGGGATATTCCGTCGTCCACACAATTAATTGTGGAATGGAATTCGATTATTTGATGATTATTATCTCAGCGCGCTGTTTGATTGTGTGCTTTGTTTTTCCACGAAAAGTTCGCCCTGTTTACGTGCGAAAATCTCACCCTCCCCCCCGCGTCTGCGGTTAGGGAAAGTCCCCAGTGGACACGCCACTCTGCCGGGGCGGGGGACGGGATAGCCCCCCTTGGGGGTTGAGTCACTTTAATGGCGCAACATGTGAGCCGCAAGCCAACACAACAAACATGAGGTTTTTGGGGGTTCGACGAGGTGCCCAGTGTCACGCCATAGCTCATCGATTTTATTTGTTGATTTAGGAGCTAACCAGCGAATGTGGTTGGAGCGATGGAGCCAACTCAGGGGAGTCGTTTAGTGGATTCAACAATTTCTAGGAACTTTAATTATTTTTTGGGAATATTTCACAGGAAACTAGAGCTTTGTCTTGTCAATTTCAATAGGAAACCGCAGCTGAACTGAAATAAATTCGAATATAAACCACTCTTCCTTCGATCTCTTCTCTTTTTTTATTTTCCACAGCCATGACGGCATCCCTAGCCCATGCCTCGCAGGGTAACCACAACAGCAGCACCAATACCAGTTCCGGCAAGTCCAAGCCACCAGCTGGATACGCAAGCACTCGCTCGGCAGCCATGATGGCCCTGGCACTAGGCCAGCCGTCGGGAAATGGAAGTAACAAATCACCGCCCGCTCCCCGAGCAGCCTCACCCGCCCAGTCCCAGACCCAAGCCCAGAATGTAGCCCAATCGCAGTCCCAATCGCCGCGTCCCGGGACCAGAAGGGTTTCCAATACTTCCCTGCCCTGCAATGTACCCAAATCGAAGCCTTCAACGCCGACGGCTAGCAGAGCGGCAGCCCAGCTGAACGGCTCTTCCGGGATCTTTTCCGGCGGCAGCAACTCCAGTGGCTCGGATAATGATGGATTCAGTACTTCCGGCTCATCGGCAGCCACGGCTCTCCGGAGGCTCTATTTCAAGAGCGGACGAAGCATCAAGAACAAGATCAATGCATCGACAAGCTCGGCCACTCCTCTGAATGGACTGCCACTGAATCCGGTATCCAGTGCGTACCACAGTTCCATGCACAATGTGACCACAGCAGGTGGAGTGCCCAAGGTAAGAAACATGATCAAGGCTTTCCTTTAAAATATGGCTCCATTATGGCTTCTCCTTAAATCCTGACCCGACCTTTTGTACTAAAGTAATGGATTTCCTGTCTTTCTACCAGCTGGTTGTGATGGGCACCTCGTCCGCCTCCATTCCGGACACCAACATCAACACGTCCACGGACTCGGCCTGCACGCTCATCACGAATGTGACCCACACGGACACATCGGAGACGTGCGACTCCCTGGACCTGGGTAAGTCCATGCATCCTGATTGCTTGATTGATGTCCTCGCGCGGCCGCATTAATTAATCAACTAATCAATCTGACCCGCGCCTTCTGTTGTTTCTGCCTTTCCTTGCCTTTTCCAGGTGACAACTCGGGTCCCAGCGAGCCGCTGTTTAGTTCGCTGGAGGAGCCGCTCCTCACCGCCGTTCACATCGATTCAGAGCACGAGGGAGCTGCCAATGGACGCGGCGCCACTGAGCTGGAACTAACGAGCTGCTCGAGGTATCCGCCCAGGCCCGATATGAATCTGCAGGACAGCACCGAGGTAAGGGGAGAGCGGAATTAAATTCCGGATTAAATCCGCATGGCCGACAACCACTTCCGGCACTGAATCATGCGATTATTTACTGCGTATTGGGTCCTCGAGTCCTGAAGGGCGTCCTAAAATTGTATATTATTGCTTTTTAAAGCCAGTTATTTGGGCTTGCGTTGTCAGGATGCCCCGAGGGCTGGCTGCTCCATTCGGATTTAAGTACTTAAAAACTGAGAATTTAATATCAGGCAATTCAGGGTCGTCATGAATCAAAGTCAAGAGCAGCTTTTAAAGAAATTTTAGGACAGGGAAAGTGGTCAGTGTTTCATATTTCCGGTAATGATTATTTCTTTTTTTTTAAAGGAATTCTGCCAGGTATTTTTTAATTTAATTTTTTTTTTATTTAATTTTACTGGTTAAGATATTAATATTTATAAAGAAATACTTTCCTATTTAAGAAAGAAAAGCCTCAATGTTACATTTTAAGTTTCTAAAAAGTAGTAAACCTTCTGAATTTATTTTAATTCATTATTCTTCGGTTTAGGTAATCGATATTTTGTGACATTCCTGAACCAGGAAATTCGCAATTCAAACTATTTTTAAATTCTCCCTCATCTCCTTTACTTCCTTGCAGAGCCAGGAGTCCTGCCTGTCCATCCTGACTGGCGAACCCACTTCCACTACGCCTCTGCTCTCCTCGCAAAGGCGCCATCCGGCTGGCAGCGGTCACTCGCCGGGCAGCCAGCGTGAGGAGAAGCGGGAGAGGAAGGAAAGGGAGCCCAGCACGGCTCCACCGCCCACTCGGACCAGAGAGCACTTCACCTTCGATCCCCCGCAGTCGCCAAAGTCGGCGCGCAGCAGCGAGAAGTCCGCCAGCCACTTTTCCTTCAAGAGCTATGGTAATGAGGCAGGAAGGTCGGCCACAGGACCAGGAGCAGGAGCAGGAGTGGGTGCGGAGACAGCAGCTGGAGCCGGAGTCAGAGAAGGAAGAGGAGGAGGAGTTGGACCCGGAGGTGGGGGGAGTGGCAGTGGCGCCGTGGCCGCCAGCGAGGGCGATGAAGAGGACGACGAGCGTAGCGGCGACAGCCTGGGCAGTCGCAGCAAGAAGCTGCGTCCCAGGGAGAGGGATCCCAATCACATCTCGCCCAGCGTGTCGCCGTCGCACAGTCGCCGGGCGAGTCCTAAGCGGGAGAAGCGACGCACCGCGCCCACAGCCGCCACGGGAGCCATAGCCAAGGTCAGCTCGGCGCCGCCCACCATGAAGGAGGCCAACTTCTTTGGCAGCTCCGGCGGGAAGCAGAAGCAGCGCCAGTCCCAGAATATGCCGCAGCCCCATCAGCTCTCCCCGTCCGCCCAGCAGCAGCGGAAGTACTCTTCCAGCTCCTCGAGTGGCAGCAGCGAACGCTGCCTCAGAGAGGCCACAGGACCAGGGACCATGTTCCCCTTCGACCGGGAAGCCCTTGACTACGAACGCATCCAGCGGGAATGCTTTGCGCCCAGCTCCACCACGGCCAGTAATAGCAGTGATTCCGAGGCGGAGAACTGTTCCGTGTACGAGCGCAAGTCCGGAGCCGATATCTTCCAGCAGTACTCACGGCTGAGCCACCAGGAGCAGCTGCAGCAGCATTACCAGGAGCAGCGTGACTGGGACCGTGAGCGAGACCGTCCGCCGTCGCGCAAGAACTCGAAGCGCATCCGGCCGGACTCGGTGATCCACACGACCATAAGGGAGAACCAGCAGTATGTGCCGCAGTCGGACGCCTTCTATCCCCAGGCCAAGTCCTCCTCCTCGCCTAGCGATCATTCCTACGCCGAGCTTAACAAGTTCGAGGACATTGCCAGCAAGTTTGAGCAGATCCCGCCCAAGCATGGCTCCGGCTCTGGCTCGAGATCCGGCTCCATGTTGAATCTCCATCACATGATGCCCAGTCCAGGCAGTGAGTCGGCTGTGAGTCCCACGGACTCGGCTCGCCGGCGCTCCTTTAAGAGCAAGCAGCGCCAGCAGAAGGAGGAGCACTTTTACATCCAGACGGAGGATCGTACCAGCCAGAGTGGCGGCGGCGGCGGTGGACCCATCAACGTGACCGCCAATCCCCTCGAGGCGGCTGCCGTCTGCAAGCAGCCACGCGCCACCATTGTGGTCCAGCAAGTAAGTACTATAATTATATATAGGATAAAGATCTAACTTCCTTGTTGGGGATATTAATTCCTTGTAGAGAGCACTTCCTTAGAAGTGCCAGTTGAGTCGTTTATATAGATAGAATTTATTGATTTATGGGGAGCAGCTATTGATATATGCGAGGCGTCTCTTCTTCTGGATAAAGGAAGCTCTCTTTGTCCATCTCTCCAGCTTCACTGTGCTCCCTTATGGGGCACTTTTCCCGCTCCTTAGTGATAGTGAGCTCGCGAACGCTTTTCCCGCTTTCTTTGTGCTCTCTCTATCTCTCTCTCTTTCAATCTCACTGTCACTCTCTTTTCCTCCCACACACCCACTCGAACGCTCGCTCTGGCGAGCAATTTTCACAGCTAATAAAAAGGGGCGCGCGTCGGCCGATCGCCTCAGTTACCGAGAGGAGAGCCATCCGAAAGCATCGCCATTCAAGCAGCGATATCGCGTAGACATTATCCCAGATCCAAAGTGTTATATCTTCGTGTTCAGTGCCAATCTGTTTGTGTTCGCTATGTAAACGCTCTGCCCCTTTCGCAAGGCAATAGAAACAATTAAACCCAGAGGATAGCTACCATATACATATCTTCAGTCAAGTGACAAGCTCAATCCCTGCCGAAGGTCCATCAATCCAGTGACGCAGTTTATCATGGCGCCCTTCTACAAGCGCATCTGTCGCAGCCTTTCCAAGCGCTACAAGGAGGTAACTATGCATAGTTATAGTCAGCCAAATCCCTTGATTGATTTTGTTAATGAGCCAACAAATAGCCGGGGGCATGGCATCCATAAACCCACCCAGAAACAGTTTGATAAGATATCAGGCCAGTCAATTGATGCCTTGATCCAACGGACAAGCGATATGCGAGATTTATCGACTCCCAGTGACGTCAATTTGCCCAATAAACCTTGTGTCTGTCCTTTATTTATTCCACTCGGCTCCGCTTTGCTTGGGGCGGCGATAGGGGTTATGGATGGACTCCAGGATAGATCGGAATTCGGGTGGGTCTCTGCTGTTATCAGGAGGCACCCACTTGTGGACGATATTGCGCCGACACCCTCGAGCTCCAGTGAACGAGTTTTTCCTGGCCCACAATGAATTTGCCGTAAATAATTAAAATGTTGCAACTGACAGCGGAATATCGTATGCATTCGCGGGGGAGGTAGGGAGGCTGGCTGGTCTTTATTATTCCATACATCTTGTCCGGCAGACGACAGGCTGTCAAAATAAACTACCACACAGCCAGCCCAGTTGCCCAGTTTATAGTTGAGTTCGAGAGCATCGGTCCAGTGCCAGATCGCAGGTTGTTTTCGCCTTATTTATTTACTCGCTCAAATCGGATCATAAAAACATAAAAGCAAAGGCCGCCAGTAACAGGGAGTGCCAAGGGGGGCGGGAACTTGTCATAGACCCAGGCACAGATATATATATTATATATATAAACAGTATATATGTTCGAGTATATTTAACGATTTCATTGTAATCGGCAGTGAGTTAGCATTTCATTCTTCGAACTTTTGCCGTTGATGCATAAAGAGCAGGAGATGTGCCTATATGTAGATATTCCGAATCAGATTCAGCTACAGATACGTATATAGATGCAGATACAAGTACAGATCGGTTATAGATGTTCCCCCGCAAAGGCATTTCCTGGTGCACAAACAACAACAATTCTCGCACCGAAAGAAAAGTTGATCCACATCAATATAGAATTCTTTGATCGTTTAAACTTTGCCTTCCTCTTTAATGCAAATTGAAATTAATTTAAAAAAGATTTAAATTTTTCTTAGTATGTGAAAAAGCTAAAAATAATATTTAAAATATCCAAAACCAAAAAAAAAAAATGTGCGTTTGTTGAACTTAAAATTAAATCCACATTTATCCAATTTAACAAATATAATTTAGGCCTGTCCAATCCAAAATTAATTACCAATTTATTCTGCTGAAATGAGGCTCTAAAATGATAAAATAAATATTAATTTAGCTTTCCCCCTTTTCGAATATACAAATGTTCATGTAGAGCACCATTTAATTTTCATCCAAAAAGCCCAAATAAATGACGTCCGGAATGGAGATTTTTTTCCAAAGAACCGCTAACGTGGGCGGCGCATCCAACCTCCTTTATTTAATGCCCACAACCTTCAATCAGGTGTAAAGTGTAATTGTTTCTCGCGCAGATCGATTGCCCCATAAGTTTTCGGGGAATCGGGGAGCGTGGAGCGTGTATGGGCATCGAGACGTATAAATCTACATAAATTGCATGCGTCCCCAGCGATGGCGGGCGATTTATCTACCTGTGCCTCCTCCTCCTACCTCCCTCCTTCTTTCACTTGGCTCGCTTACCTTGGTCGCTTCTTTGGCGAATTATTAGCAGGCACGCACTCCGCACCGAGTGCAGCCTTGGGGGTCTGTCTAATCCCCCTTCCACGCTTTTCACGTCGCCTTCCACCTTCAAAGTAAACATCGACAGAAACGCAAACATGTTTCCTTCCAGTTTTTCCCATTGTCGGTCGGCTGTTTCCTATTGATTTTACATTGAGTGGTCAGGTGGTGGCGGCAGGGGTGGTGTTTCCTTTGATTGCAGGCAAATGTGGCAGAGAATGCATTTCTCAGCTCGCCTTGGCTGCCATAAACCGTGGCCAAACGCGCTTAAGGTCCATCCGGCAGACTGAGTGTGTGTCCTTGTCGGGTTCCACCCCTCGCCCTCTTGAATGGGAATGGAAAATCTGTTCAAAGGTAAATGCTAAGCGATCTAATCTCAAATGAAATGTGAACTGCAAAATCTGCTTGGATTTAAACAAGCTAATTAGCCATTATTTTTATCACAGATTTGCCCATTATTCGCTGTTGCCTTCAGCCTTCAAAGGTCAGTTTCCCCACTTTCACTTGCCGCTCGGCGGCCATTCACTTTGCTTAGTTTTTGTAGTTGGAAAATGAAAAAATTTGCCGATCATCGATAGATGATAAATGGCCAAAACGGCTATTGACTCGACTGTGGCCATGGCTAATTATAAAGCACAAATGGTCCAAACACTCGCCAGAGTTCACCCCACTAGGGTTGTGGTCAGGGACTCGATTAGGCTCACCTCAACCTTAGGCACCTTTGGCTAATTGCCCGATTTGAACTCTCTGCCCAGCTGGAGGCTACAGGCAACGCTGCGCATACTTGATAATTATAATTGCCAAGGGGCAATGGGTCGGCTACTTAATTCGGCGGCAAGCACTTGATACCTTCCCCCATTTAGCATTTCTCTGTTCCCCGGCGGGTGGGCAACTGCTCCTCCTTTCGAGGGCACTGTGTCTCCGGGCAGTTTCAGTAGGCCGCTTTTCCTCGAGGCCAATTGCCTTATAAAGTGTCATTAATTAGTTGATTTATGAACTGGCCCGCACCTGTGCCTATTTCCCTGCTGTTTCCCTGCCTGCCTTGTGGATGGATTCATTGACCCCATTCGATTTGGCGAAGGCTTCGCAGCTGCATTTGCTGGCGCTGCAGCTGCAGCTGCATCTGCACTCTTTTGCGGCCGAGCCATAAATAAACCTTTGCTATAAATAAACATACACAAGGCGATATAGATATCCCAGCGCTCTTGTTATTGTGCATATGCCACACACATACCAAAAGTAATGGTTGGCGGAAACCATTCCAAGCAAAGTGAATAGTTTGCTTCAGGTTATTTACCTGGACTCCAAGACGCTGCATCTTGCTTATTGCACTTTTCCTTCAGCCGTTGGACACGTGAACAGTTTCACCCGAAAAATCCCCCAACAAGAAGAAATGGCTGGAGATGTTTTTCGCTTTTCTCTACCGGGAAGAGCAGTCTATCAAATCGCATTCCCCCAACATCAAGATTTGTGTGTGTTTTGTGTGTGCGGTGGGAAAATTATTGTGTTTGGAATATCGCAATTTAAACAGCGGTTGCCCCCAGTAATTTTGAACAAACTGCCCCCCCAAGCAGGTTTTGCCAAGTTTTCTGAGTACACTTTTTGTGTTTTTATTTTTAATATTCGTGCCGCATGAAAATAGCCAGAAAACCTGGCTGCCCAACCCCCGACCGCCGGCTCCTGTGCCGGATTTCACAGGCGATTGAACACAGAGCGGCGTAAAAATGAAGCAAAAACATGAAAAGTGATTTGCATGTATGGAACAGGGGGCGGGGAGCGGGAGAGGGAATTAATTCCCATACATACTTAGCGAACTAAATGTATTTTAAAACGATGCAAACACCGAATCGATCGGGTGTGAAATGAGTGCTGGCAGCTCCTGTAATATCAATTATAATTTATGCAGGCATTCCGCATAGCAAAGATAGCACCGGCACCTCGGCTACGATTGCAATCGATTGGATTTTCAGTTAGCAGTTTGCATTTATCCATAAACGAAATAGAATCTAATTGCATTTCAATCTGATGCATTGTTTCTGATTTCAATAGGCAGGCTGTGTTTGATAGATTCTGGCCAATCTGGGAATCGATTCCTGACCCGCTGCACGTAGGCCAGGCCAGGCCTTTGACAATCTGCCTCGGCGGGTGGCTGCTTCTCGCTTTCACTCGATTCCTAGTGCTCAGCATTTTATTCGTCTGTTTTTCCGGGAGAGCTAAACATTTTCCTAACACCTCGAGTCGGTTGGCTTTTTAATGGCCAATTCCCATGCGTTTGAATATACACAAACGCGCTGCGTAGTATTTCCAGCATCAAAATGGAATCTAGGAGAATGTTGCCTAGGAAATCCACCGAGAAAACAGGAAGAGTTTGACTTTCTTATTATGTTTTTAAATATTTTAAACATTATAAATACAAGCTTGAAGTTTCAATTAAAAGAGGATATTCAAAGAGGGAGGTTTTAGATATATTTAAGAATATTCCTAATTATACTTCCTTAAAGTGATTTATTGCTCTTTAAAGTTATGTGAAAAACTCTCTTTAAATTCGTATTAATCCCATCTTGCCAGTTAAGCAACCAATTCAGCTAAATGTTCACTTCTCTATCCCAATTCTCCATCGCCTTCCCTCCTTTTTTTATATTCTGGCTTGTGCTTGGCTACGTTTTTTCCCCTTCATTGCAATCTGCTGCTGCTGAAAATAATCTGACAAAAAAAGAACCAACCGACGCACTCGACGATGCAAGAAAAACTATTTTCGGCGTTTGTGTAATGGGGAAAATGGGAAATGGCAGCCAAGATGAAAAAGAGCAGCGTCATAGCAGCGTGTCCAAAGCAATATTACTCATACGCCGCGTGTAACGCGTCATTGCGTGGCGATGGCGCGGGAAACTTAGGGGAAACTTTTCTCGCTGCGGGTTTCGTCATCAGTGAAAGTGTCGCATCTCCCCATTCGGCGCCATCGAATCGGTCCCCCGGGTGGGATCAGCCACAAAGTTACCCGGGTGGCCACTTGAAATATTTGATTCAAATGTGGGGTCGTCTGTGAATTCGGGTTGAGGAGGATTCGTTAGGACCTCCTTACGCACTCTCGCACACATTGGCACATTATTAATTAGCGTTTGTGCGAAATGCAGGCAAAGTTTTTCCTCCCTTTCCCCCGCACTGTCATACCTGCCAATAAAATACACAAATTAATTTCGGCATTTTGCTGAATAAATAAATGTGTATGGGTGCGTGTGTAGGTGGTGTACAGGTAGGCTTCTCCCAGTGTTTGTGTAATTTATGGCCCAGGTAGAGAGACCTGCCAACATTGCTGATAATTTAACCTGGCTGGCAGACATTTGTTTTCCGCCAGACAGACAAATTTAAGCTCTGCTTGGCGGGCTTTTCATTTGTGGTTGATAAAATGGAAAGCAAACTTATTTGTTTATTTTATAAATTATGATTTCGAGCCCCATACTTTTTGTATATATGAGAAGTATTTGCCTTAAATTGGAATTATTTATTTACAACTAACAATCCAAGTGAATGAATAACTTTAATTGCTTTCCTTAGTCGGAAAACTCGATACCCCAATTATTTATAATCCTCTACAGGCTTTTAGCTAATATTTCTGGGGAATTTCCCTTAGCCTGCAGTTTGTTACAAGTATCATTAGGGCGTATAAGCTGTTAGCCAACAAAGTTCTGGCTAATAGTCCTTGCCCCGTTGTTAACCGAAGGCAACGGCGAAATTTATGGGAATTTACCTCGACACGAATGGCGATGTATTTGAATTTGCAACTGCAGACACGCAATGCGGAGGCTCGGGGGCTGTCAGAACACCTGTTCAAGGTGTGCAGATAAAGCAAAAGTTTTCAAAATCGGAGTGGAAGCCCTTGAGGGGGTGGCAAATCCTTGGGTGCTGCAATGAATGAATGAATGAATGAAGTCATCGAGCCGTGAGCCTCCTCAACTGCAATTGCAGCAATCCGCTTACCAATCAACGATACTTCCGACACTCTTCCTTTTCCATTTTTATTCTTACAAATTTCCCTTCCGCTTTGCTGTCTTTCAGCCCTCGTTAAGTCTGGACAACACCGTGGAGACACTGCTGATCAAGAACGAGGGGGACTTCATTAGCGTGGAGCAGGGCAAGGAGCTGGTGGCCCGCAAACGCAACTCCCAGCAGCTGGCCCATGCACCCACTCACCTGCACCACCATCCCAGCACCCACAGCACCCACGGGCAGCACCATGGCCCCCACAATCATCACCAGCAGCAGGCGCAGCACAAGCGCGACGAGAACATGAGGCAGCTGCTGGATGTGACTAACACCCTGACCATCGAGGAGCTTCGCGACTTTGAGATGCGGTAAGTGCGTCCAGCATCCCAAGATCCCTGGACCTTTGACGGATTACGTTTTATGGCCCGGCCAGAGATTTAATTTCCGATTGAATGCCAATCGATTTTCAAGACTCTCGTAAAAATGCTTGGACCAAAGCAATCAAAATTTAAATGTCCGAAAGGGGCAAACCAAACGGAAAAAAAGAAACAGTAAGAACGATTTTTATAGCCTTCACCTGCCAGGAGTTTTGCATTGTAACAAACTTTGTGGGGAGACATCATCAAGAAGGGCTCATAACTTTTCAAATTACTCATACGACCTGTTGCCAACGCGGCAGGCAAGCGCCATCACATATATGAACGTATATACGCTTCTGGTGATTTCTGATTCCCAAAGTTTACATGTCCCAAACGAATATTCGTCGAATAAATAAACATTTGTGACTTGCACGTGGACGTGCAGTTCCTGCATTTGATTGTCGTTTTGCGAGAAATATTTAAAGTTCACTGCAAATGCTATAAATGCCATATCCATTAATTGTCCGGGTTATTCCAATTGGACGCTTTAATTATCAATATTTTCCCTTGGCTGTGCTTTGCTGCGGTCAACTCGACGCCCAAGGACACCGTCCCGCCCCCACACTTGTGTCCTTTGGCATTCACAATGGACTCAAGGTCTGGTGGCAGCAGGTGCTGCACGCAAAATAGTGCAAGACATACAAACATATCTGAATCTCCATTTAACCGCTGTCATCTGCAGTTGTTAATCCCAGCTATTCGTTCCTCTTCCTCCGCAAGAAGACAAAGCCAAAGGGCATGAATGAAGGATTCAAATTTCCAGTTCCCAGCTAACGATGTCCTTTTCCTCCAATTTCAGCTATGGTTCGCCACATCACAGCCGCTCGCAGTCGGTGAAGATGCCCGGCAGCAGGGCCTCGGGCAGGCCGAATCAGTTGTGCCTGCCCCAGCAGAGATCCAGGTGGGATTAGCTAGAGCCACGGCAAACACATAACAATTACTTATCTCCTCATTTTCCCCTGTTCACAGAGTGGCTTCCATGCCAAACACTGGCGTGGAGGAGGAGTACTACAGGCTGCGCCACTTCTCGATCACTGGCAAAGGTGTGGTCAACCGTGGGGACTCACTCAAGAGCCGACGCAGTCGCTCCAACAACAGCGTGGCCAGCTCCAATTCCAGCACCGAACATCTCACAGCCCAGCAGCAGCTCTCCGCGCCCACATCCGTCTCGGCGCGAACCTCGCTGGCCTCCAGCAGGGAGAGCAGCACCTCCAATCCAGGCAATGGTCCTTATAGGTGAGTCGGGATGTTAACTATTTATGATATTTATTAATTAGAAACTTGAATCAAATAAATGTATAAATGTTTAACTACAAAAGATACAAACTATAACTAAAGCTTGTAATAAAATTGAAGAGAATGTGTCTCGTTTAAATGCCGTGACTAATTGGTTTCTTCCACTTATTTACTCGTATTTCCAGGGTCCTAATGCTGGGTGGTCCTGCGGTTGGCAAGAGCTCTTTGGTCTCGCAGTTCATGACGTCGGAGTACCTGCATGCCTACGACACGAGCATCGGTGAGTGTGCACACATTGATGCCGGAGATGCTTGCATCCGGATTCCCTAAGCCCCGGACTCCTGGTCCGACTCAGCCCCAAAACCAATCCCAAAAGCACTGCATAGCCCCCCCTGTGTCACCTTGTGTCGTCGTCTTGTCTGTCTGCCCCCTTGTCCTGCCAGTGAGCGAGTGCTTTGGCTTTAGTTTTATATTATTTCATAACTCATTCGTTGTGGCTGCCCCGCTCGTTCGGTGTGTGTTGTAGTCGTGTGCCGCATTATGTTGTCTTATTCAATCCATTTGGTTTTCAGTTTTGGTTCTGTGTCGTCTGTTTCCCCCCGTATCACATGGCTTTTTATGATCCCCGGTGTTAGGAAAGTTTCCATTTTTTGGTTGTTCTGCTGCTTGTTTTTTTATTTTTTTGTATGTATTTTTTCTGTTTCTGAGTTAAGTACTGCCTTCTGTTTGGTTCCGTTGGCCTTTGGGCGTTTTATGAGTGTGCCGAGCCATCGCCATCGCCATCGCCATCGCTATAGCCACCCCCAATGGGTCAACACATAATATTGGCATAAAGCATAACAAACGCTGCTGCAATGAAAATAAATTCGCCTCATTTTGGGATTTTTTGCGATTCCATAAAGGAATGGAATTGGCCAGGCAGAACGGGTGCAAGAAAAGATTCAAGTAAACATTTCTATTGGCAGAGAAGAGGAGAAAAACAAGCACCACTGGCCCTGAAACGAATGGAAAATTTAATAATTTCAAAATTTGTCGTCTGCTCGAAAGAATATTGTGGAAAGATACCAATGTTGACCGATTCCATATTTCCTTAGCAATAACAAAATAGTAGATTCCACGTGTATATGCTTATCCAACACACACAATATATATACCTCATTCTGAAATCCGTACCATACTCTGTTTATTATATATATGAAGAAGTGATAATCTTTTCTGTTTCTCTCCATTCCGAATATCAATCAACCAATCATATCAAACTGACCCCACTCGAAACTCGAACAACAACCAACAACAACAACCAACTACAACAACCGACATCTTTGTACATACAACAACTAAACTGAACTCGTAATCCGTAACCGAATCGTGGTCGTAATCAGATCTAGGCAACTGTGATATACGCATTCTAATTGAAAAAGCCGCCGACGGTAAAAGCAACCAGCCACTGAACAATAATAATTATAATAATAATAATAATAATAATTATCTTGTTAACTATGCTAGTCCCTAATATTTATCCAATATCTCTATACATATAATTGAAACGCTTTTTTAACTCTCCAAAAACTAAACCCAAACCAAACAACAAACTAGTTAAACACTCAATTGCTCAAGCCACAACTGCATTTAGACCCCAGTTTCCTTGACTCGATTAGACGCCAGACCAGTCCCTGTTCCCCAACACACCTACCCACCAAACACGCCCCGGAAATTAGAACAAACACACACCCCTCGCCGACACCCCCAATATCCCCATATATACATATATATAATATATAGCCCCCAATCGATTGTCAAACGATTGCGGCCTTTGTTTCGCTTGTGATTTATGGGCCGTCGCGTAGCGCAGCCTTGAGAGGACTGCCATTCGATATTATTATTGAAATGATTATGCACATCACAAACACATCGAATGAAATTTAATTAATGATTTGGTCAAAGGCACCGGCCATCGGACGGTGGCTGCATTTATCGATTGCCACCAGGGGGGACGGGAGGAGGAGCTACAAATAATGGCTCGTACACATACTCGTTCACAAAAGCTCCTATTGAATGTTTTTAATTAAAAGAAAACAAAAAAATACAGAAAACACATTAAATGAATAATAATTGAGGAAGAGAGAGCACTCACCAACACAAACACAGAAGAGTCGACCAGAAAGAGTAGCCCCAAGCACTTCCACGCCACTTTCACCGCCCCCTCAGCAGCTCAGAGTCTGCACTGCATACTTCTGCGGGCAGCTTAATTCGCCATAAACTAGCATACATTTCGGGGCGGAACTCCGGGAAAGGCTTTCGGGCTGATTCTCCCAGGACACACCCGCCTGTAGACACACTTGTAAATAGCACACACACACACAGCAGTTACATACATGCACTTGCACTTTCCCCTTTGTTTTCGCACTTCCAAAATTGATGTTGTAAATCATTTCATTGCCTGACATTTAAGTTATCGATCTTGAGCTTCCTTCTTGCGCACACTGTGATAACTGGTGATAATCTAGTCCTTTTCCTTCAATGTGAACAGATGATGAGTCCGGCGAGAAGGCCGTTTCAGTATTACTCAGTGGCGAGGAGTCCGAGCTGATATTCATCGACCATGGATACACCGAGATGACGGTAAGTGCCACAAGAACAATGAAGTTCACTTAGCAGAACTGGTTGCCGTTCGCTAGAAATATAAACGATGGCTATGAAAAGGTATATAATACCAATCAAGGACAAAAAACCTTAAGAAATATTATCTTAAATATTAAATAATCCTTTTATATGTCATATAACTATGTTTAAATTTTAATTCCATTTAAATTTCCTGTCATTTCGCAATGTTTTTGTTTAGTAAATGATTTATTAGCTTATGAAAGCAATTATTCTTCGTTAATGTCAAACCAAACATGGTTTCTTTATGCGCCACAAATATCACCAAAACTTTTTCCATATAAAATAGAATTTTTAATATATTTATGAAAACACCGCATAGATGCACTATAAATATAAATTGCTTTTAAAGCCAACTCTACAAAAACAATTCCCGCTTTATATAGAAACCATTTTAATGGATTTCTAAGAGGTCCATAAAGTCCCCGTTTGATATTTGTTTTTGAATACACCTTTACATAGCCATCGAATGGCCAATGGTATTATTTTGAAAGCCAAGCCAGGCACACAGACGAGTGTCCTGCTCATCTGTGCGGCGTCCTGCACTCTATCTGTGACATTTCATAATGCCATTAGCATGCACGGCCATCAACTAGCCCACACCTTGGCCAGCTCTCAACCTCACTCAATGTCACCTCGGTGTCACCTCCATTCACAGCCGGACGAGTGCCTGACCAACTACGATCCGCACGGTTACTGCGTCATCTATTCGGCCGCGGACAGGAGCAGCTTCAGCGTGGCGGAGCAGGTGCTGCAGGTGCTCTGGACCAATCAGAACATCGCCCAGAAGGCAGTCATTCTCGTTTCAAACAAGGCGGACCTGGCCAGGAGCCGGCTGGTCACCTCCGAAGGTAAATGACATGGTATATCATCATCGTTTGTGTGGGGGATATAGAGCGCCCCTCCCCCCTCATTAACACTCGAAAGTGCGCTCGATTGGGTTCGTTAAAAATAGATATCGATATAGTTTGAGTGTGTGAACAGGACCCATGGCCAGGGACAGCTGAAAAGTTTGCCCAAGCGGAAGTCATCCGGCGGTTGGCCTATAAAAACAGATATAGACGGGCAGAGACTCAAGTGCTGCTGGTGAGGATGATGAGGGAGTACAGTGGGGAGTGAAAGCCGCATTCAGCCCAATTGAAGGTCGCCAATTTCGGGGTCTTTTTGTCGACTCAAGTACTTTCACTTGACTTTTATATCGGATTCCCTTTAAGGCGAAGGTAACTCTCGGGCGCTTTCATCTAAGTAATTCAATATTTTCCGTTAAATTACGTTTGTTATTATGAATGTGGAAGGGCGGGAGGCTGGCAGGTGGTTTACTGGAAGGGTTCCTACCCGAGCTCTCCCAGAGTAATGGCAGGGAAATTGTTTCAGCGCAAAATTGATTACATTTCGTCCCGTGTGGCATGTGTTCCGCTGTGGGTTTAAGGCCCATAAGCCTATTGTTACAAACAGAGCAGAGCAGAGCCCCCTCTCCACGGTCTACATCCCAGCTTGAATCCCCACTTGATGGGTGGTGGTAGGTAGGCTTTGCTGTCCACCTAATGCGGCGCCTTAATTTCATAAAGTATTTATAGAATTTTTTATGCCTCCGGCAATAATAAAATGCGCGCTTAGCCCTGAAATGTCTGGCTAAAAGATATTTTCATAAATCTATACATTGTCACAGCGATTGGGAGAAATATGTACGTGCTGTGTCAGAGGATGGAAGGAAGGACTGTGAGTCACATTTGCTTGGCATATTGCGTGGATTCCCCGAAAGCTATTGAAATTTTAATGCCTTTCCCTCGTTGCCATTTTCCATTTGCACCTTTTTACTGTTTGGCATACTTAATGATGTCTGTGCGCCGCACTAATTATTCAATTGGGGTAAATATGGCCCCGATGCTGGGCAGTTTTGTTTGCTTTTAATTACGATTTAGCCCCAAACTAGGAATCAGGAGGGATAAGAGCTTAAGTCTTTAAGGTCGAGCGGAGCCTCTATCAAACAGTAATAAAATGGGCACACACAAATATATATATATATATGGGCTGGCATGGAGGGGCTTTCGTCACATTGTTAATAAAAATGTGAGCCCGTCATAAAATTTGCAGCAGGAGAGGGTCGGTCACACGCATGATGTACCTACGCATATGGCGAACTTTGATGCTTCTGATTTTACGAGTTGTGTTCACACAACTGTGGACCAGACGTGACGGATGGAACGGATGGGAATCGGTAATCCAAGCCAGAGTCACCCAACGTGTTTAGATACAAATCCGAGTCCAAGTTGAGTTTTATGGCCAACTCAGAGTTAACTAAGCGAGGCCATTTGATTTGATTAACTGGGGTGATGGGTGGCCAACTAAGCCTGACTGTGATGCCTTTGGCCATAATTTCCACACATTTTCACTTAACCTCTCACTCGCATCTCCTCTTTGCAGAGGGCAAGGCCATGGCCACCGCCTACGATTGTAAATTCATTGAGACTTCGGTGGGAATAAATCACAACGTGGACGAGCTGCTGGTGGGTCTCTTGTCACAGATACGCCTGAAGCTGGAGAATCCCGAGAAGTCCAGGTGAGTGGAGACTCTTTAATCTTTTACCTTGCTTCAATCTTAAGTTACTTCTTCCATTTCCGCAGGGATCTGTTCCGGAAGCGTTCGATTAGAAAGTCGAAGCGACGCGCCTGTTCGCCCCTGAGTGCCGGCTGCCTCAACGCCAACACACCGCTGGGTCCGCTGGGGGAGACGGTGGCCACGCCACCAGGCAGTGCGCAGAGCAGGTGGGTCACAAATCAAGGAAACTTGCCTGTAATGGTCGATAAAACTTTCTCTTTTTTGTGTTGCAGCCCCCGCAAGTATCGTGGTTCACGGACCTCCACCAGCCTGAAGGTTAAGGGACTGCTGGGACGCGTTTGGACGCGGGACTCCAAGTCCAAGAGCTGCGAGAACCTGCATGTGCTCTAAGCGAGAGAGCCCCCAAAGTTTCCTACAAACAGTATGCAGATCCCTAGCATAGCAACTATATTTAAGTTACAAAAAGAACAGACTCGACTCTTATCGGGGGTACGGCACTATTCCCAACTGTACATATTGTGTATAATTTTAGTCTTAATTTACGCTAGTCACTCTCGGCCCCCCCCCATCACTGTATATAGTTTGTCTAAATATAAAACTATTATTTATAATTGATTTATTATGGTTTTCGTTCTCCTGTAAGCATGAGTTGGGATTATTTTCGAAGCTCGTTTCCCCGCGGCGACTGCATCCCATTAGTTATTATGATTCCGATGAAATCTGATTAGAAAAATACAAATTACAAAAACGGAAACCCAAATTGAGAAGCAATAATTTTTGGAAAAATTACCCTTAACCCTTGTTCGTAGACGAAGAAGCTATAATGAAACCAATTGTACTGATTTTTTGAACGTTCGGAATGGAACTTATTGTTAATTATATATGTGTAGTTATATATATATATTTGTAAAGGTAATCGAATTGCATTTTAAAATTACATTAATGTTCACATGATTGTTATTGGATTAATTAATTGGTCGAAATAGGCCTAGAATTTTGCCATAATTGTTAACCTTAACCACGGTTTTTTTTATATATTTATGTATGTAAGCCAGCCCACGCCCATCGTGCACCCACAACCGGCACGCCCTAGGTTTCTCATGTTAGTCGGGACCATTTCAAAATTAATCAAAGATATATAATCAGATTTAGGCAGGAGACACTAGGCTTACGCTGGGGCTGCGGCTATATTGCTAGTTTTACATTAGTTCAACATGTGATTTACACAAGGTCCATAAAATCGAGAGCAAAGGCAAAACCATTTTGTTATTGTATGTGCTGCGACCTGCTCTATCAAATATTGAGGTCGGACGGATGGAATTTTGAGATTTTTAACTATGAATGTCGTCACCAGTAGTCAAACACACCACCCATTCCACTAAAACTAATCTAGATGTCCATTAAATGTATTATAGATGTCCATTAAGTATTATAATCACCGAAAATTGCAGCACAATGGAATTTAATGGAGTGGGTGTTCCGGCAGATATCAAGCCGGGGGCATGCGGCGGAACATTGAAGGAAACCCTAAGCTATACGTGCATCCCTACATATGTGTATTATACCAAGTCTATATCGAATAGATCAAAATATATATATTTACATAGATGTAATTTCATTTTTATCCAGAACTCTGTGTATTACTCTCGCTCAACCATCAGTAAATGTGAATTCGAGCCTCTAACTATATAAATAGGACAGTGATAGATCCACACTCTCGATTTGCACAGATTGTACAACACTTTATATAAGGGGAAGCGGAAGTCAGCCATTAATGTAAGAACTGGCCGAGTGGCGATGAAATGTTCAGTTGAATGCATGTTTCAATTTTCTCGCTCCGAAATTATATGTCTAATGAGTGTATAATAAATGTGAAAAGTTCAATTTCAAAGTTTCATATGAAGTGTTTGATTTGTGGAATGGAAAAACTGAATTTTTATTTTATATTTGTAGAATTAGTTGTTGTTTGATGGCGACCTTTCTTCCTTTATGAAGATGCTCGTGACAAGGAGGATAGGGTGGTGTAAACTAAAATCAAACATCAAGTTTTATTTTGCTTTTTCAATATATTTTGGTTACTCATCAACATGTTCCTCATACATGATCTAAAATGGCACTCATCAACCGCCAAATTTGAATTCAAATTGCGAAAGAGGCTTGTGCGACCAGCGCTGCCACCACTGAATCTCAAACTACCAGCGATATATCGATAGGTTATCGACGATAGCAAAATGGACTAAAAAGTATTTGTTGGATTTAACTCGCCTCCCTGGCACAGTCACACTGTTTTGCTGGCAAATCCTGACTTTTCAATTGCAAATAATTAAATTCTCGATTCCGCCCCCACGCAGCAGAAATGGTAAGTGTCTTCCAGACTGTCTTGTAGCCGACAGCAGCCGGAAAGCGAGGACTGGCCAATAAAAGGAAAAGCCGAAACCAACTGCACGGAAAACCACGGTTCCGAAGAGGAGAGAGCGGCGGAGAGAAGCAGCAACGCCCCCACCATGTACCCCTGGAGCTCATCCTCGTACGGCGGCCCGGCGCCCAGTTCCGCCCACGACTTCCGGGTAAATACTCCAACTCCACAGCAGGAACAGCAACAGCCACTCCTCCGCACAGACTGCAGACTCCTCTGGGATAGAACGGGCGCAGTCTGCCGCTGGTCTCTCTCTGTCTCTCTTTCTCGCTCTGTCCGTCTTATCATCGGCTATCCGGTTGGTCCTCCGGCGAAGAAGGCTTATCTCGAGCTGTCGACCTTGTGTGCTCTGTTTACAGTCGCTCCATGTCCGAATCAGAGAATAATGTTGTGTGTCGCCTTTCATTCCAGACCATGCCGAATGGTTTGGATGACCAGGAAAAGCTGCTCGGCGAGGCGATCGGAGCGGCGCGCAAGCAGGCCTTCCAGATGAATCATTTCCTGGATAAGGAGCGCATGCTGGACTCGCTCAAGTGTGCCAGCACGATGCTGAGCGAGCTGCGGACCTCCCTGCTCTCGCCCAAGAGCTACTACGAGCTGTGTGAGTATCAATGGATCCAGTGGGTTTCCATCTCCACCTGCAACCTTATTTTTATTGCAGACATGGCCGTCACCAACGAACTGTGCCACCTGGAGCTGTACCTCAGCGAGAAGAGCGACAAGAAGACGGATCTTTACGAACTGGTCCAGTACTCGCACACCATTGTGCCCCGCCTGTACCTGCTCATCACCGTGGGCATTGTGTACATCAAGAACGACGCCACGCTCAAGCGCAGCATTCTGAAGGATTTGGTGGAGATGTGCCGCGGGGTGCAGCACCCGCTGAGGGGCCTTTTTCTGCGTAACTACCTGCTGCAGTGCACTCGCAACATCCTGCCCGACGTGATGGTGGCAGAGAATGAGCACGAGGGCAACGTTTACGACGCTATCGACTTTGTGCTAACCAACTTTGCTGAGATGAATAAGCTGTGGGTGCGCATGCAGCACCAGGGCCACTCCAGCGAGAAGACCAGGCGTGAGAAGGAGCGAGAGGAGCTGAAGATTTTGGTGGGCACGAACCTGGTGCGCCTGTCACAGTTGGAGTCTGCCACCCTGGAGACGTACCAGCGCCTCATTCTGCCGGGCATTCTGGAGCAGGTGGTCAGCTGCCGGGATGCCATAGCGCAGGAGTACCTCATGGAGTGCATTATCCAAGTATTCCCCGACGAGTTTCACCTGCAGACCCTGGATCCCTTCCTAAAGTCCTGCGCTCAGCTAGAGACAGGGGTGAACGTGAAGAACATCATTATATCGCTGATTGAGCGCCTGGCAGCATACAATCAGCGCAGTGGCAAGGTAAGCCGGGCCAGACTGCCTCTATATCCATCAAATACTTACCGTAGTCCTCTTTCAGACCAGTGGCAATGCCATTGATGCCATCATACCCGCCGAGGTGGAGCTGTTTGAGGTATTCAGCGTTCAGGTGGCCAACATTGTGCAGACTCGCATGGATATGCCCTTGGAGGACACTATTTCGCTGCAGGTTGCCCTATTGAGCCTGGCTCAAAAGGTGTACCCCGATCGTGTGGATTACGTGGACAAGGTGCTGGGCACAACCGCGCAAATACTGCAGCGCATGAACATGAACAAGTGGGTGGTAAAATGGGATTTATTATTTGTTTGCTAACTTAATAACTCGCTTTACAGCATCTCGCATCTGTTGTCCGTCAACCAGGAGCTGTCCCGCCTTTTGAGAATCTGCATTGACTTCTACAACAACGCCCTGACCATTATCCAGCTGCACAACTTCTGTCCGCTGCTGGAAAAGTTTGACTACACCTCTCGGAAGTCACTAGCCCTGTATCTGGTTATGAATATCCTAGACAACGAGACGCTGGTGTCCACAGCTGACCAGGCGGATAGTCTACTGACCATTATCACGCCTCTGATTAAGGATGATGACTCGAACAAGGACAACCCAGCAGCGGCAGCAGGCAACAGCAGTCCAGATGCCGAGGAGTTTGCAGAGGAGCAGGGAGTAGTGGCAAGGTAATACAGTCTCACTTACATAATTTATTATTTTATTATTATAGAATAATCGCACTTCCCATTTAGGTTCATCCATTTAATGCGCTCCGATGAGCCCGACATGCAGTATAAAATGCTGCAGACCGCCCGCAAACATCTCGGAAATGGCGGTGGCTCACGGCTGAAGCACGTCCTACCGCCGCTTGTTTTTGCCGCCTATCAGCTGTCGTTCAAATACAAGGCCATCGCCGAGCAGGACGAGAACTGGGACAAGAAATGCCAGAAGATTGTGCAGTATTGCCACAGCACCATTAGTGCCCTGGCCAAGGCTGATCTGGCTGATTTGGCGCTGCGTCTGTATCTGCAAGGTGCCTTGGTAATTGGAGAGATTGGCTACACGAATCACGAGACGGTGGCGTACGATTTCATGACCCAGGCCTTCTCCCTGTACGAGGACGAGATCTCGGACTCGAAGGCCCAACTGGCGGCCATAACACTTATTATGTCCACCTTCGAGCAAATGTCCTGCTTTGGCGAGGAGAATGCAGAGCCGCTGCGAACGAACTGTGCGCTGGCCGCCTCCAAATTGCTGAAAAAGCCGGATCAATGCCGTGGCGTTGTGGCCTGTGCTGCGCTCTTTTGGAGTGGAAAGTAAGTAGAACATTTATGCTCTTCACTTTACTGCATTCTTATGAAATAATTTTGCTGTAGACAAAACGGTGAGGAGATGCGGGACGAGAAGCGAACACTGGACTGCCTGAAGAAGGGCGCACGCATTGCCTCGCAGTGCCTGGATACCGGAGTGCAGGTGCAGTTGTATGTGGAGCTGCTGAATCACTATCTGTTTTACTTTGAGCGCGGCAATTCGCTCATCACCGTGGCCATGCTGAATCAGGTGAGTGTGATTTTAATAAGGAAATCCCCACAAAGTCTAATGATGTATCGTTATGTTCAGCTAATCGCCAAGGTCAACGAGGAGCTGCCCAACCTGGAGCCAAGCGAGGAGACCAAGCAAATCGAGAGCCATTACAAGAACACACTGGCGCACATACGCAGTCGGATGGAGTCCAATGATTCGACGCTGGAGGTATCCTTTGCTGGCATTACTCTCAATTAGCCCAATCCACCCACACCGGACACATCTTGCGGGTCTCGAAGAGCGAACCCGCTGCTCGGCGAGAGTATCCAAATTGCCTGTGTGAGCAACGTTGAAATTCCATGGTTAGGAAAGTTGTGGGCCTTCGACCGACCAGTAGAGTGTGCTTGCTGACTTTTGTTTTGTCAATTTGATTTTGATTTCGTATTCGTAAGTGCAAAGTAAAAACATTCTTGATTATTTTCCTGATTTATCTAGTATGATAGCTACGCGTAAATAACCTCCACGAAAGATTTTTACTTTACTACATTAACCCCCTAACTACCTACCTACCCTATCCTACCCTACAAAATAATGTGAAAATATTGTTAAACAAGAAATTATACAATCTTATATACGATTATCGAATGGGTTCACGATGTATTACAATTAAAGTTAAGACCAAAATGATTTCGCGAACGATTCACCCAGACTTGTGGCCTGAAACCCGTCATCGGTAACATGTAAAGTAATTCGTTTATTAAAAATATATAAGCCGAACAGGTTCCATCGGTCTATCAATCAGTTAACTTAGCTTCCATTTACAATGCACGCCGAGTGTGCGCACTCGTACGTGTCCTACAGACTCTCGCCGATCCAATACTCTGCATTCCGTCAATGATCACATGCGCTGCAAGGGTGCTGGGTGTTCGTACTCTGGCTGGTGTGGCAGTATCCGGGGATGGAGCGGTGGTGGTGGTGGTTATGTGGCAGTTTCGTGTTGCTTCGAGTCCAGTTAGTGGGTGGGACAGACAGGAGGTACTGCGGGCAGTTAACTGTGCGTTCGCGCAACTTAAAGCTAATCATTTTAGTCACTAGGTTCTAAGCATAAACATTACAGATAGAAGCGCCTAATTCACTTTGAGTGCCATATAGCAAATGGAAAATTTTGAAGCATGAGATAAATCTGTTTTCGTTACTGCATACATAGCTCGAGATTGTTCTGTGCGAGGCGGCTAATGGGCCCTATTCTGCGCCCTATTTCGGCGCCTTCGCGTTGAAGTAGTTGTAGACGTAGGGCCATGAGGCCAGGACGTAATCCTCGATGCCGCACTCGTTGCTGCCGCGCCGGATGCGGAAATATCCGCGCTCGCCCCACCACGGACCCCAAGAATTGGCTGCAATCTGTTTGAAGATTAAGAAAGGTGTTATTAATAATGAATTCATCCCGATTGAGTCCTGCTTCAAACACTCACCCAGTACTTTTCGCCGTTGTGCTCCTCTCCCCAGCCGACCAGCTTGACCGAGTGGAAACCCCTGGGGGATTCGCGGTTGGCAGCCGTCTTGCGATAGATGCCACCCGAGTAGGCGAAGAAGTCGCGGTACACATGCATAGTGGCCTGGGCGGGGCCGGAGTGATAGATCTCGGCCATGATGTCTTCTTCGCGATTAAGACTGTAGGCAGGACCCACTGTGTAGAAGCTATCGCGATCCACATTGGGGGCGGGCCTGCAGCCGTTGGCACTCAGTGAGCGGCTGTTGTGACGGATCTTGCAGTTGTCGCGGTGCTGGGTGTAAGGGTAACAATCTTCGTCGACCACGCCCTTCTTGTGCATGTAACGCCAAGCGGCGTCCAGGTGTCCACCCTCGCAGCCCTGCTGGCGACGCGCGCAGGAGAGAATATTCTGGGGGGAGAGCTTAACCGCCTCCTTGCCCTTGCTCTGGATGGCGAAGCGATCGCTGGCCACCGAGGCGGTGGACAGCACCCAGGAGGAGCCGCACCAGCCCTGGTCGGGCACCTCAGAGATGTAGCTGGACCACTTATCCACGGAATTGAAGGAGGAGGGCAGGCCGTCGGTGGGATTACTTAGTCGAGACATTGCCTTCACGCGGAACGTGGGCTCCTTGGTGCCCAGTCGGAGGCGCAGACCCTCGGCGTATTTGCGTCCCCACCACTCATCATATTTTCGGGCGGACCAGCCGAGGCGATGGATGGAGTTCACTGCATTAATGAGCTCATCGTCGGTCAGACAGAGGTCCCTGTCGCACTGCACATGACCGCCATCCAGGCAGCGGCATTCGTTGCAGTTGTCCCAAGTGCTGTTGAACTTGGAGAAGTAGACGCCGTTGTGCTCGCAGGAGAGGATGGGATCGGCCTCTCCGAAGCAGAAGGAGCGGTAGTCGGGACAGCAATCGCTGGAATCGCTGCGATCGCAGAACTCATCACAGTAGCAGAGGGTGGCTGCAAATGGAAAAAACGGAATTGGGTAAGATTTTTAAGGGGTTACAAATTGTATAACAAATCTGGGAAAATATTTATAAATTATATTCATAACAGGATAGATATTTAAATTACTCTGTTTTTTTTACAGATGACTAATGTTCATGACGAATCTCTGCTAGATTTCTTAATGCTAATTTTACTCACTGGAGATGGGCAGCGAGCAGCCATCGTGCCTTTCCTTGCAGCAGGTGTTGCGCAGGGCGCAGTAAGGACCCGGAAAGTCCTGCTTTAGGGTGTGATCGAAGGCACTGACCACGCCGATCAGCAGGGCCAGGAGGCCCAGGTGGGCGCTCTTGATCGTCATGGCTAATCAAACGTCTTCTCAGCAGCAACTAAAGCGGAGAGAGTAAGGAATTCCATGTTATTTAAATCTTTCTCGATGCCTTATCATAAGCGAAATCCTAATCTAGATAAGCGGCCAGCGATTTGTCAGCAATTAGCCAGACAAATACACGAAATTCCGCACATCGCGCATACGACCCGTGCAACACGGCCAAGAAATTAGGCAAATGAGGAGAGAAGTTGGCGGCGGCGGGCATAATAACCCGTTCGGGCGGGATAATTAATTTGTACATCTCGCGGATACGGGCTGCTCCTCATCAGAAATTCTCTGGCCGTCCGTGCACAGACAAACAGTTAACAGTTAGCTTCGCTATATATAATGCGATGACGCCAGCTACGATTAGTTTGTCGATCCACGATCCGCGATCCCCGAAACCCTGTCCGCGGACCAAACAAAAACGTTTCTTTTCCCCCACTTTTTGGCCATTCTGTTTTTGTATTTTCGATTCGGCAACCAAATTCAAATTTGCGCACACACCAAACGAAAACCGAAGAACGAAAAGTCCAAAGAATCACTCTCAGAAGCGCCCCTTTATTTCATGTTTTTTGGCGTTTTAATACGTTGATAATTCGGATTCTTATTCTGATTCTGATTCTGACTCTGAAGATGAAACTTGTTTATCTTTGAGACAAGACGACGCGCAAAGCCAAAGTTTCATAAATAAATGCAAATTGCAAATAGATTTTCCTGTTTCGCCTGCTGGCTGCGGGCTCAGCCCAAAACTGTTTGTATTTTCGTCGAGAATTCAATTAACAAAAGATATTTTCTGAATCACAACGAGTGGCTGTGGCCAAACACAAAGGTATCTGGCGAAGGTGTTCAAACATTATCCCCCATTCCCCACCCCTTTGGCATATTATTCGGTTCTCCTTTTTGGGTGTTTTTTTGGCTAATGCTGAACCCGTTTTTAATTTAGTGATAATTAATTTGAAAGTTCGCTTTCGATAATTAATTGCCAAGCCAATTGGCAATAAAGTTTTTTGGCGTGAAAAAAGAATCAAAGGAGAATTTAATTGAATTGTAGTTGGAGGAGTTGCTGAGCTCTGACAAAGATCTATTTTTGGGAAAAAATAAGAAAAATATTGGTCCAAGCCAAGCTTATAGATTGCTTTGATTCGTTGACACTTTCAGTGTCTCTCCTCTAACAGGAACACCAATGTTTACCGCAGATACACGGAATGCATGGCATTAAATTGAACTCCAAACAATCTCCTGTTTGCTGACACAGCAGGTCTGGTAAATAAAACTGGCGACTCTGGGATCTTTTACCCCGCATACGCAATACTAACATTTTGATAACTTTGCACAATTCCGCACTTTAAAGGCCAATGTAATGGCTTTAGCTTTTGCCTTCTTTTTGTTGCTTGTGTTTTTTCGGTTCGGTTCGATTGGATACGATTTCGTATGGATTTAATACATTTATATTTAATTTCCTTATCGCGCTGTTCCTACTCCGATCGCGGCTCGCTGCTGACTGAATTCAGTTAGAATAATGGGCCACCACATAACGTAGCTGCTTCTGTTATTGTTGCTGCGGGCAGCGCTGCTCGGCGCTGCTGCTGCTGCTCCGGCGCTGCTGCTTGATCCGCGGCGTAGGTGGGCGGAAAGGGAGGGACGAAGAAAGCGCTCACTGGCTCACTCGCACGCTCTCCCGCTGTTACTGTTACTGCCACTGCGGCGTATACGTCATGGGCATCCGTATCTGATGGGCCAACAGAACGTACCGAATCTCAAGGTATTTCGGGGGCAAAGTGTTTGCCCGAATTTGGCAAGTGGCGGCGGAATGAAAGCAGCTGCTGATGCTGCTGCTGTGGGAAAGTCTGTGGGTGTATATCTCGATTTGCACATCTATGTAGCTCGGTATGTTTGTTTGCATGTACGCCCCAGGAGGACAGGTCGGAGATCATCTCGAACCCAATTTCGAGGGCACATTCCTCTGGCATTATTTGTGCGCAGTTTGTTATTGTTTGCTCTTATCTGGCCCCCCCTAAAAATTGATAAGATATAACCGCTATGATAATTGGGCCCAATTCGGGTTCAAGGCCTGCAAACCATAATCAAATCAAATTAAATTGGCCCAGGCATGTCTTTATATTTTTTGGCAAATCAGTGCGAAATTGATATTGATATAGATATTGATATAGGGTGGCTGCACAGATATAAGAATCTCCCTGGTTTCTCCCGTATCCCCGCCAGCGATCTGATCCAGTTCGGCCATGCGATCATCGCTAATCTGTCTGCTATTTCGCTTGGCTTCGATGACAGCAATTATCATTAAGAGCTTTGCAATTGCAAATGTCTCCGCAATTCGCCCAGTTAACTGGCTTCGTCATCGTCGGGCGGATACTGATGATCCAATTGAAGCTTTTCCATTAACCAGAAAACAAACAGCCTTTATTTGTTTATCGATGAGGCCCATTCGAGTTGGAGGAGTAAACTAATCCGAGTTATGCCAGCCGGGAATAGGAAATAACGCACCGAAATAGCTTACACTAAAATGATTCACAACATTTCCTATTTATTATTGGCTATGAATATGAATCATTTCCTTAACGTACTTTAGGAATTAGCCAAACAAAAATTGGGAAAGCCAAAAGCCACCGCCGAATGGGCAACAAGTCCAGTCGATGTGTGAAATAAAGCCATCAGACGACATTAAGTCGCTCTGTCGCCCGACGGAGCGATTTGCATGACATTAAACTTGAGTTTTATGAGCGATTTCTGTCCGCTTCAAGCCAAATTACGATCTCTGGCCGAGCGTGGACAAAAGGCAGCCAAAGAGATGGATGGAAACCGGAGCGAATGTGTCGCCTAATGGCCAAGTCAAAAGCGGTTTTTGGCGGTCTTTAATTTCCCCTTTCTCTCTGTCCATTAGTTCATAATCCCACTAAGCCGACAGGCCTTGGATAAGAAATGAGAATGCCTGGAGATGCCTTAGATAAGACATAGATTCGCAATGGGAACTACGAGGTATAAATAAGCCTTATCTGTTTACCAGTTTACCAGTGTCCAGAATGGAATTTCAATGGCATGAGTAATGCCAGAATATGTGACTAGAAACTTTGGCTATTACTAACTAACCGGTGACAGCACGACATCTGTCCAAATGTTACTGCACTTGGTTACTCAGAATGGGTGATGTGAATGATGATCAACGTGAGAGACTGATGGCAATCTGGCCAGGTAATGAAGTCATTAAACACGCCCGAGTGCCTGCCTTATCATCACAAATGCCTGACTTGAGCCGGGCAATCAATTAGCGAGTATTTATACATAATTATGCCACCATTTAATTGGCGCCTGATCAGCATTATTTGTGCGCGACGGCTATGCTGGGTGCTGAGTACTCGATGTGCTGCTTTGTGGCCAAAAGGCGTTTTATTGATATTCCGACTGTACGCACTCGTACGCCCCGATAGATTGCTGGCATTCCGAAGCATTTATGTCATATTATTGGCCTTTGAATTGAACGGACTTGGACCAGACGCACACCACTTTATACCTGGAATCAAAATCGGAATCAGAATCGGACGAGGCGGAAGACTGGAAAGTAGTTCAAGAACAGGCCAAACCAATGCCAATCCCACCTGTCATGTAACTTCCTTATCGCGAATGTTTATCAATACGATTTACATTGTTCAATTTGGGGACAGATTGATATTGTTTCGTCATAGCGCCAACCCCCATACCGATAGATAAGTGGAACGACATAAAAGTGTGGAAACGTTGGCCATAAATCGGGAGATTCCCCCATGAATGAATGAATGCCTGGTATTGTCTAGGAAGTCGACGATCGGAATTTTAATCGGCTCCCTGTCACTAGATTCTATAGCTCCAGCTGCGGTTTCGCATTCATAAATACATTATTTTTGTTTGTAGAAATTTCTTTTGGCTCATTTCGCAGCAAATGTGGCTATTTACAGAAATTAATAACTGTGGTTAATCGTTTCCGAAGCGAATGAATGGCCAAGTAAATATACCAAATGAATGCATAAATATTTGGCAGAATTCATTGAGAATTTCCAAGGCATAATCAATTTGCTGATCATTAAAAAAGTGTATTTATTTGCTTGCCTCTTTTACGGGCCTTGTATTTGTTTATGTGCAGTGGCAAATGGGAATTTGGAACTTGCTGGCGAAACAATTAATGGAGTATAAAACCAGAAGGAATTTCAGCTTTCCCATCAGCAGAAAGTGCAACCTTGTTTTGATCAATTTATTCAATGTTTTTCGGCGTGAATTGCACTTGATTTAGAGGTCTTTTCACACGAAAATTTCGCTTAGGTATGTGAGGAATTTTCCCCCATTTCGGAAATATATTCTTACTAATCAATGTATTTTCAAGGTTTCCCCTTCGGTTGGCACGCAATATTCGCATCTGTTTGGATTCAGGGAATGCTGGTCAAGTTTCAGTGACGAAATGGATCCAACTTGTCACCCAATCATTGGGGAAGTGTGACCACAAACCCAATTGAATTAATTTCAGTGTTTAATTTGAAGAATTTCCAGTCAGTCGGCAGCCACAAACAACCATATTTTGGGGGAAGAGGTCAGCGGGCAATAAAAGACATCGCTTTTTTTTGGCATATTTGTGTTTAATATTTCAAATAGTCGATTCGTTTCAATTACCCCCCAATTGTCGGGCATCAAGTGCAGGGCGTTTGTTTTGTTTTATGCAATTTAAATACTCTCTGACATTGAAAACGAATTATTATATTAACACGACAAGAGGAAGGGAGGGAGCACAGCCCGACGACAGAGGTGTCGGCAATTGTTTATTTGCCAAAGTATTTTATTTATGCGAGTGCAGACAGAGTGCTTGGAATTTGACAGTTTGACAATTGGTTTATTATGGCCAGCGGCAGCTGCCTGCCGTTAGCCAATTTATTGATCAGCTCCGATGCCAGATTTGTTTCCGGGTGCAGTTCCACACCTCCATTCCAAGCCATGTCATTCCATTGTGTGTGCAGTTACAGTTTACGATCTGCATTTATTGCCATTTTGGCCATAACATCGAATCATATCAGCTGAGATCGCCGCGATTATACGATCGAAAAGCAATTTGGCTATTTATAAGAGTTATTTCACGGGCGATTGGAAAGCCAGCCAGGCGGCTAATTTTAAAACATTACCAAACACACTCTTGACCCACACCATTGTTCAATGAGTTTGAAACACTCACGACTAGCTGGAGAGGATAAAATTATGAACAAAAAATGCCCGTCAATAAAATTCCCATTAGTTAATCAACTTCTTCGATACTGCAGGTTATCATGAAATTGTTTATTGAAAAAAATAGTTCTTAGCGAAAGTTTTTAAATAAAAATAGGGCCATATTAAGTACAAGATAGATTCGCTAAAATTTTCGTTCCTCTGAAAGATCTGGACTATATTCATTAAATAAATATTTGCTAGCAAAAGGTATTAATATAAATAATGAGCAATGCCAAGCAAGGCGAGTCATTAAATTAATCTAGTGACTAATTAGAACGGCTTTTCAGATTTTTACGAAATTATTTATTAACAGAAAACATTTCCCAGGAAAAGTTGTGAAATTAAATAAGGGTTAATCCTCACATATATAATATATAATTTACCATTTATAAAAGGTTCATGTGCAAATGCTAATGGGAAATGGAAAGAGGCAGCCTTGCACTTGTATCTTTTAGTAATCTGGCCTTGAACTCTGCCTTCAGAATTATTAAATATCTTGTCAAAATTGCCGAATCGCCCCGGAATCACCTGTTTCTATCACCTGTTCGCTGCGCATTATGCTCAACCCGTAGATATTTCCCTGTTTATGTCTGCCATGTTTATTAAAAATCGACAAAACAAATAAAGCTTAATGTTTGGATTTTTCGCCTGTTACGTATCGATCTGCTTACGTATTTGCATTGTTTCCCCCAGCTGGCCAAGAGATACACCGAATGAAATTGTTTTTCTTCACTGTTGCCGTTGCCCATTGTTGATAATTAATAATTCGCTCATCACCAGCGATTCGATATTAGATTCTCGGGATGGCATGTGTAGTAAGCGTCTATATTTAGGCATCTTATTAGCAGCGGTGCAGGTGTACCCCTAAAAAGTTGCACTCGAGTGCTCCCACACACCCACAACAACAAGTGTTACTGCCGTGTTTTTTTCGGCATGTTTGCAGTTGATTAGTAATTATCGAGAACTCGACAGCCATCAGCGCGGTCTCCCAATTAGGCGGTTTGTCAATCATTATTCGCATTCATCATCGCATTTTACTCGAAAAGCCATAAGTTGTCTAACCAAAAATAATGCACCCCTCTATACTATATAATATTTAAAATATATAATTTATAATAGGCGAGATCAGATTTTCTCAAGGCTGTTCCGTAAGTCGTAACATATTGGTTGGGAGAACAAGGCCCTCAAGCATCGTATAGCGAGACCTAACCCAATCTTCACCTCTCGCAGGGTCGTGCCAGGCGGTGAGTGGATTACGAGGTAGCAAGGGACTAAACCAGTTGGGAATCGTAGCAGTGTCTGTTGGATTATTTTCCGATAGCAGCGAGCTGCTCAGCTGCTCCAATGTGGAGCTCCAACCACAGCGAGTGGGGACGATTTTTAATGGGCGCTTTTCTCGGCGCTGATTTATGGCCACTGCGCGCTCTTGTGTTTATTGTGGCCGCTTTGTTTGCCATTTAATTTTCGCTCTGCTCGGCGGTTGTGTTAGCACTTAAGTTAAATGCCTCGCCATCAAGTTCCTAGATTGTTGCAGCCAAAAGGGAACCGATCAAAAATAAACCGAGGAGCTCATAAAATAGACAGGGTGAAATGTTTACAAGCCGGCCCTCATGTTAGTTCTTTTCTCTCTTTGTTAAATAATCCCAGCTATTCCGCATACGCCCCCACCGATTAATGACGTCGATTTTGGCATATCTATTGGAGAAGATGCATTGCTCTGAACATTATAAACAAATGAGTAATAATTTAGGGAAACAGAGATGCAGATTTAGTTTGGATTTTCATGTTTTGATTAGTGCAGTTTTAGTCGGCATTGATTTATATTTATTTGTTGTATTTGCATTTGAAATGACAGAACAAAAATAAACTAAATTTTAAAAAATAAATATACTAAATGTGTAAAATTAACTATATTTCTTGGATTTTTTTCTTTGTACAGATTTACTTCTCAGCAGATTTATTTCGAAATTATTGAATATGACTTTTGGCAATCACTGGCCTTTTGGAAAAGTTATGTCTTCAAGAAAATCTAAAATAAAAGCATTAATTTTTGTTTTTGACAAATAAAATAACACACTGTAACTTGAATTGATTTACTTTATTTTTTAAACATTTAAATTTGCTTAAAATAAAGCAGAATGTTTTTTTTTGCTTAGGGAACCTATAATAAGTAATTTCCAATTTGATTTATTAAGCACTTAAATTAATTTAAATGGTCATTATTAAAAACAAAGTAAAGAAAATATTGCTTTGTTTTTATTTTAAACAAATGAACAAAGCAAATAGAATTTAGGGCACAAAATCTAACAGTCGGAGCAGCAGCTAGGCTAGAATTTTGTTGTTCTATTTTTTTTTTCGAGGGCATCCCTAGGGATTAAACTTTGGGATAGGGATAGCAAATAAAAAAATTAAGCTTTTAGATAAAAATTGCGTATTTCAAAACTAATACTTATCAGTTTGATTCTGGGAAGGGCATGGAATCCCGAAATCTAATGGTCGGAACAGCAGCGCGGCTAGAATTTTGTTGTTCTTCTTTCGATTTTGTTATTGGAAACTCCGGACCGCGGCCTTGCGACCCGCACCTGCCTCAGAATTTTTGTGGCATTGTTTTTTGAAAATCAAGGGTTTTAACAATTATATATTTTCTGTTTGCTGGATTTCTTGATATTATTATTATTTATTTTTTAAGAATTCCTGAATCTGATATTAAATTATACTTTTTATTAACCTATCTTGAATCAATTAATTCAATTTAAAGAAACATTGAAAAAAAATTCCATAATTATGAGTGACATCAACACCTCATAATATTTCTCAAAGAATATAAATTAATATATTAATCATATTAATAAACTCTCTTGAGAAAAGTAATCGGGATGGCAATAATGTATAAAATACCAGTTTAGATACAACTCCGAGATATGCATAATATTAATGACGTCAATTAAATTTGACATTTATATTGGAAAACATGTGAATACTATTTGTGGCCATTAAAATGGCAAATAAATAAATAATACAAAAAGTAAGAAAACCAATTCCCATACACATATTAACCATGTTGGGGAGTTGGACTCCTCCCCATTCGCCGGATTTGCACTGGCGGACATGTGTTCGATCGTACTTATTATTAATTGCTGTGCATGTGATCGCGACAAATGTTTTAATTATATTGAGAGTATGGCTTTCGATACGGCATGGCCCATATTCGAACGCCTACGGTCTCATGGGCACCGAGCAGGCCAGTGGGACAAGTCTGGTATCTGCGTTCCGCGATCTTTCTCGGCAGCCTGGATTTGGCATCGCTTTTGGCCCCGCCGCAGCGCCGTCTCGGAATTACAGTCTGAACCCGAACCCGAACCCAAATGCGAGGGTTATACAAGCGGCTTGTCTGTCTGGAGACGGGCGTTGGTGTCACCCGGGGATCTGTATCTGTATCCATTTCTATTCATAGCCAACGCTCGGTTCTAATACTGCCTCTGATTCGCATGACGAATCTTTCTTGGCACTTTCCTCTGTACGCCAATCAACCAAAAAAAGGTAGCAAATTACGGCCTAAGGCGAGAATTTGTTTGAAATTCCCCTCACAGCTGACTGAATGCTATTTGCTTGCCATTTATTTATGCCATAAACCGAGATCTTAAGCGAAAAGTTTTGGGTTTGCCAAAAAGTTTTCATTTAGAACAGATGGCATTTTGAGTGCGCCCGGCAATTACTTTTACTTTTCGTTTTTAAATTGTCTGTCATTCGGTTTAAGGAAGATATATATGTATACAAGCTACCTGCTTGTACATTATAATGTATTATTAAGCATAATTTCTTATGGGTTAATTGGGTTAATAAGCCACCCGAAAGACTTGCCCTTAACCCAAAGCTATCGCTTTGTATTCGTGCTGAGGCAATTGTCGCTTTCGCGGGATGTTTCTGCCAGAAAGTCATTGTCAATGCCAAATGCGAATCATTTGGCGTGCGATGGATACAGATACAGCTACAGATACAAATACATGCTGTATCCGCCAGATACATGGTATGTTGATTCGCAGCTACGATTTTATTGCGGCCTCATCCAATGTCAGTGACACTCAGTCAGTGTCAACGTCTGCACGGCGCGATGACGGGGCACTCGCTCAGCGGGCTTAATGTGCCTTCTATATCGCCCAGAAACTGATTCATTGCGATGCTATTCAGCTACAAGCTGGCATATAGAAATAGATATAGATATGACGTGCCCCCATCGAAAGTCCGAGCCACGATCCACCTCTTTGACGCTCAACAATGTCGCCGCAATTGTTATTTTTTATGTTCATAGTTGGGTTTCGTTTCCATTATTTTGCGCAGTTAGCCCAAAAACTTTGTGTGATGTTAATGGGTGGATATGTCATCATAAATTAATTGCTCTTCAAATATAAATTAAGGCAGGGCCCGAAAAATAAATGGGGGAGAAGCGCACCTAAACTAAGTATCCCATAAATTAATTGGCAAGCGAAAAATTTAAACTTCAATAACCACAATGGGGGGGATTTTTATTTGTTTTGGAAAAAGTCCCTGGGTTAAGTGTCTCATTGATGGGAAATGTTTGCGTAATTAATTGTAAATGAAAGCCCTTCATTTGTTGTTCAAGAAAGTATATTTTTAAATATTTTAATTTAACTGGGAAATATTTAAGAAATTCCTATGAAAAGTTACTGCATTGAAAATAGTATTTAGAAGCTCTTAAAATGTATTTAGTGAACCCAAGACGTTGAAATGAAATTCTTTTAAAGTATTAAATTAAATGCAAGGTTCAATGTCTAAATATATTCAGAATTTATAATTATAAAGTATCTCAGCTGAACTTTGGACGTAAACAGACTCTGTCTCTTTGATAAGCAATTTCCACTTTTTGCCTACGTCAACTAACTGCGATTCATTCATGAACTTTTATGGCTTTATCCGCACTATCTATCCGTATCGACCTGTCGGGCTGTCACTTTCTGGTCTCAGGCGTTTCACTTTGGCCAAGTTCAATTAGCATTCGTTGCATAATTGAAAGTGACAATAGGCAGCGATCGCCGGGCGCCAGTTTAGTGTGCTCTCTGCTGAGGTGTGAACTGCTAATGGGCCACAAATAAATACAAGATGTAAGTCTGAATGGCTGAATGGGAAAAGCAAATAGAGCTCAACTGGAGCTGCCGTCTGTGATGTCACACAGATCCGTATTTGCCCTGCACTCGACTCTGGCAATGGAGCTTAAGATAATCGGCACTGGTGACGTCATTTGTCAAGCCGATGACAGCCAAGTGCATTTTCCATTTAGCGCCATTGAATCGCGCTGACTGATTGAATTGGAAGCCACCAATAGCCAGCGCTTGCCGCGCGCCATAAATCAAATTCGATGGCAGTGCCACTGTGACATCGCAACGGATTGTATTTCCCATTAAATGGCGATTAAAAAAGTGCATTCATCACCTGGCAAAAGGTCAGAGTTGATTGCCGCAGTGTGCCAGGCGTGGGTGTGCCCCCCGGCGAGTCATACTCTAACCACACATTGTAATAATCGTAATAGCCGGCAATAACCATTGGAATCAATTACGAAAATATGCAGAGATCGTTGCCAGGCGATATCTAAGCTAGAAGCGTGTCAATTGCGAATAAATAAATGTGCATTCTACATATAAAAATAACCTTAAACACTCGGCCAATGGTGCGTATGCGCAATATATCAGAACGATGACGGAGCAATCGACGGCAGAATGTAAACTGCTTGTGATGCAATTTACATTTTAATTGCCGCTTTTCGAGTTTTTGTTGTTACCCAGGCCAATCCATTTAAATGGCGCTTTGCCTAATGACAGCGTCACGTTCCACCGTACAGTAGACACTGGCTAACACCGCCCATCCACTTAACTTCGCGGTATGCAAATGATCACTTTAAATGTGAGACAACTGATCGGTTCGATTCATTGATTATGCAAATGCCGTAGGTAATCAAACAGGGCCGAGGGTTGTGGGAGATACTTAGCAAGTCGTAAAGTCTTTGAGAATTATGTAAATGCAAATTAGAGCCACGGCAATACGATCGAAAGTAAGGCAGGGAAGGCATTACCTTAGGAGCCAAGCTCTGTAAATGAAGTTGCCGCCCTGTGTGCTATACAGCCATCCCGCCAACAGAGATATAGACATGACATCACCTGGACAAGACCAGTAGCTCGATGACACGCTCATTCACCCAACCACTCACTCACCTTCGTCAGGTGTGTGTGCGAGTGTGTGGCTTTGTTTTTGTTTGCTTTTGGCAGGGGGAGGAGGTGCCGGAACTGGACCGGATTGCGTGTTTTTCAAAAAGATGAGAACTAACAAATTTATGGGATTAGCGGTGGAGATTCGAATACTCTGGCTCTGTGTCTGAGTGCTTCGTTACAGATTGCTCGACTTCCCATTTAAATGGCGCTTCCTGTCCGCACTCTGGTTAACCTTAAGGCCCAAATCATTTGCATATTTATA
Source organism: Drosophila anomelani (assembly GCA_035045905.1). Classification (NCBI taxonomy): domain Eukaryota; kingdom Metazoa; phylum Arthropoda; class Insecta; order Diptera; family Drosophilidae; genus Drosophila; species Drosophila anomelani. The sequence goes on from JAWNOO010000032.1 coordinate 14,463,756, forward strand.
TTTTAGAACCTTTTGCGTTGTAATAACTGACCCCTTTCAGGGGTTATGGCCAAAATCAAAGGAGAGTGCATAGACGGGGCTTGTGTGGAAATCCATTTGGTCAAGTTCACGGTCAGTGGAGCAAAATACACAGAACCGAGCACTGAAACGAGAATAACATGTTCCCCTGTCGGTAGCTAATGCCGAAAGTAAACACCGCCGGAGGAATGCCAGCTGCAGCAGATGAAAAATAAGACGCAATCCCCCAGGTTGTCTATTTGGTTACAGACACTCGTGCAGTGATCGATTGCATTCGTGTTGGTTTCCTTTTCTTTTTGGATTTTGGCTTGGTTTTCGGGTGAAATGCATCGTGTCGGAGGGGTTGCCGTGACTAGACCATCTGTATCTGGTGAAGGCATCTCCATCTGCATCTGCATCTGCTTGGCGGCGGCACCCACGAACTGCCGGCAGCGCTTTTGGCCAGACCTGATCTTGGCCCAAACTGGCACAGCCATCTCCTTTAGACTTTCTAGTGCGTCTTTATGAAAAATGCAAGTTTTTCGCAAAAGATCTCTGATAAATGTTTGGCCGAATTTCCAAGCTGGGAGATCACATTTGACAGCTTTTTATCTGCTTGGAGCTTATAGCGAATGCCCCAACTCTAGACCAAATATTTGAGGCCATAATCTAGAGCGGAAAGTCTTAGATATAAGCCTGTAATTGGCTGTTTACTCTGCCGATAAATTAGCAAGTGCGAACCGTGATAGCTGTCGGTGAGGCTTCCACTTGTTTTCGTTTGTGGGCGCACTCGTTAACCGCAAATCCATCCGATACTCATTTCCCGCCAGGCCACGCATTCAATTACCATTTCAACACTGCAGTTCGAACTGGATTTGGATATGGATATGGTACGTGGTTATCTAACCCGCATTCTCACCTGTCACCGGCAATCCAGTGGGCTAATCACGGCCCCCAATTCGCGTCAAGATACTAAGATACACACACGCGCACTTCGGGATGCGATTCGCACTTAGCAGTTAGCAGTTAGCAGTTCCCAGTCAGCAGAAATTAGCGTCAAGTTGGCTTAAAGACTGATCTGATCCGCACACGCGTTGGCTGTCGCGACAGATTTGGAGCTCAGACTGCGACTGAGACTCGGCCAAGTTAACAGAGCGAGCTGTTAGCGCTTAGCAGTTGCCTGCGATTTTAGGATCGCGAAACGAAGCCGACAAGCAGCAGCGGCGTCGCTGCTGCCAACAAGCGAGCGCAACAAACCTCCGACTGCTTCCACATTTCGCTGAGCCAGCAAAACGCTGCAAAACAAGCAAATTTTTTGGGAAGTTTTTAAGCGAAAAAAAGCTGTAAAAATATATTCAAAGGAAGCCAAGCCAGGGCACGAGCCGAACACAATGCGCCTGGATTTATCTCATTAAAATGTATCTTCGGTGAATTTCTGCAGAATTTACTTGCAGTTTGGCTGAATTTTAAAAGTAAAATTGAAAATTAATTGAAAATTAAAACCAATTGTAGGCTTTATCATAATAAATAATTATATAAACTCCTAAGTTTAATCACAAAATTTATATATAAAGTAACATTTGCTCTCATTTGTTCTTCTTGAAAAAATAAATGTTATAGCCTGACTTTCGAGTTGAAAATTATGTAGAACAGACTCTCCAAGCTCTTTTCTGAATAAATTAAATATTAATCTCATATGTCAAAAGCGATGTTTCTTTATTGTGCGTGCTGCTGGGAGAGTTATAAAGTTGTTGTTGTGGCTGGGACAAGGACACTGCCTTGGCAAAACGATCCTTAATTGCGTAAGCAGCGAATAAATATTAAGCTTAATTGTTTTCAAGCTGCGCCTTCGTCTTGTGTCGCCTCGAAATGCTTCATGTCAAGCGCATTTAAATAAATTCTATGGAATGAGTAACGACAAGCAAACAATTGCAAGTCAAAGTCGGCCAGTGCGAGTGAAGGAGCTGCTCTGCTCTGCTCCATATGCGTGTGGGTGTCTATATGCCGATTGCCGATCCGATATATCCCCATCTACTGGCAATGCCAGTGCTTGAACCTGACATTCAGCGAATTCATATTTATTCTCCCACTGACAGCGTTGTGATCGCTCAACAAATCGTATCTGTACTTGTATCTGTATCTGTATCTGTATCTGTATCTGCAAGTGCGACTTCGACGCTGTGTCTGGCTGATGCGTTTTTAATTGAAGTCAATTCGGCAGACAGTCAAACTGGACAGATGCAATAAATTATGAGAGTTTCAAGTCAATTTGATTATTGATTTCGCGAAAGTGCCCCCCAAGAACCAAAGCCAGAGTTGCGAGTGCTTTTGAAATACTCTATATTTTGGAACCACCCCGACGAATGGAACCCGTCTGTCTGTCTATTCTTGAGTGTTGCAGAAAGTGGGGCCATCGCCAACGCAGCCAGCATAGGCCATCATGTGGGGAATGGTGCTCTGCTGGAGCACTCCGGTGAAGAGGTGGGCCTGGGGGCCGGTGGCAAAGATACCCACATCGTCGCCAGCATGCACACCCATTAGGCCGTGGACGTAACTGGGATGAATGAAGCCTATAGAAGAATAGGGTTAATAATTTGTTAAAATATATATGTAAAGCACTCACCTGGTTTTTCAATTTTGTCAGAGATATCGTAACGCTGGCCATTCTCATCCAGGTACTGCTCCAGACCCACGGCATAGTTCAGAGTGGCGTACTTGACGCCGTTCACATCGGTGTCGTCCTGATTGAGTCCCAGGATGGGGGTGCCCCTGCCAGGATAGCCAGCGATGGTCAGAGGATGAGCATGATCGGAAGTGACCACGATCAGTGTCTCATCGGGATTGGTGATATCAAAGGCCTTCTGCACAGCCTGCTCGAACTGCAGCGTCTCGTCCAGCGAATAGGTCGGCGAGTTGTAGTGGTTACCATAGTCGATGAGGCCGCCCTCGACGAACAGGAAATAGCCGTCTTTATTCTTGCTGACCATCTCAATGGCCTTTTCGGTCATCTCCGCCAGAGTGGGCTCCTCCTTGGCGTCGGCCATTTTGTGGAAGCTCATCACGCCCGAGCGGAAGGTACCGATCAGGTTGGTGATCTTCGAGGCATTCACGCTCAGCAATTGGTCGCGGTTGTAGGCCAGGACGCCGCCGGGATGCATGCCCTGCCAGCGGGACAAAAGATTCACTCCGTCGGAGCGCTCGCCCTTCTTGTTGAACGGATCCGTGACGGTGTTAGGCAGGAACTTGCCAATACCGCCGCCCAGCATCACATCGAAGTTCTTGCCGGGAGTCTGCGTAATCAGCTGGGTGGCAATGTCCGTGCAGGTGGCAGGATCGTTCTGTCCCTCGCCGTAGGTCACGATGTCCGTGTCGCTCTCGAAGAATCGGTTTGTGGTCTTGGCATAAGCACCCGAAGGACTGGCATGGGTCAAGGTAGTGGTGGTCACAATGCCAGTGGACTTGCCGGCATTCTGGGCCCACTCGGCAATGGAGGTCAGGCGGTTTGCGGGATCTTCGCTGCCACTGCAGTTGTTAAAGTTCACGGCGGCAGTTACTCCGAGGGCCACGATATTGGTCTTAACACCGCACAGGTAGGCAGTGGCAGTGCAGGCAGAGTCGGCCACCTGGGCGTTGGAGCAGTAGGTCTGCAGAGGAGATGAATAATAAAATATTTCAGTAAAGAAATCCCTGATTCATGTCTTATAGAAAGTTTGCAAATCCTTCCATCCATAATTTTATTTAAATAAATCTTAAAAATCATATTTATGCACTCACCCTGCTCAGACCGGTGTAGGGGAACTTCTCGAAGCTAAGGGAATCCTCCTCGCCGGGATTGCCCTTCAGCTGACCCTTGTGAATACGAGCGGACGCCACTGTGGACAGGGACATGCCATCGCCGAGGAACAGGATCATGTTCTTGGCCTTCCTCTTATCGAGCTGCGGCTGCTCCAGTTTCCTGGCTATCTCCTCATGGGCCAGATCATACCAGAACTGGGCATTCTTCTCCTCCTCCGGTCCGTACTTGCCCTTGGCCAAGGCATTAGGATCGAAGACGTTTGTATCACGGGCCTTTGAAATAGTCTCTGAGCCTCCGACCAACTGCCTCTGGTTGTGAATTTCGGGCACTGAAAACGGAATGATTCCTGTGAGACTTTGGATCTCGTTTTGGTCGAGTCTTAGCACCACTCACTGTCTATAAATGCAGCCAAGGAGGTGGCCACCAGGGCGCTTAGCACCACGATAATCCCGACGAATCTTGTCATTTTGGACAGGTGTGTAGTTCGCTTGACACTGCCAATTGAACTGATTCCTGGCCTCTTCCCACGGGCTTTTATTAACCGCTTTAGGCGGTCTTATCTGGCTTGTCATATCTCCATGGCATAATCCTCTAATTCGAGCGTCTTCCAAAATGCTCGGTTTTTGGCCTAGTATTTGCCTAGTCTTTTGGCCATAACTTTTTACGATTATAAGGGGGATCTTTCAGGCCGAAAGGCCCAGCTACCAGTCCGAGGACCTGGACCAATGGAAAGCTAGCTGGAGCGATAAACGAACACGGTTCGGGCACTGGTGGGCACGGCACCCCAAAAATGGGGGACCGCGGAACCTGACCCTCCACCCCACACTGCCAAGGTGAAATTTGGGGGTGGCGGGTGCTAAATTCCACATGAGCATGACCATTAAAAGATATAGGAATTATAGCTTGGCTAAAGAGTCACACTGACGTGACACCAATTAAGGTTCCTCGATGATAGCAGACACTGGGGCTGGGGACTGGCACTGGGGCCTATTGGTTGTATCCTATGAGAGCACTGAAACGTATTATACAATTAATCAGAGCAATAATATATTTTATAAAATGTATCAGTCATCCTTAGTTACCTAGAGGCTTTGTAATTATTGCCCTAAAAAATGGGAAAAGTGTCGGTAAAATTACAGGTGTTAAAAGTTAAAGGTAATGATTTTTTGGGTTGTGAAATAATTTACAAAATCAATCACATGTGATTGAATTAAAGTGTCAAACTTGTATTTTACATTGAAATTTGGTTACAAAATTAAACTAATTTAATAAATAAAATTAACGTATTAAAAAATGGATTGAAGTGGGATTTTATTATCTAATTGGTGATATCCTTATACTTTCAGGCAGAAACCTTTCAAATGTAGTTTCATTGCTAAATCATAATAATTTTGTTGTCGTTTAAATTGCAAAGTAAATTCTCTTTTTCTTGAAATATAAACTCATTCTTTTTCATCAACGGATATATAGTAAGTTAATAACCAATAAACATCCAAGTTATTTACTAAATATTTGTAATAGAAACTTATATTATCAGTGCGCTAAAAAATATTGCAGTTGCTAAACTATTTTAAGATTCCAAAAGAATATAACGCAATTTTTGTTAACAATTTGCATGAATATAAATATACAAGATTTCACCAGTAAATCAAGAATAAACTGTGTTATCAGTAACCTTTTTAATTCCCAACTTTTGGTCTCCATGTCTTGAAAATTTTCCGCACATAAAAAATATATCCCCAAATAAACAATTAACACAAGAAGATTTCAAATTGCTTAGTACATTTATTATTAAAGACTCAAATGTGGAGTCTGGCTGAAAAATACACAAAAAATATGCCTCGTACACTTGGTATACTCGGACATCGTCATAATTATCAGTTTTCTTGGCTTTCCCTGAGTCTTGTTAATGGATTTTCCTGGCAACGAATCCCTCACTGCCGATCGCACACCTTCTGGCCGCTACCAATGCAGGAGGCATAGGCCATCAAATGGGGGATGGTGCTCTGCTGCATCACGCCAGTGAAGAGATGACTCTGCGGACCGGATGCCCAGACACCCACATCTTCACCAGAGTGCACGCCCTGCTCCTTGGCAATGTAGCTGGGTGCAATGGCGTCATCGGAAACAAGGATGTCATCCAGGGGAATGCGCTGTCCGGTCTCGTCCAGATACTGGTTAGGACCAGCGGCGTAGTTGAGAACGGCATACTTCACGCCATTAATATCTTTGTCGTGCTGGTTGACGCCCAGAATGGGCGTTCCACGGCCAGGATATCCGGCGATGCTGACGGCATGACCGTGATCAGCGGTGACTACAATCAAAGTGTCCTCAATGTTGGTCAAATCCCGAGCCAGTTGAATGGCCTTCTCAAATTCCAGGGCCTCGTCCAGAGCATAGCCAGGTTGGGTGTAGTGATTGCCATAGTCAATGAGACCGCCTGAAAGGAGAGTGGACATAAGGATATAGAAAATAGATACTTTAGGTTGTTTGTTATCCCAGAAAAGTGTTTTGAATTCGAGCGAATTGAAATTTGTGTTTCTGAAAGCCAGAAAAGAGTCCCCTGAAATCTTAGATACTGCTAAAGCTGATGAAATATAAAGCTTAAATGCACCCAACAAACTTATACGACTCTTCTTGCTTTCTCTCTTTGTAGACCAACTCACCTTCAATGAACACAAAGTAGCCATTCTCGTTCTGGCTCAGCTTCTTGATGGCCACCTCGGTGAGTTCGGAGAGCGTGGGCTGGTAGGTGGCATCTGCGTCCATGTGGAAGTTCATCAGTTTGGACTGGAAGAGGCCAATGATGCTGGACACACCCGAGACGTTTACTTTGAGCAGCTGATCGCGGTTGGTGACCAAAACTCCGCCATCGTGAAGTCCCTGCCAGCGGCCCAGCAGGTTGACACCATCGGATCGCTCTCCAGCGTTGCCATGGCTATCCGTGGTGGTCTTGGGCAGGAACTTGCCCATGCCGCCGCCAAACATGATGTCAAAGTTCTTGCCGGGCGTCTGAGTCACCAGCTGAGTGGCCATGTCGATGCAGGTGCTGGCGTCAACTCCATAGTTGGTCACATCCGTGTCACACTCCCACATCCGGTTGGCGGTCTTGGCATAGGCTCCCGATGGACTGGCATGGGTCAAAGTAGTGGTGGTCACGATGCCAGTTGACTTGCCGGCATTCTGGGCCCACTCGGCAATGGAGGTCAAGCGGTTGGCGGGATCCTGGCTGGCAGTGCAGTTGTTATAGTTGACGGCGGCACTGACTCCGATATTGATGATGTTGGTCTTCACGCCGCACAGATAGGCGGTGGCTGTGCAGGCGGAGTCGGGCACCTGGGCATTGGAACAGTACGTCTGGAGGGACACAAGATTTGAATTAGTTTTTACATATTTTAAGATCCTAAATTGTTTTCGAAACTCACCCTGCTCAATCCCGTGTAGGGGAAACGCTCGAAGCTCAGCGAGGACTCCTCACCGGTGTTGCCCTGACGCTGTCCCTTCAGGATTCGAGCAGCTGCAACGGTGGCCAGTGGCATGCCATCGCCCAGGAACATAATCACATTCTTAGCCTTCACGGTGTTGGGTTGCGGCTGGGCGAGACGCTTTGTGATCTCCTCGTCGGCAAGTGAGTACCAGAACTGGGGATCCATCTCCTCCGGGGGAGTGTACTTGCCACCGGCCACATCCGTGGAAAACCTTGGCTGGATGGCAGACAGGCCCGACAGCTCGTACACGTTGTGCACCTCCGTGACGCCACCAAGGGCGAATCCGGCCACAGCCAGGAGTCCCAGGATGGGGAGGAGAAACTGCCTCTGCGAGGAGAGCATCTTTCAAATTGCTTTGCTGCTGGTGAGGTTTCACTAACTACACCGAGTCGCTCGGATTCCATGGGCTTATATGGCCTGCGGCGATTCGTGTGCGGCGGATTATTGTGCCCCAGACAAGGAGTATCTAAATTTAGTTTATTCCCCTCTGTTTATGGACCTACGGCGGACTTATCTCGTTGGGTACGAGTCTAGCCCTATCTCTCTGAAAGTCACCCGAATCTAGCATGATTCCGGGTTAGTTGGGAAAGGGTCTTCTTGATTATCTACTACTTACTTAGGAGGGTTTATTCTGCCACTATTTTATTATCACTACCAGTGTGTGAATCCAATAAAGAAAAGAATGTACTGGGATCTGTGATCTTTAAGGTCATTCGTGTATCCAAAAATGGAGGCGACGAGCCCACTGGTCTCGCACATGATCCCCAAAAAAAGCTGAAATCACCTGTGCAAATAACTCCCGCAGCTTTCTGAATCAGTGCAGTCACGTTTGCGGCTATAAACCCAAAAGCTAGTCCCATGATCTTCTAATCTACACAGAACGTGCGCTGACTTATCAGTACAATTTTGCATTTTCACAAGTGGACTTGCTGCTGGACTGAGGAGAAAGTTGTTTTTGTTTAATCTGCCTGATATGGAGAATCGGGAAGCTTAACATCAATATTGTTTTTTTTTTAGTAGCATAATAATTTAAATGCACGGTTTCCTAGAATCCCGATCTAGATAAATATAAGATAATTCAAAACGAATTACAAGATATTACACGGAAGAGCTATAAGAATATCAACACATTTTAAGCTGATTTACAAAATAGGAGAAAAAGAAAAAACTTGAAGCTGGGTCACAAATTTTGTCTTAATTTGAAAGCTGCCTCTCTGGTTCAAACTGTGGCAGCCGGTATTCTTCAAGCTAAAAAATATACATATGTAAGTAGTTTCATCTCCATTCTCTCTGGGAAAACAATGCCATAAATTCATTATTTTATATTTCAAAATTCTAAAAAAGTATTATTATTATAATTAATGAACAAAATTCAGCAATGTTCAAGCGTAGTTGCAGTCTTTTGGACAAACTGCCTAAGCAGAAGGTTGCTGAGTGGCTGGACGGGATTCAGACCGTTATCTTCGGCACGGATGGGGTCTTGTGGCAGGAGTACGAGCCCATTGCGGGATCCGTGGATACCTTTAATGCCGTCAGGGCTAAGGGAAAGCGATGCCTGATCGTGACGAACGATAGCGTCTTGTCGACTGCGAATTTGACCAAGAAGGCAACGAGCCTGGGCTTCCAAGTAGGTGAGCAGGACGTGCTCAACTCAGCGGGCTCCATATCGGGCTACCTCAACGACAGGAACTTCGAAAAGAAGGTGCTCGTCATGGGCGGCAGAGGCATCTGTAGGGACCTGAAGAAAGCCGGCTTCTGCACCATGGTAAACAATCAGAGCTCAGAGGGCATGAGCTGGGTCGAGTTCGTAAGCACCCTGGAGATCGATCCCGATGTGGGTGCCGTGGTGGTGGCCAGGGATGATGGCATGGACACAAGTGGAATGATCGTAGCCTGCAACTATCTGACGAATCCCAAAGTGCTCTTTTTGACTACCGGCAAAGATGGGTTCATCCCCTTTGGAAAGTACCGGATTCCAGATGCTGACACCGTGGCTTCTGCCATCCAGGTGATTGTCAACCGAAAGCCCAAAGTCTTGGGCAAACCGCATCCCCGGATAATGGGCAAGTTGCTCGATTCTGGAGAAATTGAGCCGGAAAGGACGTTGGTTATAGGAAATTCGTAAGTCCTATAAATCATTTAAATATGAAACTTGGTTTGAATCTAAATATATATCTCAAATATCTTATTTTACAGGCTAAAATCGGATATTGCTTTGGCCAGCATTTGTGGCTTCCAATCCCTTTTAGTCGCTGACAATAAAACTGTTGAAGAAGCCCAAAAAATTAAAGAAATAGGAAACGAAAAGAATATGAAATTAGTCCCGGATCTGTATTCATGCAGTTTAGATGCTCTGCATGAGATTTTATGTACCGAAACCAATTCCGCAGACGACGAAGACGAAGTACAAGACAAAGAAAATTCTCAGCAAAAAGTTGCCAATGAGTGAAAAACTTAACTTAATTTTTTTAATTAAAATTTTAGATCGCAGGCTGAACTATTGATAGTTAACTGCAAAAAATTTACAATCTTAGAATTAAAATATATTATTTAAAGTAGTGTTAAATAACTACTAATAATTTAAAGTTTAATATTTTAGTTAAAGCCGAAATTGGTAATAAGTTTTAATTTCCGGTTAAGCAAAGTTCCTCACCATTATCCGTCAACCTTTCTCATGAATTTTAAAATGAAACTTGGTTTAAATCTAAATATATATCTCATATATCTTATTTTCCAGGCTTAAATCTGTGGCTTTCAATACCTTTTAGTGGCTGATGACAAAACTCTTGAAGAAGGATGAACATTTGGAGGCAGTCTAAACTATTGATAGTAAAATGCAAAGAAAATGTACAATGGTATATTTAAAATATATAAATTAAATTAATATTTTTAATAAGTAATACGAATTTTAAGTTTAATTTACTAATTAAAGCTGAAATTGCTAAAAAGTTTTAATTTCCGGTTAAGCAAAGTTCCCCACCATTAAAGAAGGCCATAATTGAGTGTGGCCGAGGCGGGAACTTTAAAATATACCGATGGAATAGAGTGACCCTTACGCAAACAAATAATGAAACCAAAAAAATCGTCGTCAATGTCTCAGTCGTTCATTCTTTTTTTCAAGACAAATTTAATTCGGAACAAAGAAGCAAGTGTCAACGACAAGCGATAAGGATTTTCCGCGTCTTACGGCATTACAGAGTACTATTACTCTGCGTCGCGGGTGCTAGTTGAGAATATTTTCCCTAAAATGCCCTTTAAACGTCGATGCAAATAAACTGCAGGCAAAACACCTTGAGTGCAACTGGGCTGCAAGTGTGTGCGAGTGCGTGAAAGAGAGTGTGCGAGTGTGTGTGTATACATGTGGATGAACGAAAATAAAACATCGGACAGCTCCCCGCCGCCTCCCGCAAAGCTTGCTCCAAATAGAATACGGAGAACTGCATCACACTAAATCCCCCACTATCCCAACCGTCTCCCCTCCCCCCTGGCCAGTCACCACTCTCAACACTCCTCTCGGCCGCCACCACCAGGAGCCACAACAACAACAACAACAACGTCACTTCATCCACCTCCAGCAGCAGCAGCAGCGAAAACAACAACAGCAACCACCAGCGAGCGCCCTTACAACAATTGTTACAAAAGAGAGAGACACCCCGCCCCGCAACCCCGTTTACAGCTCACTCACATACGCACGCTCGCTCGCACACGGACACACACACACACAGCCAGCAGCCTGGTGTCCTCGCCAGAAATTCAATCTCAATCCGAATCCCAATCGCCATCACAATCGAAGGCGTAATTGTAGTCCGCGAAGATGGACTCCGATATCGAAATGGAACTGGAATCGGACAACGATGATGACTACGACTACTACAACACAGGTGAGCAGGATTTCGGGCAACAACAACAAGCAGCCTCTCCCCCCTGGCCTTCGCTCCTCCTGACAACAATCAGCGCCATCGATTTAACTGAGCCCTTCAGTACCAGAACTCCTTTCACGGCCTTTTCCTCGCGGCCTGTCCGAAAAACAAAAACAAATTGTATGGGCTTCGAATGACAGAAGTCCGAAAAGAAGTAGGCAAACAAAATTCTAACTGCATTCGGCTACAGCCGACGGCTCACGAAGTTCTGACAACATATTTGTTGTTGTTTTCGAAGTCATTCGGATTTATTTTCGTTTCTCCTAATTCTCTTTTCATTTTCTTCTTCTGTTGTGATTACACGTGTTCGCGTGTTGTGTAGGTAAAGTTGCGTATAAATTTAAATATTATAAGGTAAGTCAAGTTATTTTTACTCAATTAATAAATTCCTTTGCAGAATTGATCTTAAGCATGGATATGACTTCATCTTAAACTGTTTAAATGCTAAACTCTTTAGGTATGCGGAGTTTCTTTTCAGTTAAAACTGGTATGTATCTTTGTACTTATTTATATTCAAACTGGAATTTTTAATTTGATTCTAACATTAAATTTACATATAACATAAATTCCCGGAAGGATCTGCAGTCGGCGGAGGAAGCCCGTGAAACTTTACATTAATTTTAATTTTAATTTTATATTAATAAAAGTATAAAATTTAAATAAAAAAAGGAACAAATTAATCTGGGATTCCAGGGATTTTCTATAGGTTTTCTTTTGTGATTCCTCTGGGATTCTTAACTGAATTCCTAGCTGATTCCGAACAGATTCCGCTTATAAATTCACGTTTGATTCAGGAGGGAATCTACTTCGAAAATCACGGTGAATTCATGCCCTGATTCAGGTCGAATTCCGATATGATTCACCGGTTAGTTCGAATTCACCCCTGGAGCCTCTTTTTCAAAATTTTTGTATGAAAATTCACCCCGAATTCAGCATGAATTCACGCGTGAATCACGTTCAGTCCTACATGATTCTTCTATGAATCAGGTCTGAACGGTACTGAAGGGAGGCTAAATAGGCCTGTCGCTGTGTTGGTGAGGAAGTACACACACAAAGTGCCCTGGGCATGTGTGTGAGCTTGTGTGCATGCGGGTTGGTTATTCACCTTTTTGGAGGCCTCCTAGAGAAGCGAGAATATTTGCATTCAGCACTTGACATTCGCCTTGGGTTTCCGCCTGCTCCACCCCTTGGAGGGGACCCACCGCCACCCTCCTGTGCCCCTTCTCTCCCGAGGGCCTTCCGTTTCTTTGCTTGACCATGAAGCTGAAATTATGGAATTGAACTTGAAACCGACACACACGCACGGAGCTGCACAGCGGAAAAATAATATTTATTGTTTGGGAATGAAAATTGAAATAATAATTGTAATTACTTAGGTTTTTAGATCTTTTAACTAAAATATTCAAACAGTTTTAGCATTGATTTTCATTTGTTAATTTATTTTAAATGTTACATCGGAGAATATCCACCAAAACCAGATTTAATATAAATTAAAACAATATTTTATTATCATTCAATCAAAAGGCTTAAACTTTATCCTCTTATTTCTCTCCGTGTTCGAATAAGTACAATTCGTAGTTGCGAGCTGGGACTGATTGTGAGGTTTTGTGTTTTGTGGCTGGCTTCATTATTGGCCACCGCTCTTCCCACGCTCTTCTTCGCTCCGCAGCACACCGTCACACACACCGTCTCAGGTGCGTGCCCAAGTACGTAGTTGCACTTTGTTTTGTGCCCGCTCTTCCATCAGCTCTGCCTTCTGACCTGTCCCTTCCGCCAGCGACTTGAGACCTTGCCAAGACGCCTCGTAACAGCCAACAGCCTTCAATCAGATACCCGTACTCGCACGGCTAAAATCGGGCATTTGTATGGCAGCCTTGTTGTGCAGCTTAGGATTAGGAATTAGCAAAAGTACGGCGTTCACAAATACTCACAGAAACACCGATAATCGCTGTTCAGCAAATACTATTCATATTATATTAATTTAAGATTCCAAATGAATCATGGAAAGTATATCAACATTTCTGTTTAAATATATCACAGTTTACAGTCATATTTTTATAACTCAAAACCAGTTTATGCCGCAATACTAGAAGTCATCCACAAATCAACCCTATTTTCGGTGGTAGATTGTGTTTTCAGCTGTTTTTTGATCCCTTCTCCCCTCTACAACAACAGAATCAATTTAAGATGGGATCTTACCTTTAACAAATCCTATTATATAGTCATAAACCCTAAAACAGACTCACTAACTTAACCATTTCTCTTACAGGCGAGGACTGCGATGTGGAACGCCTGGATCCAAAGCGTGCCGATCCCGAGTACTTCGAGTACGAGTGCCTAACCGTGGAGGACATCGAAAAGCTACTCAACGAGCGCGTGGAAAAGCTAAACACCATCCTGCAGATCACGCCTTCGCTGGCCAAGGTACTGCTGCTGGAGTACCAGTGGAACAATCACATTGTGGTGGAGAAGTACCGCCAGGACGCCAACGCGCTGCTGGTGACGGCGCGCATTAAGCCACCCACAGTATCCGTTACGGATACAGCGTCCACGAGTGCCGCAGCGGCGGCGGCTAGCGCTCAGCTCCTCCGTCTGGGTAGCAGTGGATACAAGACGACAGCTTCGACGGCGCCACAGTACCGCAGTCAAATGTGCCCCGTGTGCGCCAGCTCCCAGCTGGGCGACAAGTTCTACAGTCTGGCCTGTGGCCACTCGTTCTGCAAGGACTGCTGGACCATTTACTTTGAGACGCAGATCTTCCAGGGCATCTCCACGCAGATCGGCTGCATGGCCCAAATGTGCAATGTCCGGGTGCCGGAGGATCTGGTGCTAACGCTGGTCACCCGGCCAGTTATGCGCGACAAGTACCAGCAGTTCGCCTTCAAGGACTACGTGAAATCACACCCGGAGCTGCGCTTCTGCCCCGGACCCAACTGCCAGATCATAGTGCAATCATCGGAGATCTCCGCCAAACGTGCCATATGCAAGGTATGCCACACGGGCTTCTGCTTCCGGTGCGGCATGGACTACCACGCGCCCACCGACTGCCAGGTGATCAAGAAGTGGCTGACCAAGTGCGCCGACGACAGCGAGACGGCCAACTACATTAGCGCCCACACCAAAGACTGCCCCAAGTGTCACATCTGCATCGAGAAGAACGGCGGCTGCAACCACATGCAGTGCTTCAACTGCAAGCACGACTTCTGCTGGATGTGCCTGGGCGACTGGAAGACCCACGGCTCCGAGTATTACGAGTGCTCCCGCTACAAGGACAACCCCAACATTGCCAATGAGTCGGTGCATGTGCAGGCGCGCGAGGCGCTCAAGAAGTACCTGCACTACTACGAACGCTGGGAGAACCACTCCAAGTCCCTCAAGCTAGAGCAGCAGACGATCGACCGGCTGCGCCAGCGCATCAACTCCAAGGTAATGAACGGCAGCGGCACCTGGATCGACTGGCAGTATCTCTTCAACGCGGCGGCACTGCTGGCCAAGTGCCGATATACGCTGCAATATACCTATCCGTACGCCTACTACATGGAGGGCGGTTCGCGGAAGAATCTCTTCGAATACCAGCAGGTGGGTTCCTTGGCTTGCCTTCTTGGATCAACTCTCTCTAATAATCTCATTCGTGTGGCAGGCGCAACTGGAGGCTGAGATCGAGAACCTGTCGTGGAAGATCGAGCGAGCCGAGACGACGGACCTGGGTGATCTCGAGAATCAAATGGACATTGCCGAGAAGCGTCGCACCACCCTACTCAAAGACTTCTTTCCATTGGATGCATAGGCCAACGATACGCTTCCAGAACCACCAGGAATAGAATAGAACACAACAGAACAGAACCGAACAGATAGCTTGTCCCGTTTAGCACAAAATAGGAACTCGATTCGCTTCGATTTGATTCGACGGACTGTTGAGGGGGCGCAACGCGACAGTATAGACGCTTATTTAAATTAAATTATACACATATTTACAGACATGTATCCATCTAGAGGTAGCGATGGTAACGACGTGTAGCTAATTTTTAAACTAAACTAATAATCAAGTGCATATAGACTAGAGTACGTAGCGTAGAGCATAGTCGACTACTTGAAGTATAATATTTATAGTTGTGACATTCGAAATCACTCAAAACGATCGGTCAAACTGCAATACCACGCCTTGCGCAGAACGTTAACGATAGTAGCTGTAGCTATAGCCCTAGCGATAGCGATAGCTGTACTATAACTATATGAAACTAGCTACAGACAAACCAGACGCATTTCAGTGGCCAAGTGTTCCAACAGTTTTCCAAAAACTAGCCCAAGCGACCCGACGAAGTGCAGAAACAATTCTAAATTTAAAGCGCAGCAAGTCAAGCAATTATATAGATCAATGGCCGATGGACGGCCAGAACCCTAAGTTTTAAAAATCTCGTATTAACCCTGAGCAGGGCTGACGTTAACAGCATCAAGTATTCGTAATCTGTATCTCGTAACCAACCGCGCAGCACATCAATCGAACGCCAGGAGTCTTGAAATATAACGAAACTAGAGGTACTCCCCACCCCGGCCCCCCGTCCCACAACTCCTGTTCCTTTCGATTCTCACTCAATTCGCGATTAACTGAACCATAAATTATATTATAGGATTACGCTATGTATGTATGCTTATGCGACTGAATTTGAATTAAATTTACACTAGATATACTTAAAAAAAATTTTAAATTGTTTTATTAAGATTGTGGATTGTGGACTGAAAGCTTCCCAGGGAGCTTTGTACTAAAAGTGGGCAGAAAACCATAGCAAACTAAAGTTGAGTGAATTTGCCTTTCGGGGTGCAGCTTTCACTCAAATTTTCGAAATTCACCAGCGATTCGGAATCGGAATTTGACTCAACTTGATCTCAAAGGAATTGGATTTTATTCTTAAATTATAAAATTTATTATAAAGGAGAAAGGAAGTTTGTATGCCTTTGCAGTTTGCTTTTAAATGTTATTAATATTTTCAGCTGAAATTTGACCAGGCACTAAATTTCAAATCGATTATAATTAAGCAAAAAATGCTATAATTTTTCAAACAACTAAAATTTAATATATTAAAAAAATATATTCAATTTAAACTCTGCCGTTTAAACTTGTTTTTTTAACCATGCATTTTTATATTTATTATTTTAATATTTCCCGTTACATTATGAATACTTTAATAATAATCTTTAAAGTTTAAATGTAATAAATCGTAAAAAAGAGTATACATATATTAATTTAATTTTTTTTTTATAATTTATAAATTTTTATATTTTCTAAATTTATATATTTCTTTCACTTTATGAATTTACTTATGCATTTATGACTGCAGACATCATCATTAATATAATTTAATCTTAAACTTATCAATGTAAACTTATTAATGTATATATATAAATTTTTATGCGGAAAGTTTATTTGTCGTTTGAATTATGAATTTATTATCTTTTTTTATTACTTTCATATTTTCTACTCTTCCTAATTACTGCCAACATTTGGCCTGTATCCTAATGAGCTTAAAATAAAATATTCTTTTAAATTTTAAAATAATTTATAATTTTAGTGATATATGTACACATCATATCTTGTAATTATTTATTTACTTCTTCTTGCCTTTCTTGCCCTTTCCTTTAGTGCTCGCCCTCTTGGAGAGTTTGCTTGGCCTCGTGACTTCTGCCGGCTGAGGCTCTACCTTGGGCAATTTGAACATGCGGCATTCGGAGCGCTCCTTCAGGACACTATTAGCTATTTTCTTTATCCCCGTTATCTTGGCAACCTTGACGTTATTCATCTCCTCCACCTTTTGGGCGGGATACACCTCCACATCGCAACAGTTCTGGAGGAGCAGAACGTCAGTGTTGTTCGCAATGGGATACCGAAGATAGAGGTTCCTGCCGCAGTCCAGGCACTTGTTTTTCAGGCGTTTCAGCTGGAATTTGATCGGAAAACAACGTCCTGCCATGGTGTTGTTGTCCAGTATAACCGAATGCTTGTAAGTCGGCTTGGGACGCGGCCTCTTGGTCCACTGTGGGGGTAAAAGGGGATCAAATCAGTCTAGAATCAAGCTCCAAGTTCATTTTCTAGCCACTACGCACCTCATCCAAGTGCAAGGATGTTTGCAGTGGCCTGCACGCCGCTGAGCATAGGTTGGGATGCAGATCCTGCTCCTGAGCCACGGTCATCTTGCAGCATCTCATAGCGTCCTTGTCGGACTCAAGGAGCGGCCGCCCCTTGCTGCACTCCGCTCGAATGTCGATCTGCTGTCGAACGGGTCCGTCCGGCTCGAGGGCGGCCTGTATGATGTTCGCCTGCGGCTCTAACATACCGGACGGAGGCTTCGACACCTTGTAGTCCGTGCACGGTCCGCAGGTGGGCTCAAAGCACTTTCGACAGGGGGGACCTTCGACAAAGTTCTTTTTAAACCAACGGCTGCAGCTGCTTTCCGGACCGCCCATGATGCTAGTTTTAAAAATGGTGTTGATTCGGCTACTAAAAATTTGGAAATGACTTTGGCAGAGTCTCAGAATTGAAGCCTCCATCTCGGCCTGTTTATTTGACTTTAAAATAAATGTACATAGTTTATTTGTTCTCGCGGGACTTGGCATCAAGTTTATCCATTTCCACTTCCTTTTCGGCATTCTCCTCCTCGTCAAATATCTTGAGATCCTTGGCGTGACGCCAAACTGCAATGTTGAGGAAGCCGCCAACAAAAATAAAAGAAGCAGCCGTGAGATTCAAGGCGTAACTGCAAAAGAAAAGATTTAATTTAGATTCTTGGCTGAAAGGCTTCTGGAGTAACTTACCGCAGGGACTCCGTGTCATAAAGCCAGCAGTTGCCTTTGTTGGAACAGGTCTTGCCCCACACCAGGCAGTAATTGTCAATCAGCCAGCCGAAAAATATGGGACTCGGGATGAAGCCAAGCAGCGAGGCCACCATTGAACCCAGACCCAGAGCAAAGGTCTTGTCCTCTTGGGGCATGCAGCGCAGGGCAATGAGCAGATTGGTGGACTTGCTAGAGGCGCCCACCAGCTTCAGGAAGCACATGACGCCCAGGAAAACAAGGAATTGATTGAAGCAATCCACGGGACAGGTGCCATCCACAGCGAATTGGGTCTGAAAATAAGCAATCTGTAGCCGAATGGATTGTTTAAAGCGAAGTGAAGTCTACCTCCGAGCCAGACTCCAAGCTGGAGGAGCCCATGCATTTGCAGTCAGTGAAGATGGTTCTTCCCAGCGCGTCCTTCGTCCTCTCCGAGCATCCCGCATGGCAGGCGGAGATGTAGGTAATGTTATCGGGACTGCAAACCGGAGCATAGTGAACGTAGTCACAGTGACAGGACGCACTGCAGCTGTTCTCAGCCGACAAGGTGGTCAGCGAGTTCATCCTATCACTGCTCTCGCATCCTATGGCCACATAGCAAAGGATTCCGGCCACGGTTACAAAGTCCACGATGGCATTCCAGGAGGCCATGGCCCTGGCACTTGGCCTGTACTTTGAGATTACGTAGCCAGAGATGAGGACTCCAGCGGCCGAGAATCCAAGCGCCACTGTTCCTGTGGCCATGGTGGCCATGGCCGCCGATTGTCTGAACTGAGTCTCGATATACTTCGGAGTAAATATCCAATAGGCCATGTAGCCAAAGAAATACATTATAGAGGCCATGGTATTGTAGACGTACACCTTGTTTTTACTCAACTTCCTGACCGTCTGCATCATGTCTCCGAAGGAGCGCTCTTTGAGGCTTACTTCCTGTTTGCCTTGGGCCTGCCCCACCTGGAGACGTCTCCTTCTGGAGCTGGGCAGCTCCTTGGGGAACATAAACAGGAAAATGGCCGAGACCAAGGTCATAGCGGCCAGTACAATCCAGCCAAGCCACCAGGCGCCCATCCATCGGGGATCCTCCCTGCCAATAAGGGGCTCCAAGGTGGGTTCTATGTATAGGCGCAGGCACAGAGCGGCGAGAGAATAGCCAATAGCTGGGCCCAGCATTCTCAAGAATGTGGATAAACCTGGTAAGCCAAAAATTAAACCCGTAGTTCGAGATTAAATAACAAATTACTCACTCAACATGGCAGGAGTCTTGGATTTGGTACCATTGTCATCCATGTAGGCAATGCCCAAAGTGTAGAAGAGCGCCTGTCCCACTCCAGAGATGAGTTGCGCCACAAACAGGAACACCTGGGGAACCCACTGACCAATCTCTTCCTGGATACAACCAGCGGCACTTGTCTGGCACGGCTTCTGATCCCTCTCCTGCCTGGCCAGAGTCTCATTGACTTTGCCGTATTCCCGTGTCAGCTTCAGGGCATCCTCGCCGGCGCCATAAATAAAGTGCAGCGAACTCGTCAGCAGGCAAAAGGCCACGATGGTCAGTAGACCTAAGTGGGAAACTATCAGATATATGGAAAGCTTGGGCCGCCTAGCTCACCTATTCCCATCCAGCGGGGTCGATGCCCATTTCCAGCATAATAGCCCAAGAGGGCGGCCGTTAACATCGTACTGATATCATTGCCCACCGAGATAATGCCGGATATCTTTGTGGGTATTTTGTAGCGCTTTTCCAAGGTCGTAATAGTCCCATTAAAGTAGGCGAAGGTCATTGTCATCACACAGCCAGCGATTCCGTAAAGAATCACATACATTTTCTCGGTTGCAAATCTGATAAATTAAGATTAAGATTAAGATAATTTAAATATTTTAATGCATTTACCTTTGCATGAAGGGACCCTTGAATAGCCAGAATCCGCAGGCAGTCTCTCCACTGACATCTTCCTCTTTGGCGGCATCCTCAGGAGAGTTTTTCAATTTGACTGTTCTCTCAAGGAAGGGAAGAGCTTCACTTGGCTCTGAGGGCACCACCTTCTCGTCAACTTTCATCTCGAAACAGCCGCCGTTGAACTGAATCCGTCTATCAGGAATCGCGCTGCCATATAGCCAGCTGCATCTCACGGCGGCTTACTCCTCTTATCAGGGCAGTCAGATTAGACAAGTGAGGATCAGACAGGCGACAGGGGGTATAAATTTTAAGAAGAGCTAATTGATGGGGTTTCCTTATCAACATCTCGTATCTTTTTCGGAAACGTGTGAAATTCTGGCGTTGGCACAATCTCAAAACATGGGTGTGCCACGTATCCCCAAGATAAAATAGATTGTAAGGAAAAAGCTTTAGTTTAAATATTTAATTATGTCGAGCTCGGTTTCTCTTTAAGATCTATCGCTTCACCATGGCATCGAGTAGTCTCCTCTTCATCGAATATCTTCATGTCCTTAGCATAATACCATATACCGATGTTCCAGAAGCTTGCCAAGAAAATCAGAAAGGCACTGGCAAGGTTTATCGTAAACCTGTAGAAGAGGAAATTATTTGCCTTTTCTCTCAAGTAACTTGTTCGCTCACCTCAAGGATCTCGTGTCGTATATCCAGCAGTTTCCCTCGACCCCGCAGGTCTTGCCCCAGACCAAGCAGTAGCTGTCCCACATCCAGCCTGAGATAATGGGACCGGGAATATAGACCAGCACGGTGAACATCATGGTGCTGAAGCCCATGGAAAAAGTCTTATCCTTCGTGGGGACACATCGAAGGGCCAGAAGCTGATTACTGGAAGTTCCAGTGGCACTCACAAACCTCAGAAGGTACATGACGGCCAGGAAGACGAGGAATTGCTTGGAGCAGTCCACCGGACAGGCTCCATCCACGACGATCTGGGACTGGGATGCTTGAGATGTTTCGTTAGACAGCAGATTTTGGCTGAGGGAGCTGGCCAAGCACTGGCAGCCTGTGTAAATGGTCCTGCCCAGATCGTCAAGCCCCTTTGCAGTGCATCCTGCGTGGCATGGCGATATGTAGGTGATGTTTTCTGGCCCGCAAACCGGCGCATAAAACACATATTCACAGTCACAGGATGCGCTGCAGGAGTCGCCAGTTGGAATGATGGTCAGCGAGTTGGCTCTGTCGCCCTCGTCACAGCCCACCAGGGCATAGCATATAAGTGCAGCCACTCTGACATAGTCCAAAACAAAGTTCCAGGCAGCCATTGTCCTGGCACTCGGCTTGTACTTGGAGATTACGTATCCAGAGATAAGGACCCCGGCGGCGGAGAATCCAAAAGGCCAGGTACCCGTAGCCAATGTGGATGTGGACGCCGACTGGCGGAACTGGATCTCCATATACTTGGTCATGAAACTCCAGTAGGGCATGTAGCTATAGCAGTAAAAAATTGAGCCGATTGCGAAGTACACGTACACCTTATTGGAGGCTAATCGTTTCAGGGACTCGAGCATATCCCGGAATGAGGGCTCCCCTATTGAAGCGTCCACCTCTCCTTTATCCTCCGCTTTCAAGCGCCTGGCCCTGGCTTTTGGCGTTTCCTTGGGAAAGATGCCCACAAAAAACGCAGAGATGAGGAGTATGAATATCAGAGGGATCCAACCCAGCCACCAGGCACCCATCCAGCGGGGATCCTCAGGAGTAATCAGCGGCTTCTTAAAGGGATCGATGAACAGGCTGAGGCAAAAGGAAGCCATGGAATAGCCCATTGCAGGGCCCAGCATACGCAGGAAGGTGGATATACCTACAGGAAAAGAGGATAATTGTGGGATTGGTAACATAAATATTCACTTTGGTTCCTACTTAGCATGCGTGGCGAGTTGGCTTTCGATAGATTGTCGTCCATGTAGGTAAGCCCAGGGGCATAGATGAGCGAGCAACCAATGCCGCCAATAAATTGGCCAATAAAAAACAGCACAATCGGCTTGTAATCCGAAGCATTCTCCTCAACACATTTCGAGTCTCTTTCATGGCAAAGGGAATCGTCCTTTTGGGTGGAATTCAAAGTATTCTTGACGAATTCCATCGATCCGTACTCCTCCGTGAGTCTCAGTGCCTCTTCGCCGGCTCCGTAGAAAAAGTGGGTAGTCAGCATGAGGACACAGAAGAGAGTAATGATAAGCAGACCTGAAATATATCCAACAGATCTGAAATATAGTTTGTGCATTATAGAGTCTTTAAACTGATATTTCTAAACAAATTTGATTTCTTCAAAGATTTTAACTAAGCCTAAAATGAATTCATTTTAATTTGATTCGCGATTTAAAAATCAAAACATTGAATTTACTATATAAAAAATTATAGAATTGCCTTGACTAACCTATATAGTTAATAAACACAACAATTTGTTCACAAATTACGGCAATTAGTAGTTTGTTGTAATTAGATCGCTTCCGTATGTGGGTTTGCGTGTCACTGTTTTTTGTGATGTCATGAATCTGTCTCTGCCTAGGCACACCCCAATAATTATAGGAAATATATAGTATTTATATGTTCATGTATTGGTATATCTTTGTGATTTTACCTAAAGCAATCCACCGCGGTCGATGTCCTCTGCTGGCAAAGTAGCTCATGGAGGCCGAGCAGAAGACAGTGCTTATATCACTGCCCACCCCAATGATTCCGGAAATCTTGCTGGGTATATTGAAGCGTTTCTCCATTGTGGTAATAGTTCCCGCGTAGTATGAGGAAGCCATGGACAGAAAACAGCAAGCCATTCCATAAATACCCACAAACATGCCAGCCGAGGCGAATCTAGGGAAAGGAATACCATTAATGCTGGGAAAATCAACTGCACAGAAAGTCGCACCTTTGAAGAGCAGCTCCCTTGAATATAGAAAAGCCGCAGGTAGTTTCAGCAGAATCCCGTAACCTTTTAGATTCATCTTTAACAGCTTCTTTAGCCTCCTCTTGGCTGTTCATGTTGACCAATCCTTTCCTGTGGAACTGCTCGAGTACACTGATCTTCTCTCAAACTCAACTCAAAAGCTAGTTGCTCGGCTTTAACAAAAAAGCTTTCCCTTATATACGACATATAATTAATTAAGTTTAAGCGCAGTCGATCGTTAAATTGCTTGCAATTAACTTAATTTTTTGCAATTGTATTCAAGCTTTGAATTCTGTTTTGAATTTTGGCGCCTTTGATATATTTTTTTTTTCATTACCAAAAGTTAAAATAATAGTTTTTATTTCAATAAATATTGAATAAATAAATATTTTATTAGGTTTTGGCTTGGCTTTGGCAACAGATTTTAAGCTAAAAGTTGTAAATAATAACTAGAGCTTCTATTCTTAAAGAGAAGTGGCAAATGGAGTTGGCTAAATTAACAAAAAAACTTCACAAACTCACAAACAATTACTTTTTTTTCCCATATCAATATTATATATTCCCACACAGCTCCATTGAACTGGATCTGTCTATCAGGGGGATCGCGCAGCCATATAGCCAGCAGCATCTCCGCAGCTCCCTGCTCTTATCAAGGCAGTCAGATTAAACAAGTGAGGATTTCAGATAGGCAGCATTTAAATATAAGTATATACGGTGTATACGGTGGTAAATCATAAGAAGAGCTAATTGATGGGGACTCCTTATCATTCTTTTGTATACGAAAAATATACATATTTATTTCGGGAACATGTGAAATTCTGGCATAAGCACAATCTCAAAACAAAGGTGCACCTGGAATCCCAAAATAAATCTCGCTGGTTATAGGAAAAAGATTTAATATATTTTTTATATTACTTTCTATTGGTTTTCCTTAAGTTCTACTTGATGATCCTGCTTATCGGAATTAATGGGGATAGGCTTCTCCTTAAGTTCTACCATTTCACCCTTGTTGGCAGTTTCAGCCGTCTCCTCCTCGTCGAAGATCTTCATATCCTTGGCATGATACCAGACTCCGATGTTCCAGAAGCTTCCCAGAAAAATCAGAGAGGCAGACACGATGTTCATTGTAAATCTGCAGAAGGAACAATTACTTATCTTACTCTTTAAATAACTTTTAGAATTAATTCCTCACCTCAAGGACCTCGAATCGTATATCCAGCAGTTGCCCTTTGATCCGCAGGTCTTTCCCCAGACTAGACAGTAGCTATCCCACATCCAGCCAAAGACTATTGGACTGGGAATGAAGGTAAGCACGGAATAAACCATGCTGCCAAAGCCCAGGGCAAAGGTTTTATCTTTCGCCGGAACGCATCGAAGTGCCAGGAGAAGATTACTGGACCTTCCCGTGGCGCCTACGAACTTCAAGAAGCACATGACGGACAGGAAGATTAGGAATTGCTTGGTGCAGTCCACCGGACAGGCTCCATCCATGGCGATCTGGGACTGTGTTGTGAAAGATGCTTCGTTGGAGATCAGCGTTTGGTTGAAGGAGCTGCCCATGCACTGGCAGCCTGTGTAAATGGTTCTTCCCAGATCGTCCACTCCTTTCTCTGTGCATCCTGCGTGGCAGGCCGAGATGTAGGTGACATTTCCTGGACTGCAAACAGGTGCGTAGTAAACATATTCACAGTCGCAGGATGCGCTGCAGGTGTCGCCAGTTGGAATGATGGACAGCGAGTTGGCTCTGTCGCTCTCGTCGCATCCCACCAGGACATAGCAAATAAGTCCAGCCACCGTGAGATAGTCCACTACAAAATTCCAGGCAGCCATAGCCCTGGCACTTGGCTTGTACTTCGAGATTACGTAGCCGGAGATAAGAACTCCGGCAGCGGAGAATCCAAGGGCCCAGGTTCCCGTGGCCATGGTGGAGGTGGACGCCGACTGGCGGTACTGAATCTCAATATACTTGGGCGTGAATATCCAGTAGGGCATATAGCCGAAAAAGTAGAGTATGGAGGCAAAGGTGTTGTAGACGTACACCTTGTTTTTGGCCAGTCGCTTCAGGGAGCCCATCATATCCTGGAATGAGCGTTCAACCAGCGGAGTGTCCACTTCTCCTTTGTCCTCCGCTTTCAGGCGTTTGGCTCTGGCCTTAGGCATCTCTTTGGGAAAGATGCCCACGAAAAAGGCAGAGATAAGCAGGATGAATGTAAGGAGGATCCAACCCAGCCACCAGGCACCCATCCAGCGAGGATCCTCTGGCGTGATCAGCGGCTTCTTGAAGGGATCGATGTACAGGCGCAGGCACAAGGAGACCATGGAGAAGCCCATGGCAGGACCCAGCATACGCAGGAAAGTAGACATGCCTGAAGGAAAAAATGATTAATATGTAAAGGATATCAGGGATACTGATTTTGATTCATACTCAGCATGCGTGGCGTCTTTGCATTCGATAGATTGTCGTCCATGTAGGAAAGCCCGGGGGCATAAAAGAGCGAGCATCCAATGCCGCCGATAAACTGGGCTATGAAAAACAAGATAATTGGCTTGTAATCCGCAGTGCTCTCCACACATTTCGAGTCCTTCTCGTGGCAAAGAGAATCATCCTTTTGGGTGGCATTTAAAGTGGTGTTGACGAACTCCAGCGATCCGTACTCCTCCGTGAGTCTCAGTGCCTCCTCGCCGGGGCCGTAGAAAAAGTGTGGCGTTAGCATGAGCACACAGAATAACGTAATGATAAGCAGGCCTGCAATAAATCCAGCAGATTCGCTAATCTATATATTATTAATAGTCCTCTAGACGTTTACCTAAGGCAACCCAACGCGGTCGATGTCCCTTACTGGCATAGTAGCTCAGAAGAGCCGACGAGAAGACAGTGCTGATGTCATTGCCCACCGTGATGAGTCCGGAAATCTTGCTGGGAATATTGAAGCGTTTCTCCATCGTGGTAATAGTTCCAGTAAAATACGTGAAAGCCATGGCCAGAAAGCAGCTAGCTATGCCATAAATTATCACAAACATGTGAGCCGTGGCGAATCTAGGGAGCGGAATATCGTTAATGCTGGGAAAACGAAGATGGCTGGCAGTGGCACCTCTGAAGAGCAGGGCCCTTGAATATAGAAAAGCCGCAGGTGGTATCTGAATGATCCAGATCCTCCTGCCGCCTGTCGGACTCATCCCTGCCGGCCTCCTGATCCTTTAGAAACCTGGAGGTTTCGGTCTCTTTGCTGCCCGAGTCGACCATCCTGCTCTGTCGAACTACTCGAATGCACTGATCTCTCACTGAACCCAGCAGCAACTTACAATCGACTCGCCGGCGCGGGTAAACAGAAAAGCTTCAAGATAACATAAGACGACCTTTAATTTTATATAGCCCAGTCTGACATTTATCTCTCTAATCGGGATCTTCTTTTAATTGCCAGTAGTTACCATACAAGTTGACACAGTGGGACGAGCGCACTGCTACAAATACAGTTTATTATCGTACCGGACTCTATGGGGGAAATCACACATGGATATTGACAAATCAAGGCACCAAAACTCTCACTCACACAGCTCTTAGGCGTAATTATAACTTAGGTCTAAATCTCTGTATTCTTCTCGTTGCTGGACTCCTCCTCGTGCTGGACAATCTGCATCTCCACCTCCTTGACCTCCTCGTCAAAGATTTTCAGATCCTTGGCATAGTACCACACGCCCAGATCGAAGATGGACCCAATGGCAATGAAGACAGCCGCCGTGAAGTTTAGAGAGTATCTGGAAAATTGGATACAAATTGAGTTGGTTTTTCTGTGAATTTTGGGAGAATTACCCACCTCATGGATTGGGGATCGTAGAGCCAGCAGTTGCCTTTGTTTGTGCAGGTCTTGCCCCACACGAGGCAGACCCTGTCGACGACCCAGCCGAAGAATATGGGGCTGGGAATGAAGGCCAGCATCGAGCACATGGTCATGCCGAAGCCCATGGCCGCCGTCTTATCCTTTTCAGGGACACAGCGCACCGACACCAGGAAATTTGAGGCGCGGCCGGAGGCTCCCACGAACTTTAGGCAGCACATTACGGCCAAGAAGGCCACGAACTGCGTCCAGCAGTTCACTGGGCAGGCTCCAGGCATGGCCTGGCCATTCGCCAGAATCTAAAGTAGAAGATTTGAGTTATTTTTGATTCTTTTGAAAATTTTACAACCCAGGCATACCTCCAACTGGTTCAGACTGGACATTTCCAGGCTGGAGTTGTCGCTGCTTAAATCAGAGCTGGTTAGCCTTGTGAATCCGCTCGTGGAGTTGCCGCCTTCGTTGCCCGGAATGCAGGAGCAATCGTAAAAGATCTGCAGGATCAGAGAAAATAATTAGTTATTCAGCCTTCACTTTCCAATCTCGAAACTCACCTTTTTTCCCTCAGCGTTGACATGCAAGCTTTTACATCCTGCATGGCAGGCGGAGATGTAGGTCATTTGGTTCTCGCCACAAACCGGGGAATACCGCACGTAGTCGCAGGAGCAGGCGGAGTTGCAGGTGGTGGTGTTGCCCGCCAGCGAGCTGTCGTGGATGTTCACTATGACGGAGCTCTCGTTTCCTGGGCAGCCGATGAAAGCATAGGCCAGGATGCCGGCCACCGTGAGGAAGCCCACGATCACATTCCAGGCGGCCATATAGCGAGCTCGGGGCTTGTACCTGGAAATGATGAAGCCGGAGAGCAGCACGCCCACGGCGGAGAAGGCCAGGGCCACTGTTCCGGTCACCATGGAGGATGTGGCCGCCGACTGGCGGTACTGCACCTCAATGTACTTGGGCGTGAAGATCCAGTAGGGCGTGTAGCCCACCAGGTAGAAGATGGTCGAGAGCGTGTTGCACATGTATGTCTTGTTGGTGATCAATCGCCGGAAGGTCTTCAGCATATCCTGGAACGAGGCTTTCCCCTCCACGGCGACTGCCTTTTGGTCCAATTCGGCGTTGAGGAGTTCCTTTTCTGAACTCTTGAGCGCCAGCCTCTCTTTTTCGCGAGCACGATTCTCCTCCACCTTTCGGCGGGCAACTGCCCGTGGCAGGTCCTTGGGGAACATGGAGAGGAACACGCCCGAGAAGGCTAGGAGGCCGCCCATGACCAGCCATCCCAGCCACCAGGCGCCCAGCCAACGAGGATCCTTGTTGTTGATAACCGGATGCATCTGCGGGGCAATGTACAGGCGCAGGCAGAAGGATGCCAGGGCATAGCCTATGGCAGGACCCAGCATGCGCAGGAAATAGGAGAGACCTGGAAAAGTGTGTCGATTTAGATAGGCAGCAGGCACTGCTAAACAAACTAAAATAGCTTGAAATTATCTTGTTCAATGAAAGGCTCTGCCTGCAATAATTTTTATCTCTCAGATGCTTAGAGGCTCATTTTATAAGTGGATCACTAGATAGCCGGGCTGCTGAAGAATATTTTTTTAATGTCGTAAAGTAGATAACATTTTGGCATTCAACTGTGAGGGGGGGAAACTAGTAAAAATTAATTCTCTATAAATAAAATGTAGATAGTGACTGTCAGCATCGCTTTCGGCTTTAGAAACTCAATGGGCGCTAGAGCAAAACAACCATCAATGCTGGGTTATCGCTGAATCAGCGTGAACCAACCAACCAACCCGCCACTCCCCCACCTAGTAGCTGTGTCTTGGCTTATCACCTCGAGCACACAGAGGTTCAAGGTAGCCGAGATACCGGTGGGGATTAAATGATTGCCCTATTGTCACTCGGTTAGAACTGGTTATTTCTAATCCTAAAGCAACTTATTTAGTTACTTACTCAGCAGAGCCGGTGTCTTGGACTTCTTGGTGTTGTCGTCCATGTAGGATACGCCCAGGGTGTAGTACAGGGATCCTCCAATACCCGAGATAAACTGGGCCACGAACAGGAGCAGCTGTGGCGCAAAGTTTCCCTCGCCCATTTCGCATTCCGCTCCGCCGCCATTCAAGCGGCACAATGTCTTGGAACGCTGCTCCTCAATGGCCTCCATGGTGGCGTTTTCATCGGGCATTCCACCAAACTCGGAGGTCAGAGCCAGAGCATCTTCGCCGGGTCCGTAGAGGAAGTGCGGAGAGGTGGTTAGCACGCAGAAGAGAACAATGGTCAGCAGGCCTAATGAAAAGATTTTTATAATAAAATTATAATAATTCCTTAAAGATTGAAACTTCTTCTTTAGAGCTTACCAAAACCAATCCATCTGGGCCGATGACCTTTGCCGGCATAATAGGCCAAGACGGCGGACACCAGCGTCTGGCTAATATCATTGCCCACCGAGATGATGCCCGTGTTCTTTGAGGGAATCTTGAATCGCTTTTCTATGGTGGTAATTGTTCCATTAAAGTAGGCATAAGTCATCGAAAAGATACAGCCGACGATGCCGTAGAGCAAGACATAAGCTGTTTGGTTGGCAAATCTGAGAGAGAGAAGTTTTAACTTTAAGTTTGTCACTTTTAAACCAAGTTTATTTGTTTATAAACCCGATAAACTATTACATAATTATTATTATAATTCCCACCTTTGGTAAAAGGATCCTTTAAATATCCAAAAGCCGCAGGTTACATTCTTCTCCAGCGGCGATTCATTCAGCAGTTTGTTGATTTCGGCGGTCATGAGGCGATCCTGTTCGCTTTTCTGTTTCTTCTTTTTCTTGGGTTTAGCTTTTCCCGGTTCCCTCTCGTCCAGATTAATGCCGGCCTCCTGCCCCTTATCGTAGGTCTTTCCATTATCCAGCAGTCTGGTCTCTGCATCGGATTCCTCTCGCGATTCCGGACGGCCAGCCTCTGCATCCTGCTCCTCGTGACCCAGGCTGCTGGGATTCTCGCTCTGCACCATCCTAGTTGCGTCTCGAGTCTAGTTGGGTTCTCACTTGGCACATGTGCCTATCAACTCACACACGCGCAGGTTTCTTAATCTTCGCCAGATCTGTGTCTGTGCAAACTGGCAATTAGCTTGGTTCCGGATTCCGAGGATCAGATCGTATCTAGACAACAACCTGACGCGAGACCGGGCGCGGATCGAGTGGCATGATGTGCTCTGGCTGCGCGGATCTTAACTGTGTCTTGCAGCTGCCGACTCTGGCCCGAAGGAATGACGTGCCCACACAGCTTGTGCCAAATATTTTTTATTAAAATATTATCTCAGACCGACTTATCACTCGCCAGAGCCAAAAGCCATTGAGCTAATCTTCGTTTTTTACTCCTCCGCGCCGTGCTCCACCACTCATGCTGCTTCTGTGTTCGCCTGCAAAATTTACGATTTGTTTGCGGGTTGAGTTCGGTGCTAAAATCATAAAATAGACAGGAAAAGTGTGTGATAAGAGCGATCTCCAGACGGAACAGGACAGGATTATCTTATAGCGCCAGAGATTCGCAGGTTTGCACATTGATGAGCACGTAAATCTCGGCACCGTCATTCCCCGCGATTTCCAAGGAAATAATATTCGCTGACAAGTATATGTACACACCATCCATCTATATCCCAGCCCCCCTCCTGAGGCAAACAAACTACATTTGCACGATCATTGTTTTAGTTTGGGATTAGATACGGGTATCAATGTGATATAGTCGCTATCACTACCTATCTAAGTGTGTGTGGCAAATTAGTTTAGTCGCAGAGAGAGGAAAGAGAGATCTTCTCGGCGGCGCAGACTCGCTTGTATTATTATTGTCAGTAGTCCGATTTGGGTTTCTGCGAGTAACTGAATCTTTTCCCAGGCCCCGTCCCTCGATCTGTGTTCTATTATTTAATGTGTGTACCCATGCCCGCCGTACTGTGTCTGTCTGTCTGTATGTGTCGCCACAATTCACTTAGAATATTTAAATTTATGCTCAACTTATCACTTGAACTTTATCTTGATTGTGTGCGCCGTGCCTTCCGTTCTTGATACATTTTTCGGATGGAGCAACCAGAACTTCGTCCCTTGAACTTTCTGCATCCACTAATTCCGGCTAATTCTTGTAATTTATTTGCCCTTGCTAAAACTTACGAATGTGTTTTACTATTACTATTCCGATATTGTTTTGTTTTGGATGCGGTTTTCGAGGCACTGGCTGCTGGGAAGATCTGGACTCGCAGAAGACCGTAAACGAACTAAACTAAACTAATCTAAGCGCAGCGTGTTGTGCGCACAATTCTCACTCATCTCAGGAAGAATTCTCCTATATTCTTGCTCGGTAAGCGGAGCTTTGGCTTGGGATTCGGAATCTTTAGCTTCGTATTTTGACTGTGTCACTGACATCAATTCCCCGTCAAAATAGTTAGCTCGCAGGTATCTATATATAAACCCGAGAGCTCCTTTGTAGTTCAAGTCAAAGCAATAGTAAATTGGGCACTCGCAAGCTGCAAAGCAAATGAAAGTGAAATCATAGAGTAAATATGGGTAATTACAAAGGGCATTCAATCTTAAAGATAGTCCAGAGAAGAATAATATTTAGATGTATGCAATTTAGCTTAAGTTTTAGGTTAAGAAATATTCTTGAGTATTCTTATAATGAGGAAACAAATCAAAGTGTTGTTCTAACTAAACAGTTTCCAATTCGTGGCTTTGAGTTACCCCTGGGGGGCCTGCGGTTGCCAGCGGATTCGAGCAACCCCCATGAGATACAAAGATGTGCCACTGTCTCCGGTCGGGTATCGGGTTTCCAAGAAAGCTAAAGCTCAGTCTCTCTCTCAGCCGCACATAGATCGTAAACGATAAGCTACCCATACACTATGCCAAAGTTTTTCCCCCACTCACCCCCCAGCAAATTGAATTCAAATTGCAATTACAGCGACCACATATGTAGACGGTGGCAGTAGCTTAAAAATAATCCCAAGACACGACTTCTTTGGAAGCACACATGTAGGCGGCATAGGAACATCATATGTTCCGGCAAGGCAATAAAAATCAAAGGCATAATTTCATGATATCAATTGAGCGGCAATAAAACGGCAGCCCAACCATGTTTATTATTATTTTTCATTATTATTTTCTTTACATTTCCCCACCACAGCTGCCACAGACTTCTTCCGCTAAAAAATGGCGAGGCAGGAGCAAATGTGACCGCGATTCTTAGGGGGGGATTTCCATATAGTACCAGCAGGGCTCAGCATAAATAACAACAAATGAGGCAGTGCCTTCGCGGCCGGAATGAGATGTAGATGTGCAGAGCCAGTAGCCTTCTTTATCTTTGTTGTTGCTGTCCGCCTGTAAGTATGCCATGTTTATGGCGAAATGCGCCAAAACTGGCAATTCGAGCTGCCTTTGCTTGCTTTCTTTATGCTGCTGGCACGCGTCGTTCTCCTTGCGATTTTATTTCCGGCCAAAACGTATGCAAATGTGTGCCCTCTGTTTTCCCATCCGCCCTTTGAATTTTCCCATTCTTATCGCTGTGGCACACATAAAATGGCAACGGAAGCTGGAACTGACAATAAATAATAATTTTGCGTTGCATGAATTATAAACGCGAATGCAAGACTCGCTTATCGCCAGGATATGTAGTCCTGCCTCTGAGTTGGAGTCTCAAGTGAGAGTCTCTCCAGCGGAAAGATGGATGCTGAGACGGCTTAGTGACGCCAAGGCAAACAGCGCGTACACATTCCCATGCGGCGCTTCCGTTTCCGGTGCTGAGGGGTAGTGAGAGTGAGAGACGTGCCAACTAACCCGCTTAAGCACTCAATTTGCGCGTGAAAAGGAACTTGACGCCACACACACACACACACATGTGGGTGTTAACAGACCGCATAGGCCCAACTGCAGCCCCCACTGCCAACCGCGGCACATGTCAGCACTTTGTTGTGATTTCCGTTTCCGCTGTCGCTACATCCTTTACCCCTTTGCAGTGCCGAATGTGCCAGAGAGTGTGTGTGTGTGTTTATTGATATTGTTGTCTTCCCGGCAGTCGCGTTTAATGGCAGTTAGCATACGTTTCAGTTACTCACATGTGCCAAAGGGTAGCAAGGAGTCCTTTAAATGGCTTGAAATTTAAGGAATTATGTTTATAAATCAAACAAATTTAAAGGTTTTTATTTTTACCATAAAAAATACTACTTTTTTTATAAATTATGTATATTAAACTAACTTTGAGCCCTCTCTTTCTCTCTATAAAGTTTGTATCCTTTGTCTCTGCCCATTAATAGGTATTCAATCTTCCCAACCCTGTCAGATGTAACTCCTTTTATTGTGTTCATTGTTACCCTTGATATGCGTAAATGTATTTATTTGTGACTTGCCCTCTGACGCCGCATCCCCTTGCCGCTCGCCACCCCTTTTTACCGCCCGGCCGTCAAGGTTGCGTGTGTGTCAAATTAGGGTTAAATGCTTCACCCCTCCCATCCGCCCATCCATCCATCCGCACACCCATCTCTTCCCCTGTCTTCTTAGCTAATTTGTTGTTTTTTCCTGGATTTTTATGTGCCGCCTTTGTTGGCGAGGAGAGGACTTTGCCGGCGCAGCTTAGGAGTTTTGAACGCTGCACGCCCGACTGCTCTTGGCCTTAAGTAGGTCTTAAGTCTTCATTTGTCTACTCCGGCCAGGGAAATTATGCTCCTCCCAGTCCTGGGCTTCGATGTAAGCGCTTAATATGCCGACCGCATGGAAAACCCACAATTTTCCAGTCCAATTTTTGCTGTCAATTTAAGTTGTAATTAACAGACCGACGGCTGAGCACTCCACCTTCCAAATAGTGGCCAAAAACCCCCTAAAACAAACCAAAAACGAAAAAAAGAAAGAAAACAGAATGCCTGAGAGTCCTGGGTGAAAGCACAGCATATGGCATGCAGCTCACGTTCGCTCATTACGCATTTGATAAATTTAGCATGAACACCGAGGAGGAGGAGGCACACACACCTTGGCCTCCCATTCGAACCAAAAAAAAAAAAAAAAATCAAGGATACGCCTGGGCAAATGTCAAAATAGACAATGCACAGATTACCTGAATTACTCGCGGTGAAGATGGAGGAGAACTCATTCACTCTCGGCACATAATTAATCAAAAAATAGATGCTATTCGCTTTTGGGGCAGCCCGGGCCGGCAAAGGTCCTGGCCGGATTTGGGTCATTAAAAGCATCCCGGCCACTGCCATTGGGCGTGCATAATGAGGTTGGCTGCCAAAAGGATTAAGAGCCGAAAGCTGCCCAACATTTTTAATGTTCTCCTTATGCGCTGCGGGTCGCTTTCCCTTTGTTTCCCCGCTCGCTCAACCATTCACATTTTTAATTCCATTGCTTTTCTGTATTTTGATTCCTTTTTGGTTCGCCGTTGATGCATCTTATGCCACTTTGGCGAAAGCAGCTTGGAAAAATAAGCTTAGGAATGGAAAACAAACCTCAGCTCCAGTTTCCCTTTTCCCTTGTATGTATCTCTATCGTTTTTCCAATTTTAATTCCTGTTTTTTCCGCTCGCGTTTACTCAATTAGAGACCTTTTTCATTGGTTTAACCGGGCACGGCATTTGGTATATATATTTTTTCTTTTATTCTGAGCCCAGGCCCCGTGCCCACTTAAGTATGCTAAGCTCACAGCTTAATCTGGCTCTGGGGTTTGACCTCTTTCGATCACGTACCGCCTTCGTTTTAATTGTCTTTCCTGCCCTTTTCTCTGTCTTAGCCATTTTCCTTAGATACTCGCTTTTCCGGTAGAGAAATCGGTGTTTTTATATGCCGGCACGTTGATAAATTTCCTGCGTAATAATCTGGGAAAAAAAGCAATTTCAGAAACTTAATTTTTCAGCGATTATGTTTGTAAATATTTTCCTACCCCGCAAAACCTTTCCAGAATCTCTGTGTCCAATGAGCGCAAACCAAAAGACAAGCAGCAAAGTCTCCTTATCAACGGCAAACATAGCGGGCGTCCCTCGTCCTTTAAAAAGCATCCTGTTGTCCGCCTCCCACCCTTGATGGTCTCAAATATGAATTTATTTTCCATACTTTTCATCTCATTTCCCTTTGTGTTGTTTTTGTGCGCTCGTTTTTTGTATTTTAAGTCCTTGTAAAGTGACCCTTTTAATTTTCCTTGCGCTTCATCGTATTGTTGGCACTTAATGTATCTGTATCTGTATCCCAGAATTCACCCTCCAAAAGCGTAGTTGTTCCTTTGTCACAGAGTTAATATATTCATGCGACGCATTTTTTGCGGTTTGACACGCTTGTTCTGTTCGGAATCACCCGATATATATCTTTTGGGGATGGGCTGCAGATATTCCAACTGATTGAATGTATTAGAGAGAAGGGAAGCAGTTCCCTGGACCAGTTCCAATCGCATTCAACTTTTTAATTGCATTCATCTGGGCAGAAAAAGTATCATTTTCACTCACTCTTCGTTCCATCGATGAAACTTTTCAAAAGTTTATTTCTTAATTTCATTGAAAATGCAAAAGAAAAGGCAGCAGAAATGTCTCTCATCTTGGGACAAACTTTATTTCTAATCAATGTCCTGCGCCAGATACATAACTCAACTATTGAGCACTCTAACTAAATTAGTTGGAAAATTAGATTGTCCCTTCCTCGTCGCTTCCACTCTCGCATACCAATGCCAACGCAGTCCTGGAGCTGGACCGAAATGGCTTCCGGTTGAAGGAGTGCCGAGTGCCGCAAGGATATCGCAGAAGGGGCATTAAACGTTTTCTAATTAAGTGCGCCGCGGCTTCGTTGCTTTTATTATTATTTCGCTGGGCACCAGGATAACGATTGTTCCTTTGGCCAGGACCAGCGATGCGTTTCTTTTTCGATTCGTAATACCCCCAAAAAAAGGGTTTAAAATGGTAAATGGAAATGCCGCGGTGTCAGTGGCACGGTCTTATTGGATTAGATGGAAAATTGTCCCTGTTCTGCTGCGGGATGGTTCCTGAAACCAAATACGTTTAATGACCGTGGATTCTACACAACTTGGGATTACTTCCTCCCCTTGAAGGACTTTGTTTCATTAAAGAAATCACTGGAAGAATAAAAAAATATATGAAAGACGCGATTAACGCTGTTCTTGGCCCTCAAAAAAAAAATTATTAAGAAAAGAAAAATTATTTTCCCCCTGCGCCGCCCAAAGTTATTGAATATTCCGTTTTGTGTTTGTTTAATTACCAACTTTTTTACGTTGACAAATGCATATCAATGTCTCGGACGCTTCTTTTTATATTTTCCTTTGCTTTTTAATCTGCCTATTTAATTTTTGGAGCAAGTTTCTCTTTGATGTTGAAACTTTTTCCATTTAATTTCCACCCATCGCCTTATTTTTCTTTACTATTTGCCTAGGCCATCTTAAGCTTATTTTCTGTTTAATTAGCATTTCGCAGGTGAGTGCTCTTAATTCCTGGCTGATTGGTAAAAATGTCCTGAAAATGCTGAAAGGCAGAGAAAGCCCAACTAAATATATTTGTTTAGCTGAAGGTCCTGTAAATTATGCCATCTTAATACAAGTAAGTCGGAGTCACCCCTTCTTGTTGCCTCTGTCTAATTTCAATTAAATTCAAATGCAGCCAACTGTGAAATAAACAAGAAATCACTTAATGCCAACAATTACATAAGCAATTAAGCCCCCACTGCCAGTGTCCTTTCTGCCACAAGGAGTCACCGCAAAACTTTAGCAGAATCGAAGTCGATTACGCTGGCGGAATACGAAAACACAGCGGCGAGTACTTAACTGGTCAGACATCGAAGGGGGTCCAGAGGTCTAAAAGTTGGACAGCTTACGGAGACAACAACTGCAACAAAAGATTTGGCCAATTTGTTGACTTGTTTGGCATTTGATACTTGATACGCTTACGGGACGACCACTCTCCGCAAATAAATAAAAAAGGGAAACAAGTAAAGCTCACATGCGAGACTGATAAGCTACTTGAATGCTGTAGATTTCCCTCCTTAAAATATTTATAAAAATATGAAAAGGCTGCAGGGAAGGAGGCATCGTCGTGCCCGGCAGACTAAGCTGATATTGTCGAGCCAACTAGGCGTATGCGTGATGCGTGCAGAGGAAGGGGGATGCTGCTGCTGCTGCTGCTGCTGCTGCTTCTCAACTATAAGTCGAGTACTCACTTCTCTTTCTTTTTTATGTGTGCCCCGGCCGATAAAGTCAACACAATGATAAATCGTTGCCGGACCCTTGTTGTGTCTGTGTGTGTGTGTGTATAATCGAATTTTTATTGATACAAGCAGCTTAGGTCGAAAGGATGTTGTGTCCGCAATAAGTCGATACTTGGTCAAATAAAAAATATATACTAATACGTATTTGTATCAATTGCTCCTTATCGAGGACCTCAACGGTGGCCCAGACAAATTACCTTATGAATATGTTTAAAGGCGGCAAAGCCCCCGGAATTGGTAAGCCGACTTTGCGACTAGAAAGCAGGGAAAGTTGGCTCAAATGGAGCATAAACTGTGTTGCGAGTGCTTCACTTACTTACTCTGAGGAAGAACACTCTCTGAGGGTAACTCAATTAGCTCAAAGGCAAGCTGCCTGGGGAAGGCAGGGCAAAAATCGTTGATAATTCATTTTTGCTCGACAACCCTTTGATTGACGACGGCTGACTGACTTGCCCCAGAAGCATCTTGATAAGATTAATCAAATTTTCATAAATTTCTACGCCACGGAGCGGCACAAAGACACAAAGTAGCGTGAAATATGCCCGTCGCGTAGAAGGGATTTAGGCGTAATTATATAAGAAGGACCTAAGAGGTCGTAGAGGGGGCAGAAAACTCTGCGACAATCGAGTTGACAGCGCTAAGAAGTCTTTCCAGAGATGAGGACAGGAGCTCCCCTCCCTCTGGTAGTTTTCTTTTGTTACATACTTTTAGGCAACGCACTTAATTAGCCGCCCCTGTGAATAAACCAATCTGAAAGGAAATAGACTCCTTATACAGTAGCAGAAAGAGGTCCTGGGACTGGGGGGAGAGAGACCACAAAATAAATCTTTGGGTAAAACCCCATGTATGCTTGTAGTTTTGCCTCGCTTTCATTGAGTATTTGCATTTAAAATTCTAAGACGTCTGAAAGCTTCTTTACCGTGGTACTCCGGCGGAATTGTACAAGTTGTGGGTAAAACTTGACAATATTTACATTTAGTTGCCCACTGTAAGCATCTGGGTTGATGAAGAAGTTTCCTCGGAGGCGAATATAAAATGTAAAACTAAATTTGCACGAAGAACATGGGTTTCAACCGAACAAAAGTCCTTGGAGCGAGCGGAAGCAGTTTCCTTTACCCAAAAAACTGCTTAAGAAGCCTCGGTGGATGCGTTGCCAGGACACCTTTACCTTTACCTCAAGCTATTAGCCCAGAGCAGACTGTGAAAGAAATAAGGACTTAACAATCTTGACAACTACTTTCCGGTTGACATGCAATTTCCACCGTTGATAAATTCAGAGAGCTGAAAACTGAAAACTGCTCAAAAAATCAGTATCTATGGGAGTCAACCGAAATGGGTTGGCAGTGCAAATAATATTACCCACTGTCTCTCATTCTGATTTCTGCCTCATCACTTTTCATTGCCTTTATAATGGGAGAGGGGTTAGCAAAGCCAAACACAATTGCCATCAACGCGCGGGACATGAAGCGGAAGCTAACTTGAAGCCGGCACGAAAATGCATTTGCCACCCACTTCCCACCCAGGATCCCATAAAAAGCCATCCTCCCGGGGAGATAGTTGACTCGATATCGGGCAGAGAAGCATCGTGTCGCAGCAGTTTCCGCCCGAAAGCAGGAATTTACTTGACATTTTCATTAGTGCGGCACAGCCACAAAACACTTTGCCAGTCTGGCGGCAAAGAAGCAGAAAGCTTGGCAGAGCTGCGAGTCCTGAATGGTAACTGGGATTGGGAAGCCGGTAGCTGGGAGCTGAGAGCTGAGAGCTGGGAACAGGCATCAGGCAGCCGCACTTTTGATAGAGGACTCACTCATGGCTGCGTTTTGCCTGCGGTTTCAGGCAGCAATAAAAATAGCAAGAAATGCCGCCAGCACAGCACACATGGGTACAGTGGATGCAGGATCTTTGTTTAATATGATGAAATACTCTATTCATTATAAATTTAATAGGAAAATAATTAAAAGAAATTTATTGCAATTATCAGGAAGTTGTTAAAGGATGGGAATGATGTTTTATTGTGTTTTGGGGCTATCAAATCATCTTTTATAATGCTAAAAATTGGAATATTAATAATACTCTACATGTTTTCCTGCCCAGCTTATGTTAGAAAACATAAGAGCTCTTATAGGTTTATAGAGAAATTATAAAAATTTAAAGTTAAATAGAGATGCCTTGAAATTGGCCTTCATTATATAAATTCTTTATTCTTTATTTCCTATATAAACTCTAATTAAGATTTATTATTTACCATTTATCTTACCAAATTTCAACGCTTCCTCTAGCGAACCATTTAAGTTCTTCCTTTAACTATAAGCTTGTTAATTGAGATTTCCACTGTACGCATAGAATATGGCCAGGCAATTGGCAATACTCAGTCCCGTTTCTCCCCCTCCCTGTGAGCCCACAGATCACGCACATAAACCCCATTTGGAATGGCTTAGTTCTTGGGGTTTCGCAGCCGCACGAAAACATTCCCGGCCCACGTCGACAGTTGTCACTGAGCCCCGCAGAGCTGCGAGGGTGTGGGTTCTGGAATGGGAATGCGAATGGGAATGGGAATGGGGTTGCGATGGATGGTGATGGTCCGATAGAGAGTTGTTTCTCATCTTGATTTTGCACTGGGCTCCTTCTGTTGCCTCTTTTTCTCGTACCGCCGCCTGGGTCTGTGCCTGGGCTCGTGCCTAATGTTGTGGGAAATTGCATTAATTATTCTATTAGCAGCGTAATTCGTTCTTAATTGCATGATAAACTTTATTGCCTTTTAGGAGGATTGCGAGCATAAGTATAAGTGTATATTGCATGGCCACCCTTCCTGGCCGGGAGGAGGATTCTCTGGCATTCGATGAAATGTTACGCATAAGTAGAAATTTATTTCACTTAAGTGGACATCTTAGTTGGAGTGTAGGACTTAAGGTTGCGGTAGCCGTTCGCAGCTCTCTGTTTGCGGAAGATAGTGACTATATTCCTTCCTTCCCCCCTCCTTGGCTAACTGAATCACAGGCTAACTTGCTTAGCAACTTGAACCTTTTTCGCCTTCAAGACGACTGTTTACGACAACAACGACTCTGATTTCTGATTAGCCGCGATTTTGAACAGCACTCGAGGCGATCGATCGATCGGACGTCTATCAGAGGGGGAAATCTAACGGCGGGCTATTCAGGTGAGTTATCTAAGCGAAATCCAATTAAGCTTTATCGCCTCAAATTAATCAGGGCGGAACAGCTGAACACAATGGCTGAGCAAACAGAATTGTTCTTAAGTCAACATTAATCAAATCGCAAAACCAAATGAACTTATCGATCTTGGGGCTAGGAGGAGCATATACCGAGGCAGTTCGGTAAGTAAGTATGTAGGTATTGTAGGTGTTGTGTATAGCCTCTAAAAGATTCCCATTCGCAGATAAGCCCCTCAAAAGTGCAGTACTCCAAACGGAATTCGAATTTCCAGCGATCAAAGCGAGTGATTTATTTGTTTGATTTTCGATTTTCTACCCCGCGAGAGACCGTTGTTTGTTTAGGCCACGAACACGAGCCGGCTCTCTGTTTTTAACCAATATTTACCATCCCCCACATCCTGCATCCGCATCTACATCCACATTCCACACAAAGTCCCCTTTCACCGAGCTCTGCATGCAATTAATTTAATTATGTGGTCATATCAAACTATCCTTTGGTCAGCCACGGCCTCGCCTCTGGGCCCCCTCGTTCCCAAAATGAGTTGCTTTTAGCGGAAAATGTTTGAAATTCTGAAATTGAGTTGAGTCCGTTCTATAGTTTAACCACATTTTCTGCCGGCCCATTGATAAAATTTGCGAAACTACAAAATTGTGGTAAACTCTCAATGAAAGCCTCGAATTGTGGGGTGTCGGAGGATGGAGCCATAGTTTTATGGAACAACTTTAAAAGAGTTGAGAGAGTGTGGTGGCATTTTTACCAGGAATAGTTTTTAACATTTTTAATAGCATTAAAAATTTATCAAATACTTATGAAATTTAATGGTGTTCTTTAAATATTTTTATTTTTTATTTTTTTAATTTTTGTAACTTGAAACCTTCAGCTTAGAGTTAAAATTTCAAGTACATTTTCCCCTCTTGCTATCCCTTGGATATAAAGCTGGTTAAATAATTTTAAAAAATCTTTAGAAATTCCACACTTTGTAAAGCCATTCTCCATGTGTTCATTTGCCTTACTTTTGTGGTTCATTTAAAAATAAACCATTACTGAAATGAGCAAATAAGGCGAGCAAATCACGCAAGGTCCCCCGTCCGTTGAAGGTGAGGTGGTGGGTATGGCTCTCAGTCTTTGTCTTTTTTTTGCGGACTAGCAGACGAGACCGAGACCTCGATGGCAGGGCAAACAAAGTCAAGTGTTGCCCGGAGAGACCGGCACATGGCAACCGGAGAAAAGGCCGGGTCAACGGGCCACAGCCACTCATTTGGCTAAGGCGAGGGGTCAATATTTGCATGGGCAATAAGCGGCGCAGATATGAAGTATCTAAGTATCTGAGCATTGGAGTATCTTTTTAATTAGGGATTTGTCCAAGCGGCGAATTGAGGCGACAATGTCAAGCATCAAAGACAACAGGCAAACAAGGCAGATATCAATTGCCTATCGGTCCATCGATCGCGATAAGCAAACACACACACAAGCCATGTTCGGCGGCATCCACAAAGGGGGAGAACAATTTGCCGCCTTGTGGACACTCCGGCGACTCCATTTTGGTCTCCGATCTCTGGGTTTCATTGTCAAGCCACCAAAGTCGAGCTCCTTATCGAAGGCGAAATTTACAAATCGATATCGTGTTCGCAGCAAGCTTTTGAAGATGCCGTCAATCACGCTGCCACATCCGAT
Source organism: Drosophila anomelani (assembly GCA_035045905.1). Classification (NCBI taxonomy): domain Eukaryota; kingdom Metazoa; phylum Arthropoda; class Insecta; order Diptera; family Drosophilidae; genus Drosophila; species Drosophila anomelani. The sequence continues at coordinate 14,505,521 of JAWNOO010000032.1, forward strand.
TCGCCAGATACAGATACAGTGCCATCGAATTTATCTATTGATTTGAGTTTGAGTTTCAGTTTGAGTTTGTGTCGGGCGGGGGGGTGGTGGTATCAGTTAAATCAATTAAGGCTTTCAAGTGGAAGTTTTGCCGATCGCAACACGCTTACCCGTGTCACTGGAACGGGCCCGGTGTGGGTGTGGGTGCATCATCACCACCCACCGGAGTAGCCTCCACCCCTCCTTCAATTACTTAGAGTGGTAAATGTGGTTATTCCATTTAATCATAAGGTGCGACTGGTCCAACAAAGCCCGTACATTGTTTGGCTATGTGTCTCACTCCGCGCTACTTCTTAGACTAATTGAAGTGCGTTTTCCGAACCAAGGTTAGCCTGGAAGTATAGGTATATCGGTTAGAGTAAGGATTTCGTAAGCATTATTTTATATAAATAAAATATTCTCTTTTTATGACCTCTTCCCAAGTCAATTTTTCGGGATGATAAGGAACATTACTCAATTGTTTGCCATGATACTGATTTTCTTCTTAATCGAATGTCTAAGAAATAAAATTTCTTGGTAAGTAAAGTAAAAGGAGGAGTAAATTATTCAATAAAAATTGTTTTAACAAAATGACTATTTTTAAATATTTTCTGTAAACAATAAATTATTTACTTATGACCCAGAAGTCTTAGAAATATATGCCAATAGCTTCAAAAATCTTGATTAATTTGTAAGCCAATTTTTTGAAAAGACAAAGGCATAGGTTTTCCTTGTATTAACATTATGACATTAAAAGTCTTATATGAATTACAATATATTTAATATTAATAGACATTATAACTACATCTTATAATAATCCTTCTTCCAAATATCGTAATAACATTTTAGCTGCTACTTAATTTTTTTTCCATAATCTTTTCACGTCATTCTCTTGGCTGGCAAATCCCTTCGGTTCAAGTGAGTAAATAGCACTTGAAGTACATAATCGCCTACATAAGGGGCTCGGCTCATATATATGTATATATACAATATCCGCAGTGAGAATATATACATGTATATTGGGGGAAAAAATAAAGGAAAACCCTAAATTGGCGCAGGCGCATTGCCACAGAGCTCTGGCTGATGAGCTCCAATGGCACCGCCAGCCGTGGATATCCCTGCCCCCAGCTCCAGGCTTGCAGGACGTCGATACTTGAGCCAGGCGAATGGCAGCACTCCAGTAGCACACACATCCTGGCTGCAGGATAATACCGAAGCTCTTTAATCGGCCATTCGAATTGGTTGGCCAGCAGCCAGCAGCCAGCTTGCGCCTGTAAATACTTCTGTACATAAGTCCTATGTGGGGACGATGTCCTGGCTGTCGACTGGCGGCTGTCGGGCGTATCCTTGAGTGTTCAAGTGGGCTGATAAGCCAGGCAGGCTGCCTGGCAGCAGGACCACCCAAATAAAGACGCCCCTGCAACGCGGAGCGTAGCGGAAATGTCAAGTTGACGCTCTCGCCGGAAGTGCTCAGTGCTCAGAGCCGGGAGAGCTGAGAGATAGAGACGGGACAATGCCAGCCAGGACACTGTATCCTTCTCGGCATTACCCAACCCCGGGCAGGGCGCTGAAAAAAGGGGCTGCGATGCGTTTAATCAACAATAAAATCAGAAATCAAAAACTTAATGAATGTCCTTTTGTCATTACGCCGACAATGACACCGAAGGATGCTTGGCTCGGGGATGGAGTTGCTGGTGGCTGATGATGCTGATGACGGGTAGTTACAGCATCCGTCTCCCTGCCCGTGTCCGTGTCCGTCTCAGTGTCCGTATCCGTGTCCCTCTCCATGTCCACGGTTGTGCCAGTGTCCGGATGATGGCTGCGATGATGTTGATGGGGCAATGACGGCAACGAGGGCTCTTAGCGCGGCTGATGGCCGCCACATTCCGTAATAGCGGTAACAGGAAGGGGCCAGAACCGACCCACTGTCCATTTTCCATTTCCCACCCGCTCCCATTCCTTCGTCAACGCTGATGGAGCCCGCGAAACGCTTAAAGTTGAATCACTTGCCCACACGTTATAGCGTCACGCAGTCTCCTCCTCACTGCTGAATAGCCGGGAAAATATTTTTAAAAATCTGAATTATTTGAGAGTTTTTATTATTAATATTAGAAAAGAATTTGAATATGTAGCTTCATGGATATTTATAAAATTATATTAATAGAAGTCTTTAAAAAAAAATAGAAAAACTAAACAGTTCTCAAAAAAGAACTTCACCGGCTTCGGGTCAAATTGAATTTTTGGTTATCCTTTTACTAAAATTATCCTTTCTTGAATCTCAAACTCAGTAGATTTTTCTATCAGTGTGGAACGCTGCGAAAATATTCGAAAAAGTTCATACTGAACCCAGGGCACCGGCATTCGCTGAGCGCCAAACTCAAGCTTTAATAGAATTATTGATTTTCCGCGTTCCAAGAGGAGATCTCCTGCTCCTCCAACTTCCTCTCCCTTCCTCCCCTCCACCACCTACACCCCCTCACAAATTCACCGGCACACGCCCAGCATGTGGAGGTCTTTTTGAGCCCGGCAATGTCGCGTTTCTTGCTTATTTTAATATTTCGCCGCACAATGTGGCCAGCACAGGATGCGAGTGGCTGCGGGGGAGGCTGGCTGCGGGAGTTTATGATGAGTTGGCTAACAGTAAATATAATTTACGTTCGAAGAATGGGCGGCCAGCCACTCAGACACATGGGTTTATTTTGGGCGCTCTGGAAAATTTTGCAGCGCGCTCGGTGGCCCAAAAGATGTCATCGAACCGGAAATTCGAATGTGTTTGCTCATAAAAGGCAAAAAACCTAATGGGGAGAATTCTCTAGGGAAGAAAAAGTTGTATAACTCTAAGTGAAAGGTTAAAGTACAACCTAAATATATTCGGAGAAGAAATATAATATTAATCTATGAAAGATTATAGATGAATAAAAAAAAATTCTTTCAAAAGATGTAAGCTAAAGAGTTAGGGTAAAAAATTATAAATATTAAATAGGGTAAAATAAATAAACATACAATAAATTTGCAATGATGAAAATAATATATATTATTTTTTCTTGTGCTTACTTAATTATTATTAAATGTATAGGCTTATAGAGTAAGTATTTATTGCATTTCCTTTGCGAAAAGAATTAGATAACCAATAAAACCAATAGAAAATGTATTATAACTAAACTAAAAATGCATTTAATTTAAATTTTAAAAGCTAGTCTTTGTTATTTTCGATTAGGTTAATCAACCTGCTGCTGAGTTTAAAAGTTGTTGTGAGCTTTTGACATTTGTAATGATATTACCCCTTTTAAAAAGTATTAATTAATTTTGGTCAAATTCTTTTTATTATTATTTGTCAATATTTTGTTGAGGTTTAATATAGATTTTATATGAGTGGAATCAGTCAATTTTTGGCTACTATATTTCCAAGATGATGATGAATATGAACATTCTTGGGACTTCAAATCAATATTTGGTAATAAGTTGGTGAAGAGATACAATTTTTAAATATTTATATCTTAGTTATGTTAGTTTATTTTAGGTTTGTTAAGTTCAAATGGGTTAATAAGTCTTCTTAAAGAATACGGCAGTTTTGGGTACCTGTACTCATACTATTTACTTTATATGACTGCTATTATAATGCCAACAATAGAATAATTTATACATTTTACTATGCATTTTTATAGAAAATTAGTTTCTGAAACAAATGCTACTTTTTACCATATAAAGTATATAATAAGAAACAACTGAAATATATATATCTTTAGTCTGCAATTAAATGTCTTGTCATAGATTTCATTAGCACCTCAGAGGAGATTCTATTTCCATATTAGTTGATTTATATTATTTTGAACTAGAAAACTAAAATACCAAACAATAACTGGACTTTTTTTTTTTATTTTATCAAGTTCCCATTACTTAAACATCCCTCCCACCTCCCAAACCTTAAATCCTATCTGAGCCTTCCCCTAAACATTAAACTACCTACTTGGCAGTTGGGTTATTAACTTGACTTATGCTGGGGGAATTAATTAAGTTTCCCTATTCAGGAGCTGGAATTACATGCCACATGGAAATGTGTCTGTGTGCCACATAAAAGGATGCTCCTCTATGTCAAGTTGGCTGTGTGTGTGTGTGTGTTTGTGTGCGGGTTTCTATCTAAAATGCTAAGAGCAGCAAAAGATGTTGAGCCCCAAAATTTCGTAAAGCTCCGCAAATAACGGCAACGTCGGAAGCAGAGGGAGACCCATAAAGGACGAGGCAGGAACGTAGGTAGGGCGGGGGTAGCAGGACAAACCTGGGGTGGGAGGCGATAAAACCGCAGTCTCGGAGAAGCGGGAAAAATAATATAAGAAATAAGAAAAAGATGAAGTCGCTGGGGCAAAGCGCTCGCTTAGCCAATCAGAGAGCAACGGGGGCGGAGTCTTTCCCGAACTGGTTTGCCGGCACTTTTTATGTTGATTTCGTTTCGTGTTTTTCCTCTTTATTATTTTTTTTGTATCTTTGTATCTCGTATCTTTTTCGCCTGCGTTTACGCTTTGCTCATCTCTCAGTGCTCTAATTTTTTCGATGGGTTATCTCGCTCTGGCACGAGGCCATTGGAGGGACAGAGAGAAAGCAAGCAGTCGGGTGGGTGGGTGGTTGTGTGTGTGTGCGAGAGAGCTGCCGAGCGAGTGAGAGCGCTATAGGTGAGAGAGGGCTAGAGAGCACCTGAGAGGGAGAAAGGGAGAGCTTGCGCATTGGGGAAGTGGAAAAGGAAGAAGTGATCCTTATCCTTATCCTTATGTGAAATAAAATTGTGATTATTTTAAAGATAATCTAACAGGAGTTTTGAAGTTTTATCTACTTTTTCTTCTTTTTCTGGAAAATTTATACATAATACATAGTTATTGGCATTATTTTTTAGGATTCTCTAGGAGCATAGACTTGTTTTGTTTGAATTTCCCCTAAGCAATGCCAGATCCCGAGCTCATTATGTATTACCCCACTGTAACTCCACCCAATTTTCCATATTTTTTGCATTCTCTTAGCAGCGCTGTATATAGAAATCCTATTTACCAGCTCCTCGTACGCGGTTGGCTAAATCCTGTCGCCCGGACGGACACCTAATCACATGTAATGCGCGCGCATTATCTGCGCTCTTATCTCCTGTCTTCCGGGGGAAGCCACTTCCTCCTCCTTCAGCCCCAGCGGTTCTACGAAATCCACTTCGTGTGCGATTTGCCGAGTGCCAACCGAAGGCCGTCGCCATTCACTGCTGACGGAGGTGCCAAGTGCCGAGTGGGTGTTGCCACTCCCCCGCCTCAAGGGGCATAAGCACGATTTACTCTTTCATCCCGAATACCCGAATACCCAGTTGCCGCACCGCTCGCACTCGCACCTGCTTAGCCTACGCCCACGCCCACTCTACACGGTGTAGGGATGTGTGTGTGTGTGTGTTGGTGTGGCATAATTCCACCCGAATTTGCAGCAAATCCATTGAGTTTCGCCACAGCGCACAAAAAATAAAAGAAAACGCGCAGCCGAGGCATGGGGTGGCATGTGATGGGGAAGGGGGGTGGCGGTTTGGGGCAAAGCCAGCGAGCGACGACGACAAGTGCAATTCTGCGCCGGAACAGGTTTTCCCCATCTATGTGTGCGTGCGAGTGAGAGGCGCTCTCTGCTTTTCCCAAAACGCTGCTCTCACCTTGCTCTCTCTGTCCCTGTGTGTGTGCTTTGTTTTGGTCGCACACCAACGCATGCAAACACTCCCATTTGCTCTAGAATTGTATTTCGTAGTATTTCTACTACTACTTTTACTACTCTTTTGAGTTGCCTTTTTGGTACTTTACCTAAAGTACTCAAGGTGTGTTTTGGCCAACATACTACATGGATACCCTTGGAACTAATCATTACCCACGAACTAGTTGGCAGTACTAAAGGGTGTTAATAGAATCCATCTTGTAGTTCCGCTACTGCTCATCTACTACTATTTCGCACCACCTTTAAACAATTTCAGATACCCACGCACACAGATACAAAACGGAGAGCAGCGCTCTCCATTTCCCTCTCACGCACACCAACAGGCCAAATGTGGCAAATGGAGTCGTGGGCGAGAGAGTGCCGCTTGTGGAGGGTTGAGACCGACATCAACGCCGAGAACGAGACCGAGTGCCGGCACCGGCAACATCGACTGCGAAAGCGAAAGAATACCGTCAGTTGTCTCCCAACTTGAACTGCGAGAGGATGTATTGACGCGTCCGCTCACCAGTCACCAGTCAGTCAGCACCTGCGAGGAGATTCCTAGAGCCAGGAGGAGATCGATCTATTGAGGCAAAGCCAAAGGACTCTGCATGCCACTTAGCCAGCTTTGAGCTAGCCTGAACGCTTCGCTGGATGTGCTGGAGATTAGGACCTTTGCTGTAACTGCCGCGCATTGGACACGCTGCCAGTCCTGGTGACGCAGCGACGCGATCAGCTTCCGATTTCATGGCACTAATTATGTCGCGTCGCCCCCAACAACACCTATTTGGACTTGTGCAAAGGCAACTGCAACTGGCGTCATCGAATCCGTCACCGTTCCAGCAGAAAACGCGCGTTTTACCTTTACCTTTACCTCAGCGTGTGTGCGGTTGCTCGTGTGTGTGTGCGTGTGTCTAATTTGCGTCCAGAAAAAACAAAACAAGAAAATATATACATATATATATATAGAAGGGGAAAAATCATTGAAATCGAAATCGAGCGGGAGAGCTCCCTTCCTTATCGCGGTCACAAATTGCAAGTAAATCAAATAAATCACAGCGAACCATCCCGAATTGCAATTAATGCCAAAGCGCCTGCATCTGGCCATAAAAGAACGAAATACGTCAACTGCCGAGTCAGTGATTAGAACTTTGCCAGAACGTTGCCAGCGAGATGGACTTCCAGAGCGCCATGGAGACCTTCGCTGAGGCCTGGGTGGCGGCCAATGCTGGCCAGCAGGTGAGTGTTTCAAACAAAATGTATCTTATGAACTCTGGATTTCCATCAAAAGAAAATCCAGCCCCGCGAGTAGTAAGATTTGCTTTACCGGCGGCACTTCATAGCCATTAGTCAGAGATCGAGGCATGCCACACAGTTGCGGTCAAGGGGATAGCATTGGAGAAAGCTTTGGGAGAATGGTAAAAATGTATCTTTTTTAGTATGTTTTTGAAGATTTAGTAGATTATAAAGCCTTGCATTTTTTACAATTATTTTTTTAACTATTTGTATTACATTCAATGCACTTTAAAGTAAAATATTCAATGGAGTTAATAATTATAAAATATTTAAGAGGCTCAGAAACATATTTATCTGGCAAATTTTATTTATTTTGAAATATTTAAGAGATTCAGATGCATATTTGTCTGCTCCTTTTTAATAATAATTAAATATAAACCCTATATAAATTATTTAAATTAAACATTCAAACTTGCTATTATTTGACACATTATTTTCCGACCTCTGCTGTGCCATAACTCCCCAAACCCCGATCCCAGAGTGAATCAGTTGAAGGCAAACATATGGCACAGCGATGGTGATAAGGCCCTGGGTGTAGATATGCGCTCGTTTCGCTATTTATGCAGATTAAGATAATCCTTATCGGCCGAGATTTTCGAGATCGGTGCTGCGATAAGCCCCACCCTGCCCTGTTTTGGCCGCTAATTGCATTGTAAAGCCGATCCCCAAACCAGACTGACTCCTCCGGCAGAGGGGAAAGCTTTTGCCAGGCAGATAAGATAATCCCGTCGGAACTTTGTCCAAATGCTGGTAATTTCGGCATAAGGCGGTGACGAGCATAGAAACCGGGTATGGAGAACTGGGCACGGAGTAGTGGGTAACTACCCCCAGAGCTGGGCAGAGGATGTTTCATTTTTTGGGGCTTGGGGTTTGCCAGCGCGTCACCACTGTGCGCCGCTTTTTATCGCCGTCAGCCCCTGTCAGCGATATCGCAATTAATCCAAATAAGTGCGATAAAATTGATTATGAACATGCTGGCGTGATTAGTCCACCTCCGATACCCATACCCTCCTCGGACACATGTCCAGATATCTGGCTGTGTGTGCGCTCGTCCGTCGGTTTATTAGCAGACATAATTGATTATGTTGTGTGAGTGTAATTATTATTTATCTGGCACCGAGGTCTCTGCTCCACCCATTGATATCGCTTCGAAATCGGTTACCCATCCAAAAACCCCACGGAAGAAGGGGGGAGTGAGGGGGTGACTAATCCAAGAATTTATGGATCTTAGTTCCCTTTTGATTTCGAATATAGCCGTGTTGTATATTAAACAAATCTCAATCGCGAACAAAACTAACTGGGGACCCGCCGCCATTGTCTTTTGGCCAAGAAATCATGCCACAAGAATTATTGTGCCCTCGAAAACAAACAGCTCGAAAGCCGTAATTTCGAATACCCTTTTGCCAGGGGGAATATGGGGCCTCTAATCGCGAGTTCCCAGCGGAAGATTATATTATATGCATATAGTATATAGCCATGCTTAAAGTGTACCTAAGGAATCGAAATCTAACTCAATGGATCCCCCGAGATTTATTATTCATCCAAGAGGGCCAAGTGGGCCTGAGGCTTCCCCTTTCGATAAGCTAAGGCTGATTTCGAAATTTCTATAAATAAAAGTGTGACTTAATCGGAGTATATAGGTTCAATCTTTCTCTAGAGAATACTAAATTCTATTCCGCAACAAATAGTTCCATTTTCTGAGCTCTAGAGAGCATTCAATACTTCGGCTTCACTTCGATTCGTTTCATCTCTTTTTGGTATTTGGTATTTGGTTTTTTTGTTTTCTATTTTTTTTCGGTTCTATTTGTTTTTTGACAGTTTTATGTGTCGACGCATATGCTTAGTGAATGGGATTAAGATAAGGCGGCGTAAGTTGGCCGGGAGGCGGCGTCCTCCGTTGGCCCGGCCAGATAATAAACCAGTATGGCCAGAATATGGGTATAAATAAATGGGAATTCTTTCGTAAACTATAACAAATCATTTTCAATAGCAAATCCATGCCTTGTGCGTGTCTGAGTGACTTCTTTGGGTTTTGCAAACTAATTATAAAGCATTTAGTTTTATTGTTGTGATAATTTTATTTGGGTTTTTTTTTCTCGATGGGGGGGAGGGGGGAGAATATCGAAATCGAACGCGGGACACAGATAATAAAGACCGACGAGTCTCTGGCTCTTCGCACATGGTTAGATCACCTCGTCAGGCAGATAGGCCTTAGGTCTTATAAATTATAAATGGTTCGATTTTGTCTAATCTGAAAGTGTTGGGGGAAAGAGAGGAGGGGGTCTTAGATAATGGAATATTTATTAATTGAAATCTTCTTCGCCGCTGCTTCCTGCTCACCGCCATGATCATCGAAAAGTCATTTCCTCGGCAGCCTTTTCCTCAGCGAACTGCGACCAAGACTAATGATAATCGGGGTTAATCCGGTTGCGCATCGAATCAAAGTCGGAGTCGAAGTCGGAGTCCCAATCAAATGCATTCTTCTGCCAGAGCAGGGAGCAGGGAGCAGAGCCCCTTCCCACGTTTTCAGTTTCGTTAAATTCCGGTAGTCAAATGTCCATTAAATGCCGCTCATAAATGTCCAAACTGTTTGTCATCTTTGTGGCCGTTGTTAGGGCCGCCTTCTGACTTCTTTTGGCTTTCTTTTCTTCCTTTAGAGGGGGTCTAGCACCTCAGTTCTTTAGCCAGACAGTCCAGTATTTATCAGGGCTTAGGCTTCCCCCTCCCAGCCCCCCATCCCGATCTCCTTAGCTGCCTCTTGTTGATTGTAACACATTTTTAGCATTTCGTTCGACGCTTTCTCAGCAGCCCCGCGCTCTGATCTGTCAGTTGAGCGGCTTTTTACGGCCCGATTATGCGCCTTCGCTGAGTTTGCGTATGAGCTATATATATATAAAAGATATATATATATGTAAAGCCACAACAAATATCTCGTATTTATTAATTATTCAAAGCCGATTGGATTATAATAATTTATAATGATTATTATCATAAGTCGCTGGACTTGGCCTCTAATTTGGATTCGGATTCGAAGTCAGATTCAGGCACAGCTTCAGTTACTGATTCAGTTTCAGATTGAGACTTGAATTCAGCTTCGATTCAATCAACCTAAGAGCCTGAGAGGTGGCAGGAAGATCAAAACATCGAAAAACGCTTTAAGTTAATTACAAGTTGTCAGTTTCTTCATTATTTCTGAGTATTTTGGCACTTGCTGTGCGGCCTTAAATCAATTCCCTGCCACTACTTCTATATTACTATATTTCGTGATCGGTTTTTGTAGGTGTTCATGTTTGGTTTTCTATTCCCCGGCCGGAATCGGAATCGCTTTCAAAGGGGCCGCCAGAGCCAGCGCTCTCCTCCGCGCTGCGGCTCCTCAGATAATCAACAAAACGTGTTCGACTTGTTGAGGTTTTCCTTTCTGCACTTATCATAGAACACCTTTCGGCAGTTGTCGTTGTTGTTGTTCGCTCGCAGCTAATGACACCTTGATAAAACGATTTGTAAGACATTGCGATAAAAGCGGTTCAGGCTTTGTAGCTTAAGGCGAACCGAAAAGCTGATAAAAAAAGAAATACCAGTAAGAGAACTGAAACCGAAAAATAAAACGGAAAAATTTGAAATGATAGTGACAACTTTTGGGTAATTAATTTGTAGGGCGGCTGGGATCCGATGCCTCTCAGTATTTGTTTGGGCATTTGTCATTCAGCTTAATCGAAATGCACGGACTGTGACAAAACACGAAAAACAGAATCGAATTTTATACAATTTACGCATTTCGAGAATCATCTCCAAATGTTGCCTCCCCCATTGTCACCTTTTTCATTCTTAATTAGTGGATTTAGCTTGTTCCCCGTAGATATACGAGACTGTCTGAAATCGGTTCCCTACCGTCCCCTCCGCAACTATTTTTATATAGACGGGGCCAGCACAAATCCGTATATCTCCGGCGGACATAAATTTCGGAATGTTTATAGAATTATGACAAGTGGGTTGAGACAAGTGAAATGAATATCGGGGAGATTCATATAGATACATGTATATATATATTTTGTTGTATATTTATATATATAACAGAGGGACAGTAGAGGCGTTTCTGTGATTATAAACTTTGGTTCTGATCACGATGACGATGGCCGGGGCTTACACGAAGGTATTTTCGGGGCGCTGAAGATTTATTAGTTATCACTAATACGCCCCGTTGAAAATCATAAGCCGCCACAGCAGCCGGCGATTTCTACAAGTCACAGCGACAATCGGCTTCCGAGCATATTTCTTTAAAGCCCAACACAGAGAAAATGTCGGTAACCTCGTCTTATTTAAAGTATTAACTGCTAACTAATGTGCGACACATTATAAAGAGGGCGAGACGGACCCCGGAGCGTATGGGTATATGTTCGATACCGAACAGGTGATCGCTGTAGCTTGTCTCCGTCCCCGTCACCATCGCCATCGCCATCGCTGTCGCTGTCGCAGTGAGTAAGCGGCGATCATGCCTGGCATCGACAAAAGGGATTATATTTCCTAAGCGGGCCCAACAAAATGTGGCCAAAGCTGGAGCGGCCGGAGCGGAGCGTCTGGAAGCGTTTTTAATGCGACGACGCTGCCGCTGCTGCTGCTGTTGCTGCTCGTCGACGATCGCTGAGCTGCTTACCTAAATCCGGCTTAAGATCCAACACACAAAATTAATGTCGTTGAAAAACACAGCAAAAGTCACACATTAACAGCGACGGCCGCGGATCGCTCGCCTGTGTCCCAGGAAGTGGCGATCACCCATCTCTGTGTGCGCCTCTGTACCCGCTGGCTAATGGCTAATGGCCAGAGGAAATGCTCGGTGTGTGTGGACATCTTACAGGGGATTAGTTTGAATTTGCAGCGCAAAGCGGAATGCGGGAAAATAAGCCACTGGCACTACTTGGGCCCCCCCCTTGCTGCTCCCCCCGCTCTGGCCACAAATCGATTCAAATTACCAACGATTTATTGGCGATCGCGTTCAGGCTACTGTGATCGTCTAATCCACTTATCAGTCTGGAATCTAGGCACCTTTCGCGCTCTCCTGGTCCACATATTCAGCGGAATCGCAATCGGAAAGGTGCTACAGATAATGAACAACATATTCGCAGACACTTAAAAAAAGGCATTTAATTTATTTTATATGTTCTTTAGCCTTTTTATATAACTTTTATAGAAAGGATTCATGGAAATAATATAAATAGTTCTAGTTTCCTGTATACATTTCGTTTCCTTATAATTTCCTGGTTTCATAAAGGCATTTGAAAACTCTAAAATATTCTTACAAGATTTAAATTATGACTAATGCTGGATTTTCCAAATTACAATTTATATCTCTAAAAGATTTCAGCTAGTTCCTATTTCCCAATCATAAATTGGTCATTATTTTTATCTGACTTTAGCCTAATCTTCACCCTAATCCATGTATCAGTCTCCCTCCATTTACAACCCCCACTTTCTTTGCCTCTTTGTAAAATCGAATGACATTTTCATCATTCATAATCGGAGTCATAAAAGGGGGCCACAATTAAGTCGCCCGCAAGACGATAAATCGATCATTAACCAATTTAATCTATATAATGGTTGGCCAGCCGCCTTTTATCCAAATCTAATCAATTTCACCAATTCCGCTGCCCCACGAGCAAGGCCTCAAATATATATATAGAGAGTACATGTACATATATCTAAAAATCTAGCGCCTTAATTAGTGTGTTTGCCTGCGTTTATCGGAGGCCTTTCGACTGGACAGTTGGAAACCCAAAGCCAAAGCCTGACCAGCGTTATATCAAATGCCCCGCGACACTGTCGCCGGGTTAATCTAATCGCACGGGTCTCCGGGAATTATGCGTTCGCCTCGGAAGATAACCGCCAAGAATGGAATTCGATAAATTCCCAATGTTATCATAATGAAGCGCCCCCAATTTTGTGGGTGCCGCACGACTCGTGAGTGTGTGTTTGTGTGTGCACGATTTTAAGTAAATAGAATTTGATTGATTAGACACACAATTAAGACAATCGCATTAGCAAAAATAAAAAAAATATATACATAAAAATGGGGGCAGTGTGAATATTTCTCATGGGCAGCTGCATCCCTTGGGGGTCAGAGTTAAGTGTTGACCCGGCTTGCGTGCTTGACACTAACCCAAAAAAAAAAAAAACAAATCAATTCCTGTGCAAATTGAAAGCCGCCAGCCACCAGGTGGAAAGTGGGCGGTGGGTGGTGTGAGCTGGGATTGGCAGCTCGCATGTCAGACGGCGGTAGCCGCTTATCGGTGTCATCGTATTTTGTTCCCCACACGAGGGATGCGATGGCTAAACTTTGCGTGTTAGCCAGACCTAATCCAGCGATGTTAGTGGCTGCATTTATAGCACGGCAGGTAATGTGAATGTCAGCTAATCTGCCAAGCAAATTACACAGACACTAATTAGAGATACACAGAGAGAGCGAGAGAGAGACGGGGCCAAGGGGAAAGTCTCTCCCCGCAGCAGGAAGTTGTCAGCCAGTCAGTCATTCAATCACTGCTTCAGTCATTCGCTCACTCAGTCATTCATTCATTCATTCGTTGAGTCTCCTATAAAACCCTCACCGAGGGCCCCTAGCAGATCATGGAAATACGCTTATGTCGGATTATCCCATAATTTATGTTCGCCGAGCCCCGGCCAGACAATGGATTTGCCTTTGCAGCTCGCAGCGCAGCGCTCACCTAATTGCCACGATCATCAGGCGGAGCTACCTCTGTGTATTTCGTGTAGAAAGGAGGCTAATGACAATAGCCGGAGGAGACGGAGACGCAGCGGAGGAAGCCTTCTCCGGCAGATGACAAAACAGAAATTGTGTCATTCGATTGCAGGATCCGCTGGCACTAAAAAGAAGTAGGGAAGCGGCCACCGGAAGCGTAATCGAGTCGGGGAAGTGATCAGTTGTGCGACTGTGTGTGTGTCCGTGTGGGTTAACCCATTGTGCCGAGGAGGAAAAAATGAGCGGGAAGTGCTGAGGAAAAGTCAGGAAAGAAAAAAAAAACAACAGCAGCACTACCGGTCAGAAGGGAACAGGAACTGCTGGGCAGAATAGGAACTGGAACTGGCAACAAAAAAAAGAGAGGAAAAAAAAAACGGCTAGAAGACACAGCCACAACCACCGAAGGTCCCCCACGTGCAATTAATAAAAAAAAAACGCTTGCTTGCAGAGAGGAAAACACTGGCGGAGGGGAGGTCGATCCCCGTTGCCATGGCAATGCAAACAGGTGAGGGTGACAGGGACCAGGGACCAGGCAAGCGATGGCGGTCCTAGACAACTTCGGGAACAGCTGAAATAATACCAAGGGCTATGCAAAAGATACGTATCTGTGGGATGAAAGCGGTATCTGCAGCACTAATTAACAAAAAAGTCTTCAAGAGATCGATATAAACCCCAAGCGGTGTCCTGGAGAGTCCTAGAGGGTCCTAAGATTGCCATCAAATAGTTAAAAATGTTGTAGATTGAACCTAAAATCGTTTAAGATAATTTAAATATATCTAGAATTGTTTTTAAGGATAGAAACCTTATTATCCCTTAAATAGCTTTATTTTGCAACCCATCTTCCAATGCATTTTTTTTTCTCAAACTCAGTTTATAGTATTCCCTAAGCTATAACCTTTTTAGTACGCTGATAAATATATTTAAATTTATATTTAATAACCCCTAAGATCTGCAACAAAGTCTCAAAATTAATACTTTAACTGCTTCATAGTTTCTGCCAAGCATTTCTGGCAAACAACTACTTTTCAGCCATTAAGAAACACCTTTAAGAATTTCTTCCGCTGCCGCAGATTCCCCGAAATACTTATATTTCCCAGAGGGCATTTCCTGTTTGCCGATTTTTGGGCCTTGCAAAACGTTTTCCGCTTAAAAATAAAGACATATTCCATCGTTTAAAGCATAGAAAATATCAATTCCAAGTGTCGCCAAAAACTGTTTGGGGCTACAGAGAGGTGAATATATTTGGAAAACACATTTTTTCAGCGCTCGGAATCGTAAAGTTTGAGTGGTAGGGCCTTTGGAAAAGGGGGCGGGGCATGGAGGCCCATAAACATACATAGTTGGGCCTGTTTAAAATGCGCTTAATAGTTCCAACATGTGGCGTGGAGAGACAATTAGGCAATAAAATTAATTCACACCAAGAAAAGCATTAAAAGCGACGCCAGACGGAGATGGAGATGGAGCTGCGGCAAGGTGCAGTGCTTTCCACTCGCCATTTGCCATTTTCCAGCCTCCCATCCTCCTTCAGTCTTTCCCGAAGTTGCCACTTGGCCATGCAACATTTTCGCACGCATAACTCGGAAATTGCAACTCGATGGTGGCGCGTGTCCGCTGACAGTTGGCGATGCCAACAACTCCCTTTGTCACCCGCCGCATTAGGCCCCTGCTCCCTCTTCCCCCTTCTATTTTAATTGACTTTTTTTACGTTTTTTTACGCTTGCCGCGCTGCAAATGGCCACGGCCATTTGTCTACGAATAATTAAGCCGATCTAACCAAACAAAACTTGGCGTCAGCCAGGGAGCTGTCATCGAAGTCATAAAATCATTATTCGCAAATGCCGGAGGGCTGGTTTATGGGATCAGGAAGTTATATTCCAGAGAGATAATAAATTGGAGGCTTGAAAGAATGGAAAGCTGGGGACTAGAAATACACCTGAATGATGATTTTATTTTTAAGCAGTTTTAATTGCAACTTCTGCAGGTTTTTTCTTAGACTTAAAAATGTTTTCATTAATTGCTAGTTTAAAATATGTTTTAGAATTTTCAGAGCTAATATTGACAAATATTTCTTAGTTCTTGGAGCTCATTTATATTTGTTTATCTTCAAGTAGTTCCGTTACACTCTGATTATATCCTTAAACACAACAATTTATCCCTTTTGGCCACAGCTTCTGAGGGGTGCTTGTGCTCCTTTCATCTCCTGGCTCAGGAGCACGTGCTGCTTAAGAAAACCAGAATACAAAATACAGTTGGCACACGCTTCCTGTCAGACCTCAAGTTTCACTTTCAGGAGCAGCAGCAGCAGCAGGAACTGAAACAGAAACAGGAGCTGGAGCTGGCTACAGAGCAGGACATGCAGAAGTAGGACACTGCTGTTTCCTACGCAAAACGAGGGTGCGCGGCACGGCCTCTCCGCATCCGATGTGTGCCCTGATATGATAATCTCGCCATCGAGAGCTCGCACCTCATTTGTGGAACCAGCAATTGTCTGGAGACAGCGAGGTCTTCCCCCATTGTGCGCCGAGTTGATGCCGAGTGCTTCCTGTCTCGATGTGGCAATAAAAACGGGAACACTTCCACTCCAACTCTGAAGTCCAAGGTAAACCTTGGCATGTGTGCAAAAAACACGGAGAGCAGGGAAGGCGAAGCGGGGGCTGTACGTCATTTGGCCTCTTATCATTAACGACTTTTGTTCTTTTTCTGTTGCCGTAAGTGTATCGCGGGGCTGCGATCTCAAGTCTGGGGTTCCCCCTGCTCATCTGCATCCCTTTCGTTTCGTTTGTAAAAAGTGAAAGCGGGAAGGGGGGCAAAAGTGACCTAACGCAATGGGAGCAAACATTTTAATTGACCTCGATTGGGGGGACAGAGGATGTCCTTTGTCCTGTCTGATCTAATCAGGCTTCGTTAGAGCTAACTGTAAAAGCAGAGTTTGCATTTTTTAACCACTCTGCTGGCTGTTTGAAGTTTTCACCGCATTCACAGGCTCTCGTCGTCACATCCTGTTTAGAAAACGTTTTGTTTTACTGCTGCTGCTGCTGCTGGTGTTCTTTTTTTTCGTGTCCAGTCTGTTTAGGCCAAAGCCACACAAATTAAGTTAACTTCCTGTCTGTCTATGGCTAATAGCAAATTAATAAGAGCTTCCGGTCAATTTGGCTTGCGGTTTTCTCTGTCGCAATTCCCTTTCGCTGGTCCTGTTTTATTGCTGATTGTCCTCCTGGCCGGTGGGTGTGACCCCGACTGCGGACTGCGGACCCTTCGACAGCTGTAGGTTCCTGTAGGAACCATAAACTGCGACTTCTACTTGGTTTGCGTCTTCTTCTTGGCTTCGCTTCATCCCTGACTTGGCGCCTGCCCTTGACACATATCCCGGCCTGGCCCTGGGGCATCCTTTCCACTCCGCCTGGCACCGCTCAGCTGTCCTGGCTGCACTTACATTGCGAATGCACTTTCTGCAATTGTTATCTAAGTAGGGCTCTCGGCTATCAGCAGTCCCCGTCCGAAATTCAGGCCGCTTCCGTTTCAGCCCTCGCTTACAGGACCCCTCAAGGTGCCACTTGCACTGGGCCCAGCGAATGTCAAAGCGAACGCCGACGCAACTGCAGTTACAGGAAGGCAGGACTCGAAGATGCGAAGGGTCCTGCTCGGCTGCCTTCGTGCACAGCTGTCCAAATTGTGCAATTGAAATGCGTATTTTCAGAGTCTAGTTCTCTCTTCGAAAAGTCCTTTTGTTTGGCTTTCTTGGCGGGATTAGAGCATCTCGGGATTAGCTAAAAGAGTCAAGTCACTTGGAAGGGAGTTCTGGGATTAAATCCCTCACAGAGTTTGTTTATTTAAGGGTCGCATAATCCCAAATCTTAAAGACATTCGAAAACACTAAAAATATATTTTTATTTTATGCAGCTTAAGGATTTGAATTACAAGTTGAAGTCTTTATTTTTTAATTGGTAATTAAGTAAGTTATAATTTCTCTAAATTACCTCTGAAAGATCTTAATTAAGAACCCAAGTATGCTAATATGAATATGTTTATCCAAGCATTTACTTCGATATCCACTCTCTGCCTGTGCATCCTCCTTTCTGGCCGCAAATTATCTCATCAATTAATCCAGTCTCTATCGCAGACCATCCACTAACGCCAATTAAAACTCTATATTCCGTACGACCTCCACCATTTCCGATGCAGCTCCGCCCCGGCCGTGCAGCTTTTTATCAATTTAGAGCGGAGCGGAGGAGCAGACATAATTTACATTTTTATTTATCGAGAGGGGCTACCATTTCTGGGCGCAGACATGGCTGCCACGGGCAGAGGAGCAGGAGAAGGAGGAGCAAGGGGAGGAGGATGTGTCTATCCAGAGCCTCTCCGCTGCTGGGGGATATTTTTCACATTTTTAGCTTAATTGCATTTGGCTGGCCGCACGTTCCGGCCGCTGTGGCCGCCGTGGCCGCTGCGCTGTGCCTTCCGAGAGGCAATTGTTTATCTTACGCTCGTCTGCGCCGCGTCTCGTCTGAGACTCGTCTCTCACGTGCAACAGAGCAACTGGCAAGTGGCAACCTGCAGCCAGCAACTGGTATTTTCCTAGCTGTCTTTGCTAATAGACACAACCACACACACACAAACAAACAGTTGCACACTTGCACCATGAAGTGCAGTTTGCAGCTTGCAACACGGCTGCAAAGTCAAACAATCGTCGATGGGTTCGGGGAGGGAGGAGGAAGACTGTTTGCCGCAAGTAGGGGGAGTGTGTGTGTGGTGTGTGTTGTGTTCTGTGGCTTGTTAAGTTTAAGATTGTTTGATACAGGGTCCCATTCCACTGGCCCCCTGCCCCTGCCCCTCCAGCAACTTGCAACGTGTTGCTGTTACGAGGCTTTCGGCGCTAAGAGACATGTTTTCCATTATGATTGCTGGCGTGTCTTATTAATTACAACCATCGAGCGATAGACGGCATTTAGTATAGCGTTTAGTAAGGGAGCGGTTGGGTTAGGGGTGTTATTAGGGTTTAATTGTGCATGGGAATTCTATGGGCAAGAAACGGGCTTAAAAGAACTTAGCTCAAGTAATAAAATAATTGAAAAGATTAAAATTCTGGGTAGCTTTTCAGTTTCTGCAACTGAATTCTCATGGAAAATAAAGCTAGCGATTTTGTGGCCATAACTGATTCTCTGCTATTCTCAAAGACAGTGAAAATCTCTTCAAGCCTTTGCCTGTATCCATCAGATACTTGGTACGTGCGCATTTTGCCTTTCTGCTTTGAATCTGTAAGCTGGGCAAGCTCACAGAGAACAATCTAACTGATTGCTTACAAATGAATCTCAATTAAAATTAATTCAAAACATGAACCGAGTATTATTTACGCGTTTGACACTCGCTAGAAGTGGTCGCGTATGGGTTTCCACACTCACAGATTGACACACATCTCCGATCGCGATCGAAGGGCGGGAACAGCCACTGAAACTGCAGATGGATGGATGGATGGATCATCAGAGAGTAAGAGAACTCTGGAGACTGGAGACTGAAAGCTGGCAGAAAGACTGAAAATACTGGGGAGCTGCGCATATCAACGGCATCAATTAATTTGGTATTCGTGATTCTACTTAACATCGATTGACCCCAACAGATTAGTGAGCGAGGCGAACGAAATGTTGAACTTTGCTTTCGAGCATTCCTCGGCCTCCAGTGGCCACAGTGGCCACAGCGGCACCCATGGCTTCCAGCTCATCACCCCAGCTCCCTGCCCCCAGCTCCCGGAGAACTGTGACGCAAATTGTCAAGCCGCAGTGCGATTATTTACATCTTGAGAGATATTTGAGTTAATTGAGCGCATATAGGAACCATTTCGGGGGCGCCTGCGGCTCTGGCCTAATTGGTGCGATTGAATTAAAATCGTTTGCTGCCACTTGGTGATGGTTACACTACCTCCTCCGGGCACTGGACAGTAGTGTGCATCGGTTTCTTTCGGTGTCGATTAGGCTCACAGATCACTTGATTGCTTTGCTCTTGGTTCGCCTCGCTTAAATGATTGATCAATGGGCCAATTGTCCGCCAGAATCAGTTTAGAATTTGCATGAATCTCGGCATTGGAGTAACGTTTCTTCGTATCTTTTTATTGATTGATAATAATGAAATATCAGGCGATTGCATAAGACCAGGGAGAAGAGCTAAAGGTTGCCTCTCAAGCGGAAACCCAGGTAGAGAAGGATCAGAGGATCCTCTGCCTGGGAAGCTCCTGTCGTAAATTGTTTGCCGCTCATTCGGCCGTGACAAAATGTGTCCCCTAACTCCGCTTCCTCCCTGACTCTCTGCCTGTTTCATTTCTAACTTTTAACCTATTTAATTGACTTATAATTGGAGTAGCCCACACACTGGCACACAGGCCATGTGTGTAGGTAATAATTTGGCCGAGCGGGGAATTCCTCAAGCGCAACACGGACTCGCAGGGGATGGGAACTCGGGACAAAGGATCATGTGAAACAGTTAGCAGAGAGCCGTCCGGCCAACAGAGAAGTCACACTTGAACGAGTTTTCCAGCCGCAGGGACAGGGACAGGGCCAGGAATAAAGGAGCACAAAAAAAGGAGGAGGGGCTGCCGTCGAGGAAATTATTCCGCCCCGGCATGTTGAACTTGAAATTGTAATTTGGCATTCGGCACTCGGCATTTGGCATTGGCAAGGGCACCTACATAGGCCAGGATGTCGCCCGAAAAACACACAGGGACACAGCGACAGAGACCTTCACTTGCATGCGGGGTTGTCACTGCAGCTTACTCTTCCGTTAACGGTTCCTGGTTCCTGGTTCCTCGGAGCCTCCAGGAAAGTCGTCAGCTGTGCCTTGATCGATGATGGCCAGCGACACTATCAAATTATCCACCACCACCTTTGGGATATTGGAAATGTTAATGTTCTGAGCAGGCAGGTAGTTAGGGCATTTCTTTGAGTATTTAAAGGATTAGCCAGCAAGAGGGGTTTGGGCAAGGATAAAGACAAAATTTATGTTTGAATTAAATTGATTTATGCATTTAACGAAAATTATTTATGCTGCTATCCTTTGACAGATTAAATCTATATTTCAATTTGTAATCTACCCATTTGAGTTAATATTTATCCATTTATTAATCTATTTAAATGAATTTAGGTTATGAATTTAGGTTCTTAAACCATTTATTGCTTCCCTTTTTATATCCTTTATTTAAAAACCAATAAATAGCAGACTCCTACTTTTTATTCCCCTACCGATCGTTTTAAGTGGGCATCAAGTGTTAAGTTAATAATTTGCTCCCAGCTCCAAGCTTCCAACTACCAACTTCAAAGGGGGAATGCTCTCGGCAGGTAATTGAAAGAATGGAAAATGCCAACACACATTGTAAGCACGAGAGAGCTTTATTAATTTTTGTATTTAAAACATTTCAAGCACTCGACACCTTCTCCCCAGTGGCAGAAGAGCCGACTGCCAGTGGCATTACCAGTTTCAGTTGGCCAGAGCTGGGCTCTACAGTAGCCGTAGCACCAGTAGCAATGATCTCAAATTGATGTCCGACGAGTAGAAATAATGAGGACGTTGCAGGGTGGACACAGGAGGAGGGAGGATGTGCACGGAACGCGCGCATAATCAAGGCATGGGGACATGGACATGGCCAGGGACCAGCTCCTCGTCTTTGGACATGCCATTGCCATTGCCAATTGGCGATTTGCCTTTGCCTCTGCCTGGGCCTGTGCCTGCTCCTGCTCCAGCTCCTGCAGCTTCTCCCCTTTATGATTATTGTTATTATTGAGTGTAGGCCTGTGCAATTCAGGGCAAAGTCATCATTAATGCGTCGAGTGCAGCGAGCATTACCGAAAAAGCCCTCCAAGATGCAGCAGCAGCAGCAGTAAAATAAAATGAAATGAAATATAATTAAATGTCGCTGTCTGCGTAGCCGGGTAGCTGCTCGTAATTTGGCCAGAAATTCTTCCGCGAGTTGAGTCTGGATCTGGCTATCGCTCAAACTGATCGCATACCAGTGTCCGGCGTATTTTGTGAACAGGTTTTTGGACTCCAACTTGATGCCCAGTGGCTGTCCCTTTCCCGCATTTTGTCTCTGCTTATCTGCGGCTTTGTGGCATCTTTAAATGGCGTTTTTTCGCACTCGCCCGAGCGATCGCGATGCGGGCGTCGATGGAGACAGGGACTGGGGTCTGAGATTGCTACTGGAACTGAGAGTTTGACTCCGACTTGGACTGCGACTGGTACGAGGACGAGGACTGGACAGAACGTTCGCTGATTTTTAATTATTTTGCACGTCGCGACGCCGATGTTCGCCATCGCTCTTGGGCCCAAGCCGGGCCATCCTCAGTGGCTGCCTTTGTGCCTTTCGTCACTTCGATATTGAAACACTTAATCACAATTTCGTTAAGGACACAGAGAAGACGTACATGGAAAGGGCATTGAAAATTCCAAAAATCTCATACAAATTACGAAAAGCAAATGCGAAGCAGACCGAAAGTCACGAAAATGATATTTCTACGCGCCGAATTCCGAATGATCGCATTCTCCTGCTCGCCCCTCGCTAGGGAATTTTGTGAACACGAAACGCGAAATGAGAAATGCGAACTGAGAATTGTGAACTGAGAATTGCGAGAAGCTGAAGAGCGAAAAGCGAACCACGGATTGCTGATCGCCTCCCGCTGATGATGATAATTAATAACAGGGGCCCGGCCAAGGCAAAGAGCATAAAAACGTTGGCAAACACCCAATCGTATGGGCCAGAAAAAAGCCAGATTCTCGGCCAATGGAAATGGTAATGTCTCGGGCCGAGACTCCTCCCGATAAGCAAAAAAGAAGACAGACCAGTTGGACATAATCTGGGGCTGTGGGGAATGTCAATGTGGCTATGCACAGAGAGAGAAATTTAAAGCTAGAAAGGTTTCTAAATCTACTTTTGACTTTCTAACAAATTAAATAGATTTAAAGAATAACTAAATGAGTACTTTCTGGTGTTTACATTTATTGTTATAATTAAATATACTGTAAAACACTTATTTTCTCAGAGTGTGACTACTGCCTGAACGATTAAGATCCCAGAAACAAGATCTCCGATCGATGTTTGCTGCGCAGCAGATCAACACTTGAGGAACAACGCGTGTATGCTGGCTAAGCGAACTGACAGGGAACATGACAAGAACAAGATCGGTGACAAGCCAAGGGATCAAGTCGGATAGCTTATCTACCAATTCCCACCGATTTCACCTCATTCTCACCAGATTCTTCTGGCCAAAACCCAAGCCCTGATCAGCGATTCCCATCACGCAGCAATCGGGCAAAAACAATTAATGCCTGGCAGAGAATCAAATGATATTTGGCCAAGGACAGGACAGCGCCATGGTGCCAGGCGCAACCACGATTTATAGCCCGAGTGGAATGTGCCATACATCAGTCGCAGGATCAGAGGAGCAAAAACCATTTAGCCAAGGAGCAGTGACTGCTGCTGTCGATGATTAAAACACATTAAAAATCCAGTAGCCAGCCCAGGACAGGAGCTTTTTGGTCGGCCTCTCGGACGGCGGGGCCCAAACTAATTTCATATTTTTCATGCAATTGATGAAATTCCATCAGGCCCCCGAAAAGAGAGAAAGAGAGATACTCCCTTTCTGGGGGCCCCCAATGTATCTGTATCCCGATGCATCTGTATCTGTGTCGCAATCAGAATCCATCCCCAATGTCCGTCCGCTTGATGGCCGGGGACTACCTGTTGCGATGTGTTATTAGGCGACGTATTGACGACAAGCAAACGTCAACCCGAAACGTCAGCTCATCATATCATCGATTGATGCGCATCGCCTCCCGATCTTCGATCTCCGGTACTCCGCTACTTCGATCCTCCTATCCACCGATCTCCTCCCTTTTTCGCTTTTGATTTTTTTGATTTTTTTTTGGGACTTGTGCATATTTTCGGGACTGAAACAGAAGCTCCTGGTGCTTGTTCTGGAATTTCGAGAGGGTAAAAAAGAACACGTCCAATGCTGGGCCTCTAATTTTGTCCAGATCCGAGAGAGATCTCCTTCCCCCCTCCAGTGCCGAGGTGCTGGTGATATTTGTTAGTGTAAACTGTCCATCAGCGCGGCCCAAGTCGAGGTTCTGTGTTCTGCTTTCGCGTTCTCCTCATCGGCGGACCGACGTGATTTTGCGCTTTAATGAGGATTATTAAATGCGAGATTATTATGTGCTGCAATTACTTTTCGCTGCCACTGTATGGGCTCCCCGAGCATCTTTTCGCTTCTGCCTTTCGCATTCGGGTTTTTTCCCCCACTTTTGATTTATTTTATTGAACCATAAAAATGTAAATTTTCGCGAGACAAAAGACAAAGTTAATCGTTGTCAATTATGGCCTTTGACAGGTTAATATTAAAATGTTCAGCTTGGCGGCCGGCCAGGGGCTGGGAGTGTTCACCTTGATTGGTAGCATTCAGCGAGGATGATCGGTTGGGAGATCAGGAGCGAGTCGGCTTGATTAATGTCCCCGGGATGGCTATTAATATGCGAAGTCTCGGAAAGGGATTACTTTGGGTTTCTACGCTCTTTTGGTATCTGAAGATTATAGATCATACTGCTGCATACGTTTCTTTGTTCATTTAAAAGTCTGTGTAAAATCGATCCCCGATGATGACTCATTCAGTTCTTGCTAGAGGATCAGCGACTTGTGGCATTCTTCGATCAGCCTTAATGCCAGACATTTGGTGGCAGCCCTTGAAATGTTTGATTATTTCGCAATTTGTGCCCGCTGGCATTTCAGTTTCCGGCACAGAGACAGACCGGCGAGCGAGAGGCGAGCGCCGTCCTCCCCCTCGGGCGGGATGCGGAAACAGGAATCGGGAATCGGGAGGAGTTGGCCTGGGCATGGGCATGGGTAGGATATGGGAGCACCTCTATTAACATAATCACAACACGAGTCGGTCGTCCGTCGATCTCTGCTGCGGCCAACCGAAAATTACGCCAAGTGCCAGCGCAAAGAGACGGCGGCAAGGGTAGATCAATTTTTCGGGAACCCAAATCACTGCAGGGCGATCAATTAAAATTTTGATCGAATTTTCGTCAATTTCTTGACATGTGGCCATGTGGAACAGAAGCCACATACATATAGCCACTTTGGCGGGGCAGCAGGAGGAGGCGGAGTAGAAACTGGGGAGCTGAGACAAGGCGAGATCAATGTAAGCTAAAATTGTCGGCTGCTGGCCTTAGGCCAAGTTGGCTCTGTCTGCGGGTTCCCGGCCATTCAGCCATCATCCTGTGCACAGTGAAAAATTTCTGAGGATTAAAAAACCAAATTAAGATGCTGAAGAAATATGTTTTCTCTTGAATATTTAGTAGTAAATATTTTTTAAATTTTATGATTAGAACTTATGAGTAAACTAATAGAGGTAATTATATAGAAAACCAAGTATTTCCTTCAGGTTTCCCTATTTTTCACAGTGCACCTCCATTGGCCTGCTGCTCGGTTGCATAGTGAATGAAATTGATTAAAGCGTAAATGAATTTTTGCGGGCCTAAATCGCCGCTGATGGCCAAGAGGAAGAGGTGGGGAGCCGGCGATGATTATAACACAAGATCGATTGCTGCTTGTCGCTGATCGCTAACTCGATGCGGCTACTGTGGAAAGCAGAGACGCCGCTGCCAGAGCTACCGAGCTGCCGCGATCCATTCTGGGAGCCCTTATTAAGTTTCTGAACATGTTTTCAAAAAGAAGGATCTTCTGCTGCTGCTGCGGCTGCTCCTCAGCGGCTGCTGTTTTTATGCCCTCATTTGACAAACTAGCCAGGGGCGACGATCGACCTGGACCTGGATCTGGGATCTGGGACCTGAGACCTGGAGCCTGGAACCTGAACCCAAATGGGATCAAAATCTCGGTGGCTCGGCTCGATTTAAGTTTATCCGCACGATCAGCGCCAAAAAGCCAATATTGAACGAATGCCAATGCCATAATTTTTTGCCAATCCGCACGCATGGGCAACGGGAAAAAAGCGGCGGGTCAGGAATCAGAAATCGGGAATCAGGAATCTCGCCTTAGAATCTGCCGGAATTCCATGCGTGCTCAGCCAGCATAAACTGTAAAAACGGTAGCCACAGCGAGACGCTATAATTATTGGTCTCGATCGGAGAGGGATAGTGGGAAAATAAGGTAGCACAAGTTTTGGTTCACAAAAGAGTTAGTTCTGGAAATGATTTAGAAGCCTTTGAACGATATATCTAAGGAGCTTCTAAAATATTTGTATTTTCCATACATAAATTCCCTTTTTCACTGTATTAACCCATTTGAAAAATAATTAAGCGCCAGTAAGTGAGACAATCAATGGAGCTGCCCAGCTCGGAAGTCGGTCAGAGCTTCTCATGGACACATCGTTGATTTCGCTTTTGGCTCCGACCGACTCTCCAGCCGCTGGGTGTCCGTCATCAATTGCCGCTTTGTGGGGGCTTGGTCTATGCCTGCGTCTCCGGCTTGGACTCACACTCGGACTTGGAAGCGGGCTGGGAATGGGAGTGGGACCTGGTCAGGGGACTGCGTGTGTGTGTAGCTTTGTGACGAAGCTTTCTGCTTGCTCTTTAATGGACTGGAGACGAGAGCCACATTAATTTAGTTACGCTTCGACAACGATCTCCAGTCGGCGGAGATCTCTGCATCATTAAAGACAATTTCGTGATTCGCCACGATTTGTGCAGCAAATTACTTGCTAAATTATAGAAAGCAAACACTGCCGGTCGGCGTTGAGGGCCCCTCAGCTCACAAATCAATAGAAATCAACGCCTGTCAGGGCTGAGACGATTCTCATGGCCATTGTTGACTTAATCAATAAAGCGAATTTGGGTTGTTTTCTATTTCTATTTTCGAATGGCGTGGAGTGGAAATTTCACCCGATATCGACGGCGATCATTTAGCCGGGCAAACAAGCGACAAATGGGAAATCTGGCCTTAGTAACTCATTGTGTCTTCTCTTCTCCTCTTTTCTTGCAGAGTCAGGCCTTGGCCTTAACCAGAGCTGCCAACGCGGCCGCCGTTGTGGCCGCCGCCAATGCCAAGTCGCCCGTGGCCTCCTCCGCCTCGGCCAGCCTGGCGGATTTGGCTGTCAAGAAGGAGCACTCACTATCCCCGCCCCACAGCGTTGTGGGCGGGGGCGTGGCCGGTGGCGAGGATCAGCATCGTCGCTCTTCGCTGCAGGGTGTGCAGGAGAAGCTCACCCAACTGCAGATGCAACAGCAGCAGCATCTCCACCAGCAGCAGCAACAGCAGCAGCTCCACCATCATCAGCAGCAGCAGCAGCAGGCACAGCAGGGTTCCCTTAGCGGATCCGCAGGAGGAGGAGAAGTGGCTGGTAGAAGGTCCAACGAAGGGACACCGCCCTCCTCGCACCCCACGCACAACTCCGAGGGCCAGGCGCTATCCACCTCGACGGCCTCATCTAGTCAAAATGCCACGCCCAAGAGCGACCGCGACCGGGAGCGTGAGAGGGAGCGCGAGCGGGAGGAACGAGTGGAACGTGGCAGCATCTCCTGCCTGCCACCTGCCGCCCTGGGCATGGCCGTGGGCGTTCAGCAGGCCCAGCAGCAGGCGGAGAAGTTGCTTAGCCATCCGGCCTTGGACTCGCGACGGGAGTTCGACGTCAGCAAAGTGAATCGTGAGTAATGGAAGCTTTACTTTTCAATTTAAAGAAATATTTATAGAGGAAAATTAATCTTTTGCTTATTATTAGTAACATTTTATTTAAGGAACTCTATTTTCCCCACCGCGATTGCATTAGTTTTAAAATAAGTTCGAAACACAATGGCTCGCCTTGTTCATTATCTTTGCTTCCATCGGATCGGTGATTATAGGTAGATTATGGTAGATATGGAACAGTAATGTATACATGGGAATCACAGTGACTGCGCAGATAAGATACAATCAAATGTTGTTCTGATTCACTCGGGATTATTTTAAGTGTGTCATTATTAATTTTAGATTTCTTTTTTTCGCGGCTAATAATTTGCTTAAAGTGGCTGGGATTACAAACTGGCATTGATTTAAAATTAAAATTATTGTGAATCTATAATTACAAAGAGTAGGAGGAGGAGTGCCATAAATAATGAAATTCACTATTATTCATAATCCGATTCATGACTCTGTGTGTGTAGTGAAAGGAACCTGAGTGAGTGAGTAGAAAAGGTAGGGGAAATATCTCGGAAAAACACTTTAAAGACACAACTTTAATCAGGCCAACAGCTGGATGGCAAATGGAAATGGCCGAGGTATTTCCTTTTGCCTCAACGGAGCCAGCTTAATCCATGAAAAGTTCATTTGATTTGCTCACAAGGCATTAAGCACGTATCCCACAGATACTCACAGGCACACACACAAGCACCGATACGTTCCTTGAGCTGTGGCCATGGTAATCTTGTTTGGTTCATCAATAGTTTAGCCATGGCCAGAAGTAAACCTGTGCCACCTCGTTGCGGATGCATCCATCGAGTGGTAGTGCCAGTGCGTGTGGGTATCTGCCGGATATAAATGGAAACTGTGAAGCCTTTTGCATACCAACAATATCATTTCGAACATAAGGGAACTTCCTTCACTCCATTCAGTCAGAGCCACAGATAGAGATACAGATACACCTACAGCTACAGATACAGATACAGCTACAGCTACACACAACACACAACACTCGTATATGCATCGAAATCCCCTGGATTAAGCATATGAAGCATTCATAACGTTTATTCTGTGTACGGATGTGTATATCCCCAGTCTGTTTCTGTTTCTGTTGCTGTATGGCCCCTTGTCGGTGTGTGCAAACAAACATTTGCCGCTTCTGGTTAGAAAGTGGGAGGTGTGTGCGGTGTGGGTGGGGTGTGGGTGGGTGTTAAGTGAACACACACTTGTGGAGTCATTTGCGGGGCTTGGTCTGCATCCCAGGAAGCGTGCTTCGCCTCTGTTTGTCCTGGCTTCAGTCTGACTCTCGGCTCAGCTCTCGGGCAGCCACTGCGTATACGCAATATGGGCGAGAGCACGTGTGAGTGTGTCTGAGCAACAGGTGGTGGCATCCGGATCCGGCAACTTGGCGCCAGTGTCAGGGCCAATTTGTGGCATAGCCTTCACAAAATATAACATATTTCGTGCGAAACAATTGACTTGAGCGATAAGCATCACTGTTAATATTTCAGGTTCACTGTTAATGCCTTGAGCCATCCTTTCGAGGCCCGAAAACATGGCTCTAATAACACCTACCAGTTGACCAAAGCCTAAAGGGGATTTGATTTGAATTTCGTTGTGAATTTGTGAATGTCTCGCTCCGTTTTTGTGCGTGCCTGTGTGTCTGTGCGTATCTATGTAATGTGCTTTGTTGCATATTTTGAGGATTTGCACAACAAAATGTGGATGGGATGGGTGGTGGCCGGGGATCCGACGGATGCTGGATCCAACGATGGGGCTCAATGCAGTTTGGTTTGCTTATTGTTGCTGCTGCTCTTGTTATTATTGTCATTTAACATTGCCATTTCGAACAGCTGTGTGTGAGTTTCATATGTAAATCTGTTTTGTTTCGTTGCGTTTTGTTGTGCATATTTCCCCAGCGTGTGTGTGTGTGCTATGTGTGCGTGTTTATTGCGCCTAAGCTGCTCAGCGACGCAACACGATATTTATCCTGCCCCTGGATCCCTCCCCCAGATTTCCAACTCTTTTTTGCCGGCAACAGGCGAGGGGTAGGTATTTCAGTTTTTGGGGCTATTTTTATGTGCCTGCTTTTGCGATTTTGTCTCTCTGGTGCTGCTGCGCTTCGATTTATGCAGAGTTTAGTATGCAACATTTTCATACGTTAGCCTTAATAAATCCCCAGCCGGCTGCACTTGTCAATATGCAGGCTTGGCCGCCCCCCCTTTGACCCCCCACAGTGCGTCCTGCAGATGCCACACTGTTGGCACCTATAAGCCTATGCACACACACATACAGAGGCGTCGCGCTCTGCAATTGAAAATCACTGCGCCTTAGTTAACGACACGTTTGTGGATCAACGCGTTCAGGCAACGAGACAACTGACCATCGCCCACTGCCCGCAGACCGAACGCCCGCCCACCCACTTGACCTGACCCTGGTGCTGCTATTGAATCATTGTTGTGCCCAGCCCCCGCCGAAAGTGGAGCAACAGCGGCGTTTGCATCCGTATGTGTCATAAGCCAGCAGCGCGGCTGCCATGAATGCAGGAGGACTCTGTGGACATAAGCACGCGCTCAAGGATTCAAAAAATGGGCACCACCGTTCGATCGGCTATTATGCAGATGTCATTGCGCCGGGATTGTATAATGAGATGGTTCGGGATGGTTCTCCGGCTTAGAGTTGGACGCAAAGAACGCCCCGATAAGCCATGATGGACGCACAAGTGTCGGCCAAGCCGCCGGGGCAGTAACTTCCTGGGATGAGTGCGGGGAGGGGAGAGGAGAGAGCGACACAAAAGCATTGCACAGCTCCTGCTGCAGGATAAGAGATACTCAAAGCAGGGCCAGCAATTTTAGCAGTCACACTCGGAACTGGCTGCCGACTCACCTGTGAGAGGAGCTCCCGGCTAAGTCCTGGGCCAATGGATTCGATGGGGCAAAAGAGCAGGTGAGCTGGTCAGCTGGTGGGCTGGTGGCCTGGTGGGGAGCTGGGCTGAGCGGCAGCAGCTTAAGTGTTAAGCGTTATGCACAGTGGCCAGTCCGGAGCTGAATGATACCACTCACCGGATGCCACCTAAGCCGGTTCCAAAACCCACATCCCCACCCAGTCGCTGGTTGTTCACAGCCCAATCCCAATCCCAGCATATGTGCCATGTGCCGGGGCATAGATGCAGATGCGGATACAGCTATACAGATACAGCCTCAGATTGAGATACAAATTCGAATAAATGCCAAAAGCAACAGGAGGCAACATTTCCGAATTATAAGCAAAAAGGGATTGGCCGGGCCAACAGCAGCAGCAGCAACAACAACAGGATAAAAGCCGGTTGTTGCCAACCAGCCGCACTAACACACACAAGCACGCAGCTTGCACACATGCAAATATATATGGCCAGGACATAGCCAGGAGCTGAAGGCAGGTGCTGCAGGTGATGCTGATTGAGTTAAGCCACCATCATCGAGTGCACTGGAAAGTTTAGAGAACTAAAAGGGATATTATTTTGTAAAGATAGTTGAGCATATAGATTGATCGTAGATTGAGAAAAGATCATGAGAAATTAAATTGTATTTATAAAATTATATTTATTATTTGCTTAATAAAAATATTATTCAGAATTCCATTCACGATAATTATTTCTTTTAAAAATTATAAAACTTTAAACTAACCTTAACTGAAATATCCTTTTTAGTAAATTTTTAAGTCTAGTTAAAATATGAATTTCTATTTAAACTTTCTCAATTTTTTGAGTGTTTCAAAGGAGATATTCACTGGGTGGCTAGCACCTCCATTTTCTCCAGCTTGCCCCCTTTATCCCTCGCACAAAGAGAGCTACAAATTTAAAGGATTTAACTGTTGGCAGGAAGAACAAATCGAACTCTTGAAGCAGCCACAACAGAAGATGAGCCCGAAAACCCACTTCCCACTTCCCACCGGCAACGTGCTACTTGCAACATGCAACGTGCAACGTCCCCGGAGCCAGCTTAAGGCTCTCTCTCTATGCGCTTTGGTTTATAATCGAATAAATACTCCCTGTGTGTGTGTGCGCCGTGTGATTATCAAAACAGAAATGCAGCCACAGTCGGCGTCGGCTGTGTTGGCAGGAACTGCAGCTATAAATCACTTGCATTAACTTTGAGCGCTTTTGTGCGAGTAAATATAGTACTGAATGCGTATCTATTAATGCGCAAGTGGAATTATGCTGGCAGCACACTTGTAATTAGACCAGGTCTGCCACTGGGCCGGTTCGATTATGAATAATATAAGACTCCCGAGGCTTCGGTATTTTAGCAGCTGCAACTGGGATTTGCCATAAGCTCTCGGTCGAAGGACACATCTAGATACTACATTCACTTTCTTAAGCATCCCTTTGCGATTTTATTAAACCCCAAGAAAATGCCAGAGTGCCAATTAATGCTGCTGCTAAACCGTTTATTTCCTGTCACTTAATATTGAATTTTCCCCAGCTCCTTGCCACATTCAATATTCCCCTTTAACTTTATTTCCATACACACACTCACTTGTACACTCACATAAAGGGTATTAGGGGAATTAGGAAAATCGCCGGGCGAGAGAGCAACTAATGCGAATGCAACTGGGCGCTTCATAATCCACAAGCGAAAACAAAATCATCATCATCAAGGAACACAGAGTAGAGCAGAGCAGAGCAGAGCAGCAGCAGCAGCAGCAGCAGGAGTCGGGGGCAGGAGCAACCACCCAAGGACATTAGGCGAAAGCATCAAGTTTGCGACTTATCCTTCGACCTAAGCCTCCTGAACCCGGTGAATATTCAGCCCCGAAAAGGGGTAGCTCCTGCCCTCTCTCGCTCTGCCCTGTGTCTGCCGCCTGCTTTGCATGCGAATTTGGCGCCAAAAACTTTCGAGTTTCAGCTGAGAGGGCACGACATTATTTGGGAATCCCTTATCCCTTTATCTGGCTTTAGCTCTAATCCCATCAGACACAAATGAAGAGAAGTTTCACGTTTCCAGTTGCTCTGGCTCTGGCTCTGACGCTGGCTCCTGCTGCCACTGCTCCTTGTGCCTCCTTAAGCTTTTGTTTTTGTTCCTGTTCCTGCCCTTGCGTTTGAAGTGCTTTGGCAATGGCAACGACGTCGGGATTAGGCCGCCAGCTAATGCGTCCTTGTGCCTGCCACTGTGACTGCCGTGTCGGTATGCGTGTGTACGGTGTGTGTGTGTGTGTGTGTGAGCCAGGTGGGTTAGACGACGGGCCAGACAGTTGCCAGTTTTGGGAGCGAGTCGAGTCGAGTCGAGTCGAGCTGAGCCGAGCCGAGTCTTTGGGGATGCTAATCCCAATACGACTGGCAATCCTGCCAAACTGCCGGCAGACAAACTCACAAACCTCGCCGCTTCCGAGCTGCAGGCGATGTACTGCGAGAAAAGGTAATGCCCGGATTTGCGGGAGATGTGAATAACCTTGAATCGTTAAAAGTAGAGTTGCCTTTCGATGAGCAAAACAACATTCAGGGATAAGCATGCACAGGGAGAAAGGATTGTAATTGGTCTTTGGTTTATTATTTAACTTTTTCCCTTTTTTTAAACTCTTTTAATAATATAATTAATTTAAAAACTATTTAACAAAGCTTAAATTAAGGATTAAATTAAATTTAAGACATAAAATATTTCGCAGATTTATTCAATATATTCAATTATTCAATTTATTCAATAATTCAATCTTATTATATGTAGTCTTTTATGTGAATATATGGAAACAACTTAATGTTAGACGTTAAATATAAACATAACACATATTTTTATTTTATTTTGTTACAGCTATCAACTGTGAATTTATTTAATTAATTTATTTGAAGTATATAAAATCACCGTGAAGGAAGACTAAAAATTCTTCACAGCAGTTTTGCTAATGATTTCAATGTAAATTCATTTTATTATGGTCTCTTTAATGATAAAAATTAATTAATTTTATTAATTAAATATCAGTCTCATATATTTCTTATAAATTATTTGCTGTGTGCATCTGCTTTCTTGTAATTTATTATCCCTCAGTTAGATTCAAAACTAAATTTCTCCCTGTGTGCTGGTGGGCTTTATTGATCGCGCAGGGGATTATCCAGGGCGCTGGCATATTGGCAGAATGGCAGTCGGGCGGGCAGGCGATTGTCCATTTTCAATTTGTGCTCCGCCAGCGATTCAGAGCAGGAGGAGGAGGAGGTGCCACTGGATGGAGATGGGTCTGGGTTTTGGGTTTGGGGAATGGGCCTGTAATCCGTTCGAATGCCCAGCCAATGCTGGCTATAAGTTCGGGGATACATCCATATGTATGTGCGTAAATACATACATATATTTTGTACGTGCGCATTTTGCATTGTTGTTGCTGCTGCTGCCGATGTTGTTGTTGCTGTTGTTATTGTTGTTTAAAGCCAGTGGCTGTCTGGTGCTTTGTTGTTTTAGCCTCCATATGAATCATACGCAACGTAATCCCAATTCGTTTAAGTCACTGACAATCCATGCGATGCCCAGGCGATGCCGCAACGCATCCAAACACCCAAACGCCCCAACGAACACACACACACACACACACCCAGGCACATACACCAAATCGCAGCCCCTCTTCCCCCTCCCCCTTACCACCCACCTCCCAGTTTTCCGTTGGGTCGAGCATATTTTCGCAATAAAGTAGATCCCGCATTAATCCCAACGATTTTGTGCTCTGGGCATTGCGTGTGCTTTATATTGTCCGTGTATTGGTGGCCGCCCCCCTCCCGCCCTCTCGCTCTCTGGCCGAATGGGTGTGTGTGTGTGTGTGTGAGTGTGTCCGTGTTAATCCTTAAACCGGCAGAGCTAAAGCTGCCCGCGTCGACGTCGCTGCCAACTGCAACCGAAAAAGGCCCAAAAGCATGCCATGAGTTGGAGTTTTTCGAAGGGCGAAGAGCGGCTGCTTTTTCGGGGGGACGAGGCAAGCAAAGGAGCACGGGGACCACACACAAACACACACAAAGCAGCGACGCACAGTGACAGCCCGCCCCCCGTGTGCCACCACCCCCCTTTCTGCGCCGACCCTGCTGCGAGTCTCCTCGGTTTGCGGATGAGTCGATGGCGACGGCTGCTGCTTCTGCCGCCGCCGCCGCCGCTGCTGCTGTTGGGAGATTAACTTTTTTCCATGCAAACAGTGGCGGCCTGGAAGAGGGGGTTTTCCGAAGAGGGGCTGGAGGTTAAAGAGGGGGTGCGACGGAGGGCTGTGGGGGCCAGGGATTTTGCGTTTGCGTTTGCTTTTGGTGGCCGTGTGGGCGAGGGATTTAATTTCGTGCGGGATTATTATTTCGGATTTAACTCTTCGTTTTATGGATCGCTTGGCATTATAATGAACAGCGGCGTCGCTTACAGGCCATGGACGTGCCAAGGGGGGATCTCAGCTGTAAACAGTAATTAATCAAATTGGAAAAAATATAAGATGATCCTCCTTAGACTATTGATTATGGGTATTTTTATTATAGATTTAAGATTTTGAATTGGGAAAATATGGAATCTGTAGATTACAATAAATCAAGGATATTAATTAATTAAATATGTATATATATATATGTATATTTGTCCTATTTTTATTTTCAAAATTGTTATTAATTTTTTCTGTTCAGATAATTTCTGCAGAATGATCTAATGATAAAGTCATTTTATATATATTTTATTTGTTTAACAAATTGTTAAAGTAATTTAAATTTGAGTGATATTTGAGATCGCCTATATTTTTATTTTTTATCATTTTATTTTTATTTATATTCGGGTTTACTTTTTTGAGGTGCAGTGCAAAACTTAAGTTATAATATCCTTTAATAAAGATTTCTTCTTCCAGGATCCTTTTTTTTATTATAAAATATTATTAATCATTACAGAAGATTTCCATTTTCATTTAATGCGTTTCCAGAGCTCCCAAATTCCTTTTAAATAAATGTATTTTTTAGATCTCGAATTCCAAAGATTTTCTGAATATCTCGCTTTAATTTCTTTATAAAACCATATTTCATTCGAAACGATTCCGAGTCTAATCCACTTTTGTCCCCTTTTTGACCCTCACATCCCTTGGGTTATCCACTTTTTATCCAGCCCGGCACGCCACTGCTCTATAACCCGCTTTGGCATTATAAACTCCGGTGTATTTTTATAACTAAAACCTTCGCATCGCCTGTGACACAGCTCCAGAGTTTCAGTGTTCAGTGTTCAGCGTTCAGCGACGGAAACTGTGAACCCGAATCCATTATAGCTTAAGCTGCTGCCAACACCAACACCCAGATACAGACACACACACACACACACACACACAGCCGGGGAGAGGAACAGCCACAGCTACAGCCAGGGCATTATCCCAAAACGAAATGACATCCCTTGGAAATTAATCCTTAATTCCATTCATTTCGTATAATCCCAGAGATATACTTTGATAAGCGTAATGCGGGGCCAGCCGGAGAGCGCGAGGAGGGGTGGTGTATCTGTGTGTGAGCCCGAGACAGAGAGAGTCGAGAGAGAGAGCCACATGTTGCTATCCGCTTGTGTGCGTGTATCCGTATCTGCGGCTCTGCCCTGCGAGTATCTGTGTGCCACGTCCGCCTGCCGCTGTGTGCGTGCCATGCCTTTGCATGGGGGCGAGCTCTCGACTCTCCGGGCTTCGTTTGCAGTATCGTCGTCCCAAACATTTTTAGTATCGTTCCAAACATGCTGGAAGAAGGTTGGTTACTCTGCACTCTCTCCGTACTACCACTCTCTCTTGGCCGCTCGGTTCGCGCCGGCTACACTAACACTCCGCGGCTCGTACTCGTACTCGTACTTGTTGTTGTTTATTGTTTATGTTTGATGGCCAGCAGCAATGGGATTATGTTTGAGGCGATGGATTATGAGTGGCAGAAGCAGGAGTGCGGTCTAAGCCAACTTGATTGAGTGTGTGTGTGTGGTGTTTGTGTGTGCAATGCTTGAATCCGAATCTGTGCCGAGTGCGAACTGTGAACCCTGAATAAGTGACTGAGTGAGTGACCCTTTTGACGGCAGGAAGTGAAAGTATATGTGGCGAGGACACTTGCACACAATGGATCCCTCAGTCCCGCCATTGAGTTCCTCTTTTAACACCACAGCACAGCACCGACAGCTGTGTGTGCGTGCTTAGAGTCTGCAGACCAGATTTGCCACACCACTGTCAAGTCGCATTTGTCAACAAAGGTTGTGTTGCACACACAACCAGCCAGCAACGCACACACAAAGCGCTCAAATGAACTTAAAAAGCAGAGCGAAAGCTTTTAAATCTGTTGCTTTCGTGCAGGCTAATCCCTATGAAGTTCACTAGATTCTCTGCTGCTGCTGCTGTTGTTGTTTGTTGTCCCTCCCTCCCCTCCCCCGCTTCCCCTTCAACAACAGTGGCAGACACCAGCTCACCAACACAGACACAAAGCTGGCTGCCAACAGCAACAACAATGCACAGCGCGCTTTGGCACTTAAACCGAACTGAGCCGTCGGGCAGGGCTCATCCCCCAGAGCCCGAGGGAAGCAGGTCCTCAGCTAGCCACCACCCAGTCCGCCCACTGACCTAAGCCACGCTCCAACCCATCCAACCCAGTCGCCCACAACAAGGCCAGGAGGCAAGGAGGCGACGAGGCTGTGAAAATAAAATAAAGGCTAAGGGAGAAGGATAAGTGAAAACGGGGCAGCAGTGAGCTGCGGGGTCTAGACGGGATCAGCCAAGTAGGAGTGTATGAGTGTAGGTAGTATTCTCGCCTTGGAAGTGGAGTTTGGCTAAGCAAACAGCGTCTTAGCCCTATTTTTCTAGCTGATTATTGAATTGTTTATGAGACGGAATATATAGAAATACAGATAACATATTGCTAGTAACTAGAATAGTATAGATCCAAGTTAGTTAGTTAACAGCAGATCAAGTTCTTATATTAATAGTTAATATTTAAGAGCCCTATATCTTTCCAAAGCAATTAGTAAATTAGAAGCCACTTATTTAACTGATTTAATCTCCCTTTTAAGCCAACATCTAGATGTTATCCTTTAAAGAACGTAACCCAGCAACAGCTCGCTCTGATTTCGATCTTTAAATCCTTGATCCCAACTGTTTAAATATCAGAAAATAAGATGCAAACATGTT
Organism: Drosophila anomelani; assembly: GCA_035045905.1. Lineage (NCBI taxonomy): Eukaryota > Metazoa > Arthropoda > Insecta > Diptera > Drosophilidae > Drosophila > Drosophila anomelani. The sequence continues at coordinate 14,543,038 of JAWNOO010000032.1, forward strand.
CCTCCCTAAGCCTGAGCTAGAGCTTTTCCTTTACCAATTTTCCATCTGCGATTAGACAGCCCGATTCGCTCTTTTCAATACCCTTTTCGAGGCATCTAATTACCCAACCCTTAGTAAGAGTACTCTGTCATATCGGATTATGTAACCCCCGGGCAACTCCTCGAGCGTGCTCGCTGGTGATTAGGTAGCGTGATTTCGCTCATTACGCCTAAAAAGCGAATTCCGCCTCGGATTAAAAAACCAACTCGCTCGATTCATCCCTTCTGTGGCAGCGTGGCAGGGGATGCCGCCCCCCTCACACCACTTAGGGATTATTCCAACTTTTGACTAATTTGATTATCTGATTCGGTATTCATAGTCGGGCCACCTCGAACCCTTCGACTCTGGCTAACTGCATTTTTTTTGCCGGATGCCCTGGCTCCACAGGCGGTTGGTTGGGTGTCATGTGCTGCTGCTGCTGCCTCTGCTGGATCCCCAAAGACTTAACTGTAAAAGCCCCTCGGCATTGCTCCCACATTCGAGTGGCTCATGCATACAACAAACTCAGAAAAAAAATGCCAACTCAAATACCGCTGGCATTGGACGGAATCGCAAAAAATTAGCAGTTAATCCCCTTAAATTGAATGCCGCAGATGGTGTTGGCACTGTCGCTGCTGTGGCTGTGTTGCTACTGTTGCTGCTGTTTCGCCTGGTTTAGTTAGCGTTGCCGGCTGGAGAGCAACAGGAACTGGAGAGTAGTAGTTAGCTGGGACCACACCAGCGAGATAGCGAGTGGGTTAAGGGAACAATGGTGGAGACCGGCGTATGTGTGTTCGCTGCTCGTGTTTGTGGCAATTAGCTAGAGTTGCCACATAATACGCGCGGATAAATGTTTAAGATTTTAAGTTGGAGCACCAGGGTGACTTGGCTTTATTCCCGGGTCTGTGGACTGGACCTAAGCTGGCAGCCGTCAGTCCGAGTGGCCGCGTGTGTGCTGGTGTACTGGTGTGTGTTTGCGGTTTGACTTTTGTGGCCAGGGCTTAGGGGGATCCGATCCCCCCAACTTAATCCGCAACTAGCGAAGAAATCTGTTGAGAAATTTAACCTAATCCCGGCCGGGGCTCTCAGAGATCTCTGCTTCGAATCCAACAAAGGCCGCTGTCCCGTCCCGTCCCCTCTCAGGGGACAGCAAGGAGGAGGAGAAGGAGGAGCTGGCACTGGGACTTATAATGGCACTGCGTAAATCCCCTTCAAATTAAGCTCCTTGGCAGCCTCGCGTATCGACGTCTCGCACCCTTCCTCATCTCCGCCCAACTTCGAGGTTACGCTTAATGCAAATACAATGCTACGCGCTCACCGCAGCCGGATCAAATTTCATCCTCCTCGGAGGGCAACCCCCGCCCCCGCCGCGCCCGCTGCCTCGGGCAGACAAAGCCCAAATGCCAAAATACCAATGCGATATGGCGACAGCGTCGACATCCTTTCTGCCTCCAGAGTAGGACATCGGCGTCGTCGTCGTCGTCGTCGTCGTCGTCTGTGGGCCACTAATAAACCCAATGTCCCCCCCTCGCTTCCGCTGCCATTGTAAAGCCGCTCATCTGGCAGCTCCTTCAGCTCCAGCTCCACTCACCCCGCTCACTCGGCTCCCTGCTTCCAGCTCCCAGCTCCTGCTCCCAGTTCGCAGTTCGCAGTTCATTGGCAGCGGATTAAGCCGGCGCGCATTCGCAGAGGCAGCAAATACAAAAGACGCTTTTGCCATTGGATCGATTTAAAATACTTGAGCCGGGAAGGAAAATAAGCGGGACAGAGGAGAAAAATCAGTTGTGGGTATTAATAAGCGCAGGAAGGGTGGTGGCCACGGGCTGAAGGCTGAAGGGTAATATGCATAAGCACCATTAACTTGTACTTAAAACTGTGGCAGGTGGTTGAGCCGGGGTGCGGACCGCTCCAAAAGCCAGTGGGAGCAGGAGGAGGAGGAGGAATGCCATCCCGCTCTTACGCTGAATGTAACTTAATTCGCCGTGTGGCCTGGCAGCGTCTTCAAGCGGATTATATTAATCAATACAGTGATATATATGGCCTTTGTTCAGACCAGCTCCTTACTGTTCCGCGCCTCTGCTTCCTCTTCCTCGTTTCTCGAGCAACTTGGCTTAAATCAGACTGACAGCCACTAGGCGTATACTTAATTTCCTTACTGAAGCTGCTTGAAGCAGTTGAAATATTTATTTTTACGGGAAATATATTCAGTGTTTTCTTTAAAATTCTTTTTAATATTTTAATAAATATTTTCAAGAGGGAAATATGCTTTGTTATCATTATAATTATTATTATTAATTGATATTCGTTATTGTTAAGTTAATTTTATTACTTATTCATGCATTTTTTTAGTTATTCAAGCTAAAGAATTCTAATTCGTTTTATTAAGTTATCAAAATGTAGGCTTAAGTTTTGTTAATTCAGAAACGAAACTTACTTTTACCAAGATTTATTTTAATACAAATTGATGCTTTAATAATTGTAAGTAAATTCAAGAGCTATCAAAATTCGTACCTAATGTATAATTCTGAATGGAATTTAATACGATTCCCTTCTAAGCCATTGGGTATCCGGCATTCGTCACCTGGTGATGGCTTCTTGGCCTCTCGGCTCAGACCTGCTCCGAGTTCTTTTCTGCCCGCTTTAATTGAATCAATGGCACAGATCGCATGTTGTGCTCCTTTCGCTGCCGGCCAGAGACTTTGTTTGGCTTTAAGCAGGAAGATTTAAACGTAATGCTAGCCGATGCCCTCTCTTCCTCTCCATCTCCTTGGGGCATATTCATGCATTTATGTATGTATACATGCCTATAATTCAGTCACACAGTCAAAGCGTCTTAAGCGCTAAGTAGAAGCAACGTAAATAAGTAATATTGATAACTAAAGTGATTAAGGTTGCCTTTGCCGTTGCAGTTGCAAGTCCCAGTCCCAGTTTCAGACTCAGACTCAGTCTCAGTCCCAGTCCCACTTCCAGTTCCCTTTTGGCTCCGTGTGTGGCTTTGTCTGTTGGCAGCCGACTGTGGATCGGATCCCCGGGCGGAGTGGGTGGCCTGGCCATTTGAAATGTTTAAAACAAATGCAGTCTGGTCAGATTTATGGGTATATATACACACACTCTCATATATATAGTGGGCCCCTTCTTTTTTGTGCTGCGGCTGCGATTACGTTTGGTTCAACTGGTTTCAGCTTGATTTTTGGCCACCAACCCCATGAGCAGAACCTCCCGACCATCAGTATCTCGGCTGCGTTTGTTTGCAGACATTATCGACATTTAAATCCCTTATTTGTGTCTGCCGAAGCAGTGTCCTTGTCCCTGTCCCTGTCCCGGCACTTGATAGTATTTGACAAATTGAAAATCCTTTTTGTGGCGAGCAGTTGTCCTTACACATGGCCTTATCCTGCAGTTCATAACTATAATCCGGTTTCACAAAAACTTCTGCTTATTTGCATTGCTGCGATGCCGGCAAATCCTGCTTCTCTTCTTCCAAGGAGCTGCTTCTTCCAACCAGCAGCATTCTTTGTGCCTTAATTATTCACTTCTTAAGGACTCGGCCGGATTAGGTCCGGCTGCCATCAATTTATCATTGGCCACTTCGATTGCATAACTTTGCACTGGTCGTTGTTGGCTCGAGAGAGTCATTTGGCCGAAAAGTACACATCATAATCCTTTTGTAAGGATTTGTCCCTGTCCGCGTAGAGGCCACAGCCCCCTCTGTGCATTCAATTATCGTTGGCCTCGCCCGCAGTTGGCCATTGTCTCAGGGTCACAGTTCCAGTTCCAGTCCCACTCCCGGTCCGCAAATTCGCAAAACTAATGAAGTGCTGCAGCTCCTTGAGCAGCCTGCTAATGCCACTAGAGTCCTTTTGCCACTGCCTTTGCCCGCTCCCCAGCCGGCTTCCTGCCGGACTCTTGAACTCCTCAGCCACTTGGCCGCATGTATAAGCATGTTTTCTGGTTTGCTTCACAGACAAAGCTTAGAACCACTTAAGAAAATCCATTCACAACCTGAAACTAACTAGAGTCCTGGCTAGAGTCCTGCCTTCGGCTATGCCGGTGCCGGTGCGTGTGCGAGTGAGTGTCCTGCTAGGATTTTCGAACCGTTCCGTCTGAGGTTTGGTCGGTGTCGTTTTTGCTGGCAAAAGAAAACTCACCTGATGACGGTCCCAAATCAACATATGAAGCAAACAACAAAAAGGATTAAGTCCAAGACACACACACAAAGACACCCGCATCCAGCATCCAGCATCCTGCCTGGGCTCATGCATAGTTTTACATGTCTAAGGACAAAAAATGAATTTATTGCGCAACAAAAACAAGACTTGAGACAATTCCAAAGCCTAACCCAAGAGGCCAAAGCCGAGGCCAATTTAGCAGCTGAAATGGGCCGCAGGAGGGGGACTCGGGGCAAAGGATTCAAATAAATTACCGCTACGGGCCATACTTATTTCATTAGGATTATTTTTGACTAACATTTACGACAGACCTCTCCCCCCCCCCCCAACCCAGGTAGCAATTGTAGGAGAGTCGACTTGAGAGTCGAGTCAAAGGATTCCCTGATTTCCGGCCATATCCGACTGGCCAGCTTTCGATTGGCCCGACGGTAAGAGGGCGCTAAACACGCCCAACAGCCCACGTTACTCGTAAAAAGAAAGAAAATGCCTCGCGGCATTAATTATAATCCGCTTAAAAGTTTCAACATGTTTTCCCAGCCCCGAAAGCCCTATTCAAGAAAAAAATAAACACACGAATACAAATACGGCGGCACAAAAAAAGTTCAAATCTCGAAATACGCCTCTGACTCAGCCGGGGAAAAGAATCCGGAGGGCGGCAACTCAAATGCAAAGTGCAGAAAATTCGCATGTGTACAAGTGGAACTCGAACTGCTGAAGAGCATTGACTTTTGATTCGGAAAAGAATTCGCAGATCAGTCCAAAAGGCAGCTCAAAGAACTTTGACTTAACAAAGCAAAAAAATGTTAATCCTTGAAAAAAGTGGATGGAAAGGGGTCACAGAGAAAGGGGGGTGAAAGTTGCATTATAATTGTGTATAAAATATATAAAAAGTATAGCTATAAATGTAGGAATTTTAGGAAATATTTAATATTGTGCCAGCTGTATAATATTTTAAAGGTTTCTTAAGGAATTTATTATTCTAATATTCTTTTCTACGTATTTAAAAAAATAACTTTACATTAATATTTCCTTTATTTAAATAACTAAATATTGACAGCCCTAAATCTTAGCTTATTAATGATTCAGCGTATCTAACAGATAAATTTATTAATCAATAATTAATTGTTAATTATCAAACAAGTGATTTAATAATATCAACAGAATATAAAGTGACTTTTCTCAATTAGCCTTTAAAATATTTAAACCTAAACATTTTGCTCTGCTCTTAATAAGACTAAAGATTAAACTTATTAATACAAAAACTCAACCAAATATAATTGGAATGCTTCCTTTGATTTCCCTTTAAAACCTAATCCCTTATAGCGAATATCAAACGATTCAAACTAATTGGGCTTCCAATTGAAGTTACCTTCAGTTTCCAATCGCTACCCTGCTCTGATTTTTTGCTAGGTTAATCTTTCATTTCCAAGGTGTTCATTATTCTGCTAGGCAAAGGCAATTGTTAGCTAGCTTAAATTTAACCGTGTCCTGGGGGCAAAGGACCGAAAACCACCCGAGGCAAGACGCAAACCGATTTTCATTTTATTGTCCTGCTTAATATGTTTGTTTTTCTTTTGAGAGTGCAGCCGGGCAGGAAGTGCAGGGAAAGCGCAGAGACTAAGGCAGGGATATGCCCAGGCAGCCAAAGGTGTGAGATGGCAGCCAAGCGAAAGGCTCAGGCAGCGGGTGTGCTCTGTGCGTACGTGTCCTGGGAAAAGTTCTTAAGTCGCTCCGAATGCTGCTGAAGCTGCCAAGAGAGAGCTGTCGGGGGCATTATAAATTAAAATGCATGCATTAAAAATTCTAGTAAAAAAGAGTTTGCAATTAAGTAGGACTTAAGTTGAAGTGTAAATAAAAATTCACACACACTCGAGCGCACAGAGATCCCTTGAGAAGGACATGGAAATTTGTTTTCTGGCGTGAAGTGAAGGAAAAACTTGTGGCAATTTCCTTAAGACTATTGCTTAATTTCCGGTCACTCTTCCTTGAACACATCCCTTTACACACACATGCACACACCCCCAAAAAGCACACACAAACACACACGCACAGAGAAGCCTACTTAAGTCCCCTGAAATCCTTGAGATTTTTTGCACTGGTCAAGCAATGATAAGCAAATTTCCCAACAGTTCACTTGGCTTAAGACGAACCCTTCTCCCACTGCCACTGCCACATCATCCCCACCCCTGTTCACGTGTCCTTTCTGGTTATTAAAACTTTTGGTCTGTTGAAATTTTAATTTTCCTAAATACCCAAATCACTCAAAATCATTTTAATAAGTAAATTATGAGCATTCTGCCTATAAATAAACAATCACACAATTTATTCCATCGAAAAAGTCGAGGAAAGACTACAAATATTTGCAGTCCGTCGAAGGATACTTGAGTAATCCTTTGCCGAGTCACCTAAATAGCTCTGCCAGCCCGAGGAGATAGCCAGGGTGTGCCTGTGTGTGTGTGCATGTAGGGATTAAATCGTTTTGATGTCCTTGCCAGGGCAATTTATAATTATTTGTTTGCCTCGGCCTGTGGTCAGCCAATTGGTCAATTTCTTAGAAGAAAGTCGAGTGGATAAAACTTTTCCTACCCTTCCTCCTGCCCACACACTTTATGCACATGAAATGTTTCTGGAAAGTTTTCAAAAGATTATAAGTCCCCGGGGCCAGGGACTTGAGAAGGACGAGAGATGGCTCCTGGCAGCACTGTTCTTACCTTCCTCGCCTCCTTGAGCTGGAAATTTTCCAATTTCAGTTGATTGCGATGACTGAACTTGATTATTTCTGCTGCCATCGATGCAGGTTAATAAATCTTAAGCCGCGTGGCGGTTCGCGGGCGGAGATATCATCGTCTTAGCCTCCGAAGCTGGAGTTCATTTACAAATCGTTTCCCGGCTTAGGAGGGCAAGGCGGTTAGAGAGGGAGAGCAAGGACTCGTCTGACTGCCTCGCCAAGATTTAATGCCCTCGCAGAGAACCCTGCGCATTTAATTCAATTTGTTTTGGCCCGACTTCGGCTGTCTCGATTACTTTCCATTTTTTTCCTGCTCTGCCCTGCTGCCAGTGCCACTGATAATGCTAATAAGGATAAGCTCTGTCTGTGCCATCGTTGGCCGGGTGACTTAAAGCTGCTGATTCCGGTGGTTGTGGCGGAAATGTCAGGAGGTTGGATTGGATGCCGGGATGCCGAGTGCAACAATTAGTGGGTGCTCCATGGCTTGGGGCTGCACACTAACTCCACCGCACACTAAACGCACCTGCATGGCGGACGGAATCCGCTTTGTTTTAGCCCCATCAAAACACGGCTCCATGGATAATGGATATATTGAGTTTATAATTCGGCTGCACACGGCCGCATGAGTACCGCCCCGTCGGTCATTAGCGACCGGCAAACATAATGCCTGAATTTCGAATCAGAATCTGAACCAGATATATAGAGTGTGGGCAGGCGGCTAATTTCGTTTAAATTTCCACATTTTGTGTAAATATTGAGAGAGAGTCCGGGCATCGATTGAATTTAATGGGATTACGGCTGTAACTACAGGGACCCCTTAAAGTTCCTGGAGCGCTGTGCGCGCGCTGATCTGTGCCGGTGACAAACAATACATTATAGTTGAATTCTTTATTCCTTTTCAACTCGGCACGGTTGGGCCCACAGGCCCACGCACACACAACACACACGGCACACACACTCGGGCCCAGTCTGATGTATTTATTTTTAATGCCAATGGCCCCCAATGAGGTTTTCATGGCAATTAAAAGATTTGCATGGCCCACACACACACATACATCCGCTGCTTGCACAAAAATATGGCCTGAAAATCGCACGTAATTGGGCTGAACTTTTGGTTGGTCCAATATTTCCATACATCCCGTACATCCCCCGTTGTCCGCCTTTAAAACGCTTCCAGCTGTCCAGAGTCCCTCGTCCCGCTTTCCGCTCTCCGCTTTCCTCCTCCGGACACGGCAAATGCCAATCGTTCGCCAATCTCTGGCTGCTTACAATTTTTATAATTGGAATAATTAATAATACCATTATGTTGGTCGAACCTGGGGCGTTAAGCCTATTTGGTGCCTGGCCCCGCCCCCAATGAAGTCCCCTTGGTCGGCGCTGTAATGGTAAATCGCCTATAACTTCTATTTTCCCAATTTTGGCAAATTTAATTTTAAGCCTTTGATAATTGGTCGGCAGGCGAAGTAGTTAGTAAGTTTTAGCATGCGATGTTGGAAAAAGAAGAGAGCATAATTCATAATTTTTGTGAAAATTTCAAGTTCTTTGGCGTTTGGAGTTTTCCAGGGGTTGGGAGGCGGCTATTTAAGCGGCTAAAACCATTTGCGGTTAGCCGCAACATGCAATAATTTATTTTAATACTTTGGTGCGTGCGAGCCAATCTGCATACAAAGCCCCAATTTCGAATATGTTTTAATTGCTTATTTTAATTTGTCGATGATTTGCACTTGGAACTAGACGGCGCTAAACCGATTATTAAACAGCACTCGGAGTGCGGCCCGGGCTTATATTAGTCGGCATTATTTTTAACCATTATTTTCCCCTGCTCTCTTCTCGCTTGCAGCCAAATCACTTCCACTCCATTGTGTGGTGGAGTCGGTGCACTCCCTGCACGCCTCCCTGACCATCGACACGCGTCAGCCGTGGAAGCGGAGGCCCAACATCGAGACGGATAGCTACGTGATCATTGCAGCGGCCACGCCCTGGAGCGAGATCGTTCAGACGGCCCTCCAGCGACTGGGCTACTCCCAGGAGGTGGCCAACACAGCCAGAGGTGAGTCGGAGTTCCTTTAAAGAAGAGCTGCTCATGCAGAGACCCCTGAGCAGCCCTGAGATCTCTGTCTCAGATTCATTAAGATTACAAACTAATCAAATATTTAATCTCCCCCCTCTGCAGGCTCTCTAATAATCAAACACTGGAAACCTATACCCCTGGAACAGATATCAGATAACCCGGCAGTGCCGGTCAGCGATATTGTGGGTGAGCTCACTTCGGTGATCACTCTAAGGATTGTGATCCTGCGACCCAAGACCTCGCCCTTCGGCGAGATCAAGGACAAGCTGCTCAAGCTGCTGGTGCTGCAATCGCATGCGGTGCTCCGCTCTACCGGCTGTCCGCTGGATGAGGTGAGTTTCCACTACCTTCCTTTCTTTTCCCTTACCCAACGCAGCCAATTAGGGATTCACTTTGAACTTTCACTTAAAATTCTGCACTAAGACGACGAAATTCTATAATGATTCATAAGCGGTTTACCGCCTCAGCTACCCCCACATCGTCCTGCAAGCTCTTATCCTACTTGAAGTTGCTGAAAACTTGCCGAAAAATGTCTCTGGATGAGAAGTGGCGACGCTAATTTGCGTGATGTGAGGCACACACACACAGCTAGACGCAGACAAGGAGCCCGGCCTTTGCATGTCCTGGCTGCTGCTTGTGGAATATTAAACGCATAACGCATTGAAAATGTTTTGATAGCGACTACAAAGAAATTTTGTTAAGCCGAGTTCATTTATTTGGTTCACTTAACTAATCCTTTTTTGCAATAGTTTTCATTTTAATCAGCTTTGCGTTGCCTCCTTCAGGATGTGCGTGTGTGCTGGGGCGTACACACATCTCTCTCTGTGTGTGTGCCTGGCTTTTGTTTTCCTTATTGCAATCGGTTTAGAAGGCTTAGTTTAAATTCCGGGAGAAGCAATCGGGGGAGGAGAGGAGGAGCTATAGCCCACTGCATGGCTCACATGACCCAATTCCGTGGGCGGGGAAGGGCGATATCGATGCATTAGCGCCATAAATCATATGCCGCGGCATTCGCTATCATCGCCGGCGATGAACAACACAAAATCACGGCCAGAAATACCCTTCAATTGATATTGCGACTGCTATTTTATTGGCCCCCAAAGCGGGCTCGATTAATATTAGCAAAGCAAAGCAAAGCAAAGCAAAGTAAAGCACGGCAGTTGTCGTCCCTCCTAATCACATGATAAGCATTTACCATAATTTCCACATTCGTTGTCTGACACCTCACACAGTGTCCGTCCGTGTCGAGGAGGAGCTTTGGGGTGCGGCGATAGGAAAATCAATTTAATAATACCCCAGCCCCAGTACGTAAGAAGCGTCAACCCATTTTATTTACAATTAGGTACCAGCACCTAACCCACCCAGGCAGTCATGCACGCCCCCCCTCCGCAACCCCAACCCCTCTCTCTGAGCAGCTTAAGTGATTTGGGGCGCCTCCTTAGCTGATAGTGTAGGGAAAAAGCAGCACCAAAACAACAGCGGACATTATCTTTCCGCAGTTGGGAGACAAAGCAGTATCTATGAGCATTTAATACGCCATACCTGGCCGACACCCTTTGGAGCTGGGCCAACTCATCGCGTTTCGATTCTATTTCTGTTGGGTAAATTCAATTTTAATCGCCATAAGCTGATGTGTCGCTGCCTATCAGGGACTATCTATTTATCGCCTACGATTCGAGGCACTGTCTGTTAATATCAGCTCCGTGCGGTATCAGTCGCAGCAGTCCCGGTTTCTATATCGTAATAGGCAATTTCGGACTCCGCCGACTCGCCATGCAGCACTCGCACATTTATGGCTAAGTAAATCCCGCCACTTGAAGTCCCAAACCCTCTCCCCCCCTTTCGATACCGATACCAATGATACCCCGCCAGCCGGCGACTGTGATTTTTATGACAGCCGCTTAGCGTGCGGCGGACCCGGGGTCTTAGTGGCCACTATTGACAGTCGCTCAGGGCAAAAGCAAGCCCCAGGCCCAAGGTTGGCCACTAATCCCTTGGATTTCGCTCTGATTTCCACACGGAACAGAATTTCGATGATCGAATCGATGGGGGTTTGTGTAACCAAGTGAGCTTTATACTATATGCGATTCCAAGTACAATCAGTTCAATATCAAAGTTGGAACTTATACCTAATGAAAATCCTTTGTATTCCCTTTCTATCAGGTGACGCTCTCCCAGATCTGCCGGAGCTCACACCAGAACACTTACGCCCTGCCTGGCGGCGAGATCTCCGATGATTTGCGCCGCAAGTTTGACCAGTGGTGGTCCAATCAGCTCTCTCCCCAGGCAGCGGCCATGGCGCCCAAGATGCTGCCCTTTATGACAGGTCCCTCGGCAGTGCCGGTTCCAGTGGCTGTGCCCGGCGAAATGGACTTCCCGGTGGGCACGGCGGCCATGGCTGCGGCGGCAGCTGCTGCCGCCCATGCAGCCGCAGCAGGCGGAGCAGCCGTTGGCGGGAATCCCCTTGGCTCGATGGGCAGCCGGGAGAGCCTGCTGCTGGCCAATGAGGCGGCTCACCATGCTGGCGCAGGACCAGCCCCGGGGGCAGGACATCACGGCAGTATGTTAGTGCATCCGATGCACCCGTCTATGCACCACCACCACCACCATGGCGGAAGTGGTCATGGGCCACAGTATCCCAACCAAAAGACTCGCATGCGCACCAGCTTCGATCCGGAAATGGAGCTGCCCAAGCTGCAGAAGTGGTTTGCCGAGAATCCGCATCCCTCACGCCAGCAGATCCAGACCTATGTGGTCCAGCTGAATGCTTTGGAATCGCGGCGGGGTCGCAAGCCGCTGGATGTAAACAACGTGGTCTACTGGTTCAAGAACGCCCGGGCGGCTCAAAAGCGGGCCGAGATGAGGGGCGGGAGTCTGGGCAGCGCCATGAGCGCTCTAGGACACGCCGCCATGAATGGCTATCTGAGTCAGCATGCGCCGCTGGGCCAGAACTCCAGCAGCAGTGCCGGAAGCCAGCCGATGAGCATGGGCAACCTGTCCATGTCGCATGACTATCTAAAGAGTCCGCTCAGCCTGAAGTCGGAGGATATAGACACCATGTCCCAGCACTCGGACGACATGGAGGACGAGCCAAGCAGGCCAAACACGCCGCAGCTGCCGCTCTCCCTGACCACGCACGAGCGTCATCGCAGCTCGCCCATGATGGACGAGGACGATGAGGAGGCATCTGAACAGCAGCACCATCAACAGCAGCAGCAGCAGCAGGAGGCCAAGAGTGCCGGCAGCGATGGCATGAACGGAAGCCTCAACGAGGAGGAGCGCCAGGAGAAGTCCTCGCGGGATGCCGAGCTGCAGGACAACGAGAAGGAGAACTCTGGCGCAGAGGAGCGCAACCAGGACAGCGATCCTCAGATAGACACCAGCTCCAACCACAATAACAACAACAACCACAACAACAGCTCGCACAACGACCCAGAGGTGAGCTCCACGCCCAAGCGCACCACGCCCAAGGAGGAGGACGATGACCTGGATATGGACGAGGACGAGGAGGACAACGAGAACGATGCCAGCCATTTGGATGAGTTCCGTTCACCCTCTCCGGACATGGCCGGCGGCGTGGTGCCGCACAAGGACCAGCTGCCCTTTCCCATGGTGCCCAACTCGATGTTCTCGCAGTCCTTCATGTACATGAGCCACTACATCCCGGCCTTTGGCCAGGCGGCCGCTGGACATCCGCATCATCATGCCGCTGCTGCAGCGGCGGCAGCGGGAATCCAACCCAATGCCCTGATGGGTGGCGGCGGCTTGAATCTGTCCAGCATCTCGAATGAGGAGCGAAGGAAGCGGAACCGCACTTTCATTGACCCGGTGACCGAGGTGCCCAAGCTGGAGCAGTGGTTCGCCATGAACACGCATCCCTCGCACAACCTGATCCTCAAGTACACGGAGGATTTGAACACGATGCCATATAGGTGAGTTCAGGATCATTATTTTGCATACTTTTCTGTTTTGATTTAATGTAAATTTAAGGTGTTTTTTACCAAATAATATCCTTCAACCAATATATCCTTTATTAATTATTATCCTTACTTCTTCTGTTATTTTTAGGCAAAAGTTCCCCCGCCTGGAGAGCAAGAATGTCCAGTTTTGGTTCAAAAACCGCAGGGCCAAGTGCAAGCGCCTCAAGATGTCGCTCTACGACAGCAATCAGTGCGCCCAGCTGGGCGGCCTCGGCTCCTTTGTGCCCAAGTACGAGGAGCGGGACTAGAGGGAACCAGAGTTTAGCAGCATTTCTCCATGTAAATAGTTGGACGAGAGAGAGACACACACACCCCAATTGAAGCAGCTCTAAGGAACAGCTGCAGCTATGACAAATACTATAACCTATACGATAGCTGATATCTATATTTAATCCCTAGTTTAGTCCACTCTAAGTATTATAGATCGAGAACTAACCCAGTTACGCGTTACCAGTTGCCAGAAGCCAGGAGCGTCTAGCGAAAAATTAGAGCAAATAGATAAAGCCACTTACGAGTAATACGATCTTGCATGAACCCTAGCACCTTAGCCCTATCCAGCATACCCACATACATATATGGTACATATTTCTACCTAGTTCTAGCCATCGATCGATATAGGAGGAAGGGCGACGGAGGCGCCTTAAGAATAAGCAAACCAAAGAAAGCCAATTTTCGAGAGTCGATCTGCGATCTGCGATCTGTATATAGATTATATGTTATCCTAGGTACGCCTTCTTTGAGCATTGTGAATTTGTTTCGGTTTTAGTTGCCCATTCATCGCATCTGCGGATTAAGTTAATGCCTAAGTTTCGAGTTGTACAACTACCAGTTTACGTTTAGTTTAGTTGTCCCGCCTTATTTCAGTCCCCGCCTAGCACATATCCCCCTGCGACCCCGCACATAGAATGTATAACATATGATTCGTTGCTCTCCCAGCCGTGGTATCTAATACCAACAACCCCCGACAAAAGCTGAGACACCCAATCGGCTTCGCTCTCCTTTAATGCCCTCTTTCGATTCAGAATAAATCTACTACTGAAAATGAAAATGTTTTTTAAAATAAAAGAGAAATTGTTCCATTAGTTTCGTAAGCCTTCAGATAGAGAATACAATTAATTCAAATAATATTGTAATTTATTGCAAGCATCGATAAACACTAGAAAACAAAACCACACGCAAAACAGACACACAGCGAAACACATCCACACATCTTTATATATAATATAAATAGAAATATATTCCCCCAGCAATTATTAAATGATTAAATAAATACAATTTTAAATGTCAAATTCAAAGGATGCATTTTTATTAGGGGTTTTGGGAAGAAAATAAAGAAATTAGAGGAACGAGAAGTGGGAGATCTTTCAGGGAGTTTGACTCACTTATTTAAATGGAAATCGAATTTTAAATAATAAAAAGGAATTTGTATTTAAGGGATTTAATGATTGTTTTATTTTTCAAAACCATTTAAAGCTGATAGAATACTTTTTAAGTAAGTCCTTATATGGTTATTAACAATAACTAAAGGTGTAAGCTCAGTAAGTATCATAAAAGAGTATTAGTCCTTAAGAAAAACACTCTTTTAACGCTGCACATCATTAGGAGAAGTTCATAAATTTCTCTAGGAAAACGCATTTGCATTTTTCCGATGTCAAAGACATCCCTATTTCCGCTGCCGCCTGAAGCTAATGTGCTGATGCAGTCGTAATGGTTTTCGCCATTTCTCATGTGTGCCGCCAGGATCTTTGCTTTATTTCTGTTCCCATTCATTTTTTGGCTTTTTTATTTTTTTGGTAAGTCACTGATAAGCAAAGGGGAAATAAATATGCATATGTATCATACGTACATACATACTTATACGAGAACGAATGGCAGTAAGAGCACACGGGGCGTATGAGTTATCTCCCATTGCGCTTGTCCCCTTTCCCGCTCGCACATCTTCCGCGGAGATATGAAACAATTTAGTAGCACCAAAGTTTACTTATTTTCATTTCTTTATTTCGCTCGCCTTTGTTACATCCCGCAGTCACTGGAAGATAGCGCAGGGGGTGGGTTTCCGGGCGGTTACTAAATCAGAGGTCCACATTATTTCTTATTTTGAGTAGGTACCACCAGGCATGTGTGTGTGCCGGGGGATGTGCATCATTTGTTATCACAAACTTTTAAATTAAAACCCCGGGAAGGAGTGGCTGGTAGCAAGTACAAATTTATGGCATATCTTTGGGCCGCAGCATATTGGACTAGCTGCTTATTTATGGATTTCCTAATAAAGAGCGAAACTGTTGCATATTTCTGGGCTAAAGAGAGAGCTGTCTTGGGGAAAATTATAAAATGAATAGCCAGGTAAATACTTTTGGCAATTCTTTCCCTCGGAATTTCCCTCTTTACCACATAAATATTTACGCAAAATATTTAATTCCCCACTCCCAGAGAGTCAGAGAGAGCGAGAGCAAAGGGATGTACTGGAATTTCGCATAACTTTATCCATTAATTAAAATTTCTAGCACTTGGCCCCGCTCTGTGGTTGGCTCCCAACCGAAATTACAGACACGCCCTCACAACTCCCAACCGACCAGGTAGTTCCTCCGTTTTCGAGGGGCATTAAGTGTAAATATACATAAACAGGAGGCGAGTGGAAAAGAAAACATTTACATAGTTAACTACGCCGCACTTGCGGCTGTTGGCCAACTTTCCTGCTGGCTCAAAGGTGCGCTCCTGCCCCCTCGAGTGGCAGCATAAATCTTGCTTTCGCAAACTTTTTCATATTGCCTTAATGACGCCAAATGGGGAATAAATCTGTATAATGCAATCATAATTAAGTGATGCTCACAGCGAGCCCTAAAAAGATATTGAAATATCCATCGAATTCGGTGGAAGATCTTGGCTCCATTAGCAGATTGATTGGAGGAACCATCAAAGACCACCTTCTTGGCAATTAGAGAGCGCAAAACAAAAGGGACACTGGGCTGTGCCAAAAAGGACATGCAGTGCTGTGCAGGACGGCAAAAGGACAAATAAGCTTTGCTGCTGCCGGGACATAAATAGTTCTGCGGCTTTTGACTGATATGCGGGGCAATAAAACTAATGAGCGTGCGAGCCAAAATAGTTGACAGTGGCTTGGTGGTGGTTGGTTTGCCGGTGGCTTGCTCCTTTTTGGCCATCCCCCGCGGGCTGGTCCGCTTCGGCTTGGTGGTGGCGATTCATTTGCCAAATTGAGTGCGCAAACAAACCGTAACGAAAGTCAAATGAATATAACGCAAGTCCAATTAAATGGTCATAAGTAATAATAATTCCGCTTTGATTTGTGACATTCAGTTTACACGAACCGCGATAGGAAGCCAGCAGGACTGGGGCTGAGAGGGGGACTGGGAGAGGTAAGGAAGAGCCTGGCCAAAGGAAAAGCAGCTTCCTTTTCCGGTTGCACTTGGACAAATTAGTTAATGAGGGCCTTGAGGAAAAAGAAAGCAGGGGAATATATGCGAAAGTGATGGGTAATAAATTGTAAGAGATCATTATACTATATAGCTTACAGGTTATTTGAGACTATAGATTAATGGAGATTTAAGTTTGAGGTTTATTGTAGAGAGAGAAAACTAGCTTAGAGTCATGATTTCTGACTAAGTAACATAACAAGAAAGTAATTAAAAAATTATTTACAAATAAAGAATTTCAAATTTATTTCCGCTTTGAAAATAGTTAAGAAAAACTTTAATCTTTCTTTAAAAACATCGCTTGAATTGTAGCGTAAACCTTAAAATTAATTTAAGATTTTCCATTAGTTTTAAGGGTTTAATTGCTGTCTTATACAATAACCCAAAATGGGCTTTTCCTTTCCTTTAGTTTTATGTTCTTATGAGTAATGATCATTAAATGATAACAAGCTTAGCCTGGCCAGAAGTGTCTTGCCTGGACTCGGATTTGCTTTGGGTCATGGGAAACCCCCTCGAAACTTGGGTCAGCAGCAAGTAACTACTTTCATATCAGGATATTGCGTAAGAATATGACAAGGGGGGGCTTAAAACATAAACTGTAGATGGGGAAATTTCCCAGAGTGGGCAGCAGGACATGGAAGGGAAAACACCCTCATACTATGTCCCTTCCTGCATTGGGCGATTATTATTTATTATCTTAATTACGTCTTAAAATGCTCTGCGAGGCGGGACAAGCACCTGCCTAGGAGAAACAGGATGCGAGGGCAGACTTGTGTGAAGCCTCCCCCCTGCCAGTTGCCAGCGGAATCCTGTGTCCCGGCTCATGTGCTTTCCGGACCAGCAAGGAAATGTATTTGCGCGGAAAATTGTGCTTCGCCGTTTTTCGGGGCGGGAGTGTGTGCCGGCGCACATGCTACCACTCTAAGCCTTCCCTTGTCTTGTCCTGTCTTTTTGGCACCTTATCCTTATGCTGGCGGCTGGCTGCATCCTTCGAGAATCCCCTTATCCCCGCCCTCGCCCCGCTGTCAACTGTCGTTTGTCTTGGGCGCGTAATAAAAAGACTTAACAACGCGAGTTGTTTAATTATTATTTATGACACTCCTCCGCTCTCCTGGCTCTGGCCTGGCTGTCCTGGCCTGGCCAGATTATTGCCCCCCAAAAAAATTGTTGCTCTAGGAAGATGCACAAGTTAGATTGTCGGCGCTTTGATTTACCGTTCCGTTCGGCTGTTAAGGACTATTTAAATCAATTGCTTGAAGGTTGAGCTGCAGCAGAGCCAAGCCCGCCTCAAGCTCAATCTCAATTCATTTTCATAAAATCCAAAAGTTTCGCTTGCCCATAATTTACGATGATAATTATGGCAACTGTGAATTACCCCCCAGGGAGGCTAAGCCAAGGCCCAGGGCCCACGCCTTGCCTTACCCACTGGGCACGCAGAGAAATGTAAAAATGATAATCCCAATGTCGGGCGATAATTCACATTTCCACAAACAGGCCAAGGCCCAGGCTCCCGTTCATTTCTGTTGCTGGGCAACGTCCAAGGATCAACAGCTAAAGGTGTGGAAAATTTCAATAAATATTCCAAGGAGTTTTCCGGGTGTTTTTCTGGAGATTTGCTAGAGTTTTTTCTGACTTTTTGTTCTGTTTTCTGTGAGTTTTACATATAAATTTCTAGTAAAGTCAGAGGATAATTATTCAAGGCAAAAAATTGTAGAAATTTCATAATTGTATCCCTTTAATCTTTATTAAAAATAAAATTATATAAAGATTACAATTAATATTTCATTTCAGTATATATTTAGCTCTTTTTCATAAGTTGTTAGATATTTTTCCATACTTCGAAATGTCCTTTATGGCATCCTGTACTCGCTGGCTCTGGCTGAGACTAAGCCCTGTGAATGAATTATGCTTTTAATTGGAAACGCTTGGCGCCAAGCAAGCACTTTCTTCTTATGGCGGCGTTGCCAAAAAAGATTTGCTCATTAAACCGCCGAAGGACTCTCCGCCCAACCCCACCGAATCACACCCCCATCCCTTGATGCTGTCTGCTGGCTGGTGGTGCGCCGCAGGTATAAATTTCATAAAACTAATACGAATTGATTTATGGCATTCTTTGCTGGCCTGGCGAAAGGCTTGCCTCCGCCCTGGTCTTGGTTTTTTATGCCCCCTTCCTTTATCATGTCCTTGGAGCAAGGTTCCCCTTGCAGATGGCATTCCAGGCGGCAGCGGCAGCGGCGAAGGCTTCTTCTTAAATCTCGCCCAACCCCCCGAGGAGGCTGGCAGTGCTATCAGTAGCTGGCATTTGCCTTGGAGTTGGTCTTTGTCTAAATCTTTGCCTGCTGTCACAGGACGAGCAAAGTTTTTCCGGGCAAGGTGTACCCAGCAAAGGAAGGGGTAAAGGTTTCGGTTGGCGCGTCTTAAGCTTATAATTCATAAAGCATTTAAGTGGACGAAAATCGAAATTTATTGCTATTCAAGATATTTCCCTGGGAAGCGTTCTTCTCTTTGAGTCGAGCAGAGATCCAGAATGGCAAGCATTAAACGGGAATGTCTTTGGCTCGAGAGCTCACCCACCCCAGCCTCCCCTGGCAGCATAACTGAATAATAAATATATAATTGTCTATAAGGCATTCTCAGCCCAACTGAGAGGGTATGCAAATGGCGGGGGTCTCCTTTATCGCCGGCAACCCCCTGCCCTCCCTTCTGTTTGCGTATCAAAAACGCTACTCCTTGTGACGTATCGTCCTGCAGATAGAAGCAAATTGTTTCCCCCATCCCCAGGACAATAATAAAAAAGAAATCTTAAGGCATAAAATATAATCAAAGCCCGGAATGCGAGGTCGTTTGTGTCTGTGGGCGGGCGTGTGTGTGTTGTGGGTTCTGATGAGGCCGATTAGGAGGCGTCATAATGGCGGGATATCTTTATGACATCTGTGGAAATGCTAAGCTAGCAAGCTAGCAGGATGTCCATTCAGAAGCCTCCTCCAGTTACAGTTACAGTCCGGGTCCATGTCCATGTCCATTTCCCTGCTGGCAGGACTTCCTGGCCTCACCTGAATTCGCTTTTCTTGCTATCAGTTCCCATTTTTGGCCGCCTCTGGCAGATGGATGGACAGTTGGGTGGGTTTTCCGGCAGCTCCGGTTGCCGCTGTGCTTATCTCTCGACACCGCAGCTGTCATTCAACTTGACTTTAACTTTGACTGCACTCCGGGTGGCTGGCGACTTAGCGTTCCGAAAATAAATAAAAAGCACTTCATTCCTTATTAAAAAATCGCTGGAAATTGCCCCAATAAAACGGAGCGGCAAACGAAGGCCAGGCGCGAGCTCTAAGTCAGCCCAGATTAGACGGGAGAAATTCAAAATCAAAATCAATCCATTAACAAAAGCACACAAAGGACCAAGTCCTTGGACCGTGCGGCATTAACTTGTGATTTCAACTGCGAGAGTTCCCAACGCCAGCGATGACTTTGCATCGCAGCGGCCGCTAATTATCCCACGGCAAGTGGCGAAAAGGGGGCCGGGGACGAGGGGCAGGACAAAAGCCAGGACGCGGCAACAAAGCCGTTGCGCTTCATTAAAACGGCAAGGACGCGGCGCGGAAAAAGGAGGAGTGGGAGTGGGAGAGAGAGCCGCGCTGCGCATCCCTGCTCATTATCCCGTGCACTTATCCGTGGCAACCGAATTCAAATTCTTGTGCCTCACAATCGCTCTCTGAATAGTGAAAAGTTCGGAAAAATTGGGAGGGGGGGAGGTCGCGTATCCTGGCGAGCTTATCAGTGGCGGCATTACGCCTGCCAGTCTTTGTCTGCGCTTCCCTGCCTCCCTGAGAAAATCTGAGCATCGTCGCTAACCATTTAAAATTATTTTCTGTTTTGTACTTTGGAAATCTATAGTAGAGGAAAACATGTGCTAAGATTGAAGTTAAACCTTCATTTGTTAAATATATTTGTAAAATATATAATTTATAACATTTTATTAAATGAATTAGAGTCTTAAATGAAGCCATAAATATTCTTTTTACAGCCAGAAATCACTCCTTCACATCGCTAACTTGTGACTTAAATTATACTATTTTGTATAATACGAATAGTACGAATAATACGAATTAGTACTTTGTCTTGGGATAAATGAAAGCAATTATTTTCATTTCCACAAGAGTGTTAAAAATTCTTCTATTTCAGCCTTTCACTTTTCTCTAAAATGTTTTTAAAATTCTGTTCTTTCCTGCTGCATTTCCTCTTAATCGAGTTGCAATTGCGTTGTCCCAGTTTTGTGCCTCCGCTCCGGCGACATGAAGCTATTTTCACGATAATATTGTTTCCTCACACTTCAATCTTTGAAATATAAACTGTAATTATCAGAAATAAACAGAAATAAGTACATTTCCAAAACACCCAATAAGTAAAATAACCGCCCTGAGCGGGCACAGCAAAGTTATATTGAAGAAAAGTGCTATCGGAGTAGCAAACGTCGCTCTTTCGAACTTAGAGCAATTATCTCGGGTCAGCAAATGGAGATAAGAAGTTTTACGAATTTCATGTAAGCTACTTAAGCTAGGCCTTGTATTAAATAAATTTAGTTTAAAATTATAACTCAACGAATGAAGACGTGTTTCTTGAAGATGCTCTTTTCAACAAGTGCAGAGTGCATTTAAAAAAAGAAAATACGATTAGTTTTTAAACTGCGTTTAAGACCCACAAAAAAGGTGAATTGCCTGCGGAATTTAATCACCTTCTTCCTGTCTCTTGTCTTAAAGCCATGCAGATGGGCTTGGAGCTGTTCTGCCTGCTGCCTCTGGCTTTGGTCTCCTCCGGCTGGGCAACCAAGTGTCCCCGGCCCTGCCGCTGTGCCTCGGTGGAGGATACCCTGTATGCGGACTGCTCAAGAAGAAGCCTTTACAACTTTCCCAACTTTTACGACATTTCTGTGGAGCATTTGTATCTGTCCGGCAATCAGTTGGCACAGTTTCCCACGCAATATGCGGACATGGACTCTCTGATCTACCTGGATCTCTCCAACAACCAAATCTCTTCCCTGAATGGTAAATCCCTGATTGGTTTCACCTCGCTGAGGACCCTGCTGCTGGCCAATAACTCGATAGAGTCCTGGGCAGCCCTCAGCCCCAATGAGTCCTTTATCCATGCCCCAAGCCTGAAGCGCCTGAGCCTCGATGGCAATAAGCTGGGTAGCTTTGGCAGCGGCTTGACTTTTGATTTGTTGACCAGTCAGTCCCTCACCGAGCTGGAGCTCTCCTCTTGCAGCATTTACTTTCTGAATGGCGACGACCTGAAG
Source organism: Drosophila anomelani (assembly GCA_035045905.1). Classification (NCBI taxonomy): domain Eukaryota; kingdom Metazoa; phylum Arthropoda; class Insecta; order Diptera; family Drosophilidae; genus Drosophila; species Drosophila anomelani. The sequence continues at coordinate 14,564,728 of JAWNOO010000032.1, forward strand.
AACCTGCCGAACCTGGAACGCCTCAATCTGGCCAACAATCAGCTGTTTCTAGTGGGTGCTATGTTCTCGAGGAAGCTGCGCAGCCTTGATCTGAGCAACTGCCACATTCAGCTTTTGTCAGGCTTCGTCTTCGACACCCTGCAGCATCTGGAGGCCCTCAACTTATCCGGAAATACACAAATCGAGTTTGGCGAGCCGACTTTGCAGTATCCCGTTTTGACCCATAAGATGACCAAGCTGGATGTATCATACTGCAACCTGAAGAGTATTGAGCTCAGCGGATTGCCACAACTCACGGAGCTGCGTTTGCAGGGTAACCTTTTGGAGGCGGTGAATGCCTCAACTTTTGCTAACAACACGATGCTGGAGGTGTTGGACCTGTCACAGAATGTAATCCGCCTCCTGGGACAGGATGCTTTTTCCAATCTGAAGAGACTGAAGCAGCTAAACCTGGCCTTCAACGAAATAGCCGGACTGGACAGGCATTTTATACACAACAACGATGTGCTGGTAGATCTTTACCTGAATGGCAATAACCTGACAAGTCCCATTCCGCCTTATTATTTTGGCAGCAACAAGTTCCTGGATAAGCTTTGGCTGGGCGATAATCCCTGGATTTGCGAATGCCACAATCCACTCTTTGTGGAGTTTTACGACTTTTTAACCGCCAAACCAGCCAAGGTTAGTTTCCGTTTCCTCTGGCTTTATATAAGTTTTCTATACTACAAAAATCTTTGCTTTTTCCAGATCAAAGACAAGAATCACCTGCGTTGTGGCATTCCTGACATTTTCGAAAACAAACTCTGGGAGTTTGCCTGCGCGGATGTTTGGATTCAGAATGCCAGGAGTAGCAGTGGCGGCGAGAAGGCCTGGTCGATTATCATGATCACCCTGCTCCTGCTAGGCGGCTTCATCAGGGCCTATGCATGACTGCAAAAGTTCACCCCAAGAAGAGCTGAAAATCATTTTGTATTTGTACTTTGGAAATCTGGTGAAGAACATGTGCTAAGATTGAAGTTAAATATATTTGTAAAATATAAAAATTATAACATTTTTTAAATAAATTACAGGCTTAAATGAAGGCATAAATATTATTTTAAAAGCCAGAAATCACACCTTCACTGCATCGCTAACTTTTCATTTAAACTATAATATTCTGTATACATTTAATTACTAATACTAATTAGTACTTTCTCTTGGGATAAATTAATGCAATTATTTTTATTTCTTCCACTTCCACAAGAGTGTTACAAATTCTTCTATTTCAGCCTTTCATTGTTCTCTCAAATGTTTTAAGGATTTTGATCTTTCCTGCTGCCTTTCCTCGTAATCAAGCAATTGCGTTGATCCACTCTTGTGCCTTCGCTCCGGCGACATAAAGTTATTTTAACGACAATTTGTTTCTTCACACTTTAAATTTTGAAAATGTATCTTGAACACAAGTGCTATGGGAGTAACAGAGGTCTCTCCAATAGCACTTAGAGCGATTATCTCGGGATCAGAAGACGCCCATGGCAAGGAGGGCCTCTAAAGAAGCTAGGGCTTGTATATAATACACTTAGTTCAAAATTATAAATCAATGAATGAACCAATGTTTCGTTTAGATGCTCTTTTCAATAAGTGCAGAGTGCAGTTCGAAAAGGGAAAATACGAGTGATTAAAATCTAAGACGTGAATACTCAGTCATAGACAGTGTCGTCACTGGTGCCCTAAAATCGTCGCAGTTTTTAAATTCCGTTTAAGACACACAACAAAGCTGAATTGCCTGCGCAATAGGTCTAAATTCAATCACCTTCCTCCCGTCTCCTGTCTTACAGCCATGCAGATGGTCCTGGTGCTGGTCTGCCTGCTGCTTCTGGCTGTGGTCCCCACCGGCTGGGCCGTCACTTGTCCCTATCCCTGCCGCTGCACCTGGGTGGTGGTCCTATGCAGACTGCTCCAGGAGGAGCCTTCACACCTTTCCCAACTTTGACGGCATTCCCGTGGAGCATTTGGATTTGTCCGGCAATCAGTTTGCACAGTTTCCCACGCAATATGCGGACATTGACTCTCTGATCTACTTGGATCTCTCCAACAACCAAATCTCTTCCCTGGATGGTAAATCCCTGATTGGTTTCACCTCGCTGAGGACCCTGCTGCTGGCCAATAACTCGACAGAGTCCTGGGCAGCCCTCAGCCCCAATGAGTCCTTTATCCATGCCCCAAGCCTGAAGCGCCTGAGCCTCGATGGCAATAAGCTGGGTAGCTTTGGCAGCGGCTTGACTTTTGATTTGTTGACCAGTCAGTCCCTCACCGAGCTGGAGCTCTCCTCTTGCAGCATTTACTTTCTGAATGGCGACGACCTGAAGAACCTGCCGAACCTGGAACGCCTCAATCTGGCCAACAATCAGCTGGCTCAGATGGCGGCTCTGCCCTCGAGGAGCCTGCGCAGCCTCGACCTGAGCAACTGCAGCATTCAGCATCTGTCGGGCTTCTTCTTGGACTCCCTGAAGCATCTGGAGGCCCTCAACTTGTCCCGAAACACACAGCTCGAGTTTGGCGAGCCGAGTCCCATTCCGCCCTATTATTTTGGCAGCAACAAGTTCCTGGATCAGCTCTGGCTGGGCGATAATCCCTGGATTTGTGAATGTCACAACCCAATCCTTTTGGAGTTCCACGATTTTATAACTGCCAACCCAGCCAAGGTTGGTTTCCGTTTCCTCTGGCTTCAAATAAGATTTCGTTACTAAAAATCCTAATTTTTTTCAGATCAAAGACAAGAATCACGTGCGTTGTGGTATTCCTAACATTTTCAAAAACAAACTCTTGGAGGTTGCTTGTGCGGGTGTTTGGATTCAGAACGCCAGGACCAGCAGTGGTGGCGAGAAGGCCTGGTCCATAATCAGGATCACCCTGCTCCCGCTAGTCGGCTTCATCCTGGCCTATGCCTGCAAAAGGTCCCCCTGAGAAAAACTGAGCATCGTCTCTTTAACATCATTTTTTTTTGAACTTCCGAAATATTTTAGTATTTTATTAAATGAATTACAGTCTTAAATGAAGACATACATATTTTTTTTAAGGCCATAAATCACTCCTTCACATTGCTAGCTTGTGACTTAAAATATACTATTCTGTATACATTTAATTACTAATACGAATTAGTACTTTGTCTTGGGATAAATTAATGCAAATACGAGCGGTAGGCCATAGCAGCTAAAGCTCTTATCTTTTAAGTTAGCTTGTAGTTTTAACTATTCTATTAAATAAATAAAAAAAAAAAAATTGATGCAATTATTATTGAATCCTCCACTCCTACAAGAGTGGTAAAGTCGAGTTGCTCCACTCTTGTGCCTCCGCTCCGGCGACATGAAGTTATTTTTAAGAGAATTGCTTTCTTTACACTTCAAATTTTGAAATATGAGCGGGCACAGAACACAAGTGCTATGGGAGCAACAGAGGTCTCTCCAATAGCACTTAGAGCGATTATTTCGGGATCAGAAGTCGGCCTCGGCAAGGAGTGCCTCTAAAGATATGTAGTTTTACGAATTTCATGTTAGCTACCTAAGCTATAGCTTGTATGAAATACATTTAGTTTACAATTATATGTCAACGAATGAAGTGGTGCTTCTTTTAGATGCTATTTTCAATAAAAGCAGAGTGCAGTTAGAAGAGGGGAACTACGATTAATTTAAAGTCTAACACGTGAATACTCAATCATAGACAGTGTCGTCACTGTTGCCCTGAAATCGTCACAGTTTTTAAACTCCGTTTAAGACACAACAAAAGGCTGAATTGCCTTCGGAATTCAATTACCATCTTCCTATCTCCCGTCTTAAAACCATGCGGACGGGTCTTGAGCTGGTCTGCCTGCTGTTTCTGGCTGTGATCTCCACCGGCTGGGCCGACATTTGTCCCTGGCGCTGTCACTGCGCCTGGGTGGTAGGCAGCTTCTATGCGAACTGCTCAAGAAGGAGCCTTCACACCTTTCCCAACATTAACGGCATTCCCGTGGAGCATTTGGATCTGTCCGGCAATCACTTTACACAGTTTCCCACGCAATATGCGGACGTGGACTCTCTGATCTACCTAGATCTCTCCAACAATCAGATCTCCAGCATTGAGCTCAGCGGATTCCCACAACTCAGGGAGCTGCATCTGCGGGGTAACCGTTTGGAAGCGGTGAATGCCTCAACTTTTTCTAACAACACGATGCTGGAGGTGTTGGATCTCTCACAGAATGTACTCCGCTTCCTGGGACAAGATGCTTTTGCTAATCTGACGATTCTGAAGCAGCTGAACCTGGCCTCCAACAAAATAACCGGACTGGACAGTAATTTTATAAAGAAAAACGATAAGCTGGAGGACCTCAATCTTAGCCGGAATGTGCTGCAGAAGCTGACCAGGATTGTGTCCAATTCGGTGCGCACCATCAACATGAGCTGGTGCGAAATCACAGCGATCGAGAGCTCGGCTTTATCGAGTCTCTCGGTGATCCAGAAACTGGACCTGTCCAACAATCTGATCAGTGACTTTCCCACTTTCATGCGATCGGAGACACTGCAGCAACTTAACCTGGCCAACTGCAGGTGGGTGCAAGTAATCTAGGTGCTTGGAGAGGTAAAGGGGATGACTTGCTTGTGTTTTTGCAGACTCACCACTGTGCGGAACAACACCTTCAGGGAATTCCCCGTGCTGGCCGAACTCCACTTGAATGGCAATAACCTGACAAGTCCCATTCCGCCTTATTATTTTGGCAGCAACAAGTTCCTGGATCAGCTCTGGCTGGAGAATAATCCCTGGAACTGCGAATGCCACAATCCACTCTTTGTGGAGTTTAAGGACTTTTTAAGCGCCAAGCCAGCCAAGGTAAGTTTCCGTTTCCTCTGACTTCAAATAAGATTTCTATATTAAAAATCCTTGCTTTTCCCAGATCAAAGACGAGAAACACCTGCGTTGTGCCGCTCCTGACATTTTCAAAGACAAACTCTTGGAGGTTGCTTGCGCGAATGTTTGGATTCAGAACGCCAGGACCAGCAGTGGTGGCGAGAAGGCCTGGTCCATTATCATGATCACCCTGCTCCCGCTAGTCGGCTTCATTCTGGAGTATGCCTGACTGCAAAAGTTATTAAATGAATTACATTTTGAAATGAAGCCATAAATATTCTTTTTAAATTATGATATTCTGTATACATTTAATTACCAATACTAATTAGTACTTTGTCTTGGGATAAATTAATGTTATTTTTATTATATCCTCTACTTCCACAAGTGTGTTAAAAATTCGTATATTTTAGCCTTTCATTTTTCTCTAAAATGTTTTTAAGATTCTGCTGTTTCCTGCTGTCTTACCGCCTTTCCTCGTAATCAAGCCACAAACATGTTGCTGTCAACACGTCAGTGGCGGGGACTCCTTTTTTTATTTGCTCCTGCTTCCTTCCCAGGATTGGGAATGGGTCTGGGTTCCTTCTACTCTTATTTTTCATTTCGCACTGCATCTTTATCGCGCTGTCGTCTGGAGGCGTCGTTTCTGTTTTGCTCACGCTTCATTACAATAAATCCGGTTACGGGTGTCTGCAGGTCGCATCTGCACTCCGAACGGCAAACTCCGGCGAAATCCTGCGGCGGAACGGGTAATTTTAATGCCCTATCAGCGCCAGTCGGAGGCGAGGAGACGAGGGGCTCTGTCTGGCCCGTGTCCCGGATTTCCAGCTGCAGTTGCACTTCATCGGGTGACAAGTTTATTCAGCCTTAAATGACTCCATTTGTGGATATTTACTTGTATTCACGGTTGATTTGTTGACATATGCCAAGGGAGTACTTAGTAAATTTAGAAGAAGAGAATAAACTTTATTTTTTTGAGTAAGGAAATCATTAAAGAAATCTTTGAAATAAACTTTTTAAAGTTGCAACTGATTTCCTGGTATTTTCCTCTACTTTTAACCATCAAACTTGGGCCAGAGAAATACTTTGTGATCACCTTGCCACACTCGCTTTTACCCCATGCATGCAAGCGGCGGGCTTATCAACGGCTTATCTTATCAGTCGCCGTGGAAGCCGCTGCCCGCGGCTAGCCAGCCAGCCAGCCAGCAGGTGAGTAATTTTCCTCGGTCGCCCAGTATTAGACAAGCAGTTGCGCGGAAAAGCACAAAACTTTTTAAGTGAACTTAAAATTCCAAACGGAATTCCAGAAATCCGACCTTTAGAGCGTACAATGCTGAGGGCGTGGCAGCAGCGGCCTCTCCGTCCATTTCTAGAATAGGAATCCTTGGCTCGAACCCGCGCTATTTACGCCTTCCTCGCTTCCGTTTGTTTTTCGGCTACGATTGCGTTGCTCCAGTTTTGTGCCCCCTCTTCGGTGACAGATAAGATACGTGCAGAGTGCAGTTCGAAAAGGGGAAATACGAGTGATTAAAATCCAGCAGGTGAATACTCAGCCACAGATAGTGACGTCACTGTTGCCCTGAAATCGTCGCAGTTTTTAAATTCCGTTTAAGACACACAACAAAGCTGAATTGCCTGCGCAATAGGTCTAAATTCAATCACCTTCCTCCTGTCTCCTGTCTTACAGCCATGCAGATGGGCCTGGAGCTGGTCTGCCTGCTGCTTCTGGCTGTGGTCTCCACCGGCTGGGCCGTCACTTGTCCCTGGCCCTGCCGCTGCGCCTGGGTGGTGGACAGCCTTTATGCGGACTGCTCCAGGAGGAGCCTTCACACCTTTCCCAACTTTGACGGCATTCCCGTGGAGCATTTGGATCTGTCCGGCAATCAGTTTGCACAGTTTCCCACGCAATATGCGGACGTGGACTCTCTGATCTACCTGGATCTCTCCAACAATCAGATCTCGGCCCTGGATGGTAAATCCCTGATTGGTTTCACCTCGCTGAGGACCCTGCTCTTGGCCAATAACTCGATAGGATCCTGGGAAGCCCTCAGCCCCAATGAGGCCTTTAAGTATGCCCCAAGCCTGAAGCGCCTGGGCCTCGATGGCAATCAGCTGGGCACCTTTGGCAGCGGCGAGAGTTTCGAGCTGCTGACCAGCCAGTCCCTGACCGAGCTGGAGCTCTCCTCCTGCAGCATTTCCAACGTGGGCGGCGACCAGCTGATGAACCAGCTGCCGAACCTGGAACGCCTCAATCTGGCCAACAATCAGCTGGCTCAGATGGCGGCTCTGCCCTCGAGGAGCCTGCGCAGCCTCGACCTGAGCAACTGCAGCATTCAGCATCTGTCGGGCTTCTTCTTGGACTCCCTGCAGCATCTGGAGGCCCTCAACTTGTCCCGAAACACACAGCTCGAGTTTGGTGGCCTTGAAGAGGATCCCGTCCTGACCTACGAGCTGCGCAAGCTGGATGTATCCTACTGCAACCTGGACAGCATCGAGCTGAGCGGATTGCCACAGCTCACGGAGCTGCGACTGCGGGGCAATCTTCTGAGGGTAGTGGATGCCTCAACCTTTGCCAACAACACCATGCTGGAGGTGTTGGATCTGTCGCAGAATGTACTCCGCCTCCTGGGACAGGATGCTTTTGCCAATCTGAAGAGACTTAAGCAGCTGAACCTGGCGTTTAACGAAATAGCCCGACTGGACAGGAATTTTATACGCAATAACGATGTGCTGGTGGACCTCAATCTAAGCCGGAATGTGCTGCAGAAGCTGACCAGGATTGTGTCCAATTCGGTGCGCACCATCAACATGAGCTGGTGCGAAATCACAGCGATCGAGAGCTCGGCTTTATCGAGTCTCTCGGTGATCCAGAAACTGGACCTGTCCAACAATCTGATCAGTGACTTTCCCACTTTCATGCGATCGGAGACACTGCAGCAACTTAACCTGGCCAACTGCAGGTGGGTGCAAGTAATCTAGGTGCTTGGAGAGGTAAAGGGGATGACTTGCTTGTGTTTTTGCAGACTCACCACTGTGCGGAACAACACCTTCAGGGAGTTCCCCGAACTGGCCGATCTCCACTTGAATGGCAACCGCCTGACGAGTCCCATTCCGCCTTATTATTTTGGCAGCAACAAGTTCCTGGATCAGCTCTGGCTGGGCGATAATCCCTGGATTTGCGAATGCCACAATCCTCTCTTTGTGGAGTTCTACGACTTTTTAACCGCCAAGCCAGCCAAGGTGGGTTTCCGTTTCCTCTGGCTTCATATAAGTTTTCTATACTACAAAAATCTTTGCTTTTCCCAGATCAAAGACAAAAATCACCTGCGTTGTGCCGCTCCTGCCATTTTCTACAACAAACTCTGGGAGTTTGCCTGCGCGGATGTGTGGATTCAGAACGCCAGGAGCAGCAGTGGCGGCGAGAAGGCCTGGTCCATTATCATGATCACCCTGCTCCTGCTCGGTGGCCTCATCCTGGCCTATGCCTGCCTGCAAAAGTTCCTGAAGAAGCGCAAGATTAGGGACAATCACCGGGAGTACGCGGAGAACGATGATGAGCTAAGACGCATGTGGGTCCAAGTCTTTCTAAGTTAATAATAATTTCTTAAAATTATATTATTTCCTCTTCCTCTCTCTCTCAGACGAGATCTCAATGACCGCATCCTCCTGGAAGATGCCACGCCGAGCATCCATCAGCAGCAGCAGGAGATCAGCCTGCTGCCCTCGTACGAGGACGCCCTGCGCATGCCCAAGCTGGTCAGGCCGGTCAAGTCTATGGTGGATCTGTCGGGCCCGGAGCGTGCCCGCAACTCCCGCAAGCTGCGTCGCTCTCAGACCCATGCCGAGGGCGAGGGCTCCCAGTCGGAGGCGGAGGACTCTAGCCTGCAGCTGGACAGCCGCCAGCGGTTCCGCAGCGTGGAGATGCTCTCCAACCGGGACAAGGAGCGAACCGCACAGTACGGACCCTACCGCCGTACCGGGCACATGGAGTACAGCCAGTCGGGCAGCCGGCGCTTCAGCATCGAGGACTCCCGCTTTCCGGCCGCCCACCTCAAGACCCAGAACCTGCAGAGCGCCGAGCAGATAGGCAACTTCCAGAGCTACGAAAACAGTCCCTACACGAAGCGTAAGCCTAAGATTGCCGAGATCCCGCCCTTCAAGCGGGTCAACATGGCGGCCGCCAGCGTGGAGTTCCTCACGGATCCGGAGTACGACGACATTGCGGCCAGCAAGCCGGGCAGTCCGTTTGCCAAGAGGAAGCCAAAGAAGCCGCAGAGGCTCCCGCCTCCACCCTCCTCCATGAAGGTCAGTGCCCAGGTCTACACACTGCAGCAGAGCCCGGTCCTGGAGCTGGATCCCGCCGTCGAGGACTACTTCAGTTCGGCCAAGAAGCAGGCCTCCTCTTCCACAATTGCCAGCGATTTCCAGGAGCTGCACGCCCCGGAGCTGAGATCCCTGCAATCGAGTGTGTCCCGCTCCCCCTCGGAGTCGGAGCACGACCTGGAGCGGGCCAAGCGCCGGAAGCGGAAGAACTCGGCCAGCCGCCGGGTTAGCGGCAGCTTCACAGCAGCCAATGCCGGCGATGGCTCCTCCTCCTCCAGCGACTCGGAGCAGCACGCCCGAGTGCACAGGCCCATGCGGGAGACTCTGTTCTAGGCGCCGCAACACACAAATCATTTCCTTGTTAATTAGCATTTCCATAAAAATTATTATTTAAACGCACCGAAAAAAACCGAAAGAAACAAAAATACAAATTACTGTACCCACCTATTCGGCCACGAGTGTGGAGTTGAGTCTTTTTTACATGTTTTGGAGAGAGTGAAAGCTTTGATTGGTTTTCAAATGATTTCGAATATTTGAGATAAATTCAGATTCGAACATTTTTGAGTGTAAGCTCTGACAACCTCGAAAGCAGTTGGTTGCTGGTCTAAATTCGAGTTCGAAATGGTGGAAAACCTGGGTAAATTTATAACTGCCAAAACATATTTTTTATGTCTGAGTTATGGAATTTCTAAGCTTTGATTTTCCCAAAAATTATAAAAAAAAAAAAAAAAATAGATAAATTAATAAGCAAAAAAATGAAATTTTCTGTTTTATTTATGTCATAAAATGGTCAAAAAGCCAGTGATTGTCAAAATTTATATATATATATATATATATATATATATATATATATAATTCATATATATTCCGGTTTGGCATTAAAATTCTAATTAATTGATAACAAAAAATCGAGAAAACAAAATTTTTTAATTTTTGGCCAATTTTTGAAAATTATGTAAGGGGTTACATCATTAAAATTTTCAAAAATTTGAATCAAATTTTAATTGTTTTAAATTTTAAATGCAGTAAGCAGATCTATTACCAGCACAAAAACTAGCACAAAAAAGCTTTCCAAATTGAATTTGATGGTTTTTTGTAAGGAGTTATTGCATTTTAAATTTCTGTTTTTCCCAAAAAATCCTCATGAAATTTCGGTGTAAAATAATATAAAATAAAATGATCAAAAGTTTTGATATTTCCCATAAACTTTCCTTTTTATGGCGTTTTACCCCCCGAATTCCTTAAATAAAATCATAAAGCACTTTGTTTATATTTGAAAAGTCGCTCATTTAATGATTTAACACATTGTAATTTCACAAGAGAAGGGAGCTTAAGTAGTTTACGTTTACAGGATGTTGGTAGGATATACATATAAAAGTACATATACAGTAAGTATGGTGTGTACACATCACATGCAGAAGAAGCTGAAGGCTGAAGGCTGAAGGCATAATTATAATTCCTACAATTATTTTCCAAAAGAGTTTCATTCGTCTCTCGGCTCCTCGGTAATTTTCAGTTTTTCACTTTTTCAGTTTTTCACTTTTTCGGTTTTCACTCGACATCTCGTCTGTTGCAGCAGGCATAATATATATGTTTTAGCTTTGGTATTACACTAGATTTATGCTTAGGCGTAATTAATTTACTTATGGCTAGACACTACTTCTCGGCTACACTTAAGAGGGGGAGCGGGGTGCTTAAATCGAATAGTTTGCTGTGGTCGTCGCTGGATGCCGCACTGCATCCGTGGCTGCTGTTGTTGTGTGTCTGTGTGTGTGTGTTGCTGGTGATGAATACACACCCCTGAGTGTGCCTGGGCCAGATCTCGGACGATGATGAACGGATGCTCCATGGCGCAGGTGTGCGATTCAAGCTCTGGCAGGTACAGGCTCCTCCTTGGGGGCGAGTCGTGGAGTCGTGAGTCGGGCTGTGTCGAGAGCTGATGGCTGCTTGGGCCCCGATCAGTGGGCATTGAGGGTCGCCGACAGGTGTGTGGGCACCGGCGTGGTGATGATGTCGCCGGCATTGGACTTGCTGCGTGTCACTAGCATGGGAGTCTTGGGCTTGGGGGTCTCTGTCAGCTTGATTTTGACGCGTCCCGTCTCCGGCGAGTAGACGGGCGAGTAGCGGCCGGATTTCGGGGACGAGGGCAGGTAGGCGGCGTCCGGCTCGTTGTTATTGTTCTGCTCGGCATCGGGCTGCTGGTGCTGGGCGTATTTGGAGGCACGCGGCGACTGGGGCGTGGGATAGCGGGGGCTGATGGGGTAATACTCGTGGGGAGCGGGCTCTCCGGGAGCGGCGGCATCCTTGGCGCCGCCATTGGCCGAACCGTTGCCATTGAGCAGCGGCTGCTGGTTGGCTCCGTCCTTGGCGTCGCCATTCTCGTAGGGCTTCTTCACAATCTGGGCCTCGTCCAGCTTGGTCTTCTCGCCAATCAGCGGCGAGTGCTCCTGGCCATTGCCATGGCCGTTCTTCTGCAGCGGCTTGCCCAGCTGCTTCTTGTCCATATCCAGGAGCTCCGTCTGGCGCTGGGCCTCGGCATCGCGGGCGGCGGCGTTGCTGTCGTACTTGCAGCGCTTGATGGCCACGAAGAGCACCAGGCCAACCACAACCACGCCAATCACGGCCAGCAGATAATAGATCGCACTGCTATCGTCCGTGCGTTTGTTCACGCTGGCGGTCTGGATATCCTCGGATTCATTGCTGTTGTCCAGCGGGCCGTCGGTGACCACCTCGGACTTGACATCGGTCTCCAGCTTGGTCTGCACAACGGGCACAATGGCCTCTTCCTCGACGGGTTTGTCCTCCTTCGGCAGTCCCTCGAAGATGCCCATGTGGTTCTTGAAGAGGCCGTTGTCGGGGCTCTCCAGTGGCTTGCCATCGTTCTCCTGGGGCGCAGGGCTCTCCGCCTCCTTGTCCTCTTCCGGGTCATCTTCCGAAGCTAGCCTAACCACGGGAATGATGAGCGCACCGCCACCGCTGCCAGAGGCCTCCGCATCATCTTCCTCGTCCTCCACAAAGCTCTGCACGATCTCCGGCTTGGTGGTGGTGGCCACTGCCTCGGAAACCTCAGACTCGGCAGCCTCTGGCTCGACTGGCAGAGAGAATTCCATGTTGGTCTCGCTTAGGTCGCCAGAGCCCTCAACCTGATAGACGGGCAGCGGCTCCTGGGGAGAACGCGCCTTCTTGGAGGTTACGATCTTGGCACTGCCACTGAGCGGCAGGAAATCCTTGTCCAGCTCGTCCTCATTCTCGTGCTCTCCAGAAGCAGCAGCCGGCTGGTCGCCCATCATCAGCTCATTCTCCTCCACATCGAGACCGGCCCAATGGTGCTTCTCCTTCTGACAGATCTCCTCCTGCTTCAGCTGCAGCCAGGAACGGCCCTTGTACTCCAGCGGATAGGAGCACACCACCGGGTGTTCCATGTAGACGAGGCGCTCCACCAGCCAGTTGCGCACCTCCAGGGTCTGGCAGGAGCAGTTGATGGCGTTGTGGCTGAGCTCCAGCTGGCGCAGCTGGTGCATGTGGGTCAGCTCCAAGGGCAGCTGGGTGATCTGGTTGTGCTGCAGGTTCAGCACCTGCAGGTGCTGGGGCAGCTTCTTCAGCTTCTCGCTGGTCAGCAGGTTGTGCTTCAGGTTCAGTCGCTTGAGGCCCTTGCTCAGGTGTCCCAGCTCCGAGAGTTCGTTGTGGGACAGATCCACGGAGGTCAGCTCGGGCAGCTTATCCAGCACATGACCCAACCGGGTGAGTCCCAGGCTGGACAAGTCGAGCGAATGCACGGGCACTGAGGTCTGGAAGGGCTTCTCGGCCAGACGCAGGCCGGCGGTGCTGTTGCATTTCAGGTGGTACAGCGGCTTGTGTGTGTGCTGAGCCAAAGAGCAGCTGCAGTCCGCGGGGCAGTCCAGACCGCCGCTAGGAGTGGGAGTGGCGGCCACGGCCACGCAGAGGAGTAGGGCCAGCCAGGCGGTTACATGGTGGTGCTCCATGGCTATGAAGTTAGCTTGTGCTGTGTGTCTGTGGATGGTGGTGTGATGGCAGTGAATCCTTCTGGCTTCCTCGCTGGGGTGTCTTACCTGAAAGGAAGATAAGAAATTCATTGAGATTTCCAAAGAAATAGTTTCTAAATTGCAGAGAAACATAAAAAAGTAACCGAGAATTGCTAAGAAGTTGGCTAAATTCATATTGAACTTTGGTTTTTCAGTTAAAAAAACTTTACAACTGCCATTATGAATGAATCACAAGTTGGCCAAAGCCAAAGCTCTTCAACTGCCACAAGATAAGTGTACTTTGAAGTCTAAAATGAGGCAATTACTATTCGCTGTGTTATGGTTCTTTCGTGTGTCACCAGGCTATAGATCTTCGATCCTAACGGCAACACCTTTGAGCGGAAACTAACAGAGCTTTGGCAGTTATGGTATCTCTCCGCCTGGCAACCTGTCAGCGTCATTGGTTGCGTCATCCCTGCTGGTTTTCTACCATCTTCCAGAGCTCTCTCTCTCTGGCTGACTCTTTCTCCTGGCCTTATCGCCAGCCGTTATCGGTGTTAGATTCAGCTATCACCTGTGTATGTGACGCTATCTTTGCAAAGGGTAATTAATATTTCACCCGCTCGTTCCGTGACATCAGCAACCGTGCTGGGCAGGCACCTGACCCACCACCACCACCACCAGATGCCAATCCCTTTGACAAGACACCGCAGAATGAGTCAGTGCTCGCTGAGAATGGGATAGGAGGAGCCTTGGGCACTTGCAATCGCATTCGCTTAATCAGAGCAGATTGCCAGCGGCCCGCTTTTAATCCGCATCTTCGGTTTGCGAACCTCCATTGCCCGCCTTCCACGAGCCACGCTACGCAAACTGATTGACGGCTGTCTCGTGGATGCAATTTAAGTGCAACTGGCGCTCACTTGAAGCCCCCGTCCCCCGCTGTACCCCCTTGGCCCCACAGCACATAGCCCCCTTCCCACTGATAAGCAAACGCCCTCAGCCTCTGACCGCAAAAAGCGAAGCGCACAGAGCCGAAATCTTGAGCTATGCGGTTTATGGAATTGTGTGTAATCTGAAAGCCAGATTCTGGGAAACCAAAAATCGTCCATAAATAATGTAAGTTTTGGATATTTTTTCTTAATAATTTTATAAGAATTACCGATAATGAAAACCAGATTCTGGGAAACCAAAAATAGCCCATAAATTATTTAATTTTTGATTATTTATTTCTTAACAATGTGTTAAGAATTACCGAGAACAAACTAATTGTGTATAATCTGAAAGCCAGATATGGAAAACCAAAAACTGCCCAAAAAAATGTTCAATTTTTGATTATTTTTTCTTAATAATTTTTTAAGAAGTACCGAGAAAAAACTAATTGTTTATAATCTGAAAGCCTGAAAACTTTTTCTTATTAATTTTATAAGAATTACCGAGAATAAATTAATAAACAAACAATTGGGTTCAAAGATTAAGAAATCGAATTCAAAGCCGGTTTTCATATTATTCATTCATCCAGACACAAAAAGTTAATTAGTTTAGCTAATAAATAAATTATAAACAGTACACATTTCGCTCTGGAACACTAAGATCAGATTTATTTATGCAAATTTATAATTCATTTACGTGTTATATGTAAATATCAAATATATTTTAAGGCAGCAATATATTATTTCTACTGTCGAGACTTTCAAGAGTTTAAATAATGTAAATTAAAATGTTAATAGGCATTATTTAACAACCAACCTTCGAAATATGATTTAAGGCAAGCAAACACGTAATTTTCAGACTGTATACAAACTCCCAATTAGGAGCTTAGTGTTTATATATTATTATAATACCCTAATACATATTAATATAAATTTATTATTTATAAATCAAATATACATTTCTCTATCTGTGCGGCACAATGGCGATGCCCAATCCTAATCATGCGATAGACGAGATCTAGAAAAGATGCCGAGTAGTCTGAGCTTGGCTGAGCTCAATTTGCAATTTATAACGCGGATCTGAATTATTCAACAGTTGTGGACTATATTTGCATGCAAGTAGCAAGCTGGAATTGCCACCGATCTGCCAAGGGTTGATGCTGCAAGCCCACCTCCCAGTTTCCCCCGCCTGCTGCACGTGTCTCCCAACGGGGATTCCCCTTTTCCTTTGCCCCTTTTTTCCGCCCTATTTTTGAAGCAATGAGGCTGCAAATTGGAATTGGTCACAACCCAGAAACATGCAGATCTGCAGCTGCTGGGCAAGTAATTGAGGGATTGGAATGGGTGTAGGGATCGGGATCGGGATCGGGATCGGAGGCAGAAAATGCCAACTGGAAATGAGGCGTCACACGACGAGGCAAAAATAAATCTGCTCTGAGTTGCGCTGCGATTCCCAGATTCCGCCAAGGGGGAGCCAGCCCAAGGTCAGTGTCATTATGTTCATGTGAGGCACAGCACGAAAACGACGACGACAACGGCGACACATGAGAAAAGTGGTTACCAGCAATTGTGTCACTTCTTTTGGCTAAACAGGCACCCCGGCCATGTCTTCTTTTGGCTTTGGTGTTGACAAATTGCCGCGATTCCGCGATGAAGTGCGGCGGGGATGCGAAGCATAAACGGAACTTTCACCTGGACATTTATCAAAATCTGTCAATTGCTGAATTCGTAATTTGCAGCTGCCACCTGTTGCAGCCAAAATGCAATCAATGCAGTTAATTGCCTTTTGCTAAAATCTCTGCTCTGCTCTCCGAGATCTGCAATCTGGGCTGATATCATAATTCGATCACAAGACTTGGTTAATTACTTTCAGACTAAGCTAATGCCCCGGCTTATGAACGAGAGCCTTTTGATGTTGTGGCGACAGGAAGTGTGGAATTAGAGAGGGGCGGCACTGGGCAGGGGGAGTGCCCTAAAACATCCACCAAATGCCCACTTAATGGCAGCCAGAATCTGAAACGAGACCAACTTAGTATTCAAAGTTTTGCAAATTGGAAGAAATCAACGCCAGACAGCGGCGAAATCTTAAACGATGACAAATGTTCAACCTTGACTGAGATGGCGACGGGCTGAATTTTAAGAGTTCAACTGGAATATAAAGACTCTCCCTCTGTTCCTCCCAGCAAGCTCAACTCGTTCTTTTGGCAATCAAACACAAAAAAAAGTAAATAAAGCCAGCGAAAAATGTGAAAAAATTAAATCACGTCATGCTGCGATCGCCAGCTGAAATAAATTGTTATATATGAGTATTTTTAGATTTGTGCAAATCTTTTTTATACATTTCAATTAGGCAGCGCTCGCGCAGCAGCCAAACAATGATGAAATGAAAGTGTTTGTTTGGGCTCTTGTTTGGCCATATAAAAATATATACTAAAATGATATTAAAATCAGCTCGAAAATAGATCAAACTGCAGCTAGTGGCCTCGTTTAGCATACCAAAAGTCTTCTTTTAGCTTATTAAAACCACTTTTCTATTGAACCTTCTACAAAATCGCCACATTTCTTTCCATTTCCATTCCCATTTCCATTTCTCTTTCTCCGCGAAATATAAAGAAACAAAAAAGCAGAGAAAAAAACTGATGACGCCAGGCAATTAAAACATCAGGTGATTTGGGTATTTTGCCGGGCCAAAAGACGCCGGAGTGGAGCGGGTCTGAAGCTGCCGCAAACGTTAATGTGTTGACCGCATTGGGCCAGGGGAAAAAAAGCGGCAAAACTGCCAGCAGACAGAGATGACGTCTAAGCCAAGGCTTGTGAGTCAGTCAGTCAGGCCATTGGTTTTGGCCAGCACAAAGTGTTCAGCTCACAGCTAGCAGCTCCATTCACAGTGCTCACAATGCCCATTCAAGAGTCAGCAGCGAGTCGTTGGCGGCAATGGAAAGACAAATTAGCATATTCTAATTTCCGACTGACTCCGACGGGCGGGTGACAGATCAACTGATATATATACTTATATATATAAATTCGCATGTGTGCTGTGCAGTTCCATGCATAATGACCCACTTTGCCCGCGGAGTCCGCCGTCAACATTATCAATAAAATGGCATTTAAGCATTTTGCAATTCAACTGTTCAATCAAGTGCAAATGAGCCTAAATTCTGGCGTAACCTGAAAAACTCTTTCCCATATTCAGGTCTCAAGCCGTTCTCTTTCGTCTTTTACCACTTTTCAACTGGACGGAGCAGAGCCAGTGTTTAATTGATTTCCACGAAGCGAGAGAAAACCAATCACCGAGGGCCCCTGCATAACCAAAATATGAGCCCCGAAATCGAGGGGAAAAAAGTGCAGGGCGTAAGCTGAAATTATGTGAATTATGCAAAACGTGTGTTGTGTTGGCCAGACCAGAAGCCCAACCACAAAAAGATTGGAGTCAATGTACCAGCTTACACATAAGCTCTCTCACTGGCCCTCTCACCGAATATTGCGTATACGCCGCATAGACCCCGTTTTGCAGATAATCGGCTTGCAGGAATACTACAACACAGCCGTACGCACATCTTACACTTGAACTTGACCTACGAAATCAGCGACTATCAGCTGTCGGCTGATCTTTTGTGATGTACTGCCTTTGGGCAGGCGGCCAGAAAATGTGCTCGCTGAATTCGGGAATTCAGAGCGCCAAGAATCTCGACATTCAAAATACATTGTGTTCTCTCCCTCTCAGTGAGTTCTCAAAATAAACAGAGATCGAAAGAGAAAGGCAGCCTTAAAAATACATTCCCATTCCCAATTTATTTTCTTTTTTATACTTTCGGGCTTCCTCTTGCAATCTGTGCAAACATTTCACACCCACGCCCCGTGCCACAAACTGAAATCTTAAATCTCTGCACACACACAGACTCGAGAATTGATGATGGACTTGGGTGTCAACGAGTGTTGATTCTGATTAGTGCCAAACGCCAGTTCGGATGAGTGTTTCTGTCAGTGGCCAGAGGTGCGACCGAAGGCCAAGAAAAGCAACAGAAGAAAAACTGAATGAATTTTCCTCTGAACCGAAACTTGGCTGTTATGCTTAATTGAAGGCAAGCCGCATAAAGAGACTTCAGGAAGACACATAATTATAATGGTAAATGATTAATATAGAGCCATTTCAGGGCTAGCTAATTATTCTTGATTTCTTTA
Source organism: Drosophila anomelani (assembly GCA_035045905.1). NCBI lineage: Eukaryota > Metazoa > Arthropoda > Insecta > Diptera > Drosophilidae > Drosophila > Drosophila anomelani. The sequence continues at coordinate 14,583,005 of JAWNOO010000032.1, forward strand.
GGTTTCATGATGATTTAGAAAGTAAAACCATTAGATGTCTAGAATGATCCAATTAAAAGTTAAAGCTAATTAAAATAATTTCTAGTTATTACAAAATGTTATTCCATGAGGCTTCTTCTGTATACTTGCTTTTTTATTTACATTTATAAATTTAAACAATTTATGTTTGAGTAATAAATCTAACACCCAACACTAACCATGACTTTGCTGTATTTTTATTTATTCTCTTCCTAAAGTAATTGCGAAACCCATAATTCCCTGCTCAAAAGTTGAGCGATTAATTTTGTAATTGCTTTGTTGACTGATCCAGGCAGTGATTTGTGCAAAAACTTAGCTCCACTTGGCAGCAAGGAACTGGGAACTGTTGACTGGATCTGACTTTTCATTGAACTTTCCCTGGCATTCAATTAAAAACACGTTAATTTAGTCAGAGATCTCGGCTGGCCCCCGATCAATGCCTTATAATTGTCTGAGGTTTATCAATAACAAGTTTAGTTCGAAGATCAAATCAGCACAGCGGGACTCGCGCCATGTAGCCATAATTAGCTGATTCGAGTTAGAGTGTTACGTGGGGATACAGATACAGATACAGCTATAGATATACAGATACAGATATGCTATAGCTGTGCATACTAATAGTCGAGTTAAACAAATATCCACACTCTCGTTAATTGGCAAAAAACGAACAAACGAATGAGTTCCCTGCAGATCGTTCTAAAGTCATGAGTTTCCGTTTCGGTGTCTCGTTTTCATTTTCGTTTTTGGGCATCCGATGATGCAATTGGGCAAACAAAGTCAGACTTGGCTATATATTTATAAATATATATTTGTATCTGAACAAACGCATTTTGTGGGGCTGCGTGAAATGGACTCGTGAGCCGACCTTTTCCGCGCAAATTGCATCTCATTAACACTGCGACTACGACTGCCTCTGCTTCCGATTAAATTGAAAGCGAACACTAACAGCGTAATTCGAGAAATTACTTACAGCCCGCGGTGAGTTCGCCTCCATTCCAACCATAAATCCGCCAGTCGCACCATAAAAAATCAATTGAAGATCCGCCGATCGATTCCATCTATGCCCGAAATCGGTCTTTAGCTTAAACAATTTTTGTGTCTAGCCGAGAGGCATTTTTACTACATGCCATAAATGCCGGGCTGACGCCTCTGAAAGAAAGGGGGGCCAGCAGAAAATTATTTGCCAATCTGCACCTGCGAAATGCATTCCTCTGCCGCCTGTCTACGACGTCGTTCTCTGGTTTACGATATTTACACTGCACATCTCGAGTTCAAGTTCAGCACGACTTAAATTATGTTTTGTAAACAAGTGACAGTGAGTGCTGCCGCCGATGAGCAGCTTCTATGGAATCCTAAGCATTTAATTCAATTAAAAAAAATTGACAGTCACCATAAACTACATTTAATTGTTGTCTCTCATTATTTGTCCAATTTGTAAACGGAATTCCCAGAATAATACTTTACTCTAGAATATGTCAAATCATTACTGAGAGGTGTTTTGTGACAGGAAAACTGACTCAAACCACTTGAGTTAGTGGGGTGATGTCATGACCCAATGCTTGTGAAATTTCACAAAATTATTAAGGCCCCAATGACGTCACTGAAATTAGCCAAATTTTTTCGCCAAAATAAACGAAAATATGGCAAAGCCAATTGAGAAGCCTCGTCATCGATTGCTGTCCGAAATATATATACATTTTGAAGGTGAATTTCCCCAGCTGTTTGGTTATTTCCCTTTAAACCAGAAATAAACAATAAGAAACCAGAAACCCCTTGCCCGAGGCCTCGATTCAAGAGCAAGTGTTGACCTTCCCAGGAGTTGATCATGTGTAGTGCAGTGTAATTATGGCCAGTAACCCATTCACATTCCCACTGGCGGCTGCTGCTGCTGCTGTTGTTTTCGATGCACAGAAGGCGAATTCCAGGCCAGAAGAGCCCATCAGTTCAGGCCATCAATTCGGGCACTCACTGAGGGAAAATTTAACTAATTAGGAGAGCTACAAGCTGATAATTTCATAAGGAATTTAATTAATAAAGAATTATTTAAATTACTAGAGAATTTGCTATGTTATCAAGAATTGTATATTTAAGATACAATAAGTTAACCGCTGATTAAAGCTACTTCAGAGGGAGTTGGTAACTTAAAGCCTAATAAATAATATCATAAAAAATCCCCTGTTTCATAAACAAAATAAACTTAATTCAAAGACTAGCTAGCTTCTAGATTTTATGCCAGTGCAAGACTGGGACACTCCTTTGGACAAATTAGCCTGCGGTTAGCTGTGGATGCATTCAAAGATCGCATGATCTTATGGCCGTTTTTCATGGCTTCGTTTGGCAGTTGACACGTTAAGAGCACGCACGTTTGCCGGCCATTTAAGTGGCCACAGCATCTTGGCCATTGCCACCGGCCAGAAGATGTGGAGACGGGGAGGCAGTCCGACGGTGGCCCGATAAAGCGGAGAGCGGCATTTGACAGTTATGACCACTTGTTTTATTTTTAGAGCCTAAAACGGCTAGGCCAGTTGGCAAGCAAAGCAGGCTGAAAGCAAAACGAAGCCGGCCGGCACCCACAGACAGACACACCAAAAGCACACACACACAACAAACTGAACTGGTTTTGGTTTCTGCCCCACGTCGATGACGCCCCAGCATGCGGCTCTCGCGATCCCCGCTTAGAGTGCCGAAAAATATCCCCGCCTGATCTTGACCATGTTGCGGGAATGTGTACAACTCAATTCGTACCTTCTATAAGACATGCATACGATCCGTCCTCGGTTAATGGCCAGTTCAGAGCTGCAAAGAAACGGTTAAGGGGAGGCTTTAGTATCTGAAATGAAACCTTAAACTTTAGCAGCGAATCCGCAGTCGAGTGACTTGCATTGAGTGTTTTCGATTTATCCGGGCAATTATTTCTTGGCTTTGATTTTAATTGTTCGCAATTAAAGCCTTAATTGCCCAGCCGTCTAAATACATTTTTAACGAACTTTGCCTCACCGGCAGGCTGTCACTCAGCTGCTGCAGCTGCCTAATCCCAGCTAATGGTCAGCCAAGTGTGAAAGTTTTGCCCAAATGAAAAGGAAATTTACATAAAATCGGCCCAGGGTCAGCAGAGTTCATGGCAGATGAGGCCGATCATCAGCATCAAGGTGAAGAATTTACGGCTTCCCTGGGCTGAAAATAGCCCAAATTGGACAATAAACGACTGACTGAATCACTAGCTCCGTCGATTCTCAGGGCGTTGCTCATCCATTGTTAGATCTGAAGAGCCAACAACCTGTTGCCTGATTGCTATGCAAGGGACGTGCCCGAAAATACTGTCACGTAATCCGCGAACGCCCACGGTGCGGGTTTTGTGAATGGGATTGGATTGGAGTGATTTGGTCGCCGTCTTTGACTGGTCTGGAGCGATGTGACAATGCATCTAATCTTCGACGAGGTCATCACATAAAATTCAAATTAGCTGCCATTGATGAACTTGTTGGCTTGTGTGAACTTTGGATTGCCACCTGCCCCCCACACAAATCCGAAGAACAGATGTCGAGAAATCTAAGGAAACTCTTCTTGGCTAATTGGCTGTTGAACTTGAATTTGGCAGCAGAACGAAACTATTCTCCAGAGTTGTTTATGCTAGGGAAATTGCGGAAAAACGGATAAACAATCGCTGGGCCAGTCTGCGTCATAGTTTCCATGGTATTGTTCTCGGCAGCGGAACTCTCCATATGCCCCATCGCGGAATTCCTTTCATTTTGAAGAGCTTTCCACATTATCTCTGCGGCGGGCTCTTATCTTATCGCGGGACATTTGCTAATTATAGATAGAGCCGAACCCCAAAAAAGCACACAGAACTCAGAGTCATGTGCACTTGAGCCCTGGGATTTTGGGCATTTCATTTGCGTTTGACAAAAACTTGGGCCCCGTCCTCCATGATCCATAAATTCTATAGCATGCAGTGCACTCCAATGTCGAAGCATTTCCATTTCCCCCATACTCTTAGTGGAGTTGCCCAATGACAATGTTTTGATTGCGCCTCGATAACAGCTTGTTTCGCCTTATCGAAACACATTTGGTGCTCATCCCCTTGGCAAACATTGCTTCTATATCTAATGGGGACAAGGTTGACACATCCACCAAAAATGGGACCATGAAGTGCACCCGAAAACAGCCAGGCGGAGTGACGTGACTGACTGCATTCGATCTCGGATTCCCTTGGATTGAGACGGAAACATAAAACTCGGAAAGCTGAAACCTCAGACGCGAGGCGCCAATTTGCGATCACTCACCCAGGCTGAGCTGAAAATGAGGCAAAAAATCTTTGTGGAATTGAACTTGAAACAGGGAAAAATGACCAGAAATGAAGGGTAGAATTTGGAGCAAGTTTAAGGGTGAATTTATGTTCATGAATTTATTCAGAAATGGCCAGAAAAATCAAACAATACCCTAAGCCTTTGAAGTTAAGGAAATAAATATTAAATTAAATCTATTAAAGAGAGGAAACTGTGGTTAGTTTTTTACTAAAATCTTTGTAGAATTCTGCACCAAAAACTAACCAAGACGTTCTTCTTTCGCTTTCTTTTAGCTAACCAAGATATGAGGGGTTATATGGCTTGGCACAGGTATTCCGTACATTTCCGATAACCCGGCGAACCCCGGGAAGAAAGATAAGTGTGTGTCTGAGACACACTCGCAGATAGATAGACAGACATTAGCACCCACCAACATGGGGCCCGGGAGCTTCAGCTCTTTTTTTCGCTTGCCTGGCTGGCTGGGCAACGCCGAGTTATTGGCCATAAAGCCGATTTCTGGAAATTGCCTGAAAAACAGTTTCCAGTTCGCACTCGCACACCTCTGTGAATTATGCGCTGGAAATTAGCACCTTGGCTTTAGTCGATGGAGGAGGATTGCGCAAGAGCCGGGCTTTATGGCTCCACTCGGCGCGGATGGGAGTTCCGTTCCACCTTCGCAGATCTTGGATTTCCCAACCAGGGATCGCTGCTCTCTCTCTCTTTCCCTATCTTTCTCCGGGCTGATTGATAATCTCATTAGGCGGTGACGTTGCATGAGTGCTTGCTTTTAGAGCTGACAAGCAAAAATGTTGTATGCGTATTATTAATATTTCTTTTTAAAGATACATTTGGTGGCCCAGTGATTCACCGTGCTTTTCAAGTGGGTGCCGAGCTGCGGGAAACCACAATAGGTAAACTCGGAAAGAATATATCGCACGGATCGCTGGCCTATCCGTGTCCGGATGAATCAACCTGGATGCCGGTGGGCTTCTGCCTTCGCCGTGTGCGGTTTTCTAATGATTTACGTAAACGATTCCCGAGCTGCAGGGCCCCAAAAGCTCGCCAGCTGGGTGGGTTTACTCTCGCACACACCGTCTATACTATATACACATCATAATATGGACAGATCGGATCGGGGTTGAGTTGCAATGGAAGCCAGCTTGCGTAGGTAGCGGAGATTTCACGCGAATGCGTGCCTCTCTCGAAATATATATAAATTTTGTAGTCTGTTGAGTTCGCAATCGGGGCTTCGAGGGGCTTTAAGTACTCGAGCCCGGGGGTTAAAAGAGTAACGATTTTATTATATGCTTGGCTCATCCCTGGCTCTCGTATCTTTCTTACTTTTTGGCAATTATATAACTCGGCCAGGTTGGGAAATAGGGTCAAGTTTGCCACAGGCCGCAAAAGTGACCGCAAATGCAAGTCAGAGATATATGTAAGTAATAAAAGTGCGGCAAACGAGTAAGCAACTTGTTTCAGTTTCAGTTCCAAAAATCCCAGCCCTGAACCCTGGCTTTTTACATGGCGCGGAATGCCCAGTCCCTTGCGGATTCACTATCTAAATCAACACTCGCGGTGCCCTTTAATTTTTGGACGCTATATTATATTTTTTTTTTGTCGGTTTACTTATCACGTCCAGCAGTCTGCTGGGATTTGGATTAATTCGGAGGCTTATCAAGGCCCGAGGGAGAAGCCAAACTAACACCACACGCAGAATTGCTTGAATTATTAGCACTGTTTTTCTGCGATCTTTATTTTTCAGTATTGAGAGCACTTTTGTTTGATCAGATATGTGTTTGTTCGTACATATTTTTCACTGTCTATTGTTCTGTAAAGCACTGAAGATGCCAAGACTGAAGAGTCCTTCAACACACGATGCGACCCAATGGGCTCTTTCGATCGGACTGGCGGCCAGAGACTGGCGGAGATCGCGTCTCGCCAAGATTCCCCAGAACGCTATCAACGCATGTGTCGCATGGCGGGCAAAAATCCAACAAAAACAGCAGCAGCAGCAGAGGCAGCATCCCAAAGATACAAAATTCGTATCTGAAATGGGAGAGAGAGCGCCCAAAACAAAAATGCCGAGAGGGGGATGGGATGACAATGAGGCAAAAAACAACAACGGCGAGTCACAAACAATTTAGCCTCGTAAATCGCCGAATGCAAGTGTCTTGATAGCTCTGGCGGTTTGATTTTTATTTTCGCATTTTTTATTTTATGAATTTTATTTTTTGGTTTTTATTTGGCGTTGCGACAAGTGTGTGCCAACGGAAACTATATAATTTTTAATTACCTAGACGGCGAGGGGAACTGGGAACGCTGCCTTTTCGGATTGGATTGGATTCGCGCACGCACCCGACAACACGTCTCGGCACTGGAGTTGCCCGAACGAAACAAAAGCTCGATTACCTGGCGAAAATCGGGGGTCGTAAACCGGAGACCAGAGAGCGTAACTCAGAGATCGGAGATCGGATCGACCGTTCGCGGAGAGAGCTAAGCACCGAATGATACGCCACCGGTGCACCCGGTTCCCAACAGCCGCGCCGGAAACTTCACCGGAGCGCGAGAGCAAAAGCCCATGGCGATAGCTACACTGAGGGAAGTATCTATGAGATACATTTTTTTTAATTTTTTATACATTACTGAGGGTTTTACTTGGTATATTTTGAGCTATCTATGGACTTGGAAATGAAATGCTTTGTATACGAAAAGCAAGTCTTATAATTAACCTTTATATAGCCCTGCTTTTGGAGTTTAATAATTAAACTTTAATTTTCAGATATTTCATCCCATTTATATTTCCAGTGTTTTAGAGAGTGAGGTTGAGCGGTAAAAGAGAAAGATATTTTCGAAAAAGAGTGCCAAAAAACTCGTTGCCATATAAGCATAATACTAGGAAACACGTGGATAACCAGCGGCACACGCGCCTTAGAACGCTCACAACTTTGTTTGGATTACGAAATTCATCGGCAAAAGCTTGCTAATTGCAAAAATGAATCTCAAAGATACATTGCTGGGTTTTCGCGCTCTCCGGCAAAAGCTTATCAGGGCACTCTGGCGTTATCAATTGATGAGCTGACTTTTCGAATTGGTTTTGTGCGAAACGAACTTAAGTTCGCCTTTACAACGTTTGCATTTTCCATTTCCTGCTGTAAAAAATGCGACATATGTATCTTTTAAAATAAAACTCTGGCGTTTTTATCAAGACTTTGGTTATATCTTATCATTCCGAATATTCTTTTCCGCCACACGATAAACACAGAGCGCTTTTTACTTCTCTTTTGTCTCTTTTTGGCGACAGCTAATTAACTCCAGGTGGGAGGCAACTCCAGGTGAAACTCCCACAACTCCGAGTTAATGCGTGGGTGGGTTTTTTGTTTACGTTTTATTGGGTTTGTGGGTCAAAGTTAACATAATGTTCATTCGTGAATGAATCGAATGAACTTCAGGGGAGGCCCACGATCACAGATACGAATTTCTATGTGTGCAGCTTTCAGGCAGCTGAGTGGCAAAACTTGTGTTAATACCAATGTTAAATATTTGAGTTTGATTTTATCTTATCGCCAGCGATGTTTGTTCTCGATTGGGCGGACTCCTCCGGGTGATATCACCCCGCTCAGTACTCGAAACCCCTTTTTTTGGCAGAGCTTTTGGCCGGAGACGGAGCCGTAGCTGTAGCCGTAGCCCTTTGCCCATTTTATGTGATTAGCATTCACCGATTTCCATTTCACATATGTCTGTACCTGTACTACATAAATACATATCAATATGTTTGTTGAAGAGGAAGGGATTCGGGTGGCGGAACAACATTATTATCTCACCATTTAAATATTCGCACTCGCACACCCGAAACTTTTCTTTAATCGTTCAAAACTGAATGCCAGCAGCCGACCTGGCCATTTGCTTACCTTTTGACTTACCTGGCAATGATTCGACTGGCCGATGACCTGGATTGGAAAAAATTTGAATAAAAGAAAAAGCATAAAACTTAAACAGAACAAAGCACGATTTTGAAATCACTTAATAAATAAGTCTCAAAGTTTAGAATTGATACAATTGCTTTTGCTAAGACAAAAAATATATTAAATAATTTTTTAAAGAGATTTCAGGAATATTTTGTCACACAGTCCTAAAGTTTGTTTTCCAATTAAAATTAAATATATTTAAAGTAAATATGTCTCTAATTTCCAGCAAAAAAAACCTTTGTTAACCACCTTTGAAAGCTGACTAATTCCTTGCATTTATAAATATTTATTTAGAATCAAGCTGAATTGTTATTTATTGTATATAAAGGTGAAACGTGGAAAACTGAGAACGAAATAGCCATCTGATTTGAACGCTTACTGGGTGGATCCCGTGGATCAAAAATAAAGTATCCGCTTGTTTATGGACGGATAAAAAGGCAGCTACTTTTGACGGGTTCGGTTCTCGGGCCCATTGTTTATCTCGGCCAACGCACCTGCCAGCGATCCTCTCCAGCTCTCGTATACGTCAATTGATCGGAAGTGTCCAACGCCCCTCGGCGGGCTGATAAAAATGGTGAGAATTGCTGAATGGGTTTCTGTTTTGGCAATTGCCAAAATTTTAATTGCAAATCCACCCAGAACTGACGTCAGAGGCGAAGGAAGAACTGCTGGCTCTCTTGAGAATAATATATAAAAGTTCTGAATAATATTTATTGGAAGACCGAGTGCAATGCCAGCCAGCAGAGAGATCCTATTGCGAAAGCTGAACTAATAGAGGAGCTGGCTGGAGCTAGAGTTTCGCGGCGCCCTGTTCTATCGCCTGTTGCTGGGCTTTGTTTGTCTCAGATTATTGTTTGGAGAACGCTCTATTTACCAACTAATTATATTACACATTCAGTCGCTTTCCGGCGAAACCCTTGCGCAACTAGAAGGGTCATGCGTCACGGAGTTAGTTCATCGATTTCGAAGGCGCATGAACGATCGAAACACTCGACGAAAATTGGCTCTGTTCTCGATTAGATAGTCGTGATATTTATTAATAACATTAGCCCTCTCGCCTGACAAATATATCACTTCTCACCTTGCCAATGGGCAATCAGCTGGCAACGAGCCGAACCGGAGTTATGCAATTTTCAGAAGCCCACAGATTGTTTGTTTGTCCAATTCGTAAGGGGGAAACCTGGTACTTCAAGGTGAAGGCGTTCCTGGTTTCCACTTACCTTGAACGGAACAGAGAGCGGGGAGTGTGCCCGCAGCTGACTGGAGTTCCGAAGGTGTCGGGCGGTGTTCTCCGTGGAATACTTCCAGCGTTGACTTAATTGATTAGAGCACCTGACTAACTTTTCTTTGGGGACTTTGCAGCTTTGACAATTCTTAATTTCTGTGTAAATATTGATACGATATCTCCGACATTGTGCGTTGTGTGTGCATTCCCGATTACTTTTTGGCTCGAATGCAAAACTTATATAACTGAAGATGGGGAAAAGTTTCCATTTGCCTGATATTTGTAGAGAGGGTTCTTGGTGGCAACGAGGAATCTCATCAAAGACAAAAGGCTGACCCACATTACAGGGCCATGTCTATAACGGGGTTTCGCTTTCATTGACTCACTGTCGACTAGGTGACAAAGTGACTGACTGACTGACTGTGTCCCACAATGGATTGCCTATGGAGCTGGAGCTAAGCCCAGCTTTTGGCTAATGGGGGCCTGCAATGAACCGGAAATTCACAATTAACCGTCAATCCCCCAGCCGTGTTTCATAACCAACTGCATTTGGAGTCGCCTCCATCGGCTGGAGGGTTGCATTCGGAATCCAAAATCCGTATATGGAAATCGCACGTTACGGCTCATTGGCCGCTGGACATTTATTTGTTTCTCTTTTCAGCCTAGGTGTAATTTTTCGGATGCCTTCTTTGGCCCTCAGAAGTTGGATAAACAAGCAAACTGAGGCGGCGGCTGTTGGTTGGTTATTTTAATTGTTCGTACGTGTTGTTCTACAAAGGCTTGTTCGCTGGCTGGCTGGCCAAAAATTATTACATTATGATCTGGCTGGCGGAACGTGATCACCCGATTCGGCTCGGGTTCGAAGACAACTATCAAAGTGGGCGCCTTTATTTGGGGTCGGGGCGATTACAGTTACGCTGACTGGGAGGGTTCATTGGAGTCGCCACACGCCATTATTATACCCGCTACCCATAGGGTAGAAGGGTATTATAACTTTGTGCCGGCAGGAAATGTATGTAACAGGTAGAAGGAAGCATTTCCGACCCTATAAAGTATATATATTCTTGATCAGGATCAACAGCCGAGTCGATCTAGCCATGTCCGTCTGTCTGTCTGTCTGTCTGTCTGTCTGTCTGTCTGTCTGTCTGTCTGTCTGTCTGTCTGTCTGTCCGTCTGTCCGTATGAAACACTGGATCTCAGAGACTATAAGAGATAGAGCTCTAATTTTTTTTCGACAGTATTTCTTATGCTTGCACGCAGATCAAGTTTGTTTCAAATTTTTGCCACGCCCACTTCCGCCCCCGCAAATCATAAAAAAACGTATTAAGCGTATAATTTTAAAGCTAGAGTCGCGAATTTCGTTATGTATATTAAGAACTATAGTCTGTGTAATCCCTGAAAATTTGGTTGCGATCAGATAAAAATTGTCGAAGTTATTAAAGAAATAATTTTGTATGGCCAGAAACGGCTGCTAGCAGCATGCCTCATTTGGTTGACCAATTAGACCAACTAAATATTCTTATCAGTTCTTGGTTGTGTTCGGAAAAGAATTTTATAAGATATTCGAGAAGCAATTTTAATAAATGGTAATAATTATTAGCCGCTTGAATGCAATAATATCGCGGTTTTACACACATAGATACGTATTTTAGATTACATAGATATGTATTTTTGTATGCATGCGATTATATTTCACTTGCATTTGCATTTGTCCGTTATGTTCAAAATTGTATTAACTGTTTTTTCTGGCGTCCTGACGCTTTTCTGGTTTAAGTATGGGTAGCGGGTATCTCACAGTCGAGCTCACTCGACTGTAGCTTTCTTACTTGTTTTTATTATATTTTCTTTATGATATCATGTAAATGCAGTTGGGCTTAAATATAGATAACTGTAGTTTCACTTTTTCGGCTGGGCCCATTCCTAGAAAGGAATGGGAACGGGATTGGAAATTGGATGAGCAGCGGCGGTGAGTTTTCGTACGTGACTAACCGATGAAGGGGCATTCGCGAGCTTCTTTCTGAGGAATGTCAAAAGGGATTATCAGATTTCCAGTTATGGAACTTGAACAACAAAGCTATGTCACTATTTGGTATATTGAAAATTATCTAAAGTGCACTTGAGGAATGATAAATAACTGAAGAGATCCACGGCTGATCGTCTCTCACATAAGTTATCCTGGCAAACCTGAATCTTCTCTAAAATCCTCCAAGTTAGTTTGACAAATGCTCATAACCCCTGATTCATTACCCAAAGCCTCTCTCCTGTTGCCTCAATAAACGATAACGATTTCTCAGTCTAAGCCCCGCCGCAGCGAGTGCAGCAGCCAAATGGCATTCGCAGGTGGTCGCTAATCAACGTAATCAACTTGCAACAAGCTCGTTAGGCGAGGCAGACGCGACTTCATGGTAATCAGGCCACCGCCAAGTTCTAGCCAGCTTCTGAGACGGCAGAGGGAAGCGAAGGTCGCTCTAACCAAATTGGTCGTGGTCTCAATCTGTGCAGAGAGAGAATTTTTAAAAAACAAACCAAATAAACAATTTAGAAAATATTAACATTTTGTAAACAATCTAAAAATAGAGATATATATTTTCTGTTTTAATAATTATAAATATATCTTTAAAGTATATTATTATATCTGAAAGCATAGTAATCTTGGAAAGCTGAATGTAAAGTTAAGCTTAGTTCTGTATTATATTCACATTTCTTAACACGTTCATTAAAGTCATATATATTTTCTCTCACTGTAAGACTGGTTTGTCTAGGCAATAAGCCTGGCTTTACCGTTGCCCGCGACTCGAGCGTTTAGCTGGGTCAAGGTCAGCTTTGGGGCTGGGAGTTCCTGGCCTATTCGCTGGCAGAATCCAGCTAAGAGGATTGAATCGCTGCTGCATGGTGGGAGCTATCTTCTCGCAATGCCAGGCACGCACACATCAAGTGGTCGCCACTCAACGCCATCATAGCCATCGTCATCGGGCTGTTCCCATCCATCGGAGGCAATCCTCCGATGCTCCAGAGATCGATCGATCAGCGCCCAAGTGGCGGCTGCTGCTGCTGCATTTGGTGCTGGCATTGCAAACTGCGTTCCTCATTGATTTTCGTTTCGTTTTCGATTTGCTGCGATATTATTCATGCCCAATGCAGTGCTGTAGTTCGAAAGGGGTTTGAGTGGTACAAGAAAGTTAGTTATCACTGTAAAAATTATACAGAAAATTTGTTAATTTTTTAGAGGACAATAATCTTTTAACTTTATCCTTTAAAAGTATGGCATAAAGATTATAGAAAATATTCTTTGAATACTAAACTTATGGCAGATTTCTAGATTTATTTTATAAACTCTCGAAACTTACCTTTTCCCATATTTTAATTTTAATAAAAGCTAAGCTTAAACTACGCTCCTGTTTGCTTAAAAACTGCGATGATCGACAAACACAAAGCTGAGATTTTTCACAAGAAAATATTCATGCGAAGGCGAAAACTGCGCAGGCGCATGTTTTGTCAACTGGCAATCGGCGGGCAAAAAGACATTCGGACATTCGGAGGCTAAGGCTGCGGCCGCTGACGTTTGCGTGACAGCAGCAGCAACAAAAGCAGAAACAACAGCAAAAACCTCACATGCAGCAGCAGCAGCAGCAACAACAACAGCATCCAGACGCTGCTTCAACCAGTTACCAATTTTGGCAGCAAGACTTTCATTTATTTGCAATACGATTTCGGCAGTTTGTAAACCACAAATCCCGATATTAAGAAATACAAATAATAAATGTATTGTGACAAATTTAATTAAATTATTAAATATTTATAACAAATGGAAAAGATGTAAACTGTATTTTAAAGTTATGACGCCTTTGGCATACTTGCAGGTTCATTGCTAATAAATAATAGCAAGCAAATTAACTATTAATATGATTTGTAAATGGAATGTAAATTAATTTTATTTTAGGAAATAAATAAATAAAGAAATAATTTCCTTAAATAAAATCAATAAGCATTAAAAACAACCATAAATAAATTTATATTAATAGCTATTTACGTATAGGGATATTTCTTTCTGGCTGCTTGTAAATGGGAAACTGTGTAAGACAGAGTATTTTACCGAACTTTCTGGTCCATTTCATATTTTTTAACATTAATTTAATTTAAAGGCTTAAGTTGCCGGTCAGCATCAATAATTTATACAATTTAATAAGCCAGATATTACTTATACCTTTATTTTACAAGTAGAAATGTGAATTAGCGGCATCTGCGATTTTACATTCAGCACCACCAGTAAAATGGTTCTCACAAATTCCCCAGGTGGTGCTACATAAAATAAATATATGTATATAGCTTCGTTAAGTTTTAGCTTCCATATTCAGCTTTAAGAAGAAAGGTTCGCTAATTTTTCTTTTTTAAATTTGAAAGCTGAAATCGATTCTTCTCTTCTCTTTCCTCTCGCCAACAAGCTGTCAAGTTCGTTGCCTAAGTCTTTTGTTTGCTATTTTTTATTTGTCGTGAACCATATATTATAAAGTTTTTTGTTATAATAAACTAAAATTAAAGTGTAAAACCTTAATTGGTAATGTAATTTATTCATTTTAAAAAGCTAATTAATTATCTTTACGATAAATAAAAAAACTTAATAGCACTTAATTTGTATTGTTTTGTATTTAGTTAAGGAAAGGGCTTTTTTTTTAAGATATATACAAATAAATTTACAAACACAAAGGACTTAATTTGTATAGTTTTTTATTTAGCTTGAGAATGAGCTTTTGAATTATTTTTAACATACATACATAAAAATAAATTTATATAAATAAAGAACTTTAATGCAGAAAATATTTCTTCTTAAATTTTTAATTTGGTAGCTGATGGCTTAACGTAAGTCGGCGCTACCTGGCGGACAGCGGCCGAACTATAAGGTTGTGTATAGTATCCGCAAGATACATCTGGAAATGAATTTTAAAAAACCAAATATCGATATAGAGGTAACTATTTTACATTTAAAAACCTTTTTAATAAATCGAATTAAATAATTTTTAATACATCTGTTAAAATTTCAATTCTTTAAATATGTATTTTTCAACTATGAAGTTAAGTCATCGATGTTGACATCGATATATCTTGCTGTTCAAAAGTATCTTTGAAGTACTTCCATCTCTAGTTGGAGGTGTATTTGTTCGATGTTTCCACCAAACCATTATCGATACCACATCGATGGTTCTGCCAGCGCTATATAGTCGATCAGTTGAGTTTTTAACTTCTTCAACAGGTGTCATATCGCGGTAGAGTAGAAAGCGATCTTACAAATTCAACCGGAATCGGTAACGCCAAATACAACAACAAATAATACTCTAATTAACGGAGAGCACGTGATACTAGCGGGCGAATTAATCCATTATAATTTAAAAACTGCTCCCTCAAAGGACGATACGATCCTTCGGTGTGAAAATCCTGGCGACTAAAACGATTGTGTGTTTCTTGCAGCGACCATAAACCAATTCTTGGATTACCCCGCTTCCCCCATCAACCAGACGTCTGCCCGCAGACCGTTAATAAGGTGAGTCTTGTTTCGGATCGAATCCCGTATCCCTCGCTCGTGAGTCGGGGACTCGGATTTCGGGATTTTGAGACTGGAAGAAAACTGCAGTGCAAGCGGGGGATGGGATTTCGTCATGCGAAGGTGCAAGTGCAAGTGTGACGACGCTAGTGGCACTCCGATAAACAAGCTGTTGTCTCGCTCGCCGAACGTATCTTTCCATGGCCCATAGTATCTGTGTGTGTGGTGTGCATGTGTGAGTGAGTGTGAGCGGGCTACCTGTGGCTTTTTACCTGTGCCGTTCGTCTACAAAAAACATAACGAAGCACGCACACTCTGACAGTCCCCAAATGCAGCTGCTCTTGTGTGTGTGTCTGTGGTGACATATAATTTTCAAACCCGCGTCGCAATTATCTGGATGAGTTCTGCAAGCAAAAGCTCAGATACTTTCGGGTTGAGATACCCCCACAGCGACCTTATCGGCCGACTTATTCCCGCTCGTAAGCCCAGTTAATGCAAATGCACTGAATATGAAAAGAGAACTCACAATGTCCCAGAGTCGAAAGGAAAAACATTTGCTTTTCAACACACAACACACCAATTCAGCCAGGTAGATAAGATTACACCTGTGTGTGAGGTATACATATATCTGTGTAGAGAGAGGGGGGCGGAAAAACGAGAGGGAAAGGGGTGAACAAACCGGTAATGCATTTACTCAAAAGAAGTCACCTTCATAACAAATTCAACGCCGCCGAGCTGAGCTGCAAAAAACCCAACATGCCCAACTGTCACCGAGAGAGAGATAAATCTATATAGTTTAGGTCCGGCCATGATCGCAGTTTGCATATGCCATACACTCGTCTTTAACTATGGCAGATGGGCAACGGAGCTTGAATAAATATTGGAAAAGCTGGGGCTCCGCTCGAGCCCAGTTTTTCAGCTCCAAAGGTCGCTGCATAAATCGACGTATTTATGGACTTAAACTGCACGCAAAAAAATTAACCAACCACCAATTTATGATCTATTAGGATAAATTTTTACTATTTTAAACTTGTATTTGGTTTTTATTTTATTTTAAATATAGAAATATCACTTATAAAATGTTAGTTTGATGCTAAATATTACTTAGTTTGGAAATTGGTATTATAAAAGATCAGCTTAAATCGTTTCAGCCTCATTTCGATAAGAGACAACATCAAATTGTCATTTATTTTGATTCTGGATATCTTTCTTAATGTTAATCTCAATATATGAAACTTATATTTTTGATCTCGGATAATTTCCTTCCGATTTAATCTCATTGAACTGCCTAATCAATCTTGAAATCTCTACCATATCCGATCTCGATTGACCCTTATTTCATGCCACTTTTCTTTGCGTGTACGTGTTTAATCGGTTTTCAGAGCTTCCTGTAGCGGCGGTCAATAATTAATCAAGCGACCGAACTTCGATAACAGCCACGAAAAGTTCTCCAAAAATAAATAATTTATTTCTATGCATAATTCAGAACCAGTTCCAATCGATTTTCAATTTTAATGTTCGCTGTTTATAACCATCTCCGCTGTCGCGAGCACGAAGCTGGAATTTAAATGAAATGAAATGTACACAAATTATTTTGCCGAGATCTGGGCAATAAACATACACACGTCCAATGGATTTTGAGGTGCGACTCAGTTTTCCAGACGTAATCAACCAGTTTGGAGGAGTGCACTGCGGATTCCTGGAAAGCGATTTTGTATGCAAATTCACCTCCACTTGAATTGTTCTTGGGGAGGGGACTGAAGGGAATAGCAGGGACTGAAGGGACCTTTCAATCATATTCATGTACGTACACTATGTAGAGTGTCAAACTGTCGCCAGTTGCCCGACTTTGGCATTATCTAATCGCGGCATAAGCCGGTCCCCACATAGGAACCTCAGTGTACCTATTTATACAGATAAAAAGCCAAAAGCAAACACGGGCCAGTTGAGACTTTGACTCGCTCCACCGTGAGTTAATGAGGTCACAGCACTCTCCGCTCTACTCAGCCCGAGCTGCTTTCATGGCTGGTAATTGGCCGGAGGTAGTGACTCCACTCCACTCCACTCCACTCCACTCCGATCCGATCCGAACCGATTCGACGTAGAGCTCAGTCTCCGTCGCCGGCGAATTATGAATACCTAAAGTTGAGCACATCTTTTATGGCCTAAGTGGGGAGTCAAACATTTGTCGAGATCATCATCATCGGTGTGTGGGTTAGCTTTGTTTAGAGCCATGTCTTACACAGAACTTAAGTGTCGGCACATGCGGCGTATGCGTAATATCGCTGCTGTGCTCTGGCTCGCTTAGAAGTTATTTGCGGACACACAAGCATGATTGCCATACGAAAACAGCAAAAAAGCTAACTATTTCGAGCTATTTAACGATCTAACCTTATTGTTTTAACAGCTCGGCCAACAATGATGTCATTTGAATGGGCTTCGAGCGGGAGGAATGGGCGGTATGAAAGGCAGGGCGGTCGAGGGAAAGCCAAATGCAATTCGCTCGTTGAGGCTTTTCCACTTTTTCACTGCCCAATTGAGCGTGACGCTCGCTCCGCATATTTCGCACCCACATTGCGTTGACGTTTTACCTTAACCCTGAATCTAATCGATCAAGCCTGACAGAGAGTCGGTAGAGATAGAGATACAGAGGTAGAGAGCGGTGGTGGCATTAGCATTAATCAATTTCTGCCATAAAACATTAGTCATTCGGTATCGTCGGTGGTCGCAACGGAAAAACAGCTGACAAATGGAACAATGTCTTGGCCCTATTTTCGGCTGCAAACTTTCTCTGGTTTTGCAATTGTTCTCGTACTTTTGGGTGTTGGTAGCTAAGCCCCTTTTCGGTGGGGATTGCCTTGATTTGCTCTGGCCCAGGCCATAATTCAAGATCTCTGACTTAAGCCGATTTCACAGCTCAGTCAAAGTTTGGGTTCAGGGTCTGCAACTGCCACTGCGTCTGCGTCTGCGTCTTCGTCGCAGTCTCAGTCGTTGTCTCCTTCTCCGTCTGGGCTTGGATCGTTGGCCAAGCTAATGAAATGCAGAAACTCTTGTCTCTGGGATGTGACTCAGAGGAGTGTGTGTGTGTGTGCTTACGTGCCATGCGAGTGGCAGTGCGCGGCTCGGAATGCGGCCTGCAACTTGCCATTTGGCCACGTTGGCAAAGGCCCAACAACAAGCGGAATTCGTAATTGCAACCCTTACAAAAAATATGGAGAATAGTATCTTAAAGGGAATAAAATGTAGTTAAAGATGTTCAGCCTTTAAACACGCTTGAAATACACAAGAAAGTAACTAAAGCTTCGAAATACTTTTGAGTTCTTACAAAAAACTATACCAACTTTAAGGCTCTTAGGAATTCAGATGAATAACAAGACAGAGTTTCTTTTAACTAGAAAAGATACAAGTACATAGTTCATAATTAACATCTTAAATAAATATTTCTCCTAATAAATTTATATCTATATTTAGATCTGTAAATATTTATTGTCAGTCTACAAGCTGATCTAGTTTTTCCTGCACGTTTTCCTTTAAAATTTCTCCAGCGACTGCACCTAGTAATTTGTTTATTGCTATAAAAATCAGATTGCAGGCCTCTCGGCAGCAGAGCTTACTCAATTTTAATACTCGATGCTGATTGCTAGGTGCTAGGTGCTTAGCCCTCTCGACACTTAACAAATATATGGATGGCTCAGTGGGTTGACAATTCCAGGCATTCGACGCCACAACCACCTCACCCGCTCGACCGATAAACAATACGTGATGGCTAAAGCGCCTTTGTTGTTGACGACGACAAAGCCTCCGGTCGAGTGCAAAGTTTAGCGCAACAAAGTCGGAAAAATCACACTTTGGCGGCTAAACAAATCAGGTTCCCCCTTGCCGAAGCACAATGAAAAGCTCTTTTCCAGGTCGGGGAAAAGTCGTGCCCCAGCAAGCCTTCTCGGAAGCTGCACAGGCCCCGAGGGCGAGGAGCGATCCAGATATCGCTAATGAACACCGCCCTCGCATGGCCAAAAGCCGGTTTCTCATTTGCTCCTCGGGTTCTTAATTTATGCCCTGCTTCCTGCTTCAGTATCGGGGCTATATATACACTACACCCGATAAATATAGTTGATCTCAGTCTGATCAGCAAACAAAGAGCACTTGTTGGCAAGGAAGCAGGCATAAACATCCGAGCCGAATGGCTGAAATCGAAGCAAATTTATGACAATTTTTAATAACTGAAATCCCCGGCAGGAACTTCCCCCTCCCTCCCTGATAACAGCGAAAAGCACTTTAACAGCGGAAGAAAATTAAGAATTTCAAGTACAACTGATCGTCAGAGGGATTACGAATCGAGAAGTACATTAATGGCAGCTTCAGGTAAAGATATTTTCACACAAAAGGTGGCTGCCAGCTGCTGCTGCTGCTGCCGTGAAATTTAAAAACAATACTCAAGTCAAGCTCCAGTGACCTTCTAAGATTAGCTGGGCGATTTCCTATAAGTATTATAGAGGCTTTATGAATCGATTGTGGCACATGCCAGCCATTAATTATTGTCACAGCGATTGTGAGTGACTTTTGCTTAGAGTTCAAGCAACTTGAAGACTTTATGTAGAAATTCTCTTTGGAAATTGAAATGACTTTTAGCCAGAATTTTCGTAACTCGTAAAGTCATCTGCCTGACTTTTGGCTACCGCCGCTCAAGCTTGGCTTACACAGCAGCTGCCGCGAGCCAAAAACCAGTCTGGCCATCTTTTCGAGCCAACAGTTTCCCCTTTTTTTTAACAGCCAGCAGCGAGTGAGTGAGCGTGTGTATTTGTGTGTGGTCAAATGTCGGCATTTTTTTATACTTTTGAGTATATATATATATATTTTTTTTTTTATGTGCCCGCCTTGGGCAATTTTGACCATTGTACACCGATCTGGCGACTGGCTGCAAAAATTAACGTTGCAGAAATTATGTGCCAGAATGGAGTCAACCGAATAGGATACTCTCTCGCTTGATATATATGGTTGGAAACTGGATATCTGTAGAGCACTTTTCGTGCGAATTCATGATCGTAAATCCACAACTCGTGATGCTAATGAAATGGTCAACAAATGTGATTGAGTCGTGATCCGCAGATAGCAGTCAGAAATCGGATGAAATTGGTTCGAACCACCCTAATGAAGTCGTCCCTCGTCGTTAGCTGAGTTATTTCCGCTCTGCCAGGGGTAAGCATATCCCATATCCTCACGATAAAAAAAAGGGAACAAAAATTCCTGCTACCTACACACACCAGTCGATCCTCTCGTTTCACTTCCTGTTCTCGACGGCTATTTATACCCAGACAGCTCGGTCATTATCCACCCACGCTCACAACAACAACACAGAGATATGAATGTATATTATTTTTGGGTTTTTCTGGGTATTTGCCACAGAGACTAAGCCGGAGTCAAGGCGAATCTACCTGAGTTTATGCCATTAGCTGACCTTGCAGATACCGTTGCTCTAGCTCTCTCTGCGATCCTGAGAGGAATCCCGAATCTTCTAAGGGATTATTTCATATTTTCAAGTCATACCCAGTTTCCAATTTCGAATACTCAAAATCGATGACTCTTAATGGGCAGCCAGCTGCAGTCCAGCATCTAAATGATAAAATCAGTGTGTAACTTGATACAGAAATGGTGGCTTTTGGGGACTCTGCCCATGGGAAATGGCCATTATTCAAAACACCACATGCCTATGAACCCGTTGATAAGCACAGAAAAACAACAGCGTTAAAGTAATAATAAATTCTGAACCAATAGATGTTTACGTTTTAACAAAACGTCGCCGTTAGTATTACGATTTCAGATCGCTCGGTCATGCGATACGTTTCGTCGAAATGTTTCAATAAATTTTCCCCCCAAAGAATCGAACAAATCGAATGTATTTCCGTATCTGGTTACAGTACAGGGCCATTAAGTATAACAGGGCGGGAGATCAGATCAAGCCCCGACTCGATCGAATGTCAAAGTGTTTTTAGAAGTGGTTTCAGGAAGACATTTCCCCGGGCTAATTGGATGCACGACACTGCAATGCACTCAGAAAATACTTTGTGACGGGGGTGCGCTGGATACTCTCAATCGGGATCACATCGGATGTATCCCGACTAGCCGAGGCATTATGATGAATTGGTTGACTCACGAATTTCCGACTGGAAAACTTATTTGCATACATGTACAAGTATGGCCAGTGCCAGTGCCAGTTACCGGTTTCTCTCTAAACTTGAACATATATCGCTCTGCGCACACACCCATGTGGCATATATATATATATATGTAGACCAGTATACAGATATCGCTGCAATGACAGAAATGGAATTAATTATGGTCGGCGTGTCGGCGGCGCCTTGGCCCAAGCCAAAGCCCAGCCAGCCAGCCCAAAAATCCAAAAAGCGCTGGCTGGCTGTCGTCTGGCTCAGAAAATCTATCGTGACTCGATGAAATGTTAGCCAAGAGACCTAAACACGTTTAATGTGCGGTCTCGCGACTGCAGTTTCCCTTCGGGATTTCTTCGCAGCCTCAGCTTCTCAGCTCCTCTCAGCTCTTAACTTGACACCCACACACAAAATTGCAGCAAAGCCGAGCTGAGCTCTGGCTAAGCGCCTTCTGAGCCGTCTCTGTACGTCTAATTAAATGCTCTAACAGGGGGTATGAGGTTCCTAGAGAGATTGTTATTAACTTAATTCAAGAAATATTTTTAATATATATATAAAATGAATTTCAAGGAACTTAAGAAAAGATTATATTAATGCAAGAAATATGTATTTACAATAAATTTCAAGGAATCTCAAAGGAGATTATTTTAAACAAATAAATATGTTTAATTCATTGTTTCAATAAATTTCAAGGAACTCAAGAACAGATTTAATACTGGGCTTAAAGACTACAATACTTAATAATTTTTGTATATTTAAAATCATTGAGAAAATGTCTGCCCATTGAACTCTTTGATTAAATTTTAATTTGCATCTTAAGTATCTAAAAAAATAACATTCGAGATAAACAAGTTCTTAACTGGAATCAAATTATTTATGAAAACCCAGGCAATTCCACATTTCTTGAGGAAAACAAACAATTTCCTAGGTCTGAGTAAATCCCCTTATAAAAAAAGATTTGAACAAGCTAATAATTACTTTCAAATGCTACAATTTGACTAGGGAAAACCTTTCGTTTCCATTTGTTTTTTTTTTTTCATGTGTTGAGAATCACAAATATATATAGTATATCTGCTGGATAAATGCGATCTATTCTGACCGCCTTAACTGCGCACTTTGGATTCGCTGGCTGGCGGATCCCGGGTCGTTTGCCTGGTAACAAAAATTAATATCCAAAGCTCTTTGTTTGCGGCTGGAGGAGCCGCGGTTTCAAATTTATTTGTTTGCCATGAAAACGAAGGCAAACACACACGCAAGTGGAAAGTGTGTGCATTCCAAAAGAGAGAATCTCGATCCACCTAGAGAATCGCGTTTTTAGTTTGAAATTTGGGTTTTAGCAGAAGCGTTAAACTGGCAAACGAGTTCTTAATTGGCAGCAAGAAGTGCTACGCGTGGGGATTCCCCTGGCACTCGGCAGTAAGTGTGATTACTTAATCGATTTGTTAGGGTATGCAAATTAGTCGACCATAATCAAAGGGCAAACAAACCGAAAGGCAAATAAATAAGCCATGGATTTCAGCTGACGACAGGCGGGCTCCGACTTGGGCTCAGGCCCAGGCTCCTATTCAGACCAAGAGTCAGCACTTCTGGCTCTCTTTTTCTGTTTCTGGGTAAGGCACTGTTTGGGTATTCAGAGTTACTTATTCATTGCTGAGGGAAATACATGACGGATGTGATCGTAAGTGCGAATGCTGAGTAACAGATCGAAAATAAGCGAAGAATCATTTGGTCTTGTTTATCGGGGAAACAATTGCCATTAAACGATAAGCACAAACATTTGGAAATCCGAATTTGCTGACTGAATTAGCAAGGGGCAATGATGTCAACTGGGGAGGCGTTAACTCCGGGAGTCAACATGGCTCACTATTTCGCCATAGAGATCCGCGATTTTCGGGGAAATGGGTGATACGACGCGCACGACGCATTCGCATTCTGAGGCCAGCCCTGAGCATTGCCACCTCGCTTGAACGCTGTTGATTCAATAAACGTATATCTGCTTATCTGGGCCCGGACAATTAGCGATAAGATACGGTTCCGTTGGGGTGTGAGTCGTCGGTTTTCCACCTTCTTGAAAGTAACGTTGCAACAATGACTGTAACTGTACTGGTCCATTTCATTCCAGTTAGCCCATCAGCCGGAGAATGGGTCGCCAGTCGACTTGCAGGCTGGTCCTGCTGCTGGCCATCAGCCTGGCCCTGAGCCATGCCACCTCCATACCCAATAAAATCCACTTCGTCCACGATGATATAAAGGATAATGAGCTGACCTCCGCCGAGGATTCGACTCCCGCCGAGAGCCTGCCCAAGATCTCCACGCCCAAGGTCAAGGAACTGCCCGTGGAGGAGACGACAACCACCAAGAGCCCGGCGAAAAAGAGCACGACCTCGGCCTTCAACGAAGAGGCCATCAAGGATCTGCTGGAGGCTGCCAAGCACAGCCAGGCCTTGGCCGAGGATCCGCACTTTAACAAGATGCTCAAGACCGAAAATGCCACCGCCACCACGTCCTCAGCCTCCTCCACCACCGTCGGCGGAAAGAATTCCACCGAAAGCGACGAGAACTACGAGTACGACAACTATTCCTACGACGACGACGACTACAGTTACTTCGATGAGGACAAGGATACCACTACCGCCACTACCAAGAAGGGCAAGGCCACCACGGTGAAGCCCAAACTGGTGTCCATTGACTCCGCCACAAAGCCGAAGGTAATTTAAACAACAATTAAACAATTAAATTTGGCATTAAACAATTAGTAATTTTATATTACAAATATTTTCAAAGAGTTTTTGTTAACAAAAAATGTTTATTTTTCAGCCCAAGACCACCGAACAAAAGAACAAGGATAACACTATTGATAACGAAAGCGACTCTAACTATGATGAGTACGACGATGAAGATGATGATGATGATGATGATGATGAGGCTGAGTCCTCCGATGATCTGGCCGATAATGAGCAGGTGGTGTTCAGCGAGGACGTGCCCTGCCCCCGATTCTGCCAGTGCTCTCGCAATGTCAACAGCTACATGGTGGCGACTTGCAGCAGGTTGGTCCTAAATAATGGATAATAAAGGCTATTGAATTCTTAATTAATTTTTTCCAAAATCCCTGCAGACTGGACCAAGGCACCCAGAAGTTTGGCTCGGACATCACAGACGTGGTGGTGACCAATGTTGGCCCCAAGTACCCCATCCTGCTGGGACCCAAGTTCTTCTTCAATCTGGGCCTCAAGAATGTGGCCTCCATCAAGATTGCCAACTGCACCCTGGAGTACCTGCACGCAGAGGCCTTCCATGGCCTCAACGAGCTGTATGCCGTGAATCTGACGGATGTGGGCTTGGCCATCATCAATCCGGATACGTTTGCCCAGAACAAGAAGCTGCGCATGCTCACCATTTCGGGCAACGACCTAAGTGTGATGTCCAGCGTTCAGTATCTGCTCAAGGTGGGTCTTCAGATGGATTCCCTTCCTTTGGAATAGTTTTATTAATGATTTTTGCAGTCTTCTAGCATTGAGGAGCTGGATTTCTCGCGCAACAATCTCGTGGAGCTGACCCCCAAGGCCTTCTCCCAGCTGACAAATATTGTGTACATCAACCTGAGCCAGAACAGCCTGAAAAAGCTGCCCGAAAAGGTGTTCGAGACGACAGTCTCGCTGGAGGAGGTTGATCTATCCTACAATTCACTGACCGAGCTGCCCCGCGAGATCTTCAACGGCACCACTCTGTC
This sequence comes from Drosophila anomelani, assembly GCA_035045905.1. NCBI lineage: Eukaryota > Metazoa > Arthropoda > Insecta > Diptera > Drosophilidae > Drosophila > Drosophila anomelani. Next base: position 14,607,929 of record JAWNOO010000032.1, read on the forward strand.
CATTCTGCACCTGAAATACAACACCTTCAACGGCGACCTGCACTTTGGCACCAAGGATCTGCAGCAGCTGGATTTGAGCTTCAACGCCATTGAACAGGTGCATCACAGCATGTTCGACCGGATGCCCGGCCTGACCAATCTGAACCTGAAGGGCAACGGCATCAAGAAGATCCAGCCGGACTCGTTCCTCCTGCTGAAGAATCTGCGCCACATCGATCTGTCGATCAACGAGCTGGACCAAATCTCGAGCATGCTGTTCTTCAAGAACTCCGAGCTGGACGTGATTCGTCTCAATGACAACCCCCGCCTGAGCCAGCTGCCCACCGATGGTTTTGTGAGCTACAGCGGAGAATTCACTGTGTATTACCTGGACATTTCCAACTGCGCCATTGGCCCAATGGGCCACAAGACCTTCTCCACGATGCCACATTTGACCTCCCTGAAGCTGGCCTGGAACAACATCAACCATCTGCCCAAGGAAATCTTCAGCGGCCTGCACAAGCTGATTGATCTGGATCTGAGCAACAATCTGATTCCCCGCATCGATGATCTGCTCCTCATGGACAACGGAGAGCTGACCAAGCTCAACCTGGCGGGTAATCCCATCAGCCGCCTGTCTGTGCGCCTCTTCATGCCCCTGCACCAGCTCCGCTCCCTGGATGTCTACGATTGTGAGCTCACATCGCTGCTGTCCGATCGCCAGATGGGCGAGGGCTACAAGATCTTCGAGAGCCTGCGCAGCTTCAATGCCTCCGGCAATCTGATCAAGAAAATCTCCTCCGCGGACGTGAAGAGCTTCAAGAATCTGCGCTCCCTGGATATCACGAACAATCCCCTGAAGTGCAACCGTGACTTCCAGGACTTTATCAGCTACGTCACCCTGCAGATGCAGATGACGCCCAAGCGGCTGCCTGTGCTGGCCAATCTGGAGGACGATGGCACTATTGTGGAGCTGGAGCATGAGGCTCAGGCTGGATGGGCGACCCTCGCCCACCAGGTGTGCAAGCACGCCGAGAATTCGTTGGATGATCTCCAGGATGAGAAGAAGGCCGACAGTGCCGAGGCCAAGCTGGAGAAGCGTCTGAAGGAGAGCGAGAAGAAGCTGGACGAGGACGAGGAGAAGCTGCTCAGTGTCCTGGACAAGAGCGTGCTGGACAAGAACAAGTTGAGCAGCATGCAGAAGATCATGAAGGGTTCGGACAGCGCCAAAGAGAAGCAGATAGAGGCCGTGAGTGCCGAGGAGGATCTGAATAATGGCGGCGAGGACAAGGACGATGACAGCAGCGACTACGAGAGCGATGAGGACGATGAGGATGATGATGACGACGATGATGATGATAACGATGATGAGCGTTTCGAGGAGGCCAAGAAGAACGCCAAGGCCAAGGCCGAGTCTGACCGGGCCTTTGACAAGTTTGTGAACAAGGAACTGAAGCCGCTGCTGAAGGATCAGGGTGTCAAGGTGGAGGAGGTGGATCTGTCTCACGAGACACGCGATAAGTTCCTATTGGGTGAGTTTTAATTTCTATTTTATATATTTCCAATCTTATAATATATCTTTCTCCAGAGAAACTCGGCGATGAGAGCGACGAATCGGATGACAGCAATGACGAGGAGATCTTCATTGAGCGCGGCCGCATTTACTACGGCAACTACAATATGCTCATCCCGGTTATCATCGTGATCAGCTGCGTCGTCATGATCCTGCTGGCCATTGCCCGCGTGGTCTACGTGGTGCTCCGCAAGCGCGGCGAGCGCTATCGCATGGCCCTGCTGGCATCCAAGAACTCTTTTGTCTACCAGAAGCTGAGCGAGGACATCGTGAAGCCGGCTGGCAAGGAGCAGAAGCAGCCCAAGGCGATCAAGCAGCCCAAGGTGCACCGGTACTCGCCAATTAACCAGGTCTAAGTCCCTTAGAATCAGCAGTTCCGGGCCGGACACCGAGGAAGTCGAACGAGTTGCGCTGTTTTTCTAATTTATAAGTTTATTGATAGTTGAACAAGTGGAAAATCGCATCAGACACACACACACAGATACCAGAATGAATCGAGGAGACAGCAGAAAAAGACCAGGATGGGAGTTACAAGTATTAGCGAAATGCGAGAAAAAACAAAGCAACAACTGAAAAAATACTTAAATCCAAATAAGAGCAAAGAAAGCGAGGAGAGCGAGGAGAGTGGAGAGGAGAAATTAATATTGATATAGATTCCCCATTGTCCCTGAAATAGCTTAGAAAACCAGTCCCCTAATCCCACATATCCTCCGTACGTATGAGAATTTCGGGAATAACTTGAAGATTTAGTGCCATTTTGCCAAATTCCAAACTGAGCGAAAAAATACTTAAAGAAACACACACACACTTTCCAAAGGAGTTGATAGCAGAGGAGGTAGCAAGAGTCTTAGATCCCGGATCTGTGTAGCTAACTGTTAGAGGACTCCCTAGAATGACGTCTGATTTACAATCTGATCAAGAGATGAGAGAAATAATTAATGCATAAACTATGTTAAGTCTTTTTTATTACCTTTTTTTCCAATCGAAATCAAGTAATCGTTTGACTTATTTGACTTTGAAACCAATTCCGAAAACAATAAATTATTTTAACCAAACCGATCGTAATCTTTACTATATGCATACTTTACTAGACGTACGTAAACCTTAACCATAACAAGCCGTTCAATAAAATTGAATATATTTTATCTGCGTTCAATAAACGATTCAAGTGGCCGACCATCCTTATCATCGAGGGGATTTTTGAGGGTTATCTTCCCAGGGAAGTCGTTGGCATTGTTTACTTCCGCTGTAACTTTGTGATCTTATTTCCTAGGAAGCTTTTCTTTTAGTCGATGGATTCTTATGTGAAGGCATACTCTTGTTTTGAGCTTCCAGTAAGAAGATAATGTAGTAGAAGAGGTATTAAGAGAGTATATAAAATAATGAACAAGTAATAAAGCAGAGAATAATCTCTCGTTAATCTCTCTCTTCTGCAGCTTAACTAGGAGCTTTGGACTCCGAAAATTATACCAGATAAAATGATAAGACTCAAAAGTATTAAACATAAAACTAATCACACCAAAAGGAACTTACAAAAAAACAAAACAAAAGTAAACAAAAGTAAACAAAGCATGCAATCAATTTTTAAAAAATTCTTTATAAAGTAAAATAGTATTTTTTTTCGTATAAATTTATATAAAAATAGTCTGGCATCTTCTATAGCCTTCCAAGCTTTAGTATGATCTTAAATCCAGATCAAGATCCGTTAGTTAAACACTTTTCTTCAAGCGAACGAGTTGAGCGTGGGTAAGTTGAGCTGCCAAATTAATAGACCTCCATGGAGTTCTCGAACAATTGCGCCAGGTTATCCTTTGTCTGTGCCCTGGGCGCCAGCTTCGTGATCCTCTCCTGGGGCAGAGTTCCCTCCACCAAAGCGGGCACATCGCTGCTTGAGAATCCAAGCTCCCGGAGGCCATTTTCGATGCCAGCACGTTGCATATAACCGCGCACAGTGTCCGCCAAAAGTCGTCCGGCGTCTGATTTCTTTACTCCCCTCACCTCGGCACCCAGCAGCTGGGCAGCCTCCAAGTGGCGCTCAGGGCAAGCAGGTGCAGTGAATTCAAACACTGCTGGAGCACTGATCACCACGGACAAACCGTGTGGGATGAGGGCATGATCCGGCGAGTAGCCTTTGGGCTTGTAATCCCTGACATTCCCAGAAATGGGGTAGGAGAGTCCATGGCACAGGTGCACGCCGGCATTGCCGAATCCCACGCCCGCCATGGTCGATGCCAGATGCATCTGGGATCGGGCGTTCAAGTTATCCGGCTGATAGATGGCATCCACAAAGTTATTGCGTATCGATTCCAAGGCAAAGCGTGCCCAGACATCCGACACGGGGTTCCTGCCTTGGTAAGTGGGTCTCAGACTGGGATCACTGGGCGCTGGACCACGTTCTCTGTAGTCCACCGCCGTGAAGCTCTCCAGGGCGTGGCAGAAAACATCGAAGCCAGCAAAGGCCATGACACGTTCCGGCTGGGAAAGTGTGTGCAGGGGATCGATCAGAGCTGGATAAAATGGGTTAAACAATAAGTTAAATATTTTTAAGCTTAAATATTTAAAATCTCCTACCCAAAGTGGGCTTCAGGAATTTGCTGGAGATCCCTGTTTTGGCATGCAGCTTCTTATAATCAAAAATGGCCACTCCAGTGGTTTCCGAGCCAGTTCCCGAGGTGGTGGGCATGGCTATCAGGGGCTTCAGCTTCACAGCTATCTGAGGGATTACATTAAAGATTAGTATTTACTTTTTTTTTGTAAATTATATTAAAATATATAGACTTCACCTCCTTGCCCTTGCCAATGGGACAGTTGACATAGTCCAGAAATTCAGCATTCCGATCACTGCTAAACAGATTGGCTGCCTTGGCCGTATCAATAACCGATCCGCCGCCAATTGCCAGGAATGCATCAAAGTTGTTGCGACGAGCAAACTCTGCAGCTTGCCACATACTGCCATCAGTTGGCTCCACACGGGTTTCATCATAAACTTCATAGTTGATGCCACAGCGGGCCAATGAGTCCAAAGCCACTTTTACGGAGGGCAGCTTTGCCACATTGCTGTCGGTCACCAGGCAGACCTTTTGGGCACCCAAGTTTCGGAGATCAGGTCCAACTTCGGCACTCACTCCGGGTCCAAAGCGCACAGTTGAGGCGGACATCTAAAGAATATTTCATTTTATTATTCAATTTCAGTTAATTTCGAAATGGAAAAACTATCTTTTTATATGGTAATTTTTTTGTCTAATCAAAGTTTAGAATTTTATGGTTTTTAAACCATATTTAAAGACGATTATAAAAGAAAATTTATGTAAAACTACCTATGAACCTAATAGATTATTTGCCAGATGTTTAGTTCTCAGATTATAGAAATCATAAAAAGCCGGAGATTGCTATCTGCTCCAGACATTGGCTGACTCTCGTCTGCAGGTGATCTTGTTTAGCTATCTGGCTGTGGGACAAAGTCCAAGGTAATTACTTGCCTCAAAAGCGTATTCCATGCGACCAGTTTGTACTGCGGTGGGGGTGGCGGAGCCATAGTTATGTGAGTGGGCGGGGCACTTGCAGCTTTAATTGGATAAAATTATACTTTTAAAACTACAGATAAATACAGATAATACTTACGAGTTGGCCACGATCGTGTTGATCAAACTCAAGACATTCTTGCGCGACATTTTGTACACAAATGAACTCAGCTGATCGAAGTTTTGCGTTTGATAAGAACTGAAATCGAGAATGAGCGCCCTGCGTTAGCCCTGGTCAATCGATAACTAACCATTTGAAATTCTTTTTCGCTCTTTGCAGCTCTTAAAACCAGAAAACAAGAAAACTAAAAATATGTGCGACTATCAGCGAGAATACTCCTTTATTTTCGAGGACAGCTCCTGCGAGGGCGATGTCTCGATGACCGCCCACGACAATGGATTCGAGAGCCTGTGGCATCAGGTGGGCGAGGAGCTGCGTCGCGAGCGGGAAATGAACGAGCTCGGCCAGCTTTTCCAGCAAAAGTTGACCCTGAGCCCGCCACCCTGCACAGATCAGTGGAAGTTCTGATTAGAAGACATCCTTAAAGAAGCCAGCATTGTGATATTTGTATAAATAATTTATTGTTAATAAGTTAAGCCAGATTAGTCGGCCTTTGTAAAAGCATTTCTGAGAAATGCTTGCACTTGTTGTATCATCAGTACCCTCCTGTTCGAGCTGAAGTTATATTTTCCGTGTTTATCCAACGTTTCCATTTGTGAAAATTTCGCGTTATTAATCTGTTTATTTTTTATTATCAAACAATCCAGTCAAGTCCCAGTTATATCAAATTGGCAATCATTTGCTGTCGATATCGTAAAGTATTTGTATTTCAAGAAAAGATCGCATAATGTTTACAAGAACAACGAATAGGGAATATTGAAACTGTTTTAAATCTTTAACAAGAACGACTCAGAAATATATATGAGCAATAATACTACATACAATAATGCTAATTGTTTTCGATGCAAGATCCCACGCTCAGATGTGATTGTAATGGGAACAATTGTTCGCTGGAGCTAATTACCTAAATGAATGTCCGCCCATTTTTAGCGCTAGATTTACAACTCAATTTGGCTCACTATCGCGGCGATCAGCGAACATAAACAACTGGGAAAGGTAAGCGATGTTGACGGCTATTCCCTTGATTAGCATTTGGCGCCAGACCATAAAACGTTCGATCTCCAGACGATCGGTCAGCAGTTCGCATCTGATACTCAGCGTGACAATATGAAGTGGTTCAGCTTGTTCCTGGTTTTTGGCCTCCTTGCCCTCATCGGCAGCCTGGGCACCTTGACTGCAGCCGAACCGAATCCAAATCCCAATCCGGAGCCCAAGGGTCGTCCTTATACCACGCGACGTCCTCGCAATGACAACGATGATGATCGACGCTAGCAATCCCAGCGAATGGAGGAAATGGAAGTCCCCACCAAGGCTCCCCGACGCTGCACCGAACCACAAAGGACACAGGAGGCACATCAACTCTCGGTGAAGGTGAAATGTTTTGGAGTTGAGAGAACGCAATTCGTTGAGATCCTACTCATCTAGTGGGTGGATCTCCCCGCAGGACACAATAAATGCAATTCCGTTTACAACAGAGTTTTGATCATTGGTTTATTCGATAGTTTTGTTCGTCATAGGTCTAGAGTTAAATTGGTCAGCTTAATAATACCCTGACGCTTCATGGGGATTCTTTGATACTGATAGATTGGCGGATTAAGCGGGCTGACTTTGACTTTGACTTTTCTTTGGTTGTGCGAGGGTTCGGGGGAAGTGCGTTTGTCTGTTTGTAATTAGCTTATATTTGATTCTGTTTACGTTTCTGTATGTCGAGTTTAACCATTTACCATTTTACCATTTTACCGATATTGAACGCTGCTTAGGGCTTATCATAATTTACAAGTTATCAAATTTAATTCAATAGTTTCCGTTTCCGTTTCCATTTGCTTAGCTACGATAGTTTCGGTTACAAAATAATTTCAATTTATCTAAATTGCAATTGCATCTTCAGTGTCTGCTATCCATCGGCTAAGTAATTCTGTAATTATAGTGTCTCCAACGGATCGGTCTCCGTATCTCGGTATTAAATCGGTTTAAAGCTAGCTTTACAGTTACAATTACAAATAGAATTACAATTACAATGAATTATTAATCTATTCCCGTTAGTGTGTGTGTGTCTGCAGTGTTTGATTCGATTTCTGGGCTTAGTCTACACTAATTATGTTTAGCATATGGTTCGTAGTTATATCTGATTTGATCAAATGCTTACTCGCTTATTTGTATTCTCGACGCATATGTATCCGTATCTGCTGAATGCTTGTATCTCTTAGGTGGGTCTGACACTGACGTGATTAAAGAATAGAATTTGCTCGTAGAATCTAAGCTCAAATGCAGCTGGAAAGGTATATATAGTCGGGATCCTGGGAAGTTGCCTGCAGCTGAGTATCTTTGGTAGTCTGGTTTTCTATCCTAAACCTAATCCTAACCTATCTAGCTAGCCCTTTCACTCAGGCGACTCCGATGAGGCCGATATGCCACCCAGGCTGCAGGCTCCCACGCTGCCGGCACTCGTCGAGGCCCCAATATCGCTGATGCTCTTCACGCGCCGCCGACTCTGCTCGTAGAGAAGCTGTGCCTCGGCCACGCCCGCGTCTAGCACACCTCCCACTGGCGGCGCACTCACACGGTGACCCGGCGGTGGACCATGGCCGTGACCATAAATGGCCCCCGCTGAGGGAATGGGTGGCGGAGCCGTCGTCGGCGGCGGTAGGAAGTGGTGATAGTGCTGCTGCTGCTGCTGAGGATTCGAGTGCGGATGGGGATACTGGTGGCCTATGGTTGCGTATATTCCTCCGCCACCCTCGCTGCTGCTGTACGAAGGCGTTGGGGAGGTGGAGTTGCCAAAGGAGCTGCGGTCGCCGGTGCGATGGGGTTTGGTGTTGAACCGAAAGGCTTTTGAAAGGGAGCTCTGAAAGGACAAAATAACCAAAGATTAGTTCAAGTTTATAGAGCTTAAAATAGGGTTTAACTCACCTGAGATCCTTTCCATGCCGAAATCTGCGTATTACAAAGAAATGAAAAGAATGAATTTGTAATGTTTTAAATTAAATTTATGTATCTTCCCTTGCTTATTGATAATTTCCTGGAACTGGCATGAAGCTTGTGTTGTTGCTAGCTGCCTAGACTTGTGTTTAAATCTTTGGAATTCTATATATTTGATTTTAATTGGGAATTTATAAATGTGTGTGTTTTGAGTTAGTTTGAGCTATAATCTGTGTGAAACCATTGACATGCTTTTAAGTTAAGTGAAAATAATAGTTTAATAAAGATAGTTTTGATTTCTTGTAGCTAAAAGTAAGTATCTGATCCATCAAATGCATTTATAAGAAATGAATATTTCCTTTATTTATTTACCATTTGTACAGGAATCTTTACAGATCCAATACGATTATCAATATTATATTATTTATAACAGTAGACATCGAGCAACAACAAAAGCTTCACGTCAACATAGGCTTTAGGACACAATTAGAGTAAAGGACATTTGGTAGCGTATTTGTACTCGTATCTTAGACTGATTACAGATATCATAGATATTATATAGAGTTCGGTACTTACCCTGAGGCTACCGCTCGAGCGGCGATCTGTTGTGGCATAGTGCTGCAGTCCGCCGGGTCCCGTTAGTGGCACAACGCCGCAACCGGAACGGATGCCCTGACCGAGAGTCGCTCTACACAACAAACATGGCAATTTCGATTTGCGAATTTTTGCATAGGTCGTATGCGTGTGTGTGTGTGAGTGTGTAAGAGAGAGTGGGTGGTAAATATCATGTTGTTGTTGTTGTCGGGTGGGTGGGTTTGGTTGTGCATGTATTTTCGATTTTCATAGGCAGGCAGGCGCAGGCAGCACATAAAAGACAGGACACAGACAGCAGATGAGGGGAGTAAGGAGAGTTTGGGTGGGCGGGCGATCAGGCAGAGCATCAGAGGAAGGATACAGAGACAGAGATAGCGAGAGAGAGAGAGCAGGCAGGCAGCAGGCACACATACACACACAGAAATTAGTTTCATTGATGTATTGTTGATTGTTGTTGTTGATTATTGTTGTTGTGATGTTGATGTTGATGTCGAGTTGTTGGTATTGTTCTCATTGTTATGTTGGCAATCGTGTTGAACAATCAAGCAGAGGTTAGCAACAACAACAAGCCGTTGATTCGATTACAATTGGAAATTGAAGAGGTAACACATACGGATGGCAAAGCAAAAGAGAGTGGATAAAATATAGGAAAAATGGAAAAAAGAAATGGGACAAAGACGAAAAAATTCTGGTTAATCAATGTTGGAGAGTTTATACTTTTATTTGTTTCGTATTTCGTATTCAATAATTAGCACAAGTAACTACTCGTAGCGCAAAACAACAACTAAATATTGTAGACAAAAAATATGTTCAAAATCTATGGTGAGAGAAAACCCCCCTTAGAAAAGAAGAAAGAAAATGTATAACTCGGGAAAAGAATATATAGTATTGCTAACAGAGACACGAAACCAGGAGCAGCCAATAAAACTTGTATTTTTAAAGCCTTAGAGTTCCAATCACACAGTTAGGTTCGATTATCGATAATGTTTATAGTCATATGCAGAGTGATACTTAGTAAGTTGACAACGTTTAGGCTAGTTCAAGCTACTTAAGAACATTGATAACACATACATAGAACTTGTTGTCGAGTGTCTGCATTTGCGTGTGTGTGTGTGTGTGAGGGGGTGTTGCGAGTGTGAAAGAGAGACAGAGAGATAGGCTACTTAGTAAGCAAGTTTTACTTACAATTGACACTGTAGTTGCAAATTGCAAAACCAAAACAACGACTTCTTAAATAAATTAACTTTGTCGAGCTAACCCTGCGGTTGCTTTCATCAGGATCTTTCGGTAATAACAAATATTTTGACAATGCAAAATATTTCGTAGCACAGCTTTTGGGGCCAAGGACCCGAACCGCAGGGCAAACTCATTAGAACGCTTCAAAGTATGCAACACCAAACATGGACTAAGTCAACTAACCACGGAAATGTTGATGTGTTTGTGTCATGTTTCATGTTCATGGACTCGTGTGTGGGTGTGTGCGAGCGTGTGGTTATGTAATTGGTCTTTAAGGTTCAATTGTGCGTCGGTGGCCGGCTAACCGAGCTCTGAAAAACAGCTCCTGTATCACAGTGAACTTCTTGGGTGACGAAAACCGCTCGCATGGAAATATGTTTCATATGTTTGTGTGTTGGTGGTGGCATTCGCAATGCCCCCATCTATAGTATATATATATCCTACACTTGTAACATTTAATATCGTATCCAAGGAGCTTTCACTCCTCTCACCCGATTACATTGACGCAAAAAGCCTTAACTCTACACGATTCTACTACATTAAATGCTTGACTCCGTTAACCAACCTAAATAAATGCAACGTTAAGCGCTCCTCGGGGAGTGTATCCTAATAATATCGATATCGGATATGCAAAGCTTGGACACTTGGTTTGGATGTGTGCGTTCCTAGTACGATGCCTAATAATATATATGCTATATGTATATATAATATCGGTATGATTACTAATTGGATGTGCGGCTCTGCTGCCGTGTGGATCTATTAACTATTCGTAATGACAAAGTGACTAGCGCTGTGCTCCAGTTATTGTTCTCTCCCTATAGTTATTATCGTATCATCATCATCATCTCAGCTTGGCTAAACAAAAGCGGTACAAGTCCCGTTCGTGCGGATTTAGTGGCCCTGCAATTTGGCCAATTGTCTGGAGGCTTCCATTTGAAATTCTTCCATTTGACAGTAAATAATGTATCTGCATTTCGGGATATAGAAAGAACACATCAAATATCGGATCGATTTTAATTTTGTGTAATTGTTGGGAAAGAAAAGAGAAAGAAACATGGCCACGGGGGCCGCCATTAGTGCGATTCACTTCATCGATTTTATTTTTTTTTTACTTAAGTTCGAAAGTTCGTCTAGGACACGTTCACAAGATCATCACCAACAAAGAAACTAAGTACAGTATTATCTAATAGATACAGGCCGGAGACCGTTACGTTACATACTTATGCACGAGTTGACAGATATATAGATACAGATACAGATATGACGTCGCATGATATGACATCTAATGAGTCGAGAAGCTGCCACAGTCGATTTTGTTGGATGCGGAAGACGATAGATAGATAGATGGTTGGATGCACATAAGAAGCGGCTGGCAAAACGAATAATCTTAAAAGCACTAAATATATAATAGCCAGAATGATGATGGATGAATGATGAGTGTCACGTATATATGTATGTATGTATGTTTGATGATAATAAGCAGGTGAAATGAGATCTAAAGAGCTCCTCCCTCAGGTAACGAAAGTAACACGAAATGCCTGCCAACGAACGCCAAGCAAAAGTTCTCTATGAGGGTCCTTGGAGGGAGGGGTGCAGGAACACAACAAAAAACCGTTAACAGGAAAGTTAATATAAAAACTCTGCGGGAGGGGGGGTGGATTGGGGGCTGATGGAAATACAAAACGGCAATAACTCAATCAAAACAAAGACAATTCTAATCAAAACGCTGTATTACGCTACACATATTTATGTTTTCACAATTCACATGTCAAACCCGGGGGATTACACAAAGGATACTCACACGCACAGCACACGCACACACACTCTCTCACACACACGCACACACAGCACAAAGTGATATCCTAGATATCCTAGATGGTTTCTGTGGGGTCGCTAAGCCCTTAAAACTTACCGTGCGGGCAAAATGAGGGCATCGAATTCCGTGTTGAGATGTCGCCGTATTATGTTCTTCGAGGGCGGAATGCCCAAGGCAGTGGCCATGGTGTCCCCGGAAAATGATGGCTCCAGCACCACCAGGCCGCCGTGCACGCCGCTGTCTGCAAATTGGTCAAAAGTGGGGGAGGGCAGGGAGAAAAGCGGGATTAGAGCGGGTCAAAGAGTGGAGGGAGCCCCGTAATTGCAGCCCTGAATGGCGCAATCAAAGAGCCATCGATATGGCACACGCACCCTTCAGGTTATCCGCATATTCGCCCAGGTCGATGGATCGCACCCAGCGGATGAAGCGCTGGTTTGTCCACACAATGGGGTCCGTGTCCACCGACTCGGATTGCACGCGGCGCATGGCCAGCGTTTGCCTGTCGTACTTCACGATGCGCAACACGTGAATGCCTATCGGAGAGAGGGGAAGCGAAAGTTTTCATTTTGTCAAAGGGTTTCACAAGGAAAATATTCAGGAACTGGTAGAATATCCTTCCGTATTTGCTAATTCCAAAGGCTCTCTTACCATGAACAATGCTGGCCTGATGGAACTTCCGCGTGACACCGAGGAACTTCTCCAGCTCCTTCTTGGACAGCGTGTCCAGCATTCGAGCATCGACCAGCGACTGAACAAATGGCTCCGCATACTGGGGCAATCCTATATCCGGCAGCCACTCGGTGGCCACCCAGGTGTGTCCTAGCTGCGTGATCAGTGGATAGCGTACCAGTTCTGGTCGCCGCTGCTCCTCAATGGCCAGTCGCAGCTTCTTGCGATGCATTGGATGTGCAAGGCCCAGGCCCGCCTCCAGCTCCACATCGTTGAGCTCCAGCAGAACCTTTCCACTCTTCACATTCTCCGCACACCTGGCGCTGTACTGGGGCATACCCAGAGCCACCTCCAGCCAGGCAAGCACCTGGGTGGCCCGCCAGCGGTCGATAGGCAGCTGAGAGGCCTCCCGCAGCAGACGCAGCTTCTCGGCGTAGCCCTCCTCGGACATGGGATTCCAGGAATAGTCGGCATCTGGCAGAGAGTTTTGGAATGTTTATTAAATTTTTACATTTATTTATTTATTTTAGCACTCACATTCAGTCACTCCATCGGCGGACAGGGCCTTGCTTTTGTTTCTGGAGCGGGCAAAGACTCGGGATATGCTGCCCCAAGTTCCACCGCGTCCATTTCGAGCGCCCAAAGGTCCACTCTTGCTGGCATTGGCAAACTTCCTGCTAATGGCTCCGCCGCCAGGACCTTCAGGATCCACAGGTGAGCCCAGCTGCTCCACAGACCTGAAGAGAATTTATCAATAAATAATTATATTAATTTCTTATGGATAATTTAATATATTTTTCTAATTTAATATGGCATCAAACAATATATTTTATATTCTAATTACTAATAAACCCCATTCATCACTGTCAGCACAACACAAAATCTAAGCTTTATTCATTACTGCATTTAAATTTATTGCAAATATTTTGTGTAATCTCAGTATCCACCATTTGCAATTAATTCTGTTTTAATATTGGTTTTCAAAATGTAATTAATTACACATGGCCATCGGCAAAGATTAAATTAAGCGTGTAATGTAAAGTTTCTCGTGGCTGAAATAAGTTTATTTGCAATGCAAATAATCAATTATATGCTCTAAGGCTAAGAGGAAACTGAAAAAACCATTAACAATTGAAGTAAATAAATGAACAATTATCAAACTAATGAAAATAAAAACAATTCTAGTTCAATGGCAAATAGTTGAAGCGATAAACAGTTCAATAAAAGCGTCACAGAAGCAACTAAGGATTTAAAATAAACAAATAATTAATAAATAAAAACAATAACAAATCCCCTAACATTTATTTATAAAATTTACCTTGAGTAGGCAGCCGAGTTGAGTGGCGACAATGTGGGACTGCGTTCCTTGGGTGTTCCAACTAAAACAAATATAAAATGTATAAATCTTACTAAAATTTTGATTCCTTATCCTTTTCCCACTCACATTGATACATATTTTGGCTGGACACCAGCGAGATGCTGTCCGGATCCACTGTGATGCAGGGACCATTGTCGCAGGTTCCATCGCTAAAGTTCAGCTCGCCTCCCGTGCTCTCCCGGTCGCTGCTGTTCCTTAGTCCCGAGTCATTCGAGCAAGAATTGCGATCCCCTGCCGTGGCTCCAGAACCACCGCTTAGGCTTCCACTGAAGGCTGACAGGGAGTTGCCACGCCCACTATCCTCGGCGCCCGTGCCCCGCAAGCCGGCCAATCCGCCTCCCAATCCAGAGGCAGTGGCCATTTGGCCGAGCATTCCCGAAGCCGCCGATGGCGGTGTGAGGGGAGCAAAGGAGTGAAGACTCTCCTGGTCGGAGAGACATCCTGTCATCTGGCGGCGGGCCTCTTGTAGCTGCTCCTGCAGCCGCTGAAGCTGTAGATCTCTCGCTGAGAGCTGCTGGGCCAAGGCCAGGGAACGTTCGGCCTCGTCTCGTGCCTGTTTCAGCAGCTGGAAACGCTCTCGATCCCGATCGCCCGAGATCTTTGCATTTGTCGTCTCCGTAGCCCGCACTCGCTCCTGGTAGTTGCGGATGAAATCACGCAGCTCCTGTTCCTTTTCCTGCAGCGAGGCGCACAGCTGCTTGACCTGACCTAGGAGATCTGACTTGTCTGTGCGGAGCTTCTTCCTTTCCAGCCGCATGGTCAGCAGTTGGTTTTTGACAGACCTGAGCTCAGATTCCAGGCGTTCAATGCGGTCCTTGGATGCTGATCCTTCAGCACCGGGACTCGTTTCAATTTCGGAAACGGAATCCATGACGCCACCCACTGCACCATCTGTGGAGAGCTCGAGGTGGCGCCTTAGCCGAAGCAGTTCGGCATTGAGGCGATCGTTCTCCTCGCGCAGCTTGAGGGCAGTTTCTGTAAGAAGTGGTGAGAGATTTACAAAACTAGGGAACAAGTCTTAAATCCTGCTTAAGGAGCTCTCAGCTACAGCTACCAAGCTGCGGACAAGCGGTGATCGTGGCAGGTGTGCAAGCCAAGTAGTTAACTTTATGTACAGACGGAAAGGGGGACTTGTTGTGTTAAATATAATCTAATTCGTTAAAGTAAAGTTTATTTTTGATCTCAAATATTTGTTATATTTTTATTGAATTGAATTTATAATTTCTCAATTATCCTTTCTCGGAAGAGAGCCTTCTACATGCAAGTTAGCGAAGTTTGCTTGTGGTTTTCAATTAAAATAAGCTAAACGAAAGTATATATTCTAAAAAATGAATTACAATTCTAGAGCACGCTCCATATACTTTATATTCTTCTGAAATGACCCCTATTAATATTAAATTTTATTAGTCAAAGTTCCTTTTCCCTTTCAGCACTACAAAGTACATAATTGACTTGCACGCCTGCTCATCGATATTCTACTCATAATTAGCATTGATGCCATCCTCTAGCCCACTAACCCCACTACCAGTTCGGGGCCCCGCGCATTTTTTACACTTCCCCCGCCCCGCCAAGGATATAAAATGGGAACTAAAGCAATCCCTTTGGCATACAACCAAAGACCAAGCGCCAGCTGATGCCGGAGTTATCGCATTTAATATGCAAAATGAGAACTGAAAGGAGAACACATTCAAAGTTTTGCTGGCGAAACTACTAAATTCAGTGCAATTATAACTTAACCAGGCCAGAGGAGCAATGAATCGGCAGGCACTAAGCGGATGAATGGGGATCAAGTGCAGACACTACTATATATGTACACATAAAGGATATGGGGTTATAGGGATATATACAGAGGCATGCGGGTTAATTGTGACTGCTGCTGCTTCAATTAAAAATACAGAACGGAAATTGAGATGAAAGCGAAAGGGGTGGAGGGCAGCTGGGAAAATAGATTGTTCGACTTACCTGACCGGTGGAACCTTGACTCGTCGTTCCGATTGCCATCGCAGGACGACGACTCCAGCAGGAGCAAGGCCGCACTGGCGGCCGAGGTGGGTGAATGCGGTGGTCCTAGTGCCACCGATGGATTTATATTCAGATTCGCATTCGATTTCGTTGCAATTGGAATTGGAAAGTCCGGATCCGGTTGCGTTAATTTGGCCATCGAGCACACATCATTGGCATTTCGCTTGTCGACTGCTTATACACGGCATTGTTCGGATACAACAGATATATACATAGATATAGACGCATTTTCAGGGGGAAATTGTAGGGGTGGAAAGGGGGGATTGTGGTGGGATGGACCGAGAGGTAGGTGGGTAGGCAAACAAATTCGGGTTGACCCAATAAGTAGTTCCAAACAAAACAAATAAACAGCAATGGCAAACAACGACCACAACAGCAATAGCAAGTATAAGAACAATGCCAACAAATGATGATAATGGTAATGGGGCTTGTCTGTATGCGTGAGTGGGTCATACTGAGAAAATGGTTAACGAAAATTTATATACTTATATTTAGGATTTGGCAAAGCTTTAATTTTCTGATTATTAGATCAAAATTATATTCAAGTTTCTTGAGTCGTAAAACGTTCAAAGATGAAAATACAAAAAGTATCTTTAACATTCTGCAGAGAATTTCAAATTTAGAGACTTCTTCGGTAGCTTTAAGGATTATTTAGATGTTATTTAGACTTCAAATTAAAATGTAAGACAGAAAATATCATACTAAAATAGTGTCTGATATTTTCTGTCTGGTATTTTAATTGGAAGTTTCTAAATAACATCCTTTAATAAATAACTTAATAACTTCAAACTTGAAATTTAATTAGTTCATATTCGAGATTATTCCTTTCCAATCTACTAATTATTTTAAAAATTCGTTAACAAATAACATAATATTAAAATATTATTTATTTATTATATATTTTTATATAAGAAACTGAAGTTGATGATAAATTAATCCCTGTATTTTTGAATACCCTTTTAATCATTTAAATATATTAGAAGAATATATTATTATTTATTATATAAAAACCCCCACTAACACTAAGTTCAAAAATTTCAAACCACTACCCTATTTTCTCCCAGTATATGTGTGACTGACTGATATATATGTATAATCCGCTCAGGTGACAGGAGCATGGATGGGGAATGGATACAGAGGCGTGCAGGACTCGAAATTAGATTTGCTCTCATCAGAACGCAATACACCCGAAAAACGGACAAATAGGAATGAAAAGTAAATAAACAACAATTATAGTAGCAGTCGAACAGGGGAAATAAATTAATATTGATTTTCGGAACATTAATCTAAATGCAAACGAGTCAACGAGTAATGGCAAAAACAATGAGAATTCATAAGAATGCATTTACGAGATGAATAATTTGATTATCTATTTATTTCCTGAAACATCATCAAATCCCCAACCAGGTCGTCGGTTCAGTCATGTGAATAACTGATGATGATGATGAGTCTAAATTGATTGCACAGACCCACACACACACGCACACACAACTTCGAGTGGAAAACAACGATTTTCCTTTTAGCATCCATTTTTTTTTTTTTGCAGCTTTTGTGCTTATTGAATGTCAACATGGATTTATTTTATGACCAAGGATTTAAATTAAAATTTAATTAGCATTTAATGCAACGCATAAAATCCTTCTCTTTACAGTGAACGGATATATAAATCGAGGTCAAAATGAAATGGAACAAAAAAAAAATAGCAAATTTAAATAAGGAAACGTTTATTTAAATTTGCAAAACTGAAGTGGTGACCACCCAGGAAAACCCCTTCGAACAGGGAGAGTGCTCTGTCTAATTTCCAGCATTTAAGTTCCACCAAGCCCAACTCGACCGCAACCACTTTGGTATCCACCGACTTTTTCACCTTCCCCGGAATGACCGGACTATGCGCTCCGATGACTTTTCAACTGCAGCACTCAAAGTGATGGGTTCTGAGTTCTGGCTTCTAACGGGGGGGAGGGACTGAGGAAAGATAGTGCCTGCACCGAGGCCATTACCATCCATTTGTCAGATTTTTGAAGTGTACATCACTTTGCCATTCTGATATAATCCGATGCGTCGGCAATCCGGGACAACCCACCTAAAAAAGGCACTCTCATCTCATCTCTTGCTGGAAAAACCTAACCCACCATCCGTCCTGTGTGTGCTGTGCTGTGCTGTTCGTCCTTCGTTGTTGCATGTAGCGTCTGCTTGTGTGAGGCAAGCTGAATGTCCAATGTTGTCTGTAGTTTAAGCTTGTGGCTTTTATTCCCCTCCCCTGACACAGCCTCATGTCTCTTAACCACTACATCAATTCACAATTTACCATCTTCCCGGATTTTCTTACTCCCCTTTTTGGGGTAATAAAACGACTGCATAATAATTAAGTTAAAAAGCAAAGTAAGAATGGCTTTCAATAATTTACGCATTTGGGGGAAGGAATTAAATCAGCATGGCGGCTGAAAGGATTCAATCAGGAACGCTGATTAAATTCCTGGTTGCGATGGTCGCCGCCCATTAGCCATTCCCACAGTGTCCGCCACTGGCCGGCATTTGCTCATTCATGCTGCAAAGATCCCCCTCCCTGAAAGGTCCTTTCTTTGCCCGCAGCAATCTGCTGATTGCTCCCCTCGCCTCGCCCAGTCCCCAGGCGTTTACACATTACAAATGCATTTCCAGGCACTGCAAGAAAATACTCTTTAAAGTCAAGATTTAATTATGGTTAGTTTTAAAAAAGGAAGGACCATATAAATAGTGTTTGATTTCTTTAATTTCCAATATAGAATTTTATTAAAATGCATGTTAGATCTTTAGAAGAGTTTTATGTTTCAGCTAAATCTTGACTTTAAATAGAGTTTTCCTCCCAGTGCACACATACACCCCTCTCGCACACACCCACAGTCCCACTCATCCGAGGCACACCCCCAAACCCGCACACTTACCAGCACTCAGTGCACTGCCACCGGAGGGGGCGTTGTGGGCGGGGCCGGCTGCCTGGGCCAAGTGACCTGCGGCAATTAAATTCGAGTTATTCGCATGGATCATGGCTGTGCTGGAGTTGCAAGTGCCGCTGCTGCTGCTGATGCTGTTGCAGTTGCTGGTGCTGCCGATGCCATTCGGTAATTGCTGCTGCTGCTGCTGCTGTTGGGGCTCCCCCTTGCTGGGAAGCACCGGTGCCTGTGCCGCTGCCGATGCCGTTGCAGGTGCAGGTGCAGGTGCTCGATGCTGGCTCTGATTTTGGAATTGAAGCGCCTGGCTATCGGCGGTCATGGGTGGCGTGAGCGTTTGGTTGCTGCCATTCGAGCTGGCCGGCGAGGAGCTACTGTCGTTGCTGGGCGTGAGGTCTCGCTTGTTGGCCAAAACCAGAGGTGATGGCTTGGCAGGAGTGGGTACTCCGCCTGCACCTATGACCCCCACCGACGATGTCGAAGCCGTCACTGTGCTGTCCAGCGAAAGTAGCGGCCTGATGGGCTTGTTATTGTTGACGGAGGCGGCGGCCTTGTCCTTTGCCGAGTCCAGGGATTTCACAACTTTCTGGAAAAGTTTAAGTGCAGGAAAAACGATGTTAGAAATTACTCGGAAACTGAGCACCAACTAGAGCAGATAACAGAGGAAAAGTACTATATATATAAGCAAGGAGAGAAGAGATACTAAAAATCTACAAGTACCAAAGACCATTTTGCAAAATCATTTTATATAAGCGTAAGCAAACTTTTGTGCAGTTAAAACGAGTCACTAAAAGTGGCAAGACAAGTAGTTTTACTTCAAAATCTTTTAATTTATTGAGCTAAACTTTAGGTCAAAGAAATCCTTGGCATTTACCTTTATCGCCTTTCAGTTTAACTAATTTTTGATTTAATAAAAAGAGGTGCTCTTAAGCATAAAACATTCATATTTAAATTGATTTTGCAAAATGAGAAAAAACCCTGAATTATGCCCCATAAACCTTTAAAAGCCAGAAAAAGATAGCAAAGACAGGAGATAGCAAACTATATATACATATATATAGAGACAGAGACAGAGAGAGAGAGCCGAAAGTTGTCAATTAGTCAATGAGGGATGCAGATTGGGGGTACTTTTTGTGAAATTTCAGTTTATTTTTTTGTTCATTCAGAAAGCAGGCGAGCAAGATGAAGTAGTTGGTGCACCAAAAAAGAGGGGGGAGTGGTGGGGTAGATGGTAGATGGAACATCTGAACCGGAGGCATGCAATCTGTGTGTTTTCCCCAGCAATGAATGAGCCCCAATTAGGTTAAACATCAAGTGCGGATTTCGTTTGGTGAATTTTTTTGTATCGTGTTTGCGGGTGCAAAAGGAGGGTGGTGGAAGAGGGGTACAAGCACGAGTATCTGGTAACTGGCATTCTGGGGGGTGAGCGGAATGGTACTTACGGATTCGCCCAGCTTGTGCAGCGAGGCGTTTATGCGATCCGGATTGCGCGGCGGCGGCTCTGGTGGCTCGGAGGCTGCCATCGTGGGTCCGGCAGCGAGACCGTTGATTTGCATGCTAGCCACCACCAGTCCAGCACTCCAGCACCTCCTCTCGCACACACAAACACACACTCACGCTTCGCTCACACACGCACCCACCAGCTCACACGCAAACACAGAGACACAGGGGGAGTGCGAGGAACGAAGGTCGAAGGACGAAGCGGTCTCGTGGCTCCTCTTGGCGCCTCAACTGCCACAAATCTGAACTAATCGACGCTCAAACATTCTGACTTAGCACTACACAGAGAAGAAAACATAAATATAAAACAATATCAATTTAAAGTGGAGAACTGGGGGTCTTATTAAAATATATGGAGGGAAGACTACCAAAAATCTGAAGTCATTTTAAATCGTTTGTTGAAAATCCTTAAAGTATAATGAAAACATATAAATACATATTTCGGCCAATAAACTTTATAAGACAAATTAAAGATTTCCCTAAGTTTCTAATTTTTATTTTGAAAAAACTTTTGATAGCAGCTAACAATTTCTCGTAAAATTAGACCTTCGATTGACTAGAAAAATCACTAGTCGCTCTATTTTTCTCTGTTTATACCCTTAAAGAGAGAGGAAATGGGGCTTTAATACATACTCTGAGCTGGCTGACTCTCTCTCGCTTTCGTTTCAATTTCCCATTCAATTACGAGTTGTCCTGCAAGTAAACAAAAATGAAAAATTTTCAGTCAGCGCCTTTCGGGTATGCAACACGATTTTTTCCCAACTAATTTCGGGGCCCCGCACAAAGATGGCCATAAAAACTGAAAGCTTTTCGGATGGGAATCCCCGGCGGCCTTAGTTTGCCTGTATGTATGTAGGCCAAACACCAGCCATAAACCTCCATTTGGGTTTGTTTTCTGTATAGTTGTTATTTTTTATCTTTCGCCGCCGTTGCATGTCGGCGCTCAGTTCGCAGTTTTGCAGTTCACAGTTCGCAGTTTGCAGTCCTCCTGCTGCAGTTGTCACTACAGCTGCCGCTTCTGCAGGGGAAGTTAAATTACAGCTTCGAGTCTCAACGGGGCGGAGGAGTGACAGCTGTTAACTGAGCACGAGGCATGTGACAGGAGGGACGGAGGACGGACAGAGCGAAGGTGTGGCTGCCCCCAAGAGGTACTCGTAACTTAAACTGGTTGGAAACCAAAGGTGACGGCTACATATGTACACATTTGACCAACGAATAACTCATTACAGCCAGAGTCAAGCGGAAAATTGAAGTCAAAAGAAAAACTGAGCACTTTTAGAGTTTATTTTTAAAATTTATATTTAAATTTCGCTTACAGAACTCTACAAAAATATTTTCACAGAAATTCAAAGTTAAATAAAGTCTCTTCCTGCCCTTCACAATTAACTCTAGCCATTTTGAGATATTCCTTAAGCCCAACTAATAGAGCCCAGCACCGCCATATGCTCACCCCCAAAATTGCCCCTTCAATTGACAGCTCTGCCCGGCTCAGAGGCTGCCCCCAAAAACCCATACAGAGCCACGCAAATACTTTAAGTTTAATCCGCTTTAGGATCAACTACAACAAAGGATGACCGGCAAAATATGTTGCGGTCATGTTTTGGCTTCATGTTTTTTCTACCCCCCAAAAAAGAAAACCCCATGATCCAAATGGATGCAATAGAGCTCTGGCACTGGCTACATATGAATATGTACGAGTGCCGGGCTTAGGGCCACAGGAGCCGCCTCCAAAGCACCTTGACGACGAAACCACAAACATTTATATTAAAGCAGGAAAAGCAGCAGCAAGAGCAGAGGAAAACTGGGAGAGCTGGGAAAGCAAAGGCAGGCTGGGGCGTGGCTGTGGGCGTGGCCACACTAATGTGGTGTGGGCCACACACTATAGTAGCAGCAGAAACTTTAATCATAATAATAACAAGTAACTTTTGCGTTACATCCGTGTGCCAGGAGCACACACCACGCACACACAAAGTTTGGTGGAGTTGAATAGGTATTTATGCTGCACACAGACAGGCCGCAGATAAATGGGGCGCTCTTAACCCTTGCTGGCCCATGGGCAACACTGCATTAACTGTGTGTTTTCCTTTTATTTTCCGCACTCTATGCTTGTTCCTTTTAATTGTACTTTTTTAATCACAAAATATGCTGTTCAACTTTTATGGTTTCGTAATTTAAATGTTGGTATATTTGAGGAAACCAAGGCGAAAGGGTAATTAAAAAATATTTTTTGATGTTCTCCACCGGAGAAGAGTGTTATTTTTGGCGGAATAAAAAGGTTGATTACTAAGTTTATGGTATTTCATTAAAAAATTACAGGTTGTTTTAGTAATGTTTAATTATTTTACTCATTAAATTAAACTCTTTAATTATGCTTGTTGTAAATCTGTAAAAATATATCCCATAGAAAACTCGGTCAGCCTTTGGTTTCTTGTATTTTTTTTTTTCATCTTTCGGTCTGCGTTCAAAATTGTTTAAAAACCTTTTGTTTTTTGTTTTTCTCTCCTTTTTTTTAAATTATGAGTTTCCCTAAAAACTTGGAGGAGGTAGCCAATGGCCGATCTTCCTTGGCGTTCTACCAGCACATTGCGGATCCCACCAAGGAGGATCAGCCCAGCCTGTTGCGTCTCAAGAACCACCTACGCCCACCGCCCAAGGAGCTGAAGCAGCAGTTGGATAAGCGTCAGGTGGCAGTTGCAGAGCGTCGTATCCAGCTGCAGGCGGAAAAGGTGCAGAAGCTGTCCGTCCGGCTGGCCCGAGTGGCACTGATCACGGATCGCCATCAACGAGAGACGACGAGCAGCTGGGAAGATGCCCAGAAGACCTTTGCCCGCGACATGGACGAGCATGTGCGTCGGCGTACAGAACAGATTTCGCTGCGCCTAAGGAATCTCACCAACCACAATCTGGCGGTGCAGGAGCGAAGGGATGCAGTCATGCGGGAACGGTACCTCCAGAAGCTTGATCGCCTGTACGAGTCTCGTAATCCCAAAACATTTTCAAGAGTTTTCAAAAGTGGCAGTGGAAGCAAATTCTGAACAAATCTAAATTTTAAATCAAAATTTATAAAATCTATCTTTAAATATGGAAAATATGGTCAAAATATGAACTGTGAAGTACAAAAATAAATATACAACTCATATAAAGCCAATTATTATGGGAAATATAATTTATTAAATTTTTGTTTTGTAACTGAAGCCTTTAAATATCTTTTAAGCATTGCAAAATAAAGTTTTTTATTTTTTTTCTTCAACATTAAGGCTCTAAAAAGTAAAACAAACTTTATCCAAAGTTATGAACAAATTGCGTTATAAACTTATTTTTAATCTAACAAAAAGCCTAAGCATAATGCAAAAGCCTGAGTGTATATTAAGACTCCAGCTTATTGAAATTCGATTTATAGGAAGCCATTTTGTATGTTTTGTATATATTGTTTTTTTCTATTTTGGGCGTGTAAAAGACTAAACTTTTCGCTTAGAAACTTTTGCCTGTCGCCGGGCTTGTCAACTTCCGCCTGACGCTGGCGTCTGTCTTCGACATAGTTTGGCTGAAAATCGCTTGTCAACTTTCAAGCGAACTGCGTTTTTATCACTTCAACTTTTGGGGGGCTTTAACTTGGTCCAGGTTGTCCGGCAATTTGCATCGGAATGAAAGCAGAAAGTTGGGAACGCAAAATTAGTTACAATTTGTGTCAGAGCAGCACAAATTAGCCGCTGTGGCGATTTGAAAGCATCTCCCAGAGCCGAGAGTTGCCTCGCTCAAAGGCGGTTCCAGATTATGTGCACTCAGCTGCAAGTGGGCAGGAGAGGAGAAGAGGAGCCTGTGTGTGCACATATCACAAGTCAAAGGAGCGTGCTGGTGTTGGCCAACTAAGTGCTTTCCCTTTGTCCAGAAGCATCTTGCTCCTGGCTCCCAGCTGCAGCAAGTTCAGGCTGAGCACTTGACCTGTTTTCGCTTTACTTATTTGATTTGTGGTCTGCTGGTGACGCTGCTTATGTAGTTGCCTTCGCATTCAATTAAACTCTAGGGTTTTCAGTGTGCCTCCTGCTCTCTCTGTGTGTGTCCCCTGTTGAGAGTCGGAGGGAGGAGTATGATTGCCCTGAGAAGTGTGCTTCATAAATTGCTTTTTGTGTGTGTCCCATGTGTGCGTTTGTGTGGCTTACGATGAAGTCCTCAAAAAATAACAAGCAACATATTTGGCATTTATTGAAAATACTCCTAATACAATAAACGTGCTCCTCAGGCTTAGACCAGGCTCAAATTAAAATAAATCCAGCCAGAAACTGGCAATGAAAAATGTACAAAATGAATTTATGCCAGGCCCAGGCTTATACTATATTTATTGAATATATTTTGGAATGCAAATTAATGCAGTATTTGTGTTCGGCAGAATAACTCGTAGAGACTTAATTATACTAACCACAGCTCATCGAGCTGCGTTCCCGAATTTCCCCGAGGCCGCAAAACCCAGTGGAAAATGACATTGACAGTGACAGTGACAGTGGCAGCGTCAGCCGGAGGGAATTCAATGAAAATTAATAAGTTGAATTAACAGATTCACGCCGCGGGCAGCCAGTCAGTCGGCTCAGCAATTGAAATCCCATCCGCCGCACACGCCAAGTGGGAATTTAATGGCTCACTGCCCAACGCTGGGTGACTCTGAGTGAGTGCCGTCCGTTGATCTGTCCTGGCAGTGGTCATTAAGGCCAGTCCTTGCCAGTCCTGCCAATCGGATTGACTGCAAGCGGACAAATAATTTCCGAGCGGCTAACTTCGTTGGTCGAACAAATCTGGAGCTGACATATGGCTCCCTGCACAACTGCCTGTGTGACTCATAATCTGATGATGACTCAAACGGAGACTGGATTTCTGCACACAGGGAAATATTTTAAGATATTTGCACAGTTTTTGCCTTGAATATTTATCAGGAATTTCCATTCGAAACTGGCTTTAGGGGCTAATAACACAGGTCAACAAGAAAAAGTACGGTGAATAAAACCTTCAGATTGTGAAAGATCTCGGTCTGTATATTGCTAGTTCAAAAATCAAAAAAATTTCTCACGTACCAATTTTGAGGAAATCGCCCTCAAAGTACCAAAAATGACCTATTTTGGCACTTTTCAAACGCTAATAACACAGAAACCGCGCGTGTACCAAAGTTGAATTTGGACTTAAATGAAAGGCCAATCTTTCCCCTTTCAGATTTCAGATGGGTCCTGATTTTAGGACGTCAGGTTCAGGAGCTATATCGCTTTTTCTGAACTGCTGTTTGAGCCCTTTTTTTGCTATGTTGTAGCCCTGAAACTAGGACAAATTTTTTGGGAGTTACATCTGAGTCATCACATTTTGTACTGAGTTCCAGGGCTACAACATAGCAAAAAAAGGGCTCAAAAATCAGTTGAGAAAAAGCGATATAGCTCCTGAACCTGACGTCTTAAATTCAGGACCCATCTGAAATCTGAAAGGGGAAAGATTGGCCTTTCATTTAAGTCCAAATTCAACTTTGGTACACGCGCGGTTTCTGTGTTATTAGCGTTTGAAAAGTGCCAAAATAGGTCATTTTTGGTACTTTGAGGGCGATTTCCTCAAAATTGGTACGTGAGAAATTTTTTTGATTTTTGAACTAGCAACATACAGACCGAGATCTTTCACAATCTGAAGGTTTTATTCACCGTACTTTTGTAAGGTCAATTTTTGTAGACCTGTGTAACTTATTCAAGATTTATTTGCTATGGAATATCTTGCTTAAATCTATTGAAAACTAACTTTAAATTTAGTTGAAGCATTTTATTTTGTGGAGCTAAGTTCAACAAGAAAGGAAGCTAATTTCGGTTCGCCGAATTTTATATACCATTCCAGATTGCCAATTTAATCAAAAAATTATCGTTTATTGCTTTCACAATTCATACATTTGCGTTAAAACGATAAAGAGAGATCGAGAGCGAGCAAATCCATCGCTCTCTCTCTCTCTCCCTCTCCAAACAGCCGCAGTTCAAATATGGCCGGCGCCGTAGTTTAAATATGGCCGCCGCTGTGGTTTAAACTATGGCAGTAGTTCAAACTGTGGCCGCTTGGTGGCATTTCCGGTCTGACCATCCTTTCAAACCATCTTTTAAAATATGTTTTAACACAGGAAGGGGTCATATTCGACCCCATAATGGCAAATTGCAAATTTGAAAAATCGTATTTTGGCGAAAATCACACCAATTTGAAATCGGAAAGCATCGCTGTGTTTCTTTTTGTTTTCTTAACCATATTCTGAAGAAAAAAAAATTTGTTGAATTTTTTCCAAATTATTAAAATTAAAATAAAAGGTTAATTTTAGATTTGGTTTGCAACTTTGGTAAGGGGAAAAAAACTAACACAGCAGTGCCTTTAGAATTTAATTTTGTGTGTTTTTAGCTAATGTATAATTTTTAAATTTACAATTTGCCATTTACAAATTCAGAAGATAACTATAGAGATTCTCCTATTGATTCTGACTAAGAATATATAAGGTTTTAGGGGGTCGAAAATACCCTGCAAGGGTATAAAAATACAATAAACTTTTTATTTAATTTTTATGGCAGAATATTCCACTCTAAATATATTCATTTTTCCCCTAAGTAACACCCGGTTTCTGGTTATATTTTTTCCTTGTGTTTGGGTCCCTAATTTCCTGAATGACTCGATAGGATCTCGTCCCTATTTTCTGGCCAGCAAAACCTCGATGGAGCGACTGGAATGTGTGTGAGCAGCACAAATTCCAATTTGTGTATGGTTTACGTCCTTCTCCTGCTGCTCATGCTCCTGCTCCTTCTCAGCTCCTCTGAAAAGGGGGCCACGTAAACCATCTCCCCCTTGTGTTGACTGCAGTCTGCAACCCCTTCTCCCGCCACCAGCCACAAACTGACAGCAATCAGCTTTGCTGCGGATAAAGTTTTATGCCGAGAAACTCATTTAGTTTGCAATTAATTAGTGGCAGCCGGCAGAGCAAAGTTGAATTTGTGTTTTTAATTTGACTAAATAGATGCAGCTACCAGGCGGTTGAGAGCGTGTATAACACAGCGGATAAGGATCAGGTTTCCAGGAGTAAAGGAAGGCCTGGCATAGTTTCGCCCGCCGCGAAACTTCTGGCTGAATATTTTCGCTAGGCGTGAAATGTAAATGCTTGACCCAATTGGCAGAGGGGTCAGAACAAAACAAAAAAACAAAAAAAGTTGGCCCAACAACAACCACCGGCAACAAAATCATTTAAAATGCTTTTCCATGGGGGTATGCCGTGCCGGTGCCGCTGCCGTAAAAACTTTTTCCCCGGGGCTTCGGCGAAGACAACTTGAACACAATTTGATAACCTACATTTCGGGGTCTTGGCAACATTAAAAATTTACACATGACAAGGGGCGGGCTTGGGGTAGGCCAGGCTGAATTCTTAGCTGTTTCTTGCAAAAAAAAAAAATAAATACAAAAAGTGGAGCGGAGTGTCCTTGAGCTCTTGTTTTTATTTGGTATTAAGAGCATGTCAAGTGAGTCTGGCGAACAGAGAGGCTGAGACGCTGAGTGCCAGCCAGCTAAGTGAGTTTTCGTTGTTGTTTCTTGTGACAGGAAACGGATGTGTGTGCGTGTGTTTGTGTGTGTGGTGTGCGTGTGTGTGGTGTGTTACCCACGCACAGTACACCGAGAAAGATGGGGCCAAGAGTGTCTTTGGTTTTTGAGGGTGGCAAAAAGTCTTTAAGTCTTTTGCCTTAATAGCTTTCAGTTTGTGACTTTCCTGGTCACAACACGGCCTTATTCCGTGCCATTACCCCCTTCTTTGGGCCAAAAAAACCCCCTGTACCCCCTTATCCCCTTTCCACCCCTCAACTGCCTTAGCAGCCTTCCGGTTTTCGCCGTGAGTTATTGTCGTGCGATTTATTGCGCGACGCACTGCTGGTGGTCTTCGGTCGGCCCCACATGGCGTATGCGTAACGTAACGTATACGCCATGTAGAACCTCACGTAATGTGCAACATTTACCCCCCGCAAACAGGCCCCGCTTTTGATTTATTCAGCCAGGTGGCATACTTTTGACCCATACGTCTTTGATTTAAAGCACAAGACAAAAAAACAGAAGAAAAACTGCAATTTATGGAGTATTTCATGGACTTCTGAATGAAGTCTGTTTTACGTTTTGGTGGGTTTTAAATATGGGTCTTGGAGTAAGTAGTCTTACTTTACAATAAAAAGAGTAAAAATAGCTAAGTTATATAGTTTTCTATTTTATATTTGTTTCTCTTAGAAAATGTATTTCAGTCTTGAAGTTTCCTTGAGATTTAAAATGTATTAAAAATGTATAAAAATCTTAAAAAATACTTCCAATAAGGCATTACTTTTTACTACTCCTTAAATATTCCTTATCTCAATTATTTACTTTTGTAATCTATGTTTCTCTGCAAGAACCTCTGTTTTTCCACCGTGCAGCAATCATGTTGGCTAAGTGCCTGTCGTGTCTGACGACAATTACAGGTGTTGTCATTAGTGGCAATGCCACGCGGAAATTAATAAGGATTCGCACAGGCGCAAATTGGTTTAAAAAAATATATATATTTATGCCAGAAGCACGATTATTCATTCACAAATCCCAAGTGCCCCCAAAATTCCCACTGAGATAGTGCGTAATTCATGACTGACACAGATTTTTCCCTGCTCGCTGCCAGTTTTTCCTCATATTTTATTTTTATTCTCTTCTTTTTTTTTGGCACTCAAACACACACCCACACATACCTAAGCAATAACAACAGCGGCATAAAAATGGCCAAAATAAAAATTTCCCTCTTTTCACGCACACTCGCACAAATATTGACCGAATTTTACTGGCTCTGGTTTTTCCCCCACAAAAATTCAATTGTTTTCCCCCCAGTGTTCGTGTTGTTGTTGTTTCGGCGATGCTGGGCTTTGGTGCTGTTTGTTTTGGGAAAATTTACCTCGGATTCTGGAAGGAAAAACAAGCAGTGCAGTGGCCACGTGGCCAAGTTAAAGTCAATGTCGGTTTTTCCTTGATTTTTTTGTTTTCGTTGTTGTTGTTGTTTATCCGCCTTTCTAATTTGTTGGACACGCTCTGGTCGAAAGTTTTTTGGCCATTCTCTTGTTGATTTTATTGACACACACACACACTCTCGGCGTGGTTAGAAAGAGATGGGTGCTAGGAGTGAGACAGAGAGAGAGAATAATTCAGAGACTTGGGAAAAACGTCTCACTTGGCGAAATTCTCGAACGGCACTGAGCTAGAGTCCTTGGCATTTGGCTCGAGTGCCGTTTTGGCGGTGTCCCTGTGACGTCACAAAAAGCTTAACCAGAGAGAAAACCCAAGAGAAAGAGTAAAATAGAGAATGAGAGAGATCGCATTTGCGCAGTTGGAAAAGCTTGGAAAACCCAACTACGCCAGAGAAAAACCTCTCAAAAACACGACCACGGACAAGTGTTTGTTTACGTTTTCGTTACGGAGAGCAGCCTCCCAAAAAAGAATTTTGAATCCTTGTTGCTCCGCTCCACAGAAAATCACACGAAGGTCAAAGTCTGCATCGCCCAAGTAAATTCACACAATTGCAATGACACCACCCCCCTACCCAAAGCCCCCTTAGTTTTCAATTAATCAGCTAAATAAATTGTAGTCTGTTTGGGAAAGCCACAGAGAATTTTACCCACAACTTCACTTGTTTCAGCCAAGCCACAAAGCAAAATTTGCCAAGCTAAGAGCCCAAAAATGTCAGTGGTTAACAGTGTTTTTGAGTAGCCAAGAGAGGATTCCAGTCGAGGAATATTCTTCACACAATAAGACTGCCTCCAGACTTACATTATATTGTAATTCAATATATCAACTACACCACAATTGTCCCATGTCATTCGCTGAGGAAGTGACAATGGCCCTGCGAGTCTGAAAGCCAAACACATAAATAATTTGACCCCGGCTAGAAAGGTTCAAGTTATTCCGATGAAAAGACTCAATAAAAATGGGCAGCAACAAAGGAAAATGGCTGAGGAAATGCAATTTCATTTCAATTTTTAGCTAGACTTGATTTCAAATTTACTAAATTCTATTTAGCTGTCTTTGTCTTTGAGGTTCATCTTACATTTTACACTAAATTAGGAATTCGTTTGTGCATATTTTGATTAAGTGCTCAAGGGTGCTCTTATTTTAAAAGAAAATTGCTTTTATTCCATTTGAAATTGTCTTTTATGTTGATAGTTTTCCAGACCCTGTTTGTATTTTCATAAAATTGCATATTCCGATTTTAGCAAGCTGTGTTTCGTTATTATTTTTAATGTTTGTCTTGGCAAAAGTGCTTCCAAGCTTAGGCTGATATTACCATAAAACTTTATTTATATTTTTATGGTCTTCTCAGGAATATAGTATATACTCTTTGCCTTATCAGAAAATGAATATTCCAAAAAGAATGCCTAACTCAACTCACTTTATTTTGAGTTTAGAGAAATACCTTTATCCGGTTCAACTATTCAGTCTGGATTTCCACACAAGCCAGAGGCAACTTGTAGAATAACAGCAAATTCAATTGCCATATCAACCATCTGGGGTGGAGGAGTAATCCAAATGAGAGCCATTGCAGCGTATTATCCTGTGGGCAGGACTCGAGCCCAGTGAATCCCCCTGGCACTCATAATGTAGTTATACACTGTGGAGTGCCATTCATAAATACGAGTGGCAGA
This sequence comes from Drosophila anomelani, assembly GCA_035045905.1. Classification (NCBI taxonomy): domain Eukaryota; kingdom Metazoa; phylum Arthropoda; class Insecta; order Diptera; family Drosophilidae; genus Drosophila; species Drosophila anomelani. Next base: position 14,638,866 of record JAWNOO010000032.1, read on the forward strand.
CGTGACTAGCCGCAGCCACGTACAGAGTTTTGCACCTGACAGAATCGCTCTCCGATATATCCCCATCCTGTTCAGCATCCTGCCTGCTATCCTCCCATCATCCCATGGACATGGCAACTGTTTGTGTTTATTGTGACTGACAATCATTGTAGCTATCTGTCTGGGGCAATGTGAAATGCGAAGTGCAGCCGTGAGATAACCGCCGTCTGATGCTAATAAAATGTTATCAAATGAACGTCAAGTGAACGGGCCTATTCTCCTGCCATTTTGGGCTTATCCTGGCAGACACCATCGGTGCCAGGATACATGTATATATGCAAGCGATATCCAGCTGAACAATGGCAGGCAGGCAGACCAGCCCCACGAACGCACAAAGAACATCGATTACGGGAGAGTTCATTCAACTTTCGCTCCATAGGCCTAGGACCCTCTGAAGCCAAAGACATCCTGCTGAGCAGGAGAAGGAGAGGAGGAGGATAAGAGTATGGGCACCACTATCTGCCACAGGTGACGCGTGAAAAATTCCACAGGCGATGGGAGCCCAAGGAAGCGAGGCTGCCATGCAATTTCTCGCTTTGTCGTAACTCAACTGCCATTGACAGCAAAGTGTCCCACTGACAGTCGTTTTCCCCTCTCCGCTACAGTTTCTACCATATTTTTCCCATATTTTCCCCGGTTTTTTTTTACTTTTCTTCCTTCCCCCTCATCATGTTTCCCCTGCACAGTTCCAGAAAATCAACGAAAGCGACCTCAACCTTAACGTTTGAGTGATTGAAATACAGAGGGAAAAATAAGATTTATGGGGATTTAATAAAGAATTAATGCGGTGACATCTATTGGGTTAGTTTACCACCTTTTTAAGGATTAAATGTGATAAAAAAATATAGAAATTATAAAATCTAAATATTACATTCTTTGATGAGAGAAATTTAAATTTTCCAAGAGCTGTGACTCTTTGAAGAATACTCTTAAAAGTCATTTCAATTAATTTAAACTCCACAGAGATTTCAGAAGCACCTTAGATTATCTATAGTTATAACAATTATTTTGAAATATATCCACAAAAAATAATACAAGAAACAAAACATCTCTTGGGAATTATTATGCCCCCCAGTGTATTACTTTTCCCTGTGAGTTCTCCATGGGGCAGTCGTTTTGTCAAGCCAACCGATTGTGAGCGCTGCATCGTTATTGTCGCCGACTGACATCCACTTCATCCTTGCCTTAGCAGGGAAACGTGGCAGGAGCTGGGCAAGGAATGGAGCTGGGGAGCTAAAACCTGGAACCTGGGAGTTGTGGTTGTATGAAGGCAGCTGGGATGTTTATCAATGCTCTCCGCGCTTATCGCCGACAGCCGCCGCAGTCAGACAAGTGGAAAACTATACACGCCCAGCATGGCAAACAACGGTGGATTGGAGGGAGTGGGAGTGGGAGCTTGGTGAAAAACAGCCGGATGCGTTGGCTTGACAACTTATTTCAACATCTTGTTGTAGCTGCTCGTTCTGGGCTTCCTATTTTCATTTATCGCAGTAAACTTTCCACAGATGGCACTGCAAAATGTTGACTGAAAAGGAAGGAGGAGTCGCCAAAGTTTTGCCAATACTTGCTGATGGCATTGTTGCTGTGCCAGGACTCTCTTTCTTTGTGTGTGTGTGTCTGCTTATATGAGGGCAAATATCTTATTGCGAAATATTTGCGTACATTTCTTATATTTCTCGTTATTGAATTTGATGGCAGCTGCAGCTGAATTGAAAATGAAAAGCAAACTGTAAGGAGGCAAGGACCTATTGCTGCTGCGGCTGCTGCATAGAAACTTAAGCTGATTGGGGCCAAAGAAGAGCGACCACTCGAACCAAATCCGCTTACAGATGCATTGATTACCTCAATTAAGAGCCCAGAGCCCCGAGGGCGAGTAATGAATCGATTTAGTATGTAAATTTAGACCCGATACAGGGAGACACACAGCGAGAGAGCGAGAGAGGAAGCCAGAGCAGCCATTTCCTTGCAAAAGTGTTTGACCAAGTCCTGGTCCTTGTGCTGTTCTCCCTTTTGTGCTCCCATGGTGGCTGTCCCCCGGATGTTGCTAAACGGTTTATCGCACTTGCCACTGGAATCGGATGAGATGGAGTCTGGAGCGGAAGTGGATGCGGAAGCGGCGATATATTATTAATGTCTATTATAAGGCAAAGGCAGACGAAGCCAATGCGGCGTATGCGCATTTTTTATACATTTTCTTTTTTTTGTTTTTTATTCCGTTTTATTCCCCCGTTTTTATTACGGTCTCCTGCCCCAAGCAACGACGACACATTTTCTGCCAAATGTTTCTCCATTTATCCTTTCGTCCTGTCCCCGCCGTCTCCGGGTTTTATGGCAACTTGCGAGTCCTGCGTCCTCAGCATCGCTTAATAAGTTTTTATTGCCCCAACTCACGCCAGTTGAACGTGTCCGGGCAGCGGTCGAGCAGATAATCAGCGACGGTTTTGGTCTCGGTTCGGTTTGGGTCTCAATTTCAATTTCGATGGCCACCTGGCCACGCCCGCACGCCCACTTTTGAAGCCAATTAACACACAGGGGAAATTCCAGAAATTCTACGCCGGCTTTTTCGGTGGGGATTATACCATTGCGGTCGATTTGCGTGCGGCAATCGCTGGGAGTTATTTGGCGAGGAATCGTTTAATGTTTTGTAACAATAAGCGACCCACACGTTGCCAGCCTGATGGGTTCATTAGAGAGATTTAAGGAGGCGGATGAGATTTAAGTCTCTTAAGTAGATTTAATACTTGAATGCTTATATAGATTATTTAAATGCAAAGTCTGCTTAAATGTTCAACACACATTTACCTTAATAGCACAACATATTTTCCCAACATTCCCAATATAATATGTGGCCCCCAAGTTGGTATCAAATCAACTGGAAAGTCATAAGCAAGCCAGTGTGCCTTCCCCAGGAATTTGTAGTTTCCTAGTTTTTTATTCATGCCAAAATATTTCGCTCATATTCGAATTTTTATGGCCAAGGGACGTGCTCCCATGAACAGTTTATGTATGAGTTGGCACGGTCATCGATAAATCTTCTTCGGAAATAAAAAAAAAATGGGGAAAAGGAGAAAAATAATAAAAGGAAAAACAAGTTAAGCTACTTTTGTCATACTGCTACTAGTGGAGGCAGAGTAACAAAACGGAAAACGGAAAACGGAAAATGGAAAATGGAAAAAGGGAGGTGGCTTGCTGAAGGAAACAAACTGAAGAGAGATCAAGATGGAAAAACTCCTCGAATGATGAAGCAATTGAATTGATGTTGAGTGTATACTTCAGGGAATTTTTTCTCTTTTAATTGGAATTTATTGCAAACACACAACAAATCAAATGAGCTTAAAATGAAGTTGAAATGATTGATTTCAAGCTTACTCCATAAAAACAGCGATGAATCTAGTTTAGGGAGCTTATTTTTATACTTTTTTCAAGTTTATTATTTCCTCTACACTTGTAAAGAAAATTAAATAAAGTGAAGACTCTTTATGTGAGGCAGTAAAAACAGCACAAGAACTTGCCACGCTGTTACTTAAATTATTTAAAACCATTTCACGCGCTTCTACCCTCAAATAGTTACAACTAATCCCCGGCTTCCTTGGCTCCATCAAATCTTTATGAATACTTTGTCCTGTGGCATGTACTCATACATTGTAAACTCCCGACAAAGGAAACGCAACCCGGCGGGGCAAGATTTCCGATGGCTTTGTCTGTGGCAAATTGCTGCCGTAAAAGGACGGGTCTTGGTATGGCTCCGGGTCCAGTAGTAAGCGGCGGCTTAACATCAGCCGGATCCCGGATATGCTGTAGCTGGGCGACCTTTATGCAGCCAGGATGCACTTAAGATGTCACACGGAACTGCAACCGCGGTGGCAACAAAAACCACATGTGCGTCCTGAAAGCTACCCTTTGCCTTTTTATAGAACCCCATAACTTTATCCTTTCTCTCTTTTATGGTTGACCAGCGATTAGTCCTTCTCCCAGCACTTTATGGCCCAAAGTAATAGAGAAACCCAAAGTAGAACGAGAGAGAGAAAATTGGGTTGGGCAACTGCGCTGGTGATATTGATCAAGGTTCAAGCTGGCATTTCCATAACGCCAACCACTTTCGCTAAAAGCTTTCCCGCAAAAGGAGTGCGCCATTTACTAAGCACTTGACCAAGTATTTGTCAACCAGCTTGAACCAGTAACCCACATGTTAACTACGCATCCCAGGATCTACCCCCTTTCTACCCCCCATGTCTTTAAAATGGTTTCCCCTCGATTGAGCAGGAGCTCAATAAACTTACCAAGCCAGCAATAAGCATTCAATTAGTGACACTCTCTGCAAAGAAATGGGAAAGGCAAACATGAGACATATTTATGAATGCACAAAGAGAAAAATTTGGGGAGATTTATAGGGATTTTATATATATAATTATTTAAACTGTAATAAATAACTCCCTAGTGATGGGAAACCTTATAAAATGGCCTCTGAAATGTTTTTTTAATTACAGATTAGAGATTCCTTGTCTTGTTAGGTATTTAAAGTTCTTTAAAGGCATTCAAAGGTTTTTAAAGCTAGTTACTTGTATAGCCTTAGGGCCTTTTCTCAGTGTGATTATTTATTTCCGCTTTGTCCCTCCTCTTGGAAATATATTGCATACCCCCAGGAGTGGCCCCAAACCCCAAATTCAAATTCAAGTCCTCGGGTCGGGTCCACTGAGCACGGGCACAGCTGCCTGCATCGGGCAAAGAGATTAAACTTGTCTGGGGCCACAGCCCTGGAATTATTCGAGGCTGCTCCCGCCATTGTTGCCTGCCTGCCTGCCTTGTTCCTGGTTCCTTGTCTTGGCCAGCGTTTTAATTGGGTTTTCTGCCATATTAGATTTCAGAGCCTCAGTCCCAGCACAGCACAGCAGATTCTCAGTGCAGTCGAATGCAAATCCTTAAAGGAAGGCGGAAAATACTTGAAAAATAGTTTGAGCAGAGAATGTGTCCATAGTTCAAACTCAAAGTTAAACCGCTTAGCAGGCACACGGATGCAGCTTTCAGATACTTTCAGGATGGATAAACATTAAAGTATTTGTAGAAAAGTTAATAATGTTAATTAAACTACAAGCAAGATGTACAAAAACGTTCATAAAATTAGTATTAATAATGAAATAATAAGGAAATGGGTTTAAACTGTGAAAGGTTCAAGCAAAAAAGTCTTTGCTGCAATACAAATGTTAAACTAAATAAATTATATCTTTACATTGATTTTTGTATATATTTTAATTAATATTAAATTCTCATGAAAATTTAAAGAAATTCTTGAAAGAATTCTAAGCTATCAGCAACAAATATAATTTCCATTGAAGCATTTTTATTTGCCTTTAAATCTTTATAAAAATGTAAAGAAATTTTCGAAATAATTGTAAGCAACAAATATAAATTCCATTGAAGCCTTCACAATCTCTTGAGCTTTTTCAATGATTTTTCAAAGAACTCAAGGAATTTATATTTACAATCTGAAAATATTTAAATAACCATCGCTTGCCCGAGTAATTGATGGCCCACACAATCTTAACAATGAACTTGTTTTGCAGTAACTACATTCTCAGGTATCTAGTAGATGGCTCTTAATTGCAGCTCTCGTTTCAAACATTCCACTTCAAAGCTCTTCAATCCGAGAGTCCTGTTATTGAAAAGCAAAAAACTGCAAATATCCTTAAATTTTAAATACACACAAAAAGGGCGAGGAAAACAATTCCCTCAATGCAAATTTCATGCACTGGAAACTCAATCAAAAAGGGAAGAAGACAGGCAGACAGACAGAATTTTTCCGGGCTTTCCCTTTACGTATGCGTGTTTGGTATGCCTGCTTAACCGCACACACAGATACACACAGACACAGAGACGGGAGAATTTGCATGCTCTCAGATACAGAAACATTTATGTATTGGAATGCATATTTCGAGTACGCTGCCTTGATTTTCCCCGCTCTTCAGATGCATTTTCTCCTCAGCTTTGTTTGGCTGACTGATTTTTTTTTCCCCAAATAAAAGAATTATTGGACCAGTTTATATACAAAATGATATGTATCTTTAATGGAAATTAAGAGATAATCTAACCTTTATAGTTTTAGCTTAAATTCTTGTCTATAAAATTTTTATAATTATAAACTTTATAAGAAATCTTTAAGAAGCTATCCTCAATACTTAATTTAACTTGCATATTCGTATCCCTCTTTATTTTCTCTGCCCTCTCAACACTCCCTTGAGAGTGTTTATGGCATTTCCTTAATGAAAAGTTACCCAGGATGAACATCATCACCGTCACCGTCATTACCTTGCCAGGATCACTCCTCCGTGCTCATCTCCCGTCGCCTAATGCCACTTTGTAAGTGGTTTTTTGGCGTAAGTAATGCAATAAGTCTGTTCGTTTTCTATCCCCCTATATATATATACATATATTTCCGGCATCGCCTGCACCTGACTTCTGTCCGTGCTCCATGTAATCCTCCGTGTCTGCCATCTAACGAAAAAAAAAGGAGAAAAACGAGAGCTGGAAAACTATTTTCCACAACTGCGACGGAGAAGGTATAAAGTAACTAAAAGATGAAACTGCAAAGTGAATTAGCGTGACGCGAATGTGAATGCAGCCTGCACTCTAATTCATTCCATAGAATTTTAATTGGCTTCATGCCGAACCCAAAGTTTAAGCAGGAGTTAACTTTTTTCAGGTGTTTTCCAATTGTTGATAACAAAGAGCAAATGTTTTCACAGTTTTCTAGACGCTTTTTCTTCGAGGGAGTTTTTTTTATTAAATGACAAACTTTCTTCCTCAACGCCATTCAAAATGCAAAAGAAAATGGTAGTTAAAAGCAGTGAGGGAGTTGCCTGGAATTGTTATAGTTTTTCCTGCAGCAGTCACACTTTATCCCCACTGCATTTACTACAGTTTAAATGCAGAATTTCTTTAGTTCTTAACTTGATGGCCATTACCAACTTGGCAAATTAAATTTCATTTATATGCAGCTGGGAAGTTGGGGGTTTTTGTAGCTTTTAGATAACTGATGATTAATTAAAACGTAATAACTAAACCCTTGCTTTTCTTAGGAATTATGTGAATCATAATTAATGACTACAGAAATTCAACTCGAAATTTCCTGATTTCTTTCATCGTCTTTCTAAAAATTACATTTTAAATTAAGTAATAAATCAAAAACCCCTTTCATCAGCTCCATTTTAAATGAGACTTCATAGTTAATACAACTTTTGACTTGGTAAAACATTAAGTTAACAGGTAATTAACTTAATAGGCGCACAAATTGACACTTGGACGTGTAAGCTAATAGTTTGCCACTTCATGAAAGATTTAATCAAACAGAGAAACAGATGCGCACAGCTCTTGCAATAAAGTAATTGATATTTAATACGGTTGCTCGTTGTGTTAATTAATATTTCCGTTTCTTAATTAAGTCATTACATCACTGCAACCACGGTTTACAGACGGCAAAGACTTTACTTTCTGAATGAAATAAATCGCAATTTAAATTCAGACGTGGCCACACCCAGCAATAGTTAACAACCTTCGACGAGACAACTGTAAACTTTTTCTATATATGGCGTCCAGTCAATAGAAATCGGCTGGGGACGGGGAAGGGGGGCTGGCCATATATAGAGACACTGCGTACGTGACAATAAAATGAAATGTGTTATAGCCGCCGCTGATGGCAAAAAGCTAACAAACTGCCAAGCAGATGGAGCTCAGCTCACGTTGCTCTTTTTCTTTTCGTGGTTTTCCGAGCTTTGGGGAAAACTAGCGAATTGCGAATGGCGAATTGCAAATGCAAAGGAAAAGCCAGCAAGACCGGCAACTGCAAGTTGACAAATTTATTTTCCATGGCGATGGCAGGCGGCACAGAACGCGACTCGCTTGCAAATGAGCAAAGAAACACAGCAAACATTCAAGTGAAAGATGCAGAGAATTTGTCGCAATGTAGCAATATATATGACAGTCGACGCACTGCAAAAAAATTTGTGTCAACAGAAGGGAGATATTACAAAAAAAATAGCAGTCAAACTAATGAAAATGAAAGCCAATATAACAGACCTTTTTTTAATAAAATATAAAAACCATGCCCTTTAGCTATAAGAGATTTTCATTTAAATTGAAACTTTGTAATCATTATTAAAATACATAAAAAAAACATTTATAAAAATGAAATTAAGCAGAGTTTCAGTTGCACAAAGGTCTCTCTCTCTGAAATGAAAATTCCCTTTAGAGGAAATCCAGGAAATACATATAACAGGCATTCAAGCAGATAACGTTTAATTGTTGTTTTGCCCAAGTGAAAATGCATGGATTTAAAAAATAAAATAAAATGAAAATAAATAAACCGAAATACAAACGGAATTAATATGGCTTAAATAATTCCCGGTTTCAACTGAACAAGCCCAGCTTAAATGGGGGAAATGGAAAATTCATTTATAGTTTAAATATTTTTAGCCACAAATATGCGTTTCCTCGAGTACATTTTATAAACTTTATAAACTCGTTAAAAGAGTTTTGGTATTCGAATAAAACTTAATTGCCTTTTTCCTAAGAAAATTTAATATGCTTTTTATTGGCCACTTAAGTCTGCAGAGCTAAATTTAAACAGAATTGTTTCCAGTCCAAACCAATTAATATTGCATTTGACCGGGCTATATATCTCCAGCCCCCACTTTCCTTTCCCATTCTCTCTCTCTCTCTCTTCAGTGTTTTTCCTCGAGACTACATGAAAAATGAATTGTGCCTGCAGCGGGGCCAAGGTTGAAGCGTATCCAAGCCGCTCCCACTGGCGGGAATAAGTTCCTGGCCAAGACCATGACTTGGCCCCCGACAGACTGGCACGAATTTAATAAAACGAGGGAAAAAGGATAGCAGGAGCTGCAACAGCGGGATGGAGGAGAGGAAGGACGAAGGCAAATATGCGAAACATACGAGCGGAAGCCGGCAAAGTATGCAGCCCATCCCGAGGTGTGTCCTCCAGAAGGGCCACCTGTTGTTGCCCGCATGCCGCACTTCAATCCAATCGAAATTGCTTAGCGGAAGCTAGGGATACAGGATATAAGGGTATATATCCCGGCCAGCCGCCAGGAGACAGGCGACAGGAAGCGTAGTGCCAGTGAAAATTTCATTTAAAATGTGCGCTATAAGTACGCATTACACACACTCAATTTCCTTTTCCATTTTCCCCCTACCCCACCGCCGAACCTCTGCAAACGGAAGCTTTTGGCCCACACATGGGGCGCTTTTCCTGCTGCCATTGCTTATCACATCCACATTTTCCCGTAAGGGGGTGTAAGGGTGGAAACGAACCAGACCCCACCTCTCCACCAGCAACGTTGGCGGTAATGTCGGCATTTTATGCGTTCCTGGCATTTTGTGGCTGCGGCTGCTGCATCTGCATTTGCCACCTCTCTCCTCGCTTTTCCAGCTTTTCCGCCCTGTGTGCTTAAATTCCTCACCAGGAGCACCACTTGTCGCCCAGCTTTCGGAGGTGTACGTTTCACATTATCCTGACATTTTCCAGCTGCACGAGGAGAAAATGTCATCAGAATTTCTTTTGGCAATGCCAACAATTTCCCAAAAAAGCGAGTTAAGAATAAACAAAAAAATAAATATATAAATTAATATTCGAATTAAAAACCAACATATAAAATCTTTAGATAGAAAAAATTATATCTTCCTATTATAAATTTTATAAATATTATTATTAAAATTCAATTTCTTTCCTATTTCTTCTTGGCTTTATCAATTTTTATAAGGATCCCCTTATATTTTCCTTTTTTTCCCAGTGACACATAGACAGCTCAACTTTTTAAACACTTTAAAACTTCATAAAATTGATAAAACTTTTACTAAATATAAATAGCAACCAAGACCACCTTATAAATGACGATCATCCTTAACTATATACACCCGGACATGACCCACAATTTCAGGCCTGCACATTATCCTCCTGGAAGTGGAAATGTAGAATGTTACCCCCTGGGGGCCAGAGATTCGCGTCTAATGGGATTTTGGGCCACTCCCCAGTACATTTCAATTAGAGAAACACCTATTCTGGCGGAGAGCAGCAGATGCTCTGGTGCGGTGAGTTGGGATTAGGTGATTAGAGGGCGCAATCATTGGTCAGAGCAAAGGGCTAAAACCGTGACCAGAAAATTGCATCTGGAGCGCTAGAGGAATTGTCCAGGCAATTTAAGCCACAAGAAGAAGTCCCAAAGAAATTATTTTAAATTTCCGAACTGCTGAGGCAAAGAAATCCCTGTGAGAGAAAGAGCTTAAAGTCAATGTGAAAGAAAGCAATGAAAAAAAAAGGAGGACGAAGAGGAAGCTAAGGATGACTTTATGGCTTTTCAATCCACTTGTGCTTCCTGCTTCTTGTCTCCCCCAAAAAAAGAGTCCTCCTTTTGGACCACAGATAACAGGAGCTAAAACCGCATCAAATCATTTCGTGCTAATGGAATTGCTCCGATGCTGATGGAATTTTTATGGTCCAACTGGGTTTAAGAGCGAATATTTTATACACACAAAAAATGGTATACCAGCAGGAGCAACCACAAATATTTTAAAAAATTTCCCACAGTTTTTCCAGCAGCGACGCCGCGGTGCTTTGTTTATGGTTATTTATCAATATTAATGAATGAATGAATGATTGGAATGGGTGTTTGCGATGAGTGTTTGGAATTTCTTGTTGCTGCTGCAGCAGCGGCGCCTCTCTCTCCTTTTGATTGAATCGAATATGGTGTTTGGGTCCAGCGGAAATTGCTGTCCTGACCCAGCCGGGAATAATATACCTATCAAATGGGAATTGCATAAATCTGCATATAAAACATTGGGCCAGATAAAAACCCAATAACAATTCACGTCCGATTGCCAGTGTCAAGGCAGTCGCAAGGGCGCCAGGCAGGGGTGAGATATTGATGGGGGGTGGAAAGCCCTGCGAGGTGTCTGGGGATAATACATCAAAAGAAATTAAAAACCCAGTGGACCCAAGGGGAAACAATAAAACAGTGGTAAAGTGTCATTCAAAAAAGGTCAAGGGTCAATAAAGAAAAGCATTGATTAAATCGAAATTGATTCTCTCAAGAAAAACCAAGGTTTCTATTAGGTTAAAATTTTACCTTTAATTTTAGTACTTTAAACTAATAATTATTCCTGTAAAATTTGTATTCTATTTTCAGCATTTTTATGAATTTTTGTTTCTATTTTAAATTCTCATATTTCCATTTGGTCTCCCTGCGTTTATTATTTCGTAAATAAATTTCAGTTTATTTATGAAGCTGGCAGTAATTAAATTTTATCCATACTGTTTTCCTTGTATTGTTTTCCAAAAAACTTTAAATTGAATTATTATTTCTCTTATTCCATTCATGGCTTTCCATTGGTTTTGCATATGAGTTTGGCTTTGTTTTTCGGCGAATGGATAAAGTTTGTATAAATTAATTTGAAGCATATTGTTTTCAGGAAGTTATGACACAGTCTTTATTTATTACTTAAATTGTGGTGGTTGATTTAAAACGGGTCATAAAATATATTTTATTAATTTTCTGACCACATTTTTAAAACATTTTCTGTCCAAGAGATAAATATCATAGTTTTGGGTGTAAATTGTAAATAGTTTTTCTTTCGAATTAAACAAAAAAAGTGTGAAATTTAATGAGTTTGCACCACAGTGCCCCGGGCTTAAAGTAATGAACAAACTCTCGACTGCGGCTAAGCCAAACCCAAAAAAAGGGGAAAGTCCTGGAGGAGGAGGGGCGGGAGAATGGGAGTGAACACGTCGACTGCCAACAGCACGTGTCATACTGGGTCCTGCGGGCAACAGGGGGTTAAAAGCAGGGGCGAGGACGGGTATGAGGGGGCGGAAGTCCGCCAACGTCAGCCAAAATGTCACTCGGCGACAAGCAAATAGAACTACCGAAAAATGAACACGAAACAAGGAGCTGGGAGAGTTGAGGGGCAAAAAAACTGGCAACTGAACGAAAACCTGACAACTCTGCCAAGTGGGCCATGTTTAGCAGACTGTTGCATGCTTCTTCTCTATGTGTCCTCTCCTTCTATCTTAACATCTGAATCTTCTTCCTTGTTTTTGTAGCTATAGCCATGGGGAATTGTTTCAGGAGACACAAGGATACAGACCATAAAACATTAAGACAAAAAGAGATACAAATTTAAAGTTGTAATGATATAAAAGACACTGTAATGCTCTTAGTTTTTCAAGGAGGTAAATTATACTTTGGAATCTTTACATTTTAATTTAAGAAATTCTCTTTAAATACTTATGATATACTTAGATATTTAACACATCTCCTTAGATACATTTTAATTATATTTTAAAATAAAAGAGTTCAAGGGTTGATAGTACTTTTATTCTCAAGTATCTAGATACAATATTCCCTTACTTTATTTTTGCTCAATTTATTCTTCATTGGCTTTAGTTTTTTGGCCCTTGTTGGCCGACAATCACTCATGGTTCCTGTTGCCAGGATGCCCGGGGTTGAAAGTGCATGACACACAATATATGTACCACCTGACCACCTTCTGCCCCCAGGTGGCAGGACTACTACCACCTACTACAACACCACCACCCATCGTTGGCATTAACATGCACATGTATAGAGGTGAACCAAAATCGTTTTTGTGGTTAACTGGGTGGTTTATGGTTACACATTCGCCACCGCCACCGCCACCGCTGTTCATGCCTTTTCGCTTTTGTGGCTCTACTTCTTTGGTTCGCAGGCCATCTAATAAATGAGGGCGCATGGTGGGCGTGGCCGGCCATTTGCTGACCGCATTCAAAAAGAGCTGGCCTGGCCTCCATTTGGCCTCTTTTGTCTCCAATTAAAGGCTGGCAACTCAAAGAAACTGAAGCAAAGCTAATTTCACTGGAAGAAAATTCTTCTAAGTAACTATAATACTTCATTCCTAAGAGATTGATCATTATCTTAGTGCCAGATTTTAATTTTTATAATGAAGACTCATCTTTTATTCATATACAAAAATGTTGAAAGAAAATAAATAAATTCCACTAATAATTCTTTAATCCGAATTCGGTGATCAATAGCAAAGTTTTCCATAATGAAAGCAGTCTGTAACAACCACCTGCGGCACTTGTATTCTAAAAATTTAATTCAATTGTTAATTATTTATTAATTCCATAATGCTATTTAAATTAATTAAACATATTTTCCTGTGCAGGCTCAAATCTGTGCGACTGTCTTTATGGCCAACAACATCCGCGTTCGCTGTCATGGGGGGTTATGACAATTTCCCCACAGATGTCATCGGGATGGTATTTTAATTCGTTTAATTAAAAGTTTAATTACATTTTTGTTTTGGCTGCCATGAACTCCGTGACATCTGCCAGGCCCATTAGGGGCTCTACGGATTTCATAATGCCAGCGGGCAAGTGACTAGCGCAACGCTTTTCTGGCCACTAATTTCGTTTTGATTTGGATTTTGATTTGGGATTTCGATTCGGATTTGGGACTGTGGATGTGGATGTGGTCATTTCTGAAACGGTGACGGTTTAATTAATTCGAGATTCGAGTCCATCAAACAAAAGCTGGCAATAATAGAAAGGGAAGCCAGCGGAGCGCGAGTACAATGAAAATTTATTTGATTCGCTTTGCCAGAAGCACCAACCCACCCACCCACAGAAGTCACCCACTGGCCACTTGTGGGCCGCAACCACCCCCTCTCCGCACACACGTATGTTTGTATATAGTACATGCCCGTTGATGTCTGCTGCTGAGCCCGGGTTTATCATTCCGATCACGTAACTTGTGTGTGCCACCAGCACTTTTTCATTTTCATTCACTTAGGCCGCGCAGGCGGAGACGAAGATGGAGACGGAGGCGGTGCACGCTCTAGAAACTTATTTAGTCTCCGGGCCCTATAATGAAATGATTTCTCTTGACGCTTCGTCGATTTGCGTGGGTTGTGATTTCTTGCTCTGGTTGCTTTTGCTCGCCCCCAGCTTGAACCTGAAGCTTGAAGCTTCTTGGCTTTTGCTTTCGTTTCCTCAGTCGTTGCGCATCATTAACCCACTGGCGACCAGCAGTCGACAGCTGACATTGAACACACTCACACTCACACGTATCTGCTGGGTGAGTGCCAAGGAATTCGAAGAGTTGTAATTCAATTAAAGTTTAATTGGTCAGCGGGCAAGTGGCGTAACTTGGGCCCTGAATATTTTAGCACAATTTAAAAATCAAATTCCAAGCACAAAATGAAACTAAGCGGAAGTTGGTGTAAGAAACATCAATCTTTTTGGGTTTTAATTTGAGGTTTTATAGAAAGATTCAATTGATTTAGGTTAATATATTATAAGAATTTGTAATATATAAAAACTAAGGATGTTTATAGCATGGAAAGGTTTGATAATTCAATCAAATATCGCACTGAAAATAAAAACCTTAATGCTTTGTGTTAATTATCTATTATTTATCTCTTTTTGCAATCAAATTGGTCTGATATATCGACAAAAAACTAGGCTTATTATCAGATATATATCTGTATTTTCTGTCTTTATTAAATATCATTGAATAAACTGGGAAATAAACTTTTAACAAATCAAAAACTTACTCAAGATTCATAAACCAATTCATAATATTAAAGTTTTATTTGTTCTGATTTGAATTTAAAAGGCTTTTTATGGTTTCCATTAATCCTTATTTTTAAAACCTGAACTATAGGATTAAATAGTTCATCATAAGCAGCTTAATATTTTTCACCTTGCCTTTTACCAAAATTAATAACTTATTAACTTTACTTTTTAGCTGTTTATATCCAACCTTTTATGGAAATAAAGCTTGTTCGATATAAAGTTTTATGTTTGCCATTTTTCTTGATTAAGTTGGCGCCGGCAGAACATTATTAATTTGCAGCCAGGAGATTAGCAATCCGTGCACAAGTTTTTCACAGAGGAGAGTCAAAACCTGCAGTCAGTTTTTCTTCTTTTTTTTTGACGGAATCACGCAACGTGGAAAATGGGGAATAAATGTGGCAACTGGCAGTGGCAGAAGAGGTTTGGCTCAAAGAGGAAGAGAGAGCTAGCTGTCGACAGCGCAGTTTGCACCTGCCGCTGCTTCGACCTCAGCCGCCGTCTTTGTTACCTGTGCCACATGCCACACGCAATCTAATTTAGCTGGCAAAATACGTGCTAAGCGTGGAAATAGTAAAATGCTAAAATGGAAACATGGCAGAAGCGCCAAATGGGATCAGGCCAGGCCACACCCCGAGTTCGCCTTCGAGTGGTCATGGCCCGAAAGGGGTTATTATGCTGCTTAATGTCCAAATGCTTAAGCTGTCTCTAATCGGATATGAGAAGGAGAGCTTTCATGATTCCAGTTTGAAGGAAAAACTCGTGTCATCGTCATCATAGTTGAACCTAGAATTTCCATAGTACGGAAAGGGGTGCAGCAACAGCAACATCAAGCTCAAAGCAATTATTTCAAGGGCCGTGGCTCCTATAGCCGGGATTTATGCTCGTTATTCCGTCAGCCGGTGTGTGTGTATGACCGGGCAGAGCATTCTTTGACTATGCGGCGTTCCTTGCATCTTCGAGCTGAATTCTCCGTCTGAATTATTCATGCCTTTTGTCGCTTGTTGTTGGCCGTGCATTGCGAGATGCCAGAACCCCGGGCTCAAGGGTTGCAGCAACGCAACGCAGCATCCTTGAGGGTTGGCCGGCAACAGGCACCCCGCACGCAACCCCCAGAGCCCGGGAGCGCCTTCCCCCTCTTTGGCTTTGTGCATTTGCCAGTTTCACATGCACTGGGGGAAAAGAACTAGCTGAGAAGAAGTTGTAAATATTCTAATAAAATTTGTTTAATACTATTTCAGACAATACTGTAAAGAGAAAATTTTGTCTTTCTTATAAACCTTATTTAGGCTTGATAAAAAAACTAGTTTATTAGTAACTCAAACCTAGTTTAAAGCAATTATTTTCCTCTGTGTGACATCTACGAAATCCGGCTGACATTCAAGGCCTTCCTCTCCCCCGTGTAGCTGTTGCTCGCTGGCAAATCCGAAAGCAATTTCTGCAGCATTAATCATCCCCCAGCCGCCGCCCCTTGGAGCAACTGACTGACTCGCTTATCTTCCCGCCTGGCCCGTCCGGCCATTTCGGGTTAATGTTGACAAAACGCATTTTAAGCACTTCAGCATTCAGCCAGCTTTTATTTTCTTTTGTTTAGAGCCAACAGCCAACCACACACTACACACACACACCCCGCCGCCACATGTGCGTCTGTTTGATTCTGATTTGAAATTTGCATTGGAAATGTGTGAGCAGACTATATCCTATCGCATCCTGGCCAACAGGCTGGAAACCTTTTCCCAGCCTGAGTGCAAGTGGCCAGCACTAGCTTTTGTCCATTTGGTCACTCCATAGTCATTGTGTTTGTTTGCCGCTCCTACCGCCCACCGCCCTGGGCATCCTGCTATCCTGGCATCGCCTGCCCGCAAGCAAATAGCTTCTGTTTTGCCTGCGTGTGTGCCTAACCTTTTGAAAAGGTTCTACTTTATGGCCCAGAACGAGGGCATATAATCGAAATCCGGGGGGGGCTTTTGGGTGAGGAAAGGACTCTGGCACTGACTAGATTTCGAAAATTAAAGGTCTCGAAGGGTGCACAGCATAAAATGTCCGGATAAATCTATTGTTTACAGGCATTTCCAATTAAAATTGATCTAATTTGTTGCGACAACAGCCCAGGGCAGAGAATAAGGGTTAAGGAAAGGTAGCTTTATTAGTTTCTGCTGGGATTAACTCGAATGAAATCAAATGCTGTGGGCTTGTATCTCTTTAATTATACAACTTTTAACTGCGGAAACTATTTCTAAAAATTTCAGAGTGCTTCTGAAATTGAAATTCCCCAACTTTCCAATCGAATTACGCGGCCAAATTCGGCCACTAATTGCCCGAATTATTTCGAGTAATTTACTAATTTGTACTCTCTGCCGACGGAGAGATAGTTATAGTTTGGCAGCCATTCAGTTTCGGCCAGGCCAATTAATATTCATTTGAGCCAAACTCACCCGCTCAACACTTTCCAGCTGGATGGAGGAAATCCTTTATTTAGCGAGCAACTTTCCGCGCTTGTTTTTCCTCTTTCGTTTCGTGCTTTTTTCCAAGTTTAGTTTTTGGTTTTTCGGGGGTTTTTTGTTATTTTTTTTAGTTGTTATTCCCCAGTTTGTCGCTGTTGACGTTGTTTCTCCAGCTGCAAATGCACGACAAATTAACACAGAAAGAGACTGGGGCGGGGACCGCCGAAAAGAGAGAGGTTTTCAACAAAGGAGCCAACGAAAACTGAAATGCTGTTTTGCCGTGTCCTTCTCGAAAAAACATAAAATAAAATGGGGGAAAGCCACGCCCGCGGCTTGGCCGCAAAAATATATTGAAAAAGTGTGGAAAAGGCGGAAAACTAAAACTCTGTCACTTGGCTGCTGTGTGAGATTTGTTTTAAAACAAGAAGAGAAAAAAACAACTGTGGTCGCCAGAGTTTATTTAAGCTACAAAGCGGTTGAAAATCACTGAAATAAAATGCTATATATTTCATATATTATATATAAAATAAGGGAAATAAATTTAATACTAATTCTTAATATTTATTTGGATAGAGATAATTATTTGAGGGAAAAGTATGAAAACTTAAATGTATTTTGTAATCAATAAAATTGTTTAATAAAACCATTTGCTGGTTTTATAGATTTTGCAATTTTATTTTATAAAATCCATTTGTAATATTTTTTAATACTTTTTTAATTTAAAAGTGCTTAAATACCTTTATACATGTTCTTATTCAATATATGAAAAATCATTGAAAATAACACAAATAAAACAATTTCCTGCTATTTTACATTTTATAATGTTATTTTATTAAATCCACTAATAATATTTTAGAAAACTTTTTTATCTGGAAAGTGTTCAAATACCATTTTACTTGTGTAAATGTTCAGACATGACTAAAAAACATTATTTGTATAAAATCTTTATAACACATCATTATTTATTTATTTATTTTATGGATATTTTTTATATATTTTTTTATTTAATATGATTTAATTATACATTTTTTGTGCTGTGTTCCCTTTACCTTTTCTATTATGTGAGGCTGAACGCACAGCGGGCCATGTTTTTATTGGATTTTCCTCTTATTTTCCTTTTTTGCTATTGTCGTGGGATTTTCGCACCGCACAAAAACACTGAACTAACACTTGTGTTAAATATGTATTTTATCGCTTTTTTGCCAGCTTTCTTTTTGCGTTTTCTGACTGAGCAGCCAAACTTTAGTTTTCTTTATTTCGTATTTTATGGGCCTATGGGTTTCAACCCCCGTCTACACTGGACTACGCGACACTGCACTGCACTATGCTACACTACACTACACTGTGCCACAAGCCTGCGTCGCTGGACCGTTATTCAAGCTGCCGCTTACCGCTAGCCGCTACCGCACTCGCGCGACTCTTTCGTTAAACTGGCGAATAAAAAAAACACACACACCACGCACACTCGCGGAAAATTCACAAACGCTCAGTTCAAAATTGAATCTTGCCTCATAGTTTTTACAACAAGGTGAGCCGAGCTTTTCAGCCCGCTCTCTATGTTGGTTTTCTCTCTCTTTTATGAGAAACTAAGATACCCCCTCTAGACCTCCCACTCACTTGCCACTTTTGGGAAAACAGCCGGCGCAAGGCAACGCCAACGCAACAGCGCCGCCGGCCGAGAGCTTGCATCCCAAAAATGGCAAAAAAAACAATGAGTCGTCGGCCATGGCCAACCCCCTTGGGCGTTCGTCTCTCGAGCTCTCTCGTGCCGCCCCTGCGCATGACTGTAAGCTCAGCTTCAAAGCTGTGACTCTTTTTGGGGGTGGATCGCCGGGGGTTGGGTGGTGGGTTAATGGTGACAGTGGACCCTCTGAGATGTCGTTGAGGTCAAGATTTACCAGATCAGATATATAAATATCTATATACATGTATAAGATTTGTTAGGTTTCAAGCCTCAAAAGATACAAATTCAGATTTTATAAATTTTAAATCCTTATAAAACACTACAGAATTTGATTTATAAATGTAAATAAAGCTTATTGCATATTAAAAAAATCAATTAGAAATCACTGTAGATCTCAAAATTGACTTTTAAGATTTCCTGTAATCTTAGTGACTTATTTTCTTTCAAGATGCAATCAAAAAATATATTATATTCTATATTACAATTAAAAATGTTTTGTTAAACAAGAAAAATAAATAATAATAATGCCTTAGTGATATTTTGACTAAATAATTGACTAAATTCTTTAAATATTTCAAAAAGGCTAAACAGTACTCAACATCGAAAAGGAAAGCAATAAAATCCTGTCACGGGATGGAACGTGCATTGTGAATTTTTTTATTCAAGTATTTAAACATAAAGCTTATGATTATAAATGAAATAATTATATTAAAACAGATTTATTAATATTAATATTTATTTATTAGCTTGTTAATTTAAAATATTCTCCCCATCGAACCTTCACTGTTGAGTAATTTGGTCTTTTGAGAGCAGGGTGGGCCTCGCCTTGCTACTGACTTCTGGCACCGAGTGGGTTGTTTTCATGTGATGTCGCATTGCTTCTGTTCTGGCGCTGTTGTTGTTGTTATTGTTGATGTTGCTCTAGTTGTTGTTGTTGCTGTTGAATGTGCACTTTGTTGAATGTGCAATGTGCGCTTCCTCTAGCCGCTGTTATTGTTGCCACGACTGCCACTGCAAATTGCCTTGCAGCATTTAAGTCGAATTATGAAAGTCTGTGTATGTGAACAGAGGTGAGGGGGGTGGGAGTGCAGCATTTTACCCTCGCCCCCAAAAAAATAAAAATCCCACAATTTACCCTCAATTCCCCTACCGATTTTGCCTAGCAACTTGGGGAAAAGGCGCTCGAGGGACCAGGAATACGGCTGCATTTTAATTAATATTGATTGTGAGTTATTTCCAGTGGAGGAAGGGAGGCACACCAGCAGCAGGTGTGGTTTTAATTTAGTTTTCAAAATGTATTTGCGAGGCAGAGAGAGAACACAAACAAACACATTTGCGGGGAAGCCCCATAACCCACTTACACAGGCCCGTGTGGGGGATAAATGTTTGCCTATTACAGGGTACACAAAGTCAGCATCCACGCGATGAGACGAGACGCGGAGAGATGCGATGCGATGCGATATCATGCAAATTGAAGGGGGTTTTACCAAATTTGCATTTCAATTCAACAGTCGCCGTCGCACTCATCCCTTTTACACGCCTCCACTCCGCCACCACCTGCCTGCTCCTTTCTGTTTACCTTGCTCGAACAGCTACGCTTTATTTTTCCAGCTCTGCTTTAAGTGTGATTCAGTGTTGCGCTCGACAGCGCGGCAAAATGTGCACGTGCTGCAACGGCCGCAAGGCATATTCTCCCTTTTTCTCCCGCGGCGAAAGCGTCTGTCCAGGTGGGTGGGTGGAAGGTCCTGCTCCGCCATTGGGTTGTGTCCAAAACGGAATCGGTTTCGAGGGCTTGAACTGAAGTGTAATATTATTCAGGCCCCTTTTTCGGACATTCATTGTCATATGGCTGGGCTGATACAAAGCCAGGATTACACTTATAAAGCTGCTTTTTGACATAAACACAAATTAAATCATATTGAGAACATACAAAAAAGAAACAAAGTAATATTTTTGAATACATTTAAAAGTTTAATGATAATTTTAGTAACGAGAACATTTCATGTTTAAAATTTTTCATGCTTAGCAAGTGCATATCAAGGTCCCTTTATAGTCTGATGTGTTTTATTATTTCTGTTTTAAATGAGAAAAAAAATATATATTTTAATTTAAATATTTAGCAAAATATCTAAAGAAAAACTAATAAAATATTTTGTTTAAAAAAGATTCGTCTCCTAATCCTCGTATATTTCATTGTGAGCTGGCAGCTCAACACCATCTGAATGTTGGTCCTCGTCCTGGCTATCCTCGTCCTCCTGGGACTGCACTTTTTGCTCTACAAACACCAGTTCCTTTAGATACTTTTCAGTCTTATTAATTTGCTGCTTTTGTTGGTCATCGAACTTGGCAAACATTTCATGATTGGGCTTCATGAAAGGATAGGCGCTGAAGTGCAACGGATCGACGTCGGCCAGGGCCTTCTGGACACTGATGTACACAGTGCGCCCAAGCATGCGATGGCTTAGGGAGATGTACGGAAAGCTCAGGGTCAGAACGAATTGATGGCTGAGTTCTGAGGATTTGCAGGTGGCCCAGAAGAGGATTTGTCCTTTCTCCAGCAAAGCTGCACACTCGTTGACTTCTTCGGGAAGGAGCACTTGCAGCTCCAAGGTGGTATAGGTCTGATAGTAAGTGGTCGTTGGACGAGCCACATTCGGCGGAAGTTGTACCTGCATCTGCTGGCTAAGATTCTTGCGAGGTGGTTCCTTGATTGCCTTTGACTTTTTCTGCTTCTTTGGTTTGCAAGGAGTTTTGGCCACCCCTCCATTCATCACATGATCGAGAAATGCAACGGAAGAAGTTGACGATGGAGTGGAATTCTTTCCTGACTGCTGCTGCTCCTCTTCTAGATCCAGCACGGAACATCTCATAAGACATTCGTACAGTTGGGCCAAGCTGTCTGGTTTGGAGGATGACTCAGGTGCCTCTTGGGTTATGAAGGAAATAGCCGTGTCTTTATGCTGCTCCTGTTTTTTCTCCAACTCAAGTATTTCCTGTCGCGATTCGAGGGCCTGACTTTTGACTTTACCGTTTAAAGGTGCTGGAATTGGCTGATTGGGCAACACATTCTCCTTTTGGCCATCCTCCAGTTCATCATCAACTTGATCTCTAACTTCTTCCTTTCTAAATTTCGACTTGGCATCTTCCCCTCCAGGCATAAAAAAGGACAATATCTTGTTCTCTGCCTCATCACATCTCTTGACCAAGTTTTCAGCGATTAGTACATGGGAAAGGCTCAGGTTGCGCACGTGCATCTTTAGGTTGGGCGCATATGTCATGGCCACCAGATTCCGAACGAACAAAGTGTTCGATCTGGCGAACTGAATGTGGGTCTGAAGAAAATGCTCCTTGGGCAAGTGCTTAAACCTGTCCTCGAGGCCACGGCGATCTTCCTCCCCCCAGTCGCGTTCTTCCGAGGACACCAAGCCCAGCAGACGCAGATCGATTGCCATGGGCAACAACTGCTGCAACTCTGCCGGACACCTGTAGAGTTTGCCGCTGTTGGCGGTAAAGATGCGAGTGTCCATGTCGATGGCTTGCACCAGCACTGGCAGATCGTTTCGCACCAGATTCGCGTTCTTAATGGGGGGCACCTGGAGCACTCGGACTCGCTCTTTGATGGCACCGTGGTACATGCAGATGACTCCAGGAACTGGGGGCCAGTTGCGCTGCGGCCTTGCATCCTGAAGCAACTGAATGCGCATTTGATGAGCCGGCAGGTTCAGCAACGGCTGCCAGGAGCCCTGTGGCGGTAGGTGCTCCACAAGATAAACGCAAAAGTGCGTCGGTGAGTAGACCCTCACCAACTTCACCTTCACGTCTCCGGACGTGGGAACAGAAGCATGACATTCGTCCAAATCGATCACATGGTGACGTTTTTCGCAGGCAGGATCAATGCAGCTGCCCTGCGACATGATCTGGCGGCACATAACGTTCTGGTTGCCTCGTTCCTTCTCCATCTCTTGCCGCATCTTCGTGACCAGCTCCACCAAGTTAGGATCCACCTTTTGGTGCTGCTGTAGAAAGTCCACGAGTCGTGGCAGTTGTCTCTGGTTCTCGTAGTCCAGCAGCACCAGAGAGTGCAGTGACAGAGACTTCGACTTGGGCTCTGCCCGGTTCAGTCCATTGTTCAGATTCCCGGAAATGACGAGGTGCCGCATTTTGAACTTGCTCCATGTACTGCTCATGCCGTAGTGGATCAGTGTGTGCGCTAATCGGATAGTCAGCTCCGGGCAGTCGTCTGTGCACAGCAGAATGACACCACGACTCTTAATCATCCAGTGATTCACCTGCTCACGCACCTCCAGGTTCGCGTTTTGGTAGTAGGGCAAACAGGCGTAAGAGCGATTCTCCAGAGCCACTACCAGGCGTCGGATGTCTACGTCGCCGCTGCAGTAAATCACTGTGCGATAGTCCTTGGGCGGCCGCTGCTGCAGTAACTCGAAGACCTCGTTTACCTTGCTCTCCGAATTACAAAAGGCGATTTTAATGCGCGTGCCGCCGTACACAGCTGCCTCCAGGATGTCACCGAATATGAGCGCCGGGTGACGGTTCGCCGCTGTCAGCTTAGCCATTAGCTTGGGATTGTACGACTGGGAGACCATCACCAGTTGCGGACAACAATCCCTGGGTATAAGTTCTTCTAGGACCTGCTCCGCCTTCTGCACCTGGTCGGGCGGCATCAGGTCTACGTCGTCGAAAACCACAAATTGAAGACGAGGAAAACGCAGCACACCCGGCGCATCCTCCTGTAACCCCACGAGCTGGGCAGGTGTGACCACCAGGCATCCAACGCCATTAAGCAGGCGATGGATAAGTTCCACCTTCTTCGAAGGGACATAGGTCAGGGTGAGCGTG
This sequence comes from Drosophila anomelani, assembly GCA_035045905.1. Lineage (NCBI taxonomy): Eukaryota > Metazoa > Arthropoda > Insecta > Diptera > Drosophilidae > Drosophila > Drosophila anomelani. The sequence goes on from JAWNOO010000032.1 coordinate 14,662,507, forward strand.
AACCACTCCTCGCTGACCGCCTTCCGTAGCAGGGCTTGGCAGAGGGCGGCCACTTGGCGCACGCGCTGTGCATCCGGCACCAAGATCACGGCCAACGCACCCTCCTGGTCGGGATACCACATCGCAGTGCCGCGCAGGCGCCTGCCCGCCGTTAGGGCGCGGCATACCAGGTCGCAGAGCGGCGGGATGTAGCCGAAGGTGCGACCGCTACGCGGAGCACTAACAATCATCGCTCCGTGTCCGTTCCCGGCGCCCAAGTGGGGCCACGAGTAGCTCTGGATACGCTGCAAACGCCTCAGACCCAGTTTCTGCATCGTGTCCAGAATGTGCGGCAGCAGGGACACCTCCGAGAAGTAACGAACTTGACGCAGGCCAAACTTTGCATGCGCCACCACATAATCCGAACAATTGGGAGCCACTAGCGGGCGGATGGCATCGCCTGGGCAGAAAGGGTCGCCCACTTCGTAGTCGTTATTCTTCACGATCTTGTCGATTTCTTCTGCAAACTTTTTATTTTCCATTTTACCCGACTAAAAGTTCCTGGAAATGTAATATCCGGTTTAGTTCGCTTCACTCTTGAAAAGGCCCTTGCCACACGACGATATTGCAAAGAACTTCCGGTTTGATAAGTTGACTGAGTCTATCGGTACAGTATTCCCAATTCCCCAAGTCAAACCGTATTAAAAAATAAAAACAAATTTTACTGAAAATTAAAATAGAAATGGCTTTAACAAAAAATAAAATACTAATAAAATTAAAGTTTAGCACTTAAATATTAATTCGATAATACCAAACCGAATAATCGCTAATCGATAGCCAACTATCGCACTCGTCTGCCATCCCCAACGGCACGCACTACAATTTTTTCGTACTTGTTTGGTTAATTTTTTTTAAGACAGATAAATTAATTAGGATCAAATCAGGATGGGCAAACGGCGGACACAATCCCTGCTGGACTCCAACTCCAGCGACAGTGATTCGGAGTCGGACACCAATCTGGAATCGGTAAGTGGCGTGAAAACCTGGCCCGCGCCCCTTTGTCCCTGCAGCGGCCATTTGCGATGTAACGAAAATCAATGGCTCAGCTATATGTTTGTTGTGTTCGTATTTCCTTTTTAAATATTCTTTTTTATATAATTTCCAGGACCTGATGTCGCTGGCCAAGAAGCGGAAGAAGCCGCAGGCCACGACCAAGGCGAGCTCGCGCTCCGACTCCGACTCGGATTGGGCCAACAACAAGGCTGGCGCTCCGTCCTCGAAGAAGAAGAAGCGCCAAAAGAAAGCCAGCAGGGACTCTAGCTCTTCGGAATCCAACTGGGACGATGACAGCCAGGATGAGGAACAGCAGCGTCCCCAGGTGCAGCAACAGCAGCTGCAGAATCCACCTGCTCAGGCCGAGGAGAAGGCGACCGAGCAGCAAGCGCAGGCGGCACAGCTTAGCGAACAAGAGGAGGGCGAGGTGTCTGACAGTGATTCTGACAAGTCCAAGTCCAATTCCTCCTCCTCTGGCTCCGATTCGTCCAGCTCCTCGTCCTCCAGCTCAGATTCCGAGTTCGACGATGGCTTCGACGATGACCTCATGGGCGACGAGGAGGACCGAAGGCGGCTTAATGGTCTGTCGGAGAAGGAGCGTGAAACAGAGATCTACAAGCGTATTGAGCAGCGTGAAATCATGCGCACTCGCTGGGAAATCGAACGAAAGCTAAAGCTAGCCAGGCGGGGCGAGAAGAACCAGGAGAAATCCAAGACAAAGGGCGAGCGTGCTAAGAAGAAGAAGGAGAAGCGCGAAAAGAAGGCAAAGAAGGCCAAGGAAGCGCAGCCGCCGTCACTGCCTCAGGCCTCCACATCTACGCTGTCAGAGGCAGAGCCCAAGTCTAGCGTCGAGGTAAGGTCCGCGAGTCCGCTCTCCTCGCCGACCCACAACCGAGAGATGGCTTCGACTTCAGCGGCAGTGGCTAGCATTCTGCCAGAGGATCAGGCAGCTGCCGCCGGGGTGGCCGATTACTTTGATCACAAGGAGCGGTCTAAGGAGCGAAAGAAAAACGTGGAGGCCAACAAGACGGATGACAAGAGGAGCAATGCCATGGCCTTGTTGAAGGCCAAACGCGAGGGCAAGGCCAAGAGGGGTAAGTTTTGATTTAAAGATAGAAAAAGTTATGGAATTAACGTGCTTACCACCTTGCAGAGGAGGAGGAAGCCAAGCGTATGGCCGAACGGGATCGAGATGACGAGAAGGAGGAGCTGGAAAGCGTCTCCGGCTGCAAATCAGCCGTTAAGCTGAAAGCCTCAGAGATCTATTCTGACGACTCGGGCAGCAGTGATTGGGATGAGGAAGAGAAGCCCACGGGCAAACGGTCGAGATCCAATAGTAGCAAAGCCTCGAGCGAATCCGAGGATGACGAGAAGGCTCCCAAGAGTCCCGTGTTTATAACCACCCGGGAGGATCTGAACAAGCTCCGCCTTTCGCGCTACAAAATGGAGCGTTTTGTGAACTTGCCCATCTTCGAGAGCACCGTGCTCAACTGCTTTGTGCGAATCAGCATTGGGAACAATGGCCAAAAGCCGGTGTACCGTGTGGCCGAAATCGTGGGCGTCGTAGAGACGGGTAAGATCTATAGTCTGGGGACCACACGCACCAATCGTGGACTGCGACTCAAGCACGGAACACAGGAGCGGGTGTTTCGGCTTGAATTCATCTCGAACCAGGAGTTTACCGAGAATGAGTTTAACAAGTGGTCCGAGGAGTGCCAGCAGTCACATATCCAAATGCCCACCATCGACCTTATCGCTATCAAACAGGCTGACATCAAGAAGGCACTCAACTACGAGTTCAAGGACGAGGACGTGGACAAGATCGTAGAGGAGAAGAACCGCTTCCGGAACAGGCCTACGAATTACGCAATGAAGAAGACATGCCTAATGAAGGAACGCGATGCGGCCATGTTGAGGGGTGACTACGATATTGCCCAGGACTTGGGCACGCAAATCGACGAGCTGGAGAGCCGGGCTTCTGAGCTGGACAAGCGGAGATCGCATACGCTGAACCTAATTTCCTACATCAACGATCGCAACCGAAAGAAGAACGTGCAAGATGCTGAGAAAGCGATTATGGAGGAGGCGCGGGCTAACAAGGGGCAAAAGATTTCAGACCCCTTCACCCGCCGCATCACTCAGCCTCGCATGGGCTTCAAAGGTACCAAGAAGGAGGAGGAGGATATGCTGCAGGCACCGTTGCCACCGCCGCCACCTGGCAAAAAGAGACCTAGCGAGGCAGGTCCGTCGAGTGCCAGGCCAACAGACTCTAAGGACTACAGCCTTTACTCTCTGCACGACTTTGACATCGACTTGGATGTGCCGCTGCCGGGTAAGTTCCTGCTCACGTCTCTAAATAAATTGGAAAACTAATTAATTTACTATTTTATCCTGCAGTAAGTACGAATTCAGTGCCAAAACCGGCCAATAAACCAGCCGAGACCGTGTCGAAGCGATCCCTGAATTTGGAGGACTACAAGAAGAAGCGCGGCCTTATCTAGGAACTGATATCGCTGCACTGCACATATTGACAACGCCTCACACGTTTGCGTCCTAGTTAAGTGTAGTGCCTATAATTGACCACAGCGAACATTTGTTGATGCTACGACCATTAACCCAAACCAAGCGATGGGCGGCAGATACACTATTGCGTTTTAGTTACAGTTAAAAATGATGCGTATCCCGATCGAGGATATTTTTTCCTGTTTGTGTGTGTATACGGTAAGAATCACTTAACCTAGCGAAAATTCACAAGGTCAGCAGCCCGGCAATCCAAACGGGCATACGAAAAGCAGTTAGAAAGCAAATAGGGAACTCATTATTATATAAAATTAGGTTGATAATGTTCTATTGTAATTGTAATAGCAGTTAAGTTAAAGAATTGTATTACAGCCCAGCCCAATTGTATACATACATATTATATATATATATATATATATATATATATATATTCATCACGATGTTTAATAAATTAAAAACTAACATTATTTATACAGGATTAGCTAACACAGCGAAAACTCAATTGTTTACTCAGGCAGGAGATTCCAAGGACAATTATTACATAAAACAGGCTGATTAATCGGGATGCAAGATATGTATCCGTTGGTTGTAACCGTTCAATGCTGTATTAGCTTTAGGCAAGGTTCATGTAGCAACAGCATTCACATACTTAAAATTAACACACATATACATAAAAATAATGATTATTTATAATAATAAAAAGCAAACAACCGTTGTCGGTGGAGTTAAATATAGAATTAATCAATTCAAAAACGAATGGGTTGTATTATTATTTTAAGGGATGGGTATAAGAGTTACTTTACGGAGATACATATTTTGTTTACTCGGTTGGCGCCGTTACCATCTTTAAACCTAAATTGAACTCTTGGGTTGACTTCCCTTGGGTTAGGTTAAGTCTGCGCCAGTTGGTCATTTTTAATTGGTTTGCTGGTTGTTTGTGCAGCTGGCTGACTGACTGACTCCTTTCATGTTCACACAAAATTAATTCAATTAATTCGATGAAATTGTCTTTTAATTGAAAACGATCGCGTTTCGCGACCCAGTACATATTTTCGAAAGAACTTTTAACGGTCAAGAAATATATCTAGAATCTCTGGTGGGAATGGAGCTGCCAAGTAATTTGTTAATATTTAAGTTATGAAGCCATCTTGCTGGACAACAATGAGAATATATAGGAGGTTCATTTAAAATAAACTTGAATTGATTGTTCTATAATGCACTTCCGCTTGAATATTTTCAAAGTTTTGTTTCCTTTCCTCGTTCCCTTCCTTTTTGGGAACCGAATCTCAGAGCCCCGAACCTACATATTGTCCCCGAAATGGTGAATGCGACCGACGACTGATCCGATCACAATGATGACTACGCGGATGGGGGGCACACATACAGTTCCCATTGATGGCACAATGACATTTTATCTCGGAATATGCAACAGCAGCACGTTCTCTGAAGCGGAGAGTGTAATAGATCAGCGGCGGAATCTCGATTCTGAATCCAAAAACTACCGATGCGTGGCCCATGCAAATGTTCTTGCAGTCGACATCGGTGTGGGTGCATTGCATCCGACAAATACTTATATATCTCATAGTGCACTGAGAACTTTAATAATATTAACAAGTAGAGATCATATTTTGGCTGCAATTATATATATTTTTTAAGATATATTTCAAGCTCTTGGGGATATTTATTCATCTTTAAGAATTGCATTTGATATTTAAGAAACTATTTTATTTTAGGTTAAGAAATCATTAAAAAATAAAAACAAATAAAAAGAATCTAGCACTTTTTTGTTCCTTTTGTTTCCCAGAAAATATTAATTAATTTTCAGTAAATAAACATTTTAATCTAGGCTTAAAAATACTTCTAAAATTGTTTAAAAATATGCTTTAAGGAATCTAAACCAAAACTTTTTAAAGAATGAATATTTTTACTCTATTAAACATCACATTATGAATTAATTAATGAAATATAAATGTAATTTAATTCATTTTCTTAAAGGAGATGTTTTTAAGTGTAGGAGAATCCCCTTGGCGGCGACTAATCAACCGGCTGGCCATATACACAAGTGCTGGGCTGCTGTCGTCCAACGGCGGCGACGGCGGCTTCTTCATCGTCACCCCCGGACTTGGGCATCTTTCATTGGGAGCTCCACGGTACGGGTGTATGGGTGAGTATTATTTTCTTTTAATTCTATATGTGTGGCTTAGGGGACAGCAGCTCAAGCGATCAGTTCAAAGTTGACTTCGCTGCGGACCAGACCGGACCGCTCTAATTCGGACACGCGACGACCGTGAATTATAGAATTCTAAATCAAATCACAGTTTAATTTAATTAAAAAAAAAAAATATATAAATAAATAATAATGATGTGCTCTGTGTTGTGGTGTTTATTTGTGAGCCTGATCCTGGGCCTCGTTCAAGCCGCCTTGGATTTTAACAATGATCTCGACAATAGCCAAAAGTTCAAGAGCATACCGACCACAGTGAAAACCTATGAAAATGACACAGTCCAGCTGCCATGCACCTTAAATAGTAAGTTGTTTTTACAAGTTATTTTTATAATAATTCTTTAACAGTGCGTTGCATTTGGTGAGGACATCTGAGGGGGGGCCTTGAAATGGCAGGCACCAGCAGCAGCAATTGGCCATAACAATGAGATTTAATTCGATTTAAGAAATGAACACACAATGGGACAAATGAAGGTATTATCCGACAATAATAGCGCAGCACTGAGTAGAGAGTCCAGAAACGGATTCTATTAATTGAATGCTTAACACACTTAGCAGCACATTCAAGTCATTCCCGAAGAACCCTCCCCCAAAAACCTATAGTTAAGTGACCATTAAAGGATTGTTGACAGTCATATAATTTTGAAGGGGTTAATAAGATTACAGAATCAATTACAAGCATTAATCATAAGGGTTATATAATGGGGGAATTGGAAATAATAAATGTCTCCCTTATTTTAATTGATTGTCAAATTGTAAAACCAAAATATTACACAATATTACACCTTTATGGTGCTCACACATCTCTATTAAAAGGATCTAAATTACTAAATTTTAAAATGGGGATCCAGAAAGAATATCCATAAAATAACCCCATAACTCGATCAATTCTTGGTGGCTTTTGGTTTAATCATTTTCGTCACGGCAGAAGTCAGGGCATTTATATCCTTCTTGCACATGTCACAAATTAGACGCTTCTTCCGCTTGCTGACTTTGCAGGCCTGTGATGAAAGGCATATTAATTGTTTTAGAAGAGATCAGAAGGCACCTTTTGGTTCATATTTAATTATTATAATTTAAATACAATTGAAATTAATGAAATGTCTCTGACTCGGCTTACCATGCGCCTATAAATATCCTTGTTTTCCTCGCGGAGATTGTTCCAGGAGCGGGCTGCCTGCATAATTAATACTTTAGGCTGCCGGCCACAATGCTTTTTCCTGTAGTCTCGCAAAAAGTTTAAATACCCGTTTCTGGTTACCGGACCCGGTCTGCTGCACTTTTTACTTTCTGTACACTTTTTACACTTCGGGCCTCGGGACTGTTTATTTTTAAGAAAAAATCATGGGAAGAAATACACATAAAATATTATATATTTTTGTAATATGTTATTTTGTAAATGTAGTCTTCAAAGCCAAGATTTTTCGTAGCATTTGGAATTGATTTTCCATGATATTTTCTTATAGTTAAACTTACCATATTAATATTTGCAACAATTTACACACCTATTAATTTTATAAAAAAGAACAACTGGAAAATATAGTAAAATATTTCTGGGAGATTTTGCAGCGTTATTTGTTAGCTGAGAGAAACTGAATTATAAAGATTGCTCCAATGAAAATGACTACCAGGTCAAGGCTCACTGAAAAACTACACAGATTTCACAGTCTACTTAGGAGGGAATAAAGGTAGAATTTTATAGCCTGGCAAGGTATTAGATTGGAACTTTAATATTCCATAATATTTTATATAATATTTTAAAAATTACTACCAATCAAGTGACACTTTCTTTTTGATACCCAGCACCCTTTCGATATGTTCGCTGGCATCGGGATGATGTTCCTCTGGTGGACTCCAGGCACCCGGAGATCCCGAAGCTGGATCGCATAGTGCTTTGGCCCAACGGCAGCTTGCAGGTGTCAAATGTGCAATCCAGCGACACGGGTGACTATTACTGCGAAATGAACTCGGACTCCGGACATGTGGTGCAGCAGCATGCCATCGAGGTGCAGCTGGCTCCACGGGTCTTAATCGAGCCCTCAGAGCTTACGGAGCAGCGGATTGGAGCCACCATGGAGGTAGTTTGCGAGGCCCAAGGAGTTCCCCATCCAGTGATTACCTGGCGGTTGAACGGCAATGACCTGCATCCGCAGAGCAGCTCAGGCAACCGGCAGAGTCTGGTGCTGGAGATCAAGTCAAGGAATCAAGCGGGTTTGATCGAATGCCTGGCCAACAATGGAGTGGGTGAGGTGGCGGTGGCCAGTGTATATCTACATGTGTTGTGTGAGTATCCCAACAAAATATCGAACTTCTTTAGAAACAGAAGTTAACTTAATCTTAACCCAATCCATACAGTTGCCCCCGAGGTGAGTCAGCCCCAGCCGGTGGTGTACACCAAATTGGGTGCTCGTGCCCATCTCGAGTGCATTGTGGAAGCGGCTCCAGCGGCTACGGTCAAGTGGTTCCATCATGGACTGCCTGTGACCCTGGGAGCCCACTCCACTAGTCACGAATCGGAGCTACAGGGAAATCGCTCGCTGGATCACTACGTGAATGCCGTGCGACACTTGCTGGTGGTGAAGAGTGTCCGAAATGCGGATATGGGTCAGTACGAGTGCCGGGCCACCAATCAGATTGCGGGAAAGAGTGGCAACGTCGAGCTCACCGGTCGCCCCATGCCCTGCCTCTTCAAGATTAACCCCGGCATCCAGAGCTCTACCTCACATGTGCTCGTCTGGCAGACGGAGAGCCTGCTGCCCATTATGGAGTTTAAGCTCAAGTTCCGCCAGATACCCTCGAATAACGCCACCCGGCAGATACGGACCAACTGGACAGAACTAACTATTCCAGCTCAGGCCACTAATGGTAAGGAAAAAATTTCTTAATTTTAACTTAAAGTCATTTCTGGTAAGGGTTATTTTTTTTTATTAAAAACACACAACCTTTTCAATGTCAAATTGGTAATATCAAGTTCTTTTATATATAACAAAATGTCTCAAAGTAATAATCACAACTTCTGTCTGAATATCGTATAACATATTTTCCCATAAATTCTTTGGTTTCTTCATTTTTTGAGAACAAGTCACGGCATCTGGTTTACTTTATTCCCGATTTATTGTTTTCATTAAATTTCATGGAAACTAAATTGAGATTTTGGTTTTTTGAATAATCGGCAAATTCCTTTGCTTTAAGTTTATACAAAAACCTTGACCCTGTCTGAACTTCAGAGCAAAAGGTTTAGGCAAGTCCATTTTTAACTTAAATATATGCTAAGTTAAATGAATTTAGAATCTGATTCAATGAATATATATTAGATAATTTAAATACTATATTTTTCAGGTATTATTTTAGTTTACTTTCCAGTTTCTTAAGACCCACAAATGATAGTTTACAAGAGAAATAAATCTTTTACTTTGAGCTTATAGTATATTACCTATTTCAGCATGGATTAAAATATGAAAATTATTGTATTTAAATTAAAATTTAAATTTATATTTTATTAACTCTCCTTTTCTTACAGGCCTTATTTATATTACCACTTATACCCTTCATGGCCTGCAGCCCGCCAGTCTCTATGAAGTTTCCGTTTTGGCCAGAAATAGTTTTGGTTGGAGTGACAACAGCAAGATTGTTCGTTTTGCCACAGGCGGAGAGGGTAAGTTATACTTACTTTCATACACTTCTTTTAAATTAATTAATTAATTTCTTCTTTAGTTGAATTACCAAATTACTCCACGGAATCAGAGCTGCAGGAAGATTTGGCTGATGAGGATTTTCACAACGAAATCACCCAGAGATCGGAGATACTCTCAGCCAGCATGATGTACAACTCAGGTTCCATAAGTGGCAATGGAATCAATGCCTTAATATGCTTCATATGTCTGCTAAAACTTGTATTATTTTTAAGTTAAATTAAATTAAATTGAATTTAAATGTACTGAGCTCGATTCCATGCTATACCAAATAAACAACTTTCCATGTATTCGCCTGAAAAGATGCCTTAGGTCATAAGTGAATCACATCTGTTGATTCAGAGTGCAAACAGATAAGATTGTGGGTTTTTTTTTAACAAAAACATTTTCCTTACTTTTTATCTCATTCATTTTTTAAAAATTAGCTTTCTGTGAAAATATAATTTGCTATAATTTTAAATATATTTTTAAACAAATAATTTTTGCCCTAAAGTTGAGTTTTATTTTGAATTGTAATGTATCACTTTCCATCAACTATCTTAAAATATACCTTAAGTCATAAATGAATCAGATCGGCACTGAAATCTTTCGATTTCGACGGAAACAGATAAAAAAGTGTATCATAGGTAAACATTCTTATAAAGCTTATCTCTGGCAACATGAATGAATGGAAAGATCCGGAATATTTAACAAGTAGCTTAATCTCTAAAAAAAATATATAAATACAGTTGCATTTCCTGTATTATTTTTCGTAAGAAAAAGTGTAAAATATTCCCAAAGTTTTGAGATAAATAATATAATTTTTTAATGCTTCTAGAAGCTTAAACTAAATAGATAATATGATCCAACTAAATGGTCTTTAAAATTAAAATTTCTCATTTATTCATTTAAGTCTCTTTTTTGCAATGGTTTCTTAAAGACCACAATTGTTACAAAACACATTTGCGGAAACTCTGCCTTTTGGTTAGGTCATGAAATTTGATACACCTTTTACCGGACTCCTTGAACCCATAGGCCTTGAAAATTTCTAGCAGGGTGCACTTTCGGTATAGGGCTTCCTCTGTGTGGACCGCCAACATCAATTGGCAGTGACATTGCGGGCCCCATCTTTCTGCCCCAAGCCCCATACTCGCTCTCAGATTCACTCTTTTTCTCTCTGTGAGCCAAACTCCCGCAGCAGTGCCTCTGCTCTCCCAATAAAGGAAAACCAAATGGAATCGGAACGATTGTTGTGTTTACCTGCAGGCTCCAAAGGCCCCAATGCTGAGCAAGAGAGAGAGAGTTGCCCGCTGTCTATCTCTCTCTTTGGGGCACGTTCCATTCCGCGGCGCTTTTGGCATCCATCGCAGCCAGCAGCACACTTCGCTTTCAGTGTTCGACGCGTTCGGTTGCACCGTCGCCCCCAAGGATCCCCAGCGCCTAGAGGTCTGTTTGCATCTCGGAGTCGGAATCCGTGAAACGCCAGGTTTAAAGCAATTAAAGACAGCTGTAAACGCTTTTCGTTTTTAACCGACCAACCGACCTGGCTATAATGTGTATTACAAATCGGCTAAAAAGTGGCGTGTGAGCGAGCGAAAGCGTTGCAGTGCAAGTGCTAAACGTACAGAATCGGGGGAAAAACAAAAGAAAACAAAACCCTAAAAAAAAAACAACAACAAAAAAAACTTTTGTAACGCTTTAACCGAATTTTTCGTCTCATCTCGCGTCGGTATCTGGGGAGCAAAAGCCAGCTAAAAAACCAGTTTCCCTCCTCTAGGCTCTCGGGCAAAATAAATACGAGGCGAAAATACTCGTAACAATCTTCAGCGCATCGCATCCATTCTTTAAACTCTGGCCCTGAAGTTTCAAGACTTGAAAGATTTTGTGAGCAGACGATGAATCACTATAATGCCTTGCCGTATATAAAATCTATGCTGCACATCCCAGTTCTTGGTTGCAGCAGCAGATGTGCTCTATATCTTCACTTTTACTTTATTCGCAAGAAACCATTTTGGCAAATATTCAAATTCAGTTTCAGTTGCAATTCTTCTTCGCTGCACATTCTATAAATATGTACGAATATGTAAATTAGTTTGTCGTTGTGCCGGCTACAAAAATACACCAAACAACATGGGAAAAATAGCATAAGAAACTAAAAAAGAAAAAAAAAAACAGGTAACCCAAACGAAAGGGAAAATGCAGCAGGAAAGGAATGAGACACGGGGAGAAAAGTATCTGAAGTAATAAGAATCTAAAGGTTACTTAATAAATTTATAAACTAAAGCTTTTCAAAGGGAGCTGGAAATGTAAATATTAATAGCAAGATACATTTTTTTAATACAAAATTAATTACAAATGGATTTTCCATACCCAAAAGAAAATAAAAGTAAAAGAAAATCAAGCTTAAGCTGCTTATGTTATATTTTAATAAACAAAATATTCTACTTCCAAAATATATTCATTAACTTGCCTCTCAAGTTTTTTAATTTAAAATATTTATATTTACTAATTAATGTACAAAATATATTAAACATAAAGTCTATCAAATTTATATAATTTCATATAAATTTTGGTATTTATGATATCATTTTCCATAAAATCGATCCCATATCTTTTGTTTTATAATAGTTTTCAATATTATAATTACTTTTCACTACTCCAAAAGTTCATTGCAATTTTTTCCCGTGCCCCGGGAGTAACCAATTGGGGGCAGCTGCTGGCCCGGGAAAAAGGGAGGATGTGCAAACAAAAACGCTGAATGGAAAACAAATTTTCTGTACTTGTTTTTTTATTTACAGTAGGCGCAAAAAAAGAAAAGAAAAGAACGAACAGAAAAGTTTTCAATTCAATTTGTGGCGGCAAAGTGCAAGCGTTGATCCCCAAAAAGCATTCCTCAGATATAAGACAGCTGCACTCGCTCCCCCTCGCTCCCATTCCCCCCACAGTGACTCTGTGTGTGTGTGTGTGCGTGTGTGTAAACTTGGAGCGCAATGTAAATAAACAAAGCGCCAAAGACAACAACAATCCGAGGCACTGATTCGAAGAGAAGCCTCTAAAGAAAAGAACCAAGTTTGCACCTTCTTCTATATATTTTTCTTTGATTTTCAAATAGATAAACACAGAGCCCAGAGAGTCGGTAGAATCTATCTTCTTTTATTTTTAGTGATAGGCAAAAGGTGTCAACTGTCGTAACTTACGTGCTGCAGGCGTCATATACATATCTAAGGTGCCGTTTGCTTAGATGACGCCCGGTAATATACAATCTCTGGGAAAAACTCTATTATACAAGCGAGTACGGAAATTGCCACTCATTAGGGAGCCTTTGTTCTGGGATGCTGGGTGGTGAGCTACGAGGGGGAGGTTATTGGAGAATTCATAAACCAAATAAGCCCAGAAACGTGCCTGATGTTTAGAGAAATTTGTGGTTCTTGTGGGTGGTTTTAAAATATTAAAAAGGCGTTTACAAAAAATATATATTAAATTGCTTTTTAATCAAATTTTCATTTAAAAAATCAAGACTTTTCCCAGAATTTCCTAATAATTTATTTTGTCTTATCCCACATATTTCCCTTATTTCCTTTTTAAAGACATATGTATATTGATTCATAAAACATATCCACAGAATCCTTAATTATAATTCTTATACATTCAAGATCCATCATTCTTTCTTTCTTATGTTTTATATGTTTTAAGGGCATCTCTAAGTCTCCTATTTCTTCTTCAAATGTTGCGCAAATTTCAAATTTTTTTTGCTTGCAAATGCATCAGCAAGTGGATTACGATCATCGAGCAATTGCAAAATTGTTTGTTTTATGAGTCGGCCATACAAACAAATACCAGATATATATGTATCTTTGCGTACGGATGCAGATCGGCGAAGCTATGCCCGCCATTTGCAAACAGGCCCGAATTTTGTCGGCTGGTGTGCTGCGGCATTATGTACAAGTACATCGGCTTTTCGTGCTGTACAATTTTTTCGCATTTGCACATTAATTTATTTATATGCATAAACATTTGCATGCTATTCGACTTGGCACACCCTGACCCAACAGAACCCCCCAAATTCCCCCCACTTCGACCCACTTTACTGGCCGGCTGGCATTGAGTCAGCCGCGAGAAGAGAAACAACACAGTCGAACTTCCTTCAATTTAACTTATTGAACTTTAAGGAACTTAAAGAGGGGTTATAAAAAGTATTGATTTTACATTTAAATATAATAGAATGCAAGTATTTAAATTTTCAAAACAATTACCAATATTTATTTATTATATTTTATTTAAATCTTTTAAACATGTGTGAAAAAATATAGTAAAAAATATTACATCTTAAAAACTAATAAATTTACATTATACTTTGTACCATAAACATAATTTTGTCATACTTTTAGATACATTTCTAATGGAGTTCAAAGCTCCATGTCTTCAGATACTTGGGTTGCCTATAATAATAGCTTAAAATAGTAGTGTTTCAAAGCTAAATCCTATAAAATTATATCTTAAATGTAATCCTTATAGAATCCATACTGTACCTCGAAAGAGAGAGAGGTACTCGATGTGAGCTGTAAATTAGCCACCGACAACATCGGTAGCAACAACTAACAAATGGCGATTTTTCGCATAGAGATCATAATATCTTCAAGATACAACTTATCGGCCGAGAGCGCAAATTCGTACAACTCGTGGCTTGCATAACGCGCTGCCAAGCGGCTGACCAATATTTACCGATCGTTCGAATATTTTTGCTCCCCCCAAAAACCTCCTCCCCTCACCCCGTTGCAATTTGTAGTTGCAAAAAAAATTCGTTTGTAGTTCGCGCGCGCGCTTTTCTTTGCATTTTGTCCAAGTCAATTAGAAGTTTCCGGTCCACGACGCGATTCGCATACAAAAGACAAAAAACGATCAAAGAAATTAAGAAATCATAAAGACAAAAAAAAAACAATTATATAGACATTGTAAACGTTTTCGGCAACCTTTGCGGCTCCCATTTGGGAGCATTATATTTGGGGGCTGGCAAATTAATTAAGTACAAACCCAACATATTAATTGCAGTTAACGACCTACCTCCGCACCGAACTCAAACCGATAATCAAACGCACAAATCAAAAAGCCAGCAAAAAGCAATCATCATGATCAAAGCGAAAGACACGACGTGGCTGCTGCTCATTTGTCTGTTACTTGGACTCAATGGTAAGTCAAGGACTCGCCCTAATGGCCCATTAAATCACAGAACTAATTTCAAATAATACGATCAGATATTGAGCCACCAAAGTGGTTTTTATGCTGAGTAAATTCCAGGAAAATCTCTGCGAGATACACAGACACACAGAGAGAGTTTGAGTTTGAGTTGTAATGAATGTGTAATATTTTTATGAGTACTTGTAAAGATAAGAAAATGGAAAGACCCAAAAGTGCAGCAGAAGAAGCTTTGATGGTCTTTAGAAAGGGGTCATAAAATGAAGTAAAATTAAATTAATATTTGAGTGGGGAAAATAGCACTGCTATTGGATTGGTATAAACAAACCACTGCACCGTTTGGAAACTAAACATTTCTATTAAATCAAATTATTTAATTAATATTTTAATTATATTTAATGGTTAAATAAAACAAACTTGCTTTTCTCTGTGAAGTATTTATTATCATGTTTAATAATTTTCTTTAAAAAATGTTTAATGAGCTCGGGAGTTCATTAAGAAAATATAAAGCACTCAAGACAGGCACTTCCTTAACAAAATTATTAACCAAATATTTGTACTCTTCCTGGGCCATTAATTCTTTAAAATAAAAATATATAAATAAAGGCAATTGTTAATGATACATTTCCTTAAATAGTTTCCAAATAGTTTTTGTTTCCTGTAAAATAATTCCTAATAAAAAATCTAGACTAAAAAGGAACTTATTTCGAATGACACATTTCCTTAAGCATTTCTATTTAAATAACTTAATGACCAATTACTAACCAAAGTCACTCATTTTATATTTCCCTAACCAAATATAGTATGTATAGTATTTTTCAGTTGAAAGTAAGCAACCACATTTTCTCCTCTGACTAACAAGCAAGAAATTATTGGGATAGATTAATTAATAAGGACAACAGAATGACACATTTCCCTCCTACTAAGTAACTCGATGTCAGTTCAGGGAAATGAGTGATATATATTTTTCATTAGATTATTCTGCATATATTTCTCTACCGCAAACGCTGTGAATATCAATGGAATTATTTGAGGCACACACCCTGGAACCTTATCGGGGAGTGTACTTAATTGATCCCCTATTGCCTTAACTTTTTGATTTCTTTTAATTTACACAAAATGAACCCATGAAAGTCAAAGTATCTGGCGGCTTCGTTGCGGTTCAATGGGTCTACGTAACTTTCCAGAAATTATGAATTACCGAATACAAACATAGTCAAAAGTATTTACACAACGACCAATTGTATGCAACTCTCAACTTCTCCTAGCTGTTACTCTTGTTGTTGTTATCCGATTTCCCCGAAATAATTTTTATAGGATAGGTTAATCTATTTAGAAGCTAGGGAAAAAGAAACTAGAAACCTAACGGTTCATAGGACAAAGAGAAAAATAAAAGAAAATATACATGCAAGTTGTCAAAAGTATTTACACAACATTTTTTGGTGTCGAAAGTAATTACACAAAACTTAATTTTATTAATTCAGCTTAGAATCTAATTTTAACCAAAATCTTTTTTAATTTTATGAAAATACATTAATAATATTTAGTAAAGCAGCCTTTGGCATCAATGACAGCTTGCAGTTTTTTTTGTATGGACCCTACCAAAGTTTGGCCAAATTGTAAGGACAATTCTGGCCAAATTTTGTTATTTCTGCGATGGTTTCCTCTCGAATTTTATTTTTATTGGTGATTTTATTATTTTTAATGAAAGCCCAAACGTTTTTAATTATATTTAGGTCTGGGTTCTGTGGCGGCCATGAGAGAACCGCCTGACTAAGGTCGTGCAAGAATTTTGTGGGTACTTTATCCTTATGGCAAGTCCTGTAATAATTGTCTTAGAATCCAAAACTGTAATTTTTTAACAAATTAGTAATTGTACCCTTCGTTGCAGGCTAAAAGAAACTAATTTCAATACGTATGTTGTCCGAAAAGTGATTTAAATCACACCAGCCAAAACATTACTGTGCCCCCGCCAAATCTATTAGTTGGCTGGGCTGCCAAATGCGTTTGGTTTTTTTTCAAATGCACAAATTTGTTAATGTACGACCCCTAGCAGCCGTATCAGTCAATAAAATATTAAACCAGAAGTTAAGAGGCTTCTTAATGTATTGATATGCAAAATCAAGTCGTTATTTTTTATTGGCTGGTGTGATTTAAATAACTTTTCGGACAACATACGTATTGAAATTAGTTTCTTTTAGCCTGCAACGAAGGGTACAATTACTAATTTGTTAAAAAATTACAGTTTTGGATTCTAAGACAATTATTACAGGACTTGCCATAAGGATAAAGTACCCACAAAATTCTTGCACGACCTTAGTCAGGCGGTTCTCTCATGGCCGCCACAGAACCCAGACCTAAATATAATTAAAAACGTTTGGGCTTTCATTAAAAATAATAAAATCACCAATAAAAATAAAATTCGAGAGGAAACCATCGCAGAAATAACAAAATTTGGCCAGAATTGTCCTTACAATTTGGCCAAACTTTGGTAGGGTCCATACAAAAAAAACTGCAAGCTGTCATTGATGCCAAAGGCTGCTTTACTAAATATTATTAATGTATTTTCATAAAATTAAAAAAGATTTTGGTTAAAATTAGATTCTAAGCTGAATTAATAAAATTAAGTTTTGTGTAATTACTTTCGACACCAAAAAATGTTGTGTAAATACTTTTGACAACTTGCATGTATATTTTCTTTTATTTTTCTCTTTGTCCTATGAACCGTTAGGTTTCTAGTTTCTTTTTCCCTAGCTTCTAAATAGATTAACCTATCCTATAAAAATTATTTCGGGGAAATCGGATAACAACAACAAGAGTAACAGCTAGGAGAAGTTGAGAGTTGCATACAATTGGTCGTTGTGTAAATACTTTTGACTATGTTTGTATATAGAAATAGGTAATGAGCCAGCCAGCCGCTCTCGCTATCGGGTTCGAGTCACGAACCCTCCCCACGCACCTACACACCGGCGCCGCTGAAAAGCTTCCCAGATACGTTTAGGCCGTGTAGGTGTGAGCCACGTGCGTTTGTAGGGCTCTGACGACCGACTGGCTTATCTTTTGCGTAAACTGAACAGAAACTGAATGTAGGTAGTATAGTATATAGGTGCCAGTTGGAACAACAAGCATATCTTATCGCCGGAGAGAGGCAAACACTTATCTCACCGCTCGGCAAGTTAAAGTTAAATTTCATTCGCTTTTGGAATTATGGCGCAAATTGCTGATAACGGTATACATTCCATAGCCGCGGCACGCACTGGCTTGGAAACTCTTCTACTGCTTTCCCATTTTCCTGCCTCTGCCAGTGGCAACTCACCCAGACTTTCCTCTCGTCATTTTCCCGGGTGCCATGTGTTCTGCAATAGGAATACAACAAAAAAATATACAAAAAATAAATAGAATAAATATTTGCCATGCACGAAGCGAGACGTTGTGCAAAGAATGCCATTTTGATGTTGAATTTTTGCTCGTAAACTTGTTTTTTGCCTTCTGGCTGTTTCACAGAGAGAAAATTGTTTGAAGTTGGTCCTTAAATTGGTTTTGTTTGGGCTTGGAAAAGGATATTCTAATGTTGGGTTGAGAGTTTTAAAGTTTAAAAAGGATTAAGATTAAGATTAGGATTCATTTTCTTAAACTAAAGAAGCAAGATAGGTAAACATGTTAATCATTTTTTGGAAAACGTGTATTAAATTATATTTGTAGGCTTTTTTGATAAGGAATTATAATACTAAGAATAAAGATGCTTCATTACCAAATTATTTTTGACTAGAAACTGAAATTTAATCTCACAGAATACTATTAGAGTTTTATTATTTAAAATTATTCCAAGTAATTTGAATTTTAAATTAAAACCTAATCCAATTTCAGTTCTCAAAAAAGCTCTTTGTTTATGTGTAACGCCCCCTGAATTTCAAGTTATCTGTTGTCCCAGGGCATAGGCCAGCACTGATGTGTTTTCGCCAGAATATTCCAATATTTATATACTATATACTTTTTTAATTAAAAGTGAATTTTATTTTCATCCAATTTTAGCCATGAGATAAGGCAGCGGATAACCACAAACACAGACACAGACATGTGGGGAATTTGGAACTTGGCGTTCTCATATGTCAATAATATTCTAGCTGCTCCAAAATATCCAAGAATGTTTGGCCTACAAACAACTTGCCCCAGTCAATTTGTACAATCTTTCATAATAAGGCAACGAGTACGCTCTATGTGCGACCCAAGAAAAATATTTGTTTTCATGTTTTGAATTCTTTTTCATATTCAGAACTTGATAAAGACTTGGCCCTAATGGGAATTCATATAGACAGCCTCAAGGTTAGCCAGAGAGCCCCAGTGGTCCGTCCTTTGGGATCTCATAAAACAATATTCCCAGAAATGGACTTAATCGCCATTTCACATTACACTTATGTATATATATTGTATATGTATGTACGATCTGCATGCATAAGTTGCTTAGCTGACTTTTCGGCGGGTCTTTTCTATTTGGCATTTTCCGAAAAACAACGAAATGATCAAATTACGTATTCGCCACGTACGCCTTCCAAAAATAAAGATCGCATAATAAATCAGTGATTTGATCAATCAAAATGCTCCGGGCTCCCGAGGGTGCGGAGGCCCCACCCATGGGGAGGGAATTGGTGGACTAGGGGGGGAATCGATTTGCCGATTCAATTGATTTCAATTTAATTTTCCATTTATTATGTGTTTGTATTTTGTCGGCAGTTGCCACCATTTATTGTGCGTCTCTATGCAAATTCATGGAATCGAATTATGTATACAGTGGAGAGTCTTTATAACGTATTCCACTCATTGACTTTTGATCTTAAGTCTGGGGTTCAAGGTTTATTCTAAATTTATAATATTATCTGTGCTTTAAAATAGTTTAGGTATTCTTATTGCTGTTGGAAAATATAAAATTTCAACATTTTAATTCCTTAATAATGATGTCTCTGTCTCGAAACAATAAAAAAAAACCTTAAAAATAATCTCTAAATGCTTTATAAAATGGTTTTGTGTATGGAAGATCGACTGTTCCCAGCCAAATCTCTGACCACTGCCCCAATGTTTGGAACTCACCCAGTTCTGGGCACTTTTACGACCCCCATCACAATCCGACTTCTCCATCGACTTGGACATGACATGTCGATTAAGGAATGTTACCCATGTTTCCCCCACTCGTCCAAATCTGGATGAGGTTTCCTTTCGAGTTAAAAAAAAAATCGGTGCATTTAGGATTGGCAAACGGCGAGTAGAGATGCCATCATTTATTTATACACATTTCATTGACTCAGCAGACTCAGACTGGTGGGGCTAGCGAGGATGTGTCGATGTGGGCCATTCTAGATTTGTTTACTTATTGACCTCATAACTCATCCGCGTCTGTATGCGATATCTCATCCGTCTACCGACGCGACTAACCACATGCGGGACATGAAAATAACAACAATAACGACATGATCGTGAATTGGCAATAAAAACGGCCGCTATATAGCATCGGTAGAATCTTGAACTGAATCTTGAATGGGAGTTATCAATAGTCGGCCGATATTCCCTGTCCGGCCTTGCTGATAATGCGACTGGGAGTGGAGTACGGCGCCAGGAAACCTCGTTAATTAGACGTACATACTGAATCTGGGGCAAAGTAAGGAATATATATTTATTTTAGTCCCAGAGCCACTGCAATGACTTCTTAACTTTAAGCTTTAAGCTTGTCTTAACTAAAAATTCATTTAAAGAATTAGAAACCTATTAAGTATTGATAGCCACTTTTAATTATTTCCTTTTAACTTTTAAACTTGATTAAGATAACTACTATTTTGATACTCTATAGCTTAGTGTGACTTTCACCAAATAGTTTTAGCTTGTTTATATTTACAAGAGCCAAAATGTGATTGGGATTTTATATGTATAATTTTCAGGAGTGCCTCTACAATTCGAGTGGTAATAAAACAGGTTTTTCAATTGGAAAATAATTAAATTTATATTCAGAAAAACAGGAAAGCAGGAAAAACATATAAAAACTTTAAGCTAATCAACAAAGATTGTCAAGAAACCACTCGAAATGCTGCAACGTTCCTGCACAAATGCCTTGCCTCTATAAAAACGTCTTAAAAATTAGTTTTAAATTAATATTACAGACTCCAAAACAAGCTTTGAAGTCTATAATCTTGGCAAATTGTAGAGCACACAAAGCAAACAATTTTTTTTTTTAAATAATAAACATCTGCACAGAATTTCAAATAAAAACCCACGCCACAATTTTACATGACTTCATCTGTCAGGGAATG
Organism: Drosophila anomelani; assembly: GCA_035045905.1. Classification (NCBI taxonomy): domain Eukaryota; kingdom Metazoa; phylum Arthropoda; class Insecta; order Diptera; family Drosophilidae; genus Drosophila; species Drosophila anomelani. The sequence goes on from JAWNOO010000032.1 coordinate 14,683,443, forward strand.
CAAAGTCATCAAATGTTGGCCCGGAATGGAGGAATGGACTGCGACAAATTCCCGACGACATACCAATGCCAATGCAGGCCACAAATGGCCATTGTGTGTAACATTGAACTCGAGTTTAGAGACAATGAAGGAGTGGCACGGGCTGGGGGGTCGAGGAGGGTCTCTGGATGAGAAGCTGGCGCCGCGACATCCTGACGCCTTTGTTCCACTTAAAACGATTGCACTAAGGGGGGGCACCCGGAGCTGGAGCCGGAGCTGGAGATTGGGGGTGTCGTCGCAGTGCGAAAGTGCGAAAGGGAGAAACATCCAGCCATCCATCCATATGGATGAACTTAAGCCCGAAGTGGCTGCTGTTGTTGCCGGGGAGCTGCTGGAGCTGTTTTTTATTTGCAACCCCCAACAACGACATCGATCCAAGGACGACGAAGCTGGGCCCAAGGGGGCTGGATGACGCATGCGGCCCCCTTGAATCCCTCAGCTGACTTTTGAAGCTGACCTACTTGCAGACAACAATTGCGTGGAGTCGGGATGTATCCGTAGCCATATCCTTAGATGTACATATATGTACGTAGCTGTATCCAAGGAGCCTAACCTTGACATCGGCCAAAGATTGCAGCCAGATCGCTGCGGTGAAGGTCCCCAATGCTGCTCTTGGCCAGCTTTTATATCTCTTCTTTTTTTTTGTGCTGTTTTTACTTCAAAGTGGCCCAGACCATAAAAGGGCCGTCTGAGCGGATGGCAGTTGGATAAGATTGCCGGCTCCTCCGACTTTTGGCTCCAAGTGCTCACCTTAAAAAGCTTTTATCGACCAGTGATAACGAGTTTTACTTGCGTAATCCCGGCTATATCCATCATAACCTTATACGACGGCCATGATGGAGTTGCTTGGGTGTAGTTCGTGACTCACTCAACTGTCAGCCGTTAGATGTCAAGTGAGCCATCGCATATGGCATGCAAATTGTTATGGCTAATACATAAAAGATTGTGGCCGCTAAAAATTGCTCATCCGATTTGCATAAATCCTCCATTGCTGACGGGAGTAGAGTCATTATTCTTATGGAGAACAAAGTACTTAACAATCAAAAATCCCTTTTCAAATGTATCTGTACCTCTTTTTATGTCTGGCGTTAATTTACTTACAGCTTAGCCATGTCTCATTTCATATCTAGTTATCTGTTTGTGAGATTATCTGATTATTTTTTATGATGTAGCTTCAAGAAGAGATAAACAGTTCTTGATTCTTTGAAACTGAACCTGACTGAGAGCAAACATTATAGGTAATCAAGTAAGAGTATCTGCAAATATCCAAGGCTTGTATCTCCCCCTAGTTCCTGTTTTCAAGCTCATTTCCGTTCCCTCACAAACGAGTTCTTTGTGGCAGAAGCGACCCTTTGATTGGAAGCAGAAGTTTTCTAGGGATATTGCCCGATTTTTATCAATTCCAATTAAGTCTGGAACCACTTAGAGGGTGAATCACTCCGATGCACCTTTTCCCATATCAAATTTAGTGACGTAATAATGTTAAAATTGACTTGTATTTTGAATATTAATCATTTAATTTGTTTATTATGGCTGACTGTAAAATGTGTGTTTTTCTCCATAAGGTTGAAAGGTGCGATTTGTATGTAAATTAGAAATAACATCTGTAGTTTTTATGAGTAATAGGTGTGATCCATAAGATTGACTTTTTCTATTAATATGGTTTTATGACACTCAATCCCAGTTAAAGTTTGATAGACTTTAGGTAAGGAATTATTAAACCATGAATTGAGGAAGATAATATTAATTACTATAATTTATTTTCATGCAAATAAAACAATAAATAAATATTTAAAACTTTTTCCAGTGCTCTGCCTTGGAACTCCGGTAGAAGGAGATCTAAAAGACTACCAGGAAGATGACTACGACTACGGTAGTGTCGATGATGGCGCCGATGACTTATCGAAGGACGATATTACGGCCGCCTTGGAGACAATGGGGCCACCCTATTTTGAAGAGAACGACCTCAGGATCGAGGCCAAACCGGGTGATGATGTGGTGCTCAACTGTGATGTTCGCAATTTCCAGCGTGAGTTTCTAATTCCTAACTTTAAGAAATAATTTTTGTAATCCAAACTGTATTCCATTTTAGTGAGCAACGCTGTGATGTGGTATAAAAACAAAACAATCATTGCCAATGGCCAGAATCCCATCGGGCATCGCGTGGAGTGCATGGTCAACAACTCCATCCTGCTGAGGGAGGCCTCAGCGGCGGATTCTGATGACTATTACTGCGAGATCCTGCCCCAGAAAGTCCGACAGCACACGACACTGCGGGTGGGCGCCCGGCTGTCGATCCTCTGCGACGATCGCGATGTCACGGATCGCTCGCAGACGTTCAGGCAGGGTGACCACCACAAGCTCGAGTGTCGGACGTATCTGCCGGGCGAAAATACCATCAAGTGGTCCTTTAATGTATGTTTTTTGCCACCACTTTCCCCCTTTCACGGCCACCATTCATCTACGATCATCCCCAACCTTCCGGCATCCGTTTATTTTGCAGGGTCTTCGTCTGGAATCATCACCAGAGGACATTAAGAATGGCGTTGTTATTTTGGACAACATTGATGAGGAGAATGCCGGAGTGTATCAGTGCCTGGGGGACGATGGCAGCCGCGATCCTCCCCACGGCATGATCACCGTTGATGTTCAGTACAGTCCCAAGGTGTCGACTCATCGGCATCATGTGAACACCGAAGAGGGTCACACCGCGGAATTGTATTGCAACTATAGGGCCAATCCCATTGGTAGGAGTTACTTCATCAAAGACGGCAAAACCCTGCAGCTCTCCGAGAAGTATTCGCTGAAGGATTCCGCACACAACGGCCACAATCGCACCACGCTTATCATCAGGGAAGTGGGTAAAGAGGATCTGGGCGAGTATTTGTGCCAGGTGGAGAATGCCATTGGATCGAACGAGGTGAAGGTGCATGTCAGTTACAATCCAGAGACGCCACAGTTTGAGGACATGAAGGTGGAGGGCACCAAGGTGACCATGCACTGGCTAGTGCGGAGTCGCCAGCCGCTCTCTGAGGCTATACTGGACTACCAGCTAACGGGGGTGAGTTGTGGGAGAGGGATTTCTAGAATAATGTTAAGGGAACTTCGGAAAATTCTTAATTGTACACCCCAAAATATGTTTCAAAATGGTTTGTTTTAAACATACTTTTGCAGCATACTTTTAGCTGCCTCTCAAAATATATTAAATGTATCTCTTAGATATTTTTCTAATCAAAAATTAATCTGTAGTCTTTTAGAAGATAAAAATATTTAACTTATGCATCCCCATCTAAATCCCCATCTTTCCCCTTTTTAGTCATACACTTGGAGCACAGTCTCAGTGCTGCAGACGCATCGCCACAACCACACCGAGGGCATCTGGAAGATAACACATCAGCTGGACCTGCCCCGCCGCGGCCTGTGGCATGCCCGCGTCAAGGCAAAGAACACTCATGGCTGGTCCAATTTCTCGCCGGATCATGATTTCCAGATCGAGGAAGATGATGGTGAGTCAAAGCAAACGAGAGCTCCGCCCTGAAACCAAGCTATATGTATCATTATCCCGATAGAATCAATTGCTGCACCCGATATGGATCTGCCGCCAGAGCAGATCATGCAGGCGGGCATTGGCGTTACCCGAGGAGCTGCGTCAGCCATACGACAGCTGCCGCTGATGACTGTGGCCTGCGGAGTGCTCCTGGCCTCGCTCCTGCTGCGCGTCCGCCTCTAAGGCCCGACGAGAAGGGGAAGTGTACATACGTTTTTTCCGGATTACGCGACCGCAAAAATAGGAAACAACACACAGAGAGAAACTAAAGTATTCTAATTATACAAATGCTAATGCGCGCGCCTGCTAGCTTGGGTCAATGTTAATGTTAATGCTATAGTACACACGCTGGAGCGATCACCATTGAAACATTTGTGCCAAGCCAGGGAATTTGGACTGTAACGAGGAGGAGGAGAAGAAGGAGGAGCGGCAAATTAAAGTTAATTTAGTTTAGTTAAAGTTTAAAGTTAAAGTTTGAAGAATTGACATTGCAACGAGCCGAAGGAAGATGTGAAATTTGTTTAATTAGGACACAAAAACTGCGACGATCGGTTTAAAACCGCCCAAAAAGAAATAATTGAAACCTTTTTGATTAACCTTAGCTATAATATTTATTTGTTTTGTATGTATGCATGTGAAAGTTGGCAGAAAGAGGATAAAGATATAGAGAGAGAGGAGCATCCTTTGTTACCTGAAACGGAAACGGAAATGAAAACACAATTAGAGGGCTCGAGGGAATTCCGTTTAGCCACACTTTCGGCTAACGATCTAGTGAGTTTTTAGGATTTGCAATACTTACACAATATTTTTGTACAGCCAAGCGTACTTAATGCAACGTACTGGTTAGTGTAACTGGAGTATCAGAGTGGGTGGGAGGGGTAAGAGATCAGTCGAAGGGCATACGAATTATTTTATATACACTAGACCAAAGCTTAGAAATACACTTGAGAGGTACCAGCGCCACACCATACATATGAAACTTACTTTTACGAAACTACGCCACATCAACTTGGAACAGAACAGAAACGAACTGGACAAATCAGGGGAAGCACTACTACATATGAGAGGGTTTTGTCATTGATTCTGCTACAATACCTGAGGAATATCGCCATAACATGCTGACCATATAATTCAATTGTGAGTGTAGGAATATATTTTATATATATTTTATGTAAGAATCATAAAACATTTAGAGCTGATCAATAAACGTGCCAATTGAAGCAATCAAGCGAATCTTATTGCTCATAATCAAATGAAAAATGAAAAAGAAAACTCAAAAACAAAATGAATGTTCCATAAACAAAGTTTTGACGAGGACCTGATTTCGAATGCCGACCTTTAAGCATATACATATATACAGAATCATATATATATATATATATATATTTAACGATATACTTAAAGCCAGTGTCTTACATGAATATTGTCATTTTCGTTGAGTCCATGGATAAGCAAACACAAATATAAATAAACTAAACGGAAATAAATCATGTTTTTTCTTAGTTTTCCTCTTAGTTTCAAAATATAGTTTGGGTTTTGTATACTTTGGTTCCTTTTTTATTTAATAAATAAAGTTGATTTCGCGTGTCTTTACAAAATACAAAAATTTACAATCAACAGAGACATGAATTACTCGATTTCCTTTGAGAAGATTGGAAAAAGTAGATGACTTATTACTAAAACTAAACTAATGTTTGCCAATACCCAGCAACAGCACTAGGACCGTCGATCCCAGCAACGTCCAGCCCAGGAGCAAACTGCTGCTCGCAGATCCTGATCCTGCCGCAGAAGTTGAGCTCTCCGGAGCAATGGCGTCCAGGGAATGTTCGGCAATGGTAACCTTCGTGTAGACCGCGGAATTGGAGGGCACAGCCTGGCAGTAGTAGATGCCAGCGTCCTTTGGACTAGCCTTTAGAATTACCAGATTGTTATTGGAGTCCAGTTCGAAGTTGGACACAACCACGTTCTTGCCATTGACAATCACTTTGTTGTTGAAATACCACAGGATTACGCTCTGTGTCAGCACTGGAAGAGATATTTATTAATTGTTAGAAGGATTTTAAGGTGCTATACTGTTTTAAGGACTCACCATTGCTGTCCAAATCGCACTTCAGAACCAAATCCTCGCCTCGTATACCCGTTGCCGTCAGAGTTTTGTTGACAATATCGCTGGGACTTGCAGGACTTGTGGCTTTGGTCTGTGGAGAGGGCGCATTCGCATCGTCATCGTCATAAGCGAAGTCGTCATTCTGCATTTCTTCTTCGGTTAAACTTTGAGGATAGGATAAAACTGTAAGAAAGAAAAGCGATTTAGATTATAAAAAGGTTTATCAAAATCAACTTAAATTTTATAGAGAATATTATAACCCCTTAAAGTGTTTTTAAAATACTTTTTATCAACTTTCCTAATCTTTCAATACTCCTAATGAAATCTTTAAAATTATTTTGTTAAGAATTTCTTTAAACAAACTTTGTTTGCTTTACGAATTTCATTTAATGCTCCCTATCTAGCACATTAAAGTTTATCCATAGCTTTATAAGATCTTCTGCAATCATGAACCATTAGATTGTTTATAATACCAATTCCCCCAGGGGGTCACATCAGCCACCACATTTAGTCGTTGGGTTAATTAAAGGAAATTAAATGGAAATGGAACCCGTGGCAAGCTGCTGCTGCCTCTGCAGTTGTTATTAATGTTGTTGCTTTTGCAGTGTGCATTAGGCCATCATAACTGTCTGTATTTGTGTTTGTTTTTGGCTTTATCATTTTTGCAGTTCGAATTCATCAAGGGGATTTTAGGGTCGAGGGATACGTGTGGGTAGAGGGGACAGCTGCACTGATGATGGGTTAAATTAAAGGCTGCCAATTCGCATTTACAGTTTTCCTTTAATTTTCCCCAGAAGGCAATAAATACACCAAGGAAAATTTCATTTATGTTTAAAATTATACATTAAAAATTTTAAATTATGTGGGAATCAGGAATGAGGCTAAAATTAGTTATTAGTTGTTTATATATTTTAAAAATTTGAGTGCCCAGTATAGAATAAGCCTAGTCATGTTTTTCCCTATGATTTTTGGTTCGAAAACTATATCGTTTTTAACATAAATATATGTATTTTTTATACCAAAATATTAATCATAAATATTATTCTTCCAAGTGTACGCCTGGGCATGTGTACAAACATATTTTGTGGAAAACATTTCGGTGAAATGGGGTCACATGAAAACCGAAAATTAAAATGAGCGAATGCAGAGAGAATGAGGGGAAAACAACAGTGCCTAACCCAACACCAACACCTCCTCCCCCTAGCTAACGCTCCGTCTCCCTTGCACTCTCACTCCCGCGGGGTTCTACCTCCCTCTCCCACCCTCCTGGCCGCTTGGGCGATCGCCGCACCCACATGTGACGTGCTGACGGAAAGGAAAACTATACCAGAGAGGAGAACGAGGAGAAGGGCAACGCATTGGGCCACTTTTTTGTTTTTGGTGGTGTCACCGATGGACACACACACTCTGAATTGAAAGCATTTCACAACAATGTCCATTTTCATAGTGCCAACTGCAACACGGATACACTTCAAAAGCCCAAGGCACAGTAAACAAAGTAGGGGAACTTGTATTTAAAATGTAAAAAATAAACAATAAATGCAAAGAAAGAAAGTCCATAGAAGTGAGTACATAGAGGCAAAAGTAAGTTTAATCATGGATCTTTGATTTGATCTCTAAAGTACAGAAATGACAAATTATATAAAAATATATATACAAATTATTAAATAAGAATTGTAATTATAAAAGATAAATAATTATTTATTAATTATAAATAATAATTAAGAAGGTAATGCAAACCCGTAGAAGAATTATTTAATAATGTCAAATATATAATAATGTCAGTCAGCAACTTTCTCTGTCCGTCCTCTGAAGACGCATGACCATTACGTATACGTAATATAAACAACGTTCGTTTTATAATAATGTTCATCATTCCTCATCCTTTTTTTAAATTTTATTATTTTAAAATATATTTAAATATTTTTACTAAATAATACGTTATACTTTATTTGCCTTCCTTTAATTCTTTCCGTGTAAAAAGTAAAACACCGCACACACCCTCGAAAAAATAAGGGACAGTTTGGGTCGGATGATTGTGAAAAGTTTAAATTTACATTTTGTACATTTGCTTTGGCCGCTTGTGTTTCTATAATTGTTATGGCCAGTTTTTCATCGTTTGCTCAGTGTTGCGTGCTAAAAAAAAAACACTATTTGGACAAAACAATTCTCCCTGGGCTTCCAACTCGAATTCCGATTCCGTTTTCGATTCTCCAATTCCTGCCAAAAGGAAAATGATCTATCCCTCTTTTTTCGGGAACAAAAAATGCACATTCACTCACGCGCATTCGCTCTTTGTCGTAAACTTAAGCCATAAAAGAAATTTATTCTCGTATTTACATTGAACCAAAAGACACTGAAGCCAACTGAATTTATGTTGGATGCTTTCCGCCCCACAAAAAAATAAAAATAAAAAATAAAAGAAGAAGCCATTGAACCGGGAAGATAAGCGCAGTAGAGCAAACACAACAATGAAAGTTTATTTTATTTGCAGATTTTTTTCCAAAAGAATCGAATGGGTTTTCCTTTATTTTTTGGCTTCCGATAAACGTTAACGATAAGGAACTTGGTAAATATACTTTTTTTGGGGAGGAAAGAAATTCAAAGTACAAGTAAAAATAAACAATTTGAAAAGAGATGTGGGGGATTTTTCAGATATGTTTCTGATTTCTGAATAAAAAGAGGTTTGAAGTATAAGAAATATATTCACAATGGGAATAACAAATGGTATCTGAATATCTCTAAATAACCCTTAGGGTATCCTAAAACTAGAAATAATATTCCCTAAAGACACATAAATATCAAAATACTCTTTTAAGTTAAAAATCATATACAAAGATATTCATATGAAAAGATTAAACCATTTAAGACCTACATTTATAATAATATACTTTTTTGTAGAGATAGGAAATTCAAAGTACAAATAAAAATAAACAATTTGAAAAGAGATGTGGGGGACTTTTCAGATATGTTTCTGATTGCTGAATAAAATGGGGTTTCAAGTATTTAAAACAATGGGAATAAAGAGTGTTAGCTGAAGAACCCTAAGTAACCCTTAGGGTATCCTAAAATTGGGAATTATATTCCCGAAAGAAACATAAATATAAAAAATATATTTCAACTTAAAAATATGATTATTATATACAAAGATATTCCTATGAAAAGATTAAACAATTTAAGACCTCCATTTATAATAATATACTTATTTTTGGGGAGAAAGGAAATTCAAAGTGCAAAGAATTAGAAAAGAGATGTGGGGGATTTTTCAGATATGTTTCTGATTGCTGAATAAAATGGGATTTCAAGTATTTAAAACAATGGGAACAATGAGTGTTAGCTGAAGAACCCTAAGAAACCCTTAGGGTATCCTAAAACTGGAAATTATATTCCCTAAAGAAACATAAATATAAAAATATAAGTTCAAGTTCAAAATATGATTATTATGTACAAAGATATTCCTATGAAAAGATTAAACCATTTAAGACCTCCATTTATAATTCCATTAATTTTACTCGGGCTGCCTGCCTTCTAACCTCTAATTTCGGGTTCACATCCTCCCAAAAACGATCTTAACCCCGGATTATGTACGCTTTCGTGTTCTCCCTATCTCTGGAGAGATAAAAGTTCCCCGGTAACTTCCCTTAACCCTTGTTCCTGGCCCATTTTAATTGCTACTCAGAATTAGACCGACAACAATTTATCATAACCATGATTCTGGAAATAAAAGACAGTGCCGGTAGAAATGCATTTTTTCAGCTAATAACCCAAAGCCACAGGCCAAAGTTAAGTCCGTCTATATAGTGCCAGTCACTCCCTCCTGCCACTCATTTACCTTTCCCCCCTAGCCCATAGCTCGGGAATCATTCAAGTGCAGCACTTTTGTTGTTGGTTTTTACTACCTGTGATAAGGCCCCGGGAGGAAATTAAGAGCCAGGCCAGAGCCGCGGAGGGAGGGAGCTCTCTGATCTCTGATCTCCTTTCCCGAATGTTTTCAGGTTTGTCCAGCCGGGTCGGCTCTGTTCATCCCCTCCTCTAAGCCGGACACTGGGAGAAATTAAGTATACATTTCTTTTCTAGAAATTGCTGGGTTAACTATTAAGATTTTTATGACGAATTAAGAGATGCTTTTATATTTTTGAATAAATATAAATTAAATATATTCCTAAGATAAAAATATAAATTTTCACAAGAGTCTTAGTCCAATTTTAGTTCAGAGAACATAAAATTAGGCATTTCATAACTCCATAAAAGTCTTTAAAAATAAAATATAAACTATCACTAGTGCTTCAAACTGATTGACTTCACAATTTTCCAATAATTTTTCCAACTTTTTTTACAATTTTCCAATAATTTCCTAGAGTGCAGTACGTGTCTGACCAGTCACCGCTTTCTAGAGGAGAAACGACCTGGCCAAGGGACCGACTCTGCGTTATATGAGCCGAAAATTGTTTGTGCGTCGGCACTGGAGGATGAGGAGAAGTAGGAGGTGGAGGAGATGGCTTTGTGCCTGTGCCTGTGCCTATGCCTGTCTGGGTGAGAGTATCCGTGTCCGTGTGTGGCAGATAGAGACATGAGGCGAAGCGGATAATGATAATGGCATTCGGGTTCTGTGAAAGCGATCAGGTTACGGCCATGGAGGACCACGGACCGAGAGGCGAGAACCTCATAAAGCGACTACCTACGCATAAGCGACTACCCGGGCACTTTAAAAATTGAAATTGGCCAGGAGCCCTGCAGCAGCAGCAGGAGGGGGAGGAACACACAGGACCCAGGAGCAGATGTGCTGAATTGACAGATGCCGAAAATAGCAAATTATTGGCAAGCGTGTGCCGGTCTATGGCCGAAGGGATTGCAGACTAAAAACTCATTTGGCAGCTGCCATTCTCTGGCTAAAAACTAATTGAGGATTTAAAAAAAATGCTTCCATAAAATGTTTAAAATATGCAAATGCTGTTCAATAACTTCAACCTACCCATTACCCTAATCGATTTATTTTCATTTCCATTCGCCTGATCCCCCATGTGAGCAGCGGCATCAAGTGGCCGCAATAAATTTCGATTTCGATTTTGATTTTGATTTTCTATGATCCAAACAGAATCTAGAAGCACTCACGAGCCTATGTGCACTTTCTTTATGCGCGTTTTCCAAAAACAGAGAACATTGATTTCACTTAAACGATTTTTCCACAGCGCCCTCGATCGGGGCCGGGAGATTTTCCCTCCTGCACGTGTCTGCGGCAAGTGCCATGGATTTGGGTTCGGAATTGGATTCGGAATTGTGCGGGCATAGTGCCAGTAGTTGGTTGGATGGCCATATGCTATATAGTCGAGGCGCGACTTTGACTACGCCCAGCGCATATTAAGAGGCTTCGGGGGCAGGGTTCTTGTGTGTGGTGTGTATGTCGTGGCTCCTAATTAATATGCGGCACTCCTTTCTTGTTCTTCCCTAGCCATCTATCCTCATCTATCCCAATGCCTCCCGCCTCCTCCGCTCCTCTATTAACTGCCTGGTTTCATTCCGATTTGGGTTGGAGTCAAAGTTTCAATTGGAATTTTAGCACGCAGCAGAGACGGTTTCTGTTTTTTTTTAGAAAACATAATGAAGAATGCCGTTAAGAATTTGTTAACTGCTTTGGCCGCCAAACATAAAAAACAAAAAAAAAAACATGTTACTAAGTGTGAAGACAGGTTGGACATTTATTAGTTTTAAGGCATATTTCATATTTCCAAGTGTAAAAATATCTGTTGAAAATTGCAAAGTTTACAGTTGTTTTGAAATCACAAACCTCAAATCAATTTGTTAAGGTGGCAAACAAGTTAAGTAAAGGAAGACAGACTTTGAAGGTTTTTAAAAATATTATGTTGCAATTATGAAATCAATTAGTTAGGCTTAGTAAAAAATGAAATAGGAATACTAAATTCTAGAAATAAATATTAAATTATAGAGTTTTTCAAATATTTTAAAGCGTTTAAAATGTATTAAAGAGCGCTAAAAATAAGTTTAAGCTGAGAAAACATTTAAAAAGCAGTTTTCTATAATATAAATAAATCTAGGAAGAGTATTTAGTAAGGCTGCCATTATAAAATCCTTAGAAAAATACATACATGAAAAAGGCTATAAAATAAAGAGTCTCCTATATTTTCTATGAACCTAAGAACCCATACATTGTACATAATCTCTTAAGATAAACATTCCAAAGATCTGAATCTGAAATCGCTGCATTACAAAGCTGGCAAATAGCTAACATAGCTTGATCGGTTTCCCTCAAGTATACTCGATCAGCACTTCTGCTTCTCTTGATGGCTCGTAAATTCTGGAAATTCTCACTTATAAGCCCAAGGGAGAGCCGGGATAGCATCTGCGGCTTTTTAACTTTGACTTGTGACTGCCACTGAATCACCAGTTGGCTTCTCCATTATCGTGCCGATGATCAGCGCTTTATATGCATGTACAGTGGCCATGTACAAGTCAGCTATATAGGCATTATATATACAGATGTACATATCGTGCCCCACTTGAATGGTGCTGCACCAACCGCACCCGCTTGAAATGCCCGCACTCCGCGCGGCGGACAACAACTCATTCAGCGGCAGGCAATTCGCCAGCGACGCTAAGTAAATTGATTCTTTAATTGTCGAGAATTGGTTACGAGTTGGCTTAACTCGCTCTTGCCGGCACAGAGACTGAAGTGAGTCTCCCCCCGATGTACCCGGTATACCCCCGTTTGCCCACCCACTCCACAAAGCCCCCATCTGTGCAGTAGTGCAAGCGAATCGAACGAGTACATGAATGCCATGCCATGGTATGGCGAACAGACCGATCCGTATGAGTCACTGTGGTCCAAAATAAATACCCGGGCCTTCGTCGAGCAGGAATTTCTGCACAGACAAGGGCAGGGCCCTCGCAACACGCCACTCCCACCTCTGTCTCCCTATTGGTAGGTTTATGCAACATTCACATTGTGATTAAATATCATTCAAAAGTTGATCATGGGTTAAACAAGACACACAAATTAAAGTATCTTTTAACTTTTAGATTTCACGTATTTAAAAAATACATGATTTCCTTCCCATAAACTTAGTTCTTTATATATATTATGCCACCATCTCTCCCTCACATTTCGAGGCAAACGAAATCTTTTTTTATGCTTCTCGCTTCTTTGCCATATTCGCGGTCATTTGATGCCTTCTTTTTCTGGGCTATGGTTCTGGTTCTGGTTCTTTTCCCGGGCACTTCAATTCGCACCACAACATTCCATGAAATTCAATCCTCAATGCGGAAAAAAGCGAGGGAAAACAAGGCACTCCTTCAATCAACAGAAATACCCAAAAAGAAAAAACCAACAGAATTTGTTCTCAAAAATCGGGACACTTGGAAAATCTGCTGAGTATCAAAGTTTTTTTTAAAGAAATTCTTGTAAAATGTAGTCAAATGCGGTATTTAACAAGGAATTCAAATTTCAAAGCCTGGTTCTTTTAGTTATATGACTCTTGGGGGATAAGTATAAACAAGCTAACATTTTTTAGGATTTAAGAAGTCAGATACAAACTTACGAAGAAGCTATAAATGTATCTATAGAAAATTCCAAAGAAAAACCAGTTTGAATAGAAAACTAAGAGGAGATTTTGTCTCCAATTTGTCTGCTGAAGATTTATAAAAGATAACTACCTGGCTTAGTCTTTAAAAGTCAGGTCTAATCTGAAAGTTTGGTTTGATTCATTCAAGTTAGAGATTTGTTTTATAATTTGAAAACAAGCTGTACTAAATATATATGTCATTGAATTAATAAATACAATTTTATCTAAGTCTCAAGATATTTTTTACATAACTTTTTTTTATCGTCTGGTCAACAGTAAACCCCACGGATTTCAATAGAGAAGCTGTCAGCGTCATTCACATATTACCTTCATGTTTAACCAGATACCTGTTTCTATCAAGTAATCAAGCATTTAAGGTTGCAAAATCTGCAATGTTAATTGACGTTTAAGGAATTTGCAATAGCGTCGTAATTGTTTGCCGGACTATACACACAATTTTTCTCTCAGTGATTAGACTTGTTGTTTACCCATGTCAAGCGCAGTCGGACATCTTTGGAATATTAAGTAAATATGGTAAATATGTGGACTGAGCAAACATAAATTCCTGGCGGATCAGAGAGGAAACTGCCTTTCTCATATGTATGCATTATATATATTGTATATAGGGACAAGCCCACCATTTCGCAATCCAATCAATCTGATGATAATCGCATTGTTTATGGATTGGGGTAGGCAAACAAATACGGAAAGGGGTTCCAGGTGATCACACCAAGACCAATAGTGTTCTCACGCTTCTTCGACACGCTTCTTTAGGGGAATCGATGCTCTACCTAGCGGTGAGTTGAGGGGCTAATTAATACAGGATCCCGAATCCGATACCTAACCCTCCTCCTGCTGCTCCTATTGATCACGGGTTTGTTTTTGCTCATTTCCTGGCCGCTACAACAATGGGAGAAGTCTGGAATAATTAACAGCCGTAACCGAGTTGGAATCACAAATGGCAAAAAGCAGCAGCACCGCCAATCCCCTTCCTCGAAACATTTCCTACCAAGCGCTTGAATGAGCTGAGGAGGAAAACTCGCATGCCATTCATCGAACGTGATAAATAACTGAATTAATGTGACGGCCTTTAGACAATAAATTATTAAGTTTACTGTTCGAAGCCACTCGCTGTAAGAAAGTGCAAAAATTACCAAGTAATAAAAACATTAAGATACACTATCTGTAAAGTAAAAAAAGAAGGAAACATGCGGAAATCTCTTTGCATATATTTAGCAAAATGTCAACAGCTAAAAGATCTGATAATGAATCACTACGCAAAGCAGCCAATGGGAATCCTAATCGCTCATCATCATTTAAGTGATTCATTTGGTCCATAAAAATCCCCCAAATTCCATCTCTGATTTGCATAGATAAATAAATTAAGAAAAATTAGTCACTTATGTATATATTGTATGTTATATTTTTTGTGTTTCAGCATATGAAATCTCATATTTTTGAGCTAAAACATATTTCAAGATATAATTGGATTTTATATATATGAAAGATTGTGCAAAATGCTTGTAAAAGAAAATTTGGGTTAATAATGAGAATTTTGAGTTTGTGTGCTAATGGAGGAATTTAAAATATGAAATATTAAAATATTCTAAATATTTTATATTTCAACGAACATAATCCTAATTTTAATTCTCAGAAAGATCTCTGCTAATTATATATTTCCAGTGCATAATCATGCTATGCTGGGTTCGAATGTAGGTCAAAATTGGTTGGAAGCATTCCGGCCCCGCAACATTATCATCCCAGTGGACTGACGCCCAACAATCACATCGATTTATAGTAAATTCCTGGACTGCACTTCAAGATCCCAGTCCAAATCTGATCCATTGCGATTAGTGGTAGCGGGACTGACTTGATTTTTTTTTCAATATTTTTTTGGGGTCGCCCTCCTCCCATTTTGATTAGATTACTTTACGGTTGCATCAGGCTTAACCCCAGAAGGCACTTACCCGCGGAGCTGCCCACGATCAGTAGGAGTCCGGCAATTAGCAGCGATCGTCTGGACATCATTATTTATTTTTGATTTTTTTTTATATATTTTTATAAGTATGTTTTTTGTTTATTTATGGGTAGTGCACTCGTTGCCGGTCAGAGCTTAAGTGGGTATCCAATACGCAGCGTTTTGGGCTTTTCTTCGATGTTATTTCGAAATCTATGTCACGGCGCGACGATTGATTTCTGGTGACCTTTTCGAAAAAATTATTGCCGCGTAATTATGTTGACGTTGAAGCGTTCCAATTTCCGGGCAGCACTGTCAGCACCTTTTCTCCACAGGGGAATCGTTATTGTTATTGATTTGAAACTATTCTTCTGGATCTCGGATTATTCTACACACCGCACAAGATCACCGGGGGGAAGGCTAGTATATGATAGATTTTTCAATTTCGTTTCGAATTATAACCGTCTGTTCGGGGCAACGTCGGAAAGAGAAGTGAACGTTGAATTTAAACATTAAATTGGTATAATGCTTGCCCCGAGCCAGCTTGCCGAAGAGAACGGCTGAACGGAAGAGAAAGCAAACGCCAGCCAAGAGCGAGTTTTAAGAGCGTGATGTGGCGCGAAATAATTTTATTTAAAAACATTCTTTTCACAAAAGGGGTTGTATTTTTAGAAAGAAAGCATTTCCTGGCAATAAGTATGAATAAACGGATGTGGACCACTGAAAGTGTGGATTGTGCCTAGGAAAAACCATGGCAATGGGTAAAGAAAAATAAAATTCGTACCTCCCTATGACTGAAAATTAAGTAGAGTATCAAAATAAAATAAATATAGTAGAAACTGATTTTCTGTTAAATAAAATTTAAAATAAAATAAAGAATATTATTGCATTATTGTGTGCAAAAATATCAAGTAAATATCTTGGATCAATGTTATTATATGATAGAAATATATAAAATATATTAAAATTCCTTGTAAAATGTATTTATTTATTCACAATTGTTTATTAATTAAATTAAAAAAGTTTGCTATTTTTAGATAGATGATGTTTAATTTATTATACTTTTGTCTATAAAAAATGTAAATCATATTAAGTCAAAATAAATGAATAAATAATATGAATAATAATAAATGTATAATCTTATATATTTGTATATACACATTTCTTATTCAAGCAAAACATTTACATATATAATTTTATAAATATAATATTTATCTCAGTTTCTCAGCAATAAATACAAGTTTTTTCTCAGCTCTTTCAAAATGAAAAATATTACTAATAATTCCCTGAACTGGTTTTGCGAAAGCCCCAATTAATTAGCAATTAAGTAACGAAATGCAATTCAATTATTCCACATGCTTGCGCTAAATTCCTGCAATTGCTGAACAGCACATGTCCATGGATTCGCCACTGTTAACCCCTTTTCTTCCCTTCAATATTCTTATTCTTGAAGAACACTACTTGTGCAGTTGCAGCACAAAGATTCGCGGAAATTTATTTGCATCCCCCGGAGACAATTTGCTTGATGCAATTGCGGCTTTTTCTCAGGCCTGCAATGAAGCCCGGCATGGGAAGCCAAAGCCAAAGCCGAAGCCGCAGCCGTGATTTCCTTGCGGCATCTGAGGGGTTAAGGGAACACCCAATGGAGTAAAGCGGAGTGATGCAGAGTTCCTCCGCCGGCGACGTTTGTTTATTTGTCAGTGTCTGGATGACGCCTACATTGCCTCAGATACTCGCAACAGATACAGATACTTGGCGCAACAGATGCAGTAACAATTTATGAGTGCGACAGCGTCCGCATTAAATGTATCTACATGCAACATTTGCACTGTACAAACAAACAAACAATTAAAATTAATCTACGAGCATGAAACAAAGTGCCTGGCATTATGCATTGCACAGATAGATCTCTTTGAGGCTCCACTGTTTGTTTTGCACTGAGGGAAATTATTCAAAAAGATCAGTCAAATAACAGTTAAGACTTTTATTGATTTTATATAAATTTAGTCAATGTCACTAAAATGTATTAAATTATGAGATACTAAATTATATTATTTTTAAAATGTAATTATATTTACTTTCTTAAAAACTCACATTCTACCTTCCAGCCCTCCAATTAGGATACTTTTTTCCAGTGCCCAAAGTAAAATGTTTGTGTTGTCTTCTGTTGGGTGCCAAGCTTGTAAACATCCGCAAATTTAGAACAATTCCAAGGGGCCTCTATATCTATAAAGCAATGGGATTGAATAGGCGTGGATATTAATCAAATATTTATATTTACCCACACCAAGACTAGCACACTTGCACACACACTGGAATGCACACAGCGAGATTTCTGATGGCGACCGCGGTGCATTCGTTGAATTTCCAAGAATTCCATTCTTTTGAAAACAAATTAATCAAACAACAAGGGCGACAACAAAGCTAAAAGCCAGCAGAATGGAAGCATAGAGAAGATGCGATGCTGACAGCATGAAAATTTCTGAATTTGAGTTAGAATTCCCCCAAGAAAATTGAAATGTTCCAAAAGGCGCGCAGACTCAGAATGCATCGGCTGCTTAAGAGAGAAGCCACCACTTCCACTTGCGTCAAAGAGAGCGCTGGGTAGCAGTTGGCAACGCGGCCAAGCCCAGTGGAGGAGTGATGGGAGGAGGAGGATGACTAGGAGGGTTGGCTGCAAGTTGCACCAACTGCAAGGGAATGCTGGAAATTGGAATTGACCTAGGCGATGTCTCGCTCTTGCACCTCGTGTTTTGCATGCTAAATGGTAAATTAAGTTTCCTATCGCGGTACGATACCGACATATTTCTGGATTTCCAATTGGGCACCACTCCTGCGACTGTGCTCTATGAGTCATCTGCTCTCCTTCGCCGCCTTCGGTTATTCGGTTTTTATGCTGGCCCCTCTGCTTCTTTCCACATCTTTCCATGCCCCACGCCGGATTCCCATGCGCAAGCAAATACAGTGGAACAGTGCTGGGACAGCAAAATTCTAGATGCGAAATATTTAAGCTTTTATCACGAGTTCGATGTGGGATCAAGATTGTGACTTACAGACTTTCTCTGTAGAAAAATATCCTTAGATCTGGGACCTGCAAAGAAAGAAGAAATACAACATACAATTTCAGACTTAGGTGAAATATAACACCTACCTTTGTACACAATTTAGTTAAATAAATAATTATTATGTAACCCTTAGTATCAGGACTTCTCTCACAAGTACTTCCATTACCAAACTGCCGAAAAATATGCAATGTGTTTGCTAATAGCGAGTCCTGCGAGCTGAAAGTAAGATAATTAAATAAAATAAATATATTTAAACAAGTTTAGGGGAAACTTTATTTAATTTAAAATGAATTTCGAGCTTTCTTTTATCCCTAACTAATATGCTCAGGTTGTTTGTAATCCCATTCCACTGTGCCTGGATATCCTCCGTCGACGTTGGCAATCGCCGTTCATATTTCCCACCGACAGTCCTCGACGAACAACAGAATCGAAAACGACACAGCCCACGCAAAGCCCGCAAAAAAACAACTCAAAACCGAAAAAAAAACAACTCACGAAAAAACCTTAGCGACAAAAACAAAGTTCAGTGTCTCGGCAGCCGTTTATCCTCGAAGTTGGCCATAAGCGAAGGCAAAAACAGGAAAGCGAAAAGGATTTCAGGCAAGGGATTTGCATACATACTTCTCAATCATAAATAAGCGACAAAAATGAGGCATCTCTGGCTGCTGCTCCTTATCGCCGGCGGATCTGTCCAGTTTCCAGGTAAAAATCGAACTGCATCTCGCCATCTCTCCATCCCTCACATCTTTTGCCGCGCAGAGAGTCCCCTTAAAAATATAAAAAAAAACAGTTCGGGCAACAAATTAATTTACATTCAATTCGTAATCTTTATGTGCTGTAGATTTTTGTTTTGGGAACATATGCGGGCTCTATAAAAATGAGCACTCTTTGAGGGTCTCAAGACGCAGAAACTCTTCAGAGTCGTGGGCCACAATGAAATACTTGTAAATATCTTGTTTGTTTGCTGCCTCCTATTACCCACTCATGGCAGCTAATTTGCATAATCTGGAGATTATAATCCTGGGCGAAAACCTAGTCTAGTGTACTTGTGTTCGTGTTCCTACGTACGGGTTGTTGCAGGCGCTCAGTCAATCGATGGATGGATTACATTGCACTTGCCCCAGCTCTCCTTGGCTTTTCCGCTGACCCAATAATGGCAGCTTATATTAAACCATTAAAGTATCATATATATCGGATTGCCTCATCAGTTTATTAATCCTCCACTTTGGCACATCTGCAAAAAAGTAGCGTTAAATAAATAAATTATTAGGGTTGAATCATTGTGGCAATTGTGAATGAATTTATAAGAATCCACAAAGCCCATAGTCATCAATGTTTTTTGTGTGTAAAAAGAAATTAACTGATTCATGAATAACGTTCGAAAAAAGTTTGAAATTCCAAAATAAATTATCATAATGAAGAGATATCACATAAGTTAGTCATCTATCGACATTTTTACGACTCTTTGGAATACAAATATCCCCCAGCGAGTAATTTTTTTTTTATTTAATGGATTGTAGTAAAATTTATTAAAAGGATGATTAATATTGCAATTCATATTGCAAAAACCATAAACTAAGTAAAAATTAATAAAGCAGGTATTTAAAAAAGAATCAATGAGCCCTTTATAAATATGATACAATTAATAAAATTATAAATTTATTAAGGTATAGCTAGTGTTCGTGCTGCTGCTTGATTTGGGTTTGGGATTGTCTCAGAATTTCAGTCATTTTCTTATATTTTTTAAAACATATTTACATAGTTTTACCAAGGTAATAAAAGAGATATATAATAGAAAAGGTAACAAAATATTGATACAAATTCTAAAAGTTTACTTTTAAAATCTAAAACATATTTAATGAATCAAGTATCCGTGTTGCCTCATCACTGAAATCAATCAATGGTTAAGTATTCACCGGAGGTGGCATTTTCGCCATTCCTGTTCCATTGAAACCGGCTCCAAACTCCATAAAGCACTTGTCTGCCACCCAAAACTATTAAAGAAAAAGTGCTTCAAAGGGTCGCCAGTTTTATGGCAAAGTTTTCCTTAAACGCTGGGGGGAGGGAAGATGGAAATGGGCAGAGCGCGTGGGCTGTAAGATAGGAGGGAAGTGGTGTTGGGAAGAACGTGTGTCATTCATGGAATTGACGACAATTTGGTAACCACTTGTAAGCAGGGCTTGTCTTCCCCAACACATGAGTAGGCACTGAAAAAAATATCTTTCTCAGTGGTTTAATATGCAATCTTAAGAAGAATATAGTTATAACCTTATTATGAGGCATACATTTAGAAGATCAGTGCAGAAAAATAGAGTTAATTAATTTAAAAAAAAAGCCAAAAGGGTAGAAATTAAAAATATATATTTTAATATAATACCCTTTTTCTGTTTTCTAAGTGTACGTCCATTGTTCAGCGCTTACAAATAGAGAAATTAGAGGAGTAAATGGAAAAAGGATGGAAGGGGGTTGAATGGGGTATGGATGATCACATTGTTAAAAATATCAACTTGATTAAAGTGGCTCTTGAATAATTAAGCAACTGGGAGCGGGCCTGGGGAGCTGTGGTAGCTGGAGCTGTCCGCATGGAGGAGACTATGGCGAGGTAATTGCCGCATCATGCGTGCGTTCCAGGGTTATTTCAGCGGCTTATCGATATTAATTATGATACTGAGAGGACAATGGAAGCGTGGGATTTCATGATGATGTTCATGGTGATGGGGTTGGGCATGTCACTTGACAAGTTTCCCTTAAATGGCTGGGCTTTAACTTTCTATAAACATAAGCAGAACTTGAATTTAAAATGGAGAACAATATATATAAATAATAAAAGAATAGGAGCTAGAAAGAATTTAAATTAAGAAAATACATAACTCTTCAGGATCTAATAACATTGTAACATGGCACCTTTATTAGAAGCCAACCTATAATTATTATGATTATTAGTTCATTATTTATATGAGTTCTTTTATAGCTTCAAATATTTATCTCTCATAAATTTAATCTTAATTTCTAATTAATTTCTGAGGCATACTTTCGGGCAGGACATCCTGCCGAGCCACCGTTAGTAAACTGAACTTGATCTATAGAGTTTTATGAGTCAAGAAGATTAAATCATCCCTCACTTTCCGCTGACCCGAATTTCGCTTTCCGGGCAAACACAAGACGGCGACGCCGAGTAACTACGCCAAGGCTAAGAAAGGTGTCCCGACATGTCTGCCAATGTCTCCTCATTTTTCCCTAACGAGAGTGTAAACAAAACTAATAACTTTGGCCCAAGCACAAATACATATACATATATATACACACACACACCCACACGCCAAGGAGTATGGCACCCATAAACATACGAATTATATATGGCAAATTGGCAATTTTCGCAGCCATTAAGCAATGCGCTAAACGTGCAAATGACGCAACCGAATGTACAACATCCTTGGGCCAAATACAAAACCAAATTCAAATCCAGATACATACCTAGATATATTCCCCCTGTGTGTGCCTGCATATGCTTTGTAGTATTCCCGAAAAGAATGCCATTCCGTGACCTGACCTCCAACAGGAGTTGTACCCATCATATCACTCCAGAATGGGCGTTGACACGCTCCCTGGGAAAATGGAATAGGGGCTTGGCCCCTGTTATTCCGTATTCTCTCGTTAATGGTTTTATGCTGCCTTCTCCGGGGGCCTTTGGGGCTTAGGCTGCGAAACTATCGCCAGACACGAAAATCTGGGAAGGCGATGGCGCCTTTTGGAGTGCTTTTCAATGCATAATACAATATGTGTTTCGTGTTTGTGTGTGTGTGGTCCGTTGGCTAATTACAATTTATTCCAGGTGTGCTGACCTTGCCGGAGGCACTCCCAGCCAAATCTTCATCGGCCACTGGAGGCGGTAGCGGAGGAGGTGTCACTGCCCAGGGAGGCGGTGAGGCTAGCTCGGATTATGGGGATGAATACGAGGATAATGATACGCAGCGGGCACCGGGAAATCTGGCCAAGTCCACGGCCGGTCCCAAGATTCCAGATCCTTACTTTGAGCAGAAGGAGGTGACCATCTATGTGGCTGCCAATGCCACCAGTGTGAAGTTGGAATGTCCTGTGAAGAATTACAATGGTGAGTTCCAGACAAAAAATCATTTCATGAAAATTTGACATTATTTTTGTTACCTCTATTTTTTTAAAGCCGACCACCATGTCATCCTCTGGTACAAGGACGGTGTTCTCGTCACCACCGGCAAGACCATAGTGAATAATATATACGGCCTGGACAACCAGTTTACCCTGACCGTGCCCCTGAACAGCACCAATGGCACGGAGCAGCGATTTTCATGCAGCGCCAATGCCTCGTCGGATATTCGACACAAGGTGACCATCCGTTTTGGTCCAGAGCCAAGCACCCCGGCTACACCTACAGTGCCGTCAGCGGCTGTGACACCGTCAACGCCCGCCAAAGATTCGGCGCCCATTGGCCGGGACATTGGCCTCTGGCTGCTGGCCCTGATCTTGGCTCCGCTCCAACTGTCAGTGTCCTCCGCCCTTTTCTGAAGCGGGCCAAGTTCAAGAGGCCTCTCAAAATCAGCACCACCGGCATTACGTTTGGGGATGCGCACTGCAACAGATGAGCTTGACGAGGGATGCAACCAACGAGAGGAGATGATGGCTTTTGGCGTATTAAGTTAGGTGTTGCTTTGTTAATGTAATATATATGATATATAGAAATAGGAGTCCCGATCTTTGCGGGGATGCAAACTTCCTAGAGCTATAGAGATTATTTGAATTCCACTTCCAAACTCTGCTTCCTCTACTTCCAAACTCGATAGCCATGTTTATAGACTCCGTTGAAGAGTAACTTGTATTTGAATTTAGAAACGCTATACGAATTAGCCTAGTGTGATTGCTTTAGTCGTGCGCTTAATGAATCGACAGATTAGTAATTAATTGATTTTAACTTAGCGGAACAAAATGCGATAACAAGTGGCTTAAAGGATCATTATGAGGGATACACTTACCATATATATATATGTATATGAACGGATTTGAGCAGTGTATGTAATTTTGTCGGATGTAAAACTGATACAGAAATAAACTAGAGCTGCTATAGACCCAGCTGAAACCATTCAATGAAATCCACCCCTATATGCAGGCGTCGGGGCAGAGGCCAGGATTCAATGGCGCATGGGGAAACACACGCGCGAGAGGGACAACAAAGCGTCCTGTTGTATCCTGCAGCTGCAACGTCGCAGGCGCAAGCGGAGGCGGAGGAATTCCGCAATATGTGTAGGGCCTGCCAGCCATATGGCGGCTTGTAAGGGTGGTGAATGGTGGTGGCGGTGGCACAAGCCCCGTGCGAGAACTTCACTCAGTCGTCGGCTACGCAGCGATCAGGATACACACATCTAGTCAGCGGAAGAAATCAGTGCCAGCACAGCCAAGGTGAGTTCGAAATGTTAACTCGATCTGTTCAGGAATATTATACAAAGCCAAACCTTACCTCTGCTCACCTTAGATGATACCGCAATGTGAGGAACCCGCTTTTTTCGAAGATTCTTACTCTGGAGAGCCCCAATTCTCCTCAGAAGACCCATCCTGTGGCCAGAGTCGCTGTGGCAAGGCGCAGACAGCCTTAGAGGTCTACCAAAGAATACTTCAGCACCTCGAGCGGCAAAAAGACACCCCAAAAGCCCATCAAAATGACCTGAAGAGAGAAATTTGGATTGCTAGTTTCACGGGAGGAACCATACAATATAATTGTTAAAGATCTTAATACGCTTTTTAAGGATAAAACTAGTTAAATATAAATATATTGCAATTATTAGACAACTAATCTAATATTGAATCTGCAATCTAAAATCAAATACTGGCACTATTATTTCATTCTAAGTAAGCTTTGGGCCTTTTAGCTTGTCGTCAATTATACTTCAACCGGCTGAATTTCATTCCTAATTCAGTTTCTCTGGAATACAGGTAGATCCTAAAATCTCCAGTAAATATTTTTCAATATTTTCAAGATAAATCTTTATAACAAAAATTGTTAAGTGCAAAATTGTTTTTCTAAAAATATGGAGAATATGGTGAGTGTAACCGCGAACGATTGCATTCGGGACAAAAGAACATCGAACAAAGTTATAAATATTTTAAAGTTAGAAGCACCGCAGACCATGTGCGGTTTTTAGTTTAATTTGCTAGCCTTTGCTAGCTTTCTTTAGCTTCTTTAAAAACAAAATTAGCAAAAGCTTTCATTAAAACATTTATATTTACTAATGATTAAACAGCCCATAAACCAGGATGTGGCCTGCAAAAGGCCAAAACGTAAGTCAGCAAAGTCATGCGGCAAAGCGAAATGCAGCAAGCCGGGTCCGATCACAAACAATGGGTATTTGAATTTCATACGTGTATTCCGCAAAAAGAACTGCGGGCTTTTGCCAAGAGAGCTTGTCTCGAAGGCAGCCCGTGCTTGGAACTGCCTCCCGGAAAAATCTAAAGATAAATATCGCCGCCAGGTAAGTTATCCCCTTTCCCCCGAGAAATGTATGTTTTGCCATAAATTTTATTTATCCCAAAGGCTTGTCACATTACTACAAACCCAAAACACAAGGCCCGCCCTGTTTGTCAAATGTCGAAATCTGGAAAATGTTAGATCAATTCAAAGGACAATGGTAAGTTTAATCGGATATCCCAGGGGTTTCTGGCTAAATAAAGGAAATATTTTTCTTCTCACAGACTTGAAAAGACGCTGACGCAAGCCCACGCAATTAATTTAGCCGCTTTTTAATAGACTTCCTGGATACATTTTGGATTTAATTAAAATTGTCATGTTTATTTAGTGAATTTTGATAAATCACTTACGTTTTGGAAATTCATGTCTTTTATTTAACACCACGCAAAAATGCTTACTACGTTAAAGGGCCGCTTAGCGCTTTATCCACATACTTATAATTTTTAACCCAAGGCTAATGATATTTACACTTATTATCCACAACTGAGCTGAAAAGTATATTGATAGAACCAAGAGAAAAAACACCAGATGCGAAATAATGTTTTAGTTAACATTTATTAACAAATCATTGTTAGTAATACACAAGAGAAATGCCTTCTTACTTACCCATCTGTTAGTTCTGGTAAATAAAAAAAAATTAAAAAAAGAATTATAAATTGAATAGCCGGAGCTTTAATAGTTTATTGAATTTTCTTTATTTCTTGTTTATAAAATCATAATGTTTTATTAACTTAGTTTTAAAACGCCTTTTAATAATGATATCCAAAATGGAGTCTGGAGTTATTTCGTTTTCATTAAACAATATGATAATTCCATTCCGGTATTTATTTATTTCACAGAGATAATCTTGCTTCTACTGCTATTGACATGAGTGTAAATAAGTATGGGTAGGATGGCGTTATTCAATCGAACCGATTTTAATTGGCTCTTCATGGACAGTGATTACTCAATTCATTTATTTCATCAAAAATCGTGGATAATTGAGAACTCATATCATCAATCATAATTATGACAATATTTGTAGTATATGATCTTATGATCTATTGGCATGGGCGCCAACAGTTCAGATTGGTTTATGGATAATATAAATTAAAGATTAAAGTTATGTTCTTTCGATTTTATAGCGTGTGAACGCATTATTACATTATTCATTCATAGAATTATTTTAAGATTAACACTTCTTGCCAGAATTACTTCATAATTAACGCTTCTTGTCGGTCCAAGAGTCTTTTATCAATTTATTATGTGTTCTCAGCAGGGCTTCTTTTATATTCATAAACATAGTCCCTATTTATCGTTTATAGCGGCGTGCGGCGGAATCAACCGGTGCCGCGATCTGTGCAGCTCGGTAATATTATTTATATTTTTTGAGTATGGAATACGGATTGGGCTTATAGGACTTGATGGGCGGTTCGCGCATACGTTTCATGTCAGTCTGATATGGTCGTTTATATGCCGCTGCGTTTGTTGATATTATTGATGGACGTGCTATAAAATTTGTTGATTATTATTTTTAGTAAGTTATTATGCGTGTTTTAATAAGTTTATTGATCATTAGAAAAAAGATATATTTTTTTTAAATGAATCATTCTATTTTATATTATTTGCATTGAGAAGCATTTCTCGTTCATTCATTGGTTCTGTGTTGATACAATCTATCCCAAGGAAACCCATTCATAGTGCAGCCCCTTAAATTGATATCGGGAATGGATAGGGGATAGAAAAAAGGATCTAATCTAATAGGTCTCATAATTAAAATCTAAAGCTGAAATTGTTAGGCTGGGGAAAAAATCATGCTTGGGTGTCACTTACGTTTGCTGTACTCATAGCCCGTGGGTGCGCGCTTGGGGGCCATACGGTGCTCGTATTCGTAGGCCACCTCCTCTGCCTCGTCAACTCTATAAACAACAACAATGTTAGTGAATATGTCAAGGAAAGTTGGCTATAAGGGTTAAGACTCTCTTCAGACGCGCCAACTCGGTCGTCATTTTATCCCGGTGGGTGCCAGTAAATTATACAAAATTATACTTTACAAGTAACTTACTCAGGCGGATTTTCCGCAGCTCTCTTGATCAAATTAATGAATTTGGGGGCTCCGTTGCTGCTGCCTCCGAACTTTTTATCAAAAACAGATCTGTGAATATAAATAATATGTATTTTAGCAAGTATATCTTTGAAAACTCTGTGTCTCTATTTCTGTATACCATATACAAGACCATTTTCTTTTCAGAATCATTAATAAGGGATATTAAAGATAAGTTTCTCAAAAATTATTGCTTGATTATTAAATGCAGCATCTAATGTTGGATTTATATCAATTAAAAGCAATATAGCTTTATGATTCCTTTAAATCGAGGATGTAATATGGTTTCCAGAGACCCAAAATGACTCCATCTTACCTGTAAGCCTCCAAATTGGGTCCATGTATGTTCTTGGCCGACTCGGGATCCATTTCCATCAACTCGCGCAGCTGCTCGTGCGATACCTCATCGTTCTTGTCTGGAATTAGATACTTACGGATTTCGGCAAGGGCATAGGCAATTCGAGCATAGCACTCGGCCGGCGTAGCCACAGTGCTGACCTCTAGAAAGAGGTCCTTCTGTAAATGGGCATAGCGCGGATCGCCACAGTTGCGTAGTTGCTCCTCCTTGGCCCGATCACGGATCGAGGTGCGCCCCTTAATAGCGATTTTGCACTGAGTCTCATCCTGAAGGCGACGCAGGGAGTTGCCCTTGGGTCCCAGAATCTTGCCAGTGAAGTTGAACTGCCGCAACATACCGGAACTTATGTAAATATGTGTATGTGTATCACAGACAAGTATGAAACTACCTTCGGGTACTGCTTAACAGGCACAAAGACTTTCTGGGTTATCTTCATGGGTTTCTGCTTGTAGACATCGGCATAGAATTCTTTGCCCGGTATGCGGCCTGTGCAGTAAACACGGTCCACGGCTGCAGCAAAAAGAAAAATAGCATTTTACACTATTTATTAGTAAGTTTTTCGGTTCAAGATTTACCTTCATCGATTAGTAATGCGCATAGTGGGAACTCGGCGGACAGACGCTGTCGCTCCTCATCCAGATCCGCCAAGAACTTCTGGGCCACCTCATTAAGTCGCGGCTGATGATCGTGAGTAGCTGGTTTTTCTGTAAACTCGGCAGTTCCTTCCATTTTATTCGCTTATTTTATTTTTCTTTAAATCGCCCGAAACTCGGAAAACTGTATGTATAATAGTGCCCAAGTTGACACTAGGGCTACCAAACGACTTATGGCCAGGGATGGAAAACTACTAGTCTAGCATGTTTGGTGTTATTTTTATTTCTTTAAATCTTTACTAATAAAATTATCATGAATGGTTAAGTTTTTAGAAAGGAAGATGTCTTATCTATTTTCTTTTAATCTCATATTTTCCTTTGTGCAAAAAACAAAAATATACAAATTTCGCTAAGCTACACGGAGCTGCCAAACGACCATTGAATTATTTTAATGTATAACTATTTATTATTTTTTGGTTTAATTTTTATTTGGATACAATTCAACTTAGATTTTCATAGTATTACTAAAATATTTATAATCTAACGTGCTTAGGTTTTTATAAAAAAAATTATAAAATTCCCATATTTCGAATACAAATATTGCTATGTGAAAATCAAAACTATCGGTAAGCTACCTGGAAATATTAAATAATCATTAAATTATTACTAACTACATATATATTATTTTTGTGTAATGTGATTTTACTTAATAGTTTTTTATATATTTATTAAAAAGAAAATAAATTAATGCATGGTTAGGTTTTTGTAAAGAAAAACGTATGGCAGCTTTTAATAAAAATGCCTAAATATTAATTAATTAATAAAAATAAACTAAGCATTTAACTATATAAAAATGTTCTCGAAATTTTTATTTGGGTACAATTTACCTTAGTTTCTTAAATCTTTAACAAAAAAATAGGTTAAGATGTATCCGTGGTTTTTGTAAAGAGAAATTTTTATTTTTATTACTAATAATATTAGAAAGAATTTCCATTTATCCGATATTTTGCTTTGCGAATAAAAACTATCGGCAATCTAAACAGAGTTTTTAATCATTTAATTATTATCGATACTTTTCGCGGTTTTCGGGCTGCACATCTCTAAAGCGTGGAATTTCTTTGTGTTTCTGTAATTTGTTTGCAATAAACAATGGCGAGCGAGGACCTTTTCGAGCATGAATTCTCCGAAGAACAAGACTTGGAGCTCGAGCAGGTCATGGAGACCGAGGCAGAGGACCAAGAGAATACCGAAGAGCCAACAGAAGTGCTAGAGGAATCAGAGGATAATCCACCAAAGGAAGTTGCCACTGAAAAGCCTTCAGACAAGCCGGGTGAGTTGTGATTTACAATTAAATAATGTATAAATCATAATAGTTGGTTCTTGGCAGTAACCGATGGCGACAAAGCAAGTCCTGAACACGAGGCAAAGTTGACACAACTGCCCTTGGCTCGCATCCGGAACATAATGAAGCTGGATCCGGACATGCAAGTTGCCACCAATGAGGCCGTGTTTGCAGTGACCAAAGCTGTGGAACTTTTCGTCGCCTCATTGGCCAGGGAATCCTATACGTACACCGTCCAGTCCAAGAAGAAAACCATTCAAAAGCGGGACGTGGAAATGGCCATATCAGCTGTAGACAGCCTGATGTTCCTAGATGGAGCCATGAACCTTTGAACCAACTGTGGCTAAAACCTAAAATAAGCTATGTATATCTTTAAACCCCCAAGTGAAACACGATTATTTCATAATTGTTTTTATTTGGGGATACTTTAGCTGGAAACATATTCTGTTGCATTCAGCCTAATGATTAAAATTTAAAAATAATATTTAAGTTGTAAAACAATGGTTGACTGACAAAAAACAACAAATTAAAAGGAAATCATAATCGTAAGCGACAACGTTAAACGTCTCACAATACTCTTTTTCGTGGGAATTGTAACGAAGCCGGGAATTTGTTTAATTTGTAGTTGAATTGCTGCTGATACGTGGTTGCAATACTTACTTTGTCGTCGTTGGGCATATATCTGTGATTTATTTATGTTTTATTCGTTTTATATCCATAATCTTATGAGACAATATTTCCAAAGCTTATACTAACATTACGCATTGATTAATTAATTGTTTTGGGATTTTCGTTTGTGTTTTTTGTTCTCTTTCGTATTTGTTTTAGCTAGCATTAATTTGTTTTTGAAGGTTTTGTTTTTTTTTTGTTCTTTCTCTTTTTATACAATGATTTCGAGGATAAAGTTTGTTTTATTGATGATTATTTCTTGTAAACACAATTTGAATGTTTGGATAACAATTGCAATAGAAACTTAGGTTTGCATTTGATTTTTGTTTTATTTTTTAGATAGTATATTTAATAGGTGTGCATAGGTTGGATTTGTTGACTTTAAACATTTTTCGATAATTTGTTTTGAATATAGTTTTATTCTTTACGCTTAACTTTGATTAGTTATGGTTGTTGTTGTTGTAGTTGTTGTGGTTGGAGTTGGGGGTTTCTTGGGATATTGGTAAATCGATGGGTTAACGTATTTTCGGATATGGAGCCGAGCGATAACGCACGCTTTCACGAGATCGGGATCCAGTTTCGTAGTGAGCAGATGAATGTGATCCCGAGCCCGAGGTGGTTGGTCGATATGACGATGATGAACGACCGTTGCTTGGTTTTGCTATTTTAAAAAGAATTTTATTTGTTGTTTAGACTTTAAAATTGTTTGTGTCTCTGGTGCTTTTTTTTGTTTTGTAATTATTATTTTTTGTTTTTTGGTTTTCTGTTGCTTAGCATATGTAATATTTACATTGTGAAAAAAGAAAATAAATTGTTTAACCGGTTTTGAATGCACTACACCCTACGAAAAGTTGTACTCTATTTGTTTGCACGATTCAAATGTTAAAAAAAAAGATTGCACAAACTTTTCATTACTTTGTGTTTTCTAAAAATATATTTATCACAGTTTGGATTTTAATTTTACGAATATTTATTGGGTTTTCTTTCTTGGATGAAGTTTCATGAATTGGTTTTGGCAAAGGTGTCAGTTTTAAAATTTTATTGTTTTGTCGATTTAGTTTTTGCTCTTGCTTCTTGCTTGTGCGCTTGTTAGTAGTCGTCCAATTAATGAAGATGATTAAGATTTGTGGCTGTTCGGCTTAGTTTTAGTTGATCTCGCCTCTGTTCAGGCATAGTGCATTTAAAATCTCGTTAAAGTGGGATGGATTGCCGTCCGTTTATCATAATTTTGGCACGCGGTTTCTTTGGCGGTTTCTGTTTTCAGGCATTTTCAATTTCGTCGCTTAGTTGGATATAGAAATATTTTATTTTTTGGATTTGCGTTTAATTTTTTTCTTGTTTCGCGCGAGTTGAGTTTAAACGATTTATTTGCTATTTTTCTTTTTTTTGTTTGTTAATTTTTTACATTCCTGCTGAGGGGAAAAGATTAATTTATGCAAAACGCTGGATATCTTACCTGAGTAGGCCGCTGCATAGGAAGAGGAGGACGAGTGGGGATGGTACTCACGCCGGTAGTCGCGCTCATAGGAGCTGCTGTCGTACTGGGCGTGGTGGCTTGAGTGCTTAGAAGACTGTGGCGGCGGAGTGGCATAGCGATCGTATTCCCCATGATGATCGTACAGCTCGTGGTCCCGGGATCTACTGAAATATCATAAGATATTTTAGAGTTACAATTTCACTCTTAGAATATGATCCTTTGTTTGCCCTGGCAGAGAAATTGTTTTCTTCCTAAGAACTAAACAACTAAGACACCATATATACGGCGATTTCCAAGATCTACAATTTTAAAATGGAAGTAGTTTATGAAGTATGCAAGGGATTGGTTCAAATGAAATCGTGATATCTAGTCAATGTCTTCTGCGAGGGCATCTGAAAGGATTTACTAGATTATCCAACCTGTGCGTCTTAACGATGCCATAGTTGGGATCGTCCATCACATATCGTGCCTTCTCCAGAATAGAATATACTTTGGGCTTGGAGGAAGCAGGAGGTGGAGTGCTGTGACGAGACGAAATCCTCAATAACAAAATAAAAAATTCACTCAAATAATAGACGATCTTACCGAGAACTGTAGGCGCCGTGTTCGCCGTAGGATTTGGAATAGTGGTGAGACTTCTTGTACATGCGCTCCTTGCCGTCCATCTCGCGCAGCTGCTCCAGGCGAATGTCATCATTCGCATCGGGTATCATAAACTTGCGGATTTCGCCCAGCGCATAGCTGATCCTGTGATAGGCCTCCGCTGGCGGAGCTACCGTGGATATCTCCACATGCAGGTCCCGGCTGAGATGTGCGTACTTGGGATTTCCAGAGCTGCGCAGCTCCTCCTCCTTGCCGTGGTCGCGCATTGAGTTGCGACCCATCACCACCATTTTGCACATCGTTTCCTCCTGCAGCTGGCGGAGTGTATTGCCCTTGGGCCCCAGAATCTTGCCCACGAAATTGAACTTGGGGTACTCCTTGATGGGAAACAGCACCTTCTGTGCCACGCGAATGGGTTTTTCGCTATACACGTTGGCATAGATCTCGGGCTTGGGTATGCGGCCGCTAACCAAGATCTTCTCCACCTCTGCAAACGGGCAAAATCGATTAAAACCGTGGCGTCTTACGTGTCAGAGGCGAAAACTCACCGTCATCGAGCAGGCGCTTGGTGATTATGTGTTTCTTCTCGAGCGTCTTCTTCTCCAGAAGGCACTCTTGCAGGTACGCGTTCGTCTTCTCGTTCAGTTGGGGCGTGTCTCGGAGGGCGGCGTGGCTGGTGTTGTGACCACCGCCGTCCGCCTCGGGTGTCTCCGGAGCACCGGTCGCCGCTGGCTCCTCGTCCCGTCGCTTCCGCTTGTAGTCTGCAGCGTCCTCATTGTAGTCTCTGTCGTAGTCGCGCGGCATCCCTGTGTTGCGTATTGTGTCCGAATAGATGTAGAAATTTGCAAAATTGTCCCACTGTTAGGAAAAAAAAATTCTTTGCGAAGTAGCTGCTGAAAAATATGTATGTGGTAGCCAGTTAGAGGCGGAAACGTGTCAACAACGAATTCATCGATATTTAAATATCGCTATATCTATTTTGGTGTTGAAATGCGATGTTTTTAAAACAAGGGAATTTTATTTTGCTTTAAAATGTTGTATAACAGAATAAATAAACTAAATTAATAAAGGTTTTCTTGTTAATTTTACTTATTTGGTGGTGTTCCAAACATTCAACTTTTTGCCAAATGAAAATACTCAAAATATTTTGTTCCCATCCATTCCTACCTACATTGTTTTTAGTATTTTATCGTAATGTAGAAAAAATCGTGTGTCGCTAATATTTAATGAGAAATCTGGATTTCATTCTTTGAGTAAATTAAAAAAAAATAAATTAATACTTTAAATAAATTAAAATTAAATAGACTCTATTGCTGGCCAAAACATATCGATACGAAGGGCTTCTTTGCAGCACGTAACAGCACACTGTTGAAGCACGAGAGCCATCCCAAGAGCCCAGAGTTGCCATACCGCGCCGCTTGTAGCTAAAATATACGAATAAAATACACACTTGGAAAAGAGAGAAAAATTAGGGCCACTGGGAAGGCTGAAAGTCGCACACTTGGCAAGCTAATCGAATCGACTGCAAACGCGACCCCACAGTTCGCAAACGGAAAACACGCGACTCGGCACCTGAGCGACCCAAAGGCAGGACAAATGGCGGAAAACGGAATGCGTGTGCCAGGGTCATCCGCCGTGGTGGTGGCGGCGGCGGCGGCTTCCACGGCGCCCGGAGCTGTGGCGACGGGCAGCAGCGGCACCAGCAATGGGGAGCACGAGACCGAACACAACGCCAATGCGGATGGCGAGAGGGGCCAGCCCGCGCCGGCGATCCAGAAGTACATGCAGGAGCTCATGACAGAGAGGTCGCGCATGGAGAACCACTTCCCCCTGGCGGTGAAGCTGATTGACGAAGGTAATTGATTCGATCCGGTGACCTGTTGTCTCAAAGTGACCACGTTTTGTTTTGATCTGCAGCCCTAGAGCGGGTGCAGCTGAACGGACGCATCCCCACGAGAGACCAGTACGCCGACGTGTATCAGCAGCGTACCATCAAGTTGTCGCAGAAGGTGCACGTGCCCATCAAGGACAAGAAGTTCAACTATGTGGGCAAACTGCTTGGCCCCAAGGGCAACTCGCTGCGCCGCCTCCAGGAGGAGACGCAGTGCAAGATCGTCATACTCGGCCGCTTCTCAATGAAGGATCGCGCCCGCGAGGAGGAGCTGCGCAATTCCGCAGACGCCAAATACGCCCACCTGAATCTTCCGCTGCACGTTGAGGTGTCCACCATTGCCCCGCCAGCCGAGGCGTACGCCCGTGTGGCCTATGCCTTGGCTGAGATCCGGCGCTACCTCACGCCGGACAAGCACGACGATATCCGCCAGGAGCAGTACAGGGAGCTCATGGAGGACCCAGAGGCGGCCAAAAAACTGACGCTCCGCCAGCTGCAGCAGCAGTCGAATGCAGCTGCCAACGCGGGCGGCGGCGGTGGCGTCGGAGGAGGTGGTGGCGGCAATGTAGGTGGTGGGAACGGAGGAAATGGGGGAGCGGCTGGACCCGGAGGCAACAATGGTAATGCCAACCAGCGCTCCGGCGGCAACTACAGGTGGGTTCAAGTCCTGTGCCATTGAAAGGTTATGGTTTAATTAATTCTTAATTCTGATTCTCCGGCAGACAAAAGTTTCAGCAACAATCGCACTATCGCCACAACGAGGAGACTGTCTACTTTCGCTCACACAACAACGCCTACCACCAGCCAAAACCCTATGTGCCAGGTGAGTACGCAGGGGGTGTCTCTTTTAACAATTTTACAATTGCATTTCGTCCCTTTCGTAGCCGCCCAGCGGGGCAATGCCATGCACACCACCTTGCCACCGCAGGCCATTGTGCGGGCCTCGCCACCCGGAATGGTTGTCAGTGCGGCCAGTTTCAATGGACGGAATGCCGGGATGGGCAATGCCGGCGGCGGGATCATGGCCAACAGCATTGTGGCCACCACTGGTGGTGGCATCGGCGGCGCAGTGCCGCCCAACATGCGCTACCGTCCCGCTGCCCCCTATCAGTTTGTCAAGAAATAATACAGATGGGAGGATGTACCGCCCGCTGCCGTTCGCTGTTTGTTCAACTATTCCTCACCGCCATTAATGTCACATCCGGAAGGATTCACGCTCATTCGTCACACCCATCCACATACCCCACGCAGGCTCGGCCCTAGCCCCAGTCCCGCCCGCATCCACATCCACCCACACCACACACTGCTCCAAAGGTAGATGTAGCCACTATGAGTACATTGGAAACTTGTCATGCATTGATTTCACCAGGATTTCGGGAGAGAGGAAACCGAAAACGAAACGAATGAGTAAATGTATGTTTAAGAAACTAGCCTAAGTAGACGAATGCTCTGAGGAACAGACGAACACCTCAACCTCTCAACATGAACAACAACAGCACCACCAACACCACAACCCAACACCCAAACAACAAGCAAGGACCCACCCAACCTACCACACACGCGCACACATGCAAGCACTCCTCGAGAATTGGGTTTGGAAAGCCGAGGCGAGGATCTGAGAACCTGGGAACTTTAGAATCTGAGTGTGTCGAGCTCTGCGAGCATTTGGAAAATGGAAGAGAGGAAAAAGTGAAGAGAAAATATCGGGAAAATCGAATTGATGAATGATGGATTGTATTCAGGGATGGTCCCAGTCGAGCCAGAAGTCCTTGTTTTGTTTTATCGTATTTTATTACATTATCTTACGTTTCATCGACTTTTAATTTATATCAAAGAATATATATATCTCCTTTATTGTATACACCATACGTATGTATCCCCCGCCCGCCGCAGCAGCAGCAGAGTCGCTTAATCCCTTTGCTTTCTGTATCTCCCGCATTTCCCCAGTTTAAGTTTAATCCTACCCATTTTTGTTTGAATGCATTTTTCACACTTACATATATTATGTTTACGTTTTTCGACGAGGAGGCTTTTTTATTTTTATTTACGTTGTTACGTTGCCTGGACAAAGAAACCAACTACAGATGAATATTGATATAAAATATATAATTATAAACACAAGTATATGTAAAAGCGGTATGATTTATATTACACATAGTGCGTATATGCATATGCAACACACCCACACGATCACAGACGCGTACGTACATATATTCAAGCATCAGCATATTCACTTAAAAAACAAAAACGAAAACAAAATACAAAACAAAACCTTAAACCAAATGAACATTAGAAACGCAAAAGAGAATCTATAAAACAAACAAGCATACATACATATATCGATTTTCGATTAATAATATTAACGGACAAAGCAACATCCAGAGTCCGGACAGAGAATAATAAGCAAACACATACATACATACATACATAATTGTTATTGTTGTTGAAAGCAACTAAAATTGTAATAGAAATTATGCAAATATACATACGAATATGACGACAAATGTTAATTGCAGCTTAGTTATTATTTTGTTCAACACACACACATACCAAAACCCAAGATAGTCCTATGCATCGTGGTACTTTACCAGGTGGTCTCATCAGCTTTGTTGAGGACGATGAACATTTTCTGAAACAAAACGCTAGAAAGATATAGGAAGCGAACGACTGAACATATACCGTCCTCAAAAGAGAGATGTTTTTGGGAGACCACTTTGTAAACTTACCCATAGAGAGCATCCTGGAGATCCCAGTGGAGATTAAGTTAGATAAAGATGCTTCTGAAGCATCCAATCAACCCGACACACACATACACTACATCCTGTATGAATCATAATACATATATTTTACAGTACATTATTATATTGCTGATTATCGTTAAATAAATTTCCAATTTGTGGATATTCGCTCCATGTTGAATAAGAACTATACACATAAGCCGAGGCAAGAAATGAAATAACCAAAAACAAATTCGAATTCAATGATTCCTTTGTTTATGATTTTCTGTTTGTTTGCAATAAAAACAGTCATCTGTTCTGTGTTTAACAAATCATCATTTAACTTTATTGGCTAACAAATACAGGATGCAGGACACACTACAGGGCCCTCACCAGCTGCATCAGGGAGTAGGGATTCTTGTTGCTCATGAACTTCAGCTGCTCCTCGAAGCCTTGGGGCGTCTTGTTGATCCAATGCCGATCGAGATAGTAGTTAATGTAGCTGTGGAACTCCTTGTCCGTGTAGTTGTCCACATGAACCGGCACGAAGGGATCCAGGTGCTCGAATCCCGCCTGACCGAGCAGATAGCGCGGCATATACGAGTCCATATATCCCTCGGTCATGGCGATTTTGTCCACGGACAGGATGCACACTCCGTTCGTCCAATCGTAGTTGGTGATGTCCAGGAAGGGCTGGGTGAGCGTTATCTTGTCTGGAGTAACGCGCTGCTTGTTGTCCGAGAAAATGCGGGTAACCGGATGGAAGAAGGCATTGAATCCGTCAATGGCCACCATCACCTTGCACTGGCCGGCAGTGGAGAGCTGCTTCAGCTCCGAGATAAGGGCCGCTGTCGTCTCCGAGGCATACTTAATCCTCGCTATTCCATGCTCTACCAGCTCAATGAGGGGCGATCCCGCCGGCGTGCTCTCACGCTTGCTCCACACGTACTCCTTGCCAGTCTTCAGCTGCAGTCGCTGGAGTAGCTGGCCATTCTGGTTCTTGAAGTGCACCAGCCAGGCGGCAGCGTCAAAGGGAAGATCGATCATGCCCTCCTGACCGGCGGCGTTGGACGCCTCCTTGGGCCTCTTCATCCAGTTTGGAGCCCATGGCACGTGCACCAGCAGAAAGTCGTTAAGGGCTCCGTAGTGCAGCACGTGGGCCATGGTCAGTGTTTTGCCGGTTCCATTTTCGCCGTACAACACATACCGCACCACCGGCTTCGTCAGGTCTGCGCCTTTGATGTACTCCAGCAGCTCCAGGGCAGGATTCCGGACCATCAGACAGGCCTCGGTAAAGGTTTTGATTTGCAGCTCGTACTGCTTGGGCAGGCCGCCACCGGTGAAGATCTGCTTCTTCTGCTCGGCGGGAATTGTGTAGAACTTGGCCAACTGCAGGGCCGAATGCTCGCCGGGATTGGTCACAGCGGTGCGAAACTCATTTATGGTTGCGCCCTCAGCAGGAGCGACCGCCGCACTCGTAGACATCTGCTGGACATGGCGCTGCAGCTGAGCGGAGACGCGCGACAGGTTCCCAAAGCGGTTTCGGATCATTTTAATTGAGAAATTCTCAAATTGTTGTTAAATAAGACCTAAAACCTGCAGGCCGAGTACATATGGTGCCAATCGGAGGGTATCGATAGGGGCCATGGATTTCCAAATGCTACTGATTACGATATCGATAGCTGCCTGTTGCTACTACGTTCCGTCCCTGGAGGCAGCCCGCAAAACTGCGTCCTGGTGAAATAGTGAACTTGTGAATTTGGGAAGTTAACTTGCATTGAAACGCCAATATGTCATCCTTTGACAAGCTGTCCATCCAAGGCGTGCGCAGCTTTGGCTCGAATGCCGAGGATTTACAGGTGAGATAAGTCCCATTTTAAGCATGACTTCTATTCCCGCTCTTCGCCTTACAGAGCATTACGTTTTCCTCGCCGGTTACCCTGATTCTGGGCGAGAATGGGTGTGGCAAGACGACTGTGATCGAATGCCTGAAGTATGCTCTCACCGGCGAGTGTCCACCGGGTAGCGATCGCGGCAGGAGCTTTGTGCACGACCCCAAAATCTTTGGGCTGAGCGAGGCCTTGGCGCAGATCAAGATGCAGGTCCGCGACAAGCGTGGCGCCCAGGTGTCCATCTGTCGGACGATGAAGGTGTCGAACAAGCGCGGCAAAGCGACCTTCGAGACGCTGGACTCCACCATCAATTTCCTGACTGGCGCCGGGCAATCGAAGCGTGAGAACCAGGATTCCCTGAGCGGTCGAACCGTGGACATTGATCTGGCCATCTCGGATTTCATGGGTGTATCGAAGGCCATCATAAACAATGTTCTGCTGTGCCATCAAGAAGACTCCAGTTGGCCATTGGACGAGGCCAAGAAGTTGAAGGAAAAGTTTGATGCTATATTCGGCATCACGGAGTACAATAAAGCTCTGGATAAGATCATTAAGCTGCGCAAGGAGGCCATGGACGAGTTGAAGGTGATGGGTAAGTCGAAATATTGTCACTTTAAAACAAAACTGCATTAACCGTATTCTCCCGCAGAGGCCAACATGAAACATGTGGCCTATCTGAAGCAGGAAATGGAGGTCAGAACGCTGGCTTTGCAGAGAGCCCAGCAAAAGTGTGACTCCATCAAGGTGCAGTGCACCGAATGCGAGGAGGAAATGAAGCCCATCGAGGCTAGACTGCTAGAGATCCGGAACACAGAGTTTCAGATTGGCAAATATCAGGCGCAGAAGGTGGAAATGGAAACCAAGTGCGTATTAACATATTTTCCTTCATCTTATAAACTAACTCCTAACTTCATTACAGACATAAAAACTGCAAGGAGCAGATATCCACCTTAGTCAAAAAAATTAAGACCCCGTTTATTGGTTCCATTGCTGAATTGGATATTAAGATTAACAATTTCGATCAGCGAAAGAGGGAGATGTGGGACCAGCGCACAGAGACCGAGCAGGAACTCTCCAGACTAAAGAAATATAGTGCCAACGGACAGGAGAAGCTGGGCGTGCACGACAAAAAGCTATGCCTGACCAAAGAGCGGCACCAGAGCGAGCAGGCTTGCCGGACACAGCTGCTAAAACGGGTCAAGGACTTCTGCCGCGAACTACAGATCCCCATCGATGGTGAGCTCACGGAGCAGCCCGAAAAACTGGTTGATGTCCTACAAGATATCGAAGCGGCTATCTTAAGCAAGCATTGTGAGATCACTGAGATCGTCGAGCGGAACGACAAGGCCGATCAGGAAAGACAGGCCAAGATCGACGAGCTGCGTATTGATCTTACCAAGTCAGAGCAGGGCGTGACGGATAAAGAGAAGCAACGTGAGGTGAACAAACGTGAGAGTGAGAAGCTCGAGGTGGATATCCAAAAAATCGAAGCCTCAATGCAGGAGCTGAAAATGCTGGAAAAGAAAATAGCTGAAGCCAATGAGCTCTACGAGAACAAGATGAAAAGTTTGGACCAGCAGGCCAGGCGACAATCCATTGAAGATAAGAAGACCAGCATTGCCAAAAAGCAGACGCAGTTCAAGAAGCTGGACGAGCAGCTCACCTTTCTGGGATCCATGGCCAAGCTGGTGGCAGAGATAGGTATTAAGCAGAAGGATCTTGAGAAGAAAAATCAGGAAGTGCATCGCGTGCGCAGTCGCCATGCGGATAACTTTGGCAAGTTCTTCAAAGATCCAATATCTAGCAACTATCGCCGCTCAATGCAGGGAGCCTACGATAGGCTGCGTCGTGAGATTCAGGATCTCAATGAGCAGGCCAACGCGCAGAAGCTCAAAGAGCAGTCCTATGAGATCAAGCGCAAGAATCTTATCGACGATATAGCGCGCATGGAAAAGGAACTAAAGGAGAGCGAGGAACTGGTATACCAGAAGTGTCACTCAACTCCGTACGATGACCTAGTGGAGCGCAGCAAGACGGCCATTTCCAAGCTGCAGTTCGACCATGGAGACCTCAAATCGTCCGAGGCCTTGTACAAGAAGTAAGCGTCAGGGATGATGGGAATCTTTTAACTTTTTAATAATTCTTTATTTTTCCAGGTACATACAGAAAATCGAAGAGGAGCCTAGCTGTCCCTTGTGCCATCATAACATGTCTGGCGATGAGGCTTGCGACCTAACCACCGAGCTCACCGATAAGATACAAAACCTGCCGGAAAACATAATTAGAGCTGAGAAGGCACTAAAAGCTGAGCAATTAAAATACGACAACTTGCTGCAGATTAAACCAGATATTTTGAAGATTAAAGATCTGAAGATATCGCTGCCCAAGAAGAAAGAAGAGCTTAAGAATGTCCAGGAACTCCTGGGCGAGAGCGTCAGTGAATATGAGACGCTGTTAGCATTGATTGGAGAGCCCACTCACAACATGGAGTTGGCCAATTCCATGATGGGCGATATGACGTTGCTTGATGAGGCCTTGAAGGACTCGGCGCGCCTCACAAAGGATCTGGATCTGCAAAAGGTGAGTAATATAAATACCAAGCAATCCTTTGCGATTTTAACGTTTCGTTTAATTAAAGGCCAAGTTGCCCGCTTCCTATGATGACAGCGTGTCGATGGATGCCTTGCAAGCGGAGAAGAGTCAAGTTTTAAAAGACCTGGACACGGAGCGCAAGGATTTGGAAATCATGCAAAATACACTACAGCAGGACATGGATGCTTTAAATCGTTTGCGTGAAATAAGAAATAGGTAAAAGAATATTTATTAAAGCATAAAAAATGGTACTAATGTTAGCTTCGACCTTTGCCAGCCGTAAGGATAGGCAAATTGTTTTACAGGAAGGTGTACAGAGTTTGCCACAACTTAAGGAGCGTTTTGAGAATCTCAACAATTTCCTCAACACTGTGGCCACGGAAATAAACGATCTAAGAGCCAAAATTCTGCCTCTCAAACAGAACCTGAGGGCGGCCGTCGAGGAAAAGGATCGTGTAAAAGAGAGAGAACGAGCTCAGCTAGCTCAGTTAAATTCGAAATATAATTCCTACAAAAGCACAGATCAGGACATTCAGAGGTAAGACTACATAGTAGCATTATTAACCCGAATTAACCGAATTCTCATTTTAGATTGAATAAAGAAGCTCAGGCATATGCCAAGTTGGATTTGCCAAACGAAATACAAAAACTCGAAGACATCATTAAAACCACCAAAGAAGAGTTGAAAAAACTGGCAAGTACTTTACATTACTAAAAGATATATACTTTACCTTTTTTATTGCCAGGAATCCCAAATAACTTCAAAGGGCGAACAACTGGAGACCATTAAGACCGAGTGCCTCAATCAGCAGACGGTTGAACGAGATTTAAAAGACAATCGTGAGTTGAAGCAGCTGCAGGAGAATGAATCACAGCTGAGCGAGAGGTGTCAATCCCTAAACAAGCAGCTTGGCAACTTGGACTTCCACAGCGTTAACAAGGAGAAAGTGGAACTAACCAAGCGACGGGACGTGGCCACAGTGCGTAAGGGAGAGCTGTTGGGCCAGCTGGGTGAGATCAACAGCCAGGTGGGCAAGCTTCAGCGAGAGATCGACGAGCCTAGATTCAAGGAGTCGCTGAAAAACTATCGCAAGGCTAATTTCGAGCTGCTGGTCACTCGGCGCAGCATCGAAGACCTGGGGCAACATCGCCTGGCCTTGGAATGGGCTCTCATCCAGTTCCATGCGGAGAAGATGGAGAAGATCAACCGCTTGATACGCGAGTACTGGCGGATGATATATCGCGGCAACGACATTGATTACATACAGGTGAAGACGGAGGATGGCAACACAGATGCGTCGGCGGATCGCCGCAAGACCTACAACTACCGTGTGGTCCAGTCAAAGAATAATTCTGAAATTGAGATGAGGGGACGCTGCAGTGCCGGTCAACGCGTCCTGGCCTCCCTCATCATTCGGATGGCTCTGGCGGAGACTTTTAGCAGCAATTGCGGTGTGCTGGCCTTGGATGAGCCCACCACGAACTTGGATCGCGCTAATATAGCGTCCCTGTGCGATGCCCTGAACTGTATTGTGGAGGAGCGTCAGAGCCAGTCGAATTTTATGCTCATTATCATCACGCACGACGAGAACTTCATCTCGTCGCTGGGCAAGATCACAAACTACCATCGGGTATTCCGCAACGATGACTGCAAATCGGTCATAAGGAAGGTGCAGGTCGGTTGATCAAAGGAAATAAAAAACAATAAAATGTACCCATTCGTTTTTTATCTAAAATGTATGTTTGCTTATCT
Organism: Drosophila anomelani; assembly: GCA_035045905.1. Taxonomy (NCBI): domain Eukaryota; kingdom Metazoa; phylum Arthropoda; class Insecta; order Diptera; family Drosophilidae; genus Drosophila; species Drosophila anomelani. The sequence goes on from JAWNOO010000032.1 coordinate 14,726,198, forward strand.
TGTCATCACGCTAATTTAGGAATTGAGTATATTCTCATTTAATAATAGAGTTTGTTCCCCACATGGCCAACAGAATGTGGCTGCTAACTGTTCTTCTCTGCGTGTTCGTAGCCATTCATGGCTACTCCATGCAGTTTGGCAGGATGCATTCATTGTCCGTTCCCATTTACGAAGCTGAAATTAAGGTTGATCACTCCGAGGATTATTTAGATGTGGCATTTAAACAAAAGGTAATACAAATTGGTTGCTATAATTAGCATTAAAGCTTTTATATTTATTTCTAAGCCGTCTGCATTGAGTTTCATTATAAACTTGATTTTGGTCCTCGATGAAAGCAATTTGGAACGGAAAGGTCATGCAATTATACTGTCTGGCGGTATAGGAGGCAACTTTACAACCCTGAGACTGATGTACTCTCAGCCTGAGGGAGGGAAGGTCACTGTGCTCATATACGGATTGCCTCGAAATTTACCTAACCTAGATCTTACAACGAAATAGTCTTAATTGTCCTTGGGGTTCCTCCAATGGTACCCGTCGTCCGGCAGATCACTGCGAATCAACGGAGATAGCCAGGCTATGTGCATGCGGTTGCCAAACACGGCCCGTAAATTCCGATATACTCCCCGATCGAATTTGTGTTTGCTTTGCTTGGTGCGATCCGCCGACACGCCGCCTCTCAGAACGATGGGCACGTGGTAGCCCAGCAGAAGTACTCCATAAGCCAGGGCGAGGATATTCAAGCTGTAGAAGAGCAGATACATGTTGCTCCAAAGGTTGCCGGTTACCAGGAGCAGCATGGGACAAGTCAGCTTGAGCAGCGTCAGCCAGTTGCAGTAGATGTGGCCCTGGATGATCCACATGTAAATGGAGTTGTAGACCAAGGCGTACACCGAACCCACGAATAGGTAGAAAATGAAGCCCATGAAGAAGCGATGGTTCCGCAGGCCGATGCAGCAGCCCGTGTACAGGCAATGGTGATCCCTCTTCAGAACGCACACCTTACAGATCTTGCAGTGCCAAGATCTAGGAGGAGCCAATCGAGGAGGTCTACACTCGGTGCACTCTCGCCAATCCAAGGCATCTGCTGGGGGTTCCACCTTTTTGACTGTGAAAATAAAGTATGTGTGACTGAGAGACCTATAATCCTATTTAACTATAGCTTACCTTCCACACTAGTGTCGATCATCATGCAGGCAATCATGTTTCCCTTGATATTGAACACCAGAAACATGGCCATCAGGAAGGTGAAAGTGTGAAAGAAGCCTCCTGGCTCATGGAAAGCGGGCAGCACCACCACAATCTCGAACATAAAGACCACCGGCAGAAAGATCCCAATGAGCAGGAAACACAGGACATCGACCAGCCGCCGGGGCAGCGGATTGCTGCGGATTCGCATGATTCCCTCGAACAGAAGAAAATGTAAACAAATGGAAACTGATCGCAGAGCAGCTGATGCGGGAACTGGCTAGCTCCAGCCAGCCAGCCGGTTAGGCAGTGTCGTCACGTGCGTGTAAGCTTTATTTTATCAAGCTTTTTGGGGCCAAAGCTGATGATAGCAGGTCTCCCACCAGTGAAAAGCTCGAGTGTTTAAGTGTTTGCGGCAAAAAGTTGACGATGCACTATCGCCCCCATCCCCCCAATCACCCATTAAGCTGATTTTGCCGCTCGCCCGAGTTCAATATAATTTGATAAACTCTAAAGTTAAGCGTATTAAAGTTTGATATCGAACGCGTGGAAGCGTAAAACTGTGGCAATGCACTTATCTCATCACAGGTACCACACGGCGTATGTTTGATGGCCTGTGACGTGCATTCCTTCCACATAATATCCACATACATATATGTTTAATGCCTGCGGCAACGGGCAACACTGAGAATTTAATTAACTTGAAAGGATTCACTCCGCCACAAATCACAGTAATCAAGGTAAATCCTTAATTACATGGCTCTTTAGTACGTGTGCCGACAGCAGATTGATGGCACTATCAAGTATTTATGGCGGAGTCAAGTGGCATTAAGTAAACAGTTGAAAATGGAAGTGTCCAGCAGCAGCAGCGGCAGCAGGATGGAAAGACAGAGATCCTCGGGCTCCTGGATGTTTCTGTTCAAGAGTTTTGGAAGGAGTTTGCTTCAGTTCCTCAACGAGACCGGGCTGCATGGCCTGAAATTTGTGGGAGATTCCAATTTGAGCAGTTGGGAGAGGTTTTAAGACTTAATTAAGGATAGAACTAAACACGAACTGCAGTTAAAATATATTTCCTTTCAGATTCTTCTTCTTTGGCTCATTTGTCACAGCCCTTGTCATAACCATCCATCTCATTTCAAACATCTATGTCAAGTGGGACAGCACTCCGGTGATAATAGGCATCAGTCCCCATGCCACCTCCATACTAAAGGTTCCCTTTCCGGCCATCACCATCTGCAACATGAATCAAGTGCAAAAGAGTCGGGTGTCTAATTACAGCGAGTGAGTGTGTGTGTGTGTGTGGGTGTGCCTTTACCTTTATTGAGTGGAAAATTAATTATTTAAAAATATACAGGGGTTCCAACGAGAGTGCCCTTTTGAAGCTATTGTGCGACTCGGATAACTTGGATGAGGAACTACGCGACTCTCAGCTGGCCGGGAACACCTTGAAGATATCCGACTTTGTGGCTAATCACTCGCAGACCTGTGAAAGAATGCTGCTCTTCTGCAGATTCAGCGCCGTCGAGCAGAACTGCTCGCATCTGTTCCAGCAGGTCCTCACGGATGAGGGTTTGTGTTGCGTCTTTAACTTTCAGCCACCGGAATATCTGTACAAGCCTTTGTTAGTTGATATTTATTTATATAATTTATTATGTATTTATGTTATTTATTATTTATTTATAGTGCTAATAGCGGTAGAAATCTGACAACTGAAAGCGGCTTTGAGAGTGTTAAATGGGATCCAGAGACAGGTTATCCGGAGAAATTGCCTCCCAAATATTATCCATCCACATCCAGTGGTAGGTTATATAGTTACAATCTTAAATATAATATAAAAATCTTTATTTAAATGTAGGAACAGGCATTACTTTGGGTTTTACTGCTGTTTTAGATGCTGAAATGAGCGAATATTTTTGTTCCTCGACCAATGGACCAGGCTTTAAGGTAAAATTACAAGGATTATGATTATTTCTTATTTCTCCCTCACTTAATAAGAATTATATATTTTCCAGGTTTACTTTCACAATCCCGTGGAGGTTCCTATGGTCCGTGAAGCGGGCCTAATTACAGCCATTGGCTATGAGACCAATTATCGCATCGAGATGGTTCGTTCCGAGGCAGTTCCGGCCATTCGTTCGATATCCCGCGATGGAAGACAGTGTCTATTCAAAAACGAGAAGGACCTAATCTTTTACAGGATTTACACACGCCTCAACTGTGAGAATGAGTGCCTGGCCGCTTATCTGTACGACAACTGTGCCTGCATTCCGTATGATTATCCGCAAATCTATAGCAATGCCAGCACCTGCACCATGCGGGATACATTTTGTGTGCGACGCGCCCAAAGGGCTGCCATTCGGCCAGGAGAGGTCACGTGCCGGAGGCAATGCCTGCCCAGCTGCTTCGATCTGAACTATTTGGCCAGTGGCTTTGCCTTTCCACTGGCCAGCAGCGACTTTCAGCTGGCCAACAGTCTGGTGGAGGCCATCAACAAGTCATATCTCAGCGAGAATATAGCCGTGATCAATGTGTATTTTCGGGAATCGGTTTACTATGGAAATATGAAGAATGCCTACGTGGGTTTGACGGAGTTTCTGTGTAAGAAAAATGCTTATTTAAAAAATGCAAGGAATTAATTAAATTATAATCTTTTTCAGCTAATGTCGGCGGTGTTATGGGTCTGTTTATGGGCTTTAGTGTCATCTCATTGGCTGAGATTTTGTACTTTCTGATTCTCAAACCCCTCTCAGAGCTCTTCGTTTGGAAAAGGTCCCCTCAAGTGGACCCTAATAAAAGCCTTAAACATAATGCATTCGGCATAGAACAACCTGATAATCCAACTTTCTGGCATCCGCAGGAACTGTACCCCAAGGGAGTTGCGTGGAAAACCACCGAAAGGTTCAAAGGGATGAGGAGAAGCAAAAGTATAAAAAATCCCTTTGTTCAGTGAGAAATTATTTAGGTGTAGGAATACATATGTAATCTGCCATGTCATGCATCTCATTGTCTCACACTAACAAAAAAAAAAACCGTAAAACATTTTGACTGGAAGCAAGTATATGGTTTTCCCTTTCATTTGTTCGGAAAAGCCACGGAAAAAAGCGGAATAATTGATTTAAACATGAAGTGAATGCAATGCACATTTAAATAATGCATTTGGAATAAAAACAATTTTGTGCGGTGAGCATAGAAATGCATTTCAAGTCCTGTAAATGGTATTTAATTCAATAAGGGCTTTAAGGGCTATTAAAAAGTGTAATTTAACAGATATTTTATAAGACTCTTTAAACCTCTTCTCTGTACTCAAGAAGGCTAATCAAGCAGTGTTAATATTTTGATTAAATTTCAAGAGAAAGGTAAACTTTTTGACTCTGTTAAACGATCTTAAAGTGTAAACTTTTGATGTAGTATGCTTTGTATACCTATATGTACGAGTATGTATTCTTTCCTTCCCCTTCAAGTGGAGATGGGAAACTGCCTAGCAGCTGGAGCAGATGTGCTCGAGCGAGGGAGAGCCTTTGGTAATAGAATACTCCAGTGCCTAATGCAATTAGCAAAGTTTCCTGGTTAAAGGGCGGCCGTTGAGGTCCGTCGACTTACTTTTGTGTATGGTGGTACTCTGCCTATTTATGCGATATATTTTATGTCAATAAGAGCATTTTGGCCAAAATTACTTTTTGCCAAGGCAGCCATAGCGTCGCCCTGCGTGGCCCTGCTTAACTATGTACTACCCACCACGACTATGTAGTATGTATTTTCCGCTCGCACATTGTATGTACAATTTCGGTAGTAAAGCAAGAATGGCACTTGGGGTCTACCAACCACCCCCACCTCCATCTCAGCCGCGTTGAAGATGGCACATTTCTGTGCCGCCTTGCACTTCTGACGGAAATTCCTTTGCAGGGAACACGCTTCGCTTTTCTGAGCGTTAATTGCTGACCTCAACCTGCACATAAAGCGACTAATTTTCGCACAGAGCGCTGCGTGGGCGAGTGGTCCTAGGTCCCTGCATAACTGCATGAATTGTGCGGCGCAGTTTCCTTGAAAGCATCCTGCGTGGTCGGTCCTGCTTCTGCTGGATAGGATTTCTTCTTAAACCGCCCGAAGGCTGAGAGAATGAACGAAATGAAATGCATTCGCATTCGCACAGTTGAAGACAATTTGCAAAATTGCATCGCTCTTGATGTTTTCACGTGCATTCCATCTGTTTTCCGCCCTCGTGTTTTTACGGCAAGCCAACAATATGCTGCTGGTCCGGCACAGTGCGTCCCATAGCCGTAGGAATTCACCTGAATATTTCTATGAAAAGCTAAAATAAAAAAAGGCTAGAGAAATTCAAATTCAAATTCCGTTGGCTTCCAGCATCCAATTGAATTTCAGGCGGCTATCAAATAAAAGTTGTTTGCCTTCTGAACTCTTGTTTATCTATGTCAGCTTTAGAGATTATCTTTTCCCCACATTTATTTGCTTACAAAACGTCCAACAATTTCGGAATGCACTGTTGAGGGGGGGCAGGAGGAAGAGTTGGGGACCTGGGAGGTTTTTTCTAGGGGGTTTTGCCATCTAAAACCGAGTACAAAAAGCTTTGCTCTCAACCATCTTTCAGGCGATAAGACAACTGGTGCAAATGATTACGACGTGTTCCCTGGGCCACCGTATATCTATACGTTGGGAAGCTGTAACAGGACACAACCCCAGCTAGGAGCTTCGTAAATGTCAAGAACAGAACTGGATTCAATTCTTTATGGCCGTGTTAACGAGCCAATTCTCCCCTGAATGCTGGCGAGGAGCAAAACCGCAACGAAGAACTTTGGCACTGAATGAAAAATTATGCCATTAAAATGGATGAAACCGAGCCACAAATAATCCTTAAAGCCCTTACCAGCATGCCACTGTCACTTGGTTAGTTTCTGGGTGCAAAACTAAGAGGAGATAGCGACCTCTGCACACGAGTAATTAACAGCAAATTTTCTGCCAAAGTTATCAAGTTGACAATAAAGTTTTCCCCACCAACTCTATCTCTATCTCTATGCCAAGCTCTCTCCTCGAGGCGCAGCCCACCTGATTAAGGTATAAATATTTGATTCTAGTGTGGGACCCCCGCCCAGAACCCAAGAAGGGTGCGTCAGCTCCATGGCCTGGCATTGTCAACTTTATGGGCTTCCTGTCGCACCCGGCTCAGTTATGCATGGAAGTGTATTCATCAAAATGTAGTCTCGCAAATGTCTGCGTAAATGCTGCACGTGTGCGGTGGTTTGTGGAAAGGATGGAAAGGGTTCTACCCTCCTCCCCCAACCGGATGAGGATGAATCCGATGCATGCTTAGGGGGGGAGGCGAAGCAATTCGATCGAATGCCAAGGAAGCTCTACAGAGCTCAACAGACCTCCTTTCCCCCTGAGAGCGAGAGAAGTTGCATGCGGAAAAGCAATTAAAACTTCTTGTCAGTGTCTCGGAAGTGTTTGTTCATATTTTATGATGTTTTTCGTGTAGAAAGCTGGATTATGAATGTGTCACCAAGAAGTGTTGTCGCTGCTTCATCTCTCTCTCTCTCTCTCTCTCTGTGCCTTCCTCCTCGCATGCAACAAGCGACGTTGTCGTCATTGAGGTTGCAAAAGTAATGTATAAAATATCACACATCCGCCCCATTGGACGGAGCAAGCCCGACTTCCGAAGGCCAAACTACAGAAAAAATTTAAAATGCTCAAACTTTGTAGGTAAACACAACACATGGGAGAGTGTAAACAAAACTTAAAGCCCGGCCTGACCTTTATTTTCGACAGTATTTGATTGAATTATTAATAGAATGTTAGATTGGGAATGGAAAATGGTATTCAAAGGAGCCCTTTTCCCCATCTATATGCAGCCCTTAAGTGCATCGATATTTTCTCGGAGCATTTTGACGTTTGCCACTTAGAAAGCCACACACATTCCGGCTATAATATTTGGCTAATGGAACCCGCCAGCGATTGCCGTGTTGCAGCCATAATGGCAATCACCTATGAGGTGAGTGTGAGTGTGCATTCCCGTATCATACACTCGCCTCGTCCTCATATTTGACGCGGTGGGCCACAAGAATGGCTTCCCTGGGTGCCGCCAGCTAAACTCGGTGCTAAAACTCGTCACAAATATGCAAATTTCGGGCGCCCACTCCAGCAGCAGCAGCACCTGCCTAATGCACCAAAATGCATTTGAAATTGGGTAATTTTACACATGCAACACCGCAGGCGACATTGTCGGGTGGTGTGGGCGGAGGGAGGGCTTAAAAATGTATTTTGGCTTTTGGATTGGACAGATAGAATTCAGGGCAACAAACATACACACACACACACAAACGTATTCGGGGGACGCGGACGAAGTGCTGAATGTTTGAGTGGGGGCTAGGGATAAGCCCACACCGACAGGCTGAATAATCAGGACCATCAATCAGGACTCCGAGCCCTGCACACCTCATTAGGCTAATCGTACAATTGCGCACGGCCGGACACACGCAAAAAAACATGGGTTTTCGGTCCTTGGACTGCCTTGGGGGGAGGCTTCCTGGGCGGGAATCTGGTCTGGTTTGGTCTGGTTTAACCGCACCACAATTTGCCCTTATGCGCTAAACAATATTTCATTTTTAAGAGTTGACTTTTCACGCTCGCCGACAGGCGGCTTAACATTTTAAATCCATTGTGGCGCCACCGCAAGGACTTTTCGACTTTGCCTGCTATTTTATTAATGTGCAACTGCGCCGCCGCCTTTGTGAATCCTTAATCAGCGGCCGGGGCTTTAGCCTACATTCACATATATATCTATACTTTGTAATTATATTCAAAAAACACACAAAATATGGAAATACGGCAAGTGAGTTTCAGGCCCAAAAACATTGAAATCACTTCCTGAAAACAGTCAGCCAGCGAAGCAGAGCGTACAAGTGCTTTGTTTTGAATCCGATTTGTTCCCAGTATTTTCTCCTGCTGTGGCATTAGTACGCAGACTCTCTGAAAAGGGGGACAGCATCCACAGTTGGGTTAAATTTTAGCTTCAGTCCTCCACAGATGGTCGAGACTAACAGTCGAGTTGCTGCGGCCCCCTTTTTATTGTGGGGAATCCCAAGCCCAAAAAATAACGAAAATATTTGAAAAAAAAAAAATTGCATTACGTTTCCTAATGTAGGATTTGCTGCTAACAAAGCAACTTTATTGATGTATTTTTGCACATTCATGGCACACATGTCACTCATACGCACTGTAGGCCATTGTGAGCAGATAGGTTTTAATTTACTGCCACAATTGGTTTTAATTGATCTATGAATTTCCATTCAAAAAGCATTTTGTTAGGCTTAATGTCTAGTCAGCTTACAGAGAGAGAAAAACTAGCCGAGTTTTACAAAAATTTAAGAAATATTTTTTTAAAAAAGAAAGAATTTATGAAATTTGAATTTTTTTAATAAGTTTGCTTGCTGTACATGTTTAAATTTTCGCTAATTAATTGATGGGATATTGGTTTAATAATGTAAGAACTATTTCTCTGCAAAATTAACAATTTACAAAATTTGAAGGCTTTGAATTTTATTTTTTAACCATATTACTTGATATAAATGCACAAATTTTCTCTAATGAATTGATGGAATATTCGCTATTTTAGCAGTAAATCCAAATATATATAATGTATCAAAATTGTATATATTAATTAATAAGTTGGCAAAATTTGAAACTAATGTTCATAATAATACAAGTTTGCTATCTTAATAACCTTTTTTTTTGAAGCAAATTCAATAGTTAATAAACATGTTTTTCCCCAAAAAGTATTTAACTTTCTACCCAATTTTCTATTTTTTCCAGTGCATATTCATATTAAACAAAAAACATAAATGACCTGTGGTATTCAAATAAAACTCATTGGCCTGTCAAATGCGTGCGCCAACGACCAAAATTGATAAATTTCCATTTTATTTAATAACTGAACGAATAAACTTAGCCCCATCCGCTTATCCACATCCTGATGCGTGTGGCTAACATGCATATAATTTTGCCATTCATCTCGATTTTGATCCAACTATGAGCTAATTAAACGAGGGGGCATACAGAACATAAAGCTGAGCTGCAAATAAATCGTTGGCAATTCATTTGGCCAGGCTCTCTCTCTCTCCCCCTGCGGCCTCGCCAAGTCAATGCAATCGAGAGGAGGGGTATGGGAATCGCAGCTTTTCCTAATCTCCTGGCTTTATCCTGCGTAATAATAACTACTTTCAGGGGCTTTTCTTTAAGGACTCTCGGCCCGCTATCTCGGTGCGCTTTGTTCTTGCTTCTTTTAGTGTTTTCTGCTTTTTTTCCTCCTGTTTCCTTTGCGTGACAGCTCATGTCTTGTTTATCTAAATCATCCGACTGTGTAAATGCCAGGCCTGTCTTCCGTGCCGGATCCGGCACCCCTCAGTTACCACTCCTCCGGTACCCATCCGAGCAGCCAGCAGCCAGCATCCCGTATTCCTCCTCGCCGGCACTTGAGGAGCGAGAAGCGAGGAGCTCGTGTCATCACATGGCAATGAGTGAATGACTTTGTCGACTAAACTGTTTTCCACAGCTCCGGCGGCCTGCTATGCAAAAATCCTGCCAGTCGGCCAACAATGGCATGTGCGAGTGCTTCAGTTAGTTGGGTAATTACGGCATCGTTGCACATTTCAGTTCCCTGGCCTCGGACCCGGATTTCCCCTAGTTGCCCCCCTTGGAAATTGTCACATCTCCCAGCTCCTTTATGCTTTTCTGCTTGGTTTTCACATGCGACTTGACTGGTAATCAGAAATTGATCGCTGGCTCTTGGCTTGACTTTCTAACTTTGGGTTGGAAAAATGGTTACATCATTCGATTGCACTTTTTGTGTGTGCGCTTCTCCGGCATCTCCGCATCTGTCGGAAATTGCTCAAGACATCGACGCCAGGGCATCATCTAGCCACATATGGAGGAGCAGATTCAGCCCTCTGGCCACTTAGTACATTACTTATATCCGCTGGTATATGTGCATGTTTGCCAACTTTTCCATTTTTTTTCCCCACATCCCCACATATTTTTTGTTTTGGGTGCTTCTTTTTTTGTTTTTTTGCTCTTTTGGTTTGAGCGATTGCACGTGCTCATGTCAGGTTTTTTCCGCAATATTCCTCCGCCCAACAGAGGCACCCACAGAAGCCAATAGCAACTTACGCATCCAATAAAAAAAATATAGAAAAGAACAGGCAGCAGAAACAAGAAGCTGGCGCTAATGTTGACAGCTGTCTGCGGATGATAGCCGTGTCGGTGTCCGTAATAAGATATTGGAAATTGTTAAATTATTTTTTAAGTGCTGCTATCGAGTTATCTGCATCGGATAGCCTTGGCCTTTGCGGTGCATTTGCGAAATTGCAATGCTTGCTAGACACACTGACAGTGACGTGAGGAATGTGCAGCGAGGGAAATCGTTTTTGCCATCAGCTTTTTGGAGTATCTATAAGCTACGAGAGGTAACTTATGGTAGCTAAAGAACTTGATTTTTTGGTTAAGGAATTTTAAGAAGGAAAGCTAACCACTTTTTAGGAGAGAAACTTATAAGTCAAAGGATTGGGGAAGATATCATTGATTGATGATGCTTAAGTATGACTTCTGTACTTGTTTAAGAAATTTTTTATTATTAATAAACTTAAATCCTTTTAAATTTATACCTTATAGATAAATCTGTATACATTTGTCTGATGATCGTAATTTAATGACTTTATTATAGATATGTCTATAATTAATTATAATTTATAAAAACCTTTTACTATTCCCTAATTCTTTCCTACAAATTTTCCAAACAACCTTTAATTTCTAGTCTTTCCTTTATTAAAGCCACCTCTTTCTCTAGGCCTTGGCCATCCTTTTGGGCCAAAAACCCATAGTTAATGGAATTGGTTTTCGGGCTTCCATGCCTTGCTATCTCATTTCATACACTTAAAGCCTCAGCCTAAGTTGATATTTTGGTTAGACTTGGCCCGGCTTTAAGCCTTCACTGCCAGTAAACAATTTGATTTTCCTCAGCCCCCCTAAGGTCTGATGCAGGGCCATTTTCTTCGCGATTTTTCCGCCCTGCGCTTTTTGGTAATACGTCCCTGGTGCCTTTTTGGATGGCTCGTTCGGTACGGTTCGGTTGGGTTGTTGTTTCTGCGGCAAGCAAAGCAAATAACGGGTACCGTTTAACCCTGCGGCATGGCATCCTGGGACGTGGATTGTGTTTTTTTTTGTTGTTCGAGCGAATACCTACGAACCTAGCTACCTGTCTGCCAGCTCAGGTGTGAAGTGTAAGTGTAAGTGAAAGAGGCCACGGAGACTGAGGGCCATAAAATAGGTATAAAACGCTAGACATGCCTTCAGTTATGATTTGTTATTTGATAACGATTTGCATTTCAATTGCCTTTCAACAAATTGGATTGCCCAGCTGCCTGGGAGTGCTTAAATAATTGCAATTTCCCAGGGAAAACCAATGAATTTTCCTAAGAAATTTATTGACTAGTGGCTATACATAGTAGTTTTCCTTGATGCCTTGCCTGATTAGCATAGCGTTCTATAGCTCATTTGTAAGCTCCCAAAGGAACGCCCCCATGCGAGCACAAGGGAGCAATAATAAAAAGCAAAAAAAAAAAATAAAAAAACAGAGAAAAAACAAAGGCATCCTGTGAAATGTGTGCATATTTAAATGCTTAGGTCCCTAACCGCCTTCACACCTTGCCAGCGCCATCAACGCCCCCGCTGCGATGAGCTTCGGCTCTCATCGCTTAAATGCCGCATATCAAGTATACCACATGGTGGCCCGGGTTCAGGTGAGTGGCCCCTGATAAACAATCAAAAATACAAACAAAAAAAAATATAGTTCTATAAGAAAGCAGGGAAAAATATTTATTTTCGAGTAAATAAACAAGAGGCTCAGAGGCCAGTGCCAGTTGTCTTCTGTTGTGTCCGGCCAAATGATAGATGACATCTGTGAGTATCGAAAAAAAAGAATTGCCTCAGACAGCCGACAGATGTGGATAAGAAATTGATTGATATACGGACATCTCTCTGGCCCCAATCCACACCGGGGGGCATTGTTGGAGTCTCACCCAATTCCGGCCAGTTTAAAGAGCCTCCATGGAAAAATTTTCCACTTCTCCATTTTTGGCAAGTGGTCGACTTGAAGTTTTCCGTATGTTTCAATTTATGGAGCAAACCAGGAGCAAGCCACCTACTCCCCAATGGCTTCATTCTGTCATCAAATAATGGCAATCAGCATGTTAGAGTCTCCGCATTCAAATGCCGAGCCAAAATTTAATAACAAAAATAAATCATTTTGCTGACAGCTCGAGCACGACCGCGCCAGAACTCACCAACTCGGGGCTCCGCATCCGTTTGGAACCCACGCTCCAGGGATGCTGCTGCTGCTGCTGCTGGTGCTCCCATTCACACCTCAAGTGATACACTGTGGTGGCAAAAGGGGGAGGTGCCTGGGTTTGGGAAAAGTGGCGGAAGTGGAGACGCACTAATGGCAGAGTCGCCGAATAGAAGGACCATTCCTCATCCTCCCACGCTGTCCGGGTGTCCCTTTTGTCCCTCCCCTCCGTATACGTACACGTCCTTGGGCTTTGGCTGGACTTTGGCCCACTGTTTCCACTCAGTCTGTCGTGTTAATTTTTTATCACTTTGAAATTAAAGAACAACACTTGGGCGTTGTCCCCGTTGTCCGACCGATTTTTTGCCTCCGCCCCGGGAATGAGATTTGTCCGGGGGAAGGACAGAATTCCGGAGACAGGACGAGCCAGGATCGCCAGCTCGTGTCTGGCCGGGCATAAATAATTAACTTAATGCCATGTTGCCCATAAATTAGGCATGCTCTGTTCCTGTCCTCCAACATTTGTTAAGTGCCTTTCACTAACCTCGGGTGCTGGGTCGGGACTTCAGCTACTCTTTGATTAACAAGGTCCTCACGCCCAACTAGATGACTAGGAGGAGAAGAGAAAGGAGCAGTAGCAGGACATGGAGACCCCCCTTCCATCTCCTGGGAACCAAGCGACCTATTTGCCAATGCAATGCCAAATGCAATTTCGAGCAAATCAATTGAAAACACAATTGCCTTTCACCGAGAAGTGCTCTCGTGTTGCCCATGCCACCGTCTGTTTTCCACTGCTCTATTACCACCCCTCGATTTTCCACCCCGCCACAACCTGTTTGCCCAGCCGAGCAATGGAGTTGAGATTTGTTTTGCATTGACCGCAAATTTCAATACAGTTTTGCGGTCGTCGCCCAATTGCTGAACACCTCCCGTTCTCTGCTCCCTTTCAATTGCTCGACTCGGCACAGTGGCTCCTGAATACACAGAATTGTGTCCAAAAATTGCGATACCTAAAAATATTTAACGATCTTTAATGTACATATAATTAATTGAATTTCTGCCTCAATGGGAGATGAGTTGGCGGAATTGTAATTAAAAGCCACACAGCAAATATTGGCAGAGCACTTAAATGTATTTTTGTTTTAAGTTAATAAGGTCAGAATTTCCCAGCTGAATGAATGTGTGGAATGGCATAGTGGTTCTTGGGTTGTCAGAAATTAAAACTGAAATGAAAACTGGGCTAAAATAAATAACAAAGTTGGGAAAGTAATTTTAAAATATTTTGCAAATATTAAAGATTTATAACAATAGGCTTTTGAGTGGAATTGTGTCTAAATATAAAAATAATCTTCTTGTGCATGCGAAACCTATTTAACTTTGATGAGTTGGAAGCTCTGTTTAGTTGCCTTATTAATTTATTAAAACTAAAAAATCTATATGCTGAAACAATTAGTTATCTTTTTTAATTAATTCTTTCAGTTACTTCTTTGTTTAACATTGATTAAAATCAATTTATTTACGTGTATTTAAACAGCTTTATAATTATATTTGCTCATTTGTAATGCCAACCATAAAGCACTCACTCAATTGTGAATGCCGCAAGTGTGCATGTAGTTTATTTGCTAATTTAATTTGGTGGCTTTATGGGTGAATATTACTTTTGCAGCCACTGTGCAACTGCAAAGTGCGGTTGAATCGGCATTAAAGATTTGTGTTGCGGCTTTCTGCTCTTGTGGTTCGCAGTTCGTGTTCCCGGCGTTTGTTGTTTCGCTTCGGTGTTGCAGCTGCAGCAGTTGTTGGTGTTGGTGTTGGTGTTACTGCAGCTGCAGGTGCAGTGGGTGGAATGGTTGTGTTTGCTCAGCTGAACGTCAATTAACTGCAGTCAGCGACCTAATTGCGTTGACGCCATTTATTTAATCTGAATTTAACGCTCCCATTTCGTGGGGACCCTAATTGAAAACACAAATTCCGCTGATTGCAATTCATTAGGTTGCCTAATAATGTGCACGAAATGCTCATAATCCGGGGCTAAGTGATGGAGATGCCACAACCCCGATTCCCCGGCATCTTGGCGATGGAGGTGACAACTTGGTAGACAAGGTTGGCCCTGACCCACTTTGGGCAACACCAACGACTACGACGACGACAAGTTGAGAAATTATACATTTTAATGAGATGCAGTTGGTAATTTTCGAGGAAAGGGGGAGGGGGGGTTGAGAGATCCCAGGCAGCTTTGTCACTCCAACTACGGATTATGCAGTTATGCCTCTCGGCACTGCCTGCGGTTTTTGCTCTAATTTGATTACACTGGCTGACTGGGCGGATGAATATTTATGCTCGCATAAATACATTACAGTATCCGGCATGCCATGCAAATTACGTGCCAACTCCGGCTTCATCATCAGCACCATCTCGTGACCCATCCCGGCTCCAGCTGCTCCTTTCCAACTCCCAACCCCCGCTTCATATCGCATCGCATACTTCACATCCCAGTGACCCCGTAATAAACCCTTGACATGCCTGCCGAGAACGTAAAGTTCTCCTTCAGCTGCCTTCTGTCGCCCGGGTGACTTTGCATATGATTACATGAAATTTGCATCGCATTATTTTGTGTCTGCTGGCCGCTCGGCTTCGTCTCGGGTCCATCCTTCGTCCTGTCACGTTGCCGGGCATACAAATTGCACCTGCAATATTTATCGCGGACCGGCTTCATCATCAACCCCGGGGAGCAGAAGAATTTTTGCGTCCCCCAAAAACACATTGTATACTTTATATATATGTATGTATATATAAAACGATTCCATGGCATCTCTGCAGCGATCCACTGGCTCAATTGATGAACTCCACGTATTCTCAAAGTGTTTTTACTATCCACGGATGAAGTCTATGCAAATGAGCTTGCTCTTTTGCTCACTTTTCTCGTGAATCAACAAAATTATTACCTTTACCTTTACCTTTTGCCGTGGATGTTGCCTTTGGCTTTGCCTTTACCTTGACGCGGCACAGGTCGTCCCAATGTAGGCAGTGTAAATTGACTCTGGCGGGTAGAGTGTAAACAGCGTTTTTTACGAATCGATGAATACCAAATCGGTTGATCAATAAGAGCCAAATTGCTCGTTGAAATAGTGGTTTCAATGGCAAAGTTAAATAGAATTACAGTGGAAAGCGCTGGGGAAAGCTACACAGGGCGAAAATAAGTTGGAAAATGTATGCGTTTTTATTAGGAAAATATAAATAAAATGGTGGGTAATATACAGATCAAATAATATATATTAAGCCTATAAATTATGGCAACTATGAAATTAAAACTTGAGGCAATTAATAAAATATTTATTTAGGATGAAATATTTAATAAATAAAAATTATAAATAAAATAACAGAAAGCTAATGAAGTTAATTATATTATTTAATTATATTGTAAAATTAAAATAATAAGAAAACCGTATAAAATATAAGAGATCAGAAAGGTTTTTATTGAAAAATATAATTAAAATGTATAAAATAGTTTACAAAAAGCACTTTCAAAATGTGAGTTAATTTAAATAGTTCGTTAACTAAGCATACAATTTAAAATAATCAATATTAAATGTATTATATATTCAGGAAGTAGTTTTTAATTGAATACAAAATATTGTGGAGGTAAAATAGTCATTAAAGGAACATTTTTTGGTGGTTAAACATGGCTTATTTTAAGCTGCTAAAATATATATATTAATATATTTAGCAAATAAATATGTATTTTAATTATTATAAAATTTGGCTGCTTTTAAAACGTATCCTGTATTTATATTAATTCCTCCCTGCTAAATGGCTCGAAAAACTCGCCCCTAAAAAGCATAGCATACTTGTTTGGGCTTTAAAATATTACTTTCAATGCTGCAGATGTCCATATAAATTGGTGCGAGAAAAAAAGAACGCCATTGATTTATTTGCACCGACAATAGTTTATCTGGCACATCTAGCCAAAAGCTATTTGAGGGGGCGGGGGCAGGGGGAGCGGATAAAACCAGGCCCAAACCTCAGGGGAGCGTGGCAAAGTTAACACCGTTGCAGCGCGCTGCTGGCAAACAGATCGAGGGCAATAAACACACTGCGGGGGAGGGACGTCCTGCAGTCCCTCAGTTTACTTTGTGGCATCACCATCGATTTTTGGCCATATGGCTGGCGGAAAACCTTTAAAGTTCTGCCAGAAGATGGGTTCAATGGAGTTTAGGACTTTCCCCGAGTTGCAGCAGAATGCAAAATATGGAATGCAGCTGGTCTGCTGCGCCCCTCTTAATTCATGCAGGATCTGCTCGGGGTTGCTCCACTTGCACTTGCTGCTTCAGTCAAGGATACTTCACACCCTCCAGTTACCCCAGTCACCTCCCCCCTAGCCATCGTGCTCTTTTCTGGGCCACTTGTGTGGATGGATTTATTGCCGTTTTCGGCTTCAGCTTTGAAATTGAAAAGCAAACAAGCCGCTAACAAGGTGAAGCTCTTGCCTCCTTGCGCGCCATTTTTTTTCTACGATTTCCAGTCCCCCTCCGGGCCGGGTGTCCCGATTTTCCCCGATTTCCCCGAGTTGTGCCGCGCACACTTCAATCTAAATTTGAAGTTGCTCGATTCGTTTCCTTTCGATTCGTTGCGATTCGATTTTTCGTACGTGCCCGATAATCCCGCCATCCTGTTCGCAGGCATCAGCCAGAAGCTGCTCCTGGCCCTTCCATCCGCATCTACTCCAGGCCGAGTTCCCTTGTAAATGTTGAACATTTTTGATTTCTCACGTAGACTTATGCCCTTTGTGTGTTGTGTTTGAATTGAGCACCATTAAATGTCCAAGTGGCATGCAACATTTTTCCCACTGTGGTCGTGCCTTGAAGGATATTCAGATGCGAGTACAAGCACCCACGTCTACTTATTCAATTTCTTATTTCTTATTTTGGCTAAATAAATTTATTCCTACTGCCTGCCTGATGGTGAGCTAAGCAGTTTTTGTGAATTCGCTACAATTTGAAAAATGTCAGGATGTGTGTGTGAGGATTGCTGACGAAGGTCTGGTGGCTGAGCCTGGGAAATATGTTTGAGTATTCTAATTGATTCAGTTGGCAGATGTGGAAATAAGTTTGATTTATTGAATATAATTTGAGAGTTAGTTAGGGGTTTTGAGTATTTTTCGAAGTCTTAATGATGATAAACGTGGGAGTTACTTTTATAAATCTTCTTTCTTGGAAGCTACTTTATTCAAATTAATTCATCTTACCAAATGTTTTTATCTTAAGAAAAACGCTTGCATTGCTAAGAAAGTAAAAAACAGAATTCATTAAGACTTTTCCAAGATTTATTCTGTGTTTTTTGGTGATATTTAGCGCTAAACGATTGCATTAGGTGACAGTTTGCAAGGTCGTCGAAAAGAAAGTTTAAGTGGAGCATCTCTGACACATTTCTCCTGCTGTCTGGCTATAAATGCAGCAAAGTTTTAGCTTTCTTTCTTTCGTTTTTTTCCTACCGAACAATTTCTGTTATTTATGGAGTTGTTTTCAGAGGCAAACATGGTTGGAATCCAATGAAAACAAGTTACGTAATTGGGCACTTTCCGGCCAGATAAATCCGCACACAGAAAGTCGAACAGCTATCCATGTTGAGGGAGTGCATTAGGTGGAATCGAACAATGAATAATGTTCGCCCATTTGACGGACGTTAACAGGGATTTCTCTCCCGGCCTAGTCCTGGCCCCAAATTAGGAGCAATAAAATTGAAATTTATGAGAGCAGAAAGCCGGCAAAGCCAGAGCAAGGCCAAAGGCCTAGGCGGCGAATAGCCGAAATAAAAGAAAAGGCTTATCCCCTGAAATCTCACCTATATGCGCTATATATCCTTGAGGGGGGAAGGGTGGGAGGCCCAATAAATTGGCAGTGCCGCCATCAAGTTTTGCCTCTATTAAAACACACAAAACAAATGCAAAAGTTACACACAAAGGGAAACTTTTCCCGGGAGCTCTTTGCGAAAAGGGGTTTGTTGTTATGGTTCCGTTGTTCTTTTGCTGATTCTGTGTTATTTTAGAAAAACTTGCGCCCACGTCTTGGCTTTGGTTCTGGTTCTGGTTTCGGTTTTGGTTTTGGTTATGGTTGTAGCTCGGTCTGGACCCCGCCCACATTTTCCGGCCACGTCCTGCCAGCCAGTCAAGCGGAAACTCCATAAGTTGAAATTATTTGGGGAAAAGGTTCAAAGCCGAATTCAGCTACCAATTCATTATAATGACATCAACGTTTGCCCCTTTTCGGCCAGCCAGCTAGCCTAATTGAGATTTAATGGATGCCTAGCTCTTCATTTTCCCCATTTCCCCCATTTCCTCAACAGATCTGCGGGTCTATTGGCGGAGATCTATCGCAGGAACGGTGGCAAGCTGCAAATTTAGTTGAATCCAATTATTTTTTATGCTTCCCTTGCAT
Source organism: Drosophila anomelani (assembly GCA_035045905.1). Classification (NCBI taxonomy): domain Eukaryota; kingdom Metazoa; phylum Arthropoda; class Insecta; order Diptera; family Drosophilidae; genus Drosophila; species Drosophila anomelani. The sequence continues at coordinate 14,745,164 of JAWNOO010000032.1, forward strand.
AGGGGACGGGGGAAACGCTTGAAAAAGCGCTGGCGGAAAATTGAAAATTGCACAAAAGGCGGTGGGCTTCCTCTAGCCTCGACATGCTGGCACATTGTGGAATAGTTAAGTTAATTGTCCCATCCACGTTGCGATGCAATCTCCATTCCAGTGGGAGACAGTACCGGGAGTGCCGGATCCGCTGGGAGCCAAATTTGCAGGTGACAGGGCTCTTTGAGGATTTACAGAGCGTGACAAATGGACAAACGAACGCTTTGTTAATTGTCCTCGGACTGTCCAGCCAAATCCCTTTGGCTTCTCGATAGTTAAGTGGCACTTGACCGGACAAACAATGGAAAGGAAAGCTCACAGTTTTCTTAAGCCTAAGGACACGGCTTGGCTTTCAGATGCAAATAACAGGAGTCACTGATATTGCTTTAAATATCTATTACACTTTCTTTTTGAATTCGTTTTTTTATGGGAATGAGATGGAATCCAATTTCGGTTTTATGTATTTATTTGAATTGTGATTTATTTGTATTGGAAGATGAATAAAAATCTCATGTTTCATAGGCTAGAATTGTTTTTTTCTTAAAGATTGATAAGATTGAAGTATTTTAACTTTAGAGCCAAACAGAGCTATAATTTGCATAGTCTAGGGAACAAAAATCAATATTTTTAAATTGGAATTTGTGCAAGATTAATCCAAGTTTAAAATAATCATGAAAATCTCAAAAACTCAATTGATTTCAATTAGAAAAACATTCCTTTTGGCTTAAAACTCTGCATATTAAATAATAAGATTAAAAAATGAAAATGCTGGCGGATTTTGAAATAATTTTAATGATGTAAGCAATGTATCCTTTTGCAGAAATCAGCAACTGATACGTTGTAAAGGATTTAATTTAAAAAGTTCAAAAACCCCGATTTAAAATGCCATTTCAATTGACTTAAAGCTGAACCTTGCAATACGCCCTTTTTGTTTTCACTTTTAGCACGTAATTCAATTTGTATTTTTAGTCAATTAATCAATTTTTTAGCCAGGCAGCGAGAATGTTGACTTTGTCTAGATTTAAACCCGCACACGCAAATAGACTGTGTAGGTGAATAAATATTTTCATGTAATTATTATGCACATGCTGGCGTAATCCTTGGCCCGAAAGTCGCGTGTTATGGCAAACACAATAAGCCCCGGGGAGGAGGGTGAGAATTTCGTGGGGAAGCCAGTCAGCAGGACAGGCAAATAAAAACATTTAATTAAACTTTACCAACACATACATGAATAATTAAAATTTAATTTCGGCAATATATATTACACAGACAGTGGGGGCAGGAGGTGGCAAGAGGCGGCAGGAGGTGGCAGTCAGGGAATGCTGCAGGAGAGCCCGGCTACTAAACAACAAAAGCAACAGCCACCCACTCGGAGACAGGCAACTTGTCACCTGGAAAACGGAGAGAAAAAAGCGAAAGGAAAACGCAGGATCACAAGCACAAGCAGAAGAAGAAGCAATTTGGCTGACGAAGCCCACAAAAGCCTTCGCCGAAAGGTGAGGCCAACAAAGGAAATACATAAAATATGGCTCTGGCTTCCTCTTCCACTTCTTCTTCCACTCCCCTCCCCCATAGCCAGTATTGTGCAGTCATGTGTCAGCATTGTGTACCTTTGTATTGTTATAATTGCTGTTTTAGCTTCATTAAAAAATAAGTCACAAAATCGCTTACAGGAATTCCTCGTAAAATTTCCATCGTTTCCTTTGCCTTTGCCTCCTGAAAGGGCAAACATAACTCATAAAAAATGCACCACAATGGCCCAGGATAATGGGGATGCCAGCCAGGGGGAGCCAAGGATATTTCTTTGGTATAACCCCCCTCTCCTTCTGTGGCCGGCAATCGAATTCATACAAGTGAGCAGTGACCAGGGGGAAAAGCGATAAAAGAAAAACCCATTCCATTCCCATACCAATTCCAATCCGCAAAATTGCATTCACAAGGAAATTGATTCGAAAGTTAATCAAAGGGGAAACACAGGAAAAGCGTTGTAAAGAGAGAAAGAACTATACAATACAGCATTTTCCCTTCAATAAGGAAAAACTTTAAGGCCAAACAATTTCCGAGAGCACTAAATTCCCCTGTACCAGTCGGTGGAGGGTGTAGAAACATTTTAATAAATATGCAAATGAGCCAGCGAATAAAAAGGCAAAAATAAATAATTTAATTGATTTCATTAAACGGAGCGAAGCATCTGCCAGTAGGTGGCATCATCATCCTCATCATCGTATCGATTGCCAGGCGTCTGGCTCATAATTTCGAGTTTGCTGTGGAAATTGTCGCCAAGTGTCGTCTTGAAGGCGGAACCTGCAGATTTCCCCCGGCAGGCTCTCTCTTTTCCCCCCACCACCACCACCAGCCATCGTTCTCAATTTTCCCCAAAGGACTCGCTCTGCCTCGGTGACAGCTGCCAGCGACGGTAGCTAACGAGATAAATTTCAGTTTGATGGCAGGCGTCGGGCGAATGCAAATAATTTGGAATGAAGCATCAGGTAATATGGATGTGCGCGCCGAGCAGTGGCAATTTCAAAAATTCCGGCACAGTACGCTACCGATGATGACCCGCCATCCCCCCCACACCAATCGAATCAGAAAGCCATAACATCGTTTGGGGGGATTTTCCTGTTGTATTTTTGTAATTAGACGACGGAACAAAAGTCCATAAGCCTGCTTCGGCCTGCCGGCAATTTGAATTACAAATTGCAGATCGCGGGGATTTGTCTTGTGGCCTTTTCCAGCCACCCTACTCTCCCCTTGACTCGCCATTTTTTTCGCCTTGTGCAACGGTGCGTATACGTTACGTTCGCTTTCACTTTGGTTTTGGTTTGCTTTGCTCGCTGACTTGTAACGCTCACGAAAATATATACAGAAGCGTATATATCCACGCCAGCTTGTCATGTGTCGACATCACATGTCATTTCAGGACTTTGCTCCCTCTCTCCCCCTCCTAAAAAAAAACACAAATGCTTAAATGCTTTTTGTAGAGCAAAATTTATGCAAATGTCAGCTGCAGAGGTGAATGGAGGGTAGATTTTGAGTCTAAGCAGGGATGCAGATAACCTCCGGCAGCCTCTCCCTCTCGCTGACCCCATTCGACCTCGTTGGTTCCTTGTCATTCTAAGCACACACACACACACTCGCACACCTAAATGCAAGCTATATGTGCCTTTATATCCACCGACTTCCTATCAATTGTCGGAGGTGTCATAAAAAGTGCAAATAACATTTTCCAACTCAAACAATACCATTAAAGAACGGAAATTACTTTAAGTTCAAAACGAGAGTTGAATACTCTAGAAAACTAATTTAATGTATAAAGATAACTATATAGTAAGGAATGCTCTCTTAATTTACTGCTTTCCTGATTAATACTAATCCTTAAAGAGCTTTTAGAATCAGCTTTAACTTAATAGGTTAAGGAGTGAGTTCATTTAGCTTTCGCCGCCAAGTAATCGCTCCCTAAGTGAGGGCATATAAAAACAATGAGATCCTAAATGCTCTCGCTTTGCCATAGATTGCAAAATCCACCACGGATACGCCCATCCTCCGGTTGAACACCCTTTCCTCCCCCCGAAAGCAAGTTGCGTGTCGCGTAACGAGGTCAAATGGAAATCGCCGCGTTGGCATTAACTTTTGACACCGCCATCATCTGGGGGGGAGTACAGAATTCGGAAATCGGGAATGGGAGTGGTGGAAACTGGGTAACTCCCGACAGTTCGTGCTGCTGCCACACGATTAAACAGTCAACCTATTGAAAGTCTCACGCAACCGAGCGAACAAAGACTTTTCCGGCAATGGGGAAAGAGAGTTGCTCCTCCTTTTTCGCGGCTGGATTTTCCTTGTTAAATGCAGCAACATCGGGCATTCGTGTTTCTCCCCATTCATTCCTCTTTTTCATTCATTCATTCATTCATTCAATTGTCGCTGACTTCAATCGCCTTTCATCAGTTCAGTTTCCACTTTCCCACAATCAATTCAATTGCATTAAAAAGTCACTTCACAATGCCGGCGATCAATAGTGAATTCTCTATGCCACCTTGGCATCCATCTCCGGCTGCACCCTCATCCCCCCTTGCGTCCATTCAGTAATCGTTAAGTGTCAAGCCATGATTTAGTTGGCAAAGAGAACAAACTTTGTAAAAAAGGCACACAGAAAAGTTAGCTCTGTTTGTTCGGTGCTCCCTGAATGGCTCGGCTAATTGATGCAAGCAATTTGGTTTATTTTCCAAATTTTGGCAAACCAATTTCTGCGGTAATCCCGGATAAAGTTCTTCGTTTTTTTTGTGCCCCGAGTGTGAGTGAACTATTTGAACAATTTAATTTCACATTTTGCTAAAACGAAACGTGCGAGCATAAGCTTAAATAAATAAATTTATATATAGAGAGAAAAGCGAAACAGTTTTCCCATTGTCTTTTTACGCTCGAGTGGAGTGAAAAGCTTTATTAAATAACGAACAGTTTTCGTAATTTACAGAAAATGAAGCCAATGTGTCTAGGAGGGCTTTTAAGTCAGGTTATTCAGGTTTTACTTTGATTTATTAACTCACTTTATTTATTTAAGCAAACTGCTTTCCATGATACTTGAATTCTTTCAATCTATTAGATATTAAATCTCATCGAATTACTGACATTTTTCTATGGAAAATGCTTTCCATGTTGAGTGGGAAACTTTGAAATGGATATTTTTTATTATAGAACTTAAAGCTGATTTTATTTTATATAGGAAACCTTACTTTTTATGACAGATTAGATATAAGAAACGGTTTTCCTAGTTTATATATATTCAGTAAGCAGCTTAAATAAACTAAGAAATAAAAACTTAAGTTGCAGGTTTATCTTAAACATTTTCATTTATGAGAAAGGGATATACATCTGACTTTATAGCAAAAAGAATATATATTATTTTATTTTAATGTAGGAGCCAACTAGAAATTGATTCCAATTATATTTAAGCTTGCTTTAAAACCTTATTATATTTTAAATAATATTAATAACAAATTGTAGGCTTATCTTAAATACTTTTATTGAAACAAAGAACTAAATTTATGCCAACTTAAGTCTGACTTTATGGCGAAAAGAATGCATTCTTTTATTTTAAAGCTAAAGCCAAAAAGGAACCGATTTCAATTATAATTATAATTGCTATAAAAAATTATTATATTTTAAATAATAAACAATATAAATAAGCTCTTTTATCAGCTTTAAAAACTCAGCTCATTAGTAAACAATTGAAAATAGTTTATGAATAGATATAGCCATGAGTAAATATTATTGGTTATTTACACTTCTAGCTTTATATTCCCATTCAAATGGGCTTTCATATAATTAATTAATTCTCTGCTTTATGGCCTTAATTAATCAGCAAACAATTTTACATTTTTTATGGCTACATAATGAGCCGGTTGGCAGTCAATATTTGTCTTGTAGTAATGACTTTTTTCCACCCGTCTGTCTCTGTAACGCATTGAACACCTCAAACCGCAATCATCGTCGGAAATGTCAGTTGCATTCACACACTCGCACACCCACAATGACCGCAGACCGCCGCTTCGAGTGTGAAAATGCTTGAATTATTGATGGCCGGCAAACAGAAAGAGTGCGCGAGGAAGGGACTCAGGCGGGACAAGGACACTGACACAGGAATAGGGACGAACGGGAGCTCCAGCCAGGCCGCAATTACATATGCACATTCATGCGAACGCCACTTGATGTTGTGTGACGTCGTGCTGCGATGCTGCAACATCGTGCTGCCGCCCCGCTGCGGCTCTGGCCTCGCCTCTTTTTCGGGGGCGGCAACACAAAACACAGCCAGAGAGATGCGTGGTTTGAGTGACACTTGAGCTTGCCACAATTTTAATTGACATCCACAGAGCGAATTGTGCTCTGTGGGAGCTGATGAGAGCTGGAAAGCCGAAGAGCTGAGGGAATTTGTAATGTTAACTTCAGCACAAAATTGATGAATGGCTGATGGTAAAATTAATGAGCCGAGCCAATCGATGGGGTCCAGACCCGGGCTCAGGCAGGTAATTGATTAGATGGCATTCAGCTTCCCTGCCCGTCCTGGGGGCATTGCAATGAGCTTATTGCCATATAAGCTCTAAACTGCATAACAATGCTCTATGGACCGGAGGTCAACGTGGCGTATGTGGAATTTTGGTTTCAGTATGCAGGCAACATTGCGTATACGCAACGTTGCAGTAAGCATTATTATTTCAGGGAGTATAAGTGTGTGTGTGTGTTTGTCATCGATCCCAATGCACAATGTCTTTGACAATTTAATTAGTTTAATTACAGTTCTGCCTCGCTGGGATATAGTACATAAATCGCATGTTAAATTCGTTTTTTTTATATTGCAACGCATACATTTTATGACGCATTTATGGATTTTTACAATGCAAATACAGTCATTCCATTTGGCCGGACTAAACCTGCTTATTCGGGCCTTATGTCTGTCAAGTGCTTTATTTATTTCCAATTTAAAGTCAGCCATTGAATTAAATGCCCAGCAATTTCCAAAAAAAAGCAAAAAACAAACAAAAAATCGGCCCCAATGCTCTTTTGTGCTCTCTGTTTCTCTATTTATCTCGCTTGCCTTTGTTTGGTATTTTTAAATTCGCGCTGAATGAAAGGCTCAGCGGTTTATATATATATATATATATTCAGAGACCGAGGTTGCATGAATAAAAACAGGGGAAAAGGGACAGAAAGTATGAATATTTCGCTGAAAATGTATGTAAACACAGAATAACCAAATACCTAGGGAAAACAAGAAGGAAACTCCCCAAAATCGAAGCAAACAGAGGCTGTCAATACCCTGCCAAAAAATGCTGGCAACAAGTTACACAGGAAAAAAATCAAAACAGCTTTAATTTAAATTAAGAAAAGCACAAACGTGATAGGAGCTGTTTAAGGGGAATTAATATCCAGGAAAAGGTAAGCAAGTTTTTATATATTTTTTAAATTGAAAATGGAAATTTCATCAGTGTGTATCATAATAAGGGTTGAGTGGAGAGCTTAGAGTGAGGGACTCTCACCGGAAGCAGGGTTTCTCCTCCTCCCACCTACTGAAAATATGGAAATACCCAAACTGGAGTTAGAGCAGTTCGCCCGGGCATAACAATCATAAAAGCGAAACAATCATAAAAAATGTGGGAAATCCTTTGGCTGCAGCACCAGAGTTGGAATTGAAAATTGAGGCTTTGCGGCAACTGTTATGCGAGGGGCAAAGCCGAAAGGGTTTCCTGCGGGATATTTAAGGGTAATTCCGGCCCATTAGCTAATGAACGGCACTGATCCGATCTTTTTTCTCTCTTCTTTTTTTTTTTATGGCTGAACACAACTTTGATAGCAACAAACGCACAAAGAATGTGGCCACCTTTTGTGGCATTTAATTAATATAAAAAAAGGCAGGAAGCTTTCTTCCTTCCAAGCAAAACCACTTTCCACTTTCGCCTGGTCCATTGAGCAAAGTACTCAAAGTGCTGCCTCTGATTCTGTAGGGATCTGCTCCTCCTGGCCAGCTGGGAATGCATTCCAATTTAACATTCCCCATAAATTTCCTGCCACCCCCGGCGCGCTGAGTTAATCAAGGCTTCGGTAATTTGGAGGAGAGTGTGAAGTGTTTTTGGCCCGGACTCAATGGAGTGTATTATTCGCGCTGGCCACCGCACCAACCGCCCGAGCACTTCATCAATGGCCTCCCCACCTAGCATCAGCCTCAATGCCGCCTCCTGGCATCCCGAACACCGAACACCGAACACCCGCCTTCCCCTTATCACTGCACCGCCTGCCTTCGTTCCGTTAAGTGTTTTACAGCGCTCTCCACAAAGCGCACATCATTCATGTCCGAGGCAGGATGTAATATTTGCCCAAGGCCGAAACGGCCAGAGGCCCATCCTTTATTTTTTCCCTGACTGCCTTCTATACTCGGCCACGTACACACATCAATGGGTGAATTACGAACAAGGGGCACTGAGAGAAATAAGTTGGGAACTATCTTGTAATTATTACATTAAAATAAAACCTGGTAAATAGAATTATACATTTAAATTGGTAAAAGCTTTTTTAATCGAATTGAAATATAATACAAAGATGGAAGAATTTTCTATTCCAGGTAAAGTCAATGAAATTTATGTACCATTTTGTAGACGTAGAAATATTAAGGAAATAAATTGTAACACTTAAAAGAAGAAGAACATGGAAGTTATAAAGCAATATAATTTCAAACATATATCTTTTTCTCTTGCAGTGATGGAGATTCAAGCCGGCAAACCACAAGATTAAATCCCAAATAAAACGCTCCTCATTTCCTTTTCTTTTTTGTCCTAAAACTCAGTTACACTAATTTATTAAAAGATTTAAAGTACTATCATCGTAAGTAAAATATAATTAATTAATGAAATTATACATTTTCATGTTCTTTTCATTTTAAATATTAAGATTGTTTCCTTTTTTTGCAGTGCACATATGTGAAAGGCCAGGGAATGTGTGCGCAAGTGGATGTGGATGTGGATGTCTGTCGGCCAGTTGGCAGTGGCAGGCTTTCATTGCATATGAATCAAGTAAAGGTAATTGAAAATCAAAGCCACTGAATTTTGAGGCAGAGCTGGACAGGACTCTCCGGTCTGTCCGGAGTTCGGAGTGCCCGAGTGTCCGGCGTGTCCGGGAGAGTTCTGAGTTCTCTGGGCCTGGGCTTAGTGGCAATTGTCGGTGTTCCATCTCAAAAGGCGATTTGCAGCTCGGCTGACCGAGCTATGCTGCCTTTGAATTTTCAACTTTTGAACTCTGATGCGGAGGGGTTATCGAGTGGGTGAGGTCTGGTCTGTTTTCGATAACTTTGATTAGCCGAAAGTGCTACTTAGCTGGGAGTCCTTGCTGTGGAATCCTTCTGTACTGCTGCCAACCCAAATTAGCTCAACGGAGAGTGGGTGCTGACGCTGCTGCTGCTGTTGGCATGTGTGGTGCACATATCAGGTGACTCCACTCCGGGGTGACTGGGTGACTAGAAATCCCTGTCCATCCACAGCACACCTTTCGTGCGCACTGTGACACTTAGCAGACAATTAAGTTGCTGACCCCCAAAAACAATGGCAGCCTGCATTTCCCACGACCCGGTCCGGTCTGGTGGCGAGGGAGGATTTTTCATAATTAATCCAACAACTGCCGGGGGCTTTCCCAGCGCTTATGCCACCCCGCTTGCGGTGTGCTGGGAAAAGCATTTTCGCCATTTTCCAAGACAATTTGCGAAATTGCAGCAGTGCCTGCCTGGCAGGCTCTTTCTGTTTCTGTTTTTCTGCTTCTGCTTTTGCTTTTTCCCGGCTTTCAATTCGCTGCTTTTGTTTTTTCATTTCATTTTTCCTGTCTTGCCATTCCCATACACATTTTCGCTTGGGCAAAAAGCGAGAAAATCGTGGGCGCTGCAGGGAAGGCCATGGAAATGTGGGCGTGGCTTTAAAATCTCCAGCACGCTTTGCCAAAAGCGAAATGCAGTTTTTCGGCCAAACACACACAAGCGATGGAAAAAGCAGTCGCCTAGCCGCTTTCCGGTTTTCAATTTCACGACAAAACTCTGGGGACAAACTTTGGAAATTGTTTTGCCCAGAGGTGTCAAGCGAGTTAGAATTTCTGGGGTAGTATCTGGGCGATAATGCGATTTACGGCATTACGTGAGCTGGATAAGGATAGGCATAAGAAAATATGGAAAATATATTACCGAAAAAAGATAAACTTAAGTAGTTAAATAATAAGGATTATGACAGAGATTCCAAACTCAATTTATTTGCTGTGTACCGTCCAGATTACCTTAATTTTCTAAACATAAAAAAGAGATTTCCAAACCACTTGAAATGTAGATTAAAAAAAACACTTACTAAGACCTCAAGTACGCATTATCCTGGCACCTAAAAAAGCCATCACTTGGTATTGGTATTAGTCTCCCTTCCCCGTTAAAAGGCATTAAAATTCAAGACGCATCCAATGGTTTAAAGCAAGTGCACTTAATTAAAGTTTAACTCGTTAATAAAACTACACCATCGAAGCGAATAGAGTGCTCAGTGCTCAGCTCCACTCTGCTCTCGACAGTTTTCCCGCCAATTCACGAGTGCTTCCCAATTTGAGGAAATTTCCGAAGAAAGTGAACTCGGGAAGTGTCGTCGCTCGCTGGCTCGCCTCCATGGAACTTGTCTTGGGGCCACTTGCCTAATCCGCTTTGCCATGTCGGTGGATGTCGTGGAGTGGGGGGATGGTGCGGATGGCGCGGATGTCAAATTTGCAGCCAAGGAGGCAGAGGCAACTCCTGGCTCCTTTGCTCCTAGATCCTTTCGGGCATAAAAAAAGTTTACCGAAGCGCGGCATGTTCTGTGGCAAGTAGCGCCATTGTACAAAACTTTAATCCCGCTTAAATTATAAATGGCACATTTGGCTTTCCCCCAGTTGCAACTAGATGCCGATGACGAAGGCGATGTCTGAGCCTGTGCCTGTGCCTGTGCCTACTTCTGCCACTTCTATATACCCTGTATTTTCTAAAGTATCCCAGTATCCCATAACCCATTGCCATGTCAGGGGGGCTGTGCTCGAGTGCACCCCCCAAAAGTTTATGTGTGTTGTCACAATCTCCTAGGTTCCTGGTGGATGGAACTGGAGGAGGACAGCATGGCAGCAAACACAAAACACTTTGTAGCCTTTTATTTGGCAAGTGGAATGCACTGCACTAAAGCCAAAGTTTACGGCTGGCATTTAGTTGCTCCGGCGGCCCCCAAAAGCGGAAACTTCTAAGCCAAAACACGGGCCAAAACTGAACCGAAGTGACTTTCCGCCGCAGAGCCACAGTCTCGACCTCAGCCAGAGTCTGAGTCCCCCAACTCGGGCATAAAATTGTTGCCGACATGTTTGCTCCGCTCCCATTCGCTTGTTGAATTATGATTTTCTGCCTGGCCTGGCAAAGTGTGTCTCTCCGGGAGTCCGGAGTCCCTGTCTCGTAACCGGCCTTTCCAGGCTTCAGGAAATCAATTAAAACTTTGCATCTTGTCAGGGGACCAGGCAAACCGACTCCCTGTAAGTCACTCTCTGCTCTGCTGGACCATGTTTTCCATGTACTCCTCCATGTGTGTTACCGACACATCAAACAAATGTCATCGCCGGCCGAACATCCGACAGTTAACTGCAATTAAACGTCATGCAATGAACAATTAATGCCCAACGAAAGTCGGGTAATGGAGAAAAATTAGATACATTGCGTGGAGTTTGAAGGTTTTACTTTAGCTTTAACTTAGATGTTACTTTATACTTGGAAAGGATATAGATTTCATGCTTGAAACTAGATTTGCATAGCAAAAGAGTATGACTTATAAAGTCTTTATATAATCTTTAATTGAATTTATAGAAATTTTGAAAGAAATCTGGCAGACAGCTTCTTGAGTCCTATTTTATTTTGTCTGAAGAATATTTGTAAATATTTTAATATATTTAAAACTTTAATCTTTACCAAAGCTCGACCCCAACAACATTAAGCTAAGTTTTACTAATAAAATATTTAGTATATATCCTGGAAAATTCAATATTCTCAAAGTTTATAATACCTTCGGCAAGGATATATTAATATAAGCCTTGATAGGCCGAAAAAGTATACAAAACTCTACAAAAGCTTAAATAAATGTCAAATGCACTCAATGTCAAAATAAATTGAAAGCAAAGCATACCAATTTGTTTACAATAAAACGAAACAACAAGAAACTTTTTTGTTTACACATTTTATATCATGTTCCGTGACAGTTTTGAGATAGGTTTTATTTACTTTTTAATGAAACAATAACTATTAAATGAAAAGCAGCAGCAACAGAACATTTCAATATAAAAAATATTAATCCTTAAAACTCCTATATCCATGGCATAATAATTATATTTTTTTATAACAACAATTAAATTGTTTATTATTAAACAGTTTACCGGTTCATTCAAGCATTACGAGTACAAATTGCCGGGGGGAAAGCGAGTTTATTACATTTTCGGAAGCCCTCGGACATTGTTTAGTTTCCGTTCGGGTTTTAGCATTTTTTCAGTATACTTTTCTCGAAAATTTCCTACCATTTCTTTGTTTTTTTTCTGTTAGCGGTTGCCTCGTAAAACAGTTAGCAAGCATTGCAGCCGGGGCCGGTGCCGGGGCCAGCGGCACAAATTTTAATTAGAGTGCGCCACGCAAACATATCCTTCTCCCATAGCCTATATAGCCTCCGCCTCCGCCACCGCCAAGGATGCGATACTTTGGGGTCTCCGTTTCGCACACAATGTTTATGTTTGTTTGTCATACATGGGAGAAGTCCCTGGTGCATTGAACGGTATCCAAATAGGACCCTAAAGCGTTTTGTATTCGGGTAAATTGGCAGCGGGCGCTTGGAATGTTTTACCAGTGTGGGCAGGCAGGACACTCTGGCCACAATAAACAAGGATGCATTTTTGGGAGTGGGCCCAAGGGATGGTTACTCCCAGTTGCGGCGCGGTTCCACCCATAGATGTATGCAGTTCCAGTGGTTACTTCTTTTTCTCCTATGTGCCATTCGTTTTAACCATTTCTCTCTGTTTTTTTCTTTTTTTTTGTGCCGAAAACTTGAATGTAAATTTGTTTCTGGCTTCGGTTAAAGGCAGCCAGCCACCGAGCACAATGCAAACCGCCCATTTCCCGGTCGCAGATCGATCGATTCCATTGAAATGGGATTCTTGCATGTGGTTGGAGCATTTCTTTCTTTTCGGTAGTTATGCAATTCGCTGGCCAACAAGAATTTGGGAAACGTTATGCTGGGATAATGCTGATTCTGCGTATCGGAACGATTATGAAGCACGCTTGGCCTTAAGTGGGTTTAATTCTGAGCCGGAAGCTACTTTGAGAGGCTTTCTTTTGGGGGTTTAATAACCAGAAATCTTGGGAAGAAAGGGAATCACAGAGGTTACAAAGGACCTCTTTGTAAGCTTCTTAGATAATTTTGCTTTCCTTTAAAATTTACTCAGATTTCATATATTTAATGCTTAGTTCTTCTACCTTCAGAAAAGTGGAGCAGTGAAACATTTTTAAATCCCCATAATGAGCATATTAAAATTGCAAAAATAATCTGGAAATGCAGCTCACTAACTGACCATCCAAGGCAGAACCAGCATCAGCATCCATCTAAGATATTCTCCTGGCTAATCGCTGGCCAAAGCCGAAAGTAATTGTGAGGAGCAGCAGCAGCAGCCTGCTGCACTTTGAAGTATAACGGAAATGCCGACGCACAGGACATCTGGCCTGCATTATCACAGAGGGAACACTGTTCCCAGTATCCTCTCTTGAGCGATGCTCTTGCGCAGAATCAGCATCCACAGTTGTCAGTTTCGGTTTCAGGGTCCCGTTCCCCCGTGTGTGTGTCTGCGGGTTATGGCCACAACCAGTAGCTGGCAGCTCCTTTCAGTTGCTCGTCGGGCTCTTAACGGAACGGTTCACCAGCTCCGGAATGCGGTTGCCCCCGAGATCGGTTTTGTGCTAGAGAGTTATAACCACCACCTGCAGGTGTTTGGCGCCAAGCTGCCCATTTCGACTTTTTTTGCGGCGCAGAGAGACAAATTGTTTATCTTGTGTCAAGTGCTGTACGACGGCCACCCTTGGACCACTTCCACTCCACTCCACTTCACTCTGCTCCCACTTGGCTTAACTCGACGCCCCTCCCGGAGCAGTGAAAGTTTGTTGTCGCCATTGCCTCCGCAGCTCGACTCCCGGTGTCGTTTTGTGGCTGCCGTCTGCGGAGTGCCAGTTGGAACCTTGCGGTTTTTCGGGGGAGCCAAAATCGGATGACATTATCTCCCTGGGCTCCATAGAGCCAGGAGACAGAGGTGGTGTGGCGGCGAGACCGAAATTAAAAGCGAAACAAGGCGCCGCACCTTAGGCATGCATCTTTAATCAGGCGCCAATGAATTTGCGCGCCGTGGATCCGTGCGAAATGTTTACGGCGTATGAATAAGCAATGAAATAAGCGCTCGCGGGCATTTGTCATTTGGCAAAGTGAAAATTGAAGTGACTGTGAAAATTGAGACAAATGTGCGCCTCCAGCACCAGTCAGGATTAAGGTTCTAGCCAAGTTGAGACGAGAATCCGGGCATAATTTCACCTTAACTAGGTAAATATTGGGTTTCGCTTGGGCTCACGTACATGCGTTACGTTCTTCGACAGTAAATGAAATGTGTGTGTGCTTGTGGGAAGGGGGAGCTGTTTCACACCTGTTACAACTTAATTACGGCTCGGCAAAGTAACTGAATTATTCACCTGGAATGCGTCTCGATGGCAGTATATTTGCCAAAGCAGAAGTACAAATAGCCAGCGGGGAAAATGTGTGTGTGTGTGTCCAAGGAGGTCCAAGGCAGACCTGGCTAATTCCCCCGAAGGCTGGGAATGGGAATGGGACTGGAATGGAATTCTGGGCAGTAAGCACTGGCAGTCATATAAACGAGAATGAATGAATGTAATTGCTTTTGATTTATCTCACTCTCATCGCCGAAATGAAAGAAGGGAAGGCGGAAATAGAGTGGAAAGCCATTTATTTGGTGATTTCCGCCAAGACCTGAGCCAAATACAACAAATTCTGATAAATTATTACACAGATGATTATTGATGAACACTAATTTATTAAGTCAATGCGCCTGGGAACTGTAACTGTGGCAGGAAACCTCAACTTCAACCTGAACCTTAACCTCAAGCTCAGCCTCAGCCCTCAGCCCTCAGCAACCTCAACCTCAGCAGGTTCAACCTCAAACTAAGATGGAGACCCAGTGTGGAGTCTGGAAAAACCTTCACAAAATGGGGGAAATGGAATTTGAAATCATAAAATTATTTATGAAGGAATGCCTGCGAGGGCGAACGGGACCTTTGGCATTGCCTTTTTCGGGTTTTGTGGCCAACTTATTCGAGAATAAAGGGAAAAGTTTTACTTTTTGTGGCTGAATTATACATATAAATGTATGTACTGCATATTTTTTGGTGGACCCCGTATTATATGTAGGACACGTCTATGAATTTGTTTTCATTTGCCGGGTTGCGTCCAGCTTAAAACCAAAAAACTTTGTTGTGTAGCTGGTGGTGGGGATGCCTTCTCCCCCCCCCCCCCCCGGGGAGACATAACTATTTTTGTGCTTCATTAGAAAGGGTAGAAGGCCATGAATTTGAGATTAGGTGTATATGATTAATGTTTGAAACTGACCGTGCCAAAGTTGGCTGATTTAAAATGCACACCCGCCGCATAAATCAATTTCTGAAATGCACTGCCAGTGTGCCAGTGTGTGTGTGCAGCGCATCGGGATATCCGATTATGTGGCTCTGATAACCACATCGATTAATCAATGGCACTTTTATGGCTCTCTGCCCATTCCGGGCCCAGCAATCACCAGATCAAATCAGGTCGGAGCTGCCAGAGAAACCGGAGCTGGAGGTACTCTCTGGTCCACAGCTTGAGCTTGCCTGGGCCCGCAGTCGATTAAATAAACAAATTCTTCGAGGCTATCCAACTCAGTTACCCCTCTCTTTAGCTACGCTTGGTTATTTTAGTTGAAAATACAATTCTATACATTTGTGCACTCGAAGAAAAGGGTCTTTAAAGGTACTTCACAGAGTTGGAAAGTCAACAGTCAGAGAAAGAGGTCAACAAATTAAATTCAAAAGTAATCACAAGATGGAATTTAGATGGAGAGTAAATTGGGGAAAATATAAAGAAGGTTGGGCAAATTAAACTTGATTAAGCATTAAGCAGATTGTGCTTATATTTTCCTATAAATTTAAAATAATTGAAGAATAAAGAGCAAAGTTATTGGATAACTGAGTTGCACCTTATTTTCTCATCTCATTTCTACTCTCTTAAAGCTACATATCTCATTGTAATCTAGCTTAATGATTTAATTTTATACACAAAACTTTTAAAAGTTTAATGGCCAAAGTCCAATATGTTGTATTGTATAACTTCAATTGATTTATAAGATCTTTCTCTCTAAAAATAAATTCCTTTAAATTCGCCCTGAAAAGATGCACCATCTAAACTGTAGCATAACTTACTTAGTTGTTTTGTAAATATTTATAAAATAAATAAGACGCAAAGAATAACAATATATTCAATAACAAAAGATATGCCCAACAGTTGATTTATTGTTTCAATTTTTTTGCCATAACCAAAATATGTTTTCCAACAACTAAAAACTTGTATTTCCATATTGCTTATATCGAACGTTGAATCGAAAGCCTCAAACAAACTGATACATTGTATAAAACAATTTCAGTTTTCAATATTTATTGCCCCAAGCAACAACAGTGTATCCTTTCCCGCTGAAAAAGGTAAGAAAAAAATGGTTCCATTATTTTTTGAAATTAATTGGCCAACGCTTGTGAAACAATTTCCGGTCAGGAATTCCTCTAGCATTTAGGAGGCAAACACGGCAAAGGGGGGAGGCTGAAATGGTGGCTAGCTGGATAGATGGATTGGGGTTGGACTTGATTGGGGCTGGTGCCCCGCTGTTCCCTGGCTTTGAGGCATTTTGAATATTTCATTTTCGCATTTTCATATTGACCAACTGGTCAAATAAATTCGAGGCAAATAAATAAACCAGGCAGGCAAGGGGTCGAAGATGGATTCTTCTTTCTCGCTCAAGAAAGAAGATGAAAGGTTCGATGCATCCACAGGCTGGCAGGGAGCAGAACCCGGAACGGGTTGGGATTTATGGAAGCCGGAATGTTGACACAATGCCCAAATAATTCAAATGTTGTGCGAATCTGCTGAAATATGTTATACATTCATTTACATGCAGATCTGGGCCCTTCGGCTTTTAGACGGATTTGACACGTAGCTGTGGAAAATGCAGATACAGAATTCAAGTGGGCCCATTTCGTAGGATGAGCTGCAGGATGCGAGGCAGGATATATACTATGTGTAAAGGGGAGAAAGGGGTGTGGGAGCCACCCATCATCATCATCCCACTGGAAGGGGTGGTGTTGAAATGCAGACACACACACTCACTCTCTCTCGCTCTGTGTGTGGCAGCTTGTTTGTGTTGTATGTATTTGCATTTCCATTTGGTTTTTATTTTCCACTTTTTTTATGTTGACTGTGACTGCAATATTCGCTTGAATAAATTATCCAGGTGGAGCCTTGCTCTGCATACCAAAAAGCAGGCAGAATATGCCACATATCGGACTTTAAATCAAAGGCAGACTGTTTGGCAACGTAATTGTCTTCGATTGCCAGAGACGTTTCCCAATTGGCCTTAAGGGGAATACGAATTAATTTTGGGGAAATAAGTGGTGTAGGTGGGGTAGGGGGGATGCAGAGCGGAACTTCCTGCAGGATAACGCCATTAATTTGGATTACAATTTCATGTTTCATGAAGTGCCGGGCTCGACAATCACGACTATCGCCAAAATCCCCTTCATTGTATTCAAATTTCTTTATCCCCTTATAATGTCCGTCCCAGTTTCCATAATGTCCCCGGGTTTATTCCCTCTCCCCTCCCTGCCTCCCCCCGATATCTTCCTTTCCAGTCACTGTCGCCTTCTGCGTTCGCTTTATGGTTCATGTTCATGTCTTCTTTATCTAAATCATCCAACTGTGTAAATATTTGCCTCGCTTCCTGCATTCCATCCTCGTTATCCTTAAATCGTGCGTGCCGAGCTATACAAAGACAAGGCGAGTGCGAGCGAGAGGTTAGGCAGGAGGAGCGCTCGAGGAGCGGCAAAGGAATAAAGCAAACCAGCCAAGCGACCAACCCAACCCAACAGACCCATCCCGAGCCCCGGCTACCCTCCGTTCCTGCGACCCGTCAACCCGCCGACTACTGACTGAGTGAACCGACCTACTCTACACTGGGTTAAATTTTGCATAAGAAACACAAGGCAGTCGCTGCACAGTGGCATAAGCCGGGCGGGCAGAATGAAATTAGGTTAAAAATATAGAAGGTATACGTGACTGCTTGGAAGCTGAAGAGAAAGTATATAGAGTTACTAGAGCTTATGTATAAAATATATGTCAAAGTAAGAAGGATTCCTGAAACTAACTTATATTTAAGACTGGAGATGTGCTAAGGGAATTTATAATATTCAGCTATCTATGAAGAGAATTGCTACTTAATGTTTGCTTTTATAATTTTTTATAGGAGAAGCATTATAAATAATAATATTTACAAATTAGGTTAATATTTTAGTATTTATAAATATTAAAGTTGTATTATTCCCAAGAAGTATTCTGCTTAGAATTTGGGATTGAATCTTCTAAAAAACGATCTGTGTTTGATCTAGTCTATATGCAGTCTCAATTTATGGGGATTTTTAAGTTGAAAACATAGAATTAAAGTTAAATAAAACCCTATATTAACAAAGGCTAAAAATTAATTTAAATAATATCTTTCAAACAATCAACTAATAATTTTTTTATCTTTAGCTAATTTTTCTATTTATTCAATAAAAACATTAAGGAAAACATGAAACTGTAATGATTAAATTGAAATTTATAGTCCAGATAGTCCTCTGGTTCAGTTTTCATTAAATTTCTAAATTCCTGCATTGTATGCTAAGCATTTCTAGTAAATATTTAAACATTCAACACAACTTTATAACCAAAATAATATGTTAAGCTTTACCGAAAACATTTACTTTGCCAACACAAACAAATTGTTGCTTTGGCCCCACTGTGCGTAATTCTGAAGGTAAACAATAATCGCAGCATTAATCTGAAACTGCGCACAAATCCGTCAAACTTAGTGGCGAAAAGCGGGGAACTGAACTGCCAGAAGCCCGGAAAATACAAAACAACAGCAAAAGCAGCAACAGCAGCGGGGACTAAGGCAAAGACAAAGGCAAACATTGGCAGAGTTTTTGGATTTTTGGGACGCCTGAGCGTCGTCATTAATTTTAAGAACTTTAATCCACTTCCGCCAAGTCGTTATCGGGGCATCCATCAATTCTTTGGCCAGGTGCGAGGCTCACGGGCTCCCGAACTCGGGGCTTTAAGTCCCGAAAAGCGAGACAAATAGTTCAAATCATCTTGAGGGGCAATTAAGCAGCGTGACTGAGTGTTTTATGGCACTGAAAATTATACGACTCTTTCAGGTTTTATGATTTCATGCCCAGACGGAGATCCTGAATGGGGCGCCCCACCCTGTGATGATGCTCTCCGTGATTTAATGGGCCGTGCTGGCCAATTATAACCCCCAAGCACAAAGGATCGGGGTCACCACTTACGCTCCGACTGTCACACAAGTGCCCATCCATGCCAGTTCACCCTCTGTGGAAAGATACTCGTACTCATATATGAGTTTAGTTTGTTTTGAATGCAGTGTCGGCAATATTTACTACTCACAGGAGCAGGAGGGGGAAACCGATACTCGACAGACGACACTCGAAATGGGGCCAATGTTTGGCTTTCGCAGATGGATAAATGTGCACGAGAATGAGCGTCAATCTTTGACATCATTGGAAGCTCCAACGGAAACCCAATCCGCAAACAAAGATACAAAAGGCCAGCAGAGATCACCGCTGCCGCAATCAATATTCATAAAGATTCGCACAAAGTTCACTCCACGGGGTTAGGCAAACTTTTTTCGATTGTCTTTCGGGGATATGCGGAAAAATTGCTGCCTTAGCCAACTTTGGCTCTTGGCTTATTTCATTATGAAACTTATCAACAGATTTGAGACAAAATTCTTTTCATTTCCCTGCCCTACCGCCGCATCTCTCAACTTTCGTAAGTATTTACAATGTTGGGACGTTTTTTGTCAGCTGCATTATGATAAAAATTTTACAAAGTTTCCCTTAAGCTTTTTACACGAGCTTACCGCAAGATGTTGGCTGATGGGCGGCCTCCAATCCGGGGGGAGGTTGGCTCCGGCTCCTGTTCTGAGGGGGGATGGGTCTTGGCTTAGCTGAAAACTTGAAAGGGACGAAATCCCTTTGGCCTCAAACTATTATTACATGCTCATATAGATTATTCACATTCTTTCACTTTGCAGTCAACCGCAACAAAAGCAACAAAGGCGAAGGATGGAGGCTAAAGCTGGCTTAAGTGCGCTCGAGGAAAGGTCCCTAAAAGGTTCAGGTATGTGGATTATATAATTGCCAACAACTGCTGGGAATTTTGCGCCAGTTGATGACACAAACTGCTTGAGACGGGGCAGAATCCGGATAAGGATATGGGGCAGAGGGTTGATTCGATTCTAAGCTAAGCGTTAACCTAACCAAAAAAGCCACAACTTATCAAGGGGAGGGGTTTTTTCAAGCAAATTGTTTTATTTTAAATTGTGTTGCGTGTAAAGTTTGTGTTAAGTGAATAATAGTGGCAGGAATTCTGTAAGGTAAATTGAGGTATTTTATTTTATTATTTATCCTGTCTGGGAGGTGTCTCTAGAATCCTATGATCAACAGATCCCAACTTCCGTGCCAGGCTTTCGCTCGTTCCCCTGAAATCCTTCCTAAACTTTTAGCTTGTAGAATCCTTGTCTTTTTCAGATATTCTATCGTTAAAGAGTGATTGAATCTTTTTCCTTTACGAGTATATCCTGTCTTTTTGCCACCAACCTTCTCTTTTACTTCCACTATCTTATAGTTCTAAAAGGCAGAGTATATCCCCGGCTAAGTCCGAATCGAATCTGGAACGCGGGCTAGCAGAGCGGGGAAAAGCCAAACAGAGCACAGAAAGCAAACGAAGAGGAAGCCACCACCAAGGTTCTGTTTAACCAACCCATTCGAGATCTCATCTCCCTCGTTCTATCCCCATGCTTAGTCCTAGTGCTAGGCCAGACCAGACCCCACCTTCCTCCATGTGTATTTGCTTGGAGGGCATTTAGAAAACCCCATGCTTCAAGGGTGCTGGGAAAACTGTGAATTTTTTTTCTGCTATTCCACCTTTTCGACTTTCGACTTGTTTACGCAAAAGTTAAGGAAGGACATAAAAGCGAGCGGGCATCCTGGCATCCGTCGTAAAAACTGTCGTCGTCGCACACTGGCTGATACCGATAGCAGCGGCGAAAGGAACAGCTAACACACACAACATACACACAATTCTAGAAAAAATGCCCGGAGCCAGGGGGAAAATTTAATCATAAACACACAGCAGTCGATTACGTCATGTGCGAAAACAAAACTATTTGTCGTCTTTGCCTTTCATTTGAACTCAACTCAACTCGACTCGACTTTAAAGTCTGGAAACAGCTTAGCTTTAAAGGCTCGTGTGCCCATACAAAGAAATACAAAGAAATCAAAATAAGGGGAGGAATACGAATGCGAAAGCGTTGGGATATATCCATCAAAGCTGACTTTTGTTGCTGGCCTGCCTTGCCTTTGAATCTAATCCAAGCAATACTGGAAATTTAAAAAAAAAAAAAAAAAGAAAAACAAAAAAGAATGCCAACATTGGATTACAGATTGTCGCCGGGCAGAGACGAGAAATGAGCATAAAAAGGGGATATAATAAACAAGCAGGGAGGGGCAGGCAGCGGCGGATGTTTAGACCGTCTCATGCCAAGCATCCCCAGGACCTCCCACCACCTCCTGTGACATGTAAGCTTCTGGGCAAAAGTTGAGTTTTTTTGTTGTTTCTCTTTTTTTATGATTATTTTTACTTTTGTTTCGGCTAACGAGACGCATTCCGTGGTAATCCGTCCCCAGGGAAATGTTAAACCCCAGGCGGAGGTGGGGGGCTAGGAGGTATCATCGTTGGTGTCCTGTCGAAAATCGCTTAAATGGACCATCAATGGTTCGGCCACGAGCCGAGAAATTGCCAAGGACATTAACACTGACAAAATGTTGATTAAACTGGCAGCCGCTTTGGGCCATATTGAAATGGCCATCGGTCAGAGAAAAGGGAAGGCAAAAGGCAAATCTCTTCTCTTTGAAATTGAATAATTTGCACATATACATTCATACACTTGACTCCCACGTGACCTTTGCCCGGGGCCACACAGAGAAAAAAAATATGTATATATGTACATGGCTTGAAGTGTAGGCATAATCGAAATGTATCTGTGGATGATGTCACTAGAGCTTTAAAATTTATAGAATGTTTGTTATTAAATTGAAAAAGTGTGCATAAATTGATGCTATTATTATTTTATTTATGATTTTTAGTACACAGAAATTTACATTTTTTAATTTGGTTTGTTGTAAATAGTTTTTTCTTTTTACTGACTTAAAGTATTACTTTTCACTTGAGTTTCTTCAAGTCATTTTATTTAAAACCTTTTTGATATAAAATTCTATTGATTATATTTTTAATTTCTATTTATTCTTAATTACTTGGGATTTACATTAATATTTATTGTATTATCATTTATTTCTATTTATTTTTTAAAGTAAGTTTTTAAGAAAATCTTTCTGAATTCCAATAACTTCTTTAAAAGGTTTCAACAGCATTTTTTCTAATTACAAAGATCTGTCTATGTTGTTAGCAAATAAGGAAATATAATATATCAGTAAATCTTTTAAAGTATAACTACTAAAAATGAATAAAACAATTTCCTTGACAATTGTATAAAATACAAGTAACAAAATAATCACTGAGACTACACTTTATCCATAAAACTTACCTTAAACCTGCAACTCAACCACAAAACCATCACGTCCTCCACGTGCTTCCTATCCTTCGTCCTTGTTAATCGCTAGAGAATTGTGGAGCAGCCCCGAGACAATGTAAAGTAGCAGCCGAGAAATATAATAAGTATATTTTATGTCAAACTTGTGAAAGCCCCCAAAACTTTTGTTTCGAAATCTCCACAGACTTCTGTCACAGACATTCGGTGACACTGGCGATATTCCTGAAATTTGTTTTTCTCGGTGCAGGCAGGTGGCAGGGACTGGGGGGCGGGGGAAAAATAAAAGGGTTATATATCATGCCCTAGACAGCGTCATCGCTCTGAAGAGGGTTTTTCCAGGCATTTTCCAGCCCAGTGCTAGGGTCGGGGATCGGGGATCGGGGGTCGAGGGTGCTGGCTCAAGTGCCTGCCCCCAAGGCGGCGACTAAGGAAAAGTCCCGAGTCCAGAGTCCATAGAGTAGGCAAAGGCAGTAGCAGTAGCAGCAGCCAGCCAGGACAGTGTTTTCCGCTTTTCCGGACGAGCAAATGACCCGGAAAGGCCAAACGAAGGCGGCGCGCAAAAGGAAAATACGGAAAATATGGCAACTGGCATCGGGCATTGGCAAACAACACACCCACACACACACACACACAGACAGAGAGAGAGAGCGGCAACAAAAAGTGGCAACGGAAACAATTGCAGTGACTGGGCAAATGTTTAGCAACCTGCCCCGCGGGAAAGGGGAGCCAGGAAGCTAAAGGAAATGCCAAGGAATCCCAGGAAAAACCAAAGCAGAAGAGGAAGGAAATGTCAGTTGCTAAAGTCTGTGTCCTGTGCCCCATGTCCTGTGGCTGCGGCCGGTTGATATTTAAATCTGATTTACGCCATCAACTGTTTAGCTAAGTGCTGCCCCATTCAGAACTTGAAGCGATGCCAGGACTCCGCTGCAACAGCTCGCTTGATGAGGGGGAAAAACGAAGGTGCGGGCGGTGCGGAAATCCAGGTGGCCTGAAATGCATACCTAATTACGTTAATGGCCGTGCTGGCCATAAATTAGTGGAGATTAGGCGGCGTTGGCCAAAATCGCTCGCACCTTCTGGCCAAAAACCAGAACCGAACCGAACCGAACCGAAGCGTTGCCAAATTGAAGCGGGCTAAAAGCGAACAGAAAGTTGCCTCCATGCTGGCTGCTATAATTATTGTCAGAGAGAGAAAAGGGGGAAAAAGTAATTATTATCATTATTATTGCTCTTTCGAGCGACGGAGGTAAATCAATAAATTTGCATAATCATTGTGTAAAAGACCAATTAATGGGGCTTTAAATGCAAGATGGGTAAAGTTATTTTTACCAAACCGAACGAATGTTCGATCCGCAATGGACCGCGTCAACGACAATTGTGAAAATATCGTTTAATTAAAACAAATATGCATAGATTATTTCAAATATAAAAGCAAAAGCGAAAGCATTTTCCGTGAAAATTTATTAAAGTAAAAAGTTATTTCAGGCGAATTTAATTGCTGTTGAAATGGCGCTAATTGAAAAGTCCCCCCGTGGCCGAGGGAAAAACAACAAGACAACAACATTTTCTGGCCTGGCTCTGACTCTGGCTTTCCCCTCGAATAATCAGTACAAACAATGTTGAATGAAATGGAAATTAATCTAATTTCTGAGGGACAAGCGGCCAGAGCGAGAACACGGATATCCTTTTAGGCAGCCTAGCTCCGTCTTCGACTGATGAGCGTAATTAATCAAGCAGCTCGGAATGAATTCTATTCCCAGGGGCAAATATCTGTTTTCCTTTTGAGGCAGCATAAATATTATGGCGGCACCAATGCCAAACAATTAACACAGATCTGGGCGCTTTCACCTACTTTGCCAGTGCCCGAAATAGCACCTGTCTTTCTTGCTCTCTCTCTCGTACCTCTCACCTGGCTGGGATGGAGTCCATCAGAGTGCTCTTTGCTGACAACTGCCAGCTACTTATGCATGTTGCCTGCCACTGACAAGGCACTGCCGGTGAGACAGTAGCAAAGGGGACGCCTGCAAGGAGCGGGACTTGCAGGTAAACAGGTGGAAAACAGGTGGGGCAGGCTACCCCAGAGGTATGAGGAGGATGCCAGTGGTGTCCTGCCGTTGACAAAAACTAAATGGACTGCTTGTAAATGAAAACAAATAGCTGGAGGTTTATGTAATTCTTTCAATAAACGTTTGTGGTTGGTAAAGAGTCTTGTGACTTGTTTAAGGACTCTTCTATTGTTTAATCATAATTATTATGTATTATTTTTTAATTTATTATTATGTTTCTTAGTTAATCATTTATTTTCCAGCTAAAAAACAGCCAGCATGTCTGCTTCAGTTGCATGCAAATGTTGCATTCCATGCAAAAGGCAACGACAAAAGGTGTTAAGAAAGCCATTTCGCCTGCTAATGAGTGACGATGCCTCGGTGTGTGTGCGTGCGTGTGTGTGCATGTGGGTGTGGGTGTGTGTCTCAAGGTGTGAGCCGGTGTGTGTCTTTCTCGCTTTCGCCTCCTGTTTGTGTTTGTGTCCCCGTGAGTCCTTGCCAAGACTTGAGCCTGAGCTGAAGAGCAAACAAAAATGTTTTTATGTTTGGGCCTGTCAACAGATTTATCCAGCTGTCCCCTTTTCCCCCCTTGCCCCTTTTTTCTGGTTGTATTTGTTTGTGTGTGTGTGTGTGTGTGCAGAAGCATTTTGCTTAATTAGTTACAAACAGCTAAAACTGAGAGAGAGAGAGAGGCAGGTGCAGGGAAGGAGTCACATCCATAGCTGTCTTTAAGGCTCCGCCAAATGTTTACAAAACGTCGCTGCGTCTGCTGCGGGCAGCTGAAGATACAGATATAAGATACCAAGATACCAGATACAATTTACGGGGGAGGTGCGAATGTGCGAAGGATGCAGGATCTGCGTGTACGTGTGAGTGGGTGACACAAGTCAGCTCGAGATAATCCGATGAACTCGCCAACAGTAGCATACTTATGAGGGCAGCAGAAGCAGAGACTAGTGTGGGGCTAAAAAGAGGAATATATATAGTTTTGTTCACCTGATAACCCCCAGGAAATGAATGGAGGCAACGTCAAGGAGTTCCACACAATTGCAGTGCTTGAATTGCAACATTAAATACATTTATTTTAACAGTTCAGAGGAAGAAAAAACGGTAGGATTTTAGTTCTCGCAAAAAGAGTATATAAATTAAGGAAATTTATTCATTTAATTCACACAATATAAATGCAAATTTGATGCTATTTCTATATATATATATACATATATAATCAAGTGGATTGTGCCATTTAATAAGTGAAACTTGCTTTAAGGAATTTAAGAATAGTATTCACAGAGACCTCTTTAAAATATTATTAAACAGGCTTTAGTTTTTTCAAATTATTAAGGTATAAATTCATGTATTTCGAATGATGCATATTTGATTTTAATTTTATATTTACCTTTATTTTAGCTTCATATTTTTCCCAATTAAAATATAGATTCGCAGCATGTTGCAGCTTCAATAACTTGACCCAATTATGGTTTAATTGAATCGAATTGATGTATTTTTGTGTGTGGCTCAACGAAAATAATTTATTTTAAGTTCAGGAAATCAAGCTAGCTCTTTAATATATTTTTAAGTAACATTTACCTTTAACTTTATGTATAGTTTTTCCTTACAAAAAAAAGTTATTATCTTAAAAAGTAAAAACTGTAGAAACCAATATTTCATATGTTTTAAACAAATATTTAATATTTTTTTTTAATAATTATTTAAATATAGTTTTACTCTTTATAGAATTTCATCTTTAATAAAAAATTCTCTTTTTGGTTTAGTTAGGTTTGCCCTACTTCATCCTTTACTTTAATAATAACTCCCATCTTTGTATTAAATTACACAAATAAGCGTTAAGGTAAAAGGAAAATGTAATTATATTTTTTATGGCAAAAGTCAGACTACCCAGTGTTATTGCTTACATTTTATATATTTATTTCTGAAGCACTACATAGAAGCAAGCCAAAGGCTTTGCCACTTAAACTGGGCTATTAAATTGCTCAATTTCTCGGCTACCCTCCATGACCTAGCAACTTACCCAACATAAAGTTAAATTACACGTTTAATTACACGCCCATTAAGCCGAATGCATTTCCCTGTTTGCCTTCCCGCAGAGAAACTCAAAATGCTGGACATCACACGCGACAAGCCCGTCAAGGTGGCCGTCAAAGTGGCGGTGCCGGTGCGAGATCACCCCAAGGTAAGTGGAAAACTGGTAGAATGCGAAAAACGGAAAAGGGTGGAGAAACATTTTCATTGCATTTCCCTTTGTCCGGCCGCCACGCAGTTCAATTTCGTGGGAAAGCTGCTCGGACCCAAGGGCAACTCGATGAAGCGGCTGCAGGAGGACACCATGTGCAAGATGGCCGTGCTGGGACGCGGCTCGATGCGGGACCGGCGGAAGGAGGAGGAGCTGCGCGCCAGCGGCGACAGTCGCTATGCCCATCTCTTCGAGGACCTGCACGTGGAGATCTCGACCTTTGCCGCTCCGGCGGAGGCCCACGCCCGGATCGCCTATGCGCTGGCGGAAGTGCGACGCTTCCTGGTTCCGGTGAGTCGACTTCAGTGGGACTTCAGTGGGGGATATGGGACAAGGAACTTGGCCTGGACCTTTTTCGGGGGCAAGAGGCATCCCCTTTCGGCATTGTTTGTGTTTAATACCCATTAATGATTCAAGTTTTCGGCCTCTCCATGGCCAGCAGGCAAATGAGAATCTTAAAGTTTGCCAAGACATGAAGCTTAAAGTTATGGCAGCAGTGAGTGCACTTAGAGAAATAATCTAAGGAAATGTTTAGATACTTAATTAGCATATAAAATACAAATTTTAATTACGTATATTCAAGATTATATTTCGAATATTCTGTTTAAGATAGAAGAAAGCATTATTAAAGAATTTTGCTTTAAGGAATCTATTAACAGTTTATAATATTTCTTAGAGAAAATGTGGATTTCAAGTTAATATACAAATTTAGTACATAAAAGTTAGGCAAATATTAAACTTTATGAAATCCTTATAGAAATTCTTTACAAAATTGAATCTGTCAACACAGCAACTTAAAGAAGTTTCCTAAAACTTTAAGCACTTCAACTTTAACTCAAGCTAATTATAAAAAACAAGATTTTGTTTTTAATTTAAAAAGTGTTAGCTTTTCTTAGAATATATTTCCTACAAAGTCATGCTAAAGGCCAAAATTTTTGTTCGTCAACTTTTAAAAAGAAATGTTGTTTTTTATAAAAGTTTTCTTCGCCCGCTGACGACTTTAATTAAAGGCGAATTTGCGAAAGTCATGGGAAAACTGTTCGATGAGTGTAGGTGGAGTCTTTGGGAGTCCTGCAGTCCTGGAACACTGCGGACTTGTACTTCGCCAAGGTTGTGCTCGTTATCGACTTCAGCTTCCGTGTTGCCCCGTGTTCGCGTGGCATGCAGCTGCGGGTTTCCTGCTCGCCGCGCTCGCTGACTAAATTGCATTGTGCTGTAATTACATTTGCCACCCACACCCACGCCCACTGGCACACCCGCGGCACTCGACTGGGCCACGCCCACTCCTCTGGCTCTGGTTCTGGCTGTGGCACTCCCTTTTTGCCACTTCCTCTTGGCTTGGAAGCTTGGCTGGCGTCTTCCTCTGTCCATTGTGTGGCGCTCGACACGCCATTGCCATCGCCATCGCCATCGCCATCTTGTAGAGCCATCGTGTGTGAGGGGAACTTGGTTATTCCCCTCCAACTTGCCTTTTGGAGCTGTTTCTCTCTCTCCTCCACTTGAGACACAAATGTTAACCGTTTACTATCTGCAGCCAGCAGACCGGGATGTGGGGATTCCGTAATACAGGGAAGGACCATGCCACGCCATGGCTCGGTGTGGCACGTCCTGGGCATCATCCTCACTTGCCCGGCGCCGGCATACTTTATTTATACATCTTCTTTAAGATGCAAGCAGAATTGTGGGGAGTGGACATGGAGCAATTTAAAAGGAATGCCAGGGCATCTATCTGGAGCCCAGTTGCAGCAGCAGCACCGCCCGCATTTGTGAGATACTCGGAATTATAAATGAGCACAATGTATCCTGCTTATTGCAAATTATGCTTTAAGACCCCGCTTTGATCTATATATAATTCGCCACAAAATTCAATTCGCACCTCCCCACGTGATGAGGCATTGTTTTGAAGCCTCGCATCTGTCAGATGCAGGGGAAGAGACTGAGAGAGACTGATGCCAAGTTGGAGCCCCCGGTGTAATCTAATATATTGACATCCTGGCCGACCCTTGACTGGCAGCTGTTGGCAACATGAAAACTGTCTCCCGGCCGGGCTTTAGACCATCTCTGGCCCCCCCTCTCACTGAGTTATTCCGATCTGATTACACACGACGAAAATTTGCATAGAAATTATTTGATATCTCGAGCATAGAGAGTGAGAGTGAGATATATGGGGGAAGAGATACAAAGGTGCAGAAAGCGGAGACTGTTTCAATTTAGATAAATTGCTGGGGTTGCTTTGAGGTGCGCAAATCTCATCTGTGACACATTTAAGCCTGAGCCACCTGGCGGGAAATTGTTTATGGCATCTGCAATAAGGATTTATGTTTGCCAGCAAACAGTGCCATAAAAATGCGACAGTTCCTTGGGTGGTAAAACGTAAGGAAATAGATATATGGTATGTGCTGTGTGCGATTCGGAGATATTCATAAACGAGTTAGTTGGTTAATGGGGTTGATGAAATGTGTATCCACCAGCCAGGCATTTCCTGTATACTGTATACCTGCGTGTATCTATCGCATCAACACCACACCCGCCTCAGCGCCACCCACATAATTGCATTAAGCACTCGCAGATACTCAGATACACATATACCCCATCCGTAAACCAGATGTGTGTATCCCGGGGCCAGGACGGTATCCGCCCAAAGGGGTGTTCCGCGGACAACACACGAAACGTGGCTGCGCACAAACTTTTAATTGACATCCAATAAAATTCGCATTTATTGCAAGCGGCGGCGGCCAGAGAAACGTGAATTAAATTTAATTGCTCGATTGAGGTGTTCCTTTGGATTCTGCAACTAATCCCGGAGGGGAAGGTAATCCCTAGATAGTTCTAATGAAGTGTCCCACCTTTAAGTCTATCTCAGCAATGTTTTTACTTAATTAAACCTGAAAATCTAACAGAAGTATCCAATAAAAAATATAATCTAAGCACAAATCAAATCTGTTTTTTTTTATATTTCCAACAGGATTACCATGACGATATCCGCCAGGAGCAAATGTGGGAAATGCAGGCACTCACGTCCACGCCCACCCTGGGCGCTCACTCCCTGGACGACTCCCAGAGTCCCACCATCAATGCCAGCAATCAGGGAGCGGGCGCTGCTACCTCCTCCTCCAGCGGCGGCAGTGGGCGTGGCCTGGGCGGCGGACTGGCCGACATGGACACGTCCAACGATGACAAATCGGACGTCGACGCCAGCGGCATGGACTGCCTGTCCACTGTCGACAAGCTCGACTGCTCGCCCACTTGCGTTAGCCTGGGCATCGCCGGCATCACCAGCATCAGCACCACCAGTTCCGAGCACCCGCATCCGCACCACGCCCACCTGCACTCAGCCCATGCCCATGGACACCACCAGCAGTCCCAGCAGCAGCAGCAGCACCAGCAAGCACACCACCACAATCAGCAGCATCATCACGGCGCTGGTCACCAGGCACACTTCCACCAGCTGCTGCAGCAGGCCCATGGCGGAGCCAGTGCAGCGGCAGCGGCAGCCTGCGGGGAGCATCTCTCCGGACAGGCGACTCCGGCAACGGCGGCGGCATGTAAGTGGACTCCATCGGCACCCCAGTGGCTTAGCTGGCAGCTGGACTATTAATTGGAAGTTACGGCAGCCACTGAAAGGCCAATGAACATAATCCCAGCTTCAGTTGGGAGTCGAGAAAATTATAGCTTTACTCCTGGGGGGTTTTTTTTGTGTTGTAAGGAAGAAATAAAGGGTGTTTCCTAGGATATTTGATAGGAAAATTTATCGTAAAGATATTAATTATTAATATTTTTAAAAAGAAATGAGTTATTACCTTTAATCACATGACAAAAGTTATAGTTTTCCATGATTTCAATCAGTTTTTGCCAAAGATATCCCATTAAAACCTGTTGATTGATCACTAAAATCAGCATAATGTAGATTCCATGGGGATAATTAATCTAAAAATTCATTCTGTTACTTGGCTTGGAGCTTATGTCCCATGTTCCCATTGTTCGACGCAATCCTCCAGCTGCCACTCACCGCCCCCTTTCCCTTTGTCCGGCATCAATCCATCCACAGTGCACACCACAGCCATGGCAGTGGCATTGCAGCATCAGCTGACAGCCGCTGGAATCGGAGGACTCCTGAAGCCGGCCACCGGAGTGGGGGCCACAATGGCCGGCCTGCCCACCAACCAGGCGAGTGCCAGTGCATTGCAGTTGTCCGGCGATGGGGAGGCAGCCGCATCCGCACTAACGCTTCTGGAGCCACCGGGCGCCGCCCTACTGCATCCTGCGCTGCGCAACGTCAAGACCATCAACATAGGTGAGTGGGAGAAGGGATAGCAATAGAGTGGAGCTGAAGTCGTGGCTTCCAGTGACTGCTAATCACGGGGCAAAGTCATGCCCAGTCTGTGGAGTTACAGAATGCAAGCAATTTTCTCCTTTCCTGCTTAATTACGATTTAAGAGATTTTAATTTCGATGCAACCTGAACTCCTCTTACTCCCTCTCTTTGTGTCACAGGTGGCGGCCTGGGCAGGAAGCGCCCGCTGCTGGGGGTTCCCCGCTCCGGAATGAATCCCACCAAGCGAACGGTGATGAGTCTGCTGGCCAGAGCCAAAAATTCACAGGCGCTGCACTCGGTCCGCCAGCCGATGGTCACCGCGGCCAGTTTCGCTGAGTGAGTTGCCGTTGACCCACAGAAAATCCCCTGTACTCCAAGAGCTGCGAGAGATCAGGGAATCAGGGACTCATTGCTTTCCGTTGCAGACCCTTGCAGATGCTGACCTCGCCGTTCATCATTCCGCACCAGGGCGTGGAGCAGCCGATCCTGGCGCTGCCGAAGGAGAGCCTGGCCCAGGGCGTCTAACCCAGTGACCTGCTCCAACTGCGGCTGCCCAGATAGACCAATCTGACCGATTACCACCTGCCCCGCCTATGCCCCGGCTCTGAACCTTCAAGGAAAAGCGTAGAGCGAATCTCGAGGAGATTGCCGAGTTTTACTAGAAGACGACGACGACACGTATTTGTGTGTGTGTAGTTGAGGCGTACTTTCCATGTAGTAAGGCTATATACCGATCTTTAGGGACTAACTGTGAACTTATCCGAGCGAAATCTCGAGCTCGTGCTACACGATTTTATTTTTTACAGAGAATAAACGTAAAGCGTATATTTGCAATGCGATGTTTTATTTCCACAGATGAAAAATCGAAGTAAAAATTAAACACACACAAAACAAAAGAAAACAAAAAATGTTCGATTTAATGGAACAGAGTTTAAACTTTAAACAAAATTGAAACCTAAAATTAGTGTCAAATTAAAGAGAGCAACTTCAATAGAAATAAATGTAAACGCAATTACTTTAAACAAATTACTTTAACTAAATATACACACAAATACGAATGCTAATGCGAATGCGAATGCAGAAACCCAAGAACACGAGTACCATTAAAGATATATATATACAATACATACGAACACGTATACAAGCATATACAGATATATATATATATATATATATATGGGTATGTGTGTACTTAAATCTATATTAACTTAAGATTAAACCAAACAAAACTACTAAATTAAAATTAAAACGAGATAATACAATAATTTTAAAGTATTTTAACAGCCACAAAAACAAAAAAACAAAAAAACGAAGACAAAGTCGAATATCGGAAGTCGAATGCCAAAAACTGAGGATTAAAACCCAATACCTTAAACCTAGAACCTTAAACCGAAACGAATATGAAAATTAGAGGGATATATAGAGACAGTTTTGAGATAGAAGCCCCGATCAGAGAGATCCCACCGCCTTCAGCTAGCGTTGCCTGATTGATTGATAGATTGGTAGATTGATTAATTGATTGATTGATTGATCCCTGCTGAGTCCCCTCAGATTCAGAGCCATCACCACAGCTGATAGATATGATAGATAGTTCGGTTTCAGTTTTAGAACGGAAAGTTTCAGAACATCGAAAGCAGCAGCGATCGCCTAGAGAATTATATTTATTTTAGTTCAAATTCAGATTCAGATTCAGATTATATATACACGCACCTAGGGATAATGTACGGATGGTAAGGAAAGGGTCTTTGGTCTGAGTCAAGCTAGAATCTCCAACTCACCCACAAATAAAAGGAATTGGAATTGAGATATATCTTCAAGCTAAGGAACTTTGATCCGATCGAGCTCCTCTGACCCCGCTCAAAGAGTATGGAACTACCAGTAGCTCCTCCTGCGACTCCTTAGCCTGCCCCCCAGTTACTTCGTTGACTGTGCACAGCCCCACATAGTACATACATAGCGATAACCGATATACAATAACAAGCATTATTCAGTAAATGTTCACAGAAAGTTTAATCAAAACCAAAACAAAAAAACGAAACGAAAATATTTACAAGAGTAAACGTAAAGTTAAAGTAAAATTATTGATGTTCAAAGAATGCAAATCCGTGAAAAGTCCTACTCATTGTCATTAAATGTAGATGTCAAATATGCGAAGCAAATTAAATAATTAAAACCAGTCTTAAATGTGACAACAATTTCAGCAAAAAAGCCACCACAACCACACAAAAAAACCGCCAAACACCACAACCACAACCACCACCACCAGCAACCACAGCTTCGTGCTATTCACAAATAAAATGCAATATTTTAAAAATAAAATGTAAGAGTTTTATTTGATTGTTTAAACTTTATGATTGGTGTCCTCGTTAAAAAACAACTCGGAAATGTACTCTCTGCAGCTTCTGTTTTCTCGAGTTATTAGCTTTTAGAGTCTAGCAGCTGAGTTTTATGTCCTTTTCGTTTTACTACTAGAAAAAGTAGAGCTAAAAAACTTATAAGTTGATGGGGCATAAAAGTGAGAGGTTTAATGTTTCAGGTAAGAGTTTCAGCACACTTACTTTTGGGCTTAAAAATAAACAAATCTTACATAAGTTTGGAGAACGTTTAAAAACTAAGTATAAAGAAAAAAATCGAGCTTTCTTTATGCAATATTGGTAGACGATGGCGGTAAAAATAAAGTTATAAATTAATACAAATTATTGAATATATTATGGAGTAAAAAAATAAGCTTAGAATATGAAACGAGCCTTCGAAACCTATTTAATAGTGAGTTAATCGGGATATATCATAAAAAATATATATTTAAATTAATTTTCTTTACCAAACATCATGTAGAAATAAAAAAATATATTTAGCATCTTCATTTTACATTTAAAATATTACTTTTACTTTTAAGAAAGGTAATTTAAATCTTAATAAATGCAGAATTTATATTCCTGTAAAAAGTATACTCCCAAAAATATAAAAAAAGTATTTTTAATTTAAACAAACACTTCTAAATATGTTTACATAAAATGAAATAAAATGATGGCCTCTTTTCCAGCTATACTTTCTTCTATATAAACTGATGCCATCTCAATACATGGTCGTCCGTTCGAGCCAACTGTCGGGAAATAATCGTAGAAAGTACTTGCGAGCGGATTCGAGGAATATCATCAGAAGCACAAAAGGCCAGATGACCCAAAGGAAGGCACCAAAACTGAAACAAATACAAGCAAAGAATTAGAATCACTGCTGGAAACAGTCTAGATGCCAAGGACCTACTTCAGTTTCCTGGATTCCTTCAGATACAGGCAGCAAACCGAGTCCAGCCACCACAACGCGAGGTCGAAGAGAATAAAATACACGGCCGCCAGAGTCACTCTCCAGTTGTCGAAACCATGTTCCAGCAGGCTGGCACGTCCCGTTTTGACCAACACCAGATTGGTGCACTGCATCACAATGATGGCCATCAGGCAAATGGTGGACACTTGGCAGTCCAGTTGCCTGCGCTCGGCGCTGCTCTGCGGGAGTGAGAGAGAGTTGGATTTAGCATGTCGTCGGGAATTTGTAATTTATTCTCACCCATTCCTGGCCATAGGAGTCCATCAGGTCATTGAACGACGCATCGTTCCATTGAATGTTCACATACATCAGGCTCATGGGCAAAAATCCTCTATCCACCATGAACATAAAGTAAGTTGTGAAAACAGCGGCGGCCTCGATGGTCCCCAGCAGGATGTGCGACACAAAGAGCAGGCTACAGGATAACAGGACATTTCTCAATCTAAAGAAAGAAGCTAATAATGAAGCTTACCGAAGATTAAGCAGGCAGTCATCGTAGATTTTTGGCTTCTGTAGCATCAGTCTTTCCTCTGGATACTCATAGAGCAGCGCCAGGGCAGGAAGCTATAGAAAAGTTAGTGATTAAAGTGGAGGGCAGGAATCCCAGCAAGCCACCTCACCAGATTCACAAAGAAGCAAACAATGAGAATATCAATGATATCGAACAACAGGGGAATTCCGAGGGTAAAGAAGGCCAAATAACTGGCTAACCAAACAGTATTGGTGGCCAGGCAATAGACCGAAGCCTTTTTGAGATTCTCAAACAGCGCCCGGCTATTTCCGATGGCCCTCGACAAGGTGGCGAAGGAACCGTCCAGGAGAACGAGATCCGAACTATATTCGCATATGGGGGCGCATCCAAGCTTCGAGACGCCCACACTGGCGCTCGTCAGAGCGGGTGTTTGCTGGAGGGATCCTCCAATGACGGAGACCACAGCTCCCAGCTTCTGGCAGATTTCCACAATCCATTGGAACTGCTGCGCCGTGGTATTGGCACACACCAAGTCGCGCTGGTTGATGAGCATCTGCTCAATGTCCCAGCGCTGGTGATTATCCTTCTTCTCGGCATATTCCGACATGTCCACCAATCCCGTGGTATCAAAAGAGCGATAGTTTGATAGTCTTTTTCCCGGCTGAATATCTTGGAAATGTGGCATCAGGAAGCCCACCTCCGTGGCCATAGCCCATGCCCTGTTGGTGTCTTGGCTGGTGGCCAAGACCAACTTGATGCCCGCCGATCGGCATCTGGCCACCGCATTGGAAATAGTTGACCTCGGCGGTGTGTGCATGGCAATCAGGCCGAGGAACCTCAGCGAGAAGGTGTCCACCGCCAGGTAATCCCGAAACTCCCCGCCGCCCCCGGCACTGTATGTCTGCGAGATCCTCCGCATCTCCAGTCTGTTGGTGAGCTCCTTGTAGGCAAAGGCTCGGACATGGCGGCCTGCAGCCAGCAGTCCCTCTGCCAGCTTGACAATG
This sequence comes from Drosophila anomelani, assembly GCA_035045905.1. Classification (NCBI taxonomy): domain Eukaryota; kingdom Metazoa; phylum Arthropoda; class Insecta; order Diptera; family Drosophilidae; genus Drosophila; species Drosophila anomelani. The sequence goes on from JAWNOO010000032.1 coordinate 14,781,176, forward strand.
GTTTCCTTCAGGTCACCGTCCAGCGGAATCTCCTCATCGCCCACGCCGAAGGTGGAGCAGCGACGGATCACCGTGTCGCAGTGGCCTTTCATCAGCAAAAGGAGCTTCAACTTCCCCCTGGCTCCATAGGTCCTGTGCACCGTCACCTGGACACCATCCGTCGAGTTGTACGCCTTATTGGCCACCATCTCGTGATCCCGCCGCAACTGATTGATATCGTGGAGGGTGAACAGGCCGTACCTGAGCATTGCAATGTCCAGAAAGTTGCCGTACATGGTCTTCTTCGACTTTGGCACACCCAGGTTACCCGAATTGATGATCGCATCGTTGCAAAGAACCGAGGCTTGAATCAGCTCAGTATAACGCGAGCCCAGCGCCTCCACATCTGCGCTCGCGGCATTCACCATTTCCATTTCCACAAAGATCTCCGTTACCTGCATCCATCGCTTGGTCAGGGTCCTTCTCATATCGGTGACAATCACAGTGGTTAGGCCCACTGTGGTGGTGGCCTCAAGGCTCCTGGCATAGCATAGATTATCCTGCATTGCGTCTCTAGTACGTCTCATGCCCCAAAGAAGGATAAAGGGCAGATAAATGGGAGTCAGGGCAATTATGAGTGTGATATAGGTCTCCAGCTGAATATGTGAGTCTTTACTGGAGAACAAAAATAAGGCTATGATAAGCCAAAGAAGAACTAGGCAAAGGGTGTAAAATCGAATCTGAAAGGATCAAAGGATGATCTTGGGAAACATATTAAGGAATATAGCCATGGAGTTTCACCTGTTTTCTATGATTGGTCACACGACTCTCAGGTCGCTCCTTGAAGCTGAGTTCCAGCATCTTTCCGACTTCCGTGTTCTTGCCACACTCAATGGCCACACTTACGCCATATCCCCTTGTGGCATGAGTGCCGGCGAATGCCACATTGCTGGAAAGCCATCTGGGCAAAGGTTTGGAATCCATTTGGTAGCAGTTTCGATAGGATAAGTTGTAAGTTTGACAGCACAGGGAAAGCTATGTGATTTATGGGTAAGAAGTTTGAACTTTGAATATAGTTTACGGATCTCTCTAATAATATTGTTAAAATTTAAAATATTTTTAATTATCATTGACAAAAAGTATACAAAGTTAAAGACTAATTACAAAAATACAACCCGACAACATAATTTCTATTCTTGCAAATACTCAATCTTTGAATACGAAAACATCTGCTTTTCGTCACTCGCTAAAAGGAAGATTCTCCGGGGCTCCGAAATTCCTGTAAGAGCCACATTATCGACCTCCAGGCCAGAGGTACTAAAGAATCTCAAGTCTGCTGGTAGCCGCTGGCCATAGCTGATCGGCACAACGTCGCCAATCACCACATCCTGCGTTAGAATGATTTCCTTATTTCCCTCTCGAATCACAGTGCAGTACATGGGCATCGTATCCTCGATAGCCTCCAGCAGCGCTTCATCGTCGTTCTCATGCAGGACGGGTATTATCCCGACGAGAAAGAAGATGATGAGAAGGATCCAACCCGCCGCCACATATTTCGGATCGTTGATTTTGTTGGGATGCATTTCGGATACGAAAAAGTGCAAGTAGAAGAAGATCTGGGAACACAGCAATATAATGCAGCCCATGACGCTGAAGCAGTAACGAAAATATCTGAAAATCAAAGGTGTTGGGTTCGGGGGAAGCGGCAGAATGTTCTTGCCCCTCCGCTTCAGCCTCAATGCGGCCTCTTCTTGGGTCAGTCCCTGTGGAAGGCTCCGTTATGTCGCAGCAGTTGCAATCACTTGGATATCATCTCACCTCGACCAGACTCGTCTCCAATCTCGTACAGATTTCCTGAAAGGACAAGAAGTGCAGATACGGAGCATAGTACTCCTGCCACACTTCGTTCTCGGTGCTCTCCTCTTCCTCCGCGGACACCTTTTTTTTGGTTTTGGCCCTGCAGTGCCATATTCGTTTCCACAGCTGCTTGGCCCAGTTTCCCATGCTTACGGAAAACTCTAGGCAATTTGTGGAGTTGTGTTTTCGACGTGTAGAGCACGGAAAAGCGGTCGTAAAACTGCCATCAATGTTCGCACATAAACCAGCCAGGGAGTCAGCCAGCTAGCGCCTCCCACTGTCACTCTGGCCTGCCTCTGCCGACCCGCCGCAGGACACCAGTATTAGGGGCCATAACGGTGGCGAGAAACAATCTGAAACGTTCCACTGGGACTCGCAATCGCACACATATCACATATCGGAGTCGATTGATACGGCCGACTTTCTGGCAAACAATTGCGCCCAAAGGCCGACGAAGGGGGGCCACCGACACCGACTTACTCGCCCGAAATGCGCTCTTTATGGCCTCGTTTAATAAGTCATCAAATTTCATTGCTGCGAAGTAAAAAACAGATAAAACATGCATTTGCATATATATATTTATGGCTTGCCGAACCGCCAGTGAAACGAGAAAATTTAATGTTGGCGTTCAATAAGTTCAAAGTCGTACAAACTATATGCTGCTGGCCTGGGGAATTGTTATCAGTTACTTATTGATTTGTAATTTAAATTATAAACTATAATCATACAAGAGTTTGGGGTAGCTTCAATTAGTTAATTAATTGAATTAAAATATATTTGCTTGATGAAAACCTTAAAGAGAAAGAAAACTGCAAGCTATTTTAACGAGTTTAAATAAGTAGTAATAAAAGATGGCTCTGAATCAGACAATTATATTTTATAACCGCCTTGGTCATTGCAATTTATGACGATTTTTAAAAATTAATTATCTTTTTATAGCAACAATTGTGGAGGCTATAAACATTAGTCAAGGAAAAATGCTTCTTAACATGGAAAGCTAAAAGTGCAGATAGCGCCTTAAACTCAAAAAATGCAATACATTTAAAATATGGTGACGGATATTAAAAGTTTTAACAAATATATAATTATAAATTGTTATAAAAAATTTTATAGCTTGCTGTTATAAATATACTTCCTATTTTTACGAATTTTTAATATATATTTTTGACATTTTTATTTAGTCACATTATGATGTCTAGATTTTTGCTTTTCGCAGTTTTTACTATTAAAAGAATATAAAATAAAAGTATTTTTAAAGGTTTAACTTAACCAGTTTAATTAATGACAATTAGCTGACTCTTTAAACATACATTTAATTTAATTTATTTTAATATCATATAATATTTTTTTGTTTGATTTAATATCATAAAGCATAGCAGCTCTCAAGCTCTCAAATATTAATATACATTTTAATTTTGTTAACAGCTGGACAATATTTCTTTTGACTAATTTAGCTATTGTTTATAATTCATTTTTTAACAATTTCAAGTAAAGTCATGTGCATTTTTTAAACTAATATTTCATTTCCAATAATCCCAACTCCCATAAGGTATAATTTACTTAAAGAATTTACTAATTTAGTTTCATTTTCTAATAATTTTTATTATAAAACCTTTTTTCTTGAGTAATACATTTTTTATGGCACAAAGCTAAAGCTGGGTATAGCAAATAAGAAATAAATAAATATTTAATAACTAATAATTCTCGGTGGTGCGCACGTAGTTGACACCTGAGGGCATTGAGACCTTGTCGAAGCCTTTGGGAAACAGCTTCTGGGCCTCTTCATCGGTGACGGAGGGCAAGATCATCACCTTGGTTCCCGGCTACAGAAAAATCAAAATTAGCATGGAATCAATTAATTATATTCAAAGGTAAACTCACAGTCCAGTTGGCAGGAGTGGCCACCACCTGAAGGCGATCGGTCAGCTGCAGCGAGTCGATGACTCTCAGGATCTCACTGAAGGATATAAAAATCATGAGCAAGGAGTAAGACATATCAAAGAGAGAGAAACTCACTCGACATTGCGGCCCGTGGACATGGGATAGAACATGGAGAGGCGCACCTTGTGGTCCGGGCTGATAATGAACAGCGCCCGGATGGTCTTGCCCACCTCGGGATCGCGCTTCTGCTCCTCATCCAACATGCCCAGGCTGACGGCCAGATCCCTGGTGGGATCGGCAATGATCGGGTAGGGGAACTCCCCGGGAATGTCCAGGCAGTAGCTCTTGATGTCGTTCACCCAGTCCACATGGGAGTTGAGAGCATCCACAGAGTGCGCCAGGCACTTGGTGTTGCGCTTCGCAAACTCCGGCTGGTGGACAGCGATCCTGCCCAGCTCGGTGGTGCACACAGGAGTGAAATCGGCGGGGTGAGAGAAGAGAACTACCCACCTGAGGGTTGTGGAAAAAAAGATCGAATTAACCTCAAAGCCTTGAGGGGATTGACAAGGGTTCACTTACTGGTTGCCCTGCCACTCATGGAAGTTGATGGGACCCTTGGTGGTCTCGGCCTTGAAGTTAGGTACAGTCTGTCCCAAACGCATCTTGATGGAGATCTTGAAAGGTTGATACTTGGATATAGCACTGCTAATTTGGTTTTAGTTTTTAGCTTTTAGCTGTTAGCTGCTGGCTGTGTTTAGCTCGCTTCACTTGTTGCTTACTGAATTCTGATGGAGCGGGCCACCGGCTTTTATACCCGGCGGAACCGGGTCTCTGAGTGGGAGCAAAAGAGACGGTGAACGAGCGGTACCTTATCGCGCTTCTGTATAATATAGTCTGTATATATGACGACGAGTATGGCGTATAGAGTGGTTAGAATAATAAATAATTCTAGGCAGCAGCTAGAGGGGAGCTAGATGTGACAAGGGGGATATAGGAAGTCGCGGGCAAGGTCTCAACATTTGTTTTGCTTGCGACTTGAGACTTGCCTTTATATAGAAAAACCTGATTGGGGGCAAACTATGGACTTTATGATGAAATTATTCTAGAAGGTTAGCCAGAAAAAAAGTACAGTTCTGCCTATTTGATTTCCTTTAAAAATCACTTAAAATTGGACAATTTCTTTGGAGTTATCCTATCCCCCAATAGCTGATCACTTCCAGCTGACTTCCCAATCGGAAAACATAAACAGAGAGCAGGAGAGAGCGGCAAACTGTGCGATGGTGTTGGTGAATGGCTGCCATTCTCGCACACTACCTTAGATCGGACGGCTCTCCCGTTCACATACACCAAACGGGCCTCCAATTGGAGAGCAGAGAGACGGAATTAGTTAGCCTGTGTGGGTGCTTCTCTCGGGGATTCGCACACCAATAAAGAAACTTGGCTCTCAGTGGGCCACACGGATGGAAGCAGTGGGTCTCGGTCGCAACCGATCAGAAGCCAGAAGACAGTCTACAGAAGACAGTCTACTAAATAAGAACCCCAAAGCCCTCTTGGAATATCAAATTACAATAATAAAAATATCGCAATAATGTGAAGTGTATGGCGTTTGTGAAGGTTTTTTGAAGGAGATATTCAGACACACCCAATGATGTCTACAGAGTCGCTCTTTGCGTGTTCATATGCATTAGAAGAACAGTTGATGGACAGTTTACAGTGCATCACAAAGGGAGATCCAGAAAGTTCAGAGTTTATTACACCCAGTTTCTGGTAATTTTCCATTGCCTCCTTGTCTTTCCCCGTCCTGTGAACAACCAACGGATATTATATAGTCAAGCGGGACAGCGGGTTACATGGGTGCGGGGGCCAGGGAGTGGGCCACGCGCCGCTAATTTGTGAGATTTGGAACGAGAGAAACCTTAAGATCGGGAGAGATCTTAACCGATTCGCTCATCATAGTCGGTTGCCTCTCCCTTTGTGCTAATGAACTTGCTCGTGGGGTCCCCTTCTCGCAGCAAAACAAGCTCTCTGACCACAAATTCCATTTTGTTATTGACAAACAAACAACCTAGAAAACTGTGGAAAAATACCACAAATTGTGTATAATAAACTCGTATCTTTCTGCGCTTCAGATTTCACTTGTAATAAGTGAAAATGTACAAATTTCTGGTTCCAATTTTGTAAATTGCCTTCAGTTTTTTGGATTGAAATCTACCGGCTTCCATTGAAATTCCACCGGCTCATCCATCTTTAAAAGTGTGCGAATCCCCGAGAGAAACACCCATACAGACTCACTAATTCAGTCTCTCTGATCTCCAATTGGAGGCCCGTTTCGTGTATGTAAAGGGGAGAGCCTGGCGATCTATGGCAGTGTGCGTGAATGGCGGCCATTCACCAACACCATCGCACACCTTGCCGCTCTCTGGGCTCAATGTTATGGTTTTCTATAGTTTGTCCAGCTGGAAGTGATCAGCTGTTGGATCAGCAGTTGGTTACTTATATTTTCTTTTACTATAAACAATTTTATGCTCACACATTTTGCTGTGTTAAAAATTCTATGGAAGCAGGAAAGAGTATTCAGCCGACCACAACCCTGGCTCTCCCTCTTCGAGCGGCACCGAGTGGAAAGAGCTTTCGGGAGAACCGATCGAGAGCCACCTGTATATATACTGGCTGTGGCACTGGCTGCCGCTCAGTCTACTTTTTCAATTCCTCCCGATCGGAACCTAAAAGCAAAACAAAGACATCATGTCGGGAAACAAATACTGCTTCGCCATTGATCGCGGCGGCACCTTCACGGACGTTCTCTGCATCTGTCCCGGCGGCAAGGTGCGCACCATGAAGCTGCTCTCCGAGGATCCGGAGCGATACAGCGACGCCCCTCGTGAAGGCATACGGCGCATCCTTAAAGAGGAAACTGGCGAGGATCTGGCTCCAAGTGGCCTAGTGGATACCTCGAAAATTGGCTGGGTTCGCATGGGCACAACGGTGGCCACGAATGCCCTGCTCGAGCGCAAGGGTGATCCAGTGGTTCTGGTGGTAAACAGCGGCTTCAGGGATCTCCTGTACATTGGCAACCAGGCCAGGCCCAAGATCTTCGATCTCAATATCCGCAAACCTGCTAATCTGTACCAATCTGTGGTGGAAGTGGACTGCCGCATAGTTCCCCAGCAGCCGGATCGCTGTGAGCTGGGTAAGTGCGCATCTCCCCTTCTGATCTCCTCATGGAATACCAATTATAATTCTTTGTAGATCAAAGCTGGAAGGTGCTGGAGGGAGTGGCCGGCACCAAGTACCTGGAGGTGCGTCCAGTGGATGAGGTGGCTCTGCGAACCTCCCTCTCCTCAGCCCGAGAGCAAGGCGTCTCCTCGGTAGCCGTAGTGCTAGCCCACAGCTACGCCTGTCCGGAGCACGAGCTCCGTGTGGGAGCCATCGCCCGGGAGCTGGGCTTCAGCCACGTCACACTCTCCCACGAGGCCATGCCCATGTGTAGGGTGGTGGCCCGCGGCTATACAGCCTGCGCGGAGGCCTACTTAACGCCCCATGTGGATCGCTACCTGGCCAGGTGAGTGCATATAATCTTTGGTTTGTAAATTAGCCGAGTGACCCAGCTCTTTTTCGGTGTCTAAACACGGCGGCGGGAAATACTATAAAGATAAGGCTGAAATCTGAGTAAACAGCTAAATAATATTAAACAAAACAAATATCCAAAGCTAAGATCCCTCATTGGGTTACGTAACGTAAACACAGCAAGAACAGAAAGTGGGAAACAAGGTTTCGACTTGTGGATACCATTTAATGGAATTATAAAACTTTAATTAAATTAAAGATATAATTTTAAGCTGGTTTAGAAGCAAGTATTTCAAATTATCTTATTTTCCATAAAAGAAAACGGAAGTAGAATCAGTAAAATCATATTGCAAAAAATATTTATAAATTATTTATAATCATTATAATAAATAAAAATATAATACTTATTAATTAATTATTTATTATAAAATCTTTATTATTTCAAGTAAATATTAATCTTTCCTTGGTTTATTTTGGCAAGAAGACACTTTTATAAAGTTTATATAGCTTGTTTAGCTTCATATCTTATCTCTAAAATCATATACCCAGATTCCCTTAAACCTGTAGAGGGAATATCAACAAAACCATGCTCTCACTGTACAGTACTGTCTAAAATAATGCACAAACCTCTACTAAATACTCACTTTCCCCCTCCTCAGCTTCAAATCCGGCTTTGACAAGCAGCTGGAGGGTGTGGATGTGCTCTTCATGCAATCGGATGGCGGCCTGACCAACATGGAGAACTTCCGCGGAGCTCGAGCCATTCTCTCGGGACCTGCGGGCGGCGTTGTGGGCTACGCACTGACCGGAGCCCGGGAAACGGAGCTGCCGCTTATTGGTTTCGACATGGGCGGCACCTCCACGGATGTGTCTCGCTATGCCGGCAGCTATGAACATGTCATCGAGAGCACCACGGCTGGAGTGACCATCCAGGCGCCGCAGTTGGACATAAACACTGTGGCTGCTGGCGGCGGTTCCCGGCTATTCTTCCGCTCGGGCATATTCGTGGTTGGTCCGGAATCGGCTGGTTCGCATCCCGGACCAGCTTGCTATAAGAAGGGAGGACCGCTGACTGTCACGGATGCCAATCTCATATTGGGACGCATACTGCCTCAGTATTTCCCCAAGATCTTTGGGCCGAAGGAGAACGAGCCGCTGGACCATGAGATTGCCAGGAGCAAGTTTGTGGAGCTGCAGGCGGAGATCAACAGTCACCTGAAGGCCTCTGGCGATGATCGAGTGCTGAGCATCGAGCAGGTGGCTCTTGGCTTCATTCGAGTGGCCAACGAGACAATGTGCAGGCCCATTAGGGCCTTGACGCAGTCGCGAGGATTGGATACAGCCAACCATGTGCTGTCCTGCTTCGGAGGAGCTGGTGGTCAGCATGCCGGCGCCATTGCTCGAAATCTGGGAATTGGCAAGGTAAATTAAAGGCTTGATTTGGTTTTTTTATATTTTAATATAATTTTTTCCCCTCAGGTTGTGGTCCACAAATACGCTGGAATCCTGTCCGCCTATGGCATGGCTCTGGCCGACGTTGTCCAGGAGTTGCAGGAGCCAAGTGGCCTGGAATTTAGCGATGCAAATGCCCAGCAGCTAAAGGAGCGCTTGGATGCGTTGTCCCAGCAATGCCACGCCAAGTTGGCCCAGCAGGGCTTCCGTAAAATTGAACTGGAACCCTTCCTCCACTTGCGCTATGAGGGAACCGATGGCGCCCTGATGGTTGCCCCATCTGCAGCTGGAAAGCAATCCTCTGCCTCGTCTCCACTCTTGGCGGCCTACGGCGACTTTAATGCCACTTTCCTGGAACGCTATCGCACGGAATTCGGTTTCGTCCTGCAGAACAGACGTATCATTGTGGACGACATCCGCATTCGTGGACTGGGCAAAAACGAGACGCCACCAGAGTCGAAGGTTAAGGATGCCTCGGATGTAACGCCGCCAGCTGAGGGCACTACCCGAGTCCACTTCGACCAGGGCAGCTTCGATGCCCCCATTTACCTGACCAAAAACCTACTGGCCGGTCACAAGATCACCGGACCCGCTGTGCTGATCGATCAGCTCTCCACGATTGTTGTGGAGCCGGATTGTGGCGTCCAGGTTACTCCATTCGGGGATCTTATTATGGACGTAAAGACTGGAGGAAAGCATGGCATCAATGCCGAGCTGGATCCCGTGCATCTGAGCATTTTCAGCCACCGTTTCATGAGCATTGCCGAGCAGATGGGCAGAGTACTCCAGCGCACTTCGATTTCCACCAACATCAAGGAGCGCCTGGACTTCTCGTGTGCTCTCTTCGGGCCAGATGGCGGACTTGTTAGCAACGCTCCCCACATTCCTGTTCATCTGGGAGCCATGCAGGAGACCGTCCAATACCAACTAAAAGTGCGTGGAGAGACCCTAAAGAACGGCGATGTCATCCTGGCCAATCATCCCTCAGCTGGAGGCTCTCATCTACCCGATTTGACGGTCATTACGCCGGTGTTTTATGAGTGAGTTTTGCGTGTTTTTAAATAATGGAAAAATAATCAAATCTTTTATTAAACAGGAGTCACCCTCGTCCCGTTTTCTTTGTGGCCTCCCGAGGTCATCATGCCGATATTGGAGGCATCACACCTGGCTCTATGCCACCGCATTCCACCTCGCTGGCCCAAGAGGGAGCTGCCTTCAAAAGCTTCCTAATCGTGGAGAAAGGCCTTTTCCAGGAGCAGCAGATAGTCGAGCGGCTGACCACGCCTACAGCCGCCAAGGGAGCCGTGGGCACCAGGAACCTCAGCGACAATCTGTCGGATTTGAAGGCCCAAATTGCCGCCAACCACAAGGGCATCCAGCTGGTGGCCGAGCTGATTGACAGCTATGGCTTGGATGTGGTCCAGGCTTACATGTCGCACATTCAGAAGAACGCCGAACTGGCGGTTCGCGACATGTTGCGTCAGATCGGCCGGGACACGCTGGCCCGCACGGGATCTACAGTCCTGGAGGCGCGAGAGTTCATGGACGACGGCTCGCCCATCGCCCTCAAGGTGACCATCGATGCTGAGCTGGGCTCGGCGCTGTGCGACTTCACCGGCTCTGGCGTGGAGGTTTGGGGCAACTGCAATGCCCCGCGAGCAATCACTTTGTCCGCGCTGATCTACTGCCTGCGCTGCATGGTGGGCCACGATGTGCCCCTTAACCAGGGCTGCCTGGCCCCCATCCAGGTGATCATTCCAAAGAACTCCATCCTGGACCCGTCCGAGGGAGCCGCCGTGGTCGGTGGCAATGTCCAGACCTCGCAGCGCATCGTGGATACCGTGCTAAAGGCATTCGGAGTCTGTGCCGCCTCTCAGGGATGCATGAACAACATAACGATTGGAGACGAGACCTGGGGATACTACGAAACCGTGGCTGGTGGCGCCGGAGCAGGACCAGGCTGGCACGGAGCCGGCGGAGTGCACACGCACATGACCAATACCCGCATCACTGACCCAGAGATTCTGGAGCTGCGCTATCCCATGATCCTGAAGCGGTTCTGCCTGCGCACCGATGGCTCCGGCGGACGTGGACAGTTCAATGGTGGCGAGGGCGTGGAGCGGGATCTTCTCTTCCGCAAGCCCGTGACCCTGTCTGTCCTAACGGAGCGTAGAACCCTCCAGCCGTATGGACTGGCTGGCGGAGAATCGGGCAAGAGTGGACGCAATCTGGTGATCAAGCATGATGGAAGGGTGATTGCCTTGGCCGGCAAGACCTGCATCGATGTGGAAGCAGGAGTAAGTTTACTCATTTTTCTTGGTTTATTGATTCTGTACTACATTTGCTACTATTTCAGGATACCTTTGCCATGAAAACACCTGGCGGAGGAGGCTTTGGACCCAGCGGGGAATCCCTAAAAAGCGGTGAAGGTGTTGACCAGGATAATAGCAAACGTTTCGTGGAGCGAGGCACTGTTTTCAATTACCTTCAGGCCCAGGAGTCTGCCTGAAATGTTTTTATTTTTGTATTTTTCTATGTTTGTGCCATATCAAATGAAGTCCCTTTATGTTTCGTATTAAAATCAAATAAAACTACACAATTAATAATAATATTAAAGAGTTTATAATTAAAAATTCCTTTTAGGTAGCAATATATTTTAAATTAAATGTAAAATTTAAGTTTAAATAGTTCGCCAAGTTCATAAACAATATTCAGGCCTTAAAATTATATTTAAGATCTCTTTATCTCTATATATAGCTTCTTTTGGTAGCAATTATATTAAATGTAAAATTTAAATTTAAATTTAAATTGCTATAGTCCGCCAAGTTCGTAAAAGATATTCTGGGTTTAAAATGTAATTAAAAATCTTTTTTAATGTCTTTTAAAATAGTCCTACAAGTTCTTAATCGATTTTCGGATCTAAAAATTAAATTAAAAATCTCTTTTATATAGATTTTCTTGGTAGCAATATATCTTAAATTAAATGTAAAATATAAATTGAAATAAACAGCCAAGTTCGTAAGACATTTTCGGACCTACAAATTAAAGTAAAAATCTCTTTTATATACATTTTTTTGCAGCAATAAAATGTAAAATTTAAATTTAAATTGAAGTAGTCCGCCAAGTTCGTAAAGAAAATTCGGTCTTAAAATTCAATTAAAAATCTCTTTTATATATCATTTTTTAATAAAAATATATCTTAAATTAAATGTAAAATTTAAATTTAAATTGAATTAGTCCGCAAAGTTCATAAACGATATTCAGGTCCATAAAGTTCATAAACGATATTCGGGTCTATAGACCGTAAGGCAAAAAAATACTATGTTTTCGGTCGGTGTCGTCTATAGAGTTCTATCGATAAATGTGGGTAAACATCGGTCTGCACGTGTTGGATTTGAACGAAAAGAACGAATTTCTTGTAAACAAAAGCTATTTTCCTTAAACTAAACCAGCCAAATGCAAATAAAGTAATCAGCAAGAAAGTACAAAAAACAGCGAAATGGCGTCTTTAGCGGAGAAGACGAAAAACACAAACACATTTCGGGTGAGTGTCCCCAGAAGTCTCACGTTGCCGGGAGCACCCCGTCTTACGTTATATTTATCTTTCGCCCGCAGTTCAAATCATTCGGAGACCGTGTGAATGAGATCGACCTGCGGCACTTGGCCCTCTACCACATTGGTCACCGCAATGAGGAGCTCGACGAGGAGGAGAACGCCACCTACTTCCAGCAGACAATTCAGAAATGGAACGTTCTCAACTTGACCGAGGAGTACAACTACTTCAGCAAGCGATGCCGGAAAATTGTCACCCTGCCGCAGCTGCTGCATCAGAAGGAGTTTGTGGTGGACCTGCTGCTAGAGCGCCTGGCCACAGCCACAAATCTGTCGCAGCAGCCGCTGCTGGAGCTGCTCTATGTGCTAGCCCGGGACTTGCGCGAGGAGTTCTACCCGTATTTCCAGCGCGTATTGGACCGCCTGATATGTCTGCTGAACACCCAGGATGCCGAGCAGCTGGAGTGGACACTGATCTGTCTGGCGCACCTATTCAAGACCCTCAAGCCGTATTTAAAGCGAAACATAGGCGTAGTCTTCAACGCCATTTTGCCGCTCCTGGATGAACAACACTATGCCGAGCATGTGACCAACTTTGCCGTGGAATGTTTCGCCTACATAGCCCGCGACGTCCGTGATTTCCCTCGCTTCCTGGCCTACGTTCTCCAGACCGTGCTGCGGGAGCAGGTTGAGAGTGTTCATGGCTGCGGGCGGCTCATTTATGAGATCCTGCGTGGTGTCAACGGCCAGTTGCACAACTCGGCGGCCCAGATCTTCGCCCACGTCTTGGAGGTGCTCGTCAACAGCGCCTCAGCTCACACTAAGGCCCAGACTGAGCTGTTGGGGGACATTGTGGAGCATTCAATGGGTCTGCTGCTGAACTTTTTGCGCTCGGACCAGAGTTCTGTCCTCTGGCAAGGCCTCTGCTCAGCTGCCGGCAGCGGTGAGACTGTGGATGTTTCGCGCCTGATCGATCTGATGCTGCCACTCGTCACACACAAGGATGGACGCTATGTTTCGGAGCTGCCGCAGGTGGTGGCCACACTGCTGAAGCTGATGGACCGGGGAGTAGAGCCGCTCCATCCACTAACCACCTTAGTTACCAATTTGCTGAGGGCCCAGCACGCGCAGCTCACGCAGCTGGACGCTAGTCGGCTGCTGCAAAAGCTGCTAAACGTTAGCCGGTCGGATGTGTCCGTGTACGAGGACTCCATTCTGCAGCTGTTGGATTACCAGCAGTTTGAGATTCTGGTTCTGCCGCATGTCATTGGCTACTACGAGGAGAAGAGGGAAGCGAGAGCCTTGGAGCTACTGGCTCGCGTCATTCAGCACAAGAGGCCACTGCAGGTGGATAGCAACTCGCTAGTCCAGTGGGAGGTTTATCCGCTCCCGCTGAAGCAGAAGGAGACCATCAAGAGCATTGAACAGCAGCTGCTGACGTTGAATGTGAATGACGAGGCTCACCTGCTACTGCTGGTGCTGGCGCCTCACCTACGGGGCTTCAGCAAGCAGTCCTTGGACCAGGGACTGCAAGATGTCATTGAGCAGCGCTTGGAAGACAACGAAAAGGATTTTACACTGTTTCTACTGCTACTTCAGACACACGCTCTGCTCAAGTTCAAGCTCTCCAAGGATCTGCGCTCCAGAATCAAGGAATATCTCATCCCGCAGCTGGGGAAAGACATCAGGGCCTTGGCCTGCCTGCAACTGATCCTGCTAGAGACTCCCAAAAGTGAGCTTTCCGCATCGGAAGACCTACTTTCGGCCGTGTCGAGCCTTTTGAGCCAACCTCAGTCGCAGTACCGACGCATTGCTGCCCAGTGCCTGGATGTGGTGAGCAGTTCGCTGAAACCTAATCCATATTCCTACTTCTACGCCGCCACCTGCATCGAGCCCACCGTCCACAACTACCGCGAGCTGCTCCTCCAGCTGCAGCAGCTAGAACCCGCCGCAGCCCAATTCAAGCAGTTCTCGCTGCATCCGCATTTCAAGGAGCACGCGGTGAGCCTTCTGCTCGGCCTGCTCTACAATAACTTCAAGTTTGTGTGGGCTCCGGTACAGCAGCTCCTGGCTGCCTATGTGAAGACAATGACAACGGAGGAGTTCTGGGACCTCTTCAAATCTAAATTAGTAGAGACAGTGGCCTGCATAGACTACAAGAAGGAGGTGACCGTCCTGCAGCATCCCCACCAAAGAAGCTACAATTCCGCAGCGTTAACCATGCTGCTGCCCCTGGCAGAGGAGCAGCAGCTCAGTCTCCAGCAGGCGCTCAACTACCGCCAGCTCCTGTGGCAAAGTCTTCCCAAATTGGGCTCCCTTGCCGAGGTAAAGAATGCCGACTTGGTGCGCCTGTTTCTTCAGTTCGTGGAGCAGGAGTATCGAGCCCAGTTGGAAAAATCGGAGCACACCTGGAATGTGAACGAGGCAAATGGTGAGCAGCTGCTGCAACTAGCTGACGAGATTGATGACGATGAAGAAGAGGAATCCAAAAACGAATCCCGAACGCGTAAGAAGAGGAGAACCCACAATTCCCACGCCAAATTCATATTGCAGACACTTCAGCTCAAGCTGGCCTGCTTTGTGTCGCAGCCGAATCCCAAAGCTTTGCATCGCCAGGCGGAGATGCACGAGTTCTATCTGGAGTTACTGGCCGGCCCGAATGCCCAGCTCCAGCAACTGGCACTGGACTGTCTGGCGGCCTACAAGCAGCCGGTGGCGTTGGTCCAGCAGAAGGAGCAGTTGGCGGGTCTCATCGACGAAGCAAAATTCAAGACGACGCTCACGGGATTCGACCTGACCAGTGTTTCGGCTCAGCAAAGATCCGAACTAATGCCCTTCATGCTGCGCGTACTCTACGGAAAAATGCTGACCAAGGGAGTCCAGAAGCAACTGAGTGCCCAGCTGCGAAAGACTCTGATTCTGCGCTTTTTGGGCCAACTGGAGGAGTCGGAAATCATGGACTTCCTGCAAATGGCCTTTGGAAAGTTTGCTGCCTACACGGACAAACCAGTCGGCGAGCTGGCCAAGTACGCTCGGGACTCGTACGATCCCTCGGCTGTGATTGCAGCCAGGCAGCTGCAGAGGATCGTGAATCTACTAGAGTTAATTCGAAAGGAGTTCGCTGGCAAGCTCACTGCCGCCTTCCAAGTCTACGTCCTGAAATTGCTGCTGCTCGTGGGAAGCGTCGCCCAGGAGGTCATCAAGGGAGAGGGAAAGCTGGTGGCTGCCTACAAGAATGTCAAGCACTCGGGCCTGCAGACCCTGGTGAACTACTTCGGCCAGCTGGTGGATATGGAGGAGTTGTGGCAGGAGCCCGAGATGAATGCAGTTTGCGAAGTCTACGTTTGGCCAGCGCTGGCACGCCTCTCTCAGGACTCCATACACACGCCCACTCCCCTGCTGAAGCTGCTCCTCCTGTGGGGCGGGGAGCCGCGCTTCCAGAAATGGCTTAACCGAAGTCCTCCCACGGATAAGGAGCCCATAATGCATCACCTGATTGCCCTGCTGCTGAACGACAAGGCCAAGCCGGTGGTAAAGCGTTCGCTAATGACGCTGGTGGAGCAGCTCTTGGAAGCGGCTGCCACTGAGGAGTTTGGAGCCGCTGCCCTGGCTATCGTCCATCCTTACATCCCGGCCATTTTACAGCAGCTTCAGAATAGTTGGCGCCACAAGAAGGCCGGCAGACAGGCGTTGGACAAGCGGGAGCTAAACATCCTAACGCTGATCACCTCGCATGTGGAGGAGCCGGCGACCTGTGAGCTGCTGCTAAGCGTACTCCTGCCCATATTCACCAAGCAAGCAGCCTCAGCCGGCCCCGAAACAGTTGTCCAGTTGGTCACCACCCTGTCCAATCTGTTGAAGAGAGTTCCCAGGCCGCAGGACTATGTCCGCCCGTTGGCGCCGCTCTTTGAACAGGTGAATGTGCTGCCAGCCAGGAAGCTGCTGTGTGAACTGCTGGCGGACATGGCGAAGAGGCTGCACAAGGAGGCCAAACAGAAGCCGGAACTGTCCGCTGCTGCCGCATCTATGCGGGAATGGGCTCGGATTGTGCTGCTTCTCAACGCCTGGGACAAGAGGTGGCTGGAGCAGCCCGACTACGACAAGCGCCTCGAAGCCCTCTCGGAGCTGAAGCAGCTGGTGGAAAAGAAGGATGTGAAATTGGATCTGCAACTGGCCGTCCTGGTGCTCTACAACTGCTTCCACATGCTGCGCCACGACTCGGACCTGGGCATGAGGGTTAACATAGGAGAACTGCTGAAGCCGCTGCTGCCTCTGATAACCTTGAAGCTGGATGTCAAGGAGGACTCTCACTTCTGGCTGGAGGACACGCTCCTGCCCCTTTTGCAACGCTCCATGAAGGACGAGAAGCTCGAGCATGCCAGAAGCGAGGCCATCGGTTTGCTGGGCGAGCTCGCCCGTCAATGCCCAGCGGCCCACGATGTCCTCAAAGATCTATCCCCACTGGCGGATAAGCACGACCTGGAGGTGGATTTCTTCGAGAATATGCTCCACCTGCAGACCCAGCGACATGGTCGTGCCCTGCAGCGCCTGGTAAATATCTCTGGAGGCATCTGGAGACAGGCGCCGCCCTGCGCCCGCACCCTTACCCAGTTCCTGCTCCCTCTGGCCACCCGTTATCTGCTGAGTGAGAAGCACGCCGGGAAGCACACACTGGTTGATGCCGCCATCGAAGCTGTGGGCGTAATGAGTGAGATCCTGCCCTGGACCCAGTACCACGCTGCGCTCCGTTATTATCTACAGAAGCTGAGGCATGCCCAGGGACAGCAGAAGCAGTGCGTCCGCCTGGTAGTTCGCATACTGGACGCCTTCCACTTTGACCTGACGCAAGCGCAAACGGACTTGGCTGCCCTCGAGCAACTCAAACAAAAGCTGGCAGGGGAGAAGCCGGAAGCTGAAGAGCCAGAAGAAGCCAAATCTGGAGACGATCCCGATGCCGATGCCGAAGCTGAGGAGAAGCCCCTGAAAACCGAAGATGAGTCTGACTTTATTGACTTTGAAGAAGAAGAAGCCGCCGAGCCAGTGGCAGAGCGACAGCGCACGCAACTGCTGGCTCCCAACGCCGCCAAGCGGGTCATGGCCACCATTACCACGGTGCTGCTGCCCACCCTTAACCGAGCCATTACCGAGAAAACCAACTACGACTCCAAGCACAAGGTTAATCGCCGCCGCCTGAGCTACGAACGCGAGGAGGAGGAGATCCAGAAGGTACCCATAGCCTTGGCCATGGTGAAGCTGCTGCAGAAGCTGCCTTTAGAATTACTGGACAACAGTCTACCAGGTGAGAAAGATCCCAAGTTCTATAAATTCGACTTCTAATTTTTATTTTTTAACCCAGGAATCTTCATGAAGGTCTGCACTTTCCTGCGTTCCCCCCTGAAGTCCGTTCGCATGCTCACCCGTGACATCCTGAAGAAGATCATGCTTACGCTGGGCGGCAGCTATTTGGGTCTGTTGCTGGAGCAGCTACAATCGCTGCTCACCCGAGGCTTCCAGGTGCACGTGCTATCGGTGACACTTCATGGCGTTTTGGACGCCCTGAAGGCCAATCTACAACCGGATCACATTGAGAAATGCCTGCAAAACCTGCTGGAGGTGGCCCTCAACGATATCTTTGGAGATGTGAGCGCTGAGAAGGAGGTGGAGAAGATTGTGGCCCACACACCGGAGGCCAAGCCAAGTGCCAAGAGCTATCTGACCCTGAATATAGCCTCACGGCACATCCGGGATAACTGTTTGTTAGACCTCCTGCTGCCATTCAAAGAGCACTTGGCCCGATCGCACTCCCGCAAGGTCACGCAAAAGATCCAGGAGTGTTTCGCCAAAATTGTCGGCGGTTTGGTGGAGAACACGCACATTGCGAGGGAGAGCCTGCTGATATTCATCTATGGCACAATGTCGGAGAGCATCAGTGATCTCCTACCTGGCACTCAGAAGCGGCAGCTCACGGCCAAGGAGCAGGCGCTGATGAAGAGGGCGCGCCCCGATTGCTTAATCCTGCAGCCGGCGCCCGGCAGACGCAGTGTGGTCACGGGCAACAAGCAGGTGAAGTCCAATGCCCAGGCTAATGCTCACATCCTGATCGAATTTGGGCTGGAGCTCCTGCATTTTGTGTTGAAGCGAAAGAAGCTTACGGATCTGGACTACCAGCCATTTCTGCATCCCCTGTTGCCCCTTCTGAAGGATTCCCTAAGCAGCAACCACGCCAGGACCACCACCTATGCCCTAAAATGCTACACCGCCATTTGGCTGGGTGAGTATGAGCTCTCCGAACTCAATGCGGAGGCCCTGCAGCCGGTGGTGCAGCGCATGTTCGAGATTCTTAAGAACTTCTCGACTTTCGGAGCCACGCGGCAGGAAGAGAACGCCCAGCTGGTGAGGGCGAGCTTCAAGGCAGTGGTTGCCCTGCTACGCAAGTGCCAGGACTTCAAGCTCAGCGACGAGCAGATCGAGCAACTGCTCCTCCACGTCGAGCAGGAACTGCAGGAGGGCGAGTGCAGCAGCCAAACCATGGTCTTCACTCTTCTCAAGGCGCTGGTGAGTCGAAAGATAGACACCCGATCGCTGCACGACCTGATGAAGCGCCTGGGAGACCTGTCCATAATATCGCCATCGGATTATGTGAGGGACGAGTCGCGTGGCATCCTGCTCACCTACATCATGGAGTATACGCTGCGCCAGAAGGTGGAACAAATGGTCAAGTTTATGTCGGTGCAGTTGTGCTACAGCCAAATCGCCGGCCGCCTGTCGGCCATCCAGTTCATGCACTCCATCATCAACAAGTTCCCCCAGCTGATGCTGGCGAAGCAGTCGGAATTTCTGTACCTCTCCCTGGGCACCCGACTGGTCAACGACGAGGATCCCTCGTGTCGTCGCAGTGTAGCTGCTGCCTTAGAGGCCCTGATCGCTCGCCTTACCAAAGAGGAACGGCAGCCTCTACTAGACCTCACGATGCTCTTCTTTACGGCACCGCAGTCCAGTCATAATCCAGGAGTCAGGGAGATGGCCGCCGCCCTTCTGTCCAGATTTGTCCAGGCGGAGAAGGGGGGTTTTTCGGAAAGATTGCCCCTAGTGTTGCCCACTTTGGTAAGTGTCTTGACTTCGGGTTATGCCAAGGCAGTCGGCAGATTTGTGCGGGCTCCCGGCTTCCAGGAGGCAGATGTGGATGAATCAAGTCTACACAAAAAAACGAAACGAAAGGTAAGAATAATATTTTTCTCTGTTTTTATTATCTTGTCTCATATTTGAATATCTTCACCAGAAATTCGGAAGCCTGCCCGATGAAGACCTCCTGCTGGCGGGCCACGATACCGAAACGAGAGTGGAGCAGCAGCAGCGCAAGGTGGACCATCAGCTCATCCAGCTGCAGTACTGTTTAATCAAAATCTTTGAGCACTGCGGGGAGTCGCTGATGACCAACGAGGAGCTCTCGGACACCCTGGATGAACTGGCGTATGGCTCGCAGCGACTGCTGGGTCACGATCACAACTGGGTTCGTTGCAATGCAGCCAAACTTTTAACGCACATCCTGGCCCACTACGACTACGCCTACGTTGGGCAAAAGCTGGCGGGAATCAAACAAGAGGCGGACACTGAGAAGGCGCTGGAGTTTATTTACACACAGCCCGCCCAGGATATCAAGTCTTTGGTGCTGGATCTGTGCGCCCAGGTCACACCTGGTGAAACGGCGCAGGAAATGATCGATGAATTGTCCAAGATTCTTCTGTATGTCGGACACATGCTGCGTGATGTTCCCTTCAGTCTGAAGCAGGAGAAGGACGCAGAGGAGGTGGAAGGGCCCGTCAACAAAATAAATCTCAACTGGCTGCTCCGAAATATCCGTTTCCTAATCAACAAGGAGGTGGCCAAGGCGCCGCACGACACCAGCATTGTGAGTATTTTATATATATCCCTAAAGAAATTTATTAATTCACATTTAATTTAAATATAATTTCAGCGCACTGCCATGTTCACGCTCATAGAAGCCCTCACGACGCTGCTTAGTGTGGAGGCCGTCAACCAACTGGCACCCGCTCTTCTCCAGGCCCTGGTGCGCGAAATGTCCGAGGAGGACCAGAACGTGGATGCTGAACTGCGCCAGCAAGCCCTCCGCGTGGGCAGTCGACTGAGAAAGCGCATCGGTGCCGATGTGTACGACAAACTGAGGAACCTTGTGCAGACCAAGCTGATGGCTCGCCGTGCCGAGCGGCGCAAGGTGGTGGCCCAGGAAAAGATTCATGACCCACAGCGGGCGGCCAAGCGCAAGGCTGGCGTACAGGAACGCAAGAAGGCAGCGAAACGCCTAAAAGCGGCTGTTGTTCGTGGCAAGGCGCCGGACCTCAAGCAAAAGCTTAAGAAGCGAAAGCGAAAAGCAGAAATGGATGGATTTTAGTTAGCAAGTTGGTTGTTTTTAATATAAGTAGTAAGACAAAATATAAAAATTATATTCTATCTATGCAATAAATTGAAATATTACTTTATAATATAATTTCTTTTCATACTGTAGGGGAAGGAGTCAGCCTATGAACAATATCCGACAGACAAATCTTATATGCACAGTTGTTATTAAAAAAAAAAAACAACCCTTTTCAACTATGTTTTAAAATATGTTTTAACACGGGATGAATTTCACATTTACCTATATATTTTATATCAACAAATTTCAATTACATCTTTACCTATTTCTAAACATTTATCTCTGGCTAAAATATGACAAGTTTTTTAATTTTTAAAAAGGGTTTTAAATCCAATCCGCCTCTACAATCGATAATAGCTCAAATAACGATAATTTTCAGTAAATCGAGAGTGCGATAGTCGCACATGTGTTGTGCAATTCCAGTTGTTGTTATTGTTTATTATTTTCAAATCCAAAGGAATGCAGCAGCTCCGCCACGGCCTTGTCCATGGTCTGGCCAAAAGGATTCGGATCCCTACAAGTAGCAGGAGTACACACAATGCCTCTGCCGATGTCTACGACGTGGTGGTAATCGGAGGCGGACATGCCGGCACGGAGGCTTCGGCAGCTGCCGCTCGCATGGGATCCCGGACCCTGCTGCTCACACACAAGCTGGAGACGATCGGCGAAATGTCTTGCAATCCCTCCTTCGGCGGAATTGGCAAGGGCCACCTGATGCGGGAGGTGGATGCACTGGACGGGGTGTGCGCCCGCTGCTGTGATGTGTCCGGAGTGCATTACAAGGTGCTCAACAGACGGCGGGGACCGGCAGTTTGGGGACCCAGGGCTCAGATCGATCGGCAGCTGTACAAGAAGGCTGTGCAGCGGGAACTGAACAGCACGCCTAATCTAGAGATCCGAGCGGCAGCGGTGGACAACATCCTAATCGAAGATGAACAGGAAACTCAGAGCAGGCGTTGCGCTGGAGTTCTTCTAGCCAATGGCGAGGTGGTTCACAGTCGTTCAGTGGTGCTCACCACGGGCACGTTCCTGCGGGCACATATTAACATCGGACTTGAGGTGCGTCCGGCGGGACGGATAGGAGATGCTCCAGCGAAAGCCCTGGGCGAGGCCATCGATAGGCTGGGCTTCCGCATGGGACGCCTGAAAACAGGGACTCCACCGAGGATAGCACGGAGCAGCGTGGATTTCTCGAAACTCCAGAGGCACGAAGGTGACGATCCCCCCATGCCGTTCTCCTTCCTCAACAGCGATGTGTGGATACCCGCCAAAGATCAGCTGCCCTGCTATCTCACTTACACCACGCCAAAGGTCAGCGATATTGTTCGCAACAATCTCCATGTGAATCGTCACGTTACCGAGGAGATAACCGGTCCCCGTTACTGTCCCTCTATTGAGTCGAAAATCCTGCGATTTGGTGCCAAGGTGCATCAAGTCTGGCTGGAGCCAGAGGGTCTGGACAGCCCGTTAGTGTATCCCCAGGGAATCTCCTGCACCCTGCCCTTCGAGCAGCAAGTGGAACTGGTCCATGCCATCCAGGGGCTGGAGAAGGCGGAAGTAGTGCAGCCCGGCTATGGAGTGGAGTACGATTTCATAGATCCCCGTGAGCTGTATCCCACGCTGGAAACGAAGCGAGTGCCGGGCCTGTTCTTTGCTGGTCAAATAAATGGAACCACAGGCTATGAGGAAGCGGCCGCCCAGGGCATCGTAGCAGGGGCCAATGCAGCGGGAAAAACGCGCCATGCCGACGGCAGACAGTTGACCATTAGTCGGACTGAGGGCTACATAGGGGTGCTGATCGATGACCTAACATCGCTGGGCACCAATGAACCCTACCGCATGTTCACCAGCCGGGCAGAGTTCCGCCTCTCCCTCCGGCCGGACAATGCCGACATGCGACTCACCCAAAAGGGCTATGAATTCGGTCTGGTATCGTCGCATCGGTACCAACATTTCCAGCAAACCGAAGAGAGATTACGATCTGCCATTGAATCTCTGAGACAACTAAGAAAACACACCCACTACTGGCGGCAGGCCCTCGATCTGCCCAAGGCCAAGGCTTCGGTGGAGAAGACGGCCTTCGATATGCTGGGCATACCGGCGGACAACATAACGATGGATCAGCTAATCCACCTTCATCCCAGCGAACTTAGCTGGCTGAGCGGTGATCGAAATCTGGCTGAAAGGGTGAAGATCGAGGCTCTGTATTCGTTCTTTGTCGATGAACAGCAGCGGGATGTGGAGGACGTGCGCCGCGAAGAGCGTCTTTCGATACCCTCTGACATTGATTACTTTTCCAAGTCGCTGAGCTTGTCCAACGAGGAGCGACAGAAGCTGACGCTTATTCAGCCACAGACCATTGCAGCTGCCAGTCGGATTCAGGGAGTGACTCCCTCGACTATTGTGAGGCTGATGAAATATGTTAAGAAAGCGGAGGTGGCGAAGATGTAGTTTTTTAATTTTAATAATTACAGAAATAAATAATAAAAAATCAAATATATTTTCGTAATGAAACTTCAGGTTATTTCCTTAAGTACAGTTTATTTCATAAAATCATAAATGCCTTATGTAAAGTTGCACAATATTGTTTAATTGTTTGTTTCCGCATATCGTTTGCCACATGGTTGAACGCCCATACATACATTTTGTTTATTTACTTTGCTGCGCGATTGTGTGGGGACTCGAGTGAGTTGATATATACCCGACTACGGTCCGTGGTCATGTCTGAGATCTGAGAGAGGAGCGCCCGTCTGTCAGGATGTGGATTGTGAGCACCGGATCTGTTGCGATCATTCTCTCTTGAAGAGTCCCTTTACCATAGATATATTTCAGACCAATTCATCATGAGATCTAGGCGCTCCTCTTTGTATCTATTGCTATTGCTGTTCCGGCTGCTGCTGTGGTCAAGTTTTCGGTTTCGATTGCGTTTCGGTTAGCTTACAGTTTAATGTTTTACACTTTGTATTCTGTTTACACACACAACGAAGATTGAGGGGGAGTTAGTTACAGTACATTTAATTTACGTTCGATTTCTTATCTTTTTCTTGCTTTACTTTCTTTTGTTTAGGTTGTATTTGAAACTATGTTGTAGTTGCAGTAGTTGATTAGCTATCGCATGGCATTTGTGGTTACGTTACTAGATGCGCGCCAATCTGTGTGTGTCGATCGAGAAACTATTACGATTAGTTATTAAAATATATATTCATTTTCAGTTTTACTGGTACGTTACACATAGTTTTGTCCAAAGGAAATGTCTGACTTGCATATGGCGGAATTTGTACGGAATTGTAATCAAAACATTTCGTCTGCTTCGATAGCGAAAAGAATCCATAGTGTCCGGGTCTCAAATGGCTTTAGCTTGAGGCTCATACGCACTGTTTGCTTTTCTTTTTCGAGTTTTTGGTTTGGTTTTTTTAATTTTCTCTTTATAATATCACAGATTGCTCGAGATTTATGCATTAAAATATATATTTAAACCGTTTTACTTCACACACCCACGTCGAATGTTAGGCAATCTCAAACGAAAGTACAAGATAGAGAGGGGCAAAGACTGGAAACTAGATCTATATCTTTGAGAGCTTGCTTGGGTTTTAAGGTATGTTGTATTGACTACTTACTATAAACATCAATTGTAGTGTTTGGTTACATCTGCATTGGCTAGCATGTATGTATGTCTGTCTGTTTGTGTCCTGTCTGAAGATTCTAAATCACAAAAAGGAAAAAAAAAACGAACCGAAATGCGCTTAAGGGCCAAAGGGTGGCTTACAAAAATTGTTTAATTTCGAAAAATAATTCGCGATCCTTCTAATCCATTCCAGAATATCTCTCTAGGTTTTGATTTGATTTGTTATCTAAATTTCAGTTCCGTTTTCCCCACTTTGTATTCGAGTTACATGCTCATACGTTTCCGAGTTTGTTTTTTTTGGTTTTCATTTGTTTTTCGTACTCTCCAAATCACAATTATTAGCAATTAGCAATTTAAGAATAAAATATAGCTACCCAGTTATGTCTTGTATAATTTCTGTTTCTGTTTCTGTTTCGATTGTATATATATAAATTTCTTAGCAGAAGTTAGTCTAACTTTACAACTAACATTAAGTTGCTCGGGCAATGAACATTTTATTCCACACGAAAACTACACTCAGAGTTCTATGCAAGTTATGTGTATACCTAAAATCCTTAAGAATAGCCTTTACCTTCGAGAGAGTAATTGTTTAATTTCATACTTGGAATATGTCACAATATTTTACATTTTATGCAGATACGATTTCCTTACACAAATTCAAATTCAAAATGTTGTTAATTGCGTTGGAATTGGATTCAACGGGTTGGTTGGTTGGTTGGATAAACACGTTAGAGATTGTAACACACCGAGAACGAACAAATATCTGATATCTGATCTGTAATCTGTTATCTGTTATGGAATTTACATAATCTATATTGTGGTTCCTACAGCTTCAGGAACTCGTCGAGCATCCGCTTCCGCTGCTGGTGGAGAGCTCGTTCCGACAGCAAGTACATCCCAATGTCGCCGTAGTTTTTCATTAGTTAGTTGTTCGAATTAGTGAAGAGTTGGTGTCATAATGCTGTGGCCTCCTCGGCGCTGTTGCTGCGACCCAATACGCCCAGCTGCGGCTTGTTGTCATCTGAAAGATACGTAGAGAGTTATGAGATAGATGCGATAGATGAGATAGGACTTATCCTCTCGCTAACCAAAACCAAAACAAAATAAAATAATAAGGCGAATGGTAAACAGAAAATGATTTATTCAGGCCATCTCTAAAATTATACTTTTCACAATTAAATAGGGCAAATAATAATAGTAACTAGGGATTAAAACATTTAGAATTGAATCTAAGCGGCGCTGGCTGGCAATACATTACAAATTCTTGTATAAATAAGACGCTCGACTAACAACTAAATTATCGCTTAGTTAAATGTTACTGAAGGTAGATGTTAACTAGTTTCGATCCGAGGCGACTCTTCTTCTCCAAACTTAAACCTAACGAAACTCCGCTCCACTGGGAGACCCACTCCCGCCAGGGGATCGATCATCTGGTGGGCTCGGCAGTGGGCGTGGCGGCACTAGTGGATACCTCGTCGCTGGTCACCGCCGGCGCCCCTTTAACGGCGCTGCTAGTGCTGCTGCTGACCACCGGCGGTGGTGTTGTACCACTTGTGGTGGACGTAACCCCACCTGAGGTAGACACCGTGTCGGGTGAAGCAACGCCCATGGTCTTCGGCGGGGCTGGTGACGGCGACACTGATAGCCGCGTGCGCTGCTTCTCCTCCGGCTCTGCAGATACTTCTGTCTTGGGCAGTGTGGCGGTCGTGTCCGAGTCTAGAATCTTTGGGGGCTCCTCTTTGCATTTACCTGATGCTACCGCAGCACTGGCCGCTGGCAGCGAGTTGTTTGTCTCCGACTGTGGGCTGGCACTGCGTCGGGACGCGTGCTCTGGCGAGCTGTCCGGATGGATGGGCTTCTCCGGAACTGCATTCGGCGTGGCCGGCTTCTTTTCGAGCGCCACTGGCGGCGGCGAGCTCTTTAGGGGATCCTCCTTAATGGCGGACACCTGCTCCTTGCTATCTCCCTGGGAAGCCCCATTGGACTCGGCACCATTCAGTTCGTGATTCGCTGGCTGGCCACTGCTGGCGTTCGACGGAGCCTGGTTACTCGAATTCGAGTTGGAGCCGGTCAGGTCCAAGGTGGCCGGCTCATGGGTAATCGGCGTGGCAGCCTTGTCTATCAACGCCGATTGTTGAGCAGCTGCCGCCACTGCGGCGGCAATGTGATGCCTCATGGCATGCGGACTGCCGCCCGCTCGTCCGCCATTCGCCGACGCCGACGGTGTGATGGGCGGCGTTATCTTGGGCGAGCTGGGCAGCGAGAGAGGCTGCTGTTGGTGGGCGGCCGTCGGGGTCATTCCGCTGGCGGCTGCCGCCGCAGCATGATGGATGGCCGCCAGGTGGCCGTGGTGGTAGTAGTGGCCCATGTTGGGAATGTGCGAGCTTGAGGTGGTGGGCGGCAGGCCGCTCCCACTGACGCCGCTGGGCGTCGAGGTGGGCACCTGCTCGGAATTGAGCTTCACGGCCGACGTTAGGTTCAGGCTGCTGTGCGGCGAGGACACCGATAGACTTGAGCTGGCTGTCACAGGAATGGAGTTGCTTAGTCCTCCTCCGCCGGCCGTCGAGGTGTGCGGCGGCAGCTGGTGGGCAGCCAGCGATGCGGGATGATGCGGCGACATGTGCGGATGACTGAGGTTCAAACTGTGGGGATGGGCACTTAGCCCGAGGGCGGCTGCCGAGAAACCGGGATGCGTGAGGCCAGCAGCCCCCGGGTGAGCCAGACCCATGGCCGCCTGCTGTAAATGATGCTGCAGATTGGGCGGTCCGTGGCCGCCAAGTGAAGGCACGCCTACGCCTTGGAGCCCAGCCATGCCCAGGTTGAGACCCATGGCAGCATGCGGACTCTGCCGCTGGGCATTGGCCGCCGCCGCATGGTAATGCGACATTCCAGGCAGGCCATGGAGCGCTCCCGGCGGTCCACGCAGACTAAGATTGATGTGCGGAATCATGGAGCCGAGCAGGTTCCGGTTCAGCGGAGAGTACAGCTGATTGGAGTAATGGTGCGAGGCGTTCAGCAACTGCTGACGCTCCCTTTCCCGCTCGCGTTCCTCGTCTCGTAGCTTGCGCTCCCGTGCCTCCTTCTCCCGCTGCTCCTTCTCACGCTGCTCGCGTTCCCGCTCGCGTTGCTCCTTCTCGCGCTGTTCCTTCTCCCGCTGCTCCTTTTCGCGCTGCTCGCGCAACTCTCGCTCCTTTTCCCGCTGCATTTCTCGCTCGCGCTCCTCCTCGCGCGCTAACCGCGCCCTGTGCTCCTCCTCCAGCTTGATCCGGTCATGCATAGCCGGCGAGATGCCCAGCGCTGCTCCCGGCATCATCGAATAGAGGTGGGAGTAGGGCGAGGCCATTTGCGGATACAGTGCCGCCGCATGCGGATGCGAGGGATGGGCACTGGCGGCGCGGAACAGTTGGTAGCGGTGCTCCAGGTACAGCTGCTCCGTGTACGGCAGTCCAGCGGGATTAAGGAAAGCTGCAAATAATATTCATGGATAAATATAACCTTCGATTGATCTCAATTTCATCTCCGCTGTTTACCTGCTGGTGGAATTCCCGGCAGACCTGCAAAATGCGAGTAGGCCTCCAGGGGAAAGGCGCCCGCCGGGTGCATCAGTCGCTCGTCCGATCTGTACGGCTGGAATCCGCTTCTGGCCAAAAGTTCCGGCTGCAGCGACGCCGTTTGCGGCGTGTGGCTCAGTCGGGCAATCTTCTCCGGCGGCTGAGGCGAGGGCGGTGAGCGCTTCTTGCTGCTGGCCACTCGATCTTCGCCTGGCCGCTCGGAGCCCACACGCCCCGCCACAGAATTGAGCGGCCCTGGACCCGCCGACGGCGGCGGTCCACCTGCTCCTGAAGTGGGCACACTCCTGTCTCCGCCCACATCGTCATCTTTGTTATCCGCCTGCTTGGCCAGTGTACGCAGGGCGGCGGCAAAGGAGCCACGACTACTGGCCGCCGATGCGGCACCAATGGCACCTGGGGGCAGGCCCACGCCTGCTGCCAATTGTTGCTGCACTGCAGCGGCCACAGCCTGCTGCTGGGCCTGGTGCTGCTGTTGCGCCTGCTGGTGTTGCTGGTGGGAATGCTGCTGCGGCGATGGGGTGCCAATGTGGTTGCTGGGCAGGGCGTGGTTTAGCAAGGCGTTGCCGCCGGCCGATGTGGGCGCTGGGCTGTTGGCCACCGTGGATCCTGGCACGCCCCCGCCACCACCGCCGCCACCAGGAGGCGTTTGCAGGTGATGCGGCACTGGGATGTGCGGTGCAGGGCTGGTGGCAGGTCGCTTCTGTCCAGCCTTCGGCGGCACTGTAAATGAAACAATAAAAATGTGTTTAGTCTATGAAGGGAGAGTGAGGGTTTCCTTTTACATTATCCAACATTATGTTACATTATCTTGTAAGTTTATTTATTATAGCTTAAAATTAAATTGGAATCCATAACTTATATTGATTATGATCGCTGATAATCAATATAAATTATATTTAAAAAACTTAAATGGTAATGATTATTTATCGATTTTTCCTCTAATCATCAAAAATAATCATGACTTGTTAGAAAAAACATAAATGAAATAGAAAAAAGACTTTTTTCACTCAAGAATGATGATTATTCTTGATTACATAAGAAAAATACAAAAAACTTTATTGATTTTTATATTTCAAAAATATAAATTATCATTATTTAGGGTCCCTGATTTAAATGCTTTTAATAATAATGCAAATTGTTATGTAATTTAAAGGTATTTTAGAATATTTTCTAAATAATTATGATATCCTTGTCAGGAGTCTCACAGAAATAATCCCCAGCTGAGTTTTGAGTCCTTTAAAGTATCTACATTTATATATACATTTCCCTGGTAACATCCACAAAATTAACCAGCACCAACATTATCCCTACTAAAGAGTGGTAGAAACCAGAGAGAACAGTTTACTCGTTTCGGTGTCTCTGTAATGCGACACTTCAACAGTTTCCCGAGCCTCCTGCCCCCTCCTGGAGGCAGTGTGGGGGTCTGAGCCTAGATGGTTGGATTGTGTTCGTTCGAATTTCCTCTGCTAATATCTGATTGATGTCCGCGAGTTGTGTGACGGGCAAAAATTGCGCATACGCTTCGTTGCATATGCGGCAATTTGCATAGCCTGGCGACAAGGTGGATATATGGAAGCCAGGTGAATGGGTGCCGTTGCCACCATCATGCGATGGAGGAGCAGGAACAGGAGTTGGAGCAGAAGCTGGAGCCAGAACAAGAGCAGTCACTCGATGGCCAGCAGGTTGACGCTGGTTGAATGCAAATGGCGAAGGCCCGAAACTTGAATTTCGGACATGGTCCACTCAGGCATGCGAAACGAGGGGCGCAGCTGGGCGGGATTGGGCTCTACCCTCGGCCACCCGGCCACCCGGCCGCTATACCCGCTATATCCGCTGTTCCTTTGAGGCACCTCCGCATGGCGCAAATTGCACGCCCAACGAATTTATCGATTCTTGTTACTCGTTTTCGGGTTGCCCGCTCCGAAATTGCTTTCAGATATGACAGCCACACCCCCAGAGTCCGCCCCTTTCAGGTCGGTGGACTCCTGGAAAGAACTCCTGGATAGTCCTGCCTGCCTGCCTGCCTGGTGCTGCACCTACTGTGCCCCGGCTCTGGCTCTGGCTCTTGCTTTTGCTCCAGCTGCACACGCATTCAATGCCGAATGGAATTTGCAACGACATCGAGGACAACGTTGTTATGAGGCTGGCATGGCATGTATTTGGAAAACCATTTCGCTGGCTGGCTGGTCCTTTGTGAACCTTAAAGTTGCCTGCCTCTCAACGGGAAACCTGGCATTGGAAGTGGTTTTTCCGCAAGAGCAGGTGAGAGGGTGGGGACTACATACTAGAAACTGCTGTGTGTTCGCTTCGAGAGTTGCAAATATTTTGGATTTTTGTGAAAATCAACAATTCAACAAAAATAGAGAAAAACTTTTGTGGTTCCTGCCATTGGGTAAATATTATCACCTCACTCGCCTTTTCCAACTCCTTTTGGGTTTTATTTATTTACTGGCTTTTGCCATCCAAGTGGAAGTTGCCAGCCTGTGCTTTACGAGCAGAGAGAGAGAAAACTTTTATTAAATGAAGGAAAAATGCATTGAAGAATGCAGCTGCAGCACTGCATCATCATCATCATCATCAACATCACCATGATAGCGTCGTCTGCTGCATAAGCTCATGGTTTAGAGCGTTTTGCCGTCGTTTATGAAAGTGGGCTGAGTGCTAGCTGGGATCTCTGGTGCCCTGAACATGGAAATGGAAATGGAAATGGAAATGGGAGTGGCAACGGGTATGTGCTGGCTGCTCCTCTGGTGCATGTGTATTTACCAAACTAAACCGAAATAATGCCCGAAACTGCAGTACTAACATCGATGTCGACGACTAGAACAATAAAATGCCGACGACTGCGAATGCGAATGAGTTTGGGTAGCAGGTTGGGGGTTGAGGGTTGAGGGGAAAACCCATATCCCTACCCTATACCCTTAACCATATACCCATACCCATAGCCCACAGCCCCAATCCCAGCCCCCGTGGACAAACCAAACAAAGCTCCTCGATGCCTCGATGACGATGATGCCAACGTTGACGTGGCTGGCCGTATTTGCCAGTTTGCCCAACTCAGCCTGTGGGCTCTCCGAGGCAACTGCTGCGGGGGGGAAGGGGGATGAGGTGTAGAGTAGAGAGTAGAGTCGAGTCCCGCCCGACTCACACCCCAACCCTTGCTGCAGCACCCGCTGCTGTTGTTTGCCATGAAATGCCTGTTTGTTTGCCTGGGTTTTGTGTACTTCAACATGGTCCCAGACCCTAGCACCAACCCAGATCCCAGTTCTAGTTCCCTAACCTGACTCAGATGCCACACCCTGCAGCAAACACCCACGCACACCCACGCACACACACAAACACACAGACTCGGCCAGCGAGATATAGAGAAAGATGCATTGAGCGGCGATTTGCTGGCATCAGCGATATTTGCCGAATTTAATCAGCGCACTGACACGAGAGCACCGCAAGACTCGACTCCCGTTTCCATCCGCTGTGGCGCCATGTAGCCACGTTGCCATGTTGCCATACAGCATGGCCAACTTGCTTGTTGTTTTTTTTCCTCTTGCTAGCCATTAAAGCGCCCAGGAATTTGCATAGTCCATCAAACGGAATGGGCGCAGCTGTAAGCCCCGAAGAGTGAGTCTAAATCTAAAACTGCAAGTGAAGAACTATAACAAAAGGGCATATAACTTGTACTATATACTCTTTAAAAGCCAATAAATACCCTTAAATTTTAGATTATTATTTGAAATGTTTGACGCTTTTGCTGTTATTTATTAAAAATAAATATTTATCTTTAGTCTCATTTGTTGTTGATGCTGCGAAAGATACTGTTAAAACTTATATTTTGCAGAGAAACTATCTATCTATCTATAATCAAGTCTTGAATTTATATATCTTGGAGGAAGCCTAATATATCTTGAGTTCTTTATATTTTTCTTCACTTTACTACACAAAAATCTTAAATTAAGAGATGCAAGCTTAACTTAAAGATTATTTTTCAAACTGTTAAAATGTTTAAGTAATAAAAAAATACAAAAAAAGTTTCCTAAATCCTATTTATGTACAAAATAATTATTGTTCTAAAAAAAACTAAGTGATAAAAGAAGCTTACTATGTTTTCCCAAAATTCTACTGATTAATTTCAGCTGAAGTATCCTCCTTCCTCCTCCCACAATCTGCAAAAATATATTTCCCAATATCCTTGAACCTGTTGAAGTTTTTAAATATTAAAATTCAAAAAACAGCTTTATAAATTCTATTTAAGTTCAAAATAATTATTGTTCTTAAGTAACCTAATAAAAAAAGCAGCTTACTAAATGTTGCCTAATTTCTACAGATTAATTCCAGTTGAAATATCCTAACATCTATCACATAATCCCCTTCCTTTCACATTCTACAAAAATATATTCCCCAATTTTCCATAATCATCACTTAACTGGTTACATCTAATTATAATTATCATATTAATAAGCCCTGTCCAAGCCCTGACCGTAAGCCCCTGCAATCAAAATCCTTGCACAAAATCGAGTTCATCCCTGTGGCACACACAAACTGCAGCAAGAATCTGGGAAACTGCAAATCTCATATCCATTGATTTATACCTCATTTATTAGCTCGAATCAGAAACAGGAACAGGGATAGGGACTGCCGCTGAAGGGGCTTATTCATTTCAGTTAATTTGGTCAAATGCAAATGTAATTTTGTAAAGTCAATTAAGTGAGCCTCGAACTGAACTCCGGCTTGCTGCCCTCCCTCCCTGCATGACAGCCACAGAATGCAAATCATAACTTCCAATAAATAAATGTTGAATAAATTATGCACAGAAACAATGCTCTGGCATTGGCCCGGCTCGTTGCTGTGGCATTTGTCACATTTTGCATTTTGGTTCATTGCAACAAAATTGGTTTTCTCGCTTGGGTAAATTAAAATGTCACCGATTCGTAGAAAGGCCAAAATGCAAGCACCACCAAACTGCCCGCACCGCCCGACCACAAGTGGTCATGCGCCCCGCCTCCCCCTCTTAGCCCGCAGCCCATTATTGTACACATAAACACATGTTTCCATCCACATCCTCCTCATCGTCAGACTCGCACTCGCACTCGCACTCGCACACCCCTTTATTATGGTAAATTCGTAGGGCTCATTCCGAATTTATACCATATTACCCCCCTTTGACCCTTTGCTCCTCCTCTGCTCCTGCTCCTGGTCCTGGTCCTGGCACATATGCAGGAATGAAAAGTAAAGTGGAGCGGGGTACCGAAACCACCGAACATTCCTTGCCACAGAGAAATGTCGCCGGTCGCATGCGATTATTCCACCACAACTAATTACAGTGGCAAACGGAACACACTGGCAGGAAGGCGGGGAAGGGGAGGGGAGGGTGACAGGCAGGACTCGCCTTCTATACATACATATCCTGCTGTGCACCGGTGACGTTGCTCCTGCGGCCAGGACATGTTTAGGTCAGCCGCAGCACATTCACAATGCCGAAGTGCACTCGCCCTGGCCATGAATAATTTATTTAATAAATACATTCACAATTAAATCAAATGCGAAAATTGTGGCTCCCCCGTTTTGCCTTTTATTCCGGACATTTTCCAAAATAGATGGCAGCCAGGATGTGCGAAAGGACGAGTAACGAGTAATGAGAAGTGGGCATAATGAGCCTGATGGGAGTACACATTACCAAGTGGCCAGAATATATAGCGATGGTGAAAAAGATTGGAGTTTTCCAGGAAAATGATTTGATTTGAGTGATTACGCTTTGATTTAAGAATTTAATTATATATTTTTAAGTGTGTTAAAAGGATAATTATTAAATTTAATTATCTCATTAGATTTACCCAAGTTTTTTAATAAATTTTAAACGGTTTGTAAGAAGAATTATTGATTATTGATATTTATAAGATTTTATCATAATTGATAAAGAAGTATTTATTTTCAATATATAAAATTATATATGTATATTCCTAACAAGCTAAGGATTTAGGAGTGAAATATAAACCTTGATGTATCGGATATATATGCTTTGAAAGAAAAATCTCGAGAAAATAAAGATAAATGCATTTTAATAAGTTTAATATCGGTTCTAATCTCTAAATTATATATAGAAATTTAACCTCAGCTTAAAGTTTCTATAAATTTCCAGTGTATTTCTCAAGTTTAGCAATTTGAAATCGAAGGAACCGACTTACGGCTACAGCTCCTGGCTGTCCTTCGGAAAATCTGAATCTTTGGGCTTAATTTACTTTCGCAATTTGCTCACTAGCTCAGGAGGCGGCGGCTTCGGACAACGTGTGGTGCACAAATGAATTATAAATTAACTTTGATTCCATTTCAGCCACCCAGCGTCCTCTCAGTGCCATGCTGTGCATGTCCTGCGGCTACTGCTGGTGCACTGCAGCAGCAGCAGCAACAGAGGAGGCCGTCAACTGCTCCTGCGGTTTCATATGCAATTATTTGCCGTTGGTCCCGGTGCCGACCAATGTCGACAGCTCCTGGAACCTGCGCCTCCGCCTCGACCGACCAGGGGACACGGCCCTTGTGTCCCGGGGCCACAATGAAAAGCGGATGGCCCATCCGCTCCCTCCGGCTCCCACTCAAGCCGGAGAAGTGGTGGCCGGAAGTTGGAGGAGGGGTAAGAGAACCGGATCCGGAGTACGATGCCTGTGAGTTTAGTTAGTTGGCAGGAGTAGCAGCAGCAGCAGCAGCAGCAGCAGGAGTAGCTGCTGCTCATGCATTAATTATTGCTGGTCTGTTGCGGTCAGAGTTTCCCAGTGGAGCCGCAGCCGCAACAGCCTAGCATGGACACCATGGCTACTCGGCCAAAGGAGCTGCTTGGTTGGTCATCGGGATAAATGGGGGCAGGGTGTGTATACATGTATAGAGTAGGAGTAGCCCCGAAACGAGAAGCGTTGTAAATGGCTGCGGTCACGCCTCCATTAAACCTACCAAAACTACGGCCAGGAATTGCGTTCATCTAGGCGAGCGTGTAATATGATTTGGTCGAAACTCGATATATCGAACGGGGGTCGTAAGCAAACAAAAGCAACAATAAATATGCATATTAATTCCATGCATCATCGGCCAGTTGCAGTTGCAGTTCCTGTTTGAACAGCAGCGAGCAGTGAACAGCAGCCCAGGACACAATCTGACATTCTGCTGACTCTAACGTGGCTCTCTCTATATAGTAAAGAATTGAATTTCATTTGGCAAATGGACAGCAGGTGCATAATTAGAAGCTAACTGAATGAAAATTTAATGAACTTTGCCTCCCTTAGGTCATCATATATCAAATTTCTACGACTCCATCGAAAAATATGATTGGGATCTAAGGGAATTTTGGATAATTAGACTAATTAGAATTTAAATCAATATATTTATACGTTTATTAAAGCATTTAACTTTAAGAAAAACACTAAATATTCTTTAAAAAACTTTCCCTAAGCAACAGCTAAATTGTAGACAATTTGTATTAACAATTTCTATCAGAAAACAATCGAAATGGTTTGTTAATTATTACTTGTTAAATTCTGGCAGTTTATTCCACCTTTTTTGCTTTACTTTCCAGGTATTCTAGATACAATCAAGGCTAATTCTTAGCGTGCCACATTGTTGTCTGAATTAATGCCATAGAATTAAACATCGATTAGAGGGGTTACCCTCCTTACTTTCTCTCTGTGTACCCGGCACAGAGCTCATTTTAATTAATTGGAAAAGCAAAAGCATTTCAGCAATTTTGTCTACAAGACAGCAAATATCGCCTCACAGCATTCCGGCACGCACAGAGACCGGCAGGAAGGGAAAAGGGAAGAAGCAGCTTCTGAATGCCAGGACATGGAGGTAAATAGCCCAGAGGCGGGGGCACCGGCGCACCGGAACCGGAACCGGCACAGGATGCAGGCCATGGCAACGGAACCGAAGTTGGAGGCTGCTCCTGCAGCGGACAAGAAAAATGTTTGCAAACTTTTCGGTTCGCATTCGTACACAATTTAAATAGTTTGCAGTCACATTCCGGGCCGAAAGCACACACACACACACACACACACTGCTCCCTTATGCGGACAATAAACAAGTGCCAGGAATCACGAACACAAAGGAGAATGCCAACGGCAGGAGCCACTTCCCACTGCCACTTCCCTGGCTGACACTGCGAGAAATTGTCCTGGTCCTTGGGCGGGGGAAAGCCTTGCTCCGGCACAATGTCTAAAGGCATGACCAGAATGAAGGAATTCCACACTGAAAATTCTCAGCACGCGCGCAAGAAATGCACAACTTCATAGCATTCCAAGTGCAGAACGCACATTGAAGGCGGTCATAAATGGAATTTCATCCACACTCTGCGGATGGCAAGCGAAATGAGATTCGCAGGTGAAGGTAAAGGGCTTTCTTGGTATTCGATCCAGGTGATCATTTTGGCTTCTCTACTCCTCAAGCTGAGGGATTATCTAGATGCTTCCCTTGGATCTCTTAGATACGAGGAAAAAACACACAGAGCCCTTGAAAAGCATTTCCAATTAAATCTCTAAAATCGTTCTGAAAAAGAAGGACTTCAGGAGGACAGACGGCTCAAGTGCTAGAAATGGCAGCCATATGCCAAGAAAAGGGGGCCAGGAAATGAATAAGGATGCATCTACATATGTCGACAGGCAAAAGTGTGTGTGTGTGTGTCTGCAGTAGAAAGGACATGCCTCAAATACGTTTCCCCTCCTCCTCTTCCTGCTGCTCCTCACAAGAGCAAAGACACTTGACTGCAAGTGTGAGTGATACACATATCCTTGCGGAGAGAAGAGTCAACTCATTCGTCTACGGACAAGTCCTTCTCAGCGGGTGTGTGTCCTACGAGTATATTGTAGCTCAAAGGCACAAGTGTTCAGGGGAACTGGTGTACAGACCCCAATTAGTCCTTTAGCAGCCTGCGGCTCGGATAATACTTACAGTAAAAGAAGACATTTGGTCAACGTTACAGCTAACTTATTGTAAGGCAAACGGAATTGTTCAAGTAACTCACCTGCAAGAAACAAAAAGAGGAAAAAGAATTAGATTTTTAATCGAAAAATGTGATATTAAAACTATAAATAAATGTAAAATATTATTTCCCCCATGTCATGCTTCCCCTTTCCTGTGAAATCTGTGATAAACCATCTGATGGATTAGCATCATCATCATCATAAAAGGGAATTCACTCTGATTAAGTCCCGCAACTAATTCCGCAAAGTCCTGGCAACTGTTTCACAGGATTTCCGACAACTTGAATTGGTTTCCCTTTTTTATGGGCACACTCCGTGCGCTTTCCCATCGCAACCGAGAATCTTTTGTGATGCATTGAAATGCCTAATTTCGGTCGTAAGCGATATGAGAGAAGGCAAACAGGGTTGTTGGGTTCTTGGGCTGCAGGACCCCGCCAGCCATCCCAAAACAATCCATGCAATCCCATTCAGACCAGCAAAGGCGACAACTGACGACGAGCACTTTGTTAATCCCGTATTTATGCGCAATTACGTATTTTTCGCATTAGTCAGCCAAGCAGTCAGCTTTCTGGGCGAGACGAGACGCAGGAGTTGGCGGACGGATTTAGGGATTGAGTCTCGGTCTGAGTCCCGGTCTGGGTCTCATTCTCCGTCTCCGTCTCAGTCCCAGTCCCAGTCTCAATCTCCGTCGCAGTCCTAGTCTCTTGGCTAAGGGATGTTGTCCGTTTTGTTGCCTTTGTGGGTTGTTGTCCTTTATGGGCCAACCCCCCGCATTTTTGTGCGCCCCGCCCTTTTGCACCCTGTGCCCTCGCAGTTGATCCTTTTATTTCGCATTTTCCCTTTTTTCCACACTCTGTTTTGTATTGCTGCCATAGAGCAGCAACCATGTTGTGGCCGCCTTTTCTTGGCTTAGCTGTCGTCCGCTTTTGTTGCTCCTTGCTCTCCCTGGCTCCCGGCTCCTGGCTCCTGGCTTCTGTCTTCTGTCCTCGCTATTCATTCTATATTCGCCTTCTCCCGAGAGTCCCCTACCTTCCCTTTCAAATTCTCCTCTTTCTTTGCTCGTTTCCCTTTATCTTTTCAAGGGAAAGGCGTTGCTCGGTCTCGCCTCTGCCAGCTGTCGCTGTGCCGCATTTATCCTTCTGCCTGTCTGACCCCCCGTTGCCCTCGCGTCCTGCGCTGCTACCTCTCCCTCTTCCGCCGCCCGACGTCTTGAGTCATTTACTTTTTACTGCCGCATAATATTGTCCCGATTAGCACAAACACAACGTTTTACCACAAAATCATCATCATTAGTGACGCTAACGCAAATGCTCTGGCTCAGTCGCAGGATCTGGCCGAGGCACACTGGAGCACAGGTTGGTGGTAATTCAGGGTATTTATTGAAGGTTTTATGTATGTCCAAGGAAATCTGGGTGGCAATGTTGGCTGATTAACACAATTGGCCAAGGATAATTCGGTATAATTTGGAAATGGTTTAAGAAATTAGGAAAAATAATCGTCATAAATGGAAATACTAAACATAAATTAGTTAATTATTTATATTATGTTTAGCTATTAATTTCTTACGTTAACATAAATGAATAAAAATTAGGATATTATTTAATTTTTAAAAGAGTTTTGAGGTCAGCAGAAGACATTAGCCTTTAATAAAATTGTTTCTACATTTCATAATTAATTTTTGGCATATTTTCAAAGCATGTCTTTTTTTATAATAACAAAAAAATCCTAAAACCATTTGTATTTCCCAAAAAGATTATATTTTTACCCACTGTGCCGAGAGGCAACAAAGCAGAAACACGGCACGAATAGCCAAGGACATCGGGGACGTGGAGCGGTTAAGGCGGCTCTACGGGAGGGGCGGAGGCGCAGCCGTAAAATAAGCAGCAGGCAGAATGGCTGGCAAGGCGTCTATTATGCGAAGGCATCATTTAAGGGGATTATTTTATTTGGGCTCTAAACAATAAAGTGGGTTTATTAAAGGCACGCTCCCCACGCCCGCATGCCCGCAGAATCTCCATCTTCTTCTATGTGTGTGTGTGTGTAGGAGGGAGATGTAGCTGCAAAGGACGAAGAAGGATGTCTGTGCACAAAAGATGTTGCGCTATAAAAGTGCAAAAATGTGTTTTTCGCTCTTCAGAGTGCCCCCACCAGTCCTAGCATCCTGGCTCCTGCATGCCACCCACTCAACCCTCAACCCCAGAGTCCTTCGTCCCGAATGCTCCTTCATTATTTCCGCTGCTGTTTGTACAGTTGCGCGAAGCAAGCGACGCCTTGCAGCCAGTACGCCTTGGCTTTATCCCTTTCTCTTAGCCAGCTTTTTTTTTCTTTTTATATTTTTGTATTCGTTGTGGCCCGAGGAGCCATTTTGTGTGTGGCATGGATTTTAAATTAAGTTTTAATATTCATACTGAGCCGGAGAACACTCTTTCTCCCCCCGCAGCACAAACACACTGCAGGACCGCAAACAGCTTCAATTATACACGAGTTTGAGCAGTCAGCAGTGAGCGGCGAGCGGTGAGCGGTGAGCTCCTGCTCAACACATTAGCCAAGGCTTAGCCGCAGGATGAGCAGGACCAAAAGCGAAGCGTAGATGAAATGAAGACACAAGACACAGCTGAGCTGAGCTCAGCTTGTGAAAATCGCATTATAAGAAGAAAAGCTGATTAGGTGAAAAGCAGACTGGCGGGAAATTTAATTGTTTTTGAGTTCTTTTCAACAGAAAATGATTTCTGCTAATGAAAATTAATAAAACTTGTGTTATTTTAGTTAGAAATAATTTTAGGAGTAAGATATATTAAGGTTTGTCTTTAATTTAGATTAATTTCTTGGGAAAATAAAAAGGTTCTTTACCAAAATATAACAAATTTGTATATCTAAAATTATATACTCAATGATAAAATTTGAATTAGTTACCAAACTCGTTTCTAATTAAAGTTAAGTTGCAATTTGTTTCTTAAGAAATTATTATAGAAGCAACCTTGAAATTAAAATAAAATTTCCCAAGTTTTGTTGCTAATTTCGTTGTGTAATTAATACCCAAAAATATTTATTTCTCAACACAGTTTCTCATTCCCAGGTATCCCCTTCACAAATTAGATTAGATTGCTTTTAACCAAAAGGGTAAGGGGAAATAATAGTAGACTATTGAAAAGTCCTTGGCAGGCAACTTCCTTTAACACCAAAGTAACAACCCAAAAAGTTCTGAAGAAGAGATAGTGAAGTGAGGCGAAGAAAACTTTGTGGCGACATATTCCTGGCAGGATGAATGTGGCCTTTTTCCAGCTTACACTGCCAAACGAGGGGCCGAGAGAGACACTGAGACTGAGCAGAAAGGTTAAGCGAAACGAACTCGCACTGATGGGCGGCCGACATGGGTTAAGGGGCAAAAGTGTAACGGGTCAATGGGGGCGTGCCTGCAGGCCACAAAATGAAAAGTTTCTCGAAAAACTTTCCAGCTTCGAGTGAGAGAGAGGGAGACCCGAAGAGAGGAAATCTCGAAAGGCAAACAAACGATTTTTGGAAAATACTTTTGCCGTATTAAAATTTGTGCTTCGTGTCATCCTTTTTGGTCCAAAAATATGCAAGGATGTGTGAGTGTGTGTGTATATGTTGTGGTTTGGTTGCGCTCCTTGAACACAAACACGTCCTGTGGCTGCCCTGGGTGGGCGTGTCCTTATGCGGCTGGCTTTTTAGTGTCAAAAGCTGTCGCCCGCCCATGTCTCCGTGGCACCGCACACACAAGTTGCCCGGGGCATCCAAGGAGTTATATGTATATAGGGGAGGCTGTGCCCGAAAAAGGTGCAGATGTCGTCCTAAATGCTGCCAAACGACAACAGCATGTTAATGACTCTGACCCCTTGCCCAAAACCAGAAACGGAGAAGGAGGAGCCACATCCTCTGGGTGCGGCGTCTGGTCACTTCATGTCTTGCTCTTGTCTGGGAGCTGCTTAAGTAATTGGCATACAAATTTACTCACTCGCACTCCCAGTCCCCGGTCCCCGGTTCCCTGGTTCCCAATTCCCCTGAGGTGGCTCGTTAATGTCTTTCCTTGGTAGGATTGCCTTGTCATTTAGCTGCTCCTGCCGGGAGTTTGTACATTAATTTCCAATCCCCCGAAAATCCATGTTGCAACACTCAAGCGCACACAGCTGCCTGGCTGACATTTTAATTGAATGTCGGTGCGTGTGAGAGCAAGAGATGCTTCTTGTACTTTTATGTGCTAAGATACTAAGATACAGATACCGAGATACAAATTGCTCGAGTGTTTGGGTAAATGCCTCGAGTGCGAAGAGTTTATTGTAATCGCTACTTAGTCCAGGGCACTCCTTAATTCAGACATTCATATATCCGGGCATTGTAATGCCAAGAAGAATCCCAATTTTGTTTGTTATTTTAATTTTATTGTCTGGCGTTGGTGGCCCCGCAAACATTTCATTTCGTTTCATTTCAATTCAATTCCTTCAGCACCAAAACTCACACATGTTCCGGCAACTGTTTACACAAATTATTATCATTCCGATGCGATTTCCAATGCGTTTATTGCCGTTGCTGAGCCAATATTGATTTTGGCCCGAACAAGACACAACACAGACCCGCCGAAGGACAGGAACGGGTTCTCTCTCCGTGTGTTTATAACCAACAATTCATTTCAACGATTGACATTTAACCAACAAGTCAATTGTGTATTATTTTTGGGAATTAATAATGCGTTTGACAATGTTTATTTGTTTGCCTCTAATTCAATTTGCCACAAAAATAACACAAAAATAGATGCAAAATTAATTTGTGTTTTCTGTTTTTGGAATCAAACCGGTTCAGCCGGCATTCGGCTTATTTACACTGACGGACAAATGAATTGCACACAATTCCCTGGGAGGGTGTGTGGGAAATTTGTAAATTTTGGGAAAATCAACTGCGTTGCAGCTTATTTAATGTTTAATTGACACTGTTAAGGCTAAGACCATAATTAAATGAATATTTATGCAAATGCATATATGAATTCGAGAGCAATTCCATGAATAATTAACATTCGAATGCGCCTATCGCCCTGCTTTCCTCAGATTTTCTTTACACCTTCCCACCCTCTCCTCTCTCTTAAATCTGAAAACGTGCTGCGGCTGCTGTGAGTTCTCGTTTCTCTCTGTGTGTGGGATTGTTTTTCGTGAAAGACAATTTACAAGGTGATAATTTTTCCACAGCAGCGCTAAAACAACACCGAGGATCGTTGGAAAAATAAACAGAGCCAATGGGGATGGTGATGATCTGCTGCAACAGCTGCCATGGCAGCCAAAACAAATAACTTTGATCTGACATTTCCACCATCAGCTGTGCGTGTCAGCAAATTAATCAATTCCGATCGCTTCGTGTTTATGTTTATGTTTTCCCTAGCCCTAAGTGATGCGATCCCATTTCGATTTCCATTTCCACATTCATTTCCTCTCCCTGAGGTGGTAGATATAATCCCCTAAAAAGATCTTTCCTCTCCCTAGATGTGTGTGTGCCTTGGGGGAATGTGTTGTGCGTGTTGACATTTAATTGTCGGCCTAGAGCCTCGATGTCAAAATAAATAGATGAAAATTAAACGAACTTATTGGTGGGCCTCTGTCTGTATTTTTATAGTATTTTATATATATATGGGTGGAAAGGAGATGGGGCCATTGAGATATTTTGGGAAACACGCACTATTCGAACAGCAGCGAGACAATTAATTCCAAAGCGTTTTTAGCGCTGAAATTGAAATTTTATTGCTGTTCAAGGTGGCGGGGGGTTAATAATTGGGGGTTGGATAGCCCGCGAAGCAAGTAATTTATGGGTTTGACAACAGTTTTAGTTTGGAATCGCTGAAAGTTTTTTATTGCCAAGCGTTCAGATCGAAGGGCAGCCTCAAAGGGATTATCAAAAATCTGAAGATGGAAAACTATAGAAAGAGTAAAGCAATTTATGTATGAATGATTTTTTAAAGTAATTATTTATTACTTAAAAAAAATAAAGACTCATTTTCTCTTTTTCCCTTTAAATCCTTGAATAATTCCCTTTCAAATATTTCCTCAAATATCCCAAATTTTCAGTTAATAATCAAAAATAAGCGGATTACAAATATAACAACCGAAATATCTCAATTCTTTTGAAGGATCAAACGATCCTCCTTCCTTTTAAGCACTGTAAATAGATCCTCTGTGCGAAACCAGATCCAAATCCCATTATGAGAGAGCTACTTTTTTGGAAGGACTTTACCAACGACTCACCACAAATCGGTATCGGAGCATGGATGCTGGGTAATCCTCTTGGTAGCCATTCCATCATTTATTATGGGCTATAATCGCTCTCTCTCTCATACACACACACACACACACACTCCCTTCTGCTGCTGCGGGGTCCTGTGTGCTCGGATGCACTATGCGTACGCGTAATCCAGGCTCCTGGATCTGTGAACCCGGATCCTTGTGCCGCCCCCACTTGTGCTTCGATTTCAGTTTTGTTGCTTTATTTTGTTTTCAGCGTTTTTTCCACTCTTCCTTTGCTGCTTTTCACGACGACGACGCGGGACAACAAATTGAGTTAATCCAAGGAAACGGAATAATAAAACAGGGGGCCTGCGTTGGGGGCAGGGGGCGGACAGGCGGGCGGGCGGTTTGGTTCTATAAACGTTGCCTCGTCTTGCGTGCAAAAGGTTGAGATTTACGCGAGAAAAGCATTAATGAAAGGGAGCAGGAAGCCGAGGAGTATAAGGAACTTGGCTCGAGCCAAGGATGCAAGCGGAAGTTGTTTTCTCTACACGTTCTTCTCTCCACTTGCCACTCTCCACTCTGCACTCTGCACTCTCCTGGTCTTCCGCTCACTGCACTCCACTTCACTTCCTTCCTTGCTTCTTTACTTTTTCTTTTGTTGCACTGCACCAAAAAATTTGCCAGCTTCGCCTCCGCCTGTTTTTGTTATTTCTTTCGTATTCTTAATTTAATATTTACTTTGCACTTTGTTTAACTTTTACTCGGGCGCTTTTCTTTTCATTTTACTTTTCCAATTTAAATTCCACGCCAGAAACTTTTTCCTTTGCTTTTTGCGGGGTGGCTGGCAGCGGGAGCAGCGAAACT
Source organism: Drosophila anomelani (assembly GCA_035045905.1). Lineage (NCBI taxonomy): Eukaryota > Metazoa > Arthropoda > Insecta > Diptera > Drosophilidae > Drosophila > Drosophila anomelani. The sequence goes on from JAWNOO010000032.1 coordinate 14,825,140, forward strand.
TTTGCCGCTTTTCGTTTTATTTCGGGTTCAGAGTGGGGTTAACGCAACTTGCTACTTGCTACTTGCGACTTGGCACTTGGTGGCACTGATACCAGAAATTCAAATGAGAATTCTGCGGGCGCCCACACAATTCTCACGCCTCAAGTGGCGGGCCATAATTACTGTGTAATCGTAATCGCAATTGTAATTGTAATTCAATTCGCTCGGCCGCCTCTTCCACTCACTCGCAATCAGCAGCACTCGACACTCGGCCCTCACACGCACTCCTCCCACACACTCAGTGACTGGAACGACAGTCCACCAAAGCACGAGATTCGAACAACACGCGCCTTAATTGGCAACCATTAATCGCGCTATCCAAAAAGTGTGCGAATCGGTCAGCACGGTGACAGAGAGGGGGGCGAGCAGCAGGAAGCCAGCACCGAAAATCCAAAAAACCGAAGACACGGCACTGGCGACGTTTGCGAAAGGACTAAACTGGGAAACTCGCTCGACTCCGCCATGGGTAAGACGGACGTCTCACACACTCAAACGCACTCGCCACCGCACTCATACTCATACTCGAACCGCCCCGCCATCACTCAGAGAGCCCCAGAGAGCGACAGCGAGAGAGTGTGCACTGGGAGAAATTGTGGGAATAAATGGGAAAGTGTTTTACTTTCACTAAGGGACTTGTACAGTTTATTATTTTCATAGAGAATTAAAAGAAATATTTTTTGTTATATAAATATCCCCTTAATAAATAAAATATTTAATTAATTTTTCACAAAACTAGTAAATTTTTTGGAAATTGTCCGCCCGCTGCTTAGAAATGGTGAAAGAGCACGGCGTCGGCGTGTGAAAGCCGGAGAGAGTGTAAGTGTGAGAGAGCAGACAAGAGGCAGAGAGCCAGTACGTGGAGTGCATGTGGCATGTGGCTGAGTGTGGAGCAATTTCAATTCGTGTGCACTCTGAACTGCTCCACAATGCCCCCTGCACTCAGCCCCGCTGCACTTTTTTGGGGTGGAATTGATATAGTCTTGGTGCAGTGGCAAGGAGGAGAGAGTAGGCCAGCCCAAAAGTGGCAGGCAGGCAGGCAGGAAACGAAGAGAGAGCAGAGAGCCGATTGCCGAGTGAAGACGCAAAATGGTTGCCACCGCAACAACAACAGCGACAACATCGTTGGGGTCTGTCGCTTTTGTTGCTGCAGCAGCAGCAGCAGCAGCAGCAGCGGCGGCGACAACAGCAAATACAACAAGTGAGCGCTGTAAACAAAACCTGCGGTTCATGTGTTCAACACCTTGGCAGCGCTGCTGCAGCTCAGCCGCTGGCCAACGGTGGCATGGCATTCCAGGTCCAGTTATTTGCTGTGCTGCCCCTGCTGCTGCCTAGCGGAAATATTGTTGCATACCTTTCAGGGCGGCAGCGATGAGAGCTTAAGTTGAGTTAATTATTGCGAAACACAAACAAACAAACACGTCTCCGGCATAAAAGTCGAATGTGGGATGCAAAAGTGCAAAGCCACAGAGCGGTGCGGCATCTAATTGGTGATGCAGCCAGGCGAGGTAGGGCAGATGAGAGCTTGTTTGGAACGAATGGGTTAAGCGGGGCAAGAGATTATATTTTGATTGTTGGCGAGTGTGTTAATCTGTGCAGTTGGTTTTAAGGGGTGAAAGGAAGGTGTTTTGACCAGAATTTGGATTGGATTAAGGTTATTCGGTGAAGGTATCGATCAACCGATTTAAAAACTTATGATTAAATTGAATTTTAAAACCTTTTCAAGGTTATTTCCTAAACTTTTTGTTTAAAAACTTTCTAAAATATTAATGTTTTTAATTAAAACTATTTCGTTAGTTTTAAAATTTTCGTATATAAAACTCTATATAGATTCAAATCTTCTAGTAACAAAAAACCCATAAATAATTTTCTTTAACTATTTCTTCCCAGTGCATGGCTCAATTTAAGGATCCCCTCCCTTTTTTTCAAAAACCAAAACCTAATTGAGGATCGCCTTAAGCGGTTCGTCACACCAGAGACCCCTGAACCGAATAGATTGCAAATAAATTGAGCATAAATTCAGGGGTTCAGGGGTGAGAAAAGGTCTGCGATCTGCGATTTGGGATCCTTTACTCCCGTAATATATTACCTAACCTCAAAAGATGAAAAGGACATGCATGAAAATCAACTCTGGCACTCATACACTCTTCTGGCATGCTGAAATTCAGTGTATTCATGAGCTTGAGTGTGTGTTTGTGTGAGTTTGAGTGCCGGAACAAAGGCAACCTTCATGATATCCTCGGATGAGCATTTGGCTGGTATGCAACTTCATTCTCAGTCGCTTTTTTCCTCTCTGCTTCTGCTTTTTCTTCAACATATCCTTGCTCCTGCCGCTGCTGTTGTTGTTGTTTTTGTTGTTCTTGCTGTTATTTCAGGCTCTGTTTATGTACACACACACACATACACACTGGCACAAGGAGCGACGATTACGATAACGACGTCGCACAGACGCGGCAGCGCAGCGGGCGGCAACGTCGACAGCGGAACAACTGTGTGAGCACATTGGCACATTTAACAATGGCTTATATGTACATATATACAGTCAAGGACATTAGTTTAAGGACAAATAAATTTAAAATATTTTATGGGAAGCCACAAAAATGAATTTCTGATATAAAAAAAGGGAATTTTGTCTTAGAAAACTTAAGAAAACCCACTGAAATAAAGCCTAAAACTATTTTTAGGATTTTATTTTAAACCCATCAGAAAGGACAAATCAAAATTGCCTCACTTGATGCTATTTTTTCAACCCCAACTGTACGGAACTATGTGTGGCAAGCGGACAGGCGGCAGGCGGGCGAGGTGCAGTGAGGCGAGGAGGCCAACTCAGCAGGCGATGCGTGTAAAAAGGATAATTTGTCAATATGTTCGTTCGTTCCGGATTTGCACGGCCTTTGCCGGCAGTTGCCAGTTGCCAGTCGCCCATTGCCATCATCATTGGGCCGAAATCGAATGGAATGGGCCGGGCCCGGTTGTGCTCCGTGTCCTGCCTTCTGGGTCCTGCCTTTGGGCCCTTGCTTTCCCTTCTACTCCTCATCCTTCCCTGCCCCTGAATGCTTTCCTGCCCCCGACTTCTGTCCTCGAATTCTTTGTGCGCCTCTGCCGCTTATTCAATTGCTCGCTCAGTCAACGCAATCCAGCCTCGAACTCCCACTTTCCCCCACCACTTTTCCATTTCCCATTTTCACCCCGCCCCCCGTTTTCAGTTGGCTGCTTCCACCATTCGGTTAGCAATGGTTAATAGGGCTTAGGAGCAGAAATTATTGCCTTGTTCAGTGTGAAGCAGGCCAAATCGGATGAGTATGACCAGGATATTGCCTGCTCTTTGAGTGAGAGCTGTGTGGAGTGGAGCAGCCAGGAACTGGTTGGTCAAGGGGGGCACCTTTCTATAGGTGGAACGATAAACGTTCGATGATTGGGATGCATGGGATGCAGTCGATCCTGACCTGAGTGGTTACACTGGCCAGCAGACGAGGGGTAGCATATTAGGTGAACTTTTGACTCCGAAAGATTTAAGATTTTTTAGAAATTCATTTCGGAAATGTAGCTTTCCAATAAATTTAGTTATTTATATCGAAAGGGAAGGGTTAGGTTTTCGGACCAATTAATGTAATTAAATTTAAACTTTGCTTAGTAGTTGAATATATTAAGGATCAAGCAGCCCTCCTTGCAATAGCTTTCCTTGAGAAATGTAGCCCCTTATCTATCCTGAGGAACCTTAGGTTACTCTACACACACATTGTATGTCCTGAATTGTACCCATTTTATGGTTACCGATCTCTCATGTCCTCACTTGCCTCTCCCTTGCAGCCCTCAAACTTTATCCAAACTGTCCACAAAATATGGGAACTTGTTCAAAACCAATTACAGTTCAAATCTCTAGTGGCGAACACATTCCGAAAGGACGATAAGGAAGCAAAGCAGGAGCAAGTCAGGGGGGTGGGGCAAGGGAAGCAACAATCAGAAACGCCAAAGCAAAGCAAAGTCATCGCCAAAACCAATAACACAATAGACTGGCAGCCACACAGAACTCGACTAACAATCCACCGTCGCCGTTCCCGTTACCACCACTTCCCGGGAGAACCGCAGAAGCCCTTTTTGCCCTCCCTGAACTCCACTACCCATTCCCACTCTGCCTCTGCCTCATCTTCCTCATCCTCTTGCAATCCCTGTGGGCAGCCTCGAGACACTTCTGCCATCGTCGAGGACAAAACGCTGGCGATGAGATTTTAAAAGCCATTTAGAAAAACACCCTCAGACACAAAACAAATCCACAAAAATACCGACACGGATACCAGAGGATGCCACTCACACTAGCACACCAGTATATATACATATATATATATATCTATATGTATGTATGTATAGCAACTGAAAAGCAGAGTAGTATAAACGCAAAGCTTACACAAAAGTGGCGTTAAAAATGATGCGGAAACACGATGTTCGTCAGCGAGAAAAGGGCAAGGAGCAATGGAAGGCAGAAGCAAAGGGACGAAAGGGGGTTCTGGGAGGGCCGAGGACAACGTCGACAATGAGCCTTCGAGCGAAAACCGCTGCTAAAACTTCACGCTTAAATATTTTTCACACCACATAGCGACAAGTTTGCGAAGACTGGCAAACAGAGCCGAAAGAGACAGCCTCTTGCCAAGGGAAAGAGATAGACATGGCAACCAAGAGCGGTTAAAAGTGAGTGTGAGGACTTCAAAATGGCACGAAACCCAACGGAAATGCGAGGAATGCGCGGAGCGGACGGGAAAAGCTTCGAGGCAAAAGCCAGGACTGGAGGACAGAGAAGTGAGAGCGATGCTAAGTAGACGGCAAACGTCTAAATACCCTTTTCGCCAGTGCCAAATACCCGGCATTCCGACAGGCGACCGCAGCTGACTTGAAAAGCAGGCAATCGCTGGCTGGCAGGCAGGCAGGCAGGCAGGATCTGTTACGGTGACCTGAGGTCCATAGCTAAGCCTTCTAATGGACACATAAAGCCTGTCCAAAAGACAAGTGTAAATCCCAACGAGCGGTTCGTAAGGAATTCCACCAAATATTTCTCTAAATGGCAAATAAAGTCTTTACTAAATGAACTAACTGCTGGCCTGCATGATCATTTTTAGGAATATAACTTTCTGATCTCTTTGGTAAATTAAAAGTTAAGCCAAAAGTCTTGGATAAATGGAATTAGAGCCAAGTTTTCCTTTTGAAACTTTAGTGATTGCATTTGTAATGTAATTATAGCTTTCTCTAAACTCTCAATCACATGAAGACTATTCATCCAAATATAGTTTCTAATAATTGCAAGCAATCAATATGCTCTCTTTGCGGTTCGTAGGGCAAACGAGCCAAGGAACCGCAGGATGGCACGAACCCAAATCTAAACCGAAACACAATTGTTAGAAATTAAAAGGAAAACTTTAATCATACCCGCGGGCAGTCGCAGCAACCGGAAAATTCTGAGATGGGGGGGCAGTGGGGAAGAACCAAGTTCCGGGGGTCCGTTTGCAACTGTCTGAGAATACAACGAAACTTTTCCAAGTTTCCGGTCGTGTGTACAATTTTCCGTGCTCATTTCCTCAGCCATTTCCTTGGGCACACACAGAGGAACACACGCACATTGTAGCACAAAAGCTGTCCAGAAAGGAAGCAGCAGCAGTCGCCAGTCAAGGAAAACTCAGCAACCAAGTCGCCCAGCATCGCACAATTGTTGTTCTAAGAACGAAAAGGACTTGCAGGCAAACTTCCACTGGAGGTCAGCGGGTGCCGGGTGATGGCCGGAGGAGTGAAAAGTGCCTGGATGCACAGCATACACATGTACCGATTACTGCTCTCAGTTGCACCCGAAAAAAAAAACAAAAAGAAAAGAAAGCCAGCGAGTCAAGTTAGTCCAACTGCAACACTCTTTCTCTGTCTCTCTCTATTTAGTACAGTAGAACTTCTTTAAGAAGGAATGGGGATAATATTTAGCACTAAATTAAAGCGAATTTCTTGTACAGATTTATTATATAATAGATTTTTTATATAATAAAACATATCTTTCTCTTAAAGCTGAAATTCCAAACTGATTTGGAGTTTAGAATAAACTATTTATTATTTTTAAACCATAACCTATTTATGTCCCTGTTAATTCAAAAGTCGAAACTTTAACATAACTTTTAAAATAAAAGTTTAAAAAAAATCTTACAGAATATTCAAAACAAATAATATTTTTTTCTATTTAAAATTAGACATGAACCGACTGTAGCTGCATATCAGCCTTCGTACAATTCGGAGAACTTTTCCCCGACATCCTCTGCCGCTGACAGACATCACAGGGGGGGTGAGTGTGAGGGGGGAAGGATGCTGCTGAGCTGAGCTGAGATGAGATGAGATGGAAGGCTGAATTTTTGCATGCTATGCTAGCAGGATGCTGCGGTGCTGTCCTGTGTGCACAGTCAGTCAATCAATACGTCAGTTGGGCTCATCAAAAATTCCAATCACAAATTGGCAGAGAGTTGAGAGGCGGCGGCAGTACCACTTCCCACCCATCCTCAGCCTCTGCTTCCTTTCCACCTTCCTCGCTTGATTTCCCGCACTTCCTGGACAGGTCGTGAGGCTGTGGTGGTCGCAAGTCAAGCGCAGGCCCAAGAGCAGGACCTCCACTCACTTGACTGACCTCCGGGTGGACGGACAACAGCAGCAGTAGCAGCAGGAGGAGGAGGAGGAGGAGGCTGCTGGGATAGCTGCTTGTCTGGGGGCGTAGGCAATAATGGCATTTAAATGCAGGGTCACGTATCAATTTACTTGGTTATTAGTTACGAGCCCTCGCTTTGGTCTTGGTCGAGAGCCCCCAGTCCCAGTTCGTCCCCTCTCTGCCTCTCACTCTGACCTCTCTGGATATCTAGATGCGTGCTCCTCCTGTGTGGTGTGTGTGTGTGTGTGTGCCCCCACTCTTTGCCCCACTTGCCCCACTTGCCCCACTTGCCCTTTTGAACCCATGGGCAAATCCTGGCTGAGCGCTCAGTTTGTTGCTCTTTTCGCCCGCTTTGCCAGCCGCTCATAACGGATATGGCTTTGTGCTAAACTGACAGCACAAGCTCCGCACCTGACCTCCACAGTCACCCACTAAGCCCACCTCTAGGTGGCTCAAAGCCACCCCCTAGAAACATCCAAATGGTGCCATGCCACCCATGGGGCTGCCTCCTCCCAAAGAGCATTCGCAGTCAAAAGTTTTTCACTTTTCAAGTTCTCGCTCTCGGTGCTCGGTGCTCGATGTTCGGTGTTCGGTGGTTGGGTCTCCTGCTCTCAGTGGCTCCACTCCTTGCTCTCTCCTGCATTGGATGCACCGATGCCGAGGAGCACCTATACCAATCCCAACCCCGTTTTTGGTTGCAGTTTCGGGCTCAAGAAGCAAACTAGCAGCAGGCCATCTTCCAGCCGAGCCTTCACACACACGAGTCGTGGCCAGTAGATGAAGCCTTCGGTTCACCCAGCTGAGAGAGTTAAAGGGAGACAGAGTCCTGGCGGGAAAGAGACAGAGACAGAGGCAGATGGAGGGGGCAGGCAGGAGAGCAAGGACCAAAGCTATGTGGATAGGTGACGGGAAGGCAACAGCAGCAGCATCGGCAGCAACATACAATGTGCAACAGCCACAGCGGCAGCAGCAGCGTAACAATCTGCGATACACAGATAAATGCACTGAGGGAAATTCTTCAAGAAACTGGGTTTGAGCACAAAGATTAAAATATAAGAATAGTAATTTTTTAAAAATTAAATAATAATATCATGAAAATTATCAGAGAAATAAGTACTGAGTGGCTATAAATATTTATCACAAGTCTTTTGCTCAGTGAAGTCTTGAATTTTGTGAATTAAATCAATTGACTAGATCTAATTCTAAACCTAGAATAAATTAATAAAAATTCAGAGTTTAAAAACGTAAGTATATTTGGGAAAATTTACATTTTTTGCAACAAGTGGCAGGTAAATAAATTTCGGCTTCCCAAAGGTAAGTATCCTCTCTTGTTTTTAGTAAATTATACAAAAGTAAAATAAAAAATAAATATATAATTCCTAATAATTCTCAGTGCATTTCAGGAGGGCTGGAAAAAAAATCATTCGGTGAATTCGGCTTTCCATCGATACCTTGACACAGGCGTCAGAGCTTTGGGAGCGGGTGCACACTCACACAGAGCTCCCTTGTTGGTTGGGGTTATAAAAAATATTTGCAGGCTAAAAGGACCTAGAGCGGGGAGCAGGAGCAGGAGCGGGACTAGGGACCAAGAGCAGGAAGCAGAAGCCGAGCGGAGCCATTTAGGGTGAGCAAGTGTTCGGCGACTGCCGCAACAAATCCCTAAACAAGCAACAACAACCGGCTGTGCACAACACAACTTCCGACGTCGACACCCAGCGTCAATATTCGTACAATGGCGGAACGCAGCCTCGTCATCGTCCTCGCCATCGCCATCGGATTCGCCTCGTTTCCGTCCCAGTGGGTGGGTGGCAGTGCTCCCGCGGTGCTACGCTCCTGCTGCATTCTGCATGTAGAGCGGAATTTCCGGTCTAACCTCACAGCGCCCAAGCGGAAATACAAGCGGATTAGCTTTTAGATTTATATACTAACAAACACCGATTAGACAGGTGGCCAGGGGTGGTGAGTCCCTGATCCTGGAGAGAAACCAAGAGAGAGCCCAGAGAGAAAGGAGGTACAGCCAAAGGGGGTTTCCCGAAGAGAAATGGAGAGAAATGCAGGGCTAGGAGAAAGGCCAAGCGAGAGAGAAAGAAAGAGATAGAGAGTGGGAGTGGGAGTTGGGTTGAGGACAATGGAGAAATAGAGAAATAGTGAGAGTGGGAGAGAACTCTTCTATTTTGTTCTAGCCTTGTTTTTGTTGCTGCTGCTGCTGCTGTCGCTTTTGGCATTGCATTTTAGTGTTTCCTGCTCGAAGTTCAAATGTGAGAATATTTTCCTATTTTCCTTCCCTCTCTGTCTCTGTCTCTGTGTGTGTGTGTGTGTGTGTGTGTGTGTGGGTAGCGTGTTGGTGTTAATTTTTCAGATGCCAGCCAACTTTGGGTTATTTTCCAACTAATAGAGCGTGCACTCAACCAACCCGAAATCGAACTGAGAAATTCAAGGCAAAACTATTTTACGAGCATTTTTTTTTTGTTGTTTTTGGTGTTTTGTTTTTGTTTCTGGTTGTGTTTTGCCTTCCAAAGTCCAATATTGCACTGCTTGTTAAATTCCAAAAACAAGAAAACAAGAATACAAATGGAAATTTCAAATATTTCTAACAAAAAGTCTTACTTGGAATTGTTTTTGAGGTATTTTTTGAATCTGTATCAATGTTACATTTGATATTTGAGAATACATAGTTCACTTTTCGAAGAAAAAGTAATGGGAATATTAACAGCATATTTCTTATCATAAGAATACTATATTTTAAGAAAGTTTACGATGATTTTGTTTAAAAAATGAGGCTTTAGATATATTTTAAATATATTTTCAATTATTTTATTATTGAATATTTGCTAGGTAGCTAATTTTACTAAAGATCATTAATGATGAAAGTAAAATTGCTGTAAAATGTATATGAATAAATTCCAGATGAAAATAACACCCTATAATTTTTTTAAGATTTTTATCAAATGCTTAGAAACACAGATAAATTAAAGACGAAAATAACTCGAGAGGCAGCTGAAACCACTATAATTTTTCAAAGATTTTAATCAAATGCTAAAAACTCTGCTCAAAAACACCAGATTTCTGAAGCAAACATAATTGTCAAACGAGAAATGTGTAGTTTTCAAATCAAATTAAGGACAAGTTGAGCAAACTTTTCCCCCCCATATATCCTGTTGAGAAAATTGCAAGCTCTACTAATTCCCCCTTTTTTTTTTGTGTGTGTTTGTGTATTCTAATTCCTTCATGAGGATATAACTTTCAGGGGGCCATGAGTAGGAAAAGAAGTCTGTTTTACCTGCACAAATCCCAGACATACTATTTGTTCTATATACAAAACCATACCAGATATATGTATGCTTGCTGCACAGTGCACAATATATATAGATATAAAGCATTTTTTGTGCGCTACTTGGGTATGCTTGATGCTCCTAGGAAATGGTTTGCCACCTTGAAAAATGCAATGAAAGTCGTCGTCAAATTGTCATAAAAATGCGATAACTTTGTTTTGTGTTGCTTTTGTTGTTGTTTTTGTTGTTGTTGTCGGGGTGTGTGCTTGTTATTGTTTTTGTTTTTTTTTTTGTATTTTGTTGTTGCTGTTGGTGCTGTGTTAGTGTATTCTTTGTGGAATTTTCAGTGTTACTGCGGCTGTGGGCTGTGGCTGGGGTGTTGTCGTTTTGCCAACTACGAGAGCATGATAAATTTTTACGATGTTGCCATAACAATAAACCGAGCTTCGGCTGGTGGCTCCGGCATTCCAGCGGCATGTGAAAAGCGCGCGCGGAAAATGCAGAACGTGAAAAACTAATAAAAATCTGCTGCCACTGCTGCTGCTGCTGCCACTGCTGGGAAGCTGCGAAAACTTTTATGGCCAAACTACGCGTTCCATCACAACGCAGCAGGCAAAAGGGGTAGAAAAGTGGGAGGGGAAAAGCTGGGTGGCGGGGCGTGCTGGGTGCAAATGTGAAAAGTGCAAAAATAGCTCAGGTGCAGGAACGGATAAGCGACCAAATCGTCAAAAGGGCTGCGCTTCAGGGTGATGCGAGGGAGTAGTTTTCCGCTTACCCACCGTCATAGCTGACTTTTGTGTCAAACATGGCAGCATCCCCTCACCCCCGGTGGCGCAACCCCGTTCCATCAACTTATCCAGCGTTATCCTGCAAAGTTTTTAAAGCCGAGCAAAAAAAAAAAAAGGGAAAGAAAAAGAAAAAGGTGGAAAAATAACATTTTGTATGACAATGAACGATTATTTTTCATAAAAGTGCGAACTTTGATTGACAGAATCACAGGGAGGCAAGAAGATAAGCTGACATGGAAATATATTTTTATATATATTTTCTTGGAGGAAAATGGCAACTATAAACTATCTACATGATATAATGTTTTCTATAAAGAAAATGTTATATATAAATCTATATTTTCAAGTAAGAAAAACTGGCTTCCTTTTACTGAGATATTAAAGAGAAGGAACAAAATTCCTGGAAAGGAAGATTAAGGATTCCGATTGCAATTCCTGAATATAAAATTAGAGCTTTAAAAATATTAAATAATCAACAATTTTTTAAAAGAAAAAATATTCTAAAGGTTCAAGTTTAACTAGAAAATTCTCAGCACATTTTATGGCAATCAAAAGGTCCTTTGCAATAATTTGTACATTAAATTATATATTTTTAAGTACAAAATTATATACTTTTATTTTCCTCCTTTCACACATTCTATAGCTCTTGTTATTTCTATATTTTCCTTTTTTTACTTACTTTACTTTTTACTTGTAGCATACATTTCAGGGCAAATGGCAAATCCCATCCTTTGGTAATCCTTCTCTTCCTTCGATTGGCCCCTTTGGCCGATCAATCAACCAAGTCACGAACTGAGTGCTCGTTTTACATAAACTTTTTTGGTTTTTGGACCTGGGGCAAATGCACAAACACATAGAGGGTAGTGTGTGTGTGTGTGTTTGCAGGAAGATACAGCCAAGTTGATGTCACCAAACCATGAAAATAGGCTCAGCCACTGCCGGATTTGGGATGCGTTTTTTGAGGGCAGAACAGGCCAGGGCTGGGCAGGAGAGTAAACCCCTTGTTTGGCTTTGGGATATTTTTGGATTTTGGTTTTGCAAATGGATTTATAACCCCTTGTGTGATTTTATAGGCCCTTAAGCCATTGTTCAAATAACCCAGCGTGCCAAGCCACCAATTCTCCCCTGTCAATCCTATACGCTCCTCCTCCTCCACCCCCACTCCCTGCAGCCAGTTTGTTGACTGACTCGCAATCCTAGATTCATGGGCGGCGTATGCGTATCCTTCTAATGATATTTGAGCAACGGATGTGTATGTAAAACCAATAATAAGACGACCACACACAGGTCCCAGAGAGATGGGAAGTGGTGGTTGCCAATGGCTAGAAGGACGAATCGATAGATAGATGGTTGGCAGGATGCCAGGCTAAGTGGGTGGAGATCTGGTTAGATGGACCAGTAACCGGGTGGTGTGGTGCGTTCAGGCCGAAATGGTTAACAAGTGGTGCGTGTATCAATTCAATTGAATTTGCAAATGTTGTTGTTGCCCACTGATGCATGAAGGACCCATGGCCAGGATGAATGCCCAGGAGCAGGAGCAGGAGCACCAGCCGCATCATTATCATCATCAGCAGCAGCAGCCAACTGAAGTATTTTATGATGTATCCCAATGCCACTTGATGTTTGTCTTTCGATATCGTTGGGCAGGGGCAGAATATCGAATCCTGTCAAGAGGATTTACCCAGTTCAACTCTGAAAGGGTGGTTCACGTTGAAGGACTTGCCAAAAAAAATAAGATGGAAGCAAGAAAAGAATACTCCAAGGAATACATAAATTTTGATAGCCTCAGAAATTCAAAATATGCTCAAGATACACCAAGGGAAAATGTTATCAAACAAATAATTAATAATATCCTTTCCTTTTAAATAAACTAACAATTTTCTTTACTGTATTTCCGTTAAGCCCCAATTTTTCTTCTCCTCTCTCGAAACCATATTTTTATTTAAAAAAAAAGAAATATTTTTCCTTGCCGTAATCTGCTTTGGCCTGAAACGATTTTAACACTTTTTCGCTTAAGCAAATGAGCGTTAATTAAAAAATCGTGAGGCGGCACAGAGCGCTACAAAAGAAAGGCAAGGGGAGGCGGCAATAAATACCATTCAACAATAACAACAACCAGCAATCGGAAACAACGTGGCGAGCGGGCAAAGCAATGGCAACAATTCAATTAAAATGCCAAAGGGGCCCCCTGCCCTCCTCTCCGAGTGGCATGCAGTGCTCAGGGGAGCGAAATTAACCCCTATAAACTCGTAATATGCTCAAAATGATGCACTTAAAAACACATTAATCACATCGACAATTATGCCGGACGCATGCAGGCGCTGTGCCTGTGTGCGTAAGCGGCAAAGTGAGGTGAGTGCCACCGATAGGGGGGATGAGGGGGTGGCCGTAAAGAAAAGAAGCCGCCACTGCCGCCGACACGTGCTTTTAAATACTCTCGGCTTACCCCGAAATCTTCTGTGAAAACGGGGAAAAATTAACAAGAAAAGCAACCACCATGAAAATGAATAAAAAAAATACCACAGAACACAAAGAACACACTTAAAAGCGTATAATAAACGTTGCCTATTAAATTGTTAATAAATAGTTCAATTGGCTATAAGAAATATATCGTTTTCAACATTATATATTCTGAAATGCAACCATTCGGAAATAAAAAAATCTTAATGAATCAAAAGACATTGGGTCTTCGTTTTCCCACATTTTATAAAAAGGAAATAGAAAATATGAATATTTTTTATAAGCATTTAAGGGGCTTAAATTTTAAAACTTCCTTAAGAAATATAATAAACCAAAGTCTGGAAAAACAAATTAATCTTTTTAATCAAAATGCAAAATAAGTATCGATATTTACCTATAAAATTTATCTAAATGATTGTATAATATGTATATCGAAGTATGAAAACTAATAAATAATAAATCGATATTTCTCTATTGAGGAAGACAATTTTATCAACTTATCTAATTTGCATTTTATATAAAATTTAATAAATACAATTAGGATTTCTCTATACATAATTATGCAATATAAACAACTAAAAATCTATCCTGTTATGCAGTACTATACATTTCGATTAATTTCATTTAACTGAGAAAGTTATTTCTCACAGTGCAATGGGACTGGACCCCATTGCACGCAGAATTCAAAGCATAAAAGCTTTCGTGTCGTCATTAAAAACTGTTTTTGCTAATTAAGTGCTCAATTGAGCATTCAATTTCACACACACACACAAAGCCGGCACAGGGGATGGCCAAAGAGGAGAGGCTGGGTGAAGTTGGCCAAAAAGGGGGTTAAGAAGGGGCGGTACACAGGCAAACACAACAGCGAAACAGGGTAAATAACCACCCAAGCAGAACAAAAGCAACAACAACTGTTAAAGAAACCCAGAAACAGAAACCAAAGCAGAAGCAGAAATATCAACAACCCCCCCAATGTTACCCAACTCCAAGCCAACCCCCACCATCACCACATCCTCATCCTCATCCTTCTCCTACTCCTCCTTGCCATTCTTCACCTACGGCCAAGGCAAACGGAATGAAATGAACGAAAGTATAACAAAGTTGGTTTATTTGCTCAGTTAATGCAAAATGATTCCCCCGGGGAGCGGTGAGGAGTCAGCGGTGCAAGTGCACAGTGGAGATTGCCATAAAATTCTTGATACAGTGGTCCTTGATCTACAAATAATGGAAACAGGAAAAGAATTTCTAGCACCTCGAGAAGAAGGATTTTAAAAAATCCATTTCATAAGATAGTAAAATATGAAATCTATCGGAAATGATTTAAATTTCCAATCAAGTTTTTACAAGATTTTGAAAGTTTTGTTGATTTTTTCTACCATATAAGAATTTTCTATCTTATTAGATAAAAAATAAAGTTTAAATAAATATTTATTATGAAATATCAAGGGTAAAATCAATGTATCAAAGATTTAAAATAGTTTTAAAGGTGTCTAAAATATGAATACTTCCTGCAATCCTTTAATAAAATCCCTTCAGATCTCTTAACCATATTTCAGATCCCCAGCGAGTTTCCTAATATGATTACATAATATCGTACATCTTTCAATCTTTCTTATCTTTTGTTATCCTTCAAGTCACAATTAATATTAAGATATTATAATTTCTTTCTGTGCACCAAAGCAAAAACCCAAAAATCACAATGGGCACCAGCCACGAGAGCAAATGAGGGCGCTGAGGGGTGTGGGCAATAAAAATGAGTAAGGGAAAACACAAACAGAACCCGGACTCGACATAAGGGTAAACACGATTCAATAAAATTACGCTGAAAAGTATGCAACAGAAACAAGCAAACAAAGTGCTCCTCTGTGGGAGAAAGTGGGCACCGGGGTGGGGGCCCAGTGAAAGCTGGTCTGAGCTCATAAAGCAAACAGTTACTAGGCGCTGACAAGGAACTGAATAAACTGGGAATGAATGCCAAAGCAAACGTGGCGAAAAAAAGTGCAAAACAGCAGCAAACACGAAGCAAAGAAATACAAAACCAAAAACCGACAAAACGAAAAAATAAAAAATATAAAGAAAAAACGAAACAAAACAAAAGTACGCCAAAGGAAACGAAGGGAAAAAGTACTTAAAAAGCTCACAAGCAAATATTAATAACAGTAAATCACTTTGGCGCTAGCACACATACACACAGACGGCGGCAGGACTTGGGGCAAGTGAAAAGTGCAATAAAAGAAGCAACAATGCCACACCGAAAGAAATCAGAGCGGGATATATCATATTTGGACTTTTCAGTTCCTTATTTTCTACATAATAGTTCAAATTTGAGAACATATTTTGCTCAGAAAGAATCTTTGTAGGATATTAATTAAGACTTTCAAAACAACTATAAAACTATAAGCAAATAAAATTTTTGATTAAGTGTATTGTATTTGTAAAATATCACAGTTTTATCGATATTCTAATATATCTAATAAAATAATTTCAAATTATTATCAAATTATATCAACTTGAGCCTTTGTAAACCTTGTTTTAATAAGCTTCTTAGTTTTTCTCGCTTCGTTTTAACTTTTACAAGTTATAAGATTTCCTATAAATCTATCGATATTATCGAAATTTTCCAACAAATATATCATCAATTTCTTTCACGTGCACTGCACAGTTGCAAAACTCTACACAAATGTTGTTGGATGTCTGCTTCTGTTACTGTTTCTCGGCAAGGACCAACTGGCAAATATTTAAATTCATGCGCTAAAGCACACAATAAAAACGTAAACAAATACAAAGTAAATATGGCGGCGACAGCAACAACAACAACAACAACAAGAGCTGAATCGCGTAGTTCGTGTCTTGAAGCCTTCACCCCTCCACCATCGGAGTTTCCTTCCGTTCGTCCTGCCTTTTCCCAAGTTGCACCACTCTGGGGGGTTGATAAAATTCAAAGTCAGTCTGCGTATATGTATTCCGAGTCCTTAGTTGTTGTCAAGTTTTTTAATTAAATTTGCGACTGCAATTTTTGCACAAAAACAAAAAATAATAAAGACTTGCAAGTTGAGAACCCAAAAAGTTTTCAGCATAGGAATTAGCTGCAAAAAGGGAGCAACAATAAGATTATCCTTGGCCAACAACTTTTTGCCTGGCTAGAAGAAGAAGATCTCATAAGCCCCGGCTGGCTAATAAAAATCTTTCACATTCTATATGGGAGCAGAAAATGCAATTTGAATATGGAAAAGTTTGTGCAAATAAATGCACTGCATTTTTCAGGCGAGAACCAAAAATGTAAATATTTTTCCGGAGCTGCCTGCCATCTGCAATTGTCGGAAATAAATCGATGCCTTCAAAATTGAATAGGAAAAATACAGAAATTGTTACGGCTAACTCGATGTTCCGGCTGAAATCGAACAAAAGAAAAAACACAGTGAACTACCAGAGCAGCCCCCCAAATAAATATGTTTAACCAAATTGCTAACCAACAAAGGCCCGCCCCCCTTGCGAGCGAAAAAGGACGAGTCAGGCGTAACATATTTATTGACATTGCGGTTTGCTGGACCCAGGAAAGAGAGGCGAAGAGACGGAGAGACCCAAACCCGTATCCCGGACACACACATTGGATTTCAGTTAGCAGTTAGCTGGCAAGCAACCACCACTAACCACTGACACCAGGGCCACAAGCCCCACGATACCTCAGAGTCCCGGAGTCCCGGACCCCTTTTGGATACCCCCAGAAACCACCGAATGAGTGGCACTTGCAAGTGTGGTGTTTATGTTCCATACATCAAGGGTTTATGGGCTAAACGTTTATGTGTCTGGCAACAACAAGCTTTTAAAGGGTTTCCCAACACAAGCTCATTCATATACAGTAAAGCCTTGAAAATAGCAAACTTTTCATTTGAGTTACCAAAGCATTATCTTAATTCCATATATATCTCTAGCTTGACATCTTAATTACTATTATAAAAACTTGGAAAAACTCTAATTTAAACAAGTTTAATTCATAGAAGTTCCACTGTATTCAAAAGCATATGTGGGGGGTGGGCGGCATACTAAGAGTCAATGCTGAAGTTTGCCTTGGTAGCGCCACTTGAAATTTCACTTACACCCACATGGAATGCCTTTTTGTGTGTGCGAGTTGACGTTGCACACTTCGTTGACTCCCAAAAGACGCCCACACTCGAACGGTTGACCTCAGACTTCCGCCCAACCTCCAACCTCCCTTTGATAAGAGAGGGAACGGATGGTGGTTGTGGGCTAACGTATTACAAAATGTATTTTATCTTCATCGATTGGCAGAATTTATATGTTTTTTCATGCCACATCAGCGCTTTATGTGCCCAAAGAGAGAGAAAACGAGAGATGCAGAGATAGAGGCATGGGGGTACCCCCTTTAAGTGAGTTGAGGTTATGTGCTGACAGCTACGAGCACCAACATATGCATATCTTGTGATTGTGTGTGTGTTTGTGGGGGGATAAATCAGCTGCTGCTAACAGATGATGATGATTACAAAGGGATGAAGTTGTAAGGCTGCTGCGATGCTGCCCAGCCAGGACCAACAAAGATGTAAAGCGTGCTGCTTGGAATGGAAATTGTCCTGTCGAAAATGGGCGATAATAAACTGGTTTAACATGAGAATCAATTGGAGCTAGCGGTTGTGAATGATGCGATTTGGGACACAAATAAAGATATATCTTTGAAATTTCTGGGGAATATTTGTAATTAATTGGAGGATTACTATTAAAATATATTAATGTGTATTTTATTTGAGAATCTCAAAGCAAACAATGTGTAAAAAGTTGTTCATTTACTAAATCAAGTTTTTAATTTTTAGATGTACTTCTTAAAAGGCAAAGACAAGCTAGAAATCTCATTAAATTCATTATTTTGAAAACGAATTTTTCGCTAAGTTCTTAAAAATATCAAGAGATTGGAAAATGGCATGGAAAAAATATATATCATTATTGGGTATTTTTATCCTTTCTCTTATTTGTTTTCCAAGGAAAACCTATTAAGAACTTGCTGTATTAATCAAATATTTTTCCTGACTAAGTATTACAAATAATTATTTATAATTATTATAATTTCCCAAGTAAAAACATCGTTTAATATTTAAGTATTTTGCATTTTTCTTTCCTAATAAAAATGAGTCATGAATTTTCTCGGTTCATGGCAAATACCGATTATGTGAAATTTAACACCCACCGTGTATTAAATATTCACGGCTAACGAAAATCACCATAATCTAAGGCTAGAAGTCAATTTTTGTTTTGCATAATTTCTCTTGAATTACACACACACACACACACACTACGCACACCACAACAAAGTCCATTCCTCGACACGAATCTCTTCAGCCTGCAATCATGTTTGCCAATTATGCAAATGACGATGCGACCCACTGTGCGTGCAGGGGCGCAACCACTGTGGGGCATAACCGGGTAAATACTCTCCAAACACTTGGCTTCGTGTTTACCACAATTTACTGCGACTCGAGTCAGCCCAAGGAGGCAAGTTCCAGCAAAAATAAATGCACATTTTTCGCCCACAATTTCCTGGAAGTTCCTAAAAGGGGGGGCTGAGGGGTGGTGAAAAAATAAAAGCGGAAAAGGGGTTCGGGGAGAGGCGAGCACAATAAACTGAAAAACGGAAAAGACGGAAAGGGTCGAGACGGGGGCACGTCGTAGCTTGCCACAAGCCAAATATGTCTGTGTCTGGGCCTGGTTTTCCACCTCCTTTCTCTCCGACACTTCTGCTACATCCACCACATTCCCCCACAACCCTCGTGCCACACATTTTTCTTTCAGTCTCGTCCTCGCATTCGTGTCTGGAAAGTGTGGCAATAAAAAGGATAATGTAACTGTTATTCTACGCAAAACGGAAACGAAGGAGGGGTACCTCGAGGTTGGGGGGAGGCAAGTGCTTGAAATATTTTTGTGGCAAAGGTGGCAAACTTGGCCAACAACTACAACAACGACAAGATGTGGCAAAAGCAAAAAAGCACAACCAAAGGCGGCAACAGAACAGAATTGTGGTTAGGGGTTGCGGGCTGCTGGCTCCGAGAGGGGTTGAGGGTTGAGTCCTTGCTGAGTGACTGACTGAACAAGTGGCAACGAGGAAACGGCTGTCAGTCAAAGGGGGCGGTGGGTAAATAGAGGTAGGGGGTGGTTTGGGGTAAGGGACCAAACTCCAACATCGGGGGGTGCAAAAAACCGATTCCGAGAGCAAACGAAACGAACCGAAACGAAACGAGGCGAGTTGAGACGAAGCAAAGTGCCAAAGAGCGAAGCCGGAAAATTGTGTGGAAATTTGAGCTTCTTTTGAAATTGAGGCCGGAAATGACACCCACACAACCCACTGTGCCGAGTGAGATAGCCATAGCATAGAGAGGGAGAGAGAGCATGAGCTGTTGTTGTGTTAAACAAAATGTTTGCGGGTGCAATAAGCGTAAATTCAGTGGTTTTATGTTTACTTATTCAACTCCCTCGGACTCCCAGCTCCCCGCCAAGCATAACTTCATTTTATTGGCGGCATCGACGCTGGTGGGGTGAAGTTAAGCCCCGACCCTCGGTCCCTTACCCGGGTGGTAATATACTTTTTGCAAATCGATGCCAACTCCTTAAACGGTGGGTGGAATGAGTGGGTGCCCCATAGATCCCAGGGGGACCTCACCATGGCTGGCTAAATGGGTGGTGGGTGGTGGGTGATGGGTGGCGGGTGGCGGGTGGCGCACAGGAAGCGTGTGGCATGTTGAATGGTCTTGAGTGTTTTCGTATGGTTGACAGGATAACACGGAGTAATTCAATTCGAAATACTTTATGCTGTTGCTTTTATTATTTGTGCTTGCTCGCTCGTTCGTTCGTTCTCCTTTCGTTTGGGGATTGCTGTTGTCGGAAGTGGCATTTGTAGGTGGTTTTGTGTGGGTGCTTCGAGTTGGGTGGATGGATTCAGAGTGCTTCTGTGTGTGTGTGTGTGCTGGGGTAGCTGCATAAAAATTCGTGTGCAAAGCTATATACACAGACCATCGTCTGTGTGTGCTTGTGGTTTCTCTGTTTATTTATTTTTATGATGTTTCCTTTTTGGCATTTTATTGAAGAAGTTTACCGACGCCATTGCTGCTGCATAAATAAGTGAGGAAAGAGGACGAAAGCCACACCCCCTTTGCAATTCATAAAAAATCAATATTTATTACAAGAGCTAGAGTACATGAGGAGAAAGCATTCCTCCAGCCCCCTGCCTTGTGGTCCCAGCTTGTTATTGGGCATTTAATCAGTTGATTTCTTATTCAGGTTGAAGTTTTTCCTCTGCACTCTCGTATTTAGGGGGAAATGCAATTAGAGAAGCTTTTGCTGAGATTTCTCAGTGTGTGTGTGTGGTGATTTAAGGACTCTTGAGGAACGAGAGCAAACTAATATGTCGAAAAAAACAGAAAATCGAATTCGAAAAACGAAATTCAAAGAGAAATTTGATTTCAGTTTCAATTAAGACAAAATGGCAACGTTT
Organism: Drosophila anomelani; assembly: GCA_035045905.1. Classification (NCBI taxonomy): domain Eukaryota; kingdom Metazoa; phylum Arthropoda; class Insecta; order Diptera; family Drosophilidae; genus Drosophila; species Drosophila anomelani. Next base: position 14,845,855 of record JAWNOO010000032.1, read on the forward strand.
ATAAAGTTCTAAATTTTTATATAAAGACATAGGGGATATACATATGTCATAGAAATATTTTATTTTAATATAATTGAAAGAATTCTTTGGCTTTTTTAGGTGTCCTAACATCAAGTTAAGGTATCAGTTGCCTGATTATAAATTTTAGTTTACGATCTTTTTTCATTAGACCGACTTATCTGAAGGTCAACTACTAAGAGGGGCTATAAAGATTGAAAAGTGTCCTGTAAAGCACAAGAAGTGAGCTGTAAAAACTCGAAAAATATGCTGTGAAGCTTAAAAAATGGATAGTAAATCCGCTGAATGCATACTGTGAAAAGAAAAGAGTTTATGTGTGAAGTACCCCTTCCATTTCTCCATCCATATAAATAATATGTTAAATCAAATTTCCTCTAAAGGATTTTAACAATGACAACACGTTTTTTTACTCGCAAACGAGTCATTAAATATGTATGATAATTAACAACTTAGCTGACCAATAACTGACCTTACTAAACTATTATTCTTCTTCATATATAAATGTGTTCTTATAAAGTTCCAATTAAGTTTCAAACCAAACCTATCCCATTTTAAAAACCCTATTATTTCAGCATATTACCTCTACATTACACAAAGCCATTGTAAAAATCAAATACTTAAACGAACAGATTCCCCACAAATGCACTTATCCCTCTTGTGCGTCAATGTATGCAAAATAATCTCAGAGCCAGCTAAATGCAGCAAATGTTTGTTTGTTTGCCACCCAAACCAGTGAGCAATGTTGCCTCTTTGAAAGGCTAAACGGGCCCGAGCTGGGGCTATTATTGAACTGTCCGAGCAAAGCGGCCAACGCCGCCGAACACTCAAAGTTAAGTGAAACCAATTGAAATTTATTGACGCGAATTGGGTTTCACTTGAACCCGCTAACCCCGGGGCGCTTGAGGAGCGTTTCGCGTTACCAGAAGCCGACGAAGAGGCTTCCCCCGCCCTTGGCTAGTTGCCCATTTGGAGTCACTTACCTTCTTTTGACTTGTCGTACTGCTTAGGCGATGTGGTCTTCTTTCCTGGCACGGGCCTCAAGGCACTGCTAATGAGCTGTGGGGCGAAAATTGGCACATGGACAAGGGTCAGGTTGCATTACTCTGCTACATGTCTATATATATACTTACAATGCGATCGGAGCGCTCGCCACAGGGCAGACGGGCCACTGCTGACTCGGGGCTGTCCTCTGGCGGAGGTGGTTGTGGCACCCAGTTGTAGGCTCGCCTGGAAATGGGCACCCCAAAGCGATCGTGCTGCGAGGCTTGTTGTCTGCAAGGAAAAGAAAACGAATTAATTATATATAAGTCCCAAAAAGTTAGATCTCAAATCCAAAACAATTTGTAATCCATTTCAGAAGGAATTCCCACCTTAAGCTCTCGTAGCAATCCAGGCAGACCACCGCATATTCTCCATTCTCAAGTAGCAGGCCATCGTCGCTCTTCTGGTGCTTCACAAATGGGAACTCGTTGACGGGCAGTGCCCGGACACGCTTTCTATATGTCGTTATGCCGCACAGGTGACAGTTGTAATCATGCCAATTGTATTTACGATCCGCTGGATTCACGCTGGGACTCTGGGCCTCGTATCTGCAGAGATAGGAAGAAGTCAAATAATTAATATTTGCACATATGTACGATATGAACAGCTAACTCACTTGCGCCACTGATTCAACATGGAATGGTAACAAAAGGTGCAGACAAGGGCGGAATTGTTTCTCAGCTGCTCAGCATTGGGTAGTGAATTGTGTTTGAGTAACAGCGGAAAATAAGGCCTCGAACCCTGAAATAATTAAGAAAATTTAATTAGAGAGATATACTTTAGTAACGATTTGCATGAATTTGTTGATTAAAGTTACAATAATGGGAGGATAGATTAAATCTAATGAATGATCGTACTACATCTTATCTAATCTGTACTAATCTTTATGTTTCTTTATCGAAATAAACTAAAACACATCACATTACTTAATAAAACAGTTTCATTCGATAATTAATGAACAACACAGCACTGAGATAATATTAATAATTTATATGCCCTATAGGAAACGCTATCTAAAGCAATCTGCTGGCATTTCATGTAACAGTTGTATTTATTTTTAACTAGGGATGGCTGAATGATTGATATAACAATAATATATCATTATTTGACGCAAAAGTCAATTTATGTGCGATAAAGCCATATTATGTTTAGTATATGAATTGAAAATTAGCATTAATATAGTGTAATTATTAATTAAATAATTTTTCCTTATAAATTTGATTCAAAATATTTTTTAAGGCGAAATTCGAGACATTTCGATATTTAAAATATTGATTTTTAGTGATATATAATGATATTTTAAAGTTTATAATAATTTTGATACGATATTAGACGCAATATATTTGTTATTATGTCATATGCGAATTTTCCTCAAGCTAGAAGTATATCCCTTCTCTGAGCTCGGTAACAATATTGATTGACTGACGTGTGTGTGCCTTGAAATACCTAAACTTATCAGCAAATTACATGTTTGGCCAAGCGATACAGCAAATATTATGCATACATATACATTTAATGTGGCCTAAATTGATTGAAGGTCTTACGAGTTGAGCCAAAGCACAAATTAAACTCTTAATACCCCCAAGTTAATGTCAATTCAAGGCTTAACTGTTCATGATGGAAGCTGGCAGGCAAGTTGGGCAAATAAACAAGTAGCTTAATATTTAAGTAATGTTTTGGTAGAGTTCTATGTTAAGTTTTTGCAGTTAATCTTACATTTAGAGACCTAAACTTGTGAATTTAAATTAAGTTTTAACAGTTCTCACAAAAAATATAACCAAGGATTGTTTTATACAAATATTAGTGGGTTTTTGTTTAAAAAATGTCTTATTTAAAAAGCTGAACAGCAAAAAAGGTTTGAAGCACAATAATCTTTGAATAATTATGTTGATCAATTAGGTAAATATTTTGTAACTTTAAATACTAGCTTGAGATATTGAGTTTTGTTATAAAATATATATTATAAAATATATTTCAAGCTTTAATCAGTTTACCATGAAGTCAGAGTCTTGAATTTGAAGCTAAAATTATAAATATACATTTTTTCTATCATTTATAAATGCAAAAATATAATTGTTACAAAAATTTTTCAAGATTATTGAGAAATTATTGTGGAAGTTAAAAAAACACGATATTTTTGCATTCAAATAGCACCTAAATTGATCATATCGAACTGTTCCTATTGATATATATTCCTAACTAATATATTATGGCAAATTCTATCCCTATATCATCGAGAAAATGTTCCATTTTTTATCAATCTCCAGTATTGATTATCGAATGCTTCCTTGCTTGGATAATAACGACTTTCGCTAGTACAGTGATGTTCAGAAGACCCGGAAACCGAAGATATATTGGTTATAGCCATTTTTGAAGACTCTACCTCTTTGCTGGCGTAGAGTACCCGGGCTAACGTCAAATCCGAGTGCAGGCCGCAGAGAAAACAATAGATTGAGGTGCTGGCAGGCGTTGACGACGATATGGATGGCGTTGAGGGCGGAGTGTTGATACTCATGGCGCCGTGCCGAGATCCGTTTGGTGAGCTGGAGGTTAGCATGGGTGAGGGAATGTTGTATCTGAAACAAAAAAGAAAACAGATAGTTAGACACGTTTCAAGTTAAGCCTGGGAAATGGAATGCAAATTCAATGAACCTTCTGTGCTCGAGGGGTACGCGTTCTGCATCCATCGACTCCCATTGGCTGGCCAAGTAATCCTTGCAGTCCTTGCACGCTAGCACGCGATTGCTGTTTAGCTCGTTGTTGTTATTGTTATTTGTATTATTGTTGTTGTTATTATTGGTATTATTATTGTTATTGTTATTATTGGTGTTTACGGCATTGGCCTTGAGACAGGGAAAGTGCATGGCATGGGAGTTCATGTGCTCGGCACTGGTGGATAGCCAATCCATTTTGTTTGAAGGGCAAAGCACTTTGCAAATGGAGCAACTGTAAAAGGGAAATATATCACGATTAAAGGATTGTCTGTCTGTCGTTTGGATAATTCACTTACGGATACTGCCCATGCCCATTCTCGATGGCTCCTCCTTGGCTGGAACTCGGCGAGTTTGGGCGCGAATCGCTGCGACGAATTTGCTTGAGGTCGCGTGCCGTGTTTGAGTTGGAATTGTTTGAGTTCGTCTCATAGGGCTATCAACGATGGAATAAAATCGGAAACACACACAGATTGTATATTAGCTATTTGTGTATTTAGTTCTAAGAATATCACGCAACGAATGCCAGCTGCCTCAACGATCCGCAAAGACTAACTTTTCGAACGCTATCTAATCAGAGGCAAAAATAGGAATGGGGAAATAAAAGGCCCACCAAACCAAATTTTATTAAATATTCTCTATACACAATTGATTTGTGCTATTCAAGGAGTAGGCACTCGACTCTATGACCGGCGTTCGACTGGGTTTTCGCCGCTTTCGACTTTTGCCATAAAACCGATTCCAACCAGTTCGAACTGTGTGCGCGGCTCACTTATCTCCCTTTTGGTTTTGCGACTTATATATTTCGAGGGCGAGAGCGAATGAATGCCTCTCCAAAGCCAAAAGCACCTTATCTCGGTTCGTTTAGGACTAATTAGATGATATCAATCATTGTGGCTGGGGTTCAAAGTTGACACTGAACAATTTCTTTATATGACTTTTCCTGTGCACTTAAAGAAAAAGAAACCAATTTTGTTTGAAATCATTTTTTTACGAGTTTTTGAAAGGGCGACTTTTTTGAAATCAAGACGAAAGTGTTCTGGCTTTCTACTTTGGGAAAATGCATTTTTAAAATCAAGAGGGAATACTATAATTTAAAGAAAAGAATGTATTTTGAGTTGTCATCGGCTTTTCTTTTGCCTGAGTGGAGCCTTAGGAGAGTGCTAATAAATAGAAGGTTCCAAGTTTTGTGGGTTTTAGAAAATTTTACTTAAATCAAGGAAATTTATTCTCAAAACCCCTTTTGAAAAAATGAATTCGTATAAATTTAAGGTATTTGCAATCCTAGCTGACTTTTGTGATCTGAAATACTAAAATTTAAAACTTAAAAAATTAGTTTTTTATTGTCAGTGTATACATTCTGCCTTCTTCTTTTCGCCCCAACATGACTTGACATCATGATGTGTGTCAACACTGTCTATATTTGTATATAATTGGTTATTCAAGGGCCCCTCAAGTCAAGCAGGGAACACTTTACAGTTCAACGAAAAAATTATTAACTCATTCATGGCTCTTCATTTATTTTTCTGTGGGTAGAAAATCTATTTCTCCAATGAGCTCAGTATTTGATTAATAATTTCCGATTTTAATCAACAATTTTTTAACAGCTAGGCACTTGTATTATTATTATTTAGTGCTTAAGCAGGTTGAATGACTCGAAAGTCGATGCGAATGCAGGTGTTTCTTTAGCTTAACACATTTACAGCCTTTAATATAATTGTTTGCGTTATCTTGGGGAATATCAGTCGCCAGATAGGGGATCCTAGTCGCATGTACAAATGGTAACCAAGCCAAACATTTGCAATTCAAAGCCCTGAGACCGTAATGCAAATACTAAGCCAGCAACGCTCCGGTATGAAAACGAAAACAGAAAATACAAAACTGAAATCAACAAATAAGACAATGCAAATGTAAACAATTCGGAAAGAATTGTTTAAATATTGAGTTACTGTGCTGATAAATATTTGCATTTATCTATATTTAATTTCGTATTTTATGTGTGCTTCAGTTTACTGTTTCTTTATGCAAGGAAAACGAGTTTCGAAAACTCTGCCCGGATTGTGCAATGACCTGAATAAGCCCAGAATATATATACACGTAGTATTATTCACAGATCACAGATATATGTGTATATATATACACAAAAAATAGAGCAAATGAGATCAGGCGGCACCTGTTTAAAGACAAAATTCTGTTTCTGTTTAATCCGAGGCAACACAACTAAAGAAAACATTTCGCTGTTCGCTTAGAAACCATAAGAATAATTCCTACATTATAATTCTATTCAAGTCAATCAACTCGACGCTGTCAAGGCTGCACAGATCATGTGTGGAATTCCCAAAAAGAAGCCAGAAGAATGCCATTATTTAACCAACATAAATACAGACCGACAGAGGAAACAATCTGACAAAACTAAAATCAGCAAAACGAAACAGTAAATCAACAAGAAACTGAAAGAGAAAACACTTTAAGACAAATTAAGCTATACAAATAGCCTGCAAACATTGGGGGATTAAACAAAGAAATTCGCCCATATAGAAACTTATAAAATATACATAAATCCAGGCATATCTATGTGCGAATATGAAGAGCAAACTCAAGAAGAAGATGGTCATAATTTACGACCGAGGCGACGACAAGTCTTTCAATTGTCTGCGGCGAAACGCTTCAAGATTTCAAATTAGAAAATAAGAGAGGAAGGAGAATAAAACTAAAGCAAAATAAACAAAACTAAAGACTTGGCGACAACAACAATGAAAACCACCAACAGCCGGCTATAAATAAAAAGCGTTTAAGTAGAATTAAGCAAAAAGCAGACAAGTAACCGGTTATAAGCAGATGCCTTAAACTGACAGAAAAAAAAGAAACCAACGACTCTGACTCGACCAAGTTTACCCAGTTTTTTATTGCCCCCGCAATATGCGTTCTCTTGTTTAAACAATAATTTCATTTTGGTCTCTCCTCTTTTTACCACTTGCTCTATATTTATTTGCCTTTCCCCCCGAGGAGCACAAGCGGAAGGTTTACACAGAACATGCGGAGTTGCCGTGGGCAGGGGCCAGAGGTTCTGGTTATCTAATCTCGAAATTTGTAGACTCAAATTGGTTAACATGCTGACGATCAAAGCTATATTAGCCTTAGATTTTCCAACCTTTTTTTTCGCAGCCCATCTGATAAGCCGATCTATCTGGCAGCGCTCTCTTTCTACGGACGGCCTTCTGGCTTCAAATGAATTACTCAACAATTTCAGGTCGTGAACCATCCTCTGGCTCTGTCTATCTGCTGACTATGTGGCCACTACCAGACGCCTGGCACTTTAATGGGGCCCGGTTCAGTTGGGTTATCGCCATGCCCAGGCGGGGGCAAGTGAGTGCCGCTAATCGCTGGAAATGTGAGCAATGTTATCGCTGCTGCCTCGAGTCGAGTGCTACTCGTTGTTGCTTCTGCTGACCCATGCGATCTGATCCGATCGGATCCTCTCAGTGGCTCAGTCTCCCACCAGTTGCTGTAATAAGTGCAATCATTGTTTTTCCACCATAACTATTATCTCCCGCGCACTCTACTCTCTCGCCTAGTAAATTTCCATGTTTGCGCACTTAAACGATACTCTGTGAATATATATTGTTGTATATATGGGATTATTTATGATGCAGGCAAATGAAAATCTTCTTCGACTACACAGCACAAATTGTTATTGACAATCGATCCATTTAACTGCGTCATCTGTGTGTGAACGAACTAATCGACTGCCCGGAATTGGTTTTGTTTAAGAGAAGTATTTCCTATATAACCGATACAAACGGGTTCGAGGCAGAAGAATACTTTTTAAAGATACTTTTTCTACGATCTTCAAGGTCCCAAAAAAAGCTTTCAAGATTAAACTCTCGGTTAGAGCCAGTTTCTTTAACATAAATCTAGAATTGGTTTGAGTGTTAAAGCGGCAAAGCTTGCACTTGAAATATAGAATATTATTTAGTATAAAGTTTCTCTTTTAAAGAAGCTCAATTGATTTTAATTAGAAACATTTCCTATCAAAACTGATGTTTGCCAGTTTGTGGCAGATGTTAAACTGATCTTTAAATAAATTTTTTCAACGTTTTTCTAGATTGTTTTGAACTAATTCTTAGGAAACGCGACTTGCCTATAAAAATTATAACATTTACAAATAGTTTTAAAAACCTTGCCCCAAATTTAAGTCTTCAAATATTTGTAAACACTAAAAATCCTAAAGAATTCCATAAAGCGGACACGTGCAGATCGTTACCCCCATAACCATGGCCTTTTTGTTGCGCTTATCATCAGATTGTAGATTCCTTACCCTAAACCGCACATTACTCATGGAGTCGGAATTGGCCAGGGACTTTTCTGATGGTGAATTACGACCCCCAAAGGGTGCAGCTATCGCTCCGCTGGCACTGTACACCACAGAGTTTGATTCCAGGGATTGTCCAGCGCTGGGTGAGCCAATGCCGCCGCCGACGCCACCCACGGCCGAGTGGGAGATGCTGGAGGTGGCTGGCGGAGGACCACCCTCTGCCAGATTGCTGTGCTTCTCGTTGCAGGTGGAACAGACCTGAACCATGCCTGGAAGCCAAGAGATAATTGCGTTAGTTCAGATGACAAAACTTGTACTTAACGCACTCACCCTGAGGACTAATTGGACTAGCGTTCTTGTAGACCTTCATGGTCTTGATGAATGGATAATAGGGTTCCCTCTCAGCATTCGGACAGCAGTAGACCAGTCGCAGCTGGGATGAGGGCGTGTCCGTACCGCAGGTGTAGCATACAAAGGTGGTTCTCTCTGCCGCAGGCGTGGAGCGTTTTCGCAGCTGATAGGAACGCTCCGATTCCGGTTTATTGGAGGCCTGTAAAGTATTTTAAATAATATATATTAGTCATTTAATACTTCAACTTCTGATCCGGAAATTTGCAGTTTCATTTAACAGAATTATATAAGCGAGGATTCCATATAACATAGGTGTGAACTATACAAATATGGTTCTATTTAAAATCGATTAACAAAAGCTGAGATTTTTAGCAAACAACTGTTAAGTCATATTGGCAGTAACGACCTCTATATACACCGTGTGAATAAATACAATAAATGCCAAGACTCTGTGTGATTGTTTACAAAACCCACTAGTTGTGAAAAAAAAAACTCCCAAAATAGAAATCATAGATTTTGATTGCTTTAATTACTTAAAGCTATATGAACATTTTGATTGGATTTAAGTTTCCATAAACTGCTAAATCTTGATGAGCACCACAAGCCGGCTTTGATGTTCATAATTGTTCAAGATGCTGACACAGAAACGACTTTGATAAATAACATTTGTGTTGATAGATTGATGGATTGACACACCCATGAATAAAACATTTATATTCTGTGCAAACACACAATAAACGCTTAATAAAAGAATATGTTAAGCTTTTTGTGACTTATCTTGAGGATTAACTAAAGAATTAATCAGAAAATTTACTAAAATATTAATCTTTTCTTATTATAAGTGTGAAAACAGATAAATATATACATTTTCAGAGCTCTCCTTAAATAAATTAAATAGCAAATAAATAGCTTTCAGCTTCCTACCTATCATCAGGCTTTACCGGCAAAAGTGCGTTACGTATACGACCTGTCAAACCCCCCAACCCGCCGCTGCCAAACCCTCGAGGGCGCCGCTACTCAAACGTCATCTGTGTTTATACAAATTAATATACACATATGGATACATCCTCCCCTCCCTCAGTCGTAGCCAAACAAAACAACTCTTCGTCATCAGCGGCAATGACAGGCGGCAATATTACGTATACGACAAAGTAGATTCTCTTGCTTTATTTAAATATTTTTCATATATAACAATTTTTTGCAAATTTTCACAATACAAATTTATGTATCTACACATCTGCCCACTCAGATTAGAAAACAGTGGCCAGAATTCATATATTTTATTAGGCACTAAGCAAATTTAATTGTTTGTTTACTTGTCTTATTTCATTGTGTCAGATTTTTTGACATTGATAGGCGCGCATTTTGATTACACAACGGAGAGACACTGTGGCATGGGTAACTTTCAGATACAAACAGATAGTATCTATAGCTACGGGGAGTATTTATGTGTGACGTCTGTCTGTTTGTCCGCCTGTCTCTGTTTCTGTTTCCATTTTGTTTGTTTGCCTTGTCATGCGGCTCGCACACACATTTCACATCACATCAATCTGGACAGTGCCATGTCATCTATATTTATTGATCCAGGGCCTCGATGGCGTCGCTCCTGCTCCTGCTCCTGTTCCGCCCTGACCCCGCCCACTTACGTCTGTCAGTCAGTCAGTCAGTCGGTTGGCTTTATGGAAGAACAAGTTCGTCATATTTTTTCTGTTCTTCGTTGACTTTATTTCCCTGTTTTTCTCCCCCCAACCCAAAAAATAAAAGAAATAATAACCAAAACAACAAAAGAACAACCTCTTTTAGACCTCATTTTGGTTTGTTTGCTTGTGCTTTTCATGCCTCTGATAAGCATTTCGAAAATGGGGGTCATGACCGTTTAATAACTTTTTATGAACAACTTTTTTTTTCTCTCAGCTTTGTTTTTTCTGTTTCTGTTCTCTTTCATAACTTTTGTGGCGTTTGTTTTGTTAATTATAAAAAACATAGTGGGAGGAAGGAAAAATCTGGCTTGCGGTTAAAGCGTAATGTTTGTTTGATGTGAAAAAGTTGTTGGCAACTTTTTAAGTTACTTTTTAAGTAGATATAAATAAGTAGTTAACTCGACAAAAGTAACTTTTACTAATTAATGGTATTTTTCCTTCTCCTAGGGATTATAAAGTACTCTGAATCACGTCAGCTTTTGGCTAGGTTTTATGTTTTCTTTTCTTATCTCTCAACAATTACAGTTTTATTAGTAATTGTTTACTTTTTTTGCTATTTGGGTCAATATTGATTGATGGCATGGCTATATTTAATACCCAAAAAGCAGGGCAGTTACAACAAACGATCGGCTTTGTTTTTTTTAGATTAGAATGGTGTTTTATTGAAAAAACTATTCTTTACTTTGTTATAAATATTGTTTAAAATTTGCAGAGTTTTTTAAGTAAAATTTATGTTGAATTGTAAGTAATTTTCAGATATTTCCTTCGATCACCCTGTTACCTTTTCACTTTGCTGATCCTTTAGGATGAGATACGTTTTCAATTTCTTGTAATCCTTCCAGCCATTCGTATCCTTTGGCTTGAAATTGACTGTGGCTGTTGATGTGTTGCTACTGTTGCTATTTTCATTGCCATTATTTGACTTGGCATTGTTATTGGAGCTGCTGCCATCGCCCACCAACATGGTCAGGTTTTGAGCCATTTTAAGCTTGAGCAAGCAGCAATTCACTTATTCACTGATCACTCAAATAAATACTTTGTATATTTCTATTGCATAAATGTAGATCATTTTTTTCACAGCATTTCAATTGCTCAATTGCCTTCAATTGAGATTGAATGAATCACTTCTTATTAGCAGCAGTTGTTGTTGTTATTGTTGAGCACGACTGCTGGCAGATTAATTAGAGATTTCTTGGCGGGCACCTTAATTAAAACACGATACAAATTAAATTTAATTGAAACCGATATAAACGTTCTCATTCTCCTCCATTTTCTCTTTCTCTTCCCTCACTCCTCAGATCATCAACAGTATCCCAGTGTTTATGCTCGCCCTGTGCAGTTGGGCGTGGATAAAACGCAAACGCGAACGCGACGACGGATGACGCCAGCTGATGATGATGATAATGATGCATCCGTATCCGTTCCCGTTCCCGGGGGTACACCCGATATTCCGCAAACACACGCGATTGCCCACCGCTGGCAGATTAAGAGGTAACTAATTATGCATTACATGCAACATGCCAGGCCTAATGGAGGCGTGTAGCCTTTGAGTTCATTAAACGACACAGCAAAAAAAATTTTGGAGATATTTTGGTTATTACGGCGAACTGATTTATATAGCTAATCATCCTGCAGATTGTTCGTGATAACAATTTTAATGGTTTTATCTTTCTGAATTTATATAATAAAAATAAATTACAACAATTTTAGTACCCAAATTATTTATATTTTTTCCCTGTGCTACATCTCACCTGTTGCTTCCCCAAAATGCAACTGAGCCACCCGGGCAAAGGCCACGAGTGCTACACAGACGATGAGAATAAAATTCGCGTGAATCCGACTGGCTGGGCTCCTCCACCACAGACAATCAATGGAAGCTCGTGCGAAAGGCGTGGCAACTGATAACCATAACAACAAAAAAACTGTTTTTGTTCACGAAGTTGGATAATAATAATGAGCCTTTGGAGTACTCGAGTGAAAGTCAATGCGAAACATGAGTTTTGTGGATTTTCCCGAAGTTTAACAACAGCTGATTTCGTTTTGATAAGAAATTTTAAAATTAAGAGAGATTGGGTGGTTAAATAATGTAAAGTTGAAGTGTTTTAAATCAAAGATATAGATTTAGTTAACTTGGTAATAATATTCAAGGCAAAATTGTATATATTATTATAGGTATACGCTGCGTATACTTGATTTTAGTAAAAAATCAACATTCATTGAAATATAAATTATTAAACTTATTTTTCCACCTTTTTGACTTAACTTTTACCTGCAGAAAACCCATCAATACAATAAATATTTACTTTAGAGTACAAATTAAAATCCCAATTAATTATTAAAAGGTAAAACCCTCACTTAATTATTGAAAGTACAATACCGTGCTCATTGATTACAAAGCAGCAAAACAAAAAAGAAAAGTCTTAATTATTCAACATTGAACTTTTCCTGAACCACTTCCTAATGCAAATCCAACTGTTAAAACACAGGTTGTTAAAAATTGATTGGATTATCGGCAAACAGAAGCCAATTGTGAGTGGCGCCGCAAGGTAATTGGAGTGAAGAGTGAAGAGCGAGCTTTGGCCTTGGCTAAAACCCAACTGAAACTCAAACTCAAGCCGATGCCACCGCACCGCACCCACCCAACTGGGTCAATGTGGGAAGACAAGGACGAAGCAAAAGTGGAGTAAACCGGGCGCCAAAGGGGGCGTGCCAATTATTTTTTGACCCACTTAAGTGCCCATGTGCGTGATAAACTATAGAGTTGTTATTGTTGATATACTATTGTTGTTGCTGCTGCTTCGCTTTCGGTTGGCTGTTACTGGCTACTCTTAGCTGGTTTCTGGCTTTCAGGCGATATAAATCAACATTCGCACGCAAATAAATCACATTAAATAACCGATAACAAATACACGAGCAGCGAAAACATTCTTTTTTTTTTTTTTGCTATCCGACAGGAAGAGAAAGAAAGCAGAGGCAGTCTATGGAGGTGAAAGCTGAAGGAAGTAGAAGTAGCAGGGGCAGTGGCGTAGGGAGTTTTATGGGAGGTCTAGGCTCCTAGTATTAAGAAGGTGCTTTTCATGGTAAAATATCTCTCTCCCAGCTAGCTACATAAATTGTGAGAAAAATAAAGGCCCCCCTCCAGGAAAATCCCTCCTATGCCCCTGCATTAAAGTATTAGGAAGCAGGGGGGAGATTGCACATGAAACGGTTGGTTTATTTTTAGAACGGTACACGCAAACAAACGCGCGGAAAACGGCAAGGAAAGGCGCGTGTTTAAAAACGCGCAAAGCGAAACGGTAGTTGTTTGTAGTCGTTGTTTTTGCCTCTGCTGCCGCTGTTCTTGACTTGCGCCTCACTTGTTTAAGTCGTGTACTTGTACTTGTACTTCAACTTAAAGCACACACATAGATACACTCATACATACATACAGTAGCAGGCTTAATGGCTCTGCCACCTCTCGTCGCCGACAGGTTAAAATACAGTGAACGAACAATCACACCAAAAAACAACTTGACCCGCTTGGCCTTAGGGATGGGAGATGCCGTTACCAACATTTAGCATAAAAGTTACAACGTTTTTTTTTTGTTTATTTTAATTGCATTAAAGGTCGTTTAATGTTTAAAAAGTACACGTGGCTATTTTATTTAAATAGTTTTTTGACAAATAGGCATAAGATTTCATTATCTCCTTTGACATAAAATGTTGAACCTTTCAGAGTTCACAGATAAAGGCACAACTTTGAATAATTTCCTAAATAACTTGAAACATTGTATTTAAAATGAGCTAAGCCCATCTTAACTTCACATGAATCCCAAAACTTGTTAATGAATCTAGTCAAAAATTCTTGTAATGAATCATAGTTTTAGCTTTATTAAGTTCGTTGTCAAGAAAAAACTTATTATAGACACTGTTTAATTTAAATACATTTATAATAAGGCAATGGTAATAAATATATTTTTATGCCAGTTTCAAGGAATTTGTTCGGTTACGATTTCGTAGTCAAATAAATTATTTCCCACTGATAGCGTGTTCAACGGAAATTTTTAAATAGGTTTTTCCCATTTAAATGGTTTGGCACTTTGAAATTTATTACTGTATTGTTTGTTTGTAATTTTCCGTTAATTGTTATGTTTAACGGTGTCACTTATGGATAGCGGTCCAACCCATATAATGGGGGTATCCAGCTGAAGCGATTTAACTACTTTGAATTGAATTAATTGCGGCAATTGCTGCTGGCCGAGCTATTAGCTTTATTAGTTCCCGTATGGAATTGGAAATCATTGAACTGCCTTCCCAGCAATTTAATTAGCATATATAAACACCGAACACGAGCCTCGAGCCAGGGGCGTGACTCATCCGTGAGCGAGTTAATCACGCGCCCATCTCCCCTGGCTGACACCTTTTATTTAACCCTTGAAGATGATAGCCGGCGATTAACTAACTGGAAAAGGGCACAACAACACAACTTGGACGTTATTTTTTAAACAGACGCGGCGTCGTTAAGCTTGCTTTTTGCGTTCTTTTTCTTTCATTTCATTTTGTTATTGTTGAAACCAGTTTGCGAGCATTTTGCCACCGTTACCGGCTACTGTTGAGCGAGGAAGTGAGGGGGGGGGTGGGCCGGAGGCAGAGGGCGAGAGACATTGAACTGCTTTGACAGCCGTGACTTTTGTTTGCTTTTATTATTAACACAATCTCGCACACGACATTTTCGCGGCTGCTGTTTTGTTGTTACACTTTATTGCAATTTGATTTTATACACACTCGTGGACACAGGTTGTGATAACACACACAGATACGAGCTGCTGCTGCTGCTGCTAGTGCTCGGTAATAAACAATTGCAGATTGAGATTGAAAATCGCGCGACGATGGAACGTGGAACGGCCGACAACGACTGACGAACGGCGACGGCGGCAAGAACGGATCGAGCGCTCGCTGCCTGCTGCCACCGTTGACGCCGACGTCGCACCGTGGGGCAACTGAATTTAGTGGAGCCATGTGGCAAAACCACATTGATAAAGCAGTGTTAAAAGTAATAAATTTAATAAAGAGCCAAGAATATTTTTCTGTTCTATATTGATTGGTCAACATTATTTTTTTTTGGGGTGAAAAACTATTTCAGATATTCATTTTAAACACACATATTTATTTCCTATTTTCCCTTCTTTTGACATTATTATCATATTTTTTTTGTTAAACACCGAATTGTCTTCAATTTTGTTGCTTCATTTTCTCTAAAATCCCCACAGTGCAACGCCGCAGTCAACGGCTCTGTCAACGTCGCTGCCGCCGTTGGCTCCACTGATAGAGCCCTGCGCTTTATTGTTGTTGTTCTTGGGGCCGCAAGAAAACAAAGCAAAAGGCACAAAGCAAGAGGCAAAGGCAGCGGCAGCAGCAGCAGGCTAAAACAAATGCAAACAAACAAACAAACGGTGACGGTGGGGAGCAGCAGCGTCGACGCCGGCTTCGTGGGGAGCTTACAAACACACCCGCACAATCGCACACAGATTCACACTAGCACTAATACTAGCACGCGCGAATTGAAAAGCTAAAACGGAGAGCGACGGAGCACGAAGTGAACCACATTCAATTGGAGCGGCGAATGGCAAGACAAAAACACCGCAGAAAGCAAAAAGACCCCAAAAACAAACACAAGCGAAAAGCAAATGAGCTGCCAACAGCTGCTGAGGCTGCGAAACAAAAGAACTAGTTCTAAAATAGGTGGCTTCAGATACAGATACAAATATGTATGTATCTTTAAGATACTTTAAGATTACTTCCTTTCTTATTATACTTTATTGGTATTTTAATGTAGTATCTTAATAATTCTCTAATCAAGTTTTGTAGAAAATCAAATGATATTTCTTTAAATTTTATAATTAAAGAAATTTTAAATATTTTTATTTATTTTATAGGTAGCTAATAAAACTAACTATGGCTTTAATTTCAGTCCCAATTACTAGTACGAAAACCCATCATGTTTTAATTACTATTTGCCCTGTAAACGTATGCACATAAATAAACAATAATAAATTTGAATTTTCCATCAATTTCGCATGCAAATATTTTCGTTATCCAATTAAAATGGCGATGCAAGCCTTAAATAACCAAATAAATAAGCCATAATTAAAAAATACATCAATTTAAAATAATAGCTGAAATACTAAAGAGAACATTAATAACACAAATACCCTAACAAAGTATCAGGTAAATCCGCTTTTATGGAAAAACACTTTTCAATGTTCACAAAAAGAGTATAAAGCCGAAGTGCTGTTTTGGCATGACAAACAAAATTGATTGATTTTGTTTTGGTTTTCGGATTTTAGCAAACATATTCCTCTAATTGAATTGAATTCCAAATTGACCCCACACAACGGTATTTATTGCATGAAGAATTTCCCTGAAAAATGAGAAGAACAAACATAGAATAAAGAGGTTGGAAAGAGGGGGAGTATGTGCGAAAAAAGAAACGAGGAAAACAGTAGCAAAAAGAGAAGTGGGACAAGGCGAGAAGCTCACGGGTCGGGGGTCATCACCTCTGCCAAGTAGGCGCTGCCTACTTCATGTAAACACAACTATAAAGAGGAGAAGATGACGACGAAGATGGCGGTGAAGAATCAGGGGGGAGCCGCAAGCAAAAGCAGACGCAGGCACTTGGAGGTCGTCATGGCAAGAGCGAGTCTTGGACTCGTGGAAGGAGTGTGGATACAAAGACAGTGTGTGTTGCAGCAAGGAGAAAATTGTATGCTTAAAAAAATCTTTAAAAAATACACATAATTTTTCAAGAGAACATCATCCTGACCAACTGATCAAAACCCTTTTAATTCTTAAAACCCAAATTAATGAATAAACTTATGTATCTAAAAGATACCAGATACAAGTTAGGCAAGTCCCACTGTCTACAGATATAGACAAATGCGTTGCCTGAGTGCAATTGCAATGGCGCCGAGCTGAAAAGCGGAGCAAATAAGCAAAACGGCAAAAGCAACAGCAAACACAGCCAAACAAATGCTCTCCAACATAGATTGCAATGTTTATTTATTTAGTCGATGGCAACACCAACACACAGCACAGCACGGAATCTGCACAATGTGGATATTTCGGGGGGAGGGAGTGTGTGCGGCCTGAGAATGCAGGGGAGATGCACTCAGACACACTTAGAGACCCAATAATCCACCTGGCAACACAGTAAAAACGGAAACAATGTGGGCGAATAAGCAAACAAAATTGAATTGGACAGAGAAAGGCAAAGGTTGGGGTAGCCACAGGACTAAAGGGGTTGAATGTTTCAAGATTTAATTTAATTTAGAGGTAAAATAATCAAAGGCTTTAAGGGTCATTTAATGAAATATGGCATTTCGGTTCATAGGGAAATCTTTAAATTTATGAAAGGACTAAAGACAGGGAGGTTGCAGGTTATTTATATGGAAAATAATCAAGGGCTTTAAGGGTCTTTAATAAATGAAGATATTTTGGATCTTAAAATTGTTTTAAATATTTTAAAGGATAAGTATTTAAATGTTGTTTGGACCGTAGGTTTCAAGGGTTAAATGATGCAGTATTCACCTTAATTTAGAGGGAAAATAATCAAGGGCTTTAGGGGTCACCTAAAAAATTAAACAATTTAATTTGTAGGGAAAATAGTGTAGGGCTTGATTTAAAAGTAATTTAAAGATGATATTTCCCTCTATACCTCAAAATGTATTTAAGTTGAGAGTTTAAATTAAATAATAATTTAGTTTTCAATTAAAATATCAGAAAATATAACACCGAACACACACATATAGTTAAATAAATAAAATAATATTTATTTGATAGTAAAATTCATATTTTCAACTTCATAAACATTAAAGAAAATTCCAATAAGTATTTGTGTATATAAAAACATAAATTCTCAAGAACTTCCTATAAAAACCCCTAAACTATTTATGTTCTAAGATTTGTATCTTTAAATTTCTCAAATAAGTTGTGTAATTTTCTCTCCAATCTCTTAACGCGCCCAAAGACAAGGACCAAAACGCAGTCAAGGCGATAGCAAAAGTTAAGTAAACGCACACAAAGACAGGCAGAGTAACAAACAAGACAAACAAACAAACAAATGAAACAAAGTAAACAAAGAGAGTAAAGAGAAAGAGAGGAAAAGAGAAGGCGCAGCTTAAGCCAGCTGGGCGGAGTTGGGGCCAAATTAAATGTTAGTTCAAAGCAGACGAAGTGTGAAATAATCACATTAACTAATGCACAAACAACGTCAAAGGCTGACAGCTAGAGAGGGGTACAGGAAGAGAGAGAGAGAGAGAGAGAAAGCCACAGCTGGAGACACTCGTTACCAAGGAAACCTTCACCCACCGCCCACTTTCACCCACCCAGCCAGCTTCTTAAGTCATCCTCAGTCGTCATCGCCTTCGTCATCGCTATTTGGCTGCAAATGTAAAGCCTATAAGAATCATGGTATTACTTAATTAATCGCAGCCACGTTTGTTGGGTTTGGTCTTTCACCCACTGTGTGTGTGTGTGTGTAGTGTGTGTTGGCAATTAAATACTGGAATTTTCATCTGTCAGAAGGCTGCCAAAACACTTGCAGATACTTATAGAAGCTATTTGGGTTAACAAGTGTCACGATCTCACGACAAGCTTGAAATTGTTAACTCAGTTAATGTTTCTTTCTTTTAAAAATTATGAAAAAATAAGCACAAAGTTTAAAGAGAGAATTTTTGCAGCCAAAGCTGCTTAAGTCAGTAAAGTAAATAATAAATCAGTAAATAAATATAAATTAAAATTTAGACATACAAAAAACCCTTCTGCAGGCTTCAAATCGTCTATAAATTTATGGAAATTTAATTTAAACAAGATTTTCTATATATTTTATAGCTCCCAAATAGAACCATGCAATAAATACCCCTTAAATCCATTTACATTTTACCCAAAACTATACTCAACTTCTGGATGGTCATCATTAATACCTCACATTAACCTGCTTTGCCATATAGTGCTCATCCTAATCTCTGTGTAGCTGTATTAGCCATAAATATTTGATTTCCAGCCCCACACTCGTACCCACTCGAGTCTTATCAGTTTCGGTATCAGAATACAGCTCTCTGTCCTAAGCCCAATTAGGGATGGCCAGCCGGTACATGCGTCGGATGATACTCTCCTCATCGTACTATCAACTGATCCACATATGGACGAAACTCGAACAGCCCAAGTCCAAGCAACAGTAATTATTATTGTGTGCTGCCCCCCACAGACCCTACCCCCCTAGCCCCGACCATTACCACTCGAGGGTGTGGCGGCTATCTAAACAATTTTATCATCTACTGGAGCGGCGAGAACTGTTTTCAGTCTCTGGCTGGCAGTCGAGCGCGTTGGTAGTGTCAGCAGATTGTGGCCAAAGTAGATTTTATATATATATAAATAAATAAATATATATATTTTAACTATATTTACTCATTAAGTACTTGAATAGCGTGTAGGGTCATGGATCTGCGTGTGAGCTTTAGTGAAAAATTGAAATTGGGTGCCAAGTGAGTGCAGAGTACAAAAGGGAAAACTAGAACGAAGATGAGTCATCTATCTATATATATCCTATCCTCTCCTTTTTAGAATCATTGGCCATAAGGTTATACAGTACCGGCTGGGCGCGGGCCATACCACAGAGCTAACAACTAAATATGGCCAGATAAAGGGTCAACAGCGCAAAACCATCTATGATGCCGAGATTTACCACTCCTTCGAGGGCATCCCCTACGCCCAACCCCCGCTGGGTGAGTTGCGTTTTCGTGCCCCTCAACCGCCCAGCTCCTGGCAGGGCGTCAGAGATTGCACCTATTCCCGGGACCAGCCCATGCAGAGGAACTCTATCACCAACAGTGCCGAGGGCTCTGAGGATTGCCTGTATCTCAATGTTTATGCCAAAAAGCTGAAGTCACCGAAACCGCTGCCTGTGATGGTTTGGATTTACGGTGGTGGTTTTCAGATTGGCGGCGCCTCTCGGGAACTCTATGGGCCGGATTACTTTATGAAGCATGATGTCATCCTGGTCACCTTTAACTATCGCGTGGGTGTTCTGGGTTTCTTGAGTCTCAAGGATAAGGCACTCAAAATACCAGGAAATGCTGGGTTAAAGGACCAAATTCAGGCCCTACGTTGGGTCAAGGAAAACATTGCTGTTTTTAATGGAGACCCGGAAAATATAACCGTGCTGGGTGAGTCAGCGGGCGGCGCTTCGACGCACATCCTTATGCAATCGGAGCAGGCTCGAGGACTCTTCCACCGTGCCATCGTTCAATCTGGTTCGGCTTTGTGTGCCTGGGCTACGAATCCGGATCGCAAGTGGCCCCAGAGATTGGGCAAGGAACTGGGCTATGCCGGGAATTTGGAGAACGAGAAGGAGTTGCTGGAGTTTTTCCAGCAGATTCCAGCTGCCAAGTTGGCTCTCCACTGCAATGCCATTGTGACACCCGAAGAGCATCGAGATTATGAGATTTTGGCCTTTGCTCCAGTTATCGAAACGTATGTAGGAGAGGATTGTGTGGTGCCGAGGTCACAGCAGGAGCAGCTATCCACCGCCTGGGGCAATGAGATACCCTTGATTATAGGAGGAACCTCCTTCGAGGGTCTCTTTTCGTATCAAACCACCTTGGCGGATCCACTGTACATGCTGAGTGCCTTTGAGGCCATAATACCTAAGCAAGTGCGCGAAACCATCGACAAGGAGGAGCTATCGGAGATGGTAAGAAAGTTGAAGAAATCCTATTTCGATGATCCTGACAGGGCCAGCATGGAGCTCTACGAGTGCCTTCATATTTTGAGTGTGAAGAACTTCTGGCACGATATTCATCGCACTTTGCTGGCCCGCTTGGCCTATGCCCCCACCCAGTCCACATATGTCTACAGATTCGATATGGACTCGCCGCATTATAATCACTACAGAATCCTCAAGTGCGGCAAAAAGGTGCGAGGTGTCTGTCATGCCGATGACATCTCCTACATGTTTTACGGTGTGCTCTCCAGCAAATTGGATAGGAATACGCCGGAATATCGCACTATTGAGCGATTGATTGGCATGTGGACATCCTTTGCCACCAAGGGAGATCCCAATTGCGACATTATAGCGCCGGTGAAGTGGGATCCACTTAAACCAGGAGGTCCGGAAGTTTGCTTAAATATAGCCGATGGCTTGGAATTTATTCCACTGCCGGAAAGTAAACAGTTTGTAGTCTGGGATAGTTTCTATACCAGAGAGAGTCTCTACTGAGGAGGAGGAAAAACCAAAACCAAAGCCAAATTATGGGAAAAGCTTAAAGTTTAAACTGCCTTTGAATCTATGTCATTTGTGTAACATTATTCATAAGAATTAATTGTTTAAAGCCAAAGATGTTCAAAATCGTGTCCTTTTTTTCAAGATTATATAATTCTTTGGAGCTAAGAAAACAATAAAAATGGTGCAGAGAATTTATACAAATATTAAAACAAAACAATTAAATTATAAACTGAAAACAACATCCAAGGATTCCCACTCTTCCAATTATTTCCCCTTAACAAAAATTTATTTTGCTTAATTTATTCTTTCGCATTTTATTTCCTCTGTTTTTATGATGTTTTTTTGGCAACGTTTTCTCGGTTGGAATTGATTCTCTAGCCAGTTTTATCCGGCTCTAGTGTCTGGGTCGTGTTTGTGTTTCTTTTATTGACTTTTGGGCAGAGTGCCAGGAAATTCTCGGGAGCCAAGGGAATACCGCAGGTCATTGTTGTCAATCTGAGAATGTGTGTGTGTGTTTTGTTCTACTTTTTCCCTCCATTCACAAGATCATAAATTTTTGAAATGTTTAAACAGCAATTAATCTTCGAGGTTTTTTTTGGGGAATTTTATCTAAGTATTTGAAGATTTTTTGCGGAAACTCTGATCTTTTATTAGGAATTTTATAATGCCATTGCAAACATAAATTTGATTTATTATTGTGTGTATTTTTTAGTTAAATGAGAAACTAGTTGGGTTAATTTGCACATTAATGTGGAGCTAAATGGCTGAAGTTAAGCCGGTTTTTTGAGTCAACGAAGCGGGGAATACCCTGTTATTGTTGAGGGGTTTTCTTTCGTTTAGATTAATTTTGAGGCTTGGAAAACAGGCTTGGTTATAAAGCTGCTTCTACAGGCATTATAATTCCAATTTAAAATTATTTAATATGCAATTTTAATTATAATATTAATTAAAGAAAAGAAAAAATTAAATACAACCCTCAATGTTTTATTAAAAATAAATTTAAATGTTCGCCTAATCAATTCTACATCAATTTATTCAACATACTCTCTGCATTTAGGGTACAACTCAAACGATTTGTTTATACAATTGTTTATAACAATCTCTAGATATAGTTTATGGCTTTCGTCTATTTTGGTTCTGGCATCGAGCCAGACCAACGGATCGATTTAAATGCTCTGACTTTTTATTTTTTCGATTTGATTTCGTTACGGATTCACTCGTTTTGCTTTAAATAAAATTCGAGCATAAATATTTAAATTGCTTTTCGCACTTTTCGTTGAATGGAAATTCGTGCACGTCATTCGATTGAGAGGGTGGAGGAGGAGGGAGGGTAGGCTCGGTTTGGTTGCTTTTCTGGCGGCCAGCCAAACGAGAATTTCCATGGTTTACTGGGTTAAATTTAATTAATTTGTCTCGTAACCCCTCATCCCACGAGTCCGGGGCGCTATGATTTTCCCCAGTTTGATTATTTATTCATTCCGCATTTCCCTGAATAGGCTCCCGGCTTTCCACTCTTCTCCCCCCTCTCACAGTGTGTATTTTCTGCATTGCAGCATTTGCAATTTTATTTGCCTTTATTTATTTATTTATTATTTCGTGGGCAGCCGTACTTTTCATTTAACATTGCTTATTTTTGTTTGGGCCTTACTTTTTCCAGCGAAATTTACACAATTCCAATTAATGGCATTTAATTATTTATCCGGCATTTTACACATTGCATTCCGAGGCTTCGAGCGCCTCGCCAGCTGTGAATTTTGCATTTTTATAGCATGTCGGATGGATATTTCTGCGCTGAATTTAAAATTCAAATTGTTTTGGTTTCGGTGTCGAGGTAGGAGGTGTTGGGAGGTTTTTTGTGGGTTTGAGTACTTCAAATTAATTTCCATTTGTGGGCTTTGTTGCGTGCGAAAGAGTGGGAGGCCGGCGTCAAGGGGAGGCAGCGTGGGTGGCGTAGTGAGAGGAGGCTGGTCAAGTTGTTTGGGTTTAAAATTGTGTTATAATTAAGTTATTCGAATGTTGCTTTCAATTCAACAGTTTTTTCATTTAATCTTTTCAGTAGACTTGCAAAAAAATAACAAGAAATTAAATGTAACATTGAATATTTTCATAAAACTTGTCAAATTGAAATTATCAGCGAATGGAATCGCATTGAATAATTCCTCAAGTCAAAATTCTCCTTGATTTAAAATGTATTTCACTAAATTTAATAATTTATTTAAAATTAAATTTAAAGCTAAACCTTAAACTTCTTCCTGCAATTCTAAAAACTCTTTAAAAACCGCAACCAATTTAATGATTCATTCAAGAAATCCTAATCAAACTGATATTAAATTGGAAGCATCCACTTCTTGGGAGATGCTCCCCCAGCACTATCATCATTGAGCAAAACCAGGGCGATGCCTCAAAATTTATAAATACATTTTTGCATTCAGAAATAAAATCGGGAAAAAAGACAAAGCACACAAATAAAAAGAAGACAAAGCTAAAAAAAAAAAACTCGAAATGGGAAACAAAACGAAAGAAGCGAAATAATCGCGGAAAGCTATTAAAATTTAATCAGAAAGACAAGCGACCCTGCGGTCAAAATTCCCACAACATTCGCCGCCTTCCCGAGGTCCCCCTGTGAACCCCATGCCCCCTGCCCCTGCCCTGATGATGATAATGCCCTGTGCCAGGCGAGGGACAAGGAATATATATACTATATATGGTTATATGTGGATGTGGATGCTGACGATGCCAACGACGACGACGACGACTGTGGCGACCCCACTGATTAATCGTTCGCACAGTGGAGAGCCTTACTCCCGGGTCAATCTCCATGGCGCCAATATCATGATGATCATCAGCAGCCATCGTCATCATCATCCTCATCATCATTGCCACCATTGGCTGCTGTGGCAATATTTTTGTTTATTTTGATTCGTGCGACGCGAAAAACTGCTCTCGTAAATTTTGTTTCGTTTTGTTTCGTTTTTTTGCTGATTTTTTTCTGCTTTTTTCTTCCTGTTGCCAATGTTTGTTTTTTTTTTTCATTTGCCTCTTTTCGTTTTGCATTTCCTCTGTTTTTTGTAGCAGCGTGTGCTCTTCCCCCCAAAACCATTTTTATTGAATTCCATTATTTATGCGAGAGTGAACAATATTGAAATTTTCACAAAATATTTTCAAAAGCTTCGGTGGTCTGTGCCACAGCAGCCAGCAGGAGCAGCAGCATCCATAAACATTTCTATTTGCATATTCATAGATATATATTTTATGTGTGCAGGCATAGTACACACTTTGGGGGTTAACTTAAAGCGACAGCGAAATTTTCAAATTTGTGCAAAAACATATTATAGAAAATTCAATTTAACTATAAAAATGAATACTTATTTTTATGTAGTTTAAACCAAGGATAAATTTCTGTTGTTTTTGCTTTAAAAATATATTTTTGGGAATTTTTAAAGTTATCTAAGATATGCTTCTTTGAAAAGTAAGATAGTTTAGAGGTAGATAAATGGTAAAACTTGATTTAAAACTAAGGATTTTCTATGAATATTGCTGCTTTTATTTACATTCTCGACTTGACTTTCATATTAAAAACCTATAAAGACAGTATTTTCCAGTCAAGAAACCTCTTCAGATCACATTTTTATAATTTTAGATAACAAAATTATACTAAATTGATGCATTTTTCCCTTTAAATCACATCTTAAATACTAAATTCTCTTACAGTCAACAAAACCCCAAACAACATCCTCTTCGTAAATAAAAATCAACATCTCTCAATGAAATATAGAACACAAAATAACGCTTAAACTCCCCAAAATCACGTTTCCAAATATCTGTTTCCCCTCGACCCCATTTTCGAGTGAAACATATGTAAATCCAATCCAACCGGATGCTCTATATGCATGTATGCCAATGACAGACTGAATTTCCCGCGCCTCCTTGGCCGAATATTTGTAAATTTAAATTGCAAACTCACCTGGTGAGCGTTCCACTGGTGCATAAGGTCCTCGTAACAGATCTGACATGCCTGGATCATTCCACGCGGATCCTTTGGCCGCGAACGAGCTGGTCGTGGATGCTGCTCGTTGAATAGGGGAAAGTATGCCGCCGGCTGCCCTGGTCTTCCGGTCTCCCTGGGCTTCACCGTGCTCAGCTCTATGAGGCTACCTCTTCGTTGCTCGTCGCCGCAAACGTAGCACACCTCGGTAATGGAGTTCTTGTCGGGCATGGAGAGATCCAGGATACCCACCTCCGCCTGAGGCTGGCTGGTTGCCATCGCCGAAGCACTGCTGGCTGCATGACGCGGTGCTGGCGGTGGTGCACTTGAGGCGCTGGACGAATTTCTCAGATCCAGCACGGTGGCATTGTCATCTTCTAGAGTTGAGATAGGCGGCGGTCCCAGTGGTCCGCCACCACTGCCAGGCGAAGGCAGGGCAGTGTAGGGATTACCCTTATAGTGTGCCGATTCCGTGGGTCCTCCGCCGCCAGCTGTCGCCTGCTGGAGCAAATGATAGGCGGCCGTCTGCTGCTGGAGCTGCTGATACTGGGCAGGATGATAGGGCGCCTGTGCCTGGTAACCAGCTGCTGCGGTGGCCGGCGGTGCAGGACTTAGCTTGTACTTCTGCTGAGCATAGCCGCTGGACTTAATGGCCGGCGGTTCGCTGGGCGGTCTCGAAATGGGCGAGGCCACGGGCATGTCCCGGGATTGTGGCCGGCTTAGGTATCTGTTGTGGTTGCTCGAGGGCGTAGAATTCCGGGGATAAAAGTCCCCCCCGCCGCCGCCACCACCGCCACCGGCAGCACTGGGATTGGGCGAGGGTGAGGCGTTCCTTGAGGTACTGAGGTGGTGATGATGCGACGACTGCTGCTGCGGCGAATAGTGGCGTGCCAGGGCATAGGGATCGCCCTGACCTTCGACCAGTCCATTCTGGGTGAGATGCTCGGCACTCAAACCCAATACCTGAGCAGCATACTCGCTCTGGGTGGCCACATCCGCTCCTATATATCCCTTGCCATCCACCCGCTTCATGTGGTAGATGCGCTGCAAGAGGGGCTTCTTCTGGCGTTCATACGAATCCCATTGCTCGTTCAGGGACCGAAAGCAGAGCATACAGGCCCACACGTATTCCTGGCCAGGTGACACACCGGCCACCCCATTAGGCGGTTCGTGACGCTCCAGGAAAGGGAAATATGACTCCCCGGGACGCTCGGGATTGTGGCGTATCCTAAGGGGTTGCGGCTCATAGCCACCATGGCCACCGCACACAAAACAAATGCTTACGGGCACATGATGATGATGCTCGGGTGGCGCTGAGGCTCTGCCCGTCGACTTGACCCCTCCACCTCCTCCATGTGCCGGATAGTAATGCTGGGCGGGATGTGGCGGATAGCCCAGGTGGTATTGCTCGCTGGGTGTCCGTGTGCGATGGGCTGCTGCTCCCGGAGAGGGCATCAGTTCCATGGGTGGATACGGTTGCTTGGTTGCTTGCAGCGTTCCAGGCGCAGAGGCCGGCGAGGGCGGTGTGGGCGTGGTTGCTGGCTCGGATTGCTGGCTGCCACCGCGAAGTTCATTTTTGATATATGCCTTCGCCTTTTCCATAATATTTGCAGCTGTAAAAGAAAAGAAGAAAAAGGTTGAAGATGAGTATAAATATATATTTTAGGGGAAATCAGAATCATTAACTAGGCCACGAGCTAAAATAATATAAAAACCATTTGAATTTCTGCGAAATCAGAATCTTTTTAACCCAACTATAAGTATAATAAACCACTCATAAGACTTATATATTATTCAATTATTCCCCAGACCAGCCTCCCCCATAGATTCCACATGGCGTCTGCGTTGTGCGATCTGAAATTCGATGCTCGTTAATCGAACGATTGCCGTTGGCGATAACCTATTTCAGCGCGGGGCTTACGATAACCCGGATCACACTGCGATCATGATCTCTGAGCTCTGGGCATCGATGTGGGAAGTGCGGTAGGTATAAATAAACAGCGGCAAAATGGAAAGGAATAAAATAAAGGAAAAATCATTCGCATGCTAAAGTGATTCGACGATTTGTCGGACGTTGATTCTTGTCTCTGGGTCGAGATGTGATTTTATTTGATTTGATTTTCTACACTTTTTGTTTTTCTGAATGTTTTTTAAAGACTCTTTTTTTATTTCCTTTACGATGCGATGCGCATTTGTTTTCATTAAAATGTGACGCAAGTCCGGCAGAGAACGCTTTATAAAGAGTCTGATAACGAGGGCAGAGCGGAAAAAGTCGGCAGAGAGGAATGCCCAGGGAATATATACATATATGTCCGAATCTGGCACTTTGGAGTTCCAGATGAATCTGGACCGGCGCCTGGCTAAATATATCCGATATTTGTTTATGGCGCACGGACCAGGTTCGAACCGTGCTAATTTGCTTTATCAAGTACTATATAGTATATAGTATATATAATGCCAAAATCGGTGCGTTCGCTAAACAGTTTTGTGCTGCCCTCATTTAGCGCACACTTAATTTTCTTACTAATAATGATGAGAATAATTGTGATTATTATCATCACAATGAAATCAGCAACAATTGAACAATAGTTGGTTTATAATTTACATTTTTTTTTATCAAAATTATGCAGTCATGTTATTTGCCCCAACTAATTAAATGTTTCATTATTTATTTACAAAGAATGCGCACAATTTTCCAGCTGTAATTTCAATGCCCATAATTGAGTTATAAAATGTAAACAAAGGCAGGAGAAAAAAGGGAACTTTTTCATATTTGCAATTACAATGATTTATTTGTGTGCAATTTTTATTGATTGTTTTTAAGAGGTGTGAGATATTTATATGGTTTTTTTTATAAGTAAATATACAACCTGTTTAAATAGTGGTTGCTGTAATTAATATTTATCAGGGTTTTTAATATGTATTTTTTGTTTTGTTTATTACAATTTATTTTCTATTTTTAATAGCTTTAATTAAGCTGTTTAAAGCGTTAAAATGAAGGCTTTAATTAATACTTTTCCCTCAAAAAACCCAATAGGACATTTTAAATTCTTTATGAAACTTTACATTTCTGGCTAATTTCTATTCAAATGTTAATAAAATCATGCAAAATCCTAGTTTGTTTTCATATATATAATTTATTTATGTTCATTTTTATTGATTTCCTTTTTTTAGTTTTATAAAGCATAGTGCTTGCCATGCTTTTTGTTTTTCCAACTAGTAGCTGCTGCTGCATGTGAGGAAAAGTGCAGTTGCGGAGCTCTCATATTTTTTATTTTCCCCTCATTTTGCTTGTGCAAGCTTTTAAGAGTTGTTTGCCAGTTTTTTAATACCCTTTTTGGGGTATTATAATTTAGGTTTGAAGTTTGTAACGCAGGAGAGAAAGGAGGCATTTCTGATTCTATAAATCTTGAACTTTCTCAATTTCAGCATTAAAAGCAAAATGGTTGTGGTCATTTTCGCTGAAAACAAAAATGTTACTAATTTTTTTCAATCATATTACATTATTAAAATTGTCCTAATTCGAAAACATTTGTTATTTAACAAAAATTGTTAATGTTTTCATTTTGCAGATTTTAAAAAAAAATAAAAACACTTTGGGAACAAAAGTCTACTCAATTTAATAATATTCGAAAATTTTAAAAATGATAAAATATATATACAATGCTGATTTGCAAACCTAATAAAAAATAAAGAAATTAAAGCTTTCAAATTTTAAATTAATGCTTTTTTAATGTTTAATAATGATAGATCCCTAATAAAATTACAAACACTAAGAGTATACAAACTTTTGGCTTCCCAAAGTTTGCTTCCTTTCCTTTTTTATTTTTGCAGTTGGGTGTTGGGTTGTGTGGGTGGATGGGTGTGTTCTACACACACAATTTTTGCCAGTGCCTGCACTTGAACATTGTTGCTTTTGTATGCCGCCCACCTGCCTGCCTCTGGGCCCCTGTTTTCCTTCCCCCCGTCTCCCAGCAAATGTTTTTAAAAAACTTTTGTTTTTTTTCCTGTATTCTCCCCCGCCAGCAGCTTACAGGAACATTTTTATGGCTCTCTTGTCCTTGTTATTATTTTTTTGTGGGCGTGGCAAATCTCGAACGAGTGAAATAGAAAACCCAACGAAACCATTTTTAAAGTTTCCTCCTTGGCTTTAAGCATTGAACTCACGCTTATCGAGGATGTTCTTGCTCCTGTTTTTTCTTTTCTTTTCTATTTTTTCTTTTTTGTGTTATAGTTATAGTTGTAGCGGAAGTTGGCAGCAATAACAATAACAAAAGGGTGCACAACTTTTCCGGGACAAGAAAGAAAAAGTTGCGCTGTTGGAGAAAAGTTTTTAGCGTAGTTGGAAATTCTTTTCTCCTCTCGATTATATGCGGAGTTTTATTTTTAGTTTTCTTCTATTATTTTTTTTTTATCTATTTGTTCTCTCTACTAAGTTCTTCTGTGTTGAAGCTTGCAAAGTGAGTTAAGGTGCTTAAGTTTCGGAGCGTCTTTATTGTTAGACGCTTTTTATCATCTATCTATTTCTTTTTAATATATTTTTTTGTGCCAGAAGTAAACGCTGCGGGGAGTTGCCTTGCAGTGGAAGAGGAGAGAAAAAATGTAATAATAAATCTGAGAATGAAATATGAAATTGCAATGTGCCAAAAAGGATGTTGTTGCATATATTTCTACGGATGTTCATATTTCATATTTACCCTCTGCACATTTTCTTTTGGCGCTTTGATGCAATTGAAGTTACCAGCGAAATTGAATTTTAAAAAATTTGCATTTGCCCAAAACAAGATGGAAAACGGAAACACAACCAGAGCAAGAACGCAACACAAAAACAAAAGCAATAAAACAACATCAACAACAATAACAACTACTGAATGGACAGATAAATCCTGGCTGGCCAGCGAGTAAAACAACAACAACAGGAACCAGCAGTATGACAGCTAGAGGGAGGGGTGGAGCTGAAAATGGAATTTATTAAATAGCATTCCGCGCAATAAACTCTCGCAAAAAATACAAACAACACACACAAACACACACACACTCGCATAATCAAATAAAACAACTTGGACATGCAATTTTATGGCAGGACGTCGGCTCCCTTTCCCAGCAGGCTCCCTCCACCGAACTCCAGCCAGCCTCTTTTGCCACTTAGTCCCTCTCCTCACGCAACACAAACAGACATAAAAACAAAATAAAAAATAAATAAAATAAAATATGAAAAAACAAGCTAGGCAGCTGACTTTTGACGAAGTTTTAATACCCTTTCAGTAAGTAAACTAAATTTGAAATTTATAATATATAATAATAATAATATATATATAATCTCAGGAAAAATAGGAAGACAAAACTAATAAAATAAAAAAAAAAAATAATAATAATAATTAAACTCTAATAAATAATAAATATATAAAAAAACATTTCTATAGGAATTATTTATTAAACTTACTGAAAATTATATATATAAGAAATGCAAATGAAATATATATAAGAAATAATTGCAACTGCATATAAGAGAATTAAACTTTACTAAATATATAAAAAAGCATTTAGTAATTATAGCTTATACAAGTTTTCTAAAAATGATATATGAAAACCTTAAAAATATGTATCCATGATTTATTAAAGTTATAATTCATATAGTGTCCATTTATGATATCCTTCTAAAAGCTTTCTGTAAAAAAACCCTAGCTTACCAAATCAATACATTTCGAATGATAAAAAATACCCCCAGAAAGTAAGGGTAAATAAAGAGAGGGTTAAAATAATAATAAAAATAAAAAAGACCGCGCACAACATTTTTTCCATTAAGGGCCCCCGAAATTGCCCAAGCAGCTAAAAGGGGGGCTTCTGTGATCAGGAGTTGGGGGCCCCTTCAGCCGATACAGGTTCTCCCTTTGGCCAACAGGAATAAAGCCGAATCGAATATAAAAAAAGGGTAAATTAATAAGCACGTCGCTCTTTAAAGTTCAAACAAAATGCGACGAAAAAGGAGACGATATAAAATATATACACACACATGCACGACCGATGAATGAAATGCATATTTAATTATTGTGTAAATCATCCTTTTTATTATTTCGATTTTTCCATTTTTTATTGTGGGCTTTTGTGCGTTTGTTTGTTTGCTGCTAATGGCGCCTGTCGCATTAAATTACCGCTTTAATGATAATTTAATTTAATCGATTTCACAAATAAAATAATTTGTTATTTAAATAAATGAATATCTGTAATTATATTATATTGGCTTGTGGCGTAGGTAAGTCGCTGGTGTAATTGATAAATATATTTTGAATAATTTCGAATATTTAAGGAATAATTGAAAATACGAATTCATATTTTCTTTATGTTCGATTTTAATGTATTAAAAATGTGTGATTTATTTTGTTATTTAATGGCTAAGTGAAAGATATAATCTTTAAATAACTGGAAAACATTTTCAAAGGAACTCCCACCCACATGCCTCTGATTACGAGTGAAAAATACCTTTAATAGGTGTTTAATATATCTAGGAAATATATCTAATGACACTCCTTATGTTTTTCTATAAGAATATAAACAATTTAAGGCCTTGAAGAAGCCCTTATATGCATTTTTCAAAACAATAAGTTATCATAAAATTTACCGGGTTTAACATGATTTTTTTAGTTATAAACAATCATAGGTTCACCTGGGACTTAAGCAACCTTCAATGGTCATATATTTTTACAATATTATATGATACATTTGAGTTTGCAGCGGACATATGTGATTGAAACCGAATGAAACCAAACTGTCAAGTTGGAATTGATTTAATTTAATTGAATTTTCAATTTGTCTGGCGATCCGGTAACCGTTAACCGGTTTCAACCAACCCAACCAATTGAACAGACTGTATTTAAATATTCTAACTGATCAACGACGACGACGACGGCAGTTAATAAACCCCGATTGTTCCGATACTGACCTGTGCTCCTGGGTGCTTCGGCCTATTCCAGTTGACTTCTATTAATCCAACTCATGAGTGCTGCTCGTCGTTTTGGTTGGAGGAATCGTTGTATCGATTTGAAAGAGGTTGAAACCAGGTGAAAATTTGAAACTTTGGGAGGGGAAAAGAACCAAGGGTTTAATTTCAGGAAAAACACATTTGGTTTCAGGCACTTTTCTGGACTTTCTTTTCGCTTCTTTATTTGATTTTCTTCACTTGCTTTTGAAGCTTTTTAAGAGCACTAATGGAATTTTTCAATTGAGCCGTATTATTTGAGGATTTATTTTTTGTGTTGATTGAATTTTGTTTGTGCTATTTTGCCTTTGCCATTGTACTCGGAAACTGTAATAGAAATTGTAATTAATCAGGTGTTTAGCTGTATTTTTTCACTTGTTTATTTCGAAGTAGTTTGCTTTTATTTTCAAAATTATGGGGAAAAACAAAAACTTTAAAATTAATCAGCTGTTTTGCTGTTTTTAATTAATTTCAATTGGTTTTTAATAAGTGTTTATTTGCTAATAAAAATATATAACAGTTGGGCAGCCTTGTTTTATCAGTTGATTTTCACATATTTATTATAATTATTTGTATTCTAATTGGGTTAAATTTTGCACATTTGCATTTAAAATATTTTACATATTTTTAAATAACTTTTTATTCAATTTAAACTATTTTTATTTAACTGTTTATGCCACTTTTATTATCCACTTTGTTTTATACAAAATTATTCCACATATGGTTGGTATTGTTATATTTTATATTCTCTTGTTTTTTGAATTCTTAAGATCACTTTATTGTAAATTATATTTCAGTATTTCTTTTCATTTCATTTTGTATTATTCGCGCTTTTTTTGCTTTGTAAACATTTAAAGAATTTACAAAATTCAGAACAACAAAAATTTCGCCTCATGGCCACTGCGTCGGCAGCGACGTCAACGTCGAAAGGCGACACCATTTCACCGGCGACGTGCGAAAGGGACGCAACGAGTGCCAAAGGGGCAGAGTGAGAGGGGAGTTGGAGAATCGAGATCACACGCTGCGCTGCTGCAACTGTTGCCGCAGCAGCACCCGCCAGCACAAGCAGCAAAAACAACAACAAATTGTTTGAAAAGTTACCACTTTTAATGCGTTTTTTCGTAGCTGCGACCTTGGATTTATTAGCTTTTAGAGCTGAACTCTTGGACTGGTGGCAGTTCCCATTGCTTTAACACCTTCAAAACGCTTATCCAATTGTTTGCCTTTGTTGCTTGTTGCTGCCGCTGCTGGTGCTGGGGGCACTGCGGGCACTGTTGGCATCAGCTGCTGCTGGCCAGGTTGCACTGCCGCACTCTTGACCACTTTTTGCGTATTTTGCACTATATTTACCGTATTTTCGCGGTGTTTTAAGGAGTTAATCATAACACAAATTAGCGCGGAGGCAAAAGTATCTTGTAGAGGCACAATTTTTCTGAGCGTTTTCTCTGCCGACGTCGCGGCCTGCCATGTTGAAATAAGCAGCTGACCGCAGGGCTGCCAGATGTAATTTTGGTCTTGACCCTAAAAAACCCCAACCAGAGGAGATTTCCCCCAAAACATTTTGGGTTTGCGCTAAATTTTATAAATAAATTCAACTGAAACATTTAATTGGCATAGCCACAAGCCAATTTTTAATTTTTTTTAATTATTTTCAAAACATTTAAAGGATACAAGTAAAATCCTTATGTGGGAACACTGGCTGACTGCCTAAAAACCGACCTACACTTTATTACCAAATGGTGAAGATACTGGCTAAATGTCATAAAAAGATTGAGGGCTTTGATAAAAAGGTGGGTAACTTAGTTGATCAAAGCCTTCAGTTGAAGTAGCCGGAAACGGAAATGGCTCTAAGTTTATGATAAGCGCGCGAAGGTAAAAACTAATAATTATAAAAAGAATTTTATAAAGAGAAAGTATGTATAGATTTACATTTAAAAACCCAAACAAATCTTATTCTAAATAATATTATTCTAAAGGAATTCACTTAAAAAGAGTTATCGCACTAAAGCAGAAGTACAGGGAAAATATCTGATACTTATGGCTAATTGCTTTGGTGCCCCATGGGTACCGGTTATAAAAACTCTAATTTTGGGGACAATTAAACATAGTTTACTTTTAAAATATGCATAATTTTTATCAAAATTATGTGTGAGGGATTAATAAATAATAAAATCAAACCCAAAAAAGGCTATATAAGCCCTCGCAGCAAACAAATTGGGTCGAGAAATAAGTTCCGTCGAACCAGATTCCAGGCAAAATGGAAGTTCCTTATACATTTCTCCGTGCACTTTTTGTTCTTTTTATCCTGCAAACAGTGAATGCTAATGTTCCCAATTGTGACTTCTCGGAAACGGTGAATATATCGTCCAGTCAAAAGCTTTCCAATGGATCTTACATATACAAGGACATCCTAGTTCCTGGGAATATGACTGGAGCCTATAATTACATAAGATCGGAGTGGGGAATCAGTGATAATGTGACGGTCCACGTGCGTGGATGCGTCTGTCAGTTGAAACCATGCATCTGGATATGCTGTCGCTTTAAGGACTGGAGCCCCAAAGAAGTGGAATGCAACGATGGGCTGATGGAAACACTGAACGAGATCAATCCATTTCTTAATGTGACACTCGGCAACGGATCTGTGGTTAAAAGAAACTTGCTTAGCGACTTTATCGTGCTGAGAGATCCCATGCGGTTTAACGAATATTGGACAGACGAGGTGTACGCAATATTCGAGGTTAGTCTTTCTATCTGTTTTTTATTTCCCTGAATAACTTCTACTATTTAACTTTTTGGAATGGGAGTGTGCTGTCGCCTCCTGGACAGCACTAGATGTTCAGGGGATATGACTGCTTTCATCCAAATCAGTTCAGTTCAGGCGCCACAGAATTCTTTGTGGTAGCTTTCCATCGCTTCTCGTTGTATCCGTTGGATATATTTCTATTGCCAGAAGAAAAAACTCGTAAGAAACTCATAATTAGTTAGTTAAGTTTAGGACATTTTCGACCTAATATTTTTTCCAAATTTCTAGTTCTTTGCCTTTCAGGAGGTTTCTTGGTCCTTACAATCGCCGTATATCTGTATGTAGAGAAGCTACGTAATCTTCACGGGAAATGCTTTATATGTTACATGATTGTATCATTCTTTTCTCTGCTGACGGTTTTTTTTTCAGCACCTTTGCCATTTTACGGTAGGTTGGTGTATCAAAGCACATAACTATATGTATATTAATACATTTCATAGTTATAGACTATCTATACTTCATTTTTATGAGCAAATTCACTTGGCTCTTGTCCTTGAGCCATCAGATGTGGAAGGGCTTTACTTCGGTTAATCGGTTGGGGTCCCAACATAGCTTCCTGGCCTACAACATCTTTTCCTGGGGCATGCCTGCAATAATGACGGGTCTCTTATTTATGATCGATCGTATTTGGGGAGGCGAGCCGAAAATGGTGAATTGGATACCGGGTGTCGGTTTGGAGACAGAGATGTTAAAGGGTATACTTTAATTAGTGCTCCATTTTGACTTACAAAAAATCCACAAAAATATATTTTCTTTATTCATAGGCGGCTGGAGTTATATCGCATACTTGGGAGTCCCTTTCTTAATACTAATAGCAATAAACTCGTTCCTTTTTCTATGGACGACCATCAGCATTTTAAGAGTGAAGCTCCTATTGAGCTACTTCAACGGGCAGGACGAAATAAACTTTACATGCGCGGAAATGCCGCCGTAAGAAAGATATACTCGGTTATACATATCTATTTCTTAATATTTTCAGTTTTGCTCTTATCTTATCTTATCTCATCTTATTTAAGGTACAAAATGTTTTTACGACTCTGCATAATTATGGAGCTACAGTGGAGCGTGCGTGTAATTTCGATTTTTGCAAAATTTAAACACCTTTTAAAGATATGTGAATTCTGTGAGTACTCCTTCGGGATTTTTATTTTTGTGGTGTTTATCCTGAAGCGAAGCACGATTCGGTTGCTTATAGAAAGGTGGGTTTACACGAATAACTTAGATTTTGTAGTAATTCGATTTAATTTCTTTTTTAGAATTCGGAGTAACAGTTAATAAAAGGCTACCCGGGCAAGAATGCATGAATTAAATACGAATATATAAATGGTATTACAGCAAACCAAAAACAATAATAATAATAAAAAAAAGAAGTAAACTTTTTAAATTTAACAATTAAATTTTACATAATCATCACAAAGAACCAGAACAAAGAAAACTTTTTGAATAAATACAAAAAGTCTAGGACAAATTATCCTTTATTAACTATTAGTCTATTTCTTTCCATGATTATACCCGCTACCCATAGGGTAGAAGGGTATTATAACTTTGTGCCGGCAGGAAATGTATGTAACAGGTAGAAGGAAGCATTTCCGACCCTATAAAGTATATATATTCTTGATCAGGATCAACAGCCGAGTCGATCTAGCCATGTCCGTCTGTCTGTCTGTCTGTCTGTCTGTCTGTCTGTCTGTCTATTTGTCTGTCTGTCTGTCTGTCTGTCCGTCTGTCCGTATGAAACACTGGATCTCAGAGACTATAAGAGATAGAGCTCTAATTTTTTTTCGACAGTATTTCTTATGCTTGCACGCAGATCAAGTTTGTTTCAAATTTTTACCACGCCCACTTCCGCCCCCGCAAATCATAAAAAAGCGTATTAAGCGTATAATTTTAAAGCTAGAGTCGCGAATTTCGGAATGCATATTAAGAACTATAGTCTGTGTGATTCCTGAAAATTTGGTTGCGATCAGATAAAAATTGTCGAAGTTATTAAAGAAATAATTTTGTATGGCCACAAACGGCTGCTGGCAGCATGCTTCATTTGGTTGACCAATTAGACCAACTAAATATTCTTATCCGTTCTTGGTTGTGTTCGGAAAAGAATCTTATAAGATATTCGAGAAGCAATTTTAATAAATGGTAATAATTATTAGCCGCTTTAATGCAATAATAACGCGTTTTTACACACATAAATACATGTGTATGTATTTTTGTATGCATGTGATTATATTACACTTGCATTTGCATTTGTCCGTTATGTTCAAAATTGTATTAATTGTTTTTTCTGGCGTCCTGACGCTTTTCTGGTTTAAGTATGGGTAGCGGGTATTTCACAGTCGAGCTCACTCGACTGTAGCTTTCTTTCTTGTTTTTTTTTATTTTATTTTTCCCTGAATTGAAAACCTATTGTCCGTTGAAGAGAATCAGTGTAAAAATTAATAATATACTTTTTTACAGTTGAAAAAGATCAGAACTCTACAATGCCAAGCATTTTTAAACAACTTTTAGGTTTTATTTTTAAGGGTCAAGCCAGCTTTTAAATATTATTTTACACAGTCTCACTGTGTCCAATGATAGCAATATTTTTTGGAAATTAAAAATGTTTAATTATTCTTTACAAAACTTCAAGACAGAGAATATTTGATTCTATAAAAATTGGTGGCCCAAAGCTTTTACATTTTTCCATTTAAATAAAGGCAAAAGGTAGGCCCTGTCCTAATGGATTTCAAAATTTCAAAGTAAAATACATTAAAACCAAAGCGTACAACAATATACTATATTAACCCATTGGAATGATGAATAATCGATATTTGCTAATAACGCTCGTCTTGGGTAAGTTTATGGGATGCAAAGTCTAAAATTAATAATAATAATAATAATAACTCCCCACTGAGGACTGAACATCTTACCATTAATTATCGATGGATCTGAGAAATCTTCCAGGCAATGGAACCTCCATGAGGACTTATAGGCCAGATCAGCAGCTAAATAGAAAAATGAATGTCTCGAAAGTCATGACCAAACGTCGGCGCAGATTGTTGGCAAGAAAGAAATTTGCCAGAGCCTTGCAAAAAATGACTATGCCTTTCCTGGACACAATCGATCGGGTACCCAAGTTTTTGAATGATCTTAAGGGAACAGAAGATACCAATTCGAGTCAAATAACCAACAAAACGAAAGTGAATTCACATTTCGAAGGCAGGGATGAGGCACCAAAGCCATATGGCCAGCTACTGAGTGCCTTTATCCAACTTGCTTGTAAGGATCACAGTTTCCTTATGGCTTTCATTTAATTAATACAAATTTTACAGGGAAAGATTTTTGGGAAATGTTGAGCCCAAAGGTAATAGTAAGAGTCGATGAGGTGTAGATGAACTCAAATGGGGGAAATGGAGCCGGATGACATTTTGTTTTTGAGAAAGCACAGTTTTCTTTATTACGAATTTGGAGTTCTTGTTTGGAGGAGAAGAGAAGAGAAATTATAAGTGAGAAAAATTGGTAGAAGAATTTGTAAAGAAATTCTTGGCAGGTTAAACAAATATTCCAGTTGAAGTATTCAAAATAAATTGAAAAATAAAAAAAAAAACACATAACGTTTTACATTTATGTTTTTTCATTGGTTTTCTTTTATATATGTATAGATATATATATATATAGGTATATATGTAGTATAACATTGTTAACATTCATTATTGACTATGTAATATCCGCTGCAGAGATACTTTTCGTGTTTCGTGTTTCGTGTTCTGTTTCTGTTTTTGTTTGTTTTTTGCAGGTACTTAGTACTACTTTGCTCCTTGGGTTTGCGATTATTGTACGCTTGTCCTATATATTCATACATTGTATATATATATATGTATTTACGATGAGAATTGGGGGTATCAGGAAGTGGTGGGGATGGGCCAGAAAGAATACTAAAGAGTTTTTAGGAGTTAATAAATACATCTCGAGTTTAGTTGGTAAAATTGCTAACATTTAGTAAGTAACTATGTTGTACATTCAAGGGCTAGGCTACATATATAGTACATATACATATATCGTAATCGTATAAGGTATCGCTGATCTATAACGATCGTAAATATATATATATCTGTGTGTATATGAATATGAAACAATCTGCAGTTATAGATTCTAGGCATAGGCTATGCAGTGAAGTCTTAGACAAGTTTGAATAGCACTTTCTCGAAGTCCGTACATCTATAAATATAGTAAATTCGTGTGTGTATATCGCTAGCATCTAGTTTAGAGTTACAGTTAAAGTTACAGTTACAGCTAGTGTTACAGTTAATGATAAAGTTATAGTTTTCAGATTGCTTATATCCTTAAAATATTTCACAGACGGGGAACCCCATTCAAATAATTATTTTGTAAAATTTAATGATTTAACTATTATTTAGAGAATGTAGTTAACATTTTAACTTTTGTTATTGTTATTATTTTCTCCTTGAACTTTAAGAATTTATAAACAAAAATTACAGGTTTCATTCAAAAGGTAACAATAAGTTTGTAAACAAAGAAACTGCTTACTTAATTAAGTTTCTATAAGTATAAAATTCTCAAAAATTCAAGTTACTTAACAGCTTCTTATTCCCTTCAAAACTCACAACTCTGTTTCTTTCTTGAGTTGAAGTAGACGGAACGGAAATGGCTCTAACGGTATTACATATTCGGCACAATCGAATTAATTATTATAAGCGCGCGAAGGTGCGAAGGTTATAAAAAGAAAAAGTATGTATATATAGATTTACATTTAAAACTCAAAGAACACTTATTCTAAATAATATTATTTTGAAGGGATTAACTTAAAAAGATTTATCGCACTAAAGCATAAGTAGAGGGAAAATATCTGATATGACTAATTGCTTTGGTGCCCCATGGGTACCGATTATAAAAACCCTAAATGTGGACAATAAAACATAGTTTACTTTTAAAAAATGCATAATTTTTATCAAAATTATGCTTAGGGGAGTAATAAATAATAAAATCACACCCAAAAAATGCTATATAAGCCCTCGCAGCAAACAAATTGGGTATTAGTCGAGAAATAAGTTCCGTTGGACCAGATTCCAGGCAAAATGGAAGTTCCTTATACATTTGTCTGTGCTTTTTTTGTTATTTTTATCCTGCAAACAGCGAAGGCTAATATTCCCGATTGTGACTTCTCGGAAACGGTGAATATATCGTCAAGTATAAAGCTTTGCAATGGGTCTTACATATATAAGGACATCCTAGTTCCTGGGAATATGACTGGAGCCTATAATTACATAAGATCGGAGTGGGGATTCAGTGATAATGTGCCGGTCCACTTGCGTGGATGCGTCTGTCGGTTAAAACCATGCATCTGGATATGCTGTCGCTTTAAGGACACGGGACCCAACGGCGAATGCAACGATGGGCTGATGGAAACACTGAACGAGATCAATCCATTTCTTAATGTGACACTCGGCAACGGATCTGTGGTTAAAAGAAACTTGCTTAGCGACTTTATCGTGCTGAGAGATCCCATGCGGGTTAACGAATATTGGACAGACGAGGTGTACGCAATATTCGAGGTTAGTATTTCTTTCTGTTTTATGTGTTTTATCTTTCTGTTTTCCCTGACTAACTACTACTATTTAACTTATTAGAATGGAAGTGTGCTGTCGCCTCATGGACAGCACTATGTGTCCAGGGGATATGACTGCTTTCATCCGAACCAGTTCAGTTCAGGCGCCAAGGATTTCTTTGTGGTTGCTTTCCATCGCTTATGGTTGTATCCGTTGGATATATTTATATTGCCAGAAAAAAAAACTCGTAAGAAACTCATAATTAGTTAGTTAAGTTTAGGACATTTTCGACCTAATATTTTTTCCAAATTTCTAGTTATTTGCCTTTCAGAAGGTTTCTTGGTTCTTACAATCGCCGTATATCTGTATGTAGAGAAGCTACGTAATCTTCACGGGAAATGCTTTATATGTTACATGATTGTATCATTCTTTTTACCTTTTCCATTTTACGGTAGGTTGGTGTATCAAAGCACATAACTATATGTATATTAATACATTTTATTCACGGTATAGGATATTATTACTACTTTATTAATGTGAGCAAATTCACTTGGCTCTTGTCCTTGAGCCATCAGATGTCGAAGGGCTTTACTTCGGTTAATCGGTTGGAATCCCAACATAGCTTCCTGGCCTACAGCATCTTTTCCTGGGGCACGCCTGCTATAATGACGGGACTCGTATTCATGATCGATCGTATTTGGGGAGGCAAGCCGAAAATGGTGAATTGGATACCGGGTGTCGGTTGGGAAACATGGATAGTAAAGGGTATG
The DNA here is from genome assembly GCA_035045905.1 of Drosophila anomelani. Taxonomy (NCBI): domain Eukaryota; kingdom Metazoa; phylum Arthropoda; class Insecta; order Diptera; family Drosophilidae; genus Drosophila; species Drosophila anomelani. The sequence continues at coordinate 14,887,328 of JAWNOO010000032.1, forward strand.
CTTTAATTAGTGCTCCATTTTGACTTACAAAAAATCGACAAAAATATATTTTCTCTATTCATAGGCGGCTGGAGTTATCTCGCATACTTTCATTGCCCTGTCGTTACACTACCCAGCAGACAAAGTGCGGACATAAATCGGATGGATCCGAAAAATGTCCGAAAAAGATATTAAAAACGGACATAGAGTCGGATATTCCGCATTATGCTCGCTAAATGCTCAAAAACGTACACTAAAACGAAGGGCAATCGGAACTATGCCGTCCCTCGTAAACGGGGCGAAATAGTGTCGTTAGCGGACACTAAAACGTACAGTGAGCGGGCATATTGCGGATTTACCGCACTATGTTCGCCAAATTATCAAAACCTGGCCCGAAAACGGACCGAAAACGGACAAGTTATCGGACCCGTGCAAGTGTCGCAAATGTCCCGCTGGCGGACACGGAAACGTACAGCAGGCGAAACAAAATCGAAATAAAATTCAACGGTAATTCCCCTTCCTTTCGATATGTGAGTTAGCTTTGCCTCAATAGCCGAGTTGGTAAGCAGACGGTCTGCGAATTCCGGGACCCGGGTTCAAATCCCGCACGCAAAAATGAAAGTAAGCTTTTATTTGGGTTTTATTTCCTAGTCATATGATTTAATAACAATTTATATCTTTATAATTACAGATTTAAATAACATATATTCTTTCAGACCGTAGCTTAGACGAAACTTAGTTAAGTTGAAGTCAAATTTGGGATTTATACGAAGTTCAAGAGTTAAAGGAATAATTAGGACTGAATTTAATTAATTAATTTTAATTTTTAAAAATATCCCCGATTTTTTATCTCAAACAATACCAAATCTGTATCGTAAATAATATTAAAAAACTATCTTTAAAGATAAGAAATCGACCCGCTTTTGATATTAAAAAAGGTCCGAAAAAGTATCATTTTCGGGTTCCGAAAATTATAGCTTTTGCTGCCACAAAACCCATGGCAGATGATTTACTTTCTTATCGTTTTTGAGTCCGAAATCGGACGTTTTGTCCGCCTGAAATCCGCAAAACTATCATTTTTAATATTAAAAATGATAGCTTTTGTCTGCTGGGTAATAGCATTAAACACGTTCCTTTTTCTGTGGACTATCATCAGCATTTTAAGAGTAAAGCTCTCATTGAACTACTTCAACGGCCAGGACGAAAGGGAAAGGAACTCTACAAGCGCGGAAATGCCGCCGTAAGAAACTGTATACCCAGTAATCTCTATTTCTTGATATTTTCAGTTTTCCTCTATCTAATTCAAGGTACAAAATGTTTTTACGGCTCTGCATAATTATGGATCTACAGTGGAGCGTGCGTGTAATTTCGATTTTGGCAGATTTTGAACACCTTTTAAGGATATGTGATTTCTGTGAGTACTCCATCGGGATGATTATTTTTGTGCTGTTTATCCTGAAGCGCAGCACGATTGGGTTGCTTATAGAAAGGTAAGTTTACACAAATAATTTAGATTTTGTATTAATTCGATTTAATTGTTTTTTAGAATTCGGAATAACAGCTAATAACAGGTTACCCTGGCAAGAATGCATGAATTAAATAAGAATATATAAATAAATTTATTAAAGCAAAAAAAGAAAAACAATAATAATAAAAATAAAAAAAATAAAACTTATTAAATTCTACAAATTAAAAATAAAAATCTATATAAATTACTAAAAAAAACTACTGTTCTACGAAGAAAACTTTATCATTAAATAAAAAAGAGTAAGGATAAATTATCCTTTATTAACTATAGGTATATTCCTTTCATGAATTTTTATTTTATTTTTTCTTGAATTGAAATCCTATTTTCCGTTGAAGAGAATCAGTGTAAAAATTAATAGTATACTTTTTTACAGTTGAAAAAGATCAGAACTCTACAATGCCAAGCATTTTTAAACAACTTTTAGGTTTTATTTTTAAGGGTCAAGCCAGCTTTTAAATATTATTTTACACAGTCTCACTGTGTCCAATGATAGCAATATTTTTTGGAAATTAAAAATGTTTAATTATTCTTTACAAAACTTCAAGACAGAGAATATTTGATTCTATAAAAATTGGTGGTCCAAAGCTTTTCCAATTTCCCATTTAAATAAAGGCAAAAGCTAGGCTCTGTCCTAATGGATTTCAAAATTTCAAAGTAAAATACATTAAAACCAAAGCGTACAACAATATATTAACCCATTGGAATGATGAATAATCGATATTTGCTAATAACGCTCGTCTTGGGTAAGTTTATGGGATGCAAAGTCTAAAATTAATAATAATAATAATAATAACTCCCCACTGAGGACTGAACATCTTACCATTAATTATCGATGGATCTGAGACCCCAAATCTTCCAGGCAATGGAACCTCCATGAGGACTTATAGGCCAGATCAGCAGCTAAATAAAAAAATGAATGTCTCGAAAGTCATGACCAAACGTCGGCGCAGATTGTTGGCAAGAAAGAAATTTGCCAGAGCCTTGCAAAAAATGACTATGCCTTTCCTGGAACAGAAGAATCCAATTCGGGTCAAATAACCAACAAAACGAAAGTGAATTCACATATCGAAGGCAAGGATGCACCAAAGCCATATGGCCAGCTACTGAGTGCCTTTATCCAACTTGCTTGTAAGGATCACAGTTTCCTTATGGCTTTCATTTAATTAATACAAATTTTACAGGGAAAGATTTTTGGGAAATGTTGAGCCCAAAGGTAATAGTAAGAGTCGATGAGGTGTAGATGAACTCAAATGGGGGAAATGGAGCCGGATGACATTTTGTTTTTGAGAAAGCACAGTTTTCTTTATTACGAATTTGGAGTTCTTGTTTGGAGGAGAAGAGAAGAGAAATTATAAGTGAGAAAAATTGGTAGAAGAATTTGTAAAGAAATTCTTGGCAGGTTAAACAAATATTCCAGTTGAAGTGTTCAAAATAAATTGAAAAATAAAAAAAAAAAACACATAACGTTTTACATTTATGTTTTTTCATTGGTTTTCTTTTATATATGTATAGATATATATATATATAGGTATATATGTAGTATAACATTGTTAACATTCATTATTGACTATGTAATATCCGCTGCAGAGATACTTTTCGTGTTTCGTGTTTCGTGTTCTGTTTCTGTTTTTGTTTGTTTTTTGCAGGTACTTAGTACTACTTTGCTCCTTGGGTTTGCGATTATTGTACGCTTGTCCTATATATTCATACATTGTATATATATATATGTATTTACGATGAGAATTGGGGGTATCAGGAAGTGGTGGGGATGGGACAGAAAGAATACTAAAGAGTTTTTAGGAGTTAATAAATACATCTCGAGTTTAGTTGGTAAAATTGCTAACATTTAGTAAGTAACTATGTTGTACATTCAAGGGCTAGGCTACATATATAGTACATATACATATATCGTAATCGTATAAGGTATCGCTGATCTATAACGATCGTAAATATATATATATCTGTGTGTATATGAATATGAAACAATCTGCAGTTATAGATTCTAGGCATAGGCTATGCAGTGAAGTCTTAGACAAGTTTGAATAGCACTTTCTCGAAGTCCGTACATCTATAAATATAGTAAATTCGTGTGTGTATATCGCTAGCATCCAGTTTAGAGTTATAGTTAAAGTTACAGTTACAGCTAGTGTTACAGTTAATGATAAAGTTATAGTTTTCAGATTGCTTATATCCTTAAAATATTTCACAGACGGGGAACCCCATTCAAATAATTATTTTGTAAAATTTAATGATTTAACTATTATTTAGAGAATGTAGTTAACATTTTAACTTTTGTTATTGTTATTATTTTCTCCTTGAACTTTAAGAATTTATAAACAAAAATTACAGGTTTCATTCAAAAGGTAACAATAAATTTGTAAACAAAGAAACTGCTTACTTAATTAAGTTTCTATAAGTATAAAATTCTCAAAAATTCAAGTTACTTAACAGCTTCTTATTCCCTTCAAAACTCACAACTCTGTTTCTTTCTTGAGTTGAAGTAGACGGAACGGAAATGGCTCTAACGGTATTACATATTCGGCACAATCGAATTAATTATTATAAGCGCGCGAAGGTGCGAAGGTTATAAAAAGAAAAAGTATGTATATATAGATTTACATTTAAAACTCAAAGAACACTTATTCTAAATAATATTATTTTGAAGGGATTAACTTAAAAAGATTTATCGCACTAAAGCATAAGTAGAGGGAAAATATCTGATATGACTAATTGCTTTGGTGCCCCATGGGTACCGATTATAAAAACCCTAAATGTGGACAATAAAACATAGTTTACTTTTAAAAAATGCATAATTTTTATCAAAATTATGCTTAGGGGAGTAATAAATAATAAAATCACACCCAAAAAATGCTATATAAGCCCTCGCAGCAAACAAATTGGGTATTAGTCGAGAAATAAGTTCCGTTGGACCAGATTCCAGGCAAAATGGAAGTTCCTTATACATTTGTCTGTGCTTTTTTTGTTCTTTTTATCCTGCAAACAGCGAAGGCTAATATTCCCGATTGTGACTTCTCGGAAACGGTGAATATATCGTCAAGTATAAAGCTTTGCAATGGGTCTTACATATATAAGGACATCCTAGTTCCTGGGAATATGACTGGAGCCTATAATTACATAAGATCGGAGTGGGGAATCAGTGATAATGTGACGGTCCACGTGCGTGGATGCGTCTGTCAGTTGAAACCATGCATCTGGATATGCTGTCGCTTTAAGGACTGGAGCCCCAAAGAAGTGGAATGCAACGATGGGCTGATGGAAACACTGAACGAGATCAATCCATTTCTTAATGTGACACTCGGCAACGGATCTGTGGTTAAAAGAAACTTGCTTAGCGACTTTATCGTGCTGAGAGATCCCATGCGGGTTAACGAATATTGGACAGACGAGGTGTACGCAATATTCGAGGTTAGTATTTCTTTCTGTTTTATGTGTTTTATCTTTCTGTTTTCCCTGACTAACTACTACTATTTAACTTATTAGAATGGAAGTGTGCTGTCGCCTCATGGACAGCACTATGTGTCCAGGGGATATGACTGCTTTCATCCGAACCAGTTCAGTTCAGGCGCCACAGAATTCTTTGTGGTAGCTTTCCATCGCTTCTCGTTGTATCCGTTGGATATATTTCTATTGCCAGAAGAAAAAACTCGTAAGAAACTCATAATTAGTTAGTTAAGTTTAGGACATTTTCGACCTAATATTTTTTCCAAATTTCTAGTTCTTTGCCTTTCAGGAGGTTTCTTGGTCCTTACAATCGCCGTATATCTGTATGTAGAGAAGCTACGTAATCTTCACGGAAAATGCTTTATATGTTACATGATTGTATCATTCTTTTCTCTGCTGACGGTTTTTTCTTCAGCACCTTTGCCATTTTACGGTAGGTTGGTGTATCAAAGCACATAACTATATGTATATTAATACATTTTATTCACGGTATAGGATATTATTACTACTTTATTAATGTGAGCAAATTCACTTGGCTCTTGTCCTTGAGCCATCAGATGTCGAAGGGCTTTACTTCGGTTAATCGGTTGGAATCCCAACATAGCTTCCTGGCCTACAGCATCTTTTCCTGGGGCACGCCTGCTATAATGACGGGACTCGTATTCATGATCGATCGTATTTGGGGAGGCAAGCCGAAAATGGTGAATTGGATACCGGGTGTCGGTTGGGAAACATGGATAGTAAAGGGTATGCTTTAATTAGTGCTCCATTTTGACTTACAAAAAATCCACAAAAATATATTTTCTTTATTCATAGGCGGCTGGAGTTGTCTCGCATACTTGGGAGTCCCTTTCTTAATACTAATAGCAATAAACACGTTCCTTTTTCTGTGGACTATCATCAGCATTTTAAGAGTAAAGCTCTCATTGAACTACTTCAACGGCCAGGACGAAAGGGAAAGGAACTCTACAAGCGCGGAAATGCCGCCGTAAGAAACTGTATACCCAGTAATCTCTATTTCTTGATATTTTCAGTTTTCCTCTATCTAATTCAAGGTACAAAATGTTTTTACGGCTCTGCATAATTATGGATCTACAGTGGAGCGTGCGTGTAATTTCGATGTTGGCCAATTGGGAACAACTTTTAAAGATATGTGATTTCTATGAGTACTCCATCGGGATGATTATTTTTGTGCAGTTTATCCTGAAGCGCAGCACGATTGGGTTGCTTATAGAAAGGTAAGTTTACACAAATAATTTAGATTTTGTATTAATTCGATTTAATTGTTTTTTAGAATTCGGAATAACAGCTAATAACAGGTTACCCTGGCAAGAATGCATGAATTAAATAAGAATATATAAATAAATTTATTAAAGCAAAAAAAGAAAAAAAATAATAATAAAAATAAAAAAAATAAAACTTATTAAATTCTACAAATTAAAAATAAAAATCTATATAAATTACTAAAAAAAAACTACTGTTCTACGAAGAAAACTTTATCATTAAATAAAAAAGAGTAAGGATAAATTATCCTTTATTAACTATAGGTATATTCCTTTCAGGAATTTTTATTTTATTTTTTCTTGAATTGAAATCCTATTTTCCGTTGAAGAGAATCAGTGTAAAAATTAATAGTATACTTTTTTACAGTTGAAAAAGATCAGAACTCTACAATGCCAAGCATTTTTAAACAACTTTTAGGTTTTATTTTTAAGGGTCAAGCCAGCTTTTAAATATTATTTTACACAGTCTCACTGTGTCCAATGATAGCAATATTTTTTGGAAATTAAAAATGTTTAATTATTCTTTACAAAACTTCAAGACAGAGAATATTTGATTCTATAAAAATTGGTGGTCCAAAGCTTTTCCAATTTCCCATTTAAATAAAGGCAAAAGCTAGGCTCTGTCCTAATGGATTTCAAAATTTCAAAGTAAAATACATTAAAACCAAAGCGTACAACAATATATTAACCCATTGGAATGATGAATAATCGATATTTGCTAATAACGCTCGTCTTGGGTAAGTTTATGGGATGCAAAGTCTAAAATTAATAATAATAATAATAATAACTCCCCACTGAGGACTGAACATCTTACCATTAATTATCGATGGATCTGAGACCCCAAATCTTCCAGGCAATGGAACCTCCATTAGGACTTATAGGCCAGATCAGCAGCTAAATAAAAAAATGAATGTCTCGAAAGTCATGACCAAACGTCGGCGCAGATTGTTGGCAAGAAAGAAATTTGCCAGAGCCTTGCAAAAAATGACTATGCCTTTCCTGGACACAATCGATCGGGTACCCAAGTTTTTGAATGATCTTAAGGGAACAGAAGATACCAATTTGAGTCAAATAACCAACAAAACGAAAGTGAATTCACATATCGAAGGCAAGGATGAGGCACCAAAGCCATATGGCCAGCTACTGAGTGCCTTTATCCAACTTGCTTGTAAGGATCACAGTTTCCTTATGGCTTTCATTTAATTAATACAAATTTTACAGGGAAAGATTTTTGGGAAATGTTGAGCCCAAAGGTAATAGTAAGAGTCGATGAGGTGTAGATGAACTCAAATGGGGGAAATGGAGCCGGATGACATTTTGTTTCTGAGAAAGCACAGTTTTCTTTATTACGAATTTGGAGTTCTTGTTTGGAGGAGAAGAGAAGAGAAATTATAAGTGAGAAAAATTGGTAGAAGAATTTGTAAAGAAATTCTTGGCAGGTTAAACAAATATTCCAGTTGAAGTATTCAAAATAAATTGAAAAAAAAAAAAAAACACATAACGTTTTACATTTATGTTTTTTCATTGGTTTTCTTTTATATATGTATAGATATATATATATATAGGTATATATGTAGTATAACATTGTTAACATTCATTATTGACTATGTAATATCCGCTGCAGAGATACTTTTCGTGTTTCGTGTTCTGTTTCTGTTTTTGTTTGTTTTTTGCAGGTACTTAGTACTACTTTGCTCCTTGGGTTTGCGATTATTGTACGCTTGTCCTATATCGCATACTTGGGAGTCCCTTTCTTAATACTAATAGCAATAAACTCGTTCCTTTTTCTATGGACGACCATCAGCATTTTAAGAGTGAAGCTCCTATTGAGCTACTTCAACGGGCAGGACGAAATAAACTTTACATGCGCGGAAATGCCGCCGTAAGAAAGATATACTCGGTTATACATATCTATTTCTTAATATTTTAAGTTTTGCTCTTATCTTATCTTATCTCATCTTATTTAAGGTACAAAATGTTTTTACGACTCTGCATAATTATGGAGCTACAGTGGAGCGTGCGTGTAATTTCGATTTTTGCAAAATTTAAACACCTTTTAAAGATATGTGAATTCTGTGAGTACTCCTTCGGGATTTTTATTTTTGTGCTGTTTATCCTGAAGCGAAGCACGATTCGGTTGCTTATAGAAAGGTGAGTTTACACAAGTATTTTCTATTTTTTAATAATTCGATTTAATTTTTTTTTAGGATTCGGAATAACAGGCTACCCTGGCAAGAATGCATGAATTAAATAAGAATATATAAATAAATATATTAAAGAAAAAAAAGAAAAAAAAACAATAATAAAAATAAAAAAGTAAACTTTTTAAAATCAACAATAAAAAAAATTCTTAATACATTATACGTGCTCATCAGAGAAGAAACTAAAAAAACAACTGTTCTATGAATAAAAGTTTGTCAGAAAATAAAAAAAACTTCAGGATAAAGTATCATCTATTAACTATTCGTCTATTTTTTCCATTATTTTTAATTTATTTTTCCTTGAATTGAAAACCTATTTTACGTTGAAAAGATCAGAACTCTACAATGCCAAGCATTTTGTGCACAACTTTTAGGTGTTATTATTTTAGTATCAAGCCAGCTTTTAAATATTATTTTACACAGTCCAATGATAGTAATATTATGATAGTAATTTTATTATTATTATATTAATAATTATTCTTTACAAAACTTCAGGACAGAAAATATTTGATTCTATAAAAATTGTCCCACTCAAAGAAAACTTATTCTAAATAATATTATTTTGAAGTGATTAACTTAAAAAGAGTTAGCGCACTAATGCATAAATAATAGGGAAAATATCTGATATGACTAATTGCTTTGGTGCCCCATGGGTACCGATTATAACAAGTAACAAAGCTACATTCGAGTGAGCTCGACTGTGAGATACCCGCTACCCATACATAAACCAGAAAAGCGTCAGGACGCCAGAAAAAACAGTTAATACAATTTTGAACATAACGGACAAATGCAAATGCTAGTGTAATAATCACATGCATACAAATTTACATACACATGTATCTATGTGTGTAAAAACGCGTCATATTATTATTACCATTTATTAAAATTGCTTCTCGAATATCTTGTAAGATTATTTTCCGAACACAACCAAGAACGGATAAGAATATTTAGTTGGTCTAATTGGTCAACCAAATGAGGCATGCTGCCAGCAGCCTTTTGTGGCCATACAAAATTATTTCTTTAATAACTTCGACAATTTTTATTTGATCGCAACCAAATTTTCAGGGATCACACAGACTATAGTTCTCAATATACATAAATTCGCGACTATAGCTTTAAAATACGTTTAATACGTTTTTTTATGATTTGCGGGGGCGGTAGTGGGCGTGGTAAAAATTTGAAACAAACTTGATCTGCGTGCAAGCATAAGAAATACTATCGAAAAAAAATTAGAGCTCTATCTCTTATAGTCTCTGAGATCCAGTGTTTCATACGGACAGACGGACAGACAGACAGACAGACAGACAGACAGACAGACAGACAGACAGACAGACAGACAGACAGACATACAGACAGACAGACAGACAGACAGACAGACAGACAGACAGACAGACAGACAGACGGACATGGCTAGATCGACTCGGCTGTTGATCCTGATCAAGAATATATATACTTTATAGGGTCGGAAATGCTTCCTTCTACCTGTTACATACATTTCCTGCCGGCACAAAGTTATAATACCCTTCTACCCTATGGGTAGCGGGTATAAAAACCCTAAATGTGGACAATAAAACATAGTTTACTTTTAAAAAATGCACAATTTTTATCAAAATTATGCTTAAGGGAGTAATAAAAAATAAAATCACACCCAAAAAAGGCTATATAAGCCCTCGCAGCAAACAAATTTTGTATTAGTCGAGAAATAAGATCCAGGCAAAATGGAAGTTCCTTATACATTTCTCTGTGCACTTTTTGTTCTTTTTATCCTGCAAACAGTGAATGCTAATATTCTCAATTGTGACTTCTCAGAAACGGTGAATATATCGTCCAGTCAAAAGCTTTCCAATGGATCTTACATATACAAGGACATCCTAGTTCCTGAGAATATGACTGGAGCTTATAATTACATAAGATCAGAGTGGGGAATCAGTGATACTGTGACGGACCACTTGCGTGGATGCGTCTGTCACTTGAAACCATGCATCTGGATATGCTGTCGCTTTAAGGACTGGAGCCCCAAAGAAGTCGAATGCAACGATGGGCTGATGGAAACACTGAACGACATCAATCCATTTCTTAATGTGACACTCGGCAACGGATCTGTGGTTAAAAGAAACTTGCTTAGCGACTTTATCGTGCTGAGAGATCCTATACGGGTTAACGAATATTGGACAGACGAGGTGTACACAATATTCGAGGTTAGCCTTTCTTTCTGTTTTATATCTGTTTTCCCTGACTAACTTCTACTATTTAACTTTTTAGAATGGAACTGTGCTATCGCCTCCTGGACAGCACAAGGTGTTCAGGGGATATGACTGCTTTCATCCAAATCAGTTCAGTTCAGGCGCCACAGAATTCTTTGTGGTAGCTTTCCATCGCTTCTCGTTGTACCCGTTGGATAGATTTCTATTGCCAGAAGAAAAAACTCGTAAAAAACTCATAATTAGTTATTTAAGTGTAGAACATTTTCAACCTAATATTTTTTCCAAATTTCTAGTTATTTGCCTTTCAGAAGGTTTCTTGGTCCTTACAATCGCCGTATATCTTTATGTAGAGAAGCTACGTAATCTTCACGGAAAATGCTTTATATGTTACATGATTGTATCATTCTTTTCTGCGCTGACGGATTTGTTTTCAATAGCTTGGCAATTTTACGGTAGGTTGGTGTATAAAAGCACAAAACTAGATGTATATTAATACATTTTATTCGAGGTATAGGATATTATTACTACTTTATTTATGTGAGCAAATTCACTTGGCTCTTGTCCTTGAGCCATCAGATGTGGAAGGGCTTTACTTCGGTTAATCGGTTGGAATCCCAACATAGCTTCCTGGCCTACAGCATCTTTTCCTGGGGCACGCCTGCTATATTGACGGGACTCATATTCATGATCGATCGTATTTGGGAAGGCGAGCCGAAAATGGTATATTGGATACCGGGTGTCGGTTGGGAAACATGGAGAATAAAGGGTATCTTTTAATTAGTGCTCCATTTTGGCTTACAAGAAATACAAATATATTTTCTCTGTTTATAGCGGAGTGGAGTTATCACGTATACTTTGATTACCCTATGATTACACTAGTAACACTAAACACGGTTCTTTTTCTATGGACTATCATCAGCATTTTAAGAGTAAAGCTCTCATTGGACTACTTCGTCGGCCAGGACGAAAGGGAAAGGAACTCTACAAGCGCGGAAATGCCGCCGTAAGAAGCTGTATACCCGGTAATCTCTATTTCTTGATATTTTCAGTTTTCCTCTATCTAATTCAAGGTACAAAATGTTTTTACGACTCTGTATAATTATGGATCTACAGTGGAGCTTGCGTGCAATTTCGCTTTTGGCAAAATTTAAACACCTTTTAAAGTTATGCGATTATTGTGAGAATTCCATCGGGATGATTATTTTTGTGCTGTTTATCCTGAAGCGAAGCACGATTGGGTTGCTTATAGAAAGGTGGGTTTACACGAATAACTTAGATTTTGTAGTAATTCGATTTAATTTCTTTTTTAGAATTCGGAATAACAGCTAATAAAAGGCTACCCGGGCAAGAATGCATGAATTAAATAAGAATATAAAAATAAAGATATTACACAAAAAAAAAAAAAACAAAAGAAAAACAATAATAACAAAAATAAAAATAAGTAAAATTCAACAATTAAAAAAAATTCTTAATAAATTCTACTTAATCATCAGAGAAGAAGAAGACTTTGTCATTAAATACAAAAAGCTCAAGATAAATTATCCTTTATTAACTATTCGTATATTACCTTTCATGAATTTTATTTAATTTTTCCTTGAATTGAAAACATATTTTCCGTTGAAAGATCAGAACTCTACAATGCCAAGCATTTTATGCACAACTTTTAGGTTTTATTTTTAAGGGTCAATCCAGCTTTTAAATATTATTTTACACAGTCTCAATACTTCTCAGAGCCAAATGATAGTATTATTTTTTGGAAGTTAAAAATATTTAATTATTCCTTACAACACTTCAGGACAGACAATATTTGATTCTATAAAAATTGGTGTCCCAAAGCTTTTCCATTTTCCCATTTAAATAAAGGCAACAGGTAGGCTTTTACCTAATGGATTTCAAAATTTTAAAGTAAAATACATTGAAACCAAACAATACAATATAAACCCATTGGAATGATGAATAATCGATATTTGCTAATAACGCTAGTCTTGGGTAAGTTTATGAGCTGCAAAGTTTAAAATTAATAATAATAATAATAATAATAATACCTCCCCACTGAGGACTGAACATCTTACCATTAATTATCTATGGATCTGAGACTCCAGATCTTCCAGGCAATGGCACCTCCATGAAGGCTTATAGGCCAGATCAGCAGCTAAATAAAAAAATGAATGTCTCAAAAGCCATGACCAAACGGCGGCGCAGATTATTGGCAAGAAAGAAATTTGCCAGAGCCTTGCAAAAAATGACTATGCCTTTCCTGGACACAATCGATCGGGTACCTAAATTTTTGAATGATCTTAAGGGAACAGAAGATACCAATTCTAGTCAAATAACCAACAAAACGCATTTGAATTCACATATCGAAGGCAAGGATAAGGCACCAAAGCCATATGGCCAGCTACTGAGTGCCTTTATCCAACTTGCTTGTAAGGATCACAGTTTCCTTATGGCTTTCATTTAATTAATACAAATTTTACAGGGAAAGATTTTTGGGAAATGTTGAGCCCAAAGGTAATAGTAAGAGTCGATGAGGTGTAGATGAACTCGAATGAGGGAAATGGAGCCGGATGACATTTTGTTTCTGAGAAAGCACAGTTTTCTTTATTTCGAATTTGGGGTTCTTGTTTGGAGGAGAAGAGAAGAGAAATTATAAGTGAGAAAAATTTGTAGAAGAATTTGTAAAGAAATCCTTGGCAGGTTAAACAAATATTCCAGTTGAAGTATTCAAAATAAATTGAAAAATAAAAAAACAACACATAACGTTTTACATTTATGTTTTTTTCATTGGTTTTCTTTTATATATGTATAGATATATATATATATATAGGTATATATGTAGTATAACATTGTTAACATTCATTATTGACTATGTAATATCCGCTTCAGAGATACTTTTCGTGTTTCGTGTTTCGTGTTCTGTTTCTGTTTTTGTTTGTTTGTTTTTTGCAGGTACTTAGTACTACTTTGCTCCTTGGGTTTGCGATTATTGTACGCTTGTCCTATATATTCATACATTGTATATATATATTTGTATTTACGATGAGAATTGGGGGTATCAGGAAGTGGTGGGGATGGGACAGAAAGAATACTAAAGAGTTTTTAGGAGTTAATAAATACATCTCGAGTTTAGTTGGTAAAATTGCTAACATTTAGTAAGTAACTATGTTTTACATTCAAGGGATAGGCTAAATATATAGTACATATACATATATCGTAATCGTATAAGGTATCGCTGATCTATAACGATCGTAAATATATATATCTGTGTGTATATGAATATGAAACAATCTGCAGTTATAGATTCTAGGCATAGGCTATGCAGTGAAGTCTTAGACAAGTTTGAATAGCACTTTCTCGAAGTCCGTACATCTATAAATATAGTAAATATCGTGTGTGTATATCGCTAGCATCTAGTTTAGAGTTACAGTTAAAGTTACAGTTACAGTTACAGTTAGTGTTACAGTTAATGTTAAAGTTACAGTTTTCAGTTTGCTTATATCCGTAAAATACTTGAGTAAAGATAGAGCTAAGATTGTTGACAGACTGACTACTCCTCCTAAGCCCTTTTTTAACCACCAAGAAATCCTGCTGCAAGTTCGCTGTTTTTCCTTCATTTTCGATTGGTTTTGTTCCCCTTTTTTTGGTTGTGGTCATAGAATATTTGTGGATCAAGTTGGTTCTCAGACAATCGGCACGCACACCCATTCCATCAGCCGGAACAGCAGCGAGCACAACCAATTCTAGGCGGCCGTTGTCACCTTTGGCTGTCCGCCAGGTCCTGTGGCCTCAACACCAGCCCCCAACACACCGCTCGATGTGGCCGCCATCTCCGAGGAGAGCTCCTCCAGCTGCGGTTCCTCAACCTCGGTGGCTTGGCCATCGCCACTGCTGCCGCTGTTGGTGTTGGTGTTGGTGTTTGTGGTGGTGGTGGCACCGCTGCCGGATTGGCTGGTGCGCAGCTCCGGCGGCAGATAGATTTTGACCACGCTTGTTATCTTCACCCGACAGTTGGGACAATTGCTGCATCTGCAAATGGGGAAATTATTGATATTAATAAGAGTTTCCTTAGTTTATTAGCTTTTCTCTGACTCACCTTGCAGCGCACTGGGCACAGGCAATGACGTGACAGCACGGATTGAACACTGTGTTGATGGCGCGATCCATGCAGATCTTGCACTGCATGGCCTCCGATATGCGCGTGTCCACGCAGCGCTCAATCGCCGCCTCACGCGCCTCCTTCTCGCGTATGGCCAAATCTATCTTGCCGGCCATGGAGCTGCTGCTTCCCGCCAATGGCATCATCATTGCCCCGAAGGCATCGCCACCGGCAACGGCCCCACTTCTTCCACCTCCACCTCCACCAGCGGCAGCTGAACAGCCTTCGGCTCCATCCGTTGCCACTTCAGTCAACAAATCGCCACCCCGTTCGTGCAGTATCCTCCTGGCCTGATCATGCACCTCGCGACAGGTGTGCTGAATGTCGAAGACATAACGCTTGCCCAGTTCCGTATTCTCCGAGAACATGGAGGCAATGGTGCCCTTGAGGTCACGGGTAAACTGATTGGTCACCACTCCCCGGACCTTGTCGCACACATAGAAGGCATGACGCTCTGTGATGGAACGATAGAGTCCTGCGGCAATGGGCTGCTTGGGCAGCTTGATCTCCAGCTCCTTGCGATCGTTGTGATCGTCCACGTACTCCAGCTTGAAGGTGCGACGCAGGGACTTGGCCGCAGCTATGGCGCCAAAGGGGATGCTGTGGAGAAAGAGTTTTGAATAAGTTGGGGTTGTTTTTTGGATAGGTGTCTAGGATTCAAATTTCTAGCTTGAAAATCGGTCAATTATGCTTGTTTTGATATATCTTTTATTTGGAAAAAAATGAGTTAAGTTTAGTCTTAAATTTGGGGCTTCAAAAAGGCTTCTAAGTGAAATTTCAGTTTCTAAAGATTATAGAAATCGGAAAGCAATTTTTTATACAAATTAATATGCATTAATAATTAATAAACTTAATCATGCTAAATATTCTTCAAGACGCAATTGCTTTACAAATATTTTTTATATGAAAACTAACCTTGTTTTCTTTAATTATCTCTTAAGAGGTTTATAGTGAGCTCGTAAATAATTACTAAATAGCACAATTAAAGTTAATGGCCCAAAAAGAAGTGGGTTCTATAAAAATTCACCTCAATAATAATAATGTAATTATTCCGCAGACGGGGAACCCCATTCAAAGAATTATTTTGTAAAATTTAGTGAGTAAACTTTTGTTTAAAGAATGTTGGTAACATTTTAACACACTTTTAACTTTGTCTGACTCTTAATATTATTATTATTTCTCCTTGAAGTTTAAGAATTTATAAACACAAATTAATGGTTGCTTTCAAAAGGTAACAATATTATAAACACGGAAACTGCTTGCTTAATTAAGGTTTTAAAAGTATACAATTCTAAAAAATTCAAGTTAGTTAACAGCTTCTTATTCCCTCCAAAACTCACAACTCTGTTTCTTTCTAACGGTATTACATATTCGGCACAATCGAAATTATTATGATAAGCACGCGAAGGTGCGAAGGTTATAAAAGGAAAAAATATGTTTATATAGATTTTCATTTAAAACTCAAAGAATACTTATTCGTAATAATATTATTTGGAAGTGATTAACATAAGCAGAAGTAGAGGGAAAATATCTGATATGGCTAATTGCTTTGGTGCCCCATGGGTACCGGTTATAAAAACTCCAATTTTGGGGACAATTAAACATAGTTTACTTTTAAAATATGCATAATTTTTATCAAAATTATGCGTGAGGGAGTAATAAATAATAAAATCATACCCAAAAAAGGCTATATAAGCCCTCGCAGCAAACAAATTGGGTATTAGTCGAGAAATAAGTTCCGTTGGACCAGATTCCAGGCAAAATGGAAGTTCCTTATACATTTGTCTGTGCTTTTTTTGTTCTTTTTATCCTACAAACAGCGAAGGCTAATATTCTCAATTGTGACTTCTCGGAAACGGTGAATATATCGTCAAGTATAAAGCTTTCCAATGGGTCTTACATATACAAGGACATTCTAGTTCCTGAGAATATGACTGGAGCCTATAATTACATAAGATCGGAGCTGAGAATCAGTGATAATGTGACGGTCCACGTGCGTGGATGCGTCTGTCACTTGAAACCATGCATCTGGATATGCTGTCGCTTTAAGGACACGGGACCCAACGGCGAATGCAACGATGGGCTGATGGAAACACTGAACGACATCAATCCATTTCTTAATGTGACACTCGGCAACGGATCTGTGGTTAAAAGAAACTTGCTTAGCGACTTTATCGTGCTGAGAGATCCCATACGGGTTAACGAATATTGGACAGACGAGGTGTACACAATATTCGAGGTTAGCCTTTCTTTCTGTTTTATATCTGTTTTCCCTGACTAACTTCTACTATTTAACTTTTTAGAATGGAACTGTGCTATCGCCTCCTGGACAGCACAAGGTGTTCAGGGGATATGACTGCTTTCATCCAAATCAGTTCAGTTCAGGCGCCACAGAATTCTTTGTGGTAGCTTTCCATCGCTTCTCGTTGTATCCGTTGGATATATTTCTATTGCCAGAAGAAAAAACTCGTAAGAAACTCATAATTAGTTATTT
Source organism: Drosophila anomelani (assembly GCA_035045905.1). Lineage (NCBI taxonomy): Eukaryota > Metazoa > Arthropoda > Insecta > Diptera > Drosophilidae > Drosophila > Drosophila anomelani. The sequence continues at coordinate 14,904,635 of JAWNOO010000032.1, forward strand.
AAGTGTAGAACATTTTCGACCTAATATTTTTTCCAAATTTCTAGTTATTTGCCTTTCAGAAGGTTTCTTGGTCCTTACAATCGCCGTATATCTGTATGTAGAGAAGCTACGTAATCTTCACGGGAAATGCTTTATATGTTACATGATTGTAAAATTCTTTTCTGCGCTGACGGTTTTTTTTTCAGCACCTTTGCCATTTTACGGTAGGTTGGTGTATCAAAGCACATAACTATATGTATATTAATACATTTCATAGTTATAGACTATCTATACTTCATTTTTATGAGCAAAGTCACTTGGCTCTTGTCCTTGAGCCATCAGATGTGGAAGGGCTTTACTTCGATTAATCGGTTGGGGTCCCAACATAGCTTCCTGGCCTACAACATTTTTTCCTGGGGCACGCCTGCAATAATGACGGGACTCTTATTCATGATCGATCGTATTTGGGGAGGCGAGCCGAAAATGGTGAATTGGATACCGGGTGTCGGTTGGGAAACAGGGATAGTAAAAGGTATGCCTTAATTAGTGCTCCATTTTGGCTTACAAGAAATACAAAAAAAATATATATTCTCTTTTCATAGCGGGGTTGAGTTATAACATGTACTTTAATTACCCTATGATTACACTAGTAACACTAAACACGTTCCTTTTTCTATGGACTATCATCAGCATTTTAAGAGTAAAGCTCTCATTGAACTACTTCGTCGGCCAGGACGAAAGGGAAAGGAACTCTACAAGCGCGGAAATGCCGCCGTAAGAAGCTGTATACCCGGTAATCTCTATTTCTTGATATTTTCAGTTTTTCTTTATATAATTCAAGGTTCAAAATGTTTTTACGACTCTGCATAATTATGGATCTACAGCGGAGCGTGCGTGCAATTTCGATTTTGGCAGATTTTGAACACCTTTTAAGGATATGTGATTTCTGTGAGTATTCCATCGGGATGATTATTTTTGTGCTGTTTATCCTGAAGCGAAGCACGATTGGGTTGCTTATAGAAAGGTGGGTTTACACGAATAACTTAGATTTTGTAGTAATTCGATTTAATTTCTTTTTTAGAATTCGGAATAACAGCTAATAAAAGGCTACCCGGGCAAGAATGCATGAATTAAATAAGAATATATAAATAAAGATATTAAAGCAAAAAAAGAAAAACAATAATAATAAAAATACAAAAAAACAAAAATTTTTTAATTCTACAAATTAAAAATAAAAATCTTTATAAATTACTAAAAACAAGAAAGGAAGCTAACTTCGGCTCACCGAAGTTTGTATACCCTTGTAGATTACAAATTAAATCAAATAATTAAGAGCTAAATTCTGAGATAATAAAAAGTGTTGCCTACTTAGGGGCGTGCGTGACTATAATGCTAGGCTGCCACGCCGCGGAGAAGATATAGTCGTCCGATTTTGATAAAATTAATACCGAAATTCAGGAATAATAAAAAGTTGCCAAATCTCCAATATGAAAATATGTTGAGAAACAGCAAAGGTATGATTTTTTCTTTTATTTCCCTGATTGTTCCTATGGCAGCTATAGGATATAGTTGTCCGATTTTAATGAAATTAAAACCGAAATTCGGAAATAATATTAAACGGCCAAATATTAAATTTGGTGAAAATTGGTTGCAAACTAACAAAGTTATAATTTTTTTTTGAAGATTTTTCCGATTGTTCCTATGGCAGCTATATGATATAGTCGTCCGATCCGGCCCGTTCCGACTTATGTACGAGTGAGAGTATATAGAAGACTAACTACAAAGTTTCATTCAGATAGCTTTAAAACTGAGGGACTAGTTTGCGAAGAAACGGACAGACGGACATGGCTAGATCGACTCGGCTCCTGATCAAGAATATATATACTTTATAGGGTCGGAGATGTCTCCTACACTGCGATGCAAACTTCTGACTGAAATTATAATACCCTGCAAGGGTATAAAAACTACTGTTCTACGAAGAAAACTTTATCATTAAATAAAAAAGGGTCAGGATAAATTATCCTTAATTAACTATTCGTATATTTCTTTTCATGAATTTTTATTTTATTTTTTCTTGAATTGAAATCCTATTTTCCGTTGAAGAGAATCAGTGTAAAAATTAATAATATACTTTTTTACAGTTGAAAAAGATCCGAACTCTACAATGCCAAGCACCTTGTGCACAACTTTTAGAAGTTATTGTTTTAGTATCAAGCCAGCTTTTAAATATTATTTTACACAGTCACAATACCTATCAGAATCCAATGATAGTAATATTTTTTTTGGAAATTAAAAATATTTAATTATTCCTTACAACACTTCAGGACAGAGAATATTTGATTCTATAAAAATTGGTGTCCCAAAGCTTTTCCATTTTCCCATTTAAATAAAGGCAACAGGTAGGCTTTTACCTAATGGATTTCAAAATTTTAAAGTAAAATACATTGAAACCAAACAATACAATATAAACCCATTGGAATGATGAATAATCGATATTTGCTAATAACGCTAGTCTTGGGTAAGTTTATGAGCTGCAAAGTTTAAAATTAATAATAATAATAATAATAATACCTCCCCACTGAGGACTGAACATCTTACCATTAATTATCTATGGATCTGAGACTCCAGATCTTCCAGGCAATGGCACCTCCATGAAGGCTTATAGGCCAGATCAGCAGCTAAATAAAAAAATGAATGTCTCAAAAGCCAAGACCAAACGGCGGCGCAGATTATTGGCAAGAAAGAAATTTGCCAGAGCCTTGCAAAAAATGACTATGCCTTTCCTGGACACAATCGATCGGGTACCCAAATTTTTGAATGATCTTAAGGGAGCAGAAGATACCAATTCGAGTCAAATAACCAACAAAGCGCATTTGAATTCACATATCGAAGGCAAGGATAAGGCACCAAAGCCATATGGCCAGCTACTGAGTGCCTTTATCCAACTTGCTTGTAAGGATCACAGTTTCCTTATGGCTTTCATTTAATTAATACAAATTTTACAGGGAAAGATTTTTGGGAAATGTTGAGCCCAAAGGTAATAGTAAGAGTCGATGAGGTGTAGATGAACTCGAATGAGGGAAATGGAGCCGGATGACATTTTGTTTCTGAGAAAGCACAGTTTTCTTTATTTCGAATTTGGGGTTCATGTTTGGAGGAGAAGAGAAGAGAAATTATAAGTGAGAAAAATTTGTAGAAGAATTTGTAAAGAAATCCTTGGCAGGTTAAACAAATATTCCAGTTGAAGTATTCAAAATAAATTGAAAAATAAAAAAACAACACATAACGTTTTACATTTATGTTTTTTTCATTGGTTTTCTTTTATATATGTATAGATATATATATATATATAGGTATATATGTAGTATAACATTGTTAACATTCATTATTGACTATGTAATATCCGCTGCAGAGATACTTTTCGTGTTTCGTGTTCTGTTTCTGTTTTTGTTTGTTTGTTTTTTGCAGGTACTTAGTACTACTTTGCTCCTTGGGTTTGCGATTATTGTACGCTTGTCCTATATATTCATACATTGTATATATATATTTGTATTTACGATGAGAATTGGGGGTATCAGGAAGTGGTGGGGATGGGACAGAAAGAATACTAAAGAGTTTTTAGGAGTTAATAAATACATCTCGAGTTTAGTTGGTAAAATTGCTAACATTTAGTAAGTAACTATGTTGTACATTCAAGGGCTAGGCTACATATATAGTACATATACATATATCGTAATCGTATAAGGTATCGCTGATCTATAACGATCGTAAATATATATATCTGTGTGTATATGAATATGAAACAATCTGCAGTTATAGATTCTAGGCATAGGCTATGCAGTGAAGTCTTAGACAAGTTTGAATAGCACTTTCTCGAAGTCCGTACATCTATAAATATAGTAAATATCGTGTGTGTATATCGCTAGCATCTAGTTTAGAGTTACAGTTAAAGTTACAGTTACAGTTACAGTTAGTGTTACAGTTAATGTTAAAGTTACAGTTTTCAGTTTGCTTATATCCGTAAAATACTTGAGTAAAGATAGAGCTAAGATTGTTGACAGACTGACTACTCCTCCTAAGCCCTTTTTTAACCACCAAGAAATCCTGCTGCAAGTTCGCTGTTTTTCCTTCATTTTCGATTGGTTTTGTTCCCCTTTTTTTGGTTGTGGTCATAGAATATTTGTGGATCAAGTTGGTTCTCAGACAATCGGCACGCACACCCATTCCATCAGCCGGAACAGCAGCGAGCACAACCAATTATAGGCGGCTGTTGTCACCTTTGGCTGTCCGCCAGGTCCTGTGGCCTCAACACCAGCCCCCAACACACCGCTCGATGTGGCCGCCATCTCCGAGGAGAGCTCCTCCAGCTGCGGTTCCTCAACCTCGATGGCTTGGCCATCGCCACTGCACAGTGGGGAATTTGACCTGTTTTTGTGGCATTAATTAATATCTTAAAAACAAAGCAAAATTTTTAAATTCTGTTTTTTGAATTAAGTTAATAATAAAGAAAGGAAGATATTTTGAAAAAATGGGCGTGGTTCCGCCTTTTTTTAATCGATTTTAAATTTTTTTTTATGGTAAAAATTAAAAAAAAAATTTTTTGTTTTCTTTTTACGACAATAATGGTAATTTTATACATTTTGTAAAAAAAATGGGCGTGATCGCACTCTTTATTTGCGAGAAATCGAAGGGAATTTGTTCTGTTTTTGTGGCAATTATTCCAGCAGCACCGTATTGCTGATTGAAAACTTCCATCCTAAAAAATGGAATTACGCAAAAAGGGGCGAAAAGGGGCAATTGAACTTAGATGTTCTGAATTAGGAATACATGGCTCTACAACATGGATATAGACACTCACTGGACAAGTCTGGACATTTTTTTAAAACCTCTGCCAAAGTTGAACATTTATTACGAAAGCTTTGTACGGACACCACCTGCTTCAATTACAAATTGTTAGAAATACACGCACGATTTTGTCAAAGTATTAGTATTAACAAATAGTACAAACCTGAGGCATTATTATCCATTTTAAATTTTATTGATTGGTGCTTTAACCTCTGAGAAATATTAATTGGAAAATGCACTACCAAATGAACCAAAATGCGCACACAAAATGTAATTTTCAACAGCTGACTTCAAGCGCTGGTATTTTAATACTGGACTGGAAAAATACCAATTTTGGTATGTAACATAAGACTTTGGTATATTCTCAATACGTTAAGACTTCAATATCCAAAATTTAAAAACTTTTAAAAAACACATTAATGCCACAAAAACAGGGCAAATTCCCCAGTGTGCACTGCTGCCGCTGTTGGTGTTGGTGTTGGTGTTAGTGGTGGTGGTGGCACCGCTGCCGGATTGGCTGGTGCGCAGCTCCGGCGGCAGATAGATTTTGACCACGCTTGTTATCTTCACCCGACAGTTGGGACAATTGCTGCATCTGCAAATGGGGAAATTATTGATATTAATAAGAGTTTCCTAAGTTTATTAGCTTTTCTCTGACTCACCTTGCAGCGCACTGGGCACAGGCAATGACGTGACAGCACGGATTGAACACTGTGTTGATGGCGCGATCCATGCAGATCTTGCACTGCATGGCCTCCGATATGCGCGTGTCCACGCAGCGCTCAATCGCCGCCTCACGCGCCTCCTTCTCGCGTATGGCCAAATCTATCTTGCCGGCCATGGAGCTGCTGCTTCCCGCCAATGGCATCATCATTGCCCCGAAGGCATCGCCACCGGCAACGGCCCCACTACTTCCACCTCCACCTCCACCAGCAGCAGCGGAACACCCTTCGGCTCCATCCGTTGCCACTTCAGTCAACAGATCGCCACCCCGTTCGTGCAGTATCCTCCTGGCCTGATCATGCACCTCGCGACAGGTGTGCTGAATGTCGAAGACATAACGCTTGCCCAGTTCCGTATTCTCCGAGAACATGGAGGCAATGGTGCCCTTGAGGTCACGGGTAAACTGATTGGTCACCACACCCCGAACCTTGTCGCACACATAGAAGGCATGACGCTCTGTGATGGAACGATAGAGTCCTGCGGCAATGGGCTGCTTGGGCAGCTTGAAGGTGCGACGCAGGGACTTGGCCGCAGCAATGGCGCCAAAGGGGATGCTGTGGAGAAAGAGTTTTGGATAAGTTTGGGTTGTTTTTTGCTTAAATTTTTAAGGTTTCAGATTTCTAGCTTGAAAATCGGTCAATTATGCTTTGTTTTAATATATATTTTATTAAAAAAAAGGAGTTAAATTTAGTCTTTAATTTGGGGTTTAAAAAAGTCTTCTTAGTGAAGTTTACGCGTCTGAAGATTATATAAAAAAAATTTTTATACAAATTAATATGCATTAATAATTAATAAACTTAATCATGCTAAATATTCTTCAAGACGCAATTGCTTTACAAATATTTTTATATGAAAACTAACCTTGTTTTCTTTAATTATCTCTTAAGAGGTTTATAGTGAGCTCGTAAATAATTACTAAATAGCACAATTAAAGTTAATGGCCCAAAAAGAAGTGGGTTCTATAAAAATTCACCTCAATAATAATAATGTAATTATTCCGCAGACGGGGAACCCCATTCAAAGAATTATTTTGTAAAATTTAGTGAGTAAACTTTTGTTTAAAGAATGTTGGTAACATTTTAACACACTTTTAACTTTGTCTGACTCTTAATATTATTATTATTTCTCCTTGAAGTTTAAGAATTTATAAACACAAATTAATGGTTGCTTTCAAAAGGTAACAATATTATAAACACGGAAACTGCTTGCTTAATTAAGGATTTAAAAGTATACAATTCTAAAAAATTCAAGTTAGTTAACAGCTTCTTATTCCCTCCAAAACTTACAACTCTGTTTCTTTCTAACGGAAATGGCTCTAACGGTATTACATATTCGGCACAATCGAAATTATTATAATAAGCACGCGAAGGTGCGAAGGTTATAAAAGGAAAAAATATGTTTATATAGATTTTCATTTAAAACTCAAAGAAAACTTCTTCGTAATAATATTATTTGGAAGTGATTAACATAAGCAGAAGTAGAGGGAAAATATCTGATATGGCTAATTGCTTTGGTGCCCCATGGGTACCGGTTATAAAAACTCCAATTTTGGGGCGATTAAACATAGTTTACTTTTAAAATATGCATAATTTTTATCAAAATTATGCGTGAGGGAGTAATAAATAATAAAATCATACCCAAAAAAGGCTATATAAGCCCTCGCAGCAAACAAATTGGGTATTAGTCGAGAAATAAGTTCCGTTGGACCAGATTCCAGGCAAAATGGAAGTTCCTTATACATTTGTCTGTGCTTTTTTTGTTCTTTTTATCCTACAAAGAGCGAAGGCTAATATTCCCAATTGTGACTTCTCGGAAACGGTGAATATATCGTCAAGTATAAAGCTTTCCAATGGGTCTTACATATACAAGGACATTCTAGTTCCTGAGAATATGACTGGAGCCTATAATTACATAAGATCGGAGGGGGGAATCAGTGATAATGTGCCGGTCCACTTACGTGGATGCGTCTGTCAGTTGAAACCATGCATCTGGATATGCTGTCGCTTTAAGGACACGGGACCCAACGGCGAATGCAACGATGGGCTGATGGAAACACTGAACGACATCAATCCATTTCTTAATGTGACACTCCGCAACGGATCTGTGGTTAAAAGAAACTTGCTTAGCGACTTTATCGTGCTGAGAGATCCCATGCGAAGTGAAGAATATTGGACAGACGAGGTATACACAATATTCGAGGTTAGTCTTTCTTTCTGTTTTATATTTCCCTGACTAATTACTACTTTTTAACTTTTTAGAATGGAAGTGTGCTGTCGCCTGTCGGAGAGCACAAAGTGTTCAGGGGATATGACTGCTTTCATCCAAATCAGTTCAGTTCAGGCGCCACCGATTTTTTTGTAGTTGCTTTTCATCGCGTGGTGTTGTATCCGACCCCAATGTTTCTAGTACCAGGAGCAAAAATTCGTAAGAAACTCATTTCTATTGTTGTCAAGGTTAGGAATTTTTCGACCTAATATTTTTTCAAAATTTCCAGTTATATGCTTTTCAGAAGGATTCTTAGTCCTTACAATCGTCATATATCTATATGTAGAGAAGCTACGTAATCTTCACGGAAAATGCTTTATATGTTACATGATTGTATCATTCTTTTCTGCGCTGACGGATTTGTTTTCAATAGCTTGGCAATTTTACGGTAGGTTGGTGTATAAAAGCACAAAACTATATGTATGTACATATATTAATACATTTTATAGTTATAGGTCATTATTACTACTTCATTGGTATGAGCAAATTCACTTGGCTCTTGTCCTTGAACCATCAGATGTGGAAGGGCTTCACTTCGGTTAATCGGTTGGAATCCCAACATAGCTTCCTGGCCTACAGCATCTTTTCCTGGGGCACGCCTGCTATATTGACGGGACTCATATTCATGATCGATCGTATTTGGGAAGGCGAGCCGAAAATGGTGAATTGGATACCGGGTGTCGGTTTGGAGACAGAGATGTTAAAGGGTATGCTTTAATTAGTGCTCCATTTTGACTTACAAAAAATCCACAAAAATATATTTTCTTTATTCATAGGCGGCTGGAGTTATATCGCATACTTGGGAGTCCCTTTCTTAATACTATTTGCATTAAGCACGTTCTTTACGCTATGGACGATCATCAGCATTATAAGAGTAAAGCTCTTATTGAGCTACTTCAATGGCCAGGACGAAAGAAACTTTAAATGCGTGAAAATGCCGCCGTAAGAAAGATATAACCGGTTATCTCTATTTTTTTCAGTTTTGCTCTATCTAATTCAAGGCTCAAAATGTATTTACGACTCTTCATAATTATGGATCTACAGCGGAGCGTGCGTGCAATTTCGATTTTGACCAATTTTGAATACCTTTTAAAGATATGTGATTTCTGTGAGTTCTCCTTCGGGATTATTATTTTTGTGCTTTTTATCCTGAAGCGAAGCACGATTCGGTTGCTTATAGAAAGGTGAGTTTACACAAGTATTTTATATTTTTTAATAATTCGATTTAATTTTTTTTTTAGAATTCGGAATAACAGCTAATAACAGGCTACCCTGGCAAGAATGCATGAATTAAATAAGAATATATAAATAAATATATTAAAGAAAAAAAGAAAAAAAAAACAATAATAAAAATAAAAAAGTAAACTTTTTAAAATCAACAATAAAAAAAATTCTTAATACATTATACGTGCTCATCAGAGAAGAAACTAAAAAAACAACTGTTCTATGAATAAAAGTTTGTCAGAAAATAAAAAAAAACTTCAGGATAAAGTATCATCTATTAACTATTCGTCTATTTTTTTCCATTATTTTTAATTTATTTTTCCTTGAATTGAAAACCTATTTTACGTTGAAAAGATCAGAACTCTACAATGCCAAGCATTTTGTGCACAACTTTTAGGTGTTATTGTTTTAGTATCAAGCCAGCTTTTAAATATTATTTTACACAGTCCAATGATAGTAATATTTTTTGGAAATTAATAATATTTAATTATTCTTTACAAAACTTCAGGACAGAAAATATTTGATTCTATAAAAATTATTGTCCCACTCAAAGAAAACTTATTCTAAATAATATTATTTTGAAGTGATTAACTTAAAAAGAGTTATCGCACTAATGCATAAATAATAGGGAAAATATCTGATATGACTAATTGCTTTGGTGCCCCATGGGTACCGATTATAACAAGTAAGAAAGCTACATTCGAGTGAGCTCGACTGTGAGATACCCGCTACCCATACATAAACCAGAAAAGCGTCAGGACGCCAGAAAAAACAGTTAATACAATTTTGAACATAACGGACAAATGCAAATGCTAGTGTAATAATCACATGCATACAAATTTACATACACATGTATCTATGTGTGTAAAAACGCGTCATATTATTATTACCATTTATTAAAATTGCTTCTCGAATATCTTGTAAGATTATTTTCCGAACACAACCAAGAACGGATAAGAATATTTAGTTGGTCTAATTGGTCAACCAAATGAGGCATGCTGCCAGCAGCCTTTTGTGGCCATACAAAATTATTTCTTTAATAACTTCGACAATTTTTATTTGATCGCAAGCAAATTTTCAGGGATCACACAGACTATAGTTCTCAATATACATAAATTCGCGACTATAGCTTTAAAATACGTTTAATACGCTTTTTTATGATTTGCGGGGGCGGTAGTGGGCGTGGTAAAAATTTGAAACAAACTTGATCTGCGTGCAAGCATAAGAAATACTGTCGAAAAAAAATTAGAGCTCTATCTCTTATAGTCTCTGAGATCCAGTGTTTCATACGGACAGACGGACAGACAGACAGACAGACAGACAGACAGACAGACAGACAGACAGACAGACAGACAGACAGACAGACAGACATACAGACAGACAGACAGACAGACAGACAGACGGACATGGCTAGATCGACTCGGCTGTTGATCCTGATCAAGAATATATATACTTTATAGGGTCGGAAATGCTTCCTTCTACCTGTTACATACATTTCCTGCCGGCACAAAGTTATAATACCCTTCTACCCTATGGGTAGCGGGTATAAAAACCCTAAATGTGGACAATAAAACATAGTTTACTTTTAAAAAATGCACAATTTTTATCAAAATTATGCTTAAGGGAGTAATAAAAAATAAAATCACACCCAAAAAAGGCTATATAAGCCCTCGCAGCAAACAAATTTTGTATTAGTCGAGAAATAAGATCCAGGCAAAATGGAAGTTCCTTATACATTTATCTGTGCACTTTTTGTTCTTTTTATCCTGCAAACAGTGAATGCTAATATTCTCAATTGTGACTTCTCAGAAACGGTGAATATATCGTCCAGTCAAAAGCTTTCCAATGGATCTTACATATACAAGGACATCCTAGTTCCTGAGAATATGACTGGAGCCTATAATTACATAAGATCAGAGTGGGGAATCAGTGATACTGTGACGGACCACTTGCGTGGATGCGTCTGTCACTTGAAACCATGCATCTGGATATGCTGTCGCTTTAAGGACTGGAGCCCCAAAGAAGTCGAATGCAACGATGGGCTGATGGAAACACTGAACGACATCAATCCATTTCTTAATGTGACACTCGGCAACGGATCTGTGGTTAAAAGAAACTTGCTTAGCGACTTTATCGTGCTGAGAGATCCCATACGGGTTAACGAATATTGGACAGACGAGGTGTACACAATATTCGAGGTTAGCCTTTCTTTCTGTTTTATATCTGTTTTCCCTGACTAACTTCTACTATTTAACTTTTTAGAATGGAACTGTGCTATCGCCTCCTGGACAGCACAAGGTGTTCAGGGGATATGACTGCTTTCATCCAAATCAGTTCAGTTCAGGCGCCACAGAATTCTTTGTGGTAGCTTTCCATCGCTTCTCGTTGTACCCGTTGGATAGATTTCTATTGCCAGAAGAAAAAACTCGTAAGAAACTCATAATTAGTTATTTAAGTGTAGAACATTTTCAACCTAATATTTTTTCCAAATTTCTAGTTATTTGCCTTTCAGAAGGTTTCTTGGTCCTTACAATCGCCGTATATCTTTATGTAGAGAAGCTACGTAATCTTCACGGAAAATGCTTTATATGTTACATGATTGTATCATTCTTTTCTGCGCTGACGGATTTGTTTTCAATAGCTTGGCAATTTTACGGTAGGTTGGTGTATAAAAGCACAAAACTAGATGTATATTAATACATTTTATTCGAGGTATAGGATATTATTACTACTTTATTTATGTGAGCAAATTCACTTGGCTCTTGTCCTTGAGCCATCAGATGTGGAAGGGCTTTACTTCGGTTAATCGGTTGGAATCCCAACATAGCTTTCTGGCCTACAGCATCTTTTCCTGGGGCACGCCTGCTATATTGACGGGACTCATATTCATGATCGATCGTATTTGGGAAGGCGAGCCGAAAATGGTATATTGGATACCGGGTGTCGGTTGGGAAACATGGAGAATAAAGGGTATCCTTTAATTAGTGCTCCATTTTGGCTTACAAGAAATACAAATATATTTTCTCTGTTTATAGCGGAGTGGAGTTATCACGTATACTTTGATTACCCTATGATTACACTAGTAACACTAAACACGGTTCTTTTTCTATGGACTATCATCAGCATTTTAAGAGTAAAGCTCTCATTGGACTACTTCGTCGGCCAGGACGAAAGGGAAAGGAACTCTACAAGCGCGGAAATGCCGCCGTAAGAAACTGTATACCCGGTAATCTCTATTTCTTGATATTTTCAGTTTTCCTCTATCTAATTCAAGGTACAAAATGTTTTTACGACTCTGTATAATTATGGATCTACAGTGGAGCTTGCGTGCAATTTCGCTTTTGGCAAAATTTAAACACCTTTTAAAGTTATGCGATTATTGTGAGAATTCCATCGGGATGATTATTTTTGTGCTGTTTATCCTGAAGCGAAGCACGATTGGGTTGCTTATAGAAAGGTGGGTTTACACGAATAACTTAGATTTTGTAGTAATTCGATTAAATTTCTTTTTTAGAATTCGGAATAACAGCTAATAAAAGGCTACCCGGGCAAGAATGCATGAATTAAATAAGAATATAAAAATAAAGATATTACACCAAAAAAAAAAAAACAAAAGAAAAACAATAATAACAAAAATAAAAATAAGTAAAATTCAACAATTAAAAAAAATTCTTAATAAATTCTACTTAATCATCAGAGAAGAAGAAGACTTTGTCATTAAATACAAAAAGCTCAAGATAAATTATCCTTTATTAACTATTCGTATATTACCTTTCATGAATTTTATTTAATTTTTCCTTGAATTGAAAACATATTTTCCGTTGAAAGATCAGAACTCTACAATGCCAAGCATTTTATGCACAACTTTTAGGTTTTATTTTTAAGGGTCAATCCAGCTTTTAAATATTATTTTACACAGTCTCAATACTTCTCAGAGCCCAATGATAGTATTATTTTTTGGAAGTTAAAAATATTTAATTATTCCTTACAACACTTCAGGACAGACAATATTTGATTCTATAAAAATTGGTGTCCCAAAGCTTTTCCATTTTCCCATTTAAATAAAGGCAACAGGTAGGCTTTTACCTAATGGATTTCAAAATTTTAAAGTAAAATACATTGAAACCAAACAATACAATATAAACCCATTGGAATGATGAATAATCGATATTTGCTAATAACGCTAGTCTTGGGTAAGTTTATGAGCTGCAAAGTTTAAAATTAATAATAATAATAATAATAATACCTCCCCACTGAGGACTGAACATCTTACCATTAATTATCGATGGATCTAAGACTCCAGATCTTCCAGGCAATGGCACCTCCATGAAGGCTTATAGGCCAGATCAGCAGCTAAATAAAAAAATGAATGTCTCAAAAGCCATGACCAAACGGCGGCGCAGATTATTGGCAAGAAAGAAATTTGCCAGAGCCTTGCAAAAAATGACTATGCCTTTCCTGGACACAATCGATAGGGTACCTAAATTTTTGAATGATCTTAAGGGAACAGAAGATACCAATTCTAGTCAAATAACCAACAAAACGCATTTGAATTCACATATCGAAGGCAAGGATAAGGCACCAAAGCCATATGGCCAGCTACTGAGTGCCTTTATCCAACTTGCTTGTAAGGATCACAGTTTCCTTATGGCTTTCATTTAATTAATACAAATTTTACAGGGAAAGATTTTTGGGAAATGTTGAGCCCAAAGGTAATAGTAAGAGTCGATGAGGTGTAGATGAACTCGAATGAGGGAAATGGAGCCGGATGACATTTTGTTTCTGAGAAAGCACAGTTTTCTTTATTTCGAATTTGGGGTTCTTGTTTGGAGGAAAAGAGAAGAGAAATTATAAGTGAGAAAAATTTGTAGAAGAATTTGTAAAGAAATCCTTGGCAGGTTAAACAAATATTCCAGTTGAAGTATTCAAAATAAATTGAAAAATAAAAAAACAACACATAACGTTTTACATTTATGTTTTTTTCATTGGTTTTCTTTTATATATGTATAGATATATATATATATATAGGTATATATGTAGTATAACATTGTTAACATTCATTATTGACTATGTAATATCCGCTGCAGAGATACTTTTCGTGTTTCGTGTTCTGTTTCTGTTTTTGTTTGTTTGTTTTTTGCAGGTACTTAGTACTACTTTGCTCCTTGGGTTTGCGATTATTGTACGCTTGTCCTATATATTCATACATTGTATATATATATTTGTATTTACGATGAGAATTGGGGGTATCAGGAAGTGGTGGGGATGGGACAGAAAGAATACTAAAGAGTTTTTAGGAGTTAATAAATACATCTCGAGTTTAGTTGGTAAAATTGCTAACATTTAGTAAGTAACTATGTTTTACATTCAAGGGCTAGGCTAAATATATAGTACATATACATATATCGTAATCGTATAAGGTATCGCTGATCTATAACGATCGTAAATATATATATCTGTGTGTATATGAATATGAAACAATCTGCAGTTATAGATTCTAGGCATAGGCTATGCAGTGAAGTCTTAGACAAGTTTGAATAGCACTTTCTCGAAGTCCGTACATCTATAAATATAGTAAATATCGTGTGTGTATATCGCTAGCATCTAGTTTAGAGTTACAGTTAAAGTTACAGTTACAGTTACAGTTAGTGTTACAGTTAATGTTAAAGTTACAGTTTTCAGTTTGCTTATATCCGTAAAATACTTGAGTAAAGATAGAGCTAAGATTGTTGACAGACTGACTACTCCTCCTAAGCCCTTTTTTAACCACCAAGAAATCCTGCTGCAAGTTCGCTGTTTTTCCTTCATTTTCGATTGGTTTTGTTCCCCTTTTTTTGGTTGTGGTCATAGAATATTTGTGGATCAAGTTGGTTCTCAGACAATCGGCACGCACACCCATTCCATCAGCCGGAACAGCAGCGAGCACAACCAATTCTAGGCGGCCGTTGTCACCTTTGGCTGTCCACCAGGTCCTGTGGCCTCAACACCAGCCCCCAACACACCGCTCGATGTGGCCGCCATCTCCGAGGAGAGCTCCTCCAGCTGCAGTTCCTCAACCTCGGTGGCTTGGCCATCGCCACTGCTGCCGCTGTTGGTGTTGGTGCTAGTGGTGGTGGTGGCACCGCTGCCGGATTGGCTGGTGCGCAGCTCCGGCGGCAGATAGATTTTGACCACGCTTGTTATCTTCACCCGACAGTTGGGACAATTGCTGCATCTGCAAATGGGGAAATTATTGATATTAATAAGAGTTTCCTTAGTTTATTAGCTTTTCTCTGACTCACCTTGCAGCGCACTGGGCACAGGCAATGACGTGACAGCACGGATTGAACACTGTGTTGATGGCGCGATCCATGCAGATCTTGCACTGCATGGCCTCCGATATGCGCGTGTCCACGCAGCGCTCAATCGCCGCCTCACGCGCCTCCTTCTCGCGTATGGCCAAATCTATCTTGCCGGCCATGGAGCTGCTGCTTCCCGCCAATGGCATCATCATTGCCCCGAAGGCATCGCCACCGGCAACGGCCCCACTACTTCCACCTCCACCTCCACCAGCGGCAGCTGAACAGCCTTCGGCTCCATCCGTTGCCACTTCAGTCAACAGATCGCCACCCCGTTCGTGCAGTATCCTCCTGGCCTGATCATGCACCTCGCGACAGGTGTGCTGAATGTCGAAGACATAACGCTTGCCCAGTTCCGTATTCTCCGAGAACATGGAGGCAATGGTGCCCTTGAGGTCACGGGTAAACTGATTGGTCACCACTCCCCGGACCTTGTCGCACACATAGAAGGCATGACGCTCTGTGATGGAACGATAGAGTCCTGCGGCAATGGGCTGCTTGGGCAGCTTGATCTCCAGCTCCTTGCGATCGTTGTGATCGTCCACGTACTCCAGCTTGAAGGTGCGACGCAGGGACTTGGCCGCAGCTATGGCGCCAAAGGGGATGCTGTGGAGAATGAGTTTTGAATAAGTTGGGGTTGTTTTTTGGATAGGTGTCTAGGATTCAAATTTCTAGCTTGAAAATCGGTCAATTATGCTTGTTTTGATATATCTTTTATTTGGAAAAAAATGAGTTAAGTTTAGTCTTAAATTTGGGGCTTCAAAAAGGCTTCTAAGTGAAATTTCAGTTTCTAAAGATTATAGAAATCGGAAAGCAATTTTTTATACAAATTGAAATGTATTAAAAATTAATAAACTTAATCATGCTAAATATTCTTAAAGACGCAATTCCTTTACAAATATTTTTTATATGAAAACTAACCTTGTTTTCTTTAATTATCTCTTAAGAGGTTTATAGTGAGCTCGTAAATAATTACTAAATAGCACAATTAAAGTTAATGGCCCAGAAAGAAGTGGGTTCTATAAAAAATTCACCTTAAGGTTGTAATAATTTCACAGACGGGGAACCCCATTCAAAGAATTATTTTGTAAAATTTAATGAGTCAACTTTTGTTTAAAGAATGTAGTTAACATTTTAACACACTTTTAACTTTGTCTGACTCTTGTTATTGTTATTATTTCGCCTTGAACTTTAATAATTAAAAAGCAAAAATTAAACTTTTATTTTAAATTAAACAATAAATTTATAAACAAAGAAGCTGCTTAGTTACAGCATAGAATTCTCCAAAATTCAAGTTAGTTAACTGCCCAAAAGCTTATAATTCCCTCTAAAACTCACCTTTGTTTCTCACCCCCCCGGCAGACGGTGATGCCGTGGGCTCCCACCGCTATGTCACAACGGGTGGCACTCTCATTGGTGGTCACCCCGCTGAAGAGCTCTTCGCCATATCCCTCGAGATCCTGGATGGATTGCAGCAGCCAGTATTTGGCCGACTTGAGGCTCATCTGCAGCTTGGCCAGTTTGCTGTGTTCGATGGCAATTTGCCGCAGAAAGTCCGCCGGTGGCTCACCCTCCGAGCTGCTTGGCTGGATCAGGTACTCCTCGTACATGCGCAACTGATTGGTGGCCAGGCGCTCATCCAGACCCGTCTGACTGCTGCTGTTGCTGGGACTGCTGGAGCTGCTGTTCGAATGCGTTTGCGAGCAGGCGGATGTGGAGGCGGAGGCGGAGGCTGAAGCGGATGCAGATGCAGATGGCGAGGGCTGGAGACTGCAGCTTGTGGTCGGATTGGCCGCCGGCAGCGTTGTGCAGGTCTCGATGTGTTCCATGGACTTTTGCTTGGACAGACGTCGCTTCTTGAAGCTCAGGACATGCTCCTTCTCCTTGCGCTGCTGCTCCACCCTCTGTTGCTGCGCTTGCTGCTGTTGCTGTGCCTGCTGCTGGGCCAGTTCCCGGCGCATCCTCATGGGGCACTCTGCCCGCAGAGATGCCTCATTGAAGCGCAGGCCATCGGCCTGGCAGAGCAGGGCAGCCAGCTTGGCCGCTCCGCTCCAGTCGGGCGCTGTGAGGCGACCCTCGAGGAGATCGCGACGTGCCTGCATGTAAAACAGATTGCGGACACTCTCCTGGAGGATAAAGTGCACCGGCACCCAAAATTTAACGCGCAGGGCCAGCATTAGTTGAATGCCACTGCCACTGCTTCCACTATCGCCGGAGAGTCGGTTGCGCAGGTTGATCCATTGGCGGGTGCGCGATTCCTTCTGGTTGGGCGTCCAGTGCTCCAGGCCAAAATATTCCATTTCACAGATGATGTTCAGGGCCAGACAGACCTGGAAAAAGAGGGAAAACTAAGTTAAGTTTTGTGTTTTTTTGTAAAGAATAGTTTCTAAGATTTTATGGAGTGTTTTTGCTTATTTAATTGTATTTTATTTTAGTAATTTAAAAGTAATTAAACGTTTATTTATGTAAAAACCTAAAATAAATATATTTTACATATATTTTGTATGGGAAACAATGCTGAAATGGTTAGATCTTTTATACCATTTAAAAAACTATGCAAAAGTAAGAAGTTTGCACATTTATGGTACACATTTTAAAGCATATTTTAACTGATTTTTCTTATCTAAAGCAATTTCTCAAGCCAAATATTAATCAAATATATTAACTCCTTATGAAATTCCCATCTAAAAATGTGACAAATGCATTCAATTTCCCAATTTTGTCGCCAGCTGCCTCAAATTGCTTTAATATCAAAACCCAAAGTGGAATAAGTCCAAGAAAAAAACATTACAAAAATGTGTCTCAAAGTGCCTAAAGTTGTTAATATAAGGAAGAGGACCAAATTTATTCCAATTATTCCCAACACAAGATTCAGAATAAAAAAAATAGGTAATTAACTCCCCAGCAATGCAGTTCCTTTTTCCTAAGCCCGCAGGAAATTAAAGTTTAATCTTCGCTTGGCGCACATCCCGCTTGAATGTTTTTCAATCTATTCTGGATCAGCGACTTATCAATTCAACTTGACAGAGTCTGTCAGCGACATGCGGAGCAGCACAGCGGCCCAACCATGTCCTGTTTCCAGGCTCCAGTCGGCTTCCTTCTATCTACCAAACCCTGTCCCTGGTCCTAGTACCCAATCCCGATCCCAGCGTTGTCATGACAGCAGCAACATCCGCCACAACTGCTCCTGGCAAGTGGATGCTTGGCTGGCTGGCTGGATGGATGGATGGGTGGATGCTGGGTGTGTAGCACAGAGATGCTGTGATGCTGTGGGTAGCGTGGGCTGGGCTCCACTGATGATGCTGATGTGGTTTCCAGAAATATTTGCTTATGCAACGAGCGTGTCATCGCTTCGAATGGAACAAGTTCAAATGCTGGCGGCAGCAGCAGCAGCAACAACATCCTCATGTGTTCCATAATGCTGATGATGAGGCTGCTGTCTGTTTGTCTGTCGGTTTGGCTTTAACAAGTTGCCTGGCCCCAATGCATCGCAGCCCGATTCCTATTGCTTCCACATTTCCCCAAAGGCACTTGCATTGGCTGGACGCCGAAATGAAATTTCAAAACGTCAAAAACAAAAATACGAAATACAAGGAAAATGTGCTTGTTTTTTGGGGAGGCAGCCGCCCGAGGCTTACCTCTAAGTATTCCCTTCCCCCGACAGCACTTTGCATAATGAGATATATGTACCCACCTATATATATATGTACACTTTTATGTATATATTACCGAGGCAACAAGTTGCTCACGCATCAACGCCCATTTTGCCACATTTTTTCCCCGTTTCCAATTAGGCGAAACCGCACAAAAAACACGACATAAAAAAAAAGGAAGGAAATGTGAGTTGAGTAAAGGTAGGAGGCTGTAAGAGGATGTGCTTAAATTTACGAGAGGAATTATTAGCCATTAAACTGAAATTTGAGACAATTTTTTCTAGTTTCCGTTTCCGTTTACCATTTTAAAAGTCTCATTTCCTTTAAGGGAATTCTTTTCAGCTTTAGAATTGTGCTTACAACTTATGACTTTATGACTTAATATATGGAAAAGTCTTTAATATATTTAAAGAAGCAAAAATTTAAATTAAAAAGAAAATGAAGGTGTTTATGAAACTGTTATTTTAATGCTTTAAATATTTTCTTATTAATTTAAATTTTTTACGTTAAAGTAAGCTAAAATTGGGCTTGTTTTATGACTTTAAAATATTTCAATTAAAAAAGTAAGTATTTACGACCATGGAAAAATGTGCTTGCTAAACTCCCGAATTAATACCTCAATTATTTTCCAAATAATTTACCTTTTTTTTCAAGTTTAATTAACCCAAAAATACACTCAAAAGAATGGTATTTTGCTCTTTGTCTTCACAGTTCTGCCTCAGAAGGACCTGTCAAAGCCTTGAGCCTTCTATTCACCTTGAACAAAGGACATCATCATGAAGCCAAAGTGAAATCCAATTCGCCAAACGAATTCACTTCAATGGCACTTTTTGGACTAATTAAGACGACAGATGTTGTCGTCAGTTTTGTGGTTTGCCGTTTTCGAGCCGAGCTCCATAGTCGAACGCAATTAATTAATCAAGTACGCAGATCAATTTACATGCCACTCGAGTCGAAAGTGGGCGTGGCAGCTTAGTAACGGTTGTTAGACAGGCGACAAAGCGACAAGGCGAGACGAGGAATTTGATGTACAGCTGAGACCAAGGAGGCAACAAGGACTCTGCCATTGGAAGGGCATTAAATTCATGGCCATCCTGTTGGCGGGGGAGGGGGCGGTTAAGGAAAGGCAGGCGGATACGGATACGAATACGGATGTGAATGTCGTGGGTTGCCGTTGACAGCCGCAGTCGGAGAGCGAATCTAATGAAGCCTCTCGAGAGCTTTCCTCACAACTGAAATCTCATACTACGCATCTGCCGCGAGCGGGAATGTTTAACAGAATTTAGGGAATCATCA
Source organism: Drosophila anomelani (assembly GCA_035045905.1). Taxonomy (NCBI): domain Eukaryota; kingdom Metazoa; phylum Arthropoda; class Insecta; order Diptera; family Drosophilidae; genus Drosophila; species Drosophila anomelani. Next base: position 14,924,958 of record JAWNOO010000032.1, read on the forward strand.
GCGGAATGGAAATGGTAAATCGAAAATGGCAATGGCAAAGCCAGATGGTGCATAAATCCCTCGATACGGGCACTTGGATAATGGTTTTCTTTTCTTTTTTGATAGAACTAATTATATTTCCTAATGAAGTGAACTCGGCATGTGGAAGCACTTCAGGGTCAATGATCGCAATTTGTTTACGAAATAAAAACCAAAGACTATAAATAAACAAATTTAATGGAATATCTGGTTTAGAAATAGTTAAAATATGCTGCTTTTGGAAGCAAAATAAATTAAATTGGCTTGAAAATTTGCATTTGTATTTAAAAATAAGTATTTTCGGTTTTAATTAAGCTAAGAAAAGTAAATGCATAAAAAGATAAAGCTATTAGAGGGCGAATTATATTTGAAGAATTGATTTTAAGCTATTAATTTTGATTTATAAAAAAATGTCAAGTATACGCCTTAAAAATTAAAAATATCAAGTATACGCCCTGATGGATGTAAACGAAAACTACGCTTCAATTGGATATTATAAAGAATGGTAACCTCATCTCTTAAGCCTAACATATGCCTTGATAATTTCATTATTTCAATTAATACAAAAATATCAAGTATACGCCTTGAAAATTTTCATGTATTGGAAAAATATCAAGTATGCGCCCTGATGGGTATGAAACCAAACAGAGCTAAGCTTCTATTGGAGATTATGAAGAATAGTAACCTCATCCATTAACACAAAAATAACAAGTATACGCCCTGTTAATTTTCATTTATACAATAATATCAAGTATACGCCCCGATAACTATTTGTTTTTGGGAGCTATCTTTGTTTACCCTCCAATTAGCCTCACAATACTTTAAATTATGTTTCTATCAGCAAAATACTTTAAATTATTATATTTTTATATAATTAGCAACTCGTTTTTCCCACTCAAACCATTAATTTAAGCATTTTATTCCAATTGGGCAACATATTCATCGCCCCCAACAACAGCAACAGTTCTGTTTTGCCCATAGAAATATTCTGCTGGTCGCCGGGGCATTTATTTTGAATTATTTCGAATTTTGTGGCTTGGAGAGCGAAAACGTGGCAACAGGCGGAACCAAAAAGGCTAAATACATGAACAATATGTGTGTGTGTACATATGAACATTCATTCACCGCAGAAATAATATGGCAACAAAAAAATATATATATACTGAAAATCGTTGCCGCTGTCAAGTGCAAAGTCCACTTTTGTGGATTTCGCTAAAATTAAATACAACACGAAAGCGAGCTGCTAAATGCGAGACGTGAACCGATTTTTACAGTCAACAATAGCACAAATACAAGTCGGGAGTGGGATATATATGGTACATGGGTTTAAGCCGATCCCTGACATAACCCAAAAGTTACGAAATCTCCGAATTAAACCTCCCCCGCAGATGCTGCTTACCACTCTTCCTGATTATTAATACTGCCCTTGGCAATGCCATAAAGGCTTATTTGCAGTTATTGCCGGGTAATATTTGGGGGCTTTTACTATAGCTCGTAAAATCGTGGGAGAGCAACAAGCGTGTGTAAAAGATATAAAAACTATTTACATCTTTTACTATATTTTTTACTGGGGAATCTCTTGAGACATGTGTGTTTATATTTGTTCTGGTTTAAGTGATATTTCATTTAGTCTTATTTATAGTTATTTATTTTCAATTTTTGGGGCCATTTCATGTTAGTTTTTATGCCTGGCAACAAGCAAGCTAAAATATATAAAATACTTGTATTTATTTAACTTAATTTTTGTAAATAATATCATCAAGTTGTTTATTTTGTTTACTTGTTATTAACTTGACTTTAGAGCTCGTAAAGTTGTTTGTTTCTCTCGTAAAGAATATTTGAAAATATTTTCTAGTAAATACACCTGCTGTAACCAATTTCATTGAGTTTATTTATAGCTTAAAAATGGGGAATATACACACACACTTCCTTGACCTTTTAATTATTTCTTTTTGTACAGAAAGCAACAAGCGTGTAAAATGACATGACGCCTCTCTACACCTTGTCCGGTGGCTTAACATCTGCCAAACCCCCCTTAAGAGCCTCAAGATGCGCCCCAATACAAGAGCGGACTTAAGAGAGAGAGAGAGTGCTGTGCTTCCCAAAGGTAAACAAAGCAAAGGAGCCACGAAGAAAACACAAAAATTGTAACTGCCACCAGATGGGGAGAGCCAGCGTGAGAAACAAAAGAGCTTCGCTCTTCTTACAGTGCACTGACAACAATTGTAAACGTGAGAGAAAGAGAGAGGGAGACAAACATGGGGGCCTTCGAGGGGGATCCACGGGGGAAGGGGTTGCTATGACTAGCTGGCAGCAGAAAACCCGACTGCATTGGACTTTGGACCCGAGTCTTCGAAATGCCAATTGGACTTTGGACTGGCACTCGCCTAGTGAGTGTTGTGTGTGAGTGTTTGTTGCTTTGTTGCTGTTGCCTCAGTTGCTGCTGCTGCTGCTGCTGCTGCTGCTGTTGTTTCTCCTGCTCTCCGGCTGTGTGTTTATTATAATGTTTTTGTCACGTCGCCGATCGCTGTGGTGGCTTGGCAACTGTATTTTGTATTTGCTTAGTTTAATGCCCAGCCGAAATCGATCGAAAACTGTAACTGAATTCACAGCCATGACGTCAGATGGAGAGCCGTACTTTGTACTTTGAACCCATGGAGAGGTGGCATTAAAAAGGAGAGCGCCAAAAGAGTGCAATTTACATGTGTTGCGATTAAAGGCCCGATTAAATGTATTTGGAGCTCAGCACACACGTGCAAAAAATGAGAAATGAAAGCAAGAGAAATGAACAGCTGAGCGAGGTGATCTTTGCGGCTGCTGCTGCTGCTTTTTAAAGTCTCTTCCTCCTGGCAATTGTTTGCAAACGAGATAAACAAACAGATAGACAGATGGAAGACTATAAACGGTTAGAACTCGTTCGCGTTTTTCACTCGTTTTGCAGGTCATGCGCTTGTAGAGTGATCACTGCTCCCGCTCGCCCCCCACAACGCTGACAGATGGATCTTTGGGGGCAAGAGAGAGAGAGGAACAGGCTGCACCCCTTTTTATAGAAATAATTACACGGAAACAAAAATGCACTAACCATTGGAGATTAATATTCATTTTAATGGAATTTTTAGACTAAAAACTATTTCAAGTTTTCTTAAATTCCTAAAAAAATACAAAATATTTATGTCATTAAGTTTAATGTATTTTTTTAATTCTTATAAGTTTTTTTCTTAGTGCCTATTGGGAATGAAAATGCACTGAAACTGGTTCAATGCAGGGAAATTGGCCATAAATTGCACTTAATTACTTATGCACCAAGACAGACTGGCAGGGGGGATGGGCGGTGGGGCAGGAACCACCACGTGCCCGGCATGTGCACCACCTTATAAATGAGGAACCCGTCTTTATATCAACCTGCCCCCGCCTTCAATTCACCAAAACTGTTTCACGTTCGGCGGCTGCCTTCATTTTTTTTCCTTTTTTTAATTGCTGACGTGAGAACCGGCGGGAATGTCTCTGACAAATGGTGAAAATGGAAATATATAGTCCATATTGGCCAGATAGCGCATGAAATATGGAAAGCGAAAAGCGAAAACCGAGTGCAAGTGCAAAATAATTGATGGAAAGTCTGGACCTGGACCACCGGTTGGGTGATGCAATTAGCAGAGGTTAAAAAGATCGAAATGTCAAGGTGCGAGAGAGCGAGCTACTGATGCAACATTTTGAAGCTAACAAATCAAAAGGTGCTGCTGAAAGTTGCTATTTATAAATAACAAGAATCGAAAGCTTGGCATTTCCAGAATATTAATCATCGATTCGCTTGACTGGTTAAGTCTGAGAAAATAATTTTATGATAATAACATACAGAAAAGTATTGCATTTTTATTTCTTTGATTAGGTTTCAAAATACTATTTATTTTGGCATTTAAAAAAATGTTTATACGTGGAATAATCTATAAAAATATTAGATTTCAGTTCAATTCAATGCTACTTGATATATTCTCTTTATAAACCATAAACTATTTCAATGAAATCATCAAAAAATCGGCCATAAACGGGTTCCATTTCAACCTGATTACCCCCTTTAAGCCATAAATTGAAGATCAGCACAAATTGGGAAAATACTTGCAATCTCTGCAGTTCCTATATGTAATGCATGTGCCCTTATCTATGCCCCAATCTGGCAAATTGCATTGCTATATATATATAGTATAAGAATACATTATCAACAAGTGTGCCAACCTTCGATTCCAACCTTCGGCACCTCAATCACAAAGTTGCGGCCCCAATTGAATTTTCCTTTCCATATGGCAGCAAGTCATCGTTGTTACTAATGTTAGATTTATTTAAAAAATATATAAATATGGGAATTTATGTATATATTATAAAACCTATTCCCAAAGAGGTGATTCAATTTGAAAGAAAAATAAGAATTAGAAGCTGAGCAGCATTCTTAGTTCCTATGGGAAGAGGTTACTAAAGTAAAATGCTTACTAAAAGCAATAAAATAAATCTTTTAAATTGATATATTTAATTAGAAATGAATATATATTCAATAGCCAACATTTACTAAATTATTAAAAATTATTAAGCTACAAAAATAGATTACAAAAAGTTATATCAAATGTTATATCTTTAAATTTGTATACACATTGCTCACTTTAAGAAGATACAGTACCCTTCTTCGTTCTTATTAGAAAATTAGCACGTGAGTGTCTCTTTCTTTCGTGCTCCCTGTCTCTCTCCAACTCTCCCACTAGCTATCTCATTGGGCCAGTTAGTGGTTAAAGAGAGTGTGCACTTGCATTTTATTTATTTTCTGCAGCAGGCCTAGGCAGCCAGCAGCGACCGACTGAACATTGGACTTTGATCGTTGGCCATAAATTTTATAGAAACAAACTAAAAGCTTAAAACCAAAAGCAACACAAAAATACTAGAGCATTCAAAGTGCACACTAAAAATGCAATAATAGCAAAGAAAAAAAAACAATAACAATTACAATTACAGCAGGCGAGTGTTTTTAATGTCATTTCATAACCGCAATTAAAAAGCTAATGAATATGGATTGTGCTGGGAGGAAATAAAAGTCCTTGCTGATGATGGTTTAGTATTATAATCAAGGACACTTCACATTATGTTAGGGTTATTACATATTAATGGGTTAATTTAGTGGGTTTTTAAGGGTTTATTTTGATAAATAAAAAAGCTTTTATATGTTAATTAAATTAAACGAAAAAATAATGTATAATAAACCTTAAGAATAATTGGATTAGATACATATAAAAGTTTATTATTATTTGATTAGCTTTATAGTTTGAAATTTATATAAAGAAATTCTAGGCTTAAAATCCCACAAAAGCCACCTTGCAGCATCCTTTCTGCAGCTCCTTCTTCTTATTATTTTCTATAAAAATAAATATGACAGTTTTATATTTTACTTTCAGTGAATCCTTTATTTTCCTGTCATTGATCTCTCTGTTCCGAAAGTGTGCCACTTGTCTCCTCTGCTGACATTTCCCTAAGAGTCCTCATACCCGAGAATGAGTCAAGTTTATGGAGCCATTAAACTCTCATCGCCCTGCTGCTGTGTATATTATATATATAATTTTTTTTTTTTGGCCAATTATATGGGTGGCCCCAATTCGCTGAGTGATCCAGTGTGGACCGTCTTCCTGCATTTTTAATGAAAATGCTGCTTTTGCGAGCGGAGAAGCGAATGTTTTTAGCTGCTTTTGGCCGCCGTACGTGACTTTTGGCACAGCCTGCCAAAGCGGCCAAAACGGTTGCGTCAACGGCTAAAAGGCAGCGTCAATTGCAAAGCGGAGGCAGAGGAGGCTGCATCAAGTCTTAAATAAAAATCATGATGTACATATATATATGTTTGTGTGTTTATAAAAAAAATCAGGGCAGCCAAATGAAAATATATGTGTCCTGTGCATATTTATGCAGAAATGTGTGTCCTGGCATTTGCCATAATTTTTCTCGTCCTCCTCGCGTTTTCCGTGTTTTCTTTTTTTTTTTTTTGCCGCTCTGTTGTTTTGGTTTCGTTAAGTATGCGTCATTTTCAGTGGCTGCCACTTTTTGCGTGCGTTGCGCGAAAATGCGGAAAAGCCGCAGGGCTCCCTTGTACACTAGCCCGCCTTCCTTCCGTTTTTTTATTATTTTCCTTTTTTCCCCCCTTGGAGAGTTGGCTGCAGTGCAAACAAGTCCTCTACAATAACAACAACAGCAGCAGCAAGCAGCAAGTAGCAGCAGCGGACGCAGCAGGCCAAATAAGCATGCAAATGCATTACATTGTAAATTATGGGAGCGGGAAAATGAGGACTTTTCCAGACCCTAATTAGCATGGCGCATTCCCAATTGCCGGGACGTGATGCCAGATTATCGTGGCTTAACTTTGTGGCCAAAAACTCTCGGAACTGGCCAGGATTAGAGCATTAAATAATAAACTTTTGTACCAATTTTTTGGCGGAACATTGGAGTTTGTTAAAATTAATAAGTTTTGTAATTTTTAAAAGGACGAATTTGCAATTTTCTATAGAATATTATTTATGTTAAAAGGCTTTTTTAACTGACTAAAAATAATTACTTTTTAGGAAGCAAACTTTCACTGAAATTCTCTGGGCCAAATGTAAATGAAAAAGCTTTATTGGCTTCTCCAGAATTCCCTTGAAATTGAAAGATATTAGCTTTGTTTTTCTGTTGAAAATATTGTTTAAAAATACCTCAAAATATGCTGCAATAATTTACAAAATAATTAATGAAATACTTTAGTTCTCTTTTACCATAAAAACCCAGGTTTTTACATTTAAATAAAATACTCCAAAGACATGCCAAAAGTTTTCGCCCAAGAATGTGAGCTCTTATTACCAAAAACCTAATATATGCTAGTATCAGTCCAAGCCATTTAGCAAAGTCAACTTTGGGGGGAGTAATGAGGGGCCACCAAAGTTGGCATAGCAACCGGAATTTTCCTTCTCCTTTGCGCCGGGAAAATATTCTATTTACACAAAAACACTCATTTGATTTCCATACCATTTTCTAGACTCTCGGAATCACATTTGCAACTTGATAAATTACATTTTGCCTAAATAAAATGTGGATTGGGGGAATGAGGAAAAAGATTTGTGAAGGCGGCAACGGCAGCGGCGAAACTTTTCCTGGCCAAACAATGAAAGGAAAACTTGGCGAAAAGAATGTCAAGTGCACATACGAGAGCCAGAAATGGAAATGTTGTGGAATTTTAAGATGACGAAATGTGTGTTTGCTGCGGCCAAGAGGAGATGCATTATTCCCCTTCCCCTGAAACACGAGTGAGTCAGAGGTCAGGGTCTTGCAGACCACAAAACTTGGACAATTGTCGATGTTTAAGAAGCCGGCTCAAGGAATACAAGAAGAAAATATATAAAAAAAAAGACATAATAATAATAAAAAGAAATTTTCTTCCGCCTGGTGGATTTTGTGTGCGGAAAAAGGATGCATAATAAGGCAACATTATGCGGCAGAGAGGATGGCACAGTTCCAAAATATAATAACAGAGATATCAGCAAATCGGTTTCCCCCCTCCAGCTCCCTTTGGAAAGTTTGCACAAGCCGAGGGGCTGCTGCTGCAGCTGCTTTGATGATTTATCCGCCACAACACAGTCAGCCAAGCACCCACCCACCCAGAGGCGCCTCTTTTATAACCCTGGCTATGAACTTGTTTACCCATAAATCCACCAGGCAGGCTTACAAGTTTACCTCCAGCTACCACTTTTGCCTTGGCCGCTCTCCAATGTATTTCAATTAAGTTATCAAATACGGCAACACACACATACACACGGAGACACACCGTTTTGCAGCAGGTTTGTATCTGTCAGTTACCAAAAAATGTATATTTTTTACTCGTATATAATATATATACATACGTAGGTAGGTAGGTAGGTACATACATCTATGGGTAGATCCTGCCGCTGCTGCCTGTTGCCAGGTGCCAGGCTGGCTCTTGTCTGCCTCATATTGATTTTCTTTTTGGCCAATGATGTCTCCCCACCCCACCCACTCTCTCCCTCCACCCAATTCCATGTTTGCACTTGATAATTTCAGCCTGGTTGGTTGGGCATTTGCCATGCAAATGGTTCGCTGGCAAAACACATAATAATAATATATCATTTAAAGTTTGGTGGCTCACTTAAAAAAGCTGGCTATATACATAGCTTCGGTGTCCGTGCCTAACCTCATTTATTCTAATTGTAAATTGCACTCGGCTCGTCCTTGGGTCCTTTCGGTTTCGCCATCGAGCATCAACCGGTATCGGAAATCGCGCGTGACAAGCTTAGCCTAACCAAATACAAACTCCTGTTCCCTCTTTTGTTACAATGAAGGCTTTCTTATGCACTGAGGGAAATTTGAGGGAAATCTAGTGAAAAGGCTACGGGTCACGTTCTGAAATGAATATCCTTCGATTACTCGATTTAATAGGGATTATTTTATAATATAGTTTTCTATGTATATTCTTTTTATAAGTTTAGAAAAAAAGATATCCCATAATAAATAATTCTTCAATAGCTACAGCTGTTCCTTGACTCTATTTTCTTTTTAAGAAATTCTTTTCAGTCTTTAGGAAACCCTCTTTATTCCTCACAGTGTATATTGTTCCCCCTCCTGTCCTTCCTTCCATTCAAATGACTTTAGTCATTGCAGTTAATGATGCCTGGCTTTGGGCCCCACCCTGAAAACTCTCACTCCCCACACCCACTCCCCCGTCCGCTTGAGCCAAGTTCCAGAGGCTTTGATGGACATTTGATGGCGACCATAGCGAGAGAGAGCTCCAACCCACTCCACCATATGCCAAATGGCAATTTTCACTTCGTTAAAATTGTAGAATTTTCTTTTCAAGCAATTTAGTAGCGGAAAATGCTTTTGATGCGGGCTAAAAAGGAAAGCTTCGGCCAGCGGATACAGGCTAAGTGGGTGACGAAGCCAACAGGCCGTGTAGGAGGAGAAATACAAGCGGAAAAGTGTGTGACTCGGCACCTGGCAGATTATAGAAATGATTAGAGGGCTCTGATTTGATTATTCCAGAATGCCACTCACTCTATAAATTACACAAAAACGTAACAAAAAAAATGAAAAACAAGAATGTATTAATTTACTCGGTAATTCCCGCAATTATCATATCGTGACCTCAGGCAATTTTGCATTGGCCAATATGAATATGTAAAATTCAAATGAGAACTCAGTCATCTATCCCTGCCCCCTTCCCTTCTCCAAAAACAATTCTGTTTCTAAATGTAATTACACTAAAATAAATAAATCCCCATGCCAGCGAGATTTTCATTAAATTGCAATTAAAATTCCTTGAAAATTCACTTTGTTTTCTTACAGCAAGGACTTAATTAATTTTAGTCCTCGGCAATGAAAATGTCGCTTTAAGAGGCTCAATTAAAATGGCATTATCCTGGCGCTGATTGTGGTTTTCATGGGAGGGGGGGTTAGGGACAAAAGACAAAAGCATTGGAGGAAGGCTTCGAACAATGCAAACAGGACACACGATGGCCGCAGGGCAACTGTACATCTTTTGGGCAGTAAAATAAAAATAAAAGCATTTAATTAAGACGGCCCAAGGACAACATTTTCCGCCTATATAGAGCCGGGATTATACGCTAATTGAACTGGGGGAGGAAATTGATGCGCAAAAAAAGCCTCCGCCTTAAAAAATACAAATAAATTGCAATTTAATTCGAAGCTGAATTTAAAATTGAAACTGGCCAGAGGCCGAGAGTGAATTATATGTTGATCCGGTAGCTGATCGGATTTGTTGTTGTGCGAGTTCATTTCCCCATCATGTCTTTATGTGCTTTTATTGGCTCCCCTTTACAAGGTCCTGTGTGCCACCCGCAAGCTTCCTGGCAGGAAGAACGTGCCAGGAGAGGAGAAAGGCCAAAGAAAATAATAGTGAAAGCCACACAGGACTTTGGTTCGGTTCGAGGCAATAAAAGTAAAGCAAAAGCAGCAGCAGCAGAAGGAAGAAAATAAAAAAGAAAATAGGACGAAACAAAAGCCTTGCCATTAGAGACACATCAAAATGGCACTCAGCATGGTGCCATAGAGGGGGGATGGGGTAACCCCACCGCCAAAAGAGGTGTGAAGGGGCACCGACGAGCTTGTCGGCTTTTATAGAAAACTATATTCGAATACAATGGGAAAAAGCATTCAATGCATTCCCCTGTTCCTGCGGTTTGTTTTGCGGCTTGCATTTCTTTTTTTCTTCTTTTTTTTCGGCTGCATTTTCACGCAATTTATTGTTCTTGCTCTCTGCCTCACACTCTTTTTACTGCCTTTCTCCTGTTTCCTGTAGAAATTCTCCATTTTAATACCCAGGGATCGAAAGGGTATAACGAATCAGGGGAACTATAAAAGCAAATAGGCTCCTTCGGTGACGTCAAAGGAGCAAGAATATATGGAATTTTCTTTATATATTTTTCTAAATTGCTTGTTTAAAAAATTAATACAATTTTATATTCCTTGAGAAATATATTATTATCTCATTTTCTGAATTTTATATATTTAAATCCCTGCACACCAGGTACCTCATAGTCGTGCCCCTTAGACCCTGGGTTTTCCTTCTTACTTTTTTTATTGTTTAATATTGTTCTAAGCTATGTATGTTGGCCTGGCCCAGAGTAAGCTTTATTTGTGCAGGTTGTGTCTGAGAAATGGGCAGAAAGTGGAGGTTTACTTGCCCATATTTCCGCTTAGTTGTTGTGCATTCAGGTTTCTATGGTTTTACACTCCCCATTTTCCTCCTGTTGCCACGTTTCTAAGCTTTTGGCGAAATGGGCGAAAGCAGTTCAAGGATAATATGCAAAAAGGAAAAAAAAACCATGGAAACAATAGATAACACTAGACTCCAAGGAGGAGGAGGAGGCGACCGTTAGTGGCGCAAAGTGGAGGCGCCTGCTTAGCAAATGACATTATCATTTGCCTCCAACATTGATTTTGCTCAAATTCCGTCATTGTCATGTGCAGGCACGATTTCTGCATCATCATAAAAGTGCTGATGCCGAGCACTGCAACAAAAATCAAGGAAAGAACTAAAAAAAAACGTAGAAAAAAGGCCAGAAAATTCACTAACAAAAAACATAAAAAAAACAATATAATAATGGCAAATAATCCAAATAAAACCATCTAAAAAAACTAAATTTTCAATTAGATTTCGCAGTGCAAAGTGCTAAAAGACAAATGCCCCTGACTGTGCAAGCGGTAATTGCATTAAATATCGGCTTAAAAGCAGACGACACTCACTATATACCAACATCACCATCACCCGTGTTTTCCCTGCTTCCTTTCTGCATTACGCGTCCTCCACTCACTCGCAGCCTTGTCATTGTCGCTGGATTAGCGTTAGACCTCCTCCTCCTCCTCCTCTCGATTTTTTCCCACCCACTCATTCGCACGTAGAACTACTTCCAATTAGCCCGGAGAATCGCTAAGATACTCAAACACATGGCCGCAAAAGTGCTCGGTTTTAACCATTTAATCGATATGTGCGAGGAGTTTTCACCGAAAGAGCCAAGCGAATCAAGTTTAGTTCACATCGCACGTGACGTCCGCTGACTTCATTCGATTCGACTGGCTTCTCCCTCGTCCTTTTGAAGTGCACCCACTCAGTTATGGTGGTACAGGTGGAACATAATCACATATATCTGATTGGATTTTCTTGGTGAGAGAATGAAGATTGGAAAATATTTGAATGGGTTTATTGGCTCATGATCTTTGAATTTGATTTATATTTTAATTCAATTGAATAATTCAAAGGAGATTAATAGAAATATATATTTGTTATAGTTTTATTTAACTTTTATTTATTTCAGATAAATATATATAAATAACCCTTTAAAACTGAATCAAATTTTGATTCAAATAAAGAAATAAATAAAGATATTGAAATATTAAAAAAAAACCCTTTTTATAAAAGTTGATTTTATAGAATTTCAACTGTAGTTGACTTTTCTTTTCTTTTTTTTGCCTTTTTCCTTGTTTCTTGTATTGTGTGCTTTGGCACGCGAATATAATTTCCTTTTGATTGGGCGCGCCTTTCGGCCCGACTTCATTCGCCGACTAGCTGGGAGCGATTTTCCAGATAGATTTGCGGGCGCACTGCCAGCACACGGTGTAAACATAAATTGCGCTGGCAAGGACACGCACACACACACACCCCCAGCTGGGGGCGGGGGGGAGGGTTGGGAGTTGGGAGTGCTCTGAAATCGTGGAATGGAGCAAGGACGCAGACAGGATGGCGCGCACGCACCGCGAAGCCTTCTTCGTTCGTGTGACCCTCGCAGCTCCAAAACTCCAGGCCTCGATGGCAGTGGAACCTCACCACAAACAAACACATACACACACACACACACACACACACATCCAGGATATATGCTCGCCAGGGTTGCTGAGTTGCCCAAAAGTCAAGACATCGGAAAGTAAATAAGGGGGGAACCTCTTTCACCTCTCACCTATCACCTTCTTGAACTCTGACTTTATCTTTCCTTAAAGCGGAAGCAAAGACTCTGTGAGGTTTTTCATCTGTAAAAACTTTTTCTTTACTGGCCAGTTTTCCAAATTTTTGTTTTGTAAAACTTAAAACCAATATTTTGTCTAGTCTTTAAGGAATTAAGCTTTGAAATACTTGAAGAGAAGTTAAAATTGATGGGATTTACTAATTATGGCGTTGAAAAATTTTAACTAGAATTATTTTCATGGGAAAACTTATCAAAAGCAAAAGTTTTTTAATCAAATTTGTGGCCAGAAAACCAAAGGATATTTTGGGGAAAAACTAAAGTCACCTGACAACCCTTAATGTGTGGGCTGGCCTCAGGTTGCCACTGCCATCGCCTGTGGAGGAGCCCGAGCATTTTGCATTTTCGGACACTGGGCACAAATGTCCAGCGAACATGATAAACGCCCTGCTGCACCCAAACCGACATAAAAGTGATGGCAGGAAAATGGGTGGGGAAAATGCATGGGGTTTGGGCTTTTGCGTTTTGTGTTTGGGGTTTGGTTTACGGCCCGAGAGCTGAGAGCTGCAGCTACTAGTTGCAATTAATTCCGAAATTGGCAAAACGACATTGGGCTACTCCCTCCCCCCACTCCGATTTAATTGTTTGGAAAATTAATTTTTGCCAGAACCCAGCAGCAATTGATTAGCATAGAGATTGCATAAATAAATAAATTTCAAATAGATTACCATTTTGGCCAAGAAAACAGAACCCCTGACAAAATTTATTGATATCTATTTTATGCCCGAATGCACATTTGTCTATGGCCATCAATGCAAATTCTTATGGTTATTTGCCTAGAAATATATTGGGCTGTATTTTTCGGTTTTGTTTTGTAATTTTCAGTTGACTTCTGGTCTCGGCCAAAGCTGAAACTAATTAAGCTGTAAACAACAATGGAGCAATAACAGCGGTCACTGAATATGTATGTCTTTTGTTTTAAATAACTTTGCCGGCACTCTCTTTCCCCGAGCGTTACAGAACTTTCAACTGTAGTGTGAAAAACCCGAACCCATTCGAATAGTGGGGAAAAAAATAAATTATATAAGCTATATATGTATAGTATTTGCATTGTGCGGTTGTTTTTAGGTTGCGTGTGTGTGAGCTTCAAAAATTTATGGCACCTTTGTTGTGGTCGAGAAACAAAATCAAAAACCAGCAATGAACCAATTCGGCATACACTTCAAAACGATAAAACTAATAAATTTTAGTCGTCTTACTTTAAAAGTCAACATGAGAAAAACAGAAAAAAACCGAAATAAAAAACAAACTAAAATAGTTTCGGTAGAAAAACAAGAAGAAATACATTTGATGTGTGTTTGAAAAGGTTCAACGAAACCCAAAAATAAATGAGTTTGTCAATTCTTCAGGCGTTTAAATAAAGAAATTTAATTTTAATCATTTTAGTTGCCCAATTAAAATAAACTCTATTGCGTTGTATCTTGTGCGACAAAGAGAGATATTCGCAAGATACGCGCTCTTTCAAAGAGGTGCCAAATGTATCTGAAAACATGAGATACTCTCTATAGCTTACTAGCCTTAAATAAATTTCGTATTTATCTTTAGGTTGTTTGTTTAAATTGTTAATAACTCTCGGGACTGCAACAAAGAAAAGCAACGAAGCGCGTTGTACCGGAGGAGAACCGGAGCAGAAAGCAAAGTCAAAGAAATAAAATAACAAATTTACATACAAATGCAGATACAGATACAAATACATATATGGCAAAAAAAATACAAAATAATAAAGGCAACAACAAGAAAATAAATAAAGCGAAAAACGAAAAACGAAACTTGACAAAAAATACGAAAATAGGTAAATCTCGTTTTGTGCCTTTTGCGTTTTACATTTTTTTATATTTTTTGCATGGGCTTGGCTCTCGAACAACAACAACAAAATCGAAAAAAACGGCGACACAGACAACCTAAAACGGAGAGGAACACACAAAATTCAACTCAGATACAGATACACAGTAAATAAAGATGTGAAATTATGATATATATATATATATATATATATTAGAATAACAAACTGTAAAAGGTTTTCTGATTCTGAAAATGTTATAAATATTTTTCTTCAAGTGTTTCCCTCCATATAACTTATTCTTTTTGTAACAAAACACACATGTTCTTAGCGAAATATAACTTTCCCAAAAACCACATTTAGGCCAAGGCTAAAAGAGCCATCCAACAGGGCGTATGCTTAATATTAATCACTAAACTTTACTCTAAGTAAATAAATAAACAAATAAACAAAAAAAACGTGTGTGTTGTGGGGAAATTTGAATTTCAATTTAACATCTGTTGAAGGCAAACAAAATGAAACAAAGAAAAAACGCAAAAAACTCAGAAATTGCGTTTTAGGAAAAGAACAAAAAAAAACTAAGACACCCCCCGTGGAAAACGAAATTATTTATGCTTATTTATCATTTACGCTTTGATTGCTCTTGATATCTGACTTTACCTGTCACCCCCACCTCCTCTTTTTACCGGTTTTTATCAGTCTGCCTTTTTTCGTTCTGTTTTCGAGTTGTTGACATCGAGAATTAATATAAGAAATTTCCAAGCTTATCAGAAGAAGGTGATAAACAAAGAGACACATGAAAGAGTCTACTAACACGAAGATATATACTATATAGAGACACATATGTATGTATATTTCTTGTTCTTTGAAAGCTTTTGACATTTGTTTTTTGTTAATTTTATATACAGAAAATTATAAGCAAGAGTCATGTGGGTGTATCTATAGATACATTTCTTGCTTATTTACTAAAACAAAATGAGTTTTTGTAGTAATAAATATTTTATAGCAAGTTGATTTTGAAATTCTTAATTTGTTTATTAAATTTCACTCTAGTTAACGGCATTTTTTTGTTAAGTGACATTAATTTATGCACACGTGCTTTATATATTAAAAATTCACAAAGAAAAGATGATTCATTTTAAGGAAATATTGAAAGCAAGAAGCTATGAATATTTCTACAATAAATATTTATATTTTACTCATGTTTTAATGGTTACTTTTTTGATTAATTTATATTGTAAAACTTTGTCTGCTTTTTAGCTTAACAACCTATGCTATAAATTTCAGCTATGCTATTCAAATTTCTTAGCCTGAATTGGCCTTTTGTCGCGACACGAGAGACAAGCAAATTGGCCAGCGGCTGCTGCACTTGACCCGTCATCTCCGGCCTCCCTGGGCCACTTGAGCTGCCTCATCAAATCTTGCCTGGAAACTTGCCTCGTTGCACATCGTCTTTCAATTGTTGCAACACTCGCCCACTCGAGCAGCGCCCAACTGCCACGCCCTACTTGTAATCCCACACTTTAAGGATGTTGCAAGGGGGAGTCCAGCCAGCCATCTATCCATCTCTCCATCCATCCTGCCAGCTGCCTCCTTATTCTTGCCACATCCCTGCTGCCCCTCGGGGGAGGCAGGCTTTCACAAAAGGGAGCGGCGGCAATGGCAGCCTTTGCAAATATAATTACACCTAGAAAATAGATGTCGTGTCGCCGGAGTAGAAAGATCTGATTAGTGCAGCCTGTTGACAGGCAATCCGATAAGGAATCACAATCAATGTGCAAAAGGACCATTATACGCACAGTCAAGGCTGTGACGGAATTAGATTATGCACACTTTAAGGTCCTGGCGGAATAATTAAATAGTAATTCACGTTTGTAGAGGGAGGATTTGGCGATAACAAATATATTTGAATGTGCAGAGGAGTTGAGAAGTATTAAAAAAACTGTATAAATAGAACTAAAAAATGATCTAGGGGTTGGAAATCCCTTTTAAAAGAATACTCTAAAATGTTAGGGAGAAAAAATTCGATTTAAATTTGTATTTTAATATAGATTAAGACAACTTTTGAAGGTAACCTGAAAATTATAAATTTAAAATTATATTTAGCTAAGAGAGATTTTATTGCTAACAAAACTACTCTCTAAGTATTACAGAAACCCCTTTATCAACCCATTTTAGTATGAGCTAAGACCCTATATTATTATTACTGCACAATTTCTGAGAATAATTTTTTTCCTAGCGATTTCATCACACTGTTTTGCTCAAATTCAGACCTGGGAATTTATCAGTTTTATTCATTATCGTGACAGTGCAACCTCAATTGTTTACCTCTTCGCTGACTTTTTGTGGACTTTGTCATGTAACACCAGGCCTTGGGAACATGCTCGAAAAGCCCATCCATCCAAGCCAATCCACTCGAAGAAGTCAAGCAATCAAAAACAACTTCAAAAGAGCCACTCGAAAAAAAAACTCTTTCTGACGACAACAAAACGAGCAAATGGCAATTTTAAATGCAATTACAAGTAGCTGGTAATTGCAAGTAACTATTAACGAGCATAAAACTGTTGCACATGGTGGCAGGGAAAATTGGAAAAATCGGCCTGACTCACTGAACAAGACACACCCAACGAAAAGCAGGCTTATTTGCAGGTTCTTTATATATATATAGTACCATATACATTTGTTAAATCGGGGGTAACGAAAATGTAATTCTCCTTTGACATGCAAACTCGTCGAAAGCGTCGGCCTTCTAAATGACGTCAGGGAAAAACTTTTTTTTTGTTTTTGATTGCGATTGTAATGTTGAAGGGAAAAACTTTGTTGCTCCTGGACGAGCCAGCTTGGCAGCCGAGTAATTAAAATGTGCAAGGGCCCACCCCCCAGTCACCCTCCAAGTCCCGGGATCCCTTGGATTAGCGGGGGTTCATTAGCCGCCGCGATAAGGCGCCTCAGCTCTCAGCTCTGAGCTCTCAAAAGTTATGTAAACGCCCTTATCTGAGCCTCAGAATCACCCAAGTTCGTTTACACCCGAGAGGGATTATCACAGAGCCTTGGTTTCCAGACTTGGACCCTTGTCACCTGGCCAGGTGACATTGACAAACTCTTTGAATCATCTTAACCTTCATTTTAATTAATTAAATTCACCCACCTGACTGTTTATTAATAGCCAGGATTTCTCATTGTCATCGATGACGAGTGTGTAACGCTCTTGGACACTCCTTATCGTTGGCGTTACAAGAGGCGCGTCATTCTTTTTTATGATAAGCAACCAGCTAGTGGCATATATGGTATATATGCTTTATAGATTAAGCTGACGCATGGCTCAAAGTTAAATCAGCAGCGGAAAAAAATATATTAATTCGATTAATCCAATGACGAACTGAATCACAGATGACGATTGGGCAGGCTTCAATCCCCCAGGGAGAATATATATATATATATATAAATAGGTTATATATATGCCAGATGTTTTCCCAGATCAACAGCGGTGATAGAGAATGTTATTGGACCTTGGACTGTGCAGCATATAAAAGTACAGGTCATACGTGATGTGAAACATGTGGAATTGATAACGCCACAGATTTTGATTCAATGTCAACGAGGGGGATAATGCAACAGTTAAAACCAGAAAAACAAACTTGACAAAGAGTATTTTGTATATATACAGTGTACATACATATTCCCCTGTGTTTCCAGTTATTGATGATGATCTCAATGCCAAGTGACTAATTTATACCATTATCTATAAATGTTATTCTTGGCAATAAATTTAAAATTATCTGCAACAAAGTGTCATTGTCTTAGCCAGAACTGAAACTGGTTTATGAAGGGTTTGGTCTGGTCTGGTCTGGTCATCACATAACGCCATATATTTTCTATAAAGGGCTTTCAATTAGCAATTATTAATCGTGTGTTAACTGGAAACAAAGTGCCTCGTAACCTTTGCAAGGATTTAAGAAGTTAAGCCCCCGCCATAAAAACCATCTACGTTCTGGCCCCAATTCGTCTTGACTTTTGCTAGGTGTATATATGTATATATAAAAGCTGTAAATGTTGATAGCAAATTAGCTTTCCTCTGATAATGCCATAGTCGTTAGATAAGATGGAAACACAAGTTGGAGAAGCATATTTTCGTGTCTTGCCGCTAAAGATAATAAAGTTGGCAACGAATTGGGCTTGGAACTGGGACTGGGACAAATACACATGAATATTAATGCCTCTGTGTGGGTGTGTGCTCGTTATTTGATAAGTTTCCCCTGATTAGATTGCACAAACACTAATGCACAGGTCGCAAATAAGCCAAAGTCTTAATTAGCCTGACAAACAAGGCGAATTGCCGAATTGACTTTAATCTTTTGGCAGGGCGGTAAAAAAAAGTTAACATTTCAAATGGTATCTATAATGTGCCAGGGAAAGCATAATCGTATGTATATCAACGCCCTCTCATAGTAACAGAAACCAAAAAAAAAAAAATACAGAAGCGGCCTGGTCAAGTGTTTATTTTAAGCGCCTCAAGTGGCGGCCACTTGGACATTGAACTCACCAGCGGGGCAATAGCTACACAAAAAGAAATTGTACGATTAAGGTGCTATAAGCTTAGTAAAGTCCAAGGGGGATCAAGAGTTTTATTGTATAAACATCTTGATATATAAAAAATCAAAAAGATATTGAAAGCAGAGTCTTTAGAATGTCAGAAACTCTTGTTAAATGCTTTAAAAGACATTAAAATCGTTATATTATTTTTGTATCTTTTTAGTAATTAAATTTAAAGAATGTCAGAAACTCTTTAAAAAGGTCTTAAAAATCTCTCATAAAAATGTTTATATTATTTTTTTTTACCTATTTTCCAGTTTAATTATGATTTCCCTTGATAATATGAAAGAAATCAACAAGATCTTGAAAGAAGTTCCTTTAGAAAGTCAAAAAAAACTTGCAAAAGCTATAAAAAATCTTATATATTTTTCTTTAAATTATTTTCTTATTAATTTTATAATTAAATTACAATTTTTCCCGTGTGTGCCCATCACTTAATCCCATAAATATTCACAATCGGTGTACAACCTGCTATCGGTGTTGTTTTCCTCGCACCTTTGGTGTTCTGAAAGCGAACAAACAAAAAAAACTATTGCGGGGGGGCCAAGCTGGAAGTCAAGGGTATTTTGGCAATTTGGCATTTAAAATGAATTAGCGCAAAACTAGTAAACAAGACAATGAAATTGGACACAGCTACCCAAGCTGATAAGGGCATGCCATTCGAAATTAAAAAAATTCACTCACTGATAAAGCGTGAAAGGAATTTCAAACAGACTGCAGGTCCAGCGGCAGCGCGTAAAGAAGTTTCATTGAAATTGAATCAAGTGCTTTTTATGTTGAATGCCACTAAATGAAGATTCTTTCATAAGATTTTTTTTATTTTGTTTTGCTTTTTTTTATAGTTAAGCCGCTCCTCTGGCATTAGCCGTAACGAAATTCCCCATAAAAAATGAAGAAAAAAAAGAGGCCGCCATTAAAATGAAATGAGAACATTTTCGTTGGCATGGTGAGTCGTCAACAACTTTGCACGTCGCCCATAAAAATGTAATCATTTTTTAGTTATTTATTTCCAAAGATAAAACAGAACCAATTTCTATAGCTATAGCCACCTGAGACTCAAGTGACTTGAAGGCCGCTTTAGGGTTACACCATATCCTCTTCTCCAAAAGGGATACGTAATTTTTGATGGGAATACGATACTCGTGTGTTGAAATTGTGTAAAATATGATAGGAGATCGATAAGCCTGTGAAGATTGTGTGGTAATTTCAAGGCAACTACTTGATGGGGACGTGTGGCAAAGGACTGTGTGGTAATGATCGTGGAGCTGACTTTCTATTGAGTTTTGTAACCTAAAGGTTGCACCATTTGATATTCAATCGGCAATAGGAATGGCATTACCTTATATAGAGGGACGATTGAGTAATAAGAAGTGTTAAATTGATGAAATTATTATGGAGAATCGTTTGAAGGAGAAGGTCATTTTAGGGATTATAAACCTGATGCGTATGAGATATACTTTTAATGGGAGATAATTATTCTTTATATGAGATATTATTCATTATATGAAAATTGCAATTAGGATTTCTTATTTCATACTAATATTTGTAATCTTAAACACCACCGGATTGCTTAGTAAGATAATTCTTCAAATATATGTTTTCTTTGTGACTCCTTTCGCTGGGAACTTTCTTAGGAGTTTAATAAAATATGAAAATTTCATTGAGATAATATTATTATAAATTATATAATTTTGTAATGAAATAGTGTCAGTTTTTAATTGATGGAAAATCCCCAAAAATGAATCTCAAGAGGTCATAGACATTATGAATAAAAATATTACGTAAGCAACAATTGATCGTCAAGGTCTGTGCCATATAACATAAGAGATAAATACTTGAGTTTGTTATTTTTTGAGAACTCGAAAAATGAGTTCAAAATCATTAAAATTCACGTTCTCACTTTCTAAGGTTACTCCATGGAAAGTACCAAAGTGATTAAGCAAATCAATTAAGATTATATATTTTCTATAAACTTTAGAATTTGTGCAAGAACATTTCTTATACTTTTGCTAAAAAAGAAAACCCCAACATTGCTTGTAAAAAAAAATGTAATGGAAAATTACCACATATAGTAAGCGATAACACCACTCACCTTCTCCAGACACTCCTGACCATTGGCTTTGGGATCCCATTTGACGGCCTGCTGCGTGCCGTTGGGCAGGTTAACAATGCACCACATGACGATGCTGTTGTTGTTGTTGTAATTGCCGCTTGATTTGTTGTCCAACAGGTAGAAAAGCTTGGGTCAGCTTTTGTTTAAAACAATTGCATTTGGATTGGCTTCCGGATGGCTGACTGACCGCCCGGCACAAAAGTCCAATTCACAAAACCAAAATACAAAAATCACAATCAAAATCCAAATACAAATCGGAATTGGAATTGAAAACGAGGCCCGAGCCACAGGTTGTGTAAACCGTCGAGGCTTTATCGTTATTTATTTTTCCTGTTTTCGCGATTCCGCGCACCAAATTCAATTAGACGCGCGAATTGTGTTCCAGTCTATGTAGGGCCGAGATGGCGTTTGTTAGCCAACTTATCCGTCTGTTTGTTGTTAACTTTGAACGTTGAGCACTGAGCGACGGAGTGATTTAAATAAATTTGCACTTTTGGAATTTCGTACACATTTCCTTTTATTTTATTATTATTATTAAAGCGGCAACGAACGCAAAAGCACGCTTTTTACGCTCTTGTTGTTTACTTCTCCGGTCTTTCGTATTAACTTTTGATTGTTGTTGCTACAGTTTATATATATATTTGTTGATTTCTTTTGCTTTAATTTTTGATTTCTGCTGTTATGCTGCCTGCCTGCTTCAATATGCTCAGCAGGTATATATTTATTTATATATATTATTTGTTGTTGATTTGTGAAACGCACCGACTATTTTTGGAAGCTAAGGCAGCCAATTGAATTCCACTGCCGTCCGTTCAAAAATATATCCAAAATTGCCCCGTTTATAACTTTTTTCGTAACAAGATTCAAAATATCTTTTCGTGATATTTTTCCCGGCGATTTGATGGATATTTCTTTGCTTTGTCTTGGGTTTTTGTTACTGTTTTTAGCGCTGCCGAAAATTTAATGAAAAGAAGCGAGCGCTGCGCGCTGCTTAAATATACTTTTGCTGGCTGGCTGGCTGACTGGCTGGCCTGCCCCAAGACGCTCTCTTAGTCTCACTCAATTCTAGTTGGCTTCGGGCAACGTCGGCAGCTGACTTTCTCTTAGGTTTTGCTGCAAAGAGAAAAATTTACACTGGGAAAAAAATATGTAACTTCAAAGAGGTAATAAGTATTACATGCAATCAGTAGTTTGATTAAATAAATTAAATTAAATAATTACATGAATTTTTAAAAATCAGGTTTAATTTGAAGGAGTTATTTTGTAATCTTAAAATTTTACCCATCTTTTTCTTAATCTTAAAAATTTCATTGAGTTTGTATTTATGTTAATCTTGAAAAGCATTTTCTTTTCTATTTTCTTTTTTCAAATTTTTCCCACTACAAAAGAGAGTCACCTTTTCACTCTTTTGTACCTTTTCCACTTTTCTCTTCGCTTTGCGGGGGCGAGAGTGTGGAGCCCCAAAGAGGCAGCTGTTACTGCTTGTTTCATTCAACTTCTCTGCCAGCCAGCTGTTGCTGCCCATTGTTGTTGTTTTAATACACTCGGCTTTTGTTATCAGATTTTTCTGCTCGCCGCATTGAAAACTGAAATGCAGGTAAATATCCGAAGGAATGCAATGAGCGCATGTGCAGATCTCTTTTCTTTCCAGTGCGAATGCAGCTGTTTCTGGTTTTATGCATCTTCCTCTCTCTTCTGGCTTACTGTTCGCTTCATTTGTATCTGTGTATCTGTATCTTTACTTTTGTTATTTTTCTCCACTAAAGCGACCTGCACAATGCAAAGACTAATGAGCCATCGCGTTGTCCTCAGTGGAAGTGTAGGGTGGACCTCAGGAAACTATAATTGAAGGATTTATCTCAAGATGTGGTGATAAAAGATTTTTCTGGAATTGTGTTTAATTCTTGTTACATTTTGTTAAATATTTAAAAATACAGATATAAAACTTTTAAATATTTTTAAAAATTTTTAATAATATTCTGACTCAGGAGGGGAGTATACCCATATTTATAAAATTCTTCCTGAGTATGAAAGGGTCCACCCTCTTCGAAAGGACGATCAACCAAAGCAAAGACAAAGCGAAGCCTTATTGCAAAATGCACTGAATTTCTTGGCCAAAAGCTGCATAAGTTGGCACACTATATATGCTATTATGTATGGGGTCAGGTGACACCGGTGACACAGGTGACACTGAGTGGTAATGGGCAGCTAGCCGGTAGTCACGTTCCCCACAAATCCCCCAATAATAGGGTTTTGCGTGGCCGACTAGAACTGACCTTGGCTACCAAAGACATACCCTACCATATAATGTGGTTGTGCTTCACGTAATGTGGGTCCGTCCATCAGGGGTTTCGCCACACAAAATCAATATCACTGCAACGCCGGCCATCGGTGGCCATTGGGCATCGGCAATTGACAACGGACAATGATTGAGCGGCCGCAGGGGGCTAGAAGGAGGCGGAAATGGGGAGGAGAAAGCGGTGGGGATAATGGGGAATACTTACTGTCTGGCCCGACATCGGAATTGCATTTGTACAACTTCTGCCATAAACTATGCAAATCTGGCGCCTCATGGGATGGCCACGTCCTGTGTCGGAATCGACAAATGTGGATTGCATATTCTTGCAACCAATTTAATTAGCCGACAAACACAAAACATGTTATTCAGCTGAATTCGGTTACGAACATCATCAAATTAGAAAGAGGTTTCAATTGAAAGGCCACCTAATTACCTAGTTACAGATTGGCTAAATAAAGTGGCACAAAGGGTCACAGAATTAAAGGATATTTGCAATGTTGTCAGCTAATAATAAAAGCTGGCGTTAGTTTGGTTATTAACTCACAACAGTGCTATTTATTTCATATTTATAAGAACTTTTTATTTTATTTTATTTAAAAGCAAATATTTCAGATATTCTTTTCATAATAAAAAAAATTTGGAAAATTTGAATTAATAGAAAATAAAATAAACAAAAATTATCTTAAAATTTTTAATAATATGACGGGGATAATTATAAATCATTCTTTTAATCAATAAAATAAATCAATACTAGTTAGTCATCGATTTAAGAATTTGCAATTGTAGTTGGAATAACTTTTTGTATTATTTTTTCCAAGAATTTGTCATTTCCGACTGGAAAACCGAGCATCCGTTGCTGATTTAAAGCAGCACAAAAGAATTTTACCCAAACGTACACAAGCAGTGAATAATAATCTTGGAACTAATAACTTTTCTATTATTTTTTCTAAGAATTACTAATTTCCGACTCAAAAACCGAGCATCCGCTGCTAATTTAAAGCAGCAGATAAGAATTTTACCCAAAAGTACACAAGCAGTGATTAATAATCCTAGTTAAATTAAATACTTAACTTAAGGTTTCTATTAAAATGTAATGAATTTAATAGTAATTATTAAATTAGACACAAAAAAGATTTTTAATTTGTTAATATATTATAAATATTTTTTGTATGTTGACTAGTTAATAGCGAAATAAATAAATAAAAACAAATAAATAAATAAAATAAATAAATAAATAAAAATATTTTAAATTTGAATACAGTTTTAAAATTATTTTAAAAATAATAATCTAAAGAATTAAAAAATTATTAAATACAAATAAAATAAGAAAATTTGTTAAAAGTTGTATATTACATTTTACTTTGTTTAAACATGTAAAATGTGTGTACATACATTTACACAAGTCATCAAAAGGAAAATTCGAAATTTCTATTTATACAAAAACCAATAAGGTCAAGTCTATGTATAAGTAAAATTATGTATAAATTGAAAATTACAATGAAAATTTTATTTTCTATTTAAAAATAAATAACATTCAATGTCTGGCATAATTTTTTGATACAAAAAAATAATCGACATAAACAAATGAAATAGGAAAAGGTCCTGAAGGGGTCTCCAAACTTGTCTTAAGTGCCCAACTCTGATTTAATAATATTTTTGATAACATTAATAAGGGTTAAGATAAGTACAAGTTAAATAAAAATAAATAAAATATCTCGTCACGTTTAGAAATCAAAATACCTGAAAAAACCTAGAAGTCATGTTTATGGACGCAATTGGATCAATTACCAAATGACTTTAATGATACCGCCCCTTGACGATAAGGTATTTGTGCCAGAAGTCATTTTATATCCTTCTCTCCCAATCGATGGCACACTTTTGCCTCATGCCAGGCTGGGATCATTGGGAGCGATCAAGATTATGGTGAAGGCGGACTTTGGGGCCGAGATCATTCGCAGACTGTGTGAGTGAGTGGGTGGGTGGGTGGCAAGGAGGGCATGATTTATGGGGCTGGCCAAGGTGATTACTATATAATTCGGATGATGACATTACTCACTGCTCGCGCCCATCTAGGACGGGAGACAAACAAACCCGGAGCGGTGGGTGACCTCTCACCGATAAGGGAGACAGCGAGACCGAGAGTCGCTTTGTAAACAATCCAAGCTGTATTTATAGCCACCGATCGGGAATCTTTAGCCTATCTTCCCATCCCAACTTCCAGCACTATAAATACCGCAGATCAGATCGTGTGGGGGAGTGAGAACCACTTGGCAACAGGAACCACTCGGGGACATCGCTATTCCGATATGAATGACTCTTCAAAAGAAATCGCAGAAATAAGTGAGGTGATGATTTATGCTTCCAGATTCGTGTCGATCTGATTACTTTGGTCGTCTGGCGAAATACTATATATGCGGCGGCGGGTAACGTGCTTCCCTGTCCATTCGATTGGACTAATTAACTGAAAAACGAATGCCCGATGGCTGATTGTCATAATCTTCGGCTCCAAAGTTCATTGTCTGGGCCAAGGAATTGTTTATTATTATTATGGTTTTTTTTTAATTTTTTATATAGCAAAAAATTGAAAACGAAGTTGCTTTTAACTGCAATGCTCTGGATACTAAAATATGGGCGTGACTCAGCCCTCTACTTGATATTAAAAAAAAATGTTTAATTTTTTAATTAAGACGTTTTAATATAATTTTCAATACTTGAAATGCTATCAATCGCAATTCAGATTTGAAGTGATCAACCTAATCAGCATTTTGCATTGTTTGTTTGCTCAGTATATTTTAAACTAGGTCTTCAAATATAGAAATTGTAATCGGAACTTAACCAGGGACTAAGGTCGTTGATTTCCTGGACTCCTTTTTACTATAAATATATGTACTTTAAATACAAATTTATAAAAGTAAGAAATTACATCATGGTTTACCGGAAATTCCCTGTCTGATTTGATTAGTTTGTGAATGGATTATAATTTTGATTAGGTTGGAACAGGTTAATCGAATTTGTTGTTATTTGCAATCAATCAAGTGTTATCAAAGGATCAAGGTTGTGTTAAAGGCTGAGTAAAATTGAACTTTAAGCGGGTATTTTTTATTTTAAAATAATTATAAAGCCCCTATCTAGTAAATCACATAGTAAACAAAGTAATTTACTTATTAAAAATCCTAAAAACCTGACTTGGAAAATACAGACGAGTCAGGGAAAATCTTTAATGTCAAGACCTTCAATAGGGTTACATAATCGATATAGTTGTCACTTAAAGTGCGCAAAAATAAACCAATTAAAAGTTTACACAGCTATGTTTTATTTAGGGGAATAACCGCTGTCGATTCCAAGAATTTGATATGCAATTACAGGCACTGGGCTAGAGAGGCATTAATTAGCATTTCTCGCAGAGAATGGAAGTGAATGCATCAAAGTATCAGGAGGTGAGGTCATCCACTGCATGCGTAAAAAGTTGGCCAGAGGTCCCGGAATTCCCAGAGATTTTGCATTATTGCCGGAAGTAAACACTGGCCGAGACATTGCACAATGAAATTGCGTAGCTACTTAGGTTGGGGTCCAGCATGTAATCAGTTGGGCGCCCATGAAATCCCATTATCAGCAACATGATGTTTCACTAATTGTCAGTGTCTACGCAACATTTTATGTGCCAGTACATATTTATATATATATTATTTCGATCGTCATAGGAATCTGAGTATAATGCAATGCGCTTGCCATGGAGCTCAGAATGTTCTCGGTAAACAAGCGGCGTCTGTCTCAGACTTATAGTACTTCCTACTAAATATATTTATTCTATTAATATGATCCTTAGTGATTATATAGTCGTAATGATATTCGATTTGGATAAGTTTTTCATTAAAAACATTATATTTTTCCAAGCTAGATACTTTCTATTCAAGAAATTAAACTTAAAAACCCTGCAATTACTTACATCTCACTACTTCCTTATCCAGACATTAATTTATTTCGCAATGTACTCAGAGTTTTTCATCAGCCTTCAATTTCTCGACCTTGATTGGCATTTATAAACATTAGCTTATCGTCAGTGTGATGACAAATAATAAGATTTGGAATGAAACCGCGAATTAAAATATATTATAGCATACTTTTTGAGACTGTAATTATGGTTTCAAATCCTATAATGATTTTTTGATTATTTAGAATTTTGAATTTTTTAACCAAAATTAAAAAATCACCTCTAAAGCACCCCTGCATAAACCTTTTATAATTAATAATACAAAGACGTTTCCCCTATTTCACAATTTTGTCACGCTATTATTTTATAGTTTGACTTTAATCTTTACAACCCCATTTATTTTATTATAAACAAACTAAATTTAGCTAGGACCACACACAAATTTATTTCAAAATAAACTCAAGGTACGGGGTGCCAAATTAATCTTTAAGCTTTAATAATATTCATTTTTTCTTATTAATTTAAGATTAGATTTAATGCTATTTACTTTTCATTTCACGGAGACGAATGTTTGCGCCTAAAAAGCGGAAAAAACTGGCAATTTTCGCATTTTAACATCTTAATCGAAATACACTTGCAGAGGCCAAAGACGAAATCGAACCTGGGAGGGTGAAGTTCTTCAAAAGATATTGATTGCATATTGATTTCAAAATCTTTATAAGATAAACAATTTTGTTGTCAGAATCCTGTGAATAAATTTCTTAAGTGAACTAAATATTGATTAGAAAAGGAAGTTACTATTAGATATAAGATATTGTTGTCCTGCGAATAAATCCCTATTCTTTACTAAATATTTAAGAGGAAAGAAAGCTTCACTTATATTCCAAATGTATTTCACAAATTCTTGAAAATCTAATTTCAGAATCACAAGCTTGAAACATTTATTTATTAGATCGGAAATGGAATTTCCATTAATCAGTTATTTTAATATAATTTCCTAAGCCCTTTCACTGGCAGGTCGATTGGTTTTTCCTGAAGCAAGTCATAAGGTGTTCCCCATTTAGTTGCTAAATAATTGATGAAGTACAAACTTCGAAAATTAATTAATTTCAACTCGTTTAGAATTTCCATGTAAACTTTGCCTAAGATAAGTGATGGATGTTGCAGAGTCATGCCTAAGCTTCCTGCCAAAAAGTGTGTGTGTGTGTTATATGACGATCGCTTAAGTACATTGTAAATTCCGATCGATCTGATTAACTGAGTGGGCAAAGCCCTGGCATATCTTGCCAACTCCTGGCTACCCATCTGGCCAGGCAGCACGTCCGCGCGAGATAGTGGCGGTACCTGGTATTTCGCCTATCAACCATTATGTCTCACGAATGCTGCACGATCTCGGCACGATCTGTGCGTTGGCTTCGGACGGCAGTGTATGGCAACGGCTTCCAAGTATAAAAAGTAATGCTCGTGCGCTGCCTGCTCCCAGTAACGCGCAGCTCCGGCTATAGCAAATAGCACTTGGAGGAGAGTTTTAAATATACATATATACATATATATTCGTGGCGGTGCGGCGAAAGTATTAGTGTTAAAGCAACAGAATGGCTCAGAAAGTAAGCAACTCTTTGATTTCTGCCCCTGAATTTAATTGTCTGAAAGCAAAGTCTAGCAAAACAAACACCACCCACTCAGTGATAAAGCCTGGCTAATCGCTAATCAATGATCGAAATAAACCTTAGTACTTACTCGCACAATTACACTCCACAATGATTTATGGCCGGGGGCCAAGCCCCAGGCGGCAATCGTGAAGTGAATGGAACTAATAAATCGAAACTGTCTACGAAAGTGTATCAGATTTATTTAAACTAATAAATGTTCCTCCAAAATATGCGAAACTGTGTCAATGCCCCCCATGTGTGTTTGTGTGTTTCTGTCCGATCTGATTAAACTAATATGCGTTGTCCTTTTGTTAAAAAAAGTCCCAAGACATGGGTGCACTCCATCAAACTCGTTCGATCTGGCTCAGGATGCTGTGCGTTGAGTTAGAACCGGACAAAAGCGCATCCCCTCAATTGGACAGTCGAAAATTTAATTAACTGAGTAATTCAACTTTCGACAGATCTTCTGCAATATATTAGTGGCAAGCCTGTTGCTACTGCTGCCCCTCAGTGCCGATGCCCGACCCTCGACGACGGGTGTGGAGCAGCCGCCGCCGGTGGATCCCAGCGAATATCACGGCAACCTGTCGGCGGAGACCATACGAAAGGTGCAGCAATGCGAGAAGGATATACCCACAATGGAGCTGTGCATGCGCTGTGCCAAAGTCACCAAGTCGGATATCGTTTATCCCATTTGCTGCAGCAACGATGATGGCATCAAGGACTGGTGCAGGGAGTATGTCTTCTTTGGCATCGAATAGAAAGGACCTCCGCTGGCAGCGAAGCACACTCAGTGAAAATTAAATTATTTCGTACTCCTGCGCAATGGATTGGCTGTGATAACCTACTGTATTTATTTTAAATTATGTATCTAGGAATAAACAAGGCTAAATTAGCGTATTTGTTGTCTTACCCTTTCCCAAAAAGAAAAGAAAAGAAAAAAACGTCTTCATTTCTTTTTAAATGTATCTCTTTTATTTATTTCTCATTCTTTTTTTGCGAATTTTTTGTTTTGTAAATTCATTTGTTTTTTGGCTTTTTAGAAAACTTTATAATAATTACAAGTCTAATGGCTATTTGAAATTGATTTTGAAATGAAAAAATAAATGTTGGCTACTAGGTATAAATTAGCAATCGAAAATGTATAAAGCAAGTCTTTTGGAGCCTTTGGGGATTCTTTTCATATGGCGAATTGGCTTAAAAGTTGAATGGTAAATCGTATAAAAAATCATAAGTAAATGGAAAAAAAATAAAGATAATGCACATCCGAACATCATCGCCGTGTCGTCGGCGTTGCCGAACATTGAACTTGCACTACGCGGGATATACTCTATATAAATGTATATAACAAACAAGGTACAACCAAGTAACGATCGATTGTGTTTCTTTGTTCTTTTTCTTTTTTTTTTTTTTGGGTTTTGCACTCGATGCGGCGGCTGCTGCTGTACTTCACATGCTTGGCATTTGATTTGTTCCATTTTTTTTTTTGTTTTGTGTTTAAAGTTGACTGAAAGCAACATTTAAATATTAAGTCGCGTGAAGAGTTCAACTTACCAGAATTCAAGCACGCTTTAAATATCTTTTTTGGTTACTTTATAAGAGTTTTTAGTGTGAGTTTTTGTTTTGTTAGTGAATGGGAGAGAGGCTGGTTGTCTTTGGCAGCTCGGGACGAGCTAAATGCAGGTAGGAGCAGTCTGAGTCCTCGCAACGACCCATCAGATCAAAAGGACAGATGGTGGCATGGACATCAAGGTGACTTGGAAATAGAGAGAAACAGAAAAAAAAAGATAAACACAAGCAAATAAATTTCTTCAAGCAGGCAGAGATGACTCACCTGTTATAGTTTCGCGGCATTGGTGTTTCGTAAGCCGGAAGGTAGTCGCTCATAAAAGGCCTTGGCTCTGGCTCCATTATACCCGCGCACAGCTCCCTCATTGTTTTTATCGTATAGGGCCCTGGCGAATCCTTTTTGGGAGTTTCTACTGCCTCGTCCTGCGCCGGATTCTGAAAATAAACTCAACCGTTTCATTAGTGTGGGCTTTTAGCACAATTTTCGATGTTTAACACCCCCATAAGGGGACGCTAGTCGCGTTGAATGAGAATCTTAGCAATAGATTTGTTTTTGAAGCAATTTCTACAAATGGAAATCCACGCACATCTGGAGTCTCCACCGCCGTCGGTTCTGGTTCGGGTTGTTTTTCCTCTTCCGTCTCTACAGGCACTGGAGCTGTTGCTTCGCTAGGACTCGGCATCTCCTGCAATTCATTTGGCTGTTCTTCTTTATCTCCTCCATTTTCAATCACAGTTTTTGGTTCCTCCTCCACTTCAGTCAGTTTATTCAGGTCGTCGAACTTCACAATGGAATTGTAGAGACGTATCTCCTTGGTGAGTTGTTTGGTCTTGCGGCTGATATCCGCCTTGCCGTCGTCGCGCAACCTGCAAGAGAATCAAACCTATAATCGCATAGATCATTCCTAGCTCCCGCTTTGCTTTGATTTGGTTTTCTGCACAGTCTGCTCTGTTCCAGCTTTCCCACGCCGTTCTGGTTGGTCGTTGTGGTTGATGATTGCTGGTTAGTACCTGTAGTCATCGCCCCTTAATCCTCGGCCCAGGTCCGTGGCCGCTTCTTGAAGCCTGCGCCGTTTCTGTTTCAGTGATATGATAAACTCATGGCTGGCTTGAATCTCCGGCTGGATCCGCGACAGCTTCAGTTCCTCCTGTCGAGCAGCTAGTTTCACGGACTGCATTTCGGCATACAGCTCGTTGAGGCGTCGCGAACATCGTAGACGTATGACCTTAGACTTTTTGGCCTCCTCGACCAATTGCAGCGATTTGTCCAGATTGGTTATCATACTGAGGCTGCAATAGGAACCCAAAAATTAAAGATGTGCAGCGTCTATCTCTGCCAGTACTTACCCAATCTTGGCAAACGAGGCCTCAAAGGCGTTCAGCCGACTCTCCTTTGGCGCTTGGCTTATCTTTATCTTTTGGTTGCTAACTTTGGTTTGTGGCGGCTCGGCCTGAACCTTTACTGGCGTCACGGTTGCTTTACTGCTGGTGGAACTCGGCGCTACGGTTGTGGCTGGTTTGGCACACTTATGGAAACCGTTTTTGGCGGTCATAGGCTTCTCCACCGCAGACGCTTTGATTGCGGGTACCAAAGGAGGTGCTGTTTTCACCGCCAGATTCTTTTTCTTTTCCAGCAATCGCATGCGCTCCACCAATCGAAGGTACTCCTTTTGAGACGCCACTGGCAAATGGCGCACAGCCTGTAAAATGATGTGAAAGTTGTCAAAGTTTTACTTCAGCCACCACTTACCACTGGTGTAATCTTTGGCTGCTGCTTCACCTTGGGAGTGGTAACTGTGGGCTGCACCTTTCCGTTCACCTTTGTGTTCTCAGAAACCTTTTCTGGAACAACAGCAGCCGCCGTCGTCGCCTCTGGCGAATTGTCAGTTGCTGGCGCCTTTGATCTCGCCTGCCTGAGGAAGTCATCAATCTTTTTCTCAAAGTATTCATTGATCAAAGTTCGCCTTAGGTTGCAATTATCGCTGGGGGCCGTTTCTATAATCTCTGATATGGGAGTATTTGATCGGGTGGTGGACCCACTGGGACTGCCGCCCATGGCCAAGCTCAGAGGACTGGCAATGTCCGCATAACTCGCATAGGCAAAGAATGATCCCAGCTCCAGGTCATCATCGCTGGCAGCCGACTCCTCTGCCAGACTGATGACCAACTTGTTCACCTTGATGCTAGCCGGATCCATGGTGGTAATAAGGCGAGTGCCAGATGATATCCCATTTTTACCGTTCAGCGGGGCGCTGGGTTCCTTGATTAATGTCGTCGGACGTTTGTTGCTTAAACTAGAGACGGATTGCTCATCTATTGGCAGTTTTCTCTTGTTCGTTGTCATCTTGTTGATCACCTTGTTGGGCTTGACAATTTTAATTATCTTGGTGGACGGTGATGAAGTGGACTTCGTGGCCTGAATGGATTGAGGGATGGCGGCAACAACTGGTGGCTGTTGAGTTTCCGCAACTTCAGTTGAAAAGGCTTCCCTAATACTTGGTTCCGCAATGCTTTTATCAACTCTTGGCTCTGTAAGATCTTCCTCAATAGGCTGCTGATCCTGTGGAAGTTCTTCTTCACCGGGTGCTGGGTGGTTCTCAGTGAGGTCTTTTTCCTCAGATATCGGCTTAATAATTTCTTCTTCTTTAACTGGCTGCTGATCCTCTAAAGATTCTTCATTTTTAATCGGCTGGAAGCGCCTAACGGCATTCTTAAGAATCAATGGACTTGTTGCTGACCTCGATGGCGGATGGCTTATCCGTTTTTTGGTTGCAATGCTGGAAAGGAGCAACGAACGTAACTCCTCCGGATCATCAGATTGGCTGCCTGAGTCCGAATCTTCTTTATGTTGAGGCGCAGGAGGAGGAACCGGGGCAGGAATGGGAATGGCAGCCGAAACAGAATGAGTAAATGGCGCAAAGGCAGGCTCTGTAGGTGGCGGGGGTGGTGGGGGCGGCGGAGGTTTGTTTGGCCGTAAATTGGACAAAAGCATGGCTCGCAAGGCACCGGCCTCATCATCACTCGAGTCAGGCTGATATTTGTCGAGACTTTTGCTGCGCGTCTGCGAATTGTCCATGGTAACGGACTGCATGTCCGTGACGGAACTCTGGTTGGAATGCTGATCGACCAAATGCATGGCGTCCCGGGCATCCTCGTCCTCCAGGTGCATTTGTGGAATGTGAAATGGTGGCGGTGGCGGCGGTACTTCGTCGTCGGTAAAAATTTCAATCGCTCTCCGTTTGATGTCTTCTTCCTCATCCTCGTCTATCGCAATGGGCATGGAAACGGGCGGCAACGAGTTGGGTATGAAGCAGCGCCAACTGCCGCCGGCGTGATCGATTGAGTTCCAGTTGTGGGTCCACGAATCCCAGGCGTTGTTTTGATCATCGCTGTCCGTCTCGGCCAGATCCATGTCCACAGGCTTTGTGTCCACAGCATCGTCTATTGTGTATCTTGGCGGACTTGGTATGCGCTCTGGCGAGGCGGCTGGACTGATCTCCATGAGGTCGTCGATGTCATCGTCATTAGAGATTGAGGGATGCACGCGATTGATCATATCGGTGGGCGAGTAGGCTCGCTCCGCATCCCGCTTCTTGCGTGCCAAATGCTTCTTGAGTACCGCCGATTTTAGGGCTATAAGTCGCAACCTCAGCTCTCCGGGATCTTCAACTAGCGGTCCCTGTTGCTCAGGCTCCTGGCGATTAAGCTCAGGCTCATCATCGTCGGCATCAGAAAGCGCTTGCAACGGTGTCAACAGCTGCATTTCGTTCTCCCGAGGGTATTCCTTCCTGTACTTTGGGCTGGGCGACTTACGCAAACGATATTGCAGTCGCTCTTTCAGACTATTCTTGTACTGACCCAACTCCTCCTGTCGATCCTCCAGGGCCAGCGCCACGCGCAGCTTGTGCCTGCTGAGCTTAAGTCTCTGCAGGTCTGCAATCTCGTCGTCTTCGTTATCAATGTTCAAGTCACACTCGTCATCTGTGGCGCTATCCAGTGATGCCAGCAAAATGCCGTCGTGATTGTGTGGCGGGGAGTTTCCGTAGTGCTGCTGCTGCTCCTGCTGCTGCTGATGGAAGTGGCGTTGCTGGTGATAGCTATATACTTGCCGGCGGCGGTCCAGCGGTGGAGGGGAAGGTGATAGCTGCTTGTGTTTTGTACGCTTGCTTAAGGGATTCCGACGATATTCAGGTCCTCCGTTCGATGTGCGATGATGACGCTTTTCGGCTAAGCTGTCAAGGCGGCGTATTTTGTGTCTGCGATGCTTGCGCTGCTCCTGGAACTCGTCATCCGACTGGCTGGATACATCCGACAACACGTAGATGGTCGGTTTGTGCTGGTACCGAGAAGCGCGCTCCACAGGCTTGGAGTAATCTGGAAAGAGAGAAAGTTTATTTTTGGGGGCGAGAGAAAAGGATTGACTGATCGAAAATTTTATTATAATAATATTTATATCTCAAGTTCAACCCCAGAAGAAGCCCTATCAACTCGCACACATACACACGCACGCAAACACAAGTGCATACACACGCCACTACATGTTGCTTACTGTACTGATTCGCCAAATTGGCGGACAGCATATCCATGCGCTCCACATCCTTGTTATTCTCCTCCAGCTGCTGGATACGAGCGCGCAACTTGAACTCCTCGTCCTCGGACGAGATGATCATCTCAAATTCATCCACAATCTCGCCCTCTTCGCGATCGTCCTCATCGACCCCGCCTTGGCCTTGGACCGCGATTGTGGGTCCATCGGTTAATCCGGGCGGCTCCTTCATCTGCTGCGTTTCCTGCCTTGTTTCCATTGGCATGGCGGCAGTGCACACAACCATTTTAAGTTTGCTAAACTCAGCACTTTCAGTTTTCTTTTTCTGGGAAATTCACTGATACTTATGCATAAAACGGCCACGGTGGCCAAGCAGGTAGAATATGAAAAATCCAGAGCGCATTGAGCAGTGAACGGATGAAGCCACATTCTGGTCACACAGAAGACCTGTCAAAACGCCGATAGTTCTGGCTATTTTTTTTTTCACGGATTTTGTTACATAGAATATAAAAAATAATTCATTTTACCATATTAAAATAAATAAATATTAAATTAATTAATCATGTATAATAATTATGACAAAAAAAAACCAACTTCAACCTGCCCCTTCTGCCAAGAAGACAATACTATAACCCACCTTTTAAACTCATGCCCATCACAAACCCAATAAATCTCCTCAGCGAACTCAACCGAGATAATTTTGAAAAAACCTTAATTTTTTTATTTTTTGTTTTAAGAGTTTCCAATTTTTATCACAAAATATAAAAACATACCCAAAATAAATAAGAATTACCAATTGAGTGGCCAAACTACAACGTACAATATGTAATAAAACCAGGGACCGTAAATAATGATTATTTTTATTTTTGAAATATTAAAATCAAGACAGATTATCATCAAAAATAATCATTAGGCTTGATCAAAAAAATAGAATTCAAATATAATGATTATTCATGATTTTTATTTTTTTTGCTCAAAATAAAACTCAAAACCAAATCACGGGCTCCGTATGAGACTTTTTACCAATATTATTTCATATTCTTGTATGACGACCGTAAAGCTACCCCCCGTACCAAAATATTGAACTTAAGAATTGGTTTTGTCCTTTTTGTGCAATATTTTTTAGTTATTATTTTTTTTTACAAAAAGTAATTTGGCTAGTGAATCGTCCGCTATGTTGCATCTTTAATATATATCATGTCATAAAACTTAAAAGCCGAAGGCCTTGTTGCCAGCGCTTTACCAACTATGTTAGTCTAGCTTTAATAATAAATAAATAAACTATGACAACTTTTTGTATTATTAATACAAAAACACAGTTTTTAACTCCAAGCGTATTCTAGCTATCGTCATTGCTGAAAACCACTCGATGAGCGATGTCATCGATAGGGCTTCCGATGTTTTGACAGCTCTGCCAACTGTCAACGCGATTTCCGCTCTTTTCCTACCCAGCTCGCGAAGCAAAATGCAGCAGAAGGTATTTGCCCGTGAAAAAACGCAGAATTCGTGCCTTACTAATGCCTAAAATGTTGCAAATCTTTGTATTTTGCAGCGCAGAGAACCCGTTCAGGCTGTCCAGGTCTTCGGACGCAAGGTGTGTGTGAATAAAAGCCCTGAAATCCAGCCAAACTTTCGCACGTGTCGCCAACGAAAACCGCGTCAGTCGGCGGCAGACGAGTTGAGCTCGGCCGCCTCGCCGCTGAGGTTATGTTTGTGTGTGCGAGAGTTCTGTTTGGGTTTGCAGGAGATTCAACAAATTCTGGAGCGGAGACTAATGTGTGGTTTGTTTATTATTGCAGAAAACCGCCACCGCTGTGGCCTACTGCAAGCGTGGCAATGGCCTCCTGAGGGTGAACGGTCGCCCCCTGGAGCAGATTGAGCCCAAGGTCCTGCAATACAAACTGCAGGAGCCCATCCTGTTGCTCGGCAAGGTATGTTTGAGTGTTCCAAAGTCCTCAAGGCTACGTTCTTGCTTCCATTTCGTGTTTTGATCTATGCTAATTTGCTTAAACAGTGGAGGCGGGAACGCTGCCTATAGAGCCAAAATGATGATAACATTTATCCCGAATTCGATGCCAAATGAGATTAATATTTGTATCTGATTAAAACTGATACAAGATAGGTTTATGTTTTCAGTAAAACGTGTATTAATGCGGTTCTTAATCTATGTTTTGCAGGAGAAATTCGCCGGCGTGGACATCCGTGTGCGCGTCAACGGTGGTGGTCATGTTGCCCAGATCTACGCCATCCGCCAGGCTATTTCCAAGGCTCTCGTCGCCTTCTACCAGAAATGTAAGTGTCCACCCTTAAAAAAAAACTGCTGGCCGCCTTAATAGGTTTTTGTTTGGGAGAAACCCGTCTCTCTTGCAAATGATTCAATAAAGGCCAGAGTGACCTATATTATGAGCATATACCAACCAAGCTGCAAGATTATTGTGCAGATTGGGTGATGCATCAAAAACATAAGGAATTGTAGCCACCTTCTTCCAGATTTTCATTGGATAATACCCGTCCAATGAAACATTTAAGTAAGGCAGATTGAACCACATTATGAGCATATACCAACCAAGCTACCCGATTATTGGGCAGATTGGGTGATGCTTCAGGAACATCTGAACGCTTTAGTAGATATTTTCTGCACCTTCTCCCAGATTTTTGTTGGAATTATCAACCTTTTCCAGTGAAGGACTCGAGCAAGGGAGAACAAGTGAATGTCGCAATCAAAGAGAGCGATCGGTAGATTTGACCATTGCTATTTGAGGCTTCAACGACACTTAATCAAGTCTTACCTTAAGATTTTATCTTTGAAATGTTCCTTGTTTTAATTTCTGCTCCTCTTTTTAATTACAGACGTCGATGAGGCCTCCAAGAAGGAGATCAAGGACATTCTGGTCCAGTACGACAGAACCCTGCTGGTCGGCGATCCGCGTCGCTGCGAGCCCAAGAAGTTCGGCGGTCCAGGTGCCCGTGCCCGCTACCAGAAGTCGTACCGTTAAGCTACTCTGGTTTTCATTTTGGATTAGAGCTATTTTTACAATTTGAAAATGGTGTTTGCACGCGAGTGCGAATAAAACGGAATAATTAACTGTACAGACGAGTTCATTAGAATTATATTTAATTGGGAGCGGGAAGAATAAGCAAAGCAGCTATTATTTAATTTCTGGATTGGTGGAGATTAGATAGTGTTTTTTACTTCTTCAAGCTATTTAAAGACGTACGGGCCAAGTTAAGGAGCCTTTTTGAATTTGTTGTTTAATTTGTAAATAAAAATGTTAATTAAATTGAATATTTTTAAAAGTAATACATTAATTTTAACTAATATTAATTTGTCCAAGTAGGTTCAGTATTTTTCGGTGGCATTAAATCGACTTCTATGTATATCGACATCGAATGAGACAGCCGATAGCGATACAAATATTATCGTCCCATCGAATGTCAACAAATAACAGAAGAAGAAATTTTTTAACATTAGTCATGGGGGCATTATTTGGGAAAAGCAGCAAAAAACCGGCCATTAGCCGGATTACCGACCAGGACAAGGCGGTGTTGGTGAGTCAGAGGACCCTTTCACACCGGATGGCCCTTTCTAAGCCCTTGACACATTTCTATTTGCAGCAATTGAAGCAGCAGAGGGATCGTCTGAAGCAATACCAGAAACGCATTGAAACGCAATTGGAGAATGACAGACTTATGGCCAGAAAGTGCCTGCAGCAGGGTCGCAAAGAGTATATATACATTACCGATCAATTTATATTAGATCAAATTAACCATATAAATCATGTTACAGTCGGGCCAAGCTGTTGCTGCGCAAGAAGAAGTACCAGGAAAGCCTGCTGACCAATACCGACAAACAGCTGGAGAACCTGGAGAAGTTGGCCGCCGACCTGGAGTTCGCCCAGGTTGAGATGAAGGTTCTGGATGGTCTGAAGGCGGGTAATGCGGCCCTTAAGAAGGTTCACGAAATGCTGGACATCGACGAAGTGGAACGAATTATGGATGAAACGCGCGAGGGCATTGAGAAGCAGCAAGAAATCGACGCCATACTGACTGATGTACTGACTACACAGGACGAGGAGGATGTCTTGGCGGAATTGGATGCTCTTGAGGCAGAGGAAGAGCAGCAGAAGGGCATCCAGTTGCCCGAAGTGCCCACCGAGGATCTGCCCGCCGCGACGGAAAGCGAATCTGTCGAGGAGCCGGAAAAGACCAAAGCAATCAGCAGCAAGCCCAAGAAAGTCCTAGTGGAGGCCTAGACCCAAAATCAAATCGAAACCAATGCCATTTTGTATATGTATGTATGTATAGCCGTTCAACTAAATATCTTGTTAAGTCCAATGTGAAATACATATTTTTTTATAGTCTAATGTTTTCGCTCAGGAGGAACCAAAGAGTTCTTACTTCGTTGGGCGGCGTATTTCCTCCTTAACTTTGCTGCGCAGAAGCTTATTGTTCTCGGTCAGCTTTTCGATCTCGGCGATCAGGACTGTGTTCTCCTTGAAAAGCTTGTCGTATTTCTTCTGCACGGTCTTGTCCTCGGCTACTGTCTTGTATTTGGCTAAAATGTTCTCGATCTGCTTGCGCTGCCTTATGAATTCGTCCTTAACCTCCGCGTCTAGGGACACGAATCTCTTTAGCTCGTCGTCGGAGGCATGTTTGCGGAACAGCTCGCGCACAGCTTTCTTGAGCTTCTCGGTTGAGTTAATCTCCCCGGCCACGTAGTAAATATCCGAGCAGATGGCATGCAGGCACTCCCTGGAGGCCTTGGCTCGATGACGCTCCGTCCGCAACTCGGCCATATTGCTCAGATACTTGTCGCGCATCTCCTTCAGCTGCAGCTCCAGTTGAACGTTATTCTGGTTGAGTCCCTCAAGTTCTGCCTCCATCTCGATGATATGCTTGCGCTTGTCGTTAATCTGGAATTCCCGCGGCTCTATCTGGGCCTTCAGTTCGGCGATCTTGTGGCCGAGCACCTGCTTGTATTTGTCCAGCTCTTGGTTCTTGTGCAGCAGGTCCTGGATGCGTTTCTCCTTGCCGTTGATGGCGTAGTCCCGGTCGGATATATCCTTTTGCAGTTCCTCTATGTTTCGCATCTGTTTCAGGATGTTTCGTTGATTCTTGTGATGTTCATCCTTGAGAACCTCGACCTCTTCGAGGAGGCCATCGATTTCGCGACTCTGTGCCTCGAATTTCTTTTGGAGCACTCCAGCCTTACCGCGCCACATCTGGGTTTCATTTCGCTCCGTGGTGAGTTTGTTTTCGTACTCCGTTTGGGTGGACACCATGTTGCGATCGTTTTCCAGCTCCACCTCGCGGCAATACTCGATGAACTCGGACTTCTTGTCCTGCATTTCCTTCATCAGGTCTCGGATCAGCTCCTTGCGCTCGTTCAGCTGCTGCTTGTAATTGTTTTCCAGGGCCTCAACCGTATCCTGCAACGTGCCCGTGGAGTTCTTTAGCTTATCCTCGTAGCTCTCGCGCAGCTCCAGCATGTTCTCTCGCAGATTGGTGAACTTCTGGTACTCGATCAGCATTCTCTCCGAATACTGATTGGCCAGAGTGTCCAACTGAACGCGATGCTCCTCACGGAGGGCATTGATTTGGAACGTGATGTGGTTCATCTCCTCAGTGTGCCTGGCCTCGATTTCGTTGTTCAGCTCCTTGAGCTCCTCCAGCGCCGAGCAGTAGCTCCTGTGCACCTCCTGCAGCTGCTGGCCGTCAAAGATCTCGTTCTGACTCAACTGGTATTGGAACTCCTCCGCCTGCTGCTTCAGTCGCAGCTCCAAGTTGGCTATCTGCTCTATTTTATCATTTAGCTGGCTGCGCGGTATCAAAACCTCCTGGCTCCGCATCAGGTCCTGGTCCATATGGGCCACCTTGCCCTCAATGTTGTCCATCGCCCAGATGGCCAGCGTTCCCTTGCTGGAAATGGCGAACAGCAAAGTGCCGTCGTAGGAGAAACGCATCTTGTTCACAGGCCCATCGAAAAAGCGGAAATTGGTGAAAGTTCCGCCGCCTGCCTCCAGAAATGGCAGCTGCATGTTGAAAAGATTGCCTTCATTATCGGACACAAACATAATCAGGTCCGACCTGGCCAGGCACATGTCCGCAACAGAGCCCTTGTTTCTCGACGGTATCGTTATCTCGCGCACCAGACTGGAATTCTGGAACTCACGGATCGTTCCAAAGCTGGTGCCCGCAAATATAGTCAAAGGATCATTGGTGCTGCACGAGACAGTGATATATTCCGTGCCCTTCTGCACGATCTCCTGCACTCGCGCTCCAGTTTCAATGTCCCACAGGTAAATGGCACCCTCCGCCCCGCCAGAGATTAGGAATTTATCTGTTCGTGACCAGGCCACGGAGAGGACTGTGCCATTGTGACCCTTCAGGTTGATTACCACATCCAGCGTATACACAGAGGTGACGGCTATATTGTTGTCATACGCGGCGGCCATCAAGTGTCCATAGTTGGAGTATCTCACGGCATTGCAGTGCGGGAAGTTGTAGGTTTTTACAATCTGAAAAAAAAAACGATTGAAGGTAAGTTTTTGCCAACAAAATTCTTGTTAAATAAGCTTAGCATAATAAAAAATAATAAATCTTTTATATTTTCCAGGAAAAACTCACATTAAGATCATCCATAAAGATCTGGGTAACACGCAGCTGATCGGAGAAGCCAATGGCCGCCATTTGACCCGTCAGACCCAGCTCCACAATGTTGACATCCACTTGGAACTTGCGTACCAGCTCCACCAAGGCAGTCTCATAGTTCCAGATCCTTATAGTTTGATCCCTGGCTGTAAAGCATTAATAAATTAAATAAAAACAGAAAGTAATTGAAAATATATTGATACTCACAGGCAGTCATTATAATCGGCTTCCAGGCACACACCGAAATGGCTATGATTTCCCCCGTATGGATGAGCACTCCCAGCGGCTCAAACTTCAACTGCTTGGTCTTCAAAGTCTCTGGAACAATAAGGATGCCAACATAGATCTGCGAGTGAGAACACGTCACTATCACGGTCTCCTGCTTGTGATCAATGGCCAGATTCCGGATCTGATACATTTGCTCTGCATACAGATTCGTTGGCACCGTCAATATAGTTTTTCGCTCAAACTTGAACTTGGAAACGCGCTCAAAAACAAAGGCTCTATTGAAAATGATAT
The DNA here is from genome assembly GCA_035045905.1 of Drosophila anomelani. Lineage (NCBI taxonomy): Eukaryota > Metazoa > Arthropoda > Insecta > Diptera > Drosophilidae > Drosophila > Drosophila anomelani. The sequence goes on from JAWNOO010000032.1 coordinate 14,967,174, forward strand.
AGGCGAATCCCTTGGGAAAGGCAGTCATGCAGAGGACTCTCCTATCCACCAGAGTTACCGTCTGCGTGGGCAGAAATCGATGATCCTGCATTTCCCGATCTCGATCGAATATCTCCTGATCGATCATTAGGTCCACGGTGTCCGCATCGCTGGCTTTTTGTGCTAGCTTCTGCTCACCGTTCTCCACGAGAATCAGTTGATCATCTGATGTGCCCACCATTAGCAGGTCCAGAGACAGGAAAGCCATCGAGGTGACCCTGTACTTGACCTTCAGATTGTTGCTTATGCTGAAACCTCTCTCGGACTTGCTCATCAACAGCAGAGTGCGATCCCCACCGACGGCTAAAAAGCTGCAGTCAGCCGGATTGCCAGCAATGCACTCGGCTCCTCCATGTGAACCTGGTATTGTGGCCCTTGCCTCGAGCACGGTGCTCGTCTTGTCCAACACCAACATGATTATGGTTTCCTCAGGCGGACGGGTGACCAAGGCCACCGATCTGGAGTCGTTGGTAAAGATCATCTGCTGAATATCGGCATTGCGATGATTGCTGGGCAGCTCTAGATGGCGACGCTTCTTAAGGGTAGCCAACTCATAAACGGATATGTAACGGCCACTAGGGGGGAGGAAAAAACAAGGATTAAAAGTTTTGGTTTAGTTTTATCAGAGCTAAGATCAAAGACTCTTTGAGAATCCTATTTATCCTATCCTAAACGATTCTCTTTTGACCCACTTAAAGCCTTAAGTCCTTACTTCTTGGAATGTCTTTCCAGCACCGCCAGCAATTTTCGAGTCGAACTAATGGCTATGACTTCCGGTCGGGTATCCTCAGGCAATCTGCAGGTTAACAGATACGAAAAGGATTAACTAAACTCACTTTGAGAATACGCAGAACTCACCTGAGAAACCTCTGCTTATTCTGAACATAATCGTGAAAGGCCAGGACTCCCTCCACCGGATAGATGACCTCCTTCGTCAGATTAAAGTGAATGTTGCCAATCACATCCGACCGCAAACCGTAGATAAGCCGCGGCCTTATCGTCACCGTGCTGTTGGTCAGCGAGGGTCTCTTCATGTCATCCATGATTACTGATTGTTTATTTAATAAAAAATATATATGTACACGGCGCGGGGTTACAATTTAAACTGGCAGACAGACAGAGGACGAACCGAGGAGAGTACTGGAATTCGATCAAACAACTTGGGAACTTGGGAATCGTTAGGGAACGGAACTCTCGGCCTATTTTCCCACCGACAGTTAACTCCATGGCATTCGTAATAGGGAGAACCTAACAACAGCTAAGAGCGGGGAAAGAAAGGAGACACGAGGAGGCAAGGAGACTCTATTCCAATCAGAGCTTGGCCGCGAGCGTCCATGAATAAGTAATTAAACGCTGCTAAGTATGCTTTTAATTTAAACCAACAGATGAGCGGGAAGGCAAAGGGCGGGGACGGAAACAAAGTTAAGCGCTTGCTAAAAACAACACTGAAATTTCCGTTGAAATTGGCGCCCGTTTCCTGGCCAACAAAAACAAAAGCCACACCGCCATCGCACTTGAACTCTGGCAATGCGCTTTCTTTTTTCGCTTTATTTTGACTCGGAATATGGGTCTGTCTGTCAGTCTGCCACTCAGTCAGTCAGTCAGTCAGTTAGGCAGTCCCCCAAATATTGTCTCACATCCCCCAAATTTCCCCGAAGAGGCCCAAGACAATCGTCAGTCGCCTTGGCAAAGCGAACACGACCTAACACAAGGAATTGTTAGTTAAAGAAAAGCTGCTCGGCCTCTCTTAACTGAAGCACTCTTGGCCCAGGGGGAAAATGCTTGGCCGAGAGAGCTTTTGTGTCCACAATCCTACAAGTTGGAGATGCCCAATATGGTTTGAGCTCACACCCAATTGGGAAATTACTTGGGAAAGGTAAGGGTAACAGGACTGGGAATGGGACTAGGCAACTGGCATGGGGTTTATGAGTGTGTGCAGGGTTTTTTTTTTAACAATTTGATTAATGGTCTTAGTGCCAGACGAAACACTTTTTTGTGTCTTCATAATTCACAGCAATTTTGGGTTACAAGTTATACATAAATTATGGGTATTTGAGGTTTGGAAAAGTTAACATATATCTTATTAACATATTACATTTTAATAGTATTATAAATAATATGAAGAGATGAAATAGTTTGTGTACGAAGCATTCTCAAAGCTGGTGTAGACTTACGCATTTATTTGTTTCTTAAACAAGTAAATATTTTGTTAAGTTTGCTCTGTAAATTAATAAGAAGAGGTGATAAAGAATTTAAATTAACTTAACTTGAATAAATTTCTTAAGAATGCTTTGAAAAAAACCATATCCTACAGAAAGAAAACTCATACCTAGTCCTTTCTTTTCAAACTAAATAAGGTTAATGAAGAATAATATAAATATATAAATAAATAAATATAAAATAAAATAAATAAGGCTATAAGGAACATAGATATATTATTTGCGACTTAATAAGCTCAAGACTCAATCATGAAAATTTCATTTTCTAAAGAAATATATTTATGCTTGGCTCTTGCAATTGTTTAAAGTTTTCTTGAACTCCAACCTGCTACCTGTTATTTTCCACCTTCATTTTGGCCAAAAAATAGCCAAACAATTTCCCAACACCATCAGCCGTGGAAAGCTTTTCTCTCTCTCTTGGCTGAGAGTTTCATTTTCATTTTCATGCTCGGTTTGCATGCGGGCTCTGCTCTGTCCATTTCAGTAGTAGTTTTCGCGTCGGCCGCAGCACAACGAGCAATCGGAAACGGAAACGGAAGTGAAAGTGGCAGAGGCTACACATAGCACAGCACACAGCAAATTGAACCGACCGAAAAAAAAAGACAACAGAGAGAAAGAACTACCGAGCGCAGTGAAGTGTTTGTCTTTCGGCGTTATCAGCGGATGCACGCGCTTTCACCTGTGATTGGAGTAGGGATTCGGTTTGTGACTGGGATTGAGACTGGGATCCACAGGAGGAGGTGGCGAGCCGGAGTGGCGTGTCACTAGCAGGTGGCGGCTGAGCCGGTTAAACCAGGAGTCCGACGGCAAAAAGTAAATAAAAACCAAAACTCACTTGTAACTTTTGTGTTTGTGTGCGTGTAACTTTTGAGAGCTGCTTCGGATTGTTTGTGTGTGTGTGTTGTGTGTTTTTGCGAATGTTTCAAGGGTCCTGCAGGCGGTTAAAATGCTTGGTTTATACACAAGAAATAAATTTAACAACATTTTAAAATGGAAAAAGAAAAGGTTTAGGAAATAATTCTAAAATGTGGGAGGGAATCCTTAAAAATTTAATTTGAATCCTTTGAATTTTAAATCAGATTTATTTACGTTTTAAACAAAAGTAAAATTTTAAATCTTTACTTATTTGATGTATATTTATTTTTAAAGTTCTCACTCAAAAGATGTTTATAAAATGCAAGATTTGTATTCCCTTAGCTTTGTTTTTAACTTGTCTAAACAGACATAATTTTAAGCATTCGTTTCTTGTTTACAAATAAGTTAATTCATTGCCAAAACTTTGCTGGTTAAAAATAAACTTGAAAAGATTTAAGTAACTATTTTCCATTCATTCAATTGGTTTGATCTTTTATTTGTAAATTAATTAACAAGACTTTACTAGGCAAAAAATAAAGCAATCATTAAAATTTGAGAAATTGGCCAGAAAATTGTAATATATTTAAATATATGGCCAATAAACATTTCAGTTCCTTGATTTTCTGTGTAAGTGGCAGGTGTTTTTGCGACAGTCGCTCAATTAACAATTGCTGGGAGCAAACCATCACCCGAGTCCTGCCCGAGTCCTTTTGCGGCTTTACTCGCTGGAATTTTAAGCCAATTAAATTGCAAAAACCAAAACCCAAAAAGGAAAAAGGAAACAAAGCAAAGAAAACCAAAGCCAAGATATGAAAACGAAAGCGAAAATGAAATGAAACGGAAAATGGCCTAATGGACTCTGTCAGTCGTTTCAACTTGGCCCGAAGAAAGGCAGCAGCAGCAACGACGACGACGCAGCTGTGTGGCAATTAAAAAGTAATTTTAATGCTTCCCTGTTTCGTTTATTTGCGCAAATAAGCAACGAATTTACAATTAACCAGAGTTTTGTTTTGCTTTTTGTTTTTGTTTTTGTGAACTTGTGTGTTGAATTCGTGTGGGTTAATTCTTTGCCCTTGCACCTCCATAAATCTTTTTCATCTCTCAATTCATTCAATGCCTCCCCATTTGCCATCATTTGGCTATCCATTCGAGGCATAGCAAGTTGCACGTAATAGCCGATTTTTGTTATAAACAAATCGTTTTTAACAAAAGCATACCACACACCACACACACACACGTTCAGTCATAAACCTATATATAGTAAATATCCGCACATTCACCGCAAAAACTAGAACAGGTCAAATGAAAGAAAATGGGGAAAATCGGCGCGGCAAAACTGCCCGGAAAGCGTAATGTTCATTTCAAATTTAAATTTAAATCCGTCGCAACCACAGTCGCCGCCGCATTGCGTGCACTGCACCACCGCCACACCATGTGGCAATGTTCCTTTCCTAGATATATATACATATATATGCAGCCGATTCTATATATATTGGGTGCGACTTGCTCCCGGTATTTTTGGACTGGCTGCCGAATGCCGCAGAGTTTTGGCCGCTTAAATATGTAAATTTCTTCATCGCTGGAAGTTGTTTGGGTCCCCATTAGCCAATCCGTAAATATAAACAAAATGCGTTTGTAAATACATATTCATAAAAGTAAACATCGGCAGCGGGGGACCCCGTTTCAAAATTGTAAATAAATCAATCAAAAAGTTCATTAAACCAGTGAGTTTAATTTTACAAAATTACTCAGTTTCTTGGCAAATTTTTCAGGTGTTCGAAATGTGTTTTTGTTTTGATTTTCATTCATAAATCAAATTTCTACATATGTGTAACACAAGTATGTCTTAATTGTGATTAATTAAGATTGTATTTATTAATTTTGTTTGTTTGGGTATTTTTCTTATATTTGAAATATATTTTATACATTTCACTGTTTTTTTAAAATTTATTAAGAGTTTCCGCAATATTTTATTATACATTAATTTATTGTAAATTATTTTATTAAATTATCTTTAAAGTCTTGCAATATGCAATTTAAATAAATGGTATGTTTTTTTGTAATTTATTTATATATATTTTTTTATGTAAATCGTGATTGTCTTCAGAACTCAAACTACATTCTTTAAACTTTTATAGGCTTGAATAGCTCAAAATGATGTCTCTTTTTGTGTGCTAAAAAGTTATACTTATTTAATTATATTATAAATAGAAGAATACTTTAATTTTATCTTAACGAAGCAGCTTATAGTTGCCACAGGAACGGGCAAATTTGTTGTAGGAGTTTCTTGGAAATTTCTAGTTCAAAGAATTAACTTTAAATTATTCATCAAGTTTACAACATTTGCAAAAAACAAGCTCGTTGGAAGTCCTTTGAACTAGGTTGCTTTTCAAGCTTAAGCCATGGAAACTACACCTTTAAAATATATTAAAAAATTTCATACATCAAACTCTCATAAGTTTCTGCTTTTTTATGATTTTTCCCTTCTATGTTTTTGCCTTTATTTTTATGTATTATGTGGTATAAAGTTTTCTATATTGCCTGAGATTGCATCAGCCTTTAGACTAGTTTTACAACTTTTCAACTTTCTACCTAAAAGTTCAGAGGACCCATAGACATGACACTCACTACAAAAAGGAAAAAGGGAAATTGCTATACAAACGGAGAAATTCCGCTACAATACACTTTCATTGTTTCCAATTATTCTTATTTTATCAGGTTTTCCCTTCGCGGGGTTAAAGCTGAAAGTAGTACTCAATTAAAGCCAACTTGAGCCTGCCATTTCGCGCTTAATTTTTTATCACTCCTTCGCTGGCAGCCTGCATCCACGCTTTCTTCGCTTTTCCATCGCTTTCCCTTGCCGGCGGAACTGCTGCTGCTGTTGAGAATCTCGCCGAAATTGGAGTCAAGTGTTTTCCCTTATTTTCTCTGGCGTTTTCTTTTTGGTTATTTTTTTTTTTACAGCCAAGCCAGGACATAATAGCATGCGCTCGCCAGTTCTTTAGCTTTCTCTTTCACTCTACAGGGCTTGACACAAGCACATACACACATATCAGCACGATATGGTTACACTGGGAGATATTTTAGGAACTAATTGAAATTAAATTTAATTTTGAATATTTATACAAGGATAAAAATTTTACAATATTAGGTTACTATATTTTTTTTACAGTGTTTAATGATACCGATGATAAATTGTTCCTTGTTTTTGTTTAATAATATTTTTATTTTCATTAATATATATTCTCTAATTCTCGAAAATTTTCAAAATAGGTAAGCCAGGTCGTACAGTCTAAAATATATTCCACATACGCACCGTGGTCCCTATTTAATTTCTCATATTTCAAAATAAGTAACATTTTATTTTGTTTTACCACAAAAACAGCTAAATAAGTGTAAACCACAATACTTTTCACAGTCTACATACACAAATTTAGTACAAACATCTTCGCAAGTTCCCAAGAATATTCCACATACGCAGTGTGGTCCCTTTCTTAATTGCTCATTTTTCAAAAAAAGTTCAAGTAACCAAATTTTTAGTTTATTTACTACAAAAACTACTAAATAAAGGCATACCACATTACATTTCATAGTTTACATACACAAATGTAATAGAAAAATATTCGCAAGTTCCCAAAAATATTCCACATACGCAGCGTGGTCCCATTCTAAATTGCTCATTTATCAAAGAAAACCACATTTTTTTGCAAGTGTGCACTGGTGTAAAAGCTTGAGCGCAGCGCACAAGCCTTTTTTCCTTCATTTTCCCCAATTTCCAGCGGCTGCCCGCCGCTCCTCGACTCTTCCTTTCGTCCCCCCACTCGGCTTTCGGCTTCAATTGTAGCGGCTAAGTTGACCTTTTTGTTAATAGCGCACACACACCACAGCGTGCTTACGCCACTATGCTGGCATATAGATGGCAAAGGAGCATTGTCTGCGCAGGAATTTGATGTTGGCTCAGCTGATTGATTTATTGTCTGCCAGTCTCTGACAATTCTGAGCAAAGCCAGTTGGCAGCAAAGCCAAACACACCGAGCCGCAAAATGCCAAAGGAGTCGTGTGCTGTCCCCCTCTCTTTCTCTCATTCTCTCTCTCTCTCTCTCTTTCTCTCTGTTGCTCCTCGCCGCAGTGTATGCAATAAAAAATTATCAACTGAAGCCCCGGTATATGGCCAAGAGAGAGAGTGTGTGTGTGTGGTGTGTGCTCCTGTGTGCATGTGACGTCGCTATAATTAAGAGCGGTGGCGAAAGCGAAAGCGACAGCGCGTACTAGCCGCCATTTTCATTTTACGATAACTGCTTTCACCTACTTATTTGCCATTGCGGGAATGCATGCACTCGCTCCCTAATTTCCACCCAATATTCCTTTTGCCCCTTTTCCCACCTCACCCCTCCCCTCCGCACCATGCGTCAGCTTATTTTTAATTCAGTTTTATTATTCCCAGTTTTAATGACATTTATACGTATATTTTTATATATGATGTACATATGTACATACGTACGACATTAAAAATTAATTTCTTTATTGCTTTAAAATAATGACATTAACAGCAGACGGAATTTTTTTGGGTACCACACACAAACTTAGCAATAAAGTTGTTAATTTTTGTTGATGGTATTTTCCTTTGAAATATTTAATACTTTTTATATTTCTTAACTTTCAAGCCTATTTTTAATGCAGTTGTATTTGTTTTAATATAAGAACGTGCGTTACTTTAGAACTTACAAATAAAATATAAGGTTTTCATTCTAAAAAACCTTTTGAACTGTCTGCATAATTATTTTCACATATTTTTACAACTTACTGTCAAGCTTACATTCTATATTACATTCTTATTTCAAATAAATAATTTAGATTTTTTATTTTATTTTAGAGCTATATTTTGAACTTTAAATTCCTTTAAAATGTGAAAATTCCCATAATATTTAAACATCTTTTATAGTTTTCCCTAATTTCATTTACATTTTTATTTCTTTGTTACTTCATTAATTTGATTTCATTTACATTTTTATTTATTTGTTACTTCATTAATTTGATTTCATTTACATTTTTACTTGTTTGTTACTTCATTTCATATACATACATATTTATTTATTTGTTACTTTATTAATTTCAATTAATTTACGTATTTATTTATTTGTTGCGTTATTTCATTTACATATTTACTTCAATCATTTCATTTCATTTACATATTTATTTATTTCTTTGATGAAATTTGCTTTTCATGTTCTCTATTAAATATTCTCTTTGATTTAACCACAACTTCTGCTTGTCATTTTATTTATTTTGTTGCCTTTATTTAGCTTATTTACATTTAATGATAAGATAATGCATTCAAATATTCAATATTCCGCCAATTTTAATATTAAACATTGCAAAAATCAGGATAATAATCCACTACTTTCAACTTCCTATGCAATGGCTTCCTAAAAACCTCTCTCAATCTCTTTTCTTATTTAATTTTAATAGTTTTACGAAATAAGAAAAAAAGTAATTTGCATTTTAAGATAACTGCAGCTTGGTTGGCATTTGGCCACCCGCCTTTCACCCCTCACCAGCATGTGTCGCCGCCACTGGTTGGGGTCATGGTTTATTATTCTGTCTCCTTTAATAAAATCCACTGCCTTGGAATTTTTAAATTTAATTCCTTATTTACTTCTTATTGCGTACAACAACGACAAAAAAATTATCATTTAAATTGCAAAGCGTGTGCGCTCACTCATTACACATTCTCTCATGGCTGACGCTATCTCTGCCCCGAAAGCCTCAAGCATGCCAAAGTGTATGCCAAAAGTTCATAAAACTTTTAAGGGTCTTCTCGTCCGACGAAAAATGAGACATAAATGCATAAATTTAATGGGTATCGAGCGGTCAAGGGGCGGAAATTAAGGCGTGGGCGTGGCCAGATGCTGATACTGACTGGCCATGACAGCTGCTAACTGAAGTTATTTACCTAAGTGCAAGTGCTCATTTTTCGTTTTGGGAAATGATTAAAAGTTGTAACAATTTGATGTATTAAAAGATTATCAGTCACTTAGGCTAATACATAATAAAGTTTCAACGACTCTTAAATACCCTAGAATTCATGGCTTTTGTACTCACAAGTATTTGTCAAACTTTGGCCAACTTTTATGCTGCGTAAATTTCAAACATTCAAACACAATCGACACGTTTAAGGGCACAGATTTGTGGCCAACATGAAAGTCTTGGTCCCGTCAGGACTTTTCCTTTTCAAAGTTACCCCCATAAAGAGTGGGTCCCTTTTTTTTACAGGCCTTTGATGGCCCTTTCCTCAATTGGTTTTCCCAGCAAGTGCCAACGGTAAGAGTCCTCTGGGTATGGTATTCCTTTACACTGCCAATAAAGGGAAATATGGCTGGCACTTGAGCTTGTATTACACGTTATTGGTTTATCCAGCACACTGCAAGAATCGCAGGACTCCAAATTTATATGGCCAACAGGTTGCGGGATGGTGGAAGAAACTATTAGGAAGGGGGAAAACACGAGCCACAGACATGTTAACCACATAGTTTCCAGTCGTGCATGCTAATCGAGAGGCAGAAAGGGAAAGCTGGGAAATGGAAAAGGCAAATTCCCACATAACTCACGCATGATCGCAGGGCAGGACAATCCACAAATTGAATTGTCTGCAGCAGATGAAGCATGGATTGAATATGGGATTATGTACAACACATTAGATATGCAGAGTGTGCGTGTAAGCGTGTGTCTGTGCGGTTAGTTTTTGGGGCGTCCCCCATGGCGTATGCGCAATGCCAATTAAAGCGGCCCCAAAAAGTATGCAGCACATAATGTAATTGCCTTTCATTCTGTTTTTCTTTGGCTTTTCCGATCTGGTTAATGAATATCGAATGAAGCGTTGTACGCTTCTTAATTGTGATTGAGCCAAGAACACAGCTCATTATAATTAATGTAAATGCTCCACGCACACATAGTATAGTTTTTGCACAAATTATATCCATATATATATGCGCATATTTTGCCACAGGCCCATTAATGCCATTCTGATTTATTGCAGCCTCCTCTCCTCCGTAAAACAATAACAAAAGCTGGGCCATAATTAACCGCATGCCACAGGCCGCAAAGGGAAAACAGAGAGAGGAAAAAGCAAATATCGAAATCAAAACAGAAAAAAACATCACAACAGCGAGAGAGAGAGTGAGAGAGAGACGGGGGCGGGTGAGCGAGCAATGCGGCCTAAACGCTTTGGCAATTATGCCGAAATTGTTAACAAAATACGAAATGTATCAAACTAAATAAAGGCGACAGCAGCAGGAAACCGCAGAAATTACAAAGGAATCCAGCTGAGAGAGGAAAGGAAAGGGACTCGGCGACGACAGGTGGCAGGTGGCAGGTGGTCGCCTGGGGGCCTTCGCATTGAATTAATTTTCGTATAGGCCCGCAGCGGAGCTCAAAGCCCAAGACCCGAAACCGAATTGAAACCTCAATAGAAAACACACACAAACGGAAGCACAGAAACAAAAACTCACTTAGGTTGCCATCCAAATCAACGGCTGTCAGACAAAAAGTCGCTTTTTGTTATTGATTTTTATAAAGCCCAAGTAGCAGCAGTGGCAAAACAACACCGAAAAGCAATGAGCAGCCAGGAATAATAACACAAAAGCCGCAGAGGAACAGAAAATACAAATACAATAACAAACACAAACAAAATAGAAACAAAAACTGAACGCAATGTGAATAATTCCCCAGTTGAACTGAGCACGAGAACACAAAGTGAAGGAAAAACTGTTGGAATATATTTTCCCCGCTTTCTCCCCCTTCCCCACCAGCAGCAGCAGCAGCAGCAACTTTCCCAAGAAGCTCACTATATAATAGCGTACTATCGGAACGTTCATCAAATGCGATTCGATTCGATGACGATTCAAAAGGGAGACACACCGAAGAGACGGACGCGAACACGGAGCCAGCCCAGCCCCCAGCCCGAGCTCGAGACCCATAAAAATGTGTTATAAAAATATACACGCATAAATTTACCCCCACCAAGGACATAAATATATATCAGAGCTGGAGGGAATTTAATGCAAATGTCATTGACAAAGTCAATTAGCAGGAAAGCCAGGCACTAAACGAGCGGAAATTGAAATGGAAATGGCAATCGAACAGCTGCAGCGGCACAATTGAACAACATTTCAATACTTCAACAAATTGTTTAAACAAAAGGCAGGAGTGTGCGGGACTAAAGCAAGACTGATTTTTTATGTTTAGTTAGATTATTTTTAAAGCAGCAAACTATTTGACAAAAGGCAACAAAAAATAAAAAACCGCAACGAAACTGCAACAACGAATTAGCCAAGCGGAAACCATAGCAAAGAGGAAACGCCGCCGCCCACCCACAGAGAGAAGCTAGCGAAGCAGCCGCCAAAAGCAGCTGAGGAAACAACAAAGGCGCCCAGATTCGGATTCGTACGGAGGAAGCATGTTTGTGTACATAGCCGTGCTGTTTGTTAACGCTTGCCTGGCGGGTAAGTAGTGCTCCCTTTTCCCTCCCACCCACTGCCTGCTTCCGGTTCCGGAATTTAGGGTCGTAAGCCCAGCTTCCTCTAGCGACTATGTTGCGGATTTGCGAGAAGTAACTCCAGCCTGCAGCTACAGTTGCAGCTCCTGCTCTGGGCTGCTGTAATAAACGCATTTACTGCAACTGGGTAAAAGGCAACAATAGATGTTGTTAGTTTGTTTGTGTCCCAGCTAGGTTTATTTTTATTTAGTTTACCTACTAAAATAATTATTTATTTTTTTGTTATGGCAAAGAGCAGGCTGCCAATCAGTTAGGACCAATGGTTCAGGGTTAGTTAAATAATTTAAGGGTTTAATAAAATATATAACAATACAATTTGTTGGTTTTTAAATATTTTTGCTTTTATAAATATTGACTAAAGAGGAATTTTGAAAATTAATTTAACAAAAAAAAAGCAAGAGCCTGTTAATAAATTAAAAATAAATAATTTAATGGTTTAATAAAATATACAAAACCTTTACTTGTTGGTTTTCAAATATTTTTGCCTTTATATATATTAACTAAAGGGAAATTTTGAAAAGTGAATTCAACAGACAAAAATGCTGAAACCTGTTAACAAAATAAAATTACATTTACAAATTAAAACACAACTAATTCAATGGTTTAATAAAATATAATAAATAAATATAATAAATAACACGTTACTTTTTAGGATTTAAATAGTTTTCCTTAAAAAATATCTTCTACAGATAATTTATGGATCGAAAATATGACACAAAAATACATAAATAATCACTTAATAAATAAATACCTAAAAGAAATTAATTTCTCTGTAATTAAGTATTTGTAAAGTAATTTTTTTAATTTTATTGTTTTTAAAAAAGTAATTTGATTATTATTAATACTGCGCCATTTAATTAAGCTTATTTTAATATGTAATATTACATTTTACATTTCAAAACAACTATTATTAAATAAAAGCCTCTATTTTCATTCAATTATAAACTAAAAAAATACATAAACTCTTTTGCTTAAACTTTTGTTGTTTTTTAGGCCCTTCCCTGCCCAACTTTTCTTAGGCAATAAAACTGCGCTAAAAATAGTTCAACATAAATAAATATAAGGTATTTTATTGCCTAAATTCTGTTGTAAATAAATGTAGGCCAAATGTCTTGCTAAATATATTGATTGATGACCAAAATATTGCTTAATTTGAGAAGTTCTTCGAGATAATTTAAGAACTTAAACAAAACAAAAACATTTTTTGGGTAAACTTTCAAGAATTTCTTTTGATAACTAAATATATTTTTATAATCAATTTTAAACACTTTAAAATAAATACATTTTCTAGATCTTTTATCAAATTAAAGGATTTCTTAAACTCAATTCAAAGCTGCTGACATAAATAGGGGCAAAGAGCAAGCTGTTAAAATTGATTAAATTTATTTGAGCCAGACTTACCCCAGACTGGACAATTGATAACTGATTGACAGCAGGATCCGGGCAGGCTGTCACATTTAATCTGTTTTTCTTTAGGCCCAAAAGAAGACTTGAAGTAAAGCCGAAAAGCTGATAATTTTATGACCCAACTTAGCAGGACTGATGTCTTTTACGACACGGCTTAAGCCACATACCCCAGTTAATCCTCCAGACGCATTAACTTGACTGGCGCTTCCACATTACTATATACACTCAGACATACCCATATTCAATACATATATATATAAGCATTTACTGTGGATAATAGCATAATAACAAGCAATTATTGTTATAATAGGCACCATTCCGGCTACGCCAGAGAACATAACCGTCACCTTTCTAACGCCCACGGCGGTCCGTGTGTCGTGGCAGACGCAAATCGATCTGAAGGCACATCCCATCGAGAAGTACATCGTGACGTACAAGCCAACGGATGACAGGTAGGTACCACTAACAAAGCTAAAACTCAATCCACTCGGCCACTTGACTGGCTAAATGACGGCAAAGCACACTTGCCTCACTTACCAACCAAACTGACGGGTTTTAAAAGGTCCTCACGACTGGCTGGGGCTTCCTTTCAAGTGCACCGAAAGAGAAAGTTTGTGTATAAAGTTTAAACTATAAGAGTGCTTATATTTTATTTAAAGAAATTTTAAAATTGTTTAGGTTTGTTTAATTTACTTTTAAAGTTATTTTGTTAGGGGGGAATTTAGATTAGAAAAGTGACTTGAGCTTGAATTTAAGTCACAAGTCTAGACCGGAATTCATAGCTTAAGTTTTGTTTTGTTTAAGGAAATTTTTGTGTGTGTCTTCAAGGATATATTTTGTTCATAAATATTAACTAAAGATTTAGGTTCTATGGCTCATAATTTTATAATTTTTAGTGAGATGGTTGACTCTTAAATTTCATTTAAATTATAGTTAATCTCAGGGAAATTCTTTCGTAATTTAAAAATGAGAACTTAACATTTTTATACTTACAAAATTGATAAAAACACTCTATATTCTTATGTCCACATCTGTCAATAAGTAAAATAAACAATTTTAATGGAACAATCTGATATTTATGAAGTATTTCAAGCAGAAAAATCTCTTAATCCCATAACCTTGATCCCGTTTCTCTCTGTGGCCGAGACAAATGCAATTGCATTTATGCAGAGTGCGTCCGAACAGAGAAAAACTCTGCCTGCAATTGACGTTGGTTTTTGGAGTGAGTTTGTGGCCAATAGCCTGGGGGGGATGGGGGCGTGGCAGCGGTCAGTCATGAACACTGTCTGCCAGCGGAATTGTGTGTGTGCCCCTTCAAGTCCAAAGTCTGTGGTGGTGTGCGGTGTGTGCGGCGTGCGAGTGTTTGCTTGGCCATGAGCTAAATAACAAGCCGACGAGCTAAGTAAGCCAAACGGAGCGGGGCGGGAAAACCCCAAACAGCCAAGGAGCCAGAAACAGTGGCAACAACAACATGAAAATGGGAAAACTTGAGGCCAAATTGACCGCGAATGCAGGCCAAAAGAAAAACAAAAGGCGGCGTGTACTTGAAGTTAAGTTATTTAAAAAACAAACTGTAACAGAGCAGAAAAATGCGAAAATTTGCACACAAAGAGCAGCAAAGTTTGTTTGCTAAATTGCAAATATCAGTTGGCTGCCTGGAAAATTCCAATTATTTTGGGTCTTTGGTGAAGTTTTTACATATTTTCAGCTTGAATTGAGCAAAGGGATTTTATTTTTACAAACTAGGATAAAGAGCAAGTATTTATTTTGTTTTAAATATAAGTTTTTCATATTCAAATATTATTAATTGGGTATATGATTTAAAAAGTTATAATACCTTTAAATCTTGTTCAAAACTAAGTCAACTAAAGAGCAAACTTTATTTCTTTAATATTTTCAAGCTCGCAAACTTTTTGCTTTTAAAATTATTGCCTCTTCATTGGCTTTAATTTCGTAACTTTGGTGAATTGGCCAAAGCTACAGTTGGTACTGAAGTTGTCCTATATATAAACGCGATGTTTATGGTTGTCGAAAATCGTGAAAGGAAAGGTCCTGCTCATGTGCTCCTTCATATGTCAGGGACTTTGGTGCCATGCCAGCGTTTGCTAACTCTCTTGGCTATAATCTCGATGATTTACCGAACCGATGCAGCTCAGCTGCAGCTGTCTCTGGCCAGCAATTTACCATTTTCCTCGAGCCAGGATACTGGCGTTGCCATTGCCTTTGCCACCTTCACATGCTCACCATTTGCATTCGCGTTGATTGCCATTTCTCAACGCCCGAGTCGGCTGCGTGGCCACCGGAAGAACATGCATACTTATATATTTATGCACTATACTTTATACAGTATAAATATTGCACATATAGGAAAAAAATCATAACTTTAAAGACATAAAATTTTATTTCCATAGTTAAGGCTCTGATATTAAACCTTTAATAATAATTATATGATAAAAGAAATTACTTTATATATACTTTATAATAATTGTTTTTATATAGTGGCTACATTTTTTTAATAGTTTTTTTTATCTTTACTCTTATAAAATTTAATAGGTATAATTTATACATTTGTTATGGTTTTAACTGGTAAAGAAATGGCTCTGTACTTGGTGCCTTAAAAATAGCTCTGAATATGAAATTTAAAGAAATGGTTTTAGAAGTATATTTATAATAGGAAGTGTCACAAAAATATAGTTTTAATATATATAAAATATATTTTTTGGTTTAAAAGTAAAATATACAATTAAAATGTATCCTAATTATTCATCTTTAAAAAACAAAAAAATGCTAAAAATCACCTTAGAATTTATAACCCCAAATAATTCAAAGCATACTTTTATGCACCTTTTCAAGGACTTGACATAAATCAATTCAAAAAGTGTTTGATAGGACACTTAACTATAGCCTTCCTTAGACCAGTATACAATTCTTTTTCTGTCAGTGCATCTAAAGACCCTAGGAGGTTGGGCTGGACCGAATGGCTTGCATATTTTCGCCAACAAACTAAGCACTTCCGCTCCGTGCTGGGCCCCAAGTCCATCCGCGTGGCAGCTCAGCTAGCTCGTCGTCGTCGTCGTCGCCGCTGACGCTTTTAGCCCATTCGCGCTGCCATGAAATGCCGGCCGTGTAATAAGTTAAGTGCTTGGCTTTTGTGCCTTTTGACTGCAGTCCGCTGCTGACTGTTGGCCAAGGTGTTTTTCAATTTAATGGCTGCCGCTTCCACTGCTGTTGCTGTGTGTGCGTTTTGGCTGCACGAGCGTGTTTTGTCTTTTACTGCCCGCCATTCCAATGCTTAAGCCTTCTCCTTGTTATTTTTGTTCTCTCCGTCCGTCCGTCTGTCCGTTTTCCATGAGGTTCACGCCTATGTCAAAAATTTTATTACAAAACTTGTGCCTCTTGTTTGTGTTGTGGCGGTGGTGCTTCTTGGGCTTTTCGGGTAGTTCGAGTCAGAGTAGAGGTCCCTTTGCCCGGCCATTATTTATTAGTCAGTTTGTTTTTAATTTTTGTGTTACTTTCCTATCGATTTTTTGTTGTATTACATACTTCCGACTGCCAGTCATTATGGTGGGCGGTTGGCGCTCTTCGGGCGGTGGGGCTTACCAGCGTTGGGCTCTATCTTCCTGCCGTTTTTCGAGTAAATTGTGCCCGTGAATAATGTATGATTAGTACATAGACACGTTGACGGTGAGTCGGCTCGAGCTTTCGGTTTCCCTTTGGCTTTGGCTTTGGCTTGGACTTTGCCTTAGGTTCGAGGCTCGAGGCTCGAGCCCTGGAAGTGGAATAGACTTTTGTCCTAGACATTTCTGACAACTACAGGTAGAGCACATATAGCCACACATGTCGCTATCTTTCTATCTACGTATTCATGCACAGAGAGGAATTTAAAGTGGAAATGTTAATGGCAGGGGTTATTTTTTACTGAAGATTTTTGATTTGACTCAATACTGAATATTGAAAAGAAAGTCTTGATAATACTCAAAACTTTCATATATCGAAATTTAACATATGGGAACATAAAGAATTATATTAAAATATCGATATTATCGGTATGAAAGATTGGACCTTTTATCATGAAAAAAACCTAGATCCCATTTTCATTAACTTTATAATTCTTATTGTCATTAATATCGCACATTAAAATATTGATTTATATATCGATTTTCGCGTTAATTCATATTTTCTGATATCTTCATAATTTTTATCTTTATAAATCAGGAATAATTAAATTTTGTCTGAAGTTCAAATTAAATATAGAAAAATTGAAAAATAGCGCGAATATGCTTTAATAAAAAGGAAACTATTTAATTTCTCTCAGTGTTCCCTGCATGCTCCAAATTGCTAAGTGGATTTATGAAATTCTTGACGAACAATGTGTGTCCGCTGTATGGGGCTGGGGAGTTCAATACGTCCAAGCATGTCAAGCACCATCAATAACAATAATAATTAATAACAATTACTGTCCCAAGGAGCAGGAGAACAGGAGGTGGCACAAGGAAGGGTCACAAAAGGAGGCGGGCAGGACATGTGCGCGCTTAAAGGAGGCGGAGCACAATGGTGAAGTAGAAGTAGGCGGTAGCAGATGGAAAATCCCAATCAATAGCCGTGTGCTAGATTTTATTCATTATCGTTATCTGCGTTTTTAGAGCCAATTTGACATTATTAAAATTGAAATGTCAAGGCTCCGCTTCCCGGCTACCTACATATAACCTATATGTACATATATATATCTGTACACGGGTTGCTATAGTTTCTCTGCGTAATGGCTAAGCGGATGAGATTTGTGAGTGCCTCCCGCCAGGCTGTTTCTTTCTCGTACTGTGTGCGATGACAACATAAATTTTCCAGAATAAGCCATAAAAGTGCACAGTAACAGGAAATGAAATTGAGCAACGTCGCATAACGAACAAATCTTGATTGGTGCACAGAACACATATAGGATATAGCTTGGATATAAGCTGACTTGTCAGATAACTATACCGAAATGCCCTTCACTGTCTTGTTTACTTCATTGAACATTGATAGAGCTGTCCCACGGGGCGTATGCGTATTTTTAATTGAATTTTTAATTTAATGCAAATGCAAAGGCAAATGAAAATGCAAAGGCGTAACTTTTCTACTACCAAACAAACAACGAACGAAAAGTGTTAGTCAAGCAAAGTAAAGTTTTTAAAAACCAGCCCATGAACGTCATAAGTTATTAAATAACAACTGAAGCCCCTTCGTGTGTAAATATACGTATATATTTTGTATGACATATTGTATGCATGTCGGGCAGTGACTGCGGAGTTTGAGCCGCAAATGCGAAACTTCTGGCGTCCCTGTAAGCTAATTGTTTATTTATCACACCGGAACGAACTGGATTAAGCTCACAAAGGGGGCACACATTAAAAATAAGAAATAAAAACGAGAAAAGGGAAAGCCCAGCCGAAATGCACATCAAACCTGCCATATTTCTGAATTCCAAATGACTCACAGCGCACAGGCCGTAAAGGGAGCGAAGCGAAGAAGAAGCCGGCAAGAAAATTAGAAACTTCCTTCCTGCGCTCCTTGGCTGCATTTCTTATGGCCAACAAAAGGGTAGGGGAAACGCCCCAGAAAATTAGAGCCTTCGCGTGAGTTTAAATTGTGTATAATAAGCGCCTTCCGCAGAGCGAATTTAATGCCAAATAGCCAAAGCCAAAGCTGAAAATGAAGCCAAGTGGCATGGGGAGCAAGGATTAAATTTGATTTGCCCCAGGCGTCGCCACATGATGAAAACTTTAACGTGGAAACTTTAGACATTTGCCCGACGCTGTCACATATGGCAGCGGATCAGATCTGGGATGGGCGGTGTTTGCACTTGGCTGGCCCAATTCCAGTTACCCTGCGGCCAGAAAGGGTCTATTGGCTGCGTGCAGATGGATGCGACACATGTGCAAACGGCATGGCTAATCAATTATTTAGCCGCCGGCCAGAGTGCGAAGTCGAAGCGGAGCTCCCGTTTTTTGCGGCCCAGCCAGATGTAAATTCACAATGAAGCGTAAGTGCCTGCTTATGTCCCTATAGCGTATCAATTCAAGGGGATGAGTGGGGGATTTCAACGAGGTATATAGGGATTCGGGTTCGTCCCAGAGCTACCTAACCAGCTTTCTTGGTTGTTAATGTTATTGAGAATGGTTTTTCTCGGTGAGATTTCTGGGAAAGTGAAGTAAGTAAAATGTCTAAATAAGCTATATTTAGGGGTTTTATTTTAGTCTTAAAAGATGGCAAGAATGGAGTAAAGTCACTAAATAAGAAACTAAAATATTATAAATTAAAAGTTCAGTTAAAATATTACAAATTAAAAGAGAATTTCTAATATTTTTGTGCTTTTCTTTATATAAATGTATTTATTTTGTAAGCAATTTTATCAGGGTTTTAATTATAAAATTCTTACAAAATATTAAATATTATTTATTATCTAATTTTACAAAATATAAAGGAATATACTTTTATTATCATTTCTTATCATGAAATGAATGTCCAGATGGTTTAAATAAACAAAACATATCATAAAGAAAGCAAAATACAAATTTATTTGCGTTTTATTAGGGTTTCTTTTAGTATTTTATCTTGTTTTAAATTAAACTAAAACAGCAAGCCTCCCCTCCTCAACCTACATACCTGATTTTGAAGGGTACTTAGAGCTTTATCTAACATAAATAAATCTCTTCTTAATTATGTGCATATTGATTAGATCAGCAGTGGCAATTTCATGGTTACAAAATCAAACAGCAAGCGATAAAAAGGCAAAAACGAGTACAAAAGCTAAATACTTATTATGAAAAATAAAATATCTTTGTTTATTTAGTAAAATTTAAAGTATAATAAATGAGATTGCCCCTAGTTTTTGTTTGATTTGCAAACTAAATATACAAAATAAACTAAATATCAGAAGATATCATTCCCTAAAGGTTTAACCTTCAAAAACCTTTTTTGTTCTTTGACTGCATATTTCGAGACTTTTCAAAATGATTTAATAATAATTTGTAATTCAAATTTGAAGATCCTTATATTTCTGATACTATAAATTATTTTAAAAAGATATTATTGTACCCTTTTTGTGAAGATTATACCCAAATTTCTTAATTTTTAAAATGTGAAGGACGTATTTGAGCTTCAATTCATGTTCAAAAAAATTCCAATAATTCCTTATTAATATTCTCCCAAATGAAATCTTAACTAAATTACTTTATTACCCAGCGAAAGCTTAAATTAATCTCAAGAAACGCATATTAAAAATACAATTTAAAACCTGCATATTTAATAGCACGATTTTTCCAAATTGCCCGCATGCATTCAGGGCATTATTAAATCGGCTATCCGGAAATGTTTACCTGTGTTTTGTTTTTTCAACATTTACATTTGCGTTTTGCCGGTCGCTGTTTTTGTTTCGTCTGCCAAGCAGTACAAGCGAAATGCGGGACACTTTCTGTTTTGTGTTCTCTGTTTGGACTTTTGGTTCCACTGGGGGCCATTGCGCCGTATCTATATGTTAGTTGGGTTCGTGGGAATGCACACACACACTATCCCAACATGGATACTTGTATGAATAATGAATCATTTGTCCGACTGTTGTTACAGCCATATAGTAGTAATAGGAGACAGTGCACGGAGGCCAGAAGTCGGCGCCACTTTTGCTGCCACGCACTGAGGAGCAGGAGCGGGCGTTGAGGCAGGATCCTGGCCAGGAGCAGGGCCTGGGTAATGTGAGCTCAATTGGCAAATCTAGGACATGTTTGGTAACTGCTCTGGCGAAAGTGACAAAGTGAAATATTGGCCAATGCTGTAATTACCAACACGGACCGGCCTCATATTTCAATGTCCTGGAATGTTGTAGTTCCTTCAATTAGCGCGCACACACACACTGAGACAGAGGGAGCAGATGTGAACTAGTTATATATATTTTTAGGTTGGTTATATAGAGTGTGGAATTTCTAATTAACCGGAAGTTATAGTTCACACAAGTTTAACATTTAAATAATTCTTTTAAATTAAAACCAGAAAAATAAAATATTTATTTGGAAAACTCAGTGAGATTAATTACGATTTGACTATCAGGATCTTCTAATTTATATCCAAAGTTAAGGCATAATTTCTTCAATTATTTTTCTGTGTGCACCTACATACACCCAAGTGGGCACAAACACACTCTCTTATACACCTACGCGGCTGCACAATCCCGGGCACAGTCCTTCACCCATTTCCCTCCCCTTAGCTGCCGTTCGAGAGTGGTAATTGAATTAATTTAAGTTACAGGGTTGTACAGGATGTCGCCGGCAGCAGCGAGGCCATTGTCCTGGATCGCCTCCTGCCCAGCACACAGTACTCGCTCGTTGTGACGGCCATCTGGCAGGGCAAAAAATACCGAAGTCGGGGTCAAATCAAGTTCAAGACGCTGGGTAAGTATGCAGTTGATATTATGCCTTAGAAGCTATCATAATACTTGGATTATATTCAATAGATCTGCCCAAGAATACCTCGCAGCAGGACTTTCCGCCGGGTATCTATGGCAATGGCAGCAATGGCGGTCGCAACGGAACCGGAAATGCCAGCATCTTTGGCGATGATGTGACCTCGACGGCCACAAACACGCTGACTCATGGCACCACCAGGGAATTGCCCACTGTAAGAATTGAATTTAATCTTTATTAATATATACATTTATTATTTAATTTATTTGTTTATTCATTTTCCTCTGCAGATTCGCGGCGTGGAAATCGGCATTGTTCTCATTGTGCTGATGGTGTGGGCCGGCGCCATTGCTCTGTTCTTTAATCGCTGGGGCAAGATAAGGATGCTGCTGCCCTATCAGCCGGACTACAAGCATGAGCAGCTCAAGGTTCCAGGCACAGGCGTTTGCAGTGCCGGCGGATGCAATGGCCAGCATTCACATCAGGTTCGTAGTCCAGCGGGGAATCCCTATCGGGTTACTGGGAAGGTTGATGGGTTGATGATGGTTGCTGGTGCGGGAATTGGGGTTTCTAGGATTACTCGGATACATATATATATTCGCGAAGGAACTTATCTCTATTTCGTTTTTTGTTATGCTTCATTTTTAGAACCTACACCCCGATTTCTTTGTCAAGGTATTCAAAAATAACAAATTCTTCCAACTACTTTACATATTTATACGAAACCAAAACAAAAAATATATATATATCTCTGCATTTTATTCGCTTTTTTCTATGCATCAACTTCAAGTAAATTTTTGACTCTTATTGAACCCAGAACACAACTTCCTTTTTAATCTGTGCACACAAACAAATAAAAAGCCCGACCAACCGATCTAAATTATATCCTTTTTGCATTTCCCAAGAATGGCTCTGCTTTAGATTTATTTTTTCCCATGTCTTGTGGTCCGTTTAACTTATGATATAAAAGGGGGTTTCATAGTTTAAATAATAATTAATTACTCAACGCGTTTTACAAATTTTCTTTATGATTTGCCTAATAAGAAAGCACGTGCTAGTTTTGCATTTATTTTAGCTTTCTTTTCCGTAGGCTTCTGGCACCAGTCTGGGGTCATGCTCTCTAGAACCTAGAACCAATGGCATATTTCTCTATGATCATTCTGCAGGGCATGAGGTGTTCGGCTAGCCGAAGTCAACTAGAGATTCCACCTAGATTCCTTAAGCTCAGGTTGCGCTATGCAAATGAGAAACACTTCTAATTTACAACTATCCACATTTCATAGTTAAACAGAGGAACTTCTCTGACTGGGAGTCAAGGGAAGTTTTTGATAATTTGTTATAAATAAATAAAGACAATAAATAAAAATCTTTAGGTGTTTAATGATGATTATGTATCTTAAATCTTTCATAAATTCGAACATTTATGCTTTAAATCATTTTTGCTGAAATAATTCTTATGTTTTACAAACCTTCTTTTATAAGAATTGAAAGCTTCTTAAAAACTTAACCAAAAATAATAATCTTTACAATGTATTTTTCATAAATTAGGTAACATAAAATAACAAATTTAAGAAGAATTTAATTTTGAAGACATTTTTCAAGTCTTCTTTACTTTGAAAACATTAGTTTTAAATTGATCTTAAAAACCTAAACAAATTAATAAAGTTTACAAATTGTTTTCCATAGATGAAACAATTTTAGAAGGAGTTATTTTGTAAGCATTTTTCAAGCTTATTTTCACTTTGAAAACATCATGTAACCAAGAAATAATATACCAAAAATCAAATCTATTTTTAATCTTAAATAACTAAGACATGAAAGGGTAATTTAATACCAAATTAATTTATATATTTAAGCTAGGTATTATACATATATAATTTTCTGTATTTTTATACAAAAATATCGAGATTATAATTAATTAAAATTAAAATTAAAATTCCCCAAGTTAATTCCCTTGAAGTTCAAGAAGTTCCTCTGTTTTTTAATCGCATTTAGCAGTTTTTTGGTTTTTGGTTTCGAGCTTTGCTGTTCAGGTTGGCGCCTTCCCAAGATCTCACTGACCAAACGTTCCCTACTTTCACTTCGCTCTCTTGCGTGCTGATCTTGTTCCTGCTACTGCTACTGCTGCTCCTCTTCCGATCCTCCTTTGGCTTCCTCTTTTGGCCCATCAAACAGTGTTTGCCCAGGTGCGAGGGCTGCGGCCTGTTCGATCGCTGCTTCCAGTATCCGCGCCGGGAGCTGGAGCGCGACTGCGGCTGCCAGTTCGCCCTGCTGCACAAGGCGGACGTGGAGAGCTAGCAACCAGCGCATCGCGAAGCCTCCTCGGCGGCCGTGAGTGCGGCTTCCAGCCATGGACATGGCCATAGTCATGGCACGCCGGTGAACACTTATGTGCGCGGTCCCAGCGTGGACAACCAGTCCATTGTGGGTGCCAATGTGCTGGAGAATGTGGACAGTCTGGAGGTGGGCAACGAGGATATCGAGGTGGAGGCAGCGGACGAGGTGCTGGACAAGGACCTGGAGGACCAACAGCTGCTCCATCGGGACAGAGAGCCCGTCCAGCGCATTCTGCCCCTGCAGGCGGGCGCCCACAAGCAGCGGAAGTTTGCCCAGCAGCGCGGCATCCTTAAGAACTCACAGGAGCGCACCTTCGTCGAGGAGGACGAGGTGCTGGAGGCCAAGAAGCAGCTAATACTGCGACGCCGCCGCCTCTTTAGCCACTACCGGCAGTACGATCAGTGGCGAAGGCGTCAGTTTAGCTATGATCCCAGTTACTTTCGCCCGCCTCCGTTGCTGCCTCGACCGCTGGCATGCGCTGATCACCAGCTGGGGACCACCACCGATGGTGCATCTGGAGCATCATCCGTGGTCTCTGCCAGCGCAGGCCGGCGAAGGCGCCAGTACCGAAGGCAGTACTCCTGCGCGGATCGATCGCGGGAGGGATCGCGCGAGAGTCGCGGCTCCTCGACGCTGCAGCTGCAGCTGCAGAAGTACCACAGCATGGTGGCCAGCGACACCATCCGCACCGAGTCGTCGGTGCTCAATCACAGCAACTACAGCGAGCCGGCCAGCGTAAGTCAGCCAGCTAGTGTTGGGGTTTTCGGAACACAAAGGTAGATCAAGTGGCTCACTTTGGTGGGGGAAATTCTTAATTATTCTTAATTTCTTAATTTGGGGATATAGGAATTAGGTTTTCAAATCGTTTTAAACTTTTGACTGAAGGTTATACAAATTTAAGCAATATTAAACAAGTTAAAGTTCTGAGTTTACTTTAAAAATCTGTTAAAACCGCTGGCACATGTGGCGTATACGTAATTTTTTGTATACGTAATTTCTGCTTACATTTTTTATGAAAAATTTATGTTTATTTACATAACTTATAGTTTATAAAATTTGCCTTAGGTATTATCTAAAAATACATTTACTTTTCTCAACTAGCAACAATTACAACAGCTTAAGGTTTACGTTTAAAGTTCCTATTTAGATGGCTAATTTATACTTTGAATAATACTTAGATTTGAATAATTTGTAGTTCCTTTTTCCCGCCCCAAAAAAAAAAGTGAGCCACTGAATTTTGTGCACTATAAAAGTGAACATTACTTTGTGTTCCCAACACTAGTCCCAGCACAATGCAGCTTGCACATGGTTTTGCTTTGAGTTGGAGTTACGGTTCCAGTTCGAGTTCGAGTTCCACCACAGATTGCAGACCGGAGAGCACCAAATAGCACCCAAATCACCCAATAAATCACCTTGTACAGAACATGCAGCTACCTTCACTGGATGGACATGGCCCGCGCACCCGCTCACTTCTCTCACAGCAAAAAATCACAAAAAATCGCAAACCGCATCCGCTTGAGTCCCGGCTTCGTGTCGTTCCGTAGTTAGCCTTAGTAGCCAGCCAGAGGTAGCTTTTGCCCCACGCTTGTCGCTTGCTTTCTCTCTCTCTCGTTCTTGTTGTTCCAATAAATGGTGATGGCGGGAGGTCCTTGCCCGGGCTTGTGTGTGTGCGTGATGTTGTTTTTGTGTGTCCCTTGGAAGTGTCC
Organism: Drosophila anomelani; assembly: GCA_035045905.1. NCBI lineage: Eukaryota > Metazoa > Arthropoda > Insecta > Diptera > Drosophilidae > Drosophila > Drosophila anomelani. The sequence continues at coordinate 14,992,723 of JAWNOO010000032.1, forward strand.
GCTCTACTGTCTCCTCTCTATCTCTTTCTATCTCTCTATACGCTCTCTCTACTTACCTGCTCCTTCCGGGACGCAGTTCGACAGCAGTGAATGTGCCCACCCACCGTTGCACTGCAATAGCCGCGTAAGAAACTGATCGGAGGATGCGGCATAGCCATATGGAGATCCTTACTGACCCGCCTTTCGTTGCAGCACATCCACATGCTGGCCGAGGAGCACTCCACGTCCATATCGGAGCGATGCACACGCAGTCGGATCAACTCGGCCATCTTTGTGTCCTCGGAGGGACGGGGCTTCGACTCGATTGAGTTCCTTCGCCGCCATGGATCGCAGAGCGTGCTCTGCCGGAAGGCCAAGAGTGCGGAGAATATCACGGATAATGGACGGAGGGTTAGTATTATCCTTGATCTATAAAGAATCCATTTTTTAGCTAAAAACCTGACTTTGCAGAAGAGCCTGCGACCCTGGCGCACTGACGACGACTCCTGCAAGCAGCAGCACCTCTCGCAGGACAGCAACGACATCGAGCTAAAGGAGTGCGGCGGCACTGGAGGCGAGCTCCTCCGTCTGCCGGTCATCCATGATGGCAAGCAATCGCCCACGGCTGTGACCAGTCTCCTGGCCCGCTCGGCTGCCATAACCACTGCAAATGTGATTGTGGGAAGCATTTCGCTGGAGGCACCGCCACCCTACATGCAGGACGATGAGGGTGACACCCTGTCCACGGCTGCCCTGATTCACAGCGATGCCGACGCTGTGGTTCACGAGTCGCAGGATTCGGCAGAGACAGTGGAGGAACTGGTGCATGTGCCCCTCTTGGCCAGTGCAACGGCCACGGCCAGCGTTTCGACCTCCTCCTCGCCCAGCATTGCCATCGAGGCAAAGCCTCGCGTATTGGTGCACCAGCGATCCTCGACAGCCTCCTCGTCGCCGCACAGCAGTCCCAAGAACCTGGGCAGCCTGGGGCTGAAGATCGTCAAGCCCAAGATCAGTGCCGTGCCAATGGTTTCCGTTTCGGGCCCCTCGCCGCCCATTGAGAAGCCGCCGCTGGCGGAGTGCTTGTAACAAATGGCAGCCGAAACATTTATCTAAGCTCGCGCTCAAGGCAACTGGACCCTGGATCCTGGACAGCCCTTAGAAACCACATCATGCCCCCAAAAACACAACCATAACCACATCCCAAATCCAACTGGAATATAGTCGTAGAAGAGATCGGATAGATGGAGAAAGTATGCCAGCTGCTCAAATAAGTGTTTCGGTGAGAGGCTTTAGTAGGGAAAATCGAAAGATAGCGATTAGTTGTAGAAACAAAAAGATATATTGTACCAATGGTCAGCACCAGGCAAAGAAAGCTTTGTAAGTATATTCAACAACGACTGAAGTATACACATATGTATGTACATTATAAACAAAATCAATGGTAAATCTGTAGAACTTTTTAAGTCGACAACTGTGTATGTGTGTATACTACATACCTATTAACTGATAAATCAGCTTTAACAACTAACGAGTAAACTATCAGGCTTTAATATAACGACGACGATGAATTTCTGGTTTAACCTAGTCCGTAGACTCACTTAGCTGTTGAAATCAATTCTCTTTAATTGTTCTCCTATACATATAGCCAAAAAAAAAAACAAAACAAAACTAACTAATTGGGCACCACAACTGTTATACACGCGATCTATTTAGATATACTAAATATATACATAATATATATATTATATATATTTATTTATTTATACACCCAGTAAACTCACTTGTGTGCGTATAAGATATCCTGCAGGAATCAACAGGTGTGCCTTTCGGCTGCTTTAAAGGGATTTTAATGATTGTAACTGAGTTCTAGTCAAGTTTATTTAAATTTAAATAATCTTTAAATTAATTTAATTTTAAACTTAAATTGAAAATAAGTTAAGTTTTAAATTTAAATTGAAAAAAAGGTAAACAAAATCAGCGGATTACAAATGGCCTTGAAGAAAAAAAAAAGGTAAACAAAGGCAGTAGCTTTCAAATGTAAACAAACATAAAAGAGGATCGTATTCCTCTTGTTTTTTTATTAACATAATTGAACAAACTGATTCATAGCTAGTTTATTAAATTTAAACAAAGTTCATTTGATATAAACATAAATTTTATTTATGTTAAGTTTATCTAACTTTCAATTTAAAGATTAAAATAAAAGGATTTCGTTTTATTTGAGCTTTGATCGAACATATCCTGTGGCTCATGCAGGACTCTTATCTGCTCACACCCTAGATGTATTAGGACACCCACTATATATATAGTTAGCTCTCGTAATCTTAAGACAATGAAGAAATCACATAGTCCAAAATGTTACTTGCTAACATATCAGAACTCTACTGTACCCACGACCAAAGCGAAACGTTTGAAACTGTAAACCGTAGTCCATAATTAGCTATAAGCGACCCATTATGAGAATATTAACTAGACGTAGAGTTCTTGTCAAGTAAGTAAGTCCCCCCCCCTGGATGACTTCTAAATGTGTTTTTAAGGCCCGTGTAGATGTGACTTTGTAGCTCGAACTTTACTCTAAACAAAAAAAAAAGAGAAGAAGATATTGTTGAATCTATAGGAAGCTCCAGAGAAGCACCACTCCCGCTCCAAATTGCTCCCACTCACTGATTTAGGTAGTCTCTATATATTTTAGTTATGATACTTCAAATTTTATCATCTATCTATCCACCTACTCGTTACGACACTATCGATCTATTAATCTATCAATCCAAAACCTATCCAAATTCGTTTGAATAATGAATTCAAGAAAATACTACAAATGTACATACACACCGCACTTGTACCTACACCAACTGGAAATACTCTTCAGTGGAACACAAATGTTGTTATTAAGGAATTGTCAATTTATGGTCCAAAGCTACAATAAACAGAACACCACATCCGCATGGATGGGACGTCGGCAGTAGGCTTAACTAAGTTCTAGTTTACGTTCAATTCGCTAAATGGCAAAAAAAAAAAAAACAGAAAAACAAAAGTAAAACTGTGTGTGAATGTGTATTTTTTGAAATCAAATAAACGAATTACAATATACCTAGTTGGCTTTCTTCTCGAAGATCACACAGTGATTGCCTTGGTCATAGTAACTCCGAATTATTCTCACCTCCAGCAGCTGCGTCACCAGATTCTCCAGTTCCTGTTCCTCAAAGACATGATAGTAACGCAAGAAAGTGGTTTTTTGCTCATCTTTGGTCTTCCAGGGCACCAAAACATCTTGCTGTTGGAACTCTGTGCGATTGGTGTGCACGGGCAGAAGGGTGTCATTGGGCACCTGCTGCTCCAGTTGTTGTTGCTGCTTCTGACGCTGCTCCTGCTCGGTGGTGCGTTCTTTGTTAACAGCTTTATTTTGCCGCAAATAAGTGGACTTCTTATCATTCTTTCGCTGATCCTTGGCCCAAACATAGACCAAAGCGCGGCCACCAGGTCGCAGGACACGTGCCATCTCACGAAGAGCGTCCAGCCGACGCTCCCCTGTGGCCAGGTGATGGATAACGGCTATGCTAATGCAGCCATCGATGCTGGCAGAGCGCACAGGCACACTGAGGCAGTCGCAGCGAAAGACATTCTGACCCTTCCGACGACCCACGGCGAGCAGACCCTGGGCGCGATCACAGCCAATGGCCAGGAGCTGCGGATTGCATCCAAGATACTTGCCATTGCCACATCCTACGTCCAGCACCACAGACTGGGGAAGAAAGGAGTTAAGGAAATCGGCAACTTGCGGCCAGGGTGAGTGCCGCGTTTCGCTAAAGTGATCTGCTATCTTGTCGTACACCTCGTGGACATTTCGCTGTTCCAGGCTGACGGCCTGGGCAGCCAAAGTGGCTGATAACTCCTCTGGAGCTTTGGTTTGTTTCGTGTCACATAACGTGGGATATGAACAGGAGCAGGGTCCTCTTCGCAGGCGCCTAAAAGTCAGAGAAGTCCTCTTGCCGCGAGCCTGAGTGGTCAAGCCGCCAGAAGCACTGGGCACCACATCGATGTGCTTCGGCCTGATGCCATGCGTCCAGTCGTAACGAGCCTCGCCGGACATGATTAGCAGGGAGCGACGGGGCAATCTCACCTGAACCTGCTCATCTCCGCGACGAAAGTCCATTACCACATCAGATTGCAGGGACAGCGAGAGAATGGGATCTAAAAAGGCACTGTGTGTGTCCACATGAGGCGGTATGCCGTGTCCCGGCTCGTATTCATTTACTGTTAGCTGGTCGGGAGTACTCCAGTCCCACTTGGAAGCGGAGGTCTCCAGGCGCGGCCAAAGAATATCACATGCGGATGGTATTGGTTGTTCCAAGGGCTTTGTAGGATCCACATTATTGACGCCGTACAGAAACTCGTACCCAAAGTGCTTCACATTTCTGTGCTTTAAACTTCCCTCAGAGGCTCGTTTATCCGCAGAAATGGCCTGCAAAAGCGTCAATTCCTCCTCTTCACTGACAAAGTCTGGAAGCACCAGAAGACCACTGGGCAAAGGTCTATTCCAGTCGTTCTTCCTTGCCAGGCCGGGTAATCCCTGGACGTAACTGAGATAGGCCACAGCTCCTTGTTGACCTATTTTAGAGATGTTGTTCATGCCCTGGTATACCGCCTGAGAGTCCTCCAAAGTGGCGCAGACCAGGAAGCAATACGATTTACCCGGCAACATGACCACATCGGTGACTTTGCCACCTGTGGTTGCCGCCGCCTGAAGTAGACACTCCTCGGTGAGTCCATTGCTGAGTCCCACGTTGAGGATCGCCAGATAGGTGGTGGGGTCCTCGCTTGGGATTACTTCGCAGTCGTTTTTGATAATCGCCAAGCATCGTCGCTGCTTTTTGTCCACCTTTTTGGCCTTGTTTACCTTTTGTTGCTGCTGCTGTTCAACGTGCATTTTGCCGCAAGTGTGTACACACTAAGCTGGGAAATAATTATCGGAGCTATCGAACTATCGCTATTTTATATGAAAGCCGCTTTCAAGTATCCCAAAAATTTAATAAAGAAAACGTTTAGTTTGGATGAATTTTATTTGCAAATGCAAAGGCAAATGCAAATCTTTATGTATTAACATTCTTAGCCTAACCTAACTAATGCCTTAAAGTAAATGGATAGTGAGAGTCTTACTGCAGTGGTGCGTGCACCTCGTATGAAAACCAGTCTACCAGACTCTGTCGATCATGCTATTGTCCTGCGGCTTCTGGTTCATGGTGGTCAGCTGCTGGTGATAGTTCCGCATCTGGTTACTGCGCCTCGGCTGCGCCAGATACTCGAACATGCTCTGCAGATGCTGGGACAACATCTTGCTCAGGTCGCTGGGCATAGGATCCGTCCAGAAGAAGTCGTGGTTGAGTGCCGTGTCGGCATCAATGCGTTTCTTCGGGTCCAGCGTCAGCAGCTTGTCCAGCAGATCACAGCCGGTGGGGTCCTTGACATAGGGACGCAGTCGCTCCTTGACGCGTCGCTTCTGGTTCTTTGGCAACTCAATGGACTTGTACAGCTCCAGCTCCTCCACGCCCGGCCACACGTCCGGTGTAAAAGAGCCGCATAGCTGCGAGATGAAGGTCAGCTGTTGCTGCTCCGTATTGCCCTGCATAATGGGCGAGCGGGTCCACATCTCGGCCATGATGCATCCAGCTCCCCACATGTCCACGGGTGGGCCGTAGTTGCGATCGCCCAGCAACAGCTCTGGCGGGCGGTACCACAGCGTCACCACACGGTTAGTATAGCGATTCTTACTCTCGTTTTTGGGAATGCTAAAGGCACGAGCCAAACCGAAATCAGCCAGCTTCAAGATGCCATGCTTGGTTATCAGCACATTGGCAGCCTTCATGTCGCGATGCAGGATCTAGGGATTCAAAAAGGAAGATACGAAACATTGTAAGTGAATGCGAAACAGCAAGGATAGAATTTTAGGTAACTTTTGGGTTTCATGGGAGACCCCACAACAGGAACTTACCTTGTTGCTGTGTATGTAGTATAAGCCATTCAGCAGCTGCTGCATCACCTTCTTTATCTCGCCCAGACTGAACTTGACATTCATGTTGGACAAGAGGCCAGCTAAATCGTGCTCGCAAAAGTCAAAGACCAAGTAGAATGTCGATCTGTAGCCATTGGTGGCTGTGGCCTTGGTGCGGCAAATTTCAATCAGATTCACCACATTCTCGTGCTTCAGCAGCTGTAAGATTCGAATCTCACGCAACGCTGTGATAGGAAACTAGAACGATATTATGGACGACGTAGGTATTTCATGATTTTGTGCAATTTCTTGTTGACTTACGCCCTCCTTTTCGTTGTCCATCAGCACCTTCTTCATGGCCACAAACTTTTTGTTGCTTTTCTTCTCGCGAGCCTTGAACACCTCTCTGGAAATTGAATGGACAATGAGTGCATGCCTTTAAGGACTATTTTCCACTTACCCAAAGGTTCCCTGGCCAATTTTTGCAACCTTTTCATATTTGTTACTCTCGTCGCAGTAGGGAAAATCATAGTCTTCAATGTACTTCTGCTTCTCCATCAGCGACATGGTACGGGAGGAACTGGAGCCCACGCTGGAGGGCGTCGAGGGTTGCTGGAGCATGTGGGACATGTGCGCCATGCTGAGAGACACTTTTATATTCACAAAAAACGCACAATTTCTCCGAACAAGCCGAAAGACAAACGAGAAAAAAAAACAGCAACAAATGTGCCCCAGCTGTTGGTGAAGTATAGGGATGGTAACAAAAAATACCGATTTACCGTGAAATAATGGAAATAAATGAGTGTACACACTTTTCTGATAGATCCATAATGTGGCCAGCTGTTTTTGTCATTTTTCTTACTTTGTGATATAACCTACGACGACTTTCCGACAAATAAACACAATTTAATGAATAAACTATTGAACGTAGCGCAGGCGGTCCCGCGCCAGTTCGTCCGTGAATATGCCTTCAAGTCCGACCTGAAGATCAAATGGGTGCGACCGGAAAAGATCGCGTGCTTCAAGCCGGAGAAGAGCGGCGATCTGAGCAAGCTGCCACCGCTGAATCCCAACGAGATTCTGCCGGAATTCAGGGACTGCAAGGAGTTGGAAAAGGCCGATGACGCTGTGAAGTCTCAGTTTTTGTTGAGCAACAACGCTAGCTACCTGACCACAAGGTTCTACCGCGATGAGATGGTCAAGGAGGTGCAGAGGCATGCTCAGGATTTCGGATCCATGGAGGCCAAGTGTATGTTTGTGGACACCCAATTCCAACTGCTATTTGCTAAATCATTTGCATTTCAGTGGCCAAGATGACCGCGGTGATACGCCGCTACCAGGAGCACATGGAATCGCGTCCGCGCGACAAGATGATCAAGGTGCGACTCAAGGAGCTGATTGATAAGCGCAAAAAGTTCCTCAAATACCTCAGACGCTGGGATTATCCCCGCTTCGAGTGGATTCTCGAGAGGCTCGACCTGGTGTACAAGCCGCCTCCCACAAATTTCCATTGGATCACACGCAAGGAGTCCTTGCAGAAGCTGACCGACACCTATTGCGAAAACCTAAAGGAGGAGCGTCTGGAGGCGTACCACAAGCAGTTGCAGGCCCAGCAGATACCGTTCCTGGAGGAGGCCATCAAGAAGATGCAGTTTGTGCGACAGGAGCAGATATCTTGCGACGTGCCCGTGACAGTGACCGAAGAGCAAATCGAGGACTCAAAGAGGCAGCTGGCCCAGCTAAAGGAGCTGCGACAGGCGGAGGAAGCCGCCAGCAGCCAGAAACAAAACGAGGATGGCTTCAATTAGGCCCGATTCTTTAATGTTACGGAGTCTTACAATAAATGTAAATGCTGATGTTCTTAAATTATACGTTTTATTATACTTTTAGTGTAGAGACTGGACATCGTACGGCATAGCATGTCCCAGAGCAGCGCATAATGGCGAATAAATAAACGTGCAATGATTGGCATTGCCGTGTAGAAATGTGTAAAGAAAGATGCAATTAAAATGAAATTCCTAAAGGGTAAAGATAGAGGCTAGCGCCTTCCCCGGCTGGAGCCGCTACTCGAGCTGCTCGATGAGGAGTCACTGGAGCTAGATGAACTAGACGACGACGAGGAGGAGGACACGGAAGATGTGGAGTCGCGGGAGGTCCGTTTGCGCTCCTTGGTCGTTCCCTTGTCGCCACTGCCCGCGGCCTCCTTGTTTTTCACATCCGACGATGTTACCTTGTCGTCGTCGTCGTCCCCCCAAAGATCGTACTTGGACAAGTCGCCCTCATCATCTTCGTCGTCATCCTCTTCCTCCAGCGCCTGCTCGTCGCGGCTGTCTCTCCTTGCTCGCTTTGGGTCCTCACGATGCTCGCCATGCTTCCGCTTCTTGCGCCGCCCAAACTCATCGTACTCGCTGTCCGAATCCTGGCGATCCTTATACTCCACTACGCCACGATCATTGTACCCTCCACCAAAGCCTGTAATATTGGATTTTAGAGGGCTGCAAGGTAAGTAAAAGGCTGTGCCTGCAAGACTCACCAGTGCGCTCCTCTACATCCGAGAACTTTGGTGCATTACACATATTGCAGGTCTGCCGGCGGGCCCAGTTCACGTTGGCGCACTTGCTGCACTGCCAATCCTCGGCGCTGAACAGGCCCCGGGACTTGTCTGCGGCCGCCTTACCAATTTCGGTTCCCAGCTTCTTTTTACTGGAGCTACTACTGCTGCTGCTGCTCCCGTTTCCGCGCTCCCGATCCCGCTCCCGCTCTGGCTTATCACTGCTATCACGGTCGCGATCGCATTTGTTGCACTGCGACCGGCGGGCAAAATTTAGATGGCGACAGCTGCAAAATCGAGGAAAGGTGAGATTCGCTGCACTCCTCGCCCGGCTCGACTGCTCCGCGAGGTGGCCGCTGTCCCTGCATCTAACTTCCTGCACTCACTCGAAATCAGGGCAAATCCAATCGCCAGGGGAAGCGACGCCTCCACTGCCTCCGCCCCCCGTTGCTGCGGCACCGTTCGAACTGGACATCTCTAGGCACGTTCGGTGGCCTCTGCACGTGATTGTTGCTGATGACTGTCCCTTTTACTCACTGCAGGACTCAGCAAAATCATTTAAAAGCGTTTTAAAAATTTTTTTACAAATATTCTGTATTCAGTGTGGTTGCGACTTGGCCGTTATGAAATACCACCCGGCTTGTAAAAATATACCAAAAAATATCATATTTGGTGCGTACACACATTGCCTGTGCAAAAATTAATAAACAAAATTTAAATAAATAAATTATTTTAAAAACATAAATCCTATGCAAATAGCTATTGCAGCCATATTTTCTTAATTAAGCTCTTTAATTACTAATTTTAGGATTTTATACAGTAATTGTTTATTGTTTGCCAAGCATATAAAAATTTACTTGTAGTTTGCTCTCTGCAAGGACGAAATGTAATATATAAATATTATAAATATAAATATGCTTCTGATTATTTATTAAATATAGAATAAATGCTCCTTTTTATTTTTCAAATAATTTAGAATGAGCAATTCATTTTATCAAGTTGAATCCCAATTTTTTGAAGCACATCCAAGTTTCTGAAAATGGTTTCTTCTTTTTCAATCCTTGGTATCCTTTAATCAGAATATAACAGTTTCCACAATCCAGGGGCTCACACACAAACACTCCCAATCATTGAACCACAAGAACTTGTATACTTTTAGAGTTTTATTTCCTTAGTTTACAAACAAAAGCCGCTCCAAAAGTAAACACTGATTTTGTTTTGTCCGTTGTTGGATGGTTGATAAAAAAGTGTAACTAACGCATAACCAGCAGCTTTTGGGAATTGTCGGGGAGCGTTTCCAGCGAGCCGACAACCCACTGAAGAGACCCACCCGCGGGGTCTTCCGGCGGAGCAGCGTTTACTTCTTGCCAGTTCCGATCTTGGCCTTGGCAGTGCCGCGAACCTTCTTCATCCTGTTGCGACGCTCCTTACGCTGCTTGCGGGTCTGCTTCTTCTGTTCGAAGAGGCCGTGACGGGCCAGGCGGTACTTGGGTTCGAACTTCTTGGCGAAGTCCAGGGTGTCGTAGATGAGGGCGAAGCCAGTGGAGCGGCCGCCGCCGAAGTTTGTGCGGAAACCGAAGACAAAGACCACATCGGGGGTGACCTTGTACATGGCGGCGAGCTTCTCGCGGATCTCGGTCTTGTTCACCGACGACAGACCAGGGTGCAGGACATCGCAGACCATCTGTTTCCTGGCGAGCAGGCGGTTGGTCATGAACTTGCGGGTGCGGATGGTGGCGGTTGTACCGGACATTTTGACGGAGCTGCAAGGCAATAGACGGTAATTAGTGGCTTTCTTCACTCATAAACCCCGCCGATTGGCCACCACTCCGGGCTGTTGTTGTCGTATCCGAGAGAATCAACATAACCTCACAGCCGTTCGGTCGGAGCTCCTACGTCTCCACGTGTGACCCCGCGCTCGCGGCCTGCGTTTCAACGCTTTCCATGGTCACTGCCTCCACGATCCCGGGTTCAGGATGCTGGGTGGCGGCTTCCTTCGACACTTTTAACTATTTTCCATGGCTATTTACCTTTTAAAACACTTGAAAAGGTTTTAAACACGTCGTTTTGCAAACGCGATTCTCTAGAAAGGAAGATGGCCACCGATTAGTGATGCTGAAAACATCGCACATCGATGTTTTTACCGATGTTTTTGTTGATATCGATTGTATTCGATTATATCGATTATCATTTAAGAGATGCAATTTGTGTGCGCCAAGGTCACTCTATTCCACGCGAGCCAATCGGTATATTCTAAAGCTTACAGCGGAATGTAAGTTTACAGATTGAAATATTACATTAAAAACTAACTTAAATTATCAAAGACCAAAAAAACATAAAATATTCGCAAAAAATTCTATTCTAAATAACTAAAGTTTTTATTAATAATAATCAATAATGCATGACATTTTTTTAAAAAGAAGACCCCATATCATTATACCGATAAAATCGCTATTCCCAGCGAAATTGCGATAACCTAACGTCACGCAAAACATCGATTATAAAACAGTTTCCCGGTTTTAAGCTTATTTTGAAAATAGCTTTCAATTTTTCATTGTGGCAATTTGCAAATGTTTTGTGCTTATTTCTTTAACTGCCGGGTATGGTGTGGATTTAAGTGAGCTGGAAGTTAAAGAAAGGAATCACTATATCTTTGAATTTGTAGGATTTCGTTTTTTTCCAAATCAAGTATAAAGGAAAAGCTATACTTATTTTATATAAACAATCGAGTTTCTCAAAAATGTCCGATCAAATTATGGAGACCCAGCCAAAGGAGCAGAAGCTGTACACCAAGGAGGCCTATTTGGCCAGTCTCGCGGAGTGGGCCAAACAGAATTATCAGGCGCAGAAGGCCATGGCCGGATTCCCAGGATATCTGCGTGCCAAATACCCACAGCTATTTCACACACCAATCGGAGGCCAGCACACCGATACTTTGGGACTTGGCCAACCGCTCCCAATTCAAGGGCCTGCGGCTGCACCGGGCAGAGCTCTTGGACGACCCCGTCCTCCTGCTCATCGTGTCTTCAACAGAAACGACCAGCCCGAAATAATACGGCGTTATACTTTGGGCCGTGGCCAACGTCCTCCTGCTTTTCGTGTCTTCCTCAACAGAAACCACCAGCACGAAATAATACAGCGTCGTGGTGGCATCGTGCACGTGTTGGCGCCCTTATGGAAACGAGCTGTAGCGCAAGCCATCGACATGTACCTCCTTCTTGTGCTGAAGCTCCTCTTTGCGCATTGGCTTGTTTGCCAGGTCCCCAGCATCGGGAAAGAATTGATTTGGCAGGTAGTGGCAGATGATGTGGTCATGTACTATTTTGGCTTCTCGGCATCAACTCAAACGCTTCTTGCCAGGATGTTTCTGAAGCTCGTCGGGTACTGCTACGAGCCGCTGTGGAATAGCTGCTGCAATGGAGCCACTCCCGGCAAGTGTCTGATGAAGATACGCATTGTGACAGCGTTGGCGGTGTCACCGTTTTATCCTGCCGGAAGGCCGAGCCAGCAGCAGCTAAAACTCGTCATGGTCTATCCGGCATGGAGGCTCAGTATGAAACAGGCCATTTTCCGGTCGCTAATTAAGCGTTTTCTGACCACAATCTTCCTACCCATGTCCATCAGGTTCGTTTTCCGTCGTAATGACTCTATTTATGACCTATTGAGCAGTACGCTTGTCGTGGATTATAATTTCGCTCCCTTAAAGTACCCCGGAGTACGTGGTCGTCGTGGTCGGAATCTGCGCTAATACAGTCTAATGATTTGGAACGTTTTATACACATAAGTCCACTTTTACAAATGTATATACACAGATGTTATTGGTAAAGCCAGATAAATTAGTAAATATCCAGCTAACATAGGACTGATACTAACAAATTGGCTGAATTAGTCGCTGTATTTAAAAAAAGGTATAAAATCATCAGCTTATTATAAATTTTCTTAATTATTTTCAATCGGTTTTTATATTTATCGATCAGAAACTTCAGCGTAGGGCATGAGCGTATCATGGCAATCGGCACCGTCGTCGAGAGGGGAATTCCAATGGCTCTCTCGTTGCCATATCCTCGGTGGCGAAAGATTGCCGGCTCCCATTCCGAGTCCAACAATGGAGGCACAGCGACGTCACAGGTAGCGCGTCAAGATAGACGCTTTGTGTACGCCGCGCCGCGTCTATAAATACGGGTGCGAGAGTCCGGCCAGTGGCCAGCGGAACGTCGAGCAGAGCGCACCACCACCGGCGAATAAGGCACTTGCTCCGGGATCGTATTCGGATTCGGATCGGCATCGGATTTGGAAAGTGAAGTGAAGTGTGGTGCGGTTAAAAATAAACAGAGAACCAAGCAAACCAACTGGGACTAAGAAGTTCTTTTGGCCAGATTCCCCAGAGATATGGGATAGGAATCTGAAATCGGGATAATCGAATGGTTAAGAAAAATCTGTAAAATAGCTGATCGATGGAATTTCGTGGCGTGCGTTGAATAACACTGATAAAACAATATACAGAGCGTGCAAACATAAATAATATTCCACATGCATAGTTCCGAAATACATCAGCTGCTAAAATAAACGAATCGGAGCAGCCGAAGCCCCAACAAAGGCCAGCCGATCCGCATGACGTCACGGGTGAGAATCTGGCAAGGAGCTACTGCATCAGCATCAGTGGCATCATCATCTCCATCAGCACCCCAACAAGCCGACGGAGGCAACAGGCCATAATAAACAGGTTCGTGATCAGTAGATCAACTTAAAATGTAGCATTCAATTCGATTTGAAAAATATGTTTTATAAGTAAACAAGGATTTATAGTTGTCTTTATTATTTTGTAATATTTTTGTTTAAGAATTTTAATTCTTAATTATAAAAAATTATAACTAGATGTTTAAACCCTGGCAGGGAATTTTTCGTAAGAAGTTCAAAATAATTAAAAATAAAACAAATTTTGAGTATTCTGAAGGCATTCGATGCCAAAAAAGCCACTAAATGTCAGAAGTATATATCCTAATCCTAGTCCGAAGTAAGTACTATTTTAAATATAATGAAAACTACTCGAAAACATTTAAGCAGATAAATCTGAAAGTCAAAATCCAATTAAAATTTTTAAGGGTTTTCATCTGAAGGAAAGATACAAACTTTCGAAAGCCTAAAATCATATTATTTATAGAAAAGAAAACAGAGAAATTATATATATATATTTATTTTCAAAAACGGTTTAATTGAAATATCTAATCAATCATAATTTAATATAATTTTTCTTTTGCGCGCTCCTAAGCCCTTGAAATCGAAAGGCTTTTACACATTTAAGAAAATTTTTTCAATGTTGACAACTACAGTGGCCATTGAAAGTTTTGTAATTTTCAATTACCGAAATTTATATGTTGGTTTACTATAATGTATTCAGATTTTTTTTTTTGCCCGCCCAAGCAGCAACTCGATACGCAACCAATTCGTCCAGTTTGCCGCGGTCAATGCACGAAAATTAGTTTTTGGCTCGCACACACGTTCTGGAAAAGGTACACACCTCCATCCGCATCCGCTCCGCCGGCCGGTGGTGCCTGGCCGATCCGTCATGTCGGACGTGGTCGCCACGTATTCGGGCCATCAATGTGCCATTGGCGATGATGTCGTCGCCGTAATTTCTTATTTTCCATGCCGCTGCTACCCCCGCATTGTCACCGAGATTTTTCACTGTAATTAAATTTTAAAATCTCCTCTCGTGTAGCCGCTGACACTTAACATTCTGTGGCTGTCTGTCATATTTAAGCATTTTCCCCTTGGCATGGCAAATTAAATGTTGAGAATTAATTGTGCAAGTGTGCTCACCGAAGGACCAACAAATAAATTGAACCCTGCCCAGGGAGAGTGATTGACAACTGGCACCAGAGATTGGCTGAGGCTTTCGCAATGATTTTTAAACTAAATTTTAAGGAGCACACCTGCAGAGACTCCCAAGAACTAGGTGGTGTAAACACAGCAGCAGAAGTGTGTTTTCAATCATTTTCCATCACATCTCTCGCATAAACACAAATCCAGGGACATGACGTAATTTAGTTGCTAACTAAAAAGGCAACTCAATTGGCCGGGCCAGGTCAAGAGGCAGCAGCAGCAACCACTTCCCAGAAGCAGCAGCAGCAGCCTCTTTGCTCGACTAATTTCCACCCAATATATGGTGGATATAGTAATACAAGATTTTTTTGTTTTCAATATAAAAGACTACAATACATTAGCTGGCCGTTTCCTTCGCTTGCTGCTTTGATCTTTTTGTCGGTAATCTTTGGATTTGGGTTAGCATAAATGACTGAAAAATGCTCTGAGCAATTATAATTAAAAATTTTAATGCTACGAGAAACAGACATTTCGGGCTAATGACTATGCCTGCCGGCGGCACAGGCACAACTTGCCAAAAATATCTCGACAAACTCAACCGAATTGCACTTTAATTGCCGGCCACAAAATGCACTCTAGCTTGGCATTCGTCATTTTCTGGACCGGATTGTGTGTGTGTGGAACCCCTCCTCGACGATAGCTTAATTGCATTGAAAACATAAACATGCCCATTGACAGTGGGCATCTTTTTTATGTCCAGCCCCTCGGATTCGCGCCCAGCCGAAAGCCGAAGGCATGGCATCCCACATCCACTAATGTGTTTTCCTTCCGCGGCTTGTGTATTTTCATTGGAAACACATTTCGCCACGATTTTTAGTTTGTGTTTGTTTTGTGTTTGGATTTTTTTTAATTATGTATGGTATGTAGGGGCGGGGTACACAGTATGTTTTGGCCTGTAAATACACGGCCAGACATCGATTGCAAATTGATTTTAATTTATGCTTGAACGAATCAATAAAAATACACATATTTACCTGACTCGCACCTAGCAGCCGCCGCCCGAAAAAATGCGTAAAGGTGGTGAGGTCCAAGGCTGCCAGCTCCTAGCTCCCAGCTCCCAGTCCCAGAGATCGGCGAGGCTACGGCCACAAATCAAGCAAATGACTGTCGGGGCCCCGTCCAAAACAGAAGTTTATAAAAATAATCCAAAATGAACTCGTATTTCACACCCACTAAATAAAACCCTAAAAAAAGAATTGAAAACCAAACAAAAACAACGGCCGCCGTTTCGGTTTCGGCAACCGCAGACGAGGATGAGATGGGTGGCAGTGGCGCATCGGATCGTTAGGAACTCTCCAATTTGACGCCACAGCCACGGCTACGCCATCAATTCTCGAATCTAGAGGCGAGTGTCATCCCACCGGCCACGCGAGAAAATTGAAATACCACACACAAACGATCCGTGGTGGGACGACGGCGGGATGAGTCTCCGCTGCGAGATGAGATGAGATGATGTGACTGTTCCATAGGCCAGCTGCCAAGATTGTAGTCCAATAATTCATGTTCATGTTGGCCATTTATTAGGAAACATAGAAAGCACAACAGTGTATTAAAAATAAAATCCCATTCATGCTGTTTAGCCAAAATATTTCACTTTTCCCTCAAAAACTGTCAAACCGAATGAGTTACATGCAGTTTCTGAATATTCTAAAGTCTGCAAAATGATCTAAATCAGCTTGGAATATTAGTGTAATATCAATATAATCAATTAGGGTTAATGGCCTCCAAAAGATCGGCATAAGTTTACATTTATTGGGGCATTTATTAAATAAGAATTTTTGGGGCTCACCTACGAAAATTTATTGATCCGAAATTCTTAGCCACAGAAATTTGTCAGAATGCGAATTTGATATTCATAAATTGGATTATAAACATAATTTTAAAAAAATATCTAATGGGCTATAGATCATTTTACTATTAATTAATATTATTTATAGAAACATAATCTTTTGTTTTTACTAAACATAACAATACTCTTTTAACTACATATAAAATAATTGGTTGCATTTTTAAATTAGTCATTCAATTAGCATTAGAGATAGACGAAACCCGCTTAAAGTATTAATTTGAATAATTTCTAGTTAATTTTTTTAGTTTATCTCTCACTTGAAAGTCATATAATTAAATAGTTAATTCTCTGGGCAATACTTTTTGTTTAATATTACAAATAAATTTCTAATTCACAAAAAAATTCACAGTTTGGGGTTTCAGGCATTTAAAATTAATGAATTAATTATAATAATTTTAGGATTAACATTAATTTATCATTAAATCTTTGGCAATAATTAATTACAATACTTTATAAAAAACCCAGATCAACAATGCATCAGAAACAAAAATCGTATATATTTCGCGATAATCCCAGACCATGAAAATAAACCTCCCACACAACACACAGCACAGAGCAGATCACACATCACCGCCACGCATATTATTCCTCGGGGAGATTTATGCCGCCAAACACTTTGATAGAGTAGCCTTGCTTGCCTTTGTTTATTTACCACTTTGCGCTCGAGAGCATGAGGATGAACTTATGGATATATCATTGGGTATTTTTAGCGATAGTCAACCGGAAATCCTTGGAGTCGTGATCTATGCGAGTTTTGGTCCGATACCAGACCCGAGCATGTCCAGGCGAGCGCCAGTGGAAGGCCAATCGAGACGGGAACCGGCACTGAAACCGAAGCGGAAGCGACCAGCTAAGAGATGTCCTCGCGTCGGAGCTCCTTTCGCCGGAGGGAGAAGCCGGCGTTTGAGCGCTTCAAGGATCACTGCCGCCACTTTACGGCATTTATGTTCAGCAACGTGGGCATCATCCTGCTAGTCACATTCTACACAATTGGCGGAGCATTCATCTTCCAGGGTATCGAAATCTTTGAGTACGAACGCTTGAAGCTGGAGAAGCCGCATCGGTTTATAGCCCGCAACTTTAGCGGCGAATGCCTCACCAGAATTTGGGAGCTCACGGCGGAGAACATCAGCTTTTTCGACAACCATATCTACAGGAAAAGGTATGATATCATTAGAAGAAAATTCCAGGTACAAAATTTACTTGGCAAACCTTTTAAAATCCAGGGTAAACGATGTGCTGCTTGAGTACCAGCGGGCCATAGTGAAGAAGCAACTGAAGGGACCCGATGTCGAGCAGTGGAGTTTCTCCGGAGCCTTTCTCTACTCACTGACGGTGATCACGACAATCGGCTATGGGAACATCACACCCCACTCGGAGTGGGGTAAGCTGGTGACCATTCTGTACGCAATAATCGGAATGCCGTTGTTCCTGCTCTACCTATCCAACATTGGCGATGTGCTGGCCAAGTCCTTCAAGTGGATATACTCCAAGGTGTGTCTGTGCCGAATTTGTCCTGGTGTAGCCAAACGACGGATCATCCGCGAGAGGCGAAAAATGCGCCAACTGGCCAGAGCAGTAAGTGGACCAAAATTTCGTTAGTTATCAAACTGAAGATCCTCTATCTCATTGCAGATACAAATGCACGACATGGAGAATGCCAGGGGAAGCAGCAGTTACTCCAGCAGTAGCAGTAACACTACCACGTCCAACAGCAGCAGCAGTGACTATACCAGGAGTTCCCACCACAGTTCCAGCTTGATGGACATTCCATTCAGTGACTCCGACTCGGATATCGAGCGCGAAATCCGAGGCAGCACGGATGAGATCACGGTCCCAGTCACTGTCTGCATATTCGTGATGGTTGGGTAAGTTGAACACCTTTTTAAGGGAAAGCTAACAACTAAAGGCTCTCTCTGGCTCTGGCTACAGCTATATCCTGTGGGGCGCCTTGCTCTTTGGGCGATGGGAGGATTGGAACTATCTGGATGGCAGCTACTTCTGCCTCATTTCGCTGAGCAGCATTGGATTTGGGGATCTAGTGCCAGGCGATCGTGTGGTAAGTTGCTCTACGTTATATATTAAGAGATTATGTACTCTATATCCCACTTTTCACAGATAACCGCCGATAGGGATAAGGTCGAAGTAAGCTTTATTCTCTGCGCCGTGTACTTGCTGCTGGGCATGGCAGTGATTGCCATGTGCTTCAACCTTATGCAGGTAAGTGGCCTACATATATAGATTGCACATGAAATACATTTTACATATCGTATATTTTTACAGGAGCAGGTCGTCCACAACATTCGGGCCGTGAAGAGGGGTTTTAAGGCTTGCTTCCGATGCCGCAGCTCGTAGGAAGCTTCAAAACTGGCTTTGTCGTACAAAATCATATATAATTATCCACTGTTGATGTAGACATAGGTTAGCATTAAGATAGATAGTATATACATAATATAACTCTAGACAGAAAGTGTTTTTCTTTTTGCTAAATATATGCACGATAATTGTAGTTCGGAAACAGAGATCAAAGAACCACTACAGCTGACTTTCGCTTGCATTTACTGCGAAAACGTATCTGACTTGAAGGGCTATGGCTTACAATACATTTGGACTACTTAGTTTAAATACAATCAAGATTCCACAGTTTCTAGAAACTCCACACCTTGCCCTTTCCCTTTGGAATAATTGGGAATTTGGGCTTTTGTTGGTCGACTCGTTCCATCCGCCTCTGCTTGCCTAACAAGGCCTTCACTTGGGCATCCATTTTCAGTGGCTCTGTGACCGCAACCTCCGCGTAATTGGGCAGCGTGGTGGCCTTCTTGTTCATGCAGGCTTGCGCAAATTGTTTATTGAGATCGTCCCCTATGAGCCCCAGGGCGGGCTGTGTCAGCAGGTCAAAGGCCGTGACCTTTAATGCCTTAAATTGGTTTCGTGTCTTGCCTGTCACTTGTTTGCGAGTGATCATTTCCTTGGAGATCGGCGTAATCTTCTTGAGATCACGGGCTTCTAGGGTCTTCTTGTTGTCCACAATCAGTTTGCGGCTGCGCATCACCACTTTAACTGTGGGACTGAGCCCCTTGGTGGCGGAAACTGTAGATGTCTTTCTTTTCTTTTGCAGAGGCGACCAAGCAGTAGGCCTAGTTTTGCTCGGCGTTGCAGCCTTTTTGCGGGAGTAGGTCCGTACCGGCGGAGTCCTGGAGAGCACGGGTTGTTTTGTTTGCACAGTGGCTAGGTTATAGCTGCCAGCAGCTGGCGGAGAAATCCTGGCTGCCAGGTTTAGATTGACGACCTGAGGCTCCGGAGATGTAGCACAGCCCATGTCCAAGTCCAAATCACTCTCATCTAGGGACGGCAATCGAATGGGACGGTAGCGCCCTCGCTCAGGCGTCAGATGCGGCGGAACGTTTTCCTTGCCAATACGGGAATTCGAAGAGGACCCACTGGACGGCGTGCTCTTGGCCAGCGGCGTAGATAGGTTAACTGCTTGAGAGAGCCGCAAGGACGTGTTCCTCGCACCCCTTACAACGGCGGGGCTGCTGTCGCCTTCTCTTGGTAGCATACTACTCTCGGGGCAGCACCGACGATTGGGTATGATGTTTTGGAAGGAAATGCGTCCCTTGACGATCTGTGGCATGAACAGCTCGGTCTCGTAGCCCGGACATTCCACCATGACCACTGTCTTGCCGGACAGCAGCTTGATATCGAAACGCAGCTCACTTTGCGATGTAGAGACCATTTTGCTGGGCGAAAATGATTGGTTGTTCGATTTTTTGTACCGAAAAGGAAGCCACAAGTCTTGTAAATGTCACCCAGGGTTTGACTGTGTAAGGCAAAGAAATAAACAACTGCAAAGAATGTTTTGGGATAATTTTGACATACCAAAGAAATAAAAGGAAAAGGAACTGCTTCTTGCTTTTAATTTAAAACACGAAAAACCATTTCTCAAAGATGTTTGCGCATTCAAAAACACAGGGTTGCATTCCTGATCCTGGCGATTTAATAACCGAAAACTAAAACAGTTATCGTTCAAATGTTGAGTTTAGTAATACAACTTAAGAAACATATTTATTAGTTTATAAAAAATATGTCGTAAATTTAAATTAAAATTAAATTAAATTAAATTTAAATTCCACACACATAAATCCTCAGGCATCGTAGCAGTATCGATATGCAGCATCGATAGGCGATAGGCACACCACCAAAAGTGAGAGAGCGAGACGGAGCTAAATTGCGAACAATTTTTACGACTCAAAACTGCAGCTTCTGTTTATTGATGTGAAATTAAAACAGTGTAAACCAGCTTTTTAATGTGTAATCAGGCCGGAAGTGCCACTAAAGAGTAATCAATTTCGGTCACCAAGGTAGGGATCTAGTGCTAGTTAAGTGCCGTAATCGCAGAGTGAAAGCAAAGCGAAGCCAAAGAAAGTGGATGACAACACCAAACCAGCACACATACTCTGGCATTTAAATAGTGAAAAATAATTAAATAAGCACAAACAATGGTCAAGTTGCCACCGAGTGCAGTGCATGTCTTTGTTATTACACTTGCTCATATGCCACGCGACCAGGGCCTAGGCGAAAAAGTATTTCCGATGATTCATACGCATTCACGATGAAGAGCAGGCGGAAAGGAGGTGGTTTTGGTGGCCCCGCAACCACCCCCTTTCCGACTACTTTTGTAGCTTAGCTCATGCCCCTAAAACATGTTTGATTCGACGTCTATTATCTCATTTCTAAATCCGTCCTCGTCAATTTGATCTTTGTTTGTTGCCCTTCGCTATTCGCTTTGCTTTTTTCTGTTTTCCCCACAAGATACGCGGTATCTGCGGTGTAAAAATTGGATTTATGAGTCCCACTTACTTGCGTACAAATAGAACAATCTGTGACCGCAGACATAGTTATCTCGCCGACCAGCATCTGGGGTTACACACAGTGGACTTTGTCTAGCGTGTCCGAGTGACCCACTAAAGAAGAACCCATCTCGAGGGCAAGCATAGTCTGCAAGCAAGTGCCGATCAGCTGGGCTCTTGTTATCAGCTGCTGGCGTGGACTAGGGCTTCCCACGCCAATATTTATCAGCTCTTCAAGCGCTGAACAAACAATGGTAATTGAGTAATTGCCACCACCTCCTCTTTGTGTTCTTACAGTGAGTAACCTGCAGCTGCTCTCGATGTCGGACCCCTCGAACAACTCCTACTGCCAGGCGGTGGGGAACCGCACTTCGTTCTTCACCAGTGCCTACAACGGCATACCGGAGACCCTGATATTGAACACCATCTTCTGGGTGCTTCTCATCATGCTGTTCACGACGCTCCGCCACAGGGCGGGCGACTTTGGACGTTTGGCGTTGGTGAATAGCAACGGAAGTAAAAAGCGCTGGACGGAGATTTTCTACTCGCGGGCCGCCAGTGTAGTGGATCCGCAACCGAGCACCTCAACGGCGACGCCGCGACCAAGCTCTGCTTCTCAGCCCTCTGGCGACTCTACGCCTCTGTCCCCTGTGCAGCCAGAAGAGGGGCTCTTTGGCTGGATCCGAGTCACGCTTAAGCTGCGCAAGGAGACGATTCTGCTGCACACGGGACCGGATGCCGTTCACTATCTGTCGTTCCAGCAGCATCTAATGGCCGTAATGGCTCTGGTGACCGTTGTATCATTGGCCATCATCCTGCCTGTGAACTTTCTAAACGGGCCAACGGATACGTCGTACGATGTGAATGCCTTCGGTCGCACCACGATGGCCAATCTGTCGCCAGACTCACCGTGGCTGTGGGTGCACACGATTGTCACTATTTTGTACATTCCGCTCGTGGTGCTCATCATGCGAAGAGCCTCAGGCAGAAATGCCTTCAAGAAGGCCGCCACCAGGACCATTATGATATCGAACATCTCGTCAAGCGATCGTAACAAGACGGTGGTGCGGAACTACATGCAGGAGCTCTTTCCGGACGTCACCATCGAGAACGTAACGATAGCGTATAACATTTCGCGGCTATATGTGAGGAATGCGGAGTTCGAGAGAGTGCACGAGGCGCGTTTGTATTGTGAACATCATCGGGATAAGGACACCCTCATGGTAGGTTCACTTGCTTCCCACATCTTTATGCAATAACAACACAATAATATTTTTTTTCCTATTACACAGGCCAAGCCCGACATGTGCTCGTGCAAAAAAGAGAACGCCTACGAGTATTACCAGAGGGAGGAGAGGAAATTGTCAGGGGACGTGGCCCGACTGCGCGCCTCTACGATGAACGAGCCCCTGGACATTGCCTTCCTCACCGTGTCGACTGTCCAGGAAGCTCAGAACATTGTCACCCACTTCACGCCCGGCACCTACCGCCAGTGGCACATGATGTTCGCCCCTTCGCCGGATGATCTCTTCTGGGAGAACCTAAACGTGAACAAGAGCCACTGGTACCTAAAGTTCTTCTGCGTGAACGTGGTGCTCTTCTTGGTACTCTTTTTCCTAACCACACCGGCCATGGTGGTGAATCTTCTGAATAGTCGCCCCTGGCTGAAGGATACGGAGGGAAAGATTTCACCACTGGTCTCCGAGTTCTTGCCCACCTTGATGCTGTGGACCCTGTCCGCCCTGATGCCCGTGATTGTTGCCATTTCGGACAAGTGGATGGGTCACTACACTCGCTCCAAGCAGAACTACTCGATTATGACCAAGTGCTTTGGCTATTTGCTGTTGA
The DNA here is from genome assembly GCA_035045905.1 of Drosophila anomelani. Lineage (NCBI taxonomy): Eukaryota > Metazoa > Arthropoda > Insecta > Diptera > Drosophilidae > Drosophila > Drosophila anomelani. The sequence continues at coordinate 15,015,672 of JAWNOO010000032.1, forward strand.
TGATCTTGATTTTACCCTCCCTGGGATTGACCTCGGCTCAGGCGCTGCTGGAGTGGGGATTCACCAATGAGACTGGACGCTGGCAGTGCATTTTCTTGCCGGATCGCGGATCCTTCTATGTGAACTACATCATTACGGCTGCATTTATCGGTACGGCCCTGGAGCTGCTGCGTTTTCCGGAACTGATCGTATACATCTGGTCGCTGCTGAAAGCAAACTCCAAGGCGGAGACTCCCTACATCCGGAAGTCAATTCTGATTGAGTTTCCTTTCGGCACCCACTACGCCTGGACTACGCTCGTCTTTACCATTGCCATCGTATACAGCATCTTCTGCCCCATCATCATGCCCTTTGCCATGGTCTACATTTGTCTGAAGCACTTTGTGGACCGTCACAATCTATACTTTGCCTATGGACCCTCGAACATGATCTCGCGCAAAGGCGGCAAGATCCACTCAACGGCCGTTACGATGACCAAGTTCTCGGTGGTGATCCTGGTGCTGGTCATGGCAATGCTCTGCTACTTCCGCGGCGACGATGGCATGGCCCGGTTCCTGCTCCTGACCATCACATTGGCAATCACTTTGACCCTTTTCACGTTCATGTCCCCCATTAAACGTTGCGCGGCGACGCGACGCCCCAGCATCGTGGAGATTGCCGGACCAGCGCCCATTTACGTGCCGGACGTGCTGCGGGATCACGGGATACGAAGCAGCAGTAGTGTGAGACCCCCGGCGGCAGGATTTGGGGGCTACGGCTCCGACAGCGTGTCCGAGTACGATAGCTCGCAGTACAGCGTCAACAGCGTGGAGGCGTAAATGGTATTACCGACCGACCGACTGGGATCGGGTGAAGTCACATTTATATATTTTTGTAAAATATCTAAGGATGAGAGCCACTGAGAACTTTGCAAGTTGACGGCTTTAATTTGTACGCGAAGGAGAGAAATTGTGATACCTAAACCAGCCTCAATGTCGTTTTTTATACAAGTGTATGACCCTGCAATATTTATTTCTGATCTGTACATATATATAAAGTCTATCTAATTTCCTAATTTTACCTCTAACCAATTGTATATACTACTATATCCTCAAAGCTTGGAAAAATCGGTTCGCAGCGCCTCGATTTCTTTATGATCCTTTAGGAAAAAAGTCTATTAAATCAATTAAACAAAGAAACTAATTTTTAATTTACTAAATTAAAGAGATAAGTTAATATTGGCAAGGTACCACATTTAATGATTATTTTAAAACAGCATTGCGGACGATCAATCCAAATAAAAATCGCTAGAATCGATGATCAAATTGATTTTAATCCAGCTTTAATATCCTCCATTGCTGAATGCTTAACCAGGTGATTTCCCGAGGCATATTAATGTTATAATTAAGCCAATAATACACACTCACACTCACATTATAATATTTTCACGTAATTTTTTTTATTTATGGTAAATAAAAAACTATTTAGTTTATGCGTATCCGTTTTACATACAGAGTTACGAGTACGAGTTATAATTATTTTTAAATATTTCCATTAGAAAATTAGCCTGCAAGTGTCCTCCTTCCTTTTATTGTTAATTGAAGGAGAATCATCAATTACCGATTATACTGTAAACCAAATACAAGTATGCTTTTTATTCACGACTTCTCCCTTCTACATTTTCTTATTTATTTTGCAATGACTGGCGAACTCTGCAGGGATGGCGCACTTGGCTTGAAATTAAAACGCTTAATTTATTGGTTGATAAGGTAACTTACAAAAAGAGAACTGTAGCAACTATACTACCAATAGCGGGGAGGGCTTTGTGGTAAATGATCTACATAGTTATAGAAGAAACGCAACTAGCGAATGGACCAGAAACTCCTTGAACAATTCATCCGACTCTCAGTATGTATGGATTTATGGTGAATAAGAGTTACAATCGAATAGGGGATGTATCGCTGGGCAACCTAGGCCACATAGTTGTATTGGTTCTGGTTGTCCTTGTCCCGCTCCATATAGTCGCGATCGATGAGCGATTCGATGCGTTTCTTTAAGTCAGCAGGCTGGTTGGGAGCAGAAAAACGAAAACAAATTTAGAAAAAGAAATAATAATAAGGAATTTGAGGACTCACCTTGACCGGGAAGGTGAGCTGGTTGAACAACTCGGTGATGAGTAGGTTGTGGCTTAACGTTTTTCGCATTTTCATGATGCGCACTATTGCGGCATCGATTTGATACTGGCGATCCTGGAAAACGCGCTCTTCCGTGGCCTTCTGTTCCTCATTCTGATAAATGTTAAAATAAATATATAAGAAACAGGAACAAGCTAACTATAATTTTGTGCACTTACAGTCTCCTTCATCTGAATCTGATTAATCTTGATGCGGAACAGCTTGTTTGTGAACTCATTGTTGAAATCAAACTGATCACCATTCTCAATATCGCGACCCTTCGGTGTTTTCGTAATGACGCGGGCGCGTCCACAAGCTAGCGACTGAAGGGTGCGGCGCAGCTCTCCATCCTCGATACTGGTGGCGGCCAGAATTTCCTCGTAGCTAAGGACTGGCTTATCGTTGAACAGCAGTAGGACCAGCGCTTGAAACAGCGAAACCATCAACTCTTTGGGACCCTATTCAAGTGATAAAGCATGAGTTTCCTGACGATCAAACCAGAGTTGAGACTACTTACCGCATCAAACTGCGCACGCAGCATGCAGTTGCCCAACGTTGGCTGCCACTGCAGCTTTCGACCGCTATGTTTTTCTAGGTAGAACTTATTAAATATTTGCTGCGGATTGACAAACTGTGGCGGCATGGTAACTTCTGTGGGAGCATACGTAGGCCAATATCCCATGGTTAATATGCTCACGCACAAGTCGAGGTTATGGACGTCCTTATTATTGCTCAACGCATGCCCGCGGAACGCAGTGTTGATGTCCCGGCTAAGTTCCATGTCTTTGAACATGCCCTCCAGCTTGGACGTAAAGCCGCCGCCGCACTCTTGCTTCAGCTTGGACAGCATACTCTTCTCCGAGTCCACGGAGGCCGACTTGCCCACCAGCAATCGTTTGGCCAAATCCTGCATGACAAATGGCGGTTAATCCTATGCAAAAATAAACGTTTAATTGTTTACCTACCTTTTTGTAAAACGCTTCAAACACATCTTTGCCGTGAATAAAACGGAAAAGAACCATTATCTTGTCCAAGGTTTTTTCCAGCTCTTCGTCGGTGGTTCCCTTGTTGCCAGAGCGCAGCTTCATGTCCACGTATTTAGCTAATCAAGGAAGCGGGTTATATGTTTTGGAATGACAAAAAATGATAATAGAAACCTACCAATGAGCTCGGCCGGCTTGTTGGCACGCTGATTGATAAAGAACTCGAAGGCCTCGCGCAAAGAGTTTGTAAACTTTTCGTTGTGCTCGAAGCAGTTGCGAACGATGACATCCATTTTGTCCTTGAAGTCGAGCAGGTCCTGGACCATGCTCTTGTCCTTCTCCGGATCGATGACAATGGTGCGTCCCTTTTTCTACAGAAATTATTTCAAAACAATTGTAAAATTACGTAATAAAGGGGCTTTAGCGTAATCCTCACCTTTATAAATCCATTAAAGTTGCCGCAAAGCTCGGAAGTTCCATTTTTAACCCTGCTCAGCAGGCCGTACAACAGGGTTAGGTCACTCAGTCTGTTGTCCTCCAGCAGCGAATCCAGGCCCTTTTGCAATATGGATGTCAGGTGTTCAGCCAGCAGTTCCTTTTCCACATTGTATATCAGAGGATGCCTGCGGGAATAATCATCGTAAAAATCATAATTTGATCAGGAAACTATCGGTGTGCCTCGTACTTTGTGCTGGAGTCCAAATAGTGCAGCAAGCGCTCGTTCTCCTCCGCCAGGCGCTTATTGACGTGCTGTAAGTACTCAGGAACCTCCAGCTCCTGCATCTTGCGTTGACTCTCAGCCTTGTACAGTTGATTGGTGGCGTCCAGGAACTTCTCCTCGAACGAGCTGGTATAGATCTGCAGGTCGCACAGCATACGGACCAGACTCTTCAGCAGGCCGCGATCTACTGTCGAGCCCTGGCGCTCTTTTTCGATCAGCGTTAGCAGACCGTCGACGGTTCGCTTTTGGACGACGCTGTTCTGAGCAAAGTGGATGCGAAAGAGGTCCAGCCCCATGTCCCAAATCGAGTGAATCGACGAGTTTTGCAGCACATAGGTCCGATCCATGTACAGAAATATGCTGCGAATCATGATCATCTGCTGGCAGAATGACAGCCACCAGTGGTTAATCTTCTCCAGCAGGACCTACAATGACATTCGGTGTTGGGATTAAAAGCATTCCTCGTACGCATAGCTAACAACTTACCAATTTGTCCATGCTGCCGCCTGTGAGCTCCTTGAGCTTTATATTGCGCTTCACGTGCTGCTCGGTCAGTTCCTTGAGTTTTGTATACAGCTGCGCGTCCATCTTATGGCTGCACATGTTCACCACCGCCTGGTAGAGTTCCTCCAGCGAATATTTAATGGGTTTCGAGAGCTGAATGGCAATAACAGCCTCCTCGAGCTTCACGTACGTATCCTCTGAATAGTTATCTGGCAGTGTGGGCTTAGCTACGGATGCAAATGTGTCGATTTGATGATATTAAAGACTTGATCACAGCCGGAAGCCAAATAAACTCACCCTTAAAGTTCTTTATCACTATTTTCTTAACGTCGCCCGGCTTGCTGTTGTGAATGGCCCCCATACGATTGAGGAGGTTTGAGGTAGTTGAGGCCGCACGAATCTCGCCATGGTGGCCGCCCAGCTTGGAGAAGTTTGGCAGGCGCTCACCGTTGGTGGAGGCGGAGTTCATGTTTTGGGCGGCAAAGGCGCTACGGCCTAGGCTCGAGGCGGCAGCAGCTGCGGCAGCGGCGTTTTCGGCCTTCTTCAGGCAGGCGGCGATATTCTCGGTGTTCTCGTTCGGCTCAGTTGTGTCCATGGGCTTGTACTTCTTGGCCGCGCTCATAGCTCGGGCCCCAGCTGGCCGCAGGGTTGATTGCGTGCGCCTCCGGCCGGTCTCCTTGCCTCTCCGCCTCTACTCCTGCTGCAGCGGCTCCTCTTCCTGTTCGCGTCGCACCGGTCTGCCTTTGTTCTGCACGAAGCGTCAGTGGACTGTTTGCAGGCACTATTCGCACATATTTATAATGTAATTCGGCGATTACTTACGTTTTGGAAGTAGCGCAGCGTCTAGAAATTATGTTTTCTTCACGATTTTTGCACTTGGCTATCAACAAATTGGCAACTCTCGACCTCAAGGCGAACGCACTATTCTCGCTGTTTCCGGACGCAGAGAGGCTTTCTGGGCTGGCACGTCCCAGGTGCTAACAACGTTCGAAGGGCTATCCAAATTGAGACAGGTTAGCAATTATAACGCCGTTGCTTGCATTATTTGGGTTTTTGGTGCATGCGGAAAATATTGCTTTGTAGTAGGGATGTGGATATCGGACGAACTGGTATCGATAGGAGATGGGTTCAATCCATCGGCAATCGAGCTGTGAGACGCTTCACTGTTAGCTGGGTTAAAATTGTTTATCGCTGTCAGATGTTTTTAAAGTTTTAATTTTAGGATTTTTATTATTTTTAAAGGTAAGTGTAAAATAAACCACTAATTTGTTTACAAACTAAGCTAATTGTGGAAATGCACATGTTTACCATTTCCCAGATTTCTCCTATGGACGCTGGCAAGATGGAGTTAAGAAACTCTACCACCAAGAAACAGCCGGAAAGGAATATTAATGCAGCGAGCTATCCGGCCAAAAGAATTCCCAGCGATGCCTTGGAACGCACTCTCGAGATCGCAACCAATCCCGTTGACAGCTTTTGGCTGCTCAAGAACACATCCTGCGTTCGCCCAATCCACCACGAGCTATACTTCGGCAAGAAACGCTCCCCTACCAATGAGAAGCTGCGCCTGGCCAGGAATTGCCTACTACAGCGGGACTACAAGAACCTGGCCAAGCTGCTGGCCTCCAACCTAGCCGGGGACACTGTCCTGCAGAGGAACTCTTACACTGTCTTCGCGGAATACGCTGAACTACTCAAAAAGTTTACAAAACTGAAGTCGAAAAGCACCGACAAGGCCACAGAAAGTCCCGCCCAGCCTGTAGAAGACTTAATTTCTGAACTCTTAGACTCATAAGATATTTTTAAATATTATAATTAAACTCTTTACCTCATTATAATTAAAAGAAGCTGGCGTATTTTTGGTAAAAACACAACCTTATATATGTGTATATTTATTAAGCGTTATGTTCTTCCTTTTATTTTTGACTTAAATATAATATCAATATGTTTTAAGGTTTTGCTAAATAAATACTGAAACGTGTGTACAAAATATGTGTGTGTTTTGAAAAGAAAAAGGTGTGTTTCGTGTCTTACAAAAAATATTATGTACAATGTAGGTAGGTTTCTTTTTAAAAAATTATCATATGTATGTGTGTGTGTAGTCAAAACAAGTCTAGAATCTATATAGATGATACCTTGGTTTGTTCTTTGACAGCGCTATAATTTGTAATATATGAATATCCTTTTATATATTGTGTATTTCTTAATCGGTAACAATTTCTAGGTACAAAGGGGGCTTATATGGTTGCCTTTTCGCCAAATTACGCTCAAATCTCTTGATATATATATAAGCATTGGGTTCTTCGAATTACATAGGTTCGCTAAGGGGTTAGTATAGGTTTTGGATAATTTGTTATTCCCTCTTTTTAACGTTGTTTTATAAACTTTCTCGTCAATAATCCATCCTCCCATCAACAACACATTTAGAATATTTGTGTACGAGTGTGTGTAAGCCAAGCCCCGACCAGGTCGGGCCTCCTCCAGTGGATAGTATCGTTAGTATCGGTATATATGGCAGCATATATGTAGTTTAAGCATACAATACACATAATTTCATCTCCGCTCCCCCTTGACAATGAGTAACTTTTGCGCACAGCGTGTTTCGGGCTAAGATAAGGTTAGATTTTACAGCATTTGCAGGACATATTCCGTTTTAAAGCAATTCATCGAGGCGCCTAACACAACAAGATCAGGGAATTGAAATACGAATGAGTAAGTAGTTCCTACGCTAAAGGTGGCTCCTCTCTTGAGACATGTTTACATATTTAGTCTTGGGCAAAGCAAATATAAATAGTCGCACGCTTTGTGATAAAATATAATAAATTAAAAAAACTTGTCTTATGTATCATTAGAGTTTAAAAAGACGCATACACCCCACACACATCTAAATATATATCTATATATCTATATACAATCACGCGCAGCCAGCACTCTCGCACAAAGGACGCCGATTAGTCCGGCAGCATGTGGACGAAGCTGACGGGAAACATGCCTCTTCTCGACGGCTGTCCCTCGATGGTGCCCTCCATCCAGTTGTCGTCGTCTGTACGCTCATTCAAAACGATCAGGATCTCGCCCTCCTTAAACTCCAGCTCGTCATCGTTGTCCGCCACGCAGTCGTACAGAGCTCGACATCGTCGCTGACCATTCTAAGGAGATAATAAGAGTATTGCGATTAGAGTTATAACATCACACTGGACTTTTCTTACATCCCCAGCAACCTGAAGTTCTACTTACATAATGGAATTTTCCACCTGGTCCTGAGCCGCCCCCTCCTGTCTTTGACGGATTGTCCGGCGATGAATTAAGTCGATCGTTGTCACTCGATGACACATTCGACTCGGCGGAATGATCCAGGCCGCCGCCAGAGCTGTCCATGTCCGTGTGCCAGGACTCGTAGTCAGTGAAGTTGGCCGACTGATTAATTAACTGCAAGGATGTGGCAAGGGATAAGAATTAGTCATACTGAACAATCATTGGACATCGGGCGCAACAAAACTCGGTGAAAACTCAAAGAAAACATAAAGGAATATAGAGTATAATTGGTGAGTATGGGCTCGGGCGCATGGGTTATAAGGTTAGAGCTTTGCAGAGAAATGCACAAAACGAGACACTTAGTAGAGAAACAACATCAACAACGGCAGCAACGGCCACAACGAGAATGTGTTTGAATTGTTCGCTGGTCAAAGAATGATAGTGCAAATGAGCGGAGGTGCTTGCCATTTACCGTCTCCTCGCTGGACTGGCATCTCAGTGCGTTGTGTTGCTTGCGCTGCATGGTTTATTTGTTTGTGCAATCCAAGTGCGGATGGATCAGAGATCAAATACAGAGAGAGGTACACGGGTTTTTGAGCTATAGGTCCTTGGAAAATCACCCACTATTTAGGTATTTTGACAGCACTTACCTTGCGAGGAGGCGCCACCGGACCCTCGTCCATAGAGCTGATGCTCTCGTTCGATTGGCCGTTGGAAATTTCACGTTCTGCGGAAGAGGAAATGTAAGGTTTACAGCTTGCAGAGAAAATAATAAATTTGCTTACCTGATGGTGGTCCTGGCGGTGGAATCTTTGGCCGCGTCAATGCTGATTTGTCTACATGCTTCAGCGTGGGCAGCTCCCCGGTGGGCGGCAATACCAGTTTTGCCCCAGCCAAATGGATATTTCGGTTGAGCGACTCGCCGCTGGGCGAACGCTTATGGCCAAAGGTGGTCATGACGGGCATTAGGCTATTGCTGCTCCCATTGCCCGATCCACCCGGGTCCTGTGACACTCCATACGAACCGTATCCTCCGCCGCCCCTCGGACTACCTTCCACACTGCGCAAATGCGGCAGCGTGCCGTAAGCCACGTCCAGCGACAGATTTTTGTGATTTATGGCGCGAATGTCGTTGGCATCGAAGTTCTGCGAGTGCCGTGGTGGATGCGGCAACGTGCCATAAAAGGAGCTGGATGAGGCGCTACCCAATGTGCCGGGCGGCGGTGCGGGCGCCGTACGCTTCTTCAGCGAGTTCATATTGGCCGTGGACGTGGATTTTCGGGCGCCGCCCGGCACATGCCCGCTGCTCATTTCGCTCTGCATATTCAGGCTGTTCCTCGCTGCTCTGACGCTCTGGCTGGAGGCAGAACTGGGACTGGAGCCGCCATTCCCGGCGCCGCCTACATTACTGGCACTGCCCAGGTACTGACCCACGCTGATGTGCTGCTTGGGCGAGGTGCCGGCCGATTGGGTATAGCTGGGCAGGCCCGAGGGCAGCGTGAACTGGCGGCTGGGACAGTTGGCGATTGGACTAGAACTGGACTGTATAGAGTCGCAAGTGGAGGAACGTGAGCGCAAAACGGGCGAGTCCCCGCCAGCAAAACTGGGGGGACGCGAACGGGATTTCTGCAAGCAAACGAAAAGCGGGAATTAGCATCAGAATCGCAATAGAAATGAAAGCGTAACTTACGCGCTCATCGATGACTGTCTCGTCATCACTAAAGTCCGTGGAACCATCTTCATTGGGCAGATTCCAATCGGTGTTGATGTGGTCGAAGGCGCTCTTCTCCCGCTTTATGGCACACTCGATCTGCGGCAAGAAATCAAAAGAATTATTGAGGATCGGAAGCAATCTCTGAAAAGAGAGAACTTACGAGCTCCTTGCAACCATTGTGTCCCATCTCTTTGGCAATGTCCAGCGCTGTCTTGTTCTGAGAGTTCTTCAGCTCGTAGTCGGCCCCCGAGCGCAGCAGCAGTTTCATGCACTCCCGGCGATCGTGAAGGGCGCACAAGTGCAGCGCCGTATTCTTCCCGGTCACATCCAGCAAACCGGCCGGATTAGTGGCCTTGTTGAGGCCCTTCAGCGGCATATTCTGGATGAGGAAGTCGACAATGTGCAGCGTAGAGCCCATCTCGCGCAACACTGCCAGATGAAGGGCGGTCTCGCCGGCATCCGAGCTGGGCAGGCAGCACGTGAGATCAGCTCCCTCGGCCCACACCTGCAGCAGTTGGCTCATGTCCGCATTGACCACCGCCTGCTCCAGGTCGCAGCGCAGATCGTTGTCATCCGAGCAGGTGCGCATCACGTATCGCTTGGCCACATACTTGGCGCGGATAAAGTCATACCGTTCCTCCCTGGAAATACATAAAACCAATTCCATTAGTTTCAAGGTTCAGCCAGGAACTGGAAAGTGGAACCTACATGCTGCTCTCGTGCTGAAGCTTGCCTCTGCCCAGCTTCGCCTCCATAATGTCGTTTAGCGTACTGTTGCCCATGGCTCGAGCGATCAACAGGTTGGCCGTGGTCAGATTGTCCAGCGTAAGGCTTTGGATACGCGAGTGATGCACGCCCAGGTCGCGATGCACGCCCGAGCACTGAATGCACACCAGAATGCCAAAGTTCAAGCTGATCCACGTAACATCATTGCGGGAACCGCAGTCACAACAGCGATCATTGCCTGGTAACAGCTGGACGTAGCGAATGACCGTCTTCTGCAGCTCCACCAGGCTGGGACTCATCTGGGGATTGGCATGCTGGAAGGCCTTGGTTAGGGCCTTCTCCTTGCAGTTGACCAGCACGGCCATCCAGGCCTTCTGGTCGCCATCGTCCTCGGCCTGAAAGTGATACGGACGATTGTCTGAAAGAGAAGAAAGGGTTTAATGGTTAACAATTTTAAAAATAAATGAAATATTAATAAATAAAGATATAGTTATGTTTAAATATATTTATGTCTCATCTTGGAGGAAGGCGAAGGCAGTAGGCAAGTACTTACAGCTGATTAGGTCAAAGCCGCGCTTGTCATCCGGCACTGGCTTGATCTGGCAGGTTAGCAGATTGACGCGAGTCGGCGGCTTGGTCTCGTCCGCATGGAAGATATCCAGAAAACCGTCGCTGGTCACCCGGCAGCGTCGCTTCTGCCACACACGGCGCACCTTACCCTCGCTCTTCTTGAGCAGATGGCCTTGCCGGGTGACACCGTGGTGCTTGTCGCCCTGCAACTGGTGAAGGGAGTAGCCCGCTCCCCCGCTTCGGCTCTCTGACGGCGGCACGTTATCGACTCGCTCGAAATCTGGCGTGCTGCGTAGCACGGATCGCAGGTCCAGTAGACTGCGTCGATCCTCGTCCTGCTTTTGCTTGATCTCGTGCAGCTTTTCGCTCAGATCACCGATATAGGTGCCAAAGTGTTCGATTGTCTGTAGGCCATCTTTGAAGTAGCTGTAGGGGTGGATGGGAGGAGCACAGGTGTCTTATTAGTATGCGGCATTCAATCCCCTATGTGGGCAAGGTCCACTCACTTGCTCAGCGCGTGATAATACTCGATAAAGTGCTGCAGCAGCTCGATGCCCGTCTTGGTCTTGATGTCCTTGTACTTGAGCAGATACTCGCAGGTCTGCAGCTGGTAGAGGCGGCGCTCCTTCTCCATTTCGTCGGCCACCACGGCAGCATCGATCTCCGTACGCACCATGCCCGCCTCCTTGGCCTGGGCCTTCTTTTCCTTCTCGATCTTGATGAACTTGGCCTCGTAGTCCTTGGCCGCCTTGTCAAACGGTCGCTTCATGTCGCCCTTGACGCCGCGCAGCTCGCTCTTCAGCATGGAGTCCACCGGAAACATCACAATGTTGTTGATGTTCTGCATCTGTAAACAAAAAACAAGAAAATGGGTCAGAAGATAGTGTTGGGGACCCAAGCCAGTGATATCTACCAGAGTCTTCATCAGCGCACTCAGCTCCTTGGTAACCACACTGAACTTGAGAATGGCGGCGCCAATGTCCGGATCATCCTGTTCGATAACCTTGCCGCCCAGCCGCTCCAGGGAACGCACCATGAACATCTCATTGTCCACATGAGCTGAAAGATAAGGGAGATGATTTGAAGAGATACTAAAGGCTATATCTCAGACTCTGTACTCACTTATGCCCGAGTTGTGTATGGCCTTGACCGCCTTCTTTAGCTTGGTGAGACCCTCCCGATCGAACTCCAAGCGCTGTAAGAAGAGAATAGTTATCGGTTAAGTTGCTGTTTTATAAATAATTTAAGCTCTTCCTGTGAATCATCTTTTAAAATTAACCTTCCTAGTGGGAAGGGTGCAGCCACAGTACATGCCCAAGCTTGGCCAAAAAAGGGAAGACAAAATAATAAAGGAAACGCCACCGATGGACGCCAAATGAACAATACTCACAGATTGAGTGAGCGTCAATATCATCGACGGCATTAGGTATTCAGTGCGCCTCTTGAACCCTTGTGCCCCCCCTTCAGCGGCGGTGTATTCCCCCACTGGCTAATTGAAAATGTGCGACAAGGTCACTTCTATTATTAAACTTAATAACAGAATGAGCGAGTCGCTGCCACATTTGAAATGCAGCCGCCGCATGCATCAATTAAGACTTGAAAAATACTGATTTCCAGTACTTCTCCCCCCGTAATACGCCCCTTTTTGAGCATTAATCGTGTATACAAAGAGTTGTAATGTTTGGACGAAACGGAACCCCATAAAACATGATTATTTCAATCCGTTTCCCGAAGTGGCCAAGGGAGAAAGAGTTTTTTTTAGTTTCTTCCCCCCATTATTGACCCATTGACTTTCCCCAATTGCCTTCAATTCGAAATGCTGTTGTTTGGAAAATTGAATTAGCCGCCAAGGGATATATGAGAAATGGCCTGAGAATCACACGGAACTTGCCCCAATATGAAATATGAACTCCACGCAAGCAACTGGCCAATAAATAGTTTTTTAGATTAGATAAAATTGTATTGTAAAAGGCAGCAGGCTCTCCCGGGAAGCACAACTGTTTGCGATTGCAATTCGATCCCCAGCGATAGGGGTAAACATGTGGGGACAAACGTACCCCGCTCCGCTCTACAGGATTAGTCATGGGCAGATTAGGAGCTGGAAAAAAATTACTGGGAATGCAAACAACGCAAGCCTAGAACAAAAACATACAAATAAAGCCGAGTCCGGCTAACCTCTCTCCCTCTCTCGACCAGTTTTTTGCTGTTTTGATAACAAAAGATGCTAATTTTGGGCAAGTCAAAGCCCCAGAAGAAGGCTGAAACCGCAAAATGTTGTTAGAGAGGCGGCTAAATGAATGAAAAATACAGAGAAACTCGGAGCTGAACCGAATTAAATTTCGTTTTAGACAGTTTTACAGTTGCTCCCAATATAATAAACACGCAATGGGAGAGACAGGCCGAAAAAAAAAAATGAAATAAAACTCATTTAACCGGCAGAATGGAGGTCACCGGCAGTCCGCCTGGGCTACACCAAAAATCCATCAGCAAAATTAAATATTAAATGCTGTGGTGTGTCCAAGAAGGCGGCACGGCGGCGGCCCTATGATTCGTAGAAGTGGGAATGACGCGACGACGACCGCCTCTTGGTTCCAATAAATCCAAGTCTAATTTTGTTTCGCCGGGAGCTGCATTTGCCGGGGGAATTGGAGCATATATATACATATGTACGCATTGCATAATGCCAGCCAGTCTCGGAATCGGGCCACTCTGAAGGGGAATTTATAGTGACAAAACGGTTGATGAGTTCTGCTCCGGCTCCGCACACCAAGTGCCTGGCTAAGCAGACGGTTTCCGTATGGGAATAGCTCTAGCAACGCCCTCGCCTTGGCTCGCTCATGCTCATTCTCTTATCACAGGCCTTTTCCGGCCGCATACATAACTTTATCAGAGGGAGTGGGATACGGGAGCAATGATTCTATATAGAGACAGGCTTCCTCAGCTGCTCAGCTGATTAAATATAGAAATTGCAACATACTCGTGTGGCAACAGCCACTCCCACACTCCGACTCCGTCCTCTTCTTCTTCTCCCATCTGCATTGATTTAGCCAGGAATGCACTTTGCATTTTCATTAAACTATTTTCTGTGGAACCAAGGAAAACCACCTTGCAGCAGGCGGTTCTCGAGAGCCAGAGAGGGGTGAGCGAGAGCGTCATAATAACAGGCGGTGGCTCATTTTGGCGCCGAGCCAATTTACAAATCATTTCGCTCCTCCTCCTGCCTTTGCCCCTGTGCAAATAAAAATCATCATCGTTTTGCTGGGGGGGCGTCGTCTACGTCTACCACGTTTGCTGCAGTATTGCACGGCCAAAGCGTATGGTCATGCTCCGGTTTTCACTTTCACGGAATTTCATGGAATTTTAACTCGATTTCGAACTGTTTTATACGCAGTATGTTACGTTTATTAAGCTTAAAGATGCATTTTTATTATATTTTTATTATATTATCCATGAATCAGGAGAAAACCTAAGTATTAACAGTGTGACATTAGAAAGAACTTCTTGTGATAGGTTATCAGATACAAAAGTACTCGTACAAGTGTTTCGATTGCTTATCAACACAATTATCCAAATAAAATTCGAGATAAAGTTATTATTTCTATAAATAGTGCCTAATCAAGCTATGATTAAATGATTTCCTCAATTTTCACGCCTCAACAAAAGGAAATATATAGATTCTTTCCGGGAGCTCGCCCTGTGAAAGAATTCTGACATCACGACCTAGTTAACTATTGCTCTAAAAATACTTCGCCAAACTATATCCATCGTAGGTCTCAACAGCTAGTTTCTCTTTGATTGATTCTCCAAATCCCTGGAAGAATTCAACCCGAAATCGTTCTAACTCTGGCTGAGGCGGATTCCTAATCCCAGAACACACCTGCTTATTCCGTGAATTGTTTATCGGATCCACCTTGAACTTTTGTTTTGATTTGTGCACAAAACACACACACACATTAAGAGATAGATGGCTGCCTGGGGATAAAAGGAAACCCTGGGCTACCTGAGGGACATAGAGAAGAAAATATACAGAGCCTCAAGGCCCTTCAGCTCACCTCTTCCAGCACGCCAACGGTGTAGCGGCAATCGGGCATCCGGGAGGCAAAGGTGGAGGTGGTGGGCGAGCTGTAATCGGAGCGCGTCTCCTCCACGAACTCGGACACGGCTATCAGGGATGGCGGCATTTTTGCTCAGGATACGTATCCTAACACACACACACACACACTCACAAAAACACACGCGACACTGACACACACACCAACTCACGCCCAAGGCCGTGGCAAGGAGCGAGTGGTGGGAGTAGAGGTAGAGCGGGACAGCGAGTAGAAACGAAACAAGGATAACGCCTCTGCACTGTACGTGTCTCTGCGCTATTATTTACTCCGGATTGTGATTGTTATTGTCGCTGTTCGCACTCGCACTCGCAATCGCACTAGCACTTTCCCTGGAACTACTGCAATCCGCAAACATATATCCACGCACTGTCGTTCTCATCCTCTCGCGATTTGGGGTTTTTCAGCTTTTGCTGGTACTGCGAGCAGCGCAATTAACGCTGGCAAAGGGAAGTGCGCAGTGCCCGGGCGGCGGGGCCATTAATAGCTAGCCACCTGGCAGGTTCTGGAGCAGGCACTCGGACACGGACGCGGATTCGCGGCACTAAACATGGTCGATCCAGCCGTAGATGTGATTTAATGGTTTTTGCTTTATTGCGATTTTTGTGCTGCTGGCGTCTCTCTCTCGTTGTACAGTGTGATTGTTGTTGCCTCTATCGAAACCACTGAGTATCGGCCCATCCGGGGCGCAGCCGCCTATCGCCATCGGCTGCTCATAGCGGCGCTGGAAACACTGTCACTATCGAGCAGCAACGCGGTGTGGGCTTCATAGGTTTCCCAGCATTTTCTGGCATTTGCAATTAATCTGGGATTGGAATAAAATGGCTGGCAAGCGGCAGGCCACCACGAATCTGAACCACGACAACTGGGACCAGGAGGAGGAGCCCGAGGAGCGCGGTGTCTTTCGACAGGCCCCCGAGGATGTGCTCAAGACACGCAATATCAAGAAGGCGCGCCGCATGGTTGCCGGCGGACCCTCCGGCGCCACCGGGGACGCTCCGGCTGAACCCAAGAGCGTCTTCAGCGGATTCTCAGGTGAGCTCAACCGTAATTACGACGCTACGATTTTTTATTAACATATGCACCTCTTTTAGGTTTCGGCAAAACGAATACAATAGGTGGCGCGAAATCGCCCTTCTCCTTCCTGGACAATCTGGCGGGACCTACAACCTCTGCTACGGCCACCACCAGCGCTGCCGCCAAGCCCATGTTTGCGTTCAGTTCGCCTGCGACCGAAAAGCCGGCCCCAAATATATTCGGCAGCAGCAGCATTAGCACGACCACCGATAGCGCCAGGCCAACTAGCGATATCGCCAAACCAACCACATCCATTTTCGGCGCCAGCAGCATTAGCACGACCACAGACAGCGCCAAGACAACAACCACCGATATCGCCAAGCCAACAACATCCATTTTCGGCACCATATCAAACGCCAAGAAGGAGAGCAGCGAGTCCTTGTCGTCCGTGTTTAAGACGTCACCTGCCAGCAGCAAGTCGGAAGTTTCCATCGCCAACGTCGGGTCGAGCTCCAGCACCACCAACAGCAACAGCGAAACCTCCGAGTACCGCGAGGCTGTGGCCGAGCTGAATAAGTCCATCTTAAAGTTTCTGCAGGAGGAATTGAAAAAGAACGTGTACTGCATCCTGACTCCAGTATTTGAAGACTACGCGAAGCACCTGAAAACACTGAAGGACACACCATCATCGGTGCCTGCTGTGTCGTTGCCATCTGTTACCGTTTCTAGCACCTCGCCCTTAGCCACATTTTCCTTGGGCAAGCCCAGCGCTCCTATTGGTGGCTCCCCATCGCTGTTCGCCAAGTCGGCGAACTCCACAGTCACCAGTGGTGGGACGACCTCCGCATCCACCAAGCCCATGTTCTCGTTCGGCGCGCCCGCTTCTAGCGTTCCGACGTCAACGGCCGCAAGCCCAGCAGCTCCCACCACCAGCATCTTTGGTTTTTCCTCCAAGCCAGCCAGCGAAGCTAAGGCCACGGAAGATGTCCCCAAACCAGGAGGCATGTTTAGTTTTCTGCCCACAGAGAAGAAGACCGAAACATTGTTTTGCCCCAAAAAGAAAACCGATGAGCCTGTGGTCTCGCCCCCTAAAACAAATGGATTTGAATTCAAACCGAAAAGCAACGATACGAAGCCGGGTTTTTCCATATTCTCAGGTTTCAGCAAGCCAACGGAGGGAGCCGGAGATGCTCCCCCAATGGGATTAGCATTCGGCTCCGGTAGTACGCCCTTCTCCTTCGGCAACATCAAGCCACCAGCAGCAGCAGCAGCTGTTGCCGACGATGAGGCTCAAGACGATGAAGACAAGCCGCCAAAGGTGGAGTTCACACAGGTAAATGGACTTCAAAGTGGGTGTTAATTAATTATAAACTAACTAGACTTTTCAATTGAACAGGTCAAAGAAGATGATGCCATATATTCAAAGCGATGCAAGGTATATATCAAAAAGGATGCCGAATACGTGGACCGCGGTATCGGCACACTTTACTTGAAGCCGATCAAGGATTCGGAAAAGACACAGCTGGTGGTGCGGGCGGACACAAATCTGGGTAATATCCTGATCAACCTCATACTGAGCGACGGTATACCCTGCAATCGACAAGGCAAAAACAACGTTTTAATGGTCTGGATGCCTACGCCCGAGGAGACCAAGGCCACGATACTGCTGCGCGTGAAGACTGGTGAGGAGGCCGATGACTTGCTGACCGAAATCAAGAAGCACATCAAATAGGGGGTCCCACATAAGCGTACATTTCAATGTTGTTTTGATTTTTGATATATATTTTACATAATTATACATAAATAACTACAAACTCCTGGAAATAGAACAAAAAATAATGTACGCCAAATCAGTCAATTGTGTCTACGATGATCATTGTATCCCTTAGGTCCTTCATATTGACACTTAGGCATGTGACCTCATCGGTGGAGTCGTCCAGGCTGCAGTATTGGCGCAGAATGCGTTTAAATTCAGTGGGGCAGGCTGAGGGTAGAGTTTAAAGATTATGTTAGGGAAAATGGTTTGGGACTGGAATTAGTCGGTTGCCTTACAAATGACTTCCAGTGTGATGACCTTGCTGCGGCGGTTAACGTAGGTGCAGTTGCCAGCTATAAAATTGGTAATTCCTGAGCCCGGATTCCCCTTTACCTTTAACAGTTTAAAGAGTATGGAATCACCCCGACTTGGCAAGTCGTCCAAGGGAATTGAACTGCGCTTCATGTCCTTAATAATGTCTGATGAACATGTCGCTTTTGGTTCTGTAAAAAAATTGATTCGCATTTCGGATTGATACTAGTTGTGTGTGGCACTTGCCTTCAGTGGGTGCCACTGCCTGCACATCAGAGTCGGAGTCATCCACATTGGTGTCATCCAAGACCATAACATCGTCGTCGTCGGAATCGGATGACAAGCTCTCTGCACAAAAGCGAGCCGGGGCAGGAGGGGCAACAGAAGATTGTGAAATGTCCTTTGGTTCAATCTTCTCTTCAATTTGAGTTGTCTCGACTTCAGTGGGATTGGCCTGATCGGCAGTTTCTTCAGGCTTCTCATCCGCTTTCGGCTCTACCTTTTCAGATGCTTCTTCATCCGCTACCAGTGGCTCCGCTTCAATGACGTTGGCCGTTGTCTCCACTGCTTTCTTCGTAGCTGCCGGTTCCACATGTATCCCATTGGCCGGCACAATTTCAATATTCTCAATTATCACAATCTTGTTCTTCTTAGCTGGAAGATCAAATGTGCGTTTAGTATTAGAGTCTAGCTCCATGAGCGGACAGCGAAATACGATTGGCTGACGAGCTATAGCCTCATTCTGTGGTGTAGGTTCCTCTTCTAGGGTCTTCTGATCCGCCTCTGCCACTACTAGCGATTTATTTCGCAATGTGCGACTGGATTTGGAGCTGCTACGAGGCTGACGAGGTATAGCTTCATTCTGTGGTGTAGGTTCCTCTTCTAGGGTCTCCTGCTCTGCCTCTGCCACCACTAACGATTTATTTCGCAATGTGCGACTGGATTTGGAGCTGCTACGACCAGGCACCAAAGATGCTGATGGTTCCTCGTTTGATTTTTCATATTTTGTGCTGTTTTGTAAACCTTCCAGTGGGAACTCGAAGGCTCCAATGCTCAGGTCTGGAAGTGTTACCTCCGCAGTCTCTGGCACTATTGAACTCTTCTTTTTGGAACGCTTTGACGGGCGGTTCGGAGTGGAGGTGGGCAGCTCGACTTCTTCCTCCGCTGAAGTGTACTTGCGCTTCTTACTAGGCTTGGTCACGGGAGCCGGGCTGGCAAAGTCATTCTGCTCTGGAGCGTTGAATCGAAAGGCCCTGCATTAAATAAGATATTCATGAATAAAGGTGTTTCCGAGAACCGGAGAATATATAAGCATACCTTAGTCCCTGGGCTCCTTTAAGTACCTGGATGGACTCCCGCGGCGGCAAAAAACACCCATCTGTTGTCAGCAAGTTAATGTCCTTCTGCAATAGGAAGGTTAGCTTCGAGGATTCGTATATTTCTTTAAAAACTCACCAATTTGAAAAGATTTTGAATGTGATCCTGCACATCCTTGATGTTTTGCCATTCCGCATCAATGAAAACCAGCGACTGACGGCGCTCATCCTTAAAAAAGTTTGACAAATCCAGCTTCATGGAGAAGTTGTCCATATTTATGGAGGACAATGGACAATACTCAGGAACATGCACCAACAAAAAGAAAATTATTTATAAACTTCAAATGCTTCAATGTCAGTCGGGAAAATTGCCTAACGCTTTCTAAAAATGTATTAAAGCGTTTTGGAGCACCACCGATGTCGATAACGATATCACACTTCTTGTGTACTCCAACGAAAACAAATAATTCTTATCACCATTTCGGTGGCATTAATCACGATTCCGAATTAGATCAATGATGTGATACCGCCACGAGGACGCCGTTCCGTTTCGTTTCGATCCCACTCCACAATGAGCAACGGCGACCCAAGCCAAACCCACAGCAGCCAGCGTAACCAGGAGCACGGTGGCGGAGGCGGAGGAGACTCCACAAAGGACAGGGGCAAGGAGAGGGACAAGGAGAAGAAGGGCTGGTTCCACTCGCTGACCAGGCGCAAGAAGTCCGACTCGGCGCTGTCCGTTTCCGCCAGCGCTGGGGCTGGAGGCCACCAGAATAACAACAACGAGGTATGTGTCCTTGAGGCGGGGGACACGTCCATGGCCAGCTGCAGCAATGGGGCCACGGGAACCCTACGGAGGCGGCGGGAGAAGCGCAACGTGTTCGCGAGACTGCGCCGGAAGGTAGGCCAGGGCCTCAGCTCTCTGCGCAACTGGCATTCCATGGGCGACTGCGACGATGGCGGGACCACGGATGCCACTTATGAGTTCCTTACCCCGGCCATATGCCTGGAGCCCACGCTGCCGTTCACGCACGACTACTTGCGCTTCATCCGGAAGAAGTGGCTGGAACGCGATGACGCCCACTCGCCCAACCAGGTCATGTACAAGGCCTGCTCGGAGATGCTCAAGTAAGCGCAGCCGCAGCGCAGCTTTTTACCGATCAGCGATCGATGACTCATGTTCTTTGTTTGCTTTCAGCCAAGTGTGGTACTGGGGCGAGATCTCCAGGCGCGACTCCCAGCGGCAGCTGAGTGACAAGCCTACTGGCTCGTTCCTCGTCCGCGACTCGGAGACCAGCGGTTCTCAGTTCACGCTGAGCTTTCGGATTGTGAATGTGACCCTGCACTATAGGCTGGAGTTCCGTGACGAGTTCTGGCACTTCGAGGAGCTAAAGTATGAGTCGATAGTGGAGATGATTGAGGACATATTGCATCGCTGCACCAACGACAACTTCGTCTGCTTCGTGAAGGTGCCCAACGAAATGCAGCCGCCGTTCCCAGTGATTCTTAAGTACCCGCTGAGCCGGTACGCCAACATGCCCAAGCTACAGGACCTCTGTCGTCGCGTCCTGCAGCGCCAGATGTCGCGCGAGCAACTGGCCCAGTTGCCAGTGCCGGCACAGATGCTGGAGTACTTGTCGGTGGAGCGAGAGCTGGTCTTCCAGAGCTAGGCAGAGCTAGCGCCCGCTGGTCAAAGCTTTAACACGGAAGTAAGAAGTAAACGCAAACGCAAGCACGTACACCAAAGATGTCCGGGCGAATCACAGCCTGCAGTTACTCGTAATGATATATATATATATTTGTTGGACGGTTTGGCAATATGTTTTCGATGTTCGATGCATTTCTACGCCCCAAGTAACTAAACGCGCACTGTCTCTCACCACAAGCACGCCTACGGACTACGATTCCCAGTGTGCAGGTTTTTACTGTATGGTATTGCTAAGTACCCACTAGTACTAGTATCTTGTCTAGGATATTTATACATATATAACTATAACTATGTTATTGGCCAAAATTAGTCTATTGGTTTGTTTTCCATTGGTCTTGGTCAAGTCTATGCTCTAAATCCTTTTTGTAAAAATCGAACTACTGCATAATATGTGTATGTACTAACATCTAGACGTAAGCCTATGAAGTATTGTTTGGTCTGCATTTTTGTATTCCCAATTTGGGACATCACTAACCCTTTGCCATTCTAGATTGCATGGAACTTAGGCAGCTTTATGGCAACCGAAGAATCCGTTCTCAATGCCAATTACTCTTGTTGCAATGTATGTGTGTATTTTATTTAAATCTATCTACAAATATTTTACAATAAAATATCAATTCAGACTCATTCAATGGAGTTTGCGAATAAAAGTCAAAGTTCAAGTCTTCTTATTTAATTATGGCAACTTAACTAAAATTATGTACTACAGTCTGTTTGCACATCTGCTGCCACCACATCTTGCCTAGGCTCCTCTGCATCGTGATCGTATATGCGATAGGCCTTGAAGTGACCCACCTTCTTGCCGTCTACGTAGTAGAAACTGAGGAAGCAGGTGCGACACAGGTAGGAGGGATCGTGCAGCTGCCGCGACGACTTCTCGACAATAAAGTGAAAGCTGTTGATGCCGCACATGTAGCATGTCCTGCGATTGAAGGTGCTAAGGCTGCGCAGGCAGGGATACAGGCTTCGTGGTGGGCGTTTACTACGCGGCGTTAGGACCTCGATCTGCGAAATGACAAACAGGTGTTCGCAATTGCCGTGGTGTAGGTAGTGCAGCGGCGAGCCCAGCGACACAGTGAGGTCAATAAAGCGTGTGTCCTCCATACTTTGCACCTTAAACGATTCGCCCTGCATCCCGTGTGCAGTGTTGGCCCACTGGATCACCGTCGCCGAATAGTCGTAATTTTTCGGGTTACGCCTGTCATTGTAGAATGTGTCGTTGATGAAGAAGTAACCGGGATTTGTGTCGATGGTGGGTAAGGGCGCATCTGGGTCGTTGCTGATGTCTATGAAACGCTTGCCCGAACATATGCAACTGATCTTGTCGCGCAGCTCGGTCAGGTAGTTGCTTCCCAGGCAGAGGTACTCCTCGGCGAACACAGGCACCTCCACCTTGTAGCCTCGATGAGCGGCACGAGGTGGCCGGTACACGCGGACACTTAGTTGCAGTTCGTAGGGATTTAAACCGACATCGTTGGGCTCCACCGGTGGCAGATTCATTTTGTAGTTGTAGGGGGTACGGGTAAAGGCCGTTTTCCGAGTCCTGGCCTTGTGCTCGCTTAATGCGGTGAATGTGCTGGGCACATGGTGGCCTTCCAGAGGCTGCGTTACTGCGGGTCGATATATGTCGGCACCGGGCTGAAAGTTTATGATTGAGCTGTCCTCTGGAGAGTCGATCATATCCAAGGAGCAGCTGTCGCCGACGTCGAAAAGCACGGGATTAGTTTGCAGAAAGAAGGGCGCTTCCCCGCCACTGCCTGACAGCATTTTTTCGTATTCGGCAAGGAAATTGCCCAAATGCAATGCCGGGCCCGTTTGCACATAGCAGCCCTCCATCATGCTGTGGGTAGGATGGAATATTGCTGAATATAGTGATATGACTTTAATATACTGTCTCGCCCCTCACCTAAAGATCCTCCCCGAACTTGTTAATCGCTTCCTTGTAGGTTATATTCAATTTAAGAGACTGCTCAGTCGCTACCTGTTCGTCCTCTTCAGCCTTGGCAGACTTTTCGGCCAAAAGCTGCTGAATGTTGTCTATGTAAGTCCTCTCAAAGGATATCACCTTGGTGGTCTTATCCACGTACTTGTACCGCTGGCGGCACACGGACTCGTATAATGGATCGCCGGGTGGCTGCTCGTCCCGCTTGTCGGCCTCGAAGAATAAATTAGTTCCCACAGAATGTTCGTAGCGGCCCCGGTAGATGTGGCCATTCACCTCAGCCATGGGAGTGTCGCTCTCGATCCCAATGACCTTGATGGCCGCATCCTCGTGCTTCAGCTCGTGGGGTTCGATGGAGTTCTTGAAATCCGCAAAGACCAGGTACTCTACGTCCTCGTATTCAGAATCGGAGGAATCGTTCATTTGAATTTTAATTGTTTATTAAATTGACAATTTCGCCGAGAGTGTAACCAGAGTGCCCGCTAAAATACTGAGACCCATTCAGTATATCTCAGAAAACCTATCGAGGCGAAAACTGTACCGAAGTGTCATCTTTAGAAACGCGGCGAAAATATATTTCTTTCGGTGGTAAAATTTACGTGGGTTCGTCTATTTTGTAAATATTAGGCCATAATACACACTTTAATTGAGTGCTAGAGATATCTAAGGTTCACATTGATTCGAGAAGGCTGCGATTTGGGTGCCTTTTGAGTGGAAAATATCAGTTTAAAGTTTATAAAATTTTCACTGCCCAGCGGCCATTTTGGGCGAAGTAAAACGTCAGCAGCAGCAGCAGCCCGTGTGTGTAATAAATATATAAAAACGTAAGTGAAATCTCGTGTACAATGGAAAACCACGTTCAGGCGAGGTTAATCAACTTTCCCACGTACTTTTTTTGTTCATTTTGAGTGTGCCAAGAATTTCACCGCATTTGCATTCGCTCGCGGGCCGCCGCTCTTTTTTCTCAGTCGTCCACCCTTTAACTCTCTTTGTTCTCTTTGCCGCCCCCCAGCCGGGAGCTTTTGCGCCATCCAAACCTAGATTTGCCAGTAAACGCCGCTAAACGTAAACAAAACAATGGCCGACGAAGATATCACACTGAACGAGGATCAGCTTCTGGAGTCGCTGGAGGAGACGAACGGGGATCAGGAGGCCGAACTAACCGCAGAAACCGAGGTGAGTTGAGGGAGAGAAGAGAGTGCGAGCCAAAAAAAAACCAGTTTCGTGCTCCCGCCCTACGAAGGCAACCGAATTCCCTGGAAAAGCTCATCCGGCAAAGCTTCGGGCGGGAGATACCGAGATACAACAAAGCGAGAGTCGCCATTTTCAAAGCGTCGCTTCGCCTTGTCTGGCTTGGATTTTTGGAGCTGGATTTGGGCGTTCCTTTGGCCAGTACTTAATCTATCCAACACTTCTAATCCCTTCTAAGGACGACGGCAATATGCAAATCGACCCCGAACTGGAGGCCATCAAGGCGCGCGTCAAGGAGATGGAGGAGGAGGCCGAGAAGATCAAGCAGATGCAGTCGGAGGTGGACAAACAGATGGCCGGTGGCTCCACAACTGGCCTGGCCACCGTGCCGCTGTCGCTTGAGGAGAAGCAGGAGATTGACACACGCTCCGTCTACGTGGGCAATGTGGACTATGGCGCCTCCGCTGAGGAGCTAGAGGCCCACTTCCACGGCTGTGGCACCATCAACCGCGTCACCATCCTCTGCAACAAGGCTGACGGCCATCCCAAGGGCTTTGCATACATCGAGTTTGGATCGAAGGAGTTCGTTGAGACTGCCTTGGCCATGAATGAGACTCTTTTCCGGGGTCGACAAATCAAGGTGAGTTCGTTTTGTTGCTTTATTTTTGCTGAATGTGTCATAAATGTTTTTTTTTTTCTGTTGTAGGTGATGTCAAAACGCACAAACCGCCCTGGACTTTCCACCACAAATCGCTTCGCCCGCGGCAGCTTCCGAGGTCGAGGAGCTCGCGTTTCCCGGGGGTCGTGCTGTCACTCCACCTTCCGAGGCGCCCGACGCGCAATGTAAGTGGCTATTGCCCATCCAATGCCGCTTGGACCAAACTAATCCCGGTCTGTCTTTCGTTTCAGTAGGGGTTACCGCGGTCGCGCCAATTACTATGCTCCCTACTGATTATTGTTTTATTAAAACCGTAGTAAGGTAAGTGTTTTGTACATTTCTTCAAACCTCATCTACGAACGTTAACGAACGAGACTGCTTTTTTTGTGCTAATTTGGGGGATTAGGAGTTATCTTACTTGTAGAAAACTATATATCTAGATTCAATCTGGGATACTGATTCTTTTTTTATATTTGCAATACTTTAGGTCAAACAAATTAATCAAAAATGTAGGTAATTTTATACTTATTAAATAGAAATATTAGTCATGATTTATTTAAGGTGAATATGAGTTAATTTTATAACTAAAAATATCGAAAAATAGAGCTCTCGTAAACTATGCGTTTCTTTTCTCTTCAATTAAATTTTCTCAATAAAAATTAGATAAAATTGAAAGTAAAACTAAATTTTTTATAGTATATTAATATTTAGTTTATTAAATTATATTAATATTAACTAAAACAATTTTAAATGAGGACCAATTATTTGTATTTAAGAGCTCTGCATCAACCATAATTATGCAAAACTGAGATTCTGAGGCAGCCTGATTTAGAATTAATATTCGTAAAGTACTTGCCTTGGGGAACGACCAATAGAGCCTTTATTTAATTTAACCGACACTGTTCTTTAATCCAATAAATATTTGATTTCAGATTTTTTTACAATATTATTTCAAAAAACATTATTTCATTGCCAAACTTCTTTGCTAAATAAATAAAACAAAAAAAAAAAACAGAAAATAAGAAAAAAAAAAATAAAAAAGCGATAACAAAGTCACAAGAGAATGCGCCAGAAAAAAATATTTCGTTTCAATATATAAAAAAAATATGCATCTACAGAAAGTAAACAGGCGAAAAAAGAGCAAGAAACTTGGAAAAAATAATAATAAAAAATCAACATGGAAAATCCTAACTTGGCTATAATGTTTTTTGAAGCACCCAATATACACCAAACACCCCTCTTTTCACACATTTTATTTTTCAAATATAAAATAAAAAGAAAAATATATATAAAAGAGAAACGAAAAGAAAAGAAGAAACAAACCCATAATAAAAGAAGTTAAAACAATGGCAACTTGAGTAAAAGAAGGATGAAAATAATAAAAAAAATATATATATACAAAAAGAAGACAGAAAGAACGCTGCGAAAAGAAGAAATTCAACAAAATATATCTATAAAAAAAGAAAAGAAAAAAGAAAGTGCAGAATTTATATATTAAAAAAATATATAGAGTAAACAAAAGAGAAGAAGTTGCATTTTACTAAAAATGAAAAGATGACAAATATATCCGAATTAAACAAGCGTTCAATGCCTTTCCTTTGGGCGGGACAAGGTTTTCTTGGGACTGATAATGATGCAGGACGATCGCCCCGGTATCCCCCACTCCGATCCAGCTTATTCATCGCGGATTTAGGCCTAATAACTTATGCATGATGTGTGTGTGTGGCAGCGAAATAAACGGAACACTCTTCCATTTTCAAGCACTATTATATGGTTTTTATTTCAATTGTAGGAATGCAGAGCCAAAGAGGGCATTTCCAACCGGAAAATGCTGACCTGTTCGATGGCATGTTCTTCTGTCGCGGTTCTAGAATTGAGTGGAAAGTGCTGCTGGGCTGCGTAGGTGCTTAGTTGTTCTTCTGGACGGCGGCCTGGACCAGGGGCAGGTTCTTGGCCAGGAAGCATTTGAAGCCGCGGTAAACCCAGACATTGGCAGGGGACTTCTGCTCGTTCTTGTCGGCGCACTTCTCGATGTCGGCCTTCAGCGCGGTCTTGTCCTCCTTGCCCTGGCCCAGCTGCGACACCAGATTGTCCACCTTGAAACCCTTGGTGTCCTCGAACAGGTCGAACTTGACGAAGATGCACTTGATGTAGTTGCGGGTAATCTCATCATCAGGGTACTCCAGCGTCTTGTACTTGGCGATCAACGCCTCGGTCACCTTGCTGGTGGCACCGCACTCCTTGCGGGCAGCCTGCAGATCCTCGGGAGTGCGCAGTTTGTACTCTGCGGCGGAGGCCTATGAACGGGAATCGAATGGAGGTTAGCCTCAGCTCTTCATTCTGCTCCTCAGAGATACTTACCAGACCCAGAAGGGCGCACAGCAGGATGGCAATGGCGTTCTTCATACTGAAATTGGTTTTTGTGTTTCTTTCGAATGCTCGCTCTGTGGTTAACCGGAGGAAACTGTTGGCTGTGGACGGGCCGGCTGACGCTTTTATACCTTTCGAGCAACGCTCCAAGTGAGTATGTCGCACTCAATTGTGGGGCGACTCTGAGTGGCGCTCAATTGAGTTGCACTCACCACCGCACGCTGGCTGTAATTTAAATCTCATTATGGAATTTTTTTTAATCCAGGCGAGGCTCTTCACCAGAGAGGCATTAGATTAAGTCAGAGAGTTGTAAGGTCCTTGTTGCTGTTATTTTATATTTTATAAAAGGATTTGCAGTCTTTAGGCATATAAATCTTCAATAACAAATGATAAATCGCTGTGAAAAGTTAGGTAAACTAAGTCAGTGGTTAATGGAGCTAATTTAGTTTGTCTTTTTTGAGTAACTACTGTACTTGGTTGTGCGTTACAAACAAAATCATAAGCACTCGCCTGGAATCAGCTGATTCTGATTCAAGCTGCGACATTATTAATATAAACAGCTACTAAATCTGCTTAAATTTCAATTGTGTGTCTGGAGGGGCTGTGCGATCAAAGCCTATAAACATAATAATGCTGATTCGCATGGGTGGGGTCATTGGCGGAGGGGAGAGACACCCTGCCTATAAATTTTCCTACGATCTGTTTAGAATCAGATACACTTTGGCGAATTTTGCGTTAAGAAGATATCGTATTCAATGAGTTTAGGTTTATTTCGCAGAAGAGGAAAGATTAAATGTCATTTAAACTATAGAAAAGTTTCGTATATGAGACTTGTTTCTTGGAAAAAAGGCAGCTAGCTTATATTTTATGAGGACTTATGATTTAATTTAGTCGCCTGGTGATGTTTATAATAAATATTCTTAGAGATATGCTGTATACTTCTTCTTGGTACCAAAATAAATATATTTTGAAGCCAAAATTAAATCGTATCATGCTCACAGCATTAAAATAACGCAGAAATCAGAATTTTAATCCAATCCAATTCAGATTAAAATTGAAATCCAAATCACCTCCCTTTTTTTTTAGGCAAGTTGAACCCCCTAGACAAAAGGTAATTGTGGATGTGCCACTGAGTTTGCATGACCGATCGACGGACCCACCATTTGTGGCCACTTAAGCTGCCCACTTCGTCGTCGTCGCCGTCGTCGTGGGCCTTTGTATGCCAATGTGTATGATGTTGTATGGATGGGATGAACCCGGTCCCGGGTCCGAGTCTGCTCTGCTCTGCATTAAATGAGCATTAATTGAATTGGCAAAATTACGTTGACAAATGAAATTTCGCCCCCGCCAACGCACAGCCCCAGGGATGTCATAGAAGATGGGGAGCCCCCGCTGTCCACATTTGAAAATTTTCCACTGCAACATGAGTGGCTCGGCTCCTTCTTATCCGCCTCCATGGGGCTTAAGTGACCGCAGATATAAGATAGCCAGGTGGACTTTCTATCACAAGTAAACATAAATAAAAACGCCGACTTTTACTCAGAATTTCAAAGCATTTATTTGTATTGAAACGCTATCAGTTAAGTATACATACATAGGTCTGGTCTAGAGCACAGTTTTCAGAAAGAGAAACTCCAAATAAAACCTCATCACAATGAACTTAATTTAAATTAAATCACACGGGGAAATAATAATGAAATCGAAAATCACAACTGCCAGCCGATACTGCAGCTTCTTGGAACTTGCAGGAGTCTCAAAGGAACTTACTACGGGTAGAAATAAACTCAATTTCGGGTTACACAACTCAAGTCTACCCGAATTTAACTAGAAACTAGGCTTTTGTAATAAAGTATAAAATGAAATGGATGAAACGAATAACGAACGCTGGCCGCCAGCTATGCTTATGCAGGGTCATAGGGACATGTTTCATTTTTGGTAAGCACATCTAGAGTAGAAGTGTGGGTTCAAAGCTAGGGAGGAAGCGCTATCTGCTTCATAGAGAGTGTATCAATGTGGTTACATGCGTAGTTTGCGCGGGGTTTCACTTCTCGGGAATGGGTCGCAGGGTGGCTATCTCAACGAGCTTGCTCGGCGCCACCAGGGCCGTCTCCAGTTCGGGTATATCCAGGTCCGGTATGGGATCGCGCCAATAGTTAAAGTTGGAGAACTCCGCGGAGGCTTCGTCGTGCTTCACCGGCGGGAACAGTTGGTCGACAATGTTTGTCATGCTGCAGTATCTGAAGAAGAGTAGAAAATGCTGGATGAGACTGTTGGCAGGGCCTGGGATTATGCTATGATCTGGTCACAGCCCGAGGGTATGCAATAGCAAAGAGGCGCCCCCGGGATATGCCACAAAACTAACTTAATCTAATCCGGATCTAGCTCAGAACTCATGCCACAGAGTAAAGAAAATCAAAATAAAAGATAACCATTGTCATCGTCACATCAAAAAAATATCAGGTAGACTTTATTGGGTCAACGTGGCATATATTGCTTGTAGATTTCATCTCCTTAAAGCTAAACATAAAGACCTGCTGCTGCAGAATACTTTCCAAACTTAACTGGCACTCTGGCACTCATATATAACATAAATGGTATATAACTAGTATATAGGACACACACTCTTTCTAACTCTGTTAGAAAATTTATCACAATTCGTCGGTAAGTCGTGCCGTTATGCTGGTCAATCCGTGTTGCATCAGTAAGAGGCGCATCTGCATTCGTTTATCATTCACATCGGGAGTCTGCCCGTTGCTGGAGCTGCAGCCATCATCGTTGGCAAAACCATCGTCATACATCGCCTCATCATCATCGTCTGCGTCAGACTGGCTAACATCTTGCTCGGCGTCCATGTCGTAATCATCGCTGAACTGCAGCTCATCCTCGGACTCCTCGTCGTCGAAGATGTCCGTCCGGTAATCGAAATCGTCGTGGTTGCTTAGCAGGGGAAAGTACTCGTCGACTTCTAGCGACTGATTGATGTAGCCACTGTGTGTAAATTTGAACACCGAGAATGCTTGAATTGGATTTGGCAGGCTATCGTTTGATTGATTGATTGCGATTGAGGGTGCGTTTTGAGGCAGTTCATTCAATGAATAAATACTACACAGATAGGGATCGTACACTCATACACAGCTTAGTTGGGGAAACACCTAGCGTTACGTAAATGAAGTTAATATGACTTTTGAGCCAATTAGCGTTGGTTTTTTTTTTTTTTTTTTCGTTTTGGTTAACGTTATCGAATGTGGCATGAGTTCAGTAATGAGCAACACCGGAACCATTTATATATATATAGACTATAGTACATGGGAGAGAGAGACATGTGCGGATACATCTAGTCTAGGATCGAAGGAATCGCTCTACTTACGATGACTGGAATGTTTGGGTCAGCTCGTGCTTTAGCTCGCCCTTGGCGTTGATGGTGAAAATGCGCATAATGGGTATGCCCACAGCGCGATAGGCCCACACGTCCTGCAACAATAAAGATTTGAGATTAAGATCGTTTTTTAAACTCCCGAAAGCAGCCAGAATCAACTCACATTGATGCGATTGCCATAGCCGGCATAGAATGGCTCCTTATCGGGGAAGAGATCACGAATGTCCGACAGACACGCGATCTTAAACTGCTCGGGCTTCTTCTCGATCACCTCGCGGTGGAAGGCCGAGATCAGGGATGTGGGATTGAGCAGCAGCGGCCCGTCCGGCAGCATAACGTCGCCCTGCCGGATAGAACGCAGATACTCGCGTGTCGCCCTGCTCTGGCCAATGGCGCGGGCCGAGAGGTAGAGCAGCTTGTAGCCATTCTGCTCAATCTTTGAGAACAGCTGAGCCACGCCCAGCTGTGCCCAATCCTTGCCCACCATGGGCAGGATGTGGCCCAGCACATCCGACTTGGTGATGGTACCATCAATGTCCGAGATGACCACCTTGTCGTTGTGCTTCCAGCGGAATAGGTAGCACTTGCAGCGCGTCGTTCCCTGGTAGGCGGTGGTCACGCTGAACTCTATCTCGTTCATGCCCTCCTTTAGGTTTAGTTTTTTCTGAAAAACACAGAGAAACCATCAAATTAGCAGGATTTTAGCAGGGACCAAAGAGTCGTGGGACTTACAATGGCTGCGGAGCTGAGGCGCAGTGACTTCTTGTACCGCTCCTTGGGCTCGTCGCTCTTGTTGGAGGCCATGGTCAGCTCCTCGAGGTTGTCCACCAATGCCGAAGTGTTCTCTGCATTCGCCAGCGAGTCGCTCTTGCTCAGCGTTGGATCACTGATGTCCGGCGAGTTGGGTCGCGAGGTTTGCGTGCCCACCGCTGCCTGATCGCCATCTATAGAAGTACATATCGAGGCATTAGCTTGACTTTTGGTAATAATAAAGACACTCAACATTTACCTTTCTCATCCTTGCCCAGGGGCATTCCATGGGCATTGCCCACGTGATTAGGCGCCGCATCCTGCGAGCGCCTCCAGCTCCACCAGTAGCGCCTGGTCTGCCCAGCACTGTCCGCCTGGGCGGCCGCTTCTTGCTTATCCTCGCTGGCCAGACACTTGCCGCCCTGCGACATCAGCTGCTCAATGGCATCCTGGTCGAAGGCAGGCGAAGTAATCAGATTAGATTTATGGAGTAGCAATAGAGCACGAGCCGCAGCAAAGCGAGCAAACACAAGAGGCATGTACAGGGTGGAGCACCCACAACACTGGGGCTAACAACTTACATGGGTTAGTGGCTTCTGGAAGGTGATCATTGTCATGACAATGGGACATGCAGCCATCCAGGTGTAGTATTTGCCATTCAGCCGTACGACTAGATTAGGCGATGAGAATATGCTGGGGCTTTTGCACACCTGAGAGAGCGCAGGTGCGAATGAGGGCGTGGCATGGGAAGAGACTGGTTAACAAGGCGGGATGCAGTGCGTGGGGCGCAGTGAAGTGCATGGGACTCGAACACACACACAAAACACAGCGCTGGGCTGGGGTTTTTTATATACTTACATCCGGATAGCTAACGAGGTGTCCATTGAACTCCTCGTCCGTGGGCTCTCCGCCCTGTTCGGGCATTCCGCACATGGACATGGCCACAAAGTCCAAGTACCTGAAGGTATGCCAAAGAATTAGTTATTCTGTTGATGATGTATGATGTAATGGCCACTCACTTGTTGTCCTTCTGCTGCTGCTGCTGCTTGGCCTCGTCAAAGTCCGAGTCCAGACTCTTTTGGCCCTCCTCCAGCGAGCTGGGCGAATGCGGCAAGCTCGTGCCGTTGCCACTCTCCCTATCCTCTTCTGGCGGCGAGAAGGGCTCCTTGGGCTTTGGCGACGGGAAGTAGAGGGCTGCCATTTCGGGGTCCAGACTGCCAGCATCCAGGTCGGACAGGTAGATGTCCCCGGCCTCGGCCACGCCCACCTCCTTGCGCAGCCGATTGGCACGCTTCATGAAGCTGAACATGTTGCTGAGCATCGAGTGGCGCTCCATCTGCGCCTCATTGCCCTCGTTCTTGGCCTGCTCAGGCGTCGGCAGCTCACCCCACTTCCACGAGGCGGCCGCGCTGTCCTCGTCTACTCCGCGACGCTTATCGCGCATCGTCGTCTCCAGTTCACTGTCGCTTTGGATGGGCGTCGAGGGTCGGCCGCCGGCGGCGCGACCCGATCCACTGACCACCGGGGTGGAGACCTCGGTGTCGCTGAAGAAGTGAATGTCCAGATCCAGGCGTGGATTGGTGGTTGGAGTGTGGGGCAGCTCGCCCAGCGGGCTATCATCACCGGTGTGGGCGGTGAGCAGGGGAGCAGACGGTTGCTCGTCGTTGGACGAGGAGGTGTTATTGTTGTTGTTGTTGGTGGCACTGGAAACTTGGGCATCGCCCTCATCGATGGTCACACCCAGGGAGGCGGTCTCCCCCGAGGCCAGGTCGCCGCCAGCGGCACTACCCACCGAGCTGCTGGAGGAAGTTTTACGCTGGGCATTCTTCTTCATTTGCGACTTCTTGCGCCGCTTCTTGGTCTTGCCCTTGGCAGCCACCTCCTTGGTGGGTTCGCTAATGGTGACCGGTGTTAGGGTTAAATCTGGCTTGACATCTTTATCAGCCACTTTGACTTCCTTTTCAGACTCCGAAGCCTTGGTTTGGCTCTCCGGCTGTTCCAGCAGCTTCCTGGTTCTCAGCTCTGTCTCCGACGGTTTCTTCTCGATGCCCTGAAACAGCTCCTCGTGCTCGGCCCACTCCTGACGAATCTTCTGGGTGGTGCACTCCTTCAGCTTCTCGCCCAGATTGCGACGTTCTAGCGTGTTGTCGGTGTGTCTGTGTTTTGTGCGAAAGGAAGTGAATTCCGGTTAGTGGAATGCTTTTCGGTTGAAATGGACATGGAAAGGCATTGGGTGTACCTGCGCTGCGTGTAATCCGAGACCTGGTTCTCGAACTTGCTGCCCTCGACAGCCGCTTCCTTGGGCTCCTCTTTGGAGAAGTCTATGGAGTTGCGCCGCGGCAACGGCAGTGGCAGCTGCAGCTCCTCGCTAGCGTTTCTAAAATGATTTCGCAAATGGCAACGGAATGAGTTTAAGCTGGCTGAGATTGGTAACAAAAATCAACTTACTTGTCGGCCGCCACTCCGCTAATGTCCTCCATGGTGTCATTACCCTTGTCTCGCGACTGCAGAAAGCTGTTGGGAATGGGTGAGGTGGCCAGGTTAGCGGGCAGCTCCTCATCTTCATCCTCCAGGCACTCCTCCACAAAGAACGCCTCGCCGGAGTCACCCAGCTTCATCTGTATGTCAACGGGTGCGCCATTGATTTCAATATCCACCTGAAGATAGAATGAGGAATTTAATTAATGTGTTTTTCCATGAAAAAATGCACACCGGAAGTTGGTTTGTACAAGAGGAAAAATTGTATATTTCCTTATAGCGAAATGTTTGACAGAAACATGGGTAATTATCATGTTTACAAGATATATTTTTATACAATATGAAAAAAGTTGTTATATAAAATATGTATTATAAAATATTTATAATTAAAATCTGGAAAATCTTTATAAAATTTTTATAATGGGATAAAATATAAAAGATCGCAACAATGTGATAATTTGCACCGGTTTTCATTTCAATTTTATTATATTTAAGCTTTAAATATTAACATTTTTGTGCAACTTTAGCCATTTTTCTCTACTTACCACCTTCTCCCTGCTCCTCAGCACTCCCAGCTTGCCAAAGCGGACATGGAATGGCGAGCACTGGAACTCGCCATCCCGCTGCTCCACCACTATTACATCAATGGCACCGGTGAGCGTGGCCGCATTGATCTCATTGTAAAAGTCGCGGAAATTGCTAAACACTCGTGCCAGACTGTTCATCTTTGGTGGTACTGCTCCTCGACCTGTCTCCTTGCCGGCAAAGTGTGGCTCTCCTGGGACAGCCTTGGGACTCTCTAATCTGCTTGTCTAATCGCAAAGCTCCGACTCTTTGTGTGGTTGCGTCCGCGGTATGCGGTTATATGGCGGTCATGTTTATGGTCAGGCAGGCGGTCAAATGCGCCGCTTATTATTGGGCAAAGGAATCGATTCTACCACGTTCTCCGGCCAATACTTTGGACCCGCTTCGATGTCGTCGTCGGTGTCGGCGATACGGCAACTGTAAAGGGCAGAGAGGAAACGGCATGAGTAATTTGTATAGGCCATAAAGCACTTTGGCTCTGACATCTTTGTATGTATGAATGTATGTGTTTTTTGGCTTGGCAACACCAAGTGCTTTCGGAAAATAGACAAATTGCATCAGAGGCATCCGTATCCTGTGCTTGGAAGCCCCATCGCTGCTGCATTCATTTATTTTTAACCTTTTCGTTCCGAGCTCTTTGTGCTCAAAGTCAAGGTGAACATAGTGTCTTCTTGCCCGGTGACAAAGCCTCGAAGCGAGGTGAGGAGAGCTAGGCAACATCTCGCAGCAACATCAATGTCACTGCGGCAACAGCAGAAAAACAGCAACACAAATGTTGCCAAGCGGCGGACGTGACGTCGGTGATACAGGCGCAAAATGAAAATTATAAACAAAGCAGATAGCTAGCTGCCTGTGTACATATACTGTATATATTTTACAGATCAGGTCAGAGGCATAGCAAACCGTATTAACATGCAAAATTACCTATCGAAAGGGGGAATATTTGCACTACATGGTGGTGAAATTATATGGAAATATTATTTAAGATATAGAACCCTTTTTAGTCATTAAATTCAGTAAACTTATTCATGAGTCTTTTAATTGTCTTTCAATTGTATTTCATTTAAATTACCCTTCAGGCGGTTAAGTTTATTTACCACAAGTTCAGGGCAAGATTAAAAGCTGTTCCAACTCTTATCTGGGATAAAAACTATTTACGAGTGTCCATTGAACGTTGCTTATCAACCATGACTTTGGTTACTATCGATACCAGTGGCGTGTTCTACCGTTTGGCAATGATAAAACACGAAAAGTATATATAAAACCCACAAATGGAGTGAGTCTGGAATTAATCGTGTGTTCCCCCAAAGACATCACGCGATATCGAGTGGTCGGTGTGTGCTTTTTTACACACACTTTGACGGATAAACAAGTTCGTTAATAAATAGTGAATAGCCACAGAGTTCAATGTCCAACATTGCACAATAATTAAGCGATTTTAATAAACAATTATGGCTAGATTTTTGACTTTTGGCAGTGGGGCCAACAGTCGCCGATATCGGTGCTGCCTACAGCCATCCATGCTCGACAATCTTGATCTCAGATTATTTTGTATTTTATTTGCACTAACTGGAATTTGAAAATATTTTTGTGATAAGGCCTACGATCGATCTGCATATTAGCAAAATTCAGACAACAAAGAACCTATAAATTATGAAGGTTTTTTTTTATAATCTTCAATTAAAAATCTAGAAAGAAGCTATAACAAATAAATGTTTTAGAATTATTTTATTTACACCCTTTTTTTATAGTTTCCCTTGATTTAAACTTAGTTCTTGGTTTTAGTTTGTTGAATCAATAAAGTTGTTATTTATTTCTTACCTAATAAACTCTCATTCACTTTCAAAATACTTTTAATCTTATCAAACTACTTTAGAATTTATAGTGAAAACTAGAATTTCCCTATCTTTAAGTTTCCTCTCTAAAACAAATTGTTATTGTGTTAAAAAAATAACATCTTGATATGCCGCTGATAAGAACTACATATTTTGATAAACAAAAATATCAAGCAAATGATTCATTTTTTGGATGAAGAAAAGGATTATCCAACACAGCAGAATTGGAATCGTTTCCTGCAAAATATAGAAATGTTTCAGCTAAAAAACCTAACCATTAGTAATCCGTAAAGTTTGAAAAACCTCTTCTCCCAGTGTAGCCAAGGATCCCTACGATTATACACACGCACACACAGTCCCCACAACCCCGAAACACTGCCAGACATCACGCCATCTGTCACGCGTTGCCGCCCCGCTTCACTTTCACCTGCGAAGCTGCGGCGCAAAGAAAAGCGCGAATTGTGGAGCGGCAGTGGCGACGACAGCAGCGAAAAACATACGATGGGAAACGCATGGAAATCTGGCGATTACGATGGCCAAAGCAGCTTGGTTGTTTGTAACAAAGAAACCCCAGAATGGGGCCAACTCCAGGAGCTACTCTGTATATCCAGACAAAGACACAAAGGAGACTCGGGTTTCCACACACACAAACTGAAGTCCAGATAAGCAACAAACAATACAATTTCACTGCAAACTTTGAGCCCCCAAACTGAACGAACCAAATCAAATAATATATTAAATCAAGGCAGATTGGCTTAAATTCGCGACGAGTTTTAGGGGCTATAAATGTATGAATTTAATGGGTCTGGTTGTCGGGGGTCTGTTTGCCGATTTGTGTTGAGTCACGATCAAAGTCCAGACAAACGGGGAACGCGAAAAAAAAACAGTGCCGAACAAACAAACAAACACGGGCACAAAGTCTAACCAAAGATCTTGCCAAGAAATACGTCTGCAGATGTCGTGCTACTGCTACGTTCTCGACCGATCTCGACCGTATCTCTAGTATAATGGAAATTTTGAATAAATTCTTGGGTTCTGTGCATTTCTGTTTTTGGGGGTATATAAACGTTAATCGCAATCCACTACCTGGCACAAATATTATACGCTGTCCTTGAGGGAAAACACTAGCGAAACTGCAGCGCGCGATTCACTCTGTTTCCGTAGCACTTGACTCTGGCTCTGTTTCCTTCGTTTCACAATATTTTTAAAGAGTTCTTCTAGTCTTTATATTTTTGTAGATTCTTCGGATCTATGATTCTTCCGTTCACTTGTTGCTCGGGCGAGTTCTCTTTGAAGACTGAGCGTTGGAGCGCTTGGGCTAATCGAATTAGGCACCTGCCTGAGTGCGAGTGGGAGAGCCACATGGCCCCAACACACAAACACAGAAGACTGGGGAATGAGAGAGAGAGAGAGCCCCCACCAAGCAGAGAGCCAAAAAGCTTGCAACAACAACAGAAACCTGTAAAACCGGAAAGTCATGTAACTTTGTTGCCATGGCAAAACACAGTGGTGGGGGTGTGTGTGTGTTTGTTGCACTACCAGCAGCTGCCCCATTCACTCTCCCCCATTCTCGCCATCTCGCTCTCTTTTGGCGAGTCTTAATAACTGTGCTTATCAGCTGCTTGCTCCCCACAGCAGCTGTTTATGTGTACTCTCTTCGCATGTAATAAATAAGTTAATGTGTATGTGCGATCCCCGATCAGAATCCAGAAGTCGCGTCATGGTGGTGTGATTCTACGTCACTGGAAATGTTTTAAGACGATGATAATTCTTTGGTGCTGAATGCAGGAAGTCTACGCATGAGTCCTTGGCCAAAAATGTATAGGCGAATCTCGCAGAAGAGTCATAAAGACGCGACCAGATATTTAGGCAGCG
The DNA here is from genome assembly GCA_035045905.1 of Drosophila anomelani. Taxonomy (NCBI): domain Eukaryota; kingdom Metazoa; phylum Arthropoda; class Insecta; order Diptera; family Drosophilidae; genus Drosophila; species Drosophila anomelani. The sequence continues at coordinate 15,053,576 of JAWNOO010000032.1, forward strand.
AGCAAACAACTCGTCACAGCCGCGAGCGATGGAATATTTTCCGAATGCCATTCAAATTGGCAATGGGTGCCAACAAAAGATAACACCGCCTACGAGTAAACCTGGCAGTTAGTACTTATGAATCAAATAGAAAATAGGACAGGAAGCTATGTAAACTTGGGGATGGTGAAGACGGAATACACTTTCTTTTTACTATGATAATTCGATTGTTCTTGTAGAAACTTAAAGATTGTTTTTATATTTTACTAATAAATTTTGATATTAATAAAACCATAAAGTTATGATTACTTGAAATTATATAAAATATAAGAAAATATTAAAAAAAAAACCATAAAGTTATGATTACTTTAAATTATATAAAATATGAGAATTTTATTCCTTCCGCGGCAAATAAAGTAATTAGATAATGTTTTGGGTTTTAATGAGATAGATCCTCATTTAAAAGAGAAACTTGCTTAGAAAAAGTTAGGGCAAGATACTTCCCCGCATTGCAAACCTCAGATACAAATTATAATACCTATTTGTCATAGTAACCTCTAAGCAAATAAACAAACTTACCAACTCAGATAACAAATAAATACAAAATGAATAATAAATAAACACAAATCATATTCGTTTTAAATAATTTAAATGTATTTGTATTGTTTAAATGATAATAAAACTAAAGAAATACAGTTATACGTATGTATGTACATCGAACAAATTGTACCAAAATATATATGTTTATATATATAGTATGGATGCCTCATCATCATCAACACTACCTTCTCCTCCTCTATCTTCCGCCGTCCATCTGAACAAATATAATAATAAATATGTAGATTGCCGTGCGGGCAATATACGAACAACTAAATAATTGGCAAAGGCAGGCGACATTGGCTCGAGAATATGGGTAACATGAATAGCACGATGTGTGTGTGATTATAGATATTAACTAGGCTCTAAAACAAGTAGACAATAGGTGATAGACATTACTATAAGACAGTCCACATTTCTGGGCGCTTTATTGGACCCAAATAGACAGGCCAAGTGAAGTATCCGAGTCCGAAACTCTGGGCAAAGACGGGTGCGTGGAGGATGGTCGCCGGTTACTTGGGGCTGATCGTGGACTTGCGCCGGGCATCCGTTATGGCACCCCACAGCTCGATGATAAAGTCATCCGTGAAGCCGAAGGACTCCAGGTCCGAGTTGTCGATGGCCTCGGCAAAGTCCATCGAATTGGACTTCTGGTCGCCCAGGTCCCAGATCTGCGACGCCAGCTCCGTGTCGTTGATGCCCATAAAGGACTCCAGCAGGTTGTTGATGGCCTCTATCCCGGCCACGGTCGCCTCGTCGAACTGCGGTTCGATTTGGGCATTGCCGTTGGCCTTGAACCGCAGCGTCTCCTTGCCACTGCCGTAGTTGCGTCCTCCCGGCATTCCACTGCCGGAGGCCCGAGACCCGCTACGCGGTCCAATGCCCTGGAAGCCGCTCCGCACTGGCTCCACCAGACGCAGGGTGAAGGTTTCGCCGGTGGGTATGTCCTTGAGCATGCGCGCCACCTCAAAGTGACGTTTGCCCACCATATTCTGGCCATTGAGCTTCTCGATGTGATCGCCCACGCAGATGTGCTCGATGCGATCGATGATCGAGTCCTCCTTGATCCGCTTGATGAAGGCGTAGCCGGCCCCATTGTCCGTGATTGTCAGGCCGAGGGCATCCTGCGACTTTACAATCTCGATCTCCTTGGGCCGCCCCTTGCGATGGGCAAAGATGAAGTCATCAAGGCCGATCTGCCCGCCCAGCAGGCGTGCCATATCCACCTTGTGCGAGTTGAGGGTGCAGAAGAGAATGTCCTTTTCGGATATGTCGAAGCACTCGGCTATCTTCTGGTACAGCTCGCGCACGCTGGAGAAGTCATGGATGAGGCCGGTGGGACTGCCGTGGGCCAGCTGGCAGTGGAATACCAGCGGTGGCTTTGACTTGTCCGAAACGTTGTTGTTATTATTATTGCTAATGTGGCCATGGGAGGATCCGGAATTCATGCGGGCACCCAGCTGGGGAGCTCCGTCCGCCGTGGCCCCCTGTTTGGGAGATTTCCTCGCGAAGAGCGGCATTTTGGGAATGGCAGCGTGCTTAAATCCTTTCGATCGTGACAGAGCAGACGCTCTCTAGTTGTGGAACATGAAGGGGGGGCCGGTTACCTTGCTATTGATCCTGATCCTGATCTGTGTGCGTAGAAGAAATGGGTTGCTCTTGCGATTAGGCGGCCAAAAAACACGTAGTAGTTGGGAGTTGCGTTTAGTAATGAGGTTGCAGAGTTGTTGTTTGGTTTTAGTTAGTGAGTGCGAGTTAGTTTAATGGCGATTAATCATCATGTTTATGTGTGTGTGCATGGTGTTAACACTGTAAAGTACAACCCACAACCATTCTACGGGTTTATCTAATCGTTTTCCGTCCGTATTCCAATCGGTCGTAAATTGCCAACAGGAAGGGGAAATACCAAGGCCAAATTCGGTTGAATTCAATGAATCAGAGATCGATCTAGCAAGATTTAGATACGGATTAGCATGGCACGATCTCGTCCACACTCCGATTACACCTTATCACCGGTCTTTTGTTTTATTTTAAAACGCCTGAACTTGTGGCTCCTCTTTGAGGTTAGGTTATACTCTTTTGTTGATAGTTTTTACTGGTTCCTCTTAGCACCTTTGATACTTTTTACTATTAAACCAATTAGTAAATTTTAGTTAAGCGTAATGATCGATTATTACCCCACTAATTAAGCTAGCAAAACAACATCGAGGAGCCGCGGAAAAGCACATTGAATTCCAACAAATTTTTGTCACACTGAGCTGGCTGCTTTTCACTACTTTTCCCTGGGTTTTTGTGCTGGTACTGGCGATAAGATTGACTTTCCGCCTGATAAGACAACCGCCGCGCAAGATAAGAGCCAAGATACGGGCAGAGGGTTCGCCCAGTTTCCGCTCCCCTTATGCGAGCGTGCGTCCGAAGTAGTCCGTCAAAGTGAACTGAAGCCATCGGCCGAAGGTGGCCACTTGATGGCCTAGCTGTGGGCTGTTTTCCCCACCCTCCCCCCTGCCTGCACTTCCGCTGGAGTTCGTGAACCTCTGCGGCAACTGTTTTTCCCCCCTCCCGCTAATTGTACATACTTGTAGGGAATGACGCTGACCCTGGGTACTTGAATGGAATCTGATGACTTGCATTTACTGAAAATAATTTTGAATTTCCAAAAGCAGAGACTTTTTTAAAATAAATGAGGCTCTGGCGCCCAGAAAGAGGTTAAGTTGAAGGCATGCTTAGATTTTAACTTTCGAATTTTGAAGGATTTATCCTCATTTTTATTTTCAGCAATTAAAGGGGCTAAAACAAAATTGAAAGCTTATAAAATATTTCTTTATTGAAACAGGAATATTTTAAATATTAAGAATCTTTCTTTTATTATATTTTATTACAGATTATTTTACAAAGTAGAGTTTCAAACAAAGTTTAGAGTCTTTTCCCCTTTATCTAAGCAATTTGTAGAATTTTTAAGTTTGGTAAATATAAAAGGGAATCCATAAGATATCGTGTTTACTTATCATTAATTTGGAAAAAGAGGCGTGTACTTCATCTGGCGCTTTTTCACTCACTGGACTTGACCATAACTGGTTCTGGCAGCTTTAATTGAAAACAAGTTACATCCAAAATCGAAGCAAACAACATGAGACGAGCCCCTTCATTTCATTCACATGCAAGTATCTCCATCCATACATATTTATATACCTATTTATATATATATGTTGGCTTCTATAATGTAATATATTCAGAGTGTCAGAACAGGCAAAACAACGCGAGTGGATAGATAATGCCGCTAGTCACATCAAGGTCAAAATAGTTGAGAGCGCGTGTGTCGCTCGCGCCTTAACCGACCAAGAATAGTCGTTTATATGCGAAAAAAAACATATACTCGCATGTATATGTGCAAACCTATAGCTTGACATACATCGGCAGATACTACGAGTATATATATTATAAGCCACCATCCTAGCGAACTACGCAGTTTAGGTGGAGCATAAAAAAATAATTTGCGGCCCCCCTCCTGAAAGCCGGAAGCCGGCTGAGGGCAGGCCCCCTCATGAAAACCGGCGCGATCAATGATCTTGTCTTGCCAACCGGCAGAGCAGAGAGTCCAAATGAGCCAAAAAAAAAAGAGACGGACATTATGGCCAACTGGTGTCGTAAATTATGAGAGAGATCTCCAGGGTCATTAGTTGGAGAGCAGAAGGGGTTCAGAGGGGGTCACCACCTCAGCTTTTTCCCCGTTCAATGATCTTCTTTTTGTGCAAATATTTGAAGGCAAGAAAAACATCATTCGGAGAGTTTAATTAGGGTTTTATTTATATAATATAAAGCATTTTAATATGCCAAGTTAAGGGTTTATAATTGAACAAAAATAATTAAGTTTTTTTATTTTATAAGCTTTTATTTTAAATTTTTAATTTAAGAATTCTGTAAATATGCAAAGGTTTCGCCGTTTTTAAATTAAAAAAAAAAAGAAATCCAAAATGTAACCCATTAAAAAGTAAAAGTAACTCGTTAATATATTAATCTAAATTTTTATTAGTAATTATTTAGCTTGTTTTTTATGATTTCTCTCCCGCCCAACTAACTGAATGACTAACAAGACACCCGATCAGAGAGCAGGTTTATCACAGATATAGAGCAAAAACCCATAGATATGAGCTGCCAGAGTTGTTTGTCCGATCTCTAATTGCTGCTTGGATAAAGACGTAAACAAATTCATTTCCGCGTTGCCCGCTGGCGGGGGAGCTCTGTTGATTCTATTCTATTTTTTTGTTGTTATTTCCCAACTTGTTTACTTGGCTGCCATTGGTCGCCAGCGGTGGGCTCGACGCCTGAGAGTGTTGTGGATGTGGGAGATGGATATGTAAAAGAGCTTTAATTTGCTGTAAACAACAACAGGCTGCGGCACATGGCCCATTGTCGAATTACAGAAATGTGCACTTAAAAATAACAACTAAGCTTTGCGATAGCAATGTGTAAACAACAATACGTGCAACGTTGGTTTGTTTACCCCCAAAGCGATCGGGACTAGATATCTAATAGTGCATTGCTTGTAAATTTTAAGTTTTGATCGGTTTATCAACAAAATAAACTTTTTAAATTACTTTTCTTGTAAGCTTGTTTAATAATTAAGCGTTGACTTTTAATTACTCCACTTGGGAGCTGGCGTCTGTGCCTAATTAATGACTTGTTTTTCACTTAATGGATTTACAGAACGAAAAAAAACAAAGCAATATAGAGACACACATACGTGACCAAGGCACACCATTACCACAATCCACACGCGCATGGGGAATTGGATAGCGACGCTATATTGGGGTCGCCAAGTTCTTAACTTTTACCAAAGAGGGTATTATGGCACTATGGTTGCTTGATAACAACACTAATTGATTTGTATATCATTTTACAAATTTATTTAAACATTTTTATAGATCTTCTTTTAATAACCTTTATGTTTTTGATATTAATATGATATTGGCCAAGCCTTAAAACTGATTATTTTTAAAGATATTTTAATAAAACATCATATACAGTTTTAAAATACTAAATATTATAATATAGCCAATTTTCAGATCTCTATATTCTTGTTTAAGGCTTAAAAACTATGGCCTAAAATGCATTTCCAAAAAACTTTTTATAGGGTATTTAACCTTTATATTTGATTAAAAATATATACGAATGATCTTGTATGAGATATTGAATATGATAAACTGGCTAGATTATGAAGACTTTAACTGATAGGACTAAGATTTTATATATTTCTATATTTTATTGCCATTTTTAAAGTGAAATTAGTTTTTAGCTGTTTTTATTTATTTTGGTTCCTTACAAATGTAGTTCTAACTATGAAAAAGTATACATTTATTATGATAGATATTGTTTTGCTTTCACAAAAGCGAATTCTAAACTTCGGCTACCCATGAAATATTTTTTCTGCTCCTCTTTCGTTTTTTTTTTTTTTTGAGAGGCAAACAAATTAAGTTTAGTGAATTTTCCATTACAATTTTATTTCCATTGCCATTATCAACTAACGCAATTTCCCAGCTACAATCTGTGTTGCTTTCCGATTATTCCTATCATTGATCTTATGAAACTTAGAATTGCGTAGGTTGTCAAACACATTTACTTAGTGTTTTTTTTTTAGTTGTGAAATTTGTTTACAATGTTTACGGCCATATTGTTTATAGTTAATGACTTTAAAAGGCAGGGCTAACTAACAGGTGGGGTGATCCGTAATTTAAATACATTATTCATTGCGGTGTGTGGCGAAATGAACTTTGCTGCTTGCCTTTCGCTCGATAATATTGGGTAACGCCAGGTGATACCTTTGGGTTTCCAGCTAACATCCCCAAAAAAGTTCTGATTCGAATTGCTGGGAAACCTTGGAAACGCCAAAGGTTGCTATTGTTTTTCAAACGCAAGTTTCTAATATCAACAAAGCCATGCGAAGCCAATGCTAAAGACGAAAACAAAAACCTAGAAGATACTCGAGAAGAGGTGTGCAGGTTTAAGAGAGCATCTAAGAGATCGGATTAATGCATTTAAGAGAGTGACAAAGCTTGCTGAAAAGCTCGCAAAGAGTTCAGGAAACAGGTTCTGCTCTCTCGGGAGAGAGAGTATTTCGCTTTTCGTTGACTAGGTCAAATTTTTTTAACCGAATGCCAAAATCATCTGGTAAATGGAGAGACTCCAGCGAATTCCGCCTTATCTTTGGCTAACGGTGAAACTTAATTCGAAAAGTCAACAAAATTTGTTTCTGGGCAAAAGGCAACAACGACAAGCTGAAAACTAAGCTGGCGGCGGCAGCTAATGGAAATTTGAAAATGGTACACAGAAAAAGAAGATTGGAATTTTTATATACATATTGGGAAAAATATATATTAATATAATTTTGAAAATTATAGAAATACCATAAAAATTAGAATTCAGAATATAAGTTTTACTAACGGAATAATTTGTTTAAAAACACTTTGAAGTACTTGCATAAATATTAAAAGAAATACTTTTAGAAAAATATATTTTTAAAATGTTCTATTATTTTATTCTTATTAAAATTATTCAGATCAGATTATTTTCTATTATTTTATTTTTATTAAAATTATTTAGATCAATAAATCCATATCTAATGTCATGTTTAATATTTAATTTAATTTTCCTTATATTATTGAGAAACAAGCTCATGCAATTCATTAATAAAACTGTTTTTCGGACATAAAAGAAGAACTTATTAAAAAAAAAAAACAAATTTCATAAAGTTTTTAAAATTTAAATATAAAGTCTTTTTAAGATCTTTTATTTATTAGATAAAAAGATTAAAATGTCCATAAATCTTTACATTTTTATTAAGCATTTATTCAAACTCTTACGAATCCCCTTTTAAGTTTCATTTAACATTGAAAATTCGTTAGATACATTTTCAACTATATATATTTTTGTCAAACTAGCCCCTAGGAGACCTATTTTACGCAATTCATTATCATCTCCATGGATATTTTCTTCTCTGTGCTAATGCATAAATAAACAGAGATGGCGAAGCGTTTATTTACACACAAACAGAAGTATCAGTTGTCAGGGGGAAGCGTATTTGCAAAAACAAATAAATATCAATTTGTCTACTCGGAATACGTACGTAGTTTCCCCCACTATGATTCAGTTCAGATCTCAAGTGCTTCAAATGTCAAGCTGCTTGAGATAATACGTATTATTTTTATGCAGCACTTTTTGTACCTCATTTTCCGATCACGTTTTTCTGCGGTTCCCTACATTATTCATAATTTGCTGACATTTTACATTTGTTATGGACGCTTTTCGGCCTGCTTTTTTGTATTTCCAACTCAGAGTCCCTATGTAAAGTCGTGGCTCTGCGATCAGGTGCATTGAACTTTATAGTAGGTGGAGGAAATGAGGAACCCTGGCTGGAAAATATATCGTATCGAATGGGCCCTTATGGAGCATACGATAGGAAGCGGTAATGTGGAGCACTCGCAACACCGCCAGCCACCGACATTAGGGTCTAGTTAGCATAAATACCACATTGGAGGGGCGGCTGCACACACCGAAATAACAATGAACACACGCAGAGCCACACACACTCTGCTCGCTCTCGTCTCGAAATGGCGAAAGGAAAACATCGGGGGCAGTTTTCAAAAAAACATTTAACCGTTTCACCTCGCTGAACCCCGAGCACGAAAAAGCAAATTAAGCAAACGAATTAAAGCCGAAACCCCGTGGCAAAGTTTGTTTTGGGCCAAGTTTATGCAGTCCCGCAAAATAAACCCAGATCTGAATTTTATCTCTCCCTTTAACATTTCACTAAAAATGGTAATTTGAAGGTTGTATAGTTTTTCTCTGTTTTTTTTTTTAGAGGCTATTTTTCACCAGTTCACAAATTAATGATGGGGTCCTAAAGGGAAAATTAACGAAAAACTGCGCAATGCCATTAGATTAGAGATAAGTTTAAGTTTAAGCCTTTTTAATTAATTTATAAAAATTTATCAGTATAAAAATAAGTAAGAAATGCATTGACCTAACAATTTCCAAGTACGAAATGATCTAAACTACAAATATTTATGAAATTATAAGTAATATTTAGTGATATATTATTATTCTTACTTTCAACCCATCTTTTCACCATAGAAATGTATAATTAGAAGTCTTTTTTCCCTTTTTTTTCTGCCATTTCATATATTAAAGACATGAAACTGCTGGGGAAATCGAGATAATTAAGTCAGAAAATGAGAGCATTATGTAAATGCAGACTCATCTGCGCCAATTCCAAGTACTTCATCGCATTCATGATTGGAAAAACGTTAGTGCAATGATAGTGCACTTCATGTTGAGCATAAAAAGCGCACAGTGCGGCCATAAAAAAGCACAGTTAAAAAACTGATTGGCGACTCACTGGTTGGCATGACGGATAAATGGCCTGGCGGCAACCCTGCCTGCCGAGATCTGCGCGTCCAACAATGGAGCTGATTCTTCTTCTGCTCCCTCCCCCCGATCACCCCCTATTCCCAATCCGCACCAGCTTTTCATAAAGCGCCCCGGCGTATTGAAATGTCACGCAAGCAATTTACATAAATGGAGTTGCTTCCGCTTGGAGCGAAGAGAGTGGAGAGCGCAGAACAATGCATCACATCCATTGGGGAAAAGTATCTGCGTATCTGTGTATCTGTATCTCTATCTGTATCAGCGTATCTGAGCGCTGCACACGTACGAAAACAACTGTTAGCAAGTGGCGAATGGCCGACCAAAAGGCACCAGCCGATAGCGGACAGAGCGGAAGCAGACGAAGGAATCGAATCGATCAAACAATTTCCGAGCTCGTCTGCCGAAATTACACAGAGAGAAAAAGGATGATAACGATCCAGCACAAATATAAAATATAAAATTTCAAGGTTTATGGCTTAAATTTTAATAATATAAATCGATTTGAAATATGTAATACAGTTTCAGTTTTATATAAAATTTATCAACTAATTTTGTTAATTTCGCACCGTGTACAAGCTCTTAGTTTGTAGCATCTTCATGGATTTCCCACTGACCAACTTCACGGTTAGTTAACACCTTAATTTGCCTACAAATTGCTCAAGTTTTGAATTTCTTTGGTCATGGTTGCGTCTCTATCATTTCCCCCTTTTTTCGGGGGGCAATATGAGAATTTAGTTGGCCAGAAAAAAAAAACGGAAAACTCAAAAAAAGGAAAACTAGAAAACGGAAAACTCAGTGCGTAGACAGAGACGCACGTGCTGGCCACATTAACGCCGTAGTTTTATAAGAGGGAAAACAGAGGCAAACGGAGATGATGAGTGGTAATAATTATTTCGATGTGCGTGCTGGCTGCGAAAATGAAAAGGTGCTTTTATTATCTGCGAAATATTTTGTAATGTTTACGCTGGAAACTCAGTTCGGCCGTGAAATTTGTTGGCCAAAAAGGAAAGGCGTGTGCACCCCGAGAAAAAAAACCAAGCCTAAAGCACAGTAAATCAACTTTGCGACGACGCAAAGAAGCCGGCAGGCACCCTAAAAAAAATCCGACAAATTCGGGAGACCTAACCTCAACACGTCGACGAACAGCGAGGAAAATGAAATGGAAATGGAAATGAAAATGGCAGACGGCTTGAGGCAGGCAATGGCCATAAAAACATGGTCTGTGTTTTATTTTCTCGGGGTGGGTTTTTCGTTGTATGAAATCATTTCCGCTTACGCTTTTCCCTCTGACATAAGTGGGTGTGGTGCCCGAACGAAACACTTGTCGTGTCATGAAATTAATAATTAACTCAACCAGGAATAGTTGCTAAAAATCAATATAACTCAAGCGACTTGTCGAATTTGTTATTGTTTAGTTTAACAATTTTACTAATAAGAATCCGGCAGCTTTGCAAAAAAAAACTATTTCATAGTTGGACTACACCCATTTATTGATTTAGTTTCAATGACTTTTGGCCGTTTCTTTTATAAAAAAAATCAATTATTGACAACAAAAATTAGGATAAAACTCTTCTTGCTGAACAGAACGACATGATTCTGATTAATTTCTACTTTTTATCGATACTTTTAAGTCTGATTACTTAGGTCAAAGTATATAATAATTCAATTTACTGAGATTTCTTAATAAAAATCCATAATTCTATAGCTTTCTTTAAATCCCTTTTTTGACAGATTTCTTGCCTGTTGCCAGGCGCCATGTTTGTGTCTCCTCCGTTATATCCCGAAATGTTCACCCCCCTTAAAAACCACGATGACTAAGAACGATTTCGCTTTCCTTGCCACTTGCCATAGTCAAATAGAAAATATGGGAAAACGCGTGCCGACACCTTTCACTTTATTTGTTGTTGATATCTGTGTTAGGCAAATGAATGGGGGGGATAATGATAATGACTGAATGAATGCCAAAGATGCTCCGCGATGCTCTTGCGGCAACAAACAATAAACCAAAAGATAAAGACCATGTAGATATGTATGTATGTGTGACACCACACCACCACCACCACCACGCACCAAAGGGAGACGGAAGATAGCCGAGACCACAGATCAGATCGAACATACACACACAAATTAATAAAACATTGAAAGTTGGCAGGCTTACGCACCTGTTTTTCGGCCAAGCTGCTGATGCTGCACTTGCATATATCAATTTGCGTTGTAATTGCACGGCCCGGTTTAAGGTTTCCAGTTGACTTTGTGGAGGAAAGCGCCGCTAATGAGCGAGGAAAGCGGACTTTTTTCGTACCGGACCAGTTGCCGTTGTTGTTGTCGTCGCCTCACACACTCGAAACAATTTGTTCTTCTTTTTTCAGCCAACACGTTATTGAATCTTTTCACAGTGAACTAACTGGTTTTCAGTGCTCTGCTCGCCAAATACACACACATTAACCACTTTCCAGGGTTCTCTTTCCTTCTTTCTTTTTATGGCTACTAATATTTTCGGTGAATTTATATCCAGGTTTCAGCGCCTTGGCTCTTCGAATTGAATTCGGGTTTTCGACCAGGCCCTCGCCGCACAATTTGCTAATTAAACTAGGCGTGTTTTTAACTAATCCCCGCGCGATTTTCGCCGATTTGCACTAGGGGCTTCGCTCGAAAAAAAATCGGACCTCGTCACTGGAGAAATGGAAAACAACTACAACGATTTGAGCGGGGCACCAGCTGATGGGTATATTTTAATGAAAATGAATGAGGGATTGAATTGAAAAATTGAATGAATGACGTAAATTAGTGTGGCCACACGGAGAGCTCAACCGGAAGCCACGATTTTTTTGGTTTCCTATCGGTTAATTCCAAAGTTCCCGCCTCGGCCACACTTTAATTTCTTTTGTCTCTTTCGCGCAGGCCTCCGCTGTTGCGTCCATGTTAAAGTACAGACAGAGAAGCCTTAACAGCGTTTTGCTTGTGGAATCTAACAGAAAATGTTGTATTCCATAAGCAAAACTCTGTTACTGTTAGATTCCATAAGCAAAACTCTGTTAGGGAAAAATGGCTCTTTTAGGGTTGACCAGACACGGGCACACTCTCCGAAAATAATAACAAAATAAACAAAATTCGAAAAAATTAAATTAAATGTGCCCGTTAAGGCGCTGAAGATGCGGTTGCGCCGCCGCTGGCCGCGAAGGATGAGGCGCGCCATCGAGCAGTTGAGAATGCAGTCACGCAGGAAGCTACGGATGCTCATAGGTAGGGTCTCTCAAACTCCTACACATAACAATAGATTTGTAATGTTTGTTAATTTTTAGGAGCAGTAGGATTCTGTCTGGCACTTTGGTTGGCCGGAAGCTACCTTCTCGCTTCAGAAAGTGGAAAAACCGGCGAGTTTGGCAGCTCATGCAGCCCCATAGATGCGGTGTACACCTGGGTCAATGGCTCGGATCCGAATTTCATTGAAGCCATCCGGCGATTCGATCCCAAATATGACCCATCGCGATTCGACGATAAGAACGAGCTGCGTTACTCCCTGAGATCGCTGGAGAAGCACGCCAGCTGGATCAGGCACGTTTACATAGTCACCAATGGCCAAATTCCCAACTGGCTGGATCTTAGCTACGAGAGGGTCACAGTTGTGCCACACGAGTTGCTAGCGCCCGATCCCTCACAGCTTCCCACCTTCTCCAGCTCGGCCATTGAGACCTTTCTGCACCGGATACCAAGGCTATCGAAGAGGTTCCTCTACCTCAACGACGACATTTTCCTGGGCGCACCGCTGTATCCGGAGGATTTGTATACAGAGGCGGAGGGAGTGCGCGTTTACCAGGCCTGGATGGTCCCTGACTGCGCCTTGGACTGCCCCTGGACGTACATAGGGGACGGAGCCTGCGATCGGCACTGCAACATCGATGCCTGCCAGTTTGATGGTGGAGATTGCAGCGAAACGGGGCCAGCGGATGGCTCCCATATCCTTCCGCAGAGTCAGGAGACGCACGAGTTGGGCGCAGCCGTGGCTGTGGCACCGACTCCGGTCCACCGGTTTCCGCACATGGGATTGCAAAAGCTGTTTAAGAAGAGCTCTGCAAACTTTAAGGATGTGATGCGCCACCGTAACGTGTCCACGCTTCTCGAGCTTCGCCGCATCGTGGAGCGCTTCAACAAGGACAAGCTTATGTCCCTTAATCCCGAGATGGAAGCGAGCAGCACAGGGCCGCCGACCACTCAACGCCACGTACTGCACAAGGAAGACTTTAAATCCTCCACAGATATTTACTCACACTCGCTGATTGCCACCAATATGCTGCTGAACAAAGCCTATGGATTCAAGGCCCGTTATGTGCTCGCCCATGTGGGATTCCTGCTCGAAGGGGAAATTGTGGAAGCCATGCAGCAGCGCTTTCGGCAGCAGGTTCTGGACACTGCCCTGCAGCGCTTCAGGGCTCCCACAGACCTGCAATACGCCTTTGCCTACTACTCCTTTCTGATGAGCGAAACACGAGCCTTGGGCGTGGAAGAGATCTTCGACGAGTTCGACACAGATGGGTCTGGAACGTGGTCGGACCGGGAGGTGCGCACCTTCCTTACCCGCATCTATCCGCCGCCCCTTGACTGGTCAGCCATGCGTTACTTCGAGGAGGTTATCCAGAATTGCACTAGAAATCAGGGCGTAGACTCGAAACCAGACGTCGTGGAGCACTCTACGTTGGTGTACGAGCGATATGAGGACTCGAATCTGGTAGGTAAAATTATAATACTTCTCAGAGAGCATTAATACTAGCCTCAACTGTCCTTTTCAGCCCACGATAACCCGGGATTTGGTGGTGAGGTGTCCCCTGCTGGCGGAAGCCTTGACTGCCAACTTCGGAGTGCGTCCCAAGTACCATTTTCATGTGAGTCCCAAGCGCACATCGCACAGCAACTTTATGATGCTCACCTCGAACATCACAGAGGTGGTGGAGTCCCTAGACAGACTGCGTCGAAATCCGCGCAAGTTCAACTGCATCAACGATAATCTGGACGCGAATAGGAGCGAGGACAACGAGATTGTGCGCCACCTGCTCGAGGATTTCTACCTGTCGTTCTTCCCGCGGCGCAGCAAATTCGAACTGCCGCCACAATTTCGAAATCGCTATGCATCCTGGCGGGATTACCAGCGCTGGAAGCGAAGGAAGCGAGCCGTATTGGTTGTGGGCTATCTAGTTAGTGTGCTCTTAGTGATCTTCCTGTTGCGCTTCATGTGCCAGCACAAGGCAAAGTTTGTGAGGCGCTGTGTGCAGCGTTTGTAGTCTGTCTATCTTCTGCAATGTTGTGATAAGTTGTGAAAATTTGTGTATATTGGCCATTTTTCTGCAAGCGAACATAGTCAAATCTAGTTGTAGGCCATGTCTAAGGCTATTTTTCTAGTTCTTTAGATGCATGTTAGAGGCTAGTCCTAAGCTTAGGAAGTAAGAGTAAATGTGTAGTGAATTCGTAAGAGATTATTGTGTTCTTTTATAAACTTGTGTGCATTACTTACAACATCCAAATATGAATGTATCTATCAACTGCAGATCTAAAATAATATCAGCTTTAGAAAGAGATTTTTAAATGGTCTGTGAATTTTTAATCGTAGGCCTTTTTTTTAATAATATTTATGCTAGATTATATTTGATTTTAAACTTAAATTGATACTGAGAACCCATTAGGGCCACAAATTCCACTCAATTTTTGATTTCATGCTTGTCAATGATGAAAATTATACTCTGACATAAGTCAAGAAGTTGAGAGATTATAACTAAGGAAGTGAGCTAATATCCAAGAGAAATGTGTGGCAATATTAAAATAAATGGCTAAGTTTATTACAATTGTATCTCAATATTACTTTACTTGTAGAATTTTTATAGTTTATATTTTAAAGACTTTAAAAATTAGTTTAAAAACCAAAGCAAGTGCTAAAATAAAACCTTTAAAATTCGCTGCTGTGTCCGAAAATCTCAAACCCACTTACATAGAGCAAGAAGTGTTTCCACTTTAGTTATTTATCTAAACAAAATATACAAATTCTATTCATTATTGCTGTTCTCCTTATTAAATTAGTTTTTTTTATGTTTATTGGTTTGGCTGCTGGCCAAAACTACAGATTGCTGGCAGCACTTAGAGCATCAGTTCCGGATCCCCTGGTGCGGCGTCGATGATTGCCGCAAAATCTGACCGCCCGCAGAGCGGTGGGCGTTGCCGAACAATTCACAAGGACTCTCTAACTACGTCATCACATTTTCGCTGGTTTTTTACGCTTGCGGCCAGGGGCCAGTGGGTGGTTTGTAATTACGGACAGGAGCCACCCACTCTCCCTTCTTCTTCACCAGCTTACTGTGGCCACAAAAAAGCTATAGAGACTCGGCACTTTGCAGCACGATGGGCCGGAAGTCGGTGGGCGGAACTGGAGCGAGTCCAGACAGACTGACACGGGTCTCTCCGGTCCCCTTTTTGGGGGCGTGGCGTTGGATATAGCTCCCCAAAGTCCTGTGCATATCATGATGATTTTTGCTCTTCTTTTTTTGCGAGAAACATCTTGGTATTTTTTATCATCTCATTCGATTTGTGCTTTTATTATTTTGCCAACTCATGAAATCGCACCAGCCTGAGTCTGGGGAAAAGTGGGTGTAACCTATCGCCGGATGCTGTGGCATAAATTGGTTCCGCTGCTTTTTTACCCCACATTGGCCGGAATATGAGGGGTCAGACTACTAACTATATCGAAGTGGCTCAGCGGGGATACTCTCGATGGCCAGGAATATCAATTATCCAAAACAGCAGCTCGGTCTATCTGTCTCTCTCGTCTTATCTGAGCCCATCTTTTATCAATTATCTGCACGTGTGTCCCGAGTTTTACGGTTTAAACGTGCTGCTCCTGCGCACACCGGCCTCTAACCGAATTCTGGCCTCGTAACTCATTCTAAACGATCTCTGTAGTTGGGCCACCCAAAGAGATTCGATTTTGGAATTGGAATACGTGCACATGCCACAATTTGGTTTATTATGGTTTATGTGGTGGTTATACCTAATCTCGGTTCTCGGTCTACCACAGAGCGGAAATGTTTGTGGGTTGACAGAGCCTTGCCTTGGTTCCTTGATTAATGCCGGATCCTTATGCCAATTTATGCAAAAGGTGAATGAAGTGTGTGTGGGATCTAGATAGTCTAGGGAAAGGGAAAATTTTAATATCCGGCGGAAAAAGAGAAAATTGCTTACACAAAAGGGATTTTAAATAACGATTTAATATTAATTAGAGTATTAAGCAGGTCTTTTTTAATATAAAACGTTATAAATATTAATAAAAAATATTCGTTTGTTACCTTTTGCTTGTGCATTACAGACAAAACGTGAAAGATCTTTTCGAAAAGCAAGCAGCCTTAAGAGAGCGATAACTATTCTCTTCCCTAATTATCACCCATCTTCCTACATAAACATATATTCCTATATTCTGTATTCAAATCCCACTTCCTTCCTTAACCTCCCCATTAGATCCTATCCTTCCCAGAAGCCAAAACCCCAAAAACAAACTCTCAGAAAAAGCCGACACATTTGCCCGAATCCCAGACACTTGGACACCCGCTTCTAATATTTTTCCCCGAATCGTTTAGCCACGATGGAAAGGGCATATATGAATATAATATATTTCGATTTAATAAGTCGGCACGAAAGTCGGTGGACATATTTTGACAAACGGCTTCCTTCGTGACCAGAAAATAGCCGCGAAAACTCTTTTGATAACTGATCAATTCAATTATGCATTTTCATAATATTTTCGAGAATGCATTATTCTAATTTATCTTGATTGCATTATTCATGCGGTCGGCACTTTGTTCCCTTCCCTGCACATACTATACTTATATAGCAATAATCATTTTCCAATTGTTTGAATAATAAACCACCGCCCCCGCGGGAGGGTGAGAAAAAAGCGGGGGCGTAACGGCAGCGACATACTATATAGGGAAAATGCAGTATAAATAAAGAATTAAGACATTAAATCGTTCATTGCGGCAATTTACATTCATTATTATTACGAGCTCGCCGCTACGTGCCCATAAGCCATGGGAATTGGAATACGGACGGACGAGGCGGTGGACACTGGACAGAAAACCGGCGACACTGTTCGCTCCATGGAAATGAAGGGTTTGGGAGACGGCTGCCGCCACTTGCATGCCTTATGCTTTGGTTTTTGGAAATTAATAAAATCATAAAATCGTAATTAATTAATTCAACAAACAAAGCGAAAAGAAAGAAAAACTCAAAGAGTGCGGATCGAATATAAAGATACCGATAGGTTTTTTAGGGAAAGATTATGAATGGTTTTATATTTGTTAATATATTTTAAAAACTTTTGAATTATAATTGCCTTAAATATATACTTAAAGTTAATTTTCTGGAAGTTTTAATGGTGAAACACTTCCACAAAAACTGAAGGAAAATGCAGGTAAATATTTATTTTTTAAGAACCTTTAAAATATAGAGAAACTTCCCTTATAAATAATGCTTAAATCTTACAGATTTCCTGTTTAAGTTTAAACACAAAATTTATATCCTCTGAAATCATGAATCCTCGGAAGCCCCAACTACCCCACTTGGGCTCCCTGTCCCAGGCCTGTCTCCCTGTCTGCCCAAGAGAATACCCAAAATGCATTGCCGCCGGTAGCTGCCGCCTGTCCACGCTGACGGATGGATCGTCATCGCTGCCGCTGATTAGGGATTCAGGTGCGTGAGTGCATTTTCGTTTTGATACTTTTTTTTCTTCGGCTTCAGCGGAATTCCAACTGCTGGAGCTGGACACAGCGGACGGAGCTCTGGGTGCCCGTCTTTGGGGACTGACAGATGGCAAGGCAATGCCAGTATGAAGCTCCACCACTCCCCTAACCCCCTTCTACGTTTACAAGCCGTTTACATATCACTGATTGCCGCTGATTGTCCATGAGGAGCAGGAGGCCAGTCAATTCGTGGAGACATTCCCGCTTGTCTTTGGCCCCTGA
Organism: Drosophila anomelani; assembly: GCA_035045905.1. NCBI lineage: Eukaryota > Metazoa > Arthropoda > Insecta > Diptera > Drosophilidae > Drosophila > Drosophila anomelani. Next base: position 15,071,569 of record JAWNOO010000032.1, read on the forward strand.
CAAGTGCATCACTGTAATGAGTCGTCCTCGGTGCCTTTGAAGGCCCCGAAAGTGGTCAGGAGTCCATGGCAACAAACTTGCCACAAACCAAGCGAATCCCGGCGATGCGACATGTGTGCGCTCCCGACTCCGAATGCTCCGAAGTGGGCGTGTCCCGGCCTCATGACAAATTATGACAGGGCGCATTTCTGCCTTGATTTATGGCCAACTCGCTCGGCTAGTGGGTCTCCGTTGCCCGCTTTCAACTATGACCCCCTTTTTGCGGCTCACAGGATCTGGATTTGAATCCTTACCCTTGCCACTTCCTCCCATCTCTCTTTTTTTTAATGATTTTAAAGTGATTTTTAACGTGGTGCTGCCTTACGGTTGCTTAACTGCTCTGAGCGACACAAATCCTCGCGTAATTAATGGCAATATAATTTACAACAAAAACGATGCCTGGCAAAAGGCGAAATGGTACATGAAAACTATGAGTAGAAGCTGACTGTGGTGGCTGTTTATCAGCTATATGGAATTGGGAATGCTCTATAAGTAGGCATAGATTTATTTCCTAAAAGCACATAATGGGGTGTGTCCTGAAGAGTCTTTTTATATTTATATTTTATATTGTTTTATATTTCATTGAAAGTGAAGCCCCAAAAATGATCATTTATTTATAATTCTGTAATTAAATATATATAAATATATTGATATAATCTTTATTTATTTATTTTAGGAAAGGTTAAAAGTGCTAATAAAAATCTTTTGTGATTTTATGAATTTACAGACCTTTTACTTTAATTAAACCAAGTGATTTCCTTATGAACAATATATGTATAATATCTCAAAAATAGTTTTTAAATAAATACCTTCCTTAAAGGTTTATGCTTATTTTAAAGTGATTAAATTCAAATATATTCTCAAGGCTGGGAACCACTGTAGCTCACTCCCAAAACCCATCTAACCGAACCATTTGCCGCAAAGTCAGCTTCAAACTGCCGAGTTTTCAGCTTCCGAATTTTCTATACCAAAAAGAGCATCGCTCGGCAATCCCGCAGCCGGCAGCAAATTGCCAGCAAAGTGTTACAATAATAAAAACTCATGCTTGGAGGCGTGTCCCAACATAAAGCTGCGAACGACGACGACGATACGCACAAGGGTGCCGGTCCTGGCCTTTCCCTGGGGTGGTTTTCTCTTCTGGATTTCCTTCTCTATATTTTTTTTTGTGTTGTCGCACAATTAGCGAGCTGAGAGGGGCGAGCAGGGGGGAAATTGCAAATAAACAAAAGTCAGGAGGCGGCCAATAAGTTGGCTAATGCAATTAAAAACTCACACAAAGGCGCGAGAGGCCTAATAAGTCATGAGGGAAGGATCTGGGATTCGGGACTCATCCGGAGGGGCGTGACACGTGAGACACCTGGAGTGAATGCTAGCTGGCCCATCTATTGCTGGTTCACTCTCCCATCCCTGATCCTCCCCTGAACTTCGATTTCCTGACAATTTGGTGCGTTAAATTACAAAAATTAGTCACAGATAAATCGAGTCGAGTCGAGCTCTCAGGCTCACAGCAGTTCTCGATTTTCGACACTCCAAACGGCCACTTTGGGCCGTGTTAAATCGCACAAATTGGCAGTTTAATTGTTCCAATTGACATCGAGGCGAGATTTGTGCCCGATGGTCCCTTAAGTGGCTTCTGGGTCTCTGGCTCTTTGCTCCTGTTTGGGCGTGTTTTAGGAACGCAAGGATTTATGTGACTTTTTGTGGTTAAATGTTTAGAAGAAATAATATCGAAATATGGCTTTAACTTCATCTGAAAATCTCTGTAGCAAAACGTAACTCAATTATTTGATGTAAAATACCATTGAGAAGCCACAAAAATCCTCAAAGGATCATCATAGTTCCCCTTTTAAATAAATAAACTCCATTGTTTGATTTTCCATTCATTTATTTACAAAAAACAAAATCTCCTTTGCCTTCTTTCTGGATATTTACACACATCAGTAGATACTTCTGGCCAGGGAAAGCGGTGTGGCTCCTCCCAAGCTAACACCCAATCCCACACCAACACCACTCACAACTGTTGGTGGAGGGACCACAACGCTGGAGGCACCGCTGAACTTCTCAAAGCCACCGATCGTCTCCGTCGAAAGTTTCTTGCGCAGATCCGGCTTGGGACCGCTGAGGCACATCTTCTCCAGCTGCTGGTGTTGCGAGCGCACGGCAAACCTATTGACATGGACTGGTATGGGCACCACGATCTTGGTGCCACTGGTACTGCCGTTACGACCCAGACCGTGGGAGGTGAGTCCAGCCTTAACCCTTTTCCACTTGGCTCGACGGTTTTGGAACCAGATTTTTACCTATTTGTTAAAGGGTTAATTAATTATGGGGTTCCTTGGGTTATTTTGAAAGTGAAACCCACCTGAACCTCGCTTAATTTCAGACTGGTGGCTATCTGACTTCGCTCGGTGAGACTGAGATACTTCTTGGCATGAAACTCCCGCTCCAATTCCAGGAGTTGCTCGGAGGTGAAGGCGGTACGACGGCGGCGCGACTTGGAGCTTGAACTGGAGCCATTGCCCTGCGAGTCCTTGCTGCTCATTCCGCCGGCATCATGTCGTGAATGAGCACCCTCATCGTCACTGCAATCCTCGCTGTCCGAATTGGTGTAGGCTGAAAATGAGAAGGATTATTGATCATTGGTTAAAATAATGAAAAGTCTTTTTAATAATCCTTTAAATTTACAGCTTGGCCTTGAAACAGTTTAGTTTTTTGTTGAATTAATGATTTTTGCTATGTTTTTGTATCTGTTAATGTTTTATGATTCATTTATAGCTTCTTAAAACTATCTTAACTGCTTTTCCTTACAGGAAATTCACAATTTAATTTCCCCACTTCAAAGCAAACATATTGCATTCAATAATTTAGTCCCGGTTCAGGCCACATCCTGGCTAAGTCCTCACCCAGATCTGAAGTCCCTCTCTTTCTTTCCCCAACAGATAGACACCATTAATGGGCCCCCTAACGAGCTTGGACTTCTGGCGCAAATGGGCTGTGCCATAACTTGTGGCAAACATATTTATTTATAACTGGATACATGTGTCTGAAGGCTGGCCCTTCAGTGCGAGGAATGCTCGAAACTTAATCTGTTTGTTTTGGGTGGACACGAGTCAAGCGTGAACGTTAAATGATGCCCCATTGGAGGCGGCCCAAGATGAGGGTGACAAGTCACTCTTTCCCCAACTCTGAGTCCTGTTAAGTTTAAGTACACGGTTAAGCGGTTTTTTAACACTTACACGCTTCGAGGGAGCTGGCTGTCACTGATTTATCTGGGTCTTTGATAGCCACCCCCGGGATGACACCCTTAACCCAGCTGCCTACCCCCAGCCACCCACTTGACTCCGGTTATGAATATATTACTCGAAGAATTTGTTGCGCTTTTTACAGCTCGACTGGCAAATTGATTATGGCACGGATGCCTCTGTATCCAGACAGCAGCTCGGGGGGGCCACGGATGATTATGATGATGATGTTTTGTGTTGGGTTTAAGCTTCCATTCCATTTGAATGACCGAACTAAATCGTTACGTTTGTCAAAACGTCAGCACTCCGGCCGTTCCTCTATTGTGGTCGAGTGCCAGGGCTTTGTAGTCCGCTGTCTGGAGTTGTTGAAACTTTTCACAGCTTTGATTGACACCGAACATTGGGTCTTAATGCATTCTATGCTAATTTTGATTATGACGTGGCGGCCTCAATTTTAATTACCGTGACAACATCACTTTACAAAGTGAACCCAACTGGACAGGGACTTACAAGGGGAAAGGGAATAACCCCAGGAGATTCGGTTAATATTAACTTTAGCTACGTTTTGATTAATTTTTGTTGGGTTTCTTAAAAGTAAATTTTGATTGGAAAGTCTTTTACTTTTGGTTAGTACCTTTGAATTGCTAAAAATAATCTCTATTTCTGGCTAGATTTCATATTGAACTTAGATTTAACTTTACTAAGTTTTTTAGAGATTATTTGTTTTTATTTCAGCATAGATTTACGATTTAAGTGAGTTTATCTTAATCAAATCGTGTTTTATAATAGATTTCTAATTTACTCATATATAGTAAACTCTATAATCTTTTTATAATCCCTATCTTTTATTTATTTATATTATCTATAAATCAAAGTAAAATTAATCATTAAAAAACTGAGACTTGGTCATGTACTTTTTCCCTTAAAACATCAAGAAAGACCAAACTATATTATTAATTTTTAACGAATTATAAACTCTTCAGATGATGATAAGAATTTCAATAGAACCTTAAAAATTAAGAATAAATTCTTGTATAAATATTTAAAATTATGGGTAACGATAATTTATATCGAATGCCTTCTAAAATTAAGCAAAGTAACATTATCCTTCAGCTAATTTTTAAACTCAACAAAATTTAACAAAATTCAAGCAACCTTCAATGAAGTTCAATTGTATTTTAAACACAAAAATCTATAATCCCTTAGCTAACTCTTAAATTAAAAAATTGTCCTAAGCAAAAAGAATTCCCTTCCTTGTACTCACCTCCATTCCGGCTCTTGTCCAGCTCTCCGTTGTAGTTCCTTGGGGACATGGTTAGACTTATGTCACTGCAAGAGTCACCACTGCACTCGAAATCCTCGTCCATGCCCACATCCAGCGTTGGCTCCACGGGACTCCGACTGCCGGACTTTGCCGGTGAAGAGCGTGACAGCTGAGGCGTTGGCTCCTGGAGTTGCATCAGATTAGAGTTGGCTGGATCCTCTTGAATCCTTCCAGCCGCAGCCATATGCTGCAGCCTGGCATGGACACTGAGGCTGTGCACATAATCCTGGTTCATGAGCTCCGCCAGTCGGCGATAGCTAAGATCCGTGGGCGCTACTCCGGCGGCGGCAGCGGCGGGATTGAAGGGCAGGAAACGTGTATCCAGCGGATGAGGCAGCGTCGGTGGATGCTGCTTCTCCAAGGCATGTGGTGGAGGCGGCGGCGGAGGCGGTGGTGGTTGCTGCGGCTGCTGTGGACCCGGGTGACTAGCTGGAGTGGAGGGCAGATAGCAGCCGCCGGCAATTAAATGCGTTAATCTCTCATGATTCTGGGCAAAATAGCCGTGCAGCCAGGGATTATACAAAGGGAACTGGGTGAGTCCCAGAGCCGAGCTGGCTACCATGGCGCGGGCACTGAGCTCCTGCTCCTGGTCGGGCTCCTGCTCTGGCTCGTGTTCCCTCTCCTCCGGCGGCGACGGTGGCCCCGTATTGGCAGGTGTTTGGTTGGCAATCAAGCTCTCGATGGAGAAGGGCTTGGGAAAGGGCTTGCTGACCAGCTTGGTGGTGCCGGATTCAAGATTGCTTAGCTCTCCATTGTGCAGCAGGGCTGGCCGTTCCATGTTGCCCTCTCAACGAAACACACACACACCACCGAGATATATCTTTATATTTTTGGTTAAATAATAATTTTTTTGGGCCAAGTTTCGACGACAGACACGACGCAGTGAACCGTTCAGAGATCTGCGGGCAACTGTCGAGCTGCCTCAGACATCACGTACGCGAACGGCACCCAAGTGGCGAAGCCACCACCAAAGACTCGCCCAGTGGCTCCGCCTTCTTTTCAATATGGCGCATGACAAACGTGCTGGTGTCTCTGTCTGACGGAGGACTGCCATTGGCCGTTGGCTAATTGCCGGGTGGTGCGGACAACGAACCAGTTTCCGGCAATGGAGCTGCAATGGAGACACCGCCACCCACTCCCTACCACTTGGCACCCCGTTCCCGCTCCGTAATTGCGTTCTGCTCGAATCGCTCGGTAATCAGACATCGCCGGACTGCAGAGCACAGAACGCCCTGCCATTAATGCGCCGTCATCGTTAGCTCCTCTCCATCTTGGCGGGGATGCGGCTGGGGTTGGGGTTCTCGCGAGGCATATTAGTGACCAATTTAAATTCAAACATCAGTGGCCGGTGGGTGTGACTGTTGGGCATCATTAGCAGACACTCGAGTCGCCTTAATGCTCACCGATTTGTATCTGCAATTTACTCTATGCAAGATATCTGCGTCTTTGGGTTAGGTTGAATCTATCTATTAGGATCAGAGGTTAAACCAGACTGGTTTAGTTGGGAGGGACATGGAGCTAATATCTGTTGTGAGTCATGGGTGTTCCAAAAAGTAGCATTATGTTTCAATTATTTATTTGTTGCACTAAAAGCTCATTAACATTTTAGGATTGATAACAGATTCTTTTATTATTTTATTACAAAGATTTAATTAATTTATCATTTGTTTGACTTAAGATATTGGAAAGGAAATGCTGTATAAAGTAAAGCTTTTATTATCTGAGTTACTAGAGACATCTTAATGGATTCTAAAAACATAAAATTTTGTAGAAATCTTTATATTAGTTTATACATTGATATAAAAAAAAAGTGTTTTTCATTTGAAAATTAAAGCATTTGCTAGCATTTTTTTTTAAATTAAAAAAGACTCTTATGGGATAAAGGCCTAATTGTGAGTCTTATAAATGTTATTACTCTTGTAAATATTTATTTAATATTATATTAAATATTTTCAAGAGGTTTCTTTTCGTTAGATATCAAAACAAGTAAATATTTAAACCAAAACTTAGCAATAAACCTAAGGAAACACCTGAAATTAATTCCAAATTTCCACTTTTTAAAAGGTTTCTCCAAACTTCTAAAACTTTTATTATTTTAATTACCTTCGCTTGAGGCACATCCGCCTTCGCATTTCCCCCTCCCCCCAAAAACTCTTCATTAATTAAAATGCCAATCGTTTTTCACACCGCTTCTCCTCACAACACCTGGTGGCAATAATTTGCATGTGTATTATGGCTTAATTGATCGTAATTGACCAAAATTTTGGCCATAAGCATCGAGGCTCTTGCCATTGATTGGAGCACCAATTTGGCCATTGGTCACGTTCGGGTGTTTGAAATCTTTTACGAGCAGCGAAACATTGCAAACATTTTCACCGATTCGACAATTGCATAAATTACAATATAATTATGCGGCTCGTTGATAATTTTTTGGTTTTTCGAATTATGATGAAAGCTGTGTGGCGGGGTTCCTTTTCTTAGTATTTATTTGGCATTTTGTCAAGGATTGGGATCTGCGGATGGGTATGGGTAAAGACATATCTTTGGGCTGATTCTCTACTCTGGCAGCGGAAAACGGGCAAATTAACGAAATGCAACGAAGCGTTGAATGCGCTCAAATAAATCAGAGCGCTGTTGACACCCAGTCCCATTCCCCATTCCCCAATCCCAAGTCCCATGTGCAGTCAGCAGCCAGCAAAAAGATACAGACACAGAAACAGCTACAGATACAGATACATCCGTATCTGAACGCTCTCTCTCTCGCGTTTTTTAGATTTTTTGATTGCCGCAGACGGAGGACAATTCAAAATTATTTACTGACAAATTGTTTCGAATCGCTGGCATATCTTTCGACGGCCAAAGAAATGCGCACACCACAGCACAAGGAATAACGAAAATAATTAAAGCTTTATCGAGACGTATAATGAGATAGAAAAGTATCTGAAACTAAGTAGCAGACAGTGCTCACTGTCTGCGGTCTCTAAATTATATTGTTCGACTAATGAAAATTAAAATTTCATGGCATTCGACGCGATGTGAAGGCGAACATGTGTTCCCGTGACCGCAGAACACGGAGCTATGACCATATAGCTGTCCGATGTTTACCCAACAATGCCACGCCCCCACTCAATTTGCGGCCATGCTCCTCCGGTTTCCTGCTCGAATAATTGTGTCATTTTTTACCCCTTCTGCACCTACCCCTACCTGTCTGCGTATTGTTGTATGTGTAATTAAGGACCTTTGGCTTATGCCAAATTGTTTACACAATTTAATTGGAGTATCGGTGGAGGCAAATTACAGTTTTCGATTTCTCCGTTGATGCTCGTTTGTGGGCAAGCATGGTTTATTCAGTAATTAACGAGTCCTTGCTGCCTCGTTTGCATGACCATTCATCAATAATTCAATATTTGTGGACGGGGGAATTGTATTTACTAACTACTTTCAAGGTAAGTCATCAAGTACTTTAAATTGCTGTTGAAGTGTGAATAACTAACTTAAGAAGTATACAACTGACTTATTTGAATTGATTGAGCGATCTCTGAAAAATAATAATATTAATAATAACATTATTTTAATTAAGAATATTATTGTTTAATTTTAAATTGGTAAATTAAGACATAGGTATGTATGTACTTACACCAATATGTATGATTAATTAAAATTAAGAGGAAAAGAAGGATGAGGATTAACTGAAGATAAGATTTTTGGGATAATCAATAGCATTTACTAGTCGAAACAGGGAGAAGGCATACATTTTTTTAAATAAAAGGCAAGAAACACCATTAAAATTTTTTACATATAATAACTAAGCAAAAAAAAGCATTAATTTTAATTCAGTCTTAGTGTTTATTTTACACTAAAATTGTTATTAATTTTAGACAATTTTAATTATGTAACCCCTATAAAATTTGTACGAATTTAATACGTTTTTCCGAAGAGAGAGAGAGCAAACAGCTGTTCGACTATTCTTGTTTTGAATGGAAGTTGTTGATGTTGGTCAGAGCAAAACAAAAATAGTCGATCAGGTGTACGCTCTCTTTCTCTCTCTCTTTATCTCCAGCAGCGGTCAACGGCCTTGGATGAGCGAACAGCTGATCGTCTATTTTTGTTTTGAAACAAATTTGTTTATGTAAGTCAGAGCAAAACAAAGGCAGTCGATCAGCTGTTCGCTCTTCCAAGGTCGTTGACCGCTGCTAGAGCCAAAGAGAGAGAGAGCGAACAGCTGATCGACTATTTTCGTTTTGAATAGAAGTTGTTGATGTTGGTCAGATCAAAACAAAAATAATCGATCAGCTGTTCGCTCATTCTAGGTCGTTGGCCGTGCCTACAAAAACTAAATAATAATTAGAAAAGGAATGATTAGCAATTAATTAAAAATAACTAATTAATTCAGATAGCTGAGAATGCCACTGCTTTTTTTAGTTATAATTTATATGTCCTTCTGCTGAACGCAACCAATGATTCAATTAAAATAATCATTTGGACAGTTAAATTCAATGATAAAAATGTAAAGAAACCGTTAAAAATCTAACCTACATTTTAAAATAAAATCAAACAAAATTAGTAAAATTTTAGTATTTTTTGAAAATTCAGAGTGTTGGACATTTCCGTTTTAACATTCATGAGCCGTGGGCACACTGATTTTCTTTCCTTCATTTCCGGTAAGTGTGGTGCTCCGCGTTTTTTGCTAAAGTTAAAATTTCCCGTCTAACTCGTTACAAAGGTGTGCAGTTTGTGTGAAATATTGTAGTTTGAACTTAGCATCTTAAGGATAGTCAGTCATCAATAAGATAAAGGCCCCCTAAAAAGCTGGAAATGAACTTGAAAAATCGATGAGAAGCAACCCCCTGCTGCGGGCGCCCTTTAGTACCGGCGCCAGATGTTCTTTCTAGAAACAAAATGATTATCTTTGCGGTCGCATTACTTAACCATGTGTTTTTTTTTTTATCCGTAGCTGGTAAACATGCCTGAGCTGACCGAAATCAAGAACGAGGCCGCGCCCTCCACCTCTGCGGAGGCAAAGCCCGAGGACGTGCGCGTCGAGGACGACGGTAGCGATAGCGACTCCGACGGCGGCATGCCCGGCCTGGAGGAGGCTGGTGCAGCCACCACACAGCTGGGAGGCGGTGCCACCGGTCTGCCCATCGACCTGGTGTCCAAGGCCAAGCAGTCGCGCGGCGAGAAGAAGGCCAGGAAGATCATGCTGAAGCTCGGCCTCAAGCAGATCCAGGGTGTCAACCGTGTGACCATCCGGAAGTCGAAGAACATCCTGTTCGTGATCAACAACCCGGACGTGTACAAGAACCCCCACAGCGACACCTACATCGTCTTCGGCGAGGCCAAGATCGAGGATCTGTCGCAGCAGGCCCAGGTGGCCGCGGCCGAGAAGTTCAAGGCCCCGGAGGCTGCTGGTGCTGCCGAAAGCGTTGGTGCCACCTCATCTGTGGCTCCTATCGCCGAGGAGGACGAAGAGGAGGTGGACGACACTGGCGTCGACGAGAAGGACATTGAGCTTGTGATAACGCAGGCGAACACGACGCGAGCAAAGGCCATCAAGGCGCTGAAGAAGAACAGCAACGACATAGTCAACGCCATTATGGATCTGACCATGCTCTAAAGCTCACCCCAGCCGTTGCTGCCGTGACTCTTCATTTCGTTGTTTACCCGCCTTTCGATACCCAACTGATCCAAATGCTGTGCCTGCCCCTCCTGGGCAGCACGTGTCACCAGTCGAACATTTAAATATATTTCACAAGATTATTGAATCTTAATAAACGTGGACTTCATTCAGATACGGTTTTATTGTAATTTCCGACTAGCTTTGGGTTGACACTCACTGGGGACGCTTTATAAAATGCGACAGCTTAAAAGAATCGATAAGGTTAGGTCCGAGATTCGGATTAAGTACGTTGAGATTATGGGGACTGGCACATAAGAGGATTGTGGCTACGGGGATTATCTAAGACTTTTAGGATGCGGCCAGCTTTAGGACCCTGGCCTGGCTGCGCGACTGCAGCCGTATGTCTGCCGGACACTGCATCCAGGGCTCACCGTCCGCCTGCATGGGTACCGTCTCCCTGACATGTAACTGCAATTTAAGGGTGAAATTTGAAAGGATTCAGTTGGAGTTATGACCGCAAGCTTACCCGTATTTGCTTGGCTTGTCCAATGCGGACTGGCTTGCTTATATTGCACTGCAGCTGGGCAATGTGGAAGGAGGAAACGATGCCAAATACCTCCATCAGGCCATCGGAGATGGAGTTCACTATGCGCACCTCGCCATTGGAGTTGCTCAGCTCGCACAGCTTGCAGCCAGCTCCCCAGGAATCGATGTTTAGGAACACCAGCGCCTGCAGCTCCGGCAGTTGCACTAGCTTGTTGTCCAGGTACAGGGTCAGCTTCTCTTCGAGATGCTCGCAGCCAGGTTGCATAACCTGTTGCGTTCCAAAGGTGAAGTACAGAAGCTGTAAGAGAGAATTGAATTAGCAAGATGCATATTTACGTAGTAAACTCGGCTCTACCTTATTGAAGATTCGACTGCTGAGCAGATAAAACCGAGATTCTCGCGTCTTGTGGAAATTATAGGTGATATATGCGTCCACGCCCACACTAAAGTAGTTGTAGACGTGAATGGTCTTCGTGGGATGCCTCTGAATGGGCAGCCGGTAGTGGATCTTCTCGATCTGCAGGTCGTAGCGATCGAGATTTACGGAGCGGGCGCGCCGAATATTGCGCAGGATCTCAACGGGATCCAGAACCGAAGGCGGCTCCGGTCCCCAGCCAAGGACTCGCGACAAATCGTTGCCGGTGCCCAGCGGCATGATGGCCACCGAAGGTTGAGGCTTAATGTTCAACGCGTAGATGGAATTCATCACCCAACCGATGGTGCCATCGCCGCCAGCCACCAGTATACGACACGGGCGAGGACTGGCCTTGGCGGCCCATTGCAAAGCGTCCTGGGGACCACGGGAACCCAGTTCCATGACCTGCAGCGGATGCAGGTAACCCCGCAAAAGGGATAGCACATTGGCACCCGTGCTGCTGCCCGACTTTGTGTTGGCAATCACTATCAGCGGCTCCCAGTTCTCAATGTCCGGCGGCGTTATGCTGGCCAGGTGCAGGCGCATGTCCTTTGTCCTGGCCGCCACGAAGCTGTAGGGCGGGAAGATCATGTCCTTGAACTCGCCAAAGTCGCAGGAGCCCTTCACATCGGCTCGGGAATAGCAGTCGTTGTGGTAGCAGCGCTGGCACCAGGCACAGCGCCAGCCATACAACCCCGGATCGGTGCTGACATGGTGATCCACCTCCTCGCCGCAGTCCGCGCAATGGACGCCCATGGGCAGGTTGCCGTGTACCCACAAGTGGCGCACGGAGGTCTCGTTGCGTAACCATTTGTCCTTGCAGCGATACTCCCTGTCCGCCCGCCTTTGGCACACTGGAGTCGAGTGGGTGCACAGGCCGCAGCAGTCGCAGAAGAGCCCGGCAGACGGTGTCAGCAGGATCTCACACACGTTACAGAAGCAGGCCTAGAAGAAAACAAGGGCATGGTGAGAAGGGGCTGCTGTGGGGGAGCTGGCAACAAGTGAGTCCGCGCACCTGCTCGATGACTTTTATTGATTTCCAGCTATGACGTGTTTTGCCCGAGAGCACGCTGATAACGAAGTCCTCGGCTAGGAGGCTGCGACAGAAGGCGAACAGGATTCCCAGGGCGAGCAGGGACCCGATAAGCGCCTCCGCGCTCAGCTCTATGGTGGCTAAATCCATGGATGGCCTCAATTAAGCTAAATTTTCGCGGAATCTTGCATTTTCACGATTTGTTTTTGCGGTCCACGGGTGTGACCATAGCTATGGATACTGCTCCACTTTGTGACGTTGTACCAGACTGGTTGCCACATTTCCAATCAGCTGAATCGGGGGTATCGATACCTTCCATCAAACTTTTCCCTGCTCTAGCCTATCGGACGTAAGTTTTCCGAAAAAAAACTATAATTTATAATAAACATTGAAATTAATAGGAATATATAGCGCAAAATGAAGGTCATCTACAACACCCTGTTCAAGCGTACCTCCACCTACGCCGTGGCCATCATCGCGACTACGTTCTTCTTCGAGCGCGCCCTCGATGTGACTTCTGTGGCGATCTTCGAGAGCGTCAACAAAGGCGTAAGTGCTCCGCTTATGTAAGAGGAATTCCTTGCTAAATATCGAATTTTCCCTCCTTGCAGAAACTCTGGAAGGACATCAAGTCCAAATACGAATAAATTAGTATGATTTGATGTAATTAGCATAATAATCAACGTTTATTCTAAACGAAACGAAAACTAAGCGGGTGCTGCGTTTGTTATTTATCCGACTTTTGGGGCGATGTGGTTTCCAGATCCTGTTCGGTAACCTCCCAGGGCTTTTCGTGCCGCTTGGCATCCCAGGGCTGTGTGTTGGGCAGGCGAGCGGGTTCCTCGAAGGAGACCCCGTTGTCCTTGAGGGTTTGCAGCAGTTTCTGGAGCTTGCTCCCGGGCACAGCCTCCACGTTGCAGGTCATCTCGGTGATGCCGGACTGCAGGCAGCGGTGGGCCAACACACGTCCCAGGTTCACAAAGGCGGCGGTGTCATTGGTCTTGTAGAGCTGCTGCTTTATGGCCCACTCCTGGGTGCTGGCGCTCAGGATGGTTCCGTTCTCGAAGTGCTTGACGTCGGCGCTAACATAGCGACCGCTGGTATTAATCTCCAGGGTGTGCCAGTAGGATCTGCCGGGTTTCTCCAGGTGATAGCCGCTCGGCTTGTAGGCAATCCGCAATCTCTCCAGATTCCTCGGATTGCGGTTGAACACGAACTTGGCGCTGGCCTCCGGCGTGGTCAGCTCCTTGATCTTGTGCAGCACGCGGGCAGACGTGAGGGGGCGGGCACTGCGAGACATGTTGACACTGAAAGAGCCGGGAAGCACACACTTTTAATTGAAACCAAAGCTTACGAAGAAATTATAAAACCATACCAGAAACGAGGATGGCGGTGTTGGTAAACACTGCGCTCCAGCAGTATTGCCAAACGGCTGCAGGCCGAACAGCTGTTCAGAATTGTTTTTCTTGAAATTTTGTAGTTCTACCAGTAGTTTGGCCTTGAAAAACGCTTGCCGGCCCCCCCCCCCCCCCCTTTGGAGCAGATAACCCCCTTCAGACATGCGCAAAAGCGCCCCCTGGCCGCACGCCCATGAATCTGCAACCTAGGTGAAGAAGCGGCGGAAGGCGGATTCTAAATTATTGCGAGTGTATTATTTTCGGCCTTCAAATCGGTTATGTAAAGCGCGTTCAACCCAAAAGATACATATCTGCCAGTGGACATATCGTACTCTTCGTGGAACCAAGTGCTGCTCTGCTCCTCGTCATGCTGATGGTTGTGTGTTCTAGCCTGTGCCGTCCCGGGCACGTGGGTGCCTCAACGGCCATGCGACACCTGAATTGGGCGCTGGGCTCGGGATATAGGCCCCCGATCCAAGCCCTAGTCAGGGTGAGTGTAAATAGCATAAATAATTGTTTAGTTAATAACTTATAAGCCTATAATAAACATAAACAAAATCAGGCCACCGCTTTCACTTTGGTTTTCCACCTCGTTCCGAAATCCACCACATTTCCAATCGCCCACGCACCTTTGGCGCGGGGATTCAAAGCTGGGCAGTTGGTAGTTAGGAAATATATTTTTTATTGAATATTATTCAAGTATTTACTTATTAAAAATGAAAGATGCACCATTTATGGTTCTATGACATATTAAAGTTTTTTATATTTTGGATATTACTCAAGAATACAATATAATTCCATTAATTTTGAATGAAAATAGCACAAATTAAATAAAAATAATTATTTTTCCTTAAATTCAGAGCCATTAATGGGTGCCAAACAATTAAAATATGTGTAACTTCCTAAACCCAAACTTGTTTGTATTCTCGTTGCTCCAATTTGTGGTTTAATCAGTTAAATTAAAAGCTTTTGGTTAACTGATAAGAATAGTTTTTAATTCCCACTCTCTCTTTCACTCTCTGCCCTTTCTGTTTCTCTTCCGGCTACCGTTGGCGCTTAAATTCAAATTCTTATCTTGGCCCAGACCCAACAGCAACGTGATCAATATGCACGGAAGCGCTTGGCTAAGCACATTGCCAACTGATAAAGATAGTTTCGCAATCTCCGCAGCCACTTGACTGTTGCCTCACTGCGTCGCAGTCGCTCCTCGCTCTTTGTCTCTCTCTTTGTTGGCGGCAACCGCCCTTGTTTCAACTTTATGCGTGCTTTCTGTGCTTGCTGCCGCTGCTGCACTCGGCGATTTTCGCCAGACGAAAATCATTCACGCTCGAAAGTTGCCGCCGTCCGGTTGCGAAAGGTTCTCAGGTGTCGAGAGGCAGAGAGGAGCATCAGCATCTCTAACCCGGCGAAGGTCGCTCTGGCTTAGATCTGTGACGACGTGAGTTTCCATAACGCGAAGCTTCGCGCTCTTTTGTCTCTGCAAGATGAAAGTGCAGTTTTCCCCGGCTGCGTTTCCTGTTGCATCCACTGCGCATGCTGCTAACCTGTGGCACCCGGCAGCCTTTGCGGGGGTGGCTGCTTATCCGACAAAAAAAAAAAAATAATAAAATAAATCTGACAATGGAAATGCCACAAATTCGAGTCACAAAATCCAACTGGCCGGACACAAACACAAAAGAAAACTACTCTTGGGACCCCGATAAGATTAAAGCATGTCATCAATGGTTAGCTGGAGGGGATCTGCCAAAACGAAAGCCTTTAGTAACAGTCTTTTCTATATTTTTCCCTATTCCAAATTGCAGCAGTACGTCCCAGCTCCGGAGGCCCGGCCAGTGCCCGATGACCGATTCCCGGCTGGCCAAACGGACCGGAAGGAGACCGCCACACAGACCGTACAGCACAATTTGTCGCGGTCGCCGAAGATATTGCCACCATCGCCGCCAACTTCCATGCCAACACAGGTCGCAATGTCTGACCGAATCATAGATCCGTCCCTGGGAATGTCGCCCAGTGTGGCGATACCCTTCAACATCGACTGGATATTCCCCAGGCTGAGGAAACCCACCGGCTTTTGGTACGCGGCCAGCCAACTCGTGGTCGCTGCAGTCGGAATCTTTAGCAAGATCGTGCTGAGTGAGTATAACGCTGTCGACCTCCGACCTTGCCCATCATCATCATTTGGCCCCAAAGGCACGTTTATTTTTGGCCGAGCGAATTGAGGCGCTACGAGAGCATCGCGTCGCATCTGCGGCCCTGACCGTGAATGTGTGTGAATCTCTCGCTTGATAAACGGTGCCCACGGACGCCGGCGCTCGCTGCCTCTCGGCGAGGTCAAGCGTGTGCCGTGTTAATTGGTCTCGTTGAACAATTATGCAAATTCTGATCTCTTGCCCCCCATCAGTGTTCCTGAACAAAACCCGTGTCTACAACAAGGAGCGCCTGGTCAACCTGATTTCCAAAAGGCCCAAGGACACCCCCCTGGTAACTGTCTCTAATCACTATTCCTGCTTCGACGATCCCGGCCTTTGGGGCTGCCTGCCCATGAGCATTGTGTGCAGCACCTACAGCATCCGCTGGTCCATGGCCGCCCACGATATTTGCTTTACAAACAAGCGGCACTCACTTTTCTTTATGTTCGGTGAGTCTCGAGAAACTGGGTTAAAGAGCAAGTCGGTCGTAAAGTTTTAGAAAAAATATAAAATAAACCAAATTCGCTATTAAAAAGACACCTTTTTGCTCAGTAATCTAAAAAGATTTTTAATAAACAACAATTTTCATCGTTTTATTTCCAGGCAAGTGCATTCCTGTAGTGCGTGGCAATGGTGTCTACCAGGAGGCCATCAATCTGTGCATTGAGAAGGCCGCCCTGGGCCACTGGATTCACGTTTTTCCCGAGGGCAAGGTCAACATGGAGAAGGAGGAGCTGCGCCTCAAGTGGGGCGTCGGACGGATTATATACGAGTCGCCCAAAATTCCCATTATCCTGCCGCTGTGGCACATAGGCATGGACGACATGCTGCCAAATGTCGAGCCCTATGTTCTGCAGCGCGGCAAGAAGATCACGGTGAATGTGGGTCAGCCGTTGGACCTCAATGACTTCATCCTGGACCTGAAGAAGAGGCAAGTGCCGGAGCCCACGGCGCGAAAGCTAATCACAGATAAAATCCAGGAAGCCTTTCGGGTGAGATTTAGTAGATTCAATTTCTGATTAAATTTAAATATTATTTTTGCAGTTCTTGAGGGCCGAGACGGAGAAATTGCATAGAGAGCGTGACTAGCCAGCTATCAGGGAAGAATTCAGCTGCGGACATTTGTAATAATATTTATTTCTGTATAGTATTAAGCCAAAAATGAACCCTCGAAAGGCCTCTTCAATCCGTTTAATGTAATTCAGTTTTATTATTATTGATTATTGCAATGCAATGGCTGGAGAAAGGCACTTTAAGTGAAACCGTGTGCATTATTAAATAGTGTAAATATATACAAACTGACATTTAACTGCGAGGGAAACTGTCTGCTCTATAAATCTAAAAACAAATAAAGTATTAAATTAAAAAAAAACATTCGAAAAATTTGTTTGAACTGAACGCTGGCGCCACTTTAGTTTGTTGCAACATTATGGCAACGCTGACACACAGCTGTTCAAATGTTTTCACCGTTATTTGCCGGGCAAAATGTAAGCCATGTGTAAATTTTAATTTAAATTTAAAAAATATATAAAATAAAATCACCACACAGGTCGTGTTCGGTTGCCAAAAACAAAAGTGAGCTGCTGCTGAACACGCCAAAGAGAAAGCAGTTGCTGAAGGATGGCCCGCCTACTGCCAGGTGCCAGATGCTGGGACGTGGAGCCTATGGCACGGTCTTTAAAGCTATCTATAGAGGTAAAAGAGAACTTATAAACTAAAAGAAAGTAATAATAGTGAATTACAGAGCGATCTGTGGCCGTGAAGATAATTCGAGCCCAAGCTGTGTCCACTCTGCACAATGAATCCCATTTGCTGAACCTGGAGCACCGAAATATAGTAAGACTCCTCAAGTTAGAGGCCGCCGCGGAGTTTGGATTGGTCATCATGGAATGTCCCAGGGGACAAAGCCTTCAGAGGATTATCGATAGCTTGGCCCTGCCTCTGATCCACAGAGTTCTGTAGGTTTTCCTATGAAAAATTTAGAATTCCCTCTTGAACCAAACTTTTTCCAGCATAACCCTGGATGTGGTGGCTGCTCTGCGTTACTGCCACTACCGAAATGTGCTCCATCTGGATGTAAAGCCAACCAATATATTGGTTGCCCTCGGCCCAAGGTCTAGTATCGATCATTTTTCGAGATATAAGCGTAGCTACATCTGCAAACTATGCGACTTTGGGTCTTCCCTTGAAATTGGCGAAATGTGCGCCAAGCAAGGTACGAGAAATACCAGTGGAACTCTTCGGTACATGTCCCCAGAAGTACTGCGATCGGAAGCCCTATCGGAAGCCTCCGACATTTACTCTGTGGGGATCAGTATGTGGCAATTGCAGACCCGTCAAGTGCCATATCATCTGCTGGATTGCAACGAAACCATTGCCTACCAGGTGGTCAAGCACGAACTGCGTCCGGATAGCTATGAAGAGATGAGGAAGTTAGCCAGGGATTACACCATCAGAGATACACCAATCGGATGCGATTGTATGCCAAGTTACCTCAATGAAAACACTGGCAGACGGGCGACTACGACACCGTCTGCCCGTCGTAATCTAAGCTTCGATCAAACTTACATCGCTGGCCGTGATCTGAAAAAGAAAGAGCGCCGTCAGAACCGATTAGCACTCCACTTCGAGGGCCCAGCGCCAGCAGAGGCGATGAGTGCGTGCCTGGAAAACGCTTACACCAAAATATACAAAAGCTGCTGGGTCAGCGCCCCGGAATCGCGTTTGGTTTCTGGTCAGCTAAAGCATGAACTGGAGCACCTACTCGGCTCAGCCCGTGCCTGTTCGTCGTCATTTGTTTGTATTTTATCCCATTGATTAGTTATCATTTTATGTACACTTACCATGTTTGTAAGATTTTACCAGAGACCACTACTGGTGGGGTCAATAATTTCTATATGTATGCATTTTTTGTAACTTCTTTTTTGTTTATTTGTACTGGCTACGCTAAGAAAATACATTTATAATGTTTATATACGAGCTTACACATCTACGCACGTTCTTCCCCCATCGATCATATATAATAGTGCCTTCTGTTCTACATAGTTAGGGTGTGTAGTTTAGTTATATAATTAGGATGCGGGATGCTGCTGCGATAAATTAGTCGGTGGCAGCAGCCCCTGAGGAGCCGGAGCTAACGCCAACTACGGTTTGAAGAGAAGAGCTTTGTATGTACAGATTTTTTTTATTGTTACGTTTTAATGTTCGCTTAGAAACCGTATATATATGTATGTATATGTCGTACTATATGCATCCTACTATACTGCATTGTAAACACTTTGAAATATTTCACCCTTAAATGCAAATGTTCAACTGTTGTGTCTACAAACTCGGCCTGGTTTAGCTTAGTTTCCCCTTTAGTTTATGTGATTAACCATGTCCTACAAATGCTATTACTTCGAATACACTCGATTGGTGTGCGGAAGACTACAGTTTTTAGTTTTTTTCATAGCTAAATAGTAAGTAGTTTGAATTCAGTTTGAAATCAATCAAATTGTCCCATTTTTCGTTAGTATAATCCACGGATTTTGGAGGCTGCAACCGCTGCTCTACAAAATATACGGCATAGAGCAGGGCGAGCCCTACGATTTGGTAATTGGAATTCGTATCTCGGGGGAACAGTTGGCAGTGCCGCTTACAAGGTAAAACATCTCCAAAAAATGTACAATATTCATATAAATACTCGCTTGCTCCTCCTACTCCTACTCCTACTCCTAATCCTTCTCCTTCAACGTGTCTGTTCGGTTTTGTTTTTGTTTTGAATATATCACAATTTAGTCTTTTAAATCTTTAAATATTTGTTAGCTTGACGATTATTGATTTGAGATTTCGCAGGATGGCGCGTTCCTTAACTCGCATAGGATCGTCGCACGGGAACGGGCGGAGGAATCTTGGATTTTCGCTGCGGCTGCTGGCTGGGGGACTTTTGCTGCTGCTGCGGGGACTGCGGCGAGGGGGAGGATGGGGAGGGCGAGCAGGATGAGGACATCGAGGAGGACGAGGATACCGATGAATGGATGCTCGTTGGAATTCTGGTGGGCTGGGCCTTCGGCAGGCCACTCTTTGGCAGCTCCGTTGACTTGGCTTCCTTCTGAAAATGGAAATTGGTAAAGAATTTATCAGAAATTTATTGATTTTGGGGAATTTTGGTTGTGAAAATATTATTTTCTATTAGATTTCTCGTTCTATTTTCTGTATATTTCTTACCTTCTTTGGCGAAACTGCCGCTGGCGGATGCACTGGCGATGTGACCCTTTTCCAGCCATTACTCCTGCGCCACGAACTGGTTGTTGGTGGCGTGGATGCCTGTCTCATCAGCATTCGCTCCTTCAGCTTGGTCACCATCCCAGGCGACGGAGGCACCAGTTCTTTGGCCATTTTCGACATCATGGCACAGCTGATGCTGTCGCTGCGCACCACGGTGGACTCCAGTTCGCGGCGCTGATTGTGTCGCAGTATGCAGCTGGGCTCTTGATCCTCCAGCACCGATTTAGACTTGACCAGGATATGTGGAGGCCTACGCAGTTCGCTTTTGATAATCTGGGCGATGCACTGCTGTTCATCCAGAGGCTTCATGGGCGTACTACTGCTCACAATCAGAGGCACATCCTCGATTTCGATGTCGCTAACCCTTCGCCGGCACTCATCGATGACCGCATAGTCGGGCTCTTCGTCCTTTTTCACCTGACTGATGGACAGCTCGTCCGTTTCGCTGGAGGAGCAGCTGGTCAGCTGGGCTCTGCCCGCTTCGCTGGGCGTGGGACTGCCGCCGTTAATGCGACCCGCAGGTCCCACCTGGCTCTCTGACATGCTGGAGTCCTCGGCATCATCGTCTTCCTCATCATCCTCGTCATCCGTCTCGCCCTCCAGGTAGGAGTAAAGGCTGCGCGAGGAGTTAGAGCGTATGTTGACCAATTTGTAAAAGTCATTGGTGAAGTCCGTGCAGGCCACCTCCTCGTCCTCAGAGTAAACAATCTGGAAACAAAGAAGTATTTTTAAATTTCCACAAGAAAACTTCTCTAGGATGCCGCCTTACCTTCTGCTGGAGCAGCTGGGCAATGCCATCGGCCACTGAATCCGTTTCCACGGTGGTAGAGTTGATAAAGTCACTCGAAGGCCACAGCCAGTCGTGATCCCGATCCCGCTTCCTTCGCTGCTGCTGCTGCAGGAGGAGATGGTGTTGCTGATCCCGCTCATCGTCAAAGGTCATCACAGCCAGCTCCTCTTGCGACATGCTCCAATCCTCCATTTCCGTGGAGCAGGGCTCGGCGGGCAGCAGCCACTGCTCCGGTTCCTCCGGCAAGTCCTCCAGATGCCCATTCGAGGGCTGCGGCTGTCCACTGCTCATGGTGCAGTAACCCTCGTCCCGTCCCTTAACCGGACTGGCAGACAAGGCTGCATTCTGGGCCTCCAGGTCACGCACTCTGCCCTTTAGCATGCTCACCTCCTCCCGGAGATTATCCTCAGCCACAATGGCATCCACTACCTTGCGCATTACGTCGTCCAGACAGTGCTCATACTGCCGGATACGGGTGAGCAAGGCTCGGTTCTCCTGCTGCATCGACTGTAAAAGATTCTCCTGGCGGGCGAAGCGAGTCTGTAAAAAGAAAGGAATATATTTTAGGGAATTGCTTAAAGGGTTTTTAGGTATTTTGAGTATTCCCAGAGAGTTCCTGAGAGACCCAAGCCTATAAATCTTTATTAAATACACTCAACCAGGAATCTTTTACTGTCAATTTCGAGGTGCGAAAGCTACCTGTGAAATTTCCATTACAAAATCAAGTTGAAAGCGATCCGCGCCGAGTAGGGAAAGGGTTAACTGATTAGATCCAAGTATTTATCAAGTGCCCCGGGGCAACCTTCGTCCGTGACAGCTGCCCTGATGAGGGTCACACACATCCACAAAACGGCCACATGCCATGGCTCCCTCATCCATCAAGCCAGGTTGGGGCACTCTCTGGATGTAAGTGCTAAGTGAGCAGTAGTTGCGAGACGACGATGACCCCCCGCCCCAAACCGGGCATGTAACAAATATCCAATCCAATCTCGATCAAAGCCAAGTTGCTGTTAACTGCCCGAAGGTCACAGCCAGATTCAGATGCAACACAAGCGGGAACCTTGGGCTTCATTAGCGCGGCTTTACAAGATTGGGCTTTGGCTTTGGCTTTGGCGCGGGGCAAATGAGATTGCCAGAAGTTAACGACGAAAGGGAAAGGAAATCCCCGGAAAATCGTGAATGAAAATGGTAATGAAAAGCTGCCACTAGGGCGCAGTGAGGCGTCTCTAATGCCAACGCTCAATCAATTCGGGCAAAAAAACTGTTCATTCCGGCAACAGTGAAGAAGCATTTTGCCAACAAAGTCAGCGAGACTTTGACTTCAACTTCGTCTCAGGCTCCGTCATCTCCGTCTCCGGTTATTCCGTCCGGATAAGAGACAATTTGTATGCGCCGGAATGGCAGCAAGGGGAGAGATTGTTCTTAAAAATGAATTTATGCGTTTATTTATGACTTGACTTGGCGGGAAGCGAGGCTGGAGCTACACCACACACCCTCGCCTCCTACAAACTGGCGCTGTGCAAATTGATTTTCCACATGCTGCGTTGCTCCTTGCGGCAGACCCCATTCCCATCCCCATCCTCATCCCATTTTCCATTTCCCATCTCGCATTTCCACAGTTTATACATACCTGCAGTGCCTTGTGATCCCGGCATGTCTGCATTTGCTTGCGTTCTTTGGATTTCATAATGCGATTCATGCTGCGGATGGCGTATGGCGAGCGGAGGCGCACAGGAGCAAGTGGAGCAAATGGAGCAAGTGGAGGTTCAAAAACGAAAATGGGAAAAAAAGGAGGACAAATATAGAAATGCATAAATGAAAAGGAGTTGCAAAAATCATGGAGAAATATGGCGAGTGTTCAGCTGAGAATTTAAAATATTGATTACTTATTTATGAGTTTGCTTCTCAATGGAAATGTGATTTGATTGCACAGATAAACAATATTTAAGGTCTTTATTTAAATTAAATATTTTATAGATATAGAAAAAGAAATCTAAAATCTTCAAGTTTTAATGTTAAATGTGGCTTAGGAAACTTTAAACAAAGGCAGTAAGTTAGCTGACTTCAATTTAAACTTTGATTTTAATTCCTTAACAAAGATTAATCTTATTAACTTTATTTTAAGCAATGCAAATTATTTATTAACTCACAAATTATTATTAAAATTCTTATTCCAAAATCTCTGCTGAATCCCCTTGTGTTTTGTGTGTTTTAAAAAACATTTTGCATAAATAAGTTGCCTGGAAATTAGCAGCTAATGTTGGCCATAAAGAAAGAAGGGTCGGAAGAGTGCTGAAAATCTCGACTAGACCAGAATTTTGCACCATTTCCAAGTCGCTGGTAATTACGCTGAGGTTCAGCCTGATTGATGGGCTTTGCCAGTAAGCGTTTCCCTTTGCGCTCTACGTTTGGTTCTGGGCAATTTGGAAAATTGCATTTTCGTTCGCCGTTAACTTGTTCTGTGCGTAATGGCCAAGAGGAGGAGGTCCTCCCCGCCAGCCCCCCAAAGGGGGCGTGACCAGTCACGAGTCTTGGTGGTATGAGTTATTTACGTTCAGAGCGCGAAAACTACTCCGAAAATTGCCGGCTAGGCAAATTAAATAAATATTTTGGCCGCTACGCGCAATTTATTGCGGAATGCTCGAGGTAATGGAGCTTAACTGCAACCTTCTTCCAAGCTTTCTTTCTATGTTCTTTATTTCTTTCTTTATTTATTTTCCAAATAACACACACAAAACACAATGCACTCTTATCGTGATTAAGAATTTAACCTATTTGTCACTTACTTCTCAATTTGTTCGCGCAATTCCTTCTCGAACGTTGGCGACCCGCATTGACTCTGGAAAATGTGCAACGGAAAAAAAAGAAGATGGGGAAAAAAACATTAAATAAAATGCGAAGGAAATTAAACACAATAAATTAGTGCACTCGACGCTGATTAAGAACGACAATTTAATTGTCCATATCACAGTGCCAATCAGCAGCACTTTACAAGCTAATGGACAGCGACAAAGGAGCCGAACCCATGACCGTCCGCAGGGGAGGTTGGGAATTCTAAGGGGGGAGGTTAACACATGGGGCAAGGCTCCTCCTAACGCCCGCTGCATGCAACACCATAAATCACCGGAGTCAACAACCCAAACTCTAGCTCTATTCCTTCGGCGCGAACTGTAATCGATAAAAAATTACATCACGACTTTCTCATCTGTGTGACGTGACGATAAAACACATTCACATCCATCCTACTTCCAGTCACAGACCCAGACCCAGTCTCAGACTCAGACAGTTTGTTATAAATTGTTTGCTTTAGTGCTAACAAAATGGATGACAACCGGCACAACAACAACAAACATCATATACGGATTCAAGTGTAAATGAAACGTTGAATATCGTATTTATTATTGAAGTGCCAACACAAGTCTGAGATTACAGCACACAGAAATATATATGGTAAAGTCTGTACATCATGCACTTAGCTATAGATAAGAGTCGATTTTGTTTGCTCAGTCGAGAGTTTTTCATACCCACTTCCTCTTTGTGGCTTGTGAGGTGAATAGCTGCTTTGGCCATTAATCAATTTAATTATGCATTAGACTTTGGATTCCTAAAATTTCTCAAGAACTCTGGAGTGAAGGAGCTCCACTCCACTTTACAAAGAATTCCCGGACTTTGCTGCCTGCAATTCTTTTGTTTCGCCCCCTAATATTTACAGAGAAAGTAAATCTTCTGAACATAATCTGAATACTAATTTAAAATTCAATTAAAACTAAAAGAGGTTTAAAAAACTACATTGTTTCTTTAAAAATAACTCTTCAAAACTTTCTTAATAAAGGCTTCATCATAAACTCTATTACAATCCCTTATAAGCCATTGACATTGGCTCTTTAATTTATTTTCTGTGTAGGGAAATATGTCTAGAACGCTTTCATCTGCAGCCCATGGATGGTTAGGGGGCAAAGCAATAATAAAATGGGCTGAAAGGGCGGAGGAACAGCTCCCGAGTAGAGGGAGCGATAAAACGCAGCAGCACGCGCCAATAAAGAAGTCGCCCCCTCATTACACTTACACCCCCTTTGGTCCAGAGAGGCGCAGCCGGAATTACAAATATATGCAATAATTTTTATTAATTCGCCTTCATGCATGGACCAGACCAGACCCGAGCAGGCCAGGCCAGCGATGATATGAAGAAGAAATTGAGAGCAACAGCAGGCGGCAGCCGTTGGTAGCAAGGGGGTGGCTTTGGGGGTGCCCCCAGACTGATTGCCGTCCTGAGGCGCCACTTGTGCCGTCGGAATGATGAACGTGTTAATAAAATTAGAGAGCCCCAAACGTTTGGGCCACTCTCAAAGACATGGCCCCCTTTCTTAGCCTCCATTTTCCCACCCAAGACGCTATTTCGGGCAACTGGTGCGCCTGTCGGCAGCTGTTGTTGGCCACTGCACCCACCGCCGCCGAGTCTCCGCCTTGGAGCGCATTTCCCATTCAAGAGGCGACGCGCATAAATATTCATTGTGAATTTCCCCCATAAAACCGAAGAGACGAGCGGGAGTGGGCAGTGAAAAAGAGCCTAACGAAAGCGGTGCCGACGCAAAAGCTTATTGATGAAGTTATAAAATCAGACATGAATTCTTTATTAATTAATCGAGGCAAACAGTGAAACTTTTTGTTGTCGAACGAAGAGTTCAAAAGCGAAACTCCGTCGTGATAAGGTTTCAATTAGCATGCGGCTTGCAGGGTGGCCCCCGCGCCAAAAAAATGATTTAGGGGTTCGTTTAGCTTAACCCCAACCGCCGAGCAACAGAAATTAACAAAACAAATCCCGGCAACATGTTGCACCCGTGTCCTGGGGATAAACAGAGAGCGACGCACCAGTCGCAGTATTGGAGGACTGCTACGGGTGGCGGTGATGATGGTGGTGGGTGGGTGGGTGGCACATCATACGGCCATTTGCACCCGCAAACGCACTTCCGTAAGATGTCCGGGACACAGGGCAACCCCTCGGAACTTGAGCTTAAATATGCACAGGGAGAAATTGTGATACTAATTAGCTAAACAATAAATATGAATTTATATTTAAATTAAAAGTAATTCTATTACATTTTACAGGTTTAAGAACCATCACATGAGCCACATGACTTAAATTTGATTTAAAATAAATTCAAGCGTCCTTGAAAAGTACCCAACAAAATCTTAAATATATCCAAGATACTCCTTTATAAATAAGATACTTTTTAATCTATAAACAAAAACCAAATTTGTTGCGAGCTGTATACCTCCCTTATCTGCCATAAAAAATCATCCATTGTCCTGTCAGGGGAGTTTATCATAAAAAAAGGGGGAATCCTGCTCGCGTGGGCTTAACGATCGCTGTAAAATCAGAGGTGGAATTAACCCTCGGCCTTCCCAAACAAGGAAAAGGAAAATATGAGCACGCTTATTATTAATTAACATGCGGATTGAACGGCGGGTGGCAACAGCCGTCGCCATCCATTTTCCAAATTGGTCGGAACATCTCCTGTAAATTCCTGAATTCACTGATTCTTACCATGCTTGTAGTCCTTGCCGCTTTGAAGCTTTATTCCATGCCAAAAGGGATTACTCGGGTGATTCCTTGCTGTTGTTTTTCTTGCCGGTATAAATTGCATAAACTTTTGGGGAATTTCCAGAGAGACCACAAAAGCGTAAAAATAACAAACAACTTAAAGTCCGAAAGGGACGAAGGACGAAGGACGAGCGGAGCTGGAGTAGGGAAACTCCTTTCCTTTCCCCAAACGCAGCATAAATTTTCGGCAAAAAGCAAACGACGTAACTCAAATTAGAAGGAAAGATATAATTTCCAGGAATGGCAAAGCGAAAACATAAAAAAGAAAACTGAAATGTTTAAAAAAACACGCGACCGAGGGCGAACATTGGCGTTGTTTTCGAAAGCCGGCGAAACAATGAGGAAAACGAAGGCCAGGAAGCAAGGAGCCGAAAACCGAAAAAACAACCCTCGCCGAGGACGGCGAAAGGATGGGAGCGCTTACAGAGAGAGAGAGAAGGATAGAGAAAGTGGCGAATTCGCCGCACAGCTGCTCTGCTAACTTTAGCTCTCTCTCTTTTACAGCCAACTCCCCCACACCCCCACACTGTTAGACCCTTCGATCAGCTGCAACAGCCGGCAAAGCAACAACAACAAGAAAAACAACAACACTGAAAGCCAGTTCTCCCCCACTCCCCCTCCTCCCCCACCAAAGGCAATGTTTTTTTGATGTATTACTCCGAATTCGTATACGAATTGGCCGTTTTTAATTTAATGAACCGCGACGACGGCAGCGGGGGCTGCTAAACTGGGTGGGGGCGATGGGTAAACAATAAAATAAACATTTTGCAGATGCAAGGCAGAAGAACAACCAACCCTATATATACTATATAGCTATAAAGCATATATGTATATACTGGTGGTGATCCATTCACATGGTGAATTTTATTCTCGTTCGCTGCGTCAAATGCAAACACTAAAACGTCACTTGAGCAAGATGAAAAGGGAAGCGACAAGGAATGCATTGAGAAAAATTGATTTTAAAAATTGGCATAGGTATTCATTTAGGGTTTCAGAAGGATAATATAATATTAGAAGTTGGAATAATTATTACACAAGAATAATATAAACTTAAAGGGAAGTACGAATTATTGAAAAGTAAAATAATTTTTTCAGAATGATAATAAAAAGTAAATGGGAGGTACGAATAATTAAAAGCTAAAATAATTAATTCTTTGTTAGAAGTTCCCACAAAATCTTGAACATAACGATAATATCACTGAAATATGATAAATATCACTATTTTTATGGATTTTCTATTTCTAAAGGTTCATTGAAATTTAAATTTCTGCCAGATGTAAGAAAAAATGTATCTATCGAATATTATAATAATAAGTTTCATATTTTTTAATATCTTCATAGAAAAATTTTAAGTAAATGTCAAAATTTGATGACATTATTTTCCCAAGTGTCTCCCTTCATACAGAGCAGTTCCTCTTCCCTTAAAAAAGTTTCGCGAAAAATTAATTGCATTGCACTTTTTTGTCAAGGGGTTCTGAAGAGAGACCTTCCCCCCTCCCACACCCTATATTGTATGATATAGTGGTGGTAGTTCCACACATTTTGGTCTGAAATCGCGGGGGCGTATGAATCATCAAGTTGGGTTTTTGCTCCTCGGTTTAGGTTTAGCTTTAAAAAATACCCCGAATGGGCCGCGAATGGGGTAGGACGTAAAGGGTGGCTTTCTATTAATGGACAGTCGTAAGTCGTAATAAGTATATGCAACAATATTACTCTCCAGAGTGGCTCTGACCTAGCCTAAAATTTATGGCTATATATTCAGTTATGTACATAACTCTAGTTATGGGGGCTCCACGGGTGGGTGGTTCTACTACGACTAGGACTTGGACTTGGACTCGGACTCGGTTTCGGATTCGGACGGGAAGGTGGTGGTTGGGTGGGGTTGCCTTCATTTCCGAGTGAGTAAACCATCAAACGCTTGCGACAAAATTATTAGCAATTCAAAAGCATAAGAAGAAGATGCTGCTGCTGATGATGATGATGATGATGGTGGTGGTGGTGGCGGGGGATGTACAGGCACACTCCGGTGATGTGGATAATAAAAAGTGCTCGTGCTGCGACTTCTTTGCCTCCACCAGCTCCATCTCCACTTGGCTTCCTCTCGAAAGCCCTTGCCAGAGCTACCAAGTGCCTCTCGAGAGACAACGTCCAAGACCACGACCACGCCCCCCACTTGACAGCTGACAGGGACGCTTTTTCTTTTGCCACAGATGCAGTGGAGACTCCTTAAGGCCAACTAAATTTAAATTCTTAAGTTTTTATAATTAAGACATCTTTGAGATAAATTGTGGAATAAGGTATACTTTTCCAATTCTTGGAATGTTTAAAGCTTTCCCAGAAATTCCCTCTTACTTGGTCTTGACTGTACTCAATTTCCCCCCTCTTCCTCCTTATTCTTTCGCTTAAACTGAATGCATCTGAGCTTTAATAAGGCAAAAGATATCCAAGGACAACAATGGGCGAATGGGAGGCAGGCTCTCCAGACTCTCCAGTTGGAATTAAAAACTGAGCACGTGCCGGTGACGAAAGTTGTGCATGGTTGCAGCTCCTCCTCTCACCCGCTCCTGCTGGACCCTAAATCAACTTTTCATTAGCACATGCCAATCCATTCGGATTTGGCTTGTTGATCTGTCGCCTGATTAAAGGCAAACAAATAAACAAAACTTCCGTTTGGCCAACTCCCTTCTGCCTCCTTTCGCCTTCCTCATTTGTTTACAGCAAGCACAAATATTTAAGGGGACGAAGGATTAAATGTCGTGCCAGTTGGGCTGTTGGATTCTGGATGCTTTATGGACGGAACAGGGCTCAGCTGTTGTCGAATTAAAAAAAAAGGCAACTGTCAGCAATTTGAGCAGGATGAAGATGGAGCACTCGAAGGAGTAATGTCAAAGGAAGCCAGCATACTAAGTAACGAAAGCTACGAGGATAAAACCCTTTAAGGGACAGGACTTTTTCTTATCAATTAGGAGCCTGTCGTAATGCTCTCGGGTTCTCGATGCCCTGGAAATCAATTACATTTGCTATTACCAACGAGTAAACTCCCTGCTTTTGCCCAAATTGGAACCAGATGAGAATGATGATGAAAATGGGAATGGGAGCGAGAGTGATGATGAAGATGGGGCGAGCATGCCGAATCGGAAGATGGATATTCATTGAATCGTGCCATTTATTGCATGCCACATGGCCAACAAGCTGTCTAAGGTCTGGGCCGCCTTTCCTCTGCTTGTGCCAAAAAAAAGAAGAAGAACAACAACAATTCTGCAACATTCACACTTTTGGTGGCCCGACTTGTCAATGGATTGCCAGGCCCCCGCTCAGTCTCCTCGCTTCCTGCCCTTTGAGCCACTGATATGCCAATAACAATAAAGTACACACACACACAGCGAATCTTGGTAGTAAGGGAGCGAGTTTGACTAAGTGAAACCAAAGGACAGTGGCAAAAGGCAAAAACAGGACCCAAAGGCAATGGAAACCAAAGATAACAATAAGTTCAACGAAGTTTTAATACTCTTTTTGGTGAAGTTTTGGGGTATTTTTATATCAAACATCGTATTTAGAGGGAAAAATAAGACTCTATGTGATCATAACAGCAAATAATAATCCATGAATAGTTATTTTAATCTTCAGAAAATATAGATAAACAAGCTTAATTACTTTGCAAATTTTTTAAGACGAAGTACCATTCAATCCTGATCTCAGTGATATATAACATTATATATTATAGCATTACAATCATCTCCCCAAAATAATAATACCCCCTTTTCAAGGGTAAGAAAGCGCAAAAGAAGCTGAGGGAGCAGCAAGCATAGTTAATCGTTATTTACAGACAGATAAAGTGCAGAAATATTGCCAAAGGAGCTGGAAGTTGGGACAGTGGCAACGGTAGCTCATGTATCCACTCCGCCCACTTCCATTTCCACAGCACTCACCCGCCTCACGCAACGCTTCTTGTGCTGCACTCAGAAAAAAGAAAGTTGGCGTTTATTTAAAAGAAATCTGAATTCAAGATCTTCTTTTAATTTAATTTTATAATAAATCAAAGCTTAAATTTACTTTAAGTCTGTTAAGATGCCAGTTTTTGAATTGCAATAATCATATAACTTTCCCTCAGTGTGGTAATCGGATTCCCATGCATGGACCACGCTCGCAGCCAGCAGCCAGCAGCCTGGCGAGATGATAAGACCAAGAGAATGGGAAGTGGATGCGGCGGGCAGGGCAACTGCCATTGCCATACTCGTAAATTTCATGGCTAGCCGGGGCCGCCTGCCAAAAAGCATAGAAAATCAGGCAATGGCCAGAACGGGGCCAGAAGAGCTACAGCTCCAAAAGAAAAAGCAACGGCGGGGGCCGCAAGCACTTTTCCACTTTTCCTCTCAACGCGTTTTGTCTCCGGTGCTTCCTGCGAAAATCAGGAACAGCAGGCGATGGGCGGGCGGTCGGGCGGTTGGTTCGTTGGCCATTTGGCTGCGGAAATCATTGGCCAAAAATATGAGAGAGTGGCGGCCACACGCTGCTCCTTTTCACACCATAAACTCCGAGCAGTTAACTCGTTTTCGGGGCTCCAGTCTGCTCCTTTTTTTCTCTCTCCTTTTTGTGTTATCAAATTCAATTACCTAAAGCCGGAAATGCGTATGCCAAGCCGAGCTCCTTCCGCCGGAAATTTCCGGCCATTAAACTTTCTTTCGGCATCCGACGAGGGCCATCCTCCCGGCCATTCTGATGACAGTTTAGATTGTGATTTGCCATTGAGGGCTTTGATCGAGTGCGTCGAAGGTAATAAACTGCCAGAATTTCCTAAGGCGAATTATCCAAAGTGGAGCTTCTGGGGGGAAGGGCGAGGTTTATGTTGCCCAATTGGCAGGACAGATATTTGAAGGGGAATTTTCTTATTTTGTTTTGTTATTTGAGAAGTTTTGGGTAAAACAGTGGCCTGATTTGCATTGATTAAAAATTAGAATTTGTAGATTTTGTTTCTTGAAAAGTAGCTTGGAATTTTTTTAAGTATAAACAATTTTTAGGAATATTATGTACAAGCAAAAACTAGACAAGTCTTACTATATGTCATATTTAGAACAAAAATAAATCAAAGTTTCTGAATAAATACTATTATTTGTATGAAATGAAATTAATATAAATCTTTAGTTCTATTCAGTTATGATTTAATTTAGAACACAATATTCCATGAAATTAATCAAAATATATACTAATCTTCTGTTTAAAATTTTAGAACCTAGAAAATGCCTTAACTAAAAGCCTGACCCTGAAATTAACTTCTCAAAGTTCTTTAATTAAGTTATGTGTTTTAATTACAGCTCTTCTTGCATTTAATTTTGGAAAATCCGACACTGCCTGTAGTCTGCTGTTGTTTTAGGTTCTATTTTCATTTCAGAAATTGTAATTGCAGCTCCTTCGGCCGGATAATTTGACGTTGTTACAAGACTCGTGCTCGTATATATATATTCGTATTCGTATGTATTATATGCCTGTAATTTGAGCTTGTAACTTTTAATTGCCCGGCCAGGCGACCTTGTTCCCCACAGCCCGCCTGACCGCATAAACCGCACTGAGCGCAAACGACTGAACACGATTAATGACCCCCATGTCCATGTCCATCCATATCCCAGGTCAAGTGCCCCACCCCGGACCAAATCTCTCACACGCTGACCGCACAGGAAATGAAAATGCTTGGGGAATGGGAACAGGGAACTGGGAACTGGGAGCTGGAAGATGGGAACTGGGACCCAAAACCCAGCTCCGGCGACATTAAACTCAAAGTTCATTTTGAGAGCAATGTCCGGACCGGGTAATAACATCCTAGCCTGGCGGCGGCGGGGGGGGACGAGATTCGAGACGAGATAGATACATTTCCGTAGGAGTTGTACTCACTTTCTGGAACTCCTCCTGCAAACGCAGCAGAGCGCCTTCAACTTCAATCATCCGCTTCTCCAACAAATCCTGCAAGACAACAAAAACAAGAGAAACCAAAAACTCAGCAAGCAGCGCAAGGAGGCTAAATGCAACTTCTAAAATCCCAAAAATGAAAAGTTAAAGCTAGCTCAAAATGTGCATGGATGAGTTTCTATTTATTTCTGTATTTTTGTTGTGTTTATGTGGCCAGTGAACCAATGAATTTGTGTGTGTGTAGGTGTGTGTGGTGGGTGTGTAGTGGGTGTGTGCATGGCTGTAAGCAAAGGCAAAGTGCTGCCGAAAAAGGGTTATTTTCTGGTTTTAAATTTGAGAATATTTTGACAATATTTTAAGGGGAAGATATACTTTTTCCCACTACAAATTTTATTAGCCCAAAATTAAGTCAGGTTATAAATAGAACACCATTCAAAGTAAATGATATTTATATAGGTATATACTTGGATATATCGTGAGAGGAGAAATGACTAAGTCAGAAATCCTTTTACCTTTATGAGCAATAAATATTTAAGTTTGAAGAATATTCAACTAATTTAAGTGAAATTATCTTTTAATTGGCTTACAAAAAGCTTTTGATTTATCAATTTAAAATGTACTTATTTTATTAAAGAACATTATAAATTTGGCTTCTGCAAGTACAAAATTAACTAGAAAATTATTAATAAATAATTACCAATAAACTAATTAGTAAATTAGATCCTTTAACCTTATTTTCTATTTCTTATTGATTGAAAATCGAAATAAGTAAATAAAAACTCCAAAAACTTCGACTATTTTCCTATTATACTACCTAAATTCATAAGGAAACATTTGTTTTCTAACAAAAAATAAGTAAATTCAACACTTAAGCGTTTATTTAATAATTAAACTTCCTATAATTACAGAGAACTGACTTTAAATGGACTGACTTTCGGATTAAAATTCACTCATAAAAGTAACATTTATTGCAACAGTTACAAAGTTTTCCCATATTTTTATTTGATTAAAAACTTTCCCGAGTGGACGAAACAACTATAAAAACTTGTTAAAAAAATAATTTAAAAGCAATTGAAGCTAATTTACGATCTTGTCACCGCACCGAAAACAGATTCGAGGTGTAAAAAGCAAATCATTGAACTCTTTTGGGCACAATCCCGATTTTCCAACTGAATGCAACATGGCATTCGAACCAAAGAAAAAAATCGAGAAGAAAAAACACACACAATGAGTTTCAACTTAATCCGCACGCGATGAGGAGAAGGTCTGGGGCAGGTGCCAGGTGGGACAGGTGGGGAGGGGGGCCCAGTTGCAGGTGTGCATGGCCAATAATTCACCGAGAGAGCAAGGCTGACATGCCACAAGAACCGTGGCACACAAAGTGGAGTTTGTGGCGTTGAAATCGAAAAGAAAAACCCAGAGTCCGGTCTTCAAAGTGGATCTGTGGATCGGCAAACCCCATTTATAAGGTATATATGCAGGCGATATATATATGAACACCGAAATGACATGGAGACATCAGGGATGCCCGGGAGGAAGGTGACGTGGGCAGGAAATGGAAATGGCAATTTCCAAGTTTTCCCCTTACACAAAAATGGCCAACAGACATCAGAAATCAAAAAACAAAACACAAAAAAAAACTATTGTGACGCCGCCGTGCTCGTAAAACAGCAGTTTGCTTTTTTGGATTTTTTCTTTCTGTTTTGTTAAACACTTAATATTAGTTGTGGAAGTTGTAAAAATAATTTTTATAGCTTGAGGAAAATGGGTTGCCTAGTGTCTCGAAGCGTGTTTTGTGTCTTTGTTTCAGCCATTTTGCGCAATAGACAAATTGATTTTTGTTGTTCTGCCTTAACGAGAGAGAATTTATAAAGATTATGATCCCAGCGCCCGATTATGAATGGCCAAAAGAGTCGAGGAGTTGGCTAACTAAAAGCGAGAATGAATGCCATGATTTGTGGCAGGAAATAATCCAGTCTCCGAGGCGGAGCTGCCAGGTGAACACTGGGGAAAACTGTAACTTCAAAATTATGATCTAAAAAATATATTTTCTATATTTTTAAAGCATTAAACTTTCATAATTCCTGCCCAAAATGTTATTTGTTCTTCGAGGAAAATGATTGAAGAAATTATTTGTTGTTCCTAAATGTATGCTTTCTTTGATTTATTTCTTCACCATTTCTGAACAATATTCATCCTTCTTGCCAAGTTATTTTTCTGTGTAAACAAATATAGCAGCTCTTAGGTATATACACATATCCATATGCTAATGCAGGCAATGAAATGGAGACGGTGACGACGACGACAACAATGCCAGCCCATAGAGCTCTATTCTCCAGCTGGCGAAACTGTGCGCATGTGCAGCAGAATCGGAGAATCGAAGAATCGGGGAATCCGAGCCAGAAGCTGGCATGGAGAGGGAGCCAGGGAAGGGAAGGGTCCAGGGGCAAAAGTCTGAGCAAACACAGCAAATAAATAGCTGGCGGTTCGTTGAACTCTCCTCAATCACTCGTCGCCAGTGCGAAATTGCACAGTTGCAACAGCAGCAGCAGCAGCCGCAGCAGCAACTTCAGAGCACAGCGGCAACTGCAACTTATGGAGGAGAGAACGTGACTGGGTTCCGATGACAGCAATGGATGCAGTGCATCAGCTGCAGAGCTGTGTGAGCGCACAAAATAATCGAGATGCCATTTGGCAAATTTGCTGCGAGTGGGTGTCTGGCCGCGGCAGCTGGATAGACGTGGACATGGTCCTAAGTCTGGACCTTGGTAATCGAGACACGCAGCGAAGGCAGCTAAGGATTCGTGGGTTCAATTAGCGGGAGCCGTGACTTCTGGTTGGGATTCTGGGAAGCCGCGTCAATGGCCATTTACATGGAGAACTTACCAAGATGCCGGCTTACAGCTCTGGAACGCCTGACTCATTTGCAGCCTGTTATGGAGCATCCAACCTGGCAGCTGCCTGCTCCGGCCATAAATCAACTCCAACGGCCGCGCATGCGCCATACTTAGTGCTATTAAAACGTCACGGAAGTCGAGACGTGAGCGGCAGCGAGAATGCTAGTCCGAGATTCAGGGAGCAAGCATATGGGATCACAGCACGATCCCTGGGAAATGCTGGGGTCCAGGTAATTGTCAGCATTTATACGCTATCAATTAGACGGGAAATGGAGAGGAAAATCGCGGGAACAGCCGCTGGAAGATGTGCTCCCCAGTTGACGTGACCCGACCCAGTGGGCTGTGGGGATTCGCATGTCAAGGGGGCATTTGGCCTGACTGCCGCCAGCTCCATCAATCTCTGGAACGCCGCTGCGATGTGTCTCAAATGGCACGTTAACGAGTTCAAGTGGCTCACAGGCCGAGTTCAAAGGTGTTTGCTTCGCCGAGAGTTTCGTTTGCATGCCGCCGCACTTTGGGAAAATTCTCCACACGCCAACAAAGGAAAGCCCGCTGCTCTTTTCTAGCTTTCCCCTGGAAAATTGGGTTAACCCGCCGCCAAACACACCAGAAAGCCGAAGGTTAGTTGCCGTCGAGATGAGGGGGGGTTATGACTATATATACAGGTTCTATGGCTATGATTTGATTTCGGTTTGATTGTCTGTAATTGGATGGCGGTTCCTCTCTACCCCAAAAGCGCTACGTGCCGGGGAGTTACCAAATACCAGGATTGTGGCTAATAATAATACCAAGCTCAGCTCACCTTATCACAGCCGCCAGATCCAGATCCAGAACCGGACCCTGAGCCTGAGCCGGAGCCAAAGCTTGAGCCGCCATGCCGCTCCAGGGACAAAGTGCCCGCCTCCGATTCCACAGGAGTTCGGGGCTGATGCACCAGCTGTATCCTGCCCTGGGATATCTGAATGTAATTCGGGGGCGGCGGTATTGCATCGTGCACATCGTCCTTGTCATCCTCATCGCAGTCCTTCTCGTTTTGCCTGCAATAAAAGAGAGCAGCAAAAATCAAGATCAGTTTTCCATTTCGGCCTTAGGTGTCGTGTTTCAAGCATAGCTGGGAATTGCCCAACCATGGCTACAAAGTGGTTTCCATATCGCCATATCGCCATTGCATTGCTGACATATTTCCCGGATTGCCCCATAAAGAAGTGTCAAAATATTTCCTTTGGCTGTAGCTGCCTTTTGCTTATCGGCAAAGCTAACGAAAAAAAACAAAATAAAATAAAATAAATATAAAGCAAGTGCCAATGTGTTGCACAATGCAGAAATATACACAGCAGGGAAAATTGTAAATACAGAGCAAGGAAAATTCAGGCCATAAAAAATGTGATCTCAGGAGATAATTGCTACAAGTAATACACTTTGAAAAATGTATATTAACTTCGTTTTTGGAAGCCAAAAACGGGGTTTTTATTTAGCTAAAATATCACAAATTATCAGAAGGTTTTATCCGTCTTCCTCTTAGATTACTTACATTCCCCAGAGTTTATTCTTTCAGTGCACTTCTTGTAACCTGTGAGCCTGTTAACCCATGTTTACTATATGCCAGTTAAGTCCAATTGATGGGGGTTACCACCTTGGGGCTAGTTTTGACGCGACCCAAAAAGACTGTGACAGAGATATCAATTGCATTCGCTGAGACCGAGTCCAAGAGTGTGCAAAGTGCATTACCTGGAATCACCTGCTGTGGGGGGCTCCGGTTAGTTTGTGGCCAAACTTAGAGCATAAGTATCCTCAGCATCCCATTGCTAACAACGAAAAGTCGCTCGTTATTTCCAATTGAATTTGCAGCTAAGTGCAAATAATTCGATAAAATTGCCACTCGGAGGCATTCGAGTGGGCAAACACTGGCCAGAAAATAAAAGGAACAAAAAATCACCATGAGGCCAAAATGCTTTTCGGCTTGCCAGCTTGTCTACGTTCACATCTAAGCCAAGTGATGCACGAAAAGAAAATATGAATACTTTGAAGTTTGGGGGATATTTTGTCCATCAATTTACTATTAAAATCTTGGTAAATGGTAAAGATTTCACTACTTCTTTAATACGAAAAAGATCTAAAATTATATATTCTCTACAAATTAAGCAAGGTTTAACCTTTAATTAAAATAAATTTAGCTGTGTCTTAAATATAAAATATTTTGTAATATATTTAAGACTCGATCAGCTTTCCTTTTCATATCAAAAATGAATGAGAATAAGCATTAGGTTACTCAATGTCTAGCCTTCAAGAAACCTCTAATTTCTTGCCATGTACCCCTCTCACCCTTTTGGCTTTTAGCTCTTGGCCCGGTCCAGCTGCAATCCAGTTTTACTCACTATAACTATCGAGTTGCAGTTGCCGACTTGAGTTGAGTTGAATAAATGGCCACAAAAAGAGCTGCAAACAATCTTACAAGCTAATCGCACAAAATGTTTCGTTTCGTGTTTGACGTTGACACCGGCCAAGTGGGCAGTGCTCAGCATGGATATATATATGTATATATATAAGCTATAGAGTTAGAGTTAGAGTCCCCAGCATATCGGTGTCCATATCGTTGGGTATCATTTTTCCAGAGACGCAGAATTCTGCCGCTGCCCACGTGCCGCTTCATAGAATTTCCATCCGTCTTTGATTTATAGGCATCGAATAAAGCAATCAAAATCAATTTAACTGTTATCATGCTGGCCATTGGCAGCTGGTAATTAAGTGAGACGCCAACTATTGGATCGCATTGGCATCGCATCACATCGCGTGTCAGTGAATCAGCAGCAAGCAGCTCCCAGCTCCCAGCACCCAGTTTCCAGCTGCCTGTCTTGCATTAGATGCAAACCTAATTAGCCAGACGAGTGCCATCATTGGCAGAGTCAAAAGGCCAGCTAATGACATTACAGGGCTTTAATTAACGTGGCCAGCCGCCTGTTCCATGCTCTGCGATGCCAATTTCTATTCCAATACCCGACTCCCGATTGCCCATCCCATCGATTGACAGTGAAATAGTGCCGCAGGCGGTGCAAGGTGAAGAGTGCAATAGCTGCACTTTGGGCGGGGACCAATTTAGCACTGACTCATCTCATTCAGCTAATGTGTGGATAATGGATACTGCGACAAATGGGAATACATTTTGAGGAAAAAATAGCTGAAGATACAAAATCTAAAATCATAAAAACATGAACAAGAAATTTTGTATCTCAAAAACATATATTATCAAACTTATCTGAAAGTATTTTAATGGATTGAAAACAGTAGTTATTTGCGTATATGTATACACATTTTTGAGTAACTATTTTAGTCTTTATTTTATTTATTAGTTATTTAAAATCTCTTAAAATTCCTACACCCTTATCTCTCAGTGTGTTCAAACAGGAGCCATAAGTTACGCGCACGTTTTGCTTGAATTTGCATTTCCATCGAAGCATTTTTCGTTGAATGTGCAAATGACGGAGCCACTAGGGAATCGCTCCCAGTCTAGCCTATGACTATGGCCATTCTCTGACCATCGGTCATTCGGTTAAACCTACAATCCCTCCAACTCCAATTCCAATTTTCAGTCCCCCGAACCCGGATCCCCAATGCCCAGTGCCTGACTCTCTTCTGTTCTTTTTCTGCCTTTGTGGCACATTCGTTTACTGATTATGCGTTTTATGCGACGACCATAAATTTCCGCTGTCGCCGTTCCTTCACTTCTCCCGGTCGCTCTGTCCTCATCCCCATCCTCATCCTCATCCGTCCGGCCAGAGAGCGCTTATCACTGGCCATTGCAGTTGGCATAAAAATAAATATTGCACAAATGCGTATAAAAAGTAAATAAAATAAAGCAAGTAGCCGTCGCGTCGTTCCGCTTTATACGACCTACAAGTAAGCCATGCGGCTTACTAAGGCGCTTACTCCCGCCGATATTCTCCCCCCGATTTCCCAGAGAATCTCTGTCCCTTCCGTCTTTTTAAG
Organism: Drosophila anomelani; assembly: GCA_035045905.1. Classification (NCBI taxonomy): domain Eukaryota; kingdom Metazoa; phylum Arthropoda; class Insecta; order Diptera; family Drosophilidae; genus Drosophila; species Drosophila anomelani. Next base: position 15,110,814 of record JAWNOO010000032.1, read on the forward strand.
AGCGATTTGCCGGGCATAATTACGCCAATGTTGTAATTGGGGGCTGTGGCTGCGGCTACTGCTGCTGCTGGCACCGATAAGCCAAGACGCATAATTGTGCTCTTGGAATTTCGAGATAAGAACGCATAAGCTTAAGCGGATTCCTTGGTGATGAGTGACCCTCTGATTAGTAATTTGCTGACCATTTTGGAAACGCTTAATCGCAGAGGTATTCTGAGAAAATCTATAAAACTAATTTTATATTTAATTTTATTTTATTCGTCTGTTTATGCTGATAAAGAATATATGTATAGGGTTTATGCGGTTGGAATTGACTCATTTACTGGTAAATTTTATTTTAAAAGATATTTTAAAATTATAAAAATATAAAAATATAAAATTAAATAAAAACAAACAAAAGACTTGACCAACGAACTTCTTTAAGCTGCCTAAAAGGACTCTTTAAAACATTCAGAGCTTTCTTGTTTAAATTAAGAAATAAAATCTTTAAAACATTCTGGGAATTTGGAAGTCATAAAATATTAAGTCCTTTGAGGTTTCAGTGGCGCTTCGGATATAAATCTTGAAGTTTAGCATAATATTTCCAAACTCTTGAAAGAAATAATTAAAACTATCGACCAATTTAAGCGATAATTCTGAACTGCCTACTGGCATCAGCTAAACGCTTAATTTGCATTAAGCACACTGAATTATTAAACAGCGAATGCAAAGTGCATGTGGGAATATTTACACACATGCTAGGTGTGTGTGGTGTGTGTGTCCGTTGACAATGAGGTCGCCAGAGCAAATAATTTACAGTTCTCTGCAGTAATTGCCATAATTTTCAACTGCCATACATTCGAGCGCGGCTTCTCCCCCATCCCAGGCATTGCTCCCCTTGGCCGCCTCCATTCCTGTCATGAATATTGAAAAGCGAAGTTAAAGTTGAGCCGCCCAGCTGTCCAACTGTCCGAATGTCCGAGCTGCCAGAGCGAAGCGGAGTCGCTTGTGGGTGCCCACTGACATGGGCGTGGGCTGGATTCAAAAAACAAAAAATAACAGAAACTAAAACTGAAGTTGGATCGAAAACAGTGACCACACGCAGATGAAGTTGCTGCAGCCTCCTCCAAGCGAGGTCTCTACTTTGAATTGAGATTTTGTAACCCACTCTGTCAGCCATAAGTAGAGATAATAATGTTTAATTACTACCATTTATATATAATTAAAGAACTCATTTGCAGTTTGAGATATATACTCTATTCTATAAGATATTCATCTTATTTGTGAAACCCAACGAAACTAGAAATTACTCTTTGTTTATTCTTTAACATTTTTTTTTATAAATTAGAAGAATCTATATAGTTATTAGGAAAATGAATATTTATGTGATTCCAGATTATGAGGCTTTATAACTTCAATTATCTTCTTGTTAGTGAAGTTCTAAAGTCACCCTGATCTCTTCAGATCCAACACTGCAATCTTGCATCTTATGGATCGCTACTGTCTGTCTGCTGGTAAAGTGAAGTTTTCCGTTTGCTAAATTGCATAATTTATGAGCCTTAAGATCGATTTTAATCGCCAGTGTCTTGCATTGCTTTTCAAGGCAAAAAGTTGGCAAAACAAAGTGCCTGAGGAGGGGCGTGTGAGTCTCTGTGTTCTCTATACCTTCACCGTTATATGAACGAATGTATATTCATCCACTATATCTGGACGAACATTTATGCATACATATGTTCTCGTGTTGATTCTCCCCGCTCTTGTTAATTTATTCATGAGTCGGCGAGCGGGCTAAGCTTCCGTTATAAATCCGCGCTTAGTGCACTCCACGCCCGGCTGCACATTCTGCCACTCTTTGTGTTTGTTTGCTCGCCAAAGGGCCCTCGCCTCGTCTAGCATCGCATCGCATTGCCTCGCATGTAACCCATTTCGCAGAGTTGAAACAAATCCAGCTACAGCACCTAACATAACCCAAATAGGCGTGTCACTTTACGTATGTTTACCCTGGAATGGGGTCTCCATTCAGAGGGGACTCCATTTGGGGGCATTTTTAACGTTAGATGTGAATATATTGTAGAAGCTGATATCGTATGCTTCTTAAGAGTAAATATCCTGGTTAAAAGAAGACGTCAAGCTTCGAAAATGGAAGCTTTCTTGGATAAGAACAAATATAACAAGGATTATACTATAACAAGGACAAAAATTAAACCCACAGTGAGAGATACAGATCTCTTCTATATATTTTCCTGTGCTCTTGGGACCGAAACCAAATAATTAAACAAGGTAAAGCCAATGACCTATCATAATTATATTATTTTATATTAATTCTTTAAATATTTCAGCTATCTCTTAACCAAAATAATACCCTTTTGCCATCACTGTCTCCTCCCAGCTTGTGTGTATTTTGTCTGTGCAGCAAGCAGGGGGCCAAAGCAGGGGGTGTTGGCCAAAGTCAAACAAGAGGCCAAAAGTGGATGCATCTGCATCTGAAAGCGTGTGTGTGTGTGTGTGTATGAGGCTTAGGGCCCAGCTAAGTAGTTAATGCATTGTTTCCCAGAGCTTTGCTCCAAAAAAAAGCAGTGTCGTAGGCGTGATGAGAAATGCGAGTAGTTGCTGCCTCTCATATATCCCAACTGACGTAGACGACGACGCGTTGATGCTATCGATACGCCGATGACCCACATCTGGATTCGCTTTTCGATCCACTGATACTGCCTCTGACTGCTTCAGAGCCCACACTGGAAATTTGCATAATTTGACGACAAGTCGCGGCTCAGAGATTTATTATATGCGCCTCATAATACACTTCATGTGAGCCAAGACGCCGAATATGGTTAAAAACCAACTGGCGATAAGCATCGTATAATTGTGTCGAGCAGGAAATTACGACGACATAATTGAGTGCCATGTTGCCGAATCGAAATGAGATCGCACAGGGATTGGGACCTGGGATTGGGAGCCCCCTAGGCCTACGCCATGGATACATTTAAGCCAGCTTATAGGCCGGATTGTTGGTGCCCGCACAATTGTCACATCGAAATTATACGACTGAATGGCCAAGAGGCGCCGAAAGCCGAAAGCCAAAAGCCACAACCATATGCACAATTGCTGTTCTGTCCGTGTGTAAATACGAGTTTTTATGCAAATATAAACAAGGGCCAAGCGGCTTCCATGCAAATACCATAGATTAGAGCCATCCACCGACGATGGGCATGCGTCACGTTTGATTCCGGGAACGGTGACCAAAGGAGCAACCAAAACCAAAAAACCAACACGAAACGGAAGTCAAGTGGACACTTGCCGTTTACCTGACCAAACACCTGGGGGACCTGCGTTGATTGACAGACGCGAGCCGATGGTGGCCATTGCATTTGCATTTCCAAACACTCGCCAAATTAAGGAGCTTTGGGGATTTCAATTTAAGTCTGAATATAGAGGTAAGAGGCAAGACAGATGTTATGGAAGAAACACTTGGAGTCTAGGGGATTGTAATTGAGGTGTTTTCAGTTGCTGATTTTGTAATTTCTCATTTTAAGAAAGAATTTCCAGTGACTAAGCTACATTGAGTTGTTTTTAAGGCCTCAAAAAATAGACTTCAAAAGACATTATAATTCTTAATTTAATATACTTGAATCAGAATATAAAGTTAGAGAAAATTATACATTAACTAAGGCTCTTCTTGGTTCTCAAAGTAACTCTGTAATAGAATTATCACATTTGACTCTTGACATCTTTCACTGCTAGCGAAAGAGCACTCTGATTCCCTATTGATTAATCCCCTATATACCTTTAATTTTCTCTGAGTGCAATGTCTCTGCCTCCCTGCCAAAGGAAGCCGTCAAGGTGCAGCCGTCGGTTTAGAAAGTTATTTGCATTTAACGCTTTAACCGTGGCCGCTCCTCAACTCTCGAGTGCTTTGCATGCAGATTTCTGATTGGCACTTGGCCAAAGCGGAAGCGATCGCTAACGTGCTCTCACTTCAAGGACAATGGCATGTTAATTAGGGGGACACAAAAAGGCGGCCAAAGAGGCGGCTCCGCTATTGCCAAAATATGTTTGCCTCACACACAGTCCGCTCCACGCACCCTAATGACCCATAAACACTGGCTCAATAGGCCATATCCGTTGGCCAGATAACGCTTTTTTTGGGCTCGAGGCACCTGTCGGTTACCCCCCCCCCCCCCACTAACGAATGCCAGGTCGGGTCATAAACACACATACCCACATATAAATTCTGTTTATCAACAAACATTTTCGCTGGCCCCATGAACAACAATGGCGCATAGTTGGGCGCTGGGCGGCTGTAAAATGGGGAGTTTGTAAAGGCTAGAAGGGGGTGGTGGGGGTGATAATGGGTGGGGTTTTATTTTGGGGGTGCCCCACCCAAGGCCCCACCCAAGGCGACCAAACCCAAAAACTGGCTTGCGTTTAAAGCGAGCGTTAAGGGCAAACTTTTAATTAGAAAGCAAGTACGGTCAGCTGCAAAATGGTGAAGCTAAGGGGAGCTGGGGAGTAATTGGGGAAAACTATGCAAGGGAATATATTTCATTAGACTCTTATGTATACACATGTAGGTAAAGGGTACACAGAAAGTAATAGGGGAAAATTCTATAAAAATATATACTAAAATTTAGAGAGTGTTAAAAAAAAAGTAAAGTAAAGCCTATTGTTTTATTAATGGTATTGAAGTTGGGATTAAATCTATTAAAATCCACTTTAAACTTATAAAATATTGTTAATTACTATTGGAAATTATTACTTATATCTCTAATATTTGAAAATAAGTGCTCTAAGCTCCAGATTTTATGAGTTTATTGGTTCTTAATCCCCTTTGGGTTCCTGTTTATGATTAAAAATATTTCCTTGGCTTACTTATCCCATTTTCCTTTATTTCCTATATATTTCCTATATATATTCTATTTGATTTCTTTGTTCTACTTTTTTCTCAGTGCCTGCGTGTCTCGCCGGTGGCACTGACTTTTCCAAGCCAGCGAACTCTGCATGTCAAAGCCCAATAACAGAATTGAACGCACAATAGTTGGCAATCAACGAAGCTGAACTGGGGTAGGTTAGGGTCATGCCACGCATCAGGGAATGGCCCCAGAGCCAGAGCTCCACTCCAGCTCCATCCACAGCTCCTGTTCCAGTTCCCTCTCCTGCTCCCTCTCCCCCTTCCAAGATGATAAATCGCAGGCCCAACTTCGCCTGTGCATCTGCATGTGTCAGCCGCTCATTAAAAAGGTATTCATCATTATCACGACACTCCGCGCCGCTGCAGTTGTCGCACCCAAAGTGAAAACGCCGCCAAGACCGGCTGCGAGAATTGGATCTGTCGCTATATCCTTTGTGGCGGCATGTCTGCTGTCAAATGCCATACCACCATGCCACCAAGGGGTGCTGCCTTCTCTCAGATGTTTTTATTAATTTCACTGAAGTTCACTGGAGCCGTGCACCTCCGCCGCCACCTTAATCCCCCAGCCAAAGTGATCGATGTTCGGGAAGAGTGTTTACTTGATTATTTTGCAATCTCTGCTGGCATTACTTGTTGCGCTCTTGTTGCCTCATAAAACGCTTCAAGTTATGGCTAAACTAATCTTAACATACATCAAAAGCTAAGCGTTTTGGCCAAGCTAAATTTGTTTTGATTTATAGCAAAATATAGATGCCAAGGTGGCGAAATAATGATATAAAAATCTACAACAAGCTCATGATGCAAAACGTGTTGTTATGCAAATTGGTAAGACATGCAGTCAGTCTTAAAAATAAACGTTAGGGAAATATTAATAAAGCTATTAAAATAAATATATTATAATGTTTGATGAGAGCTTTCTAGCGAATCGGTCTTAAATGAATAATAATGAGGTATTTAATAAACTATAAATATATATCACCCTTTCTCGATTTATGCTTCATAATTACATATATATTTGTAATGAGAGAACTCAAGTTACTGATGGGTCTGAGGGCATTCGAGTTTCGTTGTGAACTTGGACATATGTGACATATCTCAAAGTGCAATTGTAATTCCCTTTGCTTTCTTTTCTCCCTCTCGTCATATTTTCTTTATTTTTTCTCCATTATTGTGAAATTGTTCAATAATTTTTCTTTTTCTTGGTCCCAGTTCCAGTCGTCATCGTCATCCTCCGCATGGCCCCTTTTTGAGCGACGGAATGTGATGCGTTATGCGATATGTGCGCCACTTTGGCTTATGATGGAATTGACACTTCAGTTTTTGTGACACACGGAGGAGTGCGGGATGCCCATCACAAACAGACCCGGGCACTGATATATACAAAGATGTGTGTGTGTGTGTGGAGTACTATATAACCCTCAAAGATGCTAGATAGTGGAGGCAGACGAGGCACTTCACAAATGCACAAAATGGCATTTTCTTTTGTGTGTGCAATGAATGCCTTTTCTTTGCTCTGCCCACCACCGTGTGGGCGTTATATGTTCTTCTCCAGTAAAGAGTGGGGGACACGGCCAAGTGGAGTTTGGGAGATGCGTTTGTTAGTGCTAATGGGGTTGCAGTTTAGACTCGCTCGAGTCCATCACTTGGCAGTAGATACTGCCCTCAATCACTGGGATATATAATTCGATAACAGCCCTCGAAATTGTTTTTGGCATTACGAAAAGTTAGAGTTTTGCCAGAGCAGCCCTGAAGCTTGCCTCGGTTTAATTTCCATTTTATACGTTTCTCATTTTCCTTTTTGTGTGTAATCTAAGTTGGAAAATGGCAGAGGGGGGAGGGGGCAGTACATAGCCTACATAACTGTAAGTTCCCAGGGCCTCACGCTTTGTTGCACCATATTTCCCCTTAACTTTAACCCATAAAAACCAAGGCACATGCGCTGCGTCGAGAGATGTAAGAGATACATTTGATATAACACACACAGAGCTATAGAGCTGTATCTGAATCTGTAGGCAAAAGCCGGAAAACAATGGTTGGAATAGGGCGAAAAAATGGGCTTGAAATTGAGAATGAAGAAACTGCCGGCGGATATATGGTATATCGTTGTTCTCTAAACTGGTAAAGTTGGTGTTGTTGTGGGTTGTGTGTGTGGCATGTATCCCGTATCAATCATAATTAGGCATCCAGTGGTTGCAAGTTTTTAAGAAAAACTAATGTTTTTCCTACTCTTAAGCATCCATTTCCATGACTTAAGGTTTTATGTTCGTGAGAATTCATCATTGTACTTTTTGGATATTGGGTTTACAGAGAAAGAAAATAAATAGTTGATAAAATGTGCAACGAAACAAGAAGGGAAATCGTAGAGAAAATTATGAAGATAAAGGGGTATATTAATAAATCAAGAAATACATTTATCCTCAAGCTCTTTCAAAATCCTCTTAGTTAGTTTAAGATTAAGATATAAACCTTCACTTTAAATAAAAAATTAAATCAAATCAAACAAAAAAACCTTAAAAAATCAAGAGCTCTCTTTATGTTAATTGCCAGTAAAATCACTCTCCTTCCTCAGAGACTTTTTAATCATTTCCTTCTTAAACAAAGAAATTAAGTCGTTTTAGCTCTGCTTTTATTATTTTAAAAGTTATTCCTTTTTTTTAAGTGCTCTTTATGCAGCTGCACTTGGCTTCATCCGACTTTCGGGGCCCACATCCCAGCACATCAAATGTTTAGTGCTTAATAAAGTGTGTTATGTCTTTCGTGTAATTATTTTTAGCTTTAGTCGCGCTTGATTGCCATGTTACCAAGACTACGATGAGAGGAGGAAAAGCGGGAAAATGGTGGAGTATAAAAGGCATCGCAGGCGTTTCTTTTTCTAAGCGTGTGTGGGCCTCGGAACAACACGAGATTTTAAAGGTTTTTTTCGGAACCAAAAAAAAAGACACAAGCAGACACCCAATCCCCTCCAGAGTCGGCTCTCCTCTGCCATGAATAGTATGTAAATGCGAGAGTTCCACCTACAAGGTGCTTTTGGGCTTTTTGGGTTTCTATTTGCACAGGTGTTTTTAGCACCTGGGTTCATGGGTGCCACTGATGTGTTTGGGGCATTAGTTATCATCATCAGAAGCCGCCTCTCCGGAGGCGTGTCACCGTTAAGTGCTAAAAGGCATTCGACTGCACTTTTCTGTAATAATTAGCACATCATGACTTGTAAATAGAGGCCACCAGTGATGGGGGCCAACACGTTCTCTGTGGCAATGTGTGTGCCTTGCTTTAGATACTCTTGGTTTCGGTGACTGCAGGAAAAAGTATCACAAGGTTTTTGTTTGGAAATTTCAACTGAACTATAAATATATATAATAAAATTATAGAAAAGTTTATTTATGAAAAATGTATCCAAAAAGAGAAGAAGCATTAAACCAAACCTAAGTTTTCAAGGTTTCTAATTATTTAAGAGTATGATCTGCCTTGTTTTCATTTAAAAAATCGACTTAGCTAATCAAAAACTGCTTTAAATAAATATATTTTTAATAAGAAATGAATTTCCTAATCAAAAATAATAGATTTCTTCCTATAACTAATTTCATATTAATTATTTTGTTCATGAAAAATCAAATTACTTCAAATTAGGTCAAAGTGAGGTTTGTTTTCAGAGAAATATATACAAAATTGGGTTATTAATTACTATTTTAAGGTATGCCCTATGACTCAGCTAAAGAATTTTCCAAGAGTCACTCTCAAAGACAAATTGCCCCCTTTTACTCTTTAAAGTTTTCCCGGTGATTTCCCATTTTTCCAAACAGAAGAAACTTTAATAGTTTTTGGCGGAAACTTTCATTGCTCTTCTCATGGCGATGGCTTTTCCCACGAAAATAATTTGGCAGATGGCTTTTTGATTGCTCCGACGGTTAATTTTCGGAGATGTAATGGCCGGCGGGCCAAAACTCCTCGAACTTCGATTTGGAATCGCAGCCATTGGAGCATAATTCAATTTTCGCTTTCGGCCAAATGAAACCGGTCCGAGATGGCAGCAATCAGCTAATAATAAAGATTTTAAGCTAATTGGCTCATTTAACGCAAAAAAAAAGCAGAAATCATTATAATAATGACGACGATGACTGATGACTGAATAGATCTCTGAGTTTGCCCAGCAAAATCATGGCCTTCGGTTAGCTGGAGAGCGGCGGAGCTGGGAGTGTGGGGGGAATGGTAAGTCGCCAGAAAAATTAATTATACAAAAGTAAGTTTTGCCATTGCAACGTTCCCTTTTTTTTTGTATATTTATTTTCCTCTTGTGCGCGCGATACCCTCCCAGTTTTGTCAGCGATTTTGCAAATTGAAAAGGCAACTCCCTTTGGCTGCCCCCTTCGGCGACCAATGACCTTTATCGCGAAAGTCATTAACGAAGGAATTGGGGCATGGCCAAGACGGAATGAGGAAGGAGTCTCCAGGTCCGAGGAACAAGGAGGACGAATAAGAAAGGACAGCATTGATAAAGTGGAAGGAAACACATAAAAGCTGCTGCTGGACATAATCGTCGCCGCGGGGGCAAAGAGGGGGTGGCTTACACAGAGGGAAAAATGGTTTAAGTTGGAAATTAAGGAAAGGGAAGTATTGAAAGATAAAGGGTCTTGAATTTCTAAGATTTAACTGGGCTTTCTGTGAGATACAAAACTTGGGAGGTATTAAAATAAGGTGAAATAATTTACTTCAAAAATGTATTGCAGCAATTAAATTAATGTTTTTTTATTTGTTATAAAACAGAGCTTGAAAATATCAATGTTTATTGATTTAGAACTAATACTTTTATAAGTAAATCGTTTGAAAATCTTGATTTTTTCCTAAATTTCCTTTAATTTCTCTTAAATAATTATATTTTCTTCCCCTTTACATTATTATTTTGTAACTTAAGTGAACATTACTGATATATTTTGATCAATTAACCAAGGGTACCTTAGTTTACATAGCTTATTAACTAATTACCTATCATTCCATTTTAATTTCTCATAAATACACAGAATAATATCATAAAAATATAGAGTTCATTTATGTATTGATTAAAATCGTCAAACACTCATCAGACTGTTTAAAAATAAGCCCAAAATCAATAAATAAATAAATAAACTTCAAGTAAAATATGTTTTATATTTAAAACAGACTGTAAATAGTTAGATTTTAATATTCTAAGCTTTATATATATCTTATTCTAGGTGTATAGATTTTTTCTGGTGACTTACTTGCGTGCCAGGCGCTTCCTAATTCCGGCAAACATTTTCGTTGCTCCTTTCGCTGCTCGCCTTTATCCGTTTTTATGTCCGTACTAATGTTGTATTGTAAATTAAATTGCCGATTTCCGGAGGGTTTCCTCGTACTCGTACTTCCCAAAGGGCAGCAACAAAAATTCCGGCGACACTTAAAATTAATTAAAAAAACAGGGAAAAGCGCAAACGCAATTGTCGCGCAGCTTCAGCTTCATGTACTTGTTGGTTTTTTGCTTGTTTTTTCTGTTCATTTGGTGAGTTGTTGTAGCTGTTGTTGTTGTTGTTGTTGTGATTGGCAGCTTTTGGACGCCTCATTGCAAGCCAGCAAGCAAGCAAACAAACAAACAAACAAGTCAGTTAACAAACAAATGGTAAAAACAGAAACCGAAATGAAAATCAATTAGCCTAAGTAGGCAGCTGCAACTGTTTGCCAGAGATTTATTTTTTTCTATATATGCGTTTGGCCTTTTTCGTTATTCGATGTTCGGACGGATTGTGGATTGTGCAATCCGTAATTCGACGGAATCAATAATCCTCAGCTGCGATCGCCATCGAGCATTTCCACACACCACACACACACACTTTTCAATTCACTTTTCCCCGAGCTGGATTTTCATATTTTCATTCGCTTGGCCATGTTGACAGTCTCATCGGGTTGCTTCTCTTTTTTTTTTGGGAGCTGAAACGAGCCAAGGAGAAATTCACACATTATTTTCAAATTCATTTTCTGTTTTTATATCGGAAAAAAAGAGAGAGAGGGGCCCCGCACACAAGCGATTTATATAATTGACGTGTCGAGTGACAAATTCAAAGCATTTGCTGCCAACAAGTCGCAGCGAATTGGATTTTTAGGGTTCGGCTTACGAGAAGTTACAGCATCGGCAGAAATGTGTCGTAATTCAGAAAATAATAATGTCATTTAATGCACTAAAATCCCTCAAAAAAATGCATTAAATATGGGGATTTGTGGGACAGAAAATGAAGGCAGAGTCACGTTCGTAATTCTTGACAGGGGAGCTTGTGGTTTAAAATTTGTATTTGCTATATTTTGTGTATTTAAAAAGCATTTTTTTAATATTTTAAACAAGTGTAAAAGCCATTAAATTAAATTAAATAAATGAAACCGAAGCTGAAAAATGTTTTCCACACATTTATTGCCAGCAGATTATCCCTCCCCATAATTACCCATTAATTATATTATTAATTGCTAATAAATAAATATGCAATTACTTTAAATTATAGCTTTAAAAACTTCCACAAAGTATTTTCGTAGTATTTTCATAACTTACATAAAAAATCAACACCTTTTGCTTGTTGCTAAAAATAAATTCCATTAACAAGCTAACAATTACTCGCCCCAGAAACTAAATACTTTAACAAATTGAGTGGGTTTTCTGCGAGCTAGCCAACTTTTAATGATGTTTTCGAGCCTAATGGGATTTCTAATTAAATGCCGTGAAAAACTTCCTTAAACCATTTGACTCGAAGACAACAGCCTACAAGGTGCGCGAGGGCACTTAGTGGTCCAACCCGCAGCCGCAAAGATTTATGGTCTGTAAATTTGATGGAAGCGAGCGAAATTTGCAGAAGCCTACACGAAACCAAGGAGCATGGGAATGGGAATGGGAATGAGACGGGTGCCCACTGATAAGGTGGGCCCTGCGATCTCCGCCGGAACCGAGAGCAGCACAGGGGCCCATCAATCATGGCCTCAATCTGTGTGTGACCCCCCGTCCTTTTGCTTTTTTGGCCACAATGCCAGAACGGATGCAGATGTAATTACGGAACTGTTACTCTTAGGGCCCGGTGTTCGTTCTGGGTTGCCCCTCATTCCTCTTCCCCTGCTCTGTGCCGGTGCTAATGGCTTGTATTTGGTTACAGTTCTCGGCTTTTCGGGCCGTGCACTTGGCTCACATACGAGACACAGCACAGGAGCAGCAACAGATAGAGAGATACTTTTACGAGTGCCGCTGGCCAAGCGTGACAAAGAACACGTTTTTTTCTTGTCTGTACTGCCTGTAGTGCCTGTATTTTCCATGTTTTCTCGCTGTTTTTCCAAACTACCAACTTTGCCGCCGCCAGTGCGAGCGTGAAAGAAGCGAAACGCACCAACTTGAAGCTTCTCACGCATTCAGCGGCATCTGTATTTGTATCTGTATCCCGTATCTGGGCCTGTGTATCTGCTCCGTGCGGAGGATGGATGTGGGGCAGCGGCGTACTGTATCTATTGAATTGCAACACGTACACGTACCGTGCATATTTCCCCCCGATTCCTGTCTCTCCAGAACACTGAGAATAAATATCTGGCAGCGTATCGAAAAATCGTTGTTATATTTATATGTTTTTATCTGGAAATGGTAAGAGTTGGCTTATGTTTTTCAAGGCTGCATACAGAATATATTATATCTGAATAATTAATGCCTCATTTGGTTTATAAATACATTCTAATGAGCAGATAAAGACCGATAAGATATGAATATTGCCCTACTTTTGGCAAGTATCTTTAAAGGGTGATTGATATGAAGGAGATTTGAATAGAAAACAATTATTTAGATAAGAAATTTCAAAAAAATATTACATTTTAGTATTTAATTGATATCCTAATTATTTTTTAGGCATTTTTTTTAAATGTTTGCAGCTATTAATGAGCTTATAAAGTATTTACAAGCTCATAATTAGTAGTAAAAATATTTTAAAATGTTATTAAATTAAAATTGAAGTTTCTTATATTTCTCATTAATTTCTTTAAACAAAAACTCAACTAGACCTTAAAATGTTAAGTTAATTTCAGTGTGCAGCCGCCCTTGTTATGCTTCATGTTCCGCATTTGGCTGTGCCGCTATTTCGGGTCGTTCCCCCTTTTTACGCTTTTCCCGCTGCTCCCGCTTTCCCTACTCTCCCCGGTCTCCCGTCTTTTCCCGGCTTCCCATTTTCCCCTGAATGAACAACGGAACGGAAACCTGCAGCATACGATACGCCTCAGCGAGCGTGCAATTACCACCGCAAATGAGTGCTTCTGGTTCCGAATCCAAATCGGAATACGAATCCCTTCTCCATTCTCCGCCATCAAAAATATCAAAAGTTTCTCAAACACAAAACACCAAAGTAGTGCAATCTCGAGCGGCAAGTGGAACTCTTCTGATTTATGGCCCATTGTATCCGACAGATACAAAACGCTTTTACCAACAACACTCAAGGCCCACAAGTGGCCACCGCTGCTGCCGCTGCAGTTGCAGGCCGTTCCTCCTGCCCCCGATCTTATCCAGCGCCAGACCTCGTTCACTGATTACTTTGCACTCTTCACAGCAAGTGAAATCCAAGACTCAACGCCCACAGATTGAAGCACAAAGAGTTGCTCACATTTCCAGGGGGATTTTCGGTACAGGGAGATGAGGAGGTGACGGAGGAAGAGTGTCACCCACATGCCAACACTGTCTCCAGATTAGAGAACAATCCCCAGTTGAATTGGCCAAGGAATTCACCTATATCTCCTTTGTTAAAGCAAATGAAAGATGATTTCTTAATAGAACTAATTTGAGTTGGCCTAAGGCGACCGCAGTTTAATGAATGCACAGCGAAAAAAAAGGGAGAAATATAAGAAGATTGTTTGGAAGGTAAATCTTAAAAAACCAGATAAAACCAAGAAGATTTCTCAAGCTCAAGTGACCCCATTAAATTTGAGTTTGAGGTTTGTAGAAATATTATCTTGAATCATGGCACACATATCACCCATTTCGATATGAAAATATACAACAAAATTGGCCAAGTTTTGTTCTCTGTGATGCTATATTTTTGTATTTTCCACTTGCAGATGAAAAACGAGGCAAGAAAATGCGACGGGCAAATGTGCGAAATAAAAATTTCATAACGTGAAATTAGCGCACATAACTTGAATGCAAATGCAATTTGGGCACGTCGCTGCACAGAGGCGGGGATGTTATGGCCAAAAAGGGGGATGAGAGGGATCAGCAGGAGCAGGAGCAGAAGAGGAACCCCCCCAACCGATGACGAGTCACTGATGGAGATGGCTGGCTGAGTTCGGTTCGAGTTGCTTGGCTGCCCATAAACGAAGCAGCAGCTGCATTGCAAAAAAAAGAACTCACTCCTTTTCCCCCTCGCTATGCCTTTGTGAAAATATCTTGAGTAACGGGATTTATAATTAAACATAAACCCAGCGGATCCGCAGACTCAGCGACTACACGCAGCAAAAGTCCATTTATGCCAATAAGCGAAAAGATGGAAAATAAAAACATAAGAAGAGGCTACGCAAAAGGCGGCTCCTTTCGGTGATTTTATTTATTTATTTTTTATTTTTTGCTGACAGCAAATGTGTCGCCAAGTTGGCTACCTCACTGCCTCCTGCCCCTTTTCCCCTTCTCCTAAATTTGTACATATATCGGGAAATGAGAGCGCAAAATAAACAAATCATAAATCTGTGAAAAATATGTTTTATGGCTATGTGCCTGACCGCGACCACCCAAAATATGCCTCTGATCCGAAAGCCACATTCACGCTCTCGCGTATCCCGCAGATGCACAGATAGATACTCGCACGTATCTGCAGATACTTCTGTGCGTTGTCAGCATTTTCGAACTAGATTTTTATGCGTTCAGCAAATGCAAATCTTTATTTTTTCTTTCTTTTTTTTTTTGTGGCACACAGTTGTCCAATTAGACTGAAATGGCTGTGTAAATAATACCCACTCCACTTGTTTGTTTGTTTGTTTGTTTGTTTTTCGCCAGTTTGATGGTTAATCGAGTGAAATGCAATCAAATTTTCCCACTACCCCCGGGCAAAGCTGACAAGTAAAGTTTTCCTCTACCCTGCCTCTGGCCTGGCCATAATAAATGCCAATAAAAGTTCACATTTAACCCATAAAACTTCGATCGGGGAATTGTTACCTGTGCCTGGCTTCAGCTTTCAGCTCAATTTCAACTTTTATGGAAGTGGCGAAGGGGAGCCTGGCTACGTGCAAAAACAACTACGGAAATCCTCTCGATGACAGGTGTAAGGGCAGGTACAGGTGTGCTGGAAGCTCTTGACGGGGCCAAAAACTACATCACGCTTAGAATCCAATTAAAATTCTCTATTTGCCAATCTGCTTGTGATTAGAGTGGCGTTATTGATGGAAAGGCTTGTAAATAATGTCTAATGGCCAGTTCGATGGGAAAACTGTTTTACTTTGCCAGGAAAAGGAAGTAGAATAAATGTTTAATTAGAGTTTAATGGTTGAGAACTTGGTTTTCATTTAATACATATATTTTTATAGGAAAATATTTTAAGGAAAATGTTTAATTAAGTTTAGTTTCCTTAGATTTTCATTAGCTTGCTTTTAAGGTATATTTTATTTAATTTTCGTTATTATTTCTATTAGAAATCCAAGTCTGATTGGCCCAACTCTTAAATATATATATTTTATGGTCATTTTCTTTGTGTCCCCATTCACAGCCAAAAAAAAAAACAGCACTTTGTATCCTCACATTTTACGAGTCTATCGAACCCTGCGCTATCTCAAACGAAGCCCACCGCTGCTGCTCCCAATAGATTTATTGCCTGGCGCGGCACTATATCTATATGTCTGCTCACTACCTATATCTGCTTTGTCAGGTCCAATCAATTGATGGAAAATTGTTCTAGTCTGAGCCAAAGACTCAATTGAAAAACGGCGTGGAAATGCAAACACATTTATGCGAGGCAGGCATTTTGTGAGCTTCCTTCTTCTTACGATTTGAACAAACTCTACACTAAAATATTTATATATATGTTGAGAGTATCAACCACCCACTGACCCCGATGTTGTAAATCTCTGGCTGGCTTTATCTTGAGCTCTGAGGCTATATAGAAATAAACTGCGGCAGTCGGCAGAAACTATGCCAAGGCAAGAGAATTCCGCCAGCTTTCTTGGCTCTGTTATTTCGGGTGTGTGCTGCTTCTTATATTCGTGGATTTTGGCCAGATTAGCCAGAGATAAAGGAAGGGGAAGGGGAACCTAATGCGGAAGCCCCATTATTTGCCTGGGTAATTAGCGTAAATTGGAGTAACATTAGCTCTGGCTCTAAAGCCTCGAGTGAATGGTGGACACAAAGTAATTGTATTAAGTAGCAAATTGAATAATGAAATGAAATAACCAATTAAGAGACCCCAGGAAGTGGCCAAAACAAAACGAAACCGAGCTGAGAACCGCAAACAAGCTCAAATGACAACATCATTGACTAAAAACGTATTTAAATCGTAGAGTAAAGTAAGCCAGTTACCGGTTTTTGGGGACTCTAGCAGGCGACAAACGTTCTGTTTGCCAAATATTGAGCCAAGAAGCTGAAAGCAAGAGCTGAGCCAAGTTAACTTAAAGGTGTTGCCAAGCCAAGTAGGATGTGGTCCCCCTCTTGCGATGTGTTATGTTTTTGTGTTATGAATTTCTGAATCAGAACCAGTTCGGCAAGTTGCTTGCTAACGCAGCAAAAAAAAAACTACGGGAAGGGGAAAACAAAGGCTTAGATACAAATGCAAAGATACATATCCGACAGACGCAGACACAGTCACAGAAACAGATACAGAGATATGGTTAGAGATCCAGACGGGGCTCGGGCGAGACAACAGCGTGTTGATTTCAATTGTTGACCGTAAAATGGGCTCGAGAAAAGGTGTCAAACCAACCTTGCCGCCGTTTTATGCCTGAAATTCATATAAAACTTAAATTTAAATAAAAAGAAACACCATAAAACGAATCACCATAAAATGCGAAACGTGCCCCAAACTAAGCTTATGAATAGCACCCAGAAAAAGCAGAGAAACAGACGGCGGCGGGGAAAAAATTAGTGCGTGCCTGCAAATGGTTTGCCATGAGATTGTGCCCCATGGAATTGCAAAGAGTCAACAACTACAGTGGCACAGGGCTACAGTGTGCCCTCCATATCTCCATCACATCGCTGCTGGTGCTGGTGCTGCTGCTGCTGCTGTTGCCTCAAGGAATTTATGATATGAGCCCAAATGAGATATGGTTATGGCTGATGTGTTTGCGTTGTCAACTCAACTCGACTCAAAGGTTCGGGCCTTCGAATAGGCAGACAGTTAGTCGGCCAGAGAGAGAGAAGTTGGGTAGTTAAGATATGCCACTCGGATAGCGCCACCACCTACGGGCCACCTCCTGCCCCTGCCCCTTAACCGTATCCGTATGCGAATGCGTATGCAAATGCCAGAGCTTATGTGGAGCAGCAACCCTGGCTGCGGGTTTATTTATTTCCCAGCGACACGAGAAGTCAGTCCTGAGCACTCACACCCCCGACTGTGTTTTTAGAACCTATTTTTTTCGGTTTTTGTTGATTTCCTGTGGTTCTGTTGACAGCCGAAATTTTTGTGGTAATGCTTCCCCTTGCTATATGTATGTACGAGCATTTCAGTTGAGAGTAAGCCGGTGGCTCCATTTAATCCATTTGCCTGTCCACTGGTGAGTTTTGTGCTTTTCATTCACATTCATTACGGAAATTAAATAATTCGGAAGGAAGTCTTTCTTGGGTTTCTCTTTTATTCATTGTGGGTTTTATTTAATATGCAAATTAAATAACTCAAAATATATGCTGTATATTTATTTGAAGAATTCAAGTCAATTTATTTAGTTTAGAAATAGAAATAGCTTGGCTTGCCGATTGTTTATTTATTTATTTAACTAAAGACCGATGTGAATTTATGTTCTTGGCTTTTAACTGACTAATTGCAGCTCTTAACAAATTAAGGTTTATAATTAAACAGACTTATTCAGTGGCATAAAATATGTAAATAAAAACACATTCTGTATTTAATTGCCATAAAGATTTACCCCCTTTTGTGGTGTTTTACAGAAAAAAAAAAATACATAAATTCATTTCATTAATTTCCCTTGACTTTGACTTCAGTTTAAAATACTTTTGTGGTCTCCAAACTCATGTAAACTCATTAAGCGACACCTGTTTTTGTTCTAATTTAATTTCCATTTAAACTGAGCTCCTGTAATCCTTTCTTTTGGCCAGTCGGTGTGTTTGGTGTCTTCATTCATTATGCAAATCAAATAAAATCGTACATATGTAGCCATGTTTTCTAGGGGAAAAACACGCACACCTTTTCGGACGCAGGCGCACCTTTCTGCTTCCGTATCCGGTTTTTATTTTTTTTTTTGGCGGCAGCACGTGCGTGAAAATTGCGCCAGTCTGCTGGAGGAGGGTTAGGAGCGGGTGGGGTGGGTATAAACCTTAAGCCATTATGATTGTTGTGGCAACAGCCGTAATTAAAATGCTAGAAATTACGGGCCCAGCCACGTCTTCGGTGTCGCCGTTTTTGTGCAGAGTTTTCTTTATGGCAATCGGCGCTAAGGTTGCATAATTCCAGGGTTAAAGAAGGGTTCTCCTCCTCCCCCGCTTTTTGTTTAGTTTGTTTTTTAAGCGAATGTTTGTGCAATGAACCATCAGCATTTCGCTGACTGCTGGCAACTGGCTGGTGGCGGCTGGTGGAATTCATTAATAATTTCCAGCGAACAAATGCGGCCCTAATCTTATCAGAAATGCGTTTTCTGGGGTGGTGATTCGTTTCGACTCGATTCCTCCCATCTCCCATTACTCATTGAGCCATTACGATTGCGAAATGGCCGCGGCGCAATCGAAGTCGTTGGCAATTTCAGCTACCAGGCAAGCCATTTCCCAGACACCATTCCCAGTTCCACTTCCATTCCCATTGGGATTATTAATTGAATCAATGACAAACCGAAATTCAATAAACAATAACCAGGGGTGCTCTTATCGATGGGGCGCCATGTGGCGTATGCGCAATATTATTACGCATACGCCCGATCCCACAGAGTTGTGCAAGGCAGCGGCAGCGGAGTGGAAGTGGAAATGAAAATGGTAACCGAAGCTAAAGCTGATTTCCTTTCCGCAAGAAGTCCAAAGTAACATGCAATATATTGCTCGGCAATCGTTATTGTTATCACCACGGTTATCAGAAGATAGCCATCGATGACACTGATAATTGACGGAATCATTGAGCAATTGACAAGTTCATTTTAGGCACTAAGCAAATAAACACAACAAAACTCTTCTGGCGGCGCCTACAGCTGCTCAAATTAACATATTTGTAGTCGACTTTGGAGGGAAATGTGGCATATGCCACCAGGGGAGATAATTACAGTCAGACTTCCCCCAAGTGGAACCAGTATCTGTCTCGAAAAATGTCTGTTACAGGAAAATTATTATTATTTTGTATTATTTATTGTTATTTTTAATTTTTTTTTGGACAGTCCATAAAAGATCCTAACAAAATGCTACTAAAGCTGTGATTTATTTAATAATTGTTCAAATAAGGGACATTTTTTGCTACCTTAAAACATAACTTAAAGTTCTTATTTCAAGTCAGATATTTAGCTCAACTTTTACACACTTAATTTAATTACTAGAAAAATAAGAGCAATTTTGTGTATAACAAAACACCTTTGTTTTTATTGAACTAGGTAGTTTTTACTAGTTTTTAGTTAAATTTTAAATTATGCAATAAGTTTCCTTTAAAAAGTATAATTTGTATACCGTAAAATATGCTCATTATAGAAGTTAAACATTTTTATACGAATTAATTGAAATTTAGAAACTACAGAAAACAAAATTTAGAAGAATAAAAGGGTACAAGATCTTAATTAATTTATTAACTGCTAAAACACATAGTTTTGTGATAAGTTGCAGCCTGAAGGCTTTATTCTACCGAAATTAACACAGTTTTTCAAGTGAGATATTGCTATTTCCTATAATATTTATATATTTATAAACAAAACTAAGTTAAATCAAATTATCTAGATTATTTTAGAGTTCAATTCACAGAATTTAGACTGTATTGGAAGTGAAAACTAGCGATGGGGGGGATACTGCGAGAGATAATTATATGTAAATGGGTTTTTGTCGCCTGTTGTCTTATCGGCGGTTCAAAGGGTGGAACTCATTAAGTCTGACCGAAAGTCATTGAACTTGGGCGATAGGGAAACGGAACTCACTCTTGTTCTTCCGCTGGGCGCTTCTTCTGGTCCGTGGCTCCTGTGTGTCCTGTGTCCTTTCTCCTGCCTTCTAGTCCTGCTCCGGTTTTCCAATTTTCCTCTCTCTTCCGCCGGAAAATCACAACTCGGTGTGCACTTTTTCGTACGCCTTTTGGGCCTGGACCGAGCACTAACACACAACCTAGCAGCGGGCAGCAGGTGTGTGTGGGTTTGTTTTTGCTTTGGCTTCGGCTTCTGCTTTGTTTGTTGTTTGTCGTTGCGTCCGCTTTTGTTTGTTTTACAGTCTGCCGTCTGCCTTTGCCTTTCGCTGCACTTTTCTGCACTCTTTTTGCAGCTGTCAACGCACAAAACGCGCTAAATTATGCCGCACACATGCTCGTATTTTTATTTATTTTTTCCTCCCGCACACCTCACACACTCACAACACACTCCCGATCCAGCTCGAAAAACAACACCACGAAAGCCGGTATCTGTCAGATACGAAAAACGCAAGGGAACCGCCAGCGAACCGCACGCGGCGAAGTCTCGTTATGCTTTGGTCGGTTTGTCAATTTATCAATTGTTCACACAACCGCCTCTGTTAAGTCCATGTTAATATGGAGACTTCGCCACGAAATAACAGCGTTTTGCTTATGGAGTCTAACAGGAGAGAGCATTTCTGGCTATTTCCCACTAGATTTTTAGCTAAAATCCTCTCTGTTACGCTGTTACGCTCTTTCGACATGGATTTTAACATGGACTTAACAGAAGAGGTTGCTGTGAACAATTGACAAACCGACACAAAGCATAACGAAAACAAATAAAGTATACGTCCCTTATCTCGATTGCGGGAATTTTTTAAGCTATAAATCAAATTAAAAAATGTTGTTAATATTTTTTAAGTAATGATTAAAATATTTTCATAAATATAACAAGCTACAAATGTATACTTATTTGTTGAAATATAAATCATAACGAGAACGAATAAAGTATACGTCCCTTATCTCGATTGGGGGAATTTTTAAGCTATAAATCAAATTTATAATAAAAAATTTAAAAAATCTTTATTAAAAGTTTCGTGTTTTCATAAATATAACAAGCTACAAATTTATACCTATTTATTGAAATATAAATAAATGTATATAAAACAATTATTATTATTTATATTTATATTTTTTGAGTTTCAGAAAAAATATTCTTTTTATTCACTTATCTGATAAATAAATTTCCTAATAAAAATCTGCTTTCAGAAATTAAAAGCCATTTAAGCACAATATTCTTCAGCGAATTTAGGCATATTATTAACTTTATACTTAATTAATAAAAATTAAACAAATCTTTATTAAAAGTTTCGAATTTAGGCATATTATTAACTTTATACTAAATTTAATTTCATTAAAAACTAAATCCAGTAAAATGAGAAATTTAAATTCAAAATAATTTGTGGCAAATGTTCTTTAACAGAGCTCTAATGTACAACATTTTGAACTCTTAGAGAACACACTCTTATATTGTTATTAAAACTTAACATTGCTTGAATTCGCCGCAACAGCTGATGGCAACATTTTTAAAAAATGCATACGGCGTAGAAGAGTCTTGTAGCAGCGTATAAGACGGCAGCTCTGGCCAAAAAACAATAATGATTAAGCCAAGTTTAATAACCCTACTGCTCATTAGCAGGCTACAAAACGAAGAAGAATTCTACCATTTTATATCCTCTTTTTCCCCTCGTAGTGTTATTCCTCCTTTCTTGCCCCCAAGCATTATTAAATCATTTAGCCAAAAACTTATTCAAAATTCGCAATAGCGACATGCTCAAATGCACACAATTCGTGGCTAACAAAAAAGGGGAGAATAGATGAGGGGGAAGGGGGTGAGTGGGAGGCGTTCGCAGGACCCTTGCATTGTTGTTAACAATCCATCATTATCGCATAGACTTCCGCCGAAGAAGGAAACGCGGGGAGTGCCACATTGCATTACACTTTTGTGGCTGCACTCGGAGAAAATTGGGAAATCTTTGGGTAGAAATAGGGGTAAAAAAGGATAATTAATTATAATAAAATACAAGAAATCTTTCAAAGATTCATAATTATAAAAAAAAACGTATTAAAATGAGCTTAGCATATGATAAAACATACAAAATACATAGTGTATAAAATACACATAAATTATAAATAAATAAATGAATGAGAAACTTGGCAAATTCTGGTAAATTTGCATAACGTATTTAGCTCTTAAATAAAATAAATTCTGTGTTAATGAAAATAATTTAAGAATAGTGTATAATTCATAAGAAAGCTTTGCAAATTTTAATTTTAAAACAAATTTTCCATTTTCTGCCAAATAAATATTACACAAAATGCACATTTTTCTCACTGTTTCTTCTGAATTTTAGTCTGGCGCTCTCCTTGGATCGTCCTTCTTGGGCTTGCAACGCCCAGGACCCTCACACACACACAGACATACACATTAACATTTTTACACTCGACACAAGCAGACACACAAATTGCCGGGTTGTGTTTGGGTGCACGTGTCTGGCAGCCTTCGCTGGGGATTACGGTCGAGGCGCGTCGTAGTCGTTCAGTGAAAGTGAGCCGCCAGCAGGATCCAGCAGGACTCAGTCAGTCAGTTGGTCGTCGTCTGGTCTGGCCGGCACCAAGCCCTGCAGGAATCCACCGACAGTCCCGCCCGTCCCCTCGAAAATGTTGCATTTGCCAGCAGTTTTCTATAATTTGTGTTGTGCTGTTGCCCTTCTTTGGGGGTGGCTTAACAGCTTTCTTTTTTATATTTTTGTGGCGGCTGCGGTTTATGCAAATTAGCAAAGTTAACATTTGCCAAATTGTCGAAAAATTTCATTTGGCCAACTCATTCTACCAAAAGGTTTGTTTGCCTTGGCAGCGCAGCTAAAATGTAGCCATATCAGTTGTCATAATGTGTTTATTGTGTTTGTTTTAAATTAAAATAATCTTAATTTTATTACATAATATATATTCCTTTAATGTGATATTAGGAATTACTAAATTATACTTTATTTCAGGGTATTATTTAATCGATTTTAACACTTGGCTTTATAGCTTAAAACATTAATCAAATTTTATAATATATAATAATAATTATAATAATATCAAATTTTATGTTATATATCCTTCAATATATTTCCCATCATTTTGCTATTATTTCCTCTCATTTATGGATATGGATATTATAGTAATTCACAAGGAAAAAGAGCTGAGCATGCGGAAATGGGAAAATGAAATGCAAAATATGGTGAAAAACCAAGAGGAGAGCTGTGAAATCAAAGCATTTTCGGATTCTTTTGATCAGCAATGTGTTAGGATATAGACGTAAAGCCCCTCGGAGATGGTTCCTCCTGCCCTTACTCCCAATTCCTCCCGGAGTTCCCCTTCACATAGATATTTTTCTGACTTTATTAAGGCAGATCTTCGGTTGTCACCCGGCCAAGTGACAGAATGCACCTGCACGAGGGACTTTTCCGGAGGGAGAGAGCAGGGAGTGGGAGGCTGCAAGCCGGGAAAACCATGACTGAGAAGGAGCTATCTATCATAATTAGATTTCAGCTTCTGTGCTGAAATGTCGTAACGGGAACGAGATGCGTGCGCATAAATTAAGTGCGGAGTTCTGGCGGACTTGGCGACCGACCGCATTTCCCTCCCACTGACACAGCAGCAAATAGAGCGCCTAATAGGATTTTATTTAATTTCCGTCGCCCAAGGATTTTGCTAATGAGTTTTTTAACCTGCCCCGAGGAGGAGGAGGCGGAGAATGGGCTGCCCAGCGGAGTCGTAGAGGGGGTCAAACTGTGCCCAAGTGAGCCATCCGCATATTTGAATAGGAATGGAGTCTTGGGCTGGAATCAGGTGGAGTCACTTTTGGAGCAGCATAAACACCGGAGATGACGGCGACTGCTGTTTGATAAACATACACAGTTCACAGGAAAGGATGTCGGGTTCGTCCTTTGTCTGTTTTGCTAGGATACAGCCACTTTTGCTACTGTCCTTTGTTGGTGAAGCTGCTGCTGCTGCTGCTGCTGCCATGGAGTTTGGCGAACTTGGCTAGGGATTTTCTTTGTGTCTGAACCGCCTCAAACTCTGAGGAAGGGTGAGACAATGGATTCAGCCAAGTGAATTGCCCTGGGAACGCACTTTTGCTCTGCATTTTCGGTGTGAAATTTATGCTGCACTCCGGCTAATTTAATGCTATTTTATTTTCTGTTTTCCGCAACATAACAAGTGGAAGGGGTTCGCCATTAACTGCAAGTGCAATTGATATGATTTGTGTGGCGATTTGCATAAATTAGCATACAATGCGTGGCCCGGCACTTGACCATAATTAGATGTATGCACTTGTGCCGCCACCGTTTGTTCAGGTAATTAAATGCATTCCCAGCCAAGAGTTTTTCCCACTCAAAAAACAATTAAAAAGTGGCGAAACTGTAAGAAATAACCAAACAAGACAAAGAAAATGGTAATTATTTAGCCAACAAACAAGAAAAGGGTTTGTCTGATAGGAATTTAATTAGGTAAAATCTGAAAATAACTAAAAAGGCTTTATATAAACTTGTTAGAATTATAATTTAATTATAAATTCAATTGCAAACATGGATACATGCATCCAATCAATATATTTATTTGAATCACGTACCATTTCTATGCACACCCATTTCTCCTAGTATCAATTTCAATAAATTTTCTATTTATACAAACTGAATTAAATTTCAATTGAATACAAAACGTAAAAACCCCTCGCATACGAAAAACCTGCAATTACTAAAAACATTATTCAATGGGCATCGGATTAAATCAAATAAATGGCCTCTAACAAGCCGCAAACTTTTTGCGGCCAAAACCTACACACTTTTTTGGCCCAAAACTAAACCGTAAACCTAAATGGCTTTTAAGTCTCGTCTGGATGTACTCCACCCCATTCCAGGATAACTGCGCAGTAAATTGAATCAGTGCCCTGGCACTCCGGCAAATGGTGAATCCTTTCGCTCATATTTGAATATTTTACATTCTTCCGGGGCACTCGAATCACCCCACCGAGGGGGACACAACTACGGGAAGACGGGATGATTATGAATTCATTTATAATAATTTAGTTTGAGTTATGCGTGGAACACTGAAACCCACTCAGCCCGGAATCCCATAATGAGCATATTCTATTAGACGGGAGGCGTACTAACGTTGCTACCCTTAAGAAACCGGGGGTTGGAAATTAACAAAGCACAAATCCTGGACACATGTTGCATTCAAATGTCCTTTGGCGGAGTCTGGGTAATGCCGTGTTGTGACAAACCCCAAATCACCCGAGCTGACGGATCCGTGCAGCAGCCCAGACCGGACCGGAATCCCTTTGAAGCCGATAAACATTTGCACCCGCAACCACCAAAAGCGACAACAACAGCGAGTCCTCGGGTGGGGGCGACATCGACTGCATCGCCACATCATCCGACAGTCAGAGAGACAGTCAGACAGGCAGGCAGACGGTGAAGGCCAAAGGATACGCCAGGAAGTTGTTTGGACGGGCATCAAAAAGCTTTGCATTTTCCGTTTTCCCTGGCTTTCCCTTTTTTCCAAAAGGGCGGATTGATAACTGACACGCAGTAGCAACGCGAAGGAGGAGATGGATGTATTTGTTTAGCATAATGGATCTGAGCTACTCCGTGTTCGTATAATTGAAAATCGAATCAAATCGCGTGAAATTTAATCAAGTTAAGAACCCTGGAAACTCGAGAGCTTCGACTCGAGCCTCCCAACTCCAATCGGATCGGGTTTAGAGCCAACTCCCTAGACGGGCTGGCGAGGAAATGGAAAAAATTAGCACAAAGCCATGTGATAAACTGGCTACTATTTGCTTTGAATTGAGTTACTCCACATAACCCCCAAACTCCCGGCCACTAAGCGCACAGGAAGCCCAACGGAGCGGATGCCACAGCTACGGCCAGCTGGACTCTAATGCACGATTAATGCCCATTCCCAGACGCATGTACGATGTGCATTTCCTAGAAAACACAGTGAAACTCTTGCCAACTAGGAAGAAATAATTGAAATACCAAGCAAGCCAACTTATTGATGCCCCACTGTATCTTTCTGATGGGATGGCCACGATGTCGTGGGCGAATGTCGATGGCATGTCCATTTCGAGAAATTAAGCCCTGTAAGCGGCTTTCATGCGACTTTGCCTCCGACTCGCTGGCATTTCCTCGCCCATCTGGCCACGGGCCCAGGCCCAGGCCATGTGGAGCTATGCCCTCACCTGGAGTCACTTTCATTGACAACGAGACCCTTTATTTTATACCATCTCAAAGTCATCGCACATATAATTCTGTAAGCAGATTTGCCACTTCCTCACTTGCCGGTGCGACGCTTGTTTTTGCCAAAGATGTCCAGTTGCTTGCTGCGGGTGATTTCCCGAGCTTCCCGCTGGCTGAGCTCGTACATCTGCTTCTCCAGGAGCTCGATTTCGGCTACCACAACGGCCGGCGGAAGATGCTTGAGTCCTGAAGCGAAAGTTTTACAATATTTATGAACCTATCACCTCTGGGATTTGCTCTTACCATTCATTATACGCAGCTCCTCCTTGGTATACTTCTCCCGACCCGACCCGGTCCCCTCCTTCTTCATCTCTTTCTCCTCCATGTCGACTTCTTCGCGATCCTGCTGACCGTCCTCAGGCTCCTCTTCCGTTTCATCGTCGGAACTGCCGGCGTTGTCCAACTTCTTCGTCTTTATTTCCGTTAGGTCATCCGCGTCAGCGTTGGGACTCTGACCCATAATGGATTCCTCCATATTATCCATGATATTGCAAAGTTTTTAAGTGCTCCAATGACAGAAAACGCAGAGCTGTATTCGAGGTGAGTTACAGCGGTGCTGCCAGTCGGAAATTGCCTAATTGACAATAGAAAAATGCGAAACCAGAAGCGACCCAAACATTAACTTTTATATACCCTCGAAAGTTTATAGAACGACAGGTTTTAAATCCATATTTTAGAGCCACCCCAGCGAAAGTTTCTTGCCGCCTAATGAGCTGTACAAAATTAATTGTCACCACAGGAGGGTTGTCGTCTTCGCAACGAGTGCGTATTATGCAAATTTCAGGCGATTGCCAGGGCTGCAGCCAAGGTCAGCCGGGGAAGCCCTGCAAAAACTGGGGTCTGCTGGCCATTAGAAAGCGTTTTCAAAGGACTCGGCTTCATGTAAACAATCCATCAGCAGGCATTACCCCATCCTCACTCGACTGGGACGTAGAAAGCTACTCATTTGAGGGGGTTACTACTCCAAGATTCTCGGTAAACCCCCTTGGTTACGCCTCTGCTTTCCTTATCCTGGTCGCACGTGTCCCATTGCCTGGGTGGCGGCTCAACAGCCAAAGGACATGTCCGTGGAATATGTGTCGTGATGGAAACAAAGGGACGCGTGCCCATTATTCCCCTCTGTGTCCATGTGTTCTCCATTCCGTTCTGTGTCTGTTTTTGTAGCCGCTGCTTTATGGACAAAGTTTTTGGGCAAAGTATCGCTTATACTGGGGGGGAGCCGCGACTCATGCAAATTGTACAAGTTAAACTTTAGAGGGGTCGCGTTTCGATCCATCCATCCCCATTGCTGCCGCACTTCGAGGACTGCTGCTGCTACTACTCCCTGGGGAGCCTCCTGCCAGCGTCTGTGTAAACAGAGTTTGCACTGTACAATGGGCCCCATTACGCTGCAGTTTATTTGCAAGGATTTCGGGCCTCTGACCGTGTTATCATCCATCCGGCACGTGCCACTCGCATCTGGGGGGGGAGTGGGAGACCCACTTGTGCCTGCTGCTGACTTTGATTTGTTCAAATCGCTGCTTAATGGATGTTAACATGATGCACAGAAGAAAATTCGATTGAATTTAAAGTGATACATCTTTAGATAATAAAAATATAAGAATTTATGTACTCATTTATTAAATTTTTAACATTTTTCAGAATACAAATTAAGAATAGTTCTTCACATCCAACTTTCCCTTTATACTTTTTTTGTGAGAAAACTAAAACAGGCGATCTTCTTTTCCTTTTTAAAATATTAAATTCCATATAATTTTAGTTCTGTTTTTATTTTATTTAAATTTCTTTATCTGTACTTTATATGCCGCAGTTACCACTGTGACAAGAGAAGCGCCTGAGGCGCAAACAAACCAAACAAAGAGGCAGAGTCCTGGCAAAAACAAACGAACTGGCCAAAGACTTAGACCCAGACACAGACACAGACACAGTCTGAGACAGAGACTAGACGATGAGTGGCTGGCAGGACAATGTCCTAGATCCTGAATTGACCAAAGACCCAAGTGTCGCTTGCCAACTGCCGCCGAAACACAGCGAAGCGGCAGCTGGGCAGCCGTTTAAATTGAATTAAATAAGTGGCCGTAAGTAGTACGTGCAGTATTGCCAATTTTAATGAACGGCTTCCTCGCATTTTCGCATTTCAGCCATGCAAATGGCCCATTTAATTGGATTAACGCACATTTCCGCTGCGTCGCTGGCCAATTTATCACTGCTTATGTTTATGTTTATGTTTATTTGTGCCGCGTTTTAATTATGCGCCACAGTTGGAAGTGTGCCATGCGGAGCTGGAGATGCGGATGTTTGCCTCGTTGCAACTGCTCCTCCTGCCTCCTGCCGCGGTGGCAGCCATCTATACCTCTCTCTCTTTTCGGTCTTTCTTGATTTACTGCCAGATCCATTGTGAATGGCTGTCGATTGCAATCGATACGTTGCATACCTTATATATATATATATATTAGCTTCGACTTGCCGCTGCCACCTCGTCTCCCCCAGAAATCTGACAGCCTGGTGCGAATATCCATCGGTTTGTATCTGATTCGGGATGAATGCCGGTGTAATTTGAAGTCTTGTTTGTGGTTCGCTAATTCCATTGCTTCAACGTCGATTGCCGCGATTGTTGTGCATCGATAACCGAAACGAGACGGGTGAAAGTAGCAGCTCATTTCGGGGCAAATTACATATGAACATATTTTTTTTGGGAGCTCGAAACATGGTGTTTTTGTGTGGCTTTGGAATTACTTAATTATCTGCTTAGGCCAAGGTATTGTTTATTAATTTGAGGGACATGCAAAGCATATATCAATAAGAAGTTATAGCTCATTATCAGTGCCTTGCAATCGCTTATCATTAGTTTAAAGAATTTCGAATTTAAAATAAAGCTAAGTTTACTTCAAACCGCATTCATTTTTAAGAAATAGCTTGCAAAACTCTCACAAAGCCACACCGATATTGCCTGTCATCGAAAGACAGGATATCATGGCTTAGCCATCCGATTACATTCATTTCAAAGTGCCCCAGGAATTAGGTTGCTTTTGAAATAAACGAAAATCCCTCCAGTTTGCTGTCAAGTTTGATTAAGATGAGGAATGGGCACAGCGGAGCCATGAATGGAGGCAGCGCCCGCGGAGCCGGCCGAATGGAAAGTGGATTCGGGCTGAAAGGCTCCTTCAGAGACATTCCAGTTCGGGGAGTGGAATGGGTTTGGCGGACTGGTCGGACACGGTTTAATGTCGTCTGTGCTCGCCGCCGACGTATGAATATTTATAATAGATACTTATCTTGCACCCTTTCGCAGGACAGCGCGCAGGACTCCCAAAGCCGGCTTGAATTTACGGTCGCCCTGGCTCTGGCTTATTAATTGCCCGCATACACGAAAGCGAGCCAGGATCCTAGTCCCCCTTGGTCCCTGAGTTCCTTGTCACTCGCGTCCTTGGCGACCTGTCGCCACCAAATGCAAAACATAAAAAGCATAAATATTAAAAGCCTAATTAATTTTAGGTCGCCGCCTGGCTGGAGTTATATTTTATTACAAAACTGAACGTCAATAATTGCAAGCCGCGGCGTTCGGGTCGCAGGCTGCAGGTGTGAATTATTCGAGTTCACCTGCTTGGTAGTCTGGGTGAGGCAGGTTTTGTCACTTAAAAATGCTGGTAAAATATTTAAATAATTAAAGCAATTTACAAGGATTTCAGCAGGGGAGAGCAGCTGCTGTCGGCACAGCGGAAAAATGTCACAAATAAAGGTAAAGCGGTTACAAAGAAAATGTAGGGGATTTTCAAAATTAAAATAAAATAAATGTTTTATAAATTATATTATATCCAATAAAACAGCATTTTAGGTAACATATTTCAGAGTAATGTCAACCCTAAAGGAACTTGTTATTCATTTTTAATATTTATTAATTTATTTCCTAATTAAACCTATTTCTTAGGGAAAACCCTTGAACTATCAGTGTATCTGAATGTTAAACCAATTACCAAAGATCGTAAATACTGCTTATGCCTAGCTCTTAACACAAGTTGTTTATAACCTGATTGTATTAATTTTAACATCCTACCTGTTGCCATAAATTGCTACGTATTGGTATAAATATACACATAAATATAAATATTAAATATTATGCACATTTTGATGCTCAAATATATCATCATTAATTTGTTGCTGTGCAGACATATATTTTTTTGGCGACAATTCCCTTCCAGGAGCAGCAATTAGCCATTCCTGCAGCCTGACTTTCGGCCCTTTCAATTGCCCCTGATTGATGAATGAGTGGCGCAATGGCATTGCTCTCCAGATGATGGAGACCTCACCTGCCCTGCTAATGTGCCAGAGCGCCAACAGGTGAGTGCATGGAGCAGTAAAAGTGGTCTTGCTTTCAGCATTGCAGGTGCACTGGAGCATTGAGTCTCTCGCTTGGAATCGAAGTCTTAGCCATTCACCGTTTGTGGCTATCAGCGATATTGATGGATAACGAGTTTGGGGCCGGGAAAAGTGGGTGAGCCGACAAGTAGCCGGCGTCGTAATTCGCTTTTCCATTAATTGATATGCGGCCGGCCATCCAGTTGCATTATTCATATGCATTTAGCAGGAGAGAGAGAGAAAAGAGGGAAAACTTCGCTGTGCCAAGTCCAATTTAATTTCGATTTTCCAGCAGTTTCCCTTTGATCAACTGTCAGAATCCCGTCGAGCAGATCCAATCCTTTTAAGCAGCATATCCGCTTGACAAAAACTCTGCCTTTGAAGTGCTCCGGCGGAGTCAGATGTAGTTTCTTGGACATCTAATTATAGTGTTTCGGTGGAAGAGCACACAACATTTTCCAGACAAACGCATTAACCGTGATTTCTTTGCGAAAAGTTGTTAAAACTGATGAGACACACTGGCGCTGCATGACTTTTGACCCAAATTGTCGACGTTTGCCTTTATTTTCGCGAATTACCTCGTGGAGATGCGTCAGAAACTTAAGAAGGGAATGGTTGGCGAATGGAGGATGAGGACTTGCGACCACCAAGACGCTGTCTGCGGCAGCGGCGCCGCCACTTCGTCTGACCCAGTTTTGTATATATTTCGTGGCAGACAAATTGTCTGCGCGATATGCTCGCCCCACAGATTGTTTATGATGCTTTTGAACTCCGCTCGCCTTTAAAGAAGTCGCAAAAAAATATCGAAACGACGCAGAAATGTGAGAAAACCTTGTGAGGTCAGAGAAACCCCATCCCGAATTCAATTATGGCCAATTTTCTGGGGTGACTGGAGGCCAGCTAATGTAATGGGAGATAGCCACAAACATCACCTCAACTAACAACACCTTGGCTTGGGCCACCACTACTGCCAATTAGACTTGGCCTGGCCTGGCCTGGCCAAATTTCAATTAACGTCAAGAGCAATCAACGAAACTTTCCACCCAGATTGTCTCTCTCTTCGAGCGAGGAAAAGTTTGAACCCTGAACTTTGCTGCATTCTGGGCTTTTCAATTATTTAAAAACCGAAAAACCAAATAACCAGCTGCCAGCGGCTAGTTGCATAAGCCAGGGATTGGGATTCACATCACTGGGAAAAATATATACTTTATATGCATTACAAAATATTATATTTGTTTATTTTCCATTGCAGTTTTAAGCCCTCTTCGGAGTAACATAAAAAATATCTATTACACACTTTCCAATTAACATAAAAAGCTAAATACATTCCGCCTTTTTTCCCGTGTTCAGAGTGCAGTCCGGCTTGCAAAACTTGTTAGCTGCATCGCAATTATGACAGAATTAAGTTTTATGCCGTGCCACCGAGGTGACCAACTGTCAGGCCCCCGTCTCTGTGGCTAATCCCGATCCCCGCCAGACACCGACAACCGCAAGTCAGCAAAAAGCTACGCAAACCCAATCCCAAGCCCAAGCCCCATACCCCTAGCCCTACCCCAGACCGCACATAAAACTGTCAGGGAGTGTGTGTGGTGTGTCAATGCCGGGTGAGATGCGGTGCCAGCGGATTTCCAATCCATTCCAGCGCCACCCACATGTTACACAAATCACTCTGCCGCTACAGGCCGGAGTGGGATGCGGTGGGTGCCGGTTGCCTATTGGATGCATATTTGGATGCTCCATGTCCATGTGCCGAGTGTTGTGCCATTGACTTTGCAACTTTGTTTGGTCTCTTCTCGGTGTCTCGGTGCCTCGGTCTCTGTCCCTGCCCCGCTGTCTGTTTGTCAATAAAGCAAACAAAGAAGTTTGTTCCCCGACCAACAGAGTGCCAAAGATACAGATACAAACCGAGTGCGAGTGCGAGTGCGAGTAATGTATCTGTGTATCTGCATTCGCACCGGAAGTGCAACTCAAACAGCAAGACACGACACAACTTTTTGCTGCCGATCCTTTCCATCATCGTTTCCATATTTTCCTTTTGTCTAGAAAGTTTTGCCACTACAAGCTCCCCTCATTTTATCGGTGACAAGTGTCAGGGGCCAAAGCAAACACGTTGAGCAAATTAAAGCTCCATTGGCGATTCAGGCTTCAAGCATCGGGAAGCCGGATGATGCACTTCACACACGATGAAAAAAATATTAAACTCAATATAATAAAGCCAACTGCGCAAAAAAATTCCTAGAAATATTACGATAGTAATATAAAACTTATATCCCTGTGATAGGAATCCTATCTCTACCCCCGTTTATACTATATGCACGCTTCCTGGCCGTTATTCAGTCGGCTGTACGTGATTACTGGCTGATTGCAGGACTAGATAAAAGCGCCAGACCTCGTAATTATGGCCCTTGATCCTTTTTTTTCGTTCTCTCTTTTATGTCCCTCCATCACTACGTCTTTCTCACGCAATGAAGCGCAATAATTGCTGCGCTTAATGCAAATTCTTTCACCAAAAAGGCACAAAGACACGCCCCCCAAA
This sequence comes from Drosophila anomelani, assembly GCA_035045905.1. Lineage (NCBI taxonomy): Eukaryota > Metazoa > Arthropoda > Insecta > Diptera > Drosophilidae > Drosophila > Drosophila anomelani. The sequence continues at coordinate 15,144,168 of JAWNOO010000032.1, forward strand.
GTGAGGGGGCTGCAAGTGGCCAAAGGCTGGAGAAAGTGGTGTCAACCCCGGCGTCCGGCGTCTAGTCAGACGACGGTTAATGCCAGCCAGCACAACACTGTGTATGCAAATGAGTTTCCAATGACTTGCTCCGAAAACAAAACACCCCACGCTGCGCAGGATATGACGTTATGTCGTTACGTTGCCTGCTACTGCACTTGAACTTGGCTCCGTCGCCCGCCATTAACTTGGCCACATGCGTCTGCCCCGATGTCTGTCTATATATGTACATACATATATAAAAACACATAAGTTTTAGCATGCAGAGTGAAAGCGTCACAGCCACTTGTATTGTAGTTGGCTAGAGGCGTTTTATGCGAAATTTGCACTTTTATTGGAGTCCCCGGGGGGCGTAGTCTGCTTGCCCCTTATAACGCTTTTAAGTTAAAGCGATAAGCGCTTTGTAATTTCAGTTTTAGTGCCTGCCCTTTATTCCGCTTATCGCTGCACTTTAAATGCAACGCCGGCAGTGACACTAAAAGCCTTTGGGAGACGACATTCGATTCGATAGCTTGAAGAAGCTGGGTACGCAAATGTTTGTTTTTAAATTACTGGAATTTAAAAGCTGGAATCGATTGCCCATCGTTTGACCATGTTTGCCCACCTCTTAAAACTAAAATATAAGAATTGTCCACCCTTTAAAACAAAAATATTATTAGAAATAACATTTGCCCACCTTATAACTATGCTTATGCTTATAACTAAATAAAGAAACAATACAATTTAAGTTCAGTTTAAATTAAGTTTAAATTTTCAAGCACCTTCTTAAAATAAATAAAAAAAACTATACAAACTAAGTCATTCCTATTTATAAATTTATTTGTATTTAAAAATAAACTATTAGCTTATTAAAGTAAAAAAAAAAAAACACATTACCAATTCAGTTTTTTGTATTTAATTTTAGTTTATTTTAACACAAAACTTCTTAATAAAGTGTTCACAATATATACAACAAATTATAAACAAAAGACTTAGGCAACGAACTTAATTGCAGAAAAAATAACAGCTTGAAAGGCTCGCTTGTGGGCAAGAGGAAAGAGAGGAAACGAGCAAAGTTTTAAAATGTTACATATATTTCAGTAAAAGGAAATTCTATACCTATTAAACTTCTTAAACTAACAAATAGATTATACAAAATAATAATAGTCTTCAATTAATTTTACAGTAAATGAGAGATTAAAAATAAATAAGACATAAATGGCTATATTTTAATTATTATTTATACCTTGCAGTTATGATGCTAAATTTATGTTCTTTATTTGTTCATATTTAATCTTGGATTTATTAGAAATATCAAATATGTGTACACATAAAAGCTTAAAATTGAATTCTTTACGCGCCATTTTATTTAATACTCCGGCAACCCTCTGAAATAAACCATTCAACGGCAACACCATTTCATTTCAGCTGTTTTTTGTTTTGGTTTTTCAAGTGTCGTAATTCGCGAAAAATTGCATCTCAAGATCTTGGCCAGAAATGTCGAAGCACGCACTGATAGGTAAGCACCAAGGAACCAAGTGCGGCTCTATGGTCTTCTAAACTTACCCATATTCTCGCTCAGGTGGCGGCACCGGCTTTATCGGCCGGAATCTGGCCAAGAACTTGTCCCAAAAAGGCTACGATGTAACGGTCATTTCCCGGATGCCAGGTCCGAAGCGCATTAGCTGGCACGAACTGGAGAAAAACGGCATACCCGGCAGTGTTACTGCCGTGGTGAATGCCACGGGCCAGAATACCCTGGATCCGACGAGACGCTGGACTCCAGGATTCCAGCAGAACGTATGGAATTCCCGCATCAACTCCTCCAAGGCGCTGGCGCAAGCCATAAAAGCAGCTCCCAAGGTCACCTCGTTTGTGAACCTTTGCGGTGTGAGCCACTATCGACCCTCGGAGAGCAAGGTCTACACGGAGGCGGACGAGGTCTCGGGCTTCGACTACATGTCCAATCTTTGCTTGGCCTGGGAACAGGCAGCCAAAACCGGAGACGAACAGGACTGCAAATTAGTGAGTTTAAAGAGAGTGTTAGGTATAGAGATTCTACTAATGTGGTTTCCTTTACCTATTACAGACAATCCTCCGCACTGGTGTGGTGGTGGGGCAGGGCGGTGGCATGATTCAATCCATTTGGTTGCCCTTCAAGCTGGGACTAGGAGGTCCTTTGGGAAGTGGCCAGCAAATAATGCCCTGGATACACCTGCAGGATCTCTGCAACCTGATAGAGCATATTATTGAAAATTCAGTGCCTGGAGTGGTCAACGCGGTGGCCCCCGAAATAGCCACCAATAAGGAGTTTAGCAAGGTGAGTAATTCCATCTCTTAAAAGCTGTTTTTTTTATCAATCTCCCCGCACTTTATAGGCATTTGCCAAGGCCCTCAATCGTCCCTGCATCTTCAGTACGCCCGAGTTTATAGTCCATGGCATATTTGGCAAGGAAAGAGCTGCTCTTTTGCTAAATGGAGCCAAAGTGAAGCCCCAGGCAGCCATCTCAAGCGGCTTTAAGTTTCAATATCCGACCGTGAAAGACGCAGTGACCGAGCTGACCCGCAAGGGATGAACTGAACAATATGATTTAGTAAAAAGTTGTCTATAAATTAAATGGTTGGTAGTACCAAGCGCAAATTAAAACGAATTTCTGGTGCGGCGGGGTGTCATGAAGATAATATAGTCCCATTTAATGTGTTTACTCATTAGTCATGACCACCACCCACCCAGCACCAGTATTTCACAATTTTCTAGTGTCGCATTATATGTAATTATTGCCTAAATTTATAATTATAAAAAAAAACACTGTGTTATAATTAATTGAATCAACTTGTCTGTTGTTTCTAGAAGTTTTTGGGAAAACAAGCTAAGATTTTAGATTCTACGCCTAACTACCAGGCATTGAAGGTAATTCCCCCGTAAGTGTTACAGCCGCAGTGTGAAAGATTCTAGATAATCCATTTGTGTCTATATATTGTAAGTTTGGCTGTAACCCTTTGCTGGATTGTTGGCCAATTGAAATAATTGCAAGCGCAAACGTTACCGAATGGGCAAAAAACAAATTAATTGACTTGCGCACGCTGCGAATCCCCGGCCATACCTGTATGTATATATCTACATAATTATTATCGTATGTGTATCAATGACTATTCATATATTTTTGCCAGCTTCGTGGGTTCTATATAAAGCCGGGGTCCATGGTAGACAGAGATTCAGTTTCTGTTGAGAGCCGCCAAAACGAAAATGATTTCGAAACCGCAGCTGTTACTGCTCGTTGTCGGGTTCTGCCTGGTATGCTGATGATGATGATGATGCGGGATCACGCGATTGTTTGCCATATAAAATAACTAATCCATTAACAGAATGCCGCCGCGTTGGCCGACGTAGACTGCAGCAAGCGACCACCCTTTGTGGATCCCAAAACATGCTGCCCCATGCCGGATATCGTTACCGCTGAGCTCAAGGAGAAGTGTGCCAAGTTTGATATGACCCCACCACCGCCAACCGATGGAGATGCCAGTGGTTCCTTCGAGAGCAAGCGTCGCCATCATCATCCCCACCCGCCACCAGTGAGTTTTCGCGAGTGAATCCTTAGGATTATATATTTTATATAATTTCTTTCTACTTAAAGTGCTTCTTCTCCTGCATCTTCAACGAAACTGGCATCTATACCAACCGGAGCCTGGATCAGGGCAAGCTCGAAAGCTATATTCAGGTGGTGTTCAAGGATAGCTCCGATCTCCAGGCCACGGCCATTGAGGCCTTTACCACTTGTGCCACCAAGGTGGCCGAGTTCGAGGCCAATCTACCTCAGCGCCCATCGCCACGACCTGGACGTCCGTCTCCGCCACCTGGCATGCCCTTCTGTCCCCACGACGCTGGTCATCTGATGGGCTGCGTGTTCCGGAATTTGATGAAGAACTGCCCGGCTTCCATAAGAAACGATTCGCAGCAGTGCACCGACATGAAGGAGTTCTTTACCAAGTGCAAGCCGCCGCGTGGACCTCCTCCGCCCTCGGCAGAGGAAATGTAAAGACATCCCTTTTCGAATTCCGTAAAAACAATGCCTCTCCAGACAGAACATTTATTTTTTTTATTCTTTCGATTTCAACCAATAAAGATTTAAAGCCCAATATGGCACCATTTCCTGTCCTTTGTGCCACTTATCGCAAGGATGCACGTCTGGGCGCGCAATGAGTTAGAAAATTAGGTTTCCGCCGGGGAAATTACTTATCGCGCGCATGTGCGTGGTCAGGAAACCGCGCTACATCCTGGCAAAAAAGGATTCACTTAACGTTTGTCTGGGAAAGTGAAAGGAACATGGAGGAGGAGCTGCAGAAATTCTTTGAGGATTGCCAGAAACAGGAGCTATCCGGCGAGGACATTCTGGCCATATGCCAGCCATTGGTCTGGCGGATCCGACTGGACAGAGCGAAACGATGGTGTTTTATCCTCCTACCTTTTGTGGGCTTGTATCTTCTTTGGTCATATTGTGATACCTTTGCTTGGTTCCTGAGTGCAGTGGGGCGTTTGATGCTCATCCAGGTCTTGCCTCTGTGGGACTGGACACCGTACTACAATGCCAAGTGCCTGATTCCTCGAGGTGATCAGCGGGCGCACAATTCGCTGCCACCGTTGGGAAGGAAGGAAACGCTGCCAGAGAACTGTGTTCTTTGTGAGTCCATAGGTGAGTTTGGACATAGTAAACGCTAATCTTCAAATCATTAAATATTTTCTCTAGAGGGAATAGCTACTGCCTCGAATGTGAGCTACTCCATGTTGGAATCTCAGTACCTAGAGCGCGGTCTTCCTGTAATTGTTACCGATTCCGGCTTGGAAGCGAATCTGGGCGATCAGCTGGAGCTGATGGAGGTTAAAGCACCCGGGTGGCTAGCCAGTGAGCCCTGTGATGTGTCCAGTAACCTCTTGCTGCGAAAACTCTTTAATCTGGAGGCGGCTTTGGAGAAGATTCACTCGGGGCAGCAGCAAACTACAAATCCCTGGCACCTTCAGCTGAGAAACTGCCAAAGGAAGGCGGTGAAGACCTCTCGCCTGTTCCTGGAACGACCTTACTATTATCCTTTCCATTTGGCACCCTATTACTCCAGCTGGTTACTGGCAGTGCATCAGCAAAAGCGTAGCCAGGCAGAGATTTACGTGCGGGGCCTAATCCTGATGCATCAACTTAGTGGTCACTTTGAGGTGATCCTTCATCCCAAGGATCCCTGTGGGAATGGAGTGTGTCCTAGCCTGAGAATGCGTCTGAATGCTGGCGAGGGTCTGATATTCTCCTCGGATCTTTGGAGTCTCAGTTATGGGCTGGAGAAACCTCATTCCAAGCGGACCTCCCTGGCCAGCATCTTCGAGATTGACTGGCAGCCGTAGGAAAACCCTTTTTTAGTTGGCCGAAATTGTATTTGCACACACAACTAGATACACTCGAAATAAAAGCCTAAAGATTACAGATTAGTTACTGGGAGGGATTAGGACTGGAATTAGGAGGAGTTTAGGCCCGCCGGCACTTGGCCTCCACGAGCTTTTGCAGGGTGGCCGTGAGACTATTAATGGCATCGATCTTCATGCGCTCAATTCGCTCCTGCTGCACCAGCGACATCTTCTGGATTTGCACCTGCTCCTGCTGCAAGTTCCGCTGCAGCTCCATCTTCTCCCGCTCCACCTCCAGCTTCCGTTCGAAGTAATCCTTCCACCAGATGTCATCGGCGGAAGGACCGGCGGCGCCCTGTCCCTGTGGACGAGCCAGCTCATTGCCCTCCAGGTGCTGGCTACTGTCGCTATTTCGATCCGCCTCCGTCGCATGTTCACCATCGTACTCCATCTTGGGTTGGCGCACCTCCGACATGGTGTTGCTGTCCTCGTCAAACTCGTCGTTGGACTTGCTGTCCATGTTCATCTGGGCCTGCAGGAGCACCTGGTCTACGGGTGTGATATAGGGCTGTTGCTCCTCCTTCGCCGGCGTCTGTGCTTTTATCTGCAGCTTTATTTGTGAAGGCTCGGGCTTTATGTTTACGGGATTAGGCTGCAGCTGGAGCTGTTGCTGCGGCTGTCCTTGGCTCAGGGCCTGTCCCGGAGCCAGAGCCGGAGTCTGAGGAACTGTTGCGGATGGCTGAGGCAGTTGCATGTCAAAGTCCGCCTTCTTGCCCTGCAAATACTTGAACATCTCCTCGAAGAACTCCCAGTGGACGTAGCCGGATACGTATTTCTTGCTCAGATTCTTGTTGTAGGTGATGAGGATGTTGTGCCACTTTTTCTGAACCTTGGCGGCGGAGTAGCGGAAGCCTAGGCGCTGCAATTGACGGGTGCAGTGCAGCCAAAGGGCGGTTCTTTTTTGTCTGTAAAATATGGAGTTTGATTGTAGGAAATGTGTTTTATTTTTAAAAATTATTCGCCACAAACCTGCCCTCCGTGAAGCTTCCCTCCATGGGACCGCGTATGTGTATCAATGCCCTGGTTGCCTCCGTTGTCCAAGCTCGCTCGTAAGGACCACGGCCTAGGCTGTTGGCACCACCTGTGGTCTCTGCCTCCTCCAACAGGCAATCATCATCCAGATCATCCAAGTCATCGTCACTTATTTGATAGGCTGTGTAAAAATAAAATTAAAATTATTAGTTGAAATTTACTGATTAAAAGTAACATTTTTATAGTTTTTCAGGGAATTTTAATTATGAAGAAGTCATTTCAGACCCTATAAACCATATATATTTTTGATCAGCATCATCAGCGGATTTCATCTAGAAATGTATGTTGAACAACAAATTTTTTCAATTTTTCCAAAAATATGTAAGGGGTTACATCATTCAAATTTTCAAAAATTGTCAAAAATTTTATTTTGAAAAAACTTTAAATTTAGTAAGCAGATTTATTAACCTGATAAATACTTTCAAGGGACTGCTTTCCAAACTGAAATTAATGATTTTTTGGCAAAGTTATGGCTTTCTCAAACCTTCGATTTAATAAAAATTACTAACTTTAAATGGCTTTTTTTAAATTACTCATTTTAAGTGTTACAAAATGTTAATCTTTTATCCTGTTAACCATTTAGTGTCCTCTAAAGATAAGAAGAAAATGAAAACAATAAACTTTCCAAACTTGTTGCTTGTTGAGGGCAAATAATGGCAACTCTGGCGCTCTCGAAGCATCCTTCCTCAGTGTCCTTCGGCCTCGGCGTCTCTCTGTTCATCGCTCTCTCTATCCTTGGCTGCTCTCTCTATCGCTACTCGAGCTACCACCCAACGCCAGGCCAACAAACATCCTAGCTATGCCAAAGATGCTAGCTGCCGCTGACATACATCATATATATGATACATACATACTTATATCCTGTTATATTGCGCACACAGCATCCTGCTAAGCCTGAAAACGCACACACCTGCACAGGTACATATGTACTTCCTGGCAACCGTTCAAGTTCTAAAACACTGCCAGGGGTAATTATTTGATTTACAGAGCAAGGACTTACGTTCATTATCCTCGGCATTAATGCCATTATTGCCATTTCCTTGGGCCGTGGCTCCATTCAGCTGAACTTGAGCCATTCCGCGTTTATTCTTCCTTTTGCCTAGCTGGCTCTGAGCTTTAGACCTTTCGCCTGTCAATAGTTTTCTCTTACTAACAGGACGAAATTTTGGCTGCAGCTTCCCTGGGTCGAGAACATCGCGTGCGCCTACTCTCTTCGTGCTCGCCATCCTGCTCGGACTCTCGCGCCCTCCCGCTTGCTCTGCCGCAGATCTGAGAGGAAGCTGCGGCTAGCGAAGGAGTAGAGTAGTGGGCTGGAGTTGGGGTTGGGTGTGCAGCATCTGCGCACAAAGAGGTCTGACGCAGGCTGGAAAGTCTAACCTAAAATAGTTCTAGTCCGTCTGCACTGGAATGCTATTCCGAGACAGTTAGGGTTTGCTAAGCTAAGCTCTTAATGGGTTTTACCTGAAGAGTGGTCCTAGCTTTGGCCTTTCACAAATATAAGCTGGTCAAGGACTTATAAGTTGGTACTTTTATCGAGAAGCTAAGACTAACAAAATAGGTTGGCGGTATTTTAAATAATAGTTCCCTATTATTATTTTTTAAACAACTATAAAATATATTTATATATATTTTGTGGATAGAAATAAACAAGATTTCATTCAGAGGAGAATCAGAGGAGAATCTCTGAAATCTCTAATATATTTATGTTAATTTCGTCTTGATAGAAATAGTTAGAATTTATTAATTAGGTAATAATTTTCTAACTTGGGTTATAAATAACTTAAATTATAGCACACTGAAATTGTAAAACTAAGAATTGCGCCACCATTTATTATATTTGTATCTCCTACCATTGCCTGCTATCTTTTATATTTTCAAACTTACTTTTCAAATTGTTATCGGAACACTTTTGGAATATCGACTCGGCTCCGAGTTGCCACAACCATTTCCCGGCATTTGTGGCTGAAGTGGCAACGCTCCGACCGCGAATTTGCGCGTGGAACAACAATTTGTTATTAAATAATTATACATTTTAGTTGTTAAGAGAGAGCCAAGACAATGCCCGCAGTGGAAAAATGCGTGATGTGAGTACCAGAATCCTGAAAAGTATGTTTGCCAGCATTTAAATAACCCGTTAAACCCCCATGTAGCACCGACTGGAAGCGCCTGTGGCAGATGGTGTCCGGAATCCACTACGAGACGCCCCAGGAGACAGTACGCGATGAGCTGATGAACGTAGCCAGCGAACTGCAAGCCGGCGTGCTCCAGTTCAAGCCCAAGAGCGCCTCCAATGTGCAGTTGGACACGCTGCTCAAGGAGAAGAAGCAGGAGAAGTTGCTACCATTTACCGAGCGCCTACAGGAACTGCTGGATCTGGAATCCGCGCAATGCTGGGAGATCCTGTGCTACTACCTCACCAAGGAATACAGAGGCTCCGCGAGCCTGCTCACTCAGCTGATCTCAACGGAGACAAACATGGCCAAACTGCACGAGGACATACGGCATTACTACTCGCTGGAGCGGATGATCGTGCTGAAGATCGTGAAGAACCTGCTCGTGTTCCACCGGGTGCCGAATCACCCCTACCACCAGGAGTACCGGGCGGTAGTGGATAAGATAACTCTGCCCCGCCTAAGAGATTCCTATCTGAATCAGCTGGAGAGCCTGATCGGCGAGCTGCCACCGAGAAAGCTAAGGGCGGGCGAGTGCTTCTATTCCGCGGACAAGCTCATTGCCTGGTCGGAGCGGAATGCGAGGGAAATCAACGAAGTGCTGCACATCCTCCTGCTGCTGACGGAGCATCTGCCCATGGGCTTCGAGCAAATCAAGCGGATCTTCACAGCCTGCAAGCAGCACTCCTTTGGCAGGCTACAGAACTACCTGGACGACAGCCAGCGATACCACCAGGAGCTGATCATTAGTATAACATATTCGGAGCTGGTGCTCATCATGAAGTGCCTGGACTTTGAGAAGCCGCGTGAGCACACGGAACTGGTTGAGAAACTCATTGAGGATCTGCAAATTGACATTGCGAACATGCACCATCGGCAGGAGCACGGTCCATTGCTCCTCGTCTGGATGCTGCTTCGGCTACGCGGCACTAACGATGCCGACGATGCCTCCAGCTTGCTCCGATGCCGGCAGCTGGGCAAGCGGGCAGTGGATCTCAAGTGCTTTGTCCAGCTGCAGCTAATTGTCCGGCATTCCATGTACGCGGACGACTCGATGCTGTCGCGAATTGCCCGCAAGACAATATACAATCAGCTGTGCTACATGTGCGATCTGTTCGATCACGATGGAAGCTGTGCACGCCACGAGGGAGTTTACGAGCTGCTCTGTGAACTGGTTTCCTGGCCGCAGTTGGCCAAGGACTTCTGCAGCCGTGAAGGTTTGTGAAATGTCTTATATTTTACAAAATGAAAGCCCCTAATTGATTTCTCTCCAGATGACGATGGAGCGCGGTCACTGTATAAAAGTCTATTGGAGAACTTTCCCCTAGAATTCACCCATTTGGCCAAATTGTCACAGTCGCTGACCAAAGCGGGGCAGGGAAACTTTGTAAGCCAAGCGAATCCATGCAATTAACGAATATTTATTTAATTTCTCCCAAAACCAAACCAGATAAAGAGTCAACTGGAATCCCTTCCTATATTGGCTCTCTTGTACGATGAAAACGAGCATAGGCTCCGCGAGGTGGACACCGATGAGTTCGAGCTTACGGCCAGTGTGCGTCCGTTTCCCCGCATCGATTATACTATTCCCGCGGGCACCAGCTGTACGGCCATCCAGCATCCCTCTGGCTGCTACATGCACTTCCGCACGCAGGTAAACTTTTTCGACGCCCTGCATCATGAGATCAACTGCTTGTTGCGGGAAACTGGACACTTGCACGGTGACTTCGACTCCAGCGAACGGATTCGTCGCGTGGAAGCTGGCCTACGGTACCTAGAGACTGCCGTGCAGCGTTGCACATCGATTGCCGGCATCAGCGCCGAGATGGTGCATCCCACAGAAATGTGCGTGGACCTGTTGCACAAGTTCAAGGGAGTGCAATGCCCGCCAGTGGGTCTCATCTCCAGTTGTCTAAACGTCTGTACCGCTCTGCTGCCGCTGGTGGACGAGGAGATCTTTTCACGAATCAGTCAGCTTCATATTTTGCCCACTGTTAGCCAGGGATTGCACTACGACTTCAAGCACTATGCCAATGCCAGTGGTGTGTGCTTCGAGTCGCGCTTCCTCGGCTCCGTCATCGACAATGTGGAGAAGAAGAGCGAGCGCTACGAGTTCCTGCTGTCGTACCTGGGATTCCTGCGCACCTACACGAAGCTGAATCGGAACCGCTACATGCAGGTGGAGATTCCAGGACTGATATTCCTGCTGAGGGATGTCTTTCCTCACCTACATGCTTGGCACTTTCGGTCGCAGGTGGAGCGCAACAAGATCTACTTCGAGATACTGAGTTTTATCTGCGACATTCTGGATTTAATCGGCTCGAATCCTAGTGACGCCCATAGCGAACAGCGAGAGCTGCTGCTCAAGGTGTGCGTCTATTCACTGCTTAATTTGGATAATGGACTAATCCTTTTAAGGTAAGTGGTTCTATCGATTGGCTTTTAATATTTGTAGTTAAAATCAACCAATTCTCAGATTTGTGGGCGTGGGCAATGCCTATGTGCAGTATACCATGGAGCTGGAGACAAACTGGATGCAACAGCAGCCACACGGCCTGATGATGCTGGTACGGCTGTCCATGCGCATCCTAATGCAGCTGCTGCGGCTAAAAGAAAAGGTCTACGGGAGTGGTGAGACCCTGTCGCCGCTGGAGGCGCTGATATACACACAGCCCAAGCAGCGGGATACCCTGCGGATTATTCCCACCGTTTGCAGCTATATGGCCAACATTTTTGACCGATGGCTGCCCATTCTGTCCTGCCGCCTGCTAAAGCGCATTGCCCTGGAGTTCAACATGTCGCTGCTGGCCTGCCTGGACATGGAGGCGGACCAGATTCGATTGACGTTCATGCAAAAGCTGCCCGACGAACTCGAGAGCGACTCGATCAAGCTGGCCATCCTGGAGCTGGTCGACGCCTGCATCGCCAAACAGCCGGGTGTGACTGAGGCTTTCTTCAAGGTGAACTATGCCCAGGACAAGCGTTCGCGCTCCTTTTTCGGCAAAGAGTGCGTTCCCAATATCGGCGAGAGCATCGTCACCTACATGCGGGAGTTCTTGGACGCCCTCCAGTTGGAACCCCTGACTATCCAGCAGGCGTTGCCCTGCAAGATCATGAACATATTCCATTCGCTGTGGAAGCACAACCTACAGATGCTGGTCGACGAGCTGGTAAAAGACAAGCAGTTTTGGCCGAAGATCGCCGCTCCCTTGTTCTGCGAACTGCAACCGAACGTAAAGATCTACACGCAGCTCCTTAACATCATCTCCATTGAGGTCTACACAGGCAACGGAAAGAATTCTGCTCTCCTGGACATGATGACCAAGTTCTTCCAGCCCAAGACCTTTGAGCCGTGGCTAAATTACGTTTTCGACTTGCCCAAGGTGCCGGCTGTAAGTGCTACTGGGTCCTCCGATGACCTGCCCAACTGGATCTGCTGCCTGCAGGCGTTCAAGGACCTCATTGTGATTCTGCTAAAGAAGCAGCCCAAGTTTATGACCATTCCCGAGATGCAATTCAAGCTGATGGCCGAGAAGTGCTTAACGGTGCTGGTGGATCGCTCAAATTACCTGGAGGACATGCGGCCCTTTATCGTGCTGTCCGAGCTGTATGTGTTCCTTTTGCTCCAATTCAAGCACTCGTACACGAACAGCGGCGAGGAGGAGCACAAGCTGATGGAGCAGCTTCTGCAGCTGATGAACCGCATCTGCTCCTGCTATGAGGATCTGCATGTGAGGGCCAAGGAAGCCTGTCTGGCCATCATCACCAAGTGTGCGCATCTATACACAGGTCTGCTAATCCGCGACTCATCTATAGCCCTGCGTTTCCTCAATTCCGTGGTCAGCATTATCTGCAGCGAGTTGCAGCACATGGAGAACTCAGTGAGCTTGGAAAAGACACAAAATCTAAACACTTCGGATAGTTCGGGAGGCAGCAAGGCGTCCACCAACTCGCTGATTCTATGCCTTAATCTGCTCAAAGCCGTCGCCACCATATTCCACAATGACGGCCCCGGGAACTGGGATCTGCCGTTTGTGTCGGTTCGACTGTTCCAACGGCTCCTGCGCTGCATATCCCACACCTTGCCCCTGAACAGTAAGCAAGTGCTCAGTGTCCAGCTCCTGGACGTGCTAATCGTGTTTGCCAAGGGGCACTGCTCTGTAGAGTTCTTGCATTGCGATGTAGGTGAGTCTCTATGGCTAAACCTACTGCCTCCACGGGAACTGCTGCAGTCCAAGCTGGAGTTCAGCAAGCCTGCGCCGGCGGATGCTGAGCGCTGGTCTGTAGAACAATGGTGGCCCGTGTATGCGAGAGGCATTGAGCTGGTCACCATTATCCTTGAGAAGCATAAGAAATGCTTCCTCCACGAAGCCCTCCAGTTTGTGGGCATTCATGAGGTCTATTTGGTGGATGCCCTGTTGCTGAGCAAGCAATCCCTGGAGCCAGCAGCCATGCAGCTTATCAAGGCGGCCACAGGCTTGGTCGCCTGTCTGACGGAGCATCACAAAGAGTGGCAGGAGGAATACGACTCGTCGCTGGGAAATATAATGGTAAAATTTACACTGAAACTGGAAGAGTTCTATTTAATCCTTTTAAATTTTGGTTTACAGCGAGCGGTTCAGGGCTTGTTGTGCCATAGCTCCTCCTTGTTCCATCAGCAAAGGAACCTTAAGTGTCTCCTGGCAGGCCGACGCTCGCAGCTGGAGATCCTGCGCAGCACAGAGGCTCTGACTATCGATGATGATCTCATCACTGCCTGCAATGAGTGAGTTTCTGTCTAAAAAAAACTATATAGTTTATTTAATTTTATGATTCGACAGCCTCACGGACATCATCATTTACTGCGTGAAGTCCCTGTTGAGATTCAGCCCTGATCTGATGGACCTGCTCTGCGGCAGTGTCTATGAGCCGCACAAATGGCATCCTTTGCTGGATGTGAAGTTCGGTGCCCCCAAATTGAACGAAGACAATGTGACGCTGACGTTTGGAATGGTTCTAAACATGGTCAACATATACGTTAAAGCCTTAAATATGGTAAGTAAATTTAGCTTCGCTTCCTTAAGCATTCTTTTCACATTTTAATGAATCCCCAGCAAAACCATGGCTTCAGCGATTTACCCTTGAACACTCTGCCCAATGTGGAGAAGCCTTCGACTGACACAGCGGACAACGAAGATGCCACCATTTGCCTGAATAATCAAACCAATCGCACCTTCTCCAAGTCCCTGTCCACCGTTTCTATATCCACTGTGGGCTGTCCAGCCAGCGAGTTGCTCTCGAATATGGATAGCCAGCTGTGTTTGCTGGCCCTGGAGCATTTGCTTTTGCTGGTGGCTTCGCAAGTCATTTGCATTATCCGCTCCCCGGAACTGGAGCCGCGATGGAAGACGATTGTGAGACGGGACATTAGCAACGAATTGGTGATCTTCCACGAGTTTGTGCGTCGCAAGGTGATTGCCAATTACAAAGAGAATCGCAGTCCATGGCTGCGACGCAAGCACGGTCTCTACAAGCTCAAGTTCCTCGACCCAGCGCGGAGTTCAAGTTCGCCCAGTACTTCATCCCGCAACGCCAATCAAGTCAGTCGCGTCAGCAGTGCCGCCAATGAGCTCCGGGTAAATGTGGTTCGGCGGCAGCACCTGCAGCAACAGCTTCGCAGTCCGCCGCCCAATACCTTTGACATGAGTGTCGATATAAGTACCATATCGCCGCTGCAGGGTACTCCAAATGCTGCCATGTTGTCGCCCACAGACTCCCGAAAGCGTTTGTATCCCGCGGAGCAAGTGGGAGCTGCTTTCGTGGAGGACGAGCTGGCGGCAATCGATCAGCAGTTCTTCCCTCCGCCCACGGAGAACGGCTTTAGCGAGCTGTCGCAGGTGCAGCTGGTGGAGGAGGATTACATGCAACTGATGTCGGTCCTCTTCAATGTGATGCCCCATTGCGAGTGAGCTGTTTAATTATTGATTGATTCCTTATTAATTATTAAAATAAATTGCGAACACTCAAATAAATTCGTTGCATCTTGGCATTTTATTAAATTTAATCAAATTCAATTCCACAATTGCCACAAAAATCAATGAGAAATAGAAAACGATGCTCTTAAATGTTAAATTTCAAAGTTTGTAAACTGTTTTTATCACTTGTTAGGCATTTAATTTAAATTTTTCAGTTTTAGTTGTTAAATTGAGCCTTTAGTATTTTCCTAAATTTTTTTAAACAATTTTTAATGAGGTATAAATAAGTTTTGAAACATTTTTAAGCTGTATAGGATTTAAAAAATAATAAAACACTTTTAAAATAGACTTGTCTTCATCAGAAACTTTTCCCTCTGAGTCACTATCTTTAGTTTATTTGAGTGTAGACCTTAATTTTGCACAATTGTGCGAGTGACGTCACGACAAGCCAAGACGAGCCCCCAGCAACGTCATAGCTATCTTTCTAGTAGAAAAAAAAGTGCGATTACCTCCGGAAAAATCCTCTCCCACGCCGCGTGGAGAATCCTCCATCGAACTGGGACAGAGAGACATGGGAGAGCGATTTATGCTTACCCACAGCCGAAGAAGTAAGCGACGCTGCTGCCACCGATTCCGATTCCCGTTCCGATACCGATTCTGCCGACGTGCTGAGCTGATTATGAGCTTTCTGCTTCTGGCCGAGGAGACGTCGCTCAGCATTAGTGCTTAGTACCTTGCGAGTGGTAAAAGAGAACGCATGTGCAGACACCGGAGCGGATACGCAACGTGAACGAATCGAACGAAGCAGCAGCAAGTACGAGCCAAAGGTTTACCCACTCTCTTAGCCCCGGGACTTCAGTCCAGATAATCCAAGAATCAGAGCCATCGTCATTAGGGCAGCCAATTAGCCAAGTCAGTGATTGTGATAATGCTTAAAGGTGTTCCCACGCTAGCCGGTCGTAACCTGCGCCTTCTAACTGGATCCGGACAGGTGCTAGTCCCCCATCGCCCCAAGGCATCCGCCGCGGAGCCGGCCGAGGCGGACCCTGAACTCAGCCAGGAGCCGAATCTCTTGAAGCGCTTCAAGTACGGGCATACGGGAAAACAGCTGCAGCAGAAAATAGCCACAGAGGTAAGTGGACATATGCATTTCCCTTTTTGGGTTTAAGCGAAAGGAACAGCTGACTCTGTCATTTTTTGGCCACAATTTTCGCCCTGCTATTGATTTTTTCATGTGATATCATACACCGTGAGCAACGCGTAATCCCCGCAGATGCGCAAATATTCTGGCGGAAAGCAAACAATGTGCAGAGTTCCCAAAAATAGATTTCGGAAACTAAACAAGACTAAGATATGGGTGGGGGAAGGCATGGACTCTGGAGGCGATTTCGTGCACGTAGCTTATATAGAACTCATTTCATTCAGCCTGACAACGCTGTATTTTTTAATGAAGAAGACGCCCGGCATTAGTTTAATTAGATAAATGCCAAGCACAGCGTGACTGACGCAATCTCCTCCGTCCTCCGGTTACCACACACCCACTGTCCTGTCTCCCTGTATGGAAAAGATAAAAAAAAAAAATGGTTATCTTATCGGATCTGGGATTGCGGACGACGGAGCGACTACCGGCAAATTAATTGTGAAATTATCATGACAAATTTTCGGGGCTGCATAGGTGCTAATCAGGTGCAAATCAAGTGACACACTCATCTCTAATCCCCCAGAACCGCATGTGACATGTGGAACTCCCAGAAATTAGTTGTCAACAACAATAAGTATATTAAAATGTCAAAAAACCAGACGCCGGCGAGACGCTGACCGAGACATTGAAATTCCGATCGAGAGATTGTGAACTTGTGCTGGAAATCTGCCCCAAAATTAATCTCTCTTCGCTCGTCGATCACCATCGAGAATCGTGGGCTATAAATACCCAGACACAGTACAAAAAACATAATAAATTTTCTAATACGCTTCAGTTTTTTATAATTTAATCATTCCTATTTATTCAATAGAAGTGTAATAAAATTATATCGCATCACTTTACTATCAAAATAATTCTAATCACATCAGTTAAATCTGAAATCATATCAATACCAAAGATAATGAGGCAGAAATCATGTCAGGAAATATATAAATAACAAGTTAGCAATCGTAATCACTCCGAAAATAAATAAACTACCCAGAAATCTAGTTATTCATTTGAAACAAATATTTTTAAATTATCATTCTGACAGTTGGGGTAGTAATATTATAAAGAAGTCATTGTGATATGTAATAAATGCCACCATTATCTATGAATCATGAAGACATCAGTGGAAATATTTGAAAAGTATCTGATAGATACAAGATAATTGAGTTAAATACAACTTCTTTTTTTTCCTATTTGCTAACATTTCTTTGTGTGTAAACCATTCACAGAATCACGCGAAACTGTCACCCCAAAATAAATTGGGTAAACGTGAGCTTGGCAACACAAAATAAGTAATAGAACAAATAAAGCTAGTGCTGATATTTGTCGTTGGAAAAATCGTGGGCGACCATAAGATTTGCCCAGAGACCCATCACTAGCCCAAATTGTTTTGTGGTTCTTCCGTTGCCATGGAAGAACTCAACAAACGCACATTCATAAATATTTAGCATACAACGACGAAGTAGGTACAAACATATATAAATGTGTTAATAATTTAGCTGCCACAACACAAAAACCAAGCCCCTTCACCACTCACATGGGCTTTGCCACCGGAGAGTGCGAGAGAAAGCACATAGAGTTCTCTGAGTTTTTAATTATTATATTTTGCTCTCTTTTCTTGCAAATTTTATGAATAATATTTGCCAACAGCTTGAGATCGCTTCTCCGATAATTTAGCAGCCTTATGGCAATGAATTCTTGTTAAATATTTCTCTATAATCATAAATGTATTCCCTTGGGGAAATGGGTTGAAAGGAAACTCAATTTAACTCAAGATAACGTTATGTACATATATATTTTAAACAATTTATAGTTAAATATTAAGGATCTCTCTTATTTATTTTATATAATAATTTACAATTAAAACACAAACCTTAAAGATTAAATGGCTTTCTTTTCTAGAACATCATACATCAAAATAGTATCTTAAACTTTGTAATTATATGATATAATCCTATCTCAGGCAAAGATAGTTCTCCCATTTCCTTTTCAATTTCTCAAAATTCTTTTCTCTTTGATTATCTCTGTGCTTCCGTTCAAATTGTGCGTCAACGTTTTGTTCGTCAGCTTTTCGGATTCCAATTTGAAAGGTGCCAAAGTCCCACGCTAATGGTGACAGGCCCCTTCAACGGAAACTTGTTTGCGAAATATTTTATTCTTATTTTTCTTTATTTATTTTTATGCCGCACCTGATCTGCTTGTTGTTGTTATTGTTATTGTGCAGCTCACATGACTTTCTTTCACTGGCTTAAATATGTATTTAATAATATGCAAATAAGCAGCAAGTGCGAAAAGTGATCAACAATGAGCGAAGATTTGGGAGGCAAAGATTTACTTTGGCAGAGAAAAAGAGATTGATTTATAGATGGGAATATAGTGGGCACGTGCAGATAACTTAATCGGGTTTATTTCCAAAGAAAGATAAATATAAATTCTTATGGAATTTTTTGTTTGCAACTTTTCCTCAAGCAAATTTAATTAGGAAATGTGTTTTCCGCTTCCGCTTTGGCAAGAAAGTAAAGGAGACACATCTGTTTCGCTGATGTCATCCTGCTGTCAATGCAATTCAAAAGGACTGGCCAACTAATTGATTACTTTCTTAATTTAGAAGTAATGCAGCTACAAATAGAAGGCCATGAATTTTACATTAACTGACTAAACATGTATTTGTTTTTAATAAAAAGAAAAGAATAAAAAAAAAGAATTTTCCGAAATAGCAGAGTTAATTCCCAGCATGCTTATTAAAAACATCCTCGTAAGCTCCATCAAATATTATTGCAGAGTTTTGGGGATTCGCTATTTGCGGGGAAAGACCCACCCCCGAGTGGCTATAAAAGGTTCTTGTTAATGGCTTTTCTTCATTATTCCGAATCCAGTTGCGGAATACGTTGGATACATAGCTTCAGGCCATGCTAGTACGTGATTAATAGTGGGCTCTTTGCATAACTGGCAATACGTGACTTTTACAGGAAATTTCTAAACCGAATGAAGCAGCAATGCATTCAATTGATTCTTTGTACATTTCAGAAGAAACTGCGCGCTCCACCGCTACTGAATCTGGTGTTTGCCAATCGCAAGTTGTCCTTCTATGACACCAGCTCCACGCCGAAGACCAACGAGGAGAATGCCAAGCTGTAAGTATTTCATACCCTTTACATCTCCACAAAGCCCTCAGCACTCACTTCCACCACTCTCTCACCTCTCACCTCACACTGATCCCTGATCCAATATAGAGCACTTGCACAAATGCATCCCAGTTACTAACTTTTAGAATTACAAAATATTTGCCCATTAATTGGCACCCATTTCTGCCCACCTCTGTCCACGTGGCTCAAATGGATTGGGTCAACAGGCTCCGGGCTGGTACCATGTCAGCCCACTGATCCATTTTTAGATCCACTGCAGCTTTGCACATCTATTCATAGCCCGGGAAATATTGTTTTGCAAAGTGCAGCCAAGAAGCGTTGACACACACAATTAACGATCGCTGCCCAAAGTCCGAAAGGAACTTGGCAACAAAATATTTTGATGGCACATTTGGGGTAAATATTTCGCCTCTTTTGTCTCAAGAGAAAAACAGGGACTCTGTGCCTGGGGGATGGGGCTCCTGGCGAGGAGAGAGGTTCATATCTGCCCTCAGAGCACGCGCTAATTGTCGGCAATCGCGAGGGCATAAAATAAATTAACATACGTTTATTAAACGAAGATAAAAATCGAATTCGAACAATCTGTTTCGGGTCTGCGAAAATACATACAAATATCTAGACGAATATATATCATAGTATGTTCGATGTCGATGTCTGATGTTGGCGAACTATAAAACCATTGCCGCCACTCGGCTGCGCTCATTTCGGCGGTGACGGGCCGCAAGTTTGCACAGAGAAGAGGCGGATATATCGGTTATACTTACAATAAAGCATAATATAATGGGCGATCGTAGTTGGAATCTGCTGCAGTACGCCACTGAGAAGGCACCTCTCCCCCTCGATGGCTACACGGCCGAGGAGGCAGCCCAGTTCAAGGACAGCATCAGGCAGAAGATAGTGGACGACCTCAAGTCCATGACGGGGGAGGAACTGATTGAGCTGGTCAAGCAGAATGCAGCCAAAGTCGAGGAGGAGAAGTCAGAGAACCGGGGCACATCCAATACAGCTTTATCCGGCAGCGAGGAGGGCAAGGAACGCATTCAGGACGATGCGGATCTTATAGATGCCGGAATCATAGGCGAAATGGTGGCCGGACTTTGCACCAAGAGCCAGAAGGCGATGTTCGTCAAGGTGATAACGAAGTATATCAGGTAAATCATAAGGTGAATCAGCAGTCGTGCCCACCTCAAACCTAGACGTCGACGTAGCTCCTTATCGCTGAAAAAGGGGTTCCGTTGCCGCGTGACGTAGCTCTTATCGGTATCATTCTGTAGTGAAAGAATGGGTACGGTGCCCATGTGGATACGGCAGACAATGGCCATTATAAATCCTATAAAGCACCGAGACTCGCTATCGAAAAGTTTGCTGTTGTGTCGGTGTTTGCGTATAGGGAAAAAGGAGTTAATTAATTTATTTTATTGGCAATAACATGATTTAGAAATTAGCACATTCCGGCTCGGCTCTCAGTGGTGCCCTGCTCTCCGCCCTCACCCGCTCTCCAGCCGTCTATATCTATCAATCTATATATCTGTAGCTGTATCTGTATCCGATGGCTATCTAAGTGCTCCGTTGACTGGGAGCAGTCGCAAAAATCACACATTTGGCTAATGTATAAAACGCTGGTGCGCTTACAGTTGTTCCCATTAAACTTGCAACAGCTCAGCGCGCTCAAGTCAAGGCGATCCGTGTCCCAATCCGCAAACCAAATCCAGTAGAAATAGATAGAAACCCCAAAACCCTAACAAATATCACGTATACGCCGCGATGGTGCAGACAGAGGAGATTGAAGCTTTAAAGCGACAGAGCGAGGATGGGGAGGCCAAGGAGCGAGAGGAGAAATATAGGCAGGACAAGGAGCAGGACACCACTGAGACGGCGGCCATCATTGAGGAGATCATCGAGGGCATCTCGCTGCAGAATCGTCGCGGCACCATAGTCCGTACTATTTCCGCCATAATCAGGTAAAAATAGTGCCGGAAACAGAGGCAGAGTCAGGGACAGGGTCTCGTGTACTATATGGTACTTATGTCTGGTGGATCATAAAAATAGATTGTGCAAAACACACACCGACACATTCAACACCTCTCTCTCTATGCAACAGACACACCCTTCCCCATCATCATAAACAGAAATTGCGTTGATTGACGCTCATTACACGAGAGTTTATGTTTATGGTCAGCATATGGAAGTGTAACTAACGATTTGCCATTCGATCATCCTGTTTCCATCCAATCTTCTAGCAATCAGCGACGCCACTATTCG
The DNA here is from genome assembly GCA_035045905.1 of Drosophila anomelani. NCBI lineage: Eukaryota > Metazoa > Arthropoda > Insecta > Diptera > Drosophilidae > Drosophila > Drosophila anomelani. The sequence continues at coordinate 15,165,389 of JAWNOO010000032.1, forward strand.
ATGCGGCCGTGAGTAATAGATTGATTTGCACCCCACCCGTCCTTTCTTCCTGCTTCCCAGTAGAATATTTGCCATCTTAATTAAGCCCCAAATTGGAGTTGATTGAAGTGATTTCCCCCAAATTGTTGATAGTCACCCAGAAATCAAGAAATAAAATCCCAATTAATCGAATCAACCGAGCATGATGGAGGAAGATCTATTTTTAGTGACGAAACCAACTGGATCTTTGCAGTTTTTATTGCCTGCATTGGATGTCTGTGCGCCAATTAGCACTCTTAAACCCTAAAAAGCCAGTTGGCCAAAGACAAACCCCATCCCCATTCCCCTTGTAGATATACCATATATGTGTAGCTTGTGTAGTTTCTGCGAATTTTGTTTTGCTTTTCCACACACGCATGCTAAAACTCAGTCGGGGATCGCCGCTCAATTAGCAGGTGCCCTAAACCCAATTGCTTTTCTGCGGCTTCGAAACTATTCCGCTAATTGTCTTTATACTAACACCCGATTTCTGTTGTTCATTCGCAGCCACCGGGAGCAGGAGCAGCGGAATGCCGAGGACGTGCTCTTCGATATGTTTGCCAGCGAGGAGACGGGCCTCATTTCGATGGGCAAGTTCCTCGCCGGGCTGAAGACCACTGGCATCCGGCGGAATGATCCGCGAGTTCGCGAGCTAATGGATAACCTGAAGAAAGTTCACAAACTGAATAATTACGAGACGGGCTCCTCGGCGGAGACGCAGCATCTCAATAGGGAGACCTTTAAGGCGTAAGTTGTAAACCTAATCCCGATTAGCTGCAGAGATTATCTTTTTTTTATGATTATAGTGTGGTGGCCCCCAATATTGTCCTGATTGCCAAGGCCTTCCGCCAGCAGTTTGTCATTCCCGACTTCACTAGCTTCGTCAAGGACATTGAGGAGATTTATAACCGCTGCAAGAGCAACACCCTGGGCAAGCTGGCCGACTATATTCCCCAGCTGGCTCGCTATAGTCCCGACTTCTGGGGCGTGAGCATCTGCACCGTTGACGGACAGCGTTATTCCATTGGTGATGTGGATGAGCCCTTCACCCTTCAGAGTTGCAGCAAGCCGCTGACCTATGCCATTGCCCTGGAGAAACTGGGTCCCAAGGTGGTGCACTCGTATGTGGGCCAGGAGCCCAGCGGCAGGAACTTCAACGAGCTGGTGCTGGATCAGAACAGTAAGTGAGGCCTCATTTCGAATGAAATCTTTATTAATATCCTTCGATTTCAACAGAGAAACCGCATAATCCCATGATTAATGCTGGTGCCATTCTCACCTGCTCCCTGATGAACGCCCTGGTCAAGCCAGACATGACCTCAGCCGAGATCTTTGACTATACCATGTCCTGGTTCAAGCGTCTCTCTGGCGGAGAGTATATTGGCTTCAACAACGCCGTATTCCTCTCCGAACGAGAGGCTGCGGACAGAAACTACGCCCTGGGCTTCTACATGCGGGAGAACAAATGCTTCCCGAAGCGCACGAACCTAAAAGAAGTGATGGACTACTACTTCCAGTGCTGCTCCATGGAGACCAACTGCGAAGCAATGTCTGTGATTGCCGCTAGCTTGGCCAACGGTGGCATCTGTCCCACCACCGAGGAGAAGGTATTCCGACCGGAGTGCGTCCGGGATGTGCTCTCCATCATGCACTCCTGCGGCACCTACGACTACTCCGGTCAGTTTGCCTTCAAAGTGGGTCTGCCGGCCAAGTCTGGAGTGAGTGGCGGCATGATGCTGGTCATACCCAATGTGATGGGCATTTTTGCCTGGTCTCCGCCCCTGGATCACCTGGGCAACACGGTGCGAGGCCTGCAGTTCTGCGAGGAGCTGGTCAACACGTTCAATTTTCATCGCTACGACAACCTGAAACATCTGTCCAACAAGAAGGACCCGCGCAAGCACCGCTACGAGACCAAGGGCTTGTCCATTGTGAATCTGCTGTTTTCAGCGGCCAGCGGAGATGTCACGGCCTTGCGGCGTCATCGTCTCTCTGGCATGGACATCACTCTGGCGGATTACGATGGTCGTACGGCCCTGCATCTGGCCGCTTCCGAGGGCCACCTGGAGTGCGTTAAATTCCTGCTGGAGCAGTGCCATGTTCCCCACAATCCCAAGGATCGTTGGGGCAATCTGCCCGTGGATGAGGCCGAGAACTTTGGCCACAGGCACGTGGTGGAGTATCTGACCAGCTGGGCAGCCAAGGCGGATCAACCGGATGAGTGCAAGAACGAGGCGGTGACCACCAAGACGCAGGCGGATGAGGTGAGTTGATGATCGAATAAGGGTTTAAAGGGGAAATCCTAGTCCAAAGACAACAATGATCTTGATATATAAATCCCAATTTTCTTTCCAGGAAATCGTCAGCACCAGCGACTTGGACAACAGTCCCCTTGCCACACCCACAGAGTCGGGATCCGGCAGGTCTAGTCCGGCGCCGTCGGAGGCGGGCAGCACGGCGAGCGTTGGAAGCGGCAGCAGCGTCGATGACAAGACCAAGCCGGGCCTCTAAGCGGCCAGATTTCTAGAGTTCCGGATGCGCAGGATCCCCGGTTGAATCTCTCCGACTAAATTATTCGCACAACACTTTAGTTTACACTTATAACGTCGTATTAGATTAAATGTTTAATTATAATTTGTAGTGGCATTTGTACTTGTACTTGTAGCGCCTAGTTAGCCTCAAATATTCCAGGGTATCCTACGAAACAATGACAATAATCTTACGAATATCGAACCCACACAAAACGGGGTCTGTGACCCGCCTAAGAAATGTATTGCATTCATAATTGTCAATTGATATTTGTGTGTGTGTTTTTAAGTGTGTTTGTAAAATGTATTAATTATCCTGTTCCAAGGAGCCGAGTGGCAGCCTTGGCTTATAGTTGAATATACATAATATACATAAATATATATATAAATAGTTAGCAGACAAACCACAAATTTTATGGCATATCTTTTATTAATAATTTGAAAGGATTTAATTTAGTGGATAAAGAAATAACTTTATAATATTTTCTAAACTTAAATGTTCAATATAATTGTTACTTGGTTCCTTTTTAAATATTCCCTGAAAAACCATGAACTCTGTTTGTATTTATGATATACAAAAGAGTATGGAATAGTGGCGAATTTTCTATAATATTTAGTTGTCAATAAATATATAAATATACAAATTATTGTCTTTTAAAAATATGATCTTCAAACCTAACGAATTTTTAAATTGATATTGATATGGTTATCACATTTGATTTTGACGGTTAAATTAATGTATTTCATTCTTATTAATATAATTTAAACACTTTTAAATATTTAATTAATATAATTATATATATTTTAATATCATTTTAGTATTTGATACTCCCTAAAAGGGGGTAAAATATGCTTTCATATATGAATATGCATTCTTTTTTTAAGTTCTACCTTAAATTAGCTTTCCAAAACACTACTTCAATGCTTACTTAAACCCATTTTAACCTGATATATCTATTACTAACTTTATAATATATATTTCCCCGATTCTACTTGCATGTAGAAACTGTAAAATCCGACAACTTTTTACACCAAACCCGAAGCAGTGGCTTCAGTGAATGTCGCACGAAGTGGATGTGTGGATGTCGCACCGCCCACAATCTCCCGCCCCTCGAACCAAAGTTCCGTATTGTCGTCGTGTTTTTGTGGTCGTCGTTGAACGCTGGATTTCCACTGCCATATAGCTTTACAGTTCAGTTCGTTCGCAGCATTCGTGGAGTTCGGACCTCAGCCAGAGCCAGCTGCTCCTCCTCTGCCATCAGTCAGTGTGCGTGTGTGCCGGTCTGTTTGCGGAGTTTCCACCGCATCCATCACGCTCCTCTTCACGTCCAGCTCCTCCGGAGGGATGCAGCAGATGCAGATGCCGATGCAGTCGTGCAGCTCGTGCCCGGGCAGATGAATTAATTGTGGAAAATAGTTAAATTCCAGCTCGTTGAAGCGGCAACAAATCCAATTAAGCAGATACATCACTTTGCGGCGAGTTGTGCATAATTGAGTAATTAAGTTTCATAGAAAAGGGTTTTTAAAACACCGTCACCGCACAACCGAACACACACAGACACACACGCCGGAGCAACTTGGGGTAGGTTCAGAACGTTCGGCAAAGACCGTAAAACGAGAGTGGCAAGAACAACAGCAGCATCATCATTTCCGGATCCGCTTTTCCACTCTACAATACGAGCTTTTGTGTGATTATGTTGGTGTTTGTGCTGGCTGCACATAAGAGTTCATAAACCACTAAACAGGGGACAGGCCTTAAATCGGATTATTAAGTCTCCTCCTTGGTCGCCTGGGCTGTCCGCAAAAAGGATGTCTATTGTGGAGCGAACATCCTTCCCCGGAAACCGCTCCTATTATTGACAATCTCGCTGCACAAGTCGCTGCATATCCGGGCCCTCGAAATATTCGGGGGCCCTTCTCCTTTGTGAGTAGGTTTTTGGCCGCTCGCTTTGTTTGTTTGTTTCCTCCATTTGGCGCAGATACGGGCAGCGTCAGCAGCTGTGCCATTGCATAATGTCCAGCTTCCTCTCCAGCTCTCCAGTTTACCAGCAAAAGTAGCCCACAGCGATTGCAGCTTGGGAACTCGGTCTGCACTTGGGAAAAGCAGAGATTTAGAAACAAATTCTGTGCTTGATTTTGAAAATGGGAAATCTGATAAGACAAACTATTATTTGAAACTGGAAATCTTCCTTTACTTAATCACTATGAAAATTATAAAATAAAACTACTCTCGATAACATTTATTCCTCAATCTGCTACTAAGTAAACTTCCCTGATTCCAATCTTTATGAAACCAATAATTTCAAATCTCCATTTAAGAACATTTCCCCCTCTGCATTCCAAAAATGGAAAATAAATGACAGGCCAGAGCCAGAGTCAGACCGATGCCAATCAAAACAGCACCGAATGCACCCACAGTGGGAAACTTGTCTCCGTCTCATTGGCTAATAATACCCCGCAGTTGGTGCCTCTATAATCAGCATAATCCAGCCGAATGGGGAGTCAACTCCCCTACCCACCTCCCGTTGTAATCCGTGGGAAATGGACACATGTGAGGGGCGGGAGCTGACAGTGGGCTATGCAAACAATTCGCAGGAATATTTCCAAAGGGACAAGGGCTTGGGTTTGCTGGTTGACCAAGCAAAAGGAAGTCGGCTTCGGCATCAGCAAATGCCAGGCATTGATGTGTCCATCAAGTGTCGCCGTGTCCGTCTCTGTCTCCGCCTTGGGTTCAATGAACTGCCGGAGGAACTAGAACGTCCAATAATAATTGATGGGGCGATAAATGGAAAAGAGAGGGGGATAGAGGCAAGGGAACCCCCACACATCGAAAGTATCTAAAGTATTTTGAAGTATCTAGAGCTGGAGCTGTAGATGGAGTATCTGGCGAATTGACAGGGACATGGTGAATCGGAAATTGGCGCTCTCTCTCTCTTATTCTGCAGAACGCATTCGGACGTGTGATGAGCCAATTTCACACATGGCAGAGGCGGAAAGAAGTGCTCGTAAAGAGCCAGACCCAAAACAGAGTGCGAGCCAAGTGCAATGCCCCGGACTTTAGTTGACGCTGCACTTTTGCCACCTTATGCTGCAGTCAGTCGCCAAAAATAAAAGCCGAAGCCGAAAGCCAAAAGCCATTTCCACTTCCCATCTTTTCCACTTCCCCCAAAAACACACATGAGAGGCGGCTTCCCCGCTCATTATGTTTGGTTTCTGTGAGTTTGTGGGGGAAAGAACATGGCCCCCATCCCGAGTCTACCATTCCCATTCCCATTCTCTGTCCAAATACAAAATGCACACATGCAGACGTAATGAAAACTGGCATATAGCGGCGCCGCTATTCATCACCAGATGGGATTTACACCATCTCCGGGATCCTGCACTGCTCTGCTCTGTTCTACTCTGCTGTTGTTCTCTCTATTAAAATGCCACATTTAAATGCCGAGCCTCATAAATGTTTCCCTCTCATCCACCCACAACGGCAGCCAAAGGAACAGCGGCATCAAAATTGATTGCTTTCGCATGGACACGAACTCGGTGAGCCCGCTGCCACCGATGGAGGAGGCTATGGATAGGGTCAGCGAGAAGTCGCCGCCAGGAACACCCAATGGCATTGAGATGCCGCCGCCGCCAGATGAAAAGTGAGTGAATCTATGATTTATATATATTTACTGGGGTTTTATTTGGTGTTAAAGTGATAATGTTGGGTCATTATTTCATTTCTAAAACATCACAAAACATAATCTAAAATTGTTACAAGAATTTATTATTCTTTAATTGCTATAAATCTGTTGTTTTATATAAAAATATATTTAAGATTCTGCCCAAATACCCTCCAAAAATAGAAGTTCTTTTAAAAGAAAATCATGGAGGTATTTTTTATATAAAATAAACAAAGGAAACAATTTGAAACTCTTACAAAATATATTGTTTTAGAGGCATACTTCGAAGACTATTTAAAAATATAATAACTTCTTTATTTTAGAAATATTTATATTTAAATTCTTTATTTCCTTAAAACAAACCATTAAAAAAGTATACATTTTATTAGTGCCAAGCTTAGTTCTTAAAGTAATATATTTAAAATCAATCTTTATTTATTTTCGCTACAAAAATCCTGCAAAGACAATAGCTCTTCTTGTGATTTCATTTTAATTTTCCCAATCAATCCCCTGACTGCCCCAGCAACATCAACTAATCAACACAATTTAGTCAGCAGCTATTCCCCAACACATTTTTGTTTATCAATATTTAAGTAAATTGTGTCACTTAGGCATGGCAAATTCGAGGCAGACACAGACCCATTTCCCCGGTGGCCAATTTGGAGCTCTCTCCTCCTCTCTCTGACTCGTCTAGCCGGCAATTGGCCTTGCCCATCTCCGCATTGCTCAGATACAGCCAGCTCAAGTCTTGGATTCCTCCTGAGATATAAAGAAACTCGGCTGCGCATCCGTTGGTTGTCTTTAATCGATTTTAATGGCACCACGCGGCGTATGTGTAACATTTACATGAAGCAGGGAATAGGAATAGGAGCCGGGCATGTTAGAAAAGGCTAATTAACAATGGAGGGGAAAAGCAGGAAAAACTGGAAAAGCGTCGACGCCTACACACCCTTTGGGAGAAGAGTGAGAGGTACTGACCGCTATTTCGTGGTTATTTTTACGCGCCAATTTCCTAATTCACGTATCTTTGAAAGTCGTAAATTTTATTTTAATGCGACCTCGCCGCAAATCACACAAAACCATCCTCTATGTACATCCCATACATTCAACAGTTGATCGCGTGAGGCCTTCACATAGTAACTGGCCGTAAACATTCCGCCCGTAATCCTTCCACGTCCTTGTCCAATTCCTGGCACGCAGCTCGCCCAGTACTAACCCGCCAAGCTTCAAGTAATTACGGGTATTTTTCTTTGTTTGCCGACAACGACGACGACGACGATGAGGACTCAACCTTTTCGCCGCCTCGTTTTCATTTCATTTTCATTTGGTATTCATTTGATTTCCAGTAATTTTTGGGCGCGTTGCCCATCGCAAAACCCACTGGAGCCCAAGGAAAATAGAGCTGGAATAATGACCCAAAAGTCCCTGCCAGGGTGTGTTTGTTGTCGTCGGCGGGTCCTGGGAGTGGGAGTGGGAGTCGGAGTCGGACAGGATATATATATGGTGTGCCGGTAATTGGTGACCCAGTACTCTGCCACGAATTAGCGGAAGCCTCAAGTTCCATAAATATTCGATTGATGTCAGGCTGCACTCTCTGCTCTGGCAGGTGTTTTTTGATTGATACGACTTATTTATTATTTACTTATTTATTTATAGTCCAATGTCTATTGACAAACAGGTGGCTGGCCCCTTTAATTAGTTTCTTAAAGAGTCGTTCCAGGTAGATTTTCAGTTGAATTTACGACCATAGAAGTCAGCTGATGATGCTGATCTTGTCTGCCTTTTATCTTCTATTTACCCCTATAATCTTGGCAGTGAAGCAGCCGAGTGACAACCTTTTGGTGGAGAGACTGTTGCATAATCCAAGGTCGCACACAAGACTAATTAAAAGACGTTAAACAAAGAATTAGCACATCTTTAAATTTGTAGCAACCTCTCTGGCTGGTGGCTTGGTTCTAGTCTGCGCTGCGAAGATCACACTCTTCGGTTTGTGTCCCAGCTGATCATGCTGAAGAGCTGTTCGTGTCTCTGCTAAAGTATCGTTATTCGCCTTTTCGGACCGATTCCCAGCAAGTTGGCATGGCAGCCGCAGTTCCAGAAAGCTTCGAGCTGAAAATTGAAATTAATTTTCAGTTGTCTCTGGCCGATCGTCGCGATCTGATCGAAGGAATATATAGCACTTTCCCTCTCTGAATTCAATTGAGGATTTTTCGGGCGGCATTTGAATAGCGTTTGTTTGTGTTAGTTCCGTGCGTTGCCTATAAAACAAAAGGAGCGATATAAACAAAACATAAATAAAAAAATTCAAAAAGAGCTCTTTTATATATTGAAAGTGTTTTGTTTATACTGAAAAACTAGTGTGTGCCTGCCAAGATTTTGGATGCATCTTGCGGTTTTTACAGAGTTTCTTTCACTTGGAAACTAAGAGTTATTCGAAATTTGCATCTGTAGAAATCGCCTTAATTAAATTCCATGTGAACTTTCGGCCCCGTGAGCACACATGAATAGATAACGAACCGAATCCGTCACTGTTTTGGGATCGTGTGATTGACAAATTAACGCATTCAGATTCAGCCTGATTAGCATCTCTATTCCAATCCAGCTATTAGCGATTAGCGATCCCAAAACGTTCAGATTCGGTCGGTTCTCAATTGTCTCTATCTCCCGATTGTGGCATTTTTACAGAATCCAAAGCCGAAGCCTAATTATCAACGACTCTCTATACATAAACGACCTTTAGTCGTTCGATATACATATATATTAAGAGCTATATAGCACCGATCTGTGACGCACCGCCCAGCAATTCTACGTCTAGTGGGTGGCGGGGACAGAAAAAGCGGAAAAACCTCAACTAATTTCGGCCCAAATAGCAACACTTGACTAAATGCGTGATCGCCACTTGGCCAAAATGCCGCGTGGAGGAACGACAACAGCGTAAGTTAGCTAAAAAATAAATATAAATAATGCCAGCTAAATAAATGTAGCCTTCGAAAAGTATAATTATAATGATAAACTGTAGAATTTTTGGGGTTTAATAAATTATTGTTAAATAGATGTCGATATAAAAGAAGGGTTAATTAAACCAAACAGCAAGAAAGCATATTAGATCTTTCCTTAAATGAAAATATGCTTCATTTTCAATATAATCTTTATGGTTGCTGTTCAGAAAACGTTAATTTTAAAAGCTTTAGATAATTCAATTCCCCTTTTAATATGTAGGTGTGATCGCAGCTCAAATGTTGTTCATTATTCACCTTGTTGTCTTTTCTTATTTACTTCATTTAAACAATTGCAGCTTATGAAGAAAAGTTCTGCCATCTCGGTCTCGTATTAGGTTGTCGCAGCGCGAATTCGATTGTGCGAGTATCTGGCAGATACAATTTCAATTTCGAGCATGGCTGTGTATGTATCGCTCGGATTATGCGATCCGAGCCGCACACTCCCTCAAGATCGCCTCAATTGAACGCGCCACGACATCGAAGTCGTTCTCTAAACAATTCCCGGGCATTGTAAGGCAACACCATGCCGGAGGAGAGGGACACGGAGACCGACCACCACTATAGAACGAAGTTCCCTTACATCTTTATAATTAACCCGCAGGATGCGGACGCAGAGAAGTGTGTACACTTGTACAAATTGGAAAATTTTATTCAATTTACTGGAAAATATTTAAGGGAAGAATTGCACTTAAAAGTTAGGCAAGCATGATAAATATTACCACTCCTCTGCTCTCCTTACTATTAAATATTTAAATGATCCCTACTTTCTTTCGGTGTACAAGTGAGTTTGGTTAATTTGCAGCCATGCGTGCGACAGCAAATGGTTTAATTTGCCTCGATCCGATCCGCAGACTTTTAATTGTACATTCCGCATCGCCTCGTCGTTGGTTACATCTCAGATGGCTTCCTTAATTGAGTTGTGCCCTGGCTTCCTGCTGCGATTTCTTTCCTATTTCATACTTCTTACCCAATGGGCCAGTTAGCAGAGTGCTCTAGTTTTTCTTTGTCCAAGTTATGAGCGTAATTAGCCTGCTTTAATGTCGCCTTTTATCTCAGTTCTTGCTTCCCTATTATCAGATTAGTTCCAGCATTTCTTGTTGATCTATTCTCAGGGAGACAAGTGGATGCCATGGTCATCTGCTCGTCACATGACTGCGATAAGCGGTTAACCAAATTTTAGCCAAGGCCCAAGGAGAGTTATCTAAAGATAAGGAGAAGGTGGCTGGGAGAAATATATTATTTAGAACTTGATTTAAGCAGATTTGAGACAAGGTTTTTAATATTTAATTAGGAATATTCACCTCATATCTTTATTCTAGGTATTTAAACAATTTAAAAGAAAAGCTAGATTGCCTAGAAAAATTATTTGGGCCATCCGCTTGTACCATTTATATTTAAACTTAAAGGTTTTGGTTATTCCATAGAAATTATTGCAATTATCTGATTATCTTTAATTATAACTAAACCAAAAGAAAATAGATTTCAAACTGTCTTAAATAATCCCCAAAACATTTCCTGATTGCGAATGAAATTCATCTCTTTGAATTAATATTTTTTGCATGAAGCATTGAGCCATGACAAATCCTTATACGGCTCACTGTAGTTTGAATTTGCATTTAATAAATGGCTTTGGGAATTTGCAGATTACGCTGACACAACGCTGCGCTTTCTCTGTTTATTTTTCATCGCATTTGCAGTGGGTGCCACTGCCACAGCCGAGTCAATAGCCTTTCTCCGCCGCGATGACCCATTAGCCATGAGTCGCTGCACCCAGACCAGCTCCCGCTTTAGCTTTAGCCTCAGCTCCAGCTTCAAACTCCAGACTGGGATGAGGTTCAGGTTCAGGTTCGAATATACCAAACAGGTGGCGGCCAAATAAACGGGTTTTCCATAAACCGAAAAGCTTTTAGCGAAAATCTCACAGCAAATGAAAAGTGAAAGAGATACAAATGCACCGCCTAGATACAGCTTTGCCCGCCGATGCAGCTACAAACACAGATGCTGATACAGATACAGATGCACCAGTTTGTGGGCTTGTTTTCCAACAATCTGCCGCAAGTGAAATGTGTGTTAAAGCAAACAGCCACTGTAGCCAGCGGTGCCCCAACTCCACCGCAGCCCTCTCCATCCCAATCCCCAACCCATCCTCCCTGCAGTGTGTTGATAGCTAAATGCCTGCCCCAACCGCAGTCCCAGACGCAGACACAGCTGCAGCCACAGATGCATCCACATCCATTGCGGCGGAGGAGCTCGGTCGGGGCACTTGCCGTTCATTGACATCATCGTCATTGGCTTGCACATAAAAAATGGCACTAGATAAAAGATCAATTTGCATCTTTTAAAAATATCTACCATTTTTTGTTACTTAAAATGTTAATCAATTAATCTCCGCTTTAATTTGGTATTAAAAAATATATATTTAGCGGGTTTGATGTAAAAAACTAGAGAAAGAGTTTACTTTAATCAATATTTTATTGTATTTTTTTATGTACAACATATTTTTCATGTCAAAATAATTCGTATTCAAGCTTGAAGATAAAGTTGAACGATTCAGAAAATGTTTAGCAAAGTTTAAAGTTAATTTGTAGGTAATAAAAATTTAAAATAAAATTGAATTTATTGCAAATATAATAAGAATAACATTTCTACAAAGAAATCTCAAAGATAACTTTATATTTTATCTCAAAAAATTACCTGCCATCCCATAAGAACTTTAAAAATTAAATTTTTCTGGGTGCATCTGCTCCCCGATCTGGCTTCGACGTGTATCTGTTGCTCTTCGCGAATTGTATCTCATGTAAATTGGAGCACCTAATGGCATTATCTTTGCTGTGATGCAAGTGTCGCGCCTCGCGACTCCGAGAAAGCGAGAGTGGCACGATAATGACGGTAGTTAGTTGGAGGCTGGTAATTCGATTCACTCTTGCTTTCATTATCACAGCGTGGGGCAGCGGCTCGCACTATTAATTTAAATAATAGCTTTGTTTACTCTCGATGAACGTTGCATTGTTGCACCAGCAGGCAGCATCGGGCGGATTTCCGACGAAGACAAGGAGCTGCACTTGGCGATGATTAGGCGGCTCGTTGGTGGCCAGCAATGCACCTAATTGCTGGTGGTTTTCTACTCCAGTTTGTCTGTCTGTTTGCCTGTTTCCACTTTCGACACAGATCAACAGATGGCCTTTGGGTATCCGTGGGATTTCTCCCAGCTCCCCCCCAAAAAATAAAGCAGCTCTGTACCGATGATGGATGGGTAACTTCAGTGGCCGTATTTCGGCTGGTGAGATCATTGTGCTCTCCATCCATCGAAAATGGATGTCATACGATCGCGCACGACAAGTGATGAAATTAATATGACAGACAGCCGCCAATTGGCTGGAAACAATACGCCGCTTTTGACTCCATTCCCTGGTACGGACCGGGGGAGCCGTAGCTCCAGCTGTCAAGAATTGGGTTTACATTATCCTACGATTTTATACCAAAACAAACACCCATGGAAACGGACTCGAACTCGGATCTGAAGCGGAAAGTCAAGGAAAAGTGGAACATTCTGTATTCGCGTTTGTGGGAGAAGCAGAAGAAAATGTACGCAGTACTAAGCCCTTCGAATCGGAGCTAATCCAAGGCACGGCAGTATAGAATTTTTTCCTAGCAAATTAGATAATTGTTCTGGTCTTCTCAGATCCTCTGGGCTTCCACTTGATCGTACGTCCGACTGTTGTCTATCAATTAAGCCGATTAGCAGCACATTCAACCCACAATTAGTCTAGTCGAATCTTTTAGGGAATCTCTTAGGGAATCTCTGGCGGCATCTCCATAATTCCATCATAAATTGTGCTTAATGAGGGACAGCCCACATCCATATGGCTTTGTGCTTGGATTAGCTCCGAGTTCATGTGTGTACATAAATCTAAATGTCTTGTAAAACGAGTGATAATATATGGGATTCTTATGCCATATATCATAGTTTTCAGAACTATGAACTCCATTGATGGACCCTTTATCGACGAACTCAACCGCCTGCTCCTTCGTCCGCCCAAGTTTTTAAGAAGGAGAAAGTAACTGCTTCCATGATTCCATGTTGTATCTGTATTTCCTGTGCTTCCATCTCTTTGCAGACGCTATGAGGAGGATCCGGACAATGCCTGGAACTGCTGCTCGTGGTGCGAGTACTTGCTGATCGTCATCCTATCCACGATCCTGCTGGTGGGCGTCCTCGTGCTGACCCTCTTCTGGGTGATGTTCTACCGCGATGGCTTCGCCTGGTCGGAGAGTCCCAAGCAGCAGTTCAATCTTCATCCCATCTTGATGATAGCCGGCTTTGTGACGCTCTCCGGATTTTGTAAGTAGCAAAGCCATTGTTTCGGATGCAATTATCTTGATTGAATCATTATTTCTTTATAGCCATCTTGATCTACCGCCTGTGCCGATGCGTGAAACACATCTACGTGAAGCTCATCCACATGTTCTTCCACGCCGTTGCCATTCCGTGCATCGCCCTGGGTTTCCTCTCCGTCTTTGACTCCCACGAGGCATTGCAAAAGGTCAACTTCTATAGCCTCCACTCGTGGCTGGGCCTGGTGACAATGGGTATGTTCGTGCTCCAGTTCGTGATTGGCTTCTTCAGGTGAGTCTTCTTTGGAGTCTGTGTCCCAATCCCGCATACTAATCAGGCTTTAACCATAGCTTTCTGGTGATGCTGTGCTGTGAGAACAAGACCTACAGCTGCCGCTCCGCCATGGTGCCCATCCATGCCAGTCTGGGTCTGGCCAATTTCTGGCTGGCCATTGCCACATCCGTCACGGGATTGATTGAGAAGGAGCGCGAAACTGCCAATGAAACGGGCGTGAGGTAACTAAAGGCTTTTATTTCTTTTTTAAATATTAATAAGGGGGAAATTTAATACAAATTTATAAAAAATTTAAACAAAAATAACTCTAATCTGAAGTATCTAAGATTAAACCTAATATATATTGATTTTCTTGCCAGTTTATCAAATGAAACTGTTTAAAAATATTTAATCTTCAAGGGATTTGGCCAAAATGTTGTTAAGAAATTGATTTCGAATTAAAATCACTTTATTTACCTTTAAATCAGGCCTAAGTTAAACCTCTTTTAACTTGAAAACCTTATTAAACTTTTAATGTAAATCCACCTGCAGCTATAGGAGCTATCGGACCAGGTTGGCCTAACTTTGGTCTTTTATTTTAAGATATACCACTTTGCCTCTTTTTATTATATCGCCAAGATAGTATCCACTTTAAAGCGCATGACTCTTATATATAAATCTCATATAGGAATGCCACGAACTAGCTTTCTCTTCCTCTGCATAATATAGCTGAAATATAGTAAAACCTACCTTCTTCTCCCACCATCCAATATATTAATTGATATCCTTTTACCCTTGCAGCACGGAGAACAAGCTCGTGGAGCACTACATCACCAGTGCCATTGGCATTACACTGATCTTCATCGGCATTATTGTTACTTTTGCTGTGCGGCGGTCCAATGCTCCCGCCTCTGCGAAGGTTTATGTTACAGAGCGCATTTAGGCCCGTCTTGGGGCTCGTCGGAGTCTCCGTCGCCGGAATCGGTCCACGGTCAGGACGGAAAGCGAGTCGCATGTGTATCCGAGGATCGTGTGGAGCTCTGCACTGGATCCCGACCCCGAGCCCGAGCCCGATTCCGACAAGGACTCGGGAAGCCGGATCCAGGTCGTCCTATCGCCAGGCTTTACGCACAGAGACCACGCTTCTGCATCTCTATCCGAACCCTTTGTAACCTTTTATATGCCAAATTAAGTCCACTCCATACACTTAGACTCCTCCGCCGATGGCGGCTATCAAAATCTTAACTCACTTTCAAGTTCTCCGTAGACGCGTAGGATTAGGAATCTCAGAAAAGAGCCGACCAAGCAAGCAAATCTAATCAAAATTGAAGTGTTCAGCCGAACTTACTGATGGCGTTAAGCACCCAACTGCATGATTATCCAGTTTTTTCGGTACTATAGTAGAATTTTGATATAAGCCCATGTTACTAGCGTAAGTGTATCGTATCTACCGGGGGACTGACTCGCAGGAATGCCTGTCTTATCCCCTGAATTAACCCCCTACCACATAGCGCATTAAATGTACGCACTCGGACTCAAGCTGTCGCATTTTGATGTTGTTTATAATCGTGCAAGTATTTGTATTTCATTATGCGCTAAGCAATATAAGCTGTAAACCAATTTTACAAACAAATAATAAACGATACTTTTGCCCTGTCTGAGGGGTTTCATAATACAACCTACCTTTTGTGTATTTTGGTTTTATGGGAGGGGGAAAAAACCGAATCATATCTAGAGAAATTCTAGAAAATTATATGAATGCATTATGGATAAAAAAAATAGCATAAAATTTAAGGTCTAGCCGAGAGCATAACTTGCGCAAAAACTAACATTAAACAATTTTCCAAACAAAAATAACGCCTTTTTTACTTAGTTATGGCATTTTCAAACAATGATTTGTCCAACAATTTATCATACAAAATTATCGATTAAAAAATGGAAATATTTTAGGTCTGTGTTTTAACATTTATGTTTCTCCACCTCTAATGTGCCGTTACTGCTGTTCGTCTGTTAACTTTGGCGGGCTCCATTTCCATTTAAAAAACAATCTTTAGCTCAATAACAGAAACAATTTCCCATCAATTTGGTAAAACTAAAAATGAATCTCTTTATTCTAGGCAGTCTTTTCTGGTTAGGTTTTTAAAACCAGGCTCAGATCCCCCACAATGGGTTCTTTATCATCATGAAAATAGTCTCCAAAGTTTGTCCACGTAAAGTTCCAGAACCTTGGATTGGCTCGGGGATCCCCAGGCTTATTGGAAGGCGGCACCACTGTGGAATTAAAGCGAGCCAACTCGGCCATCAAATCACTGAGGACTTTGGGGTACCTGCAACCAAAAGGAGTTTACTTCTTACCAAAAACCCAAAAACTAATCAACTCACTGCTCAGCCAGGTTGAATTGCTCGCAGGGATCATCACGTATGTGGAATAAACAGGGAGCTGAGAATGCGGTGGCCTTGCAGCTGCTTCCCTGGGAGGATTGACCCTGGCAGGTGACAGTGGCCGCTTCTCGTAGCCTCTGCTGATCGGCTTGACTTGGCAGCATCTTCAGGGCCACCAGAGCCTTGCCTGCTGGGCTTTTGGGCACCAGATGCCAGTCGTAGGCATGAGGATTCCTTTCGCCAGCCGGTCCATACCATCCGTCCCAACCGCCTTTGTAATTGGTGCCCTTGACCACTTTCCAGTCGCCCACTGTTACTGCAGCACTGCCCCAGATGTCGTCTATGTTGTGCAGGACAGTTCGACGCGGAGAAGCCTCATCATGGGTGAGTGCCTGCCAAATGCTCTGACCATCTAAGTCCTGGCTGAGATTAGCGAGAGCGGAAGGCCCACCAGCTGCCTCCAGGAGTGTGGGTAGCCAGTCGGTGATGTGCATCATCTGGTCGCCGACCCTTTCGCGCTTCTTGAGGAGAGGCGACCAAATCAGACCTGCTGCTCGCACTCCCCCCTCCCAAAGGGTGTTTTTCACACCCTTCAGGGGATAGTTGGAGGCAAAGTTTAGGTTGAAACCTTGGGCAGGACCTCCATTGTCCGAGGAGAAAATAATGATGGAGTTCTCTAGCAGATTTGATTTACGCAACTGATCCACAATCAGGCCCACGGATTCGTCCATTTTTGACACCATAGCTGGGGATTAGGAATGGGATTTTAGATAAAAGGCATTTCCTGGAATCTAGAAACCCAACCTGCGTATTTCCGACGTTTATAGTGCGGAATATGGCCCATCTTCATGACATCGTCGTCGGGAACGGGCAGCGGATTGTAGGGATTACTCGAATGGCATGCTGCATGGGCCACATACAGAAATAGAGGTCCTTCGGTGGCATTGTGGCTGGCAATCACCTTGACCGAGTGCTCGGTTATCACGTCCGTGGTGTACTTGCCATGCAAATCGTAGGCCACATCCGCGCCAATTCGCATGTCCAGGCCCCAGAGGTTGTGCTCGAAGGCGGTGTGATCGTTGTAGTCATGGTGACCCGACCAGAAGCCCACATGGCTGCGGAAACCCCTGTATAGCGGTGTGTACTCTAGTTTCCAGTGCCCCAGATGCCATTTGCCGGCTATGTGAGAGGCGTATCTATTGGGAATTTAAGGGTAAGTTAGATATAGGTCAGGGATTCTATCAACTCACCCCAGATCATTCAAATACTGCGGCAGTATCTTCTCCTTCAGCGGCAAGCCTCGCGGTTCCGCGGCATAAAGTACCGTGTGTTGCATTCCTTAGGCGGCATAGTTAATATATTACAAGATCCTGAGTCAGGTATACTTACTCACCTGTATGTATGGGATATTTCCCTGTCATCAGAGCCGATCTCGAGGGCGTGCAAATGGGATTAACATAGTATCGATTCAGAATAATGCCCGAATAGGCCAGGGCATCGATATTGGGCGTGGGAATCTGAGCCGAGCCATGGAAACCCACATCGTTGAAGCCCTAGAAGGAAATATGACCTTATATCCAGGATATTCAGAAAGTTTTAATAACAAGTTAAACTTACCAAATCATCGGCCAAAATAAATATGATGTTAGGCTTTGAGGGGGCTGTAGTGCCCGCCACCTCATCACCATTAACTATACTCGTGATCGCCAAAAACAAAAGACCCCAGCAGAGCTGCATTCTCCTCCAGTGAACACTAAGAGATCGAGTGATATATTCAGCCATTAAAAGCAATTTGTTAACTAATTGATGCAGTGCAGAGACGCGACGCACTCAATTGATTGATCATCTCTACCTTTCGGGGGCGAGCTTTGGCATTGATCGTCGCCGCTGCATATGAAACTGAATCAGCAATTGCAATTGACCTCAATTCGGATGGGTTTGCAGTACTGAAGTAGTAGCACCTGAAGCTGATGGCTTAAATCTAGTTCTATATCTGTTTAAGATGGAATTTCATGGGCACTGGGACACCCCTAAAGAATTTATGCCCAATAATGTTTCAAGTGGCATTTACTAATTAGCATGTAAATTGCGTTTGTCGCTGTTCGTACCGTTAATGTGTCAACTCACATAGTAATCAGAAAGCTCAAATTAAAAAACCAAATTAGATTCGTTTGAATATTTAAAGACAAGTCGCCCAGCTAATGCTCTGCTTTCAATAATATTGAATAAATATAGTTAGGATATTTATAAGCTTTAAATAAGAAATACATAAGATCTTTCCAAAGTTTTATATTATTTGTTCACTTTAATCAAACATTAATATATACATATTTATTCAACTTTTCAAGCTCCAAAACGCATTGTATTTATTATCTAATAAATTCTAACTAATATTTTGTAATATTTTCAACACTTTTCCCGCAATCTCTCACTTTTTGTGTGACTTCAAAATCTTCTTTTGTTGTTTCAACAACGAACCTATTGTTTGTCTTGGGGTCACTCACCTCTTGTGTGGGTTTTGCGAAAGAAATCTATTTATGCAAAATCACTCATAAGCAAATAATGATGACTGAAGTTCCTGCCCTTACCGCTTGAACTTTCCTTTTGTTTATTTTACTCAATTAGAGGGGTAAACAATAGCGATCAGCAGCAGCCAATATTTAAACGAATTTTAAAACGATAACTTGTTTTGATGTCACGCGCGATAAGTGTCCTTAATTTTATTTCGCAAATTTATTGTTACTTTAATTAACACTCAGAGCCGCTATATTTTTTGGAATGATTTATGTTCACTTGCAGATAATATTTGGGGAATTTTATTTACTCCACCACCGAAACGTCGACCGTGCCAAGCGAGACTGAGAAAATTCCCAAACAGCCGCCAGAGCCACCGCCGAACCGCAGACCTTAACAGTGAAAGCCACGAGCGCTGCTAAATAAACAGCGCAAGAGAGTACCTAAAGAGATAGAGAGATGGGGAAGACTTACCTGCAGTTGCATAAAAAGCGAAAACTTTCCACCACTCTTGCTTTCGTTGACCCCTTGACCCAACACGAGTGCATCAAATTGTACAATAATTATTATTATTTTAAGTAAACTTCGTACTCGGCTGGCTCACAGGAAGGTAAATCTGGCGAATAACACTCTAGGATACAACAAACTATGAATCGATATACAGAAATGTCCTTTAAATGGCCACCGACGCGCCTGTCAAGCTCGCGGCAATACACTTTTAATGCTTAGCTTATAGTTATATTCTAAAAGTACGAATTTGGGAAATAAATAAGCTAGACAGGCAATAATTTCTAATAGAAAGCAACCAAATCACCCAATGCTTTGTATTCTTAACAGTGCCTCCAGGCAACCGGAGGGCTCTTAGAGTATTTCCAGATCCACGTGACGTATCTCCGGGAATTGGGTCTAAACAGGAAAAAAATAATGAATAAAATAACATATAAGGATAAGCTATCATAACTCACCCGCAGATTCATTTCAATGCGATCAATTTCGCCGCCCATCAGGTCCACAATGTTTTCGCCATGGTCCAGCAAAAAGCTCTCCAGATCCTCCACCTTTTCGAAGCTCCGAACCGTCTGCAAAACAAAAATAAAAACCGGTTAAAGGCAGGCCCTCAGAAATGGGTCACCACGCACCGTCAGCAGCTTGACCAGATCCTGTTTGTCCAGATACGAACGCGTCAGCTCCCGACCATCAAAGTCGAGCTCAGCCTGTTGAAATACACTTTAGTCTGAGAAAGCCAGCTGAAGTCTAAGGCCTCACCTTGTAGCGGACACGAGCGTTGCCTATATCGATGCCCTTGACATCGTAAATTGCTCTAATCATCACGTCCGCCTCCAAAGCAGAGTTGATTTTCTCCAGGCGCTCGGAGGCAATGGATATGCCCACCAGGGCGTTAGCATTCGTGTAAATAATAAAGGAGGCCACAGCACCTAGGAGAGCGCCAATAACGAGCGATCCGGCCGCGTCAAAGAGGGGAGATCCTGTGTAGCTGCTCAATCCCATACAAACGCCGGCGACAATGACACCAGCAACAGCGGCGGCGTCTTCGCAGAGCACCACATTCACGCAGGGATCCTTGCCGCATATCACTGTGAGGAAAACCAAATCAAAAACCAATCCTACTTCCTGAAACTTGCTGCCCAACACTCACCATAGTCCTTAAAGGTCATGTTGTTCACCTTGGCCGCACGCTTTAGCTCATTGATGGCCACCATCAGAGTGGCACCTTCCGAAACCAGCGATCCCATCAGAATGCAGTACACCCAGAAAAGATCTGTGATGGGCTCCGGGTGAAGAATGCCCTCGATTCCGTGATAAATGGACAGACCGCAGCCAACGCAAAAGATACCGACACCCGAGATCAGCGAGGAAACATAGCGCATGTTCATGTATCCATAGGGATGATCGGTGTCAGGGCTCTGTGAGGACTTGTAGATGCCAAAGGCGAGGATGAGCTGGTTAATTAGATCCGCCAGCGAGTGGATAACCTCAGCAAACATGCTATGGGAGCCGCTGTACACCCATCCTCCGGCTTTGAAAAGCAAATTGGCCGCATTTCTGAACGAAGTGCATTTTACTACAAGCCCATAATCTTGTGATGCTGAACTTACATAGCAATGGCGGTGGCCACCACCTGACCCGACTTCTCGGACTCCTTTCTGTCGTCGATCATCGCCTTCGTGCGGGAACCCATCTCCCGACGGTAGTCCCGCAAACGCCGCTTCACCGTAAAGAGATCTGGGGAGGCAAAGGTTTCATGATCCACATTAAAGGCTGGACACAAAGACACTGGCAATGTACTCACTCTGCTGGTACTGCTTGCGCTCCACCTCCCGCTTAAGGCGCTCCCGTAACAAATTTTCCTTAGAACCCCAAACCTCCACCGCCTTGGCCTCCACATCGCGGCGCCAGTACACGGTCATGGGCGGTTCCTGCTCGTATGGCGATCTCCGCTTGATCTTGGGCAGGCATTCTAGATCCCCGGTGGTCAGCAGAAAGTCGCTAATGGCCCGGGCAGGCGTCACAAAGTTGCGCTCCAGGGAGGAACGATAATCGAAACGCGCTCGCTTCGGCGGCAGCGCGGCGATAGAAGCTATACCTTCTAATGTTGGCATTTGAGGACCACCAGTTGTTGACTTGTCGGGAGAAAGAGCGCTTGCCAAGGCTTGTGGAATAGAATCAGGCGCTTCTGCAGGCGCGCGAAAGACACTTACTGGGCCTGCTGTTGCGGTCGCCGCCGTGTTGGAATTGGTCATCAAATTAATGGCTGATGTGGCCAGTGCTGGCTCCTTCAGCTTGGCCACCGCCGGCATATCGGTTTTCTCAAACACAATCTCATTGATCTTTGAATCCTCTATGGTGGTGCTTACGGACAAGATGCCCTTCGCTGTCTTCACCTCCAATTTTTTTGTCAGTTTATTACCGGTTGCCTCTTTTGGTTTTATTTCCACTTGATCGGCGGAGCGGACCGCCTCTACAGGTGTCTCCTTCTTCTTGGAATCGCCTCCGCCAGAGCTGCATCGCACCTGCAGGAAGACACCAGGTCGCTTCCATGGCTGAACCTTAAAGAGATCTGCCTCCTTTCGGGACCAGGCATTTTGAAGCTCAGAGAGCACGGTGCACTGGCTAAAGGCCCGTCCAACCTGCTGGTGTCTTCGCTGCAGGAGCTGCACGCCGCGAATCAGCATCCTGCTCCCGGCAGCAATGCTCTGAAGAGAAAAGGAATATGGGGTGAAAATTGCCTTGTTTGCATTACTCTTTGCGCTACTTACACGGCACTATCAGTAAGAGATTTCAATCAGTTGTTTTCTATTGTTGCTGGTTTCACTTTTGGCAAGACTTCGTCATCCGGGCAACTACGGAGAGGGCTGACGGCGAATTGCTGGCAAACCGGCGCTTGAGTGAGAGGTTCCCAGCTGTTCCTGGACCACACACTTCCTAGATTACTATCAGTGATTAACCAAATTGGTGTACATGGCGAATTTAGACTTTAATTTAATGTGACATTTTTTAAACTAAATTGTGTTAAACATTAATTCTAGCCAGTGTTCGCAGAATAGCTTATTTCAGGCTAAACATATTTGAAAATGGAAAGCTTGCCAAATACATATTGCGTTTTTAAGTTCATTTAGCATATAAATTCAATCAATATATGCCTTCGGTTTATTAACAACTTATCTTAGAGGAAAACTATGATTGACGCATGTAAATACAGAAGTTTCTAATTTATTTTTTGGTTGATAGGTAGCGGAAATAAACATCAACTGCCGGTAGTATCGATGTTGTTGTTATCGAAAACCATAACGAGCTTTTTTCTTGATCTGGCATCCCCTTTCTTTCCACACCAACAGCTGTTTTCTGCCGGTTGTTTTATAACAATTTCCTTTCAACTTTTGTGCTTTGTTTTTCTGATTTTTCGTGCTTAAAATGTCCCTTTTAATGCAAAGAGTGGCGAGATTAACACGCCAGGTCGTCCGTCCATTAGCCGGCTCTCGCCATTTTGCGTCGGAGGCACCTGTCGGCGATGGAGATGAAGTTCTGGTAGAACGATTGGAGGGAGCTCGCAAAGGAATCTCTGTCATTGGTCTAAACAGGCCATCGGCCAAGAATTCCTTCAGTCGGGGCATGGTAGAGACCTTCACGGAGGTTCTGGACGATCTCAAGAAGGATAATGGATCGAGGGTCGTCGTGCTGAGGAGTCTAACCCCGGGAATCTTTTGTGCCGGCGCTGATTTAAAGGAACGCAAAGGTGAAGCTTTATTTTAAAAAGATATTAACTTAATTATAATAACTAATCTACTGTTAATTGCAGGCATGACACCCGAGGAGGCCACCGAGTTCGTGAAGGAGCTCCGCAGCCTGCTGATCAGCATTGAACAACTGCCCATGCCCGTTATTGCTGCCCTGGACGGTGCTGCTCTGGGCGGTGGCCTGGAAATGGCGCTGGCCTGTGACATCCGCACTGCCGCTTCAAACACTAAAATGGGTTTAGTGGAGACCCGACTGGCCATCATTCCGGGCGCCGGTGGCACCCAGAGACTGCCTCGCATTCTGTCGCCTGCCCTGGCCAAGGAATTGATCTTTACAGCCCGCGTATTCGATGGAGCTGAGGCCAAAGACCTGGGTCTAGTCAACCACGTTGTACAGCAGAACGAAACGAAAGACGCGGCCTATCAGCAGGCCCTCAAGCTGGCCGAGGAGATTCTGCCCAACGGACCGGTGGGCGTGCGAATGGCTAAGCTGGCCATTGACAAGGGCATGCAGGTGGATCTGGCCACGGGCTACTCCATCGAGGAGATCTGCTACTCCCAGGTGATACCCACCAAGGACCGGCTAGAGGGACTGGCCGCCTTTGCGGAGAAGCGCAAGCCCGTTTACCAGGGCGAGTAAATGAAGTGAAATGAAGATCACCAACTAACTTTAAGCTGAAAAGTGCATTTATTATTTTATCCGCTACTCTTTGATGAATCCAAAAAGCCCAAGGCAAGCTCTGTTCTATTGTTTTCCCAATATATAAAGCACTCGATTGTATCGAACTGCCAAATAACTTGAATTACGCTAATTGTAGCTAAGCAATTTTTTAATCGCCGCCATGACGCATCTCCATTTAGTCGGGGAAATGCTAATTACAGCCATTAAGTACCACCGCCGATCGAGAAACACTCCCCATTTGCATTGCATGTACTTATTGCTAATCGGCGTTCAGCATAGAACTGGAAATAGATGCAAAGCCAACCTTGATCGAACGATGCGGAAACCAGGGATTTCTTTGGAAACTGCCCGCCGCTGCCAGTTAGAAAGTTCCTATTGTCATGCGAGCTAAGTGTAAGTGGGATGACTGTGCCTTTGCTTGTCATTTGCACAGCAGGTAATTTGCATTTTTTGCAAATAAGTATTTGTATTACAGGGCGTGCTCCAGGTATTTTTGGGGCCCGCTCGAACAAAGGGGTTTTGTCACAGCAGAAAAACAAAACCAGGCGCTAAATAAAATCACTTTATGGAGCCGACGCCGTGCAAGATTCAACCGGTTTAATGTCAAGGAAGTTGTCTCTCCTCTGGGCGGCCACCCCCACTAGCCCAGATTTTTGATGCTTGGCGGCGAGTCTAAGTTGCGTCACCGCCAACACCTTCCTTCATTCATGCCCAGTCGGGTGGCAGTAAATTAAAATTCAAAGCGGGTGTTTGACATCGGGCAAGGTCAGTGTCGTTTGGCAGAAGCATTATAACCGCAACATCCGATAAACCGAGTCTAAATCCGAATCTCAAGCGACAATCTTCAGAGCGATGCGCATGTGGCGCAGTGTGAATATTAATTAATCAATTAATTAATTGCTTGCTCAGTGCTCAATGAACCGCTGTGACCCCAAAGCAAACGCAAAACATACACGGCGAGAAGGCAGATCCGGAAGCCATTTTGCGGAAGTAAATCAATTATTTATTGTTTTGACTCGTTATTATTAACGCTTCTCGATCAGCAGGCCTTTCAAGTTTCCATCAGCAGAGTGTTGGCCAGTAATACGGGCAAATGTTGTATCCCCCGATATGACATGCATTGTAATGAGACGGCAGCTGACTGGCTGAGTGGCTGGGAAGAGTCACTGACAGAGAAGAGGCCTTAATGTGTCTCTTTATGGGACGGGGGATTTTTCGTATTAACTTTTTCCAGGTATTCGAGGCACCGCTTGAAACTCAATTAGATGGATGAGAGGGATTCTCAAGGTTGGGCAATGTACGAATATATAATCGGCACTTTCCTCTGGACGGGAAAGACCCCCAAAAGCGCCTGATAATATCTAGAGCACTTAAGAGCCACCCATCCGGATGGCTTTCACAATCGATAATTCTTTAGTTAAGGCGCTGGTATAACTTTATCAGGCTCAAAAGTCCAGATTGTCAGCAGTAAACACAGCGTAGTAGATATTTTCCTAATTCTATGCTCCTCTACGCTGATAAGGAATCACTATGTCAATATTGCAGCGGCTATGGACTGAGCTCTTGACCCGCTTGAAAGGGTCTCTTTCTGGCCTATTAGCAGACATTCGATCCCTATGGCTTATCAGTCCTAGCCAAGGCTGTCTCCACATGGCGTATACGCAACGTGTGTGTGCATTGTCTTGCGTCAATAGGAGGAGGGGAGAACCTTGTTAAACAGAAGAGGAACATAACAGCTTGTGCCTCGTGTACTTGGCAATTAAAGATACTCAATCCAATCAACTGCCGCTATATCATTGTTATCCCAGAACCCACCTACTTGTTTTTCAAACTGATATAATTACATCACACTTTGCTGCTGCTGTCCCTTAAATTGCAAACGCATTTTATGGCCCCATAAATCAATGACAAACTCAACTCGGCGGCTTGAACTCGACTAATCTGAAATGCACATCACGTGGAAAAGTGCATTTCATTTACAGCAATTGCCGTGCCGCTAAAAATTTTCCACTGCCCCACTGACTAACCACCAACTATGACTATGTACGACCATCGTCTGGCCGAGCTCTAAGGCAAACACAAAAACCGAACTAACATTTCATATTTTATGGTTAGACAACAAAAACCAGCCAACAGGCAGCTAGCCAACAACAAAGAGCTGGCTTGAAACAAGTCAATCACTAGAGAGGCCCCAAGTGATCTGTCACTAAAAGAGAAGCCCCCAAAGGCAGCACTTAGTAATTGTTGCAAGGGGGAGGTCCAAGGAGGGGTCCGAGTGTCGCGCAAATTCTCGAGCTGCAAATGCTCCAGCTCCAGTTTGCTCCAGTTTCGGTATCTGTAGATATTGGAGCTACACGGTTAGAAAATTTGATAAATAAATGATATATTTTGGTTTTAAATGTTATTTTCCTATATTTATATAATATCTTCATATTTTCTTAAATTATTTAAGCTTCAATCAAAGAATTTGATGAGAAAATTATAAAGAAAAAAATGCATTATCAAATGATTGCTTGAAAATGACGTGAAAATTATGAAGACAAAATTTATTATCAAAACATTGATCTAAAATCAATTTGTAAGTTTGACAAAAGCTATGAAAACTTGTATAGTTTTTTTAGCTTTACCAACCATTGGAGTTACATTGTTTGTTTTTACAAACTCATATGAATAAAATAAGAATAGTTATTAAGATACGAACATTCATAGAAACTTTACTTTTCTTTACATAAATTTAACAATACATTTACTATAAAAAATTATAATTGATCCACTTGTATATTCTCTTAAGTTTAAACCTAATTAAGTCAAGAAAATCACTTAAAGTAATAGCAAAAGATTAACACCTTTCTCAATGGATCAAAAATATTTTCCGTGCAAAATGGCAACTTCTGCGAACTGTAATAGATGATTGATGGTTGATTGATAGCCATTAATAGTTCCATGATTGGTGACATGATGCCTGTGTGCAGCATACAGGGTGTTGTGTGATTTTCACTTGATAATGCAATTTAAGTGAAAGAACAATGATTATAGCCCCTAAAAGTATACCAACTGCCAACTAAATGAGGAAATTTCATTTCATGAAATGTAATTAGAAGAAAGATATAGTATTTATTCCGATTTTACCAGGTGGTAACAACATTACCCAGCTTTCAGATAACAGAACTCCCTATCAGCACACAGCAGCCGGGCACCCGGTTATCCTCATCCTTCTCCCACTCCCATGCCCACACTGCGTATGAGTAATGGGACGAAGGCAGACTTGTCTGGCCGCCGAATGCCCAAAGCTGAGTGTGATCTGTAGAAAGCACCTACTACCGATGGCGTCTATATGTTTATGTTTACCTGCCCACCAAGAGAGGGAGAGAAAGAGAAAGAGAGAGGCCGACTTCGCCCCACCTGCGTCACGGTAACGTTTATTGTCCATTGCGCTAATTGCCCCAACCGACTTCGTCTCCGAGTCCACCTCCAGGTACGGAGCGGGGAGTGCGAATGCCATTATATCTGTGTGCCTGGCCGGGTTTATAGCCGCTCCGGCGACGCCGTCGCAGCAACAAATTCAAGCACAAACATTGGCTTAATATCAGTCACTAAGCGATCGTCCGACAGTTAACAACAAATCGCCGCGAATTAACAAACCCTCAAAACCGCGCGCGCAAAAATCCAAAAATCCTTGCAACATTGCGACATTGCTATATCGCAGGTGTGAACAAATTAATATATTAAATAAATAATCAAACAAAACAAATGGCCAAAGAGGCTTAAATAGTGTTCAAAACGTATTTGCCTCCACTGATTGCTTCTGCAAATTCTGGCCTTTATAATCGCGCCATCGAGCATATCGCTGGACCATTAACGCTTTTGTGTGAAAAATCAGTCAATGTCGAGGACAAGCGATTGCGACTAAATTAAATCAAGCAATTACTATAATTTCTCTATAATTTCCACACAAACACACACATCAAATCGGCGAAGAGGTAATTATTGAGACCCGAGCAATTATCTGTTTGTTTATACTGCTTTTTTATGTTTTGTGTTTATCATTTGCCTATTTTATAAGTGCCCTAATTATTTATAATTAATTCCCGCACATCAAGTGAGTTATCAGGCAATTATCAGATGCATGTGACACTCTGAAAATTAGCCCAAGTATTTCCATTTCGTTTTTGTTGCAAAATCCTTATCAGCTGGGAAATCTTCGGAGTCCCGCCTCCAATTAGCCGGTCATCATCCGCGGAAGAAGCTGATGGGGGGAAGAAAATCATTGCTCCCACAATTTTGTTGCTGTGATAAGCCACGAATTGGATGCAATAAAAGATTATTGACTCAGTTTTATCTTGACAGCTACTACCTTGCGGCCGCTTAACAACTACAACTCGCCGGTGCAATAAACCTGGCGTTTAGTTCGCGCTTTCGAAGAATAAAATGAATGCCCCGCCGCCTGTTGTCGGCTGTCATTCAAAGTTGGCAAGGTAGGGGGCATTATCACATCATTGCTGATATGGTTATTACCCGAAAATAAATGAGATAACTGCAAGCTCAATACTTCGACTCCGAAGCTGTCAAGCTGTCTGATCAATTATGCGGCATGGCAGGCTCATCCGCTTTGCATATCGAAAGTGTGTGGTGTGTGTGTCCGCGATAAGGTCGCGAAAAGCGAAAAGGCTGATCGGCGATCGCCTGACACTGAACGGAGCTCCCTTCCCCACACTCAGTTCCCCCATGCAGAGAGGAAAATAAGCTTGATTTCTTGGAAATTTTTACATATAAATTTTATTTACTTATTAATAAGGGAATTAATATTAAGATACAAAGTATGAAGAGCTTTTATAAGTATCTCTTACAATTCCTCCCATCTTCATAAGTATCCTTTGCCATAACTATCTCAGCATTTGAAATGGCATAAAAGAAGATCTAAAGTATTGATTTTAAATACCAAGTATTACTTCTTTTATTCTATTTCTTCATGACTATCCTTTGCCATAACCTTCTCAGCATTCGAAGTGATAGGCAGCTGGATCTAGTTTTGAAATATTGAATTTAAATACCACATATTACTTCCTTTATTCTATTTAACCACCTTTTCCTCTTTAAAAGTATATTAAAAATGATAAATTATCTAATTTCTGATTTGATTTAAAATGTATTATTAGAAAATGATTTGTAAACCCTTTTAATAATGAGAAAAATACTTAAAAATGTTATAAATATTTCAGTAAAATATATACCCCAATTAAATACAGTTAAACCTTTAATTATACATTTTTCTCCATGTGGACTTTGATGGATTGCCATATTGACAAGTTGGGGCGGTCAACGGGTTTTCTTTTCGCCTCTTCTCGCGGCACGTGAAGCGAACACACAAGCAAAACAAAAGCAACACAAAATAAAACAAAGAAAGCAAAACAAAAACAGAAAAACTGGTAATGACAAAAAGTCAGAGCCAAAAGCTGTTTCGGCTTTAATGGAATGCATTGACCCAAAAGAGATCCTACTCGAGATTCCATTCAAAAAACCGTCAAGCCGCCAATTAAGAGGTACTTAAGCCCCTCAGGTGCTCGAGAATTGGCAAGGGAAGCGCAAATTATGGAGAAATTCCTGAAATCGCAAAAATATCAATTTCGAAAGTTTTATTTTTATGCAATAGCCGGGAAGGTCGTTGTCGGGTATCCGAGGCTTGTGGAAGCAGGTCAGGGTATAAAATAAAACAGCACTCAATATCGAAGTATATACGGTGACGATAAGACAGTACTGCAAATAATGATATTGTTTAATGGTTCAGAATCTGCAAGGTAAATCTTTAACATGTATCACTATCTGTCGAATATCCTCCACTAAAAACCAGGTCAATATCTTACGCAGATACTACACCCCCACCTTCACTTCACTCGTTTGACGTTCACAATTAAGATTTTATAAAGTGCTATATAATTCGTTGGGCAAACATTAGCATCTTTCGTATTCCGTTTCGCTCATTAGGAGAATTCCCCCAAAAGCCAAGAAGCCAGTTGCTGTGCCAGGCCACGAAGGCTTAATTTATAAACTGTCAATAAGTCAATAGCCGATTAGCATGATCATAAAATCTGTACCCTCTCGTGACGCACTTAACGCCAACCCTAATTAAATTATAGACCAAATGGCAAAGTTAATTAATGTAATTGGCCATAAAACTAATAAGTCCCAACTTTCAGAATAATCAATTGCCAAATATGACCGTTTCCGATATGATTCAGTATCGTATGGAGCGCGTGATGTCGTATAGAACCCCCCAGTAACTAGAAAACCAATTAGAAGTCAATCATAAAGACTTGGCGATTCGATTTATCGTTTTGTGAGCCCAACCTCATAAAAGGCAATCATTTTGGGTAAACACAAAACACTGTACGATCGTAGGATATACTGGGAATTCAATGCCGTCCAGTTACGATTTAATGTCTTTATGTAAGGAGTTAGCCAAGTGTGTGCCGGGCTGACCACTAATCTTATCGGGCCACAATATAATATTAAAAGAATTATAACACGCTTTCATAGCTTGATTAGTGGCCATTATTCTTGTTATTATTTAGTATATAGAATTCCCCGAATCGTAATTTTCTCTCAACAGTTTAAAGTTCTCAATGAAAGTAATTGCCAAATCATGATATATAGTCCTATCTCATTGATGGGCACTTTGTAGCTTCAGTTTCCCTTTTGGGTTAGTAAAACAGTTAAGTGGATTGTGTGGTCTAGTCTTTGCGGCTCGGATGGGTTCGGTTCCTCCTCGGGTTTGGGTTCGGTGGCGATAAGACGGTTATCGGGGAAGCATTTATAATTGATTTTAAAGGTAGCTTTTGAGTATTTTATTATTATTAGCTGTGAATGTGGCATGCTTCGGGTATTTGTTGTTTATTGATTATTGTTGCCTGTCTTGCTTTAAGTCGTTATCATTTTTGGACATTTTATTTCAACGTTTTCCGACACTTTTCGGTGCCGCAGCCCCCAAACCGCAAAGCGTAGGTTCTTTATTTCCTACTGATCAGTTAGTTGCTTTTGGCCAGAGGGCTCGTTCGGTCCTGCTCCTTTTAGCTCGAGTGATTTTCCGATCGTGTTAACCAAGTTGAAGAAGTAAGTTCCATCCTTACGGAAATGTGCTGTAAAAGTTTTAACTGCCGCGTTTATTAAATAAAATAAATAATTTGGAGTGGCTTAAGTTAACACGGCATTTACCAGTTGTTTAAATATATATATTTTGTATAATTAGTTCGTTAAAATTTCCGTACATCTGGTGTAACGTGAATCAGTAACAGTTACACTTAAATGACGCCGACAAATTGGTTATTATTTTTACGATTTTCAGGCTGAGAAGAAAGTTGAGGGGGAGAAGCATTTATTCTGGGACAAATTCCAAAATTTTCCATTGCCTTAAGTCTTAATGATCGATCGATCATTATCTTCTGAATGGGAAGATAAAAATGACATTAAAATACTACTTTTGAATGGAAAATCCAGAGATACAATCTCAGAAATATATGTTTATAATTTTTAGGTCATTGAAAAACATTTACCACATAAATTAAGGTAGTTTTAAATGTATAAAAAATCAGTCACTGATGACAAACTATGGCTATGTCCCCGAAAAACTATATATTCAAACCATCTTCTTGATTTCTTAGATTTCTGATACCCTTTATTGTGTTATGTCCATATAGACAAGCCATCTTTAGCCAAAAATAAATGGATATATTATGCCTGTTTCCACATATCCTTTCTCAAAAGACAAGCATTTTTGTTAATTCAATCTTTTTCACATTAACAAATAAGATCTTCAAGAATCTATATCAAAAGTTGAACATATTTTCCCTAATCTTTGGAATTTCGTTCAGTTAAATATATCATGTGACCTGCTCTTTTATGATTATTATATAGCCAAGCCAAAAGGAATTTCCCGGCCTTCGCCGGGTACTATAATTAATTCATAAATGTTAATAGAAGACTTGCGGCTAATAAATATATCTTTATGGCCAGCTACCACGCTAATCTTAGCCCCTGGAACAAGGCTAAAGTGCAGGATTAAGTGGACCATCGGTTGCCAGAAAATAAATAACTATACCTTTAGTCGACATCAATGAATCAACTCGATACCGGGGACTGAGGCGTGACTACTATATGGACGCTGATTTAGGGCCCGATTATATGGTTATAGCCAAAAGGAATTACAAGCGCGTTTAGGGTCCCCATAAAGAACCATTTTATGAATGCAGTCCGATTGTTGTTTATGCGCAAATAAAGCAAATAAGCACCACCCCCAGGTACGTTCTGGGCAGTTTCCGATAAGGATCGAGCGGCCAGTCCGCAAAATCTCTCGCGGGCCAGGCAGTTCCAAATACTTGAACGATCCCCAATATCGATCGATAAGATATGGGCCAACGGCTTGTGCCTAGCAACCCTCGATCGGATTAACCCAAGCCTTAAATGGCCCAACGAAAGCGAATCTCGTGCTTCCTCCCCTGATAATGGTCCGTTCGTGTGCGGCCGATCGATCAAATGTGTTAATGCCAGCTAATACCAATCGATCCTGGTTTACTT
This sequence comes from Drosophila anomelani, assembly GCA_035045905.1. Lineage (NCBI taxonomy): Eukaryota > Metazoa > Arthropoda > Insecta > Diptera > Drosophilidae > Drosophila > Drosophila anomelani. The sequence continues at coordinate 15,197,607 of JAWNOO010000032.1, forward strand.
TTCCTTTCAGATGACAGATAACGCTGGTTACAAGCCGGACGGCGATGCGGCATCCTATCCAACGTCACCGCCAGACCCGAGTCTGCCCTCGTACAACAACTCGGTGGCCACGCTGAATGACTTTAACTCGAAGTGAGTATTCTCTAAGCTTGGGATATTCATTATATATATCTTATAACTGTTATCCCATTTCCAGATCCAATTTAGCGGAGAAAAACCAGCTCTCCCTCGCAGAGGATCCCTACAATCCCTTCGAGCACCGCGATCCCAATGGAGCAAGTTCTGGTGGCGCCTTGGCGCATTTACTCAAGAGTTCCCTGGGCACCGGAATCCTGGCCATGCCCATGGCTTTCCACAACGCAGGTTTGGTTTTCGGCATGTGCATGACGCTGATCGTCGGATTCCTCTGCACACATTGTGTACATATTTTGGTAAGTGAAACCGCCAACGATTTTAGCACCTGATTTTAGCTGTTGACTCAAGCAATTACGACGCTTGGCCAGCAGACAGGCCAATAGACCAGGTGAGCCGCATAAGCCGCTGCTGACGTAGTTTCCCCCGCGGGGCTGTTAAGTAGTTCAAGGTGCCGGAACGACGGCTGCCAATAGAAGACCATGGATACAGATAAGCAATGCAACGGGCAGGCCAATCATTGCACGCGTCTGGAAACGCAGACTACGAACTATAGCTATAGTTAGTCGCCAGTCCTTATCGCGTAGAGATACAATACACAATTGTTAGGGGCTATCACCCAGAGTTTTATGGCCTTTATTTATGATCACATATTTCAGATCCTCCAAATCCAAGCCAAGTCGTAGTTTTCGTGGAAGTTAGACGAAGCACTCGAATGTCCAGACATCAAACCAGGAACCGCGTGCCAAAATGCTGTATAAATATACTAAATATTTCTTAGAAATGGCCAAGTCACCGATCTTCATCGGTCATATATATAAAAATACGGTCAAACACCATAAACCACTCGAATCAGCAGATTTATAGCGTTAAGATTTCGACAGTCATTTTGGACTTTTCCCGAGCGCCTACTCAAGTGCTTAGCACTCTGAAATCAATTAGATTTACCAAGGAGCGATTATAAGAGTAGCATGAAATATATTACCCACAAAAAAACATAGTTGGGAAGCCCTGGCGATCAAGTGATAAATTTATAATTTATTACTCAAGAGCGAAGCCTCTATTAACAACTTTGAAGGGTAATAATTAATAGTAACATAGATTATATTATATTCGGATTCCCTTTTCATTGTTAAAAATTATTGGGATTTGAATAAAACGGAAATACTACTTGAGAACTCTTAGGAATTTTCGGAAGGATTTGGGAAATTCTACTCATTGGGAAATAGAAAATCCTGCATGAGAAAAGAAAATACATTTAGCTTCGCACATCCTCTAATCCTTTCCTTCCCCTTTTGTCCTGCAGGTGCAGACTTCCCATAACATCTGCCGAGATGCCAAGGTGACAGCATTGGGTTTCGCGGAGACGGCGGAAAAGGTGTTTGAGTACGGACCGAAGGGCATGCGACCCTACTCCAACTTTGCCAAGTGAGTAGAGATCTCCCATGATCTAAAGAATAATTATTTTAAATCCTTTTTTCCCTCTCCTTCCCATTTACAGGCAATTCGTGGACATTGGTTTGATGGCCACGTACTATGCAGCGGCATGTGTGTACATCGTGTTCATTGCCACATCCTTCCACGACGTAATCAACTACGATTGCGGCATCAACTGGGATGTGCGCATCTACATTGCCCTAACCGTGATTCCCTGCCTGCTGATTGGCCAGCTGAGGAACCTCAAATGGCTGGTGCCCTTCTCGATGATGGCCAACGTCTTCATCGTGGTGACCTTTGCCATTGTCCTGTACTACATGTTCGATGAGGAGCTGGTCTACTCCGATAAGCCACTGATTGCCAAGGCTGCACATATTCCGCTCTTCTTTGCCACAGTGATCTTTGCCATGGAGGGCATCGGCGTCGTTATGCCCGTGGAGAACTCAATGAAGAAGCCCCAGCAATTCTTGGGATGCCCCGGTGTCCTGAATACAGCTATGATCACAGTGGTCCTACTGTACGCCATCATCGGATTCTTCGGCTATGTGCGATTCGGCGACCAAGTGCGAGGCAGCATCACTCTGAATTTGCCGGAGGGCGCCTGGCTGGGAGACACAGCCAAGCTGCTTATGGCCGTGGCCATTCTGTTCACCTTTGGCCTGCAGTTCTATGTGCCCAACGAGATCCTCTGGCGCAAGATAAGCCACAAGTTCAGCCCCGAGAAGCACAACATTACACAAATTCTGCTGCGCACTGGCATCATTCTGATTAGCGGCGGAGTGGCTGCCGCCATTCCCAACCTGGAACCATTCATCAGTCTGGTGGGTGCCGTGTTCTTCTCGCTGTTGGGCATCTTTGTGCCCAGCTTCGTGGAGACCGTGTACTTGTGGCCCGATCGCCTCGGCTGGTGCAAGTGGAAGCTGATCAAGAATATCTTCCTGGGAGTGTTCTCCATTCTGGCCCTGATTGCCGGCGCCGTGGCCAGCATCAATGAGATCATCGATATGTACAGCGACAAGGAATAAGGGATCCCTTCTTGATCCTTCAGTTCAAACAGACGTGTAGTATTACTCCAGATGCAGGTAGCCTTCCCACGATGGAAGCGTATGAAGAGTATGAGTTTGAGAGTTCAAAAAGCAGGCAAAGCCCACCCACAATCCCCATCAGACCCAACCAACCAACGGCCATGTTGAACATGGTCAGGCGGCTTCGGGTGCCCACATACCGGAGCCGTTGACTGCATGAACAAGATGATATTAATGTTAAGTGCCTTTGTTGTTACACAAATTAAGATGCAATTTATAGAATTTATAAATGTTATTATGTTAAGTCGCTCAGCAATTTCGAAACTATAAAGACAAACGTGCGAAAAGATAATCTGGTGTGTTTTCTTACACGAGGAATATTCCGCTGGGTTGCCACAAAATTCGGCTAAAAACCAAATATCCGGTAGATCCATCCCCCTCTAATTGCAGGAATAAAAAACTGCACCTTGTGTTGCAATACATAAATATAATAGTTAAGGACTTAAGAACAAAAATACAATTAATTGGAATAGAATACATCGGCACGGAATACAATTAAAACTGGATGTTTATGTTTTGTGGAGTTCATTGCGAGATGAAAGGTGTGCTTTGTGGGATATTTTTGTGTGGGCACTAAAAACGGGATAATTGCTTCCGATGTGAGTTAAAAGCTACATACGTATGTATCTATGTCGAGTGAAATATGTTTAAGTAAACGCGGGTCTTAACTATTTAACTGCCTAATTATGAGTGGAGCCGAATCTCATGTGCCGTACCCTTATTACTCGCGGCCAGTGTTCCTCTACTTCTTCTTCTTCTTCGAGTTGGAACTGGTAGCCACCACCTCGCTCTTTCGCTTTTGATTGGCCTTCGGCTGCGGCGTCGGTGCTGGAGTATTGGAGCCGCCACTTCCACTGCCTGCCGAAACACTGCCCTTGGGCGTCTTCTTCTTTTTCTCGGCGCGCTCCTTCTCCTCCAGCTCAATGTTCTCACGTTCGATGAGGGTGATTAGCGTATTGCATCGACGTTGCAGCTCCAAAGCTGTCCGAGATTTGATAAACCAGTCGAAACGGAACTGCGGTGAGGCTCTGTAAGAATAAAGTGAGAAATATTAACCAACTTATTGAGGAAAGACAGGCAAAACCTTACCTTATAGCCGCCCTCAGCTCCTCGTATACGTTCTCCTTGTCAAAGCCCAGCTTGTGCAGCATGCAGACCAGAAAACGATCCTCGATTTCTGTATAATTTTTGCCCTTGTTATTGCCATATTGTAGACGCAGCTGATGGAAAGGAGCTCGGTAACGCGACATCTGAAAGTAAATGAATGGCCAGTAAATACGGAGAATGAAATGTAATAATAAACCCTAGCAATAGCTTACCTTTTGATCCAATGCCTTCTTAATGGACAGACGTCGCTGTATCTTGCCCTCTCCACGCTCAATTTGTCCCATTATTCGCTCAATATCCTGAAGCTCCGTGCAACGCTCCCAGAACACGGCGTTGTATTCGATAACCTCCTCTGGTGTCTTGCCCTCCACATCCTTGGCAATGTTATCAATGTCATCGCGGCCATATTTCTCATTGGCCTTGATAAACTGATTGAAATCTCGCTTGGTCCAGGCGGTGAAGCCATGCGAGAGCAGGTTCTCCTTCTCCTGGATTTCCTCCTCGCTAAGCGGCTCCGCCTCGTCGATTTTACGCTGCTCCTCCCGCTGCACCTTCGTTGCCTCAGAGCCCAGTTCCGTGTTCTTGGGCACCTTGTAGCCGACAGTCTTGCGGAAGTAGTAGATCTCCTGATCGAGCAGCTCGAAGAGACGTGGCGGGAAGAACTGAAAGTCCTGTACGATGGGCTGCTTGGGCGGACGGGGAGCCTTGGGCGCCTTGGGTTCGGATACGCGCAGCGCCTCCCGGAAGTAGGCATCCACGGCATAGTTGGCTTTACGCTCTCGCTTCGGCGGCTCAATCCAGTTGCCCAGAGCATTCAGTTTCTGCTTCTCACGCCAATCTTCACCCTCGAATTGGTAGACGGAGGAAGTGCCTGCCTCGCCGTTTGTGTCCATGGTGAAGGTGCGCAGCGAGCTCTCACCTAGGCTGTCCAGTTGTGCCTTTTGTTCGGCAGTCTTAGCCTCGCCACGCTCCAGAATAACATCGATGTCCTCGTCGGTGATGTCGGTTTCCTTGGAGCTGAACACTTGGTTGGCTCCAAAGCGGATTATGTTAAGCATCTCGTCCTTGTTTAGTTGGTTGGATCGGTTGTCCACTAATCGGCCGCCCTGGATGACCATCTTGTCCAGCCGCAGCTTCACCTCGGCCCTTTCCACGATCTTTTCCTCCACGGTGCTCTCGGTGATCAGGCGGAAGACGCGCACCTGCTTCTTCTGACCAATACGATGAGCACGGTCCATAGCCTGCAGATCCATCTGTGGATTCCAGTCCGAGTCGTAGATTATGACCACGTCAGCGGTGGCCAAGTTAATACCCAAACCACCGGCTCGAGTAGACAACATGAAGATGAACTTTGTGCTGTTGTCCATGTTGTACTCCTGGATCTGCCTGTTACGATCCTCGTGCGGCGTCTGACCATCCAGACGGCAGTAGTTGTAATTACGCCAGTGACAGTAGTCCTCAAGGATGTCCAGCATACGCGTCATCTGCGAGAAGATCAACACTCGCGATCCCTGCTCCTGCAGCTTGGGCAGCAGCTTGTCCAAAATGGCCATCTTGCCGGAATTGTACACCAAATGGGTGTCTGTCGTGTAGGGTGGTCCCGGTTCGGCGCCATCGAACAGATACGGATGGTTGGTGCACTTTCGCAGCTGCATCAGGATGTTTTGCAGCCGCATCTTCTCCACCTTGCCGGCGCCATTCACGATATCAATGTCCTTGAGCAGCACCTTGGTGTACCAGTCGCGCTGCATCTTGGACAGGCCCACGAATATTTTCATCTCCTTTTTCGGCTTCAGACGCTTCTCGACCTCTGCCTTGAGACGACGCAGCAGGAAGGGCTTTAGCACGGCATGAAGACGTGTTATCAGGGCATCGTCGCCCAAGCAAGTGTTCGTGTTAAACCACTCGTCAAAGTCCTCCGAAGAGTTAAATACGTCGGGCAAAAGGAAATTGAGCAGCGCCCACAGTTCGTGAAGATTGTTTTGCAGCGGCGTACCCGTAATGAGAAGGCGATTGGCTGTTTTAAACTCACGCAGGATCTCCGACAGCTTCGATTTCTCATTCTTGATACGATGAGCCTCATCGATGACCAAGTAGCGCCAGTTGAACTTCTTGAACACCGACTTTTCGCGAATGCACATCTCATAGGAGGTGACGCAGACATCCCACTCGCCGGGCATGAGAACGTCGCGTATAAAAGTGTTGCGAGTGTCCTGGTCACCGATCAGACAGACGGCCCTTAGGGAAGGGCACCACTTCTTGAACTCGTTTACCCAGTTCTGCAGCGTGGACTTCGGTACAATGACGATATGAGGGCCAGCTTGGTTCCTGAGGGTAAAAAGAGTTAATATGTAAAGTTTTTCCTTCAAGAAATTTCTGTAAAACTCACTTGAAGTGCTTGAGATAACCCAGCAGGGATATGGTCTGCAGGGTCTTTCCCAGACCCATTTCGTCGGCCAGAATGCCGTTGATGCCATTCTCGTACAGCGAAATCATCCAGTTGAGACCGCGAATCTGATAGTCACGCATTTCACCGCCCTTGATGTAGGTGGGAGAGGTATCGAAGCGGAAAAGCTCTTTGGTGGCCGCAGCGTCCTCCGCCAGCAGCTCCTCATCCTCCTCCTGCTCCGTTTTGCGGTGACGATGGCTGTGCAGAAAGTAAACGCCAAATAAGTATGGGAAAAGGTCATCGCAAGGGATCATTGCTTACTCGGCCACATCCTTTTCCTTCTTCTCCTCCTTGTTCTTCTTGGGCCTGCCCTTGGGCTTGGTGGGGCTCTTGGCACTGTTGGTCATGAAATGCGTGAAAATCTCCGTCTGCTTCAGCAGGAAATCGAAGCGTCGACTGCGATCCGCCTCGATTTTGTTGTCGAACTCGGCCTCCTTCTCGCCGGATGAACTGGTGGCCGCATCCGAGGTTGTCTCATTCTGCAAGCGTTGCCGGGGACATTATTAGCACCCCGAAAGCAAACAGTGACTTCTTTGACTTACCGAGTTCTCCTCAGTTGCCTCCACGGCGGCGGCATCTGCTTTGGACATTTTTGCAATGCCGGCGTCTGTCTTTCAAGTGGAACTTGGTTTTTCGGTCAATTCCTAACTAGTAAAAGTCGCGTGCTGCGCTCTACAATTCGTCAATTAGCGTGAAAATCGTCTAAGCGAATCGTCAGTCACGCCTCTATTACCATGAAATGGTGCAAATTATAGAAAACAAACCAAGTTTTGTTTAAACAAATAGTAAATTGCAGGAGAGTTTTTTTTCTAGTGAATGGTGGGAAAACTGCGCGTGCTATCGGTGTTCGAACGATGAATGAGCGAAGTTGGCTGCGGCACGAAACAGTGGCGGCAAAATAAGATTCGATATCTGCGTTGCAATGCCGGCCTTTAAACTGGCTTTGGAACCTATGTCAGACTATGAGATTTTCCGTAACCGTTTATTGCTTTATTTTTAAATAAGAATTAAAATAGGTAATTCTTTCAGCAGGACAATTTTTAATCCGTTTCCAGCCCAACCGAACAGCAGTGTTGGCCAAACGACTACCGGCTAAAAATAATCGAAAAACCCGGTAACACTACCGCCCAGTCGCATTGTTTCTTTTTAAATATCTGCCAAAATGAGTAAATATAACGCAAAATACCTCGAGGAGAAGCTCAAAACCCAACTAGAGGCCCAGCACGTGAGTGTGGTGGACGAATCCGACGGCTGCGGCGGCAAATTCAGTGCGGTCATCGTCTCTGCGGCATTCAACGGCAAAACGCTATTGCAAAAGCACCGATTAGTTAATTCGACGCTGGCCGAAGAACTAAAAGAAATACATGCATTTTCTCAAAAATCCTACACGCCCGACGAGTGGGAGAAAGTGAAAGAGCAGCAGCAATAATACGCACCACACAACACTACCAATACATTCAACAATAACAACAACTCGTAACCTGTTGTGGCTCGCTGGTTGTCGAGATTTCGGCGTCGTGTTGATCGAGTGAAGAAACCGAAAACAGAAAACCTAAACCAGCGCTGAACGGAAACAGTCGAACAAAGAAAGTGAAAGGGAAAGCACAGGAGTCGTTGGAGCTACATTAAAGTTACTGTATAATATACGCAAATCGCCCGCTTAATGCATACGTTACATAAAAAAAAACCATTAAAAGTTTAAGCACTTGAGGTCGAAGCGAACCGCTTTTGTGCGCACTCCGCATTACAATTTCAAATCGCCGATAGAACGATAAAGCTCGCAGCACATAAGAGAGAACACAGGAACACACAGAACAATGCTCAAGTTTCAGGTCCATTCTCCGGGCAAGGTTATCCTCCACGGCGAGCACGCGGTGGTGTACCAGCGTCCGGCCCTCGCCGCCGTTGTTGGATTGGGCACCACCCTGAAGTTCCGCCAGCAGGCGGGCAGCCAGGTGGCTAGCTTCCAGCTGGAGGCACTGAACTGTACACTGGAGATCCAGTTGGCGGAGTTCAATGCCTTCCTGGCCGACTTCCGCAGCAAAAATCCGGCCGACAGCAACGCAAAGCTACTGGAGGCAGTGCGCGCGGAGGTGGCCCAGCAGCTGGAGCGATCGGTGGGCAGCAACCCCAAGCAACACACACAACGGGCCTTCGTCTCCATCTATTACCTGCTCGCCGGCGCCGTACTCTCCTCCCCCAACGATACCCAGATGGTGCTCAAAACCGGTTTCCAAGTGCAGGTAGACAGCGGCTTGAACGTAGGCGCCGGTCTGGGTAGCTCGGCTTCGTTTGGCGCCGCCTTGGCCACAACATTCCTTATTTTGGCCGGCCACTTTGATCGGGAGAGCTACTTGCAGGACGAAAACCAGGCGCTTATCTCCACCTGGGCATTCGAGTCGGAGCGCGTTAATCATGGCAATCCCTCTGGACTGGACAACACGGTGTGCACCTACGGTGGAATGCTGCGGTACGTCAAGGGCCAGGGCTTCCAGTCGCTGAAAATCCAGAAACCGCTGAGCATCCTGCTGGTGGATAGCAAAGTCAGCCGCAGCACTGCCGATATAGTGGCCAAGGTGCGTCACCTCGCCGAAGGCTTCCCGCAGCTGATCGAGGCAATTTGGCAGGCCTGCGAGGAGCTGGTTACAGCTGCAGTTCCCCTCTACGAAAGTTTTGGCAACGCGCAGGACGACAGCGCCAAGTTCGAGAAGCTGGAGCGCCTGTTTCAGATCAACAACGACTTGCTGAAGGCCATCGGTGTGTCTCACCCGAAGCTCGAGCAGATCTTCACCATTGCCTTCAAGCGGGGCTTCTTCTCAAAGCTCACGGGCGCAGGAGCCGGCGGCTATGTGATCGTCCTGCTACCGGAGAACTACGAGCAGAACGAGGTGTACTGGAAGCTCAAGGAGGAGCTAGAGTCCGCGGGCTTTGGGGTGCATGTGACGACGGCCGGCGGCGTGGGATTGCGCGTTAGCTCGCTGGATGACTGATGCTGCATTTACTCTGCTACCTTTTTGTATTGCTATTGTATGTATTCGTGGTTTTGTTATAACTTAAAAATAAAGATTTACACATGTATTTTGTACGGCAATCTGGAGTTTTTGTTCAGCGCTGGCTCCTGTCGCGGGTTTTGTAGACGATGCCGCGGTTCTTCATGTCTCGCAGCGTCGATTGAGGCAGCGTTCCGGATACAGAGATGGCGTAGATGCCCCGATTGAAGCGGCCTGGGGAATATCAGTTATTACTTCGATAATTGAAATTATAATTCCATGCGGGAGGACTTTACCTATCCGCTGCCACTTAGCCACCCAGGAATCAGTGGGTGTTGTCAGGGCAATGAGGCCGTCGAAATTGTTGCTCGTGTGATCGTACACGTTGTCCTTGTTGTTCTTCATCCGCAGGAACTCCTCGCAGTTTTCGCAGCCATCAGTCTCAAATTGATCAAAACTCTGTATGCAAAAAACAAGATTAAAAACTGCCGGATCACCGGTACAACATAACCTACTTTTATTAGGGAGCAGACGAGGCAGGCACGCAGACCCCTAAGGTCCTTGGGTATCGCATCAAAGGACATGGCTAGGGCTATTTATTACTGAATAATAACTTTTCAAAATGTAAAAATACAAAATCCAAGCCACAAACACAAAACGGAAACGCAGTGTGACCAAACAACAAACAAGTCCGATGACGAGTCTGGTAATCAATATAATTAATATCGATAACTAATCCTACTGACAAATTTTTCAAAAACATTTCCCGAAACAAATTATAAGTTTAAGTCTTCAGCCGTTATATCTTTAAGAGTAATAATTGTAAGTAATGAATACGGACATAAAATACAGTAGTAACAACAACTATTCCGATTAATTAATACATTTTAGTTTAAAATTAATCCTTTTGGCCGAGACTTGGGTCTTTTGTTTTTATAATAATCCTCAAATACTTCGAAAAAGACCAATATCACTCCGAGATGTCTACCTGGCTTGCTATATGAAAAATTAAAAGCTATTTTATAGTCCTGCAGTGGAACTGGAGGCAAAGTCAGCTCATCAAAGTAGAAGTCCCGAGCATAAATATGACCCTGAAGAAAAAATGGTTATTCCTTATTTACAGTCGTGTCTTTAAAAGATCCTTACCGATATTGGGCAGCTATGGTTGACATTTGTAAGGGTCCTTAAATGATGCACAGCATAATCTTCCAAGAAATGACTTTGTTTCTTCTTAGCCAGAAGTTGGCATATATTAAAGTTGAGTTTAAGACCAAAGGGTTTGAACATATTAGAAGAATCCTTGTAGAAAATTTCCACTATCGCCTGTAAATCCTTATGAGAAAAAAGAGATGAAACTCATCTAACGTATATAACTTACTTTCACTTCAGTGGCGTTATCCTTCAAGGTGCCCTCCAGGTTCAACACCGATCGCGTCCAGCTAATGGGTTTCACCACACAAGAGACGTTTTCGACGACTTCCACATTTGTTACGCACTCTACTTTCCTGATTTTATAAAAGGATGCCTTGGAACCCGTCTGTGAAAAGGAGGATTACTAGTATTGGACAAACAAAACTTTAAATTAACATACAATGGAGAAGGCCACACACAGAAAAATGCCCAAAGGAGCGAGATACTTCCACTTTCCCATTTTCGGAGCGAATGGAAAGATTTTACAATTATTGGAATCAAGAAGCACTAACTAGCTTTTAATAACTCTATTTATTAATAGACGTAATTTTACGGATGGGCGGGCTGGCTAGTTTAAAAACAAAGTATCGATGGCTACCGATAAGCAGAAATCGCTTCCATCAGCTGCGTTTGTGTTGTTGTGGGCGTGGAAGCAGGCGAGAAGACCGCAAAGGAGGAGAAATAACAACAGCAATTAGTGCTCTTTGGCCGGCAGTAGTTGCATCCCGTTAAACCAAAGGATCGTCGGAATATATAGTTAGCCGCACCCAGCAGCCATGTCATCCTCTTCCACGTCCAGCCCCACAGATAACAGCTCCCACGGCTCGGTGGCGCTGTCCTCGTTTGGAGCCCTGAATGCTGCGTCTGGGACGAATACCAACACCCAGAGCGGGAGTGCCCAGAAGCCATTCTCCCTCTCCGAGCGCCTGAACTTTGAGATCTACCGTTACTCCAGCTACTCGCCCAATTATCTGCCCGAGTAAGTTATAGGCGAAAGCGCGCCCAAATTTTCGCGGATTTCGTAATTGTCAACTGCGCACATTATAATATATTCAAAATATGTATATTTCCGCACAGAAACGTTCTAGTGGACTGTCCCAATGATCAGACGTCCCGCTGGTCCGCCTACACCAACAGTCCGCCGCAGTTCCTCACCCTAAAGCTGCGCCGGCCCGCCATTGTGAAGAAAATCAAGTTTGGCAAGTTCGAGAAGTCGCACGTCTGCAACATCAAGAAGTTTCGCGTATACGGCGGTTTGGAGGACGAGCATATGGTCTTGCTGCTTGAAGGGTAGGTAGCGTTGCTCGCCTTGGACGAACGAAAGCCATACATCGAAGATAACTCTTCCGCAGTGGCCTCAAGAACGACAACGTACCGGAAGTATTCAATCTGCGCTACCTCACCGAAGACGGCGCCGAGAACCTGCCAATTTTGTACCTCAAGATCGTGCCCCTGCTCTCCTGGGGCCCGTCGTTCAACTTCAGTATTTGGTACGTCGAGCTGCACGGCCAGGACGATCCCATGTACACCAGCGCACGCATGAAGAGCTATAACACGCTGCGGGAGGTGGAGATTATTAAGCTCTGCCTGAAGCATTTCCGCCAGCAGGGCTACATGAGTGCCTTCGGGGCGCTCCAGGAGCAGACGAATGTGCAACTGGAGCACCCACTGATAAGCGAACTGCACAAGTGTTTGGTATGTGAGAGAACCTGTCATAAAAATGGCTTTGAAACTTTCTTTATGCCGCTACCAGGTGTTGCAGGGAGACTTCGAGAAGGCGGAACGCTTCTTAGCCGAGTGCATTGATGAGGGTCTCATGGATGAGTATTTGTACAAGCAGGATTACAAGCATAGCTGGCATATTAAGCACACTGAAAGCGAGATCAAGCCAGGTGGGTAATCTTCGACTAAAATGATAAATTTCCGACTAAATGCAACCTACTTCAGGTAATCGGGGAGGTCATCAACTGGTGGTCGATGCCAAGAAGCGCCTGATATATCTGTACGGGGGCTGGGATGGTTATCAGGATCTTAGTGACCTTTGGGTGTACAACATCGATGATGATGACTGGTCGCTGGTGTGCGAGCGATCGGAACTGGGCAATGGACCCACACCCCGATCCTGTCACAAAATGGTCTTTGATCCCATCAGCGAAAACGTCTTCATGCTGGGTCGCTATTTGGACAACTCGATTCGAACCGCGGACTACATCAAGAGCGACTTTTATCTGTACGACACCAGGGCTCGCAATTGGATGCAGATCTGCGATGACACCAGCCAAGTGGGTGGCCCCCAGCTGGTCTACGATCACCAGATGTGCATAGATGCCGATAAGCGCACCATATATGTATTCGGTGGCAAAATACTGACGCCCCGCAGTGTCAACGCCACGGGAGCGATAGAGCCCGAGTATTCCGGCCTGTTCTCCTATCACATAGCAACGAATACCTGGTCACAAATTCTGGTGGATTGTCACCATGCCAGTGCCTCGCTGGCCGATGTCATGTCTATCAAGTCCCGGATCACCCATTGCATGGTATTTCATAATGTAGGTAACAAGGATACCCTTAAAAACTCTTACTTATTCGAATTTTATATCAGAAACATCGAAAACTCTACATTTATGGCGGCCAAAGGGGCAAGGAGGATCTGGATGAGTTCCTCAGCTATGACGTGGACACCCAGGCCATATCCATACTCAACAAGGAGCACCCCAACCATGGAACCACCGCTGGCAACGAGGCCAAATTTGAACCCTCCTCCGGCTACACACTCCGTGCCACTATCGACTGTGAACGCGATGAGATTTATATATTTTCCGTGAGTTTTAACTCAAGTTAAAGTGAATTAAGTCTTATTTAACGCCTTTCCAGAGCCTGAGTAAGGTTAAGGATCGTCGGGATATCCCGCATATTGATGCCTCGAATGCCTTTTGGGTCTACTCTCTGCGCAACCACAAATGGTCAAGAATATACTATTGTCGCCACAGTGGTCAGGATGCCAACTCCATCAGTAGAATGAACATTTTGGGCGCTAGCAAGGGTGACGGTGCCTTAGAGCCCTGCCCACGATTTGCCCACCAGTTGGTGTACGATGACCTGGCTAATACTCATTACTTGTTTGGCGGGAATCCCGGAATTTGCCAACAGCAACAGCTACGATTGGATGATTTCTGGGTGCTGCGTTTAGAAAAGTAAATAACTGATATCAGAATCTGTTTACATTAAAATAATAATTTTAAATTATTACAGACCCAAACGCGAGGAGATCCTGAAGCATTGCCGGTTTCTGGTGCGTAAGCTGCGCTACGAGGAGATGACGCGCCAGGATCCCCTGAAGGCCATGCAATATTTGCGTCATCACATAGCCGCTGTCATCGATCACAGCGATGCTGAGCAATTGAATAATGTAGGTTTCTGCTATTTTTTCAACACACAATCTATGTTCTGGCGACTTACATATCCCATTTTAGTTTCACAAACTAGCTTCCTTGCTCTTCAAAAGCCACGACAATAGCCTGGAAAGGGAGTGCACCACCCCAGCCCTGTGCGATGAGAATGCTGAAGAACTCGAAACGGATGCCGATGTCTCCGCTAAGATGAAAGGTTTGGTGCTGCATTGACTTAGCTAACGGGAGCTCTGATAACCTTTCTCGATTTGCAGACGAAGTAGCAGCTCCCGAGAATATTTCACTGGAATCGAACGAAAGTTTGGTCTCGTCGGGAATTTCGGAAACGGCTTCCAGTCCCAGCTCCTCGTCCTCGTGCACCAAGCGAGCTCGCACAGAGTGCAGCCCGGATGTGAAAAATAAGCGAGCTTTCCTGTTCAACAAGCTGGTGCAACTGATGCCACCGACAATGGTCCAGCCGGAACGCAACCTCAGCGACTTTGTAGTCATATAAACAAGCGAAGCCCAAGTGCCAAAACCCATGTCCCCTTGTCCCCTGATTCTAGTTAGGTAATCTAATGTGTGAGAAGGAGATAGTTTCGTTCGCTTGTTTGCCACTTCTTAGGTTCTATGGCCGCCAATGCAAAGCATGACAGAAATATGATTTCATTGTGATAGTTAATTTGTACTAAAAAAGAGCAGGGAGTGTGAAACGAGTTTGTTTAAAGCATAAGTTCGAAAGTAAATAATAATAAAGAGTTTTGTAACGTCCAAATATTGAGTAATCGCTTCTATTCTTTTCAATATACTTTTATTTAATATTATATTGGTTTTTGTCATTAATATTAAGGTGTACATAGATACTTTTAATTATCTAAAAAATTTGTTTAGTTACAATTGCCACTTCATATCATACAAACGTCCCTCCGTCCGTCTGTCGTCTCATTCAATATGATTTGTATGACAAATGTATATATATATATTTATATATATATAGACACACCCAACACACCGCAAACATCCCCATATGCCAAGCACGTAAAATGTCCGTGCAAGAACGAAACGAATTATTCCAAATGCTAAACGTTTATCAATAGTCGTCGTCGTCGGCCCTTGGACAATGTTGGACTGTCCGCGCCTGCATAGGTCTCTGTTTGGGGTCTGTGTGTGGTTTCGCCTTAAGCCTAGGCTAAGCATGCAGTTCCAGTGGATGTTTCATTTTTAGCTTCTTCCGATTTACACGTACATATATGCTTAGGTGTATAATGTAGAAATACGACTCGAATATTTCTCCCTAATATCGAACGATCGATCGCTCCGATCAAAAAATGCCACATGCCGAACTCACAACTAATATTCTTTCTTACTTCTTTTTTTTTTTCTTTTTTTACTTAAGGGGTTGGAGTTGCTTTCTTTTCATTATATTATTATTATTATATATATTTGGTTTTTTGTTAGTAAGAACTTGTGTGTAGTTTTCAAGGGAGATTTCTTCATATTTTTGTTTCTTGTTCTTTAGTTATTTGCTTTTCAAGCTTTCTTAATGTGGAATGTGGTCATTCTTTCATGTACATACATTAGTTAAAGTAAAAACTAGCCATCGAATGCCACGCCTAAATGGCCTTCAATATATATATATATATATGGTATATATGCTGAAAACTGTGGCGCCCCTCAGGCCCTAAAGTTCATACATATAATTTCATAACTTCCGTTTCCGTTTTGTTTTTTTTTACACAAATACACATAAATTTCCCATTTAAATTGTTGTCCCTTTTGCTTGCAGTTCTGGTTGTTGTTGTTGTTGAGTTTTGTTTTTTGCTTAGAAAATTTCTTTGTTTTGTTACGTTTTAATCTTAATTCCTTATAATATTTTTTGAAATTCCTTTAGCAATCATCGGATTTGTGTTATGTGTATTATGTACTTTGCTTTTCTCTCTATATTGGAAATACATAACTAGTAGATTCTTCTTCCGCATTATTTATCGGTTTAATTTTAGTTATATTAATCGTAACAATTGTAAGTGTAATCAAAATTATAAATTGTATATAAAAATACAAAATACATACATTAATGATTATTCCTTTTTATATCAAATTCTTGTTTTATTATAGCTTCTTATTGAGTTCAATGCTCGATCGCTTTCATCTAGGGGGGGTTTTCTTCGGTTTCGGTTGCGGGTATCGGTATTGTTTTCCCCCCAAGAAAAGTTTGCCAAATATTTACATACAACTGTCGTAAGTATTATTTGTGTGTACCATAACAAAAAAAATACAAAGGAACGAATCATATATCATCCCAGTGGACCGAAATATGATAGTAAAAATAAACAATTGTTAAATGTTTATAAACCCACTAAGAAAATTGGCTAAATGTTCGCAAGCGCAATCAGAAAAGAGCGTTCGGGGAACTAAAATATATATTTCGTTATTTATAGCAAATTTGCGATAATTTTATTAAAATTTCCTCGTCAAACACACGATCAAAGGCTCACAAACGATCCGCTTTTAAAGATTTAATAATTTTTCAATCGTTTTTGAAGTAGTAAGTATAGATTTTTGATCCACTGGGGCATAATACAATATCCTGGCAATACACACAAAATACCACTGATTTATTATTAGCTCTTTAAGGGGGCTGAAGCTAGTCTGCTGCTGTGGTTAGTGGAAAGGCACCTAATGCTAGGAAATAAGACAAAAGTAATAAACAAATCTATCTCTGTAGAATGCATAGAATCGGAAACGGAAATATCGCCTCATTGAAACCGCCGAATGTTTGTATTTTTTTTTGAGTTGGAAAAAGATCAAAATAAATGGGAGACTTTGTCTGCTCGCTGATGCTGATGCAATTCATTTGGACGGAAAACTATATATTCATGTCATGTCTGTGTGTGTGGCTATTGGATATACCAAAATGGGGGCTGTGAATTAATATTCGTCTCGAGAACCTAAAGACCCCCGGGGTACCGTATCCATTCCGATCGATCGAAACTCAATGGCTCCCTGACCTCTCATCTTTTAAAATACACATTGACTTATTGAAGCTTTTTAAAAGCTAATCCATTGTTGGTTAATCATAAAAATGGTTTAATTACTTTATTTTTACTAGATGTGGTTACGTGGATTAAAGCTTTATACAACACACTGTTGAATCGTACTTAAACTAAGATGCGTATGGGTATGGTTTTGGTTTCATTTGGTTTTTGGTTATGCGCGGTTATAGGATTCTCTGTTCTCTGTCCTCGACTCTCTTCACATTGGGTCATATCTGTCTGTCTCTGCTAAGAGTCTCTTCTCCTCCCTATTGCACTCGCTTGCTGCTCGTTTTTGGCCCCAACTAAACTAAATTCCAAACTGGCTGAATGCGCTGAATGCTGCTGCTGATTGAGGGAATCTCGGTTGAACGAAAATCAAGTGTAATAAATTATGAAAAACATTTTGCTTCATATTTATTTTACATATATGTACGTTTTATATTTTTTTCTTAGTTTTTTTTATCGTTTTCTTTTTTTACTTGCCACATATGCTTTGTAGAGTAGAATTATTTTTTATTTGGATTTTTACATAAATAATTTGTTGTTTTGTTTCTTTCGTTTTTTATTCTCTGTATAGTAGATGTGCGTCTCATTTAGTTATTCTTGTATATAATATTAAATTAAACTAAAATTATAAAAACAAAAACAAAACACTGGACGCACTGGACGCAGGCAGGCTCCATGGATCACACTACTCTACAGAAGGGCGTCCAGTGTTGCGTACATATATATTATATAGATCTATAAAATAAGCAAAACAACTAACAAAGTTATTAAATTTAAAATGTACGACAAATCAAGGCTACATCTGATAACAATTTGTGCTTGTTTCGACTGAAATTTTGATGGCAACGAAAAAACAACTTTCTCTCCCCTCCTCCGATAGCTGTGTTTCTCTTTATCGACCAGATTGATTGGATTTGACCTGATGTCTGATTAAATATCAATAAGTTGCATGTTCTGCTGCTACAAACAAATAAAAACAAATAATAAAAAAACAAGTGTTATTATTAAAATGGATGCTGCTCCATGTAAATGGCGTTACTTTTACAAAATTCCCCTAGTTTTGTGTTTTGTTTTTCTCCACTCTCTCTCTCTCTCATGGCATTAATACGAATCGTAATTTACAATGATTTTGGGCGGGAGGGGGTACAAATTAATAAATGTATTAATTGTAATTATGCGCTTATGACACTTTCTTTTTATATGTTATCCGTTTGCATGTGTGTTTAGTTAATTATTTCTGTAAACAATAGTTTCAATATTTACGGTTTTTAGCTTAATCAAAAATACAGCATTATCTGTGCCTTCGTTTTCCCTTCAGTTATGATTCTGCTTGGTATTATTCATTATGCCTTGAAATCCTAATGAGAAACTTCTAGCATATATATAATTCTTTGAATATATATATCTATTCCGGGGGAGCTTTTGTTTTATTTTGTTTTTTTGTTTTTTATGTTTTGTTATGCAAAATTGTTTTTCCTTCCTTCTTTCGGTAGTTATTTTGTTTTTTAGTAAAATGTAGCTTTATTATGCTTCAGTACGACAAAGTTGTTTCAGTTTGTTGTTCCTTTTCAAGCTTTTGATTAAATTTACGTTTCTTAAATTTTGTTTCGGTTTTTATTACAAAAGTTTCTATAGTAATCAAGTTTGTTTTTAAATATTACCGATGCAGGGTGACGGCAACCACCTTCAAAGCGTACTTTTCTATCAAAACCCTTGCGGGAATCATCGTCGTTTCATGCCATCTCTCGAATGATTCCCTTTTTTAACAAGAGTCTTCCCTGCCGAAACAGTGCTAAAATCACAATGCATTTGTTCAGTAAAAAAAGCTGTCCGTTGTCAAAGTTTTAGTACAAAAGGTATTCCTTCTACGATCTTCGATATATTCGTAGTATAAAGCGAGAAACTAACTTGGCTCCTGGGGCTACTTGCGGTCACCTTGCATCGGCAGTTGTATCAGATTTTCCATTGTTATATTATTCTCTCGTTGAACCTTTCTCTCAAAATTAAAATGTATACACATCATCAATTCAATTCTTTCATTTTTTTAGTGACGCTGCTGCTGGGTTTACCATCCTTTTAGTATTTCGTATTCTATTTTCTTTTTATGCTACAATTTTTTTTGTTTCGGTTCCTGATGTTACAAAAACTTAAGAAACTTTCTCGGGATCTATGTAATTAATGCCTAATTTTCGGCCACATTCGCTCGCGTTTCTCCAATTCTTCTCTCTTTTATATTTAGTAAATATGCGAAAAAGGAATTATATGAATGTGTATGTGTGTGTGTGGTGTGTGTTTGTATAAAAATCACAAAAATAGTTTCTTCGATCCAAAATCCAGTTTAGACCAAATTGTATTCCTTAAGGTTCGATTGCAGAATTGTGTCCTTAACAGCTGCAAACACAAACCTTATGTTTTCCGTATCTAAATGGAGGGAGAGACAGAAGAGGTTTGCAATTAGTTTGATTTGTGGAAATGATAATTAATTTAAGAACATAAAAGAACGTAAAAAACAGTTGAAGATTTAAATATAAGCTGAGTTCTTTCAACTATTATCTACGATCTCTGTTCATCACACATTCTAATCCATTTCATTTCATTCCATTAAAGTTTAAGGATAATTATGAATTTTTATTGAGGGACTTTTAAAATCATATACATTATAAATCAATTAATTATTTGATCATTTGTCATCATCTATTCCGAAAATCCTCGCCAGCTTTAGCCCAAATTGAATTCCTTAAGTGCATTTTGCATAATTGTATCTTTGACAGCGCAGAACACAAGTTTGATGTTTTCGGTATCTGTTTCCCAATAGATTGTCATTTAATTAGAAATCAATTGCATATAGTCAAAGAATTGAACTAGCGATACTCTAAACCAGCGGCCAAAGCAAATGCAAATGATGATCAACAACAAAGATTACCTTTAATCAGTTTAATTTAAGGAACTTGAGAACTCTATGGTAGCTGAAAATCAGAATCACACACACACACACTCCCCGAAAGATAAATACTTACCGGTAGCACAGGTGAAATGAGAATAGATAATCTTTTCAGAATCTGGATTTAAATCTACAAACATTCGCAGTATGAATTCTCGGGCCGCTATTGCATCTCGCTGTGGACCTAAAGAATATAGAATTTACGATATGTTATATCTAGCGTTTGACTACAGCAACTAGCAATTAATCTACAGATGAATTAAGGCAATTTTAAGCAAATTTAGATAACTTTATAGGCGAATGTCATCAACCTGTGGCCGTTGTGAAATGCGAATAGCATTGACGTTCCGGATCTGGATTACAGGCCAAGTACTTTTTCAAAACAAACTGTTTGGCCGCAGCGTGATCCTGCTTGGGACCTGGTTTTATATTGCCGCCAAAAAATCGTACATAATTTGGATCTCAATTGGAATTTTCAAAAAAACACTTACCATCGTATTCAGGGAAATAGTCTACCAAATGCGAATACATAATTTTCTCCTCCAACAAGTCCTTCTTGTTCAGGAAAAGAATAACTGACGAGTTCTGGAACCATGGATAGGTAATTATCGTCCTAAATAAAGCTTTAGACTCTTCCATTCGATTCTGCAAAGAGACCAAGTCAATTAGTTAAAGGCAAATCCAGAAAAATAGTAATTTTTACGCTCACCTCATTATCAGATTCAAACAAGATTTGATCGTATTCCGATAGCGCTACCAAAAATATAATTGATGTTACATTTTCAAAACAATGAATCCACTTTCTTCTCTCGGATCTCTGTCCTCCGACGTCCACCATTCTGTGGGTTTTGGATAATATAATTAACATTAGTAAAGAGCAAGAACAAGTTGTACGAAAAAGCGTTATAAAAGCATTAGTTAGATAAAAGCGCAAGCCACAAATTACATTACTTAACCCATAGCACAAGATACTTCTGTCTTTAGCATACAATTCTAGCCTCGGATTGCACTTAATATAGATTCTAAAAACAATACCTAAACACAATGCCATCCAAATCGAATGGATACTCAAGGATGCCAGTTGTGGGCACACGAGCACGCAGAATATCCTGCTCAGTGGGCAAGTAATCGGCCTGCTCAATACGCGCCAAGTCGCTCAAGTAGCTAAATTAAACATTTAAATATATAAATTAAGACACCAGAAACCACAGCGAAATTCTATATTTGTCTTACAATCCGTCCCAGTCCCTAGAATTCCCTATATCTTAACTAAGTTCCTTGTATACTTGCGCTAGAAGACGTTAGTTTCGAGTTGAATTAAAGCAAAATGTTAAACCAGAAGACATGCAAACATGCAAATATTGAGGGAAGAACTAGATATATACCTAAATCTGATTTCTTCTAAATCAAAGGGATACTCAATTATCCCTGTTGTCGGCACACGAACTCTTAAAATGTCTTGCTCAGTGGGTAAATATGCAGGTTGAGCCACACGATCGAGATCCTTCAGATAACTATAGGTTTTTGCGAAGATAAGATTAATGATTTAGTAAATAGGAATTGAGAGTGTCGGTGTCAAGAGTCAAGAGTCTCGTCTAAGCAGTAGAATTTGTAGGAATTATTCCCCTTTCAACTCACTATTTGGCTGAATCTGTCAACTGATATTCCCTACGACGATCGTAGCACTCCTGAATGCCAGCATCGTCCCACAGCGTTTTGATGGCATTCAAGTATGGATCCTCGAACGTGGTGACTGTTTCGTAGTCGATGCTCATCACCAGATCGGCCAGTTCCTAAGCATAAAATTCATTCGTTAGGTTTTTAATTATATATATTCGCAATCATAACGACTTACGCTATGCTCTCCCTGGCCATAGGAAATCTTCAGCATATCCATGGCTTTAATCATGGACTGCATGGCCATGAATATGTTCTGAAAGACCAGCTTGATGTAGCCGCGCTTATCCTCGTCCGAGTAGCCACTGCCGTGGATAATACGCATCTGTTTGATAAATGTTGACTTGCCGGACTCGCCAGTGCCTGCGGATATATAGATAATATGTATATAATATAGATGCTGAACACTTTCACGCCGTCATCAATTGCATTAAGCCAAGTTAAGTGCAATCGAAATGAGGTACTTACCCAGCAGCAACAATTTAAGCTCGCGACGCGCATCTCTCTTGTCCCGGCGCAACTGCTTCTCGATTTCCGTATTGATGCGCTTTTGTTCCTTGGCCTCCTCCGATAAACAGCACTCCATGCTAACTAGATTTATGGACGCTTTCGCGTGCTGCAGCCACTACGCTCGACCCGCCGCCGTTCCGTGTAGAAGATGTATGTTTGGATGGTGCTGTTGGTGGTGGTGGTGGGATGTTGTCCTCTCAGCTCCTCTGGCCTAATCTAATTTGTTGTTATTGTTTGTTGCTGGGTTGTGTCAAGGTGTCCGTGTCCGTGTCCGTGTCACAGGGAGCTAGTTGCTTGGTACCCGTTTCTCAGTTACAGATTCAGTTTTAGTTTCAGTTTCGTTTGATGCATTTGTACTTCGGCGCTTTGCTCCCACTGCAGATCTCCCTCCGGCTCTCTTTGGCTATTGCTATTTGCGGCTTACGCTAGATCCTTGACCAGACTTGGGTGATACGGCGGCTGAGAGTGATGGATACGAATAAACCAAGACCACATCGAACACGATCCAAGGGCATCTGCAAAAGAGAGGAAAACTTTGATTTAGGACTGCGTTGCATAACCGAGCCGAGTAAGAATTGGGTAGCTATGGGCTCTACGGACCACCAGAGTTGTTAGCTCAACGAGAGTTCGCCACGTTGTGTCTGGGGCTGGCAATTAACATTTCATATTTGCCTGCCCCGCTGGCCCGAGCTGGCGACGTCGATGACGACGTCGGATATAGATTCCCCATGGCCCATGGCCCACGGCTGCGGCTACCCCTGGCTTTTCCCTGGCCATGGCTTTGGCTTTGGCTCTAGTCTAGTCTGGTTCTTGTTCCCGCTTCCGTTCCTGGCTTACAATCTCTCAGTGTCTTTCTCTCTCTCTGCGCAGACACTGGGAGCCACACAACTGCCCCGCCGATCGCCCTCCAGCAGGTGGCAACAGATTGAGGAAGCGTTCCCCCGGCCAAGTTCATTGCGAGAAAGCTGATTTTGGTCAATATATGGCTTCGCACTGGGTTTGCACTAGGTTTTGCGAGGGTGACCCTGCCATATACATATATTGCAATCTAATTTGGGTGGCTCTCAAGGGGAAAGTCTCTAAGGGAGTCCTTAACATAAAGTTACTTATGATCGTATTAAAGTTTAATTAAAATGATTAAACATAATATGAACAAAAATATGATTTTATAGAAGACTATTTATATATGCAAAAATATCACTAAGTTTTGAGGAGTACTTGGGGTAGACGCTGCTCCTTTGGTCCACTCACAGACATCATCCATTCATGGGTTCAGCGTAGGGCAAGTCTATAGCCTACCGTCGACCATAGCTATTTTTTCCTCTCTCTCTTGGGGCACTCTATTCCCACATCGAGTGTTTGCTAATCCAATTTCGTTGGCTGAATACTGTGACATGGACATGGAGGCAAGGTCTCGGGTAGACCGGAGGAGACTACAAAATATCGATGGAATATCCACCAAAAAATTGTATTTTTTTTTTTTTTGACAAAGAGGAGGAATCACTGGAGATCTTGACAAAGTCATGGGTGGCCACCCCACCCGGGATTAGTGAGTGGGCTGGAATCGGGGAAAACGCACTCGCCTCTCGCTGAGCAAAGCCACAAAATCTAATTAGCAATAGCCGGAAAAAATTCAGGGGCAGGGGCATGGAGAATTGGCGCAGTGAAGCGGTTTTTAACAATAGTTCGCCAGATATATCATGCCACCGAATCGCCGCTGCGCCGGAGGGGTGGGAGGGGGCCTGCGAATCCGCAACAGTCGCCTTATCTGTGCATATGTGCTTATGATAAAACCATTCAGAGATAACATTTGATTTGTCTTCTTAATCTGGAGACGGCTACTGTTCCTCCAAGCTGGTCGTTCGTTTAGCTCCTTGGTCTCAACGATTTTCTAAATATATGTTTTAAGCGATCTTGGCTCGGAAATTCCAATTGCTTATTAGTCATCTGCAGTTATGTTCGCTGAACATTGTACCAGAGCTCAACAGTTCCAAAGTCTCTTATCGAAGTTTATTTACAGGGGCGGCAGAATAAAAGGGGTTTTAAGCCTCTAAACGTGAGTCTGTATTTGGGGTGCCTTAAAAGATGCTTTTTGATATCAATGAAATTGAGAAATAATAAAAAAAAAGTTTCGAAGTGAACACAAATTTACTATTAAAACAATATTTTTAGATATTTTTTGAATTGATTTTTAATCTATAATCAAATCTGTTTGATACAGTGGGTGGTGTATAAAATTTCTAAAATTTTATAGATTTTTTATAGCGACTCACAAAGGCATCTAGAGTTTGAATTTATGGATTAATGGACTGTGTGTAGAATATTAATTTATTCCAGCCAGTCTACAAGTGTGTTAATACTTTTTTTAAAACAAATAATTAGTTTATTAACTTTTTTATTCTTAAAATTTGTGTCATTATTAAACGGCCACTTGTAAGTGCAGGCAACATTTGATTTATATATATATTTTTTGTGCTAAAAATGACATAATTTTTATAAAAACAATGAAGCAGCCTTATTTTCGTTGTAAATATGAATATAAATCTAGAAAATGGGTTTAATACTTTAAATAATTTTTATAAGATTTATTTCCTTATACATAACATAAAGATTCCAGCTAAGAAACCTATCTTTTCTACCTTTCTTTCGATTTTGTTCATATTAATTACAGGAAACCCATTGGTTTTTACAACAACTTTATCTAAACTTTACCCATTCCTATCAGTAACTTAACCACGAGGCAAGAAACCGAAACCTTAATTATTTTTAGATTCCCAGTTTTAAAATACTCACGCATTAATTTATCGGATTCAGGATGATTCTGACGAGATTCTCCAGGCGTTTCCGTTATCCACTTAGCACTATAGCCAGGCTCCTTCGATTAATCCGTGTGCGTTGGTTAATGTTGTTGAGTTCCCTGCCGATTTTTTATTTTGTTTTTCGTTTCGCGGTTTTTTTTTGCGGTTTGTTGGTTTAGTTTGGCTTAAACTAATTTCAAAAGCATTTCGTTTAGTTGGTTTGCGGTTTGGAAAACATTTGTTTTAAGGAACGTGTGTAGTTGGTTATTATTTTTATTTATTTATTTCTTTTACTGGTGCGTTTGTAATATATAAAAAACTTTCCTTTCGACTTTGTTGCGGCTTAACGTTAAGTATGATACTATTTTTATATGTGGATATTTTGCTTTGCTTTGTGTGTGAGGGCTGTTTGTTGTTGTTGTTGTTGTTCTTGTGGTTTCTGTTGTTTGTTTATAGTTGTCAATTTGTTGTTGTTGTTGTTGTTGTTTTTAAACACCAGTCTGTAAATGCAACGCCAGTTTCAACAAATATTCATTGTAGTGTAATTGAAACAGTAACAGAAGAGTATGTACGACGACGACGACGACGACGAGCAGCAGCACGGAGAACGACGCTAAATTGATTTCACACGAAACACTTAGTGGCTCCTTTTGAATTTAATTTTCTGCATACTTTATGCTTCTTGTATTTGTTTATTTTTCTGTATGCAGTGGAACTGCAAGTAAAGTGGGAGAGAGAGAGAAACAGAGATACGGGATGATGATAAGCTTGAAGTGAAAGGGGGTGGTGGCAAGGGCGCAGAAAACAAGTGTAAGATCTAAAGGGGAAAAACAGCGATGCATGCAGTCCGGAAAATCATAATCTAATTCGAATCTCGAATCAACGGTATCTCCGGCTAAGGTAAACACACAGCGTCATTGGGCAAGCAACCGCCCACCCCCTTTCCACTACCCGCCCCGTCCTTTTCCAACCAGAACGAACAGCTAGCAGCACCTCCTCGCCTTAGCGAAACCCCGGACTTCTCACTGTATCCCACTTAACCCCAAAGGGTGGATTCGTTGTCCGATCACGATTGAAATCGAGAAACTATAGCCCCAAACGCAACGCACTAGCTCTTTTCGCGATTCGCAACGATTATTAAACTTTTTTTTCTTCCAATCCGCCGTATCTGGTGTTTTCCTCCGGCAAGCAGTGCGCACTGCAGTGTTGTCACCCGCTATTGGCTGTTTCGCTCGCACTCCCTGGAGCGGCGCACTGCTTTACGAATACACACAGAGCGAAGACGACGGGCGAGGCCAAAAACGAAAAAATTGTGGCAGAAAAGCAATTCGCCAGGATCTTGGTGCGCCGCACAATTGTTTAATCACCACGTCCTCGCCTCGCTAGTCCGCACTAGATAATTCCGCGTATCTTAGCAAAATAGAGCACTTGACACGGCTTTTTTCAGCGGATTTCGACTGCGAGCAAAATTCTTGGGGGGCCTGCCAACGGGTCTGGGACGGCGCCCGGCGGCTGTTGGGATCGCGGGGGGACGGGGAACTCGATCGCAACTCACAACATAGTCGATTGGGCTTTCTTCGCTACTCACAACATATTTAATTTTGCATTTTTCTAACGTTGACGCACGAGCGGGGTGTTTTTTTTTGGCTGTAACTCGCTAGCGATGGACTCTCGCTTTGATAACCGTGACATCGATGTACCGATGTTCCGGAAAAAAGTTAAGCATCGAATCGATGCCGTTGCTCGGGCGTTACCAGACTTTTAGGTCGAGAAAAAGTTAGCGTTCTACTGCTTGCTAAATATTAATTATTAATTATTAAAATAGAGTAAAAAAACAACAACTGAAGAATTTATTTAAAATTAGTGAGTTTATATAAAAAATATATTAACAACTGTTACTTTATTATTATTAATTTATTATACAATATTTAATGTGCGCAAAATAAACACATAATTGTAAAGCAAATTCTATGTTTTAATTTTGATACCGCTTTCGGGGAATTCCAGAAATAATAAAGGAAAGGTGAAGTATTTAACCTTTGGTTAATTTAGAAAATCTATTAATTGATGAAGGTAAGGTATTGAAAAAATATAAATAAAAAGGACATAAAAATGAATAATATATTTTTGAATGTGTTAAGAGCGGCTTATTAATATAAAACAAAATCAAAACTAGGGAAATCATTATTTATGTTCTTAAATGTATATTCAAAAAAATACACCTACACCACCAGCAAGCACTGCTTGTTTTTGATTTTATTTTTCCAAAGTAAGAAATAAATCCTATATTTTTAGAGCACATAAAGCGTTACTCCAGATAAATAATATAATTAGCTTTCTAATTCTTACCTCTGTACATCCCTTAATGGCAATTTCAAAAACTTTAGTTTATTTAATCTATGTTTTATTTGCATCTCTGTAAATTATTATCATTTTGTTCAATATGTTCATGCGATAAATAAGTGTTTAAATTAATTAAATAAAATTATAATAATAACTTTACAGTGTGCAGAATTTAAACAATTATTTCGGGTCGTGTGATTTACAATCGAGAGTTAAATAAAAATTAAAAAACATCGAATCGATCGGTTAGTGACTATTGGATTGTGTTCGTGTTATAAAGCTGCGGCTAGTTCGAGTCTCTCGGACGCTAATTAAGAAAACAAAATACAAAATACAAATTAAAAATACAAATAATCGCTACACGTTAGGTTTTTGTTACTTGAAAACAAAATTTCCAAAAAGAAAACCCAGGGACAGACAACGTCCAAAAGTGAATTTCAGCTGGCCTTTTTTTTTTGTTTTGCATCGCCCCAAAAATACACTCAATTGACTATAAAAAACTCGTACTACATATTCGCAAAATACACATACAAAAGGTACTCCTCCTTATCCTCCTCTTTCGACTTTTGATTGGTTTAACAATTACTCTGGCTTTCGAGTGATATGCGTTACATTTTTCTGTGATTTGCCTTCAACAAATTACAAATTAGATACGTTTTGTTCGCATTAATTAATTATGAGCACAATAATAGGATTAACAAATAATATATGTATATGTATACGTAGTTTTATGCTTTAGATTTTGTTGTTGTTGTTGTTGTTGAAACTTAGAACTAAAAAATAATGTTTGAAACATTTTCAAAAATATTCCCTCCTTTCTCTCTCTCTTTCTCTACAGCGTTCTCGTGTTGGTTTTAACAATAATTTAATTTTAATTTCTAATTTATAATTTATGGTTGGAAGCACTGCTCTTACAATCGCTGGAAAGATCGTTAATCCATGGGAGACATTTCACAAAACAAGAATTTATTAATATTGAACAAGAGTAGAGGCAGCGCTCACAAAGAAAATTTTGGCCGAACGTTGAAGATGGGGGATCGGATTTCCGTTTCAAAAGTGTGGGTTTATAGTTTAACTGAAGTTGCTGTTGCTTTTCCTGCTGGCGCCATTGCTGGTTCGTTGCTAGCTCGGTGGTTCCTCCGTAAGCCTTCTCCTTCTCCGGCTCAAATGGGGCGCGTAAAGTTGGCGGGGAACAGGCCCTTCTCGGTGGTGCCCTCCTTCTGACCCATCAGCCAGCCCTCCTCCTGCAAGTGGGTAATGAAAAACTGCACTCAATAAAGACAGGAAGAGCCGGTATCTGAATTCGGCGCGGAGGGGGGAACTAGCGCGTGCAAAGCTCAAGGGAAAATTGTGGAAATTCGGATGCTTCCGAAGATATGGTAATGATGCTTTTGTAGGGTTAAATATTTTATTTGTTTTCTCTATTATAAATAATCTTTATTGACTTCACTCACAAAAGCATCAATTAAAATCCCACAGCAGCCTTACTCAATTGACTTTACCTGATCCTCGGGATCATCGTACTCAATCACACGAATAGTGTCTCCAATTTCAAAGCTCAGCTCATCCACATCCTCCTTGACATAGCCATAGGTGGCCTTCACACGGTACAGGACTCCTGCCGGCAAGTCAGCAGTATTGGCATCTGTTTTCGAGAGAGAAACACAAAAGGATTTCATCTTAGGATCTGTTCAATAGTTAACCAAAGTAGAAGGACTCGTAGGTCACACACACAGTTTACATCGAAAATTGCATAACCGAGTTTAGTAGACAAACAAACGCACGCAAAGGAACACAACGTCAACGCAATCCTGGCCAGAAATGGGTTAGTATGCGTCGGCTCGTTCTCAGGCTTTTTTTTTGTGTCGAATTGTTAGTTTTCAGTGGGATGAGTTTTTAGGGTTTCCCTTTTGTTGGGTAATAAACCAAGGATAAACTGAACTGAAGCAGCTTACGTGCAGGCAATGATTTGTTTTTAATGAGTGATTTGATTATTGTTTTTTTTAGATTTTTGTACGATAAAACCTACGTGTTGGATTTAGATTTAGATTTAGATGTAGATTTAGAAGGACACCTGCCACCAAGGAAGGACTGCCCTTGTCCCGAATTAATACAAGATGAAGTGTGCGGCTTACTCCAAAACTAGAGATACACGAGTACGAAATGGGGAGATAGAGTATACATAGTAGATGCACAGCCCGGGAAATGAGTTTAATCCTGTTGCCCCTCTCTCTTGGGGGGAGCAGCATGCCACACGCGCACACATCATTGCTTACAAAAATACACAATACACAGAGAGAAAGTAGTCCTCACAATCACAGGAAAAACTATGGCCAAGCTTAGTGCACAGATATTAGACTTGTTCCAAGGAAACAAAGTGAGAAATAGAGCAAGATACTACAGAGATGTACAATAGAAGTGGTAGTGAGGGAAGCGACGACCCAGTGGACAGACTCGTTTCGAGGTTTACTCACCAGCGGGCACCTCGTAGATGCGTTCGTCATCTTCCTCGAACGGATTCTTATTGGGATTAGTTACGCTGTGCCTACTAGGTATGGGTCTACTGTTCTGACTTGTGCCTGTGCTGCTGCTGTTGCCCTTAGTAGTGACTGTGTCTGAATCTGAATCTGATTTGGATTTGGATTTGATTTCTGATGTATCTGCTGAGGTAACTAAGTGCTTGATGGTGTCTACGGTGGTGACTGTGACCGTGTCTGTGTCGGTGTCATTACCTAATTTCTTCTGCTTGTGCTCCTCGATGGAGTTGCCGTTGTTGGCCGCCGCCGAGGCAGCTGCCTCGGCATTGCTGCTGCTGTTGGTGCTGGGCAGTTCCTTGGGCTGCTTGCCGCCCTCCTTGGGATTAATAGTAGACGTCGGCGGTTCATTGTTGTTTCCGTTCACCTGGGGCGTTGCTGCTTCTGCTGCTGCGGGTGCAGGTGTGACTTCGGCTCCTCCAGCGGCATCACCAGCTCCAGCTTGCTTCGCCGCCTGTGAATCACTGACCTTCTCCTCCTTCTCCTCGGCCGTGGGCGAGGTCTGTGTGGTTGTGGTCGCCTGTGTGGCACTGGCATTGAGGCCACTCAGGTCGGGACGCTCCGCTGGCTTTGCTGCGGTCGCTGCCACACCATTCACCGCGGGACTCCTGCTGGAAGCTGGCGGGGAATCCGGTGTAGGTTCTGGTGTTGAAGAAACTGAATCAAATCTCGGCTCTTGCAGCGACGAGCTGGTGGAGGTTGCTAATTGTTGCAGGTTGTTTTTTTTGTATTTCGTTTCATTTCGTTTCGCGTGTGTATTTTTTTTATTCATTTTGTATTTTATTCGTTGTGATGTATGCAGTTTTTTTTTTTTTTGTTGTTTTCGTTTTTGTTATATCATTCGTTTGTTTACATTGTGGTTAGAGAGCATCATTCCAAAACAAAAGATTAAATAAAATAAAAGAGAGAAAACAAAATCAAATAAAACTCAGGACATGCAAAGGACAAAGGGGTAAGGGGGGAGGGTTTGGAAACTCAATCAGAACTCTTGGGGAAGCAGCAAAAGAACATGCAACATTCCATTTGACCATTGTCAGTCGATGGCCACCTGGGTTAACCTCATTTGCAGGGCTTCCAATCTCGTCTTTTTTAGCAGGGAGCACAGGCATATAAAAGGGGAATCCCATTCGTGTGTATATATATAGTATTTAAGTTAAAAGCTAACCCAGATCGCCAGACCTTTTATTTACAAACTAGTTTTGTCTACAAATGGAATGTTCTTGCAAATATATTTTAGTTTTAGTTCAAACTCAAAAACGGATAGTTAACATAATTAGTTGAAAAGAAAAGCAAAAAATTTCCTATAAATTGCCAAAAACATTATCATCAGCAGAGTATATGCAGAATATTTATAATATATGTATATAGTATATGTTTATACAGATAATCTATATGTTGTGTATAATATTTAGCTCTTTTTTATGTTTTTGTATAATACATCATCAGTTCAGAAATATATTTTAAACTTTAATGGATTTTTTGGTTTTTAATGGGATATTTTGGGTACGTTGATTGTTTGTACAGTGTTTTGAGCAATTTATAATGATTATTTTTTGTTTTGTTCGTTAGGCAAAAATATAAAACGATATAAAAAACGTAGAAACGTAGGAAGTCAAGGAAAAGCAAAGAAACAAAAGAATTTATAAATAAACGGAGGATACTTATATAGTTCTCAGAGGGAGTTCCCAAGAGAGACAACTGAGAATGGCGGGTGGGTTGGCGTGGAAACCCTTTTCGGGCGAACTTACGGCTGTTTGCCAGACTGGAGCCACCATTGGTGGTAATCTGATTCTGATAGTTGCTGTTAATGTTGGCATTGTTTAGCTTGCTGACCGGTGACTCCACGGGACTCGATGTCTTGATGGGATTGCCTGGAGGGAGAGGTAATGTGGAGTTTATTTATATATATTTTAAAGCTTGAATATCTATAGGATCAGAGGGGCTAGGCAAACTTACTCGTTTGTTTGCGTAGGGTATTGGAGCCGCGCTGCGATTCTGTGGCCAATTTGTCGACGATTGCCTCTAGTTCCGAGTAGATCTGTTTTAAGGTTTAAAAAAATCACAACAAGGTGTTTATTTTGGGCTTATAACTGCATAAATCTAGCAACTTAAAAACTAAAAACACAAAACGTGGTGGGCTTACTCTCCTCATTAATTTTTAGCTGCTGACTTAAAGTCTTATATGTACAAACCCAGCTTTTATCTTGAAGTTCTCTGCCAAATTCTTACTTTGAGCTACTAAATGCTCATAACCCACCTTGGCCGTTTCGTTGTGGAACACCTGTTCTGTGGCGAAAAGTGTTTGCAAGTTTGTGACCAGAAACAGTATCCTCGAGTCGTATAAGGCGGGCAGCTCATCATGCAGTTCCGTATTCAGGATCTCGTAGGTGCGTCTGGCCTCCTCCAGCTGTTCGCGTCCTTTGGTTAGCTGTTAAAAAATTCAATTTCCTTTTAGTATATAAATAAAAAGTAGTTAGTTAACTCCCAACCCACCTTGACATCATCCTTGCGCTTATTGGCATTTGCCTGCAGATTCTGGAAAGAGTGACGCTGGCCATCGTAGTCAATCAGCTTGCGATTGCGCTTCTCCACTTTTTTCTATAAAAAATGTAATTAGTAAACTCTCTAGTTGACTTGGTATGATGTTTCATCTGAAGATACCTTCATTTCGGGAAACTGTCCGGTATATGTGTTGAGGGGAATGAGCACTTGGTCACCCAATTTGTGCGCAAAGTCCGCCCACAGGCTCTCCGAGGCGCCAGTCTGTGCCTGGAGGGCATCATAGCCGCTCCATTGTGGCTCATAGATCTCGCAAACGGCATCCATCAGCGTCTTGGAGGCGGTTTGTGCAGCTGTTTTGGAGTTGAAAACATAATCATTAATTTGAATAGGATTAAAGCATATTTTATTTGTTTACTTACCACGAATACATCTTATGTAGTTATTGAACTCCTTTTGTAATCTGTTGGCACTGGCCTGCTGCCGGTTGAAGTTGTTCAAGTGATCATCAAAGATTTCATCTGCAGTGCGATCAACTTTGCCCAAGTTTTGTAGAATCTGTAAGAAATAAGGGATTGATTAATACGGTTTGATTAAAGATTATGGTTTTAGATTGAAATTTAAGCGGGGAAATCAATTTTCTAAAGCGAATGCAAAGGGTAAGGCTTGAGAATGAATAAGTATGAATATTTATTATGGCTTCTTGATGAATATTTGCAATGATTCTATCACTTAAAACTATATTTTAAATTAATTATTGGTAAAAGCAGCTAAATATATTTCTAAAGAGCACTCAAAACAATTATTTAAGCCATAAGATATTGTTGAAATTTCACAAATCACTTGATTTGTGTAGGATCAAGGTCGGTCAATAGCAGCATTACGAATTCCAATTGTTGCGGAATGTGGGCAGGCAGCACAGCATTAAACTCGACTTGTCTTCACTCATTCAAGCATTCAACTTGGCGAATTAACAAATGGCAGAAAGAAACCCATTTGACAGCATTTTCTTTTGATTCATTGTGGTGGTGTCGGAAAATGTGGAAAAGGCCTCTAAATCTGTTGGCACTTGCGGATCTTATCTTCGGCAAAAGCTTATTCACACTCACAGACAATCTACTTGAATTTGGGTTAACAACGACGACGATGTTATATTTCTTCTTTATTCTTTGCCTTTGCCTCTGGTCAATTTGTGGCACTTATCCGGGCCACAGTTAATGGCCTCTCAACGACCAATTAAAGAGAAGAAGAACCCCAAGAAGCGGCCAAAGGCGAGGGGCAGGAAGTGTGCTCGAAGGTGGAAAGAATCACCCGAAGGCACGTTGACAATGCAGCCTTGTAACAGTTTTCATCATTACAGCGCCGTTGCCGCCCACGTCTCAAGAGTCAGAGTGACTTGCTCTCGTCTCGGCCATCTGTGCGTATACGCAACCAGCGGAGATAGCCCGCCAAATAGATAAGCGGAAAATATACTCTATTTGCCGAGATCCAACAAAATGCTGGCCAAATATTTGAGGCCACTCCACCAGTCCTATCTGAAACTGGCCAAAAAAAGAGAACAAAAAACTAAAGGCCAAAGGAGATAACAAGGTTGGCTAATTGAATTTTGCGCACAACGCTCGGGAGATAGATAATTAGATCCAAATACCTGCTGCAGTCATTGTTCATTTAAATAGGTGCACGTGGGAAAAAAAGTGATATTAGGAAGGTAAATTTAAAGATATTTTATGATGGAACTTAATAAATTTGATAGAAGGAAAATTCTGGTATGAAACTTATATTAATCGCACACAATATCATATTGTAAATATCGACAAGATTGATGTTTCGACATTTTAATTATAGATAAACATCGAATTTAACTTTCAAATATTTATATTATAAATATAAACAAATTTCAATATATTTTCTGCCTTTTCCTATATATCACACAGAAAATCAATTTATTCCTCGTCTATCTCAATAATAAAATCATTTCTTATGAATTTCTCATTTCTTCACATCCTAAAAAATATCATAAATTAAATTTATAAAATGTAAAATCGTTTTCCTATCACATTTCTTGCTGTGCAGCTTTTAAGGCAACTCAGTCAGTCGGAAGTTTCGATTCCCACTTCCTCAAAAGGCCAAGCAGGTTGCTTTTTTTGTTTTTTGTTTTTGAGGCAACTCCGTTAAGCCCGTTATGAGTGATTGTCAAATGAGCCCCGACATGTGGCACGCATTCGGAATTAGCCAAGTTAAAAAGCCACTCAGTGAAGTACAAGAACATGAAATGCCCTTCCGTGAGGATATCTTATCTGAGAGCTCTTTGGAATTCCAACAGCTATTTTATTGGCCTGTTCCGTGATGATTTTAATATTACAAAATCATATGAATTAAAGAATTTTACAATATTTACAAGCTGCTATTTTATGATTCAGTCAAAGTTCTTGCTTGAAAAGAGTATCTCGCTTGCCCATTTCCAGACAGTGCAGCTCCGTGGAATGAACCTTTTATGGGCTTAGCTGTGGCTATTATGGCTTAGCCAAGAAACCTGTTGCCGCCTTAAGACATTTTAATGACCATTTTCGTAATTGAAACCAAACGGTGGGGTCTGGGCTCTTGCCGGTTAAGGTCTTTGTTTACCGCACTTCCCTAGTTGGTTCGATCTGTGTAAATCGGGAATCTCTGGCAGTGAGTCAAGCAATCCGTTAATAGATACTCGTATTAAAATATATATATTATCAACTCGGGAGTTTGCTGATACTGTGAGATTCGCTTGTTGCCAAGGCTGGAATTCTTATCGAAATAATTATTAGGGGCAGGCGGGTTGGTAGGGAACAAACAAGGACAGTTGTGGCTGGTCACTTCCGTTTCGCTTTGAGGTTTCTTTGGGGCCATGTGTAATGTCTGTCACAGTTTGCGTCATCGAATGCTATTTTATATCGTTCCTTTTGGCCATTTTCATCTCGTATATATAGTTTGAGGTGCGTGTACATATAGAGGAAGAGAGCAAAGATATATATAACGTCTGCCTCTGCATATTTTGTCACTTATTTAAAAACTGACGTCGCTCCTCCAACCACCCGCCTTCTTATTCGATCTTTGGCTCTCTCGCAATCTCTTGCCAAAAACAAAAAATCATACTCTATACGCCTAGACATGTCTATATATACATATATATATTTATTTCTATCTATATGCCGGATTCACATACATTTGGTAACTGAAAAATCCAACCACGCATATGCAACATGTGCGTTTTCGGCTTTTCTTTGCGGGGGATCTCTGTCGACCACAAAATTGCCCAAAATTGGGTCACAAAAACTTCAAAATATAAAATCCAATAAATGTTTAACCACAAAAAGGTGGATCGGTTTGGGAAATTGGCTATCACAAAGGGTTAGCCCACACAGAAAATATTATAGATTGATATTAAATGATGACTTATTGTCTAGGAAATGAAGTCCAAAACTAGACTTTAAGATGGTTTATTTTATATGCTATAAATCTTTAAGATATCTCAAATTGAAGAACTGAAAAGACAGCTCTATATATCACAATTGTTTGTAAATTATTCCTTGATAATTTATCAGTTTTTAATTATCGGTTTGCTTTAATTTTGTTTAATCATTATGATTTAAAGATTAAATATAGATTAAAATACACAAGTACTTCTTGTTTAATATCAAATATCTAAGAAAAATAAATTAGTAATAACAAAGACAATCTATGTATATCAAAAAATAATAAACAAAAATAACAATTCTTAATCCCAAAAGTTTGCATTTCCCAAAAGTTTAAAGGCCTTTGATAACCATAATAAAATAAGTAATAAACAATAAAATACTTGATATATTTAACCAATTAATACCCCACTTAAGGTTAATATTTCTTTGAGTGCACTTCTTGCCAGCCTGCACTTAAACGTGGGCTTAACTTTTGGTTAACTTACGGTTAACCAGTTCGGCCCCGTCTGGCAGTAACAAAAAAAAAAATAATAAAAGAGAAACAGCAACGACCTCGACCAATAGTGGAAAATGTCTTGTTTTGGTTTTATGTGCAGATTCGGGCGTAGGATGTGGGCCGTAGGATGATGGCTATATGGATGACTGGATGGCTATACAGATGACGATGACAACATCATCGCACAGCTGCTGGGGCAACGGAGTATCAACGAGTATCGACTGCACATACTATATTGTATATATCTATGTAAAGTGCAATCAAACATAATGAAATGAAACGAACAAGAGCTAAGAGCACATTGGGCCAAGTGGGGCATGTTCACTCGCTTTGGCCATAAGCAGACGTTGGCCCAGTTTGCCAGGAATGCACAGACGGTGGCAGTTGCAAGCGAAAAACACACACAAAAGCGTGCAACAAGTCTGCTTATCAAATTCGACTCAATATGCACTCTACTTTACTCATATCTGAGTTAATTTTATTTAACATTTATTTAGAAAAGGAAAATACTGTGTATTTGTCATGATTTTTTCGCTCGAAACATTTTATCAAATTTATTTTAAGACTCCTTTTATGGAAAATTAATGATAAAAAGGCATTGCAATCTTTTATACATAAATATTTATGATTTATGTTTTGTTTTTGGTTTAAACTTAACTAAACCGCTAAGTTTTAAATGTCTAGACTTAATTACTAAAGCTAAATATAGTTTTCGAGCTCAGTTTTAATGCTTTTGACATAGTTAAATATATTTTAGTGGCCATTTCTTTCTCTCAGCAACTTATCTTGATGAGCAGATCTCAAAACTCATCCCCCAAAATGCCACTATATACCATATTCTCTAGTTAATGTAACCCATTGTCTGAAACAAGTAAAAGATCCAAGCATCCACGAGTAGTAACCATGTACATACTATATCCACATTGTCTACTTATACTGAGAACAAATAACAGACGCAGAACAATTGCAAAAAACCGGGCAGAAAATAAAGAAAAATAAAAGAAAATAGAGAGAAAAACTTGTAGAAATTGGCATGAATAATGCGCCCGCCGGCGAAAAGCGAGAGAAATGTGGAAATGTGCCATGAGACCAGCGACCTGGGGGGACGGGGAGCAGAGACACCTTCTCGACGGACCTCTTGCCTTGTGCCGGTGTTGAGGCCGCCGTCTGGTTTAATGACATGTATCTGTAGCTAGCAACTATCATATATAGTTATATCTGTATGTCAAAGACCTAACCCATTACCACAAAAGTACATTTTTCTTTTAACCACTTTTTTCATATGAATTTTCTGTAGGTATTTTTTCCCACTTGTTGCCCCGTTTGGTTAGCGGTGCTTATTGCTTGCTTATATCGATGATGACAGCAAGAAATAATTTTTTTGTAGGCTCCAGTAACCGGTTTTGCAGCTAGACGCTAATACTTGTGGGTCTCTCCCCCGCCGTGTCATGTGACAAGTGAGATCCGACATATGGTTATGGTAATAACGATTAATAATGACTGCAAATGGACATTTAGCCTCAAAAACTGAGAAACTGAAACAAAGTCCAGATCGAAATGGAAAGCTTTACATGTGTAAATCAAATTCCATTTCAATTGGATTGCGCAACACACACGCACACACACACAACACCGATAAACGATATTAATTCCATTCCAATCATTTTGCATAATCTCCTTTCTTTCTTTCTTTCTTTCCTTCTTTTGCATTTCTTCCCGCTCTTCGGAAGCTTTCTTCTTTGACCGAATCCGGGGCTCAGGCAAGTGGAAAGTGAAACTCGTTTCCACTTCCAGACCGTAGAAAGTTCGGACACCGGAGAGACAGAGGCAGAGAAGGGAGCAAAGAAGCCGAGGCGCCGTCATAGAAAACTAATATTTATCCCACATGCATCGAATGGGTTGGGTTCGGATTTGAAGATGTTTGCAGTCGGTTGGAGCTGCTTGTCTTGGTCTTGTCATGTGATTTATCAATTAGCATTAACCATTTGCCCGTCGAGCTGCTGGAGAAGAAAACGCTCTGGCTTTGGTCGCGGAAATTTCGCCGCTGGATTCTAGTCAACTAACATGGGGAGTAGCTCGCTAATTAGTAGAGAAATCTTTCGCCAAACGAGTTTTGGGAGCTGGGAATGGATGCACTATGAAAAAATGATATGAACAGGAAAGAGTTGAGATTAAAAGATATATTAAAAATATCAACGACAATAGAACAAGAAAGAGTTGAAGAAACTAAGATAACTAGAAGAAATAAGCATCAAATTACATTAAGTGCAAGCAAAGTTATGGTTTCTAATCAAGTAAATGGATTATATTTCTTAGATTTCTTAGAAGAACTATCTTTATGTGATCAAGCTGAAAACTATTATAAATTTAATGATTTTTAATCAACAAAATCAGTGATATTCTTAACCTAATATATATTTAATCGTTTTTAATTAAAATATATCCCATTCTACATCCAAGAAATCCCTTTATATTTTATACAGATAAACCGTATTATTTTAATTTATTTGTACTATTATTTTATACTTTCTTTTCTCTGTGTACAAAATACAATCATCATTCATCTCTCGAAATAAATATTGCCAATAAATACAGCTGCGCATATTCCGTAAATCGTTTTTAGAGTTTATTTGAATATCTTTTGGCAATAGATATTTATTGCAAACTGAATTGTTAATGAAGCCTTTATGCTAATTGCATTAATTAAAATAGCTATATATTTTTATTATTATTCCCAGCACTTTCATTTGGCACTGCATTTCGAGTGGTCGAGTGGAAAACGTTTTCACTGAAGCCAAGCCAAACATTTGCGCTTGTTGTTATTTTCAAAATAAATAGAAATCTAAATAGAAAATAGTAGAAAATAGAAAACATGGCAGGCTAATTGCAGGTGGAATACGAATGGGTTTGGTAAGCACACAAAAACTGAAATACAGAGCAAAGAGTCTGGCTTAGATGAAGCCCAAAACTCAACCGGATATTCCGGGGGGGATTGTCCCGGAATGGGGGACTGGTTTATATCATTAAGAGTATTGGCTTTGGCCAATACACGATTAATAAATATATAAATAAAAAGCTTCCGCTGAGCACACGCATGTGGCGACAGTTATTTAAGCTTCAGCTGTGTATCTCGCAGATACATTTTGCAGCTAGACAAAAGCGGCACATTTTAATGTCGTTATTGCACGACGACAGGTTTTTTAACGAATTGTTTTTAAATGTCTCTCGCTTAGCTGTGTGTGCAAACGCCGCCTTAATAATATCTGAGTATCTGTGTAGCTCAGTATCTGAGTATCTGCTTATGTAATGCCGAGAACTTTTCAGCTGATCACGTTCACGTCTGGAGAGAATTATAATATAAAAATTACCGCTACATACATCTAAAAAGTGTGACAAATTTACGGAAAGATTCTTCATTACTCACTCTTTAGAATTTATTTATTTTAAAGAAATTAAGAGCAAAATCTTAGCCTTGGCTAAAACATCTTTTTTGGGTTACACAAGTCCTATGGCCATGCTAATCGATCACAAGCTATTGAGAAAACCAAAAGCACACAAAACATACATTTGAAATGTTCTCGTAACTCACAAATATTTGTGAATGCGGTCAAATCATGAGCGAATACTTAGCACTAATCGCTGGAAGTATCGCAACCGCAGGTAGTTGATTTCTATATCTCCCGCCATCGGTACCTTTGTGTCTCTTTGTATCTCACTCGTTTTTTTTTAGCATTGAAGCGCCAAGTGAACTGAGTAAAGAGCTCACTGACTGCCATTAGAGATCATTCAAGACGACAAGAGGCTCCACGTGATTTGCATAGATAAACGAAGCACAAAATGTAGTTTATGGCACGTGACGGAGTTGGGGTTTTAGTTGAGATATTCGGCTGGAAATCACTAAACAGATCGTTAACAAATCGAGCCAGAATCACTCGGCCATGGTAAGTGGGTCAAGAGCAATGGAAATGGTCGACAATGAATTTTATGTTCAATTATTGCCCAAAAAAACTTTTAATATTTGTATTTAAAAGTACTTTTGAATTTATGTTACATTTAAAATTTTATGTTAATGGCTTGATATGTCGAAAGAATTCCTTGATTTCTTGCTTGATTACTTAGATTATTAATTGATCGTTTTTTTTTCTTGCAAATTAATTTAAACAAGTAAAAAAGCTGCCAACTATGAAATAATTGATTCCCAACTATAATTTACAAAACAAATGTAAAAATTGTAAAATTATGATCTAATATAGTAGTTATTAAATTAATTAATAAGCAACAAACTTCTTGCCTTGCATCATACATTTTTTCATGAGTTTTCAATTAAACAAAAAATATGTTGAAGTATTAATTTTTAAATCTGCCAGTTTCCCTCACATTTTCATATTGTTGCTATAGTTTCAGAGCCTTTAAAATGTTTTTCAAAATATTCTAAAAAATATATTAAAACTCCCACCCGTTTCCAAACTCATTTAGCTATCAAATTGATATAGCGCCAGTGCCCTTCACATCGATCTGATATGATAAGTATATATGATTGTTGCATAACATGGTCACGGTTAACCCGCACTCACCACCCAATACATTTTCTTGGTGTGAATAAACTCGAAACAAAACAAAAACAAAAACGATTCAGGTGATAAGAGCGGTAAAGAGAGCAGGTATATATATATATATATATATATATATATATTTAGGTAAAAGTTGGAATTTTGGGGGGCAGTGGGGGAACTGTGGCAATTCCATTACAAAAACCATGAAACAAGAATGTGGAGCTGACTTATCAGCTTGGCCGTAGAGAATTGTTTGTTTTTTGTGCCATAATAACCAAATCTTGACGATAAGAGAATGAGTTTTTCATTTATTTTTGAGGCATAATCAGAAATGGAAATATCACGCATACGTCATGTTGAGCAGACTTAAATTTGGAGCTGATATAGATTTAAGAAATCAAAGAATTCTAAAGAAAAATTAAGCATAAAAAATAAAGAGGTTACAGCATACGCCTCACTGCCGATTGACAATATTTAGCTTTAGCTTTTCATGATTTTTCTTTATTTTTTGCTCCCAGGCTCTCTCTCTTGCTCTTTATCTCTATCTTTACACACGTTTCGCAATTGCAAATTGTGCAAAAGTCAGTGAACTGCTTTTAATTACAAATCCACGCAGCTGTGCTGGCTGCCAGCAAAACAAAAAATACATTGCATTACGAAAATATTTACAAAACGCTGCAAAAGTGCATTTTCCACTTGATCGAAGATCGCTTAAAGCTTAAAAGAAAATGCGCTGAGGGAGGTTTCTTTCGCTTCGAAAAAAATAATGCATATCTTAATTAGTCAATAAACATTTTATATATATTTTACATATATGATTCAGGTTTTTATTCTCACTCTATTAATGCAAATCCTTTGCTTTGCCCCAAATTTCTAAAATTTGATTATTTGCATTGCAGTGTTCGTTGCTGCTGCCTTCAGTGCACATTCTCAATTGCTCAGCATTTTGTACAATTTCCAAGAATCAAGACCCCAAACAAAAATTATACAATTAAAATGATAAACACGAGTGAAACCGCAGAAACCTCCTGTGAATTATGCAACTGACATTGAAAAAGTCAAACGGAGATGGGATGAACCTACGCTGCCTGCCCTGTGTGTGCCGTGCAAATCTCATTGAAATTAACTGCTTCCCTCGCCGCAGCCTCTGAAAATTGCACAAAAACGCTTCTAGAGCACTGGAAAATTGTTCATAACCTCGGCCAGAGTGCCGGGAAATCATCATTGGTGCGAGTGCCTTTTACTGTGAGGCTGCTGTTGCCGCTGCAGGTGCTGCTGGGGCGCAGCAATCCAACAATCCAACAATTGTCCCTGATTGGGCAATAGCACAAAAAAGAAGGAGGCTAGAAATAACTGCG
This sequence comes from Drosophila anomelani, assembly GCA_035045905.1. Lineage (NCBI taxonomy): Eukaryota > Metazoa > Arthropoda > Insecta > Diptera > Drosophilidae > Drosophila > Drosophila anomelani. The sequence continues at coordinate 15,239,586 of JAWNOO010000032.1, forward strand.
GCTGCAGAGGAGAATCAAATGCGAAGGTTGCCAAACTACCGGCACGAATGCACCCCCTGCCGCCAGAAAGATGAACTGATGCAGGTGATGCACTGCAATAAAATATAGTAATCTATTCTATTTGTAAAGAAAATTAATCAAAATTCGCAAAAAAAAAAATAGCATAGAAGGGAGAATAAGAATGTAAAAATATAGTATTTAATAAAAAACATGTGGCTGAATTCATATTAGGAAATTTAAGTTGCAATGCCTAGAAAAATGTACACCAATTAAAAAACTAACAAAACTATACAACTCTGAAGTTTAAAAACTTTACCTTTTTTTTAGTTTTTGTATCAACTTTTAAAGGAGATAAAAAAACTAAAAATAATGGACAAATTCTAATTTTAAATTAACCAAATATAAATTAATCTTGCTGAATTTGTTCTTTAAATTTTTAGCTGCAATGCCTTGAACGCTGAAGCTAAACCTTATATAAAAACTAAATATATTTATAATAAATATTTAAAAAATGGTTCCTTTTTCTTTTAACAAATTTTCATAAATATTTTTGTAGTTTACTTAGACAAAAAAAAAAGGCGTAAGAGCTTTTTTCCAGTGCAGTTTGAGGCAAATGAGGATGGTTTGGGGTTTGAAGCCCGATGCAAATTTTGAACTATGCTAATTCCGATGCTAATACCTACACACACACACACACACACACCAAAAGCCGTGTTCATTTGAGTGTAACAAGCTAAAAACAAAAAAAAATACAAAATAGCATGAAAAAACTGAAATGAGAACGAAACAATTAAGCTGCAAAGCTTCCAATACATTTACGTAACCCACAGTATATATATTTACATACAACCCACGATAAAAAGAAAGTTTGTCTCCCCCCGAAAAACCGAAAAGTAGATGCATTTGCATTTCCATTAATATTTAAATTTATAAAAAATAAAAGAAAATATTTCGCTGATTGCGCAAGCTGCTGAAACGCAGTTAAAGGTATCTAAACCGGTTTCGAGGGTATAAAAATAATTATTATAACAAGTTAACTAACTGCCAACACTTTCGCGGCATGAGAAGTGGGTTCCCATGCCTAGGCAGTTGCCTTTTTTCTGTTTATTTTCATTTGTTTCATTTTTTATTGCAGTTCAAAGTAGAACAACAGTGAGCAGCAGCAGCAGCAGCAGCATTAGCACATCGCGTGCTCCCAGCTCTGTATCTCTGCGTTGGGATCTGATTCCCGATCTGGGTCTGGATCCGCACAGCCTTTGTTCTAAGCCAGGCAGGCAGGTGCCCCTCTGCCTTAAATCCGATACTTTTTCCCTCTGACACAGTCTCCCGTCACGAAGCTCATGCATTATGTGCATAAGTAGATCCGACAGCAACTTGTGTCTCCAGAATTTGGAGCAGCCAACAACGAAGGTTGGGAGGGGTCGTAATAATAATAAAATAAATATAAAAAATAATGAAAATAAAAGCACGAGCTGTCAAGTGTTTGTCACTTAGGTATTGTTATGAATAATACAGGAATAACAAGAGGAACCCATCAGCTTAGATTGTAAGAATACGAAATTTAATTTAAATTTTAAGGTTTAGGATAGGGCTTTAAGAGATATATTGTAGCAGAAAGATATACATAATGAAAATGTTTACCAGCTATATACATATGTATATAGTTCTATTGAAATACCTTTTAAATCAAAAATTATTTACTATTAAAACTCCCAAGAATGTATAATATATAAACAAGCTAGATTTTTGTGTACCTTTTTTTATAAATTTTCAAAAGAATGATTCATAGAATTCATATAAAATATAATAAAAATTTCCTGGCTTAGAAAAACAAAGATAATATCAGAAAATTAATATATTTTCTTTAGTAATCTTGAATATTTTAAGATACTAAATCAGAAGGGTAATATATTTATCTGCCTTTATCTCTTTAGATTTCTTACTAGACATTTTATGCCATATATTTCCAAAGGTTAACTAACTAATGTGTAAGTACTTTAACATTCTCTAGAGCTATTATCATGCCCCAGTAGTAACTTATCTTTCAGAGAATATCTACGATAAACAATTCCACACTTAGATAAACAATGCAATGGCTAAACGAAGCTGAAACTCTAGCAAAATCCTCCCACACAGAATACTACATACATTCCGGCAGTATACAGAATTCTTCACACAATTAATAATAATAAGTTTGTTGAGTTGTAAGTAAGAACCTGATGAACTTGACTGCTTGGTCGAGTGGCCAAGGTGGAGCCCATTGAGAAGCCCCATTCAGTATATAAAGTCCCTGGTCGATTTCTGATTAACAAATCGGCACAAGTGTGTGCTGAGTGAGTGGAGAGGCAATAAGAAATCGCTTATACGACCCGTGGCCGAACGTTGGCATGCTTTCGCTTGGACTCGAGTGTATCCATCAGTAATTGACCTTGCTCGTGCCGCCACACATTTTTCCAAAAAGTTTGTTTTCATTTCTTTTCTGTGTGTGTATATGTAAGTGTTTGTATTTGTTTTCTGGGTTAAACAGCAACCTGCAAAGATTAAAATAGAACTTTCTTTGGGGACCCCTCTAGACTGTAGACCAACTTTTGAACTTCACCCCCAATTGTGACTGAATTTTCTTGCACAATTGTGCAGTAATTAGAGGCAGAGGCAGTGGCAGAGTGAGTCTCTACTGTGAAGTAATTCCAATTGTTATGCAATCAACGCCACACAAAAGATACTTATACTTATATATCTCCTCTGCTTCCTTCACACTTATGACTAGCGATTGTTGGCAATTTCAATAATTGACCACTCTTTTTTTTTAATAAGCCGAGTATATAACTTTTCACAATCACATTTGTCGCCTTATTATATCTGTGCAACTGAAAAGATAGCTTGATCAGCACTTTTCAAAACGCCCCCCTTTTTGTATATTAAAAAGGGGGCGTAACCGCAGACAGCAACACTTGATATGGAGTATAGGAAATATGATAATAAAACTCCTCGAAACTGCAGTGTCAGAAGTTGGGGAATATAAACATGGGCATTATTTGGTTGTCTTTTTCAGCCGCTTGAAGTCAGCCGCTAAATGTTTCCACGTATTTTGTCAAGTTTTGGATATTTTTAGCGTCGAATTTCGGTTTGGATTTCCTAAGAACTTGTTTACATGCGAAAATTGATTAGGTATTGATGGGATCAGCATAAAAATACACTTATAATTTACTGAATTTGTGGAATTTTTATAAATAATTTGAGAAACTGGGAATTTTTAATTGTGGAGGAATTAGGTGAAGGATTTTGTGTTGGAATTTTATACAGTAAAAAAAGACAAGATATCATTGAAAACATCTTAAGTTCCCAATTTTTAATCCTAACATTACGAATCACATTCAATAGGCCCAAATTTCTATATTTAACAGCTGAGAGTTCAAGTAATTTTCAGTTAACAACGAAATTCGCATTGAATTTGAATTAGAATTAGAGAGTGCAGCGATCTGTTTTTTTTATAAATAAAGCAGAAAACAGTTGACATTTCATCGGCATGCAACAAGCAAGAAGTTCAATATTCAACAGGCAAGTTTGGATCGAAAATACTGCCAATAAAATGTCAATCGGTGCTGTTGCACCGACTTGGGAAGCTTTGGGGATCCCAAAAGCGGAATGGATCCGGGAGGGGAAAGCACATTTTGGCAGCTGTTGTGCGGTGCCGCATAAAAATAGCCGAAATAAAGCCAGGGAGCGAGGAAAAGCAAGAAAAGCGGCGCGGGCGAAATTTGTATGTTTGTGATTGTGTGTGCTTTTTTTCTCGCCAAATAAAATACAACAACAAAATAAAAACTTAGAACAACTAAAAGCCCAAGTATTTGTAGAGTTATAAAACACAAAAAGTCCCAGAGAAGAGAGCATCTATTTAAAGATTGACTGGCAGGCAGGAAAAGCAGCATCAGCAGCAGCAGCAGCAGCATCGGCGGACTGGCGACATTTTCACGCGCCTGACGAGCTGACTTTAGCTGGGGAAAACTCAACAACGCACCTCAAATAAAAATGTATCTAGGCAGCCGCCTCTGACTCTGACAAGTTTTCTCTCGCATCTCGGGAAAAATCACACAGACACCGAAAATTTTTCGAAAATTGAGCACACGCGCCGCCATGCGAAATAATACATAGGCCCCCAATGTGAATTCCGCCCAAAGAATGAAATTTTGTTAAAAATAAATTTCAATTTGTTGGCGAGAATTATGAAATAAACTAGTTCAGAGAGTGCGAGATGCAGTTAACAGGGCAAGAATAAGGAATAAGGGCTTAAAATAGACTTAATTAATTCCTCATTTCAATTGAAAATTATTTTTAAACTTGAAGTATTTAGAAATCATTATAAAAATAGGCCAGAAATTAATATTAGCTGCAGTTACCCTTAAATATTACTTTTTGTTGATAGAACCATCGGATTTAATTATACTCTTTAATAAAATAAAACAATCTTCTCCCAGGAAACCTATTCAAAGTGGCATTTTGTCGTGGAATTTTCGGTTCCAAGTTTAATGACCACACAAGCACATCCCGAAAGAAGACCTCAAAATACCAATGAACTTTAGAAATCAGCACCAAATGCCAACCGACTCACACACAAACATATAGACACAAAGTCGGGGCATAGAAATCAATAGAGCAGCATTTCGGTGTAGCTCTGGCTGAGATTACAGCATTTTTAGCCGCCGAACCACTCTGGAGTTGGAGTTGAAGTCGGAGAGAGGGATACAGAGAGATCTTGGAATGCGCCAGTGCCAGTGGAGGTAAAGTGAAGGCATCCATCGGCATCTAAACCCGTTTTGGGTCAAACCAGCCGCGCTTTTACACGTTGTTTTGGGCCGTCGCTGCTTTATTGACATTTCGCCGCATCGAACGCAGGAAAAACAATAATAATATTACCAACAGTCAAACTTTCACTTGTACGCATCGGCGGAAAGATGAAACATTCAAAATCCATCCATCTCGAGCGCATCTCATGAATGGAAAGATGAAAATCACAACGGATGGTGGCCTTACGACAGGTGTCAAGATGGGAGAATGTTCAACTTTATTTTCAAACAAATCTTTGTGGGGGGTGGATGTACATACATATTTCCCAAACTGAAGCTTCTATTTATGAAACCCATTTCTCATAGTTATTTATGGCAGCTGCCTTAAAAGTTATGGCTTAATTTCATGTAATTAACTGAACTCGAATGCTCATTTTCAAGGCGTTGCTCCGCGTTTGATTTATAACTACAATTTGTGGCTTTTTTATATTTATTGTATTAAAAATTAATTAACTAGGGAAAGTACAATTCTAATTAATGGTGAGTAATTTTGAAATATGCATTTTTGACTTAACTAACTCATTTTTGGATAACTTTTCCGGTGACTCTAATTAAATTTAAGGAAGTTAATGAAGAAAATAAACTAGTTTTTAGATTAAAATTAATTTTAATAACTTCATACTTTTTTTTCAGTTAAAACATATGCCAAATTTTAGATACAAATACTCTCTTTATGAAATAAATATATCATTAAAATTTTTATAAATATATAAAAATTCATAAAGAATTCCTGAAAATGCATCATTTTAAGATGCATTTTTCACTTTATAATTTCAAAGCTAAATCACATTTCATTTAGTTTTTGAATAAATAAATAGATTTAACAGAGAGCTTCATGAATTTGTTGTCACTGTAAGCTTTTGTTATAAATAAATTTTTTGCATATTTGAAACACTCTAAGAATAAATGCCGAAATCTCTCTCTCAACTAATTTAGTGCCTAAATGTTTAAGGTATTTTTGTGACAGGTGTTTTGAAATTTAATAAAGTTTGGATGGGAACTGCATCCAAATCGCCGGAGATCTGAGAACTGGAAGTCTTGGGAAGATGTGCAAGAGCTGCTGGAGAGCTGTGGCTGTGACCCAGCTGCGGAGAAACTGGGACAGGGCCAGACAGTGGAAAGTGGAGGGCTGAGGACTGAGGGTGGGTGCTGCCGAGTGGTGGTGGGTTTTATGACCTTCTACATTTTTGCGTGGGCGTTGCATGCTGCACTTTGGATTTGATAATTTCACTGGATTTGCAAACTCACCTTCTCCTTGGCACGTCCAGCGTGTTTTTGCACAGATTTTGCCAGCATGATGCCTTTATTCTCGGACATTCAGTGAGTTGGAAACTTATCAAAGATTATTCTGATGGCTGTAATTAGCAAACTTTCGTATTGGCACAACTGGAAACCACAAGTAACCACTTTTTATGCGTTAATTTTTGCGGGAAACTTTAAATGCACAAAATGTAAACAACAATTTGTTGTGTTTATGTTTCGCCTCGGCAGCGGCAACGGCAATTATTTGATATCGACAGATCCGGCTCCCACACACTTGTTAGCAGAATTCAGTATTCCCCGCGGTTAGCTAGTCTGCACGCGATTTATCCGCGCGTCGTACTCACTCGGGCTTTTAAAAACAAATAAATAAAATAAAAAATAGATAGTCTTATTAGAGCTGGAAAACAATCGATTGCACTATCGATACTATCAATGTTTCTGAAATTCGACATCGGTGTAATCGATATCTCTCAAATATCGAGTTGAGTTTTTAAATAAATAAACGAATTAAACGAAAATGGGCATATAGAAGATGAGTTTGATGCATCACAATCGCAGCATAAAATGTAGTCTATGGCTCACAATTCCAATCCTATACCAACTACCCCTCTTTTAGCACCCACCAAGCCTGAGCAACCAAATGTCTCTTAATTTTCGGAAGAGCAACCCATGACCATTGATCTGCGCCGGGCTCCACTCCTACCGGGCAAGAGCAATTCCAGTAGCTCGCTATCTTCGCTGAAGGACAACTCCATGGAATACACGAGCACCGAGGCCGTCACCCAATCGGTATCCCTAACCCGTTTCATGGCGGTTCCACAGCGGGATCTCCTGCAGCGCCTGGATCGTATAATGGTAATTCTTAAGATCTTCATATGTACAACGATACCTTTCTGCCCTTTTTTAAAAATAAATGGGCTAAAATCCATTTAAATGTATCCGTTATTTTGAAGTTTAAAACCTGCAGCTAAGAGCTGAAGACGCTGTCTACACTAAACATTTTCGCTCTTTTTTTCGAAATAAAATATTACAACATCATTGCTGCATTTTAATTCACATTCCAAGAAATCCAACAGCGTTGATATTCTAATTTTTATGATTATGGTCCAAATTGAACATAAAAAACGAATTGTAATAACTTTTGAACGGAGTGGCCGTTGGTGGACCCTCCGAAAATACCATAAGAAATTGTGGTATTTTTCTGAAGATTTGTATGTCCATATCTCGGTTTCCTTTGCTGGATTTTGTTGTGTTTGCCTTTGTTTTCGTCATTATTTTTTTAAATAATGGACGATAAAAGAACTTTGATTCGCTTGGACGAGGAAACTAGCGAGGATGAGGAGTCGACTGTGCACAAAAGTATACCGGGAGCTGGGCCAAAGGCCATCGAAACTTTCGGCGAGAACCGAAGCGAAGAGCTGCCGACAACTAGCTCCTCAAGCGGAGCGGCACATATTTCGGGGAATAACCAAAATATGCTGGAAGACGATCTGCCGCCTTTATTAGGAAACAATGATCCGCCTCCTGCAGTTAATGTACATAAGTTTAAAACTAGATTTAACCAGCAATGACTCATCGCCTTTTGTTTGTGCTTTCCGAGTGCAGCTTATCTCTAGACGGCCAAGTGCTGATTTTAGTAATTAAATTTAATTGCCTTTTAGACAATAAATGGCAGCGCAGGCAGTGCAAGGAACCACATCGACGATTCCGAGCCTATTTTCCACCTGAGATCCCGTACTGCAGCGGCTTCCACACCCAACTACGAGGTCTGTATTTGTGGGCGGCAGCGAAGTGGATTATTGGGCTTATCTCTAGCTTTTCCCTTACAGAGCTTGGACTATGAAGTGTGCGAGAACACGCTTTTCCAAGACGAGCAGCAAAGCCGGCTGAGGGAACGTTTTTCTCTACGCAAAGACGTCATCCGTTGGATAATCTTCATCCAGATTGGCATTATCACGGCCCTCATAGCCTGCACCATAGATATAATCATTGAAGAGCTGTCGGAACTCAAGTACAACTTCCTCAAAGAGTGTATGTACTCCACCTGAGATACATTTCCTGAAGGGTTCCTTGTAAATACTTATCCTTAATTGCAGCTGTCGCCGATAACGTTCCCCTTAGTGATGCCACCGGTCGGGACCTAGTGATTCCCTTTCTCTACTGGATCTTGTTAAGCATCCTTCCAGTGGCCTTTGGAGCTGCCATGGTCACCTACATAGAGCCCATAACCGCCGGCAGTGGTATTCCGCAAGTGAAGAGCTACCTGAATGGCGTTAAAATCCCGCGAATTGTTCGCATTAAAACGCTTGCGGTGAAGGCCATCGGTGTGATAACATCAGTGGTGGGCGGATTGGCCGGCGGAAAGGAGGGTCCAATGATTCATGCTGGCGCCGTGGTGGCAGCTGGCATCTCGCAGGGCAAAAGCACCACGTTTGTGAAGGATTTCCGTGTATTTAAAGCCTTCCGCGATGATCACGAAAAGCGCGACTTTGTCCTGGGGGGCGGAGCTGCTGGTGTTTCAGCCGCCTTCGGAGCCCCCATCGGAGGCATGCTCTTCTCGTTGGAAGAGGCGGCCAGCTTTTGGAACCAGAATCTCATTTGGCGCACCCTGGTGGCCTCCATTATCAGCGTGTTCACTCTGAACATTGTCCTGTCTGCTTACCACGGCTTAAACGATTTTACATTCACCGGTCTCTTCAATTTGGGACAGTTCGATCAGCCGCTAAAGTTCGACTACTTCGAGCTGCCAATCTTCATGATCCTGGGTGTTACCGGAGGGTTGCTAGGTGCCGCCTGGAACTCGCTTAATACCAAGATCAATAACTTTAGGAAGCGCTTCATTCCGTGGAAGTTTGCCAAAGTTATCGAAGCGGTTGTGGTGGCCATGTTGGGCGTAACGCTGGCTTGCTTGATGATTTACTTCATCAACGATTGCCGACCGCTGGGAAACGATCCCACCATACATCCTGTTCAGCTTTTCTGCGAGGATAATGAGTATAATGCTGTGGCTGCCCTGTGGTTTCAAACGCCGGAGGCAACGGTCAGATCGCTGTTCCACGATCCCCCAGGTGAGTGAAAGGAAGAATAAAATATTTCACCTCTTAAATTTCTTTATTTATTTTAGGATCTCACAAAATCCTCACTTTGGCCTTGTTCACTCTCGTGTACTATATTTTGTCTTGTGCCACCTTTGGCCTCAATGTATCCTTGGGCGTGTTCATCCCCACTGCTCTGGTTGGAGCAGCCTGGGGTCGTCTTCTGGCTATGGTTACGTTTTATATATTCCCGGAAGCGGTACGTTTGGAAGCTCTCTATCATTACCTCAGAAAATAATAATTTCTTTTAAATCCTAGGAATTCCTGCATCCTGGTAAATACGCTCTAATCGGAGCTGCCGCCAATTTGGGCGGAGTCCTCCGCATGACCATCAGCTTGTCGGTTATCCTGATGGAAACAACCGGCATCGAAAGTTCCTTCTTCTTCCCGCTGATCATAGCATTGATTAGCGCCAAATGGGTCGGTGATTACTTCAACGAGGGCATCTATGACACGCAAATCCAAGTGAATCATGTGCCCATGCTACCCTGGGAGCCGCTGCCCCAGTACAAGGGACTAACCGCCAAAGAAATACTGAGCAGTCCTGTGGTTTGCATCAAACTCCGGGACAGCGCCCACTACATATACAGGGTGCTGAAGAAGTGCGACCACAATGGCTTTCCCGTTGTGGATAATGTGATCGGCGTGAGTGTTACATATTATATACAATATATTATATTATATATAATTTAATTTTTAAACAGGATCGCCGATCGGAGGGTCGCGTCTGTGGCATCATATTGCGTTCCCAGCTAATTGTCATCTTGTTGAAATCCTTATACGTGGAGAACAAGCGATTCTGGCTGCCGGAAACATCCATTCAGACCTTCAGAGATGTCTATCCCAGATATCCATCAATTAAGGTAAATATTCCTTCAACTCTGGCTTTGTTTCGAGTTGCAACTTTAACTTTCATCTTCTTCCAGAGCGTTCGCAAGCTGGACGATAAAATCAACTACACCGTCGACCTGGCCATGTTCATGAACCCATCTCCAGTACGCGTCAATCCGGTAAGATATTCTCAAGCCATTTAAATATTTGTAACAATAAATAACCATTTTCATTCCCAGCACGATTCGGTGCCCAGGATTTTCCAGATATTCCGCGCCTTGGGTCTGCGACACATGCTGGTCATCAACAATGAGAATCGCATTGCTGGCATTATAACGCGCAGAGACTTTATCTATAAGTGACTTCCATGCATTACATGCAATTAACAAAAGTATATCGAATATCGAGTAAATAAATATTTTCTATGTTTTTGTAGTAAAACAAAAAAACGGTATTACAATTCATTTTTGATAATCTTTCCTTTTTAATCTGCGTTACATTTTTACAACTTAAATTTAGATGAACTTAAGCACGTAAATTGTAATTAATAGGTATTCACAAGGAATTGTACAAGGTTTGTGTGGGTTTGCTTCTGTATAAAAATACGTTGTTACATTTAAAATTAAAGGTAAGGGTAAAGGGCTTGATGTTTAAAAAATCTTACTTGGCTAACAGACATTTTCTGTATAGTAAATATTAGCACAACTGTCTCTCTCGTTCAAAATATATGCTTTTTGACTTTTATGGGACTTGCGATTGCGTGGTAAGGTATGTGTTTTGTGTTCTTACACCCTAAAATCTAAAAGCGCATCAAAAAAACAAGACGCTGCCGTGTACGTGTGCCTACATTTTTATTTATTCTTATTTAGGAGCAAAACGCCTATTATTAAATGACTTTTTGTACAATATGAAAGGGATCCTTTGATCAAATATCCCATGCCCATGGTATCACATTTAAAAACAAAAACTTTCCAGGCGTCTTCACCGTCTCTATCGTCATGTGAATGCATCTGACCAAGCAGCCGCTACTGGTTAGCTCTCCATGGGTCGCACCTGTTGCAGTGCCTCCGCATTATTTGTGGTTGCCGCAGCTGCACTATTGCAATGTTGCTGCTGCTGTGGCGTTGCATTGGTCGGGGTAGTTGTTGTCGAGTCCGCGCTCAAAATGCTGCCGCTGCTGCTGCTGTTTCCAATCGGATGGCCTGAGCTCGAGCTTGAGGACACCGCTGAGGATGCCAGTGCAGCATTGGTCACTGGCGTTGTCGTTCCCGGCGTTGCGGAGTTGTTGGTCACTGCTGCTCCGCCACTAATCACTCCGCCGGCAGCGCCGCTCTGCACCACCTTGTACCGGTTGTAGATGCGATACGGCGTCTTAGAAGTATCCTTTTGCGGCACCGTCTTGGTCTTGCTGGCCGCTCCCCAGCCGCTGGCGTTGATCTGATCCGGCGTCTTGCCCAGCAGCCAGTCAATACAGTTTTGTTGCAGCTGCTCGCTGACGTGCTGCTGCAGCCACTTGTTGACAAAGGTCTGGAAGTGAGTGTACTTTGCCTGAGTGACTCGGTAATGACTCTGTGGGAAGACAAATTATAATTAGAAATTTAAATATTAATCGCATTTCAACCAAAGCCTACCTTCTTGGCACGACGCACTGCATCGTACTTGAGTAGCTTGAGATTCTTGCTGGTCACAAAGCAACGCCCGTTGCTGGGGTTCGTGCTGATCTCGTCGCGATCGTTGAAGGCATACTGCTCGGCCAGACCAACCTGTGGGGCGCCGAGTCTCTCCGGCAGCCGCTTGCCGCCTCCCCAGCTGTTGTTGTTGATATTATTATTGTTATTATTATTATTGCTGCCGGGTGGTGCTGAGGTGCCGCCGCCGCTGCTGCCGCTACTACTGGAAATCGTGTCGCCAGAGCCGGGCGCACCCGAGTCATTTGCCGGCGCTGTAGTCGTGGCCAACTCTGTGCGATTCCGCTTCTGCTCAAATAACTGACGCACCTGCTCCTCGTGCAGCTGCGACCGGCGCTTGTTGCGCAGCAAAAAGCGCGCCTTGCGAACTCCTCCACCGATTCCGCATCCCCTGTGGCCCAGCTGCAATGAGAATAATACAAAAGAGTCAGTCTTTTATTGTGCATAATTGCGACAATTGCCGGAGCAATTGAAACGGCGGCAATACTCAGACATGCTCACAGAGAGTTTACGAGATTACGTTAAAAAGCTGGTTACTGCGCTGTGTCTTTGTGTGCGGGTGGATTTCTAGCATTACAAAACAGATAGACGACATATACACACATACATATATGTGTGGAACAACAAAACATGACAAGGTACAAAGTAAACCAAGGATGATGGAGGAGGAGGTACCAGTACCAGGCCAAAACATGGACGGGCAGTGGGAAACGGGATCAAAACACCTATACACATGTACACAAAACGAAACGATAAGCTTAGGGACTAAGGGAACTTAAGAGAGAGAGAGTGTTCTACAATGCGATGACTCACTTACCTCTTAAGCTTAGGTCTGCTATAACCCCAAGAGAACCCCTCCCCAAACGCCCACAATTCCCCCACTCTCTTTTCAGTAACTTCCAATATGCATATATGACTTTTTAATGGGCTGCTGCTGCTGGCTCCAGATATATATTTCTCAATTTCATTCTCCAGTAATGTCCACAACATTTGGGATTGTGTGTGTGTGTGTGTGTAAGCTAGGTCAATTTACATTTATCTCGAGTGTGTGTGTGTGTTGGGTGTGTGTTCTTATGGCCTAAATATAAAAATTATGACCGAATTTAAAAAAGACATTTGGCTTGGCTGCTGCTTCCTTTACAAAATTAGCTACTAATCTCGTTTACACAATAATACATACATAGACCAAAGGCATATAAAGAATAAGGTGCATAACGCCACACTCTTTGTTCGATTAGATACGTACTTTATATCAAACAGAATACAGATTTATCGAACATATATCGCAAAGTTAAAATATATCGACTTTGCTTTTACATTTGTGAAATTACAAATTTTAAAAACTTCGGCGCTATTCATCTTATTATTTATACAACTTCGCATAGATCATGATCATTAGGTTATGTACATTTAAAAACACGTCAATTTATCATATATACAATCTCAACGCTCGCCACTAGCCACTATATAGCCACACACCTCCCAGAAACACACACAATTGCCCACCACTGATCCTGCTGCTCCTGTAATTCTCTCTATCGCTATATTTATATAGACACAAATCAAGGCAATAATGAAATCAGAGGGGAATATATGCAACAAGCGCGTGCCGCGTGCCTACGTTAGTTCAATTGTTAATAACTATTTTACAATAAATGTTTGTTCTTATTGTGGTTTGTGGATTGTATTTACTACTACATTTAATTGAGGTGAGCGCATTTTTGGGGTTTTGTTTCCTCGCTTTGAGCTATTGTTATTGTTTACATTCAATGTCTGCGTGTGTGTATGTGAGAGAGAGAGAGAGTGAGTGGGGTGTTTCGTGGGTGGTTTTTGTGGGCGTGGTTGTTGTGGCGGTTGGCGTGAGGTGAAAAAGGTGTTTCGGTTCGTTCATATTTTCTTGGTTATTTTTGGGTAATCAGAAAAAAAACAAATTGATTTCTTGTTGTTATTACTATTTCATTTTGCAATATGACTTTTTCTTCTGCTTATTATTCAATGAAATTATCAAAACTATGTTATTTCAAGCCTTGGAATTGACCTGGTACGAAAAAATAAATTGGAATAAAAAAATGAGAGAAAAAGAATGCAAAAAAGCATTTAATTAGTGAGATATTTTTTTTTGTTTTCTTTTCATGTAGTTAAGTTAGTTGGTTCCGTATGCAAAAGAGAGTATTTTTTAATGCATACGAAATGTGGCGGGCGGACGGGCGGGCGGCTGATTAATAAAAGTTGGCGTTGGCATGTTGATATATAAATGATACCAAAACGAAGAGATACTTGAACAGAGAAAATAGTGAGGAAAACAGCTGGCGAAATGAGGAGGAAAACAGGAGGGAAAGGTAAAACAAAGTGCAACAGCGGCGGCGAAAGTTGATAGATAAACAACTGATATATTTATATATATATATATATATATATACTAGGATATTTATATACAGATAGAGCCGGGACGAGTAGGAGCAGGGCTTGTTTTATGTACAGTGGACAACTCAGGAAACCAAAAACAAAGTAAACAATCGAAATGAACAACTAAATACACAAAAACAACATGATTAACCACTCTCTTCAAGCACACACCACACACAAAGCTGTGTTCCGGTTCCGGAGCTTCATCATCGCTGCTCACTCACCTCAGCATTATCTTCCTCTTCCTCCTCAGTTTTGATATCAGAGGATTCCGCAATATTGTCGTTTCCTAGCGCCGAACTCGAGCCAGCACTGTTCCCTCCACCGCCGCCGCCGCCGCCACTATTTCCTCCTCCGCCACTGCCCAGAGCAGGATTTGCCAATCGTTCCACATATTTGCTAAACTTTTGGGCCTTCAAAGCAGTCGGTTTCTCCACTTCCTCGGGTTCAGAGTCTAGCAGCTCGATGGTTACGCGACAATCGATTTTATACTGTAAATAAAGGTGTGTGGTTTTTTTTTTTTTCAATATTTTCATCTCATAAGCTTGAAGAGAATAATGAAAAGGTTCGGATCAGAGTTCAACTTACAATGTACACCTTAAAGCAGTTCTCGTCGTTGAGAATGCTTTCCGCCTTGCGCTGATACGACATCTCCCGATCGAAGGTCTTGTGCGCATCGCGGCAGAGTCCGCCGGTGCTGCCACGCCGTTGCTCAGAGCCATACAGCTCCACACAATCCAGGGCAGCCCGCTCCGTCACACAGTATTGCAGCTGGCGAACAGCATTCGATACAACCTGGGAAAAAGGGAAGGGAAAGGAAGCCAGAGGTCATTCTCATGTCATCTTATGATTCATTCTCAATCACTTGCCTTGTCCAGCGTAAAGGAAATGTACGCATAGATGCCAAACATTTCCCGCATGGTATCCTCGAAGGTATTCGAGTCCATGTTGCCATCCAATACGTTCTTCAGCATGTCGAGGAAGGTGGGATAATAATCCTCCACTTGAATGTCCGGCTTGGGCTTCAGCCTTAACGCTGTGGCGGTGCTCTCCCTTCGGTTCACGCGGCAACGTTCCTCCTCAATGGCCAGTAGGCGCGCCCGCTCGTACATCAAGTGCAGGCGTTCGCAGAGGATCGCATGTAGCCGCAGGAACAGATACCAGTTGTTGTTGGCAAAGAACAGCGAATAGGACTCGTCCTGATTTGAAGGATATTAACGATATTAATGATTCTAATGGAGAAAGTATACTAAAAACTTACATCGTGCTGGCCTTGTGCATGCGGTGGCAATAGTTTGGCATGGACAAATTCTGTCGGATTCTCCAGCTTAATTTCCACATCGCCGCTGGCTGCTGCTGCTGGATCTTGTGGTCCTCCACTACTGCTGCTGCCATCGTCTCTGTGGGAAGAAAGGGGCTCTTCCTTGGCTTTTGCATCGGAAGCGGATGACGCTGAAGACGACGACGACGCAACCACTGCTGCTGCTGCTGCCGCTGCCGAGGATGTTGATGGGGTCGCATCGTCGACGGACGTCGCCGAACTTGATGTCCCGGTCGTTGCCGTCCCACTCGATGATGACTTAATATCGTCAGTCTCTTTCTTAATTCCCGCCGGCGTGCCACTGGTGCTGCTCGCATTACTGCGCGCCGGAGAGGCGCCGTCGCTCTTAGTATTCCGGGTCGCCGCCGTCGTTGACGACTCAGTGCGACTCAGGGGCGAGTTGGTGGTGGCTGTGTCCACCTCCATTTTCGTATTGTCATCTACCAAAAATGGAAAGGCTATATAGAAAACGGCGTATGCACAATCGGATTGTCGATGTGGGTCAGAGGTGAGTGGTTGGTGGTGCATTGCAGTCCAGTGTTTGGGTTATTCAATTACAGATTTTCATGTGTTACGTTACAATAATTTTTGGTTGCAGTATAAAAAGAAGAAAAAAGAAACGAAAAACATTCACTATGTTAATAAAAATACGAATCGAGCTATAATTACATTAAAGACTGGTTCTAGTTTAAAATAATAATAATAATAATGTGAGTTAGGCGAGTTTAAATATTGATTAATTGATTTATTGTTAGACAAAGGTTAACTAGAAAGTGTGTTAAAGAGTGTTTCATAGCTTTATTTAAAACTTACCGTCATCGCGCTCATCGTCGCTCAGCGGCTGCCGCGGCGCAAAGAAGAGATCAGGCACAAATTGTCGGATGATCTGCTTGATCTTCTGCTTCTCCTGCTTCTGGATGCCCGTCTGTCGCTTGACATGATGAATCAACAGATTGGCGGCATCGTCCAGTATGGTCTTGTCCTTGTAGGACAGCACCAGATGTGGTCCGGCCGGCTCCATGGCATCGTCCTCCTGATCGTGCCGCTCATCATACAGCGTTTCGATCTCGTTGAACAGACTCTTGGAGCGCAGGGCCTTCATGTCGTTGGGCTTGAAGTTGATGGCTTGATGATCGAGAGACTTGAGGTAATACTTCTCGTTCTGTTCCCGCCATTGCCGGTTAAAGGTCTGCAATACAAAGGAAATGGATTAATTCGTTGTTTTTTTTTTGTTTTTTTAAGCAACGAGCATACACATACCTTTTGCGCTTCCCGCCACTCCTCCTCCTTGACTTTCAGTCGCTTCAGCACAATGGGCACTGCCACGGAGGGGTTCTTCTTCATGCCCTGGATTATCTCGCCCGACTTGTCGCCGTAGATGCGATGAATCGCCCGTTGGTGTATCGTTTGAGATGTGCCACCCAGATGATCGTCCAAATGAAACTTGGCCAGCTCCTCGGTGGACATGCGGGACATCTTCTTTTGCACATTCTCCAGCACACGAATGGTGGCACTATTCACCTCAATGACCAGATCCAGCTCGAAGCGCTCGTCCTCAGTTCTGTGAATATTCCTTTTGTTTAGAGTGTGCGCAATTGGTTAATTCCAAATAAACGAAAGCCAAAGAAAAAGGAGAAGGAAAAAGGTCCAAAACAAACAAATACACAGGTGACTATCAAAGTTGCGGTTAGAACAAAAACACAAAGAATATACATAATTATAACCGCAGATTTGATGGCCAAAAAAAACAGAGAAAACAGTAAAGGAAAAGGAAACTAAAGAACCAAAAGAACTTGTGAGGAGTAGAGGTAGTTGTGGTAGTGTCTCTCACCTGTATATCGTTTCTTCAAACTGCGTCTTCCGCGACGTCACAAAAGTGGAATCCTCGCTGGCCCACGTCGGAAAGGAGACCCACTTGTCGTTGAGCACCTCCCGGCAGAGCGCCGTCCTTCCGCTGCACTTCTTGGGCACCGTAGACTGCGGCAGGGCGCAATAGGAGGCACCCAGTCGCTTGCACGATGACAGATCCACATCCTGCACATACTCAGCGGCACTCTGGTGGCCTCGATCATGCGAGCTGCTATTGCTGCTACCGCCACCGCCGCCGCCCTGGGCCCTTTGGGTGGCGGCCAGGGGCATGCCGTCAATTAAGCCGCCAGCCCCCTGACCACCAACGGGCGGGCCCAAAAAGTCCGTGAACCATCGCAAGAGGTCGGGGAACTTCATGAGGAACGGTGAGACAAGGCCCAGAAGTTCCGTTTTGGATACGATTTCTTGGTTGAACAGCGTCAGGCATCGCAAGAAGTTTTCGTAGACTTCGGGACTCCTCAGTGCCTTTCGCACCTTGTCAAAGAAGGCAGCATCGGAAATGGTGCACTTGCTTGATGCCTCGGAGAAGCTGACATCGCGGCAATAAGGTTTCGGCCGCTTGGCAGGCGGTGCTCCGCTAGCATAGTGTCCAGCAAGGCCGTCGTCGCCCTGCCTTCTCGTTGCCGAGGCGGAATTGTGCTGCTGTTGGCCAACCGGCAGTGGCGGCGTGGCGTAACTTATGCCCGGCGAACTGCGATCGAGGGAATTGTCCGACATGTGCGGCGGCATGGAGCCAATTACCGAGGTGATGCCATAGCTCGGCGACTTCTTGGCATTGTGGCCGCCATGTGACAGATTCTGATTCGGCGCATGTCCCACATACTTTTGGACATGATGATTGTTTCGATGATGATCCTTCTCGTAGGCAACCATGACGTTGGCTCCCGCTCCCGGTCGTCCGAGGTTAGCGCCCGCCGGAGTTCCACCGACCAGATGATGATGGTGGCCTCCCACGCCAGCGCCACGTTGGTGCGCTTGTTGCTGCTGCAGACCCGTGTGATGGTAGTCCTTCTCGTAGAGCATATCGTTTCTGTTCGCCGCATTTAGGCCTGAGCCAATTACATGATTCTGTTGCTGCTGATTGTTGTTGTACGTCTTGATGCTAACGCTGGTGTTCACCGCCGACAGATTGCCAATGGCCGCCGCATGGGCACTGTTGTCAATCTGCGGCAGATTTGTAGCGCCGCCGCCCAAATGGAGAGGGGAACCACTAGGCGCTGGCGATGCGGACGACATGGTAATGTGCGCTCCGCCGCTCAATGTAGCCGTCGGCCGCTGCTTTCCATGATCGTTGTGCACTGCTGATGCCGCCGACTTGGACATATTGTACTGTCCGGACTGATGATTGGTGGCATCAGGCAGAAATTGGCCAAATTCCCTCAGTAAATCCTCGTCCTGGCCAAACAGCTTGGCCACCTGCGTATACACTTCCTGTTCGGTGAGCATTTTGCCCTGGTTCAGGCTGCCCTCCTTCATCACCTTCTGCTCCTTCTGATAGGCATGAAGGATTTCCAGGAATTTCTTGTACTTGGCCGGTTGATTCTGGAAACGGTTCTGCAATGCGAGAGATAAAAGTAACCAATTAGTATATACAAGTGGCTGCATTAATACGAGATGGACCTTACCTTGATCTTATTTACATAGGTTATGGCGTGATTAAACTCCACCGGCTGATTCTGCTGGCCCGTCTCACCCAGAAGAATCGATTGGTGCGCCTGCTGGATGTGATGCAGATTGTGCTGGGCAGCGCCGCCTCCGCCCCCGCCGCCGTGAGGACTCAGTTCGCTCAGGGAATTCGGCGTCGGTGGTCCGCCCACAACAATACTGGCGGCAGCGTTGGCAGCAGCTGCTGAATTTGCTGTTCCCGGCGCCGCTGAAACTGCCACCTGACCCGTGGGCGTGATGGTGGCCCTTTCCCGATCCCTTGAGTAATTTTGTGGCACATTATGCGCCGATACGGAGATGGGAGGCACAACAGCAGCTGGTGCCGGCGAGTTGGTGACACTCACGTGAACATGACCGCTGCTTGGGGACTGCGATTGCGGTGGTGTCGCATGCTGCTGCAGGGCATGGATTGTGGTCTGGGTAAGCGACGCTCCGCCATGGGTCATCAGATTCACAGCTCCAGACTGGATCTGCGCCACAGCAGCTGCTGCAGCCACAGCGCCCGCTCCCGTGGTCGGAGTCAGAGTTGCTGCATTGGATGCCGTTTTAATGGCGACATGTCCGGCGGCAGCTGCCATCGGACTGTTTCCCGTGAGCATGTGCACCGTTCCCGTGCTCGAGGGAGCTCCCGGTGGTGACGGCATCGACACCACGGGCACTGAGCAGCCAAGGGCATCCGAATGGATCTCGATTTTGTAGCCCGGCGGAAGGAACATGTTGAAGCCGTAGATTAGCTCCGTATGGCCTTTAAAAAGCGTAGAAACACGCTCTATAACGCCGGGCGTGTCGATGCAGTGCGATTTGAACTCCTTCATGATGTCAAGGAAGTTGTTGTAGATCTGCGGCTGGTCCGCATACTGATACTTCACCTGGTCCAGATAACTGAGAGCATCTTCCACCTTCAAGCGAGGCGTGGCACTGCCAGATTGTCCTTGCGGTGGTGTGCTCGCGCCGCCGGCCACGCTATTGGCCGACACGGACGATGGTGGCGTTGGTACTGTGACCAGCGAGACGGTCTGTGCGTTGGCAGCATTCGTGGCTCCTGCTCCAGCTCCAGTTACATGGATCTGTACTGTGTTGGCGCCATCCGCTGTGCTGGCCTTGAGAGTTCCACCCGCCTGTATGGAGGCCACGCTATACGCTGTTGGAGAATGGAAAAAAAAACGAACATATGAGTAAGATAAATTTCATCAGAGGGTGAAAATCACAATACTTACAGGTGGTATACTGCAATGTTTGGGTGCCTGTGCTGCCCGTGGAGACGACAACGCCACCGGCTCCACTGGCTCCTCCCACTGTCACCTGGGCACCAGCTCCAGGTCCAGTGCTGCTGCTGCTGTCCACAATCGAACTTGTGGTCTTTAGGTTGGTGGCCGTCGGTGTGGTGGACGGCAAATATGCAATGGTCTGGGCTCCTCCATGCTGCGGCGTAAGGATGCGATGGTGAATGGAGCCAATTCCACTAATTGTGGCGCTGTGGGCGCCGGGCAATACCGTTCCTATGGTCACGCCCGCTGTATTAACACCAACATTGGTTGTATTGCCGCCGCTGCCGGCCGGTGGCCCTCCTCCGGTCACGCCAACGACTCCCACACCGACACCTACTCCAACACCGACCCCAACTCCTCCGGGAACCGGTGGACCGGGTCGTGTGCCGAACTGCACCTCGTCGACACGGGTGCGTTTCATCATCTTATCGTCTAGCTTAGTACTCGGAGCTTCTAGTTCTGCTCCTGTTCCTGCCTGAACCTGGCTGAACCCTCTGTGGGGGTAGTGGCTCCCTGCTGGCCAAATGCAAGGATGGTGGGATGCTCTATGAGCGTATGTAGTATGCAACGAACGGTCTGGGTCGCAACTCTTGGTCTGGGACTGCTCGTGGCTGCGACATATGTTGTCTATGCATTTGGTCGCTCCGCCAGCGGCAAATACACTTGATTTTTGAATGTAGAGAGAGATGGGATGGATTCACTCCCTCCCGACTATATTTTTCTGCTTCGCTGGTAGCTCTCCTCTGGCACGTGTAGTTCTTTGTTTCCGGAATCTTTCTTGATGGTTTTCACTGCAAGTATAGAGGTTACAAACGTGAGTTTAGTAAAATCAATAATTTTCAAAACGCTTCTATTTTTATTATAATTATCAAAAAACCGAAAAACTGGTTTGCAAATGCCGAACACAGCTGATTGATCAATACCCCGTCTAGTTATAGGTATCTAAAAAAAAAAAACGATTGCACACATTCCAACGGAAAGGTAAAGCAAACACAGCCCCAATGGAATTCTTCTGCCGTATCAGAAAAAAAAACTACCGAGTGGAAATGGGATGTCTTTGTATTGGAAGCGCGGTGGAGAGAAAGGCGAAGAATAGGAATGGAATGGTGGAGCAATAACAACACGACACAGTGGAAGGAGATCGAAGTGGAAGTTAGAGATTTGGTGGTGGTGGAGAGAGGAAGTTAAAGAATATCCAAGGAGTGGAAGTTAAGGAGAGTTTCGTGTGTACGTGCAACCGGAATAGGGCGCGCGCTTTTGTTATTTTTTTTTTCAGCGGTACAGTAAATACTACCTAAGCGAGCTTTCTGTATACACCTTCAAATGAGGATTGGTGCGTGTGTATGCGAGATGTGGATGTGGAAGAAGGTGCCAAATGCCCCATGCACGACATCGGCTTGCATAGAATTCACAGTACACATACACACATTTGGCTGGCAGAACCAACATATGTATTTATATATGTACACCGATACCGCCAAGGGGGTTGAGCGGGGGGAGTA
Source organism: Drosophila anomelani (assembly GCA_035045905.1). Taxonomy (NCBI): domain Eukaryota; kingdom Metazoa; phylum Arthropoda; class Insecta; order Diptera; family Drosophilidae; genus Drosophila; species Drosophila anomelani. The sequence goes on from JAWNOO010000032.1 coordinate 15,261,338, forward strand.
TGCCTGGTACATATTCTGTATCTACAACTTACAAGAAGAAGAAGAGGCAGCCGCAGCAGCAGCAAACGCAACAATGCAAAGGTGGTGGTGCCGCTGCTGCTTCTACAAAGTGGCAATGGTGGTGGTGGTGGTGCAGCCACAGAGAGGCAAGCAAAGAGAGAGAGAGTGCCGCATTTGTTGTTGAGACGCAGTTGATATAGCTGATTTTTTAAGGTATTTCACCCGTTTGGGGCCAACAACAACTCGAAACACTCACACAGCCATGTAAACTCGTATTTGGCGGGCATTCGAGAGGGATTGAGAACTTTGGAGAGAGCACAAGAGTGCGCAGGCCAGGAGAGTGTATGTAAATACAAGTTGAATGGAAACCGCCTCGAGGATCATGCTTCTCCAAGTAGAGGAAACTCGGCCCACAGCTGCCCCCCTCAAGCATTTGTAAACAAATATTGGACCACACAACCAGTACAGCCGCACAAAAGCTCTAACACGAAGCTTCACTCTCGCGGTTCCTTTCTCTCTATCTCTCCCCCCACCACTATAATCCTTATGAAGAAAAGGAAGGTAAAAGAAGTTGTTGGTACGCTTATGCTGCCACTACTCTCCACTCCGGCTCTCTCAACTGCCTTTCTTGTTATTGTACTTTTTGGATCCGCCATCATCACAGTTGGCAGTGCATACCAAACACCGTGGAGCGTGTTTGTGAGAGAGGCTCCAACAACACACGAAATTGGGGCGTTGTGTGCGTGTGTGTGTGTGTGTGTGTGTGCTTTGGGGAGACATGTGGGCAAATTTTCCCTCCATTTTTTTTTTTTTTTTATTCAGCGCGCTCTATTACGTGCACACGTATAATGTTATCTTATCTGTTTTGTTATGTGTATACACAGCACAGCACAATACACAGAGAATACGCAGCACAAAAGGTAGACAGCGGAAAAATATGCAAAAATGGTTAAAGCACTATTTTCTTCTTTTTTGCACTCCTGCGTACACATGTATGTACATATTGATATATTTTAATCAGCGGCGGCGACTGCATCGAATCATCGTTCGGTGTTTCCCTGAATGCGCGAATTAATATTTGTATAGTTTTTGTATTACTTTCCTACACTCACACAAGAAACGCGGGGCACACACACAGTCGCAGTCTGGCGCTGCGCTATTAATAAATTTTGCAAATAAAACATATGGATGTGTATAGAGAAATATGTACAAAATAGCTAAGGCACACACGTATATGTATATAATATATATTCTATTCAGATTCAGGCTGTGGAAGAAGAAACGTTTTGTGTAAAATAAAAACGGAATGAAAAAGGCGAAGCAAGAACAACAAACGGATGGCAAGAGCAAGAAGGAGATGAAGACGAAGCGGGGGAAACTGAGCAAGAGCAAGAAATGATGCTCTCATTGTGCCGAGTGGAGCTGTGGAGCTCTGGGCTATATTATTCAGTGCTGGGAGCCATTTAAATGCACACACACACACTCTGGCACTCAACTCTCGCCAGTACATGCGAATGGCGCATCAAAGCAAAAGTCGAGATAAGCGCACGAACTCAGCAAAGAACGAATCAACGAACGAAAATAAAACGACACTACGTTGAAAAAATACAGTCAGTTCATAAGCAAGCCAAAAGCAATGGTTCAAAACGCTCGACTGTGTGTGTGAGTGGCTCTCCTCTCCACCCTCGTCCGAGTGTGTGTAAGTGCGAGCGAGCAGCAGCAGCAGCAACACAAACAACAACCACGTCGACGACGGCGACGACTTTTTGTCTGTGCGCCTTCTATATGTATTCGCTGGCTCTGTGTGTGTGTATGTATATAAACCAATTGAAATTGACCTAACCTAAAAATGTTGTATTTTTCACAAGTTTCAGTAGCACGAATTTTGTTTGACTTCCTTACTGCACCAAGTGCACTTGAAGGATGTTTCCCTGCACCATCTAGCACCACGCCCCCACCGCTCCCGCCCGAGACACTTACATCAGCAATAAGCAGTAGAGCCTTCGTCGGTTGATATTTGGGCTGTGTGTATATTCGAAATGTGTATGTATGTACCGTATGTATATTTACTACAAACTGCCGTTCGTTTCGTTTCGGCTGGGCTTGTGTTATTGGAAACTTTCACGTTTTACGCAGTATTTAGCACTTGCAACTATTTTTCCCACTCACTTCCAACCGAAATTTTCACCTTTTTTCTCTGCCTCTGACTTTGGCCGTTGGCTCGCAAGTGTATTAGTTTTTTTCAGGATTTGGCTCAGTTCTTTGCTGATTTCGGATCACCACTGCGAACTATTAGTTTTCGGATCACTTTGCGCGGTTTAAGACATTTTTCCTCGGTAGATTTCTACTGCTATTCACACAATTTTGGCGAGAAAACGTTTTCGTACATCTTAACGCCGCCGCAAACATTTTCGATTAAACGGCGAGCTGACGACGACCAGTCAGTCGGAGTCAGCCCCGGTGCTGCCCACTTGGCAACGCTAGATCTAGCTATTTTGAAACTGCAAATGCTGGACCATGCTGTGATATGATATCAAATAGAAATAAAATGGTTTTATTTAATGGACACATTTACCGCTTATAGAATAGTTTTGTTAGTTGCTTTTATTTACTGAAATCCTTATGATATTGTGCAGTCTTACATTCTTGATTAGCGATTTCTAGCTTATTTTTATATCGTCAATTTAGCCCATGAAATTCTTGCAACACTGGCCAGCAGAGCGAAAGAGAGCGGGTGAGAGAGACCTTGCTTCAAATATTGAGTGCTTGCTCTCGGCGTTTTGTGTGTGGTGGTGCCGAAGAGCGTGCGAGAGAGACGAGAGGGAGAGAGAGAGGAGTGCGCGCGCAGTGTTGCTTTGGAATTCATTTTCTGTCGCCTCGGTTGCTGCCTCACACGGCTCGCAGCTAAAACAGGGTGGCAACTCAGCGGCGCAACAACCAAAGACTCCGGACTCGCACATTAAAAACGCTGCAGTTGCCGTTGTTGCTGCTGCTGCGAGGCAATAAAAATAGTACATACAACCGCTAGCGCACACATACTTCCTGCGGCTGTTACTTTTCCTGGAAAGTGCTCCTCGGCCGCTTCCCCATGCCAATCAACTAAAAATGGCGCCTAGAATTTGGATAAGAACAAATGTGTTCAGAGCGGCGCGACGGAAGGCTTACGTAAGTGCAAAAAGCACCAACACGGCATTGCGGGTGCGAAAGAGGCGGCACTAGAGCTGCGAAAACAAGTCGTCGTTGGCGAGAAACAGGGTGCTCCGCTCTTGGACAGCATAGTGCCACACAGCGCGATCCCCCAAGTGGAGCGTCGGCCCCCTGTATGCGTCATGAGAGAGAACGGCACTCACACAAACCCACCTATGTACACAGGAGGAAGCGACGTCGGCAGCGCTGTCCGGCACTATTGCAGTACATAATGAAATCGACAAAACCGAAAATCAGAAACCAAACGGACCACTAGCGGGCTACAACTCTGCCACGGCTACACTTTGCCGCAGCGCACACACAGACGCAGCACACTCATGCACTCCTACATCCACCTTGCTCACGCACACACACAGCGACGCGTGCGTGTGGAGAGAGGCAGAGTTGTCGGCGGCGGCGGCGGTGGCAGGAAAGAAAACCCGAAAAAAGGCCAAGCAAAGTGCATCTCAACCATGACAATGGCGCAAGAGCTGCGGAACCATACCACTCGTCGTCCGTAAAAAACACATGTTCGCATCTGAATCCGAATTCGGCAACATCCTCCTTCTTCGCAGGCGAAAAAATCTGTATACGCGAAAAGTTTAGCTGCTAAAAATCGGCGTGGAGAGTGTGGAAGGGGAATTGATGGCATGGAAACCTTGCAGTTATTGATTCGCCTCGCTCATTGCGCAATGCAATGCAGCGGGGGCGGAAACAGAAAGAGAGAGGGCCGAAAAGAGCGTTAGAGAGCATGGAGAGCGCTGGCATTCTCTCCGCAAGGCACCTGCAACGGCGATGGCGTTAGGAAATGCAAATTACAAGTGCCCAGCCAAACGAGGAGCTGCTGCTGGCTGCTTCCAGCCTCGAAAGTTCAAAGTTCACATGCAACGCGACGCGGTGCAGCGCATGTCCGCCGACGCTGTGCACCGAGAGTCCCTGGACTGCAACCAGCTCGGACTTCCAGACGCCGCAGGAAGGTTTGTTTGCCTTTCCATTTGGGTATTATTGATGTTTTCCTTTTTCTTTTTTTCTCTCTTTACTGGCGTTTCGACAATGCCAGGTGGTTTCTCGCATGTTCTAATTATCCCTGTGCTAATTTCAGATGGCGCTGCCCTGCCTTGGATTGGAATGTATTATATTGCGCGGAGGAAATGGATTCCGTTCTTGGAAGTAACAAGCACAACAACACAGACAGCTTAACGAAGCAAATTATTATTAATGCTGATCGAGGGAAATTGGGGATTTTACGAATGGGATGTGTGTTGTGTTCCCGGCAAAAAAAAAGGCTTTATGTAATTGCCCACTAGTTTGGCGTTTCGTACGTGGTCAGCGAATTATCAGATATATATTTCTGTTTCCCACCTTTGTCACCTGATTTATTAGTTATTGCGCATAGACCCACGTGATAAATATAAATTCAAAACAATTAAAATGAAGAACATCTAAATTTTGTCATTTTAACGAAAAGGAAAGATTATATTTGTATTCTGAAGGATAATTATTAATAATTCATAGTTGGAGTGGAACCAAAATACACTTCCTAGTAAAATATTTGCGGCTAGGGATCATTTTAATTAACTTAAATATAAATGCTACTTCAAATTAAGCTCTCGTGGGGGAAATTAACAACAAAGACTGATTTGTGAGTGATTTAAATAACATTTTTTCTGGGCATACAAATAAAAATGACTAAAATCCCATTCATCCAAGTGTAATAACATCGAAACCACGACATTATGACCATGTTATGCGCCAGTTAACTTCGGCCTGGGATTGTCGCTAAAATCAAGTTCAAGACTCGTTTATTTTGGCCCCTGTGAGGCAAAAGACAATTGCAAATTCCAAATTGCGGTGAACAATCGGTTTGGCGACGCGGCAAGTGTTGTGGTGTTTCCCGTGGAGAAAGATCGAGAGAAGTGGAGAGCTGACTTTGCCAAAACAAATACCGTGAAATGTGCTTTACTGTCCATGTGTAAGTGTTTGGGGAGAGTTTTTAGATTTTGAGCTTCGAGTTCAAGAGAAGTAACTTGTTTTTCAAGTTTTCAAACGACCAGAGAAGCACGCAATCCCCTCCACAAGCTCAAACCAGACTCGAAAAAAGGCCAGCCAACAAACTTGATGCGCTCCATAAAGAAAATTTTTGGGGGAAAACGAGAAAAGCACAAAAGACTTGCTCATATTTTCGCGTGTGTGTGCGTATCTCAATTGGACCACACAGAAGCAGTAAGCCCGATTTCAACGAATTATTTAATTAGAATCAACAGAATATAACAACAAAAAACATAGCAAATTGAAGGCTGAATTGCTGTCTCGCTCACCTTGTACACAATCGCACAAACACTCGCACACGGACCAAGTCTCTGCCAACTTTTTTTTTGGTTATTTTTATTTACAAAATAAAAACGTTAATATTTTACTTTCTTCCTTTCTACCTAGCTCGTGAGCCTTTTTATTAATTATGTATTTTTGTAATTAATGAATTATGTATTTTTAAGACAAGTTGGCAGGACAGCAGCGAAGGAACGCAACAATAACAAAAGGTGAGCGCGGCAAACACCGAGACTCTCACACATACAGCTGCGTGTTCTGATTGCTTTGCTGTGTGAGTGCCTCTGCGTCAATGTTGTTGCTGTTCCTCAATACCTCTTCCTTTCTTATTTTTATTTATTCTCCGTGTTTCTTCACTTTTGTCTTTTATCAATTCGAAGCAGACAATTAAAAAAGTCCACACACACATGGGCCAACAGATGGCGGAACTTAAATTTTTGTTGTACACTTTTTATACATACATATATACAATGTATATCAGAAAATGCGATAAGAAAGTTTTCCACCAATATACACATTTGCCCACAATAATTAAGACTGTTACTGTAATTAGAGCTGTTGGTCGTCATTGATAAAAGCCGATTTCTAACCTCAAAGGACCCCCGGGACAATGGTAAATACTATGTAGACGAGTTGGAGTGTCGCGAAACGGACCGACCAACCGCAACGAATTCATGCTCTTGTAGTGATTAATGCCACTGGAAAGTTTGCTTTGCCGCCCAGCGTAATCAGTTGGGGACTATTGAGGTTATGTACGAATATATATGTATATTCTGGGCACCCACTCACTCACACAAACGCAGACAAGGGCGCGCACTTTTTTGTTGTTGTATTTTCATCTTTATTTTACGTACCTGAAATATATGGAGCTGCTTCTCGTCGGTTTTCAACACGTTTTTTCGGTTTTCACCTCTGCGAACTGGCAGATTTCTTCAATATTTTCTCAATTATTACTTTCAGCTGCTAATGGAGCATGGGGTAGAAGAGAGAGAAAGGGGATAAGCGCGTGAGCTGCTTCTTCTTCTGCTTCTTACATTTGCAACAAACACATGCAAACACTCGGCACACACACCACGCGCGCACACATGCACTCGAAATCGATTTTATGCTGCGATTGTGATGCCCCAAACGCCCACAACTCGTCTTCTATATGCCCCTTTTCGTTAATTTTCGTAGGCAATGCACGTAAATTTACACTTGTGCCTAGTTTATTCATTTAAAAACTCAACAGCTGTACACGCACATACACACGATTTCGCGGATGCTTATATACATACGTAAGTATGCTATATACTGGACCGCCAGAAATTTACATTGCTTGCAGAGAGGCGGATTTACTGGCGCGATGCCTTTACACGGATTTATGTTGACTCTGGTGTTTAAATTTAATTAGTCGCACAGCCGTGGAAAATGACCAGCAAGTTACAATAACAACGATCAGAGCTGGAAGTTGTCGATAATATATCGATATTTCTAATAAAAGTATATATTCGCATCATTATATATCGAATATCGATGTTATTAATACTAACGTTGCCATACACTACATTTTATTTCTCAAATAACGAACACATTTAAAATGGATTTCAGCCAATTTATTTCTAAAAAAAAAGGCAGAAAGGAATCGTTGTACATATGTAGATCTTAAGAAGTACCTCCTACCCTATAGAGTGGGCTCAAAGTGAAAGTTTGGATTGAGATACTTGAATTTGGCCGCCTCCAGCAGCAAGCGATTGTGCTCAATTCGGTTACGGCAGTGCAGCTCTTGTCCAATAACGGCCATTGTGCGATCCAGGCGCTGCAGCAGATCCCGCTGTGGTTGCTCCATGAAACGGGTTAGGGACACCGATTGGGTGACGGCCTCGGTGCTCGTGTATTCCATGGAGTTGTCCTCCAGCGAAGATAGCGAGCTACTTGACTTGCTCTTCCCCGGTAGGGGTGGAGCCCGGCGCAGGTCAATGGCCATGGGTTGCTCCACCGAAAATGAGGAGACACTTGGTTGCTCTGGCTTGATGGGTGTCAAAAGAGGTACAGCAGTTATAGGATTCGAATTGGGAGCCATCGACATATTAGAGCGCTGAAAAGAGAAGTAATTTCTTAGAAACATTGTGCTTTTCGTAGAATTGGTTATAAATATAAAATTAACTTTTCCCGTGAAAGGTTTAAGAAATACAAAATAAACAAATTTCATTTTAGTTCGATACCCTGCACTTTCTTTTTATCTACTTACATCCTGCAGCAAAAAACCAATGCTGTGGGCAGCAATATTCAGAGAATTAGCTTTGCAACTGTTAAGTGAAGTCGAATCTCCGGACTAGAAAGAGATAAATATACATATATACACACATGCGTATGTATATATGGACGTGTCAACGCACAAATACACGCACAGCTTCGCAAAAGTTATTTTTCATTGAGCTATTTGCAACAGATACTGAATATTGGAATATTGGCGCTGTTCTAACGGTACCTCCAAGGTGTTAATCTCTTGTTGTCTCACTCCCACGCTTACCGATCTTGTGGCTGCGCCCTGTTGCTCCTGCTTGTGCCGCTGGAACACCGTCTTAATCTTCAACTCATGGGTCCCAGTTGCAACGCCCGCTGGGGACGCAAGCTCTACCAATTGCGGCGCAGTCTGCGCAGCCGTGGCAAGTGCCGGTGCTCTGGTCTTCTTTCGCTCCTTGACGCAACGTCGGTTCTTCATGATACGATCACGGCGCTCCTCCAGAGCAGCAACCTTCATTTCGTGCAATTTTCCGAGAAGGGAACTGTGTCGCCGCTGCACCGAAAAACACCAAAAGTAAAAAAAAAACCCAGCAATCCGTAAAATACTAGTTGCCTACCTTGATATGCATGTGAAAATTCCCGGTGGAACGCACGCTGCCGCGATAAATCCGATCCGGCGGACAGTAGCAGCACTTGACCGTGACGTTATCCCCCACCTGGTTCTCGATGCGATACAGCTCCCCGTTGAGGATGTACGGCACATGCTGGCGCTTATCCGGCTCCTCATTAGGCTCCTTTTTTGCATCGGCCCCGTTCGCGGACATTTTGCAGTTTCAAAAGTCGACTGCACTTTCGGAGATTTGCGAACGAAAAGAACAGGCGTCGAAGCAGAGGAAGGAAGAGATACAGATTCTGTTCGTAAAGTTCTCGGCGCAAGGAACGAACAGAAAGACAGCAAGGGAAAAGCAACGGTACTTGGCAAAACGAAGATAGATAGACGGGAGACAAAAAGGCCTCTATGCACGTCGGTCATGTTAACCAAATTCGAAGTGTTGCCTCTGGTTGGGGCTCAAGTAATAAATTCTTTTTTTTTATCTTATATATTAGGTTTGATTTCCTTGTTTTAATTCGAGTTAGTATTTAAAATTTCTTAGCTTTTTGCGCCAAGGAGGCATAATACATGGAAATAGGGGAATACCTCTGGTTGGCAGCTCTAAGTTGACACGAGTTGGCAGAGAGAAACGCAAAGTGGCAGCACATTGTGTCAAAACTATCGAATGCGGAAAATAAACAAATCTATTTGCTGCACGTGTAGGTTGTTGCACATTTAACAACAAAGCAGTAATTACTACAAAGATAATAATCTGGAGGCCTACAGCTGCTAGCAATCCCGTAGATAGTTTGGCAACATGGAACACCGGGACCCAAATTCAGAGCCCAACATATTAATAACAGGTGGGTACATTCTAGACGCAAGAAATTATTTAGTTAATGAGTTTTTAAATATTAATTTTAAATATTAGGCACACCTGGAGTTGGCAAATCCTACCTATGCGAACGCCTGGCCGAGCAACTGAAATTCAAGTGGCTGGACTGCTCGAAAATTGCCAAGGAAAATGATTTTGTGGAGGAGCACGACGATGAGTTTGACTGCCCCATTCTTGATGAGGAAAAGGTGAGCCTACTGACGCTCTCTATCAGTAAAAAATACTAAATATGTGCAAATATTTAGCTAATGGATCACCTGGAACCTATTATGGCAAAGGGGGGCAATATTGTGGAATATCATGGCTGCGATTTCTTCCCAGAGCGCTGGTTCGAGGCTGTTTTCGTGGTCACCTGCCCCAACACAACGCTGTACGATCGCCTCAAGGATCGCAACTACAACGAAAAGAAGCTCACATCGAACATTGAGTGTGAAATCTTTGGAACCATTCTGGAAGAAGCCAATGACTCCTATAAACCGGAATTAGTCTTCAAGCTCTCCGGCGAAACGAAGGCGGATGCCGACAAAAGCCTAAAGACCGTGAAGAATTGGTACAGAACGTATAAAAAGAAATAAAGACGTTGTTAAATAGAAGGTAAAATCTTGGTTGATATTTTTATTCACTATTTTATTTACAACAAACTAGAGGGTGTACAAAATGGATAAACCTAAAGCTATACTCTTGTCATCTTGAATCGAAGCGGTCCATCGGGCGCATACATGAAGGTTACGGCGTAATCCAGGGGCTTGTGATTGTATTCCAGCTTGTAGTTGCGCAGCAACTTGGCCAGCAGTATCTGCATCTCCAGATCAGCGAATCGACGACCCAGGCACATCCGGGCGCCATAACCGTAGGGTAGCGAGGCAAACGGATGCAGTTTGCCGGGGACTCCGCCGTGCTGAGGCTTCAGCCACCGCTCTGGCCGAAAGGTAGCTGCATCTGTTACATATTCCTCCATATTGCCGGTAACAATTGTAGGAAATACGGCCTGAACGCCCTTGGGCACCTGATAGCCACAAATCACGCTGTCCTCCATCAAGGTGCGGCCATTTCCAATCACCGTGCTGTACATACGGAAGACCTCCTTAATAAAGGCCTTTAAGTGGTGCATTTGATCAAGGAGAGGAATGGTCAGCGGTGTATTGGCATCCGGCAGCAGACGCTTTAACTCCTCGTGCACCTTTTGCTGTTCCTCAGGGCGCGTGGCCAGTTGATAGAGCATCGAGCACACAGCCATGGATATCTGGAAGATAGTTTTTGGGGAAATTTCTTCATCATTTTATGGATTCATTGAAACTTACAGTATCTATGCCGACTAGAATCAAATCAAGCGCCATTATGGTAGCTATTTTCTCGTCCTTCTCCGAGAGAATCACCTTCTCCACTAGTGAAGGCTCCCCAGCACGCAGGCTGGGATCCTGGGTCTTTAGTCTTTCGGTGGCACTCTGTATGTACTTCATGCAGACTCTGCAAGATATAAAGGGAATTATTTTCATGTCACATATGAAAATAATAATAATAATGAAATATATTTACCCCACAAAGAAGTTCATGTTCTTTACGTAGCGCGTCCACAATGGAGTGGGAAAGTATCGCCAGTAGGGTGCCTTCAGCTCCAAGGTGGCCACATTGCGCAGGGCATACTTGGCCGCATCTATAATCTGTTGGGGTTCCGAGTCCGGCTTGAGGTTCGATTCCAGGCAGCCCAGACGAGTGTCCAGCGCCACGCGACCAATGCCTGAACAGTACAAAAAGATAAGTATTAATAAAAGTGGATGATATTCTCAAGATTTACTCACATTCCAGGGACCATTTGTGAATCTCATTATCGAAATCCTCGGGCAGCTCTTCGTTTTCGTCCAGCAGTTGTTCGCAGCGCACTAGGAAGTCCTCGGTGATCATCTCCAGCGGTTGTAGGTAGCGCCTAATGGTGGATAGCTGCAGTACTGGCTTCTGAACACGCGAACGGAACTGACGCCAGGGCTCGCCATGGCTAAAGGAAGAATGTTATTATTCAATGGCACAGCTAAGCAGAGAGGTATACCCACACTCCCACCACTCCTCCGAGCTCTCCAAAGAAGTCCTTGCGCACCACGCTCTTGTATTTCACCAGACTGGGCATTGAGGGCCGAAAGGGAGTGGGTCCTTCGCTTCGGTAGCACTGAAAATTATTCAAAAATTCATCAAATTACTGGCTTTAAACAAGTCACCGACAAGTGCCGGGTAATTTGTACGGTGGCAGAAATTGATGTAGTGCCTTGGTGCCTTCGTGGTTCGCTGGTCAAGCGGAAAGTCCCAGCTACTGGCTGACTGGCGGTGCTAAGGTGCCGCCGCTTAAGCTTACCTTTTCAATTTCGTCGGCGTCGTAGATGAACAATAGATCGGGCCTTCCAATGAGGCCTCCAAAACGCACAATTCTGCCGTAACGCTCGTGCAACAGCGACGATATGTTGGCCACGTCGGAGATGGTGTATTGACCAATTATTGGCATCAGTCTAAGGAGGACAAAGTGCGGATTAGTCAAGGTTAAGCAAAGCTTCCTCTATGACAATGGAAGATGCATTGACTTTCTGCCAAAGGCGAGCAAATAGCGATTTGTGAGCAAAATTCGTCAGCGTGCAGCCAAATTTCACACGTTATTATGATGACCTTGAATACTCTGCTAATTAAACGCTAATCAAGCAGATGACGTGCTGCTCCACGGATTGTAACCTAATGTGGGTGAGGGGAGGGAATTATGCAGGTGTAAATTGCCGGAATCCCACACGCACATTTAACCAGAGAATCGTTAGAGAATCTCTGCCATTCGTGATGCTCGTAAATATTTACTTAGCATACTCAACAAGGGAGGAAAAACTAGTTTTCAGAGATGAAGAGTGCGTGTTTCATTTTTGCACACACAAAGCCTAAGCCAATAAGCGGTCATAAATACCAACATCATCATCATCGTCGTCGCTAATTCAATAATTGTCGAACAAGAGCTTAAGACTCTTCCTAATTGGGTCAAGTGAAACGGAGAGTGTGGCCTGCACACTGCCATTGCAATTCGTTCGAAGAGAAAGCGAGTTTGTGTCTTGAGTCTTTCGATTTCGTTTTATATAGAAGCCATTGAGTGTGTAAATGTGTACCTCCAGGTGTTGCCCAGGATGGGTATGGGCTTCGGTCCTGGTATTTGACTGTAGGGCAGAGCATTCTGCCACTCGGCCGTGGAGTGTATGCGGGAGGCATTGGGTTGGGTTTCCTCTTGGTCCGCCAGATGTGGGCAGGTGGCTACGCCCGTGGAGCTTTCGCGACGCTTTTCGTGCGGCAAGAAGCTGCTGCTGGCTGACCCACCGATCTTGGACACACTTCGTCGCAGATTCGGACCCGCGGTGACTGTGGAACGCCAGGCCTGGATGGGAAGTTTGTTCATTTTATGGCCGCGCGCGAGAGTCAGCAACAACAAAAGCCTAGTGATTTATATTCAAATCAGATTTCACTAGTTTTATGCCTCGATTTCCAATTGTCTAGATCTGTGACGTTGACGAAACACGGGGCATCTGAAAGTGGCTTCTAGCGGGAAGAGGAATCGAGCTCCACACGGAACGGTGGCAAAAACTATACTGGCAGGCCCCCAGCTCCACCGATCCGAACAAGCTTCCCAGCTGCAGCCCGTTATAAACGAGTCCCCGCTCTGCTGCGACTCTTTGTTGTTTTTAAAGAGAAAGTGCCTTCGGTGCTCTTCACTTTTTTCGATTTTCGTACTGAATAAGCTTAGTGAGATATTTTTATTTCAGAGCTTGAAGAAGAAATAAAATTTGCACACCTCTTAAAACTCAATAAAAACAATACAATTAAAGTTCTTTTTATACATAAATTAATTTTATTTATCTTAAAAATAATTTATTAGTTGCAATAAATAAAAAATAACAAACAAAAGACTTAGGCAACGAACTTGAAAGGTGAGAGAGGAAGAGCGCGATGGATTTGCTCGTTCTACGCTCTATCCCTAACTTTCCTCTCGCCCACAAGCTGTACTTCAAACTGCGGCCGCATGATGGCGTTTTCGTTCTTACAATTCTTTCTAAATATGTTTTAAAGTAGGTTTTACCAGTAAAGAAGTCATTTTCGGCCCCATATATCTATATCTATAGATCTTATTGATCAGCATAAATAGGAGAATCCATCTAGTCATGTTCTAAAATTTTTAATTGCAAATGGCAAAAAATAAAAATGATATCTTGCCTGAAAAGAAACCGATTTTTAGTTCGGAAAACTATATTAGAAGCAGAGCCAAAGATAATAATCAAAGTCATTTTAGAAGGAAAACATTCAGAAAGGTCACCCTTGGAACGACATATAGGTTCCAGAATCTAAAAAAATCGTTTTATATCTGATTGGAATAGAAAAAGACAGAAATTTGAGACCAGGGTTAATGAATTATGAAATTTAGTGGTTTATCTCTGTACCCGAAGGATAATTATTATTATTACTGCTTTATTTCTTTGTGTGAAAATTTAAGCTCGAAATAATTTTATAAAAAGTTAACATAATCGTGTTTCCTCTCCACATAATATAGACATTAAGCTTTGGGTAACCAATTTATATAGAAATCAACTTGCCTGGTCGTAATTATTACACCTAGTTTGTAATTATGGTATTTAACCCAACGCAAAAATCAATGAACTTTGGCTAATGGATCGCAGCTGATTTATTTTAAATGTCAGTCATTATATAGACATTGGTCAGAGATGGTAGCTCTTGTGTCTGTGAAATGGTTTCTGATAGCCGCTGCTATCTTGTTGAGCGGCGAATTAAGAATAAGCGACGGTCGTCGGTCAAAGTCCAGATTTACCAATATGCAATGCATATCCTACAACGAATCCTTCGCTGTTTTCAACAAATGTAAGCTCAATTTACTTGGCCGAGGACGAGCAGGTGCGGAAATGTATTTAAAACTCTTACAACTGCCGGTGGACAATTGTTGGGTGAGAAGGAGAGAACTCATCTTTTTAAATGCATCTTCTATAAAGTTTTTAATCCTATTTTCAGATTAATTGGAGCATATATCGTCGCTACAATGGATTTAGACCATTTCTGTATAATGTCAGCACCAATTTATGTCAGCTTCTGGGTAACTCCAATGTCTTATCTTTCCAAGGACTCGTTATCAATGCCATTATGACCAGGTCCAACTTGAATCACACATGCCCCTACGATGTAAGTATTAACATTGCTATAAATTTAAAATATATTTATTTGTTTTCTCCTTGGCTTATATAGCACGATATAATTCTGGATAATCTGGAGTTCAATGACGATTTTCTGAAAAGCCTGCCCCTGCCGCAGGGCAACTACAAAATAGAACTGCGTTTTGCCACCGACAAGATCTGGAGGGTTCAGGTTACCGTGTTCTTTGATCGCGATGAACTTTAGCCTTTTGAAAAATATTAAAAAATGCAAAGTAAAACCAGCAGATATTTTCCTTTTCACATATTCTTTATATATTTAGCAAATTTCACTTTTGATTACAAAGTTTTACGTTCGTTACACATTAAAAATGTCACATGCATTTCCCTCTGCATTTGTATTCTTTTTAAAATATATTGCTGAGTTTAATGAGATTATTGTGCAAAGCATTGTTGAATACAGATAGAGAGCGTTCCATGGCGCACAACGAATAAAATTAGTAAACTTTCTTGGCAATCAACATTTTGAACACATCAAAATCTTTTAAAAAAGTTTATTTTATGGCATTAATCAATAGTATTTAGTTTAAATCGTAAATGCTTTGCTGGCTTACAGTCTACAACTTGACTTTATGGCTTAAGTAATTGCGTGGGGCTTGTGTTTTGAATGGCACGTATCCAAGTCATGCGTGTGAGGGGATAGAAACGAACAGGGGAAAGAACACTTTAAGAGGCGCAAGTCTAGATCGAATTGGTTTTTGATTGTTTGTGGGGATATTATATAGTAAATAGCAGTAGAATTATGTACGTTCTTAAAGTCTTTACTAGTATGAAACTTAGCTTAGTTGCTGTTCGCAAGTGTATATAGAATGGCATATGTATGTTAGACTTAGACTACGAAATTAAGATGCTGATGCAAGTGTGTGGTAAGTATGAAATGTCGTGTGTTGGGCAGCTCAGAAACAGATATCCTGCACAGTGTGAAGGTTCCTCCTCTTCTTCGTCTAAATATGATTTCTAATCTGTTCTATTTCCTCGTTTTTACACTCCACCCTTCCTTATCCGATAATTAACTAGGCTTAGGTGCTATATTTATAGGTATGAATGTGGGTATCTAGACTTACAAAACGTATATGGCGGCTTCGTTCGTATTTACATTAATATATCGCACATTTGATTAACTAAAAACTAAATGGACCTCCTACCACAGGGCACGGGGTAGGGTAAGGTAACTTAACTCAATTCAAGTCGGTTGCGGTCAATGCGGTTCACAAATTCGAGTTAACTCAATAAAAAAAAAACAGAAACTAAAAAACAAGTAACATCCATTGTTTGACGATGACTAATACTTTCAGCCAGCCAGCCGGGCTTTCTGCCTGCCGGTTAACACTCGAATTCGTTTGCCGTGATCGCGCTTAGATCCTTCATCAGCCCCTCCAGATTGGCCATCTCCTGGTTGAGCTCCTCGGTGGATGTGCTGGGGGCCAGTCTTTGAATCTCATCGGTTGAATGGGCCACCGAGCCGCCGCTTTGCAAGCGATTCGGTGTGGCTGCCGAGAACGATGGTTTCTTGTAGGGCGATTGGTTTTGTGGACGTATTGTGACTGCTGGAGCTGTGGATAAGAGATTTACTTTAGTAACTTATATAAATATAGCTCACATTAAGTGTGTAATGTCTCTAAAAACATGTACTCACTGTGCTTGTTAATGGGCGTAGCTCCGCCTGTAGGCGGTGGTCCCGGCACACTGAAACTCTTCAGCGGATGACCGCGCTTGGCACTTTCAATGGTGGACACACAGCCATTGCCACCTGCTGCTCCGTTGCTTGCATTGCTGGAATTCAAAACAAAGCAAAGCCCAAGATTAGAAAGGAGAATAGATTTATTAAAAGACTTTTCAAAATGCTCCTAGACAAGGGCCAACATTTCGCCTAGACTGCTTTGAACAACAATGGGACAGAGGGAACCCCGCTTTATCACCGGCCGGCTACTGGTGCCCAGAAAGTGCAGCTGCCGCGCCTGCTGTATCTGCTGCGCCTTCCGGGCCAGCCGGACGTATGGCTGGCGATCGGCAACGGACATGGCGTTCCACGTATAGGCCGCCAGCTCGGTAACGGTGGCTGCGGTGCGCATGCTGTAGACGCCTTTGTAATGATGGTTTATCAATATCTCGTCCAGGCGAAACTTGTTCATAAAGTTGAGGAATGGCGACGTCGAAGCCATGAGCAGCAGCTGCCTTTCCACCCGTCGCGGCAGCGTTGTCCGGTTAAGCCTGATCACCTTGCCCGTCGTCCCATCCACCAAAGTGACCTGAACACTGGGATCGATCCGTCCCCAACGCGTCCGCGAACACATTCTACTTTCTAAGTCTTGCTGTTAGCAGCAGCTTTCGGTTTGCCAAAAGAGAACAAAAAATAAAACGGGGAATAAAATCGAGGGACTTTTTTTTTGGAATGGGGAATTTTGTTGAATGTCTAGCACCAAACTGTCGGAGAGCTGAAATCGAAACCCTAACGAAAGCACCGCCCACTCAACTCACCAGAAGTTGGCATCATAGCCGCCGTAGGGATGTTCGGGCGTCTGGGCCATCGAGCTGCTCTGCGGCTGGGTAAGGCTCTGCTGGGACAGGCCCGCCTCCATGGTCATGTGGGATCGATTCTGATGGCTGTACTGAGTGCGCGGATACTGCGGTCGCTCCATCGTTCCGTTCATCGAGGTGGCTGTGAAGAATATACGTATGAGATTTAGTTTATGGTCTGCTTTAGGTGATGTTACTCAAGCTGCTACTCACTCATATAGCCCGGCACATAGGAACGCTTGTCCAGCGAATTGGTCACATGAGGCGGAACTGGCGTTTCCACCTCGTATTCGCTGTGAACCACTGAACGCGGCAGGGTAAGGGCACCGCTGCTCGAAGCTCCATCGCTGCAAACAGGCGTCACTGTGTGCAGGCCCTTGTCGATGTTTTTCAGCTCCATTTGGTCATGGTGTATCCAGAGATCTGGTGGCTTTGGCACGCCAACATTGTTCTTTTGGTAACTGAAAGCGAGACAAAGCATAAATATAAATAAATCATAAGCCAGGCTTTGTAATCCTCACCTTTTCTTGGTATGCTCGGGCGAAGACTGGGGCTTGCGTCGGCAGAGCAACAGAACTCCCAAAAGAACAATCACCAGCACAACGGCCATGCCACCAAGTATGATGTACAGAAGCTTTTCGTTGTCAATTCCATTGGCTATGGTGTCTGCCTCCTGCATTATCACCGCTGCACTGGTTGTGTAGGACACCAGCGCCGAAAACGGAGCATTATTGTTGCCCTTGCTCGTCCGCGCCTGAACCTTGAAGTAATAGGTGGTGTAGGGCTTCAGGTTTGGGAGCATTAGTGAGGTCTCCTCGCCGGCGAACGCCTCGATGGACCAGTCGCGATCTCGCTTCGTGGTGTCCGTGGTGTAGTAAATATTATAGCCGGTGATTTGGCCCACTGTGTGCTTCGGCGGCATCCACTGGATGATGACTGTGGGTGGATTTTGCTCGTCCAGGCGTACTGTGACCTCTCGAGGCGGCGTGACGGGCACATTTTGATACGTTTGATTCAGCACAGACATGGACCAGGAAGACTCCCGTCGACCCTTTACCACCTTTACGGCAAACTCGTATTGCGTGTTGGGCCGCAGATCGTTGATCATGCAGTTGAGATCGGTGGTGTTGTGGTAGCGATAGCGACTGGATCCCGTGATGCCATAGCTAACCGTGTAATGGCGATTGTCCGTCACATGCTGGTTCTTATTCAGCATCGTGTCGATCCAGTAAACCACAATTGAGGAGCTGGACATGGTGATGGCGCGTAGGCCTACAGGCACCTCCAACGGCGTGGGTGCATCCACAGGCTCCTCGTCGCGGGTCTTTATGTTATCGTAGATGGGTACGCCGTCACCTTTAACGTTTCTCGCCCGCAACGAAACCACATACTCCATATTGGGCTCCAGATTCTTGAGAATGTGATAGCGTTCCGTTTCCTTCAGTTCGATGGTGTTCTCATCGGGAATGCCACGACCCCAGCCCAGCACATAGTTCCTTATCTTGATCTCTGGCTGCAGCGGGGGACCCCAATGCAGCGCTATGTTATCAGCTCCTGGGTGAATATTTATCCAAATCGGCTTGCCCGGCACTTGGGTCTCGTCGAGATCGTTCTCCAATGTGTTGGCACGATGCCATTCCGTGAATGGACCCGAACCATTGACCGTCATGGCCGCAATCTTCACCTGATACTCGGCATTGCGATCGAGGCTGCTTAGCTCGAAATAACGAATATTTGCCGGCGTACTCTTCACCTGGGGCGCATCCTTGTACTTGCGATAGCGAATCTTGTAGCCAGTTATTTGGCCATTTCGATCCTCCTCTGCCGGTGGCTCCCAATGAACCGTAATTGACTGAGGAAGTTAATAATTATTAGCTTTTGTTTGAAGATTTTATAGATAAAAACTTACGCTTGAGCTGGTAACTTCTAGGGTGACATTGTTGGGCGGCTCGGATGGCGTGGAGGAGAATGTTTTCACTCGAATCTCTGACGAGGGATCCCCCATGCCATTCCGATTGAAGGGCACCACTGAGATCACGTAGTCCGTGTGCGGACGCAGTTCTGTGAGCAAAGCAAACATGGTGGTGCTGTCGTGATACAAATCAGCGCCGCTATCGTTCTGTAAGACCACATTTTAGAGGATTTAATATATGCTTGAAGAAAATAATAGTTTATATATCTCACCTCTGAATAGTAAACGCGATACTTGAGTATTTCCCCATTGGTCACTGTTGGCTCCTCCCAGCGCACATAAATCTCCTTGTGACTGCGGGCATAGCCCTCGAAGCTGCGTGGTGGCCCTGCTATGTTCACCTCCGGTTGGGTACTGACCTCCAGTGGAGCAGAGGATTCACCGCTGCCGAAATTGGTATTGGCCACCACACGGAATTGGTAGGTTTTGCCCGGCAATAGCGACTGAATGTTGACCTGTTGATCGTCATGGGATTTGGTAACCATTTTTTGTTCCCTAAAAATATTTATTAATAATTATATTAATATTAAATATAGGTATTAATAATGATGTTTTCCTTTTGGCTAAATTAATGCAATGAATAAATTATGTAACTCCCTTTACTTCAAAAAATCATAAATGCTTCAAAATCTCTAGAAATTCACTGACTTCCTACTTCCTGTTTACCGCAGGACATTTTCCCTTCTTTAAAATTGAGTTCCTTAAGTAATTGGGGGCCAGGCAGCAACCACAGGATGCCAGCCAGACAGGCAGACATTCCTATGGAATTGAATGCTAAATCATTTCCGCTTGACTGACGAGATGAAGCCAGCTATTAGGCGATTGGCAAACTACGCAAATGGGCTTAATCTCTGCTAATTGCCGGGTTAATGAAGCGCATGCCAAATATTACAACCGATTTCCACTCACCTCTCGCTGTTGTTCATCTTGTAGAAGACCGTGTAGTAGACCACTTCGCCGGCATTCTGGAGGGGCTCCACCCAGCTGAGGGTCACAAAGCGTGGCTTCACTATCTGGGCCACCAGATCACGCGGCTGGCTGGGCAACCTGGCCTGGAGGCCACTGCTTAGGGGACTTGTCGCACTCGAATCCTGTTCGGGAGAATCTGGGGAAGCAGGGAAGGATTTTTTTTGCTGTTGCTGCTGCTGGGATTTCTTGATTTTGCTCTCCTGCCAGTTGTCCAGTATTTTCTGCGGATCCTCGCCCTTCTTATATGCCGCCTGGGCAGCAGCAATGGCCGCGGGATCGTCATCGTCATAGTCATTGTCCTCATCGTCCTCGTAGCTCTGGACACTCTCCTTCCTCAGAGCACTTGCCGCATTCATGATTTCAAACCGCCGATCTTTGAGCGGCTGCAATCTTATGCGTGTGGTACTAGAGTCATCGTCTTCGTCATTGTCCAGGTCATCGTCATCGTCTTCGTTGGAGAAGCGAAGACTGCCACCGGACTTGGTGCGCAGCTGTTCACCAGAACTAAAAGGTTTGCGTCGCTTGGGATTGGTGGGATTGTCAAAGGTCTGAAGGGATTTGGTGGACTGGCCTTGGTTTTTACGTTTTTTGATTTTCACTTTGGGATTGGGATGCGTCGGATGAGGGGAATGGTTGGTGGGTGGTGATGTCAAATGGAAATGAGGCAGGAAAAAAGGAAAAAAGAAAGAATAATAGGAAATAAACAATAAAGTTAATAAATAATATTTGAAATTAATAAAATGTATGCCATAAAGATTAATCTTGATTGTAAATTATGGCAAATTCTTTGGTGGCTCAACGAGGGTTGATCTGTCAATATTATGGGTTTAATTATATAGTTTTTAACAAAGAAATGAAAAAAACTATTCAACTGTTATTAAAATGTAAACAAAGCCAGTATTTATGCATTAAATCTGCCACTTTGTTATTCTTTTTATATTAATTACAGTTTTGTTTTAGCCACAAAAGAGATTTCCATAATTGGCCATAAATTAATTTGATTAATATAATTTATATATAATGCATAAATATATACACAAACAATACACACATAGAAAGATTATATTACAAAAGCAGGATTATAAATGAAGGGAGTTGGTTTTTTTGTACAAGTAAAGTCTAGGGAATGGGGTTTATATTTTGTAATTTGCCATCAAATTTCGTTGGGTTCATTTTACAAAAAGGCTTTAGATAGCCAAAGGAAGAAAGAGCTTGGCCAATTGCAGAAGCTGGACAGATACTGGACACCAAGAGAGCTACTTTTTAGGGATTCCACTCACCTCCTTGCGGCACCACCCGCAGACGGGCTGCAGCATGAACACTGCCAGCGGCATTGGTGCCCACGCACTGGAACATTCCCGCATCAGAGTTGAGCAATCCAAGGATCTTCAGGTTGTGACCATCCACCAGCTGCATGTAGTCATTGGGTGTAATGAGATCACCGTTCTTTAGCCACTTAATGGTGGGCTTGGGCTTGCCCCAGATGTCGCACTTCAGTTCCGGTTCGTCCTTCTCGTGGGCAGTGGTATCCTTGGGCGCCTTGATGAACTTGGGCGGCTCCTGGACCTGCACTGTGGCCTGGGCATCCAAAGAGTCCACAGTATTGCTGGCCCGGCACTGGTAGTTCCCTGAATCTATGTCCTCGGCGCTGGAGATTTGCAGTGAGCCAGTGCCAATGATGGAGAAGCGTGAATCCAGATCATTGAGATCCAAGTCGACGCCATTGCGCAGCCATTTTATCTGCGGCTTGGGCACTCCGTTGGCCACACAGTCCAGGGTGACGGTATCGCCTTCGCGCACAGTTTTAGGCGAAGGTCCCACGAGGAATGAAGGTGCCACAGCATTCTCCGCTCCCGGCTCGGTACCCTTCTTGATGTTCAAATTGGTTTTGCTGCTCAGCCGGGAAAGGCTGCCGGAGGTGACGTTGCACTGGTAGGCGCCTCGATCCGATGCATTCACCTCATCAATCTCCAGCGCTCCGTTGGGCAGCACCACCATGCGTAGCTTGTCCAGCGGCAGTGGCAGGTCATCCTTGAACCACTGCACTGTGTGCTTGACACCCTCCTGCCAACTGGATTCACCCACCATGCAGCGGAAGTAGGCC
This sequence comes from Drosophila anomelani, assembly GCA_035045905.1. Lineage (NCBI taxonomy): Eukaryota > Metazoa > Arthropoda > Insecta > Diptera > Drosophilidae > Drosophila > Drosophila anomelani. The sequence continues at coordinate 15,283,355 of JAWNOO010000032.1, forward strand.
GTCTGCCCGGGCAGCAGGTAGGTCTCCAGAAAGTCCTGGTTCAGATCCGGCTGCCTTGCAATGGCCACCAGGGCAGGACGACTGAGGACACTGCCAACGCCATCGGCACTCAGCAGGCACTGATAGGCACCCGTCAGACCGCGATTCTCCTCCACAGAGCTGATGTACAGGGATCCGTTCTTCAGCTGCGTTCGCAATGTGTCACCCACTATGACCAGGTCCTGGCCATCGGGTCCGCGCCACCGTATAGTCACAGGAGCAGGCGGGCTGGCCTTTCCCTTGGATCCACGTCCCAGGGTTGCAGTGCCCGAGCACTGCAGCAGCACTGAATGGCCCTCGGGCACCACGGCATCCTGCGGCTCCAAGGTGAACGAGAGGGCTGAAAGAGCACAAGGAGAGGCGGGGGAACATTAATAAACTGTGAGAAACGGTTTATATTCTATGTGATGAAAATGTAAAGCCATAAAACCATTATTTAGCCTTTTTCTGCGTGTATTCTTGGCCTGAAATGAGGCTTATGCTGCGACTCAAGTTAACCCCCCCAGTTTACCGGCGTGTGCCTCCACTCGAGAAGCAACCGGCAGCTTCTGCAATCTGTCAACTTGTAAACATGCCTGAATAATTGAAGCTACAAAGGCCAACTCCCACTCGGGCGGAATGCAGCAGCCGGAGGAGCGGAGGACGAAAGCAAAGGGGTTGCCGGAGGCACGCAAATATTTGCATTTCCACTTTGGCCCCGACTCGGCGGGGGTGGATTGGGTGCCTGAGATGTAGAGATGGAGATGCCTGCCAATGAATAACCTAACATGGCTGAAAGAAAAATCGAGTATCGCAAGGAACTCGTTGTGCTCGGTATCCTCAAAGGAATGAGATGATGCGGGGGATAATTTTCAAACAGGTAGAACCATTGCCACCACCTAGAAGAGGTTCTGCCACTTTAGTTGGGTTAGTAAAAGCTTTAGATTTTATTTGTAGATTTTTATGTTAAGTTTAAGATTTGAATTTATTGTTTTAAAATTATTTTAAAGAAAATTTATAACTCAGAAAAATAAGGAAGTGTGAAGATTTCCTGCACTTATCCTTTATGTGGATTTAAGGGGATTATAACAAGCACAAGATATCAGAGACCTTTATAGTTACTACAAAATAAATTATATATTTAAAAAAAATTAACCCTATTCACCTTAACTTTTGGTAGCTATTTCGTAGCTATTTTATAAGGCATCCCTTTAAATAAAATAAAAATAAATATAAAAGACTGCCAACCCTAATTTCCTACGCTCATCACTGGCTTCAAGCATAAATTATGTATAAAATAGGAGCAAGCCTTAATTAGGCATCGAAAAAGGCCGGAAAAACCAGCCAGAGTTTAAAGAAAGCCTTTGGGTTAAGTGATTCCAGGGGATGCTACACGAATGATGACTTAATTTACAAGATTTATTCAGCTGTGCAAATGACTTTGGCGTCATGAATTTCACATCACATTTCATTTCAATTCAATTCGGACTTCCTTCAGAATGCAGAATGCAGGCTCCCCTGAGTGCACCTGCTGGCTCTCAGTTCCATTTTCTCCAGGACCACATTTTGTGCCCACTGACCGGACATGAACTCATTCTTTGCTCTTTGCCTGAATTTCTGGCCAGGCTCGTGGCTAAGTATGCCTGCAATTTATTCGCTTTGTTTTCCGCCTCCTCAGCCTCTCGCTTCAAACTTTAACCAGAGTTATGCGAACCGTGTGCAGTTGGCCTTAACTATATTAACCCGAGAACCAACTCTATTAGGATAAACTACTACTCTCTGGACCTGGTATGTAGGTGCCGCTCTTGACGGAGTGAGTGGTGCGCCTTGTATTTCAATTTTTATTCGAGCATTTCAGTCTCGACGTGTGGCTTTTATGGTTATTGCTTTTCGGGGGTCTTGGGTGGAGCCAGAACCTCAACTCTTTTGCCACATTTCACTTGATGAAACACTTTCTCAACCCTAAGAAGTACCTGTGTTTTATGGCCAACTTTTTAGGAGCTGTTAAGACAGACGACAGGCCAGCATAAAACACATGAAATGAGCGCGTAATTGATCCATATAATTTACTATATCCCCCTCTTTAAACCCTCAACTGTCAGCTGTCGTTTGATGGACGTTTGCTGAACCGTTTTCAAGGTGAATTCGAGTAAAAGAAATCTTCGGATTCGGATGAATTCACTTTCCAGGCAGCTGCAGTTAAAATTTAATGGCTACCTGCATTTTTCACCCCTTCTAGTGTCAGTCTTTTATATATCATGTATGAAAATATACAGCTCAATTTCAGGACAGAGACCCGCATTATATTCCTATCGGGGTTGCAGTTTATTCAGAGTACTTTTTAGAATATTTAATAATTATGCAGGAGGAGTGGATTTCTGGCTGTTAAAGCTGGCATTTAGCTCAAAATCGAATGGAGACATCTTGTTACAATCCACAGCAGTTTTTATGGCCAGGCAGCAGGGAGCTGAATCCAATTAAAAACTTTATTGCCCGAATTGATTTTTATTGTTCGCTTCTTTGGCAGCCGAGATAAATAGAGAAAGGGAGGGGACGGACACAGAGAGATAGCAGACGCCGCCGGGATGGATACAATTTCGAAAGTCCGCCAATGGGGAAAGAGGTTATCATCCGGCTGGCTTCCAAAAAAATTGTGTCAATTGATTTTATTTCCCTCTTTCATTTTCGGTTTTAGTTTTTAGTGCTTTTCGTCTCTGCGCTGCATCTCTGGTTATCAATCGTTCAGTTTTAATTATGACCTGAGGGCGGGGAAATGGGAGCTACACACCCACGCAACTCGTGTGTAAAAATTCCATAATGTATAATTAATAAATTGAACCAATTATATACAAAAAAGAGTCGATTTGAAGTGGCATTTCATTAAAATGATAATTGTAAAGAGTTATTAATTTGTGTGTTTGCTGGCTTCATGAAAGCGCAATTAATTTGGAATCATTCTTTTTTGGCTTTAATTTAATTAAATGAATTATTATTAATATATTTGACTCTCGAGTTTCTGTTTTAAAAGTTTTTATTTAATTTCTAGAGTTATGTTAAATATTTTATTAAATATTAAAAAATATTGTAACATATCTGAGCCACTTTCTTATATTTTCCACCCATAAAAAAGAGTCTAAAAGCCTCTAAATTTTCAGCTTGCAACCAAAGTGCATGGCAATTACAAATTTTCCCTTGGACTTTTATGCAAATGCAATCCTTGGGTGCATGCAAATTCGTCTGCCATTAAATACAGTCAAGCCCCTAGAGCCTAGGCATTGCACAAGGATATTAAGGAATATTTTCAGCTGCAGCCTGCTGCCTGTTTTTTTATACATTTTATAAAACTGTTGGGTTGGCCTTTGTCTGCCTCAGCAGGAACACAGAAAACCAGGAACCAGAAACAAAACAAAAACCCTTTTTACATTATTTGCATTGCTGGTTTTCCCACCCTTTTTGTTGGCGGGAAAAATTAAAAAAATAAAAAACAACACAAATTTAAAGTTGCTTTCGAGTTGATTCGCTTTAATTGAGTAAACATTTTGTACAAAATGTTGTTTTTCAATTGAGTTTGCCATTTCCCGTAATTACGCTCGACGCGTTCATTGAATCAAATTAAACAATTATAATTTAGTCAGATTTGTGCGTTCGTTTTCCTAGAAATTCCACTTTAAAAATGGTTATGGGGAGCGATGGAAGGAGAAATGTGGAGGAAAAATGCCTTAATTGAGTTTAATTGTTGTAGCGGACCTACAAAATCAACTCGACCAGTCACGCAGCAGGCATTTACATAAGATTAACCGAAAAAAAATAAAAATATAACAAAACAACACGAAAAAAACATGAATTTGATGCACTTTGTTGCCAGTCAAAAGTGATCCAAAATCGAGGAAGAGAGCGGGGGAATCAGTCCAACATGAATATTTATGATATTCCCATGAATTTGCATATTTTACGATTTTTCATTTGCAGACGATAAAAGCCCAAAGGAGGAGCAGGCTTAAATGGTGACAGTTTCTCCGGCTCCTTCTCGAAAAAAAAACAGGCAAACAACTCCTCGCATTTGCCATATGCAAATTGCAGTTTGTTGGTCGATAAAAAATTAGCAGTCCAAAGGAAAAGACTTTGTAAACATTGGTCGAGTGAAAAATGTCTGCCAAAGAAACACATGACAAGATAGACAAGGTGAAAAATACCAAATGGTACACGTGAAAAAAATTAAGGATATATTATAAATATTTTAAGTAAGAAAACAAAAGTTAAATGTGACTGAATTTGAGATATTTGTTACCTGAATTTGCGAATTGTTTATGATTTGAGGGCACCAATACAAAAAATAATGTATAAATCGAAACTAGTTTGCTAGTTTGTTATATTTTATTTTATAATCTTTTATTTTTAACCAAATCAATCATCATTTAGGCCATTTTTCATGTCCCGCAGCTGATGGTTTTTTATTTAAAAACTGGCTCAACTGGCTGCTACTTCTCATGTTTTCTTTGTTGGCCTGGGAAAATCTTACGCATGTTTTCTTTATACATTTTCTCATACTCGCATAATTTCCAATCAAAAGTCAAAGTCTGTGCAGTGGGGAAGCCAATCAAATTAGCATATGGCCAAAAAGAGAAAACTCCCTAAAAGGAGGCACGCAAGAGACGCGCACAATTAGGCAGAAATTTCCATTTGCCAGTCAGTAGATTTTCGAGGCAGCGCAACAAAGCAAATATTTTAAGAGACAAAAAGCCACAAAAATTCGCATATCACTGGGCCACGATCAGAGGAGGCAGAGGGGAAGAGGCCATTAGAGGCAGCTAATGGTAGCACCTTTTAAGGTTAAATTGGGCAGGCCAAGAGACCACAAACTGATGCCCGGGTTGCAGGACTTCTCCTGGCCTGCCTCCTGGCCTGTCTTATCGCTGGCCAAATTTATGCACAGCTCGCAAACTAAGGGTTAAATGTGCCAATAAGCCAAATGCGGGTGTACGTGTATCCCGAATGACGCAGCAAGGCAAGGAGCAGCGAAACGAGAGATGGGAAACAGGATAAGAAGTGGGAATATAAACAAGAAGATACCCTGTGAAGTTGGGACTAAAATTTCCTTAAAAAATTAAATTTTCTAAATGAAAAAATTATGTTTTAGGATCCAATTTAATGAGGTTTAAATATTTAAGCAATTGACTTTAATAAACCAAATAATAAACCCACCAAACCTCCTTTTAGTTCCCCTTATTCCCAGGTTAAACTAACCCAAAAATCGCTGGCCAAAATCTTTAGGCTTTCGCAGCAGTTGGCCGCATTTGCATTTTGCTTCACTATCGGAATGTGCATCGCCCGCTCACGCGACTCGGAAAATGCCCGCAGGCTGCACTCGCCACAGCTATAATGCCCCAAGTTGCAGCAGCAGCAGCAGCACAACCAATATCAAATGCAGCAGCAACTTCTGCGTTGTGGACGCGATGGGACTCCGGCGACTGGCGCAGACCTGGGCATCCGTCCGCCATCGATTGGCTTGCCAATGTTGATTTTCCGTTTGGTTAGTTCACCTCCAACTCCCTCTTTTCTCCTCCTCCAGCAAAAGGAAATGCCCGCAAAATAAGAAGGGAAACGCAAATGTATTCAAAAAAAAATGAAAAAAAAAAACCAAAACGGGGAAAAGAAAAATAAATAAAAATGGTGCAAACGGAAACTGCATCGACAGCGACTGCAGTGACCCCTTTCCTTTGCCACTCTCCCACTTCACCTCCCACGTGCGTGTGAATTTACCACGGAGTCCCTTGCACCCCGTTCCCCCCTTTAACCCGATCAATTCCTTCACTTGGTGAGCATTTCATTGCGGGAGTTCCCCCAAAGGAGAAAAAGGAAATTCGCATTGCTCACTCTTTACCCTAGGAAAAATGTAAAGTAAGGAAACCAAATTTAATGAATATTTAATTTACAAGCACGGAGATTAAAGCGAAGGGACCCCTCTCTATATAAGGATTCCACTTAAATTTTATAAATTTGCATGGGGTTAAGGTTTGTTTTAATCCTCAATCTAGTTTAGTTAGGATTTTAAATTAAACTGAGGACGGAGAAGAGGAAGTTAAGATAAGTATTTAAAAGGGAGTTGGAGTTTAGACTTTAAGTGAAAGAAATTTAAATAAATATTTAATATATTTTGGTTAAACTTTTTAATTCAATTTGAAAAAGTTTTTTATTTTAGAAGAGTTTATTGCTAACTGGTTTCAGTTTTCATTCAAGGAACCCCTCCAGTACTTTCTGAATTTATGAATTTTACAACTTCCCTAAAAGACGTTTTATGACTTTAATATTTGCCAGCTTCAAATATCATTTCAAAATAAAGTTTTTTTATTTGTTAAATTATTCCAATGAGTCCAAAGACTCCCTTTAAGGTGCACACCAATTTTCACCTTGATGCTAAGGTTTCCCTCTCGATTGATTCTCGCTTTCATTGCCTTGATTAACACCTTATGGCGACACTTTTTCACTTTTTTCAAAAAGCCAGACGCTTGTAGAAAAAAATTAAGTGAAAATCTGCCCAGAGGCTTGAAACCTTTTATGTTGAATGGACGCGACGACAAAAAAGAAAAAGAGAAACGACGAGCCATGACTTTGAAGAGCTGCAGAGATTCCAATTTAAAGGCAACAGGATAAAGTCAAAGCCGCAGAGCAGGATATACATACATCCTAGGCCAGACAGCCACGGCACACAAGTCCGAAATGCTGCACAAATATAATTATAAACGTCTGCTTGGCCATTAGGTGCCTCCAAACCCCCCAAGTAACAACGCTCCACCGCCTCCATTAAGAGTGTAGAATGGATGCCCATCCCCCAAAACCGCTCTAAATTTAGACTGGCCTGTCTGGCAGGTTCATGGAAATTGTCGCATCAAGTGAAAACATCAATGGCCAGGGAGTGGGCGTTGGGTGAGGCAGCTTTGATTTTGACTCAACGAGAGTTTTTTATCTGCGCAGGATTGACATTTGCCAGTTCAGTTCAATGGCCACGAAAAGGCAATCAAATTGATGACTTTGCCTCACCCCAACCTCCTGTGGTTACATTTCAATTATGCTAATTACAAGCAGCAGCCATCAAACACCTAATGGCTTCGGGGGCTAGGATTTATGTGTCAGTACCAACCCCAATTTCATTCCCATCCTGCCAATGCAATGCAACTCTTCTGGCTGTCTGTTCGCTTTGTCATTGAGCTATTGCGGTTTTGCTGCTAATTTATGGGCTTGTTCTGGGCCATTTCGAGCCCCTTGGAGTACGCCTCCATCTGTAAATAAAGCGCAGGAGCAGCAAAGGCGGGAGAAAAGTAGTTTTTCCCCCCTCGGAGGTTGTAAACATGCCGCACACACAAAACGTTTTTGTTGTTTCTTTGGAGTTTTTGCCCCTGAAAATGAACACACACACAAAAAAATCCTGCGCAAAACTAAATAAAGGAGCTGCAAGGAGGAGGTGAGGCAGGAGATATTCCTGCTTTTGTCCTGGCAAATGAAGTACTCAAATTACAGGAGATATACAAGTGTGTTCGTTGCCATAAAGCTGTCTACGCCAATCCGATAATCATCTAAGGGCTTGCGCCACTTCATTTCAGGACAACAAATTTTATTATGCAGAAGAGATTTCTTTTTCCTTTCATAATGCGTTTTTTTCCTTTTTGTTCTTGTTAGTTTTGCGTGTGTAGACTTTGTAGGATATGTAGATGTCTAGATATGGTCGCATTAAAAATAAACTATTCCATATTGTTCCTCCTCTGTTAGAGAGGCAGAGCCTCTAGGGCCTGAGAGGCTTCTTTACAAAAGACTGGTTTCGCATACAAAAACGACGAAGACGATGTCCCAGCCTGCTTGCAGATTCCCAAGAAATGCTAGATGGCTTTTTCCCAGAGTTTGCAGCTAATTTGCTGCCGGCTATAATATGGCTTAAGCCTAGTAATAAACGCGGTTTTATCAGCGTTTGCCAAACAAAATCATGGCTTGAGTTTCGTTTACTTTTGGGTGTAAACAGGATGATGGAGGCTGAGGCTTTGAACCATTCCTCAAGTTGATTAAAATTTCATTTAGCCAGAGGTAAGCATGCCGACTTCTTGGGACTACACAAAGGCATTTCTAGCAAAACAGCATCCTTCTGGCTGCTCAAACTTCATGTTTTATTCAATTTCAAGTATTGCAACTGCAAAACGAACTAAACTAAAGTTGTGAACTACAAATTCCAACCGCAAAAGTGGTTACAAATGCATCGCAAGTTTGCTTCGAATGCCGCATATCTTCGTTATTACCATCGGGAAGGGAAGGGTATCATCATCATTATGGCCATCATTCAATTCAAGTTGTGTCACTCCACGTTTACTCGTTACCGTCTTCGATTTCAATCAATGTTCAGGTTCAGAGCAGCTTATTGAGTTCTCCGCATTCTTTCTTGTCTCTCTCGACTCTCTCCTCCCTCCAACCATTTCATCCTTTCAACGTGAAGCTTTTGTTTTCCCTAACCTAGGAGGGAGTTTTCCGCAGGCACACAAAAAGAAATCCATTGAATGGCGCAGCGGAGAGTTAAGGCTTCAGCAGTTTATGACGCGTCAGTTTCAATGAGTTTGTGCCTCAATGGATCCCTCCAATGTCGATGATAATGATGGCGATGAGGATGATGATGTTGCAGCTGCTGTTGAGCGGAGATTAAATGGAAAATCGTTTGGAAAATATATGTATTTAACCAGTAGAAGGGATCAAGTTCACTCGACTTGCAGATTACCCCAGCAACGAGCATAAATCGTGGAATTATAAAATGTGAAATTGGAGAGTATTCTGAGTACTGATTAAGCTCTTTGCAGAGACTTGAAGTTTACAGAAATAGCCACCTGCAGATTGGACATAAAATTTACTAAAACTTCATAAAACATTAAAGAACAAATAACCAAACCATATTCCATATAATATTTCTTCTATTATCATAATTTTAGAACTGCAGATCTGACATTAAATTAAGTCAAACTTCATAAAAAATCAAAGAACAAAAAACCAAACCATATTCCTTTTATCATCTTCATTTTAGAACCATTTCCAAAGTATTTTCGGTTGAATTGAAAACATTTATTTTACCTGCAAATAAAAGAAAGAGAAAACTCAAATTAGTAATTGATATTTTTCCAATTAATTCAGACTAAAAATGCAATATGGCTAGCATAACCTCAATATTCTTTTATGTTTACACATAACCGCCCAACCCCGCCCCCATATTACATGGAAATCGATAAATGGTGCTTGATTACAGGCCCGATAAGATATGATATATATTTATGTACAATACCTTCTATGTACAAGGCTGCCGCCATATTGATAGCTCTATCGAAGTGTGTCAAAGAGCGGCTGCCATTGGAAATTATAAATCAATTTCCACGCATTCACCGCCGATCGGCCGTGATAAGATTGCCTCTGGCCGGGTAAGGGAAAAGGTCGGATCATGGGGCTTTAGCATAATTACGAAACACGACGGACGGCGAGGAAAGGGCAACTTAAGCGGCTTACTCAGCGCTAAGACCGTGTCTCAGGTTGTCTCCACGGATATGTGGATGTGTGTGGGCATTCGTGGCTCCCAAGTCCGTTTGTGATGTTTTAATTAAAGGCAACCGACGACGACGACGACAACAACTGTCCGGTCTAAGCGTCGCCAGTTAGCAGGCACAACTATCGGTCAATAACTTGGCCCAGGCACGCGCCACACACAGGCAAACTTCGTTAACTCCAACTATAGTCATGGAGACGCACAGAAAAGTCAAGTCAAAGAGATTAATGGTATCGAGGGAGGCAGCCTAGGAACCATTAGTTTCCCTAAATGAAATATAAACGTTTGCTTAATCAAAATATTCTAATGCTTGAGTGTTTATATAAGAATTTATTTAATTTCCCAGGTAAATGTTTGACCTATCGAACCTTTCCTGTATCTGTGCATCTGTCCGGTTTTTGCCTCCTTTTTTTTTGTGGCATGAAGTTTACTTAGGGCTTAGCCAGAGTCAAAGCATAAAAGAGTTGGTCGATTGCTGGGCAAATGGAGCTCCAATTGAATTTTACTCGCCATCAAACCCAGAGAATGTCCAATTATTCGAGGACAAACGAGTTTTTTGCATGACCGGAAATAAATAGGGATTCCTGGGAGCGGCCTCATCCAACATCCATTCCATTTAATTGCAGCAATCAAATGGTTTTCGGGGCGGTGCCACCTGGGAAATTTCCTCTGACGCATATATCATTTCATTTGCCTTTAATTTGACACATGATGTGGGGGGGCCTCCGCTTCTTCCTGTTGCTGTTGCCATTTGCAAAATGGCCGCCGACGACGACGTAGCAGTTGTCTAACAAAATGGCCGCCCCGACGTCTTCCGTTTCCCATCCCGCCCATAAAGCCCATATACTCACAGACCCGCACCCAGAGTTCATTGGTTTCTGGGCGGCATTTTTCACTTGCTCCGGCAAATGACTTTGGCCACATGCTGGGGCTCGCTTTTCGCCCAGTGACTCCCCCAGTTTTTGCCCAGCATTTCTCCCCCCCCCAAATGCCGTTGCCTTGCCCCCAAGCAAGTCGCTAAGCTGGGCTAAGTTGAGCGCTTTTCCGCTGCCGGCGTTGCCTTTTCTTTGTCCTTTGGCATCCTGCGACAACGAGGACGTGGCTTGTTGCGCAGCAAAACTTTTGCATTATGAAATTCTAAATGTAACCAGCAATGTACACCAAACAGTCGGGAAAGTGTCCTTTTTTATATTAAAAATAAAAAAAAGTTAAAAGCAAACTTTTTTCACACATTTTTTAGAAATACATTAAAAAAAGCAAGCAAAGTAACAAATTATATACTTTAAACCCGATTAATTATAGCGCGTGATCATTTAGTTACTTTTTATTTTAAAGTGTTAAGAATTTACAAAAATAAACAATATAAAATTAAAGAAAAATAGCTTCCGTTTTCCTTAACCCTCAGGTTTGCTCACCAGTGTTATTACGCACTTTTTTCCGCCTCGAGCTGTCCGAACGTTTTAGAAAAATCGTTTTGCAGTTTGCCAGGGGGGAAAAACAAACTTTTCACCCCCTTAAAATGAATTTTCATCTATGTGTATATTTGGTTTGTGGTATGAGGAATTAAATTCTTATCTTTTGTTCAAAGTTTTTGCACAGCATTTGCCTTGGCCTGACTTAAGTGGATTTATCTCAAGCAGAAAACAAACATATTGAAGAAATTTCGATTCGAGAATAAAAGTTATTTAGCAATTTCCTTTTTGTGACTCTGATTAAATTTATTTAAAGGCTGAAAATGAAAAGAATTGGTAACTTTCATTCTATGTAATTTCACTAACAAGTTTAAAGCAAAATCTCAGCAGTTTAAAAATATATATTCGGGTTGCTGTCCACATTAACATCTATATTTGAATTAATAATCCCTGACCACACTCCATTGGTGGCAAACATAATCCTGAATCTGTAACTATCCTTGGGAAATGGAACTTTGGCAAACATTTCATCTCTTAACACAAAGTCCTTCAGGATAATGTCGTGCTGCTAAAACAAAATAAATTTAGAATAACTTGATTACAAGAAAGAGCATTGATTTACATACGTTAAAAGGACACGAGTGATTTAAATTAATAAATGGCCTCATGGCCAAATAGAAATAGTGGAAAATATTCAAAGGATTCGGATGCTTCATATAGCGGCAAAAGTCCACGGTGACATTGTACAGAAACGGACGGTATCCTGACACTTTTTTCCAGGTGCTCAAGTTTATTTTAATACTTTTTAGCGGCAGTTTCAGGAACTTTAAGTGGGCATTGGCTCCAATGATGCCACGTCCCAGGACTTTAAGGTGACACTCAGGAATCTCCAAGACTGATTTGTCTAGAATCTCGCACTTTATGTTTGTGTGGCGGGTTTTAATATCTCCACTACACTTTAGAATAACAAAAACTAAGGCCAGAACTCTGACCGCCACGAACTTCATGGCGAAATGATGATCAAAACTATTATTTAGTTTGATGTCTGACAATATGGAATACGTGGAATTATTAAGCAATTTATTTTCGATTTTATAAGTTGGCTTATCTAATGTTGTAATGTGATTAAAAATATTTAACTTTAATATCTTTACGATTCATTTAATAACATTTTATTTGGAATAATTCTGCTCAAATTGGATAGGGAGATTTTTAGTATTAATACGAATTTTGGCAATATTTGTATAATTTTGAGTAGATAGTTATTACTTTTTTTAAATTTTTTATTACAATTATTTTGGGTTTGTGCAGACGTTCTTCGTTTAATTATAAAATTGTATAATAATGTCTTCATTTTATAATGATAATTATTTGGATGAACGGCACTATAAGTGATCAGCTCTTTGACTAATGTAGGATTCCCTCTTGAACAGCAAATACTTTAGTTTAAAGTTTATATTTATATTTGTTTTAGTGATTCTTTTGTATAGTTTTATTATTGTCAACATAAAGATCCATATACGAATAAATCGATCCCCTCCATACTCCTCCGCCAAATAATTTAATGGAAAACATATAGCTGCCAGTGGGAACGGGAAACTTGGAGAACATTTTATTTTCCAAAACAAAGTCCTTCAGAATTAAGTCACTCTGTTTGGATAAACAATATTTATATAGAGGTAAATCGAACCAAAGAGATCTTTACTTACTGTAATGGGACAAGTGTAATTCATATTCGTGTAGGGCATCAATGCCCTGTAGAAATAGTGAAACACATTTCCGGGATTTGGATGCTTTAAGTAGTGACAAAAGTCCACGGTGACATTAAACAAAAAGGGATGATAACCGGATAGCTTTCGCCAAACACCATAATTAATGGACACCGATTTGATGGGCAGTTGTAGCATTTTTAAATGAACATTGGCCCCTATAATGCCACGACCCAAAACCTTTAACCGACAAAAGTTTACTTCCAAATATGATTTGTCCTTTGTTTCACATTTAATGTTGGTGTGACGTGTTATTAAATCTCCCAAAGCAGGGAGGATTAGGATCCACACAAGACCAACGATAAATAGGAACCTCATGACAGTGTAGTGTCCGACTTTATGTTGAACAAAATCAAATAATAAGCTTGGAATATCATTAGTGCTATCTTTGTTGGTCATCTAATGACACCTTTCAATATTATATAAAATAATTATTCAAAATATTATAAAATGATTAGCAGTTTATGTATATAAAAAGTACCCTAACTCTTTTTTAATGGTTTTTATTTCATAAATTAAAAATATCTTCTTTGAATATTCAAAGCAATTTTAATGCCTTCCATGATCCCAGTTTTCCCATCACCCTGTCTAGTCAGGGTGATTCACTGGCTGAGAGATTAAAGTGCATTTTCCGAGACTCATAATGATCCCGGCTGTATGCCAATTTCCCTTTCCGAAGGGAGGGTTTTCTCTCTAGGCACGTGTGTGTGTTTGTAAATATCCCTTTTTTTGTTGCCTCTGTTTTCTAGTTTTCTATATATTTCTCTTGTTTTCCGGGTTTTCCCATCCCCCGCCGCCGCTGATGCCGCCCTGTGAACTTATGCACCGCTGCGCTTTGACAATCCATAATCCCCAGGCAGTAAAAATATGGATTTCATTTCATGTTCCATATTTTATGGCCGCAAAAGCGAAATGAGAGCGAACGTTTGGAAATGAGGAATAGTTCTACCCAAAGCTAATGGCCAGTTGTTAAACTTTCAAATTGATCCATGAATTTCACAGTCGAATGCGGCCGTAGTGCACGCATTTTCCAGGGGCCTTTCCCGTTTGATGTTTTCTTTTGGGCCCCCACTGACAGAGGGGCCGCCGCTCCCAAGAATCGTATATAAATCGTAGTGTCAAAGAGTAGCTGGAGAATATAAATTTATGATTTATTGAAAGCATATGCGTTACCTCCTACAGGAAGTAAAGCCCAGCTACTCAAAGACTTTGTGCAGAGGCGAGTTTTTTCCAATTATTATTAGCATTTTACAATCACTTGGGCCATATTTTGAATGATTCTTTAGCGAACACATTTCGAAGACCACACCCCCGAAAAATGAAGAAATATATGTATGGATAATATCGACAGATGTTTCAAATACCAGCTGGCGATTCTCGAGGGATCCCATCCAGGAGTCAAGTTCAATTTGTACAAGTCAAGTGACAAGGATTTCGAGTGGAAAGTTTGGTATGTTTCAACTCTCTGAACAAACTGCAGTACAATTAAATGAAAATTAAGCGGAAGTTGTGGCAAGCAGAAGCAGCTGTTAGAGGTGTCGGAAGCACTGTTCCAAAAATAGCCTGAAAATTTAAAATTAATGTCTGACACTGACTTATGTGCAGGTTAAGTGCCGCTGACAGATTTTGACACATTGCCGAGTATGGCGAGAGTCACGAATCGAAATGGATATGGATATATATGGGTGAAAATTGTTGCTTTGAGGTATTTTTCTGTTAAATCATTGTTGTGGCCATTGATTAGGGCCAAAAATGCAATGTGAAAGTTGATTGAGTTGGGGGGAAAAAAGGGAAATGAGCACTTCTTTAATTAACATTTGCTGCTGCTGCTGCTGCGCCCTCTCATCGTCATCGTAATTGTTGTTGAACAGCTGCTGCGGTCTGTAACTTTTCCCAACCAAAGTGTTTACATGTTTGTTGTTGTTTCTTTTGGTTACCATTTTTGCTGTCTCTGGTTGCCTAACAAATTAATTTCATATTATATCCGCCCGCCTCGTTTAGCCCACAGTTGAGGTTAACAAAATAAAGCGTTAAGAGAGTTCCTGTTGGAGCCAAGCAAAGTAGGGATAGTTCTTCAAGAAGATATTTTTTAGACCCAATCCAGTTTTATATTTTGTTAATTTATCCCTATAAATATTATTTATAGAAGCATATTCTGCTGCTGAAAAGTCTCAATTAAAACTGGCTAAACTTCGGCATTTCGATCGATATTACTTTTAGGGTTCGTAATTAATGGAAAAATTTACTGTAAAAACTTGTAGTACAACAATATTAAAGATATTTAAAATATATAAATCGTTCAAGTCTTATTTTTATTAATTCAATAAAAAATCAACGGAATAATATACAAATTGTATAAATAAACTAAAATATAACCAAAAATAAAATAAATATACCAAGCTTCTATTTATCAAACAGGTTTCAAGTCTCCCAAATAATCACTCATATAATCATTATGAAATTTCCCTCTAAAGGGTTATAATTTTGACCTTTGCTGTAAATAAACGTTAAGTTCATTTGGCTCTCGCCTTCCGTGTGTGTGTGTTGAAGAGCCCGGAAAACTATCCTATCCCATTCCATCCTTCCTTGAGCAGCAGTTCCAATTGAAATTAATGTTTTATGGTTTCTGCAGCGACCACACACACACACAGAACAACAATAACGACGAAAAGGGAAAATACGACAGCTGGACATCTGACGATGGGTGTTCCATGCCTTCTGCTATATATATATTCGATTTTCCTAATGCCAATTTGCCATGGAGAGTTTCCTGCAAGTGACAAAAGAAAATGCCCAATGCCAATGGAATGGACTTTTCTTTTCCTTTCTCGTCCCCTTTTTTTCTCTTAACTTCTTCTTTGGCTGCTCTTTGTTTCGCTTTTGGCCATGGCAAATTGGACATTCTTCTTCAAATTTCCTGTTTATGCTCCATAAAATCCATCGAAGCGTTTAATATTGGCAACTTAAGTTGGTGGAAATAAAGGAAGCCGGCAGGAACAACGTGCCAAGTACGTGGTCTGGGATTCAAATTGCTTTTCTGTTGAGGTATATGTAAAGTGAGGGATGCGCTACTGCGTCTGGCATTGAATTTATTTGCTGTCTGAGTCACAACAGTCAGTCAGCTGTTTGTGGGGATATATACTTCGATTCTTTAAGCTTTAAGTGAAAAAGTTTGACTGAATTTCAATTTATCTGGCGGCAAAGTTGACAGCACTAATTTGATGAAACGCTTTGCATAATTTTTATAAGCAATCAAAGTTGAATAAATCTAATTTTAAGGAATTATTAATTTTGTTTTTTTTGGTTAAGCTTTAAATTAAATCCCAAACCTAAATTCTTAGCAGTTTTACCTTCAAAGTTTGAATATGATTTAGTAGTTGGGATAAATATACAAAATTCTAAATTGCTTGTAAAGTTTCTAAAGCTGCAACTTGAGTAAATTTCAAACCAAGAAGCTGAGCTGAAAACCAAAAGTTTACTTTGCAAAAGAGAGAGAGCCATCATAATCATAGTTTTGATTTTATTTTTTTTTTGGCATCGTCATATCAGTCCAAGTGGGTTTGGTCCAGCTGAGGGGGGATTATGCAACTCGTCTGGGGCAGCTGGAAAATGCTGCAGTTGCAGTTGCATTTTATATATATTTTTGTTTGCATCTTGTTGCAGTGGCATTTTGCAGTTGCATCCCACGCATGGCTTAGGCGACTGGCGCCTGCCCACGTTTAAATTGTTAATTGAATTTTTCATAAATGTACATAACATACAAAAATAATAACAAAACTTATCGCAAAATGTTGTGTGTTGGGTCAGAAACGGGTTTTTTATTTTCGATTTGATCAAATTTATGTCAATTTCAGAAAGTGTTAATTGCTCTTGACGTCGATTTATGTGTCGCATAATTTTATCTGTTTTGGGGGGGATAATGACGGACAGCCGACCCAACAAGTGCATACTTAGTGGCGCATTAGCAGGGAAAACAATCCAAAAAGTTTGGGCTAACCATAAAGTGGAATTTGCATAAATTCTATATAAATGGGAGGAATAAATAAATGCTGTTTTGCATAGAGTGTCATTCGGTTGATTTATATTTGATGAAAATGGAATTGGATATGAGTATGCGGCAAATGTTTTGTTATTTATCGCTCTGCCATATGTAATTCCCCAGGATTTCTCTTTGATTTTATGTATTTTTTATATGTTCCATTTTCATTATTAAAGTGAAAGAATTTAAAGAATTTTTGGGGGGAAAAAGCATTTAAAACCAAAAAAAACACAAGACACACATTTTCTTCCAATTTCTTTTTCAATAAAAATTCCCCAATTTTAAAACTTACATAAAAAGTATCCAGAGCTCAATTTATCATCATAATTTAAACATTATCAAAACTTTGGGTGTGCAGCACTCACCTGCGAATGAGAACGAAGAAAGAGAAGAAAACCAATTAATGAATAATGAGTTCTGTAGTTTTTCTTTTTTGTCGAATAAAGCAAAAGTTATAAGCAGCCCATTATTCAAACTGAATGCGTTCACACCTTCCACAGACACACACACAGCTCTTAACTTAATTTTGAGGCCATTAAAGTTTTCACAAATAATTTCTTCTCTATTTTATTTTTAACACCCACTCACAAAAAAAGGGAGGCGGGAAAGGCAAATTTTGATAAGACAAAGCCAGAATTTTGTACGCTTCAGCTGGCTACAAATTATGAAAATGAAAATGAAAAATGCCATCAAAGCAGCGTAAATCATCTGACTTTGACATGCATTATTATTTATGGCATAAGGGTCGGGACCCTAAAGGAAAATAAAAGGGGGCGAAAACACATTACTCTTTGACTGCCGTTGTTAAGCACAAATCAGGTGGCCATAAAGATGTACAAAACAGACTAGATAAGTTGACTATTTATGACACAATGATAATTGTTCAAATCAAAGCATTTAAATTATGGTTAACAGCTTAAATGTTTGTATTTAAATATATATATAAAGATAGAATAGTTCTTCCATTATGAATCATCAGCGGAAGGATGAGCTGGAGCTGAACAAAAACTGAAAGCATTTGCCATTTGACTTCTGTCCCGGGTTCCCGTTTCTGAGTTTTATGGCATTTTATTTTAGCTCTCGGAAAACCCCACACAACAAACACACACTCACACTCATATCCCTCAAAGGCCCTCTGCCACTTCTACCAATGTCTCGGCGCTTGGCCCCGTCAAAACAACATTTCTGCGTTGGGCAACCGCAGAGAGTCAAGCAAACAACAGCGCCAGCGACAGCCACTGCACTTGGGGAAAAGTATCTTAAGAATTCGGCAAAATTGAGATAGTTTTAGTCAGAAAATTATATATATTTTTAAGTATAATATATTCAAGTTTGAAGGAAATAAGATGAAGGATTCTATCTTTAAGTAAGTTAGGTTTCTAAGAGGTCAAAAATTCAATATTTATAAAGAAGCTTATTAGGAGAGGTTTTTATATGATAATATCTTTATATATATAGTTATTTAAGAATACTTATATAGCATTTAAATAATATTATTTAAGAGCAAGTTTTGTTGTGCAATTTAGCATAAATAAAACCCTTCAAACTACATCTGTCTTCATCTTATCCATAATAATTTCAGCTGGAAGATTCCAACCCATCTCAATTTCTAAAATTTCCTAAAAATTCCCTTTTTCCACATGTTTTTAATTTTCCAACAAATTTTCCCCTGTGCAGGAAACACACTATGGAATATATATATACATATAATAAAGTGAAGCTGTTGAGAGTCGCGTTAGATGACGATGACGATGCTCACAGCTCGAGCTCGAGCTCGGGGGATGGGGATGAGAATGAGGCTGCGGGGGATGAGAGTGTGTAGGGAGGCGCCCAAGTGAGGGAGGATTGACTGTGTGGCAAGCGTCTGTTGCAAAATCGAAAAAATATTGTGCGTTAAGAGGGATGTTGGACTGGGGCAACAACAACAACAACACCAGCAGCTAACAGCCAACAGCTGAGCACAGGCCATCCCAGGAAGAGGGCGAAGAGGTGAGGGTGGAAAAATCGATAAATGCCTCGAATGTATGAATTATGTGTCTATGTGCACGCCCTCTGTCCACCCATTCTACTTGGAGATTCAGCTTGGGTTCTTCCTCATCGGGTTAAGTTCAAGTGGCAGCTCATTGCACTCCGTCCAGAGCGACAGAGATACATTTTACAATTTCGCATTTAATTTTCCAGAGCCGTTCGCTCGCTCGGATTGGATTTTATGGCCCCCCGGCAGCAATTGGCGCCCACACGCGCTGCTCTTGCCTGGATGCTGGTTGTGCAAGACTGGACCAACACACTCTGCCCACGTTGGAGCTGGAGTGGTGCTGCATGAAGTGACCGCATTAGATAGCCAAAAATCCCTCCCGGCCAGAGCCATGAATGTTTTGGCAACTCATATGCAAATATGCAGGCTGGTCTCTGGCAGGGAGAACGAATGGATAAACAGGTCGAGTGCCGGTGGGTAAATCAATGAATGTGTTTGGACAAGTGCATGTGGTGGTGGTGGCCATTGTGTCATCAAAATCCCTTACACCATTTCCAGAGATCCCCAAGCATTAAGCCAGAAGATACGATGAATGTTTATGCATTTTGCCAAAAACCATTTGAGATTTATTTCTATTTTATGGCCAACAGTTCTGACAGGTGTAATGAGAAAGGGTTTAGCAATTTATTTAATAATAATAATTATAATAATATCGTAAATAATTATATTTTATATCAGAAAACCCCCAAAGAATTTAAATTATAATATTTTTCAAGGTAAACTCAATTAAAATCAAGTTAATAAATTAATTCAACATCTCATCACTGGTCCTAACTTTAAAGTACAACCGCAAATTGCATTATTTTGAGCTATAAACCAACCCCAAGACTTCATTAAAATGGAATTGTTGGGTCTCTGAAATCGTTATCTCGTTTATAAATTAAGCAACGGAGAACAGTTGAACTTATAACCCAGAGCTGTTGGGCCTGCTGCTGGCCACAAAACCAATTTGGCCATAACCAACTGGTAACTTTCATAAATAGAAAGCGTTTCTGGGATGCATTGCATATCCAATTGGTAAATGCTGATACGATTGTCTGGATTGTGTGCCTTGTCTGTCTGTCTGTCTGCTGCCTTGGAAAATAAGAAAATAAAATAAAAACACTCGCGCTGCCCAACATTGCCAACAATAAATTTTTCATGCTCGACACAAACGCACCATAAACGTATGTACATACATATTTATTTATGACAGCCAACACACACGCAGGCAGGCAGGTCGAGTTCGATCCAAAGTTGACCCCCGAAAAAGTTATCTATAGATCGACGACGTCTGCGGTTTCTCCTTGCCGCTTGCCCCATACAAACGACGAGCTGATAAATGGAAAATCGAGCGCAACGATCCGATTCCAAGCGGCAACGGCGGTGATAAGGCAATCAATAAGGCAAACAACTTTCGGGGTTTATTGAACCCCCCTCTTGGAAACCCACTCCCCTTCATCTTAGTGCAATTAAATGGATTTTCGTTTATTTTTCGATTGCATTTTCCCCCTTCGAAACCCCAAACTTTGTTTATTTCTTGCTTAATGGTGACTTATGGGTGTTTTTTTTTGGGGTCTCACTAAATTGCCAGTTGTATATCGTAAATATATTGGTTTAGGAATCAGTTACAATCATATTTAGATATGATAATGCGGTAAATATTTGCAAGCGAATCAATGTCCTCAGAGAAACGAGAACCAAGAGAACCCAGAACCCAGAACCCAAACTTGAACCTAAAAAGAGATGGCACACACATGGGACTTGGGTGTCAAGCAAAATATTTGTGTGGAAAATATTTACACACGACTAATGCCAGAGACTCAAGGTGGCTGAGAAAGATTTGGACAAAATATTTGTGCGTGTAAACAAGCCAGAATGATGATGGTTGATTCTCGTCTTGGGTTAAATTGAAATTCATTCCTCGTCTGCGGGAGCGTGACCGATACTGATCTCCTTACTTTTATAAATGATTTGATTGACATCAATAATTGCATGTACATACATTTCTATGCATTCGTTGGCTACCGAAAAAATCTAGGAATGGAGTATATAGAAGAAACCCTAACAATTTGCATAGACTCCAGCGACGACAACGACGACGATGTTTGCATGAAAAATAAACAGAGCTCCGCTGATTGACGTTGAACGTTCTCGCCAAGCATAATTAAATGTATTTGATGCGGATGTTCTTGTGACTTAAATACTGTGTATTATACTGATTTTTTATTTGTAAAAAAGTTAGGATATGTTATACCTTTGATGGAAAATATATGGGACTTTCGAGGGGGTTTATTTGATGGAGATCCAGGCAGCAAAGAAATGTTATTTATCGAATGGAATGGAATTTACAAAATTGATTTCTTATTTCTAAAAAGGAGTTATGATATGTTATACTTTTGAGGTTAAATATAGAGGACTTTCGTTGGTAGCTCTTTCAAGGATGTTTCAGGAGGCAAAGTAATTTTATTTCACTTTCAAAGTGGAAAAAACTTAGAATGCTTCATAAATCTAATAAAACGTATGGCAAAGTGAAATATGCTTCACAACTAACTGATAAATGCTTTTAAATATATAGAAATTAGTCAGTTTCTTTTTAATAATTTCTAAGAATAAAATAAAAAAATTTAACATAGATTATTTAATATATATGTATAAACCCCCTTTAAACCTTCCCAACTTAATTCTTATTGATCCTAAAGGGTTAAAATAACTTCTTTCTTTCACGAGGTATTTACAAATCGTTTCCCTGTAACCCCCATTTGCTGCTCCGTTCCTTCATCTGGTTATTCTTTTTCAGATCTCGTCTCATCAATCACGTTTTGGCAGCTCCACATGCCTTCCATCTAGCTGGATCCGCCGCACAACGAACACCGCACAGCACACGGCACTTCCCTCTCAATTCCCGTCTACGTGACTTCCGACTCTTGGCTTGCCCATTTCTCCCGCGAGCTTCGGCATTCAGCCTGTTCTCCCTGGTGCTGTGGTCCCCAGCTTCTTCTGCTCCTCCTCACCTCCTCACACCGCCATGCATTTATCTACTTTGCTGTTGTCATGTCAAACACTCGGCAGAAAAGTTCAAGTGCGGGTCCCGGCCATCTCTCCCCTTTTCCTTTTATTTTCTTTATTTTTCCTGCAATTTCACGCTTGTCGGGTTGGTTTTGGCGAAAAAAGTTGGTCTCTTTATATTGTTACCTGGCGCTAACTTGCAATCCTTGTCGTGTGAAATTTACAAACATCAGCCAAAATGTCGCCGGCAACACAAAAGCTCATTTGTTCGAATGAAAGTAAAATCAGCTTAGAGGCCAAACAACTATATATGCAGTCATGAGCGGGTTAAGTATCGCTCAACTTTATGGAAGCATCATCATCATCATCATATCGCAGGCACTTCAAGTGCTTCCCCCTTGAACGAACAGACTCACAACTTAATTAGATAAATGCCAGCGCACTGACAGCCATCTCCTCCTCTATTCTCTGTTGGTTTTCTAATTTTCTAGTTGTAAAGTGATCCGAGCTCGCCCACATACTTTTCGCCCCAACTATCATCAGCATTATAGCGTCATTATCATGGTTGATGCAGTGAAGAGGCCTCCTCCTGCCGGCAACTGACATAATTTTATGCTCGACATTCAATTAGGAGTAGGTGTAGGTGCCGTCAGCCTCCATCATCTCTCCCTGAAACTGCGGAACTACTCGGGTGAATGCAAATTGTGAGCAGACAAAAGCAATTTGTGTCATTGCCAGCAGGCAGATAATACAGTTGGGGTCAACTTTATAGGTTTAAGAATTTATTTATATCATCTTTCGGAATATTAGAGGTACATTTTAGATATTTAGATCATTATTCGGGATATTATTGAGTTCTAAGTGGGTGATTTAATTCACAGAATATTTTTTAGACAAGAAACTTCAACAGTATTCAATTTTATTAAATTTTAAGCCTTTTTTTGACTAGGAAAAATATATTTAAAGAAGAGTTAAAAGCAAAGCCTCTGTGGCACTTAACTTTAGGGTTATTGTTGTGACCACAGCTGTACCTGTGTCTCCATTGAGCTCCTCCATTTGGTTGGAATGAGAGGAAACCTGGCTTTAGAGATAGGAGACACACACAGAACTTGTACTTTACCACCTCATTACGAGATTTGCATATTTGCATCCTGCCATTGTCTGCGTTTCTGGGAGAACAAAAGCCGAGAACAGACAATGGCAGGCAGGCAGCCAGCCAGCCCACCTTCTTCCTCAACTAAACTCAAGGATATTTGCCTCTCAGAAAACTAGACCTAAATTTAGAAAACCCAACGAAAACACGGAGTGCGCCTCTTCCTCAAACCACAACTTTTGGCCAAGTCAAGTGTTTTGCCACTTTTGATGCTAAATCTTAAAAGCCGACGGAGATAACTACTGTTAGCTGGTTGGTTGAAGTTTTCAGTCTTAAGAACCACTCGCTGGCTGTCAAGTGTTCCTTCATAAAGTCGCTTACCTAATGGCCAAACGCGCTGAAATCATCCAACTAGCTGGCTGGTTGCATTTTACAGGATTTTATGGTGGAGCCGTTTTTCCCGCTTTTCCCCCATTGACAGCTCAATTCGAGGAGACGCCACCCGGCTGCCGCAGAATGTGGAAATGTGGAGAAATGTGCGGCGGATAATTGCCATTAATCAGGCGAGTCCACATATGGTCATGGCACGTCATAAGCCGCACACTACATCTAATCCCATAGTTCCGAGGAGAACAAAAAGTCCGGTCTTTGGGTTCAACATCTTGGAGGGAATGCAGACGAAAGAGGAGGCAAGGGCATGAAAATCGGATTGGTAATGGGAATGGGCTTGGGCTTGGGCATCTATGATATATGCAGCACTTAGTACCTACTTAAGTTGCGCGAACGCGGACAACGCTTCAGATAAGATCACACACAGCTGGCAATAGCAAAGGCCAAAGCGGTTTGTGGTTTAAATCAGGAATAGTGGTACGAAAATAGCTAAGAGTTTGGAATATAAAGCAAGTGAATAATGCAGTATAAGTTAGAGGATATATACTTCAAATATATATAGTTTAAATACCAAAAAATCCCCTTGATTTCTCTGAATTTTAAATCTCTGTAAAGTGCGATTTAGCAGTGAGCTCTTTAAACCAACATTTAGTGTACAAATTAAATATAAATTCCTAGAAATCACACATAGCTTAGCTAACACTTTGAGGGAATCTTCATATAACCAAAACCCACTGTGCCAGTCTCCCCCACAAAAAATCTAAAAACTGCAAAGCCACGACTTTGACTTCAACAACGACAACAACAACGTTGAACGTTGAACGTCGACGACTACTGGTGGCTGGACTGCAGACTCGTAAGTGGTATAAAGTACGTGCATTTTGTAGATAATAATAAAATAATAGCAACGGCTGCTCATTCGGCTGGAGTCGAGAGTCTTGGCGCTTGGATCGAAGCGGATAGGATCGATTCGGAACCGATTGGATAGAGCTGGATTGTTGGATAGTCGGGGGTTCGGAACAAAGCACACAGCGTCGTCTGCGTTGCGGTCGTGTGGCTGTTGTAACAAATTACTTTTGGCTGGAGCCCCCCGCACCAATCTCCTCCTCCTCTGGCTTCCGACGATCTTGCTCAGACATTGTCGTCGCCATTGTCGCTGCTCGTTTTTCATGTTCTATTTTTCTGCAGCAATTGCCAGGCAATAGATTAGCTGGTCAGATAATTGCACCAGAAAAATAAGATCTATAAAAAGAGGGGTTTTCAATATATTTTATGGATACTCTTTAAGATTATATTTTAAAAGAAATATTAAGGAAAACAGTACAGAAATTTCGAATAAGCTTTAATTAAGGTAAAAGAATATAAAAGTGTTCATATTTTTCTTAAACATTTTGAAACTAATTTATATATTTTCTTAAAGATTTCCAAAGTTAATCTACAAACTTTTCCTCAAGTGGAAAGCGTCCAGACAATAGGGGAATGAGTTGAAGATGAGGCGGGCGCTTTTCCGTCGCCAATCAAGCGATCGATCTACTTTAAGGCAGTCGCCTGGCCACAGTTTATCGCCGGCCAGCGACTGCATTTTGTTGACCGATAAGCCCCAGCGAGGTGTGGAGGTATAAATAAGGAGGAAGATGAGGTTTCACAGAGACGGATTGAGGGGCAAGAGCAGTCAAGTAACTTCCAAAGCCAAGACCAACTTCATTTCCAAAGCGAGCCACTTTTTTTTCAATTAATGTAGCCCATGGGCAGGGGAAACCTGAAACCAGAAAATGCAAAAAGAACAAGAGGAGGAGGTGGGCTTTGGCGTGGAAGATGCAGAAAGCTAAAAAAAAAAAAAACACCATAAAAACAATGCAAAAACTTTGTTTACTTTGCGCTAGGCTTGTCTTATCGCTCGCTCCACTGGGCACAAAATAATTACCGAAGCTCGTTTACCCCCGGCTCCTACAGAGATTTTGAGTGGAAATTACAGAGCAAAAGTTGGAACACTCTCTTATTGATGGTTTATATAAAAGAAATTTGTACAAAAACTCAAAGGATTGTGAGTCGTTCTTAACAAATACCGATACTACCGATATTATATAGAAATCTTTCTTAAATCATATTTCCTCGCATAGAAAACTTTATAATTTCAGTTTTAAAACAAACTTTCCTTAAGATCTGCTAAAACCTTTGTTAGGGTATAAGCAAATCTTATAAAATTGAGTTCTTTTAGCTGGCCGTGACCAGCAAAAGATCTTGAGGCCTAGAGTTACCCAGGGACCTGGCCAGCACTTTGGCTAAATGACTGCATTTAAAAAACTGTTGGCGACTTCCGTTTCGCTCGTTTCTGATTTTTTTTTTTGCCTTGCTCACTCTTAGCTCGCATCTCCTGGAGGTGATTAAGTGCGATTCGAGGCGTGGAGGCAGATAATTTCTGATATTTTATAGCCCCGGTGTGGAGAGATCGAGAGTTGGGAATGGGATGGAATGGAGAGGTGTGAGATTTGCGGACTGCCTCGTTTTAACGGCACTTTAAGCCACTCAGCAGCTGAGAACAAGTTAAGTACTGGCACAGATCGGTTTTGGGATAGTGTGTGGGCTGAGCAACTATTCCGTGTCCTTCGGTGAAATGTGAGTCCATCAATCCACGCATCTATGCAAATTGGAACTAATCCCTAGAAATACTACGACGCCCACGCAAAAAAAAAGTACAGAAAATGCGAAATAAGATACACTTTTGGCCAAGATACATTTCCTGTGAGATCAGCTCTCTTTTACTTGGATTCTTCCTGAATATCTGAGCAGCGTCCCTTCTCCATTTTCGGTCAGAATCTGGATTTTGTGGCTGCTGCTGCTGCGTGCATTGAACTTTGGGGATTTTGGGTTGCAGAATCAACTTCAGTTCGTTGTTGTTTCTGTTTTGGGTGTTCTTGTGGCGGGTTCAAGTGAATTATTCATGTTGTCATGTCGAATCGGAGGAAGGTGGAAGGCAGAAAGGTTCGAGTTCGAAGCTGTAAAACGAAATTGCATTCAGCCAACGCAGCAAGAAATGCACAGGGAAAAAAAAGAGGGTGCAAATATCAATTACAAAATAAGAAAACATTCAAAACTAATAAGAGATGATTTTATTCTTCAAATTAATAGAGAAACTTGGCTTCTTTTACTCCAGATTTATGTTTTTTTCTTTTATATATATTTTAAATATTAATGCTACATTTTTATTTACATATTTTCCTCTCTGCCGAAAAATATAGCTGAGCTTGCAATACTTTTGTCTGTTTGGTGTCGACTTCGGTTGGTTCCTCCTGCTGTTTTCCATAAAAATTCCCGCAACATGAGTTTCACCCAAAAACAAAAACAAAAAACACATGCAACATCTACATGCTGACTGTCATCTGTCTTTGTTTTTTGGTGCCTTGTGAGAATTAAAATATAACACCATTTTTTGTTTTAATTAAATAACAAGACAAACTTTTGTTTAACCACAACTTTATTTACAGAAACTTTATTTGTGCAACTTTCAAGGGACAAAAGATGGCATTGTCTGATGCAAAATTGTAAAAATAGGAAACAAGAAACCCCAAGTGAGAGTCCTTTAAGCTGTTCTTCGGGCTAAATATATATATTGTATTCCCTTGAATACAATTTCCGCTGCATTGTCAACACTTCAAAGTGATGCCTGAGCTGGGAACACAATTGAGAGACTTGGCATCGGTTCGTAATTAGTCTGTGCATTCAGCGGCAAAAGAAGTGACCTCATTCTGAGACCCTCTTCTAAACACTCTCCTCCCGAGACTTCTTTTCTCTGTTGCCTCATTGCGACACATTGCCCGGGGCTATGGCCGCCATATGGAAATGTTTATTTTGACAAGCGCACCCTCGCAGGAAAAATGTGTGGCAAGGAAAATGAAGAAAAGGGGTGCGAAATTAGAATAACATGTCACTCATATACGGTATCACGTAATGCGGCTAAATATGCTATATGTATACGGCCAAGGGAAACCCCCGGAAGAGTGGCTCGCCCAGGACACGGAACAGCACACAATTGCCACAGTTCCCGTCCGAGCTAAAAGCCAGCAAGGAATTATGGCCAGGAAAAGTGAAAACAAAGAGCAACCAACAAATAAACACGAAAATGAGAACAGCACGTGAGTTTTTACAAAAAAAAAAACGGGAAAATTACCTCAGAAAAAAGAGAGTATTAATTTGGAGTTAATAACAAAAAGTTGAAAAGTTTTAAAACTCAAAGAAGTATTATGAAATCCTTATGGAAAAGTGACTAAAATTAAGCTTTGTTTCTTCTAAACTTCTTGAACTTTCACTGCCTCTAAATAAGTTATATTTAATAGGTATTCATTGGTCGAGAGTCCTGCGTAACCCATTGTTGTCACCTGCTTTTTTGTCTCCTGGTTACACCCATGCACGTAAAAGTATTTTCTAATTACAGCCCCGCCACATAAAGCTTGAGTTTAGGCAAGGGAATGCTTTTAATTAAATCTGGCGCCAAGTCCTGCGACTTATGACATGCCATGACCCAAAAAAAAAATTTGTTTAAAGATTTTTCATTCCATTTGCATGTGACATGCTTCACCATATTTAATACCAAACATTATTTTTTTGGGGGAGCCTTCCTGTGGGGAGCCTGGCATTGATAAATTCCTTGGCTGATAAGGCGTTGTCTCCCCTTCAAATTGGGGGTTGGTTTATTTTTCTTGGCTCGAACGCAGGACATTTAATTTGTTTGCATTATTTGCGCTTTTTGTGGTGATTCCTCAGTTTCCCTCCCTCGTTTCCTGTGATTATGTTTACTCTTTAGAATCGAAAAAAGGCAAAATTGAAATATGATAAGCCCTTAAACCAACCCCGGCTTAGTTTTTCATTCAAAATCAATCAGTTGATGTATTGTGCAGCTGCCCAACAATCTTTTATAATCTATATTTATGGGAAACTCTAAATTTTGACCTGAAAGTGTGGCTGGCTGATCCTGAGCCCTAATTGAATTTTACTTGCATGTGCTCTACCTGCCCTTTACCTGATCCCTTAAGATCACTTGTTGGGCCCCTAATGATAATGCCCACCATTTTGTCTGGCCTGTGTTAATGCCTGAAATATATATATTTTTTGCTGTTTTCACAGAATACGGGTGTTGTTTTGACTGAAACCGAGTCTCAAATTCTTGTTGTGCAGTGCCTTTCGCAGTTTATCTCGTTTCAAGCGAAGCTCATTAGTAATGTTCGAAATTCGAGGCACTATCGAGGAGATAACCATTTGGCAACCTTCTTGCTTTTTTAGCTCTTATCTGCGGGTGATATGATGGCGGCCAATTAAGGTGAATTACCCTGAATGATTGTCACATGCGGCGGGACTGGTCGACCTGGAAAGGGTTTCGCGAATTTACGTCAACTTTGGGTGAGGTGCGAAATACTCGAATGAGTGTTTGTGGCTTATCAGCGTTCCAAATTGTTAGTGGTTTTGATTTTTGCGCAAATATATACCTGGTTTGTGGCACGTCGACCAGACACTGAGTCGCCGGAACTGTACTAGCAATAATTGCTATGTTTTTTAGTCAAGAATAAAAAGTAAAGCCCCCCTTTTTAAGATAGTTACAGGATGTGGACAAAACTTTATGGGTTTATTGCCTTCTTACCTTGACTTCCCACTGTGCCTGCAATCAGCTGAAGTATCAAATGGACAAAGATTAGCCAACTCCACACATAGCAGCTGCTTTTCCTGATATCATTTCTTCCCTCGCTGGCCATTTTCCTCGAGTTTTTCTTTAGAGCTGATTGAACTGGAAACCGTCGTTAGCGTTTTGCAGGTAATTTGAATTTACCAAGTTTTTGTTTACAACATCTTGGCTTTCGGTTTCCTGCCACTTCTTTTTTTGTGTATGTTTGTGGCTCGAATCGCCGCTTACTCACACTCACGCACAGCACACACACACGCACGCGACTCACTCCACTTTTGTTGTGTATTCTTTGGCGATTTGTGGCATGCTTCTTGTTTTTCTTATTCTGCGCCTTTTTTTTGTATCAATCGAATTTACGTTTACGTTTGTTTTGCCGGCATCCGTCGTTGTTTTTGCTGTTTAGGTTTTTTTATTGTTGTTGTTTGGCTGCAAGCGACGCATTTTTTACAACAACAACAGGAAATACTATCAACAAATTGCACACACACACGGACAATAGCGTTGTCTCGTTCTAGCTGGCTCCTTGCGTCGGGACTCACAGCAATCTTGATGGTTTTCTGTATTAAATTGTAGGTTTATTTTCGTTTGCTAATTGTATTTTTTCGTTTCAGTCGTACATTGGTGGTTTATCGCGTTTTTGGGAGTTACAGAGCAAACATGCGCGCAGCGAAAAACCGAAAACCATCCGTTCCGTTGTTTTTTTTTTATTGAATGAAACTAGCGCCCCGCAAAACCGATATGTATACCGATAGCCCGATATATTGATATAATCTGACGACACTAAATCCGATAAAATTCCGGATTTTATGAACGTTTCCACACGCAGCCACACTAATAGAGGTGGGAACGGAAACCAATTTTGTTACTTTTGTTGGGAAGTAAAAAGTAAGAAACCTGGTAAAGAACTTGGAATAATTTAAAATTGAATTTAAATGAAAGAGAATTTCGTTGTGACGTATTTTTGTGCAACTGAATTTTGAATTCCCAATCAGTAGCTGGGAACAGATTTTTTGAACAAAAACGCGTTTAAGGCGATTGTCCTAGTGCTTTCGATATATTTAAAAAATGGACAGCCAGTTTGCATGGTTGGCGCGCATATTCGAAATGTATGTTTTAATAGGAAACCTTGCTGTTAAGCTAATTTGACTTTTTTAATTGGATTATCAGTGAAATGCATACGTCTAAACTTTTTCCTTTCGAAAAAAAACTTTTTCCATTATCAAAGAGTCCCACGTGAAATGCATCTTTTTTTAAACTCTTTTCAGATTACCACCCCCACCGAGACAGGTTGTGGTTAAAAGTTGTGCCTCGAAAAAATATGCATGCCAAAGGAGCGTTCATTAAAAAGGAGACTCACAACTTTAAAAAGTGGAAAAATAAAAAATATATCAGTTTACGCCCGGGAGAAATGTGAATGCAATAAAAAAATCCATCCAAGGCCGACAATTTGTCGAATGGGGTCGGGGGAGGCGTGGCAGCGAAATGATAAATTTCACATTAAATGCCAGCGCCTGAACGAAAGCGTCGTAAAAATAAACGACGGGCAGAGACTCCCTCCCTCTTTTATCTGTTCCTGGAGATGGGGATGCTGGTGAAGATGGACTTCATTAGCGTATCCGTATAACCGAAAAGTGGGTCAAGTTTCGAGGACTTATCAAATTACCAGAGATTCTCGCTGCTAATTGCAGGTTTTTAAAAAAGCTCAAAAACGCCCCAAATGAGGTGGGGGGAAACTGAGACGCGTTCCCGCACTGCCAAACTGCAATTTTCAGTTTTAATTAATTCGAGTTGCTGTCTGACTGCCTGCCTGCCTGTATTTGCATCCCTATCTGTATTTGCTCTGCTAGTTTCAAGTTGAAGCGACAGACGGAGCAACTTCAACGCCCACAAGCCGCAAAAGGGGAGAGGGAGGCGAGTACGGAGCAGGGGAGATGGATGGGTCTCCCATGTGGATGCCATTCAAAGAGCTGTTAGGTGCCAACATGAAAAGGCGCTTAACCGAATTAATTTCGTATGCGGAAAAATATATAAATCAAGGGATTGGTTTAGCAAAACAGAAAATGCTGAAAAATGTACATAAAAGGTTATTGGATTTTAAGAAAATTATCAAACAGGGAATTATTTAAAAGATAAACTTAATGTAAATAAATATCTTTATCTTTCAGAAAATTGAAAGGGATTATAAATTATCTTTAAATCTTCAAATTTAAACCAGTTTATGTATTAAGATAAGCAGATAATCTTTTATTTCCTCTTCCTGAATTCCGTTAAATTTCTAAATTTAAAAAGAAAATATATTTCCTGGAATTTTGCCTTTAAACTCTAATTGTATGAGAGTGAAAATATTATTTAGCGGTTAAAAATGCTCTTGAGAATATTCAGAAATATGGTTCCCAAAGAGTGCAGAAAAACCAACAAATTTAATTAAGTTTTGGAACTAAAATGAACGCGAAAAATACTTTAAACTAAATAAATGGCTGATCCAATGCATCTTAATAGAGGTTAAACAGACTAATGATTTAAAAAAATGTATATAAAACCCTTTTCATTATTTTGGATGTGACAAAAAGCATTGAAATATATTTTAAATTGTAATTTTTAAACATATTTCCCACAGCGATTTGGAGGCGTTTAAAACCGCTTGCGATTTCCTGGCTTAATTGGCAGCGACAGGCGGCGCAGGCAGCAAATTGAGACGCAGCAACAAAAAACGGCCTTAAATACAAAGCAGCAAACCCACTGACAACAACAACAACAACAACAACTAGGTAAGTTAAATTAAGTTAACGTCTGCAGACGCCGTCAGCAGCAACAAGAAATCGCCGTCTGTCCATACACTTATGGCGCATAAATCAAAATCAACTTGTAAATTTAATATGTCGCTGTGTGTTTTTTTCTTGTTTCCACTCCTTTTTTTTACTTTTTACTTTTTTTTTTGTGGCGCTTGCCACAGAGATCCGCCAGTGATTTATGCTGATGTATTTTGAGCGCCAACGAATTGGCGAGAATATGGAAAAATAGTAGAAACTAAATGGGAAAAAAATAATCAATTGAAATTGCAGAAAAACAGCAAACAAGTTGTGAATGACGGGCTAAAAATTTAAATCCATATATTTTTACGTACACTTGGGAAATATTTTGACAGTTTTCTGGATTTTATATTTATTATTTTTTAAAAATATTTTGAACAGAAACCAAAGCAAATTATACCTTTAAGACAACCTAATTAGTAGTCAAAACTCGAGTGTTTTCTAGCCCTAAAAACCCACACATTTAATTGTCACACATTAAAATTAGCTGGAAATTTAGAGAAAACACTTCTCCCCCCACTCACATTTTTCATTCTTAATTCTCGAACCTGTAAACGAGGCAATAGACACTGAGTAATGACAATTTCAGGCCCTGCCGACAGTTTGACACTTTTTGGATGTGGATCTGGGTCTCGGTCTTGGTCTTGGTCATAGTCGTCTTGTGGTCTGGTGGAAAGGGAAACCCCAAATGTTCCTATGTAAGAAAACAAACATTTTCCCCCAGATATCTGTAGTTGCATGTGTCGAAATGAAAGCAAAATTAGGTTGCATTTATTAAAGAGCAGAGGGAAGAAGTGGAAGCAATGCCAGGCCCCAGCTCCATGGAGCTCCCCAAGAAATCCCCACCAAAGTGCAAGTATGATGTATGTGGGCCTGTCTCCGTTTTGAGTGCAGCAAGCTAAATAAATGAGTTTGTCTGCCAGCAGCGACATGATTTGATAATTGGTTTTAAAAGAAGAAATTCGAAAGCTGAAGTCGCGCACAGTTGCAGTTGTGGGGGGAAAAAACAGGAAATGGAATTGGATTTGGCTTTAGAGTTTTTGACATGGAAATGATAAGTCAACTCTTATTAGCATGTTAATAAAAGAAAATTAATCCATTTGCAGGAAAAGAGCATTTAAGAGGAGAGCGTTGACAAATGAAATTGAATTTAAAGTTGGTTTATTCACCTTTAAAGACCATAATTGTCTCTGAAAAACTAAAGCAATTTGAGAATATTAAGAAATTTACCATTTATGTTTGTATTTGAATTAATAAAAACT
This sequence comes from Drosophila anomelani, assembly GCA_035045905.1. Taxonomy (NCBI): domain Eukaryota; kingdom Metazoa; phylum Arthropoda; class Insecta; order Diptera; family Drosophilidae; genus Drosophila; species Drosophila anomelani. The sequence continues at coordinate 15,316,407 of JAWNOO010000032.1, forward strand.
TTATTTATTACACAAATTGTATAGAACTATAAACAAAATGTAATAATTAGTATGAAAACTTTTTCTCTTTATAGTTTTGGCCATATTTATGACCTCTCTGATAGCTTTTGGCCATTGACACTCGAGCTGAGTGTTGGGTTTCCTGCGAAAATTGGCATATAAAAAGCTTAAACAAAACATTATTTACCAAACTCCCAAAGCTGACTCACCACCCACCACTCACAGATCGGATCGGATCTGAAGTTTTTGGACACCCTGGGTGGGGCTGTGGGTAACCCAAACTTCTTAACAATATTCTTCGACTCATTTCCGAATGTTCGTTACGGTTATGTAAGTGACGCATGGCCATAAAAGTCGGCAATATGCATATGAAATCAGTAAAAATCAGCATAATTCCTGACATGATGGAATTTCCCAACAGTTAAGCCGGCCATTAGGTGGGATTAAGTAACCGGAGGGCGTGGCATTGTAATTAAACGCCTTCTCCTCCCCACGCCGCACAAATTGACGCTTTTCATCTAAATTCTCAATGGGCATTATGCCACCCACCCCCCTTGGCGCCTATAATAGACTCATTAACTTCCTCCTCATCTGCTTAAATATGCAATCTGCCTGTCTGCGGTTGCTTTGTTTCGGTTTATGTTGTTGTGTTGCCTGCTGCATGTTGCATGTTGCCCACTCTCATTGCATCCCATTGCTGCTGGCATTGGAGCGTGCATTTGGTCATAAATTAAAGCCTGCCTTCTGTACCATTTTGTGGTGGCAAATATTCGTCGCATGCCAAAAATTTTTACAAGCGACAGCATTTTCCACATGTTGGCGGCTGAAATTGCATTTCATGGGCTTCCCTCCAGCCTGGGGATCCGGACTCCGACTCGAGATTTAATTCCCTGCACATTGACAGCTGTTGCAAGAAAAAACCAAGGGAGAAGTCTGGAGCCTAGGGGAGTCCTGGCAACTAAGAGATAACCCCTGGCCATGGTCAAGTTTGAGTCAAGGCTAAGGACGAAAAGAAAGCTAAGACTGGCAGCAGCTGGGAATAAGCTGGAAAAAAACTAGGAACACAAAGAAAATAGGAGTCTGAACAGCGCAGGATATTTAAAGAGTGATAAGGAGATGTATAAAATATAATAAGATAAAAAAAGGATCTTAAATGTGCATAAATAAATCATAAAGGAGAAGGTTATAATATTCCACAGAGTAGAACAGTTTTTGATGAAAATATTAAAATTATTCATTGGATCCATTACAGTTTTACAGGTTTTTCATTCCTAATTTATTATACTGGAAAACATATATAAATAAACTAATAAATAAAGAGAAAAACCCTGTTAAAATATATATATAATACCCCAGAATGCCACTGCCCACACTGCATTACTCACTTTCCCTGGTTTTTTGCTTTTAGCTCTGACAGCTTTTCGCCTTGCACAACAAAATTAATTAAGAGGATCCTGGCTTTACTCCGTAGGCAAGCAACGCCCGGCCAATAAATCCTTTCCGCCTGTCACAAAATTCCTTGGAGTTCCTTTTGACAACCTGGGAAAGGTGAAGCACGATAAGCACGAAGATGTGAATTTTTGCGCTGGGGAGCAAAAAACTCCCCGCCTTCTTCGTGACGCAGACAAATTAGTGCAGTTTAAATTAGCAGGCGACTAATTTGATTACGAGCTGATGAAAAATAAGCTGCCATGTTTTGGGAGATTTTAATAGACAGCAGCAGCAGGGACTCCCTTGAAGTTGGCAGACAATTAAAACCCAATTCAAAATGTAAGCAAAAGGACACTGTGGCAGAAAGTACCATGTTTATTTTGCACAAATATAGAGAGAAAATTCTTAATTGCCACTGGAATTTCTCTGCTTTTCTTTGTCCAAAAATAAATGTGGACACCAAATATTGACTGTGGAGCGACAGAGATTTTGATTGCAAAATTCAAAAGTCTCACATTGCAGCCCACAGGCTGTAAATGCTGAATAAATATTTTGGCAACAAAGAGTAATGACTTGCTTGAAAATGGGAAATAAATGACAGTAAAGCTTGCATAAATTGTAAATTTATAGAATGAATTTATTCCATATTATTTAGATATTTTAGTAATTGAACTTAATTATATTATATTTTAGGTAAAGAGAAAATGAGGAAAAAATCGACTAATAGAAAATATTTCTGTATTTTTTGTTACGTTAACTATATATCATAAAATTCTAGGCTCTATAAACATAGAGTTATCATATTTCTTAGTTCAATTTATAGACTTTTCCCTGTCTTAACCCAACAGGATTCCCAACATTGATTCAGTCCGAATTCAGTTCAAATTCCCATCCCCCTGGCCTAATTAAGTGGCAGGCAAAGATATCCCAAAAATGATTTACTATTTCCAATGCGAAAGTGCATAAAAGCAGGCCTGAGAGACACAAGTAAACACAGCAAGAGAGTGAAGCCCTAATGACCATTTTACGTACAAACACATATTCCCCTTGAACACACAAGCCACGGAGATACACGTGCGACTGTGGAAGGAGCTCATCAATCATTCGCCGCTGTGTGAAACTTTTAGCGAAAACGTTTAAACGTGACTTCCGACTTTGGGGAGACTCGCTCTGAGACCCCAAAGACTGAGCATTAATCGTGGTGTACTGAATGTGGCGGCTGCCCCTAAGTGAAATATTTATTACAACCATGTATTTCTATCTATGCCCAGTGCAAGGTGCCAACTATTTTGGGGCCACTTCCATTCCGGGAACGATGGCTTGTTGCTGCTCTTGCTGAACCCGGCATAAATCAATTATTTTTGGGATTCCGTTTAACGGTCATTCCCGCCGGCCAGTGCATTCATAAAATGCGATTACCCCACGAAATCTGTTGCATTCACATGGTCTGCACTCGTAAATTGCATGGGGAACCCTTTTCAGCGTTTCGCCAATTCGAATTTGACCTTTTTGGCTTAACTTTATGCCTGCTTATAGCTTCAGACATGCGGGGGAAACATGTTCACCGAAGAGTTTTAAGAGTTTTAATGTGAGTTTGTGCCAAAAAAAACGGCTTAATAATGTTAAGTAATATATTATTTACTCCAGTATATTGTTTTTATTATAATATTAAGCTTAAAACATACGATTAAAGAGATTAAACATGTTTTTGGTTAAAAATTATTAAATTTCACATCATTTAACACAAGTACGCCATCTATGGGCAGCAGTGCTACCCATAAAAGACATATTCAAAATCTGAAGTTCTTACAAAAGTATATCTTTCATAAAACAATTGTCCCAATTCAACGAATGCCAAATTGAATAATTAATTTAATTTATAACATGTCCAAATATTTCCCATTTTCAATTATTAAAAAATCAAGTGATTAAAAACACAAATTTCCTTATCACCAGACATCTTATTTTATTGATTGACTTTACATATTCCCTGGTGGCGTCTTTTATCGCGACGCTGACAGTCGGTGCTGCAGTAGGACGCAGCAAAGCAGCAGTCGAACGCAGCCTCGTCCAGGCAGTGGTGGCACCAACGCTTAAGCTTCGCTGCATTCAGCTCCTGCTGCATGGCGGCCAACTCGCTTTGGTACTTCTGCAGATCGTCGTGCGCCTTCAGGATTTGCTCGGTTAGATTCTGATAGATTCCATTCTCCGGGTGATTGGCTGCGCTTCCATTCTGCGCTGCGCCGCTGCGTCGTGGCATCACTCGAGTAGGCACCGGAGATTGGCAACTGGAGGAATTCAACAGCTTGCGTTTCTTTGCAGCCGCCGGTGTCGGGGGTCTTCCTCGCTTGCCCGGAGTATGGGAAACGCCCGATTTGGTGCAACGTGATAGAGCCAGTTTTATGAGCTCCTCGGCTTCGGCGGGATCAGCATAGAAGCCAAAAAGCGTTGCGGAGTAGCCGGATAACATCATGTGGCACTGCAGTTCCAACAAGGCGTCATTGAAGCCGTGCGTGTTTTTTGATTTGAAATTTAATTCAGTATCCAGATCGATCGGAATTATGTCCCGTTCGGCGAGTAAAGCACGCGAATGGTCCCCACCAAAAAACCGGACATCATACTTGTTTGGATTGCCGCTGTAGACGCTTATGACCTGCGAAAAAGTTAAAACTTATTAGTAAGTTTACAAAATTATCTTTAACAAGTAAGCCTTGAAATTAACACAAGCTTGAGTAACCTTCAAAAGGGATTCTCTTCCTCATTTAAATGGAGAAATATAGTCTTACCTTTGCTGGCCAATGCGGGTAGCCTGCCGTCTTGGCAAGCACCAACTCATGCCGCTGTGTGCAGGGCTTTGCGAACCACATCTTGGAGAGATTGGCCTCGTTGGAATATCGAAAGCAGTCGACGCATTTACGGATTTCCTGTATGTAGTGTGACACATCCCGTATCAGCCTCTTGGTGGGTTCGTACTCCTCGGCCTGATGGCCGAAGAACACGGCTATGTTGTGCTGTAAGTCAAGCAGATCGGCGTGGAACTCCATTAAGTACGTGTACTTCTCAGATTCAATGTTCCGCTTGATGTCCGCCAGTCCTAGGATGTCAGTTTTGAAGAGAATGCGCTTGACTAGCGCAATATCACGATTCTTCCAGTGCTCGCCCATGTATGTGGCCACGTCTGTGCTCATCCAGCTGTGACTATCACCCCAGACTTTGCTCAAGAGACAGGCCAACTCTTTTTTGTCCAGCTGCGGCGGATTCCGGATAGTGGCTAGCTTGAGAAGGCGGCAGCGGGTGCAGAGCTCTAATTCGCTGCTCGCATCGTTGTCCGAACTATGACCCTCTTCGTTCTTTACAGTGGCCTGCGAACGCTGACGAACGCCCTTTTTTTCGCTGACGTAGAATACGTCGTCGTCCCAGTCGTAGTGCTCGTGCTTGACGAAATGCGAAGTCGGCACTGTCGGTGACTCTTCAATGTTGCTGTTGTGGTCTAGAAGGGGCTGGGGAGAGGGCGTCGAGGGTTCCATCTCTGCGCTCTGATTCTTGTCCTCGTCAGGAACGCTTAAAGGGAACTGATATGGTTGATCTTTGTCCGAGGGAACCTTGTAGGTGGGCTTCTCGGGATCCTTGCGCTGGCACTCGTCGTGGAAGCAGCGGTCACAGGACAAGCACGTCCTAAGGTCTCCGGGCAGATGACAGTCGTAGCAGTACGGATCCTTTGAGAATTTGGGCAGGGAGCTCAGCTTCTGGCAGAACTTCAGAGTGGGGCGTCTGACCTTGGCGTCTTTATTGGTCACCAAGATGCCACGTTCCGTGGCAGTCTTCACAGACCGCCTAGCAGCCTCTGGAAATAAAAATTTAACTCTTATTGATGAGAATCGGGGATTCCATAGGACTCCATTAACTCACTCACCCTTGGTCATGGACGGCAGCAGGCAGTTTTCAAGGCTGGCCACCGGCTGGACCGTGCCCTTCTGCAGCTTATGCATCCACAAACGAATGGCACACGGAGGAAAATCGCTCGGCATTGCATTTGCGTTTAAATTGCGAATTAAAGCAAATTCTTGTCAAGAACGCTGTTCGTGTGACCAAAGTTAGGGAAAAATACGTAAATTGGTATTTGTTTATGAAATATACCAAAACGGTTTATAAAGGAACCGTTATCTACAAATATTTATTAAGATATTTATTAAGATAAGGGAACAGCAGGTAAAACTCAAAAGAATAATAAGTAAAATTATTCCTGGAAGCAGTGGTTTTGGTAGTTTCCACTCTGACCTGTTGAACTGATCAGCTGTTCGCCAACTGTTTAATACAAACTGTACGTTCTGAAAACTTTCGTTTCGATGGCGACCTGTAATACTAAATTTTAATATACTTTGGATGTTCAAAAGAAGACAAATTTCAAACAAGCTATAAATTAAATTTTTAGAAATTTTGGTATTTTAAAAACAAAAAATGTTCTCCCTCGCCAAACCAAGTAACGTATTGAACCACGGTCACACTCTTCAGCTGGGAGCTATCCGATTTGTAAAAAAACAGAATAACGAAACAAATCCAATGGCCGGACGCGAAGCCGTGAAGCGAGCCGTGCAGCAGGTGCGACCCATCCTGTCCGTGGACCGGGAGGAGGCACGCAAGCGCGCCCTGAATCTGTACAAGGCCTGGTACCGCCAGATCCCCTACATTGGTAAGTGCTCCTGGTTATGTCATCGAACTACGCATCCCGACGACACATAAACAATGCCTGGATCTTGCAGTCATGGACTACGACATTCCCATGACCGTGGAGCAGTGCCGGGACAAGTTGCGCGAGGAGTTTGTCAAGCATCGCAACGTGACGGACATCCGGGTGATCGACATGTTGGTCATCAAGGTGAGTGGCGAACCGAAGGCTGCGGGGAACGCATCTAAAGCACCTCTCTCTTTTATATATATTCAGGGCCAAATGGAGCTGAAGGAATCCGTGGAGATCTGGAAGCAAAAGGGCCACATCATGCGCTACTGGAAGGAATCACAGGAACCCAAACCCACAGACTTCCTCTCCAAATTCATCCAGGGCGTTAACTAGTTATTGAAATTTGAATAGTTTAAAATACAAAATCCTCCTTCAGAGTATAAATGAAACTATGAGCATTGGGCGCGCTTCAGAAACGCTTGCTTGTTTCTTGTTTATTGAAATTGTGACTTCAAAAAAATCATGGATTCACTGTGGTCAGATCGAACTGAAAGTGTGTGGTGTATAATGATAATGCTTTGTCGGTTACGCGTTGTTGTTGTTTTTGAGGTGCTTGTAAAGTGGATGCAGTCTTCTAGCTCTCGTCGGCTATTCTCCGTGTTTGTAAATTCTATGCAGGTAAATGGATCGGTCCTCAGTTCAGGGTATCAAGTCTAGCAAGTGGTCCAGGGTGCTGGAGTTGGCGAAGAGATCTGTGGTTATGTCGTCGTAGTCCACGCCTAGGCTCTTCAGTTCGGTGAAGCAGTCCTCCGTGAAGCCGGGAATCTCCAGGGAATTGTTCGACTTGTTGAATGCATCGTGCCGATTGGTGTAGCCCTTCTTCTCGCGGAACATCTCCGCCAGCTGTTCGTCGCTCAGCTCGATGCCATGCAGCTTCTTGGAATGTTGACGGAATCTGTAAGTGTGAGAGTGCTGAATTTCTGCCCCTTTCGTAGATTAATATACGTACTTGCTGCGATCGGCAAACTCGCCGGTGCAGTGCTGACACTTGTAGGGATAGTCCATGTGTTCGTACTGGTGCTGACGCCATCGTGACCTCGTCGACGCCTCAAAGTTGCATACCTCGCAGCGCCAGATCTTTTGCTTCTGGTGACTCCTCTGCTCGTGCTCTCGCATCAGGGCGAAATTCTGAAACTGGCTGCCACAGGTGAGGCAGCTCACCTGCTCCTCGTTTACATGGGCTCGTTCGTAGTGCACCCTCAGCTCTGCAGAGTTGACGTAGTTCAGGCTGCACTTGTCGCACTGAAAATGCCGCTCCGAGTGCCTCTTACGATGCACGGCTAGGGTGTCAGCGCTCTTGAAGCTCCTGTGGCAAATTTCACACTCGTGCAACGTCTCAACGGCATGTAGCTGCTGTAGATGCAGCTCGTACTTGCGCATGCTGCTGAACTGCTGGTCGCAGAAGGTGCAATGCACGGGATCTTTGACCTGACAGAACCGCTGGTGACTGTGGAGTCCGGCCTTTTGATTAAAGACCTTGTCGCATACCTTGCAGACATAAGATTCCGGTGGTGTTGTTGCAACTGGGGCTGGTGTGTGCACTCGAGTATAATGCTTTCGGGCCGAGCCCTGATCCTTGAATATCCGGGCACAAGCCGGACAGTTGGCCTGCAAATAGCAGTACATTTCTGTGGGTAGAAAACAAGTTAGTATGCGAGTTTATAGGATTAAGATCTGCGCCTACCGAAATCGCCATCTATTTTATGGTGATCAATGAGGTGCTTTTGCATTTCAGCTCTGTCTTTCGTCTCATAACTATTGCAGGGTCGGCACTTGAAGCTTTGATCTGCAGGAAAATGAAGATAACTTGGTAATATTTTATAAGTTTTGTGTGATGCTAGCAGAACCTACTTTTATTCAAGCCAATTATGTCGTCCTCGGCCATGTATATCTTGTGAATACTCTTGTAATGACCTCTCAGCTGCTTGGCATCTGTGTGCGTATATTGGCAAATGTTGCACTTGAGGATGGGTATATTGGCAATGGTGCCGTTGGGCAAGATTCGAGTTGTCGTCTCTTGGGGTGCTGATGGTGAATCTCCACTTTCCCGAGCTAGAAACAACACGAAACGATTAAGATGAATAGTGAGCAAAATTTAAAGTTACTTTACATTTAAGTGGCTGCTCTTTGATGGACTCCTTGGCTGGCTTCGGGCTCTCATCGTTTAGGGTCATGTAGAGGGCGCGTTGTATAAGATCGCACTCCTCATCCGGCAGAGAGTCGCCGTTTTTGTTATTAAATTTATAATTGTTATTGTTCTCGCCATTCTTGCTGCTCGTTGTTTTGTTGGTAACAGCAGCCCCTGCAGGCGTAATACTGCTCTCGAAGAAGGTCTCGTTGTTCTTGGCATCTGATCCGTCGTTATCGCCCTCTTCTTCCAGATCGTTGGTGTCGTACTTGACATCGAACAAGATAACTGTGAAAGGGAATACGAATAATTTAAGGTTTTCTTTGAAAAGGTACTTCCTTACCCTCATCCTCTTTGGGTGCCTTTTTGCTGGCCGCCGCATCCGCATCGAGGCGTGGTATCTTGGCCCCGCGCATGTAGAGGACGTTCTCCTCGATGGGTCCCGTCATTCCCTCATAGCTCGAGACGAACTGCTCGAATTCCTGGCTGAACTGGTTCCAGTGAAGCGTCTCGCTGCTGGCCTTACGCTTCAGCTCCCCCGTGGGACTAGGCAGCTTAACGCTCTTGGACTCCGCATACAGCTTGAGATTCGATTCCAGGGCCAGTTCCACGAAGTGCATGGCCACCTCCAAGGCGCGACAGCAACGCACGCAGATCTGCATGGGCCACAGGTAACCGCCGGGACTGTTTACCCGCAAATCCAAGTTGGTGCACTGCTTCAGGCTCTGGGCGTAGGTGCGGGACTTTTGCAGGTTCGGCATTGGGGCGTTCAGCTGGACGGTTTTTCTGTCCACCGACAGGCAGGCTCGGCACTTGGCCGCATTTACCTTGTTCATGGTCACCAGCGCGGAATCCGCAACAACAGCTGTTGCGGCGTCCATGAGCGCTAGCGTCGGTTGCTACTCTTCGACGGATTCTCTTCTCGCTTCGTTGTGGGTGTTGCGTTTCAAAAATATATATTCCTCAAACAATGTGTGTATTTTATACCGCTCTTTTCTTTTGTGGCTGAATCGTAGGACCTTGCGCGCAGTTGCAAAAAGTTCCCGGGGCCGGCTGACTAGCGGTACTCCTTGCCTCGGCCACACTGTCCATTAGGGTGAACTTCGCCATATAATATAAGAATAACAAAGCAAATATAAACTTTATAATAGTTCGCCCTATGTTTATAATATAGGGAAATAATGAAATTGTATTTTATAGTATTCTATATATAAATATCTGGGAATTGGTGTCTTCATAAGGTCCACCCTGCTGAGTATCTATCGAACTCTTAAATATATCGAACACCCACGGACGGACGCTCCCTTGAGCGGACAAGGTTTACCTGGATAAATAAAGAATTGCTGCCCATCTGCAACCATTGCTTGCCAGTTGTAATGCCCCCCGTTAGGCGAAGGTACCCCAGGAAATTACTTACTCTAGAGGAGAAGCTGGCCGTGCTCCGGACTCAGGAAGATGAAAAACTAACAGTGCGGCAGCTAGCCAATAGGTAACGTCGTGGCCATAGATGGGTGAATAAATCCTTTAATTTCGAATTATTTCAGATTTAACATTGGAAAAACACAAGCCCATGAGATCCTTAGAAACAAAGATGCAATTAACAATGGCCTTTTATCCGGACACCTAAATATGAGCCAGGTGAGGAGGAATCCCCTGAGCCAGCATGGCTCACACATCGACGAGTTGGTCTTCGACTGGTTTTGCTTGACCAGGAAAGATAATGTTCCAGTTTCCAGCCAGTTTGTTCGGGAAAAGGCTCGGGAGATAGCGGTGCAGATGGGCTATGACGGCTTCTCCGCATCTCCTGCTTGGCTGAAGAAGTGGCGAAAGAGGCACAATATTGACGACAATAACTCGGGGGATAGTCTGGATGTGCGGGAGTTTGAGGCCATTATTGTAAAGAGCGAACCCATCTCGAATAGGGACGATGAGTTTGAGGCCATTATTGTGAAGAGCGAACCCATCTCGAATAGGGACGATGACCTCACGTCCGTGGATCTCGTAAAGCCTATATACAGCATTGAGGAGGCGATGATGCAGCTGACTCGTCTAAAGGAGTTCGTCAAAGATGACTTTATATCCTACCAACAGCTGGTTAGCTTGGAGAATCAGTGGAGCTGGAAGTGGAATAACTTTAAAGAGGAGGTTCCCTGACCTCAGTAGCTTAATTTGTGTTTTCGATTATTTATTTCTGTATTCTGTCATTTTATAGTTACAAAAAAAAAAAAGCTAAAGGAATAAGTGCTTCAATAACATAGCATATATATATCTGTGTATTTAAATATAAGTAATTATTCAATACAGAAATCATTTAAAATAAATGGTATCAATTATTCTATTAAGGACTTTTATTACAAAATACTTGATTGGCCAAGCAGTCCCTTTTGCAGTACCAAAGTAATTTTGAAATGGTTTCAATTTTAGAGTTCTTGTGACGCAATGGAGACCGTAAGGCAGATAATCCCATTCAAGCTTATTCTAGTTTTGGGTCTGTTCATATTAACTTAACATCAATAACTGCTATACAGGAGAGTTATATATTATTGATTGCTAACTGTATTTGGGGCTAACATAATGTGAGACTTTAGGGTTAAATAGTCTGCAAATTTACAACCTAACAGGAAAACTCCAAGACATTATATGTGCTTAAACGAGGGATGAAGAACAGTGCTTAGAGTATAATCATACTTTGTACAGTGTGCGATTACTTAGCGAGGAAGAATTTTGGGCTATTTGGAAAGAGCAGCTGCCGCTGCCGATATCGCATCCGGAGGCGTCTCTTCTACCGTTTCATCAAAGTGTCTGCGGAGCCCCATTTGCCTGGTCAGATCGTTCGGGCTTTGCGGCGGGCTTGCGTCTTCTGTAATGCCGGCTATCTCTTCCTCGGTTAGGCGTCTCTTGTGAATTTTTAATAGATGAGTCAGAAGTCTAGATTTGGAAAGAAAAATTTCAAAATTTCAAAATCATAAAATTCATTAAAAAAAATGACGCGTTTTTCATCTCACCTTCCGCGCCGCAAATATGTGCGGTCGCACTCGGGACACCTGTAGGTTACCATGCTCTTGTGCAGTATCATGTGCGCTTTCAGATCCGTCACGTTCAGCAACTCCTTGTTGCAAACCTCGCAAATATGGCGAGTTTTTAGATGAGAGGCGTTCTGATGCCGGATCATATGATGCTTGAAACCGAACATCTTCCCGCAGCCATCTAACCCACACGGGCCGATCAACTTCTCGCGACAATGCTTAACCTTCATGTGCCTCTCCAGCTCCGCGTTGTTCGCGAAGCTTTTGGGGCAGAGCTTGCACTGCCGGTTGATGTGCCGCTTCATGTGGAACTTGAGCAGTGTCAGCGTGCGGTAGCTGGTACTGCAGATGGAACACTTGTGCTGGTAGCCCCATCGCGAGGGCTCCGTATTTGAGTGCACCTCCATCTCGTGCTTGACCAGCTTGCCCAGTTCGTCGAAGGACTTGTGGCACAGCTTGCATACATAGATCGAACTATGCGCCTGCCGTCTGTTGGAGCGAAGATCCTTCGTTGGGAATGGCGTCATGGCGGCGGTTGTAAGTAGCTTGTCACTGCCATTAAGCAGACCGCTGGCAGGCGATCCGAGTTGCGGATTGGAAGTGGGTGTCGATACCTGGGATCGCTGCGCATCACTGCTCATTAAGTCATAGTCGAAATCAAAAGGCGTGGGTGTGGGATACAGGTTGGATGCGGAAGGCGCCGAGGCTGTTGTTGCGCTGGGCGATGCGGATGCGGATGATATTGCCGCTGCTATGGCAGCTGTTGTCGCCGCAGTGGCTGCGTCCAATGTCACCGGATCCACATCCTCTTCTGGCGCGGCGCGCCCTCTTCTTACTGGCACTGCTGCTCCATCATCCTGGTTTACTCCCAGCTCTGCTAAGATCATTGTTGGTCGTCAAACATAAGTTTTTCAATTAAATGGGGATGCGAAGGCGGTTGGAATCGGGCATGGTTGAAATGGGAATTTGAGGATATTCTTGCAAGGCTATTGAGGCTCTTACCATTGCCTGCAGCAGCCGTCCTTGTTGTCGTCGTCATCATCATCTCGTCCCTAAAAGATTCTTTATCTCCTGCTGGCCCGGCTATAGCGGCAGTCGTTGTTGTTATTGTGGTGGTGGCAGCCGACGAGTGCGGCGTTTGCATCTCAATAATAGTGTCCACCAAATGGCTGCGCTGCAGGTGCCGGGTAAGCTTGCCCTTGGCGGCAAACGATCGAATACAGCGCGGACACTCAAATGGCAATTCTGTGAATAAATCATGAGACATGGGATAAGTGAAATGGTCATTTAAAAAGCATTTATAAATCGATACTTACTGCGTATAATGAAGACTTCGTTGGCATGAATTGACACTGTAATCAAAAGCAGAGCACAAATGAAAATATGATTAATTATAGTAATTAAAAAATGTCAACTTGTCTAATAATATAAGGTCTTAAATATATAAATATTCTAACTTACGTCCATCATTTATGCCGTGATGGGCATTCAAATGCTTTCGCATTTCTCCATCCGCCTCGCACTCAAACGGACACTTGGCGCACATGACCATGGGAGCTTTATTTTGAAAAGAAATTGTATAAATTAGTGCTTCTTTTTATGTTAAATATCTAGCTTACTTTTGATCGAATCGGTATAAAGTTTCTCTATGTTGGTACGCTCCACCAGCACTTTATCGCCCTTGGCCTGGACCATGTCTCTGGTCGGCATTCGCTTGTGCACCGTTTTGTAGTGCCTGATTAGCAGGCGCTTCATGTTATAGAGATTGGTGCACAGCTCACAGCGGTAGGGAGCCAGGCCTAAAGGAATGAATGGGTTAGTTTAAAGGCCTGTAATTACGCTGCTTCATCAGGTGTCTCTAACTCACCCCGATGGACAAACATGTGATTCTCGAATTTGTATTGACTGGTGAACTTCTTGTTGCAATAAATGCAGTAGGGCTTCTGCAGATGCTTCGATTGCTCATCGTCAAAGTCATCCACATCATCATCGTCGCTGGTAAGCAGAAGATTTTGATCTGTAGCAGCATCGTTGTTGTCATTCTCATCATCATTGTCCGCCTCGTCCTCTTCCTCCTCCTCCTCCTCTCCCTCGTCTTCACCCACCGCCTCGTCCTCCTCCTCGAATTCCTCAAACAGATTTTCGGCATCAAAGTCCAGGCTGATATTGTTATTATCAATCACAATATCGTCGCCATCCACCACGGGCATATCGTCCGCTGGTATCGTGCATATGGCAGCCACATCGGTGTTATCAATGAAATCCTGCATATCTCCAAACATTGAGATATTGGAAGTGTTGGCCGTTGGAATTGGCTCAACGGGAACGGGTTCATCCACTTGCTCATTGCTTGGTGGGACTTTTGGAAATGGATTTTGGATTTCGAATGCATTGCTGTTGTCCACGTTGGCGGGCTGCACCACAGCTGTCACTGGCGAATGCCCAGTCATGACCTGCACTGGCACTGGCCCTGGCAGGGTCTGTGCCGGCACTGGCATGACCTGCACTGGCACTGCCATGGTCTGAACCGGCACTGGCATGGTCTGAACCGGGACTGGCATGGCCTGTACCTGCACTGGCATGGCCTGCACCGGCACTGGCACTGCCTGCACGGCACTGGAAGTGGTTGAAGCATAGAACAGCGGTGTGGTATCCACCACCACGTTTATGTGGTTGCTCGTCTGTGTGATGAGCGTTGTTGGTGTGGTGGCCACCACCTGTTGCTGCTGCACTTGAACTTGCTGCAACTGGACTTGCTGCTGCACCTGCGTATCCGAAACTGGCGGCGGGTCTGAAATTCAAATAATTAAAGAAATTGTCAAAGAAAGTGATAATGAGAACAAATATAAATCAATACAGAATATGTCCAGTTTAAATCCCCAATTTTCTTTTAAATTCTCATTACTCACATTTAATGGCCACCGGAAGATCGGCGGGCTCTGGTCTGCCTGACAACGGCTGCTTCCTGTTCGTCCAACTGGGACGCAGCTGCACTTCTGTGGGATGGATCTGGTGCTGCTCGGTATAATGTACCCTTAGCTGGCTGCATGTGCGCGTCTCAAAGAGGCACATGTCGCACGAATAGACGCCCGTCTCCTCCGATGCCGGTGCTGGTTCCTGGCTGGTTGCACCGTTCTCATCCGCCCGGTGGTGCGTAGTCTTGTAGTGCTCGATGAGATCAACGCTGCGCAGTGAGTAGAAGTCGCACTGGTCGCAGAAAAACTTGGGCAAATCTGTTCAAAGCAAAAACAAAAGACGGTGGTTAATGGGTTCTCCAATTGACAAGACGATTAAACTAACTGCTGTGGGTCAACTGATGAGATTTCAGGCGTGGCACAGATGAGAACGTCCTGGGACAGATACTGCACTTGTGCTTGTAGTTTGGGGATCCGCCAATAGTTGGCCTTGGCTTGGCTGGGTTGGAAGATGCAGTGGAAATGGTGGGTTTATTTATCTTCATCATATCCTCGACGATTAGCTCGTTGACATCGATATCCATCGCGTCGTTCTCATCGGGACCAAGAAGATTTTGCAGGCTGATGTTGATATGCGGAGAATGTTGAGCAGGTGGAGGTGGCGGCGGCGGCGCCTTTGTCTCGCTGTCGTCAATGTATTCAATGACCACGCCTGCAAAGTATGGTATGAAATATAATAATCGCAGACGCACACCACATTTTGGGAAACCTACCGCCTCCGTTGACCTGCTGCAGGGATCCATCCGGCAGTACCAGATACTCGGTGCCGATGCTCACATTGTGTGCCGTTTCCATGGGCGGCAATGTGGATGTGAGGCTGTCCAATCCGGTCCCTGTATCGCCCATGCTGGCGGCCAACTGCTGCTCGAGGTCGCGCAGCTGTTCCGAATCAATCGTGGGCTGAGCATAGTCTTCCGGCGTGAGCACCGTGGGTATTAGCAGCTCCATATCTTCCAGCGTGCACACTGTCTTGATCTCATCCTCTTTAATTGAGGATTTGGGTAGTGGACTTGTCTTAACATGGTCCTCCGCCTGACTGGGAGTCATGGAGTGATCGCAGCGATAGTGATCAAGTAGCTGCCGCTGTTTCAGCGTGGTAAAGTTGCACATTTTGCAATGGTAAGAGATTCCTTCTACAAAAGAATAAGAAAAGTAGGTTTTCCCCAGAATTAAACCAAGCACATGGTATGGTGGCCGCCCTAGACTGTACCTGTGTGCTGCCGGAGGTGCTGCTTGAGCTCCATGCGACTGTGGAAGATCTCGCCGCAAACCTGGCACTCTTGCCGCATGCTCTTTGGAGGCCTCGTCCTGTCCCCAAAAGTCGTCGCCGCTGCCTGAAAGTAAACAAAGAGAAAGGCGCTGTAGACTAAATGCGTCATACCCCCCCGTCACCACCCGCCCGACACCTACCTCCTTGGGAGATGGCGATGGTTGAAAGCGCTGGCCCATGGCCCCGTTTGGGCGCTTTCCCTCCGCATTCCATGCTTTGGCAGGACACAGCTTGCGGCAAAGGATCTCGTGGGCACGCACTGCATTTTGCAGGAAGTAGTAGGCGACCTGCAGGCTCTTGCTACACTCGATGCAAATGTACGGCGGCAGCTCTGGCGCGTTCTCGGCTCGCACGCAGAAGAGAAGGCAGCGTAGCAGCGTAATCTTATCCTCCTCGCTGGCTGGGTCCAGGCTACGCGCCACCGACACAGAGTCCAGCTTAATGAACTCGGCGTCCGACTTCAGGCAGCAGCGACACGCAAACTTGTAGTTCAACTCCGCGACGCCCTCCCGGGCGTCCGAATTCGGGTTAATCCGCTTATTCAATGCCATCTTTCACATTCGTGCGCCACTCATCTGGTGGCGCCTATTCCGGCGAAAGATTTGCAAATGCCGTCAGCCAATTTTGCTGATAAAATTGGTAAAAAAATGCAATTGTTTTTCTCGCGTCGCGTCGAAATAGATTGGAATTGATGTGACCAAGGAGTTGTAAATATCGTTAACGAGAAAGTATAGAATCGGCAGTTGGCAACGCGGTGACCAAGATGGTAAAGTTGCATCGGTCAATCTTTTTTTTTTAATATGCATTAATATACATTTTGGCTTTTTAATTTGCTTGGAAATTATTATAAATAGTTCCAAAAAGGTTAAATAATTTAAAAATTTTAGAATAAAAATTATAAATAAAATTAAACACGATTATTTTTTAGCGACAACTAGCGGTAGCCAGCAGAACCATTTTTTCAATCGTCGTCTACGGTAGCCAAGTTTTCCACCAATTTATACCAACAATTTCCTGTGTTTTTCGATGCTACAAAATAAATCGATTTTAATATCTGCAAAGTGTCATTCCACACAGCTGCTTTTCCTTGACTTTGTTTACTTTTTCAAAGTTTATTAACGTTTGCATAGAATTTAACCATAAATAAAATGGCCTCCGCTTCCAGTTCAAGTGCCCGACATTTGTTTGATGATTCGAAGAAGCGTTTGTGCGCCCGTGTGGGTGTAAATGTGAATAATTTGGGTGAGTTTCAGGCAAAGTTGATGAAGCCTTTCCTTGAGGAAGATGATTTAATAAATTATTTAAATATCTCCTTAACTTTAAGCTTAAACCTGATACTCCACTAGTTTAGTATTACATATTTTGTTGTTCTTTCTCTGAAAAACATTCCAACCCAACGCCAACAAACCAACCCAACTCCTTTCATATTTCGATTATTTTCTTTTAAGTTGTATTTGTTATTAATTAATTAACTAATTTAATGCTTTATTTCCAGGCTCTGTGGCCAGACAGGTTGTAAGGGGTTCCAAGACCAACGAGGTGAGCTATTTTTACAACTCCCAAACCCAAAATACCCAGAATATAGCTAAGTTATTCCACAGATTATGCATCAAACTCTGAAGAACTTCACCCAGGTGGACGTCGTCTCCGATTACAGTCACCAAAATCTGCAAAAGATGACTCTTATTCTCCAGCACGTCGGCTACCAGTACGACGTGATGCAGGACAGCGTCAACCACTTGGATTACCTCAAGGAACAGGTCACGGCCATGGAGAGATGATTGGAAGAGCAAAAGCCGAAACACTAGCACCACCCTCGCCCTCGTCCCCCAGTTTAGTTTGCCCCCGCCATATATATATCCATAAATCCCAGATGATAGCCCGCGACAAGGTCAAGATCACCACAAGAATTGTAACTGCCGATAAGATAACCCGTGATGTGGAGTTTCGCATAAAAGAGCCCGCCCGCAGGGGACTCCACCGCAGTTAGCTTCGGAATTCAACATGTTCAGCTTGGAATTGAGACTGGCAGTCACTCTGTGGCTGGTCTGGACGACAGCAGCCCAGAACATCACCGATGAAGACGGAAAGGATGGCCGCATTGTCGGTGGCTGGGAGACGCACATTAAATTCTTTCCGCACCAAGTATCCCTGCAGTTGGGCACTCGCCACGCCTGCGGCGGAACTATTCTAACGCCAACCCTCGTCCTCACGGCTGCCCACTGTGTCCTGGAGTACAGCAAGCCGCAGTATTATGTGATTCGCGCTGGATCTAGTGAGTGGGCCCAAGGCGGAAGTTATATACGAGTTCGTCGCATCATTCCGCATCCCAAGTTCCATGAGCCCACGCGAATGAACAACGACATAGCTCTGGTGCAGCTGCAGCATCCGCTTGTCTACAGCCAGGAAATCCAACCCATTTCCCTGGTCACCAAAGAAGACAGGATCCAACCGACGGCTCAGCTTTTTGTCAGCGGTTGGGGCAGTCTGTCCTTGTCGCAGATGCAGCCGGAGAAGCGACTGCGCTACACGGTGGTCCAGCAGAGGGATCAGGAGCAGTGCGCCCGAAACTATTTTGGAGCTGGCACAGTGACCAGCACCATGTTCTGTGCAGGCACCCAGTTTGGAGGCAAGGACAGCTGCCAGGGAGATTCCGGCGGTCCAATGGTCACCTCCATCGAGGGACGCATGAAGCTCTACGGGATTGTGTCCTGGGGCTTTGGTTGCGCCAATGCCTTCTATCCGGGAGTTTACACGAAAGTCTCGGAGTACGGCAACTGGGTGGCTGAGACAATGAAAGAGCTGGCTTAGCTTAGTTTTCCCCAAACCAATTAATAGACGGAATATACCGGACTTCACGCTATATGCTTAAGTTATTATCTATGTAGTTCCTATAGTAATAGTAATCCTAGAACTTAGGCTTTCACTCCGCTGTAAATGAACTTTTTTCTTAGTGCTAATAACTTGCAAATTCTCAAGTTCAAGTGACTAATCCCTAACATAAAATATTACTTATCGAAAAAACAATTTGTTAATTCAATTTTAATGCCAAATTACCTTGTTTATGAATGCAAAATGTAAAAAACAAGTTTTGGGATCGTGGCTGGCAGAGCCGAAGGTAGTCGCATATAAAATGCGCATCTCGGCGGGCCAAAGACCAGTTTTTGGCTCTCACGAACTGCGAATAGCGAGCGGTTGGCCAAGTCTCCGCCAGTTACCAATCGCACCTCGGCCAGCAATGAAGCAGTTTATAGTTTTTGTAAGTGAGCTATTGCCTCAGAGCACTAACAACAGCAGCAACGTTACTCAACTCTGACTCTTCCTGTTTGTTTGTTTCAAGGTCGTTTGCCTGCTCGGCGCCACCAGGGCGGATGTGTCCCATCTGGTCACCCCGGAGCCCAAGGTCCCGGCCAGCCCGTATGTGTTCAGCTACCAGGCAGGTCGAGCTCCCGGCCATGTGGATCGTCAGCACACTGAGGTATCCGATGGCTCCGGCGTCATCCGTGGGGCCTTCTCCTATGTGGATCCCAAGAACCAAGTGCGCACCGTTCAGTATGTGGCCGATGAGCATGGTTTCCATCCCCAGTTGAGCCACAAACTGGAGGACAGCGCCGCCGTTCAAGCAGCCAAGCGGAGGCACTTCGAAGCATACAACCGCATTGCGCAAGAGCATGCGAGTCAGACGCCCGGCCAAGCGGTGAGTATTCACCTGACAGCAGGTGTGGCCCCAATAGTTTGTAATGATGCATTGTTTTCTATACGCCCCCACAGTCACTGGCTGCCGCTCCGCATGCCAGCGCCGCTGTTGCACATGCCACCCAGAAGCATCTAAGCGCCTTCGAGCGGATCGCAGCAGAGCATGCGGCCATAGGCCGCCAGCAGGAGGCACAGCGTCTGGCACTGGCTGCTCAGTCCGAGCATGGAGATGTGGACGATGGGCAGTATCACCCGGAATAGGTCTGGCTATGAATGGAATGGATTCTCTTGAATGTTAATAAAATAGAAGTTTCTGGAAAGATTTGTTTATTTCGAAATCAAACTACGAAGCTTTTTCAAGACGGCAAAAATAAAATATGGAATGAGATTCTGTTCGGGTCTTTATATTTTATACTATTCCATTGCCGATCTATATCTTTCAGACTTTGTTAATGAAAAGCCTCCATTGAAATCAATTTAAATGTAACTCTAATTAAAATCTATTGTGTGCTCACTTGATTTTGTTTTATATCCAATTTCCTCCCATTTAAAATTTATAATTGGAAAGGCTTTTGTAATATAATGCAGTAAATGCACTAATTAAATTGTTTATATTTAATTATTTGTCACGACAATTTGGTTAAAGTAATGTACAACTGTAGAGTCTCTAGGGTAGACTGTCTCGTTAGTTTGTTGTCAGAAATAATGTTCGTGGAACTTGTGCCAAATATTTTATGGCTACTCTTCCTGTTTAAGGTAAGTTTATCCCTTATTTTGGACTCTAAATATAAAAGCACACATTCTTCAATAGCTTGCCTTTGGATTTTTTGATCCTTGTGAAGATAAATATGGAATAAAAGAAGAAGAAGCCAACGACGTGATGGAGAATTGGCCCAGGAATTTGCAAGTGGCCAGCGTTAATAGAACCCACAAGTGCTATGTGTCTTGCATTCTCTGGTACTTTGGTATTATAGATTCTTTTGCAAATATTCGACTGGATAAATACTTTGATTTCGGGATTATAGATGAGTATGCATTTGCACCGACTCTTAATCGCTGTGTTTACCAGTATAGAAATGAGACCGATTTATGTGAACGGACTTTTGGTATGTTCCACTGTCTTCGACTGGAGAAATTAGCCACAATTTAAAGAAGCTACTACTTTTATTTTATAATTAAATCTAAATCTGCAATGTATAACTAAGGATTCTTTTGTGTATTATCACCTGAATAGGTTGCAAAATATTATTGATATAATCACTCATCGAAATAAATGTAATTACTTTTAATTAGCTTGGCTATAAGCATGCTTGCATTGCTGATTTCAGCTTCATTATAGAAACAATGTTGGTCCGACAAACTCTTTACCTCTTCGTTATTGTTCTGTGCGCTACAGTCCAGGTGAAGTTTTATTCTATAAAGGAATCAATTTAGTTTAGTACATAATTATTTTACCATATTTATAGGGAAATTCTGTGGTTTATAATCCCTGTATAACCCAAAAAGAACTATCTGAAGCCGAAGCTGTGACTGCTCTGGAAAAGTGGCCGGATAACCAGGATCTGTCCCGCATTGAGCGTCGCTACAAGTGCTATATGACCTGCATACTGATCGACTTGGGTCTGATAAATAAATTGGGACAGCTGCAAATGGACAAGTATTTACAATCAGGAGCTCTGGACAAGAATTGGTGGGCTAGCGACTTGGCCTCATGTCGCTCCAAATATCACGATGAGAAAGATCTGTGTGAATATACTTTTGGAATTTTCAATTGCTTCAGAGAGATGAAACTGGCCGAAGAGAAGAAAGTTTAACAAATCGGAGAAGAGTTTAAATATTTAAATGTAAATTATAATTAAAGGTTCTTCTAAGCGAGCACCCCTCGAAAGTTCTAATTTGAAGAGAAGATTTGCTCGATTTAATTCTTCTTAGAATTCAAATATTCGGAGCTTTTTTTTAATCTATACGCTTTTAGGTTTGATAAGCCATTTGACGAAATCATCTCCGCTCAACAGATTCAGTTCTGTCCGAGGAACCAAACGGGAAACACGTTCCATTCCGCTTCGTGATGGCTCGACTTCCGCTGTGCCTGCTGCTGCTTCTGACGAGTGCGATTTGTTTTGGTGGCGCCTACGAGGCACCTGAGGCCCGGGTGCGCGTGTTCCATCCCAAGGGATTCGAGGTCTCCATACCGCATCAGGCGGGCATTTCACTGTTCGCTTTTCACGGCAAGCTGAACGAGGAGTTTGACGGCCTGGAGGCGGGGCGATGGGCAAGGGACATACCAAGTACTAAGAAGGGACGATGGACCTTCCGGGACCGCGAGACAGAGCTGAAGCTAGGAGATACTTTGTATTTCTGGACCTACGTTGTGTATAATGGATTAGGTTATCGCCAAGACGATGGGGCCTATGTGGTGAAGAGTTATGACAATCAATAGATTGAGTTTTTTGTGGCAAATAATAGACAACACCTTTTGATTTTTTTGAGCAATGAATCAATAAAGATTGTAAAGCTTTCTTTGTTTACAGAGATTACTTGTACTGCTAGGCTTTCAATAAATAAATATAATCTCAAGGCTTCTTATCTGATGATTTTGTTTTCACCTCTGAATTAATCAAACTGAAATTAAGCTTTTCAACAGCTTACGTTACTTGAGAAGTAAGCAATCTCCTACAGTCCTTATGGTCCAAATACCTCATTTTTTCTCTCATTAAATTGAAATCTTTTCCGCAAATTTATTCATATTTTTAATGTGCAGCAGCATAATGTAATCGAGTCAATTGATATTTAAATCAAAGAAATGTAAATGCTTTAATGCAAATTCATATTTCATGCACTCGCCGACTCGTTCATCGTCACCGTCCATCGTCCATCGTCCATCGTCCTTCGTCCTTTTGCCGGATTCCATTGTGGCCGTGACGTATTTAATTATTTTCGCTAGTAAAAACACTTTTATCCAATGCAAATTTATGCACTTTTAAACGCTGTAATTAATCATAAATAAAACGCAAGGCATTAATGGCCAAATGGAGCGCAGGGCCGCCCTGCAATGCGATGGTCTGAAAATTGCGTAAAATAAAGCTCGCTCTCAAACCAACCGATATAATTTGCTTTATGCACTGGCCAGAATGCACGTAGTCGCCCAAACAGCCGAGTTCATTAAAATATAGCTCAGAGGACTTTAAAATGGGTAAAATACAACATTAAATAATTATAGTAAATGTATAAAAAAGGATTTTTTAAATTAATATATTGTTTTTATATTTAGATTAATTATATTTATATTGATTATAATTTTTTTTATTAATTTCCGGTTTTCCAAAACCTTTTTGAGGACATCACAAATTTATAGCACACTTTTCAGGGCGTTTGAGAGTAATTCAAAATGGCTGCTTTGATGTTTCCTTTTTAATTAAAATTCTTACATTCTTTATACATAATATAATGCTTATAAAATCGTGAAAGTCTATTGGATAGATCTGTTTGTAATACAAACAAAAATGATTTAAATAAAATTATAAGCTTCCTTCAAATACTTCATCGGTAAATGTGATGTATAATCCGATGGTTAAAAACTATTAAAATTCTGCGTATTATAAAGAAAGTCCTGCAGAAATCATTTTAGTGAGTATTATTCTTATTATCACAAGCCCTGCTGTAAGTACACACACACCCTCGGCACACTTGCACACCGCACTCACACACGGCAGGCGACGGGTTGGCAAAAAGTTGCCAAGGATTCACAAGGCAAATTGATGAAGTTTTAGTTGCGGCAACTTCGCTACGTGATGTGTGCGTTACCAGACAGAGACGCACTGCCCAGCGACCACGCCCTCTGCGTGCATACATGGCGTTGTCCTCCGTTGTCCTGGACGCTCTTTGTGCCCGTTCGTTAACTTTTTCTCGCTCCGGCTCCTGCTCCTACTGCTGCTACGGCCTCGGCTCCTTCCGCCTGCTCCGACCGCTTTTGCGGTGCCTTTTTTTTTGTGAGCAACAACAAAGCTATGGCAAATGCAATTACAACGCAACGAGCGCACATTTTTTTGCACTCACTGTGCGTCGAGTTGAGAGTTTGGAGCCACGCTAAATTGGTCTGGCAAATGCTTTTCCCACAGCACCATGTACCTCCCTTCCCTGCGCCAGGACCCTGATGAGTCTCAGTCTCCCCGAACCTTGCAGAGCAGCCGTTAAACGCATCATTGGCGCCTTTTCCCCATCTTTGAAGGCCAAAAAATTGCCAAAAATGCAGTCGAGTGTCGTGTGGACAGGAGGGATCGGAAATGCTCATTTTTTCTTCATTATTCTTGTAAGGATCTAATGATAAATTTTATAAATTATTTTATTCCCCAATATTTATAAATTTTTCTGTATAAAAAATATATTTTAATATTCAATCCTTCAGACAAAAACAATTGCCAAATAGCCCCAATGATGAACAATTTTGCATACGTTTTCGAAAACCCTTTGGCTTGCTTCATCCAAAACATCCGCTTGGGTCATTCTTTTCCCATCGAAAGCCGTGCGAATGTGTCACTGGGAGATCCATTATCATGGCTAGGTGCTCCTTAGGAAGCCTGTTATACACGTTCCGACGCTTAATGCCCGACACGTTCCGGAGCTTCGGGGCGTGCTGAGCTGTCTGTCCGCTCCGCTGGCTTCCGATGCGAATGCTCGTACATATGCATATATATTTTTTTACAGTGTTTGCTGGGGCATGGCGGTGTCATAAATATTCTTTGCCGCTGCTTTATTTCTTGCTTCGACAGCGACAACGATGACGACTACGGGGAAAGCAGTTTATCAATAATGCAAAATATTCCAACGCGAAGGGGGGCACGACTCCTAGAAACCCCTTCGCTTGATACCCAAATCACTGAAAGAAATCAATCGATACTTGAGATAAAACAAATTAACAAATTTTCGAAATTTATAAAGAGTTGATTTGTTTCTTTAAATAAATTTCTAAGATATAAAGGATAACAATGTTAGATTTCATTTTGGCATAGTTTCCAGATTTCTCTATCTTTTAATTCTTCCAATTTCTGTAATTTGTATCCTTTCGAAGAATATACATTTCTTTCAAGTTCGATTTATTGCTTTATCAGCTATTTTATTAGACCGTTTTGAGGTCGATTTTTCAGTCAGTGTGATTGTTGGCACTTGCATCGCCCAGCGAAGCGGCATAAGCTGCTTGGGCTACATCTCTAAAGCTCCCCCCGGCCTTCGATGCCATTCCGATGCGGAGTAGTCCCCCGTGACAGCGGCAAGGCTGCAGTGGGAGCTGTTGGGATCTGCGGCAGCAGTAAAGGAGTCGCTGGAGCTGAGGAAGCTGGAGGAACTGCATGAGCTGAGGAAGCTGGAGGAACTGAAGGAGCTGTCGAGCCAGCCGCTGCACTCTATGTGCATGTTTGTCGATTTGACTACGATTGCGGAAACGTATACAGTTCGTTGATCATTATCCGGTTCGTGATGCCCTCGTTTGCCGGCGACGTGATGCAGCATCCCCGGAGTTGAAATGGCGCTATTGAACTTATTACCCCGGGAGAGGGTATCTGGCTATCTGGGTATCTGGGCGAATATGCATCGAAAACTAAAATACATTTCACCGGGTTTTGCCGGCTGCCTTCTGCCTGCTGCCTGCAACTGGACTGCCTGGTTTATGTTTTACATTAGCGCAATGGCTCGGCCTGGGCCCGGCACTTTGTCAATTGGACCAGTTGGGCATTAATTTCACTGGCTACTTATGGCGCATTAAATGGCAGCTTCAAATCTATGGCCTACTAATGGCCCCGGGTGGTAATTGAATTTTTCATACCCATTAATGCCATTAAAGTGGTAATGGTGAATTGCAATGAATGTGAGGCTTGTGGGCCTTTTTTATACAAACTACTCATGGCAACTTGGACCAATTGAAAAGACTATTTAGCGATTATAAAATGAATGATTGTTTGAATGATTTTATTGTTTGATATACTTGATAGATAGTTTGGTTAATTCACTACAAAGTTAATATGACAAATAAAATATTTTTTTTCGTTGCAGATGTTGCAGAGCCTTTTCCGCCATATTCCATATTCTGATCGCAATTCGGCACACATATAGGAACCAGATGATGGTGGCTGTACCCAATAGCTTTTTGAGGGATCCAGATGTTCTGTAATAATGGTCCTCAACCCTTGGTTATAGTCAATATCAAAGGGGCTGGAATCCATGCGACTACAGGCATCTTTAGCTTGATACCACTCAAGTTTTTGTTCACTCGCAATATGGAAATAATCGTCTCCAAACCTTGTAAAATAACGCTCTATTATTTTCAAAAAAGAATCAATTTGGTTTCCATTCCTTGCTGAGTGGGAAAGTCTCTCAATTAGATTTTGATATTGAGTAGAAAATCGCTGAATTTGGTTGGATATTCCGTCAACTTTTTTTTCCAAACAATTAAGTTTGAAAAATAAATTATTTGTGGTAGCCTCCCAGTTATAAAATGTCATCGGCCTTGCATTAGGATTGGGCTGTTATTATTGTTGAGGAAAAATATTAGAAGATTATATAATTAAATATTTTCTACTTATGTACTTCCGCATTTGCAAGAATTCCGAAATATACAAGAAATAGTATACGCTGCATATTCCAAATAACTAATAAGTTCAACACGCAAATAGACGATGAAGACTGTGAATAATTCAACGCTGCATTCAGTATTTATAGGCTGCCGATGTTAATTTATTGCCATTGCCTTGGAGATAGTAGATTTTTTCTTTATAAATTTTTTTACTATATTTAAATCTTAATGAGAGCAAATTGTAATGTTTTTTTATGAGTCTAGTAGCTTAGAATGACGCCTGTAACGGAAACTAATTAGTTTCAAATGAAACAAAATACTTGCTAATTAATTACCTTATTAGATGAAACCTAATCAGCACTTTGTTAAAAGTAATAGCTGATGAAGCATAGCGCCTAGGTTAATGTTAAATACTGATTTTAAAATTACATATATATTTTTAACTTGGACAAGTTGAAGGTTAGATTCTCCTTCGATTTCCTTTTGTAATACTTATAATCCTTTATTTTTATATTTCAAATCTTTAATAACTGAATGGAAACTAATAATTATATTTAATGGAAAAGAATAAAATATATGGAACTAATATTATTTTCTATAGGAAATGTAATTGAAATTATAAGATAAAATAAACCTCTTCTAGAATTTTATCGATAAGATACTAAGATGCATTTTGTAGTTAGTTAAATTTCGACTACAGCTATTCGCTTCCTGCTTAGCTGCTAAACTCGCTTTGAAATCAATATTTGCAACTCAAAACGGGCGAACATTTCAAATTCGCGATGACAGTTGACAGCCTGGCAGTGGCAATCGCAGAAGAAGCTGCCTGCCGCTCAAAATCAAATTAGAGCAAATGCGAAGTACTTGAAGGAAATGCGCTGCAAGCACAGGAAACCGGAAGAGAAGGAAGAGCAGAGCAGGACGTAAGGCAGGGGGAGCGACGGGGGTGACCCGCAGGCGGAGGCAAAGGTAAAATCAAATAACAAAATCTGATTGAATTGAAACTGAGGTAAGCTGCCGAGCAAACTGATTTATTGATTTTCAAGCAGCGTTTTCAGCTTGGCTTGCAAATTGAATAAAGTGAAATTTTAGGTGCCTCCATTTTCCCAGCACTCCGAAGCTCAATAGTTTTTCACTCGTGCAACATTGGTTTAAGAGTATGTTTTATTGTTAACAATAACAAATAACAAATTTTCTCATTATAATTAGTATGCTCTTAGAGATACTTTTAGATAAATGATAAGCGATGGAAATTAAAGTTAAGTCAGCGCTAGGGACAAATTGTAAAATAGTTCTAAGCTTTGATAATCTAAAATAATATTTAAATGATAATTATAGCGATTGTATTGAATAAAATTATCCTGCCACAGAAGTTTTTGAAAAAATAATTTGATATAACAAACATATTTTCTTGAACACTTTTGAACACCTTTTCATTTTTTTGTAAACGGTGGAAAATAGCCACATTATTCAGACTGAAAAGTAACCGAAATTGGGAATATACAAAATTTGTAGATATTCATTAAATCAAACAAACAAAATGTTTAATATTAAATAGGTTAATTTATATTTAAATTTTCAAATGCATTTCGTATATTGCTAAGATTTACCAGTGCGATATTATCAATATTTTAACATTAAATTATTTCAATATTTCAAATTTCGAAACATTTCGATATTTTCGATTAAATATCAAGCTCTTTATCTTTGATCGATTTACATTTTACACACTTTTTTTCGATACACACTCCTATTGCGAACTCAAAATCTTTTAGGCGCCACAGAAATGTATTTAGAGATCACTTCCGGTTGCCTTATCTCAAACTCCTCTGTATTTCAATTGCACTTTCCGAAGTATAGCATACATTTTTGGGAGCTTTAGGCGCATCAAACATTTTATTTACAACACATTTACGCATTTCGGTCTTTCGAGCGTGGCACTTTTTTATGTTTTTCGTATTTTTGTCGTTTGTTGTTTGCGTTTGGCGTTGAGTAGCGGAAATAGTAAAAGTTTTCTAATGAGAAAAGTTTCCACAGAGACAAAGAGAGGAAGCGCCGGCGACAGAGAAAGAGACAGAGAGAGTCAGAGTTAAGATAGAGATGGAGAGTTGAGAGCAAGGATATCCCGAAGGAGGGAGCAGGACCAGGCCTTGTCCATGTTGGCGGCGAATTTAATCATTCGCCTGGCTCTCGCTCTCCTTCGTCCTGGGTGTTTGCGAGTGTGTGTGCACATCAAAAACTAAACACGTCAAAGTAAGCAACGGAAATGAGAAAAAAGTGCGCTTATTTATTTTTGTACTTTCTTTTCGCCTCATCCCTTTCGCCCACTCCACCGTCTCTGCTCCTCTTTTTGACAGTTTCCCGTTGTCGCCTGCACTTCTATTTGACTTGAAGGCACCTAGACAGAGAAAGAGAGAGAGAGGGAGAGATAGAGAGGGACAGGAAGAGATCCTTTCGTTCTCCTTACTCGCGGCGACATCAAAGCGCGTTATAATTCGGAATTATGCAAAGCTTAGCAAACGTGGACGCATTGTGGCGTTTACAAGCGGAAATAATGAAAAATAGCGCGAGACGCAGAATCATTTGTCTTCCGTCCTGGCGGAAGCGGAGGACGAGGGATGGGATGCAGGAAAGGAAGCAGATTGTTGCGTAACGTTGTAACGGCAACGGTGAAAATAAAGGTAACGGCAACGAAACACGGAGATTGCACCTGTAAAGCGAATTCGCTGCGACACCTTCGCTGCATGCAATCTAATTGTTACACTTGCAGAAATGGGTTATACTTTTGAAAAACAATTTAATTTGAATGAAAACAATATAAAAATGTATTTCTTAACTTTAGAGTATTAATAATAATATGAATAACATTCTAAAAATGGATAATAATTAAAATATGTAAAGGATATTGAATCGATGATAGATAATCTTTTAAAAATAATTAAATAAAAAATTGTTCTTTGATTATTTTTGATATTTTATTAATATTTATTTAAAGTTCTTAAACATTCTAAAACATAATTACTAAACTACCTTGTTTTACAATATTATTACATTTATTTTTTATTTATTTATAATATTATTTATCATATAAATGTAATTTACAAACTAATTTTTCAGTCCCACCTCTCTTCAACGATTGATTTTTGGTTAAACTTAATAGTTTCTTGAGTACTGTATCCCATGTTTAAATTACGTAGAATTAGAATTAGAAAATCACACAATTTTTTGTATTAATGATATGCCCAATCGTAATTGGGTTTCATTTACAAGCACCACCAAAATTGACCAATTTAAAGGTAAGCTATAGTCTCTCTGTATCGCAGTAGAATCATCCGATGATCATGCTATAATTTTATATTATTCAATGCTGGCACATTGTGTTTTTCGGTGGTATCTGCAAGATACATCTGTAAATATGACGATTGTATATCCAATTAACATGTTTTACTTATCGCCGGCCATGTATCGGCCGCAACTTTACAAAGATTCCGGATAACGCCCCCAACAAGCCAATTAAATGCAATCCCCCGGGCGGAATTATCGGGTATATAAAGAAGTCGCAATGCCACCGAACCGTACAGCATCAGCGGAGCGAATTGTCCGGGGCATTTCCAGCATTCAGCATTTTAGTGAGCCGTAAGAACGTGACAGCTCGGAAATGAAGCTATTTTGCCTTGTTTTGGTTATTTACGTTGTGGCTCTGACCCTCTTCGGAGTCGATGGACGCGGCGGGGGCACCACAAACGGTGTGGAGGTGAGAGATCCGGTGGTTTTGTGTTGTGACCCCACGGCGGGCTTAACCTGTGTTTCCGTTCTCCTTGCAGGAACCCAAGTTCGTGGGGCTGTTCAAGCGGGTGAGTGCAAAGGGTTAAGCCGAAGGCCAATGAATCCTAAGATTTCTTGGTCCTAAAAACCATAAGGCGCCAGAGCAGATGAAGCAGATGGATCCAGAGGAGGCGAAGCACTGGCGGCGCCTTCACAATTTAGCCCTTTTAACTCAACGGTTTGTTAAATGCCTGCTTCTGGGCAAGATGCCATTTGCCGAGAATGAAACCACCTCCGAGCTCTGAGTAAGGACGAGAAAGGAGGTTAAGTTTGGATTTTAATATAGGAAGTTATTATGTTGGGTTTTTAATTTAGTTAAAAGATTTTTATTTATTTACCATACTTATTCCCTGGATAAATCCCTTTTTCAGGCTCGTCGTAATGCCTTGGATGCAAGCCTGGTGGCCAATGATCCTCCACCGCCGCCCAAACAGTTCAGGGTAAGTCCAGATCGCACTCCTTTTTAATACCAATTGATTACTACTTTAAAACTTGATTATTTTTCCCCCCCTGCAGCAACGTCGTCAGGCTCCACCCGGCCTGCCTCCGCCCCCAGATGGCTTACCGCCACCTCCGCAATTCCTTATCTAAAGATAAAAATTTTGAATGTATAGCATAACGTTGGGCGTTTGTGCATGTAAATGGGAACCACATCGAAGCTAATAAAACTCGTTTCAAGCATTCCAAAAATCATAAAACCCACAAATCTTCTTAAGCCGGAAAATCGTAGGGTACTTAATAGTTCTGGGGAATTTACTCGGATTACCCGTTGCAGCTGCTAGGGAAATGAAGGGTCATAATCCTCTGGCAGGACAGGTAGAAAGATTACTATACTCTCGACTACCTGTCTGGCTATATAAGATCGAGTCTGTTCCAAAAGCAAATCAGTTCGAAATTGACAACAGATCGTAGCACCCGCCTTGAGATGAAATTCGTCGCCATTCTTCTGATGTGCATCCTCACCATTGCCATGGTGGTGGCATTTCCTGATAACCACAATGCAGATGCTGCTGTGCCAACTGGTGGCCAGCATGCTCTTGCATTGGCCAGTCCGGCAGATGAGGGATCCGCGGATGCATCGACACCAGGAGACGAGAGCTCTAACAGCATTCGCCGGCCTCGTCATCTTCTGAGCAAACTCCTGAATCCTAATCCCGTGGTCGTGCAGCCCATTATTGTGAGCCCAGGAGGAGGGTATCCCAGACAGTATCCTCGAGCATATCCCGGATATGCGGCGCCCTATCCGTACTACAATTAGGGCAGATCTGGAAAATATTTGTATAAATAAATATGACTTGACTTTAAGTTGATTAAAACTCGTCTTTTAATTATGAATAATTTTACAGCAAAGAAAACAGAAACTTAGACAAAACAATTCTCCCATCTTAGATATCAGATTTCCAAATTGTAATCGTTACAAATTTAATAAAATAAAGACTGGCCTTAAAGTCGAAGATAAATGCTGCTGTTTTTATTATTCGCCAAGTCAAATTCCTTAGCGCAAATCCCTTAAGACGAAAACAGTTGCCGTCTTGCTGGCTACTCCAACCAGCACCGCCCGGGCTCCTTGGCAACTCTCTAATGCCTAATTAGGTATGCCGGGCACGTAGAACCGATTCCCGAAAAAAACTTAGTGAAGGTCGCGCCTCGGTGACGATGACAAGAACAGCCTCAAAGGCGGCAATGTAGGGGGGATTTTTAAATAATTTTATACAAGACAGGACACTTCGATTTGAGCCACTTTAAGTACTTGATGGGTATAGCTATACATTTGTCAACGAGTTTTAATACTAAGTCTTGCAATTAAGACAAAAGTCGAGAATTTTACATACAATCAACCATAATTTTTAGAGTTTAGTCTAAGTAGAATTTGTATTTTCTTGCTTACTTGCAACTTGAGATAATTGTCTATATAAAGTAGACCTTTGGATACTCGAATTATGCATACAAGGCTCCCATGGGATCCCAAGGAGGCAGCGGTGTGACGTCTGCCAGTTTGGCAGCATTCAGAACGTCCTGTGGAACAAATTTCTCATTTACTACAATTTCGAAGGCATATTCCCTCAACCAGTCTGCATCAATTGTAAAGGTTTTGTTCTTCACTGTAGCACCCTTGCCAAGAGCCGCTATCGTAATGGCACTGAACTGCACCGTCTGCTCCGAAGAATCCAATCCTACACCCGTGAGAAGTAAGGTCGAATCCTGCCGTGAATCCTTATAGGTGAGTCTCTCTGCCTTCGTCAGGGTGTTGCCTACATTAACGCCAAAGACCATATCAAACATATAGGTTTTTAGCCTCAAAGCCAAAGGTTTGACCTTGAACCGGTGGCGAAGATCACAGCCCAGCCACACAGTACTTCCGTTGGCCAGGGCGTCCTGTATAATCTTCATTATCACATCCATGGATTGGTTGTTGTAGATGTGATCCTTTGCCCCAACCATGTTGGAACTGTGGGCTACTTCGTAGTTGGTGCTGTAGCTCGATGTCGGTCGTGGATCGTGAGCCAGGGAAACATAGGAGTCCAGTTCAAAGGTTGATTCCATAATCACTTCATATAAATGCAATGAATTTAGATTCCTCAGACACTGGTAGCGTTTCTTTTGGTCAATGAACTCCCAGGTAAACTCCACAGGTGGCTCCCCCAGGCAAATGACCAGCACGTTGTAGAGATTCGGCAGCATGTCTTCTATGATTTTAGATAGCTTTTTGCTGTCACCATCGAGATTGAACTGGGTGTGAAGCCGGTAGGCGTACTCATGGAGCTGAGGGTAAATCAAGCTTATTCGTAATATTAAGGCTTAGGGAAAGTAGTATATTAATACATAAGTATTACTGGCATACCTTGCTCCTCAGTATCTTGTTGAGTTTGGCAACCGAACTGACGTTGTGTAGATAACATGACCGTGGCATTATGCCGTATTTCTTGACCAGGTTTCGGAACATTTGAAAGTTTCCGCCGTCTGGCACCGCATTCTTCATCAGGTGACGGAATAAGCGGCCGTCCAGAGGCTCGCCATTCTCCAGTAGCTCACAGACTTTCCGCAGGAAGTAGTTGCATCGCTCCAGCTTGTGGTAGAAGAACAAATGACCGGCGGAAAACTCAAAGTCTACATGCAGGGGAATCTTTTTGTCCATTCCCAGGCGCAGCATATCCAAGCCAGTGCAAATCCATCCGGGACCACCGGTGGTCGCTTTTCCCGGTGCAGTTACCGTGCGCCATGTTTTAACACCTGATCCTAGGGAATTCTTCACCACGGGGGAGTTGAGGGCCACTTGCATGGGATCGCGGGATGTGCACACATTCTGGGCCAGGCGATTATGAGGGTTATCGTAGAAATTGGCCCGCCAGGAGGAGACCAGCTGTTTGGTCAGAGAAAAGCTAAATTCTTTAGGTTTCTCATTGATAAAGTTTTCTTCTTCGACACATGTTTCCATTAAGAGCGAAAATCTGCTAAAATAAGCTGAAATATAATAAAAACAACTATCAAGATTATGAGGAAAAAGACTTTAGCTAACATACTTATTCCAATAATTTGGTTTAAATTTTATTTACTTATTTAATTTCAATTGTTTTCGGTAAATATTTGAAGCACGTTTGACGTATTGTCAAAGGTCAAGGCGGCGACGCTCGATAACCGATAAAAATGGAACGATGGATATTGAACATGGAAGGATATAGCTTCACAAATTTTTTAAAATGACATTTGTAAAATTTTCAGTTTGAATAAGCTGATATTTTGAACATAAACTAATAATAGGTCTTGAAAAATTAAATGATCGTCTTATATTTTTAAAGAATTAATTAATTACTACAAAGTGTGAATTTATTTGAAGTAAAAACAAGAAAGGAAGCTAACTTCGGCTCACCAAAGTTTGTATACCCTTGCAGAGTTTAAACAAAAAATTAAAAACGAAAATCTAAAAATAATAATAAGTTGCCAAATCTCAAATTTGATGGCAATGGTTTGAAACACGGCTAAGCTTTGGTTTTCTTTATTTTCCTGATTGTTCCTATGGAAGCTATAGGATATAGTCAGCCGATTTTCATGAAATTAAAATCAAAATTCAGAAATACTAAAATATGGCTAAATATCAAATTTGGTGAAAATATGTTGAAATCTGACAAAGTTATGGTTTTTTCTTTTATTTTCCTGATTGTTCCTATGGAAGCTATAGGATATAGTCAGCCGATTTTCATGAAATTAAAACCGAAATTCGGAAATAATACTAAATGGGCAAATATCAAATTTGGTGAAAATTGGTTGAAAACTGACAAAGTTATAATTTTTTTTCGTAGATTTTTCCGATTGTTCCTATGCCAGCTATATGATATAGTCGTCCGATCCGACCCGTTCCGACATATGTACGAGTGAGAGTATATAGAAGCCTAACTGCAAAGTTTCATTCCGATAGCTTTAAAACTGAGGGACTAGTTTGCGTAGAAACGGACAGACGGACAGACGGACATGGCGAGATCGACTCGGCTGTTGATCCTGATCTAGAATATATATACTTTATAGGGTCGGAGATGCCTCCTTCACTGCGTTGCAAACTTTTGACTGAAACTAATATACCCTGCAAGGGTATAACTAGGAACGTGAGCATTTTCCGGAAATGGAAAATGGAAATAATTAAAATTGTGTCTAGAGTCTAAATTCCAGAGACGCAGGGGAATCGTGAGCTGAAACTAAATAAACTTAAATAGTTT
Source organism: Drosophila anomelani (assembly GCA_035045905.1). Taxonomy (NCBI): domain Eukaryota; kingdom Metazoa; phylum Arthropoda; class Insecta; order Diptera; family Drosophilidae; genus Drosophila; species Drosophila anomelani. Next base: position 15,350,770 of record JAWNOO010000032.1, read on the forward strand.
ATTAAGTTAGCTTGCAACAATTTGCAAAAGTTATTGAGACCTGCCCATATGTCACGTAAAGATATTTATTGCACATAAATACGTATGATAAGATGTATTCAATAATGGTCATAACATCCTGCCATCCCATCTTGGTAGTTTAAAAAAAGCTGGGTTCGCTGGGTTTAAAAAATATGGAATTTTAAAAATTTTTGCTTCGTTTGTATTTTCCATGTTGTTTAGTGTTCTAAATTTCAAGCCAATTTGTAGGTTTTGTAGGGGAAAGATCAAGGTCATTTAAATGAAAATAATTTCAATTATCTTGTAGATATCATAAGTTTGACATCCCGCAATGCAGGGTCAATTGGCTAAATACTGAGAACTGGGCACAGATATTACGCCACACCCGGCTAATGTATTCCCATCCGCCCACGGCCCAAGACCAAGCTGTCTGGGCTGCCTAACTAAGCGTTAGAATTAACAGTGTCCGAAGACAACGGTCCGGCGAATTTCCCGCTAATCAATCACATAACTTAAGCTGTGCGGCAATTCGCTGTAATTGGCGTACACACCCACACACACACTTGTGGCCGCGGGTTGTGCGAATCAAGAGATTATTGACGAGAAACCAGCACGATTGGGCTATGAAATTAGCATTTGCCCAGCGACTACAATAGATTCTCAGGGCTTTATGCATTTTAAGGTAGCTCCACATTTTCCATTAAAAAATTAAAATTTAGAAACAACTAGCGAAAATAAATGCTGCAAATTCGCTTTATTGGCGTGACTCTCGTACACTTTCTTACATTTTCCGCTTAGGGAAAGAGATTGGCAAAAGTGTTCCTGAGCTGGGCGTTGACGTTCTCCATCGTCTTCTTTATATTATCATGCACCTCTGCCTCCAACTTGTCGCGATTATTGAAGGAGTTCCGATCACCCAGGAAGGTACGATCACCCACTTTGGCGACCACAGTGTGATCGGCCAACTCGACAATTATATCACCATTGGTGTACTCCACCTGGGCTGGCTGGCCGTTTATAATCACGGTCTCCTTCTCGTTCACGGTTCGTGCCTTGGGCTGGAAGGTGTAAACCTGTCCATTTTCAGTTAGTTCTATAGCTCCATTTATAATCCGCATACTGCGTCCATTGCCATTGATACTACTTCCACCTCCGCTATTGCTGTAGATAAAGCTATTTCCATCGTTATGAACCGAGGTGCTTTGTCCATTTATGATAATGCTGTTGCTGTTGTGATTTCCACCGCTGGAGCTATCATCATCCGCAGAGTCATCTTCATCGCTCGTGACAATCTGGCTGCCACCAGGACCTATTAGGACGGTTCGGCCATCGGCTCTGCGGATGATTTGTCCAGCACCATTGGACAGAATAGTGTTTCCACCGTTTTGGTAAATCGATTGGCCATCAGTTCGTTGAATAGTTGCAGCTGAAAATGGAATTATAATTATAAGATATTATTATTATTGACCAAATAATTATACAACAATTTTCATTTAGAATTTGTATATCTTCGCTTCGCTATTGACTTTAAAACTTTGTAAAATTATAATTTGGCTATTATAGTTTTTTTTATACACTTTAAAATGAATTTATTTATATTTACCGCTAGCCAGAGAGGCGACAACGGCCACCAGGCCCAGTAGGATCCAAGAACCAGTGTTCGAGCCCATTTCGCATTGAGACTATACGGGGGCCAAGTCAAGTGTCGGCTATTTATACGAGTGCAGGCAAGATCCGATCATCACGTCGTTCTATATATTCTACAAGCTTGGTGCTCAGCTTCGATCCTCTCCCACACCGGCCGATAAGACAGGGGAGGAGGTCAGCAGCGGTGCAATCGCCGGGGAATTGCCAGCGACGAGTTTGTTTTGTTTACTTGCGGGCAGAGCGGCTGTGTAACCGAGGCATTGAGTCACCAATTCGCCAAGCTACTCCCAATAATTGTTGATTTTGGCTAATCGAGAGAGAGCGAAGCGTGTCTAAGCGATATATGTAGGTTTTAAGTTAGTACCAGTGTTATGCACGTTAGCCATAAACCGGACAGTTGGGCGGGACTGCAATGTTTTCACACTGAACTGCAAAAAATTCATATACTATAGCACGTGCCGCCGCCGACTTTGTTTTGACGTCTCATATGCCGAGTTTGAGAAATTCCCAGCTCACTACCACACAAAACGGGTATTTCGCCTTATCAATGAACCTGTGACGCCCATGTCAGTCGTATCAGTTTCAGAAAACTGTGCATAGATACTAGATTATATATGCCTTGAAAGGGCAAGACCTTTTGTCCTTATTGACATCGTTAAGAGTTAAAAAAAAAAAAGATGTCAGGTTTGAGGTGAAAACAAAATCAATACAACTTTTGGGTACAATCGCCGCTTGAGGACTTTAAACACAAAGCTCACATGCCACATGCCGATGCGGATGACTTTTATTTCTTGATTTCTTTGGTGATTCTGTCTGGTTGATGACTTCAAGTGGATTTTTCAGCTTTATGACGGGTTCAGCCTTACGACAAAGATCTTTTGTTTAATCTTTCTTAAATTTTACCTTAAAGCACAATGTCTCTATCTAAATTATCAAAAAAGATATAGCCTTAACGTTTCTATGAAAGGAAAAGTGTTAGCTAAGAGTTTATAGAACTGTTTGAATTTAAATTTTCAACTTCATTTCAAAAAATAAGTAAATGGCTTATATTATTAGATTTTAGATCTTATAACTGCAACGCTACTGTAAGATGACAAATTTTATTTTCAAATTTCTTATCAATTAAAGAAGAAAGCAAAGCTTCAGAAAAAATTTGATCAATTCATCTTTATATAGCTTATGTTTTTAAAAATAATTAGTTCAAGAAAGTAAGAAAAAAATGTAGTAATTATTATAAGAAAGCTAGACCGTATACCCAAAAATAAAATCTAAATAAAATACATCTCTTTAAAGCTTGTATAAATTAGAACAGAAAATGAAAACAAAAATTCACTGTGAATATTTTAAATATTTTATGATAATATATTTTAAGAGTATTTATTGGGTTTTAAATCACAATTACTTCAGTGTGATATATGCATATTCGTCTGAGTATGACAATGGGAGTAGTATGGTCGTGAGTCAGTTCTTAGAAAATTAATTGAAAACAAAGTAATTGCGGTGTTATTCATAGAGTTACTGGAAAATGCAACTTGTTGGTCACGCCTTCCCACTGGGGCGACGTTAGTAACGCCAATTGCCGCCGCCGCTATTGCCGCGGTTGCCATTAGCATGGAGTATTATGTTATCGGTAGACTGTTCGCCTCCGTTCCAGGCTGGACCGCCAAGGGGACGGCTATTCGAGGCTGGGCCCCATCTCCACGGCTTGGCATGCCCTTTGGGAAAAATGCATAAATTGAAGATTAAAAACTTGGAAACTGCAATCTATAATAAACAAATAGACGGACGATGTTACTCACCGCCACCGATGAGGGCGAAGCAGAGCCAGAGAAACAGCACCGCGATGTGCTGAGTAAAGTGCATGGTCAAGGCGAGGAGTTCGAAATGAGGCAGCATTATAAAAACGCACTTATTTATATGGCTCCTATCGCCAAGTCGCTCTCGCCTCGCCGCTCAGTTTAATCTCTTGGATTGCCAGAGTCTCGGTTCCCTCTCCCGATGTTTGGCCTACGTGGCGGGGTTCGATAATGGCTCAAGCTCAAGCGCCTTATGCATAATGCAATTTGCTGTCTTTTGCACTCTTTCAATTCTCAACCAAGCCAAGCCCTCCTCCATCCTCCGTTCTACCTCTCATTGTCACGTACAGTTGGAGAAAGCTATCATATATATTCATGTCTCTTACCTTCAATCTTCAATCTGATTTATTACTTGAGTGTTCTTACCTGGCCAGTATTTCTGGCCCAGGGATGTATTAGAACTTAAACTTGTTGTTTATTTTAATCTTTAGACAGTTTAGTTGTAAAACTGATCCCCTTTCTTCAGTGTAGACGCACAATAGTCGGGCAATTAAGAAGTTTCGCCATGTGGCTACGTTTCTAATTATTTTCAATTGAATTGCTTTGCTATACGTAAAAAGTTTTTCCATTGTAGCTGCCATTAAACATATCGTCGAACTGCTCACTCTCACCTCGCCTAGTCCCGGCCAGTGACATTAGCCATGGCCAGTGGGCGTGGCTGGCAGTGCATTGGGAAAAGTTAAGCTCTCGCAGAGCCAAGTTTCACAATAAAAATTAAACAGGTATTGCGCTGTTTGTTAATGACAAGTGCTTCGTTGTTGTTGCTCCCGTTGAGTGGCTCGGAATTAGTGGGGGAGTAGGGAGTTTATCTGGTGAAATAAAGCAATTGTTAAGTGGAAAATAAAATGCCATCGCCGGAAGTAGCACTATTACAGCGGGGAAGAGTTAATTAACAAGGAGTGCAAATTATTGTGCAGTGCTTAAAATTCTATTACTTTAATCCTTGATACTTGAGATTGACCTCTAATAAACTGTTAGGAATTGAATTTTTATGTTAATTAGTTAAGAGGATATTTAAGTATAGAGTGTTTATGTTATTGAATTTTTATAGATTTTATATTAATTTATTTATATAATTTTAAAACAACAAACCCGTAAAGTTTCCCAATTATCTGGCCTTAAGAATCAACAATATACATTCTTATATTTTTTATTACATTTGTTTCTTTATTAATTTTGAATTTCCAGGATATTTAAACTCCCATTTGATGCTTAAATCATTTTTCATTGTTTTATTTTCAATCGATTTGCATTTTGTTGTTCATATTTAGCTTATTAGCTCTTCCTTTGTCCGCCTTGTGTAAAGTTTTTCCACTTAACGAGTCCAATTTTCCCGCTCTGCCATAAAGGAAAGTTGTAACTTTAAATTGACTTACTTGTTGAATTATTTATCGCATTGTTCTGGCGCGTTAAGGATGTAATTGAATTCCGGCTGTCGAGTCCAGGTTAAGGAGCTTAATTCGACCACAATGGGTTTCTTTGTCTTTTATTGCTTCCATCCTTCAATCTTTAATGTGCTTATGTGTGTCCAACATTGGCCCCAACTGCACAACCGAGATCAGAAATGTATCCAAACAGCGGCAAGATAAACGACTTTGGGTCTGAAATACGGCTGGCAGCCGAGCCACATGGATGTGGGGTGCCTGATTCGGGCCAGGGGAATTCCCCTACAATCTGCGCCTGGTCAAAGGCAAATGCGTGTCTGTGCTGCTGCTGCTGCAGTGCGAATCGAATCGATTTGATTTTCCAATCAATTAAACTTTATATAAATTGCGTCTGCGATGCTAAATATAACAACAATTGCACAGAGTTAGCAGCGACAGGAACAACAACAATCATTGCCACAGCAGAGCAGGACTAGAAAATAGCAGTAGAGGTATTTCTTCCCTGTCTCTCTCTGTGTTTTTGTCCCTTTTCCCCTTGCCACCAATGTCTATATCAACGGCTGACTGAACAAGCACAAAAAAAGATTGTTCCATGGGTGATCTGCTGCACTGAGATATATATTTTTATATACCTTTGGCTTAGATTTTATTGAAAATATTTAATTATAGAATATCTTGTTTTATTTTGATCTTATTTTTAGTTTTAAATTAATAGATTATTAAAAATAAACAATAATAATAGCATGAAACCCCTGACTTTAGTTTACAAAAATAATGGGATGTTTATCTGGAGATCTACTTGACATTTATATATTAAAACGTAAACTATTTTCCCATTTGAAGAATTTGTAATTCTGTAAAGCAATAAAATATTTGAAAAAGTTCTGCAAAATTAGATATTAAATAAAAAACATTATGTTTTAAGTTACTGCCAATTAAATGTTATGAAGACAAAAAGTGGACCTAATAAAAGTTAAGAAATAATCTTCTATTCCTAATAATAAACCCCTCAAAACTGATTCTTAAAAAGGTCCTTAAAGGTTATATAAATTCCTTGACCCTTTTTCTTTCAGTGTATTTCCTTCAGGTACGCTCTAGTGGTAAGCCAGTGGGCGACTAGCTAGGTGGCACTGCATATTGCACGACTTTGACTGCATTTTCGCATTTGGCAAATGTTTTGTGTGTGATTTTGAAATGCAGACGACGATGTCGAACTGCTGCAGATGACTTGCGACGTGGGGCCATTGTTGGGAACGAAAGGGTATAGAGACACGGAGCGGGGAACGGGTGAGCCTCAATACACGGAAAGTGCATTTGATCAATCGAAGATTGCAACAATCTCGAGTTTTAAAGTACTTGCACAAAGGCAGGTGGTCTTAATGAACACAATTAGCCTAATAAGTAAACAACGACTTGGGGCGAAGTGAACGTCAGCGGAGCGACATTAATTCAATTATTGAGGCGAGCTTTATAGGCATTACCCGCAAGAGGATGAGGATTCATTAATGCTAATTGAGTACACAGCCGAGGAGTATATATATGCATATATATATATATATATATTTATACACATATGTTATGATCCAGGGCCCAAATCTAGAAGTGTTTTCAAATGTTTAGGCCGCAAATTACATTTTGCAGATGCAAATTTATTTACATGCCGCCTAATGTAGTTGTTTAGTGATATTGGGCTTTAGATATATCAGCTTTGGGTCAGTTTATTCAACCACTTTGAGCCAATAGCTAATAAATTAGCATCTAATTTGATGGGCTTCAATGATAGTTAGCTTCTTATGGGATATTCAGACGGGTTTTCATTATGGGCAAGGCTTTGTTACAAACGTGTCAGTGCATAGGGTTAAAGTTAAGGCCAAGAGAGTAAATATGAATATATTATATTTTATATATATCAGCACATTCCATAAACATATATCCCATAAAGACAGTGATTTTCCCTTTAAAAATTTCTATATACCCTGAGGAGATACCCCATCGACAACAGTCTGACAAAGTTATGCAATTATTCTCCATTTTGCTCAATTTTTTATTCCTTTCAGGACATTTTGCACTTGGACTAATTTCAAAGAGCCATATATCAGGCCCACCCACACACACATCCACACACACACAGCACCGCCCTCTGTAAATTCCACTCTCTCCGCTGGTGAAAAGACACCTGTAGACTCGCACCTTTCCTCCCCAGTAACCCCTTTTTTCATGGGGAAAACCCTGACAAATGTGCGTCAAGTTACTGGCAACTTATTTTCCACGGCCACGCCCCGTGTCCGCCCACAGTTTGAACCGAAGTTGAGCAAAAATATTTAACTTGGTGGCAGCGGAATCTTTTATAATTAATTTGCCACTCTGTCGGCTCTTTTTTACTTTCGCGGCCCGTGGCCCGTGGCCCGCGCGCTCCGTTCCTGCCTTCCGCTGGCGGCTTCATATTTTACCCATTAGAGGATGCCCGCATTTTCTTGAAATAGTTTCAGCCCGGACACGTATTTATATTCATGGGCGAAAGTAACATTTTCTTTTGGCCGCTTTCGGTGTCTTTAAGTTTTCTGACTGCAATTTATGGGGGTCGATGGATGGGACATGCTCTTACGCAAAGGGGAAACCCTTTCCCTCAACAAGAGATGAGACATGTGAAAAAGGTTAATAATTTTGAAAATGTTTGGCCTATTTTACTGAGAACTGCTGTAGGCGATGAAGGAGACTTGAAGTTATATAGCTTAAATTGTATATAAGAAATAGAATAGATTCTAAAATATTCAAGACAAATAGAGGCATAAATAGAGCTGAAAAGATTGTACAGCTGAGAATATAATTCACGCTAATTTTATGCTCTAACACGAAAGCTATTTAAAAGCTTCGGAATATGCTTAGAGGCGCTCCGATCTTGGAAAGACCTCATCTTACGATTGATTGCTTATCTGATTTACCAAGTTGTTTTCTATTTTTTGTTTGCTGTTTTTGAATCTGTTTATTTTCCTTCTATTTCGGCTGACTGAACTTAACAAAAGCAGACGGCAAATCACTTGGCAAGATCAGTCAACGATTGGCGGGGTTCACAATGAGTTCGCTATGTGCTGTGATCCTGCTCATACTTGGTTCAAGTTCGGCACACTTTCTTCACCGAGGTTTTGGACTAGGTGATGCCTTAACTGGAGGCTTAATAAATCGTGTCCAGAGTCACTTACCCTGTGCCCATCATGGAAATGGTTTAATTTTTGGCGGCAGAGAAAATGGTCAGCACGGTGGATTAATCTCAGGAGGAGCAAGTGGTGGTCTGATCAGCGGCAGCAATACTGGAGGTTCATTTATCAGTGGTAATCATCCAGGAGGACTCATCTCCGGAGGAATTAGTGGAGGTCCTTTTGGGAGTAACCATGGCAAGGATGGTATCAACAGCGGCAGTAACATTGGAGGCTCCTTTTCCTCTAGTATTTCTGGAGGAATTAGTGGAGGTCCTTTTGGGAGTAACAATGGCAAGGATGGTATCATCAGCGGCAGCAATACTGGAGGTTCTTTTATAACTGGTAATATTCCAGGAGGACTCATCTCCGGAGGAATTAGTGGAGGTCCTTTTGGGAGTAACAACGGCAAGGATGGTATCATCAGCGGCAGCAATACTGCAGGTTCTTTTATAGCTGGTAATCATCAAGGGGGACTCATCTCCGGAGGAATTAGTGGAGGTCCTTTTGGGAGTAACAATGGCAAGGATGTTATCATCAGCGGCAGTAACACTGGAGGTTCTTTTATAACTGGTAATAATCAAGGAGGATTCATCTCCGGAGGAATTAGTGGAGGTCCTTTTGGGAGTAACAATGGCAAGGATGGTATCATCAGCGGCAGCAATACTGGAGGTTCATTTATAACTGGTAATAATCAAGGAGGACTCATCTTCGGAGGAAATAGTGGAGGTCCTTTTGGCAGTTACCAAGGAAAAGGTGTCATAATAGTTGGATCTAACCAAGGGAGACCTGGTTTTCCGAGTGGAAGTGGTCTGATAAGCGGCAGCTACACTGGAGGCCCTTATTTCTCTGGTAATCTTTATGATGGACTTATTTCTGGAGGAATTAGTGGATTTCCATTTTGGAGTAACCATGGCAAGAATGGTTTCATCAGCGGCAGTTACATTGGAGGTCCTTTTATCCGTGGTAATCATCAAGGAGGACTCATCTTTGGAGGAAATAGTGGAGGTCCTTTTGGAAGTTACCAAGGAAAAGGTGTCCTAATAGTTGGACCCTGTTTTCACAGTGGAAGTGGATCTGGTAATCAGAAAGATGGACTCATTTCTGAAGGAACAACTGAAGGTCCTAGTAAGGATCAAGAAGAAAAAGACTCTTCGGTTACTGGGGGTCCTAGTAAGGATGAAGAAGGAAAAGAATCTTCGGTTACTGAAAGTGGTGGAAGTGATCTGACCACCGAGAGTACAACCGGAGGTAAAGTAATCATTACTGGAGAAGTTACTGGAGGAGGTGAGAGCCCTGTCGGAAAAGACTCTTCGGTTACTGAAAGTGGTGCAAGTGATCTGACCACCGAGAGTACTACCGGAGGTAAAGTAATCATTACTGGAGAAGTTACTGGAGGAGGTGAAAGCCCTGATGGAAAAGACTCTTCGGTTACTGAAAGTGGTAAAAGTGATCTGACCACCGAGAGTTCTACCGGAGGTAAAGTTATCATTGTGGAATCTACCACGAAAACGACGGATTGAAAGTTTTAACTAAAAATAAAAATAGGAGCAAAACTTGAGGTTCTCTTATCAATAGCACTTTATGCCACTGTAAACTAAAAGTAATATTCGATATCCAATTAAACAATATTATTTATATACAATAAATATATGAAATATAGCCTATTTTTTTCAAGAATTAAAGAATAAAGTTAGGCACTTTAAATTAAATAAAAAAAAACATGGCTACGGCAAACATCAGGAGCTTAAGTAGAACATTAAGTGCTCTCCACTTGAGGCTTATATAAAAAGGGTGTGGACTTAAATATATATTTTTTCCCCTACTTGCCGCATTAAGCTGTCGTCACAAGTCATTTTAGCGCCTGCCAGGTGAAAAACGTTGGCCAACGTGTGTGTGTGTGGATGTATATTTGGGGGGCGGTAAATGAAGCATGAGTCTGCGGTGGGTTGCAGGTGGTGCCGTGGATGTGGAAGTGCAAGTGCAACTGCCACAATCTTGCCGCCGGCTGGCAGTTTGCGCGGAGCCAAATGGGGAAATGAGAGCAGCTCGCAAATGTTGCTGACAGCGTCACTTAGTCCGCAGATACACCCAGGACTTAAATGTAGATATATGTATGTGTAATGCATATATGCATGTCCGAGTGCGAAAAAGTGCAGTTACCTCGCCCTGCCTTAACACCCAGCAAATGAGTGCTGAGAAATGGGCTGACCAGGCATATATTAATGGGTTTATGATTTTTTTATATCAGCATTATGGTGAGTATACCAATTCCCTGGTATATAATATATTTTCTAATTTTCTGGCTTCTGTTCAGGCTCAACTTCCTTGGCTAAAAGCGGTCAGCAAGCCAGGTCAAGCGCAAGGCAGAGTAACAGTAAGCAGTAGGCTTCAGGAGCGGAGCCAGGGTGGTAAGGAATAAATATTTAATTTAATATATCAAGGGTCGTATTGGAATATAAAAAAATATTATAAACAAGTGGCATACAGTTAATTAATTCAAATTAAATAAACAAATAAAGCTGTTTAATTTATGCATTGCAAACTATGAATTTAAATATAATTTAATTTAATTGCTGAAAGGGAAATGATTAAAATTTTCTTATTAAAAGAGAAACTGGTTCTGAATCAGAAAGATCTTAGGTAAAGCTTTTTTTGTTTATAATGATTATATGTTTAGCAGCTTTTATAAACGTATCACCTAACTATGGGCGTTTACTTTTGTAGTTAGGCAAAACTCATTATCTCAAAATTTTAAAGCTAAACCCTAGCAAATAATTCCAAACTCTAATCAGGCCAATTTCAAGTCGATTAAATCGCTTGCATCTTTTGGCCATATCCAGGGACAACCTTTCAACACGTTCAGAATGAAAAACTTCTAAACAACCAGGAGGAGGAGCAGGAGAAGGAGCAGGAGGAGCATTACCAAGGGCAAATTGAACTGAAACTAAGATGGCAAAAAGTTTTATCTACTTTTTGTTGGCCTCGAGGGAAAGTTAAATGGTCCAAGAGTAACCTTTTATGCAGTTGTTTATGGAAGGCGATGGTTTCGTACCTTTCCCGATTTTGTGGTGCATTTTTTTTTTGTCCCTCGAATATATGTCTGCCATTTTTTTTTGGGTGTCTCCCTGTCTGATGAACGAAGGTGTGGGAACTTTTCAGCATGATTTATACGATTCGGATGCTTACCTGCATATCTGTGACAAAGTGCCTCTTTGATTTATAGCCCTTAGGAGTAAATATTAAAAAAAATAAAACCAGGCTGTTGCTGTGAAATATTTTGTTGCCATTGAAACACTAAGTTTATCAACGAAGCTGTCAATAGTTTGGGTTTAATATCAAATTACAAATTCCATTTTGATTTAATTTCTAATCTCAATAAAGTTCATGAAATGTAAAATTTAGTGAACATGTATATTGATTGTATTATGGCCATGGGCTACAATGGGCTGGTGTCCGCCATTGGATCCCCTCACATCAATGGTCTGGGAATCACCACCGCCGACTACATATCGCTGGTTATAGTTATGATAGTCAACGCCATGGTACCTCGCAGTTGTCCAATAGTAGAGCACATCGCCAGGTTGCAGTCGGTGCTGTCTATTCCGATATGTCCAGCGACCGTTGCGGGAATTCACTATATCCGCCGCCCAGGTTTGATCGGAGAGATCATCCATCTCCTCGTTGACCTTGCCGTGGAAGGCAAACAGCGAGATGCCAGGCTCGTCGGGTATGGAGACCTCGAAGCCCTGCGGCGAGTTGACCTTGACGGAGGCCTTAGGCACATTGTAGGCCAGACTGCCTACGACCAAGAGGAGAAACACTAGCACCTTTGTTGCCTGAGACATGGCGAAGCTAACTGGATTCAGACGCCGACTGGGTTCCGGCTTTTGTAGCCCGGCTTGGCGAGCTTATCTCTTCTAGTTGTCTGATGTTTCTTTTTTTTAGCTACTGTAAGCTGTGAATTTCCCGCCGGTTGGGGGATTCCGATCCCCCTTTTGCGACGGGTTCTGCCGCGTGCCCGAAAGCATGCAATACAAATATTTGCATAGCAATATTTCTCAAGAAGAGGAAGAGCTTAAAGCTATAACCACACCGCATGAGTGCGGTTTGCTTTGGGACAGCGACTCCTTTGTGCCACACACACACACACACTTGCACTCGTTTACTCGTATGCAGATGATCCCGGCAACTCGCCTCGTTGGCCACACAGCAATCTTGTGGCATTGTTGCCGGTCCAGTTTTACTTTTGGCTGTAAGTATACACTATAAGTACTTACTGTCCTCCCTCCTTTTAGCCCACACAAAACACACACACGGGCTGGCATCCTTCTTTGGCATTCGCGTCCCATACAAAGCGAAAGATAAAGAGGCTGAGGTGAAAGGCAGAGCTGCAGCCAGTGGGAGATACTTAGACAGTCAATTGCTGTCAGTGGCACAAAGTCAGGGAGCAATGTTAACTATGCAGTCAGCCAGTCAGGGAGGCATTTAGGGATATAGGATAGAAAGGAGTTGATAGTTTAGGGGATATGCCCTATTCTAGGGAAAAATCGTATGATATTATATATGATTTGAACACATAAGATTACATATGAATTCCAGATCTTGAAATCTCCCTTTGAAATCCTTCCCTTGAAATCTCTTATTTTAAATAAAAACAATAATTAAATTAATTACTATAAATTATATGTATAAATTATGAACATTAAGCCATACCTTTCTGTTACTCCTAATATATTTCCCTTTAATTCTTTAAAAATCAAATTAATCATCCATACATTTTTCAATAAATTTATCTTTTTTGTCATATTTAAATATTTTGCATGTACTAACTTAATCTATTTCATTTTATTTTATTTTATATATATTTCAACCCAAACTTTAGTTCTTCTTTTATGCCAGAATCATTTGGTACTAAAACTAACCCCACTCTCAGTGGCATTCAACTATGACAGACTCCCCAAACATCGGGCTTTCATCTGGCTTATCAGCAGGACTCTTACCCAAAACCCAAACCAGGAAGCGCTCTTAAAGCGGCTTATGTCCCCGGGCCTGGCCTAACCAGATGGTAGTTAATTCTTAATTGCTCTGCAATTTGTCAAACAAAATGATTCAGCTAACCAACTCGGACGCACGGCTCTCGCCGGACCGACAATTGTCCCAGAAACAACATTAAAACACAAAAGCGCAATATCAACTTTGTCCCGAATGGCAACAAAAAAATCTGGGGGAAAGTGGAACTGTGACGGTGATGGTGATGGTGATGAGAATGGGAATGGGGCTGGGGGTTGGGCGGGGGACTGGAAAAACAAGCAAAGTCAAACCACAGCAAACCGAAACTAAATAGCTGAACATTTATACAAGCAATCTATCCGAAGCTGGCCAGCTCAATCTATTCATTCAGTCATTCGGCCATCCACTCACTCGGTCATTCGTTCAGCTGTCCATCGCAATGCGGGTCGCGATGCCGGGGTCATCTATCCTCCAAATGTTTGCTGATGTTGCGCCCAAGCGGCTGGCGCTGATTTATAAGCTGCATGCCACTGACCACTTGATTGCGTATCTGTGTCCCGTGCTCACTCTTTTCACACTTGGAAAAAAGTGGGTTAAGAAGGATGAGACTTGAGACGGGGGGTTATATTATAGATAGGATTTCGATGGATTTAAAGTGTGAAGAATAATGCATTGGGAAATATGTTACGGATACATTGTAACTCTTTAATATTGGAAACAAATTTTGAAAAACTTCTACAAACCTTATGCTGTGGCTAAAGGAAACCCTGAACGCCTCATCTCATGTCCTCGAAAGAGTTTCTCCTCATAAACAACGTTTTTTTTTTAACAGAACTTGTAGGTTACTAGGACTATCTTTTGAACCAAAGTCAGTGTAATTTTTTAGAGCTTAATTAACTTCATATTTGACCCTTTAATTTTCCTTAAAGATCTTCCTTAAGTTAAGGTATTTTTCCAAGTGCACGTGTGTGTAATTTATTTACGTTAACACGCGCTGGCCCAAAGTATGCCACACCCAAAAAAAAAAAAAAAAGCCAGAAAGGGAATGAAGAGCAATTTTCATTTATTTTAAATGGCATAGAAAATTGCAAACTGACATTTTTCTGGCCCAAGTGCTCAGCTTCGGTTTTGGCCCTTTTCCATCTTTTCCATCGGTTCCCACTGGCTTTGTGCACACAGCCGGAAATTTGTATAGTTGTAGCTGTTGTTGCTGTTTGCCGGACTGGCATTAGAAGGCCGGCCAGGTCCCCGACTGATTACCATGAAATTACATTGTTTCGCACTTAAACATGCCGGCCAGTGTAGAAAGCACACTCACTCACCCTTCCTGGCTTAATTAAGTGGCCTGTTTTTATCTGTGGCAAACATTTCCTTGCCATCCCCCACACGGCATTGAATTTAATTGCTTGCATTTATTGTTAATTGATTTTATTTTTAGCAGTTTAGCATGGAGAGGTTTTGTTTTTTTATCACTCAGGTGCTTGGCGATTTATTCGGCCGTGATTTAATTTATTTGGTATTTGCCTAAATTGAATGAAAATTGATTTTAAAACTTAATTTGATTTTTTGGGAAACTGTCAATGATGCATGGTCAGAAGCAACAAATACAAAAAAAACACTGAAAGGGCAGGGCTTTTGATGCAGGAATCCACATTTAGCCGATGAGCATAATTCAATCAACGAGCTGATACAATATTTTTGTGAATAATTTCGTGTACATGGCTGCGGGCATGTTAATGCTTTCTGTGATGGATCAACTTGTCAGGAATGCAAAATTTAATTTTCGTAATAAGTCGCCAATAAGCCATAGAGGCATGTTCAGCTAAAGTTATATTTTTTTGTGTTTTTTTTTTTTAATATTAAATGAAAAATTATACAGTTAGTTTCATGAAAAATTAGAGATAGTTTACTAAAGTGATAAAGTTTTCTTAGAAGTAGTAAAAACTGTATATTAATTGATGAAATATTTGAATATTATAATTAAGCTTGATAACTTCCTGGATCTAGATTTTACATACTCTAAAGCCCAGCCATTCTGCGGTTGTATCCATCCCTTTAACAGCTACCTTATGTTAGCCTTCCCTACTGACTTCGACACCATCTTTGCTTATCCATCTCAATTTCCCCATAATCAATTTTCACAGTGCTGCTGCAAAGGCAAACACCTTGGCTTGGCTCACTCCTCCACTCACGCACAGGTTGGAGTACGGAACACGTAAAGTACGTATATCTGTAGAGTAAGCAATAAGCTAAGCCAAGATCTATCCAAGCATACACCTGTCATACCTCGCAGTTCGCTCCTACCGCCCATTTTGCGGACCGCAACCACTTCGCCATGTAGCGCTTGCCTTACACATAAGTTCAGTTGCTCAAACACCGAGGACGGTTTCTGCCTTCTCCCCCAAGTAACCCCCTTTCCGGCACCATTGCGCACATATTTAAAGAGCAAACGTTTATCTAAGTTGTACCGTTGCGGTTTCCGTTGACATTCAAATGCGGAAGCACCTGTCGCCCAGCCAAGGAACCCAACCCGGAGACTACGGCTCGAAGATGTTCCACTCAGGACTCGGGGACACTCAGAAATTGGCGATGGTGGGGGAGGGTTGGCATCCACTTCCGATTTCACACGCATACGGGACAGGAGCATGAGCACTAGATATTGCCAGGGTAGATTGAAGAGTATCCGGTTTGTTATGATTTACATAAAAGAAAGAGAGAAATCAAATTAAGATATATTTATAAAATGAAATCAAAGCCTGTAATCCACGAAATAAGTATTGATATGGATTGTTTTACAAGTCAAAGGCAGATTACCTGCAACAATCCCTCTTTCTATTTATTTATATTTTATTTTCGGTCAAGTTACTTTTATTTAATTTATTTCTTAAAATTATAATAAAAATGTTACCTAAGTTTTAACAACTCTCCATACCCACCTCGGGCTTTACATAGCCGGATACACACTCCGTTGGGCATACACGCAAGTTTCTACAGATCCCGCCGGCATACTATATAGTGTCCCTGCTCCTGCCCCATGCCCCATGCTCAAGACCCTCGAGGACTTTGCCACTTTGTAGTTGCTTTTGAATTCCCAAGTGTCTGGCGTCGTTGGAGTCGTCAACTTTAAATGGTTTCGCTTACACCTTCAGCATGCCATTGAACAAATTAATTACTCGGCAACTTTACAAGCGTTCCAATGCCAGTTTTACTCCTTGCCGCAAGTGGTGGAATGCCTCCACCTCCACCTCCATCTCCGTTGCCCCGCAGATACGCGGTTTCCTTCTGCTCAAGCGGCTGCTCATTAGAGTGCTGCATATTGTTACCAAGTCGCCGTCATCATCATCGCCATCGCCATTGCCATCGCCATTCTCGTCATCCTCTTCGCACATCCTGTTTCTGGAAAAGGGTGTACACGCATTTTCGATTGCTGAGCTCATTAATAATGGGCTCTGGTCCAATCCTGGCCATGTATTTGTGCGCATTGTGAGTTATGCTTCACGCTGGCCATGGCCCAACAAAGCGGCCAAAATGGTCATTATTATAGAGATGGCTACATGGAGGAGTCACGGAGCTAAGTGCTGCTAGGATTTGCATGTCTTAAAGGAATCTTTGCTTACTTAAATGAAGGATTTGTCAGTAATATTTAAACGAATATTTTAAGTATAGCATTTCTTTATGGGAATTATTTTTATTATAATGTATGGATAATTTACTGGATACATTTTAGGGTAATGATTCAAATAGGAATTTGCATTTTGAACATTAAATTGAAAATTTAGAATGCTGAAAATACAGAAAAGAGTTCAATAGGATCTAAACTAAATTAAGAAGAGTCTATTGCCAATTCCCAGCTTAATTTATGGCAATCTAATTTCGTTTAAGTTGTTTCTAAAATTTATACAAAAACATATTTTAAACTAACTTTATCCGAAACCATTTGACAGTGTCAAGAAATCGTCTTCCTGATTTTCGCTAGCAAAGGATAATTTGAAAATTGAAATCGCATAATACCATATCTCGTGCTCGGATCACGCTGGCATCTCTGAAATTATTACAATGCACTGACTAAATGGCCATACATTCTGTTTCTTGGCTGCTGCCGCTGCATTCGCCTCCGTTGGTTTTGGTTGCGCTCCCGTTCGCATAGCCGGAAATTGGAAAAGTGTTGCTTTATGCGCTGCAACAAGAGGAAGAGCAGGAGAAGGGATGCAGGAGTAGAAACAGGAGCAGGGAGCAGGAGTAGGAACGGGAGTAGAGCTGCAGCAGCAGGACCAAGAGCATCTGTGGCGGGGACTTGGTAGCTTAGTTGCTCCGGTCACTTTATGCACGCGCCTCCCCCTAAAAAGGGTGTAACTAGAGTCCTCGCCATTGTCCTGGCCAAAAGAGGAGGAAGCATGGTCAGGATATGAATTCAAAGGACTGTGCGTGGTCCAGAGTGTGTGTGGAGTACCGCGCCGTGCCTTGCTGCTGGCTTCGTTTTTCGGGAGTTATCCTGGCGAACTGCTAATGGGGCTGTTGAGCATGCATTGTCCTGGTGAGGGGCACCTTCACACGCTGTTGATTCATCCGGAAAGACGAGTGCGATATTTATGTAAACTCCATTTAGCCAATCCGTTCGGCCGTGCTGCGGTTCACAAAACTACTATGTTGTTGGTCCGTCCAAATTGCCGCGTATTTGCTGAAAATTATTATATCAGCATCGATGGTCCTAGCAGTTAACCATTAAAAGCATTGGCTTTTGTTGGTCCTTCAATAAATTGCCTGATATTTCAGCCTCGCGATGAAAATCAGTCAAATTTATATCTGTGGTAAATGCGGAATTTGCCAAACCCAAAAAAAATCCGCGCGTGTGTGTGTTAGCGCCCCGACTCTTCTTCGTTTTGTTATTTCACAAATACGTAATTTTGTTTAGCGTAATTGCGGCTGCAATTGAAACCGGACTCTTGATTGGAGAGCACAATGTACACACAAAGCACAGCCACATACCATACACACCCATTCGCAATTTCGCAATTGTTGCCAATTTGATATTTACGTTTTAATGAAGGCACTTTTTTCCTTTTTGTTTAGCCGATAAGCCGGCGAATTGTATGCAAAAATCCATCACTCGATTGCATTCAAAATGAGATTTTAGGTTTTCAATTGTATCTGGCCGAACCCCGCCGCTACAGAGTTGAGTTAATGAGCAGCCCGTAGACACGCCCAGTGTCTGTGTCCGTTTTCCAATAAAGGCCAAGAGCAAACAAACTCGGCCCTGGGAAAAGCGGAAAAGCGGCAAAAGGGGCAGGATTAATAAAAGTTCGCGACATGGAAAAGTGGTGGAGCGCTGAGCATGTACGCCGCCAAGTGTAAGTATGTATGGGATTGGAGGAAATGTAAAATCGGGAAATGCAAAATCGAATTTAAAAGGTTGCCTTTTTATAGTATATTTGGTGGAGGTTTTAAAAACAGCTAAAACTAGATTACTTTTTATTATATTTTTATTATATTTTCTATATAATTTTTTCTATCTATTTAATGCCATGAAGACCAACTAATTCTTGGCTTAAGATCCTCCTGCCAAATTGGCAATTAGAGCTGGGGCACATTTTTCCTGCTTGGCCGCCATTTGACAGGTGAGTTAATTAAATTTCGGTTTGCCAGGTACGAAAGTACCGCCATTGCCCTCCTGCTGGCGTTGTCCTTTTAACTCTTTTGAGGTTTTTTCACTTGGTCTCTCACTCTGCCTCCTCGGCCGCTTGGCTTTCCGTCTTATCCCCGGCATTTTGCTCTCGTTTGTCTCATTCCATTGCGGCTTTCCCGATCATTGGTAATTTACGCTTCACATGACCGAAGTCGGAAAAATTCCTTCCTTTTCGTTCTGTCTTTCTTTCATTTTTCCCCACTTGCGGCTGTTGTTGTTTCTGTTTTTGTTTTTGTTGACTTTAAACTTGTGCCATAGGTGATGCCGGTGCGTGTTCGGGGCTAAGCTGCTTATCCTGCCTAGGAGAGCCTGCGGTTAGGAGCCTTGCTTTTGGTCGTCCTGGTGGTCCTCTCTGACAGTGATTGGTGCCAGTGTCAGGGATTTATTTATCTTTTAAGAGCGTATTTATTGTCCCGCATTAAAGCCGCATCGGCCGCAAAGAGCAAACCTTAAAGAAAATGGAGAATCCCTCGAGTTGGGGAGTTGGAAAAACTGAGGTCAAGTGGCGGATTGATCACTATTTCGGGGCTCATCATACATCTTCACTTTTCATTTGCTTCTCTAGATGCGAGTTTGTGTGTGTGTTTTGTGTGAGGAATCCTGGTCATTTGACACTTTCACTTTGTGGGCCATACAATTTATTTCACTTTTATCAGGCATCAAGACATATTGATTTTTGTCTTTGCCGGGAGCCAAAAAATATTGCCCGCCGGAGACGATAATCTGCTGGGCCCAGCAGACGTTCAACCAAACAAAAAAAAAAAAAGGTTGGATTGGCCTTCTTATGAGGGTCATATGCCTATGTCTCTTGGACGTAATCAAAGTTGATTGATTACGTGAGCTCATCGTCAAGTTGGGTTGATGACATGTCCTCCTACTCCTCCGCCTCCTCCTCCTCTCTCAACCTCGTTAATTTTTAATCATCTTTTTTTTTTTAGTTGCAAATTAGTTTTGACATCCTGTTTTGATGTGGGTGCCAAAATATATTAATTAATTCTCCCTGCTCAGGTAAAGCCGCTTAGTAACCAAACAATTTCCAGGAAGGCCTTTGTCCCTTAGTTTATTTTGCCTATTTGTTGCATAAGCCGATTTGCGTTGTCTAGATGCTTGGTCATTAGAGGGCAATCCTTGAAATTAAGGAGAGAACAACAGAATATATTCCCATAATTATTTTGGTTTTCATATCTGACCGAAGGAAGGAAATGGGCCGAAAGCCAGCATCCTATTTAATCCAGCTTGTTGAGCATTTATAAGGAGATATTATATCGTTATGTTGGCAATTCCCTAAGGGATACATAAGTATTCTTGATCAGCAGCATCAGGTGAGCATATTTAGTCTTCAATATAAGTTCATAGAGTAGTATAAAAGCCACCAAATTGAACATTATAATGGGTTGCACACAGATCATGTTTGTTTTCAAACCACCGGCGGCCACACATATCATAATTAATGCGCCTAATAAAGCCTTGATTTGCTTGAAAACAAATATATTTATAATAATTAAGACTTGAGTGTACGGTTGAGCATAGATTGTTAATAAACAAGGGAGTTATAAGGTATGAAAGTGAAATCCTGTCTTCTATGCTGGTTTCTCATGACTGAAAAGGTTTCAAGCTCAGGCAATCGATAATTAACCAAAGAAATTTATTTTTTAAATAAATACCATTAAGAATTATCAAAATATAGTTTTGATTCAAGTTTAAATAAGAAAAACAGGTTAGTAAAATATCAAGAACTGACTTAATGTTGTTAATTAAATTAAACATTAAACCATTAACATTATAATGCAATTTTAATGAACCTTAAAGCCAATGACATTTCCCATTGACCTTAACAAAAAACAGCCATCAAAGCAACCAAAGCCCAGCTGCCAAAGAAGACGTCTCAGCCCGGGTCTAGGCCAAGATACAAACTCCGCAAAGGAGTAAGGAAACAAAATCCTTCGCTTTCGTGGACGAGTGACAAACTAATTTCATTACGAGCAGCTGGCACCGACATGGATTGTCCATATCCTCGGCCCAGCCCAATGAAATCCGGTCATAATGCTTGTAATAATAATCAACAGCCCCAGAGGCAGGGTGGCAGCGGCAGCGGCAGAAGATGATAAGTAGACACGGACCTGGACATGGACACTTGCAGCTTTGCGGATCTCCGTTCGCTGGAGCAATTGCCAAGGCAAAAATAGAACAATTTCACTAAAAATAAAAACAAAAGCCGGATAAGTGGGCCAGCGGATCGGGGTGGGACACCGTCGGTGGGGCGTGGCAAGCTGTGTGTAATATGTGCACAAATTGAAAATAAAGTTTTGTAACAAAATGTCGCACCGGAAATGAAACTCACAGCATGAGACTTGGCTTGCCATCGCTGTCTCTATCTCTCCGACTGTCCCTGTCCCTGTCTCTGTCTCTGTCTTCGTTTCTCTCTATCTCTGTCTGCGGGAAAATGTGTAGCGAAGCGTGTAAACTGGGTATAAAGGCGGAGAAGGCAGGGGGCGTGGTCGGGATGAGCATTGTTATTTATACTGGATATTCGTGGAGTTCAAGGGTATATTTTGTGCAACGAAAGGATGTGTTTAATAATCAAAACTATATGGATTTACTATAAGTTTAGAGGATCTGATTGATGTTCATCGGGATTTATGGCATAAAAGTAAGATCAAATGTCACATTGACTAAAAAGAAGGGATTCCTTTCATTATAAACTCCCAAAAAATCTTCTAGCTAAAATCACTATCAGCCCCTTATACTATTCGATTTATTTTCAAGCAATGACTAGGGTATTCCTTAGTCCACACCCTCCATTTTAGCTTCTTAACTTGTTTGCCACTATTACAGGGCAAGTGTGAGGAGCCAACATCTCCGATTCCGCCTTGGTCTAGGCGCAGTCTGCGCCAGTTGAGCCTTTGCCATAATAAAAGATGACATTTTATAGCAGTCATAGCCATGTTAGCCGAGCGAGGGGGGGGGGGGGGGGCCTGGAAACTCAGTGGTTTTGGGCCTTTGGCCTAAGCAGCCATAGACCGAGCCATAGTCCTCGCCAGAGTCGGAGTCAGAGTCGGAGCCATATCCCTCGCCAGAGCCGCAGCCGTAGCTGAAATGGAAGCCAGAGGCCGGAGAAACCGTCTGCCGGAGGCGAGTCAAAGACACAGCTGCAAAAGTACATAAACCCAGAAATGTCATGTTTATTTTCATTTCATAAGGAAATTGTCTGTCTATATAGTTTGGCCTGCTGCTCCGAGCAGCACCTGGAAAACTTTCCCAATAATGAGACGGCGGCATCTATGTATGCTGGTAGGTGGTCTGGTCGCAGGGAATTGTCTTGTGTTTTTTATGACCTCACATAAAATCGTGGCAAACTGAACGATTTACGGCCAAGCGGAAAATTTATCGCTCATAATTAGCATATGAAAATGGTTAAGTGCACCACAAATTGCACTTCAGTGTAGTGCACATGCGGCTGAATGGGAGATATAGCGGGCTCAGACCTAAATTTAATTGAATGCGGTGCGATTTCGGGTCAATTTAATGGTCCTTGAATGTGTGGATTAATCTTGGAAATAAACTTTTCAAGCCCAAACAACACACATCCTCTTCATCCCCCCCTGCGGCTATATATTTTGACTTTTCCTTTCTCGCTAATGGCTTAAATATTCGCCCGAAATTATCCCCATTAAATATTCAAATTTCAGAAAACTTTGCGGCAACACTTTGGCACTTTTAAGCAGCGACTGCCACAGGTTCTTCAGGTCTTCGCATCGCACACACGACGCGACGCCTGCCAAAATATCCACTCATCTAATCGCATCGTTAACATCATCAGTAATTTTGCACTGTCATGGCCCAAACAATGGCCAACACACCAGGGCCAGGAACTGGGTGTGGATGGAGCTGCTTGTAGCTCCTTGTCGTGGCTATTCGTTTAATAATTTTGTCACGCGTTTGGCTAAACAAAAACGCCGGTTAACCCCGCCGCGGCAAAAGGTCTTTGGGAATTAAATTTTAGCATATGTCATAAGGGCTTAGCCATGATTTATATGGCGAAAGGCAGCCATCAAATGTCGGCCAGAGCTTGTAATAAACGGAATTAGGCAGTCGCCAAGGGAGGAAAAAAAGGCCAATGCGAAACTAAACGATTCTGGTAGCTTGAACAACAGATGCAGCTACATCGCCCAGGACATGACCATTACTCTTCTGGGGCCGCGAAAGAGGAGAATCGGCGTCAGTTACAGCTTCATATATCTTCATTTTAGCAGTACTTGCACTGTGCGACAAAGTACGATAATGCTCGGGGGAATATCACTGGAAGAAATGCAATATTTATGATATTAAAAAGCTTTAAAATTTAAAGATTAAATTAATCAAAGATTTCTTTAAATATTATTTAAATAAGGTAACAAATCTGAAGGATCTGTGGTGATTATAAGTATAGATTAAGCATAATAAATAAAAGGAATGTATGAGAGCATTTTTTGTACTTGAAATAATTATTTATTTTAACTTAAATTACATTTGTACTCCCCCTTAATAACATTATTTCCCAGTGCATTCTGACAGCGCTCAGCTGTGCACAAATTCGCTTGTGTATAAATATTTATATATTGAAATGCAATGCGAATCGATGGGAATGGAGTTGAGAATCGGAGCTGGTGCCGGAGTTGGAGTTGAATTTCAAGCAATGTGCCGCAATGCAATCGAGCCAAACGAAATTGAATTTGCAGCAAGTTGCTTGGGTCTTCGGGATTCGGCATTGGCATCCGCATCCACATCCGCCACCTCATCCTCATCCTTATCCGTCTCCGCCTGCATCCTGTAGCTTCCATCTCGCAACTTGCTGCAGTTTGTCGTATTTGAGCATGCGAAAATGCGATTTGAGCCACCATTCCCTCCTCCACCTCCTCCTCTGACGAACTTCCTGGCCTGCAAAAGTTTTCCATCGGCTGTTGCTATTTTTCTCCGGGTGGCAAACTGGGGGGGGGGGGCCTTAGCTGTGACAAATCTTTATGCAATGTTGCATGTCCTCTGATTTGCCATGATGACATGCTGATGGAATAAGTGGAGGCAGGGACAACGAACGGAACTAAAACTATGACTGCTCCTCAGTGTCTCTGCAGCTGAAACTGTAGCTCTGTATCTGATTCTGTATCTGTATCTGGAAATGTATCGCCAGTGCTTGTCCCTGTGCCAGACCATGTCTATCTGTCTGTCCCAGTGATTTGCTCGCTGAAGCGTTAAGCACAAAAATTGGTAATGGCTGTGGCTGTGGCTGTTCCGTTTTTGGCAATCATTGCGCAGGTTTTATATCTTTATGTTCCTTCTGTGATGGATTTTCGATTTGGCCAGAGACTGAAAATGGCATCGAACTGAGCAGCGGTTATAGCAGAGATCGTATCCATGATTTATAGATGGAATAGGTTCCTTTCCTCTGCCAGCGAAGTTCCCTTGATATTTTTTAAGTACAAATAAGTTTTTTAATGTAATTAAAAATTCTAGTGAATTACCATTTACCCCTACTATATATCTCCCAAGTTTGATTAAGACTTGATGAAATTTAATTAATTTCTTTACCCATGCCATTTGACCACAGATTTCTGCCAAAGGCCAAAAGCAAAAGCAGCTTAAACATCAAAAGACACTGTAAATTAATCGAGCTGCCCACAGACCCTTTCCCTCAGTTTTCAAACTTACAATTTGCATGGGGGAAAAAACGGGGAACTCCCTCTAATTGCATTAATATCTTTATACAAAATTATTTAGAAATCACAAAATAAACACAAATAATGAAAATATCGAAATAGGTGAGCCCCAACGCAGCCGGAATGTGCGAACTGTGGAAACTTTTCATTATAAATTGCGTGCCAGCTGTCAACATGGTGGCTGCTGCCCCGGGCCAATTGGAGGAGGAGGAGGATGAGGTGGCGGTGGTGTTGGAGGTGGAGGTAGGTAACCCCCCTTCTCAGATGGCATGGCAATGATAAGGGGGCGTGGCACTGGCAGTTGAAAGGCTAATTTTGCACATTTGGACTGACATCCATGAGGAGCAAATGCGTTGTGGGTTATCATTTGGTTAGTCCTTTTCGCAGAAGGACACCAAGCGGTAGGCGGCAGGCAGCGGTCTGTGGGCGTGGCCGGGCAGGCAATTTCATGGTTAAATGATTCAGAAAGAGAATTACAAAATTAGGCCTTGGCCCCGCCCCCGGTTAACACAATGTAATTAACTTTTGCGCGACTGCCTCGCCCTCTCAATATATTTGATATTTATTTTGGCCCTCTGGGTGCACTTTGGTCATTTTCCCGCTGACAACTTTGCCTCTGCGGAGCGAGTACGCCGGATGTGCTGCCCATCTCTGCCGGCCTCCCTTTTCGGGGGGGCCTTCGGCTTTCGAAAGCAATTTGAAACAAATTTTATTGCCAAAGTTTTTGGAGCACATGGAAAATTGTTCAAGTGCCACCGCAAACACAAAAAAAAGTTACCAACCAAGATGCCGCTCTGATCCACAATTAGTCGGACACAAAAGTGTGTTAACTGCTTTTGGATTGCGAATAAAATGAGACGAATTTGCATGGAAATTTATAGTTTGATTGGGAAGTTAAGGAATAGATTAAGGAGCTGGAAAAGGAAATATATTTTCTTACTTAAAGGATAAATTCTTTTAAATTGTTTTGTGTGTAACGAATTATATAAATTTAAGGTTAAAGATTCAGAAAATCTAGAGCATATAATAATAAAAACAAAAGTAAAGTTAATTCCGCTCAACAATTTTAAGCGCTTATTTCAAGGACTGAACGAAATAATTTGTATAAGAGCCCTTTAAGTCCTGCTTACCAAGGCTGACCCTAAAAACGAGGCAGCTAGCAAGCAGCCCAGTGAATCCGCAAGCCTCGTTGCGCTTCATGACCAACTTCAATGGCCGGCGCACAGTGCGTATGCGTAATAAACAAAACAACTGCAGTAACAATCGCCTCTGTCTGTGTGTGAGGGGCTTTATTTAAATTTACAACCAAGCAGTCGGCACTGTTGAGCTTTCCTACGCACACTGGCCATCCCCCATGTCCCACCCCCAATCCTCACCCGGTGTCACTCCTCCAGAAAGCCCGGAACAAGCCACCATCCACCAACGCCCACTCCCTTGGCGCACATTGTGCTCTCAGTGTTTGGCGTTTGCCTCTGTTGAATAATAAATTGTATTTTGCGGCATTTAAAAGCAATTTTTTAACATTTTTCAATCTCAATGGCAATGCCTGAAACGGCAGGCACGCACACCATCATAAATACCCACAAACACAGGCATACAAACGCTGCCACTGCCACACGCTCATATCCGTACAATTACACAGAGAAATAAAATAGTAGTTTTTGATTTAATTCATTTAATTTAAAGGTAGAATAATACTAAAGATTTAAACATAATAAAATAGTAAAATATTGAATGTATAATTACAATTATTACTTTTGTTTATCACAATGCCTAAATAGTATTTTTTCCTTTTGATTTTCCATCCTAAAAAGATAGCCAGGCTTATCATTACTCTTTCCCTGTTTAATGAATAATTTTAATCATTAATTTTATGTTAATTTTCTCCCAGTGTAATCATATACGTGGCAAAGAACAAGAGAAGCCCGTTGTGGCACAGTTTTGTCTACCAATTTTGCAGTGAATTGTCCTGGGGATCTCCGAAGCCAAGGCTGTCAAATCGTAGCACAACAGCCACCTCTCCGCGCTCCGAGATGGATACAGATAGATGCAGAAGACCAGAGGGAGACGGAGAGACGGAGAGCTAGCAAGAGGGGGCAATTTTTGGCTTAGACTTTGCTGAAGCTGGGTACATTTTCGGACCGACTCCCTGTGCATTTAGTTAAGCTTCAAGTGAAGACAGCAACGATTCGGCAGTGAAACAAATTGCAGCATTTAAGTCCTTGTCCCCCCACTCCCCAGGATCCTGCCTGCATTCTGCCACTCTGCTCCACAAATTCTGCTTCCGTTCAGCCGGAGTAGAAAACCAGTGGAGAATGTTCGTTCGAACTGGTGTGTGCTGCTGCTGTGCTGTGCTATGCTGCTGGCAAACAGTTTGCGTAAAGTTTGATTATGTGTGTAAGCCGGCCAGTATTTTCCATTTCAAGTTGCCACACTTTGCATGTGGCAAATGCTGACGGCCATGTTCGGGTACAACAGCTGGCAATTGTTAGGACCAAGTCCGAATTCCTTGTCGATCACAACAGGCCTGGGGAGTCCAGTCGATGGACTCATATCCGAACAAGTTTTGCCCCGAAAATCAATTTGGAAATTAATAAAATGGAGCATCTTATAGCGCGTCGCCGTCGCTGCCAGCGCAAATCTGATGAGGGGTGAGTAAATGTACAAAAAATAATCAATTCCGAACTCATTAACCTTGTGGTGTTTCCCAGGAACATCTGCCAAATGCTGCCCAATATAACGAGCAAAGGTTTCAAGGGTTTGGGACGCCGTGTCAAGACTCAACTGCTCCGCGTCCTGCCGTCCGCTGCCCTCGCCAAGAATTCGCTGCGCTTCCTGAAACGCTGCAACAAGCCCAATCGCCAGGAGTTTCAACGCTCCTGTCTGGCCATCGGTGTGGGATTCCTCATCATGGGTTTCATTGGATTCGCGGTGAAGCTGATTCACATACCCATCACCAGCATTCTCGTGTCCTGAGAGCCAGGAAACTAAAGCGGAAATAAAGTTTCAATTCAACTGCCTAAAGTCGAGAGTTGAGTTCAGCTGGCCAAAAGCCAAGACAGCCGAAAACAGAGCCAAGCTGCTTGGGCTGACCTCAGGGTGTTGACAGGATCATTCCTCTTCTTGGCCAGGACTTTATTTTTGTTACCCTGTGAGTAGGAGAGCGAGGGGTGTTTTTGACTTTATAACCATTTAAATTTATATTTTTTGGTGGTATAATGGCTTTATAATGGCTTTAAATTAAGGATATAGCTAGTTGGGTATAGGGTATCCCTTAGTCTGCTGACTATAACTTCTTTTTTCATCGTAGTTTTTTTTATTTGCTCGAAAAACATTCATCGTTGCCAAAAACACAAAATTATACGAATTTTTCTATATTTGGTGGTGAACCTAATCGGAAAATGGACAGGAGGCGAGGTCACAGGTGCCGTCATTCTTGGCTGATAGCAAGAAAGGTGTGAAAAAAGTTTCAATTTCTTCTAGGCTTTAATTTTCAAACCTTTAACTTAAATTTAATTTCTCAAAGGCACTGAAAGACAATTGAATTCTTTGATTTTGTATTTGCCAAAGAAACTTGTTGACCAAATCAGTTAAAGAAGCTTTTATCTCTGAGTTCGCAGCAGCAGCTGCCAAGGGAATCGAGAGGAATCGGCATCCATATCCCTGCCACGGTTGCATTCGCATTGTCACATGTGTCTCCATTTGCCGCTGTTATGTTTTATTGATGAGTCTCGCAAACCAAAATTGATGATGCCTCGATGTCCTCGTTCGCGTCCTTGCGACGTTGAGAGGATGCGAGTGTCGCTGCCTTGTTGTTCCCGCTGTTGCCGCTGGCAAATGGCGAAAATTTATTCAAAACTTCGACGCAGTTGCATCCTTTAACGGCTCGTCCATGCAACAGGCGTCAAAGGAGCCCTCGGTTCAGCAAGCATCAGCAAACAAGGGAAATTCGGGGAAACTGAAGGTACGAAGGAATATCGAAGAGGAAGTCCCTTAAGGATAAGGATTCTTTTTCGCTGATATGTCATAGGAGCCGGACGTAAGCCAAGTCTAAAAGAATCGCTGGCAGGAAATTAACTCGCTGACTATAAATGAAGTTGGGAAAAGGAGTTTATGGTTCGAAGTTGGCTTTGTTCCCTTAAATATCTGCATGAGAAGTGAGGCTTGATTGTAGGCTTTTTAGGGTTCTTTATGGCAATGGATTAATTGGCTTCTTAAAGTGGCTTGAAGGTTCTTAGAAATAGGGAATTTTAGCTTCTGAAGACAATGACAATCAATGATCAGGAAAATTGTACAAGTCTTCTTGCCAAAAATCTGTATATTTAATACATTTAATTTGTAGTTTATAGTAACTTATAGCAAAGTGTCCAGTTTAATTATTTTTATATCAATATTTCCTTGTTATTCGACACTGATTTCCCTTGCCCTGCAGCTCAGAAAGCATCCACAATTCTATTCTATTACACTGCCTGCTGTGGCATGGTTGCCTGCTTCTAGTTCTCTTCTGGATGCATTTTAATTAAAAGTGAAGTGCGGCCATTAATTTGCAACTACAAATTACACTCAATAAAACATGTCTGCCACACTGATTTTTCGGCACGAATCGTGTGAAGGAGAGTGTAGGAAATGAAAGCGGGACGAGGACGAGGGACTTGGCAATCAATTTGCACTTTGACTACAATTACTGATTTTCGACACTTCAAAGGATTTTATAAATTGCCATTTGCTCTCAGCCCTCACACACAAAAAAAAGTTCTACGTTGCCGCTTTGACTTTGGCAATTTGTTTTGGCCTTTTCTCTTGCCCACACACACACGGAGCACACACCCCGCACACACTCTCGTCCTTCTGGTCACATGTGTTTTTTGTTCTCCTCCTGATTGCGCCTACCATGTACAACTTTAATTAACTCAATGTGCGACTCCTGGCCAAAAAGCCAGTTTCCGGACTTGAAACTAGTTTCTGCGAAGGCTCACAGAGCCCCGAGAGCAAAGTGATTTTTTTTTGTGGGGCATGCAGGCAGGCTGCAAATTAGGTTTTGGATGAATGGAAAAGCTAATGAGGGGACACCGAATCGGTCTAGACCAGGTGCGAAAAGTTAAAGATACACTGTCAGAGGCATTGGGAAATTTCGGCACATCTTAACCCAGGTTTTTGTCGGCTCGATTTTCATGCAGAGCCAGGAGGACACGCAGCCGCGTGAAGCGGAAAACATTTTTACACATATGACTGACGCTGATTGCGTTTGTCACGTTGCCGAAATAAAATTGCTGCGCGACCCAAAAAAAAAATTGACGGCTAGGCAAACCGGAGAGGTGGCCAAAAAAGAGAGGCTTGGTACTTGGTAGGAACAGAAAAAGATGGCTTTGCGATTGAATATTTTTGGGGTAATTAATTAAATTGTAATGCATTTTAAATGCATTTTTTCTTCTGCTTTTCCGAGTAGTTAAAATACAATTTGTATGAAATTTAATAGAAATATTACTTTAATTTCTGTACATTTAATATTTTTTAAATATTCGCTTTAAATTAGAAAACATTCTGAAATTTATCCTGGGTTAAAAAGAATCGATTATGGTTTTCGATATAGATTTTGTGGAATAGAACTACCCTTCTTCAATTACAGGGTACTAAAATCCGCAGGCCTTTCCCTGCGAGTGAGGCCGAATCCCAAATGCCCCAAAAGCGAAACCCCCGGATGTCTAGTTGTTGTTGTGGCAGAGTTGGTCTCTGCTGGTATTCTACTCTTCCACCTCACACCCGTGGTTTTTCGGTGTATATTTCTGCCTTTCTTGCATCTGCGCCAAAAAGCAGGCAATGGGAGCGGAATTGCAGTAAAATCGTCATCGATGAACTCGACGACCTCTTTACGCACGTAAACACGCACACAACACAACACACACACAAAAAAGGGAGTCATGGCTATTCCTCATCCGGCCAACATTGCGTATACGTAACGTGGCCCCAGCCGATTGTCGCAGTTGCGGAATATTTGCATAATTTAGCGATTGAATTTTATGCTCAAAAGCAAAGCGCAGCAGCTGCTTTTGCCCCTCGCGCACATACATACATCAGTTGAATGTGAAAGAGGAAGGGAAGCTGCATCCATTTTGCTTTTCATTTATTAATTATATAATTTTTGCTGCATTTGTCGCTGGCCAACAGCTGCCGAACGGCTGCAACGACATCGGCTTCGGCTTTGCCATCATTATTAAGCCGATGATGAAGATCATTCTTGCCGGGACATGGACAATAATTGCATGCAACATAATTAAAGCCATTAAAGCACTTAAGCTGCCGGAAAACCCACGACATGGCATATGGCCGGGGTCAGGCTGGGGGGTAGCTATAGAGTGGCCACTGGTCGAGTCAGGTTTGCATATGCATAATTATGATGAAAACACATTTAAATGCATTTAATCGGGCGCATAGCCAGGCCTGGGAAGAAGAGAGAGGGGGGAGGGTAACCAGGAACATGGAGAAGGCAGCCGAGGATCGTGGTCAGTGGGGTTACGGTCGACCAGCCAATGGCAGGTGGCTAACGGCCATGGCCCACTGGAAAGGCTTTTAACGTTTATTGGTTTTTATTAAATATTCCGTGCCCATGGCATGGCCGTGCGCATATCAAATATATATAGAAACGGATTGCTCAATTTATTGGCCTTCAGTCAAAAGGCATATTTAAGTTAGGCGACAATTAACATTTGGCTAGCGGAAACAGCAATTTGAAGGTAAATTAACAACTATTACAAAAGAAAATAACCATTAAGAGTTTACTTTTAAATGTTTTACAAAAATTAAGGCAAATTTTCTAGCTAAGCTCTAACTTCAAGTTTAATACAATCCAAAAGATATTCAATATCAATAAGTTATGCACAAGTAAAGGTTATTCTATACATTTTGGCATACATTTTCCTACCGACTTTCGCTTTTATTCGGTCCGAAATGCAAGAATTTAATTCCCAGAAATCAAGTTTGGCAAATAAACGAAATCAGTTTCTCCATATGAAGAAAAATGTATAAATTCATATATTAAAATACAAAACTTCAATTGGCAAAGAAGGAAATCGAGGTAGCTGTTTGTGGTCGAGCAACATTGAATCATCCGGAGAAGTCTACGAAAACATGTTTGCCAATGGAGGCAGTAAGTGAGGGCAAATCCCATTCAAAGCTGGTGATATTGAAATATTTACTGATTTGCCTGATGCAAATTATGTATGCAATTTAAACGAAATTATTTATGTGCGAAGATTTTTCAAATATTTATGCCCAGCTAACAAAAGTGCAAACACACACAAAAACACAAAAATATATATTTTATATATTTTTACTTTGCTTTTGGTATTTGTGGGCAGTTTTTGGCCAGTTTTTGTTTACGCCTCGCCCGGCTGACCTGAAATTTAATTAAATCTCTGTGAGGCATTTCAATTTCATTTTCTATTTACACTTTGTGACAATTTTTACGCGTCAACTTCCCCTGCTGTATCTTTTTGTTTCGGTTTTGTCCTATTGTTAGTTTTTGGTCCCTTCCGAAGGGGCAGAAAGTGTGGAGCCGCCATAAATGTTGCATGAGGCGCACTTCCCGTTTCCTGTGAAAGCGCATTTCGCTTTCATGACAAAGCCGAAGGCTAAAAAAAAAAAACGTTACAAAAAAAGGCCAGCCAAGGAAGCAAAGATTTTTGGGTGGCTAAGCAGGAAGCTCAAACTTTGAAGTTGCCGGAAGCTGGGCTGTTGTTGTTGTCTCTTTGACCCACAAACTGAGATAGTTCGTAGCCCCAGCCAGCGGCAGGATCTCTCCAGCCCCGATTGACCCATTATCATTTGTCTGAACTCGGAACACCTGGTGGTCACCTGCTGTGGCGCTTTCAATTACCCGCCGTCACCTTCTTCCTTAAATATTTATTGAGTTTATTAATGTGGTGCGTGGCACCTTCGAGGGAAAGCCAAAAGACAAAAGACAAAGAAAAAGGCGACACAGAAAGAAAAATACAATTATAATTATTTATTATGCGACAGTTTCCACTCCGGCTATCTGCCCCAACCCCTCGGCCCCTTTGTTGCACTCTCTGCAAACGAAAGCGAAACGAAACTGTCGCGAGAGTTGGCCATAAATCATTTATGCAGCAGCATCACAGACACAGACACACACACACGCACAAGTGCACAGACTGACAGTAAATGCACTGAGAGAAAATTAAAGTCTAATTGTATAATTTAATAAATAGAAAGTATTTCTACTATGATAGGTTTTTATAATGAGAGTTCTTCAACTGTTAACAAATTTAGGTAAATAAATTAATAGTATAATGAAATATAATAACATTTAATATAAAATAATATAACGCTTTCTCTATAGACTTTTGATCCTTCAAATACATATTCGTTATAAATTACTTGACTTATCTTCATCAAAGAATTCTTACAATATACAAACTTCATTTGGATTTTTTATGTTTTTTTGCTTACAATCTCAAAGTAAGCTACTTTCTTCTCAGTGTAAGTACACCCATACGCATGCTGAGTATACAAAGTGGCATAAATCAACTTACACACGCTCACCTACACACTGCAAAAGGACAAGGAGTTGTGCGGGGTGCTTGAAGACGTGCCTGCAGTCATATGCAGAACTCGCAAAGAGTCCTTCTTCCTTCTTCTACGCTTTGCCCCAAAGTGAAATGGCAGCGGAAAAACTGGAAAACTTACGCGCTCCGCTTCGCCGCCTTTCCATCCCTATTCCGTGAGCTTTTCCCCCCTAGCTTTTCCTTTGCACCCCCTTCTCCGCACAATTTCTCTGGCTGCATGTCAGTGCCTTGTGTGTCTTTTGATAAGCGCACTCGAAGCAACAGAAACTGTAGCGCAGCGGCATAAGCTGAAGGCAGGGAATAAGAAGTATAAGTTTTCCACGCTTTTTTTCCCATTTTCGGTTCTCCTTTTTTTTTTTGTTTTGGCTGCTTCACACGCCAAGCACTTTATTGGCAGTTGCTGAAGTATGCAGCGCAGTGTAAGTTTGCTCGTTGAATTTAATTTCTGGCATGTGAGTGTGTGTGCGGGGGTTGGGGGTGCGATTAATTTGCTTTTTACACCGGAGTCTGTGTGTGGACCGGACTGGAGTTAAAAAAAAGATGGAGCTTGATAAGACTATCTTGAAGTAAACCCTAAAGAAATTGGATATTTTTTGGGGAGGGAGAGAAAGTATGCTTTGTTTCTTATCTTAAAGCATTTATGTGGAAATAAATCTATTCATTTTATTACATAAAACTGCGGAGAATATAAAAATAAAGAAATTACTGCTTAATTATCACTCTCGAAGAATATAGACCATTTAAAGTGCTTCATATATGGAGCTAGTATTAAAAATTTATATTTTTAACTATCAAGCTTTACATTAGATTATTTTTGCTGGGAAAAAATATTTCCTAGATTACTTTTTTATGGAAAGAAATTCATCTATTTTACAAAATAGAATAAAAAAATAATAATCTGTCTTGAAGAAGATAAAGCATTTAAAGTGCTTAAATTATGGAGCCTGTATTAAAAATCTATAACTTTATCTTTGATGAAAAATATTTCCTAGATTACTTATTTATTTATTTAACATACTTACATATTTCATAGTAATCTTATTTAGACATCAATTCAATTAATTTCCGCTTCACTTTCAGTTCCAAATGGTATAGAATTTTTAAAATTTTTTATTCTGGAAAAACACAATTATTACTCACACAAACATTGTACATTTCATATCTTTTACAAATACTTTTCTGTTCGTTTTGATTTGATTTTGTTGTACAACATATCTTCTATTCTCACCTGTGATTATTGCTTTCTTTTTCCCCGGTTACCAAACATATTTTACTCATTTTCGCCATCAAGCAAAAGTGCATTGGCCTGAGGGCCTGCAACCGTGTTCACATATTTTTTCCTGCCATCCTTTTCGGCCAGCGGTGGCGATGGCAAACGTTTTGCGTATGTTTATCCGAACTTCCGTCGATTTACAAAATTATAATTGCACTCGCCCACTAAGGGGACTGATGATGGCAGCAGGACAGGGCAGCAGAGTGGGAATGGGCGGTTGCTTGCAGTTCATGCTACGTTTACAATGCACTTCCGCCCCATTGTTGTTTTGCATGTTGACATGGCGCAGGCACCGGCAGCGAGGCAGCCAGACATATTACTCATACGCCGTGTTGTCGCTGCTGCCGGTGTGGAGGGGCAGTGTGCGTGTTGACAATCATGTATTCCCGGGTTTTTCTGCTGTTGCTATTTTTTTCCCCTCCCCCCCCCGCCTTTCGTGCCGTCGTGCTGTTGCCACTAATGTGCCACGCCCCACGGCGGCGTGAAGTTGAGCTGACAATCGAAAGCCGAGAGGCGGCAGAGCGGGCCAGTCAAGTGCGTGGGCGTGGCGCGCCCGTCTTTTCTTCTTCCAGTCGACCCCACACACACACACACTGGCACTTACACTTACACAATAACAATGGCAGCGGCATCAACAGCAGCTGCAACAATGCAACATGACAACTTCCGTTGCATTCGCCTGCCGGCACAAAGGAAAGCGACAAAAAGTCGCACACAAACAAACACTCATACGCCCCGTGGAACGGGCGAATGGAAAACTGTAACGGAATCGCATTGTAAGGGGGAAAATGTTTTTTCCTGTAAACGGGAACGACAAAGCGGCACACACACACACACACACACACACACACACACACCCACAGATTGGAGGCGGTACCCAAGAAATATGGCAACCAGTATCTGGCCGATATTTAGTATGTTAAATCAATTATTTGCTGCCGTGTTATGTGTTTACCTGCTGCGTCATGGCTGGGCATAGCAATGCAATTAATTGGATTCCATTTGGATCGGTTTGATTTGATTCAAAACGCCCCATGGCCCGCCCCTTGCAATTCCATTTGATTATGCAAATCAGCCCGCAAAATGCATCGAGCTTATTAATGACTGCACTTTTATATTAATTAAAATTTATTGCCCTAACTCGGTGGTGGGTTCGGGTTCGAGTTCCTCTTCTTCTGAACTATCCACATATTCCTCCAACGAGTCGAAATAGTTAAAGTCTGGAATATTGAATTTGAAAGCACAAACCACCAGTTTAAAGGCGTAAGAACAAGGTTCTTCGTCGGCCTTTTCCATGCATTTGGTTATATCCTCTGCTACATTTGTGGTTACATTCATTTGCTTCAAATCCATTTTTCCCTGATCATTTAGCCATTTTTCTGTCTGTCTCTCCATCAGGCATTTCATATGGCACTTGTACTTTAACTCCACAGTTTCATTTAGCACATTTTCCACATTATCAAACTCCATAAAGTTTTCGTATTCCTCAGGGGAAATGTTATTCTGCAGCCGGCACTCCTCGTCTCCTTCCAGCCTACCATCCAGGAATTCGTATGCATCGAGAGCCTAGAAAAGCCAGTAAAATAAAGCAAAAGGTTTCACCTGTAAGTTAGTTTTTCCCACCTTAGCCAAGCTTATTAAAGCCAAGATCAGAGCAGCTAAAACTGCGAGTCTGTTGATGAGCATTGTGCAAGTGAAACTATTAGTTGGCTGCCGGTTTTCACACTTATTTATAATACATTTCAAGTTGATAAACCAGTTTCTGCTTAATACATATTCATTCAGTTGGCATGTCTACTCGTTTAGGTTCTGGTCCGTTACTTCATCGCTCTGCCCGATGATTTCCGACAGACAGCGAACCATCTGGAAGGCATACTCGCACTTATCATCCTCCTGATCGTGCATCTCTTTGCAATAGTAGAGGACATCACGAGTCTGCTCGCTTAGCGGCTCAATTTGATCCACTAAATCCACATCCAGATAGCCATTGGAGTCTAGGATGTTTCCTTTTTCGCCCAGGCAATGAACAAAGCACTTGTATCGTCTCTCGGTGTTGTCCAGATCCTCCTCGTCATCCTCCTTCTCAGAGCTTGCCTGCTCTATGAGTTCCTGGAACTCGGCCTGACTTATGTTATTTGCAGCAAGGCATTCACTCACAAAAGCAGTTTCCTCCAGCACAGGAAGAGCCTCGAAGGGAAGAGGAAAATTTAAAGCTTCTTCAATCTCTTAAATCAAATATTAAATCTCGTGATTACCTGGCATAGCTCTACAACGACAGCCAAGATCAATAACACCCCAAGCTTTAACATAATCGCACAATTCTGAGAATCTTTTTTAAAATGAAAATGGACATCGATTTCTCTGGAAGCGTCGAAGCCCAACTTTAAACTGGTAACTGGAGAAAAGCAGTTCGGAAATTTATACAAGCCGGCCAGTGGGTTTATTTTTATTGTGATCGTAATCAAGTTAACTAATTAATTGCAGCAACTAGTTCCGAGATATAATATAGCCCTGATGGAAATACGAGAGAGACCTCTCGTGCATTTAATTGGGTTCCGCAACTGGGAAATGTAACAAGATCAGATTGAGAGCCCGACGGCCAGTGATTGATTTGATTTTTCAATGGCCATGGTCGAGTATTTTTGTATATTTTTTTTTGTGTTTCGTGGCAAAGCAAAATACAGAGTTTCCACGTAAATTTCGTTTTATACGCAGTGAAATTCGCATAACATTTCCTGTCAACATATTTTGCAACACTTTTGCTGCAAAAATGAAGCGACAACTGCAGCGGCAGGAGCAACACAAAGCGACAAATTGCGATGACAGGAGAGGGTTCGTTGCGGGAAACGTGGAATGGGGAACGGGGAAACCGGGAAACCGGGTATGGGGAATGGCATTCCTAACTATGCAACCCCATGCAACTCCAGACAACAAATGAAAATTCCAAGAATATTCACATTCGCAGTGAGTTTTGGCTTTTGCGGCCGGGAGGACTTTGTCTGCTTGTGCCTTTCGGGGTCCCCGCCAAACCGCTTGTCGCGTTGTTTACTTTGGTTATTTACGGCCTGAACAAATTTTTGTCGGGTTTTCTTTCTTTCTTTTCACGCTGCATACTTTGGCCGTTTGCCAAAAAGGAAATATGTGTTGGGAAAATTACAAATTTTTATGGTCATCGCTAGGTGCTAAACTGTGTCCTCGGCCGACCCCGACCCGGCCTGTCGTTTCCACGTTTCAAACGCCTGCTGCATAATTGCGATGCCATTTCTCCAGCCCATCAATTTTTGATGTTTAATGGAAATTTTCCATGGGAATTTTCTCTTATTTTTAGCTTTAATTGGGGTGAAATTTTGATTATGTTGTGGCAGGCTAGGCTTTTGGCGACGGTAATTAGCCCCATGAAAAACTCATACCCAAAATGGGCTTTTCCCGTTTAGTCAGTTGCATAATTTAGGAAACAGTATGAATACTGAAAATTTATAGTTTTTACGAATGGTAATAGTATAATATTATACAGTATTTTTAAAATTTTTAATAGCTTCTTCCTTAGGGATTTCCTGCAGCTCAAATTTCAAGGATTTTAACTTGCTCATTCTTTAGCTTAGTCAAGTTTCCTTGAAGGTTACGTAAAATGGAAGAGCAACAAACACAACTCTCGCTCTTTTTTGACGGCTACTGCCATTTATTAAACATGTCAGAAAAGGGGGGAGAATCCGGTGAAGTTTCCTTGCCCCTTTATCCAGCTGTTGCCTGTGCTGCTACCTTGCTACCGGAGAAGTTGCCACAACAAAGAAAAACTAAGGGAAAAATATGTGTAAAAAGTTTCTGCTGCTTTGCGTAATAAAAATAAATAGTAAGTGACTTCAATATGCATGTCACGTATTTTGCATGCACTTTGATGCCACGCCCACACACCCATTCGCCCATACATTTTGGCACGTGCAGAAAGACAATGGAATTTGTGGAAAAATGCGAAATATGCGTAGGGGCTGGCAGGGGGATCATTGCTTAACCGAAAGGATTTTCTGCAAACCCCTTGACTTTTCCAGACAATGCAACAAATTAATGGTTGAAATCCTGGCGTTTGCTAACTACAATGACCAGGTTGCATATAGTTCGTCCTGGGACAAAGGACCTCCAAGGAGTTTACATTTATCAATTAGTGGGGAATGGAGGGCAGTGCCGGCACTGCAGCTGCCAAGTTCATAGCAATAACAGTTAGGAGACATCTCCCAGCCACTCGGGTGTGAATCTCTCCTGCAAGACAAACACACAGTGGGGGGAAACAGGGAGTTCCCACATCCTTGGAGTTGCAAGTGCCAGCCAGCTGCATCTCTGAAACGCAGCAAGGCAAGGCAAACCACCCACTTCCCTGGCGGTAATTACAAAATTTTTTAATTAAATGTTAAGCGCGGAATGGAGTACTTTAAGCGCTCATAACTGCGACCGGGCACGCTGCACAGCTTTAAGTTTCACTGCAAATGGGACTTGACTCGCACATGAGTTCGCGTCGTAGCCGTCGGACTTTGGCAATTTTTCGTGGCTTTCCGTGAGATTTGCACGCCTCGCTGCATTTGTTGAGTAATTCTCCTCCTCCGCTGGCAAGAGGGCTTACACATGGCTTTCGAAATCTGCTGGATACTTGTTGGGGTTGTTGGGTTATGTCGCATCAAGCTCTCATATGTTATTCATTGATATCACACTTTGTGATCCAATAATTACACAGTCCACTGTTTATATAGTTTAAACTGGAAGTTTGGAGTTGTATCTTTTCTAAGCGAATTTCTGTCAAAATTTAGATTTTCTCCTCACACAAAAAGGGTGCCAATTCTTCGTGTATATATCCTTAGTCCCCCTTTTTTTTGGCCACCAACTGGAGAGCTTAAAGTTTGGGCTTAGTCCAAGCTCGTGTGCGAATAGTTTTGTCGTATTTGCAGAGGGGGGACAAAGGACGAAGGACAAAGGGTAGGCGAAGAGAAAGCGTTTCGTTAACTAAAAATAAACCGAGTGTTAAACGTGGCTTACACACTGGCCATTTTTATTGCCGGCGTGGTCCGTCAGCCGTGAATAATCGCATTAGTTGTGAAATTAAAAATTACAAAATAGAATAGATAAATCCGGCCATGGCTCGCTGGCTGGCTATCTGGCTTGAGGTAAGCCTTTTGTTGGCCCAAAAGGCAGAACTATTAACTCAGTCCGCCTCCCTCCCGCCCATAAATTCGATTAAAACGTCCTTTTTTCGGGACCTGTGGGTGGGTGTGTTTGTGTGTGTCCAGGGTCTTACTGCTAATTGAATTGCCGAGTCGAAAGGGAATTAGTTAAGCCCCTTCTGGGGGTTAATGTGCTGGAAGTTGCCCCGAACCAAAAGGTGGGTCAGTTACTTTTTTACGGCCGTGGAAATCTCATTACTCTTTAGTAGGTTAACATGCCTGGAAAGAGATTTTCCATCTAAAATCGTGTGTGAGTTGACAGCCTGGGCCACTTATGCAAGCTTATTATGCCCAACTTTTCAAAACGGATGTCTCAACATGCCAGCTCATATCCTTCAGGAATGTTGGACTCTATATTTCCTGCACAGCGAATAAAAATTGGGGAGATATTTTAAGGCAAAGAAGGTTTTAATTTTGAGCTTTCTAAAGCATTTATTAAAAGTTTTCTTTATTGAATAAAATTATATTTGGATTTAAATGAATATTATATACAAATCCTCCTCCTTTAAGTCAGTTTTAAGGCCTTATGCCTCTCTGGATAAAATTCATAACCCTTTTTTCCTCTCTGTACGTATCGGAGTCCTGCATATTTTATTCAGTGCAGCTGACCAAGATGACACAATGATGATGACGTCAATGCCTCCTTGGCTGCCAAGTCCTGGCCTGGTCCTGGTGTAAATTTAAATCCAATCTCATGGCAACCAAGAGGCAATGGCAGCAAAAAGATGAAGCAAAAGCCAAGAACTCAAATCAATTTCTTTTGTGTGACATTTGAAAGGTTTCAAATGATTTTCAATTGTTGTTTCATTGACAATTCACCAAAGCAAACCAAACCAAATCGAAGCGAGGCGACGAGAAGTCTTCTTACGGATTCAGTCCCCTTCACACCATATATATGTATATATGATATTGACTTTGTCCGTATGAGCTTCATAATCCGATTTTCGTGTTAAATGATTCTCTTTCTTGGCGCTCGGGCGCTGCCCTCGACTTCAACTTTGACTCCACGCTGTTGATGTTGGGTTCAATAAACATTCTCACAGGTGACTGCTTGTATTGTGTATTAAATTCCAACACTTAACCCCTTTGACTGCAGCTGTCTGCTGCGGAATGGGCGACTCATTACTTGAGTGCTGCTGCTGTTGCTGCTGTTGCTGCCACTGCTGCTGCCTTTTTGTGGCAATTTTCGAGTGCGCTTTCTGCAGTTTTTAACTTGAAACAACAACAACGGCCGAGTCGACGAGTCCTTCTCGTGGTCCTCGTCATTTTTCTTCCTCTAGCTCTCGGCTTCTGCAGCAGGTGCACGTTGCTGCCCCGTTTTGTTTGCTGCAAAGTGCGCACCCAGCGTCATTGATGCTGACGTTGATGTTGCTGCTGCTGCTACTGCTGTTGCTTTAGCTGTTGCTTTTTGCTGTAGCTGTTGTTGTTGTCGTCAAGCTGCCACTTGTCACATGGCAACAGTTTAGTTTTCAACACACACACATACAGTGGCACACCCCCCATACACACTCACTTGAGAGCAAGTGCCGGCTCAAGTTGCACTCTTACATGCAGCAAACGGAAATCAACGCAGTGCGCCCAGTCGCCGGGCCAAATGAATAGAGCAAAGCCCCCACCCTGCTGCTTGAGCCACCCACTGGAGCCACCTCCCTCTTCTCAGCAAGCCCACTTAAAGTCTGGTGGCAGTCAAAGGTCGCCGTTTATGTTGTCGGGCTGCCTTGCGGCTCAAGGAAGTGGGTCTTCTGGAACTGTGGTTAGCGTTGGGAACACCTTGGGAAATGGTTTTATTTCTTTGAAAAAGGAAAAATATAAATACGTACTTAAGTTAATTATAAAAATATATGTAAATAAATATAAACACGGTAAATAAAATATAAATAAATATATAGAGAAGGCTACGGAAATGCGAGGAGCTGCATTTCATTCAAAATAATTATTTTTAATTCAAGAATTATTTGGTTTTTATTTTCGATTGACAAAGTATGAATTATTGATCATATTTCCTATCTATTTATATTGTTGAATATTCTGTTAAATATTTTTTTCAATATATTTTATTAATGCTTTAAAAAGCTTCTTCAAAAACATAACAGAAACATCCATAGTCATTATATTAATTTCATATTTATAAAGCATCCTCTACAGTCTCCTGTAAGCTGAATATTTAATATATAAAAATCCCATAATTACTATAAACATTACTTGAAATTATTTTAATCCTCTAAAAGCTAGACAGGGTATCCTTTAGCCTCCACTTAATCCTTACCCTAAGCATTGTTTTTTCTACTGTGCCACTTTTCGTTCCTTTCTGGCTGGCTGCCTCCACTCGCTTGACTGGCTCATGTCGAAAGGTCATTGGAACAGTAAACTGACTGCCAGCCCGCTTCCTGCCTGCTGACTGCTGACTGGTGCCTCTGCCACATAATATAGTATCCTGGCAAATAAAATTGGTCACTCTTGCAGGCCACACTTGGCGAGTTCGGCCTCCCACCCCCCCCGACAAGGGCCAATTTTGAATGCAGACAAGCCGCAAGCGATTTCAACTCCCCGCTCCCTTCGCCTTCTTGCCAAAAGTTGTGTGCATTCTTAATAATTTTGTTATTTCGGGGCAACATCTGGAACTTAAGTCCGAGAAATTGTGTACGTAATTTGTGGAAATATTAGAAAAATCCTAGCAAGGAGACAAAACAAATTGCTAAAAACAATTTGTCTTCACTTAGGGCTCCTTTGGCTTGTAAACATTTATTCATTTGTTTTTATATATTCTTCGTGCTGTTTGTCTTTTGGCAAAAGGAGAGTCCTGCGGGGCAATTGCACTTTAATTCTTTAAAATGCAAAAGTTTTTGAGATAAAAGAGGGAGAAGTGATGGATGTGAATATAGAATTGCAACAAGAGATTTTCTTTCCGCTGTACACTAAGGAATGTGTTCTTTATGAAATAAATCAAAGAGAAATCTAGTGTTAATTCTTGGAAATTAAAATCATGTTAAATAAATTGAAAAACATGCCAAAATATATACTATTTATTTTAAATTTTTAAAAACCATAACTTAGTTCTTAACATTTTTAACCTTTAATATCTTTTTCATCTTTTTAATAGCACTTATAAGGCGAAAGGTTGTCCAATGGTTCTCCCCAGCAGGCAGCATAAACATCTGATGTGCATTTTCCGAGTGCATAAAGCCCTCCGTCCCACCGCCCCCGGATCACGCCCATTAGCCGCCTTAACCAGCTTCCTTTCTTGGGGCTGGCACAATATTTGTGTACATGTGTGCACTGTTGCATAAGTTGTAAAAATAACCTGCTGCCGCACTTGCCAGCAAGCACACATGGAAAATATTTAGTTTCGATACGCTGCCTTTGGGCCAAACTCATTTAAATGCAAATTTTTAGCCAAGACGTCCGGACGGGACCGGGACCCAGTACGGACTCAA
Organism: Drosophila anomelani; assembly: GCA_035045905.1. Taxonomy (NCBI): domain Eukaryota; kingdom Metazoa; phylum Arthropoda; class Insecta; order Diptera; family Drosophilidae; genus Drosophila; species Drosophila anomelani. Next base: position 15,393,737 of record JAWNOO010000032.1, read on the forward strand.
ATTACTTCTTGCTGGAGATGCATAAAATTTAATAACTGCTGGCAAGTACGAGTATTTAGCCTTTGTTTGTGGCATGGCCAGACACTGCACCGTAAGCCGAGGCCAAAGAAAACCAACTCGGCGATGCACTTTGTGAAATTATGCATAAATACTTGATGAAGATGGGCGAGTGTTGACCCCGGGCCAGAGGGGAACCCAACCCCTGACTGGCCGGGGGCCATGGAGTTCCTTGCCTTTCGGCATCAAAAGTGTGAAAAGAATTTTAAATGTGTGCAATTACTCAAAAGGGCGGCGCACATACTCACCTTTTTGAGCTGACCAGATTTATGTGGCCACCTAGGGTGCCACTCCTGACCAACAGCCCCGGGTTGACACCACCGGCATATCTGAGTTTCAGGTCCTTCCTGCTGCAGCTATTCCAGCTAATGTCCTCAATCCGTTGGCACTTGGAGTCCTTGTCTCTGCCTTCCATATCCTGCATATCCTCCATATCCTCGCATCCTTGTGCGCTGCCCTTGTCTGCCGCTTCATGACAAATGTTTTTGTTTACCCCAACATAATTCTTTTGTGATTGATGTGCTTCCTTCTTCACCTCGCCCGCCAGCCCGGGATCTCTGCAATTTTTTCCCCCTTTTTTTGTTTGCATAGGCAGCCTGTCGTTCACATTCTGAGTACGTATATGTATAGTACATTCATATATATAATTTTTGTCGCCTCGCTCCATGACACTTGCAATAATTCGCAGCCGGAGGAGTCTGGGTCATCCTGCGTGTCCTGAGTCTTTGCACTTAGTGCAGGTTTATCTCAGGTGCTCATGTAGGTGATGTGTTTATGTTTATAACTCCAGCTGCCGTTCATAAAGTGCCACTGATATGCACTGGCATTACAATGCCCTTAAATCACTTTATATTTATTCTTCAAATCGAAATGGAGATATATCATTGCCCCTCTGGCTCTCCTTCTTTCTCTCTGCCTTCATAGAGATTGACGTTATGCCAAAAATTGAAATTGCAGCCGGAACTGTCAAAGAATTCTCACAATACTCTCATCAAATGCGAATGACTTAAGGAAAACTTGCGCCCCAACAGGCCAAAAGTTAATTTAAAACTTGTTTGGCGACACAAAAAGAGACGGCAAAAAAGGGAGAAATATAAAAGCAGATAAGTTTTCGACAGTTGCTGATGAATATTTTTCAATTTTCCATTAAATTCCGTTTGAGGTCTGAAGATATTTAAGAAAAAATCTAGCCACTAGCTCATCTTACCTTTGGCAATTATAGAATCTTATCGGAGAAGTCTTAAAGCTCCCCGCAAAGGATGTAAAAAGTGAAAGCCAGGAATAGAGGTAAAGAGAACCCTCCTTTGCGTAAATTGACGGCACATTTCCGTGGCAATCTTCGGATCCTGCACCCTTCTAAGCTGTTAAAACAACTGACAACCGCAGAAGTAGTGCGACTTTTACTGCGCTGCCGGCTTCCGATTTTCCAGCAGCATTTTTCCCTTACCCCGCACGCTTCGCTCCGCTGGGAAGCAACTTTTTCGCTTCCGGCGACAGCCGCCAGTCGACGACAGTTGTTGAAAAGTCGGCAGCGTCATTGCCGTCGCAGGATCCGCAGGACCAACCAACCCCGTTTTCTGTTGTTGATGTGCATTTGGCACTTGTTGTAATTGCTCCGCTTTCACGAAAACCATCTAAGACAAAGGGCCAAGACGGGACGTCGCATCATTGAATAGTCTTACGTCCGTCGGCTGTCCGCCTCGCCCCCCCCCTTCGTCTGCGATAAGCCAAAGTCGAGTTAAAGTCCGTTTCGGGCAGCTCGTTGCGGAATTTATTACGGAATTCCATTAACTCGCGCTGCGGGCATTGTTCGCCGCCGCAAAACTATGCAAATAAGCTGAGAATTTATTATGTAATGCAAGCGGCGAGCGATGAGCTCCTCCCGCTGCACTTAGGCGCAGCTCCTGAAAAAGCGGGGGGAGGGGGAGGGTCCTGTAGTGGTCCTGGGCCGGCGTGGTCAAGTGGCTGTAACCGCACATCAGCGAGCTGGTTAGCTCTTAGCCTGGCCTAATTTCGGGCTGCCTTCCGCTGAAAGCTTGGTTTTTCTCGGCCTTTCGCCTCCCCCCTCCTCCAATTACAATCATAATCCCGAGAGCAGATCTGTGGGCTTTAATCTCGAGTTTTTTTTGTTTTTCGTGGCGTTAATTTTCAGCTATAACTTCCCTTTGAATATTTTCCATCGCCTTCCGCATTTAATGGCGCTTTCCGCTTTCTGGCGGTTGTGCTGCTTTCTTTCCAAATGAAGTGCAATTTATGCGAGGCAACAAAATGCAAATAATTTCAACGAAAATTTTTATTTCGCCCCATAAAGAGTGTTAACCCATTGAGAGGCGGGTTAAACGGCTGTAAGCAGCAAGTGTCAGCCGGGCAATTCCAGGGGGCGGACAGGGAAGATGTTGCCTCGATTTATGCATCGGCAACAACAAAAAACTGCATGCAAACATATATTTATATGGTCGACGGCCCCCCAGCTGTGCCTGTCTCTGGTCGTGTCTCTGGTCCTGGTCCTGCTCCTGTTCCCTGCTCCTGTCTCTGTCTCCGTCTCGACTGCCGTCTCTGTCTGGCCCACTGTAGCCTTCTCTTTCTGCTGCTGTGAATGCATGGCATGCATAAATTCGTAACTTGACCGCTTTTAAGTTGCATAAATTCTCGAATCCAAAGTGTCAACAGCACAAAATGCTGTTGTTGATTGTTGTTTCCACACTGCAGGATAATGCGAGTCCTTTGTGCTAGGTTTCAGGGTTCTAAACATTAAATCCTGTCCAAGTAATGTTTCTAAAACAAAACTAACTGAGAATTGTTCTTCAAAAATATGTTTATCATAGAAATGAAGATTTATTTACTTAAATAAAATATTATATTATAAAATTTTAATATTATTTAAAGATTTTAAGCACTGTTTAAGTGATCTAAATTTATGAAAATCTATATTTCCTAAGGATAAATATTTTTCTCTCTGTACCTTGTTTCTGCTTCTGTTCATCCTGCTGTTGTTGTTGTTGCTGTTACTGTTGTTGTTGTTGCTTCTGTTCTCCAGTTGGCCATTGCGTTGATGATAAGCTTTACGCGTTGCCCGCTCCATTGTGATGTGTTTGTGTGTGTGTGTGCAGCAGAAGAAAGATGGCCGCTTTGATCCGTGTTGATATCAGAGGCCACACCACTGCAGCGGCGGAAATGGCCGGAAAAAAGGGGCGAAAAGGGAATTGTGTGGATTATGCGACAACTGCAGCGGGCAGCGTTCAAGTGTCAACAGTCCGCGGGACCCCCATGGCCAGTGGGCGATGCAACTAGGTGCATGAAAGGCAAAGAGAAAGGGAAAGGGAATGGTGAGGAAGCAGGGACAATGGTCGCCGTTTTTTCAGTTAGTCTGCGTTTAGTTGTTGACTCGTTGACGGCTGGCGCTTCACCTTTTTCACACCATCACATCACCATCGGCACCAGTGACAGTCACTCCATTTTTCCCCAGCTTCCACTTGACGCCTTTTTCCCTGGGTTTTCCCAGATCGTTAGCCTTGAATGCGGCCACATATGGCGGCACCTCCCCCAACACGAAACGGAGTCCACAGTGCAGTTTTTTTTTTTTTCGTTGCAACTTCGTTCGAGTGGAAACGCCTCCGCAGGTAATGCAAAATTTTCTGGCTAGTCTCATCAATGTTCCGGGCTCTCTGTTTGTTAACAAATAAAATTATTGCCAGGCGAACGAGCAGAGTGTAAAATCCTTACAAAGGGCAGAAAGGAAAGGTTAAGGAAGGGTACATAGAGGTACAACTAAAATATCAGGAAAATATTGAATTTCAGGGCTTACGATATTCTCAGAAAATTGTGTTTTTCAGAATTATTTGTGCATTTGAACCTAGATTTTGTTCCTAAAAATAGGTAAAAACAAATTCAAAAATCTCTTAAATTGTTCCTCCCTATTTGTTTGGATTTAAAGTCTTCCTAAGATGTCAAAATCCAGATAGATATATTTTTATCTGTGCAAAAGAAGAGCTTTTCGTGCATTGGCATTTGAGTTTTCCCTGGACAAAGGAGGAGCTTAACTGAAAAAAGAAGAAGTTTGCGCTGCTTACTGAAGCGCAACAGTCACCAATACAGGCACAGACATCGGCTCAGCCTAGACTGGAGTTTTTGGAGTCTTCTTTGTTGTTTTTGTTGCTGTTCTTGTTAGCCTGCTCATCTGCCGGAGCGCATTTTAATTTGATACCTTCATTTGGATGCTCCACGCAGCCAAACTCAAACAAAAGGAGCTGCTAGCTGGCGGTACTCGCACCTGCTGCAGGTGCTTACTCCGATTCCAAGCGTCGGCGGCGGCCAAAAACTTCCCTCTTAAGTTGCTTAAAAAGTTGTCACAGTTCTTAAGCTGTCCTCAAAAACGCCCCCATGCCCCTCCCAGCCTGGCCATTTCCACCCACTTTCCAGCTGCAGTTGAGTGCAAATGAGCCCGGACAGTGAGCATCAAAATTTTCTGTCGCTGACTTGCAGCTGCTTTTTATTGCAGTTTCAGGCACTCCCTCCCCGCATCCTCGATCCCTGTGCTCCTTCTGCAAAACGCTTCTTTTGTCTTAGTTTCTCTCGCTCGCTTTGCCAGCATTTATTTATTTTTATTTCTGCTCCAGCTTCGTCCTCTTGTTGCTGCAACTTTTGGTTTACTTTCTGTTATTGCGTAATTGTTGATAACTTGCAAAAGTTGCGAATGCCCTGCCAAAGGAGTTCTCAATTTCGGTCAAAAGGCTTTTGAAAACAAGCTAAAGGAAGAGTTGAATCAATCAGGAGGTAGAGTATTTTCCAGGCGACCCTTTGGATGTATTTACTTTGAACAGTTGCTACCGATTTAGCTTTTGTGTTACTTAAACTTGCTAGCATTCAACTTTTGCAATATTATTAAAGTCTACTTTACCCTCCCTCAGAAATGTCCTTCGTCTTGGACTGGCAGTTAGAGATTGGGAAATGTCATTATTGGTCAAGCAAGTGCTCAGAAAGCGATCGCGGGAAACTGGAAATCATTCTGGGAAGCATTCTTTCAAGTTGTCTGAAATATATAACCGTTCTGTACTTAATTTCTAGCTAAAGATTTGTAAAAACTTCTACGACTAAAGTCGTATATCGATTTCTATTCACAGAAATCGAGTTAGCAAAAACCTATAGCAAATAACAGCTTGAAAAAATCAAATAAATTGTGAGATTTTTGCTCTTTGTGTACTTATAATTCTGCATTCTTGATGCTTTCTTGTTCCATTTTGGCTTTGATTTAGCTTTGAGTGCGGCCGCCTTCTTCTTCGACCTTCGACCCACTCGTGGGCCCAAGCGCACTCACTCAAAGTGCTCCTTTGGCGCAATTTCATCACAATTTGGGTCAATTACACGCACTTGTCCAATTCAATATGCATGTGTGTGTGTGTGCCCAGGAGCGAGTGTGTGTGCCTGTGTGAGGGGGGGGCAGAGAGTGTATTCTTCTGTTGGAATTTGTTTGATTGCCGACGCCCTTCGACCTCGCAGGCACTTTTTGCCTTGGGGCAGCTGCCGTCGCTTGTTGTTCTCGTCGCTCGGGCGTCGGGCGTCAGCTTGAAATTAGCATATAAGTACGGCACACATTGGTGGGGCGTTCAATCAACTTAATGAGCCGCTCCATCGAGCATTCGGCCGCGCTTGTGTGCCTGGATTATGATAGAGTGTCCGCGCTAAGAGAGCCATAAATCCTGTCAGCTACTGGCTAAGAGGGCACTCAATAAATCACAAATATGGTACATATGCGATTAACTTCAAGGGGGAAGAGGGGGGCAAAATTATGTGGTACGGGCGAATATTTAACCCGCATTTTTGGCTAGTTTACCCACCGAAAATTACCAATATAAAACCCACAGAAATCAACATTAAATGCAGTTTCGAAACAACAGCAAAAAAAAAACGAGCCCTGGAAAAACAAAAGCCCGGTTGGAAAAACACAACAAAACGACACTGCGGCGAGAGGCGAGTGCGAATAATTACTATGGCCATATAACTGCATTGGCAGGCTAGTCTGCAAGGAAAAAATCCGGACACCACAGACCGGCTGCCGTTGGAATAAAAAAAAAAAGACAAAATAAAAAACAATAACGAATGTCCTTCTGCCGGGCGGCTGCGGTAAATGCTGACAGTGTGTCCTGCCTTCTGCATCCTGCTGTCGCTGCCGCTGCTGCTGCTGTTGCGTGCTGTGAAGCCCCAATGATCGATGTCGTATTGTCAGTTTCATAAAAATTCAAACAGCCCGACCAGCTCAGCTCAGCTGCATCAGCCGGGGACACGCAGGACACTGAGGACACTGAGCACACCCTGGACATTCGCCTGCCCTGCCCCCCAACTGGGCGGAAAATGCTTTTGTCAAAAGGCTTAAACTGCCAGCCACGAAACGGGCAGCCCTTTGACCTCGCCCTGGGATCGGAACCAACTCCACTTCCTTGCTTTATTGTTTGCCATTGATGCCAGCTCCCGGACAAAACAGCGATGTGCGCAAAAAGCAAAAGCAAAAGCAAAAGGAGCGAGCGCTGTAAAATGCAATAAATTAAACAATATCTGCGCCAAATTGCTGCCGCATTCGATAGGTGCGAGTTGTGGGGTTTCGTTGGGATTTCCACTGATGCTTTTGGCATTTAACAATTTTTATGCGGCCCGAGACTGCTGCTTTCTCGTTTTATTTTTAAATGCCTCTTTTTTTGGTTTGGTTTCTTTTTGGATTTTTTGTGCGTTTTTTTGTACTATTTTTGCGGTTAAGCCCTGCCACGCCCACGCTTCGACGAACACCGCTTGTCCAGTGTCCCTATCTGGGCCAATAACTTCTGGCCGCAATTCCTCATACGCAGTGGGGTGCCAGGGGGTGGAAATGCAGCATCAGGACATGCCGCTGCCGCTGCCACTGCCGATGTCGACAGGACATGACTAACAGCCAACAGCAGCCGCAGGACCGGGACCAACCGCAAGGCGAAGCCATTTAATTCAATCAAAGACATAGCTGCAACATTGACAGCCAAGACAATGCCATCCAGGAAATTCCACTTCTGACCAGCAACTACACAAAGGGATATATGTGTGGTTTATCTATACGGAACAAACTTTTTTTTGCAGTTTTATGATGACGCCTTTGAAGGTGTTTAATAAATAATCAAGGTAGAAGTCAATAAACGATTAATATAAATTAGTTTCTAAAGGATTTCGCATTAAATTCAAACTACTTCTATTACTTTCTAAAGTCGGGAACTCAGATGTTGAAAATATAAGAGATATTAAAATTTAGGACATTACAGCCTGCTTATAATTAATTTGGTAAGTATAAAGAATTTTCTTTAAAAATAATAAATAGTAGGTTTAACTTTTAACTATTTTATAAAGAATTATAATTTTCTATATTTCTTCGTTTAAGTTTAAAATGTTGTAAAAATACCATTTTAAAGAGCTTTCAATGTATTTATAAAATTTTAAAATTCGAATAACCCTTTTTTAAATAATAGTCAACTTGCCATATATATAAATTAAAAAGCTCTCAGAATGAATTCAAGAATATAATATTCATCTTCTGTTCATTACTAAACCTCTAGCTCAAATAAATATCCCGCAACCGAACATAACTTCTCGGCCAAAACGCTGTGGTTTTCGCTAACTTAATTGCAATTGCCTGGAACAGCATGAGCAGCGGCTGCAACATGTGACAGCGTTGACCAATAACACACACAGACGGGATAACATCAGCGACAGGACCTTACCGTTTATGATTCTGGGCCTATGGCCTCCCGGGGCCATTGGCATTTATCGAGGCTGTCAGTTTGCATTGAGAGCAAAGGTCTCATAATGCTGTCAATGCAATTAATTGCTGAATATTGCAAAATACACACACACACCTGGCTTGGACTTAAATTACAGTGAGATAACTTTAAAGCCAAGTTGAATGCAAGCAAAGTGGATTATTAAATTTGTAAAAGAAAAGTTTAAGTGGTATATTTGTGATTATAAATTGGGTTAATTGATAAATTAAATTGTTTTAAAGCTTCAAAAATCTATGAAATCTAATGCTAAATAATTATTATATTAATTATTTAATTGTTTCCATAAATACTTCTGAAACTGTTTTCAAATACCTATGGTTTCTAGGTTTGTTTTTACTAATTTACTTCCTTAAATGTCCCCTCTGAAGTCCCCTCTTGAGATGTCATAATCCGTTGGCTTAATCCTTTCGCCACGCTTTGACACTCTTACAATTCCCTGGAAAGTCACAAGCTAATCCCACGCCATCGCAATGGAGATTCCTATAGAACCTTTGACCTTTTTTACTCTTTAGTCTCCTCTCTCTCACTCTCTTATCTATCTTTCCTTGCTTTTCTGTCTACTGCCCGCCACGATTTTCCGCGCCCTTTCCGCGACACTTTGTGACCCGCATGCCTTTCCAGCTCAAGTTTTCATTTCTTTCTTTAGCCTTTCCCCTTTCCCCCCTTTTGTTATTTTTTTTGTCATTTTAATACCCGCAAACAATTTAATTAAGCGGTGCGCTTTTTATATGCGCGATGGCTTTGTCTGACACGTTCTCGTTCGTTTTCCCCTCGCATTTCCCGCTCTGTGTACTTTCCCGGCTCGTTCCTCACTGTTGCCCCGAATTTTCACTTAGTCAAACATGTTGACATTTCGTTAATGTCCTGCTGCTACCTCTGGTGCTGCTGTTGCTACCGCGGCTGCTGCATGCGTATCCTTTTGGGGCAACCTTAAAATTTGGGCCACGTTTGCTGATGATTTGATTTGATTTCATCTCGTTTTAAGTTTTATACTCGCGCCCCCATTGTTGTTGGCCACATAAAGACATTTAAAGTTGTACGTTCGCTTGTGTTTTTCCAACTTTTTGACTGCCATAAAAGGAAGGGAGCGCACACACACAGAGCGGCCGCTTCGTGCCCGGCATGTATTTTTGGCTTACTTTGTGATTTGTATAAATACAGGAAACGGAAATGACAGTCACGACACGGAAATGGCACGCCATTTAATTTCCATGCACTGCGGCCGTGACTCTCCGTCCTCCAGTGTGTTGCCCCCTTTACCCCTCCTCTTGGCGCCCACGCATTTCCCTCGGCATGGCGTTCCGTATCTTTTTATATCGCTGGCAAACAACAAATTTTGGGTTCAGGAGAACACAACACGTAACACACGCAGATACACACACACACACTGATACACACGAGGCCATTTTCATTTTCATTATTTGCCTGAAATTTTCGGGAGGACATCTTGCGTGATGTCTGGTGGTGCAGACAACATGGCGTATGGGTAATTAGGTATTTTTGATAAACATTCATAAGCAGAATGATCTTGGAATTTGTTTGGAAATGAAATGTCTAAGCTTTTGGACATTCAAATGAAATATTTAAATAAGTATTTGTACAAGAACTAAACATAAATATAAAATATATAACAACGGCCTTAATTAATTTTGTGGAAATATTCAAACACCTAAAGCATGCATTTACATCCGAATAATTTGGTTTTGGTATTTACTATACTGTATTTTAGCATCGAAATTAATAATTGCCTTGGCCCCCGGCTATTGTTTATCATTTGAATTTAATTATTAATCTATTTGAATAATTTAACCGCCTTTGTTATAATTTTTTGTTTGCCTCCGCCGCATAACTTATTCGCACTCCAGGCCATATTAATATCACTTATTAGTTCTTAATTGGATGCATTATTATATATTTAATAAATTGTAATTTGCAGCAATTGATGGCTTCCATTTGAAGAGGCTTTCTGTTTGGGTTTTGTTGCGTTTTTTCTCTTCTTTGGTTAATCAATTAATAAATGAATTTATTTGCCCAGCTTAATTGCTTGGCTACTCCACAAAATGCAAAACAAAGAGGCTCCCATAAGCGGCATTTAATGTTTTTGTTTTTTATAATTACAATGCATTAAATATTTATTAAATCAATGTTTACGCTGACGCATTGTTATTATTATTTGCCTTAATTGTATCTCATTTTCTATCTGTCCGTTGAAGCTAATATTTATGTTTTTAAGCCAGACTGTGTGGTGTGAGGGGGGAGCTGAGGTGTCATTTGAATTTTCCAGAGACACAGGAAAAAAATAGGAAGGAAAATCGAAGAAGCTGACAAAGTGAAAGTTTAAGCTGATATCATGATATGCAAATTGCTTGCCAGAAGTCGAAGGAGGGCAGCGATGAGAACCAACATCAAAGGCGAAAGCTTAAAGGAGACAATGACCCAGGCCAGGACACTATCGTTCCCTGGTTTGATGGCTCTTTTGTTTTTTTTTCTCCCTTCCCCCTCTTGTTTTTTTGGTGGCCTCATTTAATTTAGACAGCTTTTGTTACAACAGTCAACATTTTATTTGCACGTTTCGTTTTACGGTTTTTGTCACTTGCCGTCATCTGATATTTACCCCCCAATCCCCAGCTCAGGCTCCAACTCCAAGCACCGACTCCACTCTGGAGCGGTGCCACCCGGCTTGTCACCGCCTTGGCTTTTGTTTGCTTTAATTAAAAGTTAAGTAGGTGCGAGCAACAATGCCGGAACGATCTTGGGAGGCGTGCCCATGGAAGGGGGCAATGCAAAAGGCGACCCGAACGTTGTAAATGAAGTTGTCAACTTTTACCAGCATCCTCCCCCTTCACCCCTTTGGCTCCATCTCCCTCCCCCCCCCCGCTGTCTCAATTTCAACTATTTTACACAACTCGGGGGAATTTTTGCAATTAATAAAGTTTTTTAGCCCCAATTTTGTATATAATTGTTGCTGGTTTGTTGTGTATTCTTCTGTTTGTGTAGTTGCAATTAGTTTTCCGTAGTTTCCAGCGCTGCTTTGATGCCTTTTAGGCACTCAAAATTCCGAAATGAATGGACAAAGCAATGATGGCGGGTCCGGGTCCGGGTCTGGGTTGGGTTAGGTGGGGGCCTGAGGTGGGACAGGTGCGCGCTTGGCTGATTGTTGTTGGCCAACTTAAGTGCCAACTCTTGAAGCAACATTTTTGTGTTATTTTTCTCGGCAGCAACTCGACGACTGCCTCCTCAACTCTGTGTAATTAACGTGAAAATTGAATTGAAAAAGCTCAAAAGAAGAAGTGAAATTCAAAGCAGAAAACTTGCCCCTTGGGGGCTGAAGGAAAGCCAGAGAGAGAGAGAGAGGAGAGAATGTAATGATTTCCAGATAATTATTTTCAATTCAAAGTGGTATTCTTCGAAGATGTTTGGTTAATATTTCTAAGGAATTAGTATTAAACATTTAGGGATTACTTTCCTCTTAAGTTTATTTAGTTGATATTGTAAATCATTTCATTTAAGAAATTATTGCTGATAATCTTCAACTCCCACTCACATTTCCTGCGTTACAATTTTAAAATTACCACCATAATCTGACAAAATAAAAGTGTCCCTGTGAATACTGTCCTGCATTTACGGTTCGGCATTTGTCCCATCAGATGCACACAGCAGCTGTTACCTCGACGGCCACATTTTCCATGCGAGATTAACCGTCGACGATGCCAGCCGCAAACTGACTGTCGTTAAAAACTGCAAAAACCCCGCATGGAAAACCGGCAACAGAAGCAGTGACACCTCCAAAACCCTGGCCAAAAACAGCAACAAATGCATTCCGGTCAGGAGGAGTACGAGGGGGACATTAAACGTGGAGAGACTGGCAGTTGGGGTTGAGTGTCCGCAGCCCGTCTGAGGTCTGCATTTCCAGCGGTGTTTGGTGGCCAATTTTCTGCGGCATTTCAGGGATTGATAGACGAAAGAGGGGGCGGAAGGCAAGCGGAAAAGTACGGGGGCCAGTAGAGTTATTTAAACAAATACCAACGTGTCTATAATATTTAACATTTTGCTCTATTTGGCCAGTGGGTTTCTTTGCTCCTCTTTGCGTGCTTTTAATGGCTTTGCGCTGTTTGTGTGTGCAAATAAAATGAAATGGCTGCAAGTGCACTCCCTCGCCAACGCCACAACACAACTTACCAATGACCACAAATTGAGTGTTAATAAAGTCATGTTAATAACTTAACCGAAAAGCGGACAGAAAAGGCTTCTGCTGCTCCTTCTGCTGCTACTGTTTTCCGCTGTTACTTGGAAAATTAGCAAGGAATTGCCCTGAAAATTCATTACATCTGCCTCCCTGCCATGCATATGGCAGGCATTCCGAAACAGATGCGGGCGGATGGGAAAAGGGATGAGGGCAGGGCTAAGGGACAGGGCTAAGGGACATGGCTAGGGGACAGGGAAATTTTCGGAGTCGTCTGCAGCTCGATTTCTAACACCAAACTTCCGTTTTGGCTTGGCGCCAGGCCGCAACAAAAGTTCCCGCTCTGACTGACGACTGCCTGGCAGGCTGGTAGGCAGCCAAAACAACCGGCAGCACCATCCCTGGCCACCTCCCCCGCCCTGCCCAGCAGCCCGTTCTTTCAGCAATTTCAAACCCTTCTCCCTTTGCCCCTCCGCCCCCCGCACCGCCAGCAAATTCAATTCGTTGCCATGGCGGCGAGAGCGAGCCTCAAAATTTCATTGCAATTCATTCGAGTCGGGTCGCAGCTCCTCTTCCGCTTTTGCCTGTGACAAAAATATAACAAAAATAGAAGAAGCCAAGAAAAAGTGCGGTGAGGGGAATAGAGGGGAGCCACAACAACAAACAAAAAACAAAAAAATTGCAGCTTTCTTTTTCGTCCTTCGGCTCTCAAACAATGCCAGCCCGGCAACAAAACAGCAAACAATTTGAGGCATTCAAATGTGCAACCAACCAAAAGCCAGAAGACGAGCGGTGCAGAGAGAGAAAGAGAAAATGTGGCTTTCATAATAGATTTATGTTTCTGGTATTTATAAATATATATTTTTCTTAAATATATAATAGATTTTTTAATCAAAATAAACCGATAAAACCGATAAATGAGCCTTGAAATTTAACATTTAATTTTTATTATCTATCCCTTAATATCCTTTATATTTTCTCAAGCTTTCAATATTTTTCTCAAGTTTCCCTTTAATATCTTGTTCCAAAACGTAATGCTTATTTTCTCTACTTTCTAGTTTTTCTTCATTTTTCTCTCTGTGCAACAAACGAAAATGTGTGAAAGTTGCAGTTGCTGCTGCTGCTGCTGCAATTTGAGTGCGAAAAAGTTTGCATACCGAAACAGTAAAAGGCATTTATTCCAGCGTGAATCCGTTTGCCCAACCAGGCAGCTCCTCGTCCTGCAGCCCCATTCCTCAGACCCCAGCTCCATCTCCAGCTCCTGCTCCTTCGCTTGCGCCTCGCCCTGATCCTGCCTTTCTTTCCTTCTGGGGAATGCAGGCTACTGTAAGTGCAGTCAATTGCCTATGTGGGTCAGCATTGCATTTGCGCTTAATGAGCATAAATTATGCACAGAGCGGCATCAGGCGCATTTAAGGCAGCAGCAGAAGCTGCAGCAGAAGCTGCAGCAGTAGCGGCAACTTTGCTGCAACTTTCGCTTGTCGCATCAACTCATAAAATTTATGGCGTCTGCGTGTATTTTAAATTCTAATAAAATGTAGCAAAAATTTCAGTCGAGGGTGGGATGGAGCCCAAGTGCGGTCTGGTTGCCGAAAAATAAAAGCAAGCCGAAAGCCAGCAACGCCAACTTTTTGCTTGCCTTTTAAAAGTTACTTTTACCACACACACAGATACACACAGATACAGATTTACACACCAACACACTGGCACACCTTTTGGCAGTTGCAAGAACTGGCGAGTAAATGTGTTTGCAATATGAAGAAGTTATTCCACATCCACATCCACATCCATTTCCCCTTTTCTCTCTCGCTCCGGCTTTCTCTGGAAAACTTTACGAATTTTCTCTCGGCAACAACAACATTTAGTCGTAAATTATAATCAAAAAGGTGCCAGAAGTGTGTGAGTGTGTGTGGATGAGTGTGAAAAAGCATGTAAAATAAATAAACAAACCGCTGCCTTCCTGCATTTTAAAGGCTCGAAAGTGATTTTGCCAGGCTCTGGGCCTTTAGCTGCAGTTGATTGGCCAAAAAACTATTCCGCACCGGAGGGAATTGGCTGCAAAGGCTGTGCCAGTTTGATTTTATACCAAAATTTGGGGCAGCATTAAATTTAATTGAATGGAAAATGAAAATTAATATACTCGTAGAAGGATTAAATATCTAGCTTGATTATAAACATATTTTTTGGCGTATGATTGGGCTCTTAAATTTATTCTAAGAATTTTATAGTCAGGTATAAACTGCCCTGGAATTGAACCATATATTTTCGAGTCAAGTTAGTCAGAGGTAAAATTATATTAACTGCAAACATGGACTTCCTTCCTTCCAAATCTGTGTTTTCAAGACATACATTAATGAATTCAGATCGTATTTCTTGCTCATTAAATGGAATATGTTGTTTGAGCAAAATAATTGCGCTGAAAAATGGTATTGCTCAAGCGAATATTCAAATATTTGCAAGAGTATCCTGTAACCTTCAATATTTCCGGGGAAATGAACTGAAAATAATATTATAATTCCTATAATTTCTCGTTTCCTTAAAGGAATTTATTTTTTCAAATTGAAAATGCATAAATAAATGGTACATAAACTTAATGAATACTTCTAAGGAATATTTTATAGCCTACTTTTCAGCGCAAATAACAGACCAAACTTTAATAATAACAATTTAGTACTGAAAACTTTTAAACAAATCCTTAAATTTCATAGCATTTTTCTGACTTTAAAGAGCACATATAAGGTGCTTCCAAGGATATATCCTTTTGCTGAGCTCCGCCATTTCTTGCAATTTCATTTCAGAGCTCGTGTCGTCGCGTCTCGTCTGGATTCAATTGAATTTATTTGTTGTCTTTGAGCTGAAGCTTTTAGCGGTGCCACTTTTTACCTGTAGATGCAGACTTTTTGGTAAGCGACAATTTGTGTTACTGCAAATTTAATGCCGAATCATGTGAGTGCGAGGGGGGGAGAGGACTCCCTCTAGGACCAGCATCCTCCAAACCCTCGGCCGCCGCCTTGGTTTCTGGTTTCACACACACTTATGTATGCATGCAGCAAGCTAAAAACCGAGTTGAGTGCAGGACCAAAGTGCTGAAAGAGATGGAGATGGAGGCACTGATAGAGATAGAAATAGAGAGCAGGAAGAGGAGAAAGCAGATCGAGACAGAGACAGAGATGGAGTGTTAGGTGAGAGCAAAGTTAACTTTGCCCACGACAAAGTGACATATTAGCGTAGTCAACTTTACAAAGCACACATACTCCGAAGCGGAGTGGAGTTAACACTCGACTGGCTGCCAGGCTGCCAGGCAGGCAGGCAGGCACTTTGGGGTTAATTTTGTTATTTGCCGGAAACTTTGCCCAAATTGTAGGCATGTGCAAAACTCCTGAAGCAATTTAGTTTACGTTGCTGCAAGTGTCGCAAAATTTTTAGACATTCTCCCCTCCAAGAAAGACGAAATCAAAAACCAATTAGAGGTCTCCTCTCGCCTTCTCGCTGAGGAAACTTTCGGGTCATATAATTTAGCAAGCCGTGTAATTTTCCCAGAAATGGAATTCACTTTCATCCTTGGTGCACTTTTCTTTTTGGTTTCATAATTGCAAAAACATTTTCGCACCAAGTAATTATAGACGCTCGTCACCAAGGCAACACGGTCGGCTTTCAGAGCGAAAGTTTTGCATAAATTTTCCCCAGAGCTCTTTGTCAGTTTAATTATCCCCCTTTTAAAGGCGGCCTCGCAACATAATTAAATATAAATTAAAACTAAAATTTAAATGCAATCATATAAATGTCAATGAAATCATTTCGATTTACCAACTCGACCGCAGCGGTCTGGCATCTGGTCAGCAATAAACAGTGAAAAGTCTTTCCTATCTCGCCATCCGTGATCCTGTCAGTTGCATTTTGCAAATGATGCGCAATTTATTAATTATCCATGAAGCCCTTTTTAATAAACCGAATTACAAGCGTGCACAAACGGTAAATTCGATAAAATTCATAAATGTTATGTTTATTAGTTTGCAGGCAGGCAAAAAAAAAATGTAATTTGCATTTCAGTTAGGGGGGACTTTGATAGTCCAGCCAGTGAGTGGCGTACAAAACATTCAATCAACATAATGAAAATGGAAAAAAGACTTCACTGCCCAACTCTGTCAATTAGCCACTTGACGCTGGCCAACAGCCCACAGATGAAATACCAATGTCCTGCGGTCCAGCTGTCAGGGGAGGACGAAGCGCTCAATTAGGGCTTAGGCATTCAATATTTTAATTAGTTGACAAAGTATTTCACAAAACTTAAACAAACACTAATGCATACTGATTGCCAATCTATTTGTGCACAACTCATTAAGGCTGGAATTCGGGGTTTGAGATTTGAAAATATGTTTTATATTTTTATTTAATGGCTAAAAGGATTTACAGCCCCATTTCATTAGGCTAAACATTTTCCGCACGTGTGCCGCCTGACAAATCGCCGGGTAACTTCATTCCATAATCATTGCAGACACGTTGAGTTGTAAAAAACAAAAAAAAAAACTCAACATAAATTAAGTGTCTACCCGCATTAGTTGGTAGTTTTTTTTTCTGGCCCTGCACTCACTCACCGAAAAGTCTGCAAATCCGACCCGGGCTCACGCACCTTTCACTCATTTTATGGCCGAAATTCGCAGGGCACAAAAAAAAACAGACGGGGGCCCGCCTAATGCGCATTGAATAAAGTACTAAAAAAATAATTTGCAACCTCTGGGGGGTTGGGGGCGCCCCGAAAGCATAAAGAACGAAAAGGTGAACGTCCAAAAGGGAAATCAGAGCGACGGGTGGCCGCTGCCTTCCCTGTCGCTCTTTCGCTTTTCAAAATTTTTATGTTTATTGCGTATACGCACCGTGTTCGAGAGTGCGTGTCTGCGGAGGCGCATGTGTGCGCGGCGGGCGTGGGTTATTTTATATACACACTTCCGGTGACTGGGTCCCGGTTACCAGGCCTCGTGTTTAATGTTGTTTTGACGCCGCCATATTAACCGGAGGCGGGAATCCGGCTGGATCCGGTGAAAGGCAGGAAATGTGTGACGCCAGGTACTTTCTATGTAAATGGATACACGCATTTGTTACCCCTTCCACCACATCTTCCTCCGGCTAAACCCTTTTTTGTTTGCCAGCTTCCGTATCCCAAAAATATTTATGGCCCTGGGGCATATGTTTGGATCCAGCAATTTATTTAACCTTCAAACTGCGTTGTTCTTCGGGCCCACTTCAGGATTTGGGAATTTGTGGCGAAGGTGTCGCCCCGTGTTTGCCCAAAAAATTTGCCTAGATTTGTTACACATTATAGGCCAAGGCTTAGTGGCTGCCAGTGGCGCAGTTTGACGTGGTGAATTGCGGATTGTTGGTAAATTTGTATACGATTGGGTTTTGGGCCAAGAAATCAATAGGACAGACGGCATGAGTTTCAGCCATCAATTCGTTTACTTTTGAATGGGAAAATGGGATTAATAAACATAAAGCTAGATGGGGATAACTTGTAAATTTGGCTAAGGGAAAGAATCTTTAATCTAATACAAGAATTAAATATGCCAAATTGTTTTTTTATTATTTTAAGTTTGATAAATAAAGTTGTTATTCCATTTATTATTTTTTTTTATATACATCTTTAATTATACATTGAAACAATAATTAATTAGTGAAAACTCATAAGATATCGACTTATTTTAGATCAACTTGATCCAATTTGGCAGTGTAAATCCTTAATCTTAACACTCGGCTTTCCAATCGCCAAGATGAGTTCACTTTTCATTCAGTTTATTTACATCCTTCCCTCAGCCGCGGCACAAAAGTTTTCTTTATTTTCTTCGTCACTTTTATTTACGATATAAATTGCACAAATGGTCACGCGACTGACCAAACAATAAAAGCGCCGGCATTAATCTTCTCTGGCCCTCGTGAATGGTAAGTGGTGGAGTCCATGCCTCCGCCGAGGATTGGAGTGGGGAAGGTGGAGAGGGTGCACTGACCATCCCCCTTTTTGTTGCCAATTTCCGGATGCAATGCTGCGAGTTTCCGTCTGGAAACTTCACAACGATGGCGACGAAATTGCTTAAATATAAATAAATCAGTGGTAAGAAAATGTTGCTGTGGTCAGTCTGCCCGTTCTCGTCCTCGTTCTCGTCCACGTCCTCATCCGGATCTGTATCCTTGTAGCCCTGTCTGCTGTGCTGTAAGTGTTGGCTTATAAATCAGGCCACTGCAGTGCAAAAGCGGCTGAAAGACAACACAGCGCGCAGCTTCGCATTAATGGCGGCTTAAGTGTTGCACCGAAAAAGAACTCGCTTAATTGCCGGCATTTTCGTTTAATTTTCGCACAACTCCGCCGTAAAGTTTTATTAGCTCGTCCGAGGGGGCATAAATCAAAAGCGTCGGCGACCGAAAGTCGTTTGTCATTTCGAACAATCAATTAAAAGCAAATGTCGCATAAATACACGAATTCTTTTGTGACGAAAACGATTCATCCATCATTCATCATCGCGGAGCCGGCAATAAAAAACTCTTTGTGTTCAAACTTTTAATTTAGATAAAAAAGGAAAAAGGGCGACTGGCAGCAACTAAAAATTTGTTGAGCGATAAATGAACTCACCGAGTGGCTGGAAAAATGCCTGACTGATGGGAAATACTTGCCACAGGAAAATCTAAATGTTGTCAATAAAACGAGAGCAACGGCGATATTAGCCGGCACATTGCTTAGTTTTCATTTCTATAACATTCCTTAACGCTAGGAAAATTCATTTCATTTATGAAAAAAATTCCACTGAGAGTGCAGCTCGCAGTCAATGCCCCCTGCATTGTTGTGCGCTTTCCTATTTTCATTTCATATTTATTCCGTTTTATTTATTTTGCGCTGCGACTATATTTCTTCGCTTTGTGCGCGGGGGGGAAATCGCATTCAAATTGATTTTTAATATTTATTTATGATTTAGAATACAATTGAATGGCGTTTTCCTGTCATCGGCAATATGAATTTCCAGGCGGGCTGACTTCTGTGCCGCTTTATTGCCGCCGCCTGATTGATGGCCGCCCCCTGAGGGGAGGAAGTCTAGAAGTGAATTGGCGGCAGCCACAGCTACGAAATGAGCATAAACACGGCGTTTAATTTATAATTTATGCGGTGTATTTTGATTAATTGATATCAATCTGGCGGGTTAATGGCTGCCAGCTGCCAGCAGCCCCTTTCCCATATATCCTGTGGCTTTGCGGCCTGACATGTGGTCCACTCCAATTTCGGAATCTATTTTTGGGGGGGGGCGGCGGCTTGAGTTCCTTGAGGCCTCCCGGCCACAAATATTTGATCTGTGCATACCTATATGGGGTTTGCTTAGCTCATGGCATGGCATATCTTGAAATCTAAACAGGTGCTCTAGGATACCGAGTCCTGGCTGCGGGTTCCTGGCACCCGAAGGCCGAAATTTACAAGTCATCGACTGCGACAGCAAACGGTGACAGTGCTCTGCGGTCAAAATTTGCATAATTTGCTCGCCATGCAGGCCTACTACCGTGTTCCCGTCCATAAATGCTGCCTAACTGCGATCTAACTCAGTTCCTTTGGCCGCCTCCATTTCCCCGCTGTTTGCGTTGCTTAAGCGAAAACGGTGTTAAGTGCTTTCGCATACAAAATTTACATGGCCTGACAATTTTTGAGCGCTGTATCGGCCATGTTGCTGCTTCAGTTAGTTGATGTTGCCGGTGATGATGCTGCTGCTGCTGCTGCTCTACTCAATGCAGATTGTCGCCTGTTTTTGTTATTGTTCCTCTGCGGTTGCGTGGCCCGGCTTGACTTCCGCTTCCGTCATTGTTTGCTCACGCGGCCTGTCAATATTTGCCGTTTGCTACAAGGCAAGCGAAGGACCAAACACACAGGACCTGCAGCCGCTGGGCCCCTGTGTTTGTGGACATCCGCTAGTAACATTTTAGCCCGCCAATGTTTGCTTCAGGCATCGCCCAAAAAGGACTAATTTAGTGCCTCTGAGATCAGTGACCCTGAAGGGAAAACTAAGACTTTTGATTTATCTCTGAAGCTAATTGATAAAATTCTTTAATATATTTAAATGTGTGTAAAGCCTTATAGTTTGTTCCCTTTAAATTAACACACTTCTCCATCCTTGTTTCATACATTTTATTAAATTTAATTTATTAACTTTAGCCTAATATTCAGTTAAATATTTTACATGCAGTTCCTTAGAGTTTTATTTTATTCATTTTATGCTTAAGCTGTCTTAAGCTTAAGGATTTCCGGGTTACTGAGCCAACCTCCTTGGATTTCCACTTCCTCATGCCTTTTCTTTACGTATAAAATGCAAACCGTGGCCTGCTAATTAGAGTCGTTTATTAATCGTTCATTATTTAGTTGGCTTACGGCTAGGGTTTGTTTAAATTCTTTACGATTTGTTTAATTACAATTTCGAACTATGCTAAGTTTGAGCTTACAGCTAGATGAATTTGATTTAGATGTGGTAAATGCCGTAGTTAAGCCTAGGTTACAAGCTAAATGGTAATGGGAGTTAGGTCACTCGAACTAAGGTCAACAACAATTATGAATTCGTTTTACTTAGCTAAAAGTTTTCCATCTCGTTTGGCGCTTAAAGCTGTTGTTTAAAAATATATTAACAATTCAGTGTCATCGCTTTAATTAGTTAGTCGTAATTATCGCTATTCATGTTAATTGTATTCCATAATTTACACACATGTCTGCTTAGGCCTAGTGGAATTTCAATGCCGAGCTTAGCATTCGCTTCGAATCCTTGGCAAGCACTGTTTATTGTTATCTTTTTACAGGTTCATTCCATCTCCATCTCTATATAATGCTCTCTTTGATTTGTTTAAAAAAGTGCCAACTAAGGGCTGCCCTTTCCGCGCAGCTCAGCTCCAGTTTAAAATCAACTCGAATTTAGCTGGCTTCCTGCTCTGCCCTCATCACATACAACTTATAGTCAATTTGTTTACCAATTATTCCCCGATTTTTCGCTAGCTTTCCATAATACGCTCTTTTGATTTGCATTTCCTGTTTGGCTCTCCTCCCTTCAGATTAGTTCCTCCTCCTGGCCGTGAGCTTAGCGTCAGAAGCGAGTTCCAACTCCGAGATTGCGATCCTGGGCGATCAGGACATCCTCGCCGTTCAGCTGATGGTGCAGCTCCTCGGGAACAGTCTTCAGCAGCTGTGGCTTGCCCTGGGACGGGGATTAAAACGAGAAACAGAAATCAGTTGAAAGGCAACAATTAAACAAAAACAACCCTGCCTGGCCCACTAAATATCGCTGCTTTAAAATTAATGAGCCGCACATTATTTGAGTACTTGCAGTCATTACGAATTCAAGTTCCCCGCCAGTTTGGGCAGAAAATGTCAAAAGCAAAAACGTTGCGTATGCGTAATATTTGGTTTTGCCCGAGTGGCTTCTGTGGCAAGAAACCAACAAGTCTCGGAGCCATTTGCTGTGTTTTGGCCAACTCCCTTGGGCCAACAGTGTCAGGCTGGGATGCCGCTGGGAATCAAGCGGGAAAAAACAAGGACAACCGACCGGCATCAGTGGCAGACAAAAGGAGCAGCTCAAGAAAAGGCAACGCAAAAAAAGAAAACTGGCAGCCAAGGCAGAGAGTGGAAATAAAACATTGTGAATTCTGTTGCTGCCGCTGCTGTTGATGATGATGTTGCTTGTGCTCGTCTTTTTTTCTCAGCTCTGCCGTTCTTCCTCTTATTTGGGTCATAATAATTGCAATCATTAGAGTCAAAAGTTGCCACACCGCAGTGTCCTTTTGGCATGAAATTGTTGTAAAAACGTAATTCTTTTTGTGTGGAGCGAGTATCAGCGAGGGACAATGCAGGGACCGAAGCCCGCTTGGCCAGGTCCACGACTGGCGAACGCAATGCCCTGCGTCGTCGTGAGTATACATAATGGCGTATTTATAAGGCGGCTGACAGAGACAATGAATGGCAGTCACCAGCGGCGAGAGCAGGACAGGCGGCAGTGAGACAGTTTTTTTTTTTTATTATCCTGCGGCACATTCAGAGGTCATTTACCGCCTCGAAACCATTGAAGGCTCCTCTCTAGCGCCGAGTTTAAAGCTGTCTGTTGGGGGATCAAGGGTTATGGATGGCCAGAAAATTGCATTGTCACGGGAGTGAGTGTGCCTTTGAGTCATCTGTTGATCGATGACGCACTGGGTGGCGGTGGCCTAATCGATTGAAAACTGGGAGCTAATGTAGGGGAAACCCTGGCACCCTACCGAGTCCCCGAAATTAAGTTGCTTGTAGGCGTATGTACACTTTTTTCTTTTTGCTGTTTTTGCTGTTAAATATCTGAACTCGAACAGCTTCCGCTCTTAATTTTCTACATTTGGATACCCTTTCGGCGGCTGCAATCACTTGAACAGTTATCAGGCCAACCGCAAAAACCCATTTTCCGCCCCAGCGGCTACCATTTATAAGGGAAAAACGAAAACAAAATTGGGCACAAAAGATGCCCACGAATGCGGGCGGTCGGCAGGGCTCACAGGGGGGTAAGGGGCCAAGATAAATGTTTCCTGCTGCCGGCTTCCCTTTCCCGCTCTCCTTTTTTGTGCCTGCAGCGATGCCAAAAATCCTTGCCCGAAAATCCACTTTGCATATTGATGCTTTCAACGTTTTGGACATTAGGCGAGGCTGCCTTGACGACCGGAGCGCTATCAACAAGGAGCAGCAGCAGCGGCTCGGCTCCCGTTTAGTCCAGGAACTGGGGAGTACATCAAACTGACACTTACCACATCGCTGCCATAAAGGCTCATGCCCATGCCGACGATGCTTCCGTTTCCGCCATTGGCCGCCGTCAGCTGCTGCTGTTGCTGTTGCTGCTGCTGCTGCTGCTGCTGCTGGGGGATTGGCATGGGGCCCGAGGACGTTGCCGAAGATGTTGCCACCAGACCCATGCACGTCACTGGCTGCAGGAGGCCATCGCCGGTGGTCACCACGCTATGGGCAAAGATGGGCGGCGGCGGCGTTGGCGAAAAGGTGGCCAATTGTGATGGATGTGACATGGTGACTCCGGTGATGGTGGTGTTTGTGCCAAACATCGGGCTCGTCGAGTACATGGGCATGGGATGATGGGCCAGATCGATCTGCGGCCGAAGGTAGAGGAGTAGGTAATGAGGTTTTAGTCATGTGATGATTTATATGCGGCGAGTTAGTCGCGAGTTGGTTGAAAACAAAAGTAATTGATCAAAACGGGAGACTAAATGATAATGTTGCATCTAAAATAAAGTTATAAACTAACTCTGGAGAGTCGGAAATTAAAGTGTAAATTAAAACTGATTAATTAAAATAAAGAACCAGCTGGCAACCCATTTGTGATTATTTATTAAAATTTATTAAAAAGGTTTTATGATGTTTCAACTGAAAGTAAAGGCTTAAGCTGTGTTTTTAATTATAAATTCTTATAGTTTTTATACATCTTATGGGTTTTCATATAGCATTTATATTTATATATTACTCTCACATTTATTTATTTGCCTTGGCAGCTAGTAACCTCTTCTTAATGTGGGAATTTATTTCAACACATTTAATATGCAAAGTAAACAAGTTACTCAAACTTAAAGTACACCCACATTGTTTACCAATATCCCTATGTGTAATTATATGCTATACTCCCCATATAGTATTTATATATGTATATATCTGAAGAGTGTGCCAGTGGCTAGTGTGTTTATATGCCAGTGTGGTTGGCCGCGCATATTGCAGCCTTCGCTGGCTCTGCGGTTCCACCGCCGCCGACGCCACTCGCCCCGCGTGACGTTGTTACTGATAGTTAACAACGCGCCCGGCGTTTATTTAGCCAACATGGTAGCCATGGTGGCGAACAAGAAGCCGGGGCCGGGACTGTATGCGGTGAGCTACTACAATAATTGGCCCGTGGGTGGGTGGTCCCTGTCCATGTAGCTGCGAGCTGGCTTAAATGGGTGGTGTATGTGCGGCATGTTTATATGCTTATTTCCGTAATTAACGTGTGTGCCTGGGTGAGGCATATTTACGTTGTTGTCTTAATGCTCTCAACGAGATTTTAATGAAATTAATTTTTAGCGCCATATATATTAAAATTGATGGGCTGACCCAGGGTTTGGGGCAAGTAAACAAGTAGGACAACGTCTGTTTATATTAAATGTGCTCTTGGGTAACAGAATTATGTGTCTCGGTTGTGTCCACCAATAATTCTAGTATTTATGGCCACAGAACTTGGCTTATAAAGCAGACTTTCCGTAGAGAATCGAATTAAAATAATTTCCAAACTAAAAACCGAAATCAATGACCAGCAGAACAGAGGAAGTTGAGAGCCAAATGCATGTTTTGCACAACTTTTCGATAAACGACAATAAAGCCAAACAATGTCATTAGGTGAAATGGTTGCCAGGACTGTGCTCTTGCGGCAATAATTGTTGTATTCCCAGAGTTCGTGTTGCCCCCCTCTGAACCAGAGTGAGTGCTGGTTAAGTGCATTTGTGCCTATCCAGCAGGGCTGTATGTACATCGATGTACACCCGTACTTGCTCATAACTCAAGTCATTTCAATTATTAAGGGAACTGAAAGCAGGTTCGATAAACAAAGAGAATTTCCTGAACATTGTCCAGTGGGGATTGTTCCATAAAATGGGAACATTACTTGTCTGCCAGGACCAGACAAATTTGAAAAATGCTGTGCCAAGGGGGGTGTAAGCCCAGAGCTTTCAAAATATCTATCAAGTCGATACCTCTCTCAGTCAGATTCCTTGAAAATCTGCGCTCAGTCGCTTCAGATACTCAATTCTCTGAGCCAATCCCCTCAAATACTTTGGCAGCTTGGTCATTATTTCACGTCCGTCAGTTGGCCGGCGTCTCTTTAAACCAGATTTGCGTTAACTGAGGTTGCAGCTCTCTGTTTGCTTGCAGCTCGATTTGTTTGTCCAACAGTGCGTATGTGTAATGTTCAGCCAGAACCGACAATTGAAGGCAAATATTTTTCCAGCCAGTCCAGTCCGAGCTTTCTTTACTGCCTGGTTATTGATATGGCCAGCTCTTTATGGCAGCACCACCGACAGATGTAATTAAAATTTGCCAGAAAAGAACAGAACACACAGCAAAAACTTAACTTGAATTAAAGCGAAGGAAATTAACAGAGAAATAAATAACATTTATTTAACAAAAAAATAAATAGCTATAACAAAATCATAAAAACAGAATCATAGGCTAATAAATCCACTGCTACACCCGCGTGGCATATCCTTGAACATAGAGATTGGCGGCGCCACCCACATTGTCGACCACGGCCCCGGCCACATAGCTGCTGCCGGAGGCTGTGGCCGCCTGCAGGTCGGCCAGTATCTCGTCATCCATCATCACATTTACCTGCGAATAGATGTTCGGCTCGGCCCGCTTCAGTTCCGCCTGTCTGCCCGGACGACCCAAGGTCGCGCTGCAATAGGGAGCCATCCGCTGAACACCCACGGCACTGCCCACCAGTGGGGCAGAGAGTTCACTATAGCTGAGCTCAGTCTGAGGGCGAGAAGAAGCGTAAAGGATTTATGTAAGATAAATTAGGAAATATAAACAAGCCCTAATTTGATTTTCCACTAATATTTTCCTTAGAAAACTAAAGTGTTAAGTGACCAGCACTTTGAGCCCTCGCTTAGCCTCGAGCAGGTTTAACTTTAGCGGATATTTACTACACCTTTCCAATAGCCTCTGTCGGCTTTATGTCTGCTGCTGGCCTGTTTGTTTAGGCCAGACAACATCCACATGCGGCGCCTGTCCGTAATGTGTCTGGTCCTAGCCCTATCCCCGGACTGGTCTCCCTCTTCCACCGACTACGGCGGCACACACTTAGCCCGTTTATTGCATTTCTAGCTGGCAGCAGGATGCGCACATCCTCCGCGTCCTTAGCGGTTTCTGCCTTGCAGTTTCGCCAGATCCGCCAGCAACTTATTTTTATTAAATTCGCAAATGGAAAATTTATATTGCTGCAGCTGCTGCGGCTCCTTGGGGGCGTGGCATGCGAAGAGAAATTTCTTCTTAAATGATTTTCAAATTATGTTGGTTTCTTCGCTTCTGCTGCAACTGCAGATGATGCTGCTGCTGTTGCTGTTGCTGCTGCTATTCCCCATCGAGCCATTGTTGTTTTCGCTTACTTCACGGACGACCTTCAGCAGTTTTTAAAGGGAATTTCCTTGGGGTTACTTGGGGGAAGTATTTTGCCATTATTCAATGACAGTATTTGAAAGTTTTCGAGAGAGTTTTTAATAGTTTTTGGCTTGGATTTATAAGCAATATGTTAAGGTTCCTTTAACCTCTTTAAGGAATATATGTTGTTTCCTAATTGAGACCCAGTTTCCCAATAACTTTAGCTTCATCAACTATGCTATGCTCCCAGGATAAGCAACAAACTGCTGGCTATAAAAACCACTTAACCCAAAATATGTGGAGCCCAGCAGCCAAGGGGGACCAACACCTGGCCAGTGGCCTGTCCCTTGGTCGTAAATTAAGACCCTGGCGGTGGCTGCTCGGGCATATTGTAAAAGGTTTAGTGTCCGGCGGGGAAGTGGATTAGGGTGTCCATAACTCACCTTCTGTTGCGGCGCCTGCTGCTGCTGCTGATGATGGAGCTGCTGCTGCTGCTGCTGCTGTTGATTGGCGTAAGCGCCCATTTTGCTAACGGGGATAAGCGTGTTGTATTGGATGTAGGGACCGTGGCCCGGGGGCGGGGCCGACTTCTTGTCCACCACGGCGTACGTGGGCATCAGGTGATCATAGGTGCCGGCGTTAATCACGGCGTTCTGCTCGGCCAGCGCCGCAGTGGCATAGGCGCGGCCATGACCCTTTGTCGTCCACTCATCGTCCACGTCGTGGCCGTCTGCAAGCGGAACAGTGAGTTCAGGGGATTAGGAAGAGATCATGAAGGCAAGAGGTGACAATTCAGGCCACCTGTGGAAACTCACCCAACCCACCTTGCGGTATAATGTCCGGATTCTTGTCAATGCTGTCCAGGCTGCTCGTCACATGGCACGTCTCCCGGCCAATGCGATGCATGTCCTGCACTGATTGCCCGCCATTGTGGCCCAGTGTGCCGATGACGAGGCTGCCATTGTTGTTGCTGGCCAGCAGGCCCAGACTGCCGTTGCCATTGGCCGTGGTGCCGCCCACGCCGCCACCCCCTCCGCAACCGGGGCCGGTGCCGGTGGTGCCGGACACGCCAACGACGCCGCTGCCCGGATGCGAGTAATTATTGCGATCGCGCCCAGAGGAGCCGCGCACACGCACCACAATCACAATGATGAGGGCCACCAGGAAAACGCTGCCCACGATGCCGGCCAGAATGCCGAGGAATGGCCGGATGTCCTCGATGACGGGTGCATAGGCCAGCGAGAGGTCTGCGAGAGAGCGGGTTAAGAGAGTAAAAAAAAATAAAGGAATGCCGGCAAGAGACCAAGGATTGAAGGATAAGCATGTGCTGCAGCATTTATATATTCCTTATGCACAGAGAAAAATGGTGATAAAATTTACAGGAACTCTCAGAATTCCTTGATAAAATTTATGTAATTATTAAAGCTAATTTTTTAAGTGACAACACTGATTATTTAATTGTTTTTAAGTTCTAAGATGAACTTTAAGGCATAAAGATCTCTGTACACCTTCAAGGACAATATCAACAATTATTAGTTTACATTTTTATAACAGTTTAATGAGAGTATGAAGAACCTCCTATGAAAATATCATACAACATTTTTCTCCAAGTGTATAGCTTCACTTTCTCTCTTCCTCTTTATTCCTTTTCCCCTCCCCCCTTTTCCTTAACTCCCTGAGCCTTTGCATTGTTTTATGAGCTGCTAACTACGTTCCGTTCTTGGTCCAGTCAGCGTCCTTTGGTTGTTATTGTTGTCGGTGGCAGGTCCTAGCGCACGTGCCTCGAATTTAGTGCCGCCTTAATGAGCTGCATGTGTGTGGGTGCGGGTGCATGTATGTGGGTCTAGTTGTGCATATCTGCGCGTTGTAATCCGCCTTGTTTTTACCCTGCATACCACCCCCCCTGCTGGATTTGCTAATTTTTGTCCCAGTCCTTGTCCTGGCATGCCAGGAATTTTTAGGAAGACCCACAGAAAAATAAAGGAAGAAAACGGCAGCCGGATTTATTTGTGCGGAGTGTTTGGTGGGGAAAATGTAAAGTTAAATTTATTCAAAAACAAGAAAATAAAACTGTTATTAACAAAATTAGTCACAAATAAAAATAAGAACACTAAAAATGTACAAGGAAAATAAAAATAACAATAATAATTATAACACCACTAACAATAACAAATAAAAAGCAACTTAACTTAAAACATAAATTTAAAACTGAAACAATTTAAACAAATAAAAACACATAATTAAATAGCAAACAATACCAAATTAAGGGGTTAACAACAAACAACTAAGAGTTAGTTAATTAATAGAAAATTAAATGAAAATAGTATCCACCGCTACCTTCTTGCTGGTCAAGATCCTTGCCCTCGTCATGGCTTATCCCCTTGCCCAGGTTGAGAAACTCATCCTCATCGCAAATGCAGTCGCTTGTCGTGGCGATCGTCGCCTTGGGCTTCGGCCTGAATCTCTGATAGGTCTTAGTGAATGTTATTTTAACTAAAAGGAAGTGTGCAATCGAAAAAAAAGGTGACAGGAGGAACCGAGAAGGAAAGAAAATCATGTTAGCAGAACTTAAAGCAAATTAAAAGACAAATGAAGCAGCTGTAAGTGCAGGACCTTCGCCAATTAATTTGTAGGCAGAGCGCCAGGACTCGGAGCCAGGACATGCATGAAATTGCAAACGCACAGAGGGAAAGGGAATGATTGAGACAGAGAGAGTGAGAGCGAGAGATACGCAGCCCGCATCAGGATTCATTTTTGGGCCCAACCTCCTCTGTGATTAAACTCACCCGTCTGCTTCTCCGGATCCTTCAGCGTGTAGACCTGCAAAATGGTGGCATTGCTACGTCCCTTGCCATTCTGGGCGATGAGGAAGACATTGTAGCCCAGGCCCGGCACCAGGCCGCTCACCTCAAAGTATGGTCGCCTGCAACGAAGTTGAATCGATATCTGAATGTCCAAATCAAGAGCGCCAGAACCGCAAAAAAGGGAAGCCCAAAGAGCCGGACAAATGGGTTTCGCCAGGCGCAGAGCAGAGCTCAGAAGGAGGCGCTGCCGGAGCTGAATGAAGCCGAAAGGATATGCATGTGGCTGCGGCTATGCCAGTGGACATGGACATCGCCATGGCTATGCGTTCTGCCCGACGCCACGCCTCGTTGGGCTTGTTGTAATGCAGAAGTCACATGGCGTGTGATTCTGATTGCTCTGTGTCCAATTCGCTGCTCCAGCTTCAGCTCCTGTTCCTGCTCTGCCTGCGACTCTAACTCTCTGTACTCACTTTGATTTGGAAATTTTGGGATTGCGTGTCGTTCCATTCATGTAAACCTCCATTATAAAGTCCTGCTGCAGGCCGCCATCAAAGCCCTCAATGCATTCGATTTGGAAGCCCGTCGATGTCTGGTTGAGCACCGTGCAGTTTAGCAGGGGATCCGGCTCGCCTGCGAAAAAAATACAAAAAAAACCAAAGAATATTTATTATTCCAGCTCAGAGACAGATCAAGCTACAAATGCCACGGACTTGCAGCATTTGTCTGCAGCTTTGCGTGTACATATTTCCCGAGGTGGCTTCAAAATCAATAAGCCAACTGACGGCGGCTTCGGTTTGACTAATCCGGCAGCCATCAGCCAGCAGCGAAGCCAAGCACCAAAGTGCCAAAGTCATCGGCACAGCAGGACTTTGCAAAACCCCAAAACAAAACATAAACAAAGCCCGCTGAAAGCCAGAGTTTGTTCCCACGATTGGAAATCCGCCTAGCCTCTCGGTGCTCCAAATACCGTGTGGCTAACCAAGAGCAGGTTGCTGAGCGATAAATTCAAATGTGACTAATGGAAGTTGGTATTAAATTATGAAAATATGGAATTATATAGTTTTTAAGAGGAAATGGTGGAAAAATTTCAAGAAACCCACAATTATTTTAATTAATTTCTTGGTGTAGAAAATACAATTAAAATCCCATCTGTCTCCTTAAACCTTATGGTATATCTTGGTATATATACATATCTTCATGTTTATAAATCCCCAATCGAAGTATCCTTGTCACCCTTAGTCCCGGATAAACCTCACATGCCCTGCAATCCCTGAAATGAAGCCCAGGCTGCAGGCACGCGAGCCGCAAGGCAATGGCTCCACCTAGCCCCCAATGACAGGTGAATTGAGAGCCACCTTTGGCCTTCTCCCGCTGTTCTCCCCAGCGATAGTACTCACCTGACGGGGTTATTGTGTATACGCAGGGTTCACTTTGATCGCCAATTTCGTTGGTGGCCCAGCAGAGCAGCGTTCCGTAGTCCTGGCAATGCAAAGAAGAAATCGCAAACACAGGCGATAGGGTGAGTGGGTGGTGTGTGTGTGTATATTGGGGGTTGGGTTGTGAAGGGCTTCACGACTCCGTATCCCGGTACGAGTGACAATGCATTTCGTTGGCCTAATTTATGCATGCACTGCGGCAATGGCGACGCCGATGGCGACACACCTTTTCAACCTTAATTGAAAATTCAAAACCGCAACTCGTTTGGAAAATTATGTGCCGGCCCTCAAGGGCGTGCCAGGTACTGATTTATTTGACCTCCGGATTGCCCTCGGCAGGGGAACGGGTATGGATACGAATAGGGATCTGGGTTGGGATTGGAGTAGCGAACACTTACATTCTCCGTCATCGGTGTGTAGTGGGCAATGCTGCGGCCCCGATCCACGGCCACCTGTGAGGCAGGTATGTCCACCGTTTCGCCCTGCGTTGCATTGAATTTCCAGACGTAGGTGGCCTCCGCGGGATTGGCATCAATTTCGCAGGCCACCTTAACGGTTTCATGCCTGCCCGAGCTGTAAGTGGTCTTTTGAATAGGTCGGCAAACGGGCGCAACTGCAAGGATACACAGAAAGAGGGAAAAGTCGGGTTGAATGGCCAACAGACGACATCTGCATAATTAAAGGAAAACATTGGGCCAACTTGGGTTCGATTTCCACTTTAGCTGCCTTTTGGCCTGCAGCCAGATCTGTCAGCACACTTGGACATTAAACATTTAAAGAAAATGCTTCGGCATTGTTGCCTCGTTTGTGGCCAACTTGCTGCTGCTGCTGCTGCTGCTTCTGCTGCTGTTTAATTGATTTATTTGTCTGATTTACGGGAAAAACTCAATTTGTCCCTGGCAGCAGGCAGCAGGATAAGTCATCCTGCCGAGTCCTGCTGTAATTGCATTGTGTAACGTGTTAGTTACAAATTGCAATCGAAAGATCCAATTCGTTTTAATTAAGCTGTTATGTAAATTAACACTCTGCAGGACTGCAGGACTTCAGTTCTATCCTTGAAGAAGGGGAAAGAGTACTCACATCGTATGTCCAGCTGAACGGGATTGCTTTCGCCGTCGCCCTCCCGATTGCTGCCCACACAGGTGTAGATGCCGCTTCTCGCCCGGCTGGCATTCTGCAGCACCAAACTCTGATTGGACACGGCTATGCCCTCGGCGGGATTGTTGGCCAGAATTTCGCCCTGCAAAACGAGAAAAGGAGAAAAGTAGAAGTCAGATGGCTGCTCTTGCGGCATAATAATTTATTGAATCGAATTCAATTTACCGATAACTGCTAAATTGAAATAAATTTAATTTCTCGCAGCTAATAACACTTTTATGTTGCGTTACATTGCGCATACGCCCCGTAGGCCCAGGCGGGTTGGAGGTGGGTGAGCGGCTGATTGAAGCCCCGGTGGCTGCATAAATTAGGCCCGGCCTGCATAAATTGTTAAGTGCCCGCTCCCCCACTGCCGGGTAATTCAATAATAAATTGTGCGATCTACGCTCTATGAGTGTGTGCGCGGGGGGAACTCCATTTTTTGGCCCTTTGGCAGCCCTAAAATATGCAACAATTATGCGCTCCATCTCGACCGGATTCGCTGCCGCAGGGGTAATGTATGTATGGGCGTATAATGAAAATAATAATAATAATAATAACGCCGACATACTATATATACTATATATGCATGTATGTAAGCAGTTTGGGCTTCTTGCTTTGGCTTGGAAAGTGCCCCAAGTCAGTGGGGGGATGGCATATAAATTAGCCTGCCAGGGAGGGGTTTTCTGGGGGGTGAAAACTCTTGGAAAATGGCATCTGTCTGTCACTTACATTGTGCCGCCAGCTAACTTTGTATATCCACGGATTCGATTTGATGTTGCACTCGAAGAACACATCGATGCCCTCGCGCAGCGTCGAGTTGAGGGAATTGGTTCCCAGCTCCAGACTCACCACCGGAATGTCTGTAACGGAAATCAAGTATATAAATATAAGGCTTAGCTGCCATGACTCCTGGAGCAGGCTAATTACTTTAAATCGGCTGCCAGACAAATAATAAAGCTGGCTGGCAGCTCAAATAAAATGCCAGAGCATCGGCCAAAGGTGTAATTACTGTGTAAGCCGCACAAATTAGCCAATTTAAGTTGTAGGTTGTACCAGCTCTGTGCTGTGCTGTGCCAGCTGCTTGTTTGTTTATTATTATACTTGTTGTTTTTTTTTTGTTGCCCCAATTAGGCCTTCAAAATGTTGTTTTGGCCCTGGTAACTGGGCAAAATTTTAACTTGATTAATTCAAAATTGGTTCGCGAATGCGAATCAATTAAGCTTATTAAGCAATCTATCAAATTGGGCAAACAGAGCCCCAAACTCGTGCTCCTCCCCTTCGCGGCGAGTGAGCCAGATATTTCAATCGAATCGCCTGGCGCCGTTGGGCGGAACACAAAAAGGGGAAAAGTTAAAAGGTAAGCAACAAGACCGCACTCCCAAGGCAAACAGGAAGCGGCCTGGGTTAAAGGAAGGAGGATGGGGTCCCTCTCGCTCCTGGCTCCGTGGTTTTGCCATTTAAATTTCGTGCAAACAGGTCGAAAACTGTAAAAGCGTAAAGATGACTTTGCTGGGCGGCGCCGGCGTCTCTCTGGCTTGGCTGCTTTGCGGTGCTTGTGGCGGGTTAAAAAGTTTCGCAAGTTTTTTGTGCAAAAGTTTCACCGGCCGCCGCCACTGGAAATTAATTTGCCAAAACTTGCCGCAGCTGAGGAGAATCGAAGAAAAATATGGAGCCGCAGAGGACGCAGAGGAGGAGCCCAGTGCAGCGATTCCTTACACACACAGCTCTTAAAGCTTTCGCTTTCATTAAAAACTTTGGCAGGCCGAATTAAATATTAAGCGGGCCAGCATCAGTACTCACGATAGATGTCCAATTTCCAGCCATCCTCCATCCCAGACTCGGGTATCATGCTCTGCTCGGCGCGGCAGGACAGAAACTTGCCGCGGTCATCGATGGTTGGCGTGAATGTCAGCACCGAGGTGGTCATATTCCCGTCCGGATTCGCCTGGATAACGAGACAAGCAACGAAGAGCAGCAAAGTTAATAGCTGAGCAAGTCGACCAAGTTTGGCCAAAGACAAAAGGAATCGGAAAGGGTTGGCGGGGGCCCGCACGTCCTGCGGACCCCAGATAGGGGTGGCTTTTAATTGAGGCCCTCGCTACGTGACTGCCGTTCGAGGCAACTTCAATTACCGCAAAGCATGTGTACGGCTGCCGCTGGGAAATGGGGAGTGGAAATTGTACTCCGGGGCGGCCATTAACAAGGATGACAGGCATTTGAAATTTGCATGTTTATAAACATTTCGAGCAGGGTAGCAATGGGTCTGCAAGGAAGTTACATTTGCGAATAGAATATATGCTTAATTGAGGATGTTCATGAAAGTATTTAAATGGAATTTGTAAAGGAGTTAAATTACTGAAGGTTAAAGGACTATGAAAATGGAAAACATTATTCCTTAGCTTGATTTTTTGTTTATTAAAAATGAAGAGTTAAATCTTTGAAGTAAAGAAATCTTTCAAGTGTAAGCATTAACTTTAATATTTGCTCTTCAATTTACAAAAAAACTTCCTTCTGTTGGGCCACCCCTATCAAAGACCACAAAGGACACTCTGCAGTCAAGCCCTGTTTCGCCTGGCTTCCACTTACAATCTCATGAGTATTCTTCATGGGGGTACTGCCCTTCCACCAGGTAATCGTCGGCGCTGGACGTGCTCCGATGACAACGCAGCTGAGCTGATAAGAATTCCCCGCCGACAGTGGTCGATTCTCCCCCTGCAGCTTCACAATCAAAGGACGCACTGCATCAGGGTTGTCGAAGGGGGGATGAAAGCAATAGAATTAATTAGTTAGGCCCAGACACGGACTCGGGTACCCCGGGTACTCACGGTTCATGTCGAGGACGACGCTGCTGATAATTGGCGTTGTCAAATTATTGTTCTCCGCCCGGCACGTTAGCTGCATGTGGAGATTCCGTCGCTCCAGCCGTGGCAGGGACAGCACATTGGCCACACGCCGCTCAGAGAGGGGTTGGCCCACGCTGGCATCCTTGTAGACGGTGTTCCCATGCAGCCAGGTGACCCTTGGCTGCGGGCGACCTGCAAGCAAGGAGGAGATCGAGGTGAATGGTAAGGATTGGTAAGGGCAAGAAAAAGAATTATCGGGGATGTGTGCGTGTGTGCAACTGATATGTTTGCCAAACGGCTTAGACTCGGAGTTGTCTCTGGCGTTTAGCCGGCAGCGTTTCTAGCCGGTCTCCTGTTTGTTTATGTGCTCACAAGTGCAAGGAGTGGATGAGTGTCGCCTCCTGGTGGGTGCGGGTACGAGTGCTGGAAAAGGGATGCTGGTGGTGTGTGTGGCTGGCTGGCTGCGTGTGTGTACAAGTGCCTTTCGCTGTTTCATTTGTTGTCTTGTTTGGCTTTTAGCAATTTTCAAGTGCTCTCAATGCAATTTGTGTGGGCATTGTGTGTGGCAGAGCTCCTCGATTTTCTGCACGTTGGCTCCAGCTTCAGCTCCAGCTCCAGCTCCAGCTCCGACTTGAGTTCGGTTTCGTGCAGGCGACAGGCGGGTGGAAATTAAATAAAATGTGAAAATCTTTCGCCTGCATTTTCACGCTCATCACTTTTAATTGTCAGACACAAGCGGCAGCCAGCATCAACACTCTCTCTTACCAAACACACAATCCCCCAGTTTTATATATATATATAGGACTTACCGCCGATGGCCACGCACGTGATGTTGATGCCGGAGCCCTCGTTGTAGGGACCCAGCGTGTGATCCTTGATGGTGGCCCCCTTGCTATCCAATATAATCACGGATTCGGGCGGAACTGCAAGCAAAGAAAGTATAAAGCTTGAGTATTGAGTTTTTTTTTTAAATGGAAATCATAGACTTTGAGCTTGTTAAAATGCATTTTCTGCAGTGTCAAATCGATGACACCTAGCCGGTCTTCGTCCTGTCAGCTCAATACTTGGCCAGCAAGCTCCTTAAGAGCTTGGCTGTCGTTGCCTTAAAGAGCTGCTTATGCTGTTGCCACTTCAGCAAAGAAAAGCCAGGAAAAAGAATGGTGTCTGTCCTGTCCAAGCAGATGCAGTCAAAGTTCAGCAAAAGTAGTACTTCGTATTTGTAGGGCGAAAATAGTATGTTTTGTTCTTAAAAATATTAAGTTTATTCTAAAAAATAATTCATAATTTCAGCTTGAACTGAGAACTAGTTTATGCAAATTGAGAAATAATATAATCACAATTAAAGCTTCCCTCTTGACTCTCTTTTTTACAACGAATTAAATGAAAAACGCATCGATTTTACACAAATAAAAGCTACCATTACTTGCACCTCTATTATTTTTTATTTATTCCCTCACTTAAGCTGGGAAACCTTCTTGTTTTGACTGCTTTACTTTCCGTTTTCTTTATTTTTTCTCTACTGGTCTCTTCCTTATTATTATTGGTTATTTCGGGGTGGGCTCTTGGCCAACTATTTGGAACCGGAACCCGACCCGATTATCATCGCTTTGCTGGCAAATTTGCTTGGCCTGATCAAGTCCTGGGAATTTCCTGCTTCGCTCAGCCCGGCGCATTAGCAGCACCAGCAAGTTGTCCAAACTGTCCACCCCGAACTGGGGCAACTTTTAATCTAATATCTTCTTTAAAGTTTTTCCCTCTGTTCTCTTCTTTTTTTTCCCTTTGCCATTTCCCGGACGACGTACAAAGTTCTAAATCCTGCCTTGGTTTTACGCTTCACATGTCACAGACAAACACACACGCACACAGCATGTTGAACATGCTCAAGAAGTTTGTAAAACACAGCCACGCCCCTTCGCCCCTGCGCTTCCACACGCTTCATCTGGCAACTGCGACGCCGGCCGAGACTGCGACGGCAACTCCGGCAGCAACTATTTACCAACAATATTTGGCCTGGCCAACTCGGCTGGCCATATATTTCAGCTAAACGCTGGAAACGCATATAAATTTTAATGGTAAATTGCAAGCTGTGGCCGCCTCAATGCCCAGGTATCCTCCTCGCGGGCGTTAAGCTTAAAAAAACAGGACTTAAATTCCATCTGCAAGTGGGTAAAACGAAAGGTGGAATACGCTTTTATTTCTGGAGAAATCCTGGAGAAAAAAATGGGGTTAAGAAAACTATAAGAAAGTCGGTCCTTATTATCTGAAGGATCTTTTAAATTAAACTTAAATTAATAAGCAGAAACTAATTAAATTCTTATATAAAGAAATACTTAAGAAATCTGACAGATCATTGAAACTTAAGGATTTTTATAGATAGAATATTTAATTTTTAGTAGAAATAACTTTTAGGATCCTAACTTTTCTAGTTTTCTAAATGAAAATAATGTATTCCACTTGTATTTCGTCTGCTTTTAGATACAAACAATAAATTTGAAGATTACAGAATTCGCTGAATGCTGGTAATCCTTTCTCAATTTCGACTTCTATCGATTTAAATCCTTGCCCTGGCAAATTCTAACCATTTCAGCGCATACTCTTGCCCAATTCCAATCTGAAATCCATTTAAGAGGCGAGGAATTCAATTCAAAAGTTGCGCTTTGCACTCGCCACCACCCACGGCCACCCGCCGCCGCACACTTGGACTCTTCTCCTCGAACAGCTTTAACCAGCCAAGTTTAAACTTCTGGCCAAGTTGGCACTTTAAAATCTGTTTGCCAAGTGCAGGACTCCAGCCCAGAGTTGGCAGGGGGGTTCAGTGGGTTAAAATAAGGGAAAAGTTGGCAACCCGAACATATAGTTGGCGTCTTATTCTGTAACTAATGTGTTTGTCCAAGAGCTGAGTGGCGTGGTTGGACCGGAACGCAGAAGAATGGAGTCAGGAGCGGTCCGCCCAACCAAGGCAAGGATATGTCGCCGCACAAATTAGCTGCTCAATTATGCTGCCCCGCACATCGTGAGCAAACAGAATGCCGGGCAAGCAGCAAGGAGCAAGGAGAGTGGCTCAATGCCTGTACTTACTTATGACAGTTAAATTCACTTTGGAGTTACGCGTGGGACTCTTCTGGAAGTCGACGCGGCAACGATACTCGCCCGTGTCGTCCTCGGTGGTTGACTTGATGGTCAGCGTGCCGGCACGTCCCTCCACGTAAAAGGAGAGACGCTCCCGATAGGTCTCATCCGACCAGTGCGTGCCCTGGGCGAAGTTGGAGTCGCGTGTATCCACACTGAAAGGAGGGAAAAAGGAAGCAAGGATCAGAGATGTGCACTGAAGAAAAATAGGAGCTTAAATAGAGAGTAAATATGAAAGATTTAAATAAATTTTATAATACTTCTTGTCGAAGCTTAAAAAGTTTTCTAAATGGTTTAGGCTTAGGTTTAAATTTAATTATTTTTCTTTGTAATAAATCCAATATAGATTCTCTGCTAAATTTCCCTCAGTGATTTCCCTTTGGAAAAATTAAAAGAATTCCTGTGTATCAGCCGGAGCCAAAAGGAAAACAAAAGTCGCCCCACCGCCATTACTTTCTCACGCCATGTTGAAGTTTTTTATTATCGCCGCCGGCGTAATTGGGTTCTGCAATGAATTAATAATACACACCCGCCCCGCCCCACACTGTAATTTATTGTTTTCGCTTGAAATTCCCAATTATTGATTATTCCATCCAGCCGATACTGGCCGTAATGAGCTCATTTTGGTGGTCAATCAATGGTCTTAAAGTGTCCGTGCTGCCGTGCTGCTCCAACTTCGGGCCAACCCAACGTTGGGTTTAAAAAAGTTTCGAGGGAGTTGGCTGTGATACCCGGATTTAGGTCAACATTTTAGGCGAGTGGCGAAGTTAATTGGGTTTAAAGCACTCTTGGCATAGTAAATTATGCCAGCTTTGGCGTAATATTCTATTTCCAGCAAACCTTAAAGCGGCCGAAAGCATTTTTAATTGAGATCCAAAGTAATCCCCGCTTGGGGCAACGAAGTTCGAAGCCGGGTTTAAGTGTCTTCTGGCCCAATGATATGCTACAACTTATGAATTAATCATTTAGTGTGCCTGGCCCCAGGGCCTTTGCCCAGTTGCCAACTCAATTGGCATTCAAATTGTTATTCCTGCCCGGGAAAATCTCACCTAAATTAGATCGACGTCAAATGGTCGTTTGTTTGCCCTGCCGAGTACATATTTTCCTTTAGCCAGAAATGCGCCATAAATTCCCCTGCATCTCCATATATCCTTCGCTCTGCTCGACAACTGCTCGGATTGCAAGCCTGTGTTTTATTGCATTTCGATTTTGATTTGCTTGGAACATATGGTGCTCTCGAACGGATAATGAGGTTCTGCAGAAGGACCTGCCTGGGTCGGAGCTCGTATGTCAGTCGGGCAATAAAAAGTCAATGTCGTGGGCTGCCAATGCTGGGAGCAAAATTAAATTTTTACCGCCGGGCGTGGCCTGGTCCAGGGTTTCTTTTATGATTAATTTACTTGCTGAGTGGTTTTTAATTACAAACAAGAGTTGAGCTCAGTTCGAGCGTGGCCGGTCTCTGCCGGTCGTTATGCAACGCTAATTACTACTTTCGCTCGAGTCATTTGCAAGTCCTTGAAGTGCCCGAAGTTCAATTAGTTTTGGCCGCATGTCAATGGCTAGCTGGCAGGATGGCTGCCTGGTTGGCTGGAAGGCTGCCTGGCAATCAGCTAATCACCACACAAACTAACACACACACATATACACACATCCCAGTCAGACGAATCCAATTAAAGTTTCACGCCTTTGATGTAGACGTGTATCTCGTAGATACAAGATACTCGGTACTACGACATAATGTTAGACATGAATAATTGAAAAAGTTTTTCCTGCCTGAATGTAACCTTGGAGCAAACCGCCAGAAGAAACTTTTCCCCACTTTCGGCAGCTTCTCTGCGTATAATTTTCTAGTTATGCTAATTTCATGTCTGCAGGCTGACGGAATGCGGTCTCTGGACTTTGGACTGCCGAGCAAAAAATCGGCTTAATTAGCCGCCATTAAATCAGAATGAAAACTCCCCCTTGAACATTGCGGCAACTGACATGTGCAGGTCTCCGGCATCCGATCCAATTTCCCGCCTCATCTGTTTGTTTGGGTTGCCGGCGGAGTGAAGAGTGGCGAGCGGCGAGTGCCGAGTGGCGGATGGCGAGCGGGTTGAGTGCGTCAAAAGTTGTCTGCGGTAATCAATTTTGTTTATTTATGGACCCGTGCGTGTCTGTCTGAGTGTGTGCGGTTGAAATGTTTGCGGTCAGGTGGGTGTTCTGCTCTGCTCTGCCCTGCTCTCCTCTGCGGCTTGTGGCTCTGCATTTGACACGACGGCTTAAAGATTTAAGGCGACTCGGAAAAAGTGTCATTCAGAGAGAGCAACACCTCTTTCTCCCACTGTCATTGCACTTAGGTTATTGAAATGCTCCTTTCCCTTTCCGAAAATCTCCTAAAAACGTGTCGAGACTCACCTGTAAATGGGCGTCTTCAGGCCGACCTTGTACCAGATGACCAGCGCCACACGATCCTCATAGATGGGCGGGGTGACGTTGCAGGGCAGTCGGCCAACAGTGCCCATTATGGACTCGGATAGGACAGGGGGACCTGGAAATTATAACAAAAGTTAGGGATTAGACGGTTAAATATTGGTTATAATATATAAATTTAATTATCACAAAAACAAAGCTTACAAAAACGCAATAATTTCATTTCTGTGTATGTTTTTATTTTTATTTTATTAGAAAAAAGTCTTTATTTAGAGTCAAATTTATTCCCTTTAATTCCCTAAATAGACTTCCTTTGAAGCCCCCCAAAAAAAAACCCGAAATTTATAACTTA
This sequence comes from Drosophila anomelani, assembly GCA_035045905.1. NCBI lineage: Eukaryota > Metazoa > Arthropoda > Insecta > Diptera > Drosophilidae > Drosophila > Drosophila anomelani. Next base: position 15,434,038 of record JAWNOO010000032.1, read on the forward strand.
AACTCCTCAGCTTAAACACGAGACGAAAGCCCAGAAAAAAAGGCAGCAGGAGAGCTGCAGGAAAGTGGCTGGTCTGACAAAAAATGTGGCTAACAAATGATGTATAATTAGCCGAGGGCATTAGCACTTTGTTATTGGGACCAGGGACCCCCCGAAAGGCAGGGAAGCGGGGAGCATGCTGCGATCTTTCGCTTGGCCCAACTAATAATGCTATAAATAAAGGCGAAAAGACGGGCTCCGATTTGGAGAGGGGGAAGGGTGGAAAATCGAGGGCGGCAAGATAAAAGTGACGTAATGGGCGCGACGTCTTCATCGCTGTCCTGCGCCTTTTCTTTCGCCCTCTCACATTAAAGTGAAATTAGCGAGCAAATCCTTTTTTTATGCTAATTTCGTCCGGCTTTCAAGACGGCGGGGATTGTTCTTCCTCATTTCGCCGGCTTCTTCTTTTCTTTTATTTTGCTGCCTTCCTTTTTCAGTTTTTTTTTTTGCTTTTTGTGTTACTTTTGCACAGCCATTTTTTGAGTTATGTCCTTTGGCTTGGCTTATTTTCCGAGTCTTTGCTCTTAACAATTTCCCTTTTGCTCAGCATTTTATTTGTGTTATTTTTGGCCTGCACTTAAGATTCGTTTGCCTTTTCATTATTCGCAGTTGCTTTGTCCGCTCATATTTTGCCGCTTTGTTTAAAGCCCAGAACGTGAAAGAGAGAGATTACTGTTTGAAGTTGACATTAATTTCGGGGACTGAGGCTTATTCCAACTTGGTTTTGGTCTGATTTTAATTTAAATTTTATAAGATTGGCCCGGAGAGTCGGTCTAATTTCCCTGTTTAAAATTTTCTGTCTTTCCCGTCTATATTCTTTGAGGAAAAGTTTGCCAGCCCTTTTTGTCTGTTGTTTGGCTTGAGATTCGGTCCCTCGTCACAGGATTCCAACGTTGTTTGTATCTCATTTAAATTCACTTGTTAACTCATTTGCATTTCGTAGGCTCAGCATTTTGACGTGGCCCAAAACAAAGTTATTACAGTCGAGAGTCGAGAGTCCGCACTGACCGACCGCAAAAGATGATTTAATTGCGAACCCAACTCACAGCTCAGTTGCAGGCGGCGCATATTACTCATACGCCGCGTGGACGCTTCGCGGAATTAGTTGCTAATCAGCTGGGGAAAAAGGCAAGCTGTGCGGGTTTTCCACCGATAATGCAATGCATAATTTATGATGATGGTTATAAATGGTCTGACTTTCGATTCTGCATAATAATCGGCCAAGTCAGAGCCGGAGGAGGGGGAGAGAGACTCGTTTAAAATGTGATGGTTCCTAAGCCGGAAATCGCCGGGTTCCTTTTCGGCTGCTAGGGGTCCCCACATGGCCCGGGCCAGGCTGCCGCCATGTTTCGATTTTTCGCTCATTTCATATGCAAATATGTTCGATTTGCCATTACGGAGCGAGCGCACAGCCAGTGCCGAGGCACGAGGGCAACCGCAATAATAACAATGCCAATGATGGTAATGATGATGACGTCGGCCCCGAACACACGCACACATTTAGAGCGTAAAGGACAACAGGGCTCACACACACACAGACTGGCTGTACTGCCCTCAGAATTTACATTATCCTTGCGTCCGAGTTAAACGAAATGCCAACATTGGCAAAACATTTAATTATAGCAATTAGCTAATTAGAGATTTTCGCTGGGCTCAAACGCAGTTTACCCTCCCCTCTGCTCTTGCCCTTTTTTTCGTTTCGCCACAACACAAAAATCAATCGCAAAATGCCCAATGGCTGTGCATGGTTTTATGCTGGAATTTGCAATTTCGGCCACGTTTGTCCACTTGCGCTGATTTGTTTTCCAGCTAAAGCAAAATGTTTGAACGAATTGCATTCGGAATGCAGCTAAAGCGGCTCTGCTTAGGTTGTTTTGTGTGAAACTATAAAAAAGCCATCAACATTAATTGCCAAAACACGGCGGCCATTAAAAATTGCTTTTTCGGGGTGGGCTTCTGGCTTAACAACAGGCCAAAACAGTAGCTATGTTGGCTCATTAGTTGGTCCCACGTACAAGCCAGAGAAGGCATTAAACGAGAGTGAGTGCGTGTGTGTGGTGGCAAATTAATTGCACATAAAATTATAACTCAACGCACTTGAAACTGACAAGCGACAAGGTGACTTTCTCACCCCTCACTTGGCTCCGATTTGATGGCATTCCCAGATGCCAGAAGAGGAAAGTCATAAAAATGCCACGGTAGCTGCCACTACCACTGGGAAATGTGTGTGTGCTCTGCAGCTTCCATTAATTAAAAGCAATGTGTTGATTTCCTATTCCTTCCTGGTTTCCTTTTTGCCAGCCACTCGGGGCCTCGTCCTCCTTGACAATTGGCATTTTGTTTTGACTCTTGGCGCATTTATAGCCAATTATTTTTATTGCCACAAAGCAAACCAGGCGTAAGGTGTGTAGATAAATGAACTTTAGCATGGGGACATTTATTTTATTGTACTCTCAATCACTAGCTTTAATCCAGCATAAGTTTGCTTTAATTATGAAATATTTTGTATTTATTTTAAGCTTTAAGATTAATGCAATTATTTAATGAATTATTAGAGCCAGGTAGGTGGCTCTCCAATAAATAGAAGAAAAAGCCTCGTTTTTTTTGTCACATTAACCACAGCCACAGGCCAAATTCCGCATAAAAAACCACTCACTTTGTCAGAAGCTAGAAAAAAGTGGACATCCGTTTAATGTGATGCCATAAACAAAGCAGTTTAATTAATTTTCTCATTAAATGCCATTAAATTCAATTAATATAATAAGCAGTGGCAAGTGCTTTGACCGCTGTGGAAATAAACAAACATGCTTCCGCATTAAAGAGCCAACGAAATCAGGATATTCGGAAGCCAAACTAAAGGAATTTCAACTTAAATATGATGGCAGCCCAGCTAGCAAAAGAATCTGGCAAAAATTATTATGCAAATTTGCTTTCATATTAGTGGCATTTGCTCCACTCTGCCATGTCCCGCCCTGCCCTGCTCCGACTGTCAACGGAAGAGAAGACGGCTGAAAAAATAGAATCTGCGAATCGAGACATGGCAGGGGCCAACTCAGTTGACAACGGCAACATTTGCTGATTTCGCAAAAATATGCGCAGAACGTGGCAGCTGAGGGAGGAGGAGGAGGAGCAACGAAGGAGCGCAGTGACATTGCCGGAAACTCCTGCCAAGGAATTGGCAGCCAAATTTAAATAAAACTCTTGTCAATATTTGCCAGCGACCGAGCGGGGAGAGCCGCAGTCGCTCTGCGAACTCAATATGAGTAACAAAAATGTTGTTTCAAATAAGTGCAAACATTTGCATAATTTGCTAAAATCATGGGGCTATCAAATAAAATAAGCGTGACAGCTTTAACCCCATTTTATTGGCTTTGGTTTTTAGTCGGGCTTAAACAAAGGGTTTAGCTACGAGGAGCTCGTAAATTCTGGCCAACTGCAAATCATATTGGAAATGCGCTTCCCCGCTAATTGTAAACTGGGGAGAACTTAAAAATTAAATAAAAATCAAATAAAAATTTCAAATTGCGGAGAAAGAAAGAGAGTCCTCGAGATGGAAGCAAATTTCGAGGCGCAATTAAATTAAATTCCCACTGGCAGGAGGTCCGGCAACTATTCATGTGTAAATTCCAAAAAAAGGCGCTGAGGGTGACAATTACGAGTCGGTCAAGACTCTCTCTCTCTCCCTCTCTGTTCTTCCTTTCGTTTCGGCCATGTTCCCCAGTTCCGTTTTATGGCCATTTGCTTTATGTAATGCCAAGTGTTTGGCCCAGCGACGGTGGCATAAAAGCAAAAAGGGCGACAGCGGCGCAGTTTTAATGTGCAATAAACTGTAACGATAATGATTATGCGTTCTAGGTGGAGCAGCCCAGAAAGAGAGTCGTAGAGAAAGGACTCAAGACTGGAGAGAGAGAGGCGGGGCCCGGGGGGGATAGGCCTCGGCTGTTGCAGCAGTCAATCGTGGGCATAAGTTGGCTTTAATGGGCGCCAAAGTGGCAATTATTGAAAGTGCTCGCTTGGACTGGCCGAAAAAGTGTAACAAGCAATCGCTTTGTCTCGGTCTCCTTGATTTGGCCAAATGAATTTTATATTAAATTTAATTCGTATACCATTAACACGGGCGAGAAGCAATGGGATTACGGAAATAGGAAGGCCTTTTTAAGGGAAAATTAAACAGGACAATTTCTTTAAAAGGGGAATTTTTTCAACAGGAACTCTTTTATGGATCGATAAAAATGTAAAGATTACCATTACCCTAATTGAAGTTTTAGTTATAGTATTTCAGCAACTGATTTTGCTTTTAATTCGTTTTAAATCTTTATTCATTTGTAAATAAATTACATAACTCTGAACTAAAACCATAATAAATCAGCCCCAAAATCGATTTTAAATCAATAGTTTTATTGACCCATCAACTGATTTTCATTATATTTCAGCCAAACTGAATACAAACTCGTAAAATAAAATGTTATACACTTCATTTCATTACGGACTGCGGAGAGTTCCCATGTCGTCTTTTCATTTTACATCCCATACATAACTATAACGATCCCGGCTCTTGGCCACACAACTGACTCTTACATAAACCATCAATGGCAAGGGCCAATCTCCATATGTTGGTCCTCTCCAGGACACTATCTCCCCCATCCCCTGTCCCGCCTTCGGTCACATAAAAATGCAGTAAATGGCTGAGTAACAGACTGACTGACTACGGAAAACTTTCACTTCCGGTCCCGATGATGCCCCTTAAAGGATTCTTAACGGCCGAATTTTAGTGGCCATTGTGAGTGCGAGTGTGTGTGTGAGCCGGTCTACCCTTTTCGCATTTACATTATGCCTGCCACCGAGCATAAGTATCTGAAAGATACAAGCACGTGGCACCGGGCTCAGCGGTATCTCTTGCATTTTATGGCTGAGGAAATACTCCGTGTCAGGTGGAACCTATATACACATATCTTTAATGCACAAATCAAGTCACTTGAGCACTTTTTCTATAAACATTTTCATTTTATAGATACTTAAAAGGGCCGCCTGCATTTGGAGAGCCTTTTATGCGGGTCTCTATGTCGTCCTTCGTCCGTCGTCCGTCGTCCTTTTCGGCCCATTCTATCCGCCGGGGCCATTAAGCCCGGCTCTTTGTGTCCGTGTCTGAGAGACTGTGATTTCCAGCCAGAGTTCGAAAAATTGTTGCATAAGAAAAGGGGTGCCAACACGTTGCGTGTATTAGAGTGATTGTGTGCGAATCTGTGTGAGTTTTCCGGGCGCAGGTTTGCCTGTGTGCGAAGCCGTGACCGTTTACGTGTCGCTGCTTTTACTTTTATCTGAAAGTGGGATCGGGTAATGCGTTGCTGACTCGACAAACGCTTGGCCGGGTTTTAGTTTTAGTTTTCGTCTACCAAAAAGGTGAATCTGATAAAAAAAAAAAGTAATGAATTCGATGTGCGAACGTGAGCATGTGGAAATAATTACATAATGAAAACGTTGCTGCGAAGAAGAACAAATGGAAATTGCCTGCGAGGATTTGTAGTGTCCCCATGAAACAGGACACAAAAAAGAGAAACACAATTACATGGCTAAATTAATTTTCTTATGCCAAAAGCCAAGATGGCACAAACAACGCAAATTAAGGAAAGAAAAGAAAAACCCAAACGAATTTCCCCTAATTGCTGCACAAGGAATTTCCAAATGAAATTTTCAACAAGAGTATCTTATTTTATTTAATTCCTCATCTCATTTTTACTTGATACGTTTTGTGCTATTTTTGGAAAAGGAACTGAAAGAGTCCTTCAGAATATGTAGAATTATGTAATGGTAAATAATGATAATTTTTAGTTTCTTTTAAACACTTGAATAAATGGTATTTAGTTACGTAAATATTTTCTGTTTAATTATTGAGTAGATTTATTATTTTTTAGCTATAGGGTATACATTATTTGTTATTTGCTCAATTTGCTCATTTCATTTTTGATATAATTCCTGGAGTACATTGTGCTTTTTCATTTTTCTGTGAAAATATATATATTAATGCCCCTCCCCCTGCTTTTTAATATTTTTTTTTGTATTCTTCCATTGATGTATTGCCGACGCTGCTCCTCTCTCATTGTGCAAACAGCCTGCGGCCGTTGTTCCTTGTATATTTTCAGATAGCATTAGAAATTAATGAAATCAATTTTTGGAAAAACAAAGAGGAAAAATCCAAATGGTGGCCCGGGCGAAGAAAACGTCCAGATGCGTAGGGTCTCAAAAATGGGAGCAGCGACGCCCCAAGGCGTTTATTTTGTACTCGAGTATTGATTGGAGTCCCTCCATCGACTGCAGTTGATCGTAGGTGGATTCGCTGCATGGAATTGTTGGAATTTCAGCAGGGATTTCTCGGGATTCGTGCTCCCTTTTATTATTATTTTTTTGGTAGCAAATGCCTGCAGAAAAGGGTCGCCGACCGCATAAAATATGAAATGTCCGGCCATTGAAAGGGGCAACGCACATATTTTTTGTATAAAAACAATTTTCTTTGATTTATGCGCTCGTAAAAAACAAATAAAATTTACATGCCCATTTAAAGGCAGTCGTTGTGCATGCATACATCTTTCCCTCTATGCCATACGACATAATATAATATAATATATAATATTTTCCTAGCTAATATATTAAAAAATATGAAACCGTAGAGAGCAGTAGCCTCTGGCCTCAAAGTGCGCAGCAAAGTATGCAGCACGTTTTTTTCCTCTGCCATCTTTTGTTTTATTTCGGCGCCCAACGTGGCCCAAAAGAGAGGAAAAAATTCATATCCCTGATGCTGCGAGTAAAGCAAATACAAATACAGCAGACCGTAATGTGTGCGTAATGTATGGCAAATATGTGCTCACTGCACACACACACGCACAGAAGGCACATAAATATTTCATTAAGTATGTGTTGTGCCCCATTTATGATGTGTTTGTTACATTGCACGGCCATAAATATGGCCAAAAGGAAAACATTTTGATGATGCGTCTGTTGGCAGGCAGCAAATATTTGGCCAATGAAACGATTCGCCAAAGGAACTTTTTAATTTCCAAATTTAATTTCCCATTAACAAGGCGACTACCGGTTTGGCGCATTGTCAGGCCTGTTGCTTAATACTGATTAGCCGCAGCCGCATGCACATTGGCATTAGCGGCTCATTGGCATCGCCGCCACTAACCATTTATGCAGGCCAAGCCGACCAATTAGCCGGCTTGCCCGATGATGAATGTGTGTCCGAACGTGAGCGGTTTAGTCAATTACATTGCTCACCGGCCAGCATCCGCAGTGGCTCATAAGCGAAGCGTTAACCGCTTTTGGGTTGCGTGTCTTGGCCCAATCGTTTGCCAGCTAATAAGCGGCTAAGTGACCGCGCTGCCTTCCTTCCCCTCAATTAACTGGGGAATAGGAATAGTCGGGGATGGGCCAGACACTTCATAACTGCCCCTCGAACCCTTGAGTTTTTGCAATGCAATATTTAATCCTGGCCCAGGCATCAGAGCCCACTTCCTCTGCGTCATGCTCCGGCACTCTGTTAGCCAACTTCAGAGCCGCACAACAAATGAAACGCTCTGTCATGTGTCAGTGCAAATGCAGACAAACACTGAAAAAGTAGCCTCGAGGAGCGGGAGAAGCCCACCGAACAATCAGTGGGTACACGAATGCCGGCAACCCACTCCGCCATTCCGTTGGCCCGGCGTTCAGAGTCATTGTCATTAATTTGGCCCCGGCTCGGGCTCAAAGCAATAGCTTAGGAGTTGGTCTCTGGGCCTGGGCAGGTTCCTGTTCCCGTTGCCGGTCCAGATCCTGGTCCCTATCCTCTTCCTAGTCCTTGTCTGCGGCAGGGGCATCATGAGAGTGCAAAAACAACTTGCCAGTTAAATGGGTGCTCCCAGCTCTGGGAGTCCTTGTACAATGGTTGTAACAGCAATACAGCTTGAGTGAGCAGTTGGCACTTTGGAAAGGCAACAGGAGTGGCCTGAAGAGGTGCAAAGTAACAGAAACTGAACGTAATTTTTAAATTTAGGTGAATTTTAAGGAAGATTAGGGAGGGAAATTGAATATATTTAAATGCTTTAACTATATTTTATATGATTTTTTTGTTTTGACTTGACAGCTTGCCATTTTGTTATTCTAAAAATTATTTAATTAAATTTATCAGCAATTTATCTTGCACTTTAATTGATCAATTAAGTTTTTGTTTAATAAATTTTAGTAAAAGAGATAATTTGAAACATTTAAGAGAAGCATTTTTGATTTATTTCTGCCTCCTTTTTCACCATTCCATTCCACTGTGCTCGTCCCACTTCTCATTTCCAAGAGCAATGCAGAAGCTCTGAGCGCAGTGTCTAAATTAAATAATTCCCACAACTGCTACACTCAGTGTGTCATGTCTGCTGGCGGAGGGTGTAGTCCCCCTGCCAACCTCACCGCTTCCAGGGCTTCATTTTGTTTTTTGTTGGTCCAACAACATCAACAACAACAGCAATAACAATAGCAACAGCGGCAGTGGACCTGATAAATGAGTCCCTAATATGAGCGCTGTTAATAAAAGTGGCAAATTAAACGTCAACCTCTACAATTTTGTGCCATTTGTCGGGGTGTTCGGTTCAGAGCGGGAATAGTGATGATGCTGTGGGCGAGGGGGGAACGCCAGAATGCCAGACCCTCAACTGATTATTGCTGTTGGTTTTGCCTTTTTTAATGTCTATTTGTTTGCCTTTCGAATGCCTTGCGGCTCAGCGACAATGGCTAAGGGAGCAGACCGCCAGGACTTTTCCCTTCACACTCCGGCCAGGATTGTGGGTCTCATTAGTTGTCGGACACGCCCCTGTCGGAGGAGGAGGAGGGTCTGCGGCTTGTTGGTTTATAGTTTGTCGCATGATTTTGCACTTAAATTGCTTACAAAATGTTTGACAGGGCAGCAACATGACTTTTGAGTGAGGATTTTTAATGAGTCTCCTTGCGTGTGTGCGTGTGTGTGTGTGGGTAGGGTTTTAATAAAGAGCTTCAAGTCCTTTGGGGCTCTTGAATATTTAATTATCCTGCCAGCATCACTTGGCCTAAGCTAGGTCTAGCATAAAACATAGTGGCAGGTATACAAAAAGCCAACTGCAATAAAGCGGAAATTAATGCTTCCATTATTTCGATAAACAATTATTCTACCGCACCCAAACACACACAGAGAGTGTGTGTGCCCCTGAAAGCGATTTGGGGAAAACACAATAAAGGACCAAATTCATTGATTATCGATAATTTAGGCCATCGCAGCCGAAAGGGAGGGGGGGGTCAGAGTTCCGTTTTAGCCACAGCTGGCAGCCTGCGTGTGCGTTAGCCAAAATAAACAAATGGAAATGGGCCGGAAAAACAGAGGAAAAATCTATTAACGCCCGGATTATTAACGTCACACTATAAGTAATTTATACGTTAATTATGCGTGGCTGAGTGGAGGCGGACAGGATGCTGGAGAGGGCGAATTAAAGTGAATGTAGCGAGCGGGGCGTTAATTATAATGGTTTCTCTGCTGGCAGGAGATATATGTACTATCCCAGAGCCTGAAAGCGGATCCTGGAATGCCTGCAGTGCGCCTTCAAGATATGCAATGAAATGTGTGCAAACACACACGAGACCGTTGCGGTTGCCCCTCTATTCTCACTCCCTCGCAGATAGCAGACTTGAAACTAGGCAGCTAAAAGTAACAGGCTGACATATTACGACTAATGTCGCCTCGGCTCGAGTCGCTGGAGAAAACTGAGCAAGCAACTTGAGCGACGACAATGATGACTTGGCTGGCGGGCTGTAACACTATGCATAACTAAGGCTGCAAATGATAAACTTGCAAAGGGGGTAAGAGGGGGTGCTGCTGCCTAAGTGGAAAGTATGTCAAGCTCAGTGACACAATAAGTACACACACACAACATACTATATAGCATGCTCTGAGGGAAAAATATGGCGGCAAAAGGAGCTTGCTGCCTGCCTGCCTGCCACGTGCAAATTATAAGCCTGCATGTGTCGTCTATATCATCATCATCATCATCTCGTTCTTGTTCTTGTTCTTGTTCTTGTTCTTGCTCTCATTCTTATCCTTGTTCTACTGCCTGCGCCTGCGATTATCTAAGCTTATTCCTCACCTCCCACGTTGCCTTTTCTTTAACATTGCGCATACGCCGCGTATGCCAGCGCCCACTAAATGCGTTTATTAATGCTTCTCCTTGGCCTAATTCGCAACACTTGTGCGTCGTCGTCGTCGTCGTCGGCATCGTCATTTACATGCATACATCATTTTGCATACATGATGTATTGTTGCCTCTCCATTCCACTGAGCTTACCCAGCTTATGCTCCCGGAATTCCACACCCTGCCTGGGCACTCCTCCACCCCTTCTCGCTTTGTGTTGCCCGAATGTCAGTGCGGAAAAACAAAAGGCAACAGCGACAGCAACAATGATAATAAAGGCGACAGGCTTGGGCTGGCAAGAAGCTGCGGCAGATGTCCTTGCTGCCTGCCAGGTAGTAGTCACCAGGCAGGCTGGCTGGCAGGCAGGCAGCATCATCATCGTCCCGAGGCTCGGGCTCAGCCCCATAATAAAGACAAATGCTTGGCGAAACTTGCACAGGGCACATAATTAACACGGGAAAGGAGCTCACAGAGAATCGGGTTTTTGTTTCAGCAATGAAATTGCTTTGAACTGCACCTGCCATGCCCCGTGCACCCAGTTCCGCCGCACACAAGGATGTTGCATAAGGAGAGCACAAAAGGAGAGGATTTTGCCCAAAAGAAGGCTTAATTTAAGGCAAACAAAGAAGCCCAAGGTGAATTGTAAAATCTGGAAAACTATGATTTAGATTTGGAATTATTTCTAATTGAAAAATGTTCTAAGAAGTTATTTATTTCTAAATTAATTTAGAACAGTATCAACAAAAGTGAAATAAAATGAATCAAAATAAAGGATATTCACCTAGCAACTCTTAAAAATATATTACTTATTTCTCCCCAGTGTAATCCAAACTGAATTTCTTCACAGTTTGTGGCATAAACAACACTCATCATGGACTTTTAAGTGACCCCGATGGCTTGTTGCTCTTTGGGAAATTTAATAGGATCCCAAAAGATAAATCTCAGTCGGCAAATCATGACCTGCTACACACTCACACACACACACACTATACCCAAACGGGGCCCTGATCTCTGGCCCTGTCGCTAGCTATCCCTTCCTTGTTAATAGCCGTCAGTCAGAGGAGCGAAAGCATTAATCAAATTTTCAAGCGAAAAATTCTCCAAGTTGAGCTCGGCAGACAATCGAAAAACTTTGCACGGGGTCCGAAAGCTGTCCCTTTCCAACCACCCAACCAGTCAGCTCCTCCAGATAAGCCCATTTAGCAACGTTGTCATTTCTCTTGTTTCGTAACGTTGATTTCATTTTATTGTTGCCTGTCTGCCCTGTCTGCCCTGCCCGGGCCACCCCATCGTCTTCCAGTTAGCGCACGCCTGTCATAAATCTTGTTTTGAATGTCCTGCCAGCGCTGATAGCGCGCAGGGAGTGGCAGGAGCAGGCGGGAGCCTTGGTAAAGTCAGTCGAGTCATCGATTCGCATGCATACACACATACTTAGGTATATATATGTGGCATATATAGCCATGGCCAGAGCCATGGCAACACATTAAATTAGTACACTTGATCGAGCAAAAAATATTTATGGCAAAGCGCTCGCCGAAACGAGACCAGCGGCCCAGTTGATGATTCGAGCGGGGCGACCGCTTCAAGGACACATCTCTCCTGGTCCCATTTTTGGTTCTGGTCCGGCGAGTGGGCGCGGGTCTGACGGCTGCCGAGTCAACTGTTTCCATGGAACGGCGCATTGTGACTGTTATAAATCTCGAACGCAAATTGACTGTGCAACGTTGCGACGCCTTTTGAAGTGGAGTCCTTGCCTCCACAACAATTTTTGGGGGCCACGCCGGACCGTCGACTGTCTGGTTCCATTCGTCAGATAGGCTTTTGATTGGCATTTTATGTCTGTTCGTCGCTGCTTTTGACTTATGTTTCATTAATTTGTATCATTTTTATTGGGACTAACAAGGGGCCGATGTGGATAATTGACCAGATGGGTTCTTAGATTGTAAAAAAGGTTATAAAAGCAACGGTGCTTACATTTCAATGCTCTCAAGTCTTTATGTTTTTATATATCTACTTTGGGAGTGATGACTGAAAGGCCTAAAAAGCAGAGTAGAAATGGCAATAAAGGAAATAAAAATAACACAAATACTTTTCATGATTTCTTTATGGTTTTATAATTTAAATGTAGAGCAGTAAAAACTGTCCTGTTTATCAACATTAAATAATTATTTAAAGTTTATTTGACTTTCTCTTTTCCCTTATAATTACTGCACTTTAAGCTCGTGTGTGTCCTGACAGTAATTCGAAGGACGAATGAACTCCCCTGACCTTACCGCCTCTCCAATGTTCGAGTCAATACTTTGTGAAAAAATAATGGCTGCAGCTGGCATCGTTTGCATTCTCCATCACCGACAGACATTAAATGTTTGAGCTGAAAGGCTGGCTGGCTGGCGAGAGCATCTCCAACGCTTACACAACATTTGCAAAGCCTTAATGTATCCACTTGAATTTGTTTTTGGCATCTCTTGAATTTTCGCCACGTCAGGCAGGCCAGACAGAGTCGACTCGAACCGAATCGAATCGAGAGCGCTCTTCATAAATCCATTTTATGAATTCGATAAATTTTGTATGCTGCAAACATGGGAAAGTGAGTGGGCCTGGGCCTGGGCCCGGGGATTCGTGCATATTTAAGCAGCGTCAGGCAAATGAATGAAAGTCTCGCTGGATTCCATGGGTCGGGCGCTGCCTGTCATATGCAAACGAAATTAAAATGCACTACAACGTCGGCAGCGGCGGCGGCAGGGAAAAAGTGCGCACGAATGCATAAATAAGTGGAGTGGTTCGGGGATGCACACTCCATTGAATGGCACTCGAAACTATGCAACACATCCGCATCCGCATCTGCATCTGGAGACAAACGAAAGTATTTATGCCCCGGGAGTGCAAGAGCCCTCCCAGGTTGGAAGTTCGCTGGAGAAGAACAAGGAGCAGGCTTCGCTGTGTGTCAACGGGCTGAAATGAAAAGCCATCTAGAGGGGGGAAAAGCATTTAAATTGCAAACATAAATGCCTGACAAACTCCTATTGCCACGTGCGGATGTCAACGCAAATGGAGGATACTTTTGTCAGGAAAATGCATTTAAGGTGCCACGGCCTGTAAATGGGTCAAAACAAGTTTTAAAGCGCGGCACGTAAATCGAAACTGGGTGACTCTCAGCCCGCACTCAAGTAGCAACAATGCGTATACGCCGTGGTGTACACGAGAAGGAGGAGGAGACCTAGGAAGGTAGAACCCTAATGCAATCGGGTTGGACAAACAGCGAGTGGAAAAAGCTTGATGGAATTAACATTCGCCCGGAGGCAGTAATTCGTTCCCTGCCGACTCCCGGGAAGCCTTCTTCTCTACACGATAAAATCCGCTCGGAATTAGCATTGTCCTCCGGACTCAACCGGACTCCAGTACAGTCCCGCTGACTCGACACAAAAACACATCCCCCCAATGGATGGCAACCAGTTTTTGTGTTAGTCCTGTTAGTGTCCTAGTGCGGTTTTAAATGTGTTTTTATTGATTTTGCTGAACACACGCCCTTGGCAGGCTTTCTGCGTATACTTGGGGTCCGGGCAGCTGCCAAATTGAAAACTGCACGCCCACAAAATAAATTTAGCGAGGGCATGGAGATGGCATCGGTAGAAAAAAGAACCTGGCAGTGTCCAGGAGTCCAACCTACCGCGTCCTTGGGTCCCTCTTGGCCATATTCTGCCTTATCCGTGCGGCCCCGAGGGTTATTTGTTGAGTTTTGTAAAATTTATGCTTGGCAGCAAGTCAAAATAGGAAGGAGCTGCGGTCGGAGGTAAAGTTTGTGGGTGTAGCAGGGGTTATCCTCCATTTTTCCTGCTGCTGATGCTGCTAGTGCTCCTGCCTGTGTCCCATATGGCTGGCATAGCAATTCCCATATAAATTTAATGCGCCAACAGGCAAAAGAAATGTGTCCTCCTCCGGCTCCTGACTATGACTTAATGCACAGGCTACATAAAAATTGCATTAAGCGCACCGAGAATTATGCAACAGCGACCGGAGCAATCTATTTCTATGCCCAGCGGCTGGGATCGAGTGGAGAGTGGGAGGTGGAGAGGGTAATGGTGGCTATGTTGCAGGTTATCCAACAGAATAAGCTAATTTTACACATGATGGGCGGCCTCGGCGGTGACTTCAGCTGGAAACGAGGCTGAGCCTGCATTTAAGGCCCACTGAACTTGCCTTCTGAGTCCTGGCCCCGAAAGCCTTCAGCTGCACAAGCGACTTGGCACAAAGGGGATCGAAATAGGAAGCCGGAGATCGAGATCGAGGCACATCGAATCATAATACTTGGACCTGCTTTGACATTTATACAGGACTTGGCTTTGGAGGACAGAGGAGTGAGAGTGATTTCTTGAGGCGCTTCCCGTCGAGTGGACCTTTGGGTCAAGTTAATGGAGTAGAAATCGCCGCAGCAACAGTCCTGCGCCGAAAAAGGGATAAAACATTGTAGCAGTGAATAATGCGCATAATAAAGTGTCCAAAACATTTGTTTTCTTTTTGCCTTGTCCTCCTGGCCCTGGCTCCTTTCTTTTTTTTTCTGGTTTCTCTGCGCTGCTGGCCTATTTTATTTGGCACAACTTTCCAAACCAAATGATGGCCGGGCTGAGGGGGGGCGGTGCCGGATTCGAGGCGTGTGCGGCTGGCCTAAGTTTGAAATTGCTTTAAATTTGTTGTAATGGCGCTTTAAGTAGTTTTCCTCTTGGCCTGTTGATTTATGGCGTCTGTGGGTGGGGGGTTGGGAAAAGAGTCACCAATTTTTTAATGCAGCATATTTCAGTAATGGCAATAAATGTGGCTATAAATCGGTTGAAACCAACGAATCGATAGTGTGGGTCGTTAAAGCGAAGCTCAAGGGGAAAGCCAAAGTCATAAGGAAGTGGAGGAAGGATTGGGATAACTTCAAAAAAAGGTAAAAAGTAGTTTAAAGTATCATTTAAAATAATGAAGTTAATGAATTGGAATAGAAATAAATATATGAGTTTAAGGAGGTTAATCTAGCTTTTGACTTAATGGAAATTATACTTTAAAGTTCGTTCTTCAATAAATAAATTAAACACAACTTTTACCTTAATTGAAATTTAACCTGAAATCTATTAACTCCCCTACTTAGTTCATTGGCTCTTTTGAAAATTGATTTTATATATTTTAACAATCTGTGCTGTGGCTTGGCAAGTCCTATACAACTTTGGTGGCAATTAGCCGAGCTCATCGCTTGTCTTTCTCCGCGACCTCCAAAGCCCATCGGCAAATATTGACACACTGAGCAGCGGCGGAATCGAGGCCACAGCACAGAGCTCAGAGATGGAAAAATGGGAAAAAAGCAGCTTACACAAATACACAGGGAGTGTGTGTGGATGTGGCAGACACAGGAGGCAGTCAACTGTCTAGTCAACTTCCGGCCATAGAAATTAAATGCGCACCACGCACATGTGACCACGTTGCCCGCTCCGTTGCCTGTGTGTTTGCTCAAACATAAACACTGTGGCGTTGTCGGTGTAGCCACTGAGTGTGTGTGTGTCTGGGAGAGCGCCGCAAATAAATATTGCACAAAGTCAAATAGGCCCTGCACAGCAGCACCAGCAGCAGCAAAACCAGAAAGGGCCGCAGACTCTGGCAACATCAACATAAAACATAAACAGACGCATTAGCAGCAAATCATTTAAATATACGCAGCAGGCGAAGGGGGGAAAAGGGGGTGGAGGAGAGCCAAATGGCTAACTAACCTTGTGAAAGGCAGCGTGAGATAAACAGGATGAATAGCAGCATCCGGCGAGGGCGGTTCTAGGACTCTAGCAGCAGGAAGGAGTTCATTTAATGTAAGTATGGTGGGAAGGGAAGAAAATTCTAACAAAAATATTGAGAAGGAAAATGAATTCAAAATATTTTCGGGGATCAAGCAATCAATCACTTGAAGAGGTATATTAAGCTCTTTTTGAAGTAAATATATTTAAATCCTTGGAAGTCCTGTTTGGGATTTAGTTTTATATAAATTTAAAAGTTTATCTTAGCATTTAGAAACAAATATAGAATCGGAAACATTTTATGACTTTTCCAGTTACTTTAATGAAAGCCAACTTCCTTAATTTTTTTTCTATTAAATTTCACACAACATCACCTATTTATATGTATTTTCTTTTACCCACAATTTGATGCCTTAATATTTTTTTTCTCGTCCTGATATCTCCCCTCGGCCAGCATAATATTGTGAATTAGATACACGTTTCAAGGACAGTAAACTCCTGCCAAAATCTAGCCACTCGACCACAGTCTGCTGGCATTTCGTTGGTGTTTTCCTTTGACTTCTGGCCAGGCTGCCTCCTGCTCCAGTTTGGCTAATTATGCCAGCAATAAAAACTCGTCTCAAAATGCTGTATATATAGTAGGAACTGTGTGAGTGGGTGGCTCCTTTTGTGGGAAGATGGATGTCGAGACACACACACACACGCAGCTATTTTGGGGCAGGCTTTCATAGAGTTTTTGCCCCCATAGCCACAGGAAACACAGGCAGCTGTGCGAAATTCTTCAACTAAAATTGCAAAAGTTTTCCCCCCACAAAACTGTTTTGCGAGCGCCTGTGCTGTCGTTCTTGTGTGTGTGTGAAAAATGGCCAAATAGCAACTAATATGGCGCACATTAATTACGACAAAATGGCGCTAATGTCGTCAGTGCTCACCCGCACACGCACTTCCGTTTCAGGGGCTTTCATTAGTATGCGTGTGGCAGGCAGGACTCGATATCCTTTGATGGCCGCCAGCTACCTGGATGATCGAGCATGATTGAGCGAGAAGTTACCGTTTTTCGTTTTAATAGATTCAATTTCACATCAAAGAGTTTTCTGCGGGTATTCGGGAGTTAAATATGCATTGATCCCTGCGGCGTACCTCGATCGAAAGCGTTCCATTGTTTGCTCAATCCATGGCCGACACCCAAAAACTGACATTGTTGTTGCAGCTGCTGGGGGGTGCGGGTGCCCCGTGTGTATGGATTCGTTTAGGTGTGAAAAGGCGGTGTATCGTTGGCATTTCCCCGGTTGTTAGCTGCGAAAATATTCGCCGAAATATCCCCACAGCTTCCGCCGGGCTCTCCCTTTTTTTGCTTTATTAGCCAAACAATGCACGTAGGCGGATGGCGGCATAAATAATGCCGATGGCTGGCCAAAACATGACCCCATATTTTATGTACACACTCGCTCTCTCTCTCTCCCAAGGACTGGCGCTGAATGAGGCGTAAATATGGTTATCGGAAAAGGTACATAACATACATACATATATAGATGCCGTGACATAATATTTTCATCTTATTTTTCGCCAAAAATAAACCCACAAAGCAGGGGAATAAACCCGCAAACACTCGCTCACAGCCCCGACAATCAGACAGACACAAAGTAGCCCCACATTTGTGTTCAGTTGTGTTTTGTTGGGGTTTTTTCGGTCTGCTTTATCCCAAAAACATTTGCATGTGGCAGCCAGGACAACCGGGGCGCAACAGATGGCAAGGGCAGGCATCCCGAATTATTGAAGGGAGCGGCCCGGAACGATTCCATTTTTCTGCGGCTGGTTGACTAGGCAACTGCTTTGATGTGTCTGCCGGGAGGTCTTTAGCTATCGGATCGGATTTTCGCTCCAACAACATTTGAAATAAATCTGCTTTGACGGCTCAGGCTTTTTTGGGGTTATTACAACGAAATTCGCAGTAATACAAATCGATCATTAGGTAAAAGCGCATCAATTAGGCCTGGCTGAGTCCGAGGGAACCTGAAGAATCCCCAAGACTGGACGCCTAAACGCCAGCAAATCCTTAGCATTGATTTAACCAGAACCAGAGGCAGGCAGAGACAACACAACCCCCCTTTGAGAGAAAAACAAACAACAGATTCGCCGCCTTACGACTTACGTAAAAAAGCAAAATGAGACCCAGGACACGATGAGCACAGAGACCTTCCCTTTCAGCTGGAAACGGGCACGTGGGAAAAGCGCCGGGAAAAGCGATTCACACAAAGACTGGCTGGTGCAAACAATTGTTTAAGGCAAAGTGCGTGCGCCACAAAGGAATGGCAGAAAGGAAAGCCCGCCACTGAGACCTGAGCCGAGAGCCCAGAGCCCAGAGCCCCAAGTCCTGAGTCCTGAGTCCTGAGTGCTGAGTCCCGAGTCCTGAGCCCTCGTGAGCTGTTTTGAGCTCCAAGCTGCGAGTCCTTTTGCTCCTCCCGTCACGTGCTGCCTCTCATAAACATCCATGTGGGTGTTCTCGCACCAAAGTAGACTACAAAGTTATGGTACACACAGCTGTGTGTGGGTTTGAGTGTGGCACGTCCTGAGCCCGACTGTTGCTTCACCACTCGCGCCTTTTGCCTTTAATGTCAGCCACAACAACACCAGCAGCCATTCCCGTTGTTATGCGCGAGCTCACACACACAACACCCAACACCCTCAGACAACGAACCCTTCGCCCTCGCCTTCGTCTTAAGTATTTTGTACAATTTTAAAATGCTACTTTCACGCCAAATTTAATCTGAATGACATTTTGGGGGAGGCGAAACTAGTGCCAAACAATGAATGAGTGCCGGGATTTCGCCCTTGGAAAGTGTGCCTCGCATGTGTTATGTCTAATGTCTGGTTATCAGCTTAGCTTGGGTTGGTTAAACATCGAATTAAATAAATACGGCTCTGAGGGGAATTAAAGATGTAATTAGGATAAAGAAAAGAGATGATTGTAAGGTTAAAAATTTACAAGTAACATTTTGAATATTTTTTTACAAGCAAAATGGTTTTAAATCCTAAGTTTATGAATATTTTTTGGCTTTAATTTAATTTAAATATTAAAATCTTTTTTCCTAGAGGGTATCGAAGATTTCAAGCCTCCCTGACTGCCGTTTCTTTTGTCAGGAGCCTCTCAAGCAGCCATTTGACGCATTTCTAGACAAGTCAACAGGCCAAAGGACTAATGTAATTGGCAGTGAAATACTCCAGACGGCATAGCCTACTTATGTGGGACACAATCAGGACGAATACAAAAGCAGATGAAACCCAAAATTGATAAATATCAAATTAAAAATGCCACAAAAAAGGGAGAAGAAAAAAAAATCCAAAAGATTATAAAAACCAAAAAAGCGGCAGACAACAAGACCGTAAATAAAGTCACATAAACGGCCATAAGCGACTGCCAGTGTTTGTTATTATTATTGTCTAGTTGAAAACACAAACAAAAATGGCATAAAACAATAGCCATAAATGCAAGGGGGCGAGGGCGAGAGCATATGAAAACCGATTTGGCCACAGACAATTTTGCAATTTAAAATAAATAATTCGTGGCAGTGGCAGTATGTGTGCGTGTATGTGTTTAGATTGCATTCGCCATTCGCCAGATTAGCTGCTTAGGACTTCTGTTTGGGCCCTGATAATGGATAATGGGCTGAGGGCTGAAGATTAATGGCCTTTGTGCTTCTAATTTCGATTTAAGGAAATTTATTTTTGATTGCGAGACAATAAGTCAGGCAAATTAAATGGCTAAGGGCTGAGGGCCGAGTGTGGGCGACTTGACATGGGTTAGCCAAAGGTTAAAGCCGAGACTCTACCTCCTTTAATCAGGCCGAAAGCCTCTCTCTGTCTCCCTGTCTGTCTCGTCTGCTTCCGGCTGGAGGTCAGCCCAGGCCAGTTCACATTCAAATTACAGGCGGAAGACATTCAATCATTTTTCACATTTGTCACATTCTTTGGCGGCCTCGGCTCATACATCACATCCACAGAACAGGTGAAAGCAAATACGTTTATGAAATTGAAATGGAAATATACATTTAAGTAACCAAAAAAATACAACTTTGGCTGATGCTGAGGCCTGCAGTAAATGTCAGTTATAAGCAAACAGAGTGCCGGACACCGAATGCAATTTGAGTCAACTCTTGTCGGGATTCGCTTGCCTGAACAACAATGGAGGAGGCGAGAGCCAGGAACGGGATCAGGAAGTGGCCCAGAATTTTGCATGTGGCTGAGACCGCAGGATGGCAATTTGTTGTTGTTGCTAGCCTGGGCCTGTAGTCGTGAAAAGCCAAAAATGGGTTATATATTCTAGGCACAGACACAAAAGCTGCGTTGACAAGGGCCACCTACGAAACAGCAGTTGAACTTTTGACCCCCGCCACAACAATAGCCAGCAGAGAGGGCGGGAGGGAATGGTGGCACTTTTAAGGACATGCTGGACATGGGCAACGAGATGGAACCTAAACCAAACCGATCCCCAGCTCCGGCTCTGGCAGGAATCTACGAAAAATAACTGAAAAATTTACATAATTTCCAGACAAGTTTTCTCAAAGTGCCGCTTGTGTGTGTGTCTGTGCACTGGCTGTGTAAAATGCTCATAAATAAATGAACATGGCAATGGCCACCAGCCTAGTAGTTGCAGTCCATCACCCCGTCCTTTGCTTTTGACCCCTCTTCTCCATTTTGGCCATTTTTGGCCAAGTCACTGGCCTCAGTCGGACGTTCGTTTATGGCGCGTTGAAACAGCACAAAATAACATGAAATAAATAATAACTTTTTCTGCACGACAGCGGCGGGCCCTCGGATTTGTTTTTGCTCGCAGCCAGCCAGCTCGCTGAGTTAATTAAAATTTAAAAGCAGCCGCACTCGTGCGGGAATTGCAATTGCAATTGCCATGTACCATGGCTACAATGTTGCCCAATGTACAAGTTGTGCGCCTGTAACTGTTACTATTATGGCTCAAATGGCTCAAATGGCTGCAATGGCTGCTGCCACTGCTGCCACTGCTGCCACCGTTGTTACGGCCATTGTTACTGTTACTGTTATGGGCCAGTGGCGGTGTCGAGGTTTCACAATCCGCCGTTTCGAATGCGATTCCTGGCGAGGAAAAACAGCATGGAATAAATGTGGAAAAAACTCTTTTTCCTAATAAAAGTAATAATTTACATTAATGGGCAACAGGAAGTTATTTGCATTCTTTTGTTATTAAATTCAGGGCCAAGTAGAGGAAGCTTTAAGGGTTCCTTAGTTACTAATTTGTTTCATTTTAGTTTACAAATATTAACTTGAATACCTCTTGGTTACTTTTTTTTAGAAAAAATTTTTTAAATCTTTTCGTGGCAATAACAACATCTTCATATTATTTTTCCCTTATAGTGAGTACCTTAAAGTTTCCTGTTCCCAAAATATTTTCCTTACCTAAACTCATCCTTAAAGAACGAAAATAAGTACCGAAAATAATTGGAAAAATTGTTGTTACCAATAAAACAAATATTTTACATTAATGCTCTGCAGCTGTCAGTGTTGCCGGGACCGAAAGGACCAAGTTGGGACTGGCATTGGCAAGACAAAGCGCTAAACTGACAGGTTAATAATCTCGACTCGATAATCGACAGCCCGCCAGGACCCGTGCCACGGATGACAGCCTGAAAGGGCCAGTACAATGTCAGCGCAGATAACACAAGGTCCTTGCCCACACACCCCGCACACCCACCATACCCACACGTGCACATGGGTCCTTGGGCTTGCCTGTTTGTGTGCGTGTCAACAAAGAGCTTATTAACGTGCCGCAGACAGCAATTGGGAATTCCTGGGAAATGCTCGCCTTATCTGGGCTCCGGGCTCCCCGCTCTCGCATTCGTTCGCTCTGCTGATTGGCAAATATTTCAATTATTTTTTCATTTCGTTCAATGAAATGTGGCACGGGCATCGCGATGAAATTTCTCCTCGATTTGGTGAAACAACAACAGCGGCAAACAAAAACGCATTTATAAATCTCATCCAGCAAATACAAAGTAAAATGCTTCGTTATTTATGGACCTTTCTCCTCTTCCCTTTTTTTTTTGCTGCATGTTCTGATCCTGGTGCTCCTTTTTCTGGTTTAAGGGAAATTGTCAAGCGAATGACACATATTCGTGGGGTAAAAAAATTCCAAATAAAATCATAAATTTATTAAAATGCACCAGACAGCAGCGGCTCCCAGTTCCCAGTTCCCAGCTCTCCCTCTCTCTCTGCTGGGGCATAAAGCAAAATATATTCTCATGTGTTTGCGATGAAATTTACATGCAAAATTTAAAAGCCCGAACAGACCCCTTCGACCCACTCCCGTCATGCATATGCATTGGGGGGAATATTTGACATATAACCGCGTCGGTTTTACAGCGTCATTTCTGGTTTTGTTGAAATATTAAAATGGATGACGCACGGAAAATGCATATGGCTGGTCAGGGAGAGAGAGAGACCTCCATCCTGTCCCACAAAAATAAAAAAAGAAACGGGCGGACCAACACATTTGTAAAAATGCACGCTTTTAGCACCGGCAAATATTTGCTTAATCGATTTATTATTTGTTGCACAATTTCATAATGAAGCCGCATTAATAATGCCACAGCAGCCTTAATGCCCCACTAAAAGATTCATGCGGCAAATTCCAGGCTGACACACATTTTGTGGAATGAAATTTGAAAGGATTTTCCAGGCTACGAACCAACTTCAATATTTATTATCAGTTTATTGGATAGAATATCATCTAAGCCGAGCCAGAGTTGCACTCAACTTATCAAAAGTGCACGCAAAACTTTTTCCCCGAGGGGAATCCCACTTGGCTTGGCCAACAGCCACCTGTCCCCCCACTGCACCTTGTTGCCGTCGCGTTACGCCTCTTTTGTTTGGCTTTGATTTAACATTTTGTCCGTTTACTTTGCAGTTTAACAGGCGGCAGACGCACGACAGGAGCAGTCTGTTGTTACCCCGATCCTTTGGGCCAACTCCCACCAGGATTCAGTCCTTAGCCCCGTACCATTTCCCGCTGCCTGCATTTTTCTACACTTTTCACGTTGGCAATTTCATTTCGCCAGGGTCTCCGTGGGAGTTCAAGCTGAAATGTGCTTTTGCTGTTCTCCACTCTTTACTCTCCGGTTTGCTGTCTTCTTGGTACTTTCACCCTTTTCCCTTTTCCCTCTTTTTCTCCTTGTACATCCTCTACAATGTCCTGTGTGTGCCTGGCTACTTGGCCGTGTCCCGTGGCCCCGAGTTCTACGCGTAACTTGACTTTACTTCGACTCGAGCTCAAAGCGAACAGAAAGTGGAGCTATGCGCCACTCCCACTCCCCAGTTCTGGAGTCCTTCTCCAGCCACTCCTCCAGCAGCTACTGGAGAGAGTTGACAACTTTTTTTCGCTGTCGCCGCGCTCCGTTTTAGTTTCTGTTTTTTAAGTATAGTTGGTTTTAGTTGGTGCTCCGCTATGTTTTCATTTCCCAACCCCGATCCAAGCTTTTTGCCATCGTCATGTTGCACAAAGTTAAATGTTCCTGCGCAGCCGGGCGGCACAAATGCGAAATGGCAACAAACAATTTGAGGCAATAAAATAAAGAGAGCATATGAAGTGGGCGGACTCGAGCGACTGCGGGGCATAATATCTGGGAAATAAAAGCGAAATTGAATTGTAAAATTTTTATTGTGCTGTCGAGAGGCAAGCTAACTCTAACTCTAGTCGCAGCCATTAGCCGGTTCCAGTTTTAATTCCCCATTTATTCCGATCCTGGCCCGCAGAACAATGGCCGCCATTCAGGACTCGGCAAACGCTGCAACTTAATCAAATGGCAAAATGGCTGGCGGGCAAAGTCTAGCAAAATCTCGCAAATAATAATGCCAAACTCTGGTGTACCCTGGACAAGCTCCTGGTTCGATCCTGGCAATCCAATCTGCTCGCAGCACTTGTGGGGAAATCTTTGCTCGCTGCAACAATTACATATTTAATTAACTTTTTGTTATGACTGGCCACTGGTCCGCCCTCCTCTGCTGCTGCTGCTGGCTCGTCTAATTAGAAAAGTGCAACAACTGTCGGTCGGATGGCTGAATTAAATAACCCGCTGACCAGGGGGAGAGGGGCTGCCAGGATTTGGCGAGATTGCAGTGCGAATGCTATATGTACACACTGCTTGCTGATGCTAAAGCTGCTGCCACATCAAAGGATGTGCAGCTCAGCTCGGTCAAATTTTAATTTAGGTTTCTGTATGCAAATGACCCTAAATGTTGTATAACAATTGAGAGAGCGTATGAGATTTTTGGCTACATTCTTGGCCGACAAATTGTTATGAATGTGCGGGTGGGTGTCTGCATGTGTTTGTGTGCCGGGGGCTTAGTCTTTTAGTCCTTAGGCCTGACATGTGCAACTGCAAGTTACAGTTGCCATTTGTGGAACTATGTCATGGCATCACGTGGCTTTGGAGTCTTAAGCCTGCAAGGATTCTGGCCCAGCAGGCGGCTTGTCTCCCACTTTGAGTTTGCGGCCATAGGCCTTGGACGCAAGCACAATGATTACTGCAGCCAGGAATGGGATTTTCCAACACTAATTGTCTGGAATTTCTTCAGATCTTCCTCGCAGGGATTATGTGGGAAATCAATGGGAAGTTATGTTGCTGCTAGACAAAGTGTATTTGATGGGTATTGTTTTGGGTTATCAGCAGGGCGGCTTTTCAAGTATTTCATGTTTCTGTAAAGGGAATTTATATATGTTTACATTTATATAACAGAAATCTGTATTTAAAAGGCCATAAAAACACTGTCTATCAACAAAAAAAACTTTAAATTCCTGCACATTTCCATGCCGAATTTTATTTTTCAAAAGTTCAACTGTTGCTGCTTCTGCTGTTGGCCGGCATAAAAAACGCTTTTAAATTCGCCTGTTTATAAAGTCAGCGACAACTTAAGTATGCAAATCCTCGACAGCGACAACAACTGCCAAAGATTAATGAAAAACTTTGGCATTTTTTTGGGTAAAATTTTCATGGGACTGAATCTGATTTGAACCCAAAACGAGAGAGAGTGGGGGAGAGCTTTAAGAGAAATTCCCGCAGTCCTGGCAGGCTCTTTAGCATACGAAACGAGACAGGACACATGCACGAAAGGAGCTGACAGGAGCCGTGGGCAAGACCACTGCCCCTGCAGGTTGGAGGAGGGGCGTCTGAGTCAACTGTTTATTTATTTATTATGCGGCCAACACTAAACTGTAACTAAAAACAAGATTCCAGCCCAACTGCCAACACACGATGTCTACACATGTCGGGCCAAAAGGATCGAGCGAGCGAGTGAGCGAGGACACGGCCGAACATCTCCGGTTGACGTTGACGCCACTTTGATATATTATGCACGCTTGAGGCCAGCAACAAATAATCAAGTATCAAATTCCACACGGAATGCTAACGAAAGCACACTCGCACACACAGCCTCACACACGCGCCCACCGATTTCTTTTTATACCCGCTACCCATAGGGTAGAAGGGTATTATAACTTTGTGCCGGCAGGAAATGTATGTAACAGGTAGAAGGAAGCATTTCCGACCCTATAAAGTATATATATTCTTGATCAGGATCAACAGCCGAGTCGATCTAGCCATGTCCGTCTGTCTGTCTGTCTGTCTGTCTGTCTGTCTGTCTGTCTGTCTGTCTGTCTGTCTGTCCGTCTGTTCGTATGAAACACTGGATCTCAGAGACTATAAGAGATAGAGCTCTAATTTTTTTTCGACAGTATTTCTTATGCTTGCACGCAGATCAAGTTTATTTCAAATTTTTGCCACGCCCACTTCCGCCCCCGCAAATCATAAAAAAAGCGTATTAAGCGTATAATTTTAAAGCTAGAGTCCCGAATTTCGGTATGTATATTAAGAACTATAGTCTGTGTGATCCCTGAAAATTTGGTTGCGATCAAATAAAAATTGTCGAAGTTATTAAAGAAATAATTTTGTATGGCCACAAACGGCTGCTGGCAGCATGCCTCATTTGGTTGACCAATTAGACCAACTAAATATTCTTATCCGTTCTTGGTTGTGTTCGGAAAAGAATCTTATAAGATATTCGAGAAGCAATTTTAATAAATGGTAATAATTATTAGCCGCTTGAATGCAATAATAACGCGTTTTTACACACATAGATACATGTGTAGGTATTTTTGTATGCATGTGATTATATTATACTTGCATTTGCATTTGTCCGTTATGTTCAAAATTGTATTAACTGTTTTTTTCTGGCGTCCTGACGCTTTTCTGGTTTAAGTATGGGTAGCGGGTATCTCACAGTCGAGCTCACTCGACTGTAGCTTTCTTACTTGTTTTTTTTGTGTTTCTCCAGCCACAAGGGAGAAATCCTTGTTTTGGGGCTGCCTTGCGATGGCTGCCATCTTAAGCTGTCAGCCAAATGAGGGCAGGCCGCAATTTTCGGAGCACACACATGGCTAGGAAGCAGGTATCCGCTTGAGTTCTTTAGCTGGAGGTCATGCACTAAGAGAAAACTCTGTACTAAGAAAATTAAAGCTGAAGTAAATAATTTTCTAAGAATTTTTAAAAGGATTTTCAACAGAAATTTGGATACAGAAATTAAATTCTTAAAGGAAACTTCTAGAATACAGAAACATATCTTTTATTTTGTATTAATTTCTCATTTTGTATCTATAAAACAACCTTAACATTTTCCCCCATTTTCCCTCAATATAAACTCAAACCCAATCTGATATTTCCTGTGTGTCCTGTGGCCTGTGTTTATAGCGCGTGTGGCAAATGAACAATCAGGCAGGCCACATGGCAACATCTTTCGGCGGCTGGCCAACCGTGTTTGCTCGAGTCCTTGGCTTCATACACACAGACCTGGTCAGGACACAGGAACCAGGACACTGGAGTCCAGAGTCAGTCTAAGCCGATTAGCATGGCATAATAGTTGCCAGTTGCCGACAATAAACTTTCCCCCCGACTGGGCCAACGAAGTTGTTTGATTTTTTCTGTTGATTTTCCGAGGGAGGGGAAGATAGCAGACATAACTTTGCCGAGAAAATGGTGACGACTCCAAGAGCAGCACATGGCATATTCATCTGTCTGTGTGGGAAGTGGGTCCAGAATGAGGACAACGAATGCCAAGCCCTGCCATGCATCCTGCGGAATTTGCGTGGAAAATCCCTTAAGTCAGACATGGAGATTGGAAGGGAAAAGTGTTTTGTCATTTCTACAGATACAGAGAGACCTCCTCCCTCTCCTCCCTCGCTAGGCATTTGCATTATTTGTGTTCTGTTCTCGCTTTCTCGGCGTGATTTATTAATGCGGTTGGGTTTTATTTCCCTGGTCCCCGCTAAGCTTTATTTGTTCATTAGTGAGTCTGTCGGAGGCCGGGTTTTGGATTCTATTGAAAATAGCATTGGAGGCTCACCGCCTAAGCCCGACTCGATCCCGTTCAATGGGCTTAACCCCTAAGCTGGCCAAGGACTGGGGCACTGCGAAACTCTTTAATGGCTCGCCGGCAGCCCAGCTCCGAAATGAATTTATCTCGGCCTTTTCACACCGCCTTGATATCTGCAAACTGTCAGGCATAATGAGTGCAAATAAATTTCAAGTAGGCTTAAAATTTTCCACTTTTTCGCCCCGGCAATTGCTCCTTAGCATTCAATGTAACCGCAGAAATTCATATACAAAAATAACACGAGCGATAAGAGGGCAAAAAGTGCCATGAATAACGGGCGGCGGAGGAAATGCGGTCGAGGGAAAAGCCATCGGGGGATAGCTGGTGGCTCGCGGGGGCGAGTGAGTAAGTAAAACGAATTCTATTTAACATTTTGGGTGAAATTTGCGCAATTTTTTTTTTGGTTGTTGTTGGGGGGGCGAATATTTACTTTGCCTTCCCCGCAAAATATAGAAAT
Organism: Drosophila anomelani; assembly: GCA_035045905.1. Taxonomy (NCBI): domain Eukaryota; kingdom Metazoa; phylum Arthropoda; class Insecta; order Diptera; family Drosophilidae; genus Drosophila; species Drosophila anomelani. Next base: position 15,461,922 of record JAWNOO010000032.1, read on the forward strand.
ATCAACAAGAACGGTGGAGGGGGCGCTGTGTCTTTTTGTGACGCACTCGAGGGGCAGATGATAAATGTCCTTGCCAAGCCATGAAATGAATGAAGTATGGCCACGCATTTATGTGTGGCCGAAGGCAAACAGCCAGGCAGGCAGGCTGAATTTCCCGGGCAAACAAAAAGGAAACCTGACAACGGAGAGGGAGACCAAAAATCACAACTGGCAGAAGGGAGGCGGGAGGCGGAGTCCTGTCCTGTCCTGGCGACAGTCGCTTTTCTTTGAGGCACCGCTGAAACACTTCCACGGACTAGTGGGCCACTCTCCCAGCGGCCAGGACTTTCTGGCCAACTCAGAGCCAATCGGCAAAGCGGCAAAAACCAAAACCAAACGAAGGACAAAAAAGAAAAGCAGGGAAATCGAGCAGCAAAAGAAAACTCTTGACAAACTGAACTGGCGCTGCTTGTCATTCATCGCGCTGTCAGCCCGCTTCCTGGACTGCACTGGAATTTTCAGTCTCTCGGGCTAAGTTTCGAGGAAAAGTTTTTTCGGTCAACTACACGCACACACACACACACACACATAGCCATGGCCAAGGACTTTGACCAGCTGAAAGCTGTTTTGGTATTTTTTTTTCTCCTCTGCTCTGCTCCTCTGTGCCTTTCCTCGGCCTCTGTGAGATATATCCTTGCTGAATCTTGACTTTTGCTCTCCGCGCCGCCCTCTCGCCCAGCAAAGCTGATTTTTTAGCTGCTTTGATGCCTTTTAACTGGGGCTTCGTGTTTGTATTCATGTTGTGGGCGTGGTCGCAGCTGTTGCCGCCGCCCTTCCGCTTGGCCCGGTCAATCTGATGGCCAAATTGTTTGGGTTGGCCTGGCTTAAAGACCAACAATGTTTTGCTAACTTAAAGGCCCCACCAAGAAAATGCTTTGAAAATAAATTAAATGGGTCATCGACTTACCAGCTAGCAGCAAGAGTAAGGCTGTAAATAAACAAAAAAACGAAATAAAAGTTTAAGGTAAAAATAATAAAATCAAAGGTAAAATTAATAATAAATTATTTAAGTTTTAATACAACTTAAAATTAGAAAATGTAATTGTGAGGCAATTCGTTAAATGAAGTAATGAAAATTAATATTTATAAACGTACAAAAATATTTTTATTAGAAATTATTAAAAATTAAATAAACTGTATAATTTTGTCAAGAAATATGCAGCCAAATAATTTTTAATTAAAGATTTCTGGGAATAACTTTATTTATTGCCATAAAATATAAGCTTTTGGTTAATAAAACTTCTTTTAATTCAAATAAAACCAAATTTCCTAAAAGAAATCAACTCTTTAGAATTACAAGAACCCATAATATCTTCAAGAAAACAAGAACAAAGAAAACACTTCACTCTCATTCGAATAAGTTTAAATAAACTCTGGAGAAACATTAACAAAAACCCCATAGAAACCCCTTTAAACTATATAAAATATATCCAGTTGAAGAGACTCCAATCAACAATTGCAAATGAAAATCAATCAGGCTGCCAAACTGTGTGCTGAATATATATTTTGTAGTTTGCCAAAGATTTGCCAAAAACCAGCATAATTGAAAACTTGTCGGTGGCAGAACTTTATGCACTTGGAAATCTGAGGGAACAACTTCATCCAGTGCGTGGTCGATGAACAAAACCAGTTAGGAGCCGCCTTGACGGGCCGGAAGATCCTGTAAATCTGGCGTTAAATCCTTTGCGAAAGTTCGCAAGACACCAGCTTAGATATAGACATCTGAATCGAAGTTTACAGTGTTTTGGGCCGAAACTTAACTCATCAGATATGCCTCTAAATAAGCATTTATAGAGCTGCTCTGCGTTGCGGCAGCCCAACTGGTAAACTTTTGTGCCCCCCGAAAAACAGACAACAAGAGGAATCGGAGCGGCAAGCCAAACATAATTTCCAACTTTTTGCCCAAAATGTTGAGTAGGTTGTTTTCGCAGAAATGCGATAAATACTTTTCCTAGCCGGCTTAGCCTCCAAGCGTCCGGAACTACTCCAGAAGGAGAGTCAGAGTCGGAGGCAAAGTCAAAGGCAGTGCAAGTGGTCATGGAAGTGGCGGCGTGTGGCGAAGTTAACTTGGAAAACATTAAAATGCCAAAGTAAAAAGTTTCAGATGGCTGGCGCAACAACGAAATTCAATTGAAAACATATAAAATCTGAATTTATGAAGACCCCCACATGCGCAGGCCGGCAATTTGCGTCAGTTGAAAACTTTGGCATCAAAAGGCCGAGCAGGCAAGTGGAACAATATGCATTTGGTATTGAGGAAGCAGGACCAAGGGGCCCCAGGCTGCTGCACAGCTTCTCTCAGCTTCCTCCAAAAGATTCTTCAAGTTACACATGGCGTATGCGTGATCTGGCGGATCGCTTGTGGGTTAATTGAGATGGAAACGGCATCAGCTAATAGATAACTATTTCCAGACCTGAGCACTCACTCTTTTTCCTTTCTTTGCTGCCGCTGACAGCAGGCCCAAATGTCCAATCTGGTTGGGAAACTTTTCGATGGCCAAAAACTTTGCCAAGTTTGTTTCGTTCTTCAGTGGCTTTCACCGCCTCCGGCTTATTTATTAGCAACATTTTATTATTTGCCAACGAAAGTGATGGCCCTGAGAGAGAGAGAGCGAAGTTCTTGCCACAATTTAGCCGCCAATGGGGACGATTAGAAGGATTTTCGGTAAGCTTTAGCCCCGCCCCGCCATGGATCGCATCACATGGCAGTGAAATCAATTTCAAATCCATAACAATTTGGCATAATTTGCACGCATAAAACCGAAAATTTCATTTACTCAATAATGCAGCGACAAAGGCCTCGCTTTTGTCAGCCCACAAAGGCAAAACGCAAACGCAATTTCTTTACACACAATAAACTTTATGTTGATTGAATAAAAGTTGCGTCAGGCACACTCGCACACCCACTCACACACACACTCACGCATGAACAGGAACCCGAACACGCATACATGGACACAGAGAGAGTTCCTAATGGCAGGCAAACTTTTCATTTTAAATTAACTTTTAAGCACACAGGGAAATTTCACAACATTATCAGTTCGATATGGCCAGAGTGCTCATTTTATGTTGAAACTATTAGAAGGACCTTTCGGTAAGGACCCATCATCAGAAATAATAATGACAATATAAGTAAACAACGGAAGTAGCAGGATATATAAATTCATTCATTAATCGATGGTAATTCTGTACTTAAGGGTTTAGTTTGTATAATAGTTGAGTTAATAAAAATATATATGAGACTTCAAAGGCCTTAAAAAGATGTTATAGAAATTTGTATACAAAAAAAATGTTATTATTATTATTTTATTTTTATTATTGTTATACTTTAAAGGTTTAAAAACTCCTAGATAAGCTTTGTCCCAAACATTTTTAAAATATATAATCCGAATTCTATTTTTTTATATTTATTATTTTAAATAATCGTTTGAATTTACATTACTATATTAAATATTAATTTGAATTTGTAAAGAAAGCTGAATATTTTTTTTATTTAATAATGTAAAACTCCCTTTCAATATTTATTTAATTTAATAAAGATTTAATATTCATTCTTTCTCTTATATTTAATATCTTGAATATAAATCTGAAGCAAGTTCCTGCTGAAGTCCTATATTAATTGTTTAATAGTTATTACTTTATGGAGATATACCACATATAAAATATATGTATTATATCTTTATACTTCTTTTCAGGACTTTCACTTTGTAATAACGCCTCAAAACATTTTGACAGGACATTTCCCCCGCCAGGCTCAATCGATTTCAAAGGCTGTTAAAAATTCTGAGAGATATGGATATGGCTGCACAATATATACTATATATATGGAATGGCACTTACCGTTCTCCTCCTCAATGTTGCGCGTCATTGTTGTCGAGGAGCTGACACGGACGCGGGATGCCGCTGCCGCTTGGCCATTCAGTGCGGACAGCAGGACGACGAGCAGGCACAGCGGCAGGAGGAGCGAGCGGCTGCAGGGCCGGCTCATGCTCATACGATGGCCCAGCCCTCGGGCTGGCAGGCGAGGAGTGTGTAAGTTTGGGTAAAGCAGTGCACTACTGGGATCCAGGATCCTGGCGCGACCAATGTTGCCTACTTTCCGGCTCAGAATTCTTTCACACTTGGCACTGCGCGCATTTTGGTTCTTTCGCGCGAATTATTTATGCATGAATTTGATTTAAAATTGTTTCGCAATTTCTGCTAGAGGGTGAAACGGAGAGAAAGAGAGAGGGAGAGACAGAGAGAGACGGGGAGAGACAGAGTCAGCAAAATTTGTTGACATGTCAATAAATAAAGTTAAAACAAAAGGCGAGTAAAACAAAATAAAATACAATTCCATGCCATTTTTGGGTAATTACAGTTTGTTGCCGTTGCCATTGCTGGCTGTTTCCCTGCTGGAAATTCATTTAATTGCCTTTATTTTTGGTTTGGCAAATTTGTAAGCAAATTCATTGCACTTTCGCCCGGCCCGGCCCGACACACACATGCAAATGTAATTTATGTGATTTTTACAAATTTTATTGGGTTAATTTGTTTGTTTTAAATATTTATGGCAATTTTAAGCGTGCGTTATTTATGCGCCTGCAATTGTTAATTCACGCCGTAAAATCAAATCGAATTACACCATCAACTGCAGCAGTAACTTTGAGCCAATTAAAGCCAGGCCGGACATGGAAATAAAACCGTAGAAAACGAGTGCCATGTCTTGGGGAAGACAGCTACAAATCACATCGCATTTGGGCGTTTTGTCAACCGCACCGACACCACGTACACCTCAATATTTTAAAACATATTTCCCTCTTCCGCTGCAAGGGCTCTTTTAATTAAAGATTATTTATAACTCGCAGCCCCCGGAGCGCGCCAACAGTGAGAAATCATTTCGAATGCCGCCTGCGTACATATTTGTTATAATTTATGTGGCCCATATAAATGACTAACAACACACGGCCAACGACGGCAAAGGACGCGCCAAGGAGATGGCTGTAGAAATGGCAGAAGTGGATGTGGCAGCCGGGCGAAACATGTGCCAAAGTATCCGCGCGTGTAGATCTTTAAACGGGGAGCCGAGTCCTGGTCGGGTCCGGAGGAACGTGCCGGCATCAAAGTTCAATATGACGATGATGGCAGAAGCTGAAGCATCCCGCTGAAGAGCTAACGAGTGCAAATTTCTCTTCGGATTTCTTGTTTTTCCCCGCCCCTCGCCACGGTCTGTGGCAGTGCTTTTACTTTTACGTTGCGAAAACCCAATAAACGATAAACAGGAAAGCGGAAATCGGAAACTGTATATGCTCATGTTTCTAGACTACATACACTGGCTCAAATATCTCCACTAACACAGTCACTGGAAAAATTAGTGCTTTGGGCGAAAAATCCTGGTTCTTAAAGGAGCTTAAATATAAGGTTATAATATGGCTGATAATTTACTAAAAAGAAGAATTTATTAAAGCTTTTTCTATGGAATCAATAATGTAAGTTATAGATTATATAATCTTCAAAAAAAAACAAGGCAAAAAAGTAAAGGTGTGAATAAAATGAATTATCAATTTAGGAAATTTAATTGCAAGAAAATAACCTTTGAATATACATTTCAAATATTTATTTCCAAATGCAATTTACTACAAATTTTTTCATAAAATTTTTCCCATAAAAGTACTCTTTGTAATAATTTTTTCGTCTGCATTTACACACACTCTTTGCCACAGAATTGAGGCTTTGGCTGTGCGACGTGCTTTTATGATATATTGACTTGCTCTAGCACAGTTTTTATCGACAACATTACACAGGACCAAATGCTTTTAGCTGGCTGCACTAATTTTATTTCAGCTCTTCGTTGGCCCAAAGTTTTTTGCTTTTATTTATCTTTTAGGCTGGACACGAATATAAACCGAAATAAACTATTTATTCGGAGAGCGGCGGTGACCCCGCAACCGCAGCTGACAGGTGGCGGAGTGCCCCCACTTAATCATGTTTTTTAAGCGTCGTTAATAAATCTGTCTAAATGTATTTACAACGCGCACAGTGCCTGCAAATGGATATTCATGGCGATAAAGTGAAAATATTTGTAAATCGTTTGTCAATGGCGCTTGAATAAAGGTAGAGTGGTATTCATTGCACAACGAAGTCCTGTGGCAGAGTGGAAAATAAAATACGGCTGAAAATCTAATCGGAAAATAACCAAACATTCGAGATGCAGTTGGGATATGCGCTAAACTTTAATTGAATCGAGAAATGAAAGCTTTAATTAAAAGCGAATACTAAACAAAAATGTCCAAGCGGAGTTAATTAAATTTACATTCCAATGGAAAAGAGAGAGCTTCGGCCCCTTTAATGTGTGGCACACATTCGTCTGAATCCTTAAATTAAATATGAGCCACTCAAAATCCATTTACTCGGGCTCCCGGCCAAAACTCTGCAAATCAGTTTACCGAATGGCTTATGCAAGGATGAAAAACTTGTGTGCAGCCAATAAAAAGCGTTCCCAATAAAATGTGAGTCACATTAGCTAATGTAAGCCGAGGGCCGAAGGTGAAGGGTTCTACCAGGCCAACGCTGCGTATACGTAACCTCGATGGGCGCATTGTGCCAGTTTCGCCATTGAGGCATCCACCTACGATCGACATGCACTTCAATTTACAAACTTGTGTGAGTATCTGAGTGGGGAAGTGGGTGTACAAGGTGTGAGTGCTGTGTGTGGGTTGTGTGTGCTGGTGAGTTTTCCGGCTGCAGCTGCAGCAAAGTGTGTCGACGTTTTTCCATTTCCGGCATGCAAGTTTGCGCTACCCCCGCTCCCCCTCCATTTGCACTCTCTTTATTTTGTAATGTAATGAAGTGTGTTTGCATTAAAATGCAATTTGAAGTGCAAAGTTACAATATTATTATGGCATCTACAAGAGCATGGCTCTGGGTGTGTGTAAATGTGTGCTTGCATCGAGAAGAGCCCTTGAGCAGGATACCTGCCTGGCTGCCTGGCACTTTTTTTCGCTCGCGCGGTTTATGTGCGCTAAGTGAGCCTATAAAAAGCCATGCATGGCTGCCTCGTTTCGCAAGGGTTCAAGTGCAATTTTATGAATACTAAAAATTCTAATGGCCGTGTGCGTGTGTGTGCAGAACTGGGCAGCAATCAGAGCGTTCAACACTTGGCGCCATCATCAGCATCATCAACATCATCATCATCATCTTCCCACCAGCAGCAGCAGCAGCTGTTTGCTCCTCTGGCTGCTAATTGTGCTGCATACTTGGGTGAGCCTGCTGCTAGCCTCACTGGGCATGGCCTTCACACCCAATCCCGAAGGAGTGAACCCCACTCCATCCCCCCCACCAGGGTCTCCCGGTGATGAGCGTTTTGATATGCAAATAAACGCTTGGTCTCCAGCTGTCCGCAGAGTTAATTGCATATTAAAATTCACTTCCACTCGCATTTCCATTTCGAATTGATGCACTTTGTTCTCGGCGTCCCCAATAAGTTTGTTTATGTTGTATCGTGTGTCGTTTATAAATTGCTTTTGTCGCCAAATCGTGTGGTTATTGTTCTCTGCAATTGCCTATGCGTTGGTCTGTCGAATTTGTGTCAGAATTTGCAATTAATGGTCTGCACAGCAATTTTGATTGGGCTTGAAATGGGAGCGGCGGGGATTAGGTTTCAAGTGCGAACAATGAAAGGCAAACAATGAAAATATGTTGGCTGATCAAAGGGGAAATTTATAATAATATCGGGTGTATTTTGTTGTCATTAATTTAAAGGAAGGCAATTTAATGTGTCTAAAGATAGTAAAATAAATAATGAGATCATTTGAAGTAAGATAAAAATAAATATTAAAAGGTAACTAAGGTTTTCAAACACAAAAGATAAATAAGAAAATTAAATCTATAAAATTATTTTGATAAAGAAATTAAAAAGTTAAAATATATTAAAATTGTATTTGCATAGAAATAAATTATTCCACAGAAATTCATTTATAAAGTACTTTTTCCCAACTAATTGAATTGATTTATTATTATCACTTATCGCCAACATAAAAACAAAAGTGTCTTCTACGAACTTGGATTGAGATTCAAATTCAATTACATTTAATTTTGTTGCCATGATGTGATTACGCCTCTCACAGTCCATCTGGCAAATGCTGGTCTAGTGACTCCAGAGATTCACACCTCCTTAAAACAATTTTCATATCGCCAACGCACTTGTCTTAATCAGTCGTAAAGTTCGTCAATGTCTCTCCCTGCAGCTTATCGTGCACAATTTCATTTTCTCACCATTCAGCATCAAAGGCCTCGGACAGTTTTGCCTCTCAAGTGGCATTCATCTGTGTAATTTCATTACACGCACACTTCAGCAATTTAGTAATTTAAACAACTTTGGGTGTGGGATTTATTTATTTATCTATTAGTTTATAGTTCGCATTTCACTGCCTTAATGGCCGTCAAAGGCCAGCAATTTTGCACTTATGTACGAGTGCCGTGAAATATGATGGCCACCATAAGAGCATTGCATTGCGAATCTACTATGTAGTTTCAGTGGCAAAAAAACACAGAAAAACTGCTCATATAAATAACTAAAGCGCTGAACAATAACCATTCTCGTGCAATTTGTACGCGCCGCTCGACTAGAGCAACAAAGCTGCAAAAATCTATTCCAGCAGCAAGTGAAAGAGCTCGAAAAAAGCGCCGAAACGAGCTCAGCTGAGCGGGGAAATCGTTTTATCTGCCGGCTATGCGGCATAGCAAGAACCAAGGCACTCGGCCATATAGCTAGATATAGCATATAGTCGGAGAAGTAGACACAATCCCCCCTCCATCCCTGCCTAATCCAAACGAGAACGACGATGAACGCTTTTCAATGGAAATGATTTTCATTGAGGGCGACTTTGGGGGTACTGCACTGCACTGCAGCTCAGATCAGTCGAGATTCGCGAATTTAATGTTCCAGCAGCAGCAGCAGCAGCGGCAGCGGCAACAAACAACTTAAATAGGAACAACATTGGGCAGCTGCTTACGTTGTCACGAATCAGCCTGGCCTTCCAAATGGACGCGACTCCGACTCTAAACGCACTTTTCCACTAATCAGTTTGGCATTATCCTTTGACTGGTTTGAATTTTACATTATTTGCTTTCTGCCCACTTGAACCGAACCGATTTAATCAGATTTTTGGTTTAGCTTTCCGCAGATTTTTGTGGCTCGGATAGCCGGAAAAGAATTCGCACTGCTCGCGCTGCGCCGTTAAAGTCCCGTTGGTTCCGACCGTATCCGCGGGATCGCAAACTCTCACTGAACCAATTTTTATGGTACACACGCTGGAACCGAGAGGCTGTGGCTGCTCGGCAGCATCCGTTCCGAGCTCAGAACCACGACCGTCGACCGGAAGTCGCTCTCGGTCGCCCAATGGGCGAGATGGATGCCGAGCGTGCCGAGAGAGCCACGAAGAGGTCGCCGACTGAAGCGGATGCTGTGCCATAACAGAGCTCTGTTAAGGCGGCTTACGGATTTTATAGCACGCTTTTGGGGGCACACTTCCTGTGGCTCGTTTAAAGGGGAGAATTTTAGGAATCACACAAACTACGAATTGCTGGACCTCAGTCACTAGTTCTCTCGTTTTGACACATTGCTTGGAACATTATCTATCCTGCAGATACTTTATGGCATCGACTAATCTTGTTTACATTTCAAATTAGCCTGCGGCAATTCTCTGACTGACTCTCTCGGCTTCACTCGGGTTTGTCTCTCGGCATTTCTCTATTTCTCTCTCTGCGGCGCAGCTTGTGCTAAAAAATCAGCTGCTGAATGTTCTAAATTTGACATCTGCTTAGCCAAAGCGCGAATTTAAAAATTACTGCCTAATTTTGAAGTAACAAAAGAGATGCCAAAAAGTAAAGATACTTCGCGAAATTAAAGTTAAGTAAAGTTTTCTACTTTTTAGTGAATAAATGCGTAAAAACAGAAGTTCAAACTAAAGTTAATATTTATTTTTATCAAGATATAAATGGGAATTTCAATAATTTTCTTTATTACTTACAAATATATAAGAAATAATCATTATATGTATTTAATGTAGGCTTATAGTCAGCATGCTTTCAGTTTAACATCAATCAAAAAACAACCTGTTGCCTTTGGCTGATGCCAAAATCAATCATTGAACAGGCATTAAAAAACCAGGATTCATTTACAGCTAAATGCAAAGATGGTATTCTTTAGTTTTAAACACTCATTTAAGTATTTTATTCTTATTTATTTAATATTCTTTTCATTTAAATAAATTCAGGTTAATAAACAATTTGTTAAGCGGTCTTCCCACAGAGCTCTGTATCTAACAGTTTTGTGCTCTTTGCTAAGAGAGCCGAATCTGGCCTAAAAGTGTGCCAAATTGTCAGAATCCTTGCTGAGCTTTTTATGGCTCTGTAAGGCAATGTTAACTGGGCCCTGTAAGTAGGCCAAATCAGAGTGTTCCTTGGGGAAGTCCCTGCCTGAAACTAAGACACTGCCATGCTTTCACTATTATAAACCCCCATTCCTTCCCCCCTCTGAAATATCCTTAATTTACCTCCCTCTCCGTTAAAGTCAATTTCCACTTCCGCAAATGTTGGTCAACTGTTTTTTATCAGCTCATAAACATGGCGAACAAGTTCATTTCGGTGTTAAAAGCGTGTTTTCCTCACATGTCTGTGGGTGTGTGTGTCCATTTTACAACTGCAGCACACACACACACTCGTACAAGCACACACACTCACACTCTGAATGGCTGACATTTTTAATAGCAAACACAACACGCAGCGACTTTTGCACATGAAATAATGCCGGCCAAAGTAGTAAGTAGTCCGGCCGGAACCGAACCCAAACAGATGACGCACCTTGGGACGAGGTCTGAGAAATGGGAAGAAGGTCCTTGGTCCTTGGGCAATACTTTCCACTACAACTTTGAGACTTTAAGCTCAAAACTGATAAAAGATAAAGGAAATTCATGATTATTTAGCTCCCTTTAGAAAGGGAGTAAGTGTAGTTGATAAGGATAATTTCTAAGGTTTAGCAGGCAGCCAAGCTGAGCTATATTTGATGACTTTTTAGAGGAAATAATTTATAAATAAAACAATAAATAAAGGTTTACAAAAAATACATCAATTAGATACAAAAACTGTATTGTTACAAAGGCTAAATAGCCAAACCCCAACGCTTTGTTGTAAGCTTCAATGTTAAAGCCGATTAAAACTTAGCTTTTAGACAACAACTGAAATAAATTGAATCTGAATCTGAACTGAAAGGCAACTGGTGGCTGAAAAAGGTTAGATAACTCTTTTAATTTCATTACCTTTATTTAGACTTCACAGCTTAATAATGCATAAATATATTAATTAGCTTTTTTAAAACCATTAGCATTAAGGCGACACTTCAGCTCAACTTTTACTAAGAGGCTTACGTTTTTTTATTAGGTTTAAACTGAAATCATTGACCTTTTGCTTTATTATTAGCAGGGGTTATTATGTATATATGTATATATAATTTAAGTATTATTTTTATATAAATATTATATTCCCTAATACACAATTCCACTGTACTAAAACACTCTCCCCTCTTGTTGCCTTTGTAGTTGTAATGAAAGTGTTTTTTATGAAGTGTTCGCATCCTCGTACGCAACATGCGTGTCCTGATCCTGCTGCTCCTGCTCCTCCTGCTGCTGCTGCTTCCTCCGAGTCTCCTGCTCTTCGCGGTGAAATATGACAAAAAGCATGCTACAGCTCCGCTATTTCCGTAGTGCTGGTTGTTGGTTTTTTGTTAGCGCTTTAATAGCGAGAAGAAGTCAATGGCAAAACGTCGACCAGCCAAAGGAGTCGCTGGTCCTGCCGCCGTATTGTGTGTGTGTGCGTAGTGTGTGTGCAATAGCAATAAAAATATATTTTACAAACTGCTGCTACTGCTGGGAAAATGCTTAGGATTTTTCCCCTTTTTTTCTTTGCTCGTCCCGCCGTATTGTTAGAGTTTTCCCTGCCCTGCCTCGTTTTTGCCGCTCTTTGATGGAGAGCGGCTAACAACACACATGCAAAACAAGTTCGCTACAACAAATTATTGGAAACCCAAGAAGTTTTCTCCCCTAACTCGCATGGAAAATATAAAAAAAAGAGCAGGGGCAAGGAAAAAGAGGATAGGAATGAAAAGCAGCGGGGGAAAATCTCGCATAAAAAATACGAAAATTGTTCCAAAGTTAGCAAGCCAACAACAAGCATATAAAATGTGTTTTTGCCGGAGTTTTCTCGCCGATTCCGATTATATATACACACATTCATATACTATATGTTTGTTTGTTTGTAGTTTTTGGCCAGGGCCGCCACTAAAACGCGTTTTGCTTAACGCGCTCGAATCGCTTTCGGTTTTGGTTTTGGTTTTCCCCCCCGTTTTATTTCGGTTATGGGCATCAGTTTGTGTCAACCATAACGATTTTCTTTTCAATTTAGCTTTACTGCGTATTTTGTTCTAATTTTATTGCAAGTATTAAAATATTTTTTGCCTGCAGTTCCTTCGAGTGTCTGTTAACACACAATTTGTAGCCAGGACTCTATAGCGTGTGTGTGTATACACACATCCGCAGGATACATATATGTGAGGATATTGCGTGTATACACCAACAGAGGCTGCTTCCCATTTTGAAATCATGGTCGCTTGATAATATATTTTTTATGATATTTATGGCTCTGACATTTTGCTTAGCTGGCAGGCGATTTATATTTTTTGGCCAACTCTTTTCCATTCTCCAACTGCCCCCCTACCTCCCTCTCTTCCGTGACATTGTTTTAGTTTTCATTTTTATTTTCTTCTGTTCTTATTTTGTGCATTTTTATGTTCCATTGTTGTTGGCGTTTGTGGCTGTTTATTGTTTGTGATATGAGAAGGATCCATGGTCATTCAATGGATTGTCATATTGTGGCAATGTCCTTTTTTATGCCCGCTCACGTTTCGGCCGGTTTTTTATGGCGGTAAATCCACTAATACACGGGTATTATGCAGATGCTACAGTACAGAGTTTTGAATAGATTTCAAATATTTGCAAAATATAAAATAAAGTGAAAACATTCGGCGAGGGAAGCCAAAAACAAACGCTTTAATTTGTTCGTATTTATTCGGATTCTTGAATATTTTTAGCTTGTTAACTTTGGGGGATAAATTGAGTCTTGACTAGGTAGGAATATTTTATTCTTTCTCGATAAATATACATAAGTTTTAAGCTTAGTTACTCCCTTTTAAGTGAAAAATCTTCTATAAGCTCAACTTTTTTAATATTTAAAAATGTAATCCCATAAGTTTATCAAATCACAAATATATATATAATATTATTCGACTCCTTTCTAAGCCCCAAAAAATATTTAGAGATTTTTCCTACACACACACACACTTTTGGGGGCCAAATGCTTGTCTGCCACTTTGGGACTTGAAGACCAAACTGGACCTGGTCCTGGGAACTGCAAATGGATTGGGCGGTCTGGCAATTAAAATTACCAACGGCAGTCCCGACAGGAACATGACTGCATTGTCTCCGCTCAAGTTTGCAGCCTGGAACAACTGGCACTCGTCGGATGGTCTGGAAATAAAATGAAATTGTTTAAATTTAATTCAATTTGCTTGCTCACCAACAAATTGCCGACGCACAGGGAGAGAGAGAGGCAAACAATCTCCAATCTGGGAGCTGGGAATTTAAAAATAAAAATATGCAAAAATAGTTCAAGTGCAATGCCATTTGAAGTGCTTGTCAGTAAACAAAGTGTGAGGAGGACTCTGCTCCATGGGGAGTGGCTGGCTGGGATTTGCTGGGATGTGGGTGTCCTTGCCGGGCGAAGGAGTGGGTAGCTTGGGGCCCATTGCATATATTGCCAGTTAGTTAATTATTGAGCCACGAGCACGTACACCCCGCTGTATGCACGAGTGTGCGTTGGCCTCCGTTTGCCAGTGTCTGGGTTTAACTTAATTAGAGCTGCGCAGCGCTGCATTCTGTGGTCTTCATTTAACGCAGCCAACGCCAAGGCCCCGACCGATCCAGGCCGCACCTCAGCTTAGCTCACCTCACCGCCTCACCTGGCGTGGGTCAGCCGCTGCAGCGCGCGCTGCTCCCCGGTCCCGCCAGCTTCCTCCAGCCGGTGTCTGTCTCCGCGGGCGCAAATTTAAAACTGCATACAACTATTTCCGCCAGGGCCGGAGGCTGTCGCTCTGCTCTAGCCAAACATTTAACGCTGTTTATTTGTTTTGATACCCTGTGAAAATTGCTATGAAGGGTATTTCTTGATATCAATTAGTTTGTGTTGTGTCACAGGATTTCAGCTAGAGTTTAAATGGAAATTAATATGAACTCTGGATTTACTTTTTATTAAATCTTTTGGTTAAAATAATCATATTTGTTTTGTAAAGGGTACTTTAAGTATTTAATGATTTAATAATTCAATAAACAAACATCATAATAATTTCTTTATATAAGTTTTTATTTAAACTTTCCTTTCAATATTTATTATTTCCATCTAAAAGGTAACCCTTGTTTAACCTTCTTTCCAATTGAAATTTCAAGAGTATCTCCCTAGTCGATGCCACATTTCATTTCATTTTTTCCTTCGTTGTGTTTGCCGTTTGTTGTTGGTTCGCTGAGCACTTGCATGTTGCACGTAATTTGCATTGTTGTTGCTTTTAATTGCTTAGTGTTAATTGCTGTAATTGCGGTAAACTAAACTACGAGCAAAAGCATTGGCACAACACATAGCGACACACACACAGCGGACACACAAAAGAATACCGGCAAACACGTAAATGCCCTGGCCGCTTAATTAAGCTGATGGCAGTTGGAGGTGGACCTTGATTCGGAGCCGAGGTCGAACCCGAGTCCACGCTCCCATCACCGCCTCCGCAGGTGTCCGAGTTGAGTCCTTGGAGCGACTTTTGCCGCTTTGTCAACCGATCGCCCTCCAATTTGGCTCTCGGAGCGCTGTCATTCAATACGCTTGAGGCTCGCGTTCGCTTTTCGCATTTCGCTTTTCCGCCCGAGGGGGAAAATTCGAATGCGGATGGCACTCGTTAAAGCTTATTAAAGACGACTTTAAAATGTCATCGCGACAGCCACGCCCACCTAAGGCCAATGCTATGTGCTCTCTAGGTCCTGACGAAGGATGCGGGCTCAAATGTCACGGGCTTTCGCCATAAATTCCCACCACCCGCAGGGTGAGAGTGGGGAAAACCGAAGGCCAATTATAGCCAACCGAAAGTATATGTATTTATATGAGAGTGCCAAAATCTTGGCACTGGTCTTTTCACGTGTCATGTTTGGCTTAAAGTTCACCTGGCCCGGCCGAGTACTAATTAATTGGCCAAAAGTTGCTTGTATTAATTAGTAACGCTGCTTCTCCGTGTATAGTACAAGTAGAGTAGTTCGGTGTCAGTTAGTTTAGTGCTGTCCAGGACTCGTTTTCACCGCAGCCACCTTAACACTCCTCCCTTCGGTGTATTCAAATGGAAAAGGGCTGGCCATCGGGTCGTAAGTCACTGCATCCTGACTGAGGTTCACCGGTCAAATGTGGTCCTGCTCTTCTAGCTTCCACTTCCACTTCCATTGAGCTGTCAATGGGTTGTTCCGAGGGTGGAATCGCATGTTTTGGCCACCTCCCCCGAAATACAAATTGAGTTTTCGGGGCTTCGTCCGGCCGGTTCAGGCTGTTGCTGCCGGCAAAAGTCAATACAAAAGCTAATTGATTGGAAAATTATGTGACTTTGAATATGGCCCCCAAAAAGGAATCCCCTTTTTCGGACATTTCCTGTATACATTTATACAGAGAAAATACGGTTGGACATAATGTGATATACTGTGGAGAGTAACAAGAGTTCTAGCTGAAAATATATTATAATATTTATGGGTTACTTGAGGACGTACTTTAGAAATATTCAAGAAATTGGAAGCACGAACGAGAAAAGAGATTTAAGTGGAACTTAACAATATTTTATTTGTGTTATTTGAATGAAAAGCTCAAAGAATATGCATTCGTTTTAATATAATAACAATTCCCTCAAGCGGAAGTAATACCTCAAAGGTTTCAGTTGTAGATTTGATTTGAATGTTTTTTTTTTACAATGAATTGAGAATATTAGTTAATACTTTAGTAAACCTATTTTGGCTTCAAAATATATAAAAAATTGTATTAAAAAGTATGCCAATATTAATTATATAAACTACAAACTTAGAGAGTATCCAGCCTTCAGTTGCCTTTCTTATTTTACCAGTAGCCTCAATATAAATGTCCTTCCCCTGTAGACATTCCGTAGGCATAAAAATTATTACTGCTCTGCGGCGAACGGGAATTTATGTTGCCCAAAAGCAAGCAGCTGGCCAAAATACGGGGAGAGCCTGAAGCCAAGCAGCCCGGGAGTGGCTACAACGGCGACTTAATGATTATGCATTAAGTTGCCATTAAAAAATCTACTTGATTACTGGTGACGCAAGCGAGCGGCGACACTCTCTAATGAATTGATAAATTGAATTAAGACGCCCCTCCGCCGGCTGATGGCTGACAGGGAATATCGAGTATCGGGCGTAACTAGCACTAATCAAATTACAAGTTCAGTTTTGTGACGTTGCCAGACATAATGCATGATTGATGATTGATGGGGGGCGCTGTCGCTGGCGCTGGCTCTGGCTCTAGCTGTGGCCAGGAGCCAGCATTTGGCCACAAAGCTCGTAGTCAAATCGTAGTGTGCGTCATTAATCAGGGTTTCTTAATTAGAGCGCCGCGAGTCGAGTTGAGTTGAATTGAGTTTTCAGTGTGTTGACAAGCCGTAAAACGGAGGAGGGCTCAAAGTTTGCACAACAATAAAAATCACAGACAAAAGTCGCTAAACGATTGGCGTCAGAGGGGAAGAGTCACCCACTGATTTTCCCAACCCAATGCTCTCGCCCCACCTCACCTATAGCCACATTCGATTTATAACATTTTCCATTTCAATTGTGGCGCTGTTGACTGCATTCGATTCGATTGATTTCATTTGCCTGCTCGCCGTTTGGCGGTTATAAAAATTCATTGCAATCGTTTTTACTCGAGCGACGAGGTTCTCTTTTTTGTCCTTTTTTTCTGTGACTGTGTGTGGATTCAGATTTGTTGTCAAATCAGCTGGGAGTCGGTGTGTGTGTGCCAGTGTGCCAATAAAACGTGTTCAGAGCTCGCAACTTCCGTTTCATTTCATTTTTCCCCATAATACGTTGGCGTCGCTGCCTTGCTGCATTTTTCATCATCGTCACTCAGACACTTTTTGGCAACAATGCAAGCCCTTCCCCTCCCCCCTGTATTCCTCATGCATTTACGCTTATTTGAGCATAATAATTTTTGTTTATTGCCCACAAAAACTGCCAGTGAATGGCAGTACCATGACAATTCCACTGGCGACAGTTGGCTCGCTCCGAAAAAAAACGGGCCGCAAAAAATGCTTAAATATTTAAGTGTTCTGAATTGTTGACGATGCGCTTTTTAATTGTTGCGAAATCAATTTTGCATATTGCCCCTCTTATGCATTCATCTCGACGGGATTTATTAGGCTGCAAAATATCAGCATACAACTATTTAAATGGTTCAATTTCGTGTGCATATTTATATCCGATTTTTTCAGATTAAATATTATTTCGGCCAATATTATGCTGACCATAATCAAGCGTGAAAAGCGTAACTGGATGATCTTTTTAACAAATTTGTGGAGAAAAAAGGGTTTGTTTGAAAAAGTATTTAAAATAAGTGAATGATTCACTGTAATATAAAGCGAAGAGAAAAATATAAGCAAGGTCTGGTCAAGGTAAAAACTTCATTGTAAAGCCTACAGAAAACTAAGCAAGTTAAACCTAAGCAATGCTAAATATTCCTATATTATGATATATAATTTCCCTTCTACCTTCTTTTCTCTAAAACCCAAAAAAAGAAATTCACTAAAGACAACAAATAAAAATAGAAATAAAACTCTGAGAACCCTCGCAATCACTTGAATGTAATTTAGTTAAGTGTTTCCTACGCATGAACATAAATTTATTCGGCGATTGTCCTTCTCTCGGGCTAAAAAAGAGAAATATTAAAAATATGCAAATTGGTGTCTTCTTGCCTTTGTTTATTCTCCCGCTTAACCCTTTTCATTGCTTCCCCCAAAAACAAACTAAATAATCTAAGACGGACCAGTCACCCACACACACACTTGAGACACTCGAGGGGCATCTGCACACTCCATTTGGCAAATATAATAAATATTTGGAGGGGGAGCGAACTACGACTACTTTTGTTGTCCCATTTTTCATGTTCTATTTTTTGCGTTGGCCGCTCTACGACTTTTTGTCTGGTCAAGAAAATGAATGTGTAAAATATTTTAATGTGGCCTCTAGATGGGCCGTTATCTGGGCAAAGAGCGAAGGAGGAGCGAATCGAGATAGGCAAATTGTCATAAGTAAGTGCGGTGCTCGATGGGAATGCCAAGCAGTGACAGCATCAGTTGGAGGAAATTAATAAGCGAAGGGTCTTCGTTTGATATTATTTCGCCTGAAATTCCGCCGGCAGGTTGTCCAAATAAAACGCAGTAAAGGACCCCGGACTGCTATTTGTTCAACCAATAATCATCACATTTCCGCAAACACTCGAGCGAGGACCTATCCGCAAGTCACATGAAAATTTCATGACCCTCCTCTCTGTGGAGAACTCAAATATTCATAAACGACGAAAAATGACAGATTAACACAAATATTGATACAGCCACGGCCCCGAGTCCAGTTCCAAGTCATCATCGCTGACCCAGTGTCACTGTTTAAGGGAGTGGAAGGACCCGGAGCCACCCTCAAGAAGCACTCAAGGAATCCCGAGGACTGCGGTCCTGGTCCGAGATTTTGGCTATGCTCCTCGCGTTCATTTGGGTTCCCCGCATTGTTTTGAATAATTCGCATTCGAACATGAAATATTAATGAGCGGTTGTGGCCTCGGCTTTTTCATGTCCTCCTTTTTTTTTTTTCTTTTTTGTATCACATTGCGTATACGCAATAACATTGAGTATGCAGCAAATGATGCAGGAAGAGGCAGAGTTCTTGGAAGTTATTGATCAGACGGAAGCCAGATAATCACCGCCAAAACTTGTATTTTTTTATATATTTCTTTTAAAACATAATAACTTAGTCTTAAAATTAGCTGGGGTTGCGAAAATGAAAGCCAGTTCTTTGGCTGAGATGGGTGAGTGTGTGGCGCATAAATTTAACTTTTAATGCGCTGCGTACGCGAATGTGTAAAAGATTATCTTTATTGGCCATTAATTCATATTTAAGCTGGTGCGGCAAAAGAAAAAGGCGCCATTTTCCTCTGCCCGTACACTCGTCTCCCCTCATGCTCTTCCCTTCCCACTTTTCCTACTTTTTTTTGTTTTTTGAAAATGTTTGTAAAACACTGGATTTGCGAAAGGATAAAATTATGCTTTGTAAAACAATTAAGTGGCATTATTTATGGCCCACCCTTGTGGCAGGGCGAGGGGGCTTGGGCACTCGTAATTGCCTCCCGCCTTCCTCCTGGGGGGAATGGCCATGTATTTATGAACTCCACCTAATGGTGGGTCCTCCCGAACAACAAATTGTCTAAATAGTCTGGGGATTTTCCGCGCAGGAAGTGATTATTTGTTCGGTTTGTCGGTTAATTAGCGGCTCGAATTTGAGGCGGAAGTGAATTTAAAGCCTAGAAGATTGGGTCCTGCGCAGGTACTCCCCGGGGAGCTTATCAATTTGTTAATAAACCCGCATCTGCGGGGATCAAAAGAAAACATTGCATAGCGCACAAAACACCATCAAATCTACACAAATCGGACACAATTTCCATTCAGTGCGCTTCCCTCAATCACCGCACAGAATTTGAATACTTCTCTAAATTTCAATTGAATATCCCGCAGTGCCAACAGCATCCATCCAGCACTCACTCACTCACTACCCATAACAATATCAATATTCTATTTTTACCTGAGCCACTTCACTGACAACAAAAACCCCTTTAGCAAATTTACAAATTTCCGCAATAAACCAAATAACGAAAATGAATACAAAACATTTGCAGGAAGCCGGGAGAGGAAGCCTTCGTCGTCGAATCCTTTGCCAAAAGTACAAAAAAAAAACGGGATGGAAAACTGCTGACATATGCAGGATGGCGGAGCCAGGACGAAGGGACGGACGGGCATTGGCAAGTCCACAAAGTTCGTGGCTCGATGACAGAGTTCCGAGTAGCAAATTTCCCAAGTTTGAAGTGAGCAAACGCGACTTTCGTTCTCCGCTTGCCATTGCTTTTTCACCATTTCCCCATTTTCCGGGGTGGAGTTGCCGCCAATTTGATTCTCAAGTGAGCAAAAGCAGTTGCAAACCCAGTTTCGCTACCTGTCCCAGATATGCGGGATAAATGAACGCCCCGAAATAAGGCCCTCTAATAGATAAAAAGCCAGCTTTCCCAGGTTTTCCAAGGTTTTCCCAGCTTTTTCCGACTTTTCCCACTCTCCACGCTCTCGCTTTTGTTGCGGTAATGAAATTTATTAGATCATTATACATACTGCCTTCGTGCCGAGCCTGGGCACCACCCAGAATTTGTTGACGTTGATTATCATTTTCAAGTTCTGACTTTTCATTTTCAATTTGAGGGAGCCGCACACAAAAAATTGCTGTTTTCCTTTCTGGCCCGGGCTTTGTCTTCGTGGCAGTTATCTGGGCGTTGCCTCCTGCACATTCTGCGGTATTCTGTGCTCTGTGGGTTTGGCTTCGTCTCTGGCATAATTTAACTTAATTTCTGGCACAAATTTGTAATTTGCATTAAATTTATTGAGTCTGAAGGTGGAGGTGGTCCTAGCCACAGCTCCAGCCCCACCGCCTGTCGAAGCCACTCGTCTCGCTGCTCAAGTTCAAGTTCCTGTCCTTGCTATTAATAGACTCTCACAAGCCCAGGAGTTGTTCCCTGGAGGACTGGCAGGAACTTCATCTATGCATAATCAAACCACATTGAGCATGCCTGACCCTCAAGGGGTGGAGCGAGGAAAAAAACAAAAATCTGCGTCGAAAATGATGGCGGAAAATCTTTGCGTGGAAAATGATGGCTGCATATGGGGCCAACTTTAAAATGAAATTGACAACACTGTCGAGTAGCTGTCTCCCCGTCTCCCCATCTTCCCTCCTGTCACGAACGCACAAAAATTGCTGGGGGACCCCGGAAGTTGTCAGGCCCCAGAACTCCCCCCACTTCGGTACACCCCTTAAAAGAAAACAATACGGAAAATCCACACGCACCGGAGTTTTTCTTTTTTTGGGGGAGTGTTGAAAATTCCCGCGGGAATTTGCATGCCTCCTTGTCTGCAAGAAATTCGCTTAATAACTTTCCCAGCCCAGCCCAACCCTCCTCCTCCCCCCCACAGGTACATGGCACACGCAACCAGACAGTAATTTGTTTTAACAGCGCCTTTTAAAGATATTTACAGCCGGAGCAGGACACAGTCCCGGCTCAGTCCCCAAGTCCTTGGCAGCCTGCTGTGGCCAATGCTGCTGTCGCTTCATAAATTACCAGACACGCGGCGCTAATATGGCGCAACATCCATGGCAAGTACTTGCCACCTGGACACCGGGACACCGGGACGATGGAGACTACGGGACACCTGGACGGGGTGGCTAATGCCAAATTCTGTTTCGACTGTTCACGCTGTTGCGCATAGCAAGGATATTGGGTGGATTGAAGGAGTGGAGGAGTAGGAGGGGCTGGAATGCCACAAGTTGCTTTTCATTTAAGCAGCCCGGCGGCCAGTAAGTGCGTCCAGTGGCCAGCTATTGGCAGGGGACCTTTGAGAGTAGAGAGAAGGCCAACACTGGGAGAAATATTAAATTAAAGGACACCTTTCTCTTTATTTTAAGGAAAAATACTGCTTAGGAAAATCTATTTCGAAAGATTTCTTTAATAATCTTTTAAAGCTTTAAAAGATGACAGATGCTTCATGATTTTGTGTCAAAATTTGCTTACTTTTAGATACATTTTCAAGGGTTTACAAAGCATAAATCCTACATTACCTATTATTATTTTTTTCCTAACATTTATTAATATTTGTTTCCAGGATAATCATTTTTCCCAGTGCACCCTAAAATATTTATAGCCCGCTGGGTATATGAAGTCATGTGCATGTCCGACTGCGAGGGCAAAATATCAGTCCGACCGCTCGACGACGATTTATGGACCGAACCCAACTAGCAACATCGATGGTTATGGACAAGGTCCTGCCACAGACCAACACCGAAAGTCCTGCAATGCCATAATTCAACCAGCAATTGCTTTAATGCGACGGCCAAATCATCAAAGCCAAGCCGATGTCAAATGCTCGTATCGTGAATCAACTACAAATGGTCCGCCGTCCCCTGTCCGCCGCCACCAAAAAAAAACTAAAGTCAAACTCGCATCGAGAGCGAGAAAAATGGCAACCGCCAAACGCCGTAATAAAGCTCAAAATAAAATCAATTACGCTCGATTAACTGAAATAGTTACATAAATTACAAATAAACCGAGCCAGGACCTCGACTGGAGGACAATTGAAGCGCAAAGCCCACCCGAAAAAAAGAAAAATCCACAACAAAAAAAAAGAAGGAAGGAAATTCAGGCTACAGAGACCGCGTCGAGATAACTATTAACATTAAATAAGTAAGGGAAAAAAATTTCCGATTATTTTCCGCAACATAAAACAAAAGACAACAAACAGCGGAAAAATGTGGAGGGGAACAGACAGAACAGAAGAAGCCTTAAGACAACACCAAAGGACTTTGAGGGGGCCGAGTGCCTGGTGAAATAATAAATAATACCATTTGATGCTCAAAGCCGGAGACGCATTTAAAATGAACAAATTTGCGCTCTTGTTTTGGGAATGGAAACAGGAATGGGAGTGAGACTGAGACTGAGACAGGAACTGGGGCTCTAGCCGCTGACATTTTTGTTGTTTGCAACTTTACGCGCAATTAATCTAAAACAAATTCGTTTATAATTTGGCAACAAGCACAAAAAATCCACCAGCGATAATTTTAAAGCTTTAAAATAATCAAACGTTTCGAAGGGGGGTGCCGCTCTTCCGTTCTGTTCGCAATTGGGATTGTCTACACGCCGCGCGCGTAAATTCAATTGGCGAAGACAAATAAACGCTGCCAGGAGCCAGCAGCCAGCAGCCAAGAGCAGACAGCTAACCGGAGATGTCGATAAGCAGTTGCTGTAGCTATATAGCTTTAGATCCCAGATCCAGCGGCAACAATGGGTGCGGCAACAATCGCTCTGTGCAGCCACAGACACAACAACAAAGAGCAAGTCTGGTATCCCAAGTCCCGAATCCCAACTCCAGCTCCAGGTCCAGGTCCAGGTTCAGGTTCAGGTCAACAAAGCAAATGGCTTTAAATTGAACGTAAAGCAATTGAAAACGAATGTCTGGATGTGCAGCCGCCCAAGGAAATGGCACCGTAGCTCTGTCACAATGCTCGTAAATTATTATTTAATGACAGGCCAAATTGAAAATAAATTTAAACCTAATAAGCGTTGAAATAAACGCGGTGCGGTCCAAATAAATTGAGACTGCCACTCCTGCGAGGACCTGGATGGGGTTGGAAAAGTGAAAAGTGTGTGTGTGTGTGTGTGTGTGAGTTGGTGGAAAATGGTAGAACATAAGTTAAATGGCTTTTATATTGATATTGGCGAATGGCGGCTAGTGCTCTCCACCGGGCAGGTCAGTGAGCTCGGCTCAGTGGGATGGACACACGGCTCGATAAACAAGGGGAATGTCTAGATTATGGCCATTAGCATCACAATTGACCTGACCTCTAAAGCTCCGTAAACTCGATTTGACTAACAATTTCCGGTAGGCCAGAAAACCAAGCCAAACAAGGAGATAGGAGCTGAAATAGAAGTCGTAGTGGGGAATACCCTGGGAAGGTCTTAAAGTTGGCTAAAACAGTATAATTTATATAAAAATCTATATTTATAATAATCTATATATTTAAATCTGTAAATGAATGTATATTATTTGGTTTATTTCTTATTTAATAAATACATATTTTGTATGATTTTCTTATTGTTGTTATTTACTCTTCTTTAATTGGGGTTTCTTATGTAAATTAATATATAAAAGTTGCCTAAAATAATATAAAAAATAAAGTTAATACATTTCTAGACAGATTTTTCATTAATTTATATGATTTAACATTAAGATGACTTTTATTTTTGTGTTAAATATATTATTTTACATTCCAAGTCTACTCTGGAGTTTGTATTCGTTGATTCTTGATCGAATTTAATTTAAACCCCGTTTAAACCTTAGTTTCCTTAACCTGAATGTTAAAATCTTCACCGGAAATAAAACATTAAGAAAATCATGTCAAATATATTGAAATTATATAACTTTTGTTTACAGAAAAACAATTTAAAACTAGAGCAAAGCAAACTCAAATTAGAATATAAGCATTTCCACAAGCATTAAGAATTTATTCCCTTACATACAAATATCAGAATATTGTAATTTAAGCATAACATAAGTTATATTATATATAAATATTTTAAAAACTCTTCCAAAATACTCACAAACTCGAATAAGAACCTGACATTCCCCCTTTTGCGGGAGAGTGTAAAAAATCATCAATGGCCCCGGAATTCGTTTCCTACTTTTCGGCGCCGCTTAATATGCTTGACCATTTGGCATCGTTGCTGGCTTTAACCCATGCATGCCCACGAGTGTGTTGTGTGTGTGTGCGTGTGTGTCCTGCGTCCCCTGCTGCGTGCATGTGAGTTGCGACATCGCTGCTGTCACAGAGAGATAACGGTATTATGCTCAATGACAACACAGCCCCCAAACAGGAGGGAGGCACAGGGATTTCACAGAATAAGGGTTGGGTGGAGGGTGTCCTGTCAACCGCCCCTGGGGCCATGTTAAGCGCCCCGGCCACTGAAGCGCTCGATTGGCCAATTGCCTTAAACAAATAGACCAACAATAATGCCACTTGCCATCGGATCGGGCCAGGCTCTCCCCTGCTCACTACCACCTCCTGCCTCCTGCCTATGTGTATTTCCGGCAGCACCTGCAAGTGGAATCGACCATCGATGGACAATTGTAAATTCTTTGTATGCGGTTACTAATTTTTTATCTGTTTGTTTTTCGATCCGCTCCAATATGTTTTCACTACGTGAGCTTTGTTTGCAATGCGGGTTTCATTTGCCGTGCATTTTTTATAAGTAATTAATTCCACAAAAAGCGGAAACCAGGCTCGCAAAGAAATAACGGCATAATTGCCACTGGACGGTCCAAAGCCGATTTCTATATGTTACGGTCCGACTCATTTGAAATTCAATTTGAAAAGTTCAGAAGAAGCCCGCATACATAGCTCATGCCATAACTCACAGTTTTACCATTCGTTGGTTGGCAATCTGTATGCTCGCTTTGAATATGCAATTCCCCCTCTATATGTATATTGATTTTCATTCGCATTGAAATCGGAAGGAGTGGAGAGGGATGTGGGGATGTGGTGGTGGTGGTGGCAGCAGGTGGGTGAAGCCTGTTCTCCTTGTTTTATTTGGCATACACTTTTGTTAAAGTTAATTTACAAAGCAAACAGCCAGCTTAAAAATACACTGCCAGGACCTCGGCAGGACCTCTCTCCTCATTTAAGGTGCGCTCTGTGGCGCAGAAAAAAAAAAATACATACATAGTTATCATACAACATAATTGCCTGGGCGCGAGGAAAAAAAAAATGCCGCCAGTGGCCATAAAAAATATGAAGGCAGCTGAACAAATATGGTCCTTTGGCGCGGAGAGTGAGCAGGCGGGCTAAAAGTTTACCATTTAGCAAGGCGCCTCACTCAAAACATTAAAGGCTTAAATACGGCCACCAAAAAAGTCAGTCAATTGGCATTGGCAACACATGTAGCCATTACCTAGACAATAAATACCCAAAAGGGGCGGCTTAGACTCCCCAAGGATATCCGAGGAGCTTACAAAATGCGTACAAATTAGCCAGTACAGGCCACTTTGGCAGCATCGCTCGCAATCACCGAAGCCGAAAAGGCAGACACAATCATTTATGGCGGGCTTAGGCCCAGAAGTCGGCCAATCAGCCAGAATCCCTCTCAGTCCTGCCTTGCCATCCCAGACCCAATCACCAAAGCGTGTCTTAACATAATTTTTCTTATGCTTTAGAGCCGCCCAGTCCCGGGACACACACACACATACACAATGGGGCAGTGTACAAAAAATTACATTTACGTGCTTCCAATGTGTAATTAAGGATTATTTTGTGCTCAAGTGCCTGCCACGGCCAACTCTTCTTTTTTGCTGTTGTCCCCCTTCTGTTGCTGCTGTTGTCTAGGCGAGGCAAAGTAAATCAGTTCAAAAGGCCAAGCTGCGTGACTTTTTGGTAGCCAGAAAGAGGTTTGTTTTTGTTGCCTGCATGGAAATTGACTAATGACCCTGGCGGCTCTCAAAGCTTGGGGAGCTGAGAGGTCCTTGGGCCTAGATAGAATCGGGTAACTCTTTAATTATATGGGTTAAGTTGGGCAGAATTCCTGCACATTAATTCCCAGGGGGAATTTTCGGCTACGCCGGAGATTTCTTCGTGAAGATTATCTGCTTCGGACGGTCACAGGAGATTATGACTAAGGATTCTAGCTGCTTATAAATGCTGATAATTTTATTTAATTTATACTACATTTAATCTGCTAAATATAACTATAAAAGGAGGGTTTTTTTGTGGTTAGAAGATCAACGTCGAGGCAAAAAGTTTTGACTTCCAAATCAAAAAACATAAACAAATTCAGAAATAATACAATTTTGTATTTAAATACATTATTGATTTATTTATTTCAATGCTAAAAACCATAAACCTGACACATTTTTCTTTAATATCAATAATAGTTTATTGTTTTAAAAATATAATACAGCAATGTCTCGACATCTTTTTTCAATTTAAAGGATTAAGCAAAGGAGTTTGCTTAACAAATGATTGTAAAAAATTATGGAGATGAGGCTTTAAGCTTTGCTTACATTTTTAAATTATAAAAGCAACATAATCCTTCCGTTCCTTGCTTACATTTAAATAGTTGCCAAATCCTGCCACTGCTTACTATGTCACAGAAATGCCATTTCCTTTGAAAATGAGTTAAACGTATCCCCTTACAGATTGCAAATTTTCAACGGTTTATTGCGTGCGCTTAATGGGTTAAGTCCATGACATGCTGAGGGGCTGGGCAGGGGGCAGGGGCAGGAGGAAGCTGGGCTTAGGACTGTTGCTGTTGTGGCTCACACACCCGCCTGCTTTCTTATGCACACGTCGTGCCACTTTGTTGCGATAGAGTGTGGGATCCAGGAGCCAGGATCCGCAGCTGGGAGCCGGTAGCCAGGAGCTCTCCCAGTGAGCCCCCAGCTTGTGTGTTATGACACGTTCGGGCGGCTATCCGGTACAGAGCTAAGCTGCGCTGTGGTGCCAAGCCCAGCAAATCCCACAGCTCGATACCTGACGGATGGCTAGATGGCTGGATGGATGTAGGACGAGGGGAGGTGTTCTCGTGTACGAACAATTTGCATTATGCACAGTTTAACATGCAAAATGCCACTGGGACAGGCACTCCTGCAGTCCTGTGCAGTTTGTCAAGGCTGTCCTGGTCCGAGGAGCCGGGCAGTTATTAAGCAAATTCATTCCGGTCTAATCAGGTTGGTCAAACAACTTTAAATTGATTTCGCAGCGAATGGGCGACCGCAAGACGGGGCTAAAAAAAAGGGACAATTTTAACGGACAATTAAAATTTACGCCGCAGCGACAATGATAATGAGATTTTTAATAACCTCGTAAAGCGTTCGTACGCCGCCGCCCCACTCTCCGCAGAGTCCGGTTCCGGATCCGGTTAAAGCGGTGACAATGGCCAAGGCGAAAGTTAAGAAAGCCGGAACGACATGCGCGGGCCTGGCTGCTTGGCTTGGCTTGGCCAAAAGAAGTAGCCAAATAACCGCGAGCAACAATGTGCGGCTTGGAGATGAGGTGCCTTACCACCCACCTTCCTCTGGCCAGTTTCCTTCGTACGGCTTAATGTTTTTTCTGGCTTCGCTGGCTTTTTGTTCTTAGCCATGCAGCAAGAAACGGAAGCGCAAAGGCAACGGCAGAAACAATTAAAAGTTTCCGTTGGCACTTGCACTTCCTGGTCACTTTTGCCCGCTGACGGCTCCATCTTCTATGCATGGCCAGCTCGGTGGTCCTTGTGCGTGCGTGTGTGTGTGCGTGGGGATTATCCTGGCCGTAAAATCCTGCCTCCTCCAATACAAAGTGAACTTAATAAAGCTGTTGATTGCCCCATGAAATAATTAACTGAGAACGCAGCGCAGGGCATTCCCAATTCGAACACAAAGTCCAGCGATCAAGCCCTTCGTTTTGACTTTTGTTTGATTCTCGGAACTTTGCCGTTTAAGCGTGAAATGAGATTTTTTCACAATCTTAAACTAATATTTGGTTAAGACGCCACCGAAGATATTAGGAAGGAAGTGAAGCGGCCTGGAACTTATTTGCTTAGGCCGCCAGTTGACCAAAAAGCAAATTGAATTCGATGTTGACAATCGACAAAATTAATTCAGTTTCAGTTTATGAAGCGGGTTTAAATGTGTCAGATAAATATTTCGTTTCCGGCTGAGTAAGTTAATATTAATAAGAAGCCAATAAATGTGAAGCTTAAACTATATCCTTGAGTTATAATAAATCCTTGAGTCTCGGGAATCAATTTCTTGGCTTGGCTTAAACATCACACATACGCCCCGTGGCAAAACAAGCTCGCAGTGGACAAGCGATGGAAGACTCTCATTTATCTGGCCAAAGCGCTGAATGCAAGCCAGCAGCCATAACTCATTGGTTTGGGCCCGGACACCGCCCCTCCACATCGGTTGTCAGCGACGCAAGTGTTAAATGTGACCACTTAAGAGAATGACAATAGTTTTTAACTTGGCTAGAAGTTTTGGCGTCACCGCAAAGTGGTTTTAGCTCAAATCTCGCTGAGCGACCCCACCAGCAGCAGCAGCAAGAAACTTTCCACATGCGAATATTATATACGTTCCTATTTTTGTGCGCTGATCGGTGCCAAGTCTGGACCGCGGCAATTGCATATGTCGGGGCAGCCAGCAGCCAGTAGCAGCTGCCAAAAACTTGACGAAATATGCTGCTAATACCCGGGAGCTGCAATGGCCAAAAATTGCCGGCATTAAATATGCATGTGACCCGTGCCAGTTGAGCTCGGTGAACCCAGCGAGTGGTGCGTGCCACAAAATGCTGCGAGTCACAGTTTCCCCGCTTCTGGTCATCGGGTGACGGCATCGTCATGACCAACAAACACACAAGGGAGGCAGGAAGTAGGACGCAGGATACGTAGGACACGGATACAGATGCGGATTGGGAGCACGGACAGACAACGGAAGCGGTATTTGGTCGGAACCTTCCGGTCCGCTGGCTGTAGCCGACATTTTGCGGTCACTTTTCATCTGTCTCGTCTCTCCTTCAATCGCCAGAAATTAAATTCAAATTTTTACTGTGCCACTCACACACACATAGAATGATATTTCAATTTCAATTTCATTGGGGTTCCCTCTGCCGACAGACAGGTTTTTGGTTGGCATTGCTTTCTGATTGAGCTCGAGGTTATTGTTCATCGCTGGCATTCCCTAATGAGGCGAAATTGAAGGGTAGATATATACCGGGGAATGGCGTTCCCGGTCAAATTAATAATGCTTTCGACGCGAGAGCTAACCCAAGCTACTACTATGTGTGGGAAAGTATTGCATTTCCACCTTCGACCCGCCCACGTTGCGTATACACAAATTTCAGAGAGAGAGAGAGAGAGTAAGGCGAACTTTGGAAGGTTGCTGTCTGTTAAGTAATTAATTATCTGTGCCAGGGATTACCCGGGCTGGGCAGCAGGAATTACATATGCCCAACAAAAACAAGGAAAAGCAGGAAATTCAAAAGCAAAAAATATACAACAAATGAAACATAAAAATCCTGGAAAACTTCCGCTTGAAATGCTTCAGTTCGTAACAAGCAAAAATCCCATTCACCACACATGGCGAGTGGAAATGCAAATACCGAAGGCTTACTGCTGACCTCATGCGAGGTGACTCTTTGTGAAAAATTAAATAATTCTCTGTATGCAGCATGCGACATCATTATCATCAATATTATTACTTTTATCAACATTATCGGGCGTGTAATCATGGAGCCGAGGGAACATTAACAAGGACAGCAAATAAAGCGAAGCGTGTCAGGAAGAAAGCGAAATCGAGCGGGTAAATATGAAAAGAGCAAACGGAATTATCGGTATATATGTATATATATTCTGTAATTCGCTTGGACAAGGTTCGATAAGGAAAGTATTTAAAGCCAGGTCAGGTTGTGTGGAATGAGGAAACTTTAAGGTCTCAACTGCTCCATCTCTGTCGCATAAATATCATATCTAATAACACAATCAGGAGTCGCCTTCGCAGTGCATGTCACTTGGCTGTCAGCATAAACCAAACACGACAGCCAATCCCCGATGCCAATCCCCACAAAAAATGCTAACTGATCTCAACTGATTGCGTGTCAACATTTCGCCCCCGTCTCCGTCTCCTTTTATGCTGCCGAAACAAAAACAGTCCCCACATGTCAATATTTATCAGAGATAACCCTCAGCCTTCTGAACTTTCACTGCCTATTATAATATATATATATATATATAGAGGATGAGTGGGTGGCTGGAAAAATCAAAACAAAAAGGGACAATATTGTGACTCTGACTGGCTTCTTACTTTTTGTATTTTTACATTTAATATAAACACATTTAATTTATACAACATGACAGCAACAAGATTCTGGGGCTTAGATTGACGAGGCATAAGCAGATACGCAGCAGCAGATACAAAGATACCGAGATACTTGGATCCCAAGGCGAGTGTGAGAGCGCCTTAGCCTTAGCTGCCTTTCAGCTTGGGCTCTACGCCCCCGAAGAAATGCGAGGGATCCGAGGGATCCAGACATTCAGGGATCCCAGGATGCAGGGATGCAGGGTTCCAGGGGGAAAGCGGTGCTTCCACTTTGGCGCATACCTTAAAGAACTTGCAAATTGTCAGCATATCCTGTGTCTGTGTCGGCGTCTGTGTCTGCTGGGGTGTGCCTGCCCTGAGTGCCTTTCTTTGTGTGTTTTTAAGTTTGTTTGACATGACTCGGGGTGCGTGAGCGTGTGGGTGAGTATAAAATTGGAAATACTTTGGGATTATATGCTGATTTAACGCATGGAAACCGGGCCAAATCTTCAGGGAAGGGTGCGCGTGCCTGGTCTCTGTGAAATTGAGCAACTGATGGGGCAAAAGTTGAATGCCACATGTAGTATATACCACCACCCATCCCTTGCCACTCCAATTTGAATACCAAGACAAGTTTCTGTTGGCCAAAGTTGTGCATTAAACAAATTAATGCCATAAAAATCGGCACACAAAAACTTCTTAGCTTCGACAATTTTCTATTGTTGTTTTTTTTCGCAAATATTTTATGTGCTTTGGCTTTTTGTTTGTTATTGAAAATAAACCAAATTTATTAACAATAAAACTAAACTAACTGATCATAAAGTTCACTGGGGCGCCTAAAAGCAGGCCATAAACCGAGAGCCAAAGTAAAAGTTTTACCCTCCATCACCAGGCCACATCACGTATACGTCACGTTGGTCCACATACCAGCGAGGAGAACAACAATGCAGGGCATATGGAAATTGTTGCCATTTTAAAAACCAAATGAAATTAAATCACTTGTTTTCTGGCCGGCACACATGCCTGCATATATTTGTTAAATAAAAACCTGGACATGGAAAACAATTGAAAAAACATTTTGTATATTGCGACACTCATTCGGTTCTGGTTCTGGTTTGGTTTCGGTTTCGGGACACTCTGCATGTTACATGTAATTGAGTGGCTTTGCAGTTCGTTTTGGATTTGGATTATTAGTGGTCGCACACAGAATGATTCTGCAATTTACAGGCTCGAAAGAGGTAGTGATTTTATCGCTGGTAATGAATTCAATTGAAAGTTTCAAACAGAGCGATGCAACGTGCAAGTCTGGAGCAAAATCAATCAAACTTTTCCATCAATATCCATTATAACCCTCGGGCTAGACGGCAAGGCGCGATTTATTGCGCTCAGCCCGGCAAATTTCCGAGCCGGGACAACGGCACTCTTTGCTGTCGCCTGAACTTTGTGCAGATTGCCGTCATTGTCAACATGCATTCGATTGCAAGACGGCGGCTCTCCCTCCCTTTACCCACGCTCCGCACGCTTTTCTCACTTTTCCGGGGCCGTGTGTGTGTGCCATGGCAACTTCATGAAATCCTTTCACACTCCCTCATACGTTCGTGCGAGTCCCGGACAAGTTTTTATTGCTTCGCCGTGCTTAAAAGTACCAAGCCAGAAAGCGAGGAGCTCTAAATTGTTTTTCCATTGCTATGCCAGCGAGGAGCTGCTACCAACGCCTGTTGCCCCCCACAACAAATTGTATCGAATGGCCGGGAAGAAAAAAAAGAATCCCCTGGCCCAGACAGGACTCACTGGAACTGGGAACTGAGAGCTCAGCTGCGTAACGGATGCGGAAGCGGAAATCCGATATTATTGCGTTTGTATTGTATTAGGAGTGCGATGCAGGTGTCCCTGCGACTGGTATTGCTGCTGTCCTGTTGTTGATGGAAAATTGAAATGTCATATTGGCCCGGCTTTGCATCTGATTCTGGCTTAGCCGCAGCCACAGTTTTGCGGCCACGTTGCAAATATGAAACCCGGAAAAAAAGTGTGTCTCCACTTCAAAACGAAATTAGATATGGCTGAGAGTCATGAAAAGGTGGAAGTAATCCGAAACACTAGCTTGATCTTTCGACTCAAAACTGTAGAGGAGTAGAGGAGTTTGTATTGATTTCTATCTAAGCTTGGGATGGTTGTTCTGCAACTCTTCCCTCTTTCTGGCATCGATTGATCCTTTAAACATATTAACAAGACTAATATATTTCTGAGAATAATCACTTCAGTTGGAAAAAGTCTAAGATATGCCCCGGAAACGTGATCATATTACCATCTATATATTTTTGATGAAACCATAGCCAACTTTTATTGCCTACACATTATATATTTTTGGCCTCTGACAAAAGTCGGCAAACAAAAGAAATCCTTGAACATGAACACAAAATGGTGGGCACAGAATGTTATTTATTGTAGCTCAGGTTGTCAGGGCGCTAATAAAGTGCCAGCCCAGGAGGGGGAAAGTCGTAGCTGTAAACATAACGAATGCCCCTTGGCTACCAACTTTGTTTGACCAACTTCCCGTCTCTCACTGCCGGCGGCGTCTATTTGGCACAGGTGCTGTCAGATCTTCTGCTGCTTTCCTGCTTTCCACCCCCCAAAAAAAAGAACAAGCTCAAGTTGCACATTTTTATTTTGTAACGAAATTTATTAAGTAGATTTTAGGAGGCAGGACATTTGCTGGAATATTAAAAAGATAATTGCCGGGGCCAGTAAGGAAATTAGTGCCAGCATAATGGGCATATTTCAAATTTTATTTATCAGTTGGCAAATAGAATAAAAACAGGCCTAGCCAGAGATTGCAGGCTATGGTAATTATATTTCCCACTTAAGTGGAAGCACCATTTGGCATTAATTTGGCCAAGCAAACGATGTGGACATTGGTAGTTTATCGGGGCCAAGTCGAGGCCAGCTTATTATGCATAAATAACCCAGGGAAATTGCCGTTTTGCAATCATCTCGATTTAATTCCATCAAAAATAACCACAACTACTTAATTTATAACTGCACACAGTCAAGCGGAGTCAAGCTCAGAGGAGGCAGGGAGCCAAGTAATCTACAACTTAAATGAGTTTTTGCCAGGCAAGCAAGACGGCATTATAAATAAATATCATTTAAAATAAACTGCCAGCTCTCGACTAACCTGTCTGCACTTTGTGCAGCCACTTGTCACTCCTTCTCCGCCAGCAAGCCCAGGATCGAGTTGAGTGCAATTTGAGACACACTCCACAGCCACACATGGCTCTGGCTCATTTAACGGCTGCTGTGCTGTGTAATTACCCATTAAGCCGGGCCAGAAGACGGCAGACGAGTCCTCCGACTCACTGCCTACTTTTCGCAGTAAGTAGATTTCGGTTAGATTGAAATCGTGTGCATGCAAAATGCTTCCAGCCTGCCAGTCTGCCAGTCTGCCTGCCTGCGTAATGCAGTTAAATGTGCTAAATAAAATGCCGACTCTCTGGCAAATGCATGCAGTGGCATAATTAGTTTTAAATAAAGTCGGTGGCCTTTTTTATGGAGGCCAACTTTGCCCTCAAAGGAGTGCCTTCAGTGTGTTTCTTCTAATTGAGATACCGGAGGCCATCAAGGAACCGCAGCTTAATCACGCTGCACCTGCCATTCCTTTGCAGCTGTTTGTCAGCTGCCAGCGAGCGGTTAAGTCAACGTCAAGGTGGCAACTGTCATTCCGGGCCAGGACATCGCAGTCCTTTGGTCGTCCGCATTTTGACAGTCTGGCAAACGAACGTCTTGCTCCGGCAACATTTAATCAAGTTTGCAGCTCAGTTCAGTGTTTATGTCAAGTGTCTATTTGCCTATAACAAACAGACAGACACTTTGCAATTTACAAGGCGACATTAATTAAACAAATAAAGTGCAGGCAGGACCACCGCAGAATAGCTGGAAAAGGCTGCAGATGGGAAAACTTCGAGCAAAACCCCACATGAAGTGTGGGTCCTGGCTGTGCTTAATGTTCAGCATTCGCCACAGGGACACGGTGCAGACAGACAGAAACATGGCTGCCTTTTTATGTGGCCTACTTACCTGCGAGTTTATTTAATTCCTTGGCCTGCCTTTTGACTGCTGCTCCCTGCTCCCTGCTCCGAGGGGCCATAATTGAATTTTTTACGCACGCTCATTTGTGTTTGCGTTGATATTAACAAAGCAGTCAGCCCCCAGGCCCTGCTTTCTCAGTAAGTTTATAAAAATAAAGCATAAAATGGCAGTCGGGAAACCGACTTGGAGTCAGATTCAGGCAGAAAAAGCAGGCCTGTCAACTCGCACACGTCCTGCAACTGTCTATCAATTATAATGTGACGGCTACGCAGCTTTTTCACCACCTTACCTCCCCCTCCCTCCCCTGACAAGGACATGAACTTTATTTGAATTCCTTGGGCGTCGTTCACTGCGGTTCCCAACCCCTCCTCCTCCTCGATGGGCGCCAGTTAAGTCACTCACACGAAAAGTTGCTCCCAGCTTCCAGTTCCTTGCCTTTCCATTCCTTTCCGTTCCGTTTACTCTGTCTGTTTGTTTGTTTGTTTGTTTAGCAGGAAATTAAAATTTGCTCAAAAGTAGCAAACATAATGAGACTTTTTAATGTCTATTAAAATGAGACGTACGTTAACTTTGCTTCTTGTCCCAAAAAAGAGTATATTAAAATATATGTTAAAGGACTTTCATTTGTATGAAAACTTTACTAGGCTTTTTCGGAACTTTAAGAAACTGTCGTTCGTGCTGGTTCTACCTCTGAAATATCCTTACTCCTGGGCTCAACAATGTGGCATTTGTTGCAGGCAGGCTGCACTAATTGCAGTTGCTGTTGTCGGTAGCGTGTCAGCATCCCTCTTTGTAGCCTCGATTCCCCTTGGCCAGGTCTCAGTTCTAATAACTGGCTGCAGTTGTTGCAATTTCCGACAAAATCTCGTTGCTCCCTTTTGAGCCTTGTAATTTGCCTGCCTGGAAGGAAGAGTCCTTACTCTCCTGCAAACACTGCATGCCCACACACACGCAGACACACAAATATCCGTATGCAGGACTAGCTGGCACAATTAAATATTAATTTGAGAGCAGAGGAAGACTAGAGCCTGGCACAAATTCCAACTCTCCTCCCCCCGCTCCTGTCAGCCACTCAAAATGCTTAAGGAATTTGTTTCAATTTTTGTATAATTTATTAGCTAAATACTTTTAGTTTTTGGGGATTTGGCAGGAAAGTTTCGGACTTCGGCTTCGGACTCGACTCCAATCACCGCTTACTGCACAGCCAAAGCCGTAAGCAGGGCATGCAAGCCGCTTAAGTCCTTAAGTTTATCAAGATCGGTCCAATGCCAGGGCCAGAGCGACTCATCCTGGCTGTCCTGGTTGGTCAATCTCAATCTGACTTCGTTCCCAGCGATTGCCCCCGCCATTGTAGCCAAGCGGCTGCTGGCATGACAATCATATTTACGTGACCTGCATGTATAATTAATTCCCGGGCTCGATTCCTGCATGAAGGCATGGAGTGACTTAGGCGAAAACTTTTGCCAAAAATTATACACAAAGCAACACCAACAGGCAAAGCAACAGCAGAGGCAGAAGCACAAGCAAAAGCTGAAGTAGAAGCCAAAGCAAAAGCAAATTCAGAGCCAAAGACAAAGTCGAATTCGAAGAGGGGACTTCCTCTTTCATCTGCGTGCTTGACTTTTTGTTTCGTAAGCAGTTTCTGTTTGCCTTGGCTACTTAACTTTTGCTGCTGAGATTTGGACAAGCACCCACGCTGCCGCTTCCCTTCCACTTCCTCTCAGAAAATTAAGCCTTGATAAGTTCCTCTGAGAGAGACAGACACACAGCACACACACACAAAGGCTGGCCAAGATGCTGATCCGATAATTAAGTCGGCCATTTTGCCAGCGAACCTTGCGGCTGCTTTCATATTAACATGTAAATATGTCATTTATTATGCCTGTCCGAGAGGTGCAGTCACTGGGACTCGTGGGCTATAATTAGTTTCGAGTGGAGCCTTTTCATTAATGCGGCTAATAAATGAAGCCTTCTGATTATGGAATGCTATTAATAAGCGGATTCAGAAGCAGCCAAGCCACTCTTTTATTCATTCTCTGTATCTCTGTATTACTTTTCCCCTTTATGTAGAGCTTCGAACCTAAAAACTATCAATAAATATGTATAGAAGGTATAGTCATCATGGGCGCACTGATAAACGTGGCCCCATTCCCGGGTGGTGTTTATTTTTATTGCATAAACTAACGCGGGGGGAAACACAGCCAAACACCGCGCTTCACATAGTAATAGTAGTTTTAACCCATTTCCACCACCGACTGACTGCTCATTATGACTTTGCGTTTAATGGGCAATAAGGGCCGTGTTTTCCCCCGGCCCGCACACACACTCACACCCACACACTCACTCTCAGTCGATTTCCCGGGGTATTCAAGTGCGCAGCTTAAGCATAATAGCCCTGGCTCCTGGCTTCTGAATCCCCGGAATCCTGAATCCTGAAACCCACGTCCCCAGACTCCTCTCCCATCTCCCTCGCTGCTGATGGTCGTCGCATCCTCACATTAAAATAAATATTTGCGCTAATCTGTCATTTGTCGCTCCTCGCGCACCCGCCGGCTGCTGTCGGTGCTCGGTCAAATATCCCCAGGTCCCTGGGCCAGCTGCCCGCGATTATAATTAAAATTTCATATTGATAAGCGGAAATTTCACCAGGATAGCGTTGGATGTAAGGAGTAGTTGAATGTGGCCAAGGATGAGTAGAGGAAACTATGATTTAATGCTTAAGAGTGTGCAGAAAATTGCCAAATAAGAACTATATGGTATATGAGTCGAATTTCTAATTTATATTATAGTAAATATATATTTAAAATTAAATTGCGATTTAATAAAGTATAAAACTTAATTTAAAAAATGATTTAATGTTACTCCAACCACTCTCACTCTTCTCCCACTCGTCGAGCAAGTTCTGTTCGTGTTTTTCTATAATTTCCAAATTGTGTTTCAGGTGCAAGCCAGGCACAACTTTTAATTGGCTCCGCCAACTCCTCCAGGACAAGTGGGATGCAAAGGGCGGGATGATGCTGCTGCTCCTGCTGGTAATTAGTCACAGCCCCGCTCAGCATCTCCATTTGGTTGATTTATGTAAAATGGTCCCCACCGACGAACGGTCTATTGCTCATCTCGCCCCCCGTCCACTTGTCATAAATATAATTTTATTGCCGCCCAGAAAAAGGCGGCAGCAGTGACAAAAGTGCGCAAAGTGTTTATGCTGGCGTGCGTTTGTTTGTGCTCGGATATTAATAATATATTTTTCCATGGCTCAGCACTAAAGCCGAATGCTAGATGCTAGATTGGAATAGTTTTGGGATCTCACAAGCAAGCGAGAAAGGGAGAAAAAGCTGTGCAAAGTTTTTATTGCCCTGACACCCGCTTCATTCTATGTAGGTGGCGGCACGGCACCCTTTGACCCCATGTCCCTTGCCCTTGCCTCTCTCTCATAATCGCATGTTTGACGCTATAAAATCAATTCTTTATCTCTCGCCCACCGAGAGTCTCCGGCGTCAGCATCAGTATCAGCCATAGTTCCATCCCAGCCAGCCCAGCGCCTGGTGCGTGTCATAAAAACGATTTGGCCCCAGAGCGACCCCACCCTGAGCATAAAAATGATATTACGACAAGTGTTGTTATTAAGGCCAACTGTAGTAGTCAGCAGCGAGAGTTCTTCTTCTGCTGAGCTGCTGCTGCTGCTGCTTCTTCTGCTGCTGCTTCTGTTGATGAAAGCTTCCAGGCAAAAAGGGGAAAGACGCCAAACGAACGCCCGTTACAATGGCAAGATATATAAAATTTAGCTCAAATGGCTTTGGCAGCTCTAGCTAAAGTTGCCATTTATATGGGACACTGTGTCCGTGTGTCCATGTGTCTGTGTCTCTGTGTGTCTGTGTGTATGTGAAGGAGGAAAACAAAACAAATTGAAAAGCTCACATAAGCAGGCAATGCCACCGATGCGGGACAACAGGGCGTATGATTATTGCGAGTGTGAAACAAGCGGGGACAGCCATAAGCGGTTGTATGAATATACCCTACGATCACAGCTGACTAATGAAGGGATATAGCATTTTTCTAAGGGAATTGTGTAGCATTCTGGAATTTTGTTAGTTCTTTGGGATTAATTTACACATTATTACACGGTATCAAGCAAACTAAAGCAAATATTAAGCGACTTAAAAATAAATTTAAAATTTTCTTTAAAGTTAAATCCAATAAAAATCATGAGATTTAATTGAACATTAACAAAAAAGGTAAATTTAAAACAATAACAAAAAAAAAGGGTACAACTAGGCTTGTAACTTTGAGATTTATATTTTTAATATTCAATTTATAAAATCATCTAAATCAAAATAATATTGAAGATCGATTTTGATTACTTTTTGAAATTGTTGCAATTCTGTAAAAGTTATAGGAGTAGCTAAGCACTAACAATGGCCAAGAAACAATATAAATAAGATAAAATAAGATGTATAACTGCGTACGTTTCGGGATGTCCTTAGAGCTGCCTTAAGGATGTTTTTCAAAGAGCGTTTCAAAGCCCAGCTGCCTGTATACTTCTTCACCGAAAGAGAAAGGATTTACATTTCATCAAATATATGTGCGTTACGCATCTATTTAATTAATTTAATATTTAAAATAACCTTTTTTATAATCCCTAAATAAATAAAAATGATTTACAACCTATGCAGCTTCACCAAAAAAATTATATAAGAATATTATATATTACCTTGTCCTAAAAACTCATTTTACAAAAACCGAGTTCTAATTTATGACGTTGCCATCGAAACCCCTAACACTGAAGCATGAAATGCAACTTTAAATTAGTGAAATAACCGCCGACTGCAGGAGCATGTCTGTTTGAACATTTAATCAAAAAGTTCCTTGGCCAGGAAGAGAAATAAGGAAGCCAGCCGACGGCGTGCAGCGAGCAGTAATAAAAAAGCTGTCGCCCAACATGCAAATTTGTTTATTATGTTTTGATAAAGCACACAGGAAAAGCAAAAATAAAAAATAAAAAACAAAACAGAAAACAGAAAAAAAAACAAAAAACAAAACCCGTATTTGACCAACATGAATATTTAATGCAGCCGCAAAAGAAAGCACACAAAAATTGGGCAGAGGCAAATCCCTTTCAGCGCACTCGGACGGACTCCAACTAATAACACTGTCAACGTGGTGCTCCCACTGCCCGCTTGATAGCATCCCCCTCCTCTATGTGTCTCTACGCCCATGGAAACTCATGAAAACCCATGCAAATCTGTGTTGACAATGTTTAGCAGGCAAAACAGACACAGGAATACGCATGGAAATCGCATGTGGTTAGATATACCAACCGGAAAACCGGAGTGAGAAATTAAAATGGGATCTCTGTCAGTTGGATACTTTTAGCACATTTTGAACTGCATATTCCCCGAAACTGAAATCTGGCGACCCATTATACAAATCGGAGCAGCCAGCCTGCCAGGTCGCAAGAGGTGTCTGTCCAAACCACAGCTAAGATTAAAGCACTTTGGGTTTTTGAGCCACCGCAAAGGTAAAATAAAATAAACTATGTTAGTTAAACTAACTGCAAGTTTATTAAATTAAATAAATAATAAAAAAGGGAATGGGAAAAGATCTTTTCAAGGATAAGATATAGGCTTTGCCATAAAGAATTTTGAAATGGTAGCTTCATCTTACTTTGATACTTAAATCTGTTTTAAATCTGTAGTTAAAATTCTTACTTCAAATATCATACTATTTTTGTATTAATTCAGCAATTAAATAAATATTAAATATTTAGGGAAACATTTTCATTAAAGAAAACTCAAGAAAGTGTATTTGAAAGTTGCACCAAATAAGTTTGACTTCAGTAAAATGATTTTATATGTGTTTTAAGATGTTAGCAAAGCTGCTTTGAAATAATCTAAGCTCAAGAAAATATATAATATCCTTTAAGCTTATTACTTTTATTTCTTGGAATCCCTGTCAGCTAAATATATCTTTCTGTGACACATCTCTTCCTAACACGTGCTGAATTGATATCTCAACTTATGGAATCCAAAGCATCGACCATTTATTGCTTTCCTGGAACAAAAATACAAGCAGCACCTTGTACAGGTAAGAAAAAGTGCTAGACCGAGTAAATAAATGCGGTTTTTAAGCTGCGAAAATTGTTTTTGATTGCATTCGTGCAGCAAATTGCATAAAATATTGAAGAGTCTGTGGTGCAAAAGTCGATCTACGTGCTCCATTTCATTTGTGTGTGGCCCCACCTCCGTCTGCCTAAGAACTAAGAAAAACTATCCCGAATACCAAACTCTTTAAATTATGGCCCTAGTTTCACATGTGATTTATGCAACTTTTGAAGCACGAATGCATGCCGCGCCAGGGGTCTTGGCCGTATGGAATTAATGAGAGCCAAGCCCCACGCTGACTAGCTGCAACACAAACTGGGGCCAACTTGCAATTTCCGCTGTGAGCTGAAAATCCCTCGAGATCCTAGAGTTTTTTCCCCATCTCTCTCTCTCTCTCTGCCTCCGACTTGGCAATACTTTAATTAGGTTAACATAAACTTTGACAGCCAGCTAAGATATCGATTTGATTTTAATAAGCTGGCGACAGACATAAAATGCAATTAACTCGTTTTGTCTGTGACCTGGCTAACAAAAGTAATCAAGTGGCTTCAGTTAATTGTACTAATTTACTACAGACAGCGGCTAATTAAGATAAATTAACTGCATTGAGTAGGGGTTTCGTTTTTAGCTGGACAACACGGCGTATACTTGACCTGCAACCAGAGCAACAGCAACAATTATACCAGCAGCAGGTCACCGCAACGCCGATAACCAAACGCCATTCTGCTGCCAATTTTGTATAATTTTCTAGCTGATAGCAGGAGAGTCTGACTTTCGCCACTATTATCGCCGGCATACAACTGCCACCTGTTTGGCCAAGGAAGCCCCTTGCAGTGTTAGCTGGAAATGCAGAATGGTGCAAATGTAATTGGCCGGCAATATGATTGGGTAACATAGTTGGAGGCGACTCAAATTTCTCCTCTACAGTGGAGCATCTAACTTGTTCAGGGGAGTCTAGGTTATTATAATTTCTTAAAGGATATATATTAGAACATAGTCTGGGAGAATAGGAAAATATGTCAGGCCTTTTTAGCTACGGAAAGTCAAAAATTTAAATAAATAAATACTTTACTTCAAATACTTTTGAATGTGTTTATTCTTGGAGACGATTGTCTTATAGTCTTATTCATTTTTTTATAAAAATTAATATTATCTTTATATTCCCTTTCAGCATTAATGAACTAAGACAATCTAGAACATTTTTCCTATGAAAAAGAGGCAATTTTGAGATGTTATAACAAGTGTGGGTTAACTTTATATATATCTAGACATAATTTAATAATAAAACCGCAGCTTGTACAAATAAAAAATAATGGAAAATGTCTTATTTATATATTAAATTAACTATTACTCATTCCTATAAACTAAATCACTTAAAAGTCACCATGGAAAATTTAATTTCTTTTCAGATCGGTTTTAAAATAATTCAAAAATGTTTAAAATTGTATTTCAAATGTAATTCTGAAAGCATTTACAGGAGTTGCATAATATTTGAAGTAAATTAAGGAATAAAACCTGCAAATCCCCCGAAAATTCCCTACCAAATTGAAGTCCCAAATGAAGCAGTATATGGTAGGCTTTTCATTCGACAGAAATCTTTGTCAATACATCAGCGACCACACCATTTCGCGACCAATCCTGCCGCTCCAGAGGACCGCCATTACACCCGCTCTCCTGCGCTCCTGCGCTCCTGCTGCCCAACATTGGACACTCGCAGATAATGTTGTCCAAATGCATTTGTCTCTACGCTCCCATAAACATTGTTCGCACATTTTGGAGTCCACCTCTGGCGGGAATCCGTTGCGGTCCCGCTTGTAGCTCATTGTTGTCTGTCCGTCCATCCGCCGGGCGAATGCCCGAAAAACCGGCTGGCACAAATAATGGCATTTTCATTGAATTTTACGCGCCAAAGTCAAAAAGTTGTTTGCGCGAACTTTCCCAGTAATTGCACTGGCCATCCCTTGACCAGTGTCCTGTGTCCAGTGTCCAGTGTCCTGTGACCTCAGCTCACAAGGGGGGGATGGCAGAGGCACGGACAAAGTCCAAGCCCAATGCCATGTGCCTAATGAAGTTGGGGCCACAAAACGGCAAATGACATTTGAAAAGTGCTGGCAACGCGTATGGCTAATGACCAGTTTTGAAGTGAAGTTCAAAGTCTGACTGGAGGCCGGGCGGAGTGGCA
Organism: Drosophila anomelani; assembly: GCA_035045905.1. Classification (NCBI taxonomy): domain Eukaryota; kingdom Metazoa; phylum Arthropoda; class Insecta; order Diptera; family Drosophilidae; genus Drosophila; species Drosophila anomelani. Next base: position 15,505,123 of record JAWNOO010000032.1, read on the forward strand.
AGTGAATTATGAAAATTGCCCCCAGAATTCAGAGCCCAGAACCAGAACCGGAGCCCACCTCCGACCTCAGAACCCCATTCAGGCTTGAGTGTAGCAAATTAGGCGCACTGAATCGACATTACAAGCACGTTGCCTCGCTGTACACCTTTCCGCCGGCATGTGGGGACTCGACTCCGGGCGGGTTTCCTTTTCCCCTCTTTTTTTTTCGTTCTTTTTTTGGGAACTTCACCAAATCACTTACAATATTTGGACCCGCAGTACGTGCAGGGCTTAGGAATGGCATGCGGCCTCTTCCTTCCTTTCCTCGGTTTTCCTTGGGTTTTCCCCGTCATACGCATCGAAGTATCTGCTACCCCTACAGCTGTTGGTTTTTCGTGGAGTTTTGCGCTCGGGCAAAGTTAATTTTCTTAGCGTCAAGCGTGAAATCGATATGGCCGCGAGCTGTTTCATAAGTTGAATTGAAACTCTGGAAATTGTTCAGGTTGCAGTTTTCCGTTTCTCTTTTTCCAACCAGTTCCCTTCTGCTCTCCTCTCTGTGTATACAATTTTTTTTCTGGGGTTTTTCTTGCTGCGTGAGTTGATAAATAAAATACTCAGAATTCCTGACTTGGCCGTAGGGATTGATTCTTTTGGTTCGGGGTTTTTTTTTACAGTGGCTCTGGCAAACTTTGGGGGCGGCTAATAAAAATTTCCCGACTTGAGAGCAAACAAGTTTCGCTCTGCCATTTTTTTCTTTTTTTTTTTATAACAGCTATTTGATTTTATTTATTTTGTTTTTATATTTTCTGCGAATAAGTTGGCCGCTTTGTGGCACACCAGCAAATTAAGTTAATAATAAAACAGTTGCTGGGGTTACGTTTTTCAGCTTTCCGTCCGGCAAAGTTGGTAAAAGTTTTCTGTTTAATTTGCCGAGCGGCGGCATCGAGGCAAAACCTTAAAGTTTGGAGTCATCCGCCGCCGCCGCCGCATTTTGAATTTAAAATTAATATTATAAACTTTGATTTATTGTCGCCCTGACGCCGCCGAGTCGCCAGTTGCCGGTCGCCAGTCGAATATGCCAAAAGTTACTCGAGAGGTGCGGCGGGGGAACATGGCCAAGATATGAAGTACAGCAAAACAAAGTGTTGTATTAACATAATGTTTTACTTTATAATATTTCTTTTTATTTCCACTGCTGCTGCTGCTGCTGCGACAGTCGATAACAAAAGTTTGGCAAAGCAAACTTGGATAAGGCAAAAAAGCTGGGCAAGTCTATCCGGAATAGGACCAGGATATTACCCTCTTTTAGAGAATATTTTGCTTTGAAGACTTTAATTTATAAAAAATAAATTTAAAGCATATTTGGAAAGGTTTTTAAAACAGCAAAAACTAAGAATTGCTTAGCTAAGAAACAAATTGAAGGTTCAGAATAAAACAAAACTAAATTAAAGCAGAATTAGAAAGCTATCTAAAGGCCAATTAATATTTAAGAATACTTCCCCCGCCAACAGCTGGAATTAGTTCAAAAAGCATTCGAAAAGTTATAATTTTTCCCTAAGAAAAATCTTCTTAAATATTTCCTCAAAAAGTAACAAAAATATCCCCCATTTCTAGTCGAATGCTGGGTGGCACAAAAAGCAAAGTTGAATTGAATTTACCAACTGAAGTTTTTGAATATATTTCGTTGACTATGTCTGAAGCTGATATCTGAGACGGTAGCTATGACAGTGCCAAAACCCCTCAACCGCCGTCCTGCAACGATTCTCCGCATAATTCCAGCAGTATTGTCACCTTAGCAATGCGCTTAGAAGTTGCCAAAGTCGGCAACCGTTTAGGCAACATTTTTATGGCTCATTAGAGCAGACGTGGCGAATAGGTTTTCGGTCGCGACCGAGGCTCTTGTCAAGGCTCTTTGATCTCCCGGCTGAAACTGAGGCAAAGCCTGAGCCTGATGATGATGATGACGGGGGCGGGGTGACCCCCCAAACCGAAAAAAATAAAAGTGAAACCCAACCGCCGGCAAAGCAACTTCCTACATGTCGCGCATATCAAATGAATCCTGCCGGCGCGATTCCCGAATTTCGATTCCCAACCCCCGAAAACAAATTCGTTTATAATTTCGACCAGATACATGCCAAGCGTTATCTTCCTGCCAACAGATTTCCGATATAATGCCAACGATTTGCTCATAAAAATCCCCACACAGTTGTAGTGCCGAAAATCCCGCCAACTCTAATCCACATGAGTGCCATTCGAATTTGCATTGATTTCTGTTGAGATTTGTCCAAAAAACGGAAGAGGAAACCCCGAAAAGAGTATAACTGCTTGCCGAGCACTTGAAATTCCAATTGTTTTCTTCGAGTGTTGAGCAAATATCCAAGCACAAATATGGGAAATATATATTTAGTTTAAATGCAATGCAAATAAAAGTTGACATCATGCATACGCAGTGTGGTCCTGCATGAAACCACCAAGACTTTTTAATTTTAATACCTAAGCTTTAGCTTGATAAAGGTTTAGCCTTTAGCAAACTTAATTAACAAATGAGACAATGCCTGGGCACAGATTGATGGGCCATATCAAATCTGTGACATTCCTGAGCCTCCCTTTTTTCGGTTTCAGTGATTTAATTAGACGCTTAACCTGTTTGCATTTAATTTGGACATCCCCCCCCTAGCACCCTCTATATATTTTTTGTTGACTATTTCTTTTGGCATTATTTTGTGGCACTTTAAGCCGTTTACACGCATGCATAAATCTTCTCCGGGGCTGGGCTCTAATTATCTGTAGGCCAGCATCAGTTGGACCCACATTTCAGTCAGTTTCGGGGGGATTAGTCCCTTCAGTGTTTTAAAAGCCCCGGGAAGAGGCGGTCGGGGAGCATATGTCCCCGGCGCAGAGGTGATAAATTACCATCGGCCAAGGTGTCATATTAAAACCAACCAGGACACACACACAGCTCACACACAGCACACACACCGCTTCGCACAAACGAAACCTCAAACATGTGGCACTGCCCTTTTAAATAAACCTCAAGTCCCAGTTCGCCTTCCCCGCATCCCGAGAAGGACCCCGTTCCAGTCCCAGTCGCAGTCCCAGTCCCACCACTGTGCATAACTAACGAGCTGAAGGCAAATGGAGCTGCTCCGACGGCAACCGCAAATCCAAAACCAAATCAAAAAGGGTCTCTTGCCTGCTTATCACACGGCCATAAAGTCAGTCCTGCCCTCTGACCCCACCAGCGCCAGCCGCAATCTCCCGTCTCACCCCGCCGGCTACACGTGCCTGCTGGCAGCCTCTCCACCTGGTGGCTGCTGCTCATTTAAACTATTTAATATTGGCACCTGCCCAGGAGCGGACCCAGGAACCAATCCAATCTATCCCAACAGGACTGACTTCTATATAATTAAAAAGTTTCCGCCAAAGCAAGTAAATAACATTTTATAGCCTGTGTAGGATTTTAGTTGGTTTGATTAATCTGAAGGTTATCTTAATCCAACTATTTTTCTTCTTATTTCATTTTTTAAGCAGCCCAAAAATCTTTTGAATATATTTCGAAATATAATAAAATTTTAGCACCAAAGTGTGTCCATCTTTTCCTATTCTATTGTTTGATTTAATAAAGTCTTCCAGAAGTCTGTACTTTATAATACTCCTTTAAAAAAAGAATTACAAAATAAATAAATCTATTGTATAAAAGGTACGTATTATTGAAATCATTTCTTTTTAAGACAAGACTTTGACTATATTTTCTCTTAAAATATTTTACAAATTTAAGTAGGTATTTTTTGAGATAATTAATCGTTCCTAAAGTAGATACTCAGCTATCTTTATATCATATGCGAATTTTAAACAGTTAAATAAATAAATACTTTTTTAAAACAATATATATTTTTATGAAACTATTTAGTTTAAGGAAAAATGTAACACCTTGAGCTTATTTCAACCTACAAATCTCCTACAGAAAACAAGTCGAATTTGATTTAATATTACAACACATAAAGATAGTTGGTATCACTATTACTTTCCCCCTCACCTTCTCCTTTCTCGAAGTTGACCAACTTTTGCAGACATTTGTTTGTATTACTTTTTTTTTGTCTTTTCTCTTATTTTTTGCGGGGAGCCATCGTAAATTCCAATTCCAGGCACTTAGCACACAGCGCCAAAAGATTATGCGACACAACCTTGCCGGCGAAATGAAGTCAAATGGCGACACACTCGGAATGAGGGGAAAATACAGGGAAAATGAAATTTGTTTTTCTTTGCTTTTGGCTAATTAAAATGTTGATAAAAGCCAGCGGAAAATAAGTAAGACAGCAAAACATTTTTACAACGCATCGTTTGACTTCTTTTGTGGAGTCAATTTCAGCAAACGAATGGCATAATAAATAAATAAATAACATTACATTTACATATGTCGGTATATATGTATGTACGTGGAGGGAGGTCCTGCGACCGACTCTGTGTGTGTGTGTGTGCGGGTTTGTTTACGCGTTTTAACCCTTTCGAATCAACACAGACCGCAAAGCTCGTGGCCTGTGTAAACACATTAATCATACAACTGCCACAGACAGAGATCGAAAGTGTTCGCCCCCCCAACTCGGTGGGCCACCCAGTCACCCGCCCCAAAGGGGAACTCCTCTTCCTGCTCCTCTCTCCCTCAGCTATATCTTTCCTTTCCTCTCTGGGTTTTTGGCAGTCATAAGCAGCACACGGCGAAGGAAATTAAAAGCGAAAACAGGGGAGCCACCGAAAAGGCGAAAAAGTAATACAGGAAAGCCACGGGAAACAAAACAAAGCAAAAAGAGCAGAGACACGTGTGACTCGGACTTTTGAGGGTAGCGCCAAATAATATGCAAATACTTTGTCCTAACTCCCAGGGTCCTCAGCTCTCAGGCTCTCCAGGATCCTTTGGGTGCAAATGCAAATTCATTTCCACCCATTCAGCCCACTGCCATCAAAGTCGGTCTGCGGTCTCATTTGTATTTTGCGGCGGTTGAACAACAGTTATTATTACATTTCCTGCTAATTGAGTTGATTAAAGGACACCAAATGACATCAGTATGTACTGGAAAATATATAGAAAATATATAATAAATATAGTCATTTCAGTTATATGGAAAATTCCTGTGAAAAAAGGTAGGTGACGAAGTGCTTTTGGAGTCCACAAAAATTATATTTACAACATATGCAACTTTCGTTACCAATTACTAATTTTACTATATAGTTATAGTTGCTCTCGTCACATTCCCAACTCGTTGAGACCCCCTTTTTGTTTGATGTTTAATTTCAAGAATATATAAAATGATACCCAACCCTCTCCCTATACATCTCACAAGTAACCATATAAATCACAGACATAGTGTAGGACTTTTTAGGTAATTAAATTATATATACACAAAGAGCATGGCAATCATGTCGGTGGGGAAAGTATTTCGTTGAAGCCTCCATAATAAGCCACTTACCCGCTGAGAAGCAGGAGCGGCACCAAGGAAGAAAATAAACTTTTCCACCACTTTGGAAGGAAGGAATTTCTTCGACTTCGTCAGTTGTTTCGTTCCCTGTCTGGGTTCCTGTGTCTTTGCCCGAAGCCAGCAATAAGTTGACAATTTGCAAGTTATGAAAGTAAATAAGTGAAATAGTTTCGGGTGGGGCGGCAACAAAGTTGGGGCCCCCCACACCCTCTATGAGCCCGCATCCTTCGCTAGGAACTACAACAAATAAACACGACTTGCAACAAATTGAAATGATGTATTAGGCCGCCAGGGATTAACGCCCAACTAATAAATCTCCCCGGATTGGGAGTCTCGGGGGTATTTTCGTCACAGGGGAGACTTCCTAAGGCGAACTGTCTCGCCATCTGCCACTGAGGTTCATTCGCCTGAAAGCCTCACTGTGGGCATTCATATATTAATAAGGCGAAAGTTCGTTGGACTCCTCCATATGTTTCCGACAAATTTCACGGTTTCCCTGCAACTTGTCGTCTGGGGTCAATAGACCCAATCTTAGACATTCGCCTGACAGTCGGTGCCTGTGAGTGTTTCCAAGGATACACCCGAGCAGATTTGACGGCGAAGTGCTTGGATAATGCGAGTAATTTAAGCTGAAACCATAAATATCTGACGGTTCGAGGGGTTCAACTTGGAGCCACGCATGAAAGTTTCCCCAAGAGCACGGAAGTTGTAAAGATGCAGAGCATTGTTTTGTTTGATTTTCATATTTTTAGCTCCAACTGTGGCAGGTTACTCCGCCTGCCTCTCTCAATTACGCTACAAGGGAGCTCGAAGCTCCTTTCCCCCGGATCTGGGAAGCTCACCAATAGTTATGGACGATCTCTGATAAGGCAGCGAGTCTGTGCTGAGACAAAGCCAAAGTGTCAGAAATTTTATGTGGCTGTTTGTGCTGCGAGTGGGTTCGTGTGCCATAAAAAAGCTGGAAAAAACAATATGCTCGGGTATGTCCCAAACCCAAGTGACTTAAAAAACTAGCCAAGCAAAAGTCAAAGTCTTATCAGCAACAAAGTGCCAGAAAAAAAGAATGTGGAGCGGAAAATCAGAACCGAGGGAAATTGTGAGGACTGCGGAAACTTCAAGGCGATATGCCGATGAGCGGCTTTAAAGTTTCACCCTCTCAGGCGACCGCCTGGCGACACTTTTTCCAGCTCCAAACTGCCGAGGTGTCGGCGGTGGCGAAGGCGGAGGCGATGCGGAGCAACTGTCATAAATTCAAACACAAATTCGGGTCTTGTTTATGCTGTGCCATTGGCTTGACGCGGCAACTGGCCTGCCACTGATAAACAATACACACCCTGACGAACCTACATCGAAATATATAAGTATATATAGATTTCCCCTACTCGGAGCGAGCACAGCAAAAAAAATGGCTTTTTAAAAAATTACATTAAATGTGTGCGCTTGAGTGGGCAGGAATTTATATTTCGTTGCAGAAGGTCCTTGGCATTCTCGGGCGTTCGCTGGTGCCGCCCATGTGGCGGCCCCAAAAACACTCATCCATAAGGACTAAGGACCCAGTGCCGGACAATCAATAGCAAGGCGAAACAAATTGCTCGCTGGACTATGCAATTCCAGTCCGAGACTTTAAGGCATATAAGAAGTATATATCATGATAAATTACAGGCCAGAATTTATAATTATAAAACTAATTAGCTAAGAGATAAAAAACAAATGGCTTTGGCATACTTTAGGGGGAGATGTCATGATTTAGTAACTGAAATTGGCCTTCTTTTACATTTGAAAATTGTATTTAAATATAAATAAAAAGATTAAATTATATTCTATGTTCCTGGAGAAGCTAGTTTGTGTAGATTAAATTGTTATAGCTTTAAAAATATTCCAAATTAATACAATACAACACAAAACACCACTTAAATATAGCATAGCAACAGATTACTTTAACAAATCCACAGCTCTTATAAATAAAGTATCTTTTAAAGATTATTTTCTCTAAAAAAAATAAAGAGAACTCACCAAAGGAAAACATTTTTTTTTTGCTCAAATAAAACAACATTTAATCACTCAAAAAATATTGCTGTTTCTGCAAATCACAACCTTCATAGCCTATTTATTTGTAGGCCCGAATTCTTACAACTAATTAGTGGCCGCTCCCTTTTGGGGCCAAAACTTCAAAGTAAATACCCGGCAGAAAGAAGCCAAAAAAGAAATAATTGTCATCATTCTCGCTAGACCAAAGTTAATTGCAGCTGGCATCAGTCGTCATTGGCCATGGCCATGCTGTAGTACTCCCATTGATCCTTCTCCTGCTCCTGCTGGCGTTGATGTTGTTGTCGCCTGGTGAAAGTTGTCAAGTGCTCGTTATTGAGTGGCCAGTGTGGAGTCGATATATATCCGACTTTTTTGTACAGCGGCCCGCTGCTACTGCTACTGCTGCTGCTGCTACTGCTGCACGTTCATTTGCCGGGCGCATTGTGCGCGGTGAAGTGTTTGCCAGAACCCAACAAAAGCTGTCAGCGCAGAGACGAGAGCCGAAAAGCGAACCAAGATGACGGGAAAAAATCATTGTGAAAGTGTCGTCTATGCGGCATTACAATAACAGTAAAGTCAACAATAATAACAACGCTAGAATAGCAACAACGAGCGGGCCACAATGAGCGTGGTATAATGGCAAAAGCTTTTCATATGACTCCCTTAACCTACGACCTCAGACCTCTGAGCCCTCGTTTTTCTGTGGCATTTTGTCAGTGAATTTCTGGAGCGTTTGATGAGGCACACACACACCCACACACACACACCCAAAAACCCCCACTCCCACACACGCACAACAAAAAAATTGGAAATTTATCTTTGATCTTTTTGTTCGGGCAACGCTTGATGGGAAATAAACAACGACAAGTAACGAGTTTGTGCCTTGTTAGATCTTCAAATTATATCGAATATATCGAGAAGTATATGTACAGGGGAAGTGTGAACAAATAGGACATAACTTCCGGAAGAAAAATAAAGAAAATCAATTAAAATTGAAGGTAAAACTTTAATAATAGAAGCCTTTAAAATATAACAAAGAAATAATAGAAGAAAATAATTAAATAAATAAAAATTAATCTAAGAATGGATTTCCGCTCTAGCTCATGAATTAATTATCTGTTGATTAAACCAATTAATTAGTCCCATTAAGACAAACTTAATTTATTCAAAATTATTATAAATATTTAAACCATTATTACCCTTTCCATTTATCTAGAAGTAAAATTCTTTTATGTTGCTAAAGTTTCCCAAATAGTTTCTAGTTTTCACTAATAAATGAAATTCAATTACCAACATTAAATTCTTTAAATTTATTACAAAGTAAATATTATTCAAATTTAAGGATTTATATTTGAAATAATGGAATATTAAGCTGGTGACGAACTCTTTGCTTTCAGGCAACATTTGTTTTTCTCCCTCAACAGACAGGCATCAAAAATGTGGCCCACTCCCCCTGCCTTTTCCTACGAAAAGTTGTCACAAAAAGCCTGAAATGTCAAAATTTTGCGGCTGAACTGGGGTAAGAGGGGGAGGTCGGCGGACAAGAGGTCAGGGGTTATGGCATTAGAAACTGGCCCCGCCCTTTGATGTAGCAAATTTTTCGGACACTAAGCGCCTAATTACTTTATTGGTGGCCTTTTCTCGTGGATGCCACTTGAACCTTTTAGCCCTTTTCACTCGACATGGTTTCAATTATGAGCTCGGGCTTTGTCCCAGAGTGTCGAGCACCACTCTGCGCCCGGCTATCAGCAACTTAACTTAATTATAAATTGAAATCTTTCCATTCTCTGTGAAGAAAATTGAATTTGGCTCGCCATTTGCCATTTGCCGCGCGGCGTGTGGCATGTGGCATGTGGCGTTCGGCGGGCTTAGGAAGCCCTCTGTCTCGTCTCGTCTCGTCCCTCAAATAGGCGTGATGAGGCAGTATTCCAGCTGCCCACCTAATAAACATATCGCATTAATCTGGACGAATGATTTCCTTGAATCACAATTGTGACTCGGGGAAAAACAATGTGTGCCATAAATCCAAATTAAGCCGGACCCCGGCTGTAGCTCATCGCACACGTGTGTGTTTGCCTATTATCAATTTTGGGTACCCTGTTTGTATATTGTATCTGAGGGATATTTGGTATTTTCTTGGAAGTCATCAGAGTCTTATTTCCTGGTCAATTAAATCAATGCTCAATAGGAATATTACAATTTATGGAATTCAAGTGAGTGGAAATCGGCTTTTAGCACGATTCTTGTCTTGAAACATTATCAAATATACACCACTTTTTTACGTTAACATTGATGTATAGTCCTTCTTTAAGAATTTTCTTAGGGTTTTACAAATTACAAGAAAAAACGAAAATACAAAATAAAATATTTAAGATTCAAAATTTAATTTATTTATTTTTTTTTAGTGACCAAGTGTAGCATAAATTTGGAAAGGATTTCAAAATCCTAGAGATTTTCGTAATACATTTATATGTCATGGATTATTTTACTAATTAATTAAAAACAACAAAATTACTAAATTGTTTAAAACTCTCGTATTTGTTTATTTGAAGGGTATTAAAAATCCATGACTTTTTCTAAGTACATTATCTATGGCTATTTATGGATAAGTGGGATTAAAGCTCTCCCTTGTCAACTGAATTTATTTTCGTTTTACAATTGTTGTTCAATGATTTGCACACGCCATTAATATTAAATACAAATTGGAACATGATTTATATTTATTTATATTTAAATGCGGTTAATAAAATAAACAATAATATTCACATTTTATACTCACTAAAATAGCAACCAAATACCAATCTTCATTTTAAAACATAATGAAAGGAAAGGAAGTATCATAAAATGAATTGATAGTAATTTATTAATTGTTTTTCATTATATTATTTAATTGTTTATAAAACAAGAAAAATTCCTCGCCTATTAGTTACTTTCTTTTACATTTTCGACAGCTTTACAACATTTTTTTCTAAAATTTAAGAGAAATTTTCACAAGAAGCAAAGAGCAGCACAGCTTCCAGTTAACATTAACAGAAAGCTTTTCACCAAGCTACTACATGGACATTACATTCCCTTGGCCATAACATAACTACATCTGTTTTGGCTTAAATACATACACGTACACACATATGTTACGATTGGCAACCTAAATATTTCCAGGAAAGTCAGGCCAAGTCCATAACTTGACGCTTTGGCAAACACTACACAAGTCAGCAATTATGCCTCATACACAAGCACAATTTTAATAATAATCCCGAGGAGGGCGTAAAATATACAAAAACACACACAGGGCAAATAAATTCCCATATATAATTGCAATTTAATGTAAAAGCAACAGCACTTGACCCTATCTGAGGCCCAAACCGAAGCCGAAGCTGAAGCCGGAGCCGGAGCCGATGCCAAATCGGAAGCTGGAGCTTCAGAGTCCAGGGCCCGTATTTGTAGTCAATATTTGATATTTGCACAGATGTTCAGCTGCCAAATTGAATATGGATTTTGCATAAAATCCACTCTCACCCAGACCGAAGCGAAGCGGAGCAGCAGCATAATGATGAACAAAAAGCCAAAGTAGATAAATACCAAAGTGGACTGACCGGAAACCAAATTGAAAGCAACAGCCAACCGAATCACCAACTGACCAACCCACCAGCTCACCACTTCACCCCATTGAACCCCATCCTCGGCACAATTGCAGACACGGGCCGAAAAACAATATGTGTTAGAAATCAGAACTGAAAGGCCGGACGGACGGACGGACGGACGGAGAGTTGTCCCGGTCACATGTGTGAGAAGGATGAACATGAATCAATAAATGCACGAAACATTATTTTCCAATCAATTAATTTTCGGGTCACTAGATTTGCCTGTAACACATGCGCTGCACTGCATCCACCCACAGCCCATGACCCGCTTGACCGATGAACTTCCGAGTAAATCATATGGAATGATTTTATACACACACAACACAGCACAACACACAGCCTCATCGCATCGGCTATTGAGCATAAATGTTTAATCAAATGAAGCATGCACAAATTGGGGTCCGCTCCTGGGCGACCCGCCGCCGGGTCTTACTCTTCTGTGCCTCCTCCAATGGCCGGGGGGGAGGAGGGCTCAATGGCCAGTGGCCGTGGCACTGATTTAATAAACATAAAATGTGTCAGTGTTGTAAAATTATTTTGTCGCCGCCGGCGGACAACAGAAACAATGGCAATGACGATGACGATGACGACCTTAATGTATATTTGCTTTTTTATGTTTTATGACAAGATTTCATTTTATTCTTTTTATCTTTTGGGTCCGTGCAATTTTCCGATACATTGAGCGCCGCCTGTTCGTCAGCGCATCTCCATCAGCCGAAAGTTGCATGACATGGCGTATACGCAATATATGAGAGTCAATTCCGGTTGCCGGCGATATGCAAATTAAGTGCCGATCGGCTGGCGCCAGACTTTTTATTTCAACACGAAAATTTCATTATTAAAGAGGGATACATAAGGATGGTGAAAAAATATTGTAATCCTCTGATGTGTCCACCTTACGGTAAACAGAAAAATAATAAAGAGTTAAGCAAAACCAATGATTTCTGTTAATGTTTTAAGATTTTCAAATAAATAAATAAATTCGAAGTATATTTAAACAGATATAAAATTTATTTTTTATAAAATAAATGCTTTACAAATACTCTTAGAATACTATTTTTCAAACCAAGACTTTTATATAAAATTAATTCTTACTAAAAATAGTACTTTTACTGACTTTTTCGAAACTCAACAACCCTTTCTGTTAGTTTCTAAGCCCTCCCCCTTCTCCCTTTAATTAATAAATATCTCTCTGCTATTTTGGAACAACCATTAAAATTTATTTTGCAAACCTAATCAGCTTTCAAGCAGAATGCCAAAGCATCTTGGCCATAAGTAGAAAAACAAACCCAACTCACACACATACAAATAGGCAAGGCCACTCACACTCGTACATATTCAAAGCAATAGAACCGCAATTCATAAAAGCAAACACACATATGAATGTAGAAAAAATAAAAAAAAAATACAACAAGCCAGTTACACGATAATAAAACATATTTTAGAGCGGCCAACAAGGGAAATTGCAAGTGGAGAGTGGAAAGTGGAGAGCAGCAAGAAAATGCTTACGACAGTTGCCTTGCCAACCCCAAAAGGGGCAGGTTCGGGGGGGTGGTGGTTGCAAGCACTTGGCCATTGTAAAGGCAATACACACACACACAGCCAGAGATCCACAGAGAGAGAAAGAGAGACCGAGAGAGAGAGAGAGCAAGGAGGAGAGAACTACTTATGCTAGTCAGCTAAAGTGCAGGAAAAACTATTGCCCACCCACACTCACACTCAAACTCATCCCCCCGCCCCTGTGTTGGTATAACATTTATTTGTTTTTGTCGGAAATACTTGGTGCGTATGATAATAAATACTTAATCCTCAACAAAAGAATATTAAAAACAACAATAAATGGAAATGCTAAAAAGCATAAAGAAATGCATAAAAACAAATGCTGAGAAGGCAACGGGGCGAAGCTAGCTAGGATGGGTGTGTGTGCGTGTGTGTCTCTGTGTGTCTGTGTGTGTGTGTGTGTGTGCAGGATAACAAAAGGCTCTTTTGAAATGTAAAATGAACTTGGTTGCTTGCTTTTCATGCTCCTCAAACATGCATGCATATAAAATTAAACATAAAAACAAGAAAGAACTGTAAAGTCAAGTGTTACAACTATTAAATACCCAATTTGTTTATACATAAAAAATACATATATTTAGGAAATAGCAAGAAAAATGTTAGTATATATTGCATATTTGTAAGCTTGTATTTATTAACACTTTTGTTTAAAATGTACTCGAAAATTCCCTTTGAAATGTATTCAAAATATGTACAATAAATCTGGAACTATATTATTTTAGACAAAGAAACAGGCTAGCTAACAGGCTGCATTTAGGATATTTCGGAGTAGAAAAAGTAGGAAATTAAAACATAAAACTTATAGTAAAACAATTTAATTAAATTAATTAAAATTAATTAAAAGAAAAATACTCTACAAAGTCCCCTAAAAACTATTAAAGTTACTCTTATCCTCCTCCTACACTTAAAACCAAAATACCCCAATTTTAATACCAAATACCTCTTACTCTCTTAGCCCTAAGTCACAGTAGCCCACAATCCAGAGAGAGAGAGGACTTCAAAAGGACAACGCAAAGCGAACGCCTGCTGCCAGGACTCGCGAATTAAATTAACCTGCGAAATCCGAAACTAACGCCACGGCGCCCTCAAAAGTATGCTAACGAATGTCGCACCGCAAGTGCTTCGAATTAAACCACAAAACTGCCGCACACTGGGGAATTTGCCCTGTTTTTGTGGCATTAATGTGTTTTTAAAAGTTTTTAAATTTTGGATATTGAAGTCTTAACGTATTGAGAATATACCAAAGTCTTATGTTACATACCAAAATTGGTATTTTTCCAGTCCAGTATTAAAATACCAGCGCTTGAAGTCAGCTGTTGAAAATTACATTTTGTGTGCGCATTTTGGTTCATTTGGTAGTGCATTTTCCAATTAATATTTCTCAGAGGTTAAAGCACCAATCAATAAAATTTAAAATGGATAATAATGCCTCAGGTTTGTACTATTTGTTAATACTAATACTTTTACAAAATCGTGCGTGTATTTCTAACAATTTGTAATTGAAGCAGGTGGTGTCCGTACAAAGCTTTCGTAATAAATGTTCAACTTTGGCAGAGGTTTTAAAAAAATGTCCAGACTTGTCCAGTGAGTGTCTATATCCATGTTGTAGAGCCATGTATTCCTAATTCAGAACATCTAAGTTCAATTGCCCCTTTTCGCCCCTTTTTGCGTAATTCCATTTTTTAGGATGGAAGTTTTCAATCAGCAATACGGTGCTGCTGGAATAATTGCCACAAAAACAGAACAAATTCCCTTCGATTTCTCGCAAATAAAGAGTGCGATCACGCCCATTTTTTTTACAAAATGTATAAAATTACCATTATTATCGTAAAAAGAAAACAAAAATTTTTTTTTTTAATTTTTACCATAAAAAAAAATTTAAAATCGATTAAAAAAAGGCGGAACCACGCCCATTTTTTCAAAATATCTTCCTTTCTTTATTATTAACTTAATTCAAAAAACAGAATTTAAAAACAGGTCAAATTCCCCACTGTGTGCCGGCGACACATCAGAAGGCGGAGAAGGAAAGTCATTAAAATAGGCAGCGGATAACAATGGCCGAGGGGGAGGGGAAGGGGAAACAGGACGGGGAACGGGAGGCAAACAGAGACACAGCGAGATTGCGCTCCGCAATTATAACAACAATAATCATACGCCCCGTTGCACATCGACATAGCCAAATCTATTACAGATAGCGGATGGAGGATGAGGGGTGGGTATTTTTCGGGACGATTTCTCGTTTAGTTTTATAATTAGCATTTTATGCGGTTTATATTTACACATAGACACAGCGCGCAGTGAGCTTTTTACCAACGTTTCGGCAAATATTAACATTTTGCCGCAACGATAAGCGAAAAGTTTTCGGTGCGTCCTACCCCAACCGCCAGGATCTCTCAGCTAGTGCGTGAGTGTGTGTGGGTGTGTGTGGGTGTTGCCTGACGGCGCATTATTATAGAAATGTTTGGAAAAAACTTTGCATTGCCATCGGGTACAGGAGCAGAAGGAGGAAGGCAATCTAAAGCCGAAACACGCTGCCAATGCCGAAAAGTTGGCTGTGTAAAACTTTAATTACAACTACGAGTATTTGGCGTATCTCCTCTCACCCCCCTACCACCCCCCATGCGATAAATGAAAACTTTGCCTATTTACATGTGTAGACATTAGATAATAACATATTTGGAATACTCGGGCTGACATAGAGCAATTACTTGCAAATATTACTTGCTAAGTGCGGCTAGATCAAAGGCAAGCTGCTCATGTCTACATTTTGTTTATTTCACCCAAAACTGTTGACTCTTGACACAAGTGCCAGGACACTGGCAGGATTTATTTAATTAATTTTGCTGCAAATTATTACACACTGAATATGAAAACAATAATGTGAGGGCAAAGACCGTTACGTTTAATTAATAAACAGAGGGTAAATATGAGGGAAACTATAAATAAGTAAATTTAAAATTTGTAGAATATTTTATCCTGGCTCGAAACTAACTCACACTCCTGTCATTGCCATAAATCACTTATTGTTAGGATCTCGGGTGTATTTTTTTTTATCTTGGCTCCCATCTTTGCTAATTAATTCAACAAAACTTACAGTCCAACTTTTTGGCATCTTATAAATTTTAAAATCCTTAACTGCTGCGCTCTCGCTCTCCCTCTCTCTCTATCTCCCTCTTTTAATGGCTTGTTGCTAATCGAATTTCATGGCATTTCTCGGGTTTTCCTTGGCCTCTGTCAGAGTCCTTTTCCCGGCAGTGCTCGCCATGACAGTTTAGCCGGAGTAGTTTACATATTTCCCACTCCGTGGCAACTCCGGTTGGAAATCCATTTAGCGTAACTCAACACTTAAGCGTATTCCTTGGAGCTTCGCCTTTTTTTTCGCAAGACGTTTCTTCTATCATTCCTAATATAAACTTACAGTCAGCTGACAGCTTTTTTAATTTATTTCATTAAAAATTTTGCAGCGCAAGGAAACTTTTTCGATTCGCATGCAAAGCGACAGCGATTCAGTTTCCGCTCCTGATCTCCTGCAGTTGATTAGTTGTGCATTTTTGGGCTGATTAAATCGCATTAATACGCTTAACCCGCACCCAAACGGCCGTCGGGGGTTAAAGGACTTCAAAAGCACAAAAACTCATCGAGATTATTGAAAACCGAGAGTGGTGCCGGAGTGCTTGTGTGGCAAATAAACAAACTCGAGAGAAATCTGCACACTTGACTTTTCCCACAATTCCCGCAGGCATCCATCCCAAATGCCGCCCACCGCCCACCTCCTTTTTTTTCGCCAACTCAATTAAATCTTATCACATGAAAGGCGGGTGAAAAAACAGGGACTGGGGGAGGTGGGGATGCCTTCCCCTCCTCCCCATCTGCTCCTGCAGCAATACAAATATCAAACAAACTAATGTCAGTTGTCATAATAAAGCGCAAATACTTTTGATGCCACTTGCTCACATCCACGCGCTTTTCTTTTTCCCAGCGTATCAGGGGGGAGGAAAATAGGGGGAGGAAGTGGAGGTTGTACATACATATAAAGTGAAAAGCAAACAGCTGCGCAATTTAACGTCGAAAGTAGAGCCAAGGGCATATATAGCCGGGCCAAGAGAAAGAACGCAAACACAACAGACAGCGAGACAGACAAACAAATATATGGCAAATATGTGTACAGCAGGGGTCAAAATACTAAGGCTTAAGGGAAAAAGTTATTTAGGTTAAATGGGGTTAATTTTAAAGATCAATATTTAGGAAATATCTCTATGAACTATATATTTTTTTAAATACATGTCTTGCTATTGAAATCGGAATATTTATATGCCTTTCTTATTGGCTTCTTTAACTGGAAACAGCTTAAACTTTGATTTACCTACTCTTCATTAAAATTCAAACAGATTTCCAATATAAAACTCCATATCTCAACATTTTAGTTTACTTATAAATCAATATAGTTTTTGATACTATATATAGGAAACATCTGGATCTAAGCATAAAGATAATAAAGTGAATAAAATATCAATTTTATCAGAAAATAAAATTAAATGAACATTAAATTTCATTAAGTAGTAAAAATACATTTACTTTTACACCACTTCCAAACATACAATTATTAAAATTTTATTCTATAAATAAAATGGTGTCTCAAAATAGCTTACTAAAATTAAAAAAAATTGAATTGAAAATTGAAATTGAATTGAATAAAACTACTGTAAAGTTCGTTCTTGCCTTAAAATATCAAAATCCAAACTCAAAAATCAAAGAAATCCAAAGTTTTCTGCTTTTAACATTAATGATATTTACTTTACAAACTTATTCAGCTGAAGTTCTCTCTAAAAAAAAGGTTTCTAATTTAAAATCCTTCCACCTTGGCCCCAATAGTAACTACGAATATACATGTCTGCGTATGAGACATTGCCTGCCGTGACTGTTGCTGCTCTCTGCCTGCCTTGTTCATACATATTTATAATAACTTTAATTAAGATTTTACAAGTAGATTATTTCTTAATAACAAACACAACAGCCAGATAACACGGCCGCAGTGCCAAGGACTCGCCTCGCATCCGGCACAGCTGGCACCGATTCCCGGCAGAGTGTTGTCTTAGTCTGAGGAGGCCTCCTTGTGCCAGCTTCGATTGAATCCAAATTTTATTAATTAGTTGGAATTGAAGTGGCGCTCAAAGGCAAATTTTCATGAATAATTTAACAAGATTTTTGCAGGCAGCGATAATAAATTAGCATTAAAGCCAGGGCAGGACCTCAAGTGCCAAGTGCCTTAACCCCGGTGGGTCGAGCAGGCCAAGAGAGGAGCCTCTTATTAACTCACCGTTCAGTGAGCAGCTCCACCGACGAACGGAAATTCCCCACAACAAAGAGGACTAATTTCATTATGGCCAGCAAATCACATGTACATAATTTTTTTAGCATTTAGCCACAGCTGACTGCCAGAGGAGGAAGCCCTGGCAGCTCGAGAGTTCCGGCATGTGTGTGGCTAAGGACTCCGGTAGCAGCCATGTCCTTCAGGCAGTTAGCACCGGCACTTAAAAATTAATTAGAGAACTTATAAACAAGAGCAGCATGTGCGAACTAACTCGGGCGGCAAATCAAACGCACTTGACGACGACGACGATGTCGGATGTCGGCTGCAGGCGGGCAGGCGGCAGGATGCAGGTTGCAGGATGTCGGAACTCCAAGGATACCGGGGCCGACAGGTGCTCTCCCCTCCTACGATTCGTGATTCTCGCACCTTGCCCGCCGCAACATTTGGCGCGTTTACTTAATGAACACCGTTTGTGTGTAATTATGCATTAAGCCAGGCGGTGGCATCCACTTTGCATGGCCAGAAGTTGGGCCTGCCTCATCTCGAAGGTTGTAAAAAATGAAATGGCGTGGAGGATGGTGTGGAGCATTCTTTGAGGCTCCACGACAGCATAAAATTTTAATTAGTTTGGCCCCCTGAAAAGGAGACAACCTCACACTTGTCCGGGGCTTTGTCACTTTGGCAAGTGGTTAACCTTCTAATGCGTAACGTAACTCTCTCTGGCAAGCCTTTTCAATTTGTGGTCAATTCGAGTCCTTTTCCTGCATTTTAGTGCATACAAATCAGCTAATAAAATTTAACTAAAGTTTTTTATATAACTGGGAATTGGCTAATTATTAAAGAGTTATTCTTTCTCTTTTGAGAATTATATTTTTAAGAAAGCAAGCTAGGTTTTCACTGCATGACCATTCAGATTTTAAGATAAAGTGAGAGACTCTTTCACTTATACGTTTAATTAGGTTTAAAATAAACATATAAAATATTTAAATGAAATCCACATTTTTTTTTTAATTTGATTTATTATATACATTTTATTTGCAAAAATAAACTCTTTCCTAAGTTATAGTATTTCTGCAAATAAACTTCCTAAACCCTTTAACTTTTTATAAAATTATAAAGATCTAATCAACAATTTTCACTTAATATTTCCTCTGATTCCCAAGGCATTAACAATAGTTAATTCAAGTTAGTTATCAAATCTCTAAGCTGTTGTTAATCCATCATCATTAGATATCTTTACATCCTGTACAAAACCCTTTCTACCAACTCTCATTCGAGCTTTCAATTCACCCCATCCGATGATCCATTAATGCAATCAAGGTGGAGTCCACTCGGAGAGCTATCAACTTCTTGAACATCCGGACAGCAGCAGCAGCACCATTGACGCATGTTGTTAGTAAAACAAAATGTCCGACAATTAATTTGCGATAACATGTAATCGTGGTAAGTTAAGTAGTTTTGTTTGTAATGCCCCTCCGTGACAGCGGTGGCCAGAGGGTGAGCGAGCAGGGACCAGCAGCCAGCAGTTTGGAATGGCAAGGACAACGTTCACATTGATGACAGTGAATGGGACATGGACAGAGACATGGACATGGAAGCAGGCTTCACGTCTAATGAAATTGTTGTCAGTCGCTCGAGTGCTTTGGGCGGTGGCAGGAAGGAGGTGGATGTCTTCGCATTTCCACTTGCCACGCCCTAAACTATAGCAGGCCATTCGACCAGATGTGTTTATATACATATATACATTTATTCTTATATATACATATGTATGCAGTGTATTGTCTGTCGATTGCTGTTGTCATGCCAATTATTTAATTTGTTTCAAGGCAGCATAAGCAACAAAAATACACTTTATGCCTGACTGGCACTCTGGGAATGTGATTAGTGAACTGTTCTGAACAATATTTTAGCATTGTTTAAATGTTTTGTTGTTGTATTTATTTTTATACAGGCTTTGGGCTAATTTTTTGTGCAATTTAATTTTCCTGGGTCCACTTCTTTTTACTTGTTGTGGTCCCCTGTTTTTGAGCAATTTTTTATGTGAATTATTTCACAGATATTTCTGGCATACATTTACGATTTACCCATTCTACCATCGAGTTTATTTATTAATAATTCAGCAAATCCGCACACCGAACTGCATAACTAATAAACCTGCCAAGCAAAACAACTGGCAAACAAACTACGGATTGAACCGGCCTCCACACACACACACCGAACAAGATGGCCAAAAATAATAAATAACCAAAACCTTGTAAACATGCGCATAATCCGGCAGGACTGAGGCCAAATGTGGAATAAAAATCCCACACACACACACACACACACCCAGAAGGAGCAGCCATAGGTCCTCCCCAGTCGGGATACTTTTAATCCTCGACATACAATCGACACATTAATTTATCACTCCGAAGCCAAGCCGAACGTAGGCCAAACAAAAACAAACAGAAAGCCTTTCAATTAATTCCAGAGCACACAGAGAGAAATCCCCATGGCTCGGTGGGGGTTCGAGTGAGAGTCCTGGCGTGAATCCTGGTTCGATGTAGAGAGAGAGACCACTATAAATACTTTATCGTCGACTGTCGTCTGTCCACCGGCGACTGGCGAATATTTTGGCATTTCTGGCATTTGGCATATTGACTTATGAGCGCTGATTTGTAAGCAGATTCTAGCGCCTTGAGCTTGTAATTAATTCATGTCCAGTTTTTTTTTCACCGCCATTTGTCTTGCCTTTTGCGGAAAAATATCCCCAGTGAGGGGGATGTGGAGGAGACACGGTCACAGACACAGACACAGTAGTAACCCATCTGGGTGAGTGCATTTTTGGCAGGCACTCAGCGAGTGCATTTTCCCCAGGCTTTGCCTCAGAGTTTTCACATCCTTGCCAGCGACACTTTTGCGGTCTGCAAGTGTTTTACAGGCGCCAAGTAAATGGCAAAAGTAATTACCAACAAGCCTGCTCCTAAGTGACTAGCAAATTTGGCAAGGTGAATGACCAAAGTGTGAAAATCTTAAAATACACTGAGAAAGAGCTTAGAAGAAATTGCTTTTAAAGATGTCTTATTAAAAGTATATTGTGTGTTTTAAGGCTTCTTAAGAAGATGTTTCAAAACCTCTTTTTAATTAGAAACTGATTAAGTTCCATCTTCTCAATATTCATAATACAATCTCAATATATAATAAAGCCTTTCAAAATCTAAAATATATATTTGGGGACACATCCGTTTTGGTTGTGATATATCCTTTGGTTTATTCCCCTCGATTCGTGCAGCTGAAATGACGAGCGGCAAAGGAAATGTTCGACTGACTGACTAAACTATCCGTTGGATACACTCTGCCTTATTGTACATATGCAAATGCCGGGGGCCTCGAGGCTGGGCGGGATCTAGAAGATGGCGGAGTTGGCGAAGGCAAAGGACGAGCTGCCGCAAAGGATGTGGTAAGTAAATACTAAATTTAGTTGGCTTTGCCACACAACCGCAGCGACATTTCCTCTTGGCAAGGCGTCGACATCATCCTTTCTTCTGTCTCCCAGCATCCTGGCCCATTCCCATTCCCTCCATGTCTCCCTTACCACCTCAACTTCAATTGTATGCACTCCGACTTGCCCCCGGCTCCGCTGCTCTTCCCGCCCTCTCTGCGGATTGCTCTGCATAAGAAAATTATGCAAAATAGTAGCAAAGTTTCAATTTCCTCCTCCAAAAAAAAAAAAGCAGAAATGAAGGAAAAGGGGGAAAAGGATGATGGAAATGCCAAAAGGAGAGACGAGCTGAAATGCTGAAAGAAATAAAGAAAATGCAAAGTACAAAATTGTGGTCTCGTATAAATAAGCGTAACTTATGAAAAGTTATGAAAAACTTCTTGCCTTTTACAAGCAATACGTAATTTGGAATGTGTATATGGGGACGACGACGACGACGATGAGGAGAAGATCTGTGAACAACTTTGGCAGAACAGTTTTCGCCTTTTGTGCGTGGCCTGTACAAGTAGGGAGTAGGAGTCGGAGTCGGAGAGATATTGAAAAGTACGCTTTTTGGGAGGCATTTTGGTAACGAATTTAAAGTTATAATGGGTCAAAGGTGGCATAAAGTAATAATAAACTGGTAGCTAGAAGTACAAGTTCCTAGGTTTGATGTATTTTCAATAGATTTTTATAAAGATTCAAGCTTTATGAAATTCTTTTTAAGTTGTACTTAAAGAATTTTGAAATATTATAAAAATATAAATGTAGCTTTCGATGTCCATGAAAAAAAGTATTAAATTTATTTTACATGGCAGAAAATATCAAAATATCAAATATATTTATGCTCTATGTGTCCTAATATAACCATTTTTATTGTGCAAAAAACCTCCCTCTAAGCTCTAAGCATTTTTAAAAGCTTTTCACAAACTCTCAGTGTAGTTCATAAAGGAAAAACTTCAATGAAACAACTCCTTCTTTAACATTTTAAGACTTTCAAGTAATTTAAGGACTTAAAGCCTCCCTGATCAAGTTTCCACATCAATGAACTCACCGCCCACCCAAGAGCACGAAACCCAAATGTTTGCACAAGATTCTACCAAAGTATCTTTCCCATTTATGCATATGCATAGGCGGGTCTCCATTATAAAGGCAATAACCCCACCGACAGGCCGACAAGCTCTTCGCAAAAGATAGTTTATAGTTTTAATTTTTGCCAATTTTCCGCACACACACACACACACACACAGACACTAAAGATGGTTGAAAAAATTTGCATGCCACATAAGACAATTGCCTGTCAAGCGTCTTTAGCAGGACGACGAAGATGTCTTGGGGCGGCCAGAAAAGGGTTTTTCGGGCTGCTATTTGATTAGGCCAAAAGCTTGTTAAGAAAATTTGACTGCCAAGTTGAGTGGCTGCTCCCTTTGACTCCTACTCCTCCAGCCAGGCAAAATGTCTTTGCTCCTGATCCTGTCTTGCAGCATAATTTGCATATAGTTTTGCCATATTTTAGCTTCGGATTTTTTCTTCTTGTTGCTGCTGCTGCTGCTGCTGAGCAAATTTAGTTAAAATTTAAGTTTAAGTTGTACGTTTTGCCAGCCACACGGTTCGTTGGCTTTCAAATTGCAATGGCAGAGAGAGATTCCAAGAGAATGCGGAATGGCAGCATAAGAAAATTGAAAACTATTTCGAGTGCTAACGAAGGTAAATATTGTTTCATTATGCAGCATTTTCCTTTTGGCCGGCAAATTGTTGCATAACCTGGCTGCCCAGCGAAATTGTGAACAGAAAAGTGTTTATCCTGTGCAAAGGACGTGTGCTGTTGTCTAAATAAAATGTGTGCACACACGCACGCACACATTGTAATAAGTCTTTGTTATGCATTTAATTGCCCTACACAGCTGCAAAAGTGGAAAAGAGATTGAAGATTTTATTATTTTTACAATTTTCTGTTGTGGTAACTTTAGCCGCAGCGGCGGTTTGGGGGCTTGGGCTTGGGCTTTTCATTTTTTTTGTCGAAAAATAAATGCAATTAAAAGTTTCAATTAAAATTAACAACAGCCGTGGCCAGTGAGTAGCGCATTTAACAGAGTAAACATTATGCAATTATAAATAATTGAAGTGCTAAAGTCACGCACATTGGCTGTTTGATTTTTAACGGCCTCACACACACACACTCATTCAGGCACTTCGCATTATGTCTATCTCATTGTTTAATGATATTAAATCCAAAAAACAAACACTGCACGAATATCGACATTTGTTTACTCAGCGGTCCGTCATACGGGGCGTATGATTAATGAGCTTCATTTAAAATAATTTGCCAATTCAATGCCACTTTATTGACCCAACGAAATAGTGTCCCATTCTAATTTTCTACCCTCAAAGTTGATATCCATCCAATATGGTCAGTTTCCAAAACATTTTAAATGTCAATTTATAAGTGACAATTGGTGCAGACTCCGCCCCAGCCATGTCCCTGCCCCTGCCTGGCCCCAAGCATGTGCTAACAGTTTTTGTGGGGTAATATAATATGCACAGCATGGCTTATAATAATAAAAGCGCCAACAGGGCCTGCAGCATCCAGCCACCAACCAGCCAGCAGCCGATCGGCCAGAGATGCCATCTATAGCCGAACGAATGGCCAAGCGCAGTGGCATTGACAGCTCGCGGCTGTCATACGCGTGATTGTCCCTTTGAAATATGAGGAGCTCCTTTCAATAACAGTAACCGTCGATTCCCCCAAGGAACAGTGGTGTCCACACCCTAAAATAAAATATTGAAGAAGTAATGAAAATATTAGCTATAAAATAATACAGAAATAATGAAAATAGGAACTACTAAACTAGAGTTTAAAGTTTGGTATTAATGTTTATATTTAAGAGAAGTTTTAAAGTCTCAATAAAGATTAATTTTCATTATTTTAATATATTTTGAAATATTTTGAGATGAAAAATTGACGGAATTCAAGCTTAGTAAGCAGGTTTATAGGTTTGACTTCCAAACTTGTTTATTTGAAATTTTTATATGAAACCCTTCAGTCTGCAGTTGATTTTCCTTACAAAAATTACTTATTTTGTATTTTTACATAGAATATTAGTTTAAATAATCCTTGGCCAATTAATCAATGTATTATAACGAAGTTAACATTATTTTTACTCAAATCTTCTTACCAATTCAAAATAATCATTTTAAGTAAGATTTTAATATTTTAATAAAAATATCTGTATTTATTCCCCAGAGCACTTGATGTTCCTCTTAAACCCACTGTGTCCTGCTGCAGCTGTCTCAGCTGACTACACTATGCTACACACGCATTTTTCCAGTCTCGCGCTGCGAGGTCAAATACAATAAAGGGCAACGGCTAGGGACAGCGTTGAGCATTCGGAGAATCAGAGTTATGTTCGCATTTATTATGCCGCAGCCGTCGCCGCTGTGGTCGCCATCCCCCAAACCCATGACCATGCCCATCCGGATGCCAGATTCCAGATTCCGAGCCAAGCTGGAGCTGGAGCTGGAGCCTCGAACCCGACCCGATGCCGTGGACACCCCGGGCCCGAAAGCCGGTTCGAATGTTTCGTTTGTAAATTAACTTTACAGCTCGCGGCGGAACGCATTTTTTAACGCCGGGTTCGGTTTTCTTTTTTATATTTTTTTTCATTTCCTTTTTTTTTGTCCTTTGCTGCTTTATATTTTGTATACTTTTTTCTTTTTTTTTTTTTTTGAAGCTGAGTTTGGCGGCGTATCAAATGCAACGCATGCGTCGTCGACGTCCCGCCCTTCGTCTTCGTCAGCGGCGAAGAACAGAAAAATTTTTTTAAATTAAAAAAGTTTTCCAGTTGCCATTCGGCACGTACCAATACGCAGCGACAAACGGCAGTGGGATATATGTATGTACGGAATATAGATTCCCGCTCCCCCGCAATCTGGTAATAAATGCGACAGAGCTTCAGCATGCATAGCATGTCCATTTCCACGGCACCGCCCCAAACTTGCCGGGATTTTCAAATTTTCCCTTTAGAGTTTCGCTTTATTCCTGTCAATTTCTGCAGCCGCAGCGGCGGATGATTGAAAATGAAAAAGAACCGCGTTTTGGGTTAAGACATTAGCTGAATATATTGCTTTCTTAGCACAATTTAGAAAAGGGATTGTTACATTGATTGGACCTCTGATTGGGAGAATGAAATGATTCCCTGGGCGAACTCATTAATATATTTTCTGTGTTGACTTGGCAGCGGCTTGAATGGGAAAACAAATATATTTATGTGCAACCTTTTGAAGGTCACAAATGGAATTTCACTGCCACAAGACTCGCACTGAAGTCAGTTAGGCAGTTAGTCAGTTAGGCAGTCAGTCAGTCATTCAGTCACTCCGGCAGTCCATCACTCATTCAGCCAGTTCCAGGCAGTCAGTCAACGCCTAAAGTTTTATTACTTTTGCTGCTGTCAACAGCGTTTGTTGGCTTTTTGGTTGGCAGCCTTGGGCCAGGAAATAGACGTATAAAACGCACTGAATATTATGTGCCATAGTTGCCAGGCAGCCGAGGAGGAGAGGGCAAAAGGATTCACTGCTTACTGCTTACTGCTCACTGCTTATTTTTTAATATTTGAGCAAGGGCTACATGTCGTATGCGCAATGCCAGGCAACAGGGCGGATGATACTCGTACTCCAGTGTTGCTTGTTGTGCCCAGACAGAGTCGGGCAAATATTTAATCTCTGTACGTCATTTGCCCGGCAATGATAATGCGCCCAATGTTTGCATTTGCTCGGCTTGGTTGATGGTTGTTTGGTTGTCTGTTGGTTGCCGCTTGTTGGTTGTTGGCTGGTTGGCTGGTTGGCTGGTTGGCAAAGCGAGCCCATGTTTGGTCTGTGGCAAACTCCAGCTAATATGCCGCACACTGTTTGCCCATCGGCATTATTATTTTGTGTGTGATCTTGCTCTTCCTTCTCTCTCCCAGCTCCTTGCACTGCCCTCCCTCCCCCCATTTTGCAATTCAACTTTTGGCAAACGCACTTCATTATTAACTCGGTCACCGCCGCTGCCTCCTTCTCACTCAACTCGACTCGTTTCGACTCTGAGTACTAGTCAAATTTTTATCAATTTCCCCAGCAGCAAATGAAGTTCTCTCGAAAACCCATCTGCATACACGTACCCACATATTCGGGCTAGCGAGTATGCAAAAATCTAAACTACCCCAAGCGTTGACTACTTAAGAAAATTGTTTGCCAACTTTGAACGAAAAATTTGACTGCCTGCCCTTGTGTAATTCCCTCTGTGTGAGTGTGGGTGAGTGTGTGTGCGTGTGTAATAATATTCAAATTGGCAAAATCCATTATGATCGCAAATATTATTTCAACAGCCAGCAGCAGCACAGGGAAAGCGAACCAGAGCCGAGCCAACGGAAAAACTGTTAATGCTCAACGCACTGCAATTGTGGTAGCTTCAAGTGTTGGACAGATGGAGAACGAGATAGAATTTAGAGATATAGATAGAGATGGATATAGGAGTGGAGGTAAAAGCAGAGATAGAGATGTAGGTTATAGCTAGAGAAAGAGAGAGGAAAATACATAGTGGGAGCCCGAGAGAAAGACAAAGCCAAAGTCTGGAGAGAAGAATAAAAAAAATTACTTTCCAAAGCTGTTGCAACGGTTGGGCTTGCCTAAAACAAATGTATTTGTAAAGCCAACTAACAAATTGAAATATTCATTTTAATAATAGATATATAAAGACACTACATGATATCTACTTAAATATATGCAAATTTTATACAAATTTAAATAGCTTTTATGGCTGCTGTGATTTTTTATAGACTCATTCAGGAAGTGAGATATTTTATATTTTATATGTTTTTATAATTTCTTTAATTTTAGTGACATTGTTTATTGATTATGTATTAATAAGTATATTAATTGTTTTATTAATGTATTAAATCCTATAAAAATATCCAAGCGAAACCAAATATATATCAATTATTTGACTGCTAAGTTGTAAGTACTGCAGAGCTTCAAGGTAAAACAGAAAAAAATGTACTATATTAAGGACCTTAACTGGTCTTCTGAAAACCGAGGTGTACTATATATCGACATGTTTCCATTTCATTTTATTAATTTTTTAGCAATATTTTGAATGGTTTTGCTATCAAACCTCACCAACACTGTGATTTAGTTCTTGATGGCTCTACTCTTTATTTGTTAATAAATTTTTTTTAATAAAAAATTAAGAAACATCCTGTCCATCATAGGCATTCCCCCCTGTATCCCCTTGCCCATCTGCATGCCCAAAATATACAGCCAACAAAAATGGGTTAAAAGTGTTGACAGTCAGACAAAGCGCAAATTATACACTCCACTGACGTATTTGCCTGTCTGTATGTCAGCACTCGCTACTGGGGCGATGGGCGGTGGTCTTTGGGCTCTCTGGGAGGCGTGGCATTGACTGGCGATAGTTACAAAGTCCTCTTTTTTTTGGTGGCAAGCTGTTGAAATATTTGCACACGATATTGGCAATTGAGTTAACATAAAGATTGAGCAAATATCGCTGGCGAAGGAAATGCATTAATGGGTCAGCGATAAGGGAAGATTGCAAAGGAAATAAATATTCGCTGCAAAAAAAGACTGATAGTAAATGAAAACCAGAGGGAGCCGGGAAATTATGTAAATTTAATCAAAATAAGTAGCAGCAGACGCGGATTGTCAGGGCAGCGGCTAAAAGCGGCTTATAACAACAGCCGTCAGTGCCAAGAGGCACAGCAGCAGCAGCAGCAACAACATCCTCCAGAAGACGAAGACGAGGCATAAGCATAAGACCGACAACTGGAAAGTGGCAGGATAATAAGGATTCAGCATCCTGCGATGATGCTAAGTAGCCGCCGTTCCAGCCACATGCTGTCAACGCGCTAAAACCCAAAAATAACCAACAACAGCGGCAAGCGGACAACGGCAGCCGCCCCATAAATAAGAGAAAATATATATCCTGCAGGAGCGGCCAGAAATTATGTGTAATAGCGCGGCGGAGGAGAATAAGTCATAAAGCCACCGCCATGGAAAACAATAAAAAAAATTTTTAATGCCTCTTATTGTTTCGGCCAAGCTATCTAAATGCCCTCAAAAAAAGGTTTTCCAGCATCCCGGACCATAATTTACTTTAGAGACTTGCCACGATTGGTGGAATGCAATTAAGGAAAAGCTGAGGAAAATAATCAGTGGTTGCCTGTGGAATTTAAAACAGTGTGTTTTACATGATTTTAAGATCATTTCATACGAAATATTATCTGTTTTTTGAGTTTTACATAATTATAAGTTGATTTTATAAAAATATGATACATTTTAATAGATTTGGTATACTATTAAAACAGAAAATAATTTATGAAAGCATTGTGAAATATTGTTAAGAGTTTTATGGGAATTGCTTAAGCACAGGAATTTATGTTCTATAAGGCTTTTATATTTACTATTTCGAAATTTATAATCAGTCATTTTATATTTTATTTAAATAAAAACAGAATTTATAGTTTCCAAAAATATAATAAATCTGTTATAATGTCAATCCTCCTAAAGCAAACTATTAAATTTGTGGCAAATTCTTAGTTCCTTGAACTATCATTAATTTAAATTTAAAACATAATTTAAAACAAAATACATCATTAAAAGCCCCAAAAATATATCCAAAGTTAAATGACTTCATTAAAGATCTCATCTATTAAAGGCATAAATCTCTTTCTCCATTTCTCCATCGCTTCTACAACTTTATCGCCAGAGCCCAGAAAAAAAAGAAGTTAATGCACAGCAAAGCATTTTTATGGCTCTTCCGCAAAAATGTTCTAATAAATGCAAACTACATTTTCACTCTCTCACACACACGAGGCGCCAAACTACTCTGCCACACACACACATGTATACATAAAACCAAAGCCATTTTGAAGTACATTTTAATAGCATTGTACGAATTTTTTGCACTTAATTAAGTGTAATTAAATTTGCGCTGCTTACTCGCACAATTTTCCACCTTCTCCTCCCCATTTTCCCGAGCCACACGCTGACAACGCCGAAGGAGGGGCGGCGCGCAGCCTAACAATTTGTGCCGTGCTTCACTTGAAGTTTCTAAAGCGCCGCAGCTCGAGTGCCATTTACTCTGCTTATTTTATTTTATTTTATTTTATTTATTTTTTGCCACGAGAGTTGTTCGCTCTTGAAGGTGGCGACTGAATGAAGAGGGGCACATCAAGTGCTAGGCGACATTTTCTAAAGAGCCTAACTAAGGGGTTTAATAGTGAAACAAGAGTTTTAAATGATAATTATGAAATAATAAACAAATACATATATTGTGGAAGAATACGATATAAATTTACTTTAATAAACAATATATATTATGGAAAAAAGAAAGAATAAATTGGCAATTACCTAAATTGGGGAAAAACAAATTATAAAAAATTTGTAATAATTATATAAATATTGTGAAAAAATAATCATAAATAAACATTTTAAGTTTTTTAAGTAACTTTCTAAGAATTATCCCATTTCCATATTTAAGTCTCAGACAACATGTCGTATGCGCAATGTGAGACACCAAAGTAGTTGTTAATTGTTTCTAATAAGAATAAGAATATAATAATAAATTATATTATAATAAATTAGATTTTTATTATGGAAAAAATAATCAAATATTTAAATTTAAAGAATTTAATATTATTTCTAAGAAATTTTTCAAGGACTTTCCTCTTTCCTTATTTGAGCTAAGGACCACATGTCGTATGCGCAATGCCAGTTGCTGTTTAGGCATATTTGTAATAGATAAACAAATACAAAAAAAGAATTAAATATATGTAGCTGTATCGAAATTAAAATAAAATAAAGTAATAAATAAGTAATAAAGTTAAAAAATCCTGAGGCACATAAAAAACTGTAAATTTATTTAAAGGCTTCTTCAGAGGATTCATAGATAGGAAAATTCTTATATTTTTAAACATATTCCTTTAAATTTATATATACTGTTTTATATTTCAATATGTTTCTATAAATTTCTTTATATTTTTCTATAAATATTTTAGGTCCAAGTAATACCCAAGGCAAAGTAATACCTTTTCAAACTTACCATAATTACAAACCGGATATTGCATCCGCCATCTCTGTTATGAAATTTCGCCATGTTCCCTGGCCATAATTGGCCATAGCCGAGCGCCTTGCTATTGACTCTAACGCCACAAGCTCGAATTCCACTAACGCAGCGCCCCAAAGGGATGGCAGCCCTTGTTTGACAGAAAACTGCAGCGTTGCAGCTGGACAGGATTCAGGACAGAGGATCCAGTAACCAGTAGCCAGTAGTTGCCAATTTCCAGCAGTCAGCAGTCAGGAGTCGGCAGTCGGCAGCCGTAAGCAGTTGGCTGTGGCGGTGGCAGGAGCCGTAACATTAGCTGTTAAAAAGCCGTCGAACAATGGGGGCATGTCAATCGCTTCGGGGGGCCCTGTTGACTCAGGCGTTGCGGCGTTAAGTATACGCCGTGTGTGTGCCCGCCGCCGGATGTCATATTGCAAAATTGAATTTTTCGCTGCACAGCAGTGGCTGCCACAGCTGTTTGCCCCGTCATCATTGCAATGATTTTGAATTGTTGACATCGCCAACGACGATGGCGAAGCCAAGAGCTACGATTTCGAATGCTCGCACAAATCTGTATGGAAGTTACGCTATCAGCTTTATTTGATGTTTAGCAATTTCCTGATTTATCCCTCATGTCATTTCCGTTTTGCATTTGTATGCGCTGACCACCGTTCAACCACCTCCCTCTTCCAACCCCCACAGCAGGACAGGAATAGAAAAAAAATTCCTAAATATGATAAGCATTGAAATGAAATTCTATGCTTTCTCGGAATCAGGATCTATAGCAACTGTGCCGCCTGTGTGTATGTTGGTCTATGTGATTACGTGTTTTTCAATGGCATTTCCTGCTTAGTCGTTGAGTTACAGGAAGGAACCCCTCCTTGCCGGGGACCTAGCCTTCGATGTTGGCTATTTTTGTGGCTTTTGTGATTTGATTTATATGTTTTTATTGCAGTTTTCGTTTGTATATGTATATATCTGTGTGTTATTTCTGTTGTTCCTGTTGGCAAATTATTGGTTTGATTGCTTTAACGAAAACATATTTGGTAGCAATGAAAAACTAGGAATTTCGAGTTGTTTGGGAAATATTTTGGCAATACAAAAAGGTTATAAAATGGTATAAAATGTAGCAACACAGTTATTTTTCCTCTCTTTTCAATTTTCTTTTCAAGTATTTACACAATTTACAACTCATTGCAAATGCCTAGGCTATGATGGGTTAATTAAAATGCGGCATCATTACAGAATCAATTGAATTTACAAGCCGCAAAGCACCCACACATGAAACACTATGCCACCTCTCTGAGCCCTGCTCCTTTTTATTCTCTCTTTTTTTTGGGTAGCTTTATTTTTATGCAAAACATGAACATTTAATAGAACGCTCTACGAATTTTTAATGAGCTGCTCAGCCGCAGGAAAAGGAGAGTGAGGCGCAGGATGTGTGTGTGTGGGTTCAGAGGGAGGCTCTTTTTTCTGGCATTTTACATGTTTTATGAGCCATTTTTTTTTTCAGCGAGTCCTTGGTTGCTCAGGTAGAGCGACTCAATTTGCTTCTCCACCTGCTGGGCACTCGCCGCTACACGTACGGGTAATCAAATCAGTTGGTGAGGCAACGGCGTGCGTCACATAAATTTGCGCACATTTAGCAGATAATGAGCACAATTAGCAAATGGCTGCCGAGTGTGTGTGTGTGAGTGTAAAGGCTTCGATGTCCTTTGAGCAGATTGTACGCATAACTTATTCAGTTTGTTGATAAAAGCTTTCTTTTCCCGTCCCAACAACGATCCAATCATTCGCAGCAATATCTCAAGTTCTCGCCCACAAACAACACCGCATTGCACCTAAGTAAATTATCGTGTTTCATTTACCAAGCCATCAGTTGACCGCCTCACTTTCCACTTTCCACTTGCGCTGGGCTTCATCATCCTCCTCCGCTTGGTGGCAACACTTAGTCACTTGGTTTCATGAGTAAACACATCTTATAAATTATTCAGAAACGCAAAAAAGCTATTTGCAACACTTTACCGTTAGCAATGCCACCAACGCTGCCGTTAGCATACATTTTTTAGCATTTCTTCGATGTCGCTGTAGGTGGTGGTGGTGGTGGTGGTGGTGGTGGTGCTGCTGCTGTTGTCCCCGACAATCAGTCAAAAACTTGGTCGCAACATATGCGTGGGAGGAAGCGAGATGTCCAACTGAAAAGGAAAGGAAGCCAGGTAGCAGCAGCAGCAGCAGCAGCAAAAAGCATGACAAATGAAATGTTCAACTTGCGCTTAAAGCCAAACAAAAAAGAGCCCCGAAAATAGGGTCGAAAAAATGTGAAAAAGAGAATTCACTGGGAAAAAACTACTAACTAAATTTAGATAAATTAGATTTAATTAAGGAAACTATATAGTTTTCATAAGATCTAGGATATATTCTACCAAAAACGCTATTACAAATTTATTTTTAAATAGCTAAAATGGTCTATTAATAATAATTTAATGATTCATTTTACTTAAAGTAATATTTTTTTAAAATGGTACGAATATCAAAATTCTTCCCATAATCACTTTTTTCTTACGTTTCTGTGATTCTCTCTTATTTTTCTCACTGTTGGCAGTATATTTTTGGAACTCCCGGCAAAATAAAGTCGAGGAGCTTCGAGTTGAGTTGAGTTTCGGCTGACAAAGTGGCTCGTCTTACGGCCAGCTCCAGCTTCTGTAGCTCCTGGCCAAGTGAAAGGAGACCTGTCCTGTCCGGCCGGATTCAGTACTCAGACTTTGCCCGGGAGCTTGCCTTCCTTTTTCCGTGTTGTCGCAACGCTAAGGCTTCGTTCAAATATTTAACTTATGTAAGCGTTTGTAATTAATTTCACGCTTAATACTGACACTTTACCACACTTTTCAACACTTTTTCGGCGCCCACGCTTCGCTCTCGCTTTTATGGCATAATAAACACGCATTTTATAATAAAGTCAAAAAAATTGACTGCATAATTTATGGGGGAAAAGAGCGCAGAGTTTGCGGCAAGCATTCGCCTTCGTTCTGCCTTACTTTCCCTGCTTTTTCCTTTCCTTTTCCATTTCCCTCTTTTTTTTTTGTTTTTTGGTAATTGATGTTCTTTACCCTGCAATTAACCCCCACTCCCAGGCCTTCCCACTCAAGATTTATGTCCTGTCGAGAGTTATGTGACGAATTTTCCGAGAGGATTCTCAATTACACGCAATTAACTGCAACAATTTCCACAATTAAAAGCTACACAGCTGAGCAAATGCAATGGAAGTAAAATAAATATTACGTATACGCCACGTTTACATTTACATGTTTTTTTAAGACATATTTCTTAATTAATGAATGTAAGCAATTAAGATTTCAAGTGAGAAGCTTTGCTAAATTCATTTATTTACTTTTATTTTCATTTTTTGTGAATAGTTTTCAAAGCTTTTGCTGATTTTTCAATGAATATTGATTGAGAAAAAGTGTTGCAATTATTCCACTTTCTTTTGAATATGTTTAAATTATGTATGAATCGAGAAACACTAGTAAGTCCTTGCCCTGCATTTTATTAAATCCTGCCATGTTTAATTAATTGCTGGCCAGGCAATTAGCATGCTGAGGGACTCCTCACTTCTCCCTCCCTCAATGTGTCAGCAGCAGCAAATTGAATTTTGTTAAAATGAAAACCCAAGAAACATCTCTGCAATGAGAAGCTATATACATTCGTGTGTGTGCATATATTTGTGGATTCTGGAATTGTTTACTGTCTGGCAGGCAAAATGAAACAATTAGTGCCTGCCCGCACTGACACTTGGCCAACTTGCTGGCTGGGTCCTTCCAATCTGTAAAATGTATCTTGTCCCTATCTGGTAGTCCAAGGATACTGGCCTTAAATATTTATGCAATTCATTTTTGTCTAAGCTAATAAGTTGTTGCCGTTACTGGCACTGTCGAGCAGGTTGTTTTATCTCATAATGAAATAGTAGACTGACTGACTCTATGCAAATAATGCAGATATATACACATGTCTTGGCCTGGCCTGACACCGAGTTGTTAACATATTCATTGAATCTGAACTGAATCAAGTTGTACCCACACCCCTCCCAGAAGGACTATGAAATATGGCTCTTATCCTTGCTTAAGCGGAGATTTGTAAGGCTTCTATTTCAAAGGCTTAACTTACTTAATTTTGGGAATTTTGTGTAATTGAAAAGCCTATCTAATTGGGGTGCGTTTTATGTTTGGTAGATGATCTGAGAACTACAGGGAAAAGGTTGGTTAAGTGATTTATTTTATATTTATTTATTTATTGTAATTATAATTTGAAACCAAAATGATATAAATATCCCTTGAAACACTTTTAAATTACTCTCTTTATACACTAAAAATTACTCAGATATTTACGAAACCCCATTTATCTGTCACCGCCAAGGTTATTGGGTCAAAGTCAGATAACGTGGCTTTGACACCTTCGCGTACAAGCAAATAGTGGCGATAAGATCAACCCCAAAATTGGCAAAACGGCAACAATAACATCCAAACTGTTGACTTTCCACCGATAAGTTCCTACGCTTCACCGATATAAAGCTCCGACACGGAAGTATTCCTCAGCCAGACAGTAAGATGATTTCATGGAGCTTTGTGGCAACTTGCGTGTTGCTTGCATCTTCAGTGCACGCCACGCTCAAACCCGGCGATGGACGGATTGTGGGCGGCGAGGTGACCACCATAACTGAATTCCCCTACCAAGCGTCAGTGCAGCTGCATGACCAGCACATCTGCGGGGCAGCCATCATCGGGCACCACTTCCTGCTGACGGCGGCCCATTGCTTCGAGGAGCCCTACAGCCCTGAGGATTACACCGTTCGCGTGGCTTCCAGCGAGCATGCGAGTGGCGGCCATCTGCTCAGCGTGCGGCAGGTGATCACCCACGGCGGCTATAATCCGCAGAGCCACGACAACGACCTGGCGCTGCTCATCCTGAATGGCAGGCTCAATTTCAGCGAGCACCTGCAGCCAGTGCCTTTGGCCACAGAGATGGAGCCACCGACGGCGGCCACCCGGCTGATGGTCAGCGGGTGGGGCTTTCAGGGAGAGGATGGCGGTGACAACGAGGTGTCGGGCGTGTCCCCGCAACTACGCTTCGTGGATGTGGATCTGGTGGAGTCGCAGCAATGCCGACACGCCTATCGTCAGGTGCTGCCCATAACCCAGCGGATGATCTGCGCCGCCCGTCCCGGTCATGATAGCTGCCAGGGAGACTCCGGCGGACCGCTGGTGGGTTATTCGATGGAAGAGGGAGAAGGAGCAGCAGGAGTAGGAGAAGGAGAAGGAGCTAGGGGTCGGGGCAAGCTCTATGGTATAGTGTCCTGGGGCCTGGGCTGTGCCAATCCCAATTATCCGGGCGTCTACACAAATGTCGCAGCCTTTCGCAATTGGATCAATGCTCATGTTGGCGCCTGGGGCTGGAGTGGTCTTTTGGGTGGATGGAGTGGCCTGCAGTAAATCGAATAATAAACAGAAAAAGGCTATGTCATTCCAATCAATACCTCAAAAATTGTTTAAAACAAAAATCACACAAAATTTTAAATAATTGAAATGGAGAAAGCCTTGGATTACGAGGATCTCAAGGCCTTTGAGCGACGTCTCACTGAAGTGGTTTCCTCCTACCGAGTCCTGACTTTGCGCTGGCGCATTATCCTAACTCTCTTGGCCAACTTGACAATCATTGGCGCCTATTCCTGGCTGGAGGGTCCAAGCACCACTGCCGCCCCGTTTACTCAGTCCCTTCGAAAAAATCCTGTATTCAGCCTTGCGGTTCTATTGATCACATTTTTGATTTTTCTGGGAAAACAGAAACTAGTTTTTGCTGGAAAAGTGATGGCTAATCGTGCAAATGGGGTGCTGCAAATATTTAACATGGAATGCAATGAAGAAGGAAAGCTGAAAATGAGATACACTTCTTGAAGCTACCTGGCAATACTTTAAATATTATTTAATTGATTATTAAATTTGTAAGTTTCTCTAGCTAAAATTTTCCTTCAGAAAACTTCAAAATTGTAGCGAAAAAATACAATTTTTATTCGCTGAATTGAATATATTCCAGTTAAGTTGTGTGGTTTGCCAGCCTGATGTTTATTTTGGGCTAAGTGCATAAGTTACCTGCTGCCGACCACATCTCCCCCGGCTGGCTTTTCTTGCTGTGATTTCATTTGAATAAATCAATTGCCACATTGCACATTTGTTGCCACACGGACCGCAACCACAGAGCAGACCAGACCTGGCCAAAACAGTCAGTCAGTCAGTCAGTCAGTCGGTTGGTCGCAGAGTCATTTTGTCAGTTTGTCAGTTTGCTGCTGCGGTTTTCACACTTTTTTCTGTTGGCACCCCTCGCCCCTGCTCTTGGTTATCTCTTTGGTGTTATTTCAATTTCTGTTTTTCTTGGATGCTGGCCCAAAGCCCACACAGGAGGCGGCCCGGAGTTGGAGTCAACGAACCCTCGCCATAAGCCTTTCCGCGTGGCCCACAAAATTGGATTGGCTGTCGATGCTGATTTAGGCATAATCTCGATATTTGGCTAATCGGCACACAGTCGGCCAATAAATTGGCGCGGCTTAAAAATTCCGGCAAATTGGAAGAGGGCCTACTCAGGCCGTGGGGCCATAAATAAGCATGACTGTCAAGAAAGTAAAAGGCGAATGGAAGTTTGGGCAGTCGGCTAAGTGAAAGTCCTGTCCTGATATTTTCCCGCATATTTATTTATGTCCTTTTTTCAACAACGAATATTTATTTCGGGTGGGCGAGACCCGGGAATGCCGGCCATTTACGGCCAACTTTCTGCCACATGCACCTTGGTGTGGAAATTTTTGGCAATCTTTGAACTGTCACAAACACGAAACTTGACATTTGATACAAGATACTCGTACATATTTGGGGTTTTTTTCTTTGCATTTATTCAAATTCGAATTCAACAACGGGTCCTGGCATCTCCTTGGGGATGACAGGAAGGCCGGCCTTCGGGCTTTCCAAGGAGCATTGGAGGATTGAATCACATTTTTTAAAGGAACTTGGTGTAACTTTAAGGATTTAATTGATTTTTTTCCTGTAATTATATTATATTAATTGCAATTTGATTATTCTTATATAATTAATTTGCAAGTTCTTATCTGGCAACCTTAGTCTCTTATTGTCTATAATAGATCAGTTGATCGTTTCTTGGAAGAATGCTATTTTTATTATTAAATGACAACAGAAATTCTTTGGAAACACGAAAATTCATATTTCTTATCTCATCTTGAGTCTTACTATAAATACAGCGAGATTATTTACAGATTTTAGAGTCTTTTTAAAAACACAAGTGTTAAATATGTCACAGTCCAGAGGCTTACTTTCGATCCTGTGTCTGGTCTGGGCCTACTGCTGTGCCCAGGCCTGGGATTTCTCCGACAACACGGAGGAAAGGACCGTCAAGGATAGCGAGTTTCGTTACATTGCGACTGTTTCGAGAAAGTGCAGCCCAGTTACAGGAGGAGGATCTCTGATCTCCAACTATGTGGTGCTCACTGGCTGGAAATTTATTGAAAATTGTAATGTCAGCGAGCTCGAAGTGTTTATTAATCAATGGGATAATAGCACCGATGTAAAGAAACTGAGTGTTAGGTCGGTTGTGCGCCATCCGGACTTCAGTAAGAAATCGGGAGCCTACAACCTGGCCTTATTGTTCCTGAAAAAACCAGTAGAATTCTCCTCCAAAATTTCTCCCATCAAACTGGCGACTCAAACTTCGATAAGGAAATTGGACCTCAATAGTTGCATTGTTAAAAGTCCGGATATGCAGACATTGCCACTGCCGGTGTTGTCGACCGCGACCTGCCACCAGGAGCTGCGACGTTGGCTTGGCGCCTCCTTCGTGCTCGATGACAGCCTGATCTGTGCCGGCGGTGGCATCGGAAGGAATGCTTGCGAGGAAGACGGCTCTCCACTTGTATGTCCATTGGCCAGAGATCCCTCGAAGTTCGAGCAAGTGGGTATTGTTAACTGGCACATCAACTGCGGAATGACTGCTACTCCCGACGTCTACACCAATGTGGCCCGCCTTAATGAATGGATTAACCGACAAATTAGATTAAATCCTTACGTTGATGAGCCGGCAGATGAGACTGAGACTGAGACTAAAACTGAGTGTCCACCTGATGACAATTACTATGTGTAATGGAGCCACCCCAAGATTACGTTTACTCTTTCATAAACCAAATTAAATATTAATGCCAAGTTAAAATTATGTAATATTTAAAATATTTAAATGTGGTTTAAAAATCTGTTTATAAAAATAGATTGGCGAAATAATATATATTTTTATTCAATTGGACATTTGGAGATTTTTTAATTGATTTCATTTAATTTGTATTACAGTAATATAATTTTAAATAAGAAACATTGACTGTTTTAGATTCCCCTTTCTGGCCCGACATAAACATCTTATATTTCTGCGCTAAACATTTTCTAAAACTCAAAACGGAACCACCTATCAGTGCTTAAAATCACCTGAGCCAACATAATAATGACGCCTCCCCTGTTCGGTGCTCACTAAACACGTCTCAATGTGTTTTTCGAGTTCTGTAACTCATTTGCAACTAAACTGGGTTCATTAAAGTTAATTTGAACGTGCAACATTGGCATGCCACGCAGCAATGATGGTGTGGGGGGAGGGGAAAAATCGGAAAGGGGGAAAGGGGGTTCGACTGGAAGGTGAGGCGGTCTGGATCCGAGGTCTCTGGCCTCCTCTGAAACGTGGCTTAGCGTCTATAAGTTTGACATTTGCGCAACGCAAAATGACAACTGCAAAGCCAAGTCCTGGCAGAGTTGCAAAATGAAAAAGTTGCCAACACTCTGCTGACATTTGCATTTGTCAGTGGGTGGGGGGGTTGCACAGAGTGGAGAAAAACCTTTCAAATTAGGAGCAACTCCTGGAGTTCTTGTCGCACGTCCTGGCCAGGTAAAAGAAATATGCAAATAATTAGCTGCAATGGCAAAAATTGTATTCGTAAAAGTTGTGAGGCAGCGTTGCAGTTCCCTGTTCCTGGAGTTTCTACCACTAATCAATTTGATGTACGGCACACACACTCACTCTCCCTAGGGAAAATACGCATCTCTCTCTCTGTGGGAAAACAAAGACATAAAGCGAACATTAGGAGCATTTGCATTGCCAAGCGTCTACCATCCTTTATTTCCTTGGCTGGCAGCTCCTCTAGACAGCTTTTACACACACTTTTCCGCTTTTGTTATTTCGCGTATTATGTTCCACCATTCCGCGCCACATTCCTCCCACTTGTCCTTTTTTTCGTCTTTTTTTATTCCATGCATGCCACTTACATTTTACTTTACGCGCTTTTACCACGCACCAGAAATGGGCTAAAGAATTCCGGTTATCCCAGGGAAAATTCCATTGGCGGCATACCGATTGCCTGATATGCTCCACTTGGCTGGGCGGCTGCTTGGTATCACAAAAGAAAATGCATGCAGATGGAAAAAATTTCCATGCGTTAGGTAAGTGAAAGCCTGGCAGGCAGGGACGAGGAAGGGAGGGAGCGAGGGAGTGCTGAAAAGCACTAAAAAGTATTATCTAAATGATAATTTGTTGCTTTGTTTGTTGAGTAATGTAATTTTATATTCCTCCCCCCCTTGGCTGCTGCATAATGTATGTTAAACATTTCTTCGTTTCCTGTTTTCTAGGGAAATCCTTTAAAACAAGGATATCAGGCGGTGGCAAGTCGAACAAAGGACCCATAATCTCACAGCCTAGGGAAGTAGAGGGAGGATTGGGGCTCTTCAAGAATCTGCAAAGCAAGCTTGTGAAAAATACAAAAAAATCCTATTAAAATGATATAACTCTTGCTTATAATTCTTCAAAATAAATCATTTATCATAAGATTAAAATGAAAACTTTATAATTTTAATGATTTCTAGCATTTGTTTAATCAAAACTAAAGCAATAATCAAATATTTAACATTTGCTTTAGCAAAACTAAAGCAATAATCAAATAAGAACTAAATAAATAACAAACTAAAATTAATAAAATGCAGCAATTAAGTTGATTTAATAGCCCCACAAGGACATTCCAGCCTCAGTGCCTAATTTTGCCTTCCAATTTCTATTTGCTCAGTCAAGCTGTCAGTCGGGTGAACTCTAAGCAAACAATGTTAAATTCACATAAGTTGTGTCAACTAACTAACAGCCAAACTATTTGGCATTACGCTTTAAAGGACGACATACCAATTGAATGGGGATGGCATCCTTCTGACTCTTTTCTTGGGCCGCTTCACCTGCAGCACTCAGCTCATTCGGAATCAATTGAAATTGCAACGCAACTTGCAATGCAATTAAATGCCAAACAAAGTTGGCAAAATTCAATTTGAGAAACTAAAATCGCTGCCGTCTCATCTCGCTTCTCCATCGGGTATATCTCTCTATCTCCAGATCCTGGGCATCTTTATTTTCCCTTTTGGCCAGTCAGTAGTCGTAGTCATAGTGGTAGTGGTAGTAGCTGCGGACAAGTCAAAAGCCGAAAGG
This sequence comes from Drosophila anomelani, assembly GCA_035045905.1. NCBI lineage: Eukaryota > Metazoa > Arthropoda > Insecta > Diptera > Drosophilidae > Drosophila > Drosophila anomelani. Next base: position 15,546,221 of record JAWNOO010000032.1, read on the forward strand.
CAAACGGCACAAAAAGCCAAAAGCAAAGCTCTGAAATTCAATTCTGTTGCGCTCGATTGCGTTGCATTTCAATATAAATATTTATTTTATTTATATACCAGAGAAAGAGTAGGGAGGTGGGTGTGGCACACACACACAGACACACAGAAATGGACAGGGCGACAAGTTGCAGCTGACAGTAAAAGATGTTGTGGAGCCCATTTGTTTTAGTCAATGGCAAGCACAAAGTCACTTCGAGTCCACTCAGCCAGTGGAGTTCCAGTTGAGTTCTTGGTATGCCAGTGGCCCAATCTGGAGGACCCTGTTGCCCCCCTCTTTCCCCACTTCCTGCTGCATTCGAATTCAATTTTCGAACTGATTTTCCCTGCCCGTCGTGTGTGTGTGTGTGCATTTCCAACTGCAATCGCCATAACTTTGGCTTAGCCATGGGTAACCATCCCGAAGTCCTTGTCACAACATCCTCCCTGCACAGCCCAGGCCAATGCAGGAGGTGGAGCCGGAGGTAGAAATCCAACTGATTCAGTTCGGAAAATGCAATTGCAGCCAAACATGCTGGCCAATTTGTACAGCCTAGCGTTAATTTAAAAACATTTTACATGCCAAATGTTGTACTAACTCGAAATATAGCCATCTATTAGCTTTGGGTCGAAAGAGCTTCGAATTTGTGCCGAATGGAAATGCAAATGCTTTTGGCCAATATGCAGGTCATAGATAAATTTAGGAAATTTACCAAATTATAATTATTTTATCAGTTTTATTGTGACAAACACAGTTTTTTTGTAATATAAACATTAAATGGTATTTTAATATTTTAACACAGAGGAAATTTAACGGAAGAAGAAATAAAAATAAAGTAATTAGTTATAAAACATTTTAATAGTAAGTTAATTTAATTTATTTCGACTTTATTTTGATTAAAAATATTTCAAATATATCCTTCAAATATTTAATAATCAAAATAAATGCAAATTTAATTCGATAAATCTCAGAAAAGCGATAAACTATTATTAAAGCCCTGACTCACGGGTCTGAATATTTCAAGGCATGATTAGCCTTAAAGGAAAATGAATTGCAAAATATATAAATTATGATTTATAGAAAAGCCTCTCTAAGATTTCCTTTATTTCCAACTTTGATCGAAAAGATCCCAGACCAGTAAAAGGACCTCTGGAATTAGCTTCACCTTGCTGAGCTGCCCTGTGACCCCACACTCACACCGCCCTGACACTTGCGGAGGACGCTTGCATTTACGTTGAGATGAGTATTTCATGCACTCAGCCGCATTAAGTTCGTAATGCCGTGTGTAATTATTCTTTGTTTAAATATTTCACAAAGATGCACTTAAAATGTCAGCGCAAAAAGTGACGCGCTTTCACACACACACACACACGCAGCAACCTTTGCCCCGATTGTGTGTGTGTTTCGCCTTTCTGTTTGCTCGCTCTTTCATTATGATTTCGCGCTTTCTCCCGCACTCCCTTTCTCTCTCTCTCTTACCATTTTGCACATTTGCATTTTTATGAACATTTTGCTGCTTACCCCAAACCCCCTTTCTGCTTACCCCAAACCCCCTTTCTGCCACCACCCCCTCTACTCCCATAATGCATGTCCTTTATATGCGCATATACTAAATATACATTATGCACGTGAGACAGAGCGAGACGAAGGACGCGGAAGGAGGTGCTAGGTGCTGGAGTGAGCCGGCATTAAAGTATATTAAATTACTTAAGACGGCGAGCAGCAGCAACGAAGACATATGCTCAACTTTTAAAGCATAATTTCTCAAGCATAAATCTTTGTGGCTTTTCGTGAACAAACAAAAATTAGTTGCACTCGGCGACAGGCGGCTACAGGAGGAGAGTAAAAAGGAAGAAGAATCAGCAAAAAAAAAAAGCGCAGGACACTGACGGTAGAAGAAGAGAAATAACAGGCGAAAGCAACGGTAAATTATGCTCCGCAATATGTCAGCATGTTGCCTTGAAGATACCAACAGAAAGGATGAGACAGTGCCACCAAAAAAAAAAGGACAGAAAGGACACATAAAGAAATATATAATTCGATCAAAATTATTTAATTATTTTTTATCTTTTATCTGATTTTTTATATCGACTTTCGCTTCAAAAATCGATACGATATCGATACATATCGATCATTTTCATCATCCTCACTCTGTAAACAGGACTTCGATATTTCTTGAAGTCTTTGCCAGGACATTATAATTTTATTTAATACCTAGAAACTTTTCTTTCAGTGCAGGACAGATGGTAGTAGCTGCACCCATTGCTTTTGTCACACAGCGGGGGTCATAGCATTTTCCGAGTGGGTTTCGGGTGCCAGAAGGGGTGGCCCACTCCCATGCTTAATCAGAAATTATTTGAAAATGTAAAGTCGACATGTCGACGCACACGCACAGCGAGTGCAACCGCAGGACCTCCAACCACACACACACACTCACACTCACACACCGCCCCCGCTGGCAACTGCAATTTGCACACGCCACGACCCCGTGACCCACTTCGCACAAAAAAAGGACGAGAAAGAAATCTGCAACAAGGAGCCAAACAAAAGCCAACTGAAAAACAAAAAACCCACCGACAAAGCATGAAAGAAGGAGCTCCGAAGACGGGAATACAACTTTCATAGACTAATGCAGAGACTTTGCTCCACGCTGAGCGTGCGACTGGGAAGAATGCCTCGGCAAGAAGAATGGAATGGAATGAAAACTGTGGGAAGAAAGCTGGTAAGGAACGTGAAAACCTCTGGCAGAGTCGTGGCTCATTTGTTTGGTCGACACACAAACAAACACCCACAAAAGTAAGTCACGAAAGACGACAAGACCAAAAAATGGGGGGAAGAGCAACAAGGACGTTGAAAGGAATACCCTATATAGCCTTCTATATCCTATAACCTATGCATATTTCCTAAGCTTAGTAAATAAATATTGAAATATCTATCTTGGGTGTGCTACAGAAATTATTTGAGTGTTTAAAATCATTATTCTAGAAACTTTTACTTAAAGAATACATTTATTTCATACTTTTAGATAAATTTCTAAATGTTGTAAAAATTTAAGGAGCACCCTAGTATGTATAACATTATAAATTCAAAAAGTAAACTAACTATATTTATTATATTTAACAAAATTTGCATGAAATTAGCAATTAAAGATATGATATGAAGACATATCCTATTCCTATAAGGCACAAGCATATGTATACTCGAGATGAGCATGAACTAGCGAATTGATTTTGGTGTTTTCTAAATTTGTAGTTCAGATAGATATTGAAAAATCCCTTATTTTATAGTCACACCTCTATTTTGTGACTATCCTCTACCTTTCCATTTTCCAGGGTACCTTTGCATATTAGTTTCCCGTTGCGGGACGCCTGAAAAAAAGAGGAACCCGCCGCCGCCGCCGCCGCCGCTTCCATTTTCATGGCAGTCGCTTTGATCCATTTCCACCGCGACTTCATCTTGAACTAGTTGGCAAGTCTGGGGTCCACGCCCACATTTTCCACCCCCCCCTTAATAATAAGTCATGTTAACCAAAAGCCGGGCGCTGTCTTTTCTGCTTCTTCCACGGCGCGTGGCATCAACAAAAAACTTTTCGCGCACAATCAGTTGCATTTCAACATGGCACTGCATCATTGTTGCAACTCCTGCGTTGTTGTGCTGCCTTTGCCTTATAATTTACTTTTACTTGTGCTCGCTGGCTTTGTGCGGTTCCGTGTGTCGCGTAAAATATTTGCACAACAGGAGGAGTGGTGGGGCGAGGGGAGGATACGTGGCACAACAATGGCGCGGGCATTAACCATAATAATTCCTTGGAATTGAGGAGAACGTGGAGCTCAGGATATGCTTGCAAAGCCAAGGTTTCTGCTGGCATTGTTAATCAGCAGCTGGTAAACAAGAATTCAATTGAAACTCTCAAGAAAGGGGGGGGAGAAGAGTAGAAAATCTTATTTATGCTTAGTTTATTTATAAGAAGAAAAGTGTAATAAATAGTAAACTTACCACCTGTGACCCTGTAGGAGCCTTTACAATGAAATGTCTTGATATTTTTGTGCGGAACATACTACAAATTATGTACATATATCGGACTTTAAAAGTTTATATTTACTGAAATATTATTAACTTTATCTGATGACATATATATGTATCTACAGCTTCTTCTGTAATTGGGGATCCTTGCGTTTTGTCAGCCAGCAGCGTTTGCGAGGAAGTCGATTGGCAGTAGGTTCTGATCCGCCAGAAAATGGTCCGGATTGCTGCTGCCCCAAACCACGTTGATCTTGCGGTTTGCCTCCTGGACCATTTCCGGGCTTATTTTGCATCTGCCGCTGCGCCATAGCGATCCACATGCCATTCTGATTAAAAACGGGTGGACAGCCGGCGGCCAGCTCTCCGACTTTATTTGATCGCAGCTGGGCACTGCGCAGCATTGAGGAAACGAAGCGTTTAAGGCCCATGGCCAACAGAGTGATGGATGATTCGCTAAATTAATTAATTTTGACCCCAAGCACTGGTAAATTTAGCAAATAGATATAAACTTATAAGTGTATGGGGGGGACGCAAATCTTATTGAACGATTTTCACAGCAACCAAATGTTAAATCAATGTGAGTACAATGCGAAGGAAGGTATGCTCAAGGCCCACTGTGAGCTGCTGAGTTGGGACTTTTGACTCGGCTAACTCAATTAGGCCCGGTTGCAGGCGCTCAATTCGATAATCGATTAGAATGCCCATTTTTATGGCAAGCCAAAGGGAGACTCAGAGAAAATTGCTTAGCAGCCAGAATTGTTAACCAAGTCATAAATACATATCGTGCGAGTGTGCGAGTGTACGAGTGTGTGTATGTGTGTGTGGAGTCCTGGAAACTTTTCCCTCCCCCCTCCCAAAGTGCAATGCGAGCGCTTTGCAAGTTTTAGCCAAGAGGAAGCCAGTCAGGCCACGAAGCTAAAATAATTGATAACAGATTATGTTTTACAATCTAAGCAAGAGGAGATATATAATACGAGCATTTTAATGGCCACATGTAGCGGGGGCACACGTAGAGAGCACCCGGATGCGGATCCGGATCCGGATACGGCCCCGACCCCGTCTCCTAGTTACCCGCAAAACGTTTGCGAAACTTAATTATTTCGTTTTGACCTTTTTGTCTTCGTGTGTGTGTGTGTGTGTGGCCATCGGATGGCAAAGGGAAGTGCGGCGAGATGGACAGTTAAAAAAGTTATTTATTTTATGGTCGAAAGTTACTTTTGGCCTGTTTTATGGCAGCAAAAGCCGGAAAGGCGAGGAAACTCTAGTCCCCCAGTTGAGAGTCAGAGCTGAGAACTTGACTTTTTAAAAGTTGAAATCAAATGATTTCAAAGGCAAGAATTTTTAAATCAAAATAAAAAGTAAATGTGATAAAAAATAAATCAAATATTTATTAAACTTTGATTCAAAGTTTCACTGAATAAAAATAAAAATAACATGGTTAACGCTCATGAAAGAAATTAAATTGTAGAAATGAAAAGGAAGAAATTAAAATGAAGAAAATAAATTGAAGAAATTCAAATGAAGAACTTTTAATTCAAAAAACTTAAATGAAAATAAAATTCGTACGCATTTTATTTTATTATATTGTCTTTTGTTATACATTTAACTTAAATTTTGTAATTAAATTATAAATTCTATAACGCCTCAGATCCACTGCTCTCCCCCTTTTGCAATTAAAACCCCAACCAGATCTTCCAAATGGATAATTTTTCACATCTTTATTTAAGGTATTTCCAGCTGCTTTCCCTCGACCATCTCTCCTAGTTTTCTTGTTCAAGCCACGTGGACTCGGTCGAGCGAGGAGCATAAATCAAAAACGTAAAGGATTTCAAAAGTGGCACAAACGTGAAGCTGAACCGCCGAAGCAATTTTAAGCTTGGACCGAATGCGTGGATCCGGTCTTTTCTGGCGGAATGTCCTCACCGGAAGGGGCATCCGATGGCTTATGGGTCTGGGACACTGACGGCGTTGCGCTCAAGTTTTCGGCCGGTTCGTTCTCCTTGTTCTCAATTGCCCGCAGCACAGAGTCCTTGAAGAACATCGACTCTTCGATCTTGCGCCGATACAGACCGGTTGGGTGATCTGGATCGAACACTATATCCGGACGAATGTCACTGTCGGTGACCAGGACCCGGGCAGCGGGAATGGGTAGGAATTTGAACAGGCGCTTGCGCAGCTTGGGCATATAGGTGACCCTCTGGTGGTCGGGCACATGGGTCAGTCGGCTTGGCAGATCCTCTGGCATATCGATGGGATGGTCTACAAGTCGACGCTCTGGCGGTAGCTTGGCCTTAATGGCCTCCAGCTGCCTTGTGGTTAGCTGCATTGGCCGTTCGCCATCCTTCCAGCGCTCCTGGCCGCTATTAAAGGCGATCTTTTTGTTGTTTTTCAGCTGTTTGCGCACCACTCGCTTGGCGGCACAGTTGTAGGTGATCTTTGGCACATACGGCGGCACCGCAAATTTCCGAATCGAGATTTTGTTACGCTGCGGCTGGCTGAGCATGTTGATGTACTTGGCTTCGGCAAACATATTGATCAGCTTGCCGGGCTTCTTGGCCGTTGATGGCTTCTTTGGCGGTTTCGGTTTGTCCCGTTGACTCATAATAAAGATGTGCCGATGTCCCTGCCCAGTCACATGGCGCCAGTCCGGCTCGCAGAGAGTCTTTCGGCTAATCCGCTCAAAGGGCAGACGCCGGAACTTGCGCCTCTTTTGGTCATCGATAAGCAGCTGCAGGCCCGGAACACTAGTCTTGCCGGCCGGACATGGACACACATTTGGGTAACTGGTGCAATAGCGACCCGGCGCCGGCTCCATGCTAATGTGTCGCCGGATTCTTTGGTTGATCTGCGTGGGCACGCACGACCTGAAACCGAACAGATGCGGATTGGGACGGGATGACTTTATTATGGGCGCGGCATTTGCCTGCACTTCGTAGTAGTCTGTGTGCGTGTCGCAGGGCCCGGGATCCAAGGGATCGCGCCAGCATCCCGACACACTGGAGATCATGCAACGTGTTGTGGGACGGTGATCGCGGGCATCTTAGGGTAGGAATACCAGAATTTTAATAGGAAACTTTTCCAGGAAATGCCTTTGTGGCTCACTTACTCGATAGGAACTTGCCCTTCTCCTGGTTTTCGCGGTTGAACAGGCGATCGATTCCCTTTGGAAGTTCGTAAAAGTGGTAGGGCGGCGGCTTGATGGACACACGACTGTGATTCGTGTGCGGCTTGGCAAACACGGTGCCCTGGGTGCCTTTCAAACGGAGGAAAGGCTGCGGCGGTACACCATAGTGATTCGGTGGCAGTTGCCAGCTTCTCCACTGGGTCAAGCTGCGCTCGGCATGCAGAGGACGCTTCTCAGGATAAGGATTCTTTGGCTGCTTGTCATAGCCTGTGATGTGTTGATAGTGATCATATGTGGCCTTGCTGGCGGCCTCAACGTGACTCTCTGTTGTGGAATTCGGGGAAGATTATTAACTTTGTTTTTTTTTTAAATCGAAAACACAGGCTTACCCTTGCGACAGTTTTCAGTATAATGGCGGCTGGCCAGTTTAAACTGCTTACCCACGCTGGCCAAGTTATCTTTTCTGATGCGGTTGCCTAGTTATATTTTTTGGGAACTAATTAATATCTGGATACTAATAATGTTGGAATATATTCTTACGAGACACCATAAAGAGCGGCAGACTCATTCGAGTGGCCACAAAATGCTGTTGGTCTACATTTTGAATCTTTGGTTGAGGCTTCTTTTTCTCCATGTTTATGGTGTGACTTTAGAACTAAAATATGATCATAAATTTGCTTATTTACAGGAGAGTCAAAAGTTTTTATTTATAATGTAGAAGATAGATTGATAGGGAAATGTTTGCTGTGTTTTATTTAATATTTAAATTACATTTTAAGTTTAATTCATTTAAGAAATAAATATTATATAATATAAAATAAATATATTATATTATATAAATAAAATATTGGTCCTTCAAGCAGGATATTTCAAGGATATTTCAAGAGCATACGTATATCCTTAACCGCTTTCCATTTATTGTTTGTTTACCAATTTATAATGCCAACCAATGTCATCAGTTCGTTCGAATTTAAATTGCAGTCCATTCGACAACCCAATAATTTGGTTACTTTGCCCGATAATTCACACACACACACGATTCACATGAATATTTGTAAATATGGCATATCGTCCTGCCATCATAACACCCATCCGCACACACCCACCCACCACACACCCACCCACCACACATATAGTGGCCACATAATTAGCGTAGCCAAGCGAACTGATTAACTTGCATTCAACGATTTTCAATTGAATTTTGCAGTTCGTTGATTTGTGCCAAAAAAAAGAATGAGACTGAATGCGGCAACAACAAAAAAAAAACGGCAACAAAAAGTTGCATGCTATAAAAGAGGAGACTGCCGTGCAATTTCAATCAGTCGTAAAGGGCAGGGTAAATGGTGGAGCGGGAAGGGGGATGGCGGTAAACGAGGGGGCGGGACTGCAGCTGGAGGAGCCTCGAGCACTGGCTTTTCGCTGGAGCATCAGCATCAGGAATGGGAAAATATGCAGCCGGGCAAAATGATGAATGTGAAATGTGCCATTAATTAATTTGATTAAATGCAGGCAATCAGCCGAGCGAGGGCAGCCCGAGGGGGTTTCCCAGTGGAGTGGTAAAGGGGGGAGAAGAGGGGACCCTCCCCATACCTATAAAGTGTGGGGTGATAAAAGCGCCAGTTAAGAAGCCGTTCAACTGTGCCATTAAGTATAAAACAAGCCAGAATCAAAGATTCAGTTAGTTGATCGATATTCAAGATATCACAGAAAAAGCAGATAATTGATTAAATTTTTAAATATTTTAAATAATATATTAAATAATTTATTAAAGTTCCAAGTAATTGCATTGACTTTTAACATTTTTTTTTAAAGTTTACTTAAATTTTGTATTATAATTTACTGTTTTATTACTTCGCTTTATCCGCGTCTTTATAGGTCTTGATCTCCTTTGACTTGGCATCGCCGGGCTTTTCCTTGGGCTTGCTCTTGTACTTGTTTCTCTCCTTCTCCCTTGCTTCGGCCTCCTTCTTGGCCTTCTTTTCGGCAGCCTTCCTGGCCTTCTCTTCCTTCTTGGCCTTTCTTTCCGCCCTGGCCTTCTTTTTCAGCACCACTGAAACATAAATAATATTAGAAACATATTAAAATATTTATAAATTTATAAACTATAAAGAAAATATAAATTACCCTTAACAATCCGCGCTGTTGCCAAATTAACGGGCATTGGAGCGCACTTGAAGCCTGCTGGTGGTGCCATGGTCAGCTTGATGAAACGGTTACCAGTGGCATAGAGCAGTCCCAGACAAGCCTGCGGCCGAATGCGATTCTTTGACCAGTCGGTGAAATACAGATCCTCCAGCTTTATTTCCGGCTTCTTGATGCCCACGGAATCGCGCCAGTAGCGCATTACCCGAGAGGTGGTCCTGTCATTAATCTTCCAGCTATGATTTGGCGGATATCTAATGTAGTTGTTCATGCAGCTGGGCTTGTCCACATAGCACCAGACATCGGCATTCGGATAGAACCTCATCTTGGCTGCTGGTCACGGAACTAAAAAAAGCTAACAATTTCCAACTTATTAAACTAAAATTTTTGTAAGATTTTGAAAGTAATTTTTGGGTTTTATTTGTCTAAATACAAAAAGAGAGTGAAAGCTTAAAATAAAAAGTGAGTAATGTCAAGGATGGTTTGATATATTTTTAATAAACAAATAATGATATCAAGAGTTGAAAATTTAAGGTGCAATAAAAGAGAATCTTTTATTTAAGCGCTAAAAAATATTTAAATCTCTTTTTAAAATCGTTAAGATTATCTCATTCCAGGCTAATATTAATTTAATTAACTTTACTTGGTTTAAAAAAGACTCCTTGGCTGTATTCCTGCAGGCTTAGTTATTTTTTCCTCTGCCTTGCCACTGCTTAAAATGTATTTTATTCCGCCGACGAGAATTAAACTTGAGTAAAGCAGCTAACTACTGGCTAGTTATAGTGCTAGTTACTTTTCGCCGTTAAAACTAAGCAGGCACTTCTTGCTGCTAAAAAGTTAAGCTCGTTAGGACAAGGAGGAGCTGTCTCCTGACTTGTCACACTGCAGCAACAAAGGTGATGTCGAAAAACTGTCAATTAAGTTTAATTATTTTATGCAGCAAGGGGAAAAGGACCTTCACACACACATATACACACAGCGCAAGTGGCGGCTAATGTGCAAAAGGCGTCTTATGCAAACCCAAAGGGAGGCGAAGGTTAGGAATTGGGGACTGTAGGTTCGGGGCTAAGCAAAGTCAATTATCCAAGCAGCTTTGATGCAAGTAATTGGCATAATGAAATTTCCTCTCCAGCCAACACGACAAGGACAACCGCAAAGAATAGAAGCCGCAGCAGCAGCAGGAGCCGCAGTGGCAGTGGCAGAGGCAGTAACCATAACCGTATTAGCATATCGGGGCTCTCTCTCGGGTCTCCTGGGGGGTTAAGCGAGCTAAGCTTGCTTCCATGGGTTAACTGACAAGCCGTGGCTTTTTTGTAGTTCTTTCCCTGCGTATTGAGTAAATATTTAAGCAGTCCGCCAGCTGTCGCACAATATTAATAGCATGCATCCGGGCGCAACTTTCCATCCTTTTTTTTTTTGTGTTGTACTTTCTTTTCCTTTTGTGCCAAGAAAACATAAGGAAATGCACAAGAGACAGTAGGAGAAGTTGCTGCTTCTGGCCCCAAAGTGCAAATATGTTGCGGCCAAAGCCACAAAAACGTTTAAATATTTTATAAGCCAAAGGCACTTGCCAGCCGGAGTTGCAACTGAGCCAGCAGAGGGAGCAGCTAACTGCTGCAGTTACCAAATCGTCAACAACTAAGGCAGACAGGACAGAGATCCACACAAAACCGGGGCGAACGAACGTGTATATATATCACAGTCTAATGGGACTCAGTTCGAGTTGGCTGGAGGCAAGTCAAAGGTATATTTGGTGGCGAAAGCCAGCTTACTTTCTGGCAAAAGCGGGTTTTTAAGTATTTGAACTATTATCCTGTGGATAGAGATGAATGTCGGAAGATATGCTGAGGTTATAGAAAGGATTTTGTGGTGGGAAGATAAGAAAGGATAATATTTTAAACAGTTTTTTTATTAAAATCAATTAACAAATAAAATGTAGCTGAAGAAATGCTCGCTTTTATTTTATTTATTATTTAAATAAGGAATTTATTGTTATAAATGATTTAAGAAAGGAGTTAGCTCCTCTTAAGGCAGATATATAATATATAATTTATCATTTTACCCTCCCTTCTCTTACATTTTAGTCAGAGTATCCTTTAGTCTACTCTTGGCTTTGCTCTAATCTGTCTCTAAATACCCCGACTCCTTTTTAGTTGATTCTGTTGCCATGTTGCCCAGCTCGTTTGGCATTCCCCTAATGCCATGAATTTTCGTTGGTGCATTTCAGGCTACCCGTGAACGTCCCTGCTCCTGCTCCTGCCCTTTTCCCACCCAAAAAAACAAAAAAAAAACCGATGGGGATGCTGCACATTGTCTTTGGTGGCTGCGGTTGGCGATGATGACGGGGATAAGGATCCGGGGGATGCTGGGCGCATTGTTGCATTGTTTCGGTTGCATATGAACGACAGCTATCCACACTTTTATCGCTCAGCTCCGCTACTTATTATAGCATTTATTTTTTTTGTTCCTCCGCTTTCTTGGCTTTTGTGCGCAAATTTCCATGGGGATATCCTGAGCCGCGGAGTTTTCCAAGCTGATTTCACTGGGACATACTTAATGCGAGGACACTTGTACGGCGTTCAGTAACTTAAAGCTGAACGTACGCCACACTCCCTGGGAAATTATCGTATTTCAATTGAATTTCTCACATGCGATTTGCATAATTGAATTTGGTCTTTGCAGCGCCCGCCATCAGATGCTGGAGGGATAATTTATGAAGCCCAAAAACCAAACGACAACTCCGGTTTGAGCTGCTCATTTCTGGATAATTATGCCGCCGAAGATGCGTCTGCTGTATTTTTATCGATGCGCATTAAAAGGCTTTTAAAATTTATTGATATTACCGACTCTATTAAATTATGCCACCACCTCGGCGACTGAATACGCTGGGCTCTTTGTACTGGTATTATTCGTGTTTTTTTTTTTGCTGTTGCTATTATACCCAGTACTCTATAGGGTTTTTGGGGGGATATTAGTGATAGTTATCAGGAGGAGAAAGTAGTATCTACTTCATTTAAAATAATTTTAAAGCTAGAGGGACTTCAATTAAAGCTTAAAGAAATGAAATACATTTTATTTTATTTATTAAAATGGAAAGTATAAATATAAAAAATATATTTTAAGGATCAGTAGTTTTCCATAACCTTTTTCTAGCCACCTAAAAAATTTCAACTCAATCAGATAATTATTAAAATCACAGGAGATATTCTAAAGTGCCTCTGCACACAAAAATTGTAACCCCCTTAAGTGTATGCCAGGTATTTATACGTCGCAAGACTTCTGACTTCTCTGTTTTGCCTTTTTGTGTTCGCTGGCTGCTCTTACGTCCTAGCTGAGTGACGCCTGGCAATGGCAGCAAATTTTCCATGTCGCCAGTGGCAGCACCAAACAGCAGCAACAGCAGCAGCAGCAACAGCAACATCAGTTACAGGCAGCAACATCAAGAGAGCTGCGTCCGTTGACTGGCAGCAAAATTGGCAATTCCAAAGCACCAACGACGGCGCAGGCGACGGCGACTTTTGCCATTGCCCCGGGGGATGGGCAGGGGGCGTGGCACGAGGCTGGGGCAAACTCAATTTGTGTGAAAAATACTTTTAGTTACTGTGCATATTTTAAATGTTACGCAGCGGCAGCCACAAAAGCAGCGGCAACAACATCAACATCACCAGCGTGATGTGAATTTTATATATATAAATAAAATCCAACAAAAAATTAAAAATTATATTGCGAGAGGGACGCGGTATGCTGAATATGGGATAAATTAATGCATAAAGACTGGCAGCCATTGAAATCAGTTTATTATGCACACACACACACACACACTTACACACTCACTAGCCCAGCGCCGGCATACGTGTCGTATGATTGATAAATTTGCACTTTGAAAGCTCTCAAAATGTATGAAAAAAAGGGGGTTTCAGGCGAAAGTAAGACAAAGCGCATATGAATAGCGTGAAAAACGCGAACTAAATTCACAAAAATGTATGGCAACATATTCATAGATTTTATATAATATTAAATTATAAATTCAGTGTATTTACGAAAGAAAATACAATATTTTTATGGGTAATAGAGTGGAAGGAAGTAGATTTTAGAGGATTGGAAATCAATTTAAAGGGTTTTTATCTCCAAATTAAATTAAAACTATTTTTAGTTACAATTTTAATTGTTTTTAAATTCTTTGGGATTTCTGCATAACTTTTAGAAGTATTTAACACGAAAGAAAACAAGTTTAAACGAACTTTTCGTTAGTTATAAACCGAATATTTAAATATAATTCTTAGAGAAGAAATTATTTTAATTATTTTTAAAAATCAGGTATTCTTATTTGTATTTATATTTTTTATTTCTGTATTAATATAAAAAGTTGTTATCAGTTTGTCAAATATTTTTGTATTATTCTTAATATTTAAATTATTTTTTTGATAAATAAATTGTTTTAATAATATTTTAAGACATCTTTGAGTTGATATATATCCTTAAAATTATTATAGTTTTATGGTTCTATTTATTATTAACAAAAAAAATATATATTAAACATTTATCAAGCCTAAACCTGGCTAATAAATTCAACAACATTCAAAGCTCTCTAAAAAAATATTTAAAAATTGTATTTAAGGTGTCTTTTGCCGCCCAAATAATTAGAATTCATCACGCATCCGAGGATTGAAAATGGTCACAAAGAAATGGCAAAGGGAATCACATTTTGGCCAACATCACACTTCATTAGCACAGGTTATCGCGCTGTCTGCCTGCGAGTTTGCAAGTGTGCGACTGCCCCTGCCTGCGAGTGTGTGAGTGCGAGTGTGCGAGTGTTGTGTGCGGGGTGCACGCCCCTTTGGGTGCCATTTGAAAATTTCGCATGCACATGGCGCAGACATTTGAAAAACGGCCAAGGCAATGGGCGAGATGGCCACGACGGGTTCGGGAAAACCCCCGAAAACTGTAAAACTCCCAGGCACGAAAAAACTGCAAAGTTCGAAAACAGACGCAGACACGGGCGGCGAAGGATTTGCGAAGGGAGGTGGGGCTTTTTCGAAATTTTGGGAAGGGCACGGGGCTGGGCAGGATGCCGCTGAAGTGGCAGACACGTAACCCCTTTAGCTGGTGTCAAAGGCAACATACAAATTCGAAGCTCCAACAACAGCCAGGGCCAGCACAAAATAAAAAAAGTATTAGGGGGAGGAGCCGTAGTCCTGGTGTCCCGGGTTCGGGGGCAACACTGAGCGCCATAAATTATGCAGCGCGCGGTAGATGCTGCAATCTGATGCCCTCCTCCTGCTTCAGCTCCTCCTCCTCCTCCTACAACCCCCCGTTGCATTCAATTTAAGCCACTCCGCCGCATCCCCGATCCTAACCCTTTCCCGAGCACAATTGCCATGGCGGAAGTAGCAATTGCTGGGCAGAAGCTCAGCGGTGGAATGTGGCATCCAGCAGCCGGCAGCCAGCTCAATCATCAATCCACGAGCAAGCAGGCAAAAACTGCAACAAGAAGGCTGGCCCGAACTTGTTCAGCCAATCGCAAAAAGGTCATGAAAACTCGAGTTGCCGCGGCGCCCAAACAGAACACAATCAAATTTGTGATCCGATTTAGACCAGAAATCGGAGACTTTATGTGCTTAATGAGTGAAGGAAGCTTAAGAGTATTAAGGGGAGAGATTTTATAGATGGAAAGTAGGTTTAATTATTGAAACTATACAGAAATAAAGCCCAAAGCAAAATTAATTCAAATTCTGTGTAATTGTAGAAACTTTCTAATAGAAAGTATAAATATAATTAACAATCTTTAGTTTAAATAAAGAAAATACCACAAAGACCCAGTGGAAATAGAAAACTAAAAATATTCGAAGCTAATAATTAACTGACTTACAAACCAATAAGTTTATTGCTCCAGCAGGCTCAGAATACTGCATAAACAATGCTCGTTGCAATCAAAGATACTTTGACAATGTTGCATGGAATAAAAAAGTTACATTTTTTCCCAGTTCGATTACCTATCCTCTGGACTCTTTCTGGTCTTCCAATTAGCTTTCAACCCACTCTAGTTCACTTGACAGAATTATTATTATTAAAGCTATATCAATTATCCAAGGCGTCGCGGCACTCTAGGGATCCGCCAGTGGAGGCGAGATCAAGTGGTTAACTCCGCGCAGAGTCTGCGAATGTCATCAATGCCAACTTGTCGAGGGAGCAAGGAAGTACATAAAAAGGGATTATATATTAAAATAAGATTAAATTAAGATTTTATTAAAATAGAGTGTTATCCTTTACAAAAACTAGAAAACTATTTTACTAGTATTAATCCTATTTCGTGGAGAAAATAAATGATCAACATATTTATAGAAAACGTGTCGATATTTTACCCTGAATGTTGATATACATCCCCAGTGTTCTATAGAGATAGCTCAAAAGTCTGTTTAATATCGGAATATTATTTTCTTCAAAACCACCAAGCTTATTTGGTTTGATTTTCGAATAAATTTATTTAATTATTAATTTAATTTGTTTAATACTTTTCAATTATTTCAAAATTTGTAATTTAAAGAAACATTGTTCAATATTTATTATTTCAATATATTAAAAATCACGCTAAATATTATCATCCTCTTCCCCCCACAATTTCCATAGACTCCGCTCCTGGCTGGCTATCAACACATTCTTCTGACTTCCGTTTCCGCTTCAACTTCTCTCCCTTAGTTGACTTCGACCGATGTCTTCATTAGCCGGAATATTTGTCTCCTCTTAGCTTCTTCTTCTACCTCATCTTCTTCTCCGCCCCTTTTGCTCTCTTTCTCCACAACTTCCTTGAGAGCGGGTAGAGCGGTAAAGGAAACTAATAATTAACACTTTTTACTGCCAAGAGTCGATAATTGAATTACAGAGTGCAGTCAATGGCAGTTTTAACCCTCGCACAAACGCACACACACACACACAGACAGACCCTGCAATTTCTCCTTCATGAACAGGACTCTTTCTTCCTCTTCCTTAAGTTTTTAGCAGCTGCCAGAAAAATATTCGCAAATGCAATCGCTTATACACTGAAAAGAAAATAGTAAAAACAAAAACCAAACCAAAGGCAAAAATTTAAATGCAGCAGCAAGAAAAACAACAAACCTGCTGACAAGCAACCCAAATGAATCAAAAAAAGGGGATGCCAAAAGGGGGGCTTAAGTGTGGGTGGAACTAAGAAAAGGACGAAGCTAGAAGCAAGAGCGAGGTGCAAGAGCAAGAGGCGCCATCATTCGGGATTCTTGCATAAAAACGTTTAATTAAAATTCAAGAGGTTTTGTTTTCAGAAGCTGCAAGTTTTTGTTTTACTTTACCCCCCTTCGGCGCCACTGCCACCCCCCGTCTGCCACCAGTATATGCTTGAGCGTCTTGAGTAATAGGTTCCCTTATCCAAAAAGAAGGGGGTTTGGCTGGGATTGGGCGGATATACATACTATATATGTATGTATATATACGTAGTATATTCAGGGCTAAAGAACGAGGGTCAGCTATGCAAATTGGCGTCTGTTTTGGATCGGCGTTAATTACTTCGAAGTAAAGTGCAAGCGACTAGCAAGTGGAATCGAGAAGCGAGAGCCTGGAAAAAAGTGGCGACGGAAAAGTCAGAGAGCGGGGTTGAGGTGAAGACAATAGCCAGAGGAAAACTGCATTAATGATTTCGAAATATGCCAGAGGCAAGTTATTATGCTAAAACAAGGCATCTAAGCTGATCAACCATAAATCAAGTAATACTCCAAAAATTAAACAAAATAATCAGAATAATATTTATGCAGGAAAATTCTTAAATTAAAAGTTTAATATTTCTGAAAGCTTATATTTTTCTGAAATGTAAATAAATCCCATCAAAAACTTTTGCCAAATAAACTAAGACCCAGTGATAAATGCAACACTTCGCCTGTCCTTGATAATTTCCTATAAATCCTAAGTAAAAGTATGGGAATCCCCAGTGAATCTTTAGCTCTTTGGCTTCCCTTTTCGCGCCCTCGCCCCCTCTTTCTCTGCCGATTGGCACAGGGCAAACAGGGAAGTAAATTTGAAAATCCAATTTGCATTTCCATCAATAATAACGGCCGCACAAAGGAATATTAGACGAGGATGAATTTGCCCCTCCAGCTTTCTTCTTCAACCTTCTTTTAGCCTGTGTCGATGCGTTTTGGGACAACATTGAGAAAGAGAGAAGGCACTGGGCGAGAGAGCAGGGAGGTGCTGAGGCGCTGAGGGAGGAGCCGTCAAAAAATTTACCAATCATTAAAAATACTTCCACTTCCGTTTCCTGTGCGCACCATTTTCTAATGCGCCGCCATGGCTTCCGACACGCAAAGAAAAGAAGCAGAAATATTAACTTTATATTAATAATAATTGTATTTTTATTGCCTTTGCCAAAATTAATATTTTAAAATTTAATAATTGATAAAATATTCATAACTGGCTATAAATTTAAATTAGATTACATTTCCAGAATATATTTCTTGGTAAGAAGCTTATTTTTCTTAATTCATATCGAAACAAAGCTGATATATATTAAATATATATGAAGTAAGGGTGAAACAACAAGCTGAAGGGACTTTAATTACAAAAAAATATCAGGATCTTCCCTGCCGTGACTCGAACATCGATTTAGAACATTACTTACCATCTTAAGACGAATCAAGAGTAACTCGCATATTTATCATAATATTTTATTTAAACATTCAGGAAACGCCATTAAATTTCCAGGTTTTATCCATATATTTTCTTTTATAATTGTTGAAAGTTTAAACTGATCTGTCTTTAACCAATAAGTCATATAATTCTCAGGAAAACTTCTTAATTTTAGCTTTAAAAATTCTCCTAAACTTCAAAAAGGACATGGCTAGAAATGACTACAAAATTCTCATATAAGCAACCAGAACTCGCCTTAATATCCTCCAGAGTCAAGCCATTTCGCTGAGATTTTTTTTATTTCCTCAGCCGAATTGACGACCAATTTAGGTAATATTTTTTATCTGTGCAGTTAGCCCCCCCTTCACCTCCCTGCGAGGCTTTGTTTGAACAGCTAATGCTGGCCACGTTCCGTTGTCGTGGAGCAGCCCTGGCCTGCCACAGTTAGTCATCTCGCGCGCTGCTTTATGTAATTTATATCCTTGCTGCATTATCCTTTATTTACTTTACTTTTTAGCATTATATTCTGGCATTCCTTTTTGCCCGCTGGCCTGGACCGCTCGAGCGCGCTCCACTCGTGGGTTTGCCTGGCAAATTTATGTATAAAAATGAGCGAAATTGCAGAACACATTTTTTCCATTACTGAAAATAAATGTCTGAAGGATGTGCCAAGGCCCAAGTCGTCGCAGCAGGACTCTACGGCAAGGCACGGCACAGCTACCGCTTCATCTGCTGTCTTAGATAGAAAAAAATCGCTTCTTACTGATGAGCTTCAATGAATTCAATCAGAATTCATTTGAATACAGTCCGTGCATACCAAAAAGGCGAGATTAAGTGGCCAAGCCGGGTCCGCACCGTCCGAGTCGAAGTCAAAGTCGAGTGAAAGTGTGGAGGAGTCAACTCCTTTTGACTAATATCCTTGTGGCAGGGTCGGAGCATTGCAGAAGTGGGCGTAAAGTAGGATCAGGCTTATCCCTCCGCCACTCTACCCTCGGACTCGCCTCGGACTTGACGCTGACGAATAAGT
This sequence comes from Drosophila anomelani, assembly GCA_035045905.1. Lineage (NCBI taxonomy): Eukaryota > Metazoa > Arthropoda > Insecta > Diptera > Drosophilidae > Drosophila > Drosophila anomelani. The sequence continues at coordinate 15,565,204 of JAWNOO010000032.1, forward strand.
AATCAGCGCTAAGTTGGTAATTGAAAGCACTGCCAGGACTTCCTTAAAGATATTCCTCCTTATTCTTCTTCTTCAACGCTTCTCTTTGCCTCGGTCAAGTGCGGGCATAAAAGTGAGAAATGAAGAAGTTTTTTTTTGCGTCAGGATACTTTCCTCGGGAGAAGACACCTGCAGACAATCCCAGGGGAAACAAGAAATAAAAGGCAGGCACCCACATATGCAGCTGATGAGTGGTGGGCGGTCCCCCGAAGCCCAAGGCCATTCAGGAGCAACACAACGAAGTCAAACAGGAAAACAATAAGCAGATAAAACATCACAATTGAGGGGGGCCACTTGCTTATACAAAAGCCGATAAATAATACTCTTTAAAGTAAGGCTCAAGTCTATAAATATTGAAAATATTTAGTGAGAATTTAAATATATTCTCTGCTCATTTACTATTATTAAACTTTAACTTATTTGGAATATTCAAAGAATGCCAAAGAAATTCCTTGGTTTTATGTGAGTTTTACTTTTGTCTTAAATTTGTATATTAACCAAACAAATTACACATAGTTCAGCCTGGGAAATACCTCCTTAGATAAGATTTCATTAAACGAAAGTAGGTGTATTTAACAATTAAATAAATATCAGAGGCTTTCAGATAAGCCAAAATGCCTCAAGTGAGGACTGGAAAAGAGCGTATGTTATTCTGCAGAAGCGCCCCAGACAGAATCCAGCCGACCTTACGTTACGTAACATGAAGTCGCAAAAATTATGTACAAAGATTAAGAAAGTAAACCGTTATCTGCCAGGGGCTCCAGGCTATATAGAAGGAGGGTGGGATTGGGACGAGGGTTTTGGGGGCCCACAAGGTGAGCAGAGGATGGCGGCAGAGGGGAGCACAATCCGTGTTGACAGTTTTCGCTGCAGGCGATGCCAGGGGGAAGTTGGGGGAAGAGGGAAAACATAATGAAATTATGTATTTCCAGAAAATTCCGTGTGTGGCAGATGAGCTCTGCTTTATGTGTGTATGTGTGTGAGATATTTCCCTCTGTGTTTTACGTGCGCACGAAAATTTGAATCTTAAAATTTCGCTACAATAATAAAATAAGCGAACAAACAAATGTGGGATGTAAAAATAACAGCGAAAGCACATAAATGGAACGAAAAAGATTAAAATAAAGCATCCCCATAAAAAGGTAAACATCAAATCCAAGGGAAATATAACCAAAAATATATATTTGACATGGCAATAAAGAATTGCTCTTAAAAAATTAAATTAGGGTAAGCAGAGAAGAAAGTTTTAGTAAATTTTACAAATTTTGAAGTGCTCTCATCGGCAAATTAAATAAAATATTAATCAGAAATACTACAAGTGAAAAAAACATGGTTTAAGAAAGAAAAACAAGCTTTATATTGATAAAATTATATTAAATAGAATTATTAATAAGAATACTGAAAGAAATATTGAAAGTTAAGAAACAAAAGAAAGCCTTATTTAAATTGTATCTTTAACTAATATTATCCTTAAGAACAATTGTCTAATAATAACAAAAAGAATATATCGCTTTAACATGACAATAAAGAATTGTCCTTAAAAATTTTAACTACGGTAAGCAGAGAATGAGGTTTTAGTAAATTTAACAATTTCTTTAATGCTTAAATCGGCTAAAGAAAAAAAATATAAATGGGAAATACTAAAAGTTAAAAGAAACATGTTTAAAAAAGAAAATAAAGCTTTATATGTATTTAAACTTCAATAGGCACACTAGAAATTTTGTAAAGTTGAATTGTAGGTTTTTCCCTCCAAACATTATTTAACATTATTTAAAAGTATATTTAAATACGTAAATATAATATATAAATATGTCTTTTTCAAGATCCATCCTTAAACATTCAACCCGATTCACCCCGCCTAATATGAAACCTTTTAGCCAACAACTCGAACGTGATACTCGAGTTCCCAACTCTGGCTTACTGCTTGTCCTGTGGGCAAGCGGAATCGGTTACCTGATATCCGATTGCCATTGGGGGGGGCGAGCTGGTGGCGTCGGCGTTGTTTCCGTCTTGCTTCGATTGATTCCGACTCTAATTGTTTTGGTCTAGTGGTAATCGTCTTTTGTCTGTGCAAATTACCTGAGCCGTGGCAAAACTTCAACCCCCAAATGGGCAAATAATTATTCGTGCAAACCCAAAAATCCCCAAGACTCCCCCGGAGCCCGGGGCTGGGGAAGAGAGAAAAATTAAGCAAATATCACGTCGTTCACATTTGAACTTCAGACACAAAATCAAAGACAAGCTGAGTTTCTGGATACTGTGGAAACTTGGCCACAAGTTGAATAATCGTTGTGTAGCTGAATTTTCCACCTTCCACCTTCCAGGCGTGTGTGCCTGTGTGTGTGTGCAGTTGAGTGGTTCTCCGTTTGATTCAGCTTCGGTTTTAATTACAGAAAGGGCTCGACAGACCCCACAATGGAGTTTAGATAGCCCGGGGAAAGTTTCACCCAATTGGCAGTGGAGGTGAGTGTTAATGATGGGCGACCGGGATTTGCCCCTGGCTCCTTGAGTAGCAAAGGAGATCGAAACTGCTCGAGGACATGCATATATAGGTGGCTGAATGACAAGCGTTTGAGGCCATCGGTGGGTTAACTAGAACAGCTTATATCTTATTGATCTTTGAACAGGATTTGAGGTGAATGTGGACATTGAGTTGCTAAAACAATTGAGTTCTGTGCTGGAAAATAAGTTTCTAGCTAGAAAATATAATTGAAAGGAGCTTTAAATCAATAAAGATAAAGTTAAAAGTAGCAAACTTAAATATAAAAACGTTAAGTTAACTTAAAGGGTTTATAAATCTAGACAAGTCTTTATGCCAAAGAAAACTATGTTTATTCTCCAGACAAAATGACTTTAAAATTATATAGTTTTTAATACAACTCTCTTCAATTTCAATACGATTTTCATTTCTTAAAGTTGAAATTTCATAGTATTTTATTGTTTCTTATAATATTTAACATCTTAAAACCCTAACAAAATCTTTTTCAACAAATAAATTTCAGCTCTTTCAGTTTCAATATGAATTTAATTTAGTAAAGTGGGAAACTCATAGTATTTTATTGTTCCTTATAATATTTTACATCTTAAAACCAAAAAAAAACGAATCTTTTTCAACAATAAATTCCCATCTTAGATGATTATCCTTAGAGTTCTTCAGTTTTTCCCCGTGCAACAGCCAACAAATAAACACAGGGGGAAGTTTGCTGCAAACAAGCGAATTCATTGCTAAATCATCGAGTACAGGCAACTCGTTTTAACTTTGTTGCTACAAAAAAAGGGGGATTTACCCCAAACGCATACACGGAGAAAGGGGAAAAGTCGTGGCAGGATGTGTGTGTGTGTGTGTGTGGGTAAATTGTAGAGTTGGCGCAAACGAGTAAAGAAATCGCTCATGCAAAACTGATTGACTGTAACGAAGAAACTGTAAAAAGAAACACGAAACTTGTTACAGTTGCTGCTGCTGCTGCTGATTTTTAGACCCTGCCACGCCCAAATGCAACCGCCTTTTCGCTGGCCTCCCCCCCAACGCTGTCTGTTATCTGTCGGCGTTTATTTATGTACATCCATGGCTGGGGCTGCGGCGCCCTCACATATGCAACGTATTCATTTGCCGCCTCTGCCAGTCCGTCTCCTGGTGCTGCATCCTTCCCAGTCGCTGATTTTTATTGAAACGAAAATATCAGTGGGCTGCCCTGCCCTCTTCTTTTATGCTCGTCAGTGCCCAATTTTTGTATTTCTTTTTTTTTTTTTTTGTGGGTTGCACACTTAATTGAAAGGAATTGTTAATTCAAAAGGACTCTACCCCACCGCACACACCCATTCTTCTGCTTCGATTCTTTGGCTTTGTGCGTGATTGGGTTGAGCTGGCAGCGAGGGAACACTGTCTTCCTGCTTGATTTCTGCCCTCAAACTCAATTATTTTAATTTTGTCTTGACGAAAAGTTACACATAACACTCAAAAATAAATGCAGCAAAACAAATATAATTTTATCTTACAAAGCAAACGAGACAAATAAACTCTGATGTAGACGAAACAAATAATAAATATTTATGCTCCAGACCATGGTAGAATTATACAAGGTAGTCCATTCGACCTGTCAAAGTCATTCGGTTTTGGTCCCCTATTTCAGTTCAGGCCTGCTTGTCGAACTGAAAGGTTGTGTACGGACGGTTTTTAAATTTTTTTAACTTTAACCCTTAAGTGGCCAAGCAAACAAAAAATGTCCTTTTGCAAAAGAGTCGACATTTACATACGTAGATGAGGTTTCGTATGGAGGACTGATGAAACCTTCATCAACATTAAAATACAAAATAAAACAACTTGAATGCATATTTGTAAATATTGTTAAGGACACATTTAAAATAACAACAAATTTAAAACAGACATTGTTGAACGCCGCTGAGCAGGTCGATATTAGTGTAAATATAAAAAAATTTATTTTAAGACACGTATATACTTTAGAATTAGGAGCTTGAACAAGAGAATGGCTGTCAGACAACAAAAACAAAGAATTATGTCAAATTCAAAACTAATTAAAATAAAATTCTAAACTCTACAACTCTTTTCATAACTAAGGAAACTTTTAGCCCCTTCCCCGTGTAAGGGTTAATGAAGCCCTAGTAGGCGTTTCACTGACACTTACTATTTAATGCTATCTCACTCGCACTTATAGCAAGGGACTATGATTTTTCCGAGTGGACTACCTTGTATAATTCTACCATGCTCCAGACTGCTCCTTGTCAAGGCTTTACTTGTAATTTTGTTAAATCAAACTGACTTGACCTTGAGACTGCCAGCAGCTTCTTTTATTATATTTAATAAATAATAATAATAATAAAGGCATACAAATTTTGTTTAGTGCCCGTTTGCAGGTCGTTTTATTAGCCGGGAAATGTCTGTCAGGCTGGGCCTAACTCCTCCCTGTATTTGTTGTATTTATTCGTGACACTTATTTGTCATTTTTAGCATTTAATAGCATTGTGTGGATTATAAAAGGATTATGGCACCACCACCCTCTGGCTCCTACACTCTCGTGTGCCACTCTTGAGCAACTCCCCACTACGCCGTAATAATTGCTCACGTTCTCACACCGCCCTGTGGCTTTTAAAACCAATTTGGTGAAACCGTCCGACCACCAACAGCACTAGCACCAACCAGCCCAGTCAGTCAACCAGGTCAAAAAGCTGCTCCAAGATGTTTGTAATTAGACGTGACTTTTACTCGAGTTCTTCGTCCTTATTGTGGAGATCGAGGGAAGGGTTTCGAGTGGAGTGACTGCGGGCCAAATCGGGTCTTAAAGCCTTCTTAACGCTGTTGTTATTTAGAGCTTAATTGTGCTAGGACATGGCCCAGGGATTGGGGTTGAGCTGCCGGCCATGGAGAAGGGGTTGCTTCATGTGAACCGACTGCTGCCCTCTAGAGTTCAAGATGCCTTTAAGTCCGCTTCAATGGATAATCCATGGAACTCACACTCACGCCCTTAGCCCTCCCCCCCACCTCCGACCGCAATTAGCCAGGCAGAAGCTCGATATCGACACATTAGCATTAAGCACCGCCCCTTCACATCCCGAGCGTAATCAGATTATCAGCCACCACCCCCAAGGATACCCCGGATTCCCCGTATACCCGGCGAAAAGCAGCTAATTTGTGCACGGAAATCACGCCCTGGAGCACGGATTGCCCACCTCCGTATGTCGTCCGTGTGCGTGTCACCTTCAGCCGACGGTTTCCCTTTTTCGCCTTTTGTGCAAATTGAAAATATGCCAAATAATTACACATTTTTATGTGAATTTTTCAATTTATATGCCGTCAAATAAACGCTGCGTGCACATCACAGCATTGACATCCCGGTTGGGTTTGGGTGGGAGTTGTGCCTCTCCCCTTTACTTTCCGCACCCCTTCGTCTTTGTTGGAAAGTCTCCTTCGTCGAATTATTTATTCAAAAATATCTGACCTTGAAAAGCTGTGTTTATGGTTCGAAAAAGCTTTGGTAGATGGCTCTATAGTAAAAGGACTAAACAAGCTTAGTATAGTCTGAAGGATTTTAGTACTCTGCTGTGCTAAGGACTCGAAACAAACGCCAGGGGGCGTCTTTGTTATTTGCAAAATCCATGTAAAATAATCTAAAACTAGTTTCAATAAAAATTTATTTAAAACGATTTTTAATTTAAATTTTATAAAAGCTAAATCTATCTATCTGGTGAATACTTTTTAACTAAAGTGCAACGGTGCTACAGACTGCTAAGCCAGGCGTCGTCTTTGCTTATTCTTAAATCCATGTAAAATAATCTTAAGCTGGTTTCCGTGGCTTAAATGCTCTTAAATGTTTTTTTTAAATAGATTTTATAAATATCAATTTTTTAAGTGCATTTATTTATTTATTTAATTTAAGTGCAGTTGGTTAATGAATGCAGAGCCAAGTATTCCCTTTATTTTTTAGATTTTTATTGATTTCGGCTTAGTTAACTTAAAGTCTAATACGCTTGTTGTATTCCGTATAAATCTAGACATGTCTTTATGCCAAATTAAACAAGGTCCCAGAAGACAAGAAAATATGTATATTAAACAACGACTTTAAAAGTATAGAGTTTTTAATGCAACTCCTTCATTTGCAATACGAATTTCACTTATTAAAGTTATTGCTAAATCATCGAGTACAGGCAACTTGTTTTAACCTTGTTGCTAAAAAAAAGAGTTTATTTATATATTTTTTCATTTTCCAAATAATCTATTTATTTTTTAGGTTTTTAATAATTTTGAATTTTTAATATGAAAATACCACACTGAAGCTTATCATTTGGCAGAATGAGGTCGCATTGCAATCAAATTATACTTCCTGTAGTTAGTATTCTGATAAGCTCTCTTTCGAAGGTCGCATATGCCCACTCAAGATTTCGCTATCGCTGAAAATGTAAAGCGAAATAAGCCTATGAATGGAATTGGACTAAATTAAATCCCTTGTTTTGGGATCAACATATCCTTGTAGTCCTCCATATTCCCCTTCGTGTGGAGAGCATCGGGGACTCTTCATCGTACAGAATTTCCAGTTCCTGAACACCTCAGTTGCCGCCAGGACGAGCTGTAATTATCTCACCTTCATGTAAAGAACCATAAAGCCAAAGAACAGCTTGCCTTATTAGCCTCCCCTCTCAACCCCACTCTCCCGCCACCCAGAAAAATAAACACAGTATTTATAGTGGCTGTTATTTTTAATGCGTTTACAAGTGTCCGAGTGTCGGCGTTTCAATGATCAACACGCACTCCACAAAACTTACAAAGTTCATTGTTAATGTTATTCCTATGCCACAAGTAGGCTAAAGATTAACCCCGACTGTCGGCGCTTGTTCGATTGTTGTAATTAATTATCAAATACAGAAGCGAACAAATGCAAATTCATACATTTTAAATGTACAAAAGGGGTTTCATGGGATGATGATTATAAAACAACAGAAAGAATAGGAATATAAAAAATGAGTTTATTTTGAGGGTAAGGGTAGGAGGGGGAAAGGGAGAAAGAATGAAATGATTAGGATGCGGGGTATGGATGACAGTAAAGGCGGTTAGTTTAACCTCTGAGTGACCGGCAGCTTCTTGCGCCGTCTACGCAATTGCTGGCTGCGATCCCAGTATTCATAGTAACGTTCCTGTTTTAACCATTCCTGGTACTTATACCACCACTCTTCCCACTTGATATAGTCCTGCAAATAGATTTACAAGCATTAGTTTTATCTCTTTTGCCATTTAAAATCATAATTTGAATTACCTTTAGATCCAGATCCCTTAAATAACCACGACTCTTGTAGTATTCGTAACGGACGCGCACATCATCCCACGACAGCATTCCCGACGGTGCTGTGGTGGCCAACTCCTCCGGAAAGTGACCGGCCGGCGCTGGCGAGTACGAATAACGACGCGGCGGCGACTCCAGGCCCTCTTCGATCATCACTTTGAGGGCCCCACCGGCGGAGTCTTTGGTGATGCGCATATTCTCCATGTTGCTGCGATCGATGCTCCATTGCGCCATTTTTCCGAAACGCTCTGAGAGAGTCAAACGCGTCGTGGCCGAGAATGTGGGCAGCGAGCCCACCTCGTCGCTCGAATCGCCCGAGTCGTCCGAATCGGAGGAGGAGTTAGCCGCGTTAGCTCCGGCTCCACTGGCCGTCCCGCTCGGATGCTTTTTGCGTTTCTCACCTTCAATTTTAATGCGTGGCCTTATCTGTTAAAAATCAATATGCGATATTAATATGTCATCGGTGCCTTTAAACTTATTTTCTTTATGTTACCCACCTCCTTTTCCTTCTTTTTCTTTTTTGCCTGCGCTGTTGGCGCTCCGGCTGGCGCTGCTGCCGGCTCTGGTGGCTCTGGAGGACGGTGCTTAAGACGCGGATCTTCCGGCGGCGGAGAATGACGAGACGACCGCGCGATCTTCATGTGGGCATCCGACGATGAACCCCGTTCATGACTGATGTGACGCATTTTCGCCTGACGATACTTTTCCATTGCGGCGACCGAACTGCCACCACCTCCGCGCACGGGCGGTGGTGTACTTGGACGACCATGGATGCGGCCATGTGAATCCGACGGAGGGGGCGGCGGCGCCCCCGAACGATAATGGCCACGTGGCTTGGGTGGCGGCGAACGCGGACCACGAGATCTGCAAAGGGAATAATGGTTTTAGTAAAAAAATGTGGGAGTTCTCAGTACTCTTTCGGTCTTACCGAGATCTATGCCGATGGCTGGGCGAGCAAAGGGAGCAGGAGTCATCCGAACTGCTGCTCATTGAGCTGTTAGAACGCGAACGCATCGTGTGCTGAAAGCAAGACAGAAGGATTATTTTATAAATTATCGTTCTGCATTTAATTTGTAATCCAGATCGTATACTTACTCTTGGTGGCGGCGATGGCGGACGCTTGGAACGCGGCAGAATATGGGTGACGCCGCCGCGCTTTTCCATGCCAGACGGCGGCGGAGGCAGCGGCGGCGAGCGACGACGGCCCAGCGGAGAGCGCGACGCGTTCGGCTTCCTTCGCAGCGAGGAGGAGGAGCCACTGCTCGGTTCCGGCGGCGACCGTGGCCTTCCGTGGCCATTGCCCGGCCGACGCATCATTACGTCGTGGCTGTTGGGCGAACGCGGCATCGGCGGCGATCGCGGTCCACCGCGGCGCTCCAAACCGTGCATAGGCATTGGCGGCGATCGACGACGCGGTGGCGGTGACAGCGGTGGGGACTTGCGCAGACGGGACCGGCTCCGAGAGTGCGGCGAGCGTGAGCGGCCATAGCGCGGTGGCGGCGGCCCGGGCGGTGGTCCGCCGGCTCCCGTTGGCGGATAGCGGCCATAGGGAGGCGCTCCTCCCTCGCGGGCATCCCGGCCCTCGCGACCCTCACGTAGGTCTCGACCTTCGCGCTCACGATCACGATCACGGTCACGGTCGCGGTCTCGATCGCTTTCGCCGGAGCTGCTCTCGCCCTGGATGTACATCTTCTTGTAGCCGGTGTGACGCCAGCGATTCGGATCCTTTTCCTCGGCCTCGATCAGCTTCTTGTCCCAGTAGTCGTTGGTGGTGTTGGCGCGAGCCTTCTTCATGACGTTGTCAATCTCCCGTCGCTTGCCGGCGGGTAATGAGGGATCTGCAAGTTGAGATGGGAGAGAGGTCAGCTACGTTTTTGGCATCGTGTGCATCGTTTCGCCTCGATCCGATCCGCTTTCCCGGGAAGCCCTTTTATAATGCATTTATTAGGGTCCTTAAGCGCGAATCGCAAATCGCTAATCCCGGCGATCTATGTTCATATGTATGCAGGCATTCCCCAGCGCCCAAGATCTAGGTCTAGAAGTAGTAGAAGTGGCTGCTTGGTGGTGGAATGGTGGATTTCAGGTACCTGTTATGCGGGCAGCCGTCGGCTGCCTGTCCATGTGCAGTTTGGGATTCAGTTCGGCGCGCCTGCGCGACGCCATCGCGGTATGCGGATACGGGGACTCGGGTTTCGTGTTTCGGGGATTTCGGCCTGGCAACAATCGCGCACGTTTATTGCCCAGGCGTTTGTTTCGTGTTTATTACCCGTATTTACGCGACAACACACTTTACCATTTCAAAAACATACACACAAGCTGCAAATATATTACAATTGATATATAGAAATATGTAAGAGAGCATTAGAAATGGCCAACAAAAAAGAACAACATCAACAGCAACAAAGAAAAGGATAAGGAGAGAGAGAGAGAACATAAATATTCAGCGGGTCAAAGGAGTCCGACGGAGTCCGACGTTCCGGCTGCCTTGGAGAGCGAGGCGTGGCGAGGCGAGGTGAGGGGAATGCGCGTATTCAACCCATAACGCGACGCGGGGGGGAAACGACCTAGAGATAGCCAGATCCGAATCCAAATCGGGCGGCATTCATATATCCAACCGGCTTGCACGATTGTTTCACACTTGCATTTTCTTTTTCTCTTTTTCATCTTCCATTTTTCTGCATCTGCTTCTTCACACACATACACACACCACACCAACACCAATTTATTTGCTTTGTCAGCACGAGCGAGCGAGGGAGACAGAGAGTGAGGCCAAGGGACTCCCGACGACAGCATTAATAACCGATTTCAAACTCTGGCGATCATGTAAACGATGTAAACAGACACTAAACTAATTTGCTTACATTTGGCAACGGTTGCGTGCACGCTTTTCGAGATTTTGTGGGGATTTGATGGCAAAAAACACGGCGAAGAATTTTTTCTTTCTCATGGACTTGCGGCGGCCATGTTAGTCAGCCCGTATGTGGCAAGTTGAGAAATCCCGGGTGCCACAAGACAAGCCATCCGTGGAATACAGACTAAAATACTAGATGCCAACATCCAAGTGGATGGTCACACGGCCGTGTTTTTCTGAAAAATTATCAACATTAAAATTAAACATTTAAGTAAAAGATAGAAATAAAATGCAGCGAGACGAAAAGCTATTCGAGATGACGCTGGATACCGTCCTCCAGCGTCTAAACGACCTCAAGCTGGCGGTGCTCTCCATGATCCAAAAGCTTGAAATGGAATACGAGACCATCAACTGGCCAACGTTCCTGGACAACTTTGCCATTATTTCCAGTCACCTCACGGGACTGACCAAAATCCTGGCGAAGGAACAGTGCCCACCGCTTCGGAATCGCACTGTCCTGCCTCTGCTGGTCTCCATGGAACGGGACGATACCCTCATTAATATCACCGAGGGCCGGGTGCCGGTCTTCTCGCACGACATTGTCCCGGACTATCTGCGCACCCGGCCGGATCCGATCACCGAACAAAAGATGCAGCAGAACGAGCAGAAGGCGGCCAACCTCACCAATGATGCGGCCATGAAGCAGGTTACGCAGTACAACAAAGTCGTCTCGCACGTCCTGGACATGGTGAGCAAGGCGCGCGAGGAGTGGGAAATTGAAAGTTCCTCGCGCACTGGAATCCAACAGACGAGCAGCATGGCGGACACACAGCTGCTCGTTGCCGCTGTGGGCATGGGCAAGGGCCTGAAGCTGACCAACTATGGACCCGGGCCGGGCATGATGGTCCCGCCCTCAATCCGTGCACCCTCGCCCATGGGCGGACCCGCCATGAGTCCAGGCAATGTGCAGCAGCAGCTAGGCAAGGCACCATCGGCGGTGAAGACCAACATCAAGGCAGCAAATCAAGTGCACCCGTTCTCTCGATAGCAAAATCCTTAGTTTATTGTTGCGCTTTGCACTGCAGAGTAATTATTCTTTCCATCTGGCGGAATGTACGGTTCATAATAAATAAAATGTACTTAGGCTAAGACTATGATTAAGCAAACACAAACATGAACAGCTTCAGATGAATCCAACTCAGACTTCCTATGTTTCCGGCTGCGCGTGATTCTCCCTAATGAGAATCTCGTGCAACTTAATATCCTGCGGTGTGGAGGTGTCGATCAGCTCCAAGCACAGTGCTCGCGTTTCGTCCTTCTGCTTGTGCAGACGTCTCACAGTCCCAATGAACATTTTGCCCAGCGTTAGCTTGCGGAAGCGGACACAATTCTCCGGGCTCCATACGACATCATCCAATTTAATGCCTAAAAAACCGAAAAGAGGAAGAGATTTTTTTAGTTAATTTGGGGGAATGCAGTTCGTAGTAGATCTTACCATATAATTGAGCTGGCAGTGCCATTTTGGGCAGCAACCTCAACTCCGACGGGAGTGTCTTTAATTGATTACAGGCCACCACACCATCGTCGCCCACGTCCACGAAACTGACGTGTATGATCTCATCGTAAATCTTGCGAATATTTACACTGCAAGGGAAACAAGACAATTGATGGTTATTATCTAATTATTCGCAGCAATCCGTATCCAAGGCTTACCGATGGTATACGCCCTCACTGTCGGGTGCAGCATAGGCCTCGCCGATGGCCAATTGCGAGGGCTGGACTCCCTTGGCGCCTGATCCCTTGCAATATTCTTGCAGATCCTTCATCAAACACTGCAGCTGATTGTAGCATTTGTAAGGCTGAACCTGTAGGCGGTTTTAAAAATTAAATATAGTTTGTCCAAGAATTGTAGCTGCTAGAGAACTCACCGCAAAGTGTCCTGGGTTTATGGAGAGGGCTACGCGCACCTCAAAGTAGGCGCCCACGGCCGGTATAGCCTCGTAATCTTTAAGCAGGAGCGTCGAAAAGGTTGTGGCTCCTGATCGCTGAGGGGAAGCCTTTTGGGGCGATGCCGCCGGCGAACTGAAGGCGATCAGGTCGCTGCTGCTGCTTTGACTTGAGATCACGGAGCTGAAGCTGCCGCGTCTAGGCAGCTGGTTGCTGGCATTCGACTGCGAATCATCCAAGGACTCCTGACGAGTCGTACTGCGGGAACGTGTTTGGGGGGAGCAGGGATTAGCCAGGAATTGTGGTTGGATGTTAGGTATGAAAAACACACGCTTGCACTCTTGGGCTTATCGGGTAGTTAGATGGCAACTCATGATTATATTTCGTCGATTATATACAAAGATGTGAATGACTTAAGGTTAGCTTACAGTAGGTTCATTATCGAAGATGTTTGTTTTCGTTAGCAAGTCAGCTCCAGTTTATCGAAAGCACTAATAGAAACTTAGCATTAAAACAGGAGGATCGTTTTTAGATGGTAGGATGTGAGTGGCTTTATAAGGATGCAAATTATTAACAATGAACAATGATGAGTGTGAATGGACAGTTTACACAAAAATAGTTGATTGAACACTTACCTCTGAATCTCGAATTCCATGCGAAGGCCGGTGTTCACACTACTGTACATCGATTCGGGACCCTGGCGGATGTAGACCTTAACCAAGGGTTTCGTTAAGTCTTTCGCTACCACTTTGAGCTGAAAAAAAGAAGCGAAACTACGGTTAAAAAATAATATTTAAATATTAAGGGAATGGACCTACCAAAGCTTCGCTGTGCGGCGGCATCTGTGCACGCAGCCGTCCCATCATATGACTTGTGATTTCGGGAACATCGTAAAGGCGCACAGCCAGCGCTTGTGGCGGGTACGACGCTAGAGCTCTGTTGTTGGCCTCCAATCGGTAAATGTTTGAGATGTGCGTCTTTCGCTGCCTTCCGTCGTCTATGTAGTAAATGTCGAAGGTCTCCTCCTCGGGATTCTGGGGCTTGGCCACCAGTCGCCCGCGATACCACTGCTTCAGGCCGCCAACCGATTCGTCGCAGACGAAAACATGTCGATCATGCAGCAGATCAGAGTAGCGTACGCGATCCTGCTCACCCAGATCAGCCACTGTGGTGGCAATGCTGCGTTCCACAAAGCTCAGGTCATTGTTGCGGAGCAGCACCATCAGATCGCCGTCCTCGGTTATGTGCGTCACAAAAACGGGTGTGGTTTTTCCAATATTTTGTTCATCATTGAGTGTAGGCGGCGGCGTACTCTTGATGATCCTACTGGCCACCAGATCATTTAGATGGACATCCTCGGCCGTGGATGTGTCGTACAGAGTGGCCACCAGGCATGCTTGTCGTCTGCCTTTCCCCACAATGCCTTGAGCCGCGCCGCCTTGTTCGAGGTATTGCTTCTGGCTGGTGAGCACCCGGGCCACCACTGACTGGCCTTCCAGTTCGGCAATCAGGACTCGCTGAGCGTGCGGATGATCCCTGAACTTGTCCAGCGCATACAAACTGAGACAAATTGCTTGTGCCGGCAGCACAAGGAACTGCGCCGGACACTGGAACAGCTCCTCGAACGAGAACTGTGCAATGTCTCCAAAGTCCACAAAGTGGCATCGACAATTTTGCTGTTCCGCATCTACGGAGATCACACGTACACGGTTCCAGCCCTCGCGGATCTCCACCAGATATAGCTCCTGGACACAAGGATCAAGCACTTGTTGGCGGTAATGGGGCACCGCCATGTGTCGGCTCATGTGCGTTGTCAACTCCTCCACCTTTCCGATTTGATCGATTAGTCTGCCCCAAACTTCAGTCGTTGAATTGCAGTGGCTAATATACATGTTCCAATCGTGCGGTCCGCCCTCGCTAACTTGCCACGGCAGCACCAGCTCCGGCATTGTGGTGGGCGTGTTGATACGAACCGGAATCGGAGATCCAGGATCGTTGGCAAACAGAATGATACGCGGATTAATGCCGTGCTCGACGCGAATCTTGTTCGACTCGATGATCAGATCGTACCAGTGGCTGGGCAGGTGGTGCCCGAAGGTCCTGCCATACCAATCCTCTAGCTTGTGGCCCAGAATGCCGTGCGGGTACTTGAGCAACTCATGATACAGTCCCTCGATGAACTCCTCATCGTTGACCGTGCACACAGAGAGCTGCTGGCGGGACTCGGCGTGCTTGATGCGCTCAATGGCGATCTGGGCTGTGCGCTGGTAGGCCGCTTCCTCATTCACAAACTCCTGGGGATAGCTGCTGTAGACGTCGCCCTCAATCCGCACGGAGCAATTCAGACGTGGCGGCGTATTGAAGATATTGAACGTCGGCTTCTCAAAGCCATGGGCTTCGCAGTACATATTCAACGACGAAACGGCATCGTACGTTGGATTGAACTTGAAGTTAACCGTCTTCTTGGTATTTGGCGTGGTGTTATTAGTCTTGGGAACATGGCTCGTCACCCTCAGTACGTCTGCCACTTTGGCTTTCGCATTCTCCGGCGAATCGGGCGGCGTTATGGGAGCTACCACCGGTGCTGGAGCCTGGGGTTGCGCTTTAAGTTTAAGTCTATCATTCACGGAAATGGCAGCAGGGCGCATCTGTCCTGGGAAAGGCACGCGCGGATGCAACGGCCGCTTAAAGGAGGCGGCAGATGAATCAGCATCGACTCTGGGTACGTTCGGACGTTGAGATGCACTATTGCCCAAAATGGCTCGAAGCGGCGGGTTGCCGCCGTTCTGTTTAACCTGCCCATTGCTCTGAGGGCGGCTCTGACCATGACCGTTGGTGGGGGATCTGATCTTATCATTCGGTACAGTGACCAAGATCTTTTCCTGGTCCATCTGTGCGGCACGCATGGCTGTAGATCCTTTGGGTTTCTGAACTCGATCCTTCTCCATCTGCTGCTCCCGGGTTTCGCAGTTCTTTGGCTGACTCTTGAGCTGCGATTTCTCACTGTCCTGTTTCGTCCTCTCCGCTTCTGTGCTCTTCTTTTCCTGCAACTCCTTCGCCTTGCAATCCTCTTTGGATTTTTCCAAAGATACCAGCAGTGCCTTTTGTACAATCTCGTTCTGCTGCTTTATAGAGTCCAATCGTTTCTCAAAACGCTCCTCAACCTCCTTTTCTATTATTGCCTTTTCTCTATTGAGCCGCGTCTCTAGCTCCTTCTTCAGGCTACTCCTAAGTTGTTGTTCCAAATTCGCCTTTTGCTTGGTTAGATCGTTTCTCAGCTTCTGTAGTTCGCGTTCCTGGTTCAGACGGTTCTCCTCGAACCGCTTCTGGGCGAGAAACTGCTCCTGCTGCTGCTGGAGAACACGGTTCAGTTCGTGGTTTAATATTTCTGCTGGATGCTGTGGGGCTGGAGGAAAGAATCGCTGCGGTGGCGGATGCTGATAATAATTCTGCTGTGCTGGACGATGGAATTGCTGCCCTTGTTGCTGGTGGTAGTGGTTTTGATATTTGTTGGCATAGGAGGGGGGCCCTTGGTTAAATTTGGGCTTCGGTTTGTTTTTGGCGCTATTCTTTTGCCCTTTGACCATAGACGCTATGTGAGCGGTCTTGGCACTGTACTTCGCTGAGATGATGACCTGTAGGATGAAAACAAAACAAATATTTGAATTAATAAGAACTACATTTTGGATTAAAATTATATATTTAATTATATTTCTTCAATTTATGCAACCTTTTGAGTTTGATTTAGAGGCCATAAAATGGCAATCCTAGATAGCATTCGCTTTCTTTAGTTTCTTGGAAGGGAAAGCCGATCCGCTTGAACAACTCTTGACTTTGGGTAATCCAATATGGCACATTTAACTGCACACCAAGCAGTTTTACAGCCAAGCCTGTTTACTCAAGTGCTGGGGAATTGTTTAGAAATCGGAGCACAGTTTGAAGTTATAATTTTGTTAAACGCGCACAGACAGAGTTGAGTGATTCAGTGTCCGAGCTGCGTTTTGGCACTGAGATCTTTATAGGGTCACAGCTCCAATGGAGCAATGGGGGTCTGGATATGGGCAGGGCGGGCATTGAAGCTCAAGACGTGATAATAGTGCACAGAGAGCACTTTGACTGGAAGGGGAACATATTTATATATTTAATTGCAATCGCTGAATATATATAGTGTCCGCTCTTTTACACAGTGAATAAAATCGATTTCTTATTGCTTAGGAAAAGTTTAAATAAATAACATTTCTTGTGATGCATTTTTAATAGTAAATGCAACATTTTTGAGAAAAATATTATGAAATAATTCCAATAAGTAGGAAATATATATATAAATAAATATCAGCTGGCTTGTCTTTCATGCGTTTACTTCGTGGCTGCATCTCTGGGATGCCCGATTATCGATTTGGCATTGCACTAAGCAGACCGGAAGCACCGCCCACACGCCCACAGGTGAGCGAACGCCAGGTGCATTGCAAGGCAAGGAACATTAACATTAAGAACAATGCAAAAAGTTCAAGTGTAGACATTTGTAGAGATGGATGGAAGGAAACGGCATTCGTTCACTTTCACCATGCAATCGCACCGACGACTCACACAGCCGCACGCGAAATAAAAGTTTAAATTGCTGGCATTTTCGATTTTCGTGTTACTACACTCGTTTTGCTTTTGGCTTTCGGTTGCATTTATAAAGCGCCTAATCAGCAAAAAATAAAAGAAACGAACAGCAAAGCTCGAGGAAAGCCAAGGCCCGCGAAAAACCTAAACTAGACTATAGGTAACCCCCATTGTTTACACTTCTGACGGCGAAGATGAAAAGAAGAAGACGCTGTTGACACGTTGCCCCTTGAATGGGCGGCCCCCGTTGACGGTGGGGAGCGTGGCGCGAGGCAGCGGAGAGAGCGAGAGGGTGGACAAGAGCAGCAGCAACAGCGGCTCACCGCACGCGTTTAGCCAGAGAAACAAACTGAAAGCGGCGCCGCTGAAGCGCCCGCATCCAAAAGCTCGCCCAGTCGGCGGTGGATATGTTCGCTTGGCTAGCTTTGGTGGCGATACTGAACTTTATAAATATCTGCAAGATGGAGATTATATTAATGTCTGAAGTATACAATTTTCTTATATTTAAATTAGCCTGATAAATATAGATTTGATAGATTAATACACCAAGTGAAGTCATTCAAACAATTTAAGAAACTTTGCCAAACATTATGTTTGTTTTACTTTGAAATTTAGCTGCTTTTTGTGGCATCACTGACCACGCCAGAGAGAGAGTCCGGCGAAAGCTGCGCACGTGAGAGATATGGAGCGGGGGCAAGTTTGAGTGAGAGAGCGGACACACTTTCGATGTGCAATGATTCGCCAAGAATCTTGGCAACAATTAATAGTAACTATGAAAGCGAAAGGCTAATCGAATCGGAGCACTTTGATAATATATACTTTACCTCATTTCCGAACCTTTGGATAATGAACTCGTCCGTTGCCAATAACAACTCCTCGGCTGTCGCAAAGCCCAGCTTGCGGAAGGGAAGCATCTCGCCCTCGAGTCCCTTGTAGTCTTTCAGGATGGAGGCCAATGTCACCGGCGGCTTGATGGACACGGTAAGGGCCCTCACAACGGTGGCAACATCCTTGATGGCCTTTGACCTATCCGCGGCCATTGCAATCGCAATCCGTTCAACGAATCTTGAGGGGAGAGCGGGCGAAAGAGAAGCATTAATTATTTAACCCATTGGGCATGATTCAAGTGGTGTGGAATGCGTGCGCCCACCGCCACCGCCACCCACAAACACATAAACCGCAGAGCAGAGCGCGCGAAAAGTAAAATTCGCAACAACAACAAACACAAAGCCAAACGCGCACAGATAACGCCAAATAAACGCGGAAGAGTGTGCGAGAAAGAGAACAAGAAAGAGCAAAGATAAAATGGAGGAGACGAGCAAAGCGGCGGCGCAGCAGCCAAAATGCAGTAAATTTTAGCATTGAATTGTTCATTTGTTTGCTCTCCATTATTGAGTCGAGCGATTTAAACTAATTTTATCTGCAGAAAAGTATTTGCTTATTAAGCAAAAATTGGAAAATCTTTGCCTCTTTGCTTTGTTCATACGTTCGGAGTGCCGTTATATTCTTGGCTTGGCGTTCCACAAGGCGGGAAAACAAATTAACACAATAAATGCGCTTTTACTAACCTGATTAATAAATAAATAAAAAGAATATCTCACTGAGATATGCACGGAAGTCTGCAAAAATGATATTTTCCGAGAACGGAAAATATGACAGCGCCGAATGCGCTTTTTCTATTCCTCTTTGGTCTCTCGATTTGTTTTAATTTCTTTCGCTTTGCCACTTCACTAAAATATATGTTGGAGTTGTCATACAATATTTATTGTACGAGCACTTCACTAAAAATTAACTCTTAGTCTTAAAAAAAAAACGTAAAATAAAAGTGCGTAGCAACACAGCAAACTTTTCGGTCCTATGATAATTTTTTCTTATTTGAAAAGGTGCATCAAAACCGATATATATACCGATAGCCGATAAGACCGACAAAATGTAGGATTTTTTATGTTTTAACCCGTAGCCACACCAACAATATGATGAACGAAAATATATCGATAATTTGTAGTATTTTTATCGAGCGGTCGAAATTCAAGTAATTCAAACAATAAATACGTTTATTTTCTTTGGTTAACACAACGATTTTAATTTTCAAAGGGTGTATAAACAAAGAACCTAAAAAATACAGTTTTTATTATTATATACAGTCTGCAGCGGCCTTCATTTTAGCCAGCTCCATTCCAAGTGGCTCCAAGAGCAGATGTGTCCTTGTTGGGCTGCTGTTTGAGTGGATTCCTGTGCCCCAGTGGCTCCTGTGGCCCTTGAGGCTCCCGTATGGCCGCAAGTTGAACGGCTGCCTGTGGAGTCATGTGAAATCTCCTTGACTTATAAGGTAGCATGTCCCTCATGTGCTGCTGATACTCCTCCCACACCCGACTCTTCAGCTTTAGCTCCTCCTCCCTTGCCAACGCCATGACAGAGTCACTTTCCATTTGGCTTGCCGGTCGAATTCCAAAAAAGAAGGTCTGTGACATAGAAGGTTTCCGGGATTTCCCACAGTTCTTTTTTGGCTGCGGTTTTCCAAGGTCCTGCAGTGGACAGTCTTCGGGCGCCTGACTCAGAACCTCCATTTCCAGATAATTCAAGGTTTTTAGCACTGAAAGAACGTGTTGCTTGGTGGTCAAAATAGTTTCCAAGAGAATCTTGGCCGTTTTCGCTGACAGATGCTTGGATTTCTTGTGACTTTTGGGGCCGGATGGTACCTTACTGGTAATTGGCATCGAAGTGGTGGAGGTGGTCGATGGCGGCTGAGACGGCGGAGGCGGTGGAGGCTGAGGAGTTGTTCGAATTGTTGTTGACGTTTGTGGATTTTGACTCTTGGTTGTGGCCGGACGAAAAGGTGTTGGATCCGACAGACAGAAGGTGGAGGGGCGAATGACAGCGGTTGTTTTGGTGGGTGAACCAGTCATAGTCTTTTGCCCCCCAGAGGGCATCGGATTGGACTGACCCTCAAATGCTTTTGCTTCCCAATCGTTGTCCCGCTGGTAGCTCATCATCTGTTCGAGTTTGCCCACGCCTGCATTGTTCAGTACCTCCAAGTTCAATGGTTTGAGAAACTCCGGATATTTGTCCTGTTTACGAATGTGTGTCTGGGATTCAACTGGCAAACTTTCGGAATGAATTTGGTCCGGGGAACTGCTTGGATATTGGAGATTGCCAGGATTTTCGGCATCCATACGCTCGAGGTCGTCTAACTGCTGAAATAATGTGTTGATATCGGGCATATCGCGTTGCTGGTCCCGTCCCTCATTTTGGTCTTTCTTTACATAATGCTGCCAGTTCCAGGGAACATCGAAATCTGGTGATTTATTAGCCTCATTGTTCCCCGATGGTCCGACGCTTGAGAGGATTAACATTGGCAGTAGCCAAAGGGCGACAGTGCCAAAGCTAAGACTCATCATTGATATTGTTTTATATTAGCACCGAATCTTGTCAAATTGTTCGTTTAGTTAATCTTTGTAGACTTGGATTTTGTCAATGACAAATCGTCTGAAGTCTCTAGCTATTGTAACTTTGATTTAATCTTATGGTTTTCATACAGTTTCATGTAAATATCTATAAATTAATCTTACAAATTTTAGTTAAGTAGTTTAAGTTGAATTAAAGACTATAAAATAAGGAAAATAAGTCCCTTGAGTATCTGTACAATTTTCCGACAGGACAGTTAACTTTCTCCCATCTTTTATGCCACAAACAAAGGACATCGGCGTGAGAAACTTCTAAGGACATGGTAACTGCCACGTCGCCTTCATACGAATGCATCGACCATAGCGGGAAGGGGTGATTGGAAGGCTGCTGGAAATTGGCCTGGAACTCTAACTGGCTGCTGACTCAGTTCCCAAGTCACAGTCGAGTTTTCCACGTTGAACTGAGCAGCAGCAAATCCTCGTGAAAGCAAAGACTTTTAAAAAACATTAATAACAACGCAATAACTAGAAAGGAAATAGTTTATAAACTCCCATAAAGCCAGAGTTTTTGAAACTGGCCAAGAATTTAGTGCTTTTAGCGGATTCCCGAGAGTTTTGTGTCGTCTCCCCCCCTCCAAGTTAAATGCCACTCAAACGCAAACGCCATAAAAACTAAACATTTTTCGGGTTGCACAATTCCAGTTGAGCCTTGAAAAGCTATCCGGAAAAGTTAAATCCCGAAGATAGTGCAATGACTGTCCTCAATATGCACACCAAAATGATTATATTGATTTTATTTTTCTATAACGGTTCCTACAATTGGAGTAAAAAGCTGTAAAGGACCCCCGCTGCAACTGTCTCACTCGCTCCCACTCCCTTCGGCAGGCGGTGTTTGATTTTCGTGTGTGTTTATGTGCGTCCTGCGCCGGTATCTGTGTGTGTTTGAAAGCCTGCCAGCGAGTAAAAATCGAAATCCTTAGGTAAGCCCCCCCATGTAACACTTTTTCGATTTATATAGTATAAGTAAGGCGCTGCTGGGGAGGCTACCCGAACTCCTGCTATCGATTTTGCCATTTGACAAGAGTTGCAGTTTAGGCCAACAACAAAAACTGCCTGCGGTCGCCAGGCAGCAACAGCCACGGCAGACAACAAAAGAAACTGGCAATAAAAGTGCGCAAAAGCGAGGCATATCCAACTACAGTGGCGGCCAGTGAGAAGGGTCACAGGTCGCGGTTTCCTTTATGAGAAATGTTAACATAAAGCTAACATAGGGTTAACATAAAGTTAACATAGGGTTAACATAAAGTTAACATACAGCTAAGAAGTAGACTTTTGTTAATTTTCAGAATTTAAATTAAAAGGATCTTGACTTAATTTCTATTTTCCTAGTTTTCATATGATTTTCAATGAAGTAAAACCGTTGGGCATTTTTACTGTTTATTAAACTAATTTTAATTAATTCGTTCAACTAAAAAATAGTAAACTAAATCGAGAAATTCAAAATATATCATGAAAATATCAATTATTTGTTGTTAACTTTTAAAATTTAAAATAATATTAAAGACAAAGAATTAATAGTTTAGCATTTTCACTTTCACGACCTCCACTGTCGTGCACCTGCTCCCTTTGCTCTGCCTTCCCCAACATTCCAGCCTCTGTTCCTTGTGGAATTTCCCGTCCTTTCCAGCGCCTGCGCCTTAATATCCTGTTGTTTTGATAGTAAAAAGGACAAAGCCCCGCTCACCAATACATCCAACAGGCGACTTGCACTTGTTTACAAAAATACGCACGCCAGACACGCGACACGTGGCGCAGGGCAGCCCCTGGAAGGTTTTGGGTCATGGATGGTGGAATCCACCACCTCTTTCCACCTCCCAATTCCCAATTCCGCTTCCCATTTCCCACTTCCAAAGGCCGGCCGGCAAGGCGAACCTGGCGGATGAGCAATGTCTTCGAAAGGTGACGTCAGAGTTGGACGACGACATTGAACTACTTTTAGTAACCATTCGCATACGGTTCACATTTCTCCAGTGACGTCAAGAGAAAATCCGGAGACTAATGAGAGACCAATAAGGCAGTCAATACGACCTCCGAACTTTGGCTTCCGCTGAAATTTCATTCCATTTGACGCTTCTTCGGTTGCCTCCTAATTTGTTGTGTTGGCCCTGCCTCGTAAATCGTCTGCCACGCAACCCTGAACCGCTTTTGCGCATCGAATTCATTAACTAATTAATTAATTATTAAATGTGTTGTATATTCAATCAATAGTTTATGTGAAGCCTGCCCTCTAAATTGAATTTACTTTAATGGGAAGTGCAAAAATATGTTCTCGTTGCATATCCGATATTTTATGCGCAGTTTCTAATTGCGAAATAAATATTAGTGACTTAACTTTAAAGTTATTTTCAATGAATAAAGTCAAAGGTATGAGGATCTATAAAGAAAATTTTTTTTATAAAATCTATCATAATATTTTTGCCTAAATACTTGCTTTGAAATTTAAGCTCCAACATGAGAAAATCCAAATAAATTCAGAGTTATGGTTTTTTAATAGGAAATTGTCATTTATAAGTAGGTAAAATTATTAAAGATATATCAAAAAACCGACTAAATTATAAACCCAACAAATGACTTTATCTTACAATTGTTTCACTAAACTGCGTTGCAGATGCTTTAATCTTTACAGCTTCAATGAATTTAAATGGCTTCTAAAATCAAATCTAAAAAAAGAGGGAAAAATACAATGTATGTTTTTGTGGTTTTTCTCATGCGTTTTTCCTCTGCTCTACGTATTAAATTGCACTTTTTTTTAGTTTCCCTCTCATGACTAGGAGTGACCTTGGCTAGAACGAAATACTTAATGAAAATTGCACCATCAAAAAGTGTTTGTCTACATCTCGGCAAACACGACAAGAATTTTATTAAGGCGCAGAAGTGCAGATCTCTCAGCTATATGGTCTATATGGCAGCTATATAAAACGGCCCACTGGCGATGCCTGGGTGCAAGGAGGCGAGGGTGCAAGTGTAAGGGGGGAGAGGCGTGCTGGGCGCCCTGGTTGGCACAATCAGTAAACAAAAACAGCGAAAAGCGCCGGGCATTTGGCATTGTTTCTGGGGGTGTTGCTGGGGCCTCGATGGGATCAGGTGAGCCAGCTGCCAAAAGGAGACCTAGGCCTACCAGCTCGGAGACAGTGGATGTCCAAGAGAAAAACTAAAAGGGGATTCGCAACTGCAAACTATAACCCTCTAAATTGTTTTTGATATTTCGACAACTTTCTTTGGGCCTAAAATTCAAAAACTATTTTAAAAGAAGAACAATTACTAAACAAATATTTAGAATAGATTTTTAAAGTAAACTACATTTCTTAGAAAAGAATCTCAATATTAAACCTCTTTAAAATTCAACCTTATTAAGCTCCACTGTAGTTTATTAGATATTTCTGTTGTACCCAAAACAGTTGTTGCCCCATAACCCAGCAAAGCCCATTGGATGCCAATTAGTTTGGTGACACTTATTATATCCTGGGCCACAGCGGTGCTCTGTTTATTATAATAATACGTATACGTATAGTTGGCAAGCGTTCCTTGAGCCCTTTCTGTGTCACTTTCCTCGGAAGACCTTGGCCCCAACCCGAGTTGGCCGCTCTCCCCCTTGTTCCAAGTCGCTTCATAATGGATTCATGCCCCCCTTTTCAGAGGGAGTGCATCCAATCGCATCCCCAGCGGGTGGCGGTGATTAGATAAGGTTCAAGTATACACAAATTATGAAGCATCACAAATTTTCCACTCGGTCAGTTATAAAATCTGGATGTCAGGGGACTGAACACTGGAGTCTAAAGCTGTAAAAATAGACCGTAATAAACATAAGCGTTGACTCAGAGCGATAAGATTTAGCAACTAAAATCAAAGTTGGCAAATAAACAAATTGCGTGCGAGCCTGTTTTATTATCACAACAATGTTTATCATAGTTAAGCTTAGAGTCACAAGACTTTAAAATAATAATAAATTAATCATAGCTTTATTATTTAAAGGAATTAGCCACTTTTTATAGGGAATAAATAGGTGTTCTTGGGTTATAATTATTTATTACAATTTCGCTTTATTAATCATCATTAATCATAACTAAGCTCAGAGTTAGGGGCTAAGATACTTAATAAAATATTAAAGATACATTTAAAGACTTAATAATGTTTAATTTCAGTTTAATTGTAGTTTTATTATTTAATGTTAATAACAAAAATTTTCCTTCTTAAAATAAATATCCAAAACAGATTTAAATTTCTAGTTCTTGAACAATTTCCATGCCAAACAGTGTTATTGTTTATCACGATTTCACTAGACCCTGAATTAGGCTGTATTTTTTATTAGTTTTTTCATCTTTTAATGGTGTTTGTTTATCACGATTTCACCAGACTTGCAAAGAATATATTCTTGTTTATTTATTTCTATTTCGAGCTGAACTTTAAGGCAGACTTTTCCCTCCTTCTCATTGCAGAGTTCCTATCCCAACATTTGGAATCAACAATAATAATAATAACACCCGCCCGGATTTTGTTTACTGCGAACCTCCGGAGCAAAACAAAAATCGAGTTCCGCTCCCCTTATCTTATTGTGTGGAATTTTTCAAGCTTTTTTGCGTCATAAATTGAAATATTTCTGCGCTCCGGCGAATAAAGAAAAATAATCTGAACCACAGAAACTGTGTCAGACGCTGCCTCAGTCGCCGTTGCCGTCGCTGTCGCTGTCGTCGTGGTCGCCGATCGGTTATATAGCGGCGGGCCGCACTCGATTTTCACCAGTCGTTACGCGTCTCTCGGAGCATTCGCCTCGCAGTCAGTCGGAAAATCGGAAAAGCCAAGGGAAATATTCGAAAATAGCCAAAGTGCAAGTGCATATTATATAGCCAGCCCAGACCGTATAGTATCGCAGCCCAGTGTCGACCAAAATCCTCTTCGATGTCGATTAACTCGCCAATATCGTTAAAAAACTCTGACCTGCATTGAACAGGCAAAAGCGATTACCAAATAAAAACAAAATATAAAAAAGTAAACAATTTAAAGGCCAAAAAAACATAAGAATTCAAAGACTAAGAAACTGCATAGACCGCAAACAACAAGTTGTTTGCTTTTAGTTCGCGTTCCCCTTATTTTATTTTCCTTCCGTTCATTTGGTTTTCCACGCACGCGCGTCGTGAAAAGCATTGAAAAGCAGTTGAAGCCCCAACTGTTGCGCCTTATATACCGATTTAAATCCGATTTAATTGAGACCTTCGTCAAGTGGAAGTGAAACCACCACAGCCCCAGAGGATACAAGTTTGTGTGTGGAAAAAGCGAAATAACCAAAGATCTTAAACAGGAAAACAACAATTTTGATTATTGGGCTTAGGCCATTGTATGGGTAAGTAAATATATTAATAAAAAGATATATTATATCTCAAAGATACATATAAGAAAGTAGAGAAGAATTAAGTTTTTTAGAGAGTTTTTCCTGTGAGTAGTAAAGTTTATGGGGGTTTGTCATATATTTTTGAAGATTTATAATCACAAGAATTTATTTTTACAACGTTTTTGAAAGATTTAATAATCATAAATTGAGTTTTAACTTTTTAAAACATTAAAAACATATTGTATTTTTAAGGAAGAAAAGTTTTTAGAATATTTTCCGCCTTCAACGCGACTTACAAGTTTATATTACCAACAAATTGTAAGGTTTAAAAATAGATTTATGAACTCTGTTGTATAATGACCATAATAAACATAGTTCCCAGGAATATAAAAATATAATTTTAGTTCGCTGAATTCATATTCTGTTCCAAGTACTAAAATATAGCGAAAATCTCCCCACAGCATTCCTGTAAAAATTTAATAATAATCTCAGAGGCAGAACAAAGAAAATTACTCAGTAATGTACAAAAAAACAACACCGGAACTTGGGGAAATAAAATAACAAAAATTTATATGCTTATTTACTAGCTGTGAGGGACTGAAAAATAGGGGAAAATAAACTTCATAGACTTCGACTCACAAAGCAAAACACAGATTCTGGGCTTCCGGTGAATCACGTGCAATTAGCAACAATTGGCGTGCCTCAGCGAATATTTTCCAAGTGCCACATTGTTGTACAAATGCTGAATAGCCCAGCCAGAGCTCCACTGAGTCACATTACAAACAAAGCGAATCGCGACGCAGAATACATATGGCAAGTGTCTAATCAAAGTCATGCAAAACAAGATAACCGCCTGACATTGTCCAGATTTGGTGTGTGTGCACCTTGAACCACCTCATTGGACGCTAAATTACCTTCTTGCCACCGTGGGCACGTGGGCACTTTCAGATACTCAAATTAATTTACCTTGTGGCCATTGTACGCAATACATTTTATTGCCTGCAACTAACGACAGTTGGCAATCAGCACTTGAAACCCATTTTAGTAGTCCCCGCCCATTTCCTGCCTCAAGCTGATAACACAGTCAATTGTTTATTGCCAGCTGACGGCCTGAGGACTGTACCGCCAGATGAATTAGTTCCCGGCAACACACTGAGCGAAAATAAATCTGTATTAAAAGGGCTCTCCTTCTGGCCATTTGACTTTGCCAAGGTTGGGATTACATACCTGCTGGGCTGAGATTGAAGGCAATTATAAAACCCCGGGAGGGATTTTTACTAATCAGCAAAAGGGATCAACAAGGGTTGTAGGTCAAGGGTCTGACTTGAAAAATGTGTTTACTTTGCAGGGAAAAAATCTAAAAAACTCTGAGATGAGACAGATAACCCCTTAGCAATAGGTAGTCTAAAATATATATAGTTTCTAACATTTCAAAGCAGATTTTTATCAACTTTAAAAGAAAATATATTTAGAAAATTCAAAGAAATATTTAGAGATTAAAATAATTTTGAAATAAGTTATAAATTAGGAATTACTATAAAGTATTCAAGATTTTATATTATCCTTTTCCTAATTCTTTTTTTCCCTTTTTTTGCGATCCCCAAAAAAACAGATCAGTCTAAACCAACAACGAAATTTGGAGACGAGCCGGACCTCCTGTTCAAGCGAGCGCAGGGCCGGATTAGTCTGATCAGTGCAGGAGTGGGTGGTGTTACCCAGGCTGGTCTAGCTGCCCAAGCATCGCTGCATTCAAGCGCCAACGCAACGCTCCAACAAGTCGCCAACATTCAACTAGAGGCCACCCTCAATGATTGCGAAAGTGGCTATGTGCCCACCGTGGGCCGCTGGGGCTCCGAATGGCCGAGTTGACTCGCCGCTGCCACCAGTCGTCGACGGGATGGAGGCGGAGCAGCGGTCCCCTCGCTTGGCGAGGAGGCAGCCGCTGTTGCCGTCGCTGCCGCTGATCCGGATCAGCAGCTGGCGGATGCGGTGCGCGGAATGGGATTGACTAAACGATCTGCTACCGCAAATGAGCACGCATCTGGACATGGCACTGGCGCCATCCGTCGCACACCCTCCACCTCCAGCGAGGAGGACTTGGAGGATGAGGAGGAGCCGCAGTTGGCGCCTCCAACCGACCTGACATCGGTGGATGGATCGGAGCGTTACTCCGACATCAGGCAGCTGCTGGCCCGACAGCAGCCACTGACTCAGCTGGAGGATGGCGTGGATAGCTCCAAGTCGTGGGTCGTGGGCGATGGCTACGACCTGGAGGCCTTCAACCAAGTGAATGGCGTGTGGCCTCTGGGTCATCCGCTCCCACTGCCGGATTGGTCGGAATCCGGGTCCGGCAAGGGCACCCTTATCTTTGACAACGTTTGGCAGTATGAGGAACTGAATGGGATTGTGGAGACCACACTGCAGCGGATGCTGGAGGAGACTCACTACAACACCGTGAATCTCTTTGTGGACTTTTACCGCTCCTTCAAGCGCACTCGCCGCTCGGATCTGCGCAGCTTCTTTCAGTTTTACGATGTCCCCATCAATCGCCGTCACCACATGTGCGTATCTTTGGCCTTTGAGATCATGGCCAGGATGGTGCAGCTCTTCCCAGTGCTGGCCAATTACCTGTATGTGGTGTCCTGCGAGGAGCAGGTGATGGACTGCAACGATTATGTTCAGCTGGACGAGGAGTGCGGCTTGAATTCCGTGGATGCCGGCGTGGAGAAGGAGCACGTGATGGTGGCCATGCGCATTGCCATTGGCGAACGCCGGGGAGTGATGATCCTGGATCCGGGTTACCATGTCAGCCGAGCTGTGACTGTCATGCAGGATCAGAGCTACCCCCACACGGGTAAGTTTCCATGTTTTGTTTACTGGAAAGCTTTACTAATTGATTCTGGCTTTTGCAGGCTGGTTCACCCAATCGAAGGAGCCGCATCTGCAGCGGGATTACTGCTATGCTTACAGCCAGCAGAACGGCAAGTTTGTGGAGTGGAAAGAGCGGGAGATACGCGGCGAGGAGACCAGCTTCAAGACCTCACTGGTCTATGTGGCCCAGGAATACATTACAGCCATCGATGTGACTGTGCGGCGTAATCTGGTGTACAATTTCCGGTCGCTTCTCTCGCGGGACGCCAAGGGCCAGGTGTATGCGGGTATCTACTTTCCGCTGGTGGCCAATGTCCAGGAGTCCTACCTGACCATCTTTTACGACGGAACGAATGAGCAGCGAGTGCGGACCAAGCTGATGTTTAGCGCCTTCAAAGTGGGCAAGGGAAAGGTAAGAAAAAATCAAAACTAAAATCACTAAAAGATAAATGCTGACAATGATTTATTATATAGCAACTGCCGGATTCCATTAAAGAGCACCTGAGCAGGCTGGCGCCGCAGATGAGGATGCCCCTGCAGGAGCTAACGGAGCTGTGCAAATCCCTGGCCGAGGTGGTCACCGACCAGAACTTCATCAGCCAGGTGCTGGCCATTAACGATGACATCGGCAACATGTCTGTGGAGAATTGACAGTTAAAGGAGCCTAAGGATGTCGCTGCTAGTTCCGAATTAGAAGAGGAGATGGTAACAGGATCGGGAATGGAAACGGAAACGGATGTTGAGATAGATAAACAGGCGATAAAAGACATTGACAACGCAGCTGCAACTTAGAGTTCCGAGTTTTTTCGTATACGTTGTCCCCTTCCACAATAATATTCTTTTAGTAGCACTTAGGCACCGCACACAAACACACACGATTTCAAACTATATATTTCAATTTAGTAATATATGTATCAAACTATGTACACACACACACACGAGACACACACTCTATATAAATGGTATAATCCCCCAATGAATGATTTCAACGAAACCTTAACCGGAAACGGAAATTTAATCTAAACCAATGCATACATTTTTCAATTTTCGCTTAGATTCAGCTTCTGTTTATCTTTTTCAAACTAAGTATAAACTTGTGGACGTACACGCAACTATATAATGGCAAAATTAGTTAATAACTGGTATCAAGGCAAAACATAAATTGTAATTGTTAAACGAAAATATTTCTGTTGTAACACTTGAATGCACTGTACAATTTTGGTTCCAATAAATAAATCAGCTAGCAAAGTTAAAAGTGTTTAATTTGGTGAATTGAAATCTTAAGCATTAAAAAAATATTTAAAGTGAAATTAAGGATAAAAAATGGTTCAATTTATTGTTTTCTTTATTTTTTCAGCAACTAGGGGTATTATTATTTTAGTTTTTGTTAATGTGAAAGTAATTATTCGAATACTTCTGCATATATTTTAAAATTCTTTAAAAAAAAAAAGCTTCCAAGACACAATTCAAGTTTAAATTCGATTTATTTTCAACAGTCTTGTTATCGATAACACACGTAAGTCGGTAATGCAGTATTTGATTAGTATATTTAGCTATATTTTGCGATGTTTTTAGGATGTTTTCTCAGAAAAAATATTAGTTTCCTAACCACACCTGGCAACACTGTGATGTGCCACCTGTTTTGGGCCAAAACAAAAATACAACAACGAATCAAGTTCTGGGCGAAAAGGCGCGCAATTAAAGCTAACGTTTAGTTCGCTTTTGAATTTCTCGCGCAGCGGTTGTGGCACCAAGGGCCTGGCAAACCGGTTTCTCGACAGCGGCCCCCTGTTTTTCGAAAACGTGATAGAAACCCAGAAGGCAGACGATCTCGATCTCCCTCGCAAGTGCATTTCGCTTCGCAGGCCAAATTGAAGGTAAAACTCAAATTAAATAAAACCGCTTGCAAGGGCAGCTGCCCGCAGAAGAGGCAGCAACAACAATAGAAAAAGAAAGTTAACCATATGCAGCCAAATTAACAACGAAGACGACCACAACAACAACAACAACAATAAAACTGCTAAGCTTTTGCGTTTTGTTGACGGAAGTCGAAACTCTTGACAGCACGTTCAGCGGCAGAGTCATACGTACACACGAAAAAAAAATGGTTGGAATTGGGTTCAGCGAGGGATATTTATGAACTTGCACTTAAATGTGCCATATCCATATATTATTTCATTTCTTTAATATATACTTGGGATACACTGACAGAAATTTATTCATAAGGACCGGTTTTCATCAAGCTGTTTAAGTTTTAGGTAGCTATAAGATCTTAAAATATATAATAGGTTAACTTTCAGTACAAGCCAATTCGTTTCTTAGGTTTATCTAAAGGATAAAATATAACAGAGAGATTTTAAGTTCAAAATTTGAATTAGTCAGACAAAAATTAAGGGCTTATTATTGGGTTTCTTTATTAACAACTATTTATATATCTAGTTTTCAGTGTTCAATTAATACTTATCTTTCAGATAAACTTAATGTTAGATAATTGGCACTGTCTGAAATGTCAAGAATTATTATGCGATTATTAAAATTTATTAATAATAACATTTCCAGCTAGTTTGACTGGTTTTCAACCCTTTATAAGTTGGGTAATAAAGCTTATAATTAAGTGAAAAAGATAGAAATTCAATAAAAATGATCGATAAGTTGTTCACAGTGTACGCCTGCCCCTTTCCCCATATCAAAACCCATGAAGAAACATAGCGCCTTAGTCAATTTCAGCTTTGGCCCCAAATTCACTCTTTTGGCCCCGTTCATTGGCTTTGGTTTTTGGCTCTAAGCTGGGGGTTCTTCAACTTTCATTCCGCCGCTGTTTGGGTTTTTAATTTGCATTTTACGAGCACACCTCTCGCCCGTTCTCTCGCAGCCTCTTAATAAATGCGACACAGTAATAGTATCTCTCTTCGGTCAGGTGGCATCTGTCTAATTATTTTAATTGTTTCACGGTGCAATTATACCTCAAGTGCAACAACGGAGGGTCTGAGGAGTGCAGGTCGCAGTGTAAATATGCATAAATCTATAGGCATTATTGGCTTGATAAGACCGACTAGCAAACTTGCAAAATTGCTGGGCAAATACGAAAAATCTTAGGTGGAAGAGGCAACAACTGAAGCTCTTAGCGGGCAAAAGGGGGTTAAGTCGATGCTTGTATGCTCTTAATTGAAATTATTGGAAGATTAAGCTGGGTCTTAGCTAAGGTTTTCTGAAAAACAAGATATAATAGCAGCACAATTATGAAAAATAATGATCTCTTTATTTATTTTATTTCTTTATTAGTTATACTGATAACGAGATTGTCATATTTTATCTATATTTACTCGCCTCTTTAGACTCTGTTCTATATTTAGAAACCTGACTAAATCTAATCGACTTTCGATGACGAATCGATTTAGCGCAATTTAGGCATGCAGTTCCGAGAGATCTTTAACAATTTCACTGAGCCCATGTACCCGCTTTGCCTTGGCTACACAAATCTTGCTGAATCAGCTGGAGGAAGGGTGTCGCAAAGTGCACTCGAGGCGAATTGACTCGCCAATATTGATAATTGCCCCGACAACGGCCAAAGCTAATGGCTGTGACGAGCCATAACCGGAATCTTTATCAGCCGCTGGACTTTGACCTCTCAAAACCCCGATTCCTTATCATCTAACATATGTATTCTCCCTTCCAGACACACAACCATGCTGGGCGCCCTGCTGTCACTGCTGTTTTTCGGCCTGCTGCTATGCGCCTTCCTCTTCTCAAAGACAACCAAGGAGTTCCCCAAGTCCTGGTTCGAGTGGAAGACGGAGTTCCGGTACCAATATCTGGGCATTGTCGGACTCATTCATGATGCTCAATATGCTGCCAGGGATCGCGTGGGTAAGTCAATGCAAAATATATACAAACATATCACCAGCTGATGCCATTATGCATTAAGCACTTTACAAGCAACCGGATCGCATAGCTGTCATCACCGGAGGCAACCGTGGCATCGGCCTGCGAATTGTGGAGAAGCTGCTGGCCTGCGACATGACTGTCGTCATGGGTGAGTTGACCAATCCGAGCTTTGCCGGCTTTAAATCTAGGTCCTGCTTATTGATTCCACAAACATTTCTGAGCTGAGCGAGCTGAGTGTGTGCTGTGCAGTGCGCGTGCCCGGAATGGCCGAGTGTCGGGCAGAAAAGAAATTAAATCATGAATCCGCGCAATGCAGATACATCTGCAGCGTGTCACGAAAACGTGATCCATACACTTAAATTCATTAGATAACCAGGTCTCGCTTTCTGTATCGATCGCATCGTATTTTTTGGGGGGTATTTGTAGCGATAAGAGTTTGTTGACTTTTGGGTTTAATGTAAAATTTGTATGCATTTTTGTTCAGATTTTGTTAGGAAGTACGGCAGGCCATGAATTAATTTTATTAATTTGTTATATTTTACACCTTTTTATATTTTTTTAAAGAATTTTTACCTTAAAGATGTAATTTTTAAAAAATTTTTAAAAATATCTTCTTTAAAATTGCTTTAACATTGTGAATATCGTAACAGGCTTCTGTTAAGAGATCTTATGTAAAATGTATCTTCGCTTACCATACACTAGATGTCGCCAGCTAAACATATTTTTACATGTAGAAAAGAGGTAATCTGAGCGGCTGAAAGTCTTTTTAAAGGCTATATATTCCCAATCCAGATCTACGTCGGAATCTTAAAGGCCTACCTAGCAAATGTTTAAGCCTCAATATAAATTAAAATTTTAGCTAAATTAATTAAATTGCTAATACTAAATAATTGTTGTTTTCCACAAAAGGTGTTCGCGATCCCCGCAGCGCAGAAGCCGCAGTGGCATCTATAGTTGACCTAAAGGCCACCAAGGGCAAACTCATCTGTGAGCAATTGGATGTGGGAGACCTAAAGTCGGTCAAGGCCTTTGCCCAGCTCATCAAGGATCGCTTCTCAAAGGTGGACCTGCTCCTAAATAATGCTGGCATTATGTTTGCTCCTTTCAAACTCACCGCCGATGGCTACGAGTCGCACTTTGCCATTAACTATTTGGGCCACTTCCTGCTCACACACTTGCTGATGCCCAAGCTGAAGGCGGCGGGCAAGGAGGGAAAGAACGCCAGGATTGTGAATGTCAGTTCATGTGTAAATCTCATTGGACGCATTAACTACAAGGATATCAATGGAACGTGAGTATAAGTGGGATTTTCCTTAAGATTCCCAACATTTAATATGGTTTTTATGCTTTTTAGGAAACATTACTACCCTGGAACCGCTTACAGTCAGTCGAAGCTGGCCCAGATTCTGTTTACCCGCCATCTGCAGACTGTGCTCGATGCGGAGAAGGCGCATGTGCAGGTGAATGTGGTCCATCCAGGCATTGTGGACACAGATCTGTTTGAACACTCGGCCACCACATCGATTCCCATCTTCAAGAAGCTCTTCTTCAAGACCCCAGAGCGAGGCTCCCGCACGGTGGTCTTTGCAGCCATCGATCCCTCTATTGAGGGCCAGGGCGGCACATATCTGAGCAACGGCGGCAAGGGTCCCTTCCATCCGGATGCCAAGAAGCCGGCCAAATGCGAGCAGCTCTTCCAGTACTCCTGCGACCAGCTCAAGATCCAGCAGTACGGCAACGGCGAATTCTAACGCACGCCATAACACTCAATCTCCCTCCCTCAACTGGTGCAACGTACTTTCTTAGATTCCATCTCCTTAAATTTGTTTGTAAATCGATTTCTTGTATGGCTTATACACATATATATATATTTTTTTATATAGAAACGCAGCTGGTGTTCTGATAATACAAACCACTGATGATAATCTGGCTGAAGTGCTGTGCTTAGGTTTTAATTAACTTGTCTTCGGCGGCTGATTGCGATCGCCCGGCAGAGAATGCAATTAAAAGTGCAGCAGAAACGATGGCTAGAAACATTTTCAAGATGCACTCAGCTTTTGGCGGCGGCAGCTTGAAAGGCGGCCGACCAGCAAAGCTTCCCCGAACTATCCGCTATATGTCAAAATTTACGAAAAAGCTAACAATTTAATTTTGTTCGCCTGCTCAAACAATGAGCGATTAACATTCAGCCAACATTTCGGAGGAATTTTAATCGACTTCAGTTACGGGCGGGATGGAGCACAGCGCACTCTCAGGTAGGCGGGCAGGTAGGTGTATCATCCACAAAAAACAACAACAAGCACCAACTGCTTGGCGGCTGTCACTTAAGCAGAGCTGAACGACAAGAAAAAAGAAGAGAAAAAATTCAATCTCATATTTAATGCATATCCAAAAAAGAGTCGAGTCTATGAAGAGACACACCGGCGATAACTCAATGTGTGAAGCTGCCGATGCGATGGTGGGCGATGTCATCAATCAAACTCTCGGTGGACGACGACGACAGCCCAGATTCCCAGGCTGTCTTCTGTGTCTTCTTCCGAAATGAACTCATCTTCTGGCGGTGCTTTTTATCGGTTGCATGTTCCACAGGCATTAGCGAGGTGATTGGATTTTGGTCAGCCACGCAGGGATAATGATGGGATAAGCAAATGTAAGGGATTAAGGTTTCGTTAAATGGGTTTATCCTCGTTTAACTGATCCTATTATTTTTTCTTAGGTTGGATTTTTGAATGAGTTTATTTTTAGATTTTAAAGGAACAATTTGGTAAATAAAAATAACTCTAAATGACCTCCGACTTTGTAGGTTTTTGAAAGAATATTTTGGGCTACATTTTTTAAACCATAAAGTAAGTCAAAAGTGATAGTAAAAGATAAAGAATTTAACCCAACGGAACTCAAAGCAATATTCTTTGAAAATTTAATCCAAGTCAAAATATGAATTAAAAATTGATCAAGTTAACCAGGAAATGGTTTAACTTCTGCCCAATGAAACTGCAAATTCTCACTGACTTAATGCTATTCAATTTTTTTATGATAAATATATTTAAATTAAATAAATTTACTAAATCAGAAAATCCGTGATTAATCAATTTGCAGTAACCACTCACTGCAGCTCTCATTGACCATTTCGGGTGCATGAATGAAATCAAAAGCCAAAGCCAGAGCCCAGCTTAGCCATTCAATCGATCAAACATTTCACTTTCAACAAGATTCTTGGCCTGGGTCCGGCTTCAGTTTCAATTTCGGTTGCATCTTTGGCTACGGCTGCCACCAATCCAATTAACCTTTTGACATTTCGCGACAGGCTGAGTGCGGCCAAGACTTCTTTCTTGGCCACTTGGCAATGGCTAATGACCAAGCGTAAATCAAATAAACGTGGCTTTATGCGGTTTATGCGGATGCAACCGATCGCGCAGTGCCTGAGCAGTGCAATGGTTGTAATTAAAACACTCAACGTGCCACCACCTGACAAGCTCAAACAGAGCGCCGGCAGCTGTTACACTGAGAAAAATGATGGAAAGTTGTGAATTTATCTATAAACTCTTTAAAATTTTAAGAATTTAATTTAAAGATTAGAAATATATATGAAAAAATCATAGAAAAATTGAATAAATAATTTTAATTATTTCCCAGCTAATTTCACAGCTTAAAATATATTTTGCTTTTAGTGTTTAAGCTTAATAAACTCATTGGATAGCCTGGCACCAATGCGCATTTGGATTGGGGATTGGGAATTGCGGATTCTGCGGCTGGCTGCTTACATTTTGACACCTGGTCGAGGAAGTTTTCGGAAGGGGATGTTGCTGCTGTTGCCAACTCCTACGCCCACAGCAGCAATTTGCCTCGACGCTTGCCTCATGCTTGTTTAATTTCCACAATCTTCTAAAGGGGGCCAACGGAGCGCAACAATGCTGGCGGTGCGGGAGGATCGGGAAAGGATTGGGGGTGGTAGCAGCAGTGGGAGTGGGAGTGGGCTGCCCACACGCGCAGCTGTTGCGAGGAAAACGTGAGCAGATGCGTGGGCGCCATAAATCACCTCGTGATTAATGCAAAGCCAGGTGAAGAGGAGACCAACTTGTAGCTGTGAATTTAATTGGAGCAGCAAATTGTTGCTAAGAATTCGCCGCCTGTTGAGTGCAACAAAATTGCCGCTGCTTCTTTTGTTTGGCCAGCAAACGAATTTAAATAAAAAGCCCATTAAATGGGGGGTTGTGTTGGTCAAGCAGATGAGCAGTGAGATATTGAGAAACTCCGCAACAAATTAATGGCCAAAGATCTGTGGCATCCAACTGAAGATCCGCCGGGGAATGTGGCGGGAGACTGGGAGCGTCGGCTATAACCTCTTGCCCCCTAAGAAGAGCTCCCGCCGTGAATATGAATGCGAGTTGCTAGGATGATGGATTTCACTGAGATAATTATATGATCGTGCTAAGCATTGGCTGGCGGGTAATAAACATTTGGTCAAAGTGCTCTTTAATTTTACGATCTTAAATTGCTGGCAGTGTGTATGAGCATTTAAGGTTAATTGCAGCCATATTAGCATCTGATCAGGAATCGTTTTAGAAGTTGGAGCCTGCAGCTATGGTTGATATTTGACTTTTGAAAGTATTTATTAAGACATATTTAGAGTTGTATGTAAAGTAGACTTGAATTATCTTGACATAAATATTTATTAGTTTTGGGAAGAAAAAAAAGGACTAAACCCCTTTTATAAGGTAGAGAAGCCACCTAACCTTATTTAAAGCAATCCCCATTACGCATACGCACTGTTGTCTTTAGGTTTTTTGCTGCTTCCCCTATTCGTTTCACTTTTTTGGCCAAATTATCATGCATAATTACTTTGAAAGGTGATCAATCAATTCGACCCTTGCCAATTTGCATATTGACACCTTCTTCCCCCCCCCCATATCCCCCTCTGCCTGGTGAGATCTCTTTTGCTGACTATTTTTGGAAGCACTTCAATGACTTGGCCCGGCCAGCCAGGCGGCTTTTGTGAGAAAAGAAACAATAAGTACACACGGATATTCGCATTATTATCAATGCCCTTTGGCGCCACTTTGATGTGGTTTACGAGATGATGCTGGCGGTGGCGATGGTGGTGGTGCTGGCCCATTTAACGCTCCATTATTATTACTATTATTATTGTTGTTGTGCCGCAGAGATGGTAAAGAAATTTGCCATGGAGCCCATTGAGTTGCTGCTGGGCTCAAGTGTAATTAATCGTAAGTATTTACACAGCTCCAAGTATCTCAGTGGATATCAAGAGGGGCAGCTGCGCCTCTGTTTCGCTTTTTCTCAAGGAACTTCAAGAGTAACTACACCCGAAGAAAGACATTTTTTATAAAAAGTGATTTAATTTTAATCACTGCAGTGATTTGTAAGGTTTCATTAGTTAATTTATTAAAGTTATTAAGGTAGTCATTTGAGACAGCTTCCAGTTAAGTGAGTTTTAGCTGTGAAGTAATTAATAAATTATGTTGTGAGTTATTGTTTGACCTTTTATGGCTTGGTTAGGCTATATTGAAGGTTCCTGATTGAGCTTAAGGTCAATATTTAAGCATTGCTTACTAATTTAGCTATATTATTTCTATCCTAAAGATTAAAATTATATTTTCTAGTGAATTATAATAAATATAGCAATGCAGCATAGACTTTAATCCTTCTTTTAACTTTGTTTCACATACAAAACTAAATGCTAAACAGAGCTAAAAAATCCTTAAAAACTGTACAATAAATCCCAGCAAAACTCTAAAGATTTCCCCACTTTCCTCTTCAATTTTCATATTTTTTTTTTTGGTGTATAAATGTGACATATTGACAGGAAAAAGGAAGCTTCTGCTGGTGCTGCAGGGGCCCAAAGAGCTTACCTACTGACAGACCTCAATTACCCTTACCAATTGTTATGATGTTTGTCTATTGCATAAACCACAACAAATATCCAAAAAACAACCAAAAAACATCCAATATTTGGACTGACAGGCGGCTCTCCAAACGACCTTGTCCGCTCTCTCGAAAACTGTATCAAGTAGCGGCAGGAAATTGGGTGACGACGACGCTCCTCCATACATCGCTGCATTTCGTAGATAAAAGTGAATGTTTATGATACTTCAGATCTCGAACTCTTGTGGTAACAGCCACAGAAA
The DNA here is from genome assembly GCA_035045905.1 of Drosophila anomelani. Lineage (NCBI taxonomy): Eukaryota > Metazoa > Arthropoda > Insecta > Diptera > Drosophilidae > Drosophila > Drosophila anomelani. Next base: position 15,604,128 of record JAWNOO010000032.1, read on the forward strand.
CTCCCATCTGAAACAGCCACAGCGACTGGATTTGGGATTGGATAGCTATGGGGTCTTGTGGATCTGGGTTTCTGTTACGCAGCTACAAAAATACTCGAGTGCCGAGAGCGAAATGGGAGTTAGAAAGTGAGTAGACCCTTTGAGGGGCCTCGTCTTGGCTCCCACCAGCCGCAATCGTTCGAACTTATTCGAATACTTTAATTAAGTAAGCTGCCACACACTTATGCAACCCCAGTTTATGTTCACCTAATTGATCCCAAAGTTTGTAATTGTTATTTTGTTATTGTTTCGACGACGAAAAACAAATTCGATTAAGCTGGGAATTAATAGAGCAAGTGTGGGGATAAATAAAAGTGGGTTTAGTGGAAGATATTTTAAAGTAAATTAAGTGAAAAGTGCCTAGAGCCCATCTATTTTGTTTATTTAATTAAAATTCATTATTTATTTCAACCTAAATTAAGTTCTAGCTTTTTTCTTTGATAAATTCAATATAAATCAAATGAATCCTTTTTAAAAATGCCTAATAAATTCCTTAAACAAATTCAAAAGATTTTTTTAAAGGGCTTCCAGCTATATTTCCATTTCCCAATTGATTCCTCTTATGGCTCTTGCCCTAAGCTCAGCCTGGTTGCCCAATTCCGCCGCATCATGCCCACAATTATGTGGCAACCTGCTCCAGTGGAGAACTCCTGATGCACCACCTGATGTACCACCAGCGCCACCACTATTAGTTCCAGTGATTCCACCATTAATTCGGCCTAATCCCAAGCCATTGTTACCACCATGCCTTGTGGGTGCCAATTAAACTGCTATTTAGTGCCCAGTCCTAAGAGCCCCTCGGTTCTTATTTATGCTCATTGATTCCTTGTCAGCCTTTTATTGCCAGAGCAAAAAGATCTTTCTGCTGGTGGCGGTGGCAGGTGGAGGAGATGCCTTAGCTCAGCTAAGCTAAAGCCAACGCGAATGGGTTGTGAAAGAACCGACGAACCGCCAAATAAAAGATTTTTCGCAATAGCCCCGAAAATCATTACGAAAATTCTGCCAACTGCTAGTCGAACGTATAGTATGTATGGTGGAGACTCGAAAGATTTTTCATTTAGCAAAAATCATATGTCAAACACTCAACAAAAATAGACGCTGCCTTCTGCCATTCAGCACATTCACCTGCCTCGAAACTGAGCCAAGATTGCTTCCTAAGCTTCCTTCTGGCTGTCGCGGCCGGGCTCAGACTCCAAAACTCTGGCTGAGTCGCGGCCTCATAATTAATCTGCTTTGGCGTCTCATTTTTGTGATTTTTTCTTGACGATTTTCTCGATTTTTGCTCGATGTTTTTTTTCTTGATTTTGTGTTTTTGTTTATGTTTTGTTTTGCGTGTTGCAGCAATGTAAAGTGGAGTCGCACTCGGAGTCCCCGACTTTTGATTACTAGTCGAAGTTGAAGACCGAAATTGCATTGGCGCTAGCTTTAATAGATAGATAGATAGATAGATGGATGGGTGCTTTCAAGTCTGTCTCTGATTTTTAAGATTTTTGTTTTTCACTTCTAGGGGTCTATATTTTATACCCTTTCACTGGGGGGAACTGGGAATAAGTTAAGAAAAATACAAATATACATTTCATTAGCTTCAAATTTATTTATTATTTTAAGTTTAGGAATTTCTAAAAATAAAAAATATATAAAATATTGTAATTTTTAATGAGTGCCTGAAGAAAAGTCAATATTTCATTCAATAAATATTAAATAAAAATCATATACTTAGCCTTAAAAATAAACCTAAGGACAGGCGCACAGAGAGGGTACCTTTCTTTACAAAAGTAAAGATTTAAGTCTAAAAAATTCCAAGGATTCTCAGGATTAATTATCCTTTAACCTCCGCAAGAAGCCTTTCTTCCCTTCTTACTTCCTTAAAATTAATACTTTTCGTACTTAGTCTCCATATTCAACTGCAAACTTCAAAAGTATTCAAACTTCTGCTTCCCAAACTTAACTTCCTTTCTTGTTTCCATAATTTTTTCTTTGGTGGCATGCCACTCGAGCAGAAGCGGCGCCCCAGACAACGGCAGACAGCAATTCGGCTCACATTTGGCATCCTTAAGATACACTTGCACATATTTGCCGTTGTCTATTTGGTTTTTTGGTTTGCCCCAAACCGACGTTGGTGGGTGAAGAAGATGCTGTGCCGTCGTCATCGGCGGGGGGCCAGCTGCTGGCCAAGAACACGCAGCCGAGAACTTTTTGTAATCTATCTCATTTGCGAGCTAACCCCAACAGTGACTGATTGACTCAGCCAAAACCAAAACAGTGCTCGTTGTTTGTTCAACAGACATTTTCACACAGAAGCCAAAGCCAACGAGCAAAGCGACAAGGTCGGAGGAATGATTGAATGTCTCTTAGCGCTGATCGAGTGCCAGCAAAGGCTGAAAAAGGGGAGCATTTTGCACAGCGACCTTCGCTTTTTGTACCTGAACCTCGGAACAGGGGCGGCGTTGAGGCATAAGGGGGCTTAAGTAATGGGTAGTTGGGGAGTAGATTGTTAATTTAATTATTAATTTAATATTTCTGGTATTAAAAATGCTTAAAAAGTGTCGTATTAAATAGGGAAAAGAGTTAACTAGTTGATAATATTTTGGATAGATGAACTTTATTCGGATTTTACTATAGACTTGGCTAAGAATTTACTTCAAAACAAAAGACACAGAAAACTAAAATAATTATGGACATTTTACAGCAATAGAAATATGTTAAAGCAGGATCTAAAGAATATAACTTTGTAAATAAAGTTTGTTTGTAAAGGGTAAATTTAATAAAGTAAAACAAAGTTTGGCTCACAAAACTTGTAAATTACAAAAGGCAGCTGCTTTAGATGACAGCCTCTTGTTCACTAGAATGAATGATAATAATGTTGATAAGAATGGTATTAAATATTAAGAAATTAAACCACTAGATTGCCAATAAAAATTCTGGCAGGCAGTATAAACTTTAATGCTGGCGATACCCCATGTTTCACGTGCTCCTTAGACTTAGTTCCGTTTTAAAAATAAATTCCAGACTCCCAAAATATTATTTATAAAAAAACTAAGTTTACAAGAGCCTTTTATAATATGTATTTGAGATTTCAATACAATAAGTTCTTTGACTTTAAATTTTCTCTTCTAATTATAATTATAAATAAGCTTTGCAATGTGATTTATTGCTTTGAAATCCAGGTTTCTTTTCTCAACATAGTTTTATTTCTATAAAAAAAAATATACATAAAATTATGATATTGTACCAATAATAATCTACATTTTCCAGTTCCCTCAGCAGTATTTACCCAAGTTTTCCCCATAGATTTCAGAGTAACCCCTTTTGTCATAAATAATTTGCCCACCGATACGTGCATATCTAATTAGCCCAGCGAACTTCACATTCTAAAAACAAAATCTGTATCAGGCATAAAGAAGCGATTTAGGGGCCCATAAATGAGTGCTGCAGGCACAGCAACCCACTGTATCCGAGACCCACTGAACCACGCGAATCCGTGGCTCGAAGAGTGGCAAGCTGGCAGGCAGCAGTACTGCAACTGCAACTGCAACTTCAACTTGCAACAAACTGCAGCGGTGCCGCATCACGTTGTTGTGACTGGCAGAGCCATCAAATTGTAACAATTTTTCACCTGTCGTCTGGGGCCGTGCATGATTATTATTACATCAGTGGAAAAATCATAAATTCCGAAATTCGTGAGGCTCGCTGCAGATGCGTTGCAAAACATACCATCTCCGGCTTCGGCTCATCCTCGTCACCCACTCGCCAGGCTTCGCTTCAAGGAAGCAAATTCGATGCTCGAACAATGCGTTTGATTTATGACCCAGAGACGAGGTTGCCGGCATCATTTTGTCAGAGTTTATTGAATTCGATGGCGAATCAATTGCACAGATAAAAGTAGTACTTGATTTGACGCTGTCCCCCTCAGAAAATGCCAAAGGAATTTATTCGCATTAAATTATAATTATGGCCATCGTTTGCCTATTATAAGTGGAATTGGAAAAGCAAGCAGCAATTTTCGTATCTTTATCTGAGGTACATTTCAGTTTCCATCTCGACTGGGTTAATCCTCAAGGTTGCTGGCTCTTATCGCTGATTTGCTGCCACTTTTCGCAACTGTGAAGTCCAAAAATTAGGACCACAACTAATCGCACGGCCTAGAGTGTCCGTCCGAATGCCTCTTTGAATGATATTTGAGGCCAAGCAATTAATTTCTCGGCGAAACAATTGCTTCCATGATGAGGGAGATCTTCAAAAGGCGATCAATTCGATGCGAAATTGATTTCGAATTGCTTTTTGCTCTACAAAAAGCAAGTGCAAAGCAAGTTGATGGAGTTTATACATTAAATAAGATTGGAAATATAAATTTAAATAAATTTTGTAATCTATATTTCTTAGGGAAATTTATATAAATATATACAGGTTAATTAATAATTATTCTCTTGGGTTTCCTAAGATATTTTCATGAAGCTCTTAAGCTAAGTTGACTCTAGTTAAGTTCGGGTACTTTTAGTTCTTAAATATTTCTTAAATATTTCCATACCTTTTCTACAACTTAACGTATAAGCCCCTCTCCATGTGGTCCAATTACATGCCCCGCGGCATTCGTTCGGTTCACTGCAGAGCTTTCATTATCCGGCAACTTATTATTAATTATTCGTTCGATTAGATTGCTCGGCGTTCTGCGAGGCGACATGCAAAACAAGAAAGGATGTGCCTTGACATTTGCCACATTTGCAGATGAAGATCGACGATCGCTTGGATAATGGTGATAATGATCGATCGATGGGTCGCTTGGTGTATCGACTGACTCCCCCACTCAAAAGCGGATCTCTGCTCTCGGCGAATTGCATTCGAGATAATGGTAATGACAGCCTCGTCAATTCACATCACATGCCAATCGTTGAGGAGGAGAGCAGTTCCAGTTCCAATGGCAAATGACAGGAATTATCCATGGGGGGATTGCAGATCTCAGATCCCAGCATCCAGCTTCCAGCTCCCACAATTTCCCAGCTGCCACTGGTAATGCCCACAGCGAGACGTGTTCTGCGGGGTAAAAGTCAGTCCAAAGCCACACACAGAAAGAAATAAATTTATTTGTTTACTCAGAAAGAAACCATCAGAAATATGACTGCTTTGCCAACTTTATATTTAAATAAAAACAATTTAAACCATTTAAATGGGACTTGAATATTTTCCCCATCAATTTAGATCTCATATCTGAATTTTATGAAACATTTTAATTTATTTAAAAACTTCTTGTAGGAGGCATATCATTTTTTCCTCTGCATTTTCCACAGCTGCATTTGTGGTATCCCAAATCTGACCCAGCCTGGACCCATGCCGACCCACTGAACCACCGTATCGGCAGCCCAATCTTGCACAATCATCTGCATCTTCTGACTGGCTGACAAGCTGGCTGAAATCGAAAGTGTTTTCAGATCTCCATGGAGCTGGGTTTCTTTGGCCCAACTTGGCACTTGGTTAAATTCCATAATCATTTTTCTTGTTGATTTCTTCACTTGCTTCACTTGATGCTCTTTATTAAAGTTTTCAGTGCCTTGTAGTTATTGTTTTCTCTGTTTGGTTTTTAATTGTTTTATAAGCCAAAGCAGAAGACCTACAGTGGGGCTGTTTGTTGGTAAATTATTAAAAATATAATAAACAATATTAGAGTTGCATTTTAGTGAGTAAAAAATAAAATAATAATAGGGACAGGGCATAGAAATTAAGCCAAAAGTGAGCCATTGAATAAGAGTGAATATTTGTGAAGTCTTGAAAAGTAAAAAGTACTTTAAATTTATAACAATTTAATGAGGGAAAATATTTAATGGATATTATATTAATATCATCTTTTACCCAAAGAAAGATTCTAAAAAATTCGGGTTAAGAAATGGTACTAGCAATCCTTTTTTATTTATTAAAAATTTTAAAAGCAACTATTCAAATATTAAATTAAATCCAAAGTCTTGATGGAAGCTTCTTATTGCTAAAAAGTCTCTCGGGCAAGCCCATCCCCATTTTTTTAACCACCTCCTTAACATTTTCCTACCACTGTGCACTCTGAGTTGGAGTTCAGATGAATTACAAACGAAAATCATATTTGTGGCTTATTCCAGCGTGTCAAAGTTTCAATGTCAATGCTAAAGCCAAGCTAAGGATGAGGCCGCTGGGGTTCAAAGCCATGGATCCATTGGTAACCCAACCTTTTTCTTGGAGTTGGAATTGGAGTTGAAATTGGAAGGCGGAAGTGGGATCCAAGTGCTCATCGATGATATGCCAACGTGCGAGAATCGTAAGCATATTTGCTAGTCTATTAATATGTGTGCGCTGATTCAGTTTTGGAATCCCAGCTGCTGGATGTGGGTAGGCCCGCAGAAAGTGCCAATCAAAAGCCTCACCGAAACAGAAACATGTTGACCCCCACGCAAGAGGATGTAGCCGGAGCTCGAGTTCTTACAAGTGGCGTTGAGTTGATCCACACGTAGCGCGTCTAGCGCATGGCAAGCGGATTAACCGCAGACTCGTATCATCTTATCATCTCTGTGCAATCTCCTCCTCCTCAGGCATTCCAGGGCCAGAGGAGACAATGGGCCATTCAGCCCAGCCGCTGACCCGCAGTGCGTCGAACGTTCTCTTCGATTGATTTCGGTCATCTAATGTGGCTCAAGTCGGGCTTTGAGGATTGCGTAACCGCAACAGAAGCCACAGAGCGACGACCAGAGTATGCAGACAATCCCCCCCTAAACAAAAGGCACATTTTTCGGTAGCTGCAACACCATCTCATTTGTTGCCTTGGCTGACAGTGGGAACAATTTTTATGACCACTGGGGCCGTAAATAAATCACAGGACCCAAAGCTCTAGCATCGCCCACAAAATGTAATGTTTAGTCACCAGCTTTTGTTTGCTTTCGGTGTGGATTTACACGGGGAGAAAAGAGGGTTCTGAACTTAAGCTATTTATAAATAATATTTCAGAGAAATTAATTAAAAATTAGCAAGAGAAATTTATCAAAATTAATGCTGGAATTTAAAGATATTTAAGAAAGAAAAAAATTAAAGTTCGTTTAAGAATTGTTCCCATAATTTGGGAGTGATTTTTCTAGGAAGATTTAAGGAATATTTCTTATAAATATAAAAGTAAATAATATCTCTTGGCTTTACTTGTTAAATAATAAAGAAAACATTATTTTCTACATCCACGCTTTAATTTTTCCAAGTGCCGCTTTGCCACATCAATCATTGCACCTCCCCGGCCTGCCCCTGATTGAGCCTCATCAGAATGCCTAAGCCTCTGTGCTGTGCAGCTTCTTCTGCGCCCGCCGTTCTGTTTCAAGTTTAATTGCTTCGCATACGTTTTAATTATGCCGAGTACCCAGTACCCAGTACCCTGAGTACTGGTGCTGAGATCCAAGAGCTGGGAGCACTCGTAGCGACTAATTTGGCAATTTGGCCAACTGCACCAGTGCGGCTGTGTGAGTGTAATTACTTTATGGAGTGCACTGCGAATGCGTCTTTTATGACAGCCATTGAAGTGCAGAGCGCGATCGAGATCGCGTCCATTGCTCAAATGCCAGAGGTGAGCAGCCAACGAGGGGCAGGAGATGGAGGAGTTGGATGGCCAGAAGATTCCCAGGTGTGACCTTCGCGTGCTCAAGAGGAGTGACAAACTAGTTGGGGTTTCTGATGGAATGTTATCGGTAACTGCCGGGATTAACTAGTTATGAATGCATAAGACTTCTTGAAGAGAGGTTTTTTGATTAAATTAGATTGTAGGTATTATTTATAATTCATTCTAAATTAATTAAAATTAGCAATAAGGAAACTTTGTGGCTGATAACTCTTTGAGACTTTAACTGATAGCATTCAGAATTATTAGTTCTTATTTTAGAAAATCTATCAAAAATCCTCAAAATTGAGGTGAATTAATGATATTTTTAAATATAAAATAAAATACAAAATTACAAACCAAAGACTTAGGCAACGAACTTGATTGCAGAACCAATAAGTAGAAGAACGTAAGAACGAAAACGCCATCAGGCGGCCACAGTGTGAACTACAGCTTGTGGGCGAAGGGAAAGAGAGGGAATACAAATATATTTTAAATTATGTTTTACCAGTAAATGAGTCATGTCCGATCCAATAAACCCTATATATTCTTGATCAGAATAAACAGGAGAATCGATCTAACCAAGTTCTAAAATTACTCAATTACAGCTTTCAAATTAAAAAATATATAATTACGAACTCAACTTCTTTAAGCTCTAATCTGGTAACCACATAAGTTATTTATAATAAAGAATTCCTTTCCCAGACACTCACTTCCCTATAACCATTCTACATATTATAATATACTCCACACCCATTTCATTCACTCAGTTTTAATTCATTTCGATTTATTTCAGTTCAGTGCAAAATGTCAAAGTTTGGCAATTTTGTGTGTGAGTCAAGCGACTTTTACTCCGATTCTGGCAAGAGGCAGCGACCTTCGCGTCGGGCGAAAAATGCAGTCGGCGTGCAAAGAGCTGTGAGCCAGCGGAGATCACTCTCAAAAAAGATCATCATAAAGAGTGCTTCGATATATTGAGGCAAAGTGCGGCGCAATTTGAATTTACATCAAAAGATGCCTTAATTGATTCGGTCCATAGATCCGACTTTCTGGGGGGGCCGTGCAGCGGAAATTATCATAGTTTAATTTAAATTATACGTTGGCCCGGCCACTCGTCAGTATTCTAGGTTTCAAAACAAACACGATACAGATACAGCTACAGCTACAGATACAGGTGAGTTGTAAGTATTTCAAGGTCCACCCATCTCAAAGCTCTAGAGCAGTCATCAGCCAACAGGCATCAGGCCATCGGGCATCAAGAAATTAGAGATCGTCATTGTCTTTGAGTTGGCGCATCATCACCTGGCTGGTTGGGTGCCATTAGCTTCCCTCTCTAGTCTGGCACGTTCAATGTAAATTAGCCGATGCAGGAAATTAAATGATTTTTTAATGTGCTGGAAAAATGATTACAAAAAAAAAAGCCTAGCCAAAAAAGATGCTGAAAACCGAAAACAGAGCTCAAGTTGTTTATGGAGTGCTATTGAATATGAATTTCAACTGTGTTTCGCCTCGAGAAGGGAGTGGAGTGTAGTGGAGTTCGGTGGTGTGGTGTGGGGCAAGGAATGCGGTAAACGAAGTTTTATTTAATTGTTTTGTTTACAATCCCAGACTCACATTCATGTTCATACACAACCCTGTATTAAGCCATTATTTAGTTTGTTATAGTTTTTGCCCGTTTATTTGCATATTTGCAAACATCAAACTTCAAATGATCTTGGCAATTACAAAACTCAGGCAAACTCTGGCAAACTCTTTGCAATTTTATTCTCTAATTTATTTTTATTGTGGTCTGCGGCAAGGTCGGATTATTACTTGCAGAAAAGCGCGTTGCGGAATTGACCGCCAAGGAAGCGTTCGTTTTCGTTTCATCCCTTCATCATTACGGGGCGGGGCACCGAGCTTGGCCTTTGAATTTAACTTTACAACTCATAAACTTGGCATTATCGAATGTGAAAGTCAGCTCGTGCCAAATCGCATAATGAGCTGTGCGGTCGCAATAATATAGCAAAATGCCTGCCAACAAATCTCATTTGATTCGCATTTTTCGATCAATGAGCCAAAGACAATTGACCAAAGAAATATTTGCAGATCGTGACGAATGCTACGCCCACCGTTTAAGTGAACATGGAATATGGCAATAAATATGTATATTGAGTTACTTTTCTTTCCCCCTTTGTCAAGTGCCGTGTGTTTCAAGTACTTTTTTCAAAAGAGTTCAAGTTTTCCTTTGTGTTATGCAATCGACTTTTTGATGGGATAAGCAAATATTCAACAAAGCTATTAGATTAAACACAATGGGTTATGTTGTGTGCAGGAAATAAAAATAAATATTCAAGGGAATTTTTTCAAGATAAAATATGTGAAGAAATTAAAAATATGGAAATATAAGGAAGATGTTTGTAAAAAATGTACTAATAACAGCCTTGATTTGTATCATTTGTAATATATTTTTAATTTTTTTTACATGTTACTTCCATAAAATATCCTTATATATAAAAATATTCGTATAATTATCCATTATTAAATCTCAATTTAATCATTTTTAATTAATTGTGGATAACAGAATACGTAATTTATAAATTTATTCCGCTTTTTACAACCCCCTTCAGATTTAAAACACATTGAAACCATAAAAGTTAAGACAGATCTTCTCTATCCTTTAAAGAAATCTCTAATTAAATTCACTTAAACCACAATTTCCATTTGAATTCCCCACATTATAGCAGACATTTTCCCATCTCTGCAGATATATAGCTAGATATCCAGATGGCTTATCTGAAAATCGTTTTGAAATGCTATTTCCTTTGCTGTGCTCACATCTCAATTGCAGCTTATCCAAGCTGAAACCATGTCAACGCCAATCAAAACAGAGGCATCTGTGAACTCTGGGGCATAATCCAGCCCAGACGAAGACTCCCACGCACGCAGGGGGAACAATTTGCAGCAACAAACCGTTTCGAGTTCGTTGCCAGAGTCTTTTGTTTTCTCGAGGCGCCCGTCGCCGAGGCTGCCGCTCGACTGACTGCGATCGGAGATGAAGATGCGTGGCGGAGCTCCGCTCACTTCTCGCTGCTGCCACTGCCACCGTCGGCGTCTCTGCCCGGCGCATGACTAATTCCATTACAATAAGTGTTTCTGCTATTACACGAAGAGCAACAAATGTTTATGGCCTGCAGCCGCAGGAGCGCATTACTCCCGCGTCTCGGATGTTGCCGCCGGTGCGCTGTGCGCTCATCTCCGCTCATTTGCCGAATGCTGAAGCCCAGGCCGTCGTCAAAATGTTTGGCGCTTTAATTTCAAAGTAACTAGTTTACTATAACAAACCTCTTTTCTCGCGAGCTCCGAGAGCGATCTGCCTGCTCTTCCTCCTCTCCGTGCTTTGCATTATTTTGTAATGTTTTCTGAGTGCTCGTTCGGAGCTGATTTTTTTTTTCTAACCGAAAATTGAAATAACGAACTGGGAACTGAAAAGCAAAAACACAAAAAAAAACACTTTTTGGCGCGCAATTTTTCGAAGTCGACGTCGCAGCGGCAGCGTTCGTTTCAAATATAAATACTGGCCTACGAAATTGTTTCAGTATCACAATCAAGTCAACCATCTTCGCAAGAAGAACCCAGCCAGCAGGAGCAAGTTAACAACAAACCGTTTTCGTGTGTGCCAAAACCCCAAACAAGTGACAACACAAAATGAAGGTATTATTAGAATTCACACCCAAGAACTGTCGAGTCAAGTCAAAAGTGTCTAAAGTGGTGTGCTGTGTGAAACAGAGTCCTGAGAACAGGATAAATGGGCAAAAACTTGTGCAGGATTAAAGGAAAAGCCTCGAAAGGTGTCAAGTAGACTGCCAGGATAATGAATTAATGAATAGCCAGTGAATCCAGAAGAATTCCTTTTAGTTTTTCTTAATTTATTTAAATTTAAATCCCACTAATTGCTACCACTCCTTCCTTGAGTTAAAATAAAGATTAACTCATCTTTTAAACTCGTTCAAAAACAGCGTAAAAAAAAAGCATGTGTAGCCCTCATTTAAAATCGATTTTTGGCAATTGATCAATCAATCAATTAAACAACTTATCAACCTAATGAAGCCTTGATTGTCTCGGAAAGGGAAACAGAAGAAATACAAATCTGTGAGCCATATTAAAAGTCAAGTTCAGCAGGGCGATTAATCAAGCCAAGCCAACCGCATAATAAATTTCATAAGCTGCCATCATCGCGGCTAAGATAGCCATCCATTTAGCCCAGGTGGAGGGGGGCTTAGCTACTGTTCATTCGCTGGCTTTCGGAATTAGAACACGACACCTCCGAGATGATACATATCTTGGGGCCGCATCCGCCTGGGAAACAATTGCAGCCAGCGATCCCATTACCTTTTTTTCTAGGGTGTGGGTAAAACTGAACAGTAGCCGCGGGTCCATTTTGCAATGCATAAATTAAACAAACGGAAGAAGAACAACTGGACATGCCCAAGTAAGGCAGCCGTCTGCGCGATGACCAGGCGGCGATAAAGAGGCAGACAAAGGCAACGCTAGACCCAAGAAGCTGTACAAAGCGTAGCATTTTAACGCCAATGAAGCATGAAAGTCATTGGGCAGAAGCTCTTTCAACAAACAAAAAAAAAAATATAATAAAACAAGAAAACATTCGGAAACGTGTTGTGCAAGCCTTTGCCGCCGATGTTCTCCCACAGGTTGCCCGCGCCACATGGCGTATACTTAACATTGCACAAGAGCGAGATCAGCCCTTCACTTGCTTTAGCTTAGCCAAAATCCGATCCGATCCAAGCTTCGCCTGAGACCCAATTACCGCAGATTTGCATATGCCTCTGCGCGGCGGCGGCGGCTAAATGCTGAGACAATGCTGAGGCTGGCCAACAAACAAAAGATTGTCAAGTTATGATTATGAGAGTTTAATGAGCTGCCTGCCAGCAGCCTGTAGCTACAAAGGGGGTACAAAACATGGATTTTACATGAGAAATTTCGCCTCGCACTTTAGTGATCGGATAAACCTTTGATTTCGGGGGTTCCTCCCTGATCCTTGGCCGTATCGCCATTTTTGTAGGCCGTCTGATGAATCTTGAAGCCATACAACCTGCGGGGAATACTTTAATATAGAAACAAAGTTGGTTATACATTACATCCCTTCTTCACCTGGGAATAAATTTCTGCTTGGCCCGCTTGGGTCTCGCCTCGGGATGCACCATAAAGGCCATGTGCGGGAAGCCGGTGCCAAAGAAGGCTCCATCCAGATTGGAATGGCGTGCCGCCTTCGGGTAGTAGACATCATTACACCTGGGACAGTAGAGGCGAACCATTTCCTCGCCAGGATTATCGGACAAACCGATGGGCAGCACTGCCTGACGCTGGCAAAAGGATCTCGGACATGTGCCAAAGCCACATTTGTAGAACTTGTCCAGCATCAGATCGATGCCGCGATTGGTGAGAATGAAGCGGGCATGAATGAGGCCATACAACTTCTCAGCGCTGGCCTCCAGCTCCGATTCCGGCGGCAGATCCGAGGCTGAGCCCGAGCTGAGATCAAGGATCACTTCCAAGGCACACCGATAGTTGGTCACATTCGAGTCCAGGAAATTCAAGTTGAACTTATCCTGAATATAATCCTCGTCCACCTCGCAGAAGAACTCGTTGCCACGCTGCCGGCAGAACCAGTGAATCCAGGCGGTATCATCCGAGTCGGTCATGGCCGTCTTATGCAAAAGCTATCGTTTCCAATGACTATATCCTAGATAGAGGACACCTAACTGCTCAAAGCACATAGAATTTTGAAAATTGTTAAATTCAGAATGTTTATCCAAAGGTTTCTTAGTTTTTAGCGTTGAATTTGATTGAATTTAATTATAAATCTTATAACAAATAACTTATAATTTATCCCCCTCAGTGCTTTACATCGATTGCGCTGCTCGTGTGCCTGGCCGCCTGGACTCATGCGGAACCGCCAGTGCCCCAGAACCAGTACCTGCCGCCCAACCAATCGCCCCAGGCGCCCTCCAACAACTATCTGCCGCCCACGCAGGGCTACCAGTCGCCGTCGAACAATTATCTGCCTCCCCAGAGGACTGGCGGCAATGGTGGAGCGCCCAGCAACAGTTATGGTGCCCCCATCGCCCCACCCCAGGGTCAGTATGGTGCTCCCGCGCTGACGGGTGCCATCTTCAAGGGCGGCAATGGCAACGGCAATGGCGGATATGGCGGCGGCAATGGCAACGGCGGCTATGGACAGCGCGATGAGGAGCAGTACGGCCCGGCCAAGTACGAGTTCAAGTACGACGTTCAGGACTACGAGTCGGGCAATGACTTTGGACACATGGAGTCTCGCGATGGTGACCTCGCCGTGGGCCGCTACTACGTCCTCCTGCCCGATGGCCGCAAGCAGATCGTGGAGTACGAGGCTGATCAGAACGGCTACCGCCCCACCATTCGCTACGAGCAGGTGGGCAATGGCAACGGAAACGGAAATGGCAATGGACGCAATGGCGGCGGCTACGACAGCAATGCGCAGCAGGGCAAGTTCAACGGCTACTAAGGGGGTGGCAGAGTGGTATTCCGATTTAGGTCGACCCGCAGCTATACTCGTCTACTTTACGGGATCGCTGGCCGAGTATTAGGCGTCCACAAAGCCAGGGGGCCAGCGGTCGCAGTCAGTCTATCTTCCTGTTTATCTCTCTGCCTCACTTAATCTCTCTCTCCCCCGATAGTGGGACGGCCGCCATTTTGCCATAGACAGGCGCGTTCCTTCCGTTTCCGTTTCATTACCGTTCGTTCCCTTAGCTGTCTCTCTACGCCCGGAACTACTTGCCGTTTTGTTTTGTTTAAGCGCCTCTTCATTTTGTGTTAGTCCACGCACACACACACAAAAACACAACCACCCACACACATTACACACACACACATATGTGACCATTACGCATTCATACATACATGCATAAGGATTGTACTTAGTTTTTAAATGAAAATGGAAAATTCGAAAGCGAAACGAACTTATGAGATTTTTGTGTATATTTAATAATTATTAAATGAATAAAGAAGCATTTTTGTATAAAACAAAGACAAAAAAAGAAAGCTCAAGAAGTGTTTTAAATGGTAACAAATATTTACATTTTCAGGAAATTTAAGAAAAGGAATTGAGTAAATATTCAAGACTTAACTTTACTTTTAATTACTGAAAAGTCTCTCTAATTTTACTGAAATGAAAAAGGATTCATAATGATCACTTCTTCAACACCCTTTCCAATTGTCCCTGTTTATTGTATCGGTACACAGGATCCTTGAGCTGTCCCACAGTGGAGTAACTCAGTCGAGCTGTGAAATCCTCATCGTTTCCATTCTGCTCTGAACTAAAGGTAACTCTCTGAAGTTTATTATCCTGGGATATAATGAAGTAGCGTCCTTCCCTGATGCTCGACTGATTGGGTTCAGCTGAATCCTTTGGAGTAGCTGGCTCCTCCTCGTCGGGATAGATTATTTTGAAGCCAGGATCCGGCGCACCATATTGGTTTGCTGGACGGGAAACGGGAGGCTGTAGGTTCCCAGCTTCGGGTATATCCAATTCTTGAGATGGATAGACCTGTTCCACTCGCGCCTTGGTGATCTGCACACTCGGATTCGAACTCCTAGCCGGTTGGTACTCGTTGGGCAGATTAAACGGAATCTGAGGATGCCAGCCAGATGGGGCATATGGAGCATATGGAGAAATACGGACAATTGGGGCCTCCGGATCACCTCGGACGATGGCCAGAAGAGCAACCAAAAGAAGAACCTTTAAGGAAGATTATTTTATAGACCACTTTACTGAGACACAAATCACTTGCTACCTTTGCCAACATTTTGATGAACGTTGCAATGGAAACTGCAGCGCAACGTCTTTAAGTTGCGCATTTTTATATTGACTTATATATCGAACAACT
Organism: Drosophila anomelani; assembly: GCA_035045905.1. Classification (NCBI taxonomy): domain Eukaryota; kingdom Metazoa; phylum Arthropoda; class Insecta; order Diptera; family Drosophilidae; genus Drosophila; species Drosophila anomelani. Next base: position 15,619,686 of record JAWNOO010000032.1, read on the forward strand.
GATGACTTTATTATGCCGGACACGCACCTTGTTGGTCTGACACCAATTGGACTGCATCTGTTCCATCTCAGCCTACATAGTCACGTATCCAGCCGACAAAAAAGAAGAAACAAGCCGCAGCCTTGACAGCGGATGAGCGAATAATTGGCAAAGGCTCAAAATTGCAGTCGCTTAAAAAAGTTCGATTGCCTTTGTCAAAATTGCAAGTACTAAAATTTAGGAAAACGAAAGTTTTAAAGGGCAGGTTAGGTTGCTAAATTAATATTAAATTAATACTAGCACCACTAGGTTTGCTGATTTGTGTTCTTTCTCACTAGTTAAACGGTTTAACTAAGTAGTCAGCAATATTACCCTTATAAACCCTGATGGTACCTTGTTTCAAAGTAAGTTTTTTATAGATTTTAATAGTAAAGCTTATGTTGAATTTATTCGGATTTACAAATATTTCATATTTTTATGTAAATATTTATAAAAATCTTTAGATTTTCAACGAATAAATCCAATAAAACAACAAAAATAAAAAAAAACCCAAACAATTTAAGTTTTACGTTATTTTAGGGTTACCACACTGAAATTTTAAATGAAAAATACCGCTATACCCCAGCAGAAGGAGAATTCTGCTTAGGATTTTCCCACTGACCCGCCCGCGTTCACACTACATAAATGGAATTTTTTTTAGGAAAAACTGCAATTTGACAAAACTATTTATTTATTTAGTTAAAAACACGATAATTAGGCTGTTTCTATGTTAAATGTGTGTTGTCCCTGTGCAAGTAACCCATGTTCGCGTGTTTGCCCGACTCAATGTTAGCGCAGCTACGAAATATCTGTGAAGAAATTTCATAAACAAAACGGCGTGGAGGTCGGGGATCCTGGTAATACATAGAAAACACCCAGCACCGTGGAGAACATGCTTTCTAACTTTGTTGTGTTGCTGCGTCTAGGTATGCGGTAAACCTGGGAGCATGTACCAGTGGCCGAGCAGCGCGCAGGATACCCGAAATCATGTGGCCCAGCTGCAGCTTCCACATTACGCTGCTCGCCCTGGGCGCGTTGGCGTCCACGACTAGCGGTCAACAAGTTCCTCTAGCCATAGCCAACACAACTAGCAGCAACAAAGTGCCTACGGATGCCGGCGGGGATGTGGTTGCCGGCTTCATGCCGCTCCAGCAGTCGCCAGCGAGCATATTCTTCGTGAACTACAATCAGCAGAATGCCATGCAGTTGCGGCACAGCATGGAGGGGAAGCTGCGCAACATACGCAATGTGGAGATGCGAGTGGCCAAGATCCAGGTGAGGTCCCTTATCTGTTTCCCCAGTAAAGTTAGTCATCTTTAACGCCCTTTTGCTTTTTAGGAAATCTTCGACTCTATGCACCTGACCAGCTCAAATGGCGGAGGAGGGGCGCCAGTTCGCCAGGCTGTCAATAACAACGAGGGTGGACTGGCCAATCCTCAAGTGCAGCGGGACTTGCAGCTGTTCAGCAGTCGCCTTAGCAAAAAGCTGCAAAAAGCCACCCACGTAGTGCTGGAACTGCGCGAACTCCTGCGCTACAACCTGACCAAGGTCTGGCAATACAGCTACGACGACGAGGATGAAGAGGAGAGCGAATTGGACCTGGAAATGGAGATGGAGGATCTGCATGCCAGAAACACTGCCTCGCCATCCACGGATCATATGCAACTCTATTTGAACAGCCAAATAGAGAGCTGCCAGCCCGATGACTATGACGCCGAGGTAGATGCCGTCTCTGGGTCCTCATCCTCGGCCCAGTCACTTCATTACAACAAGCAGCAAATCCAAATCCTTAACTATCTAAAGTCGGACGATGGACGCGCCACGTTCCTAAACGAGAACAATGCCCGTTCCCTGGCGGTCAACGGCTACATATCGGACCAGCTGCTGCAGCTGAAGCGCAGGCTCAGTCGCAGTGAGGCGGATAAATCGAATACCAAGCCCAGCAGTGGCAACCACTTCAAGCATATCTATTTCCTGTCCAATTCGGACGGAGCCTCCGCCAGCCTGCACTTTCGGCAGCTCTACGTTTCGGCCATTAAGCAAAAATATGTGCTGCTCCTCATCGATGTGGGATCAGCGCTGAATTCCGAATTGTTTGATCTAACAAAAAGCTTTGGTAAGTGTTAAATATTTAATTTTAAGCCTTTATTTGTAATAACAATATTTATTTTTTTGCAGTTCACGAGATGCTTCAGCTGCTGGAGGACACGGATAAGGTTTCCCTGGTGACCGTTTCCAGCGAGGCGAACTTTATGTCCCTGGAAGCCTTTCCCGCTGAGGCTGGCCACGGTATCTACAGTGCCACGCGCGGCCACAAGGAGGAGATCATCAGCTACATAAATAACTTGAGCCGGGCGCAGGCCCTCACCAATCACTCCCTGGGCTTTGAGTACGCCTTCGATTTGCTGCATCGACTGCAGCAATCGGGAATGATCAATACAGCCGACCAGCCAGTGGAGTTTGTCTACGTAACGCGCGGTCTCTTGACCAACTTATCGGATGCCATGGCCGTGCTGCGAGTGGTGGCCGAGGGTCAGCGACGGCTCAAGGCGCCGGTAATCATTAACACCTGTGCCGTTGTGCTGGACGAAAAGCGGATTATGTACGAGAAGCAGTTCCTGAGCGATGTGGCCACACAAAACTACACCAAATACGAGATTGATGTGAGCAGTTGGTGGCCCAGGGCAGGGCAGCAGCCAACTGGGTTGGCTGGGCGCTTTTTTGTGCTCAGCAAGCTGCACGCGGAGGCGTCGCTGCCGCAAACGAGCTCACGGATATTTGGCCAGCTCTTTCAAGAGCGATATCTGACGGATACGCTGGAGGTTCATCCTCCAGTTGTGGACGCAGATAGTGGAGGTGAGTTTTAACTAGCAAATAAGTAGGTTTTCCTTGCTAATAAGTATTTTTCCCTCAGATGTCCTTGTCTCCATCACACATGCCGTTCCTCCTTATGGCGTTGTGGGCGTTAACTTGTACCTGGCGGATCTGCTGGAGGATCTGCTTAACTATCCCAGTGCCGCTGCCTCTAGTGCCAAGCAGGGAGGCAGTGGCTATGCCTTTCTACTCGATCGTTCCACGGGCAATACTCTTGCCCATCCGGCATTTCCTCGGCCACTCATTCAACGTGAGACCTCGTATCCGGTGAACATAGCTTATCTGGAGAACGCCACCGACTTCTCCAGTCTGATACGAGAGCGCCTCCTGCACGAGGAGAGCGGCAATGCCACCGCTGATGTGTATGTGGGTAAGCAGCGCTTGCATCGCACCTACCACTGGCAGTCAGTGCTGGGATTTTACGTGCTGTGCCTGGTGAGCAGCGGCGGCGACTCGCTGAGGAATGCCTCTAACACGGCCTCGCAACGTTTTAACCTAAAGGACGCTGTGTCCAACTATAAGCCTGGATATTATGGAGAGAGCATGGATCTATTGTACCATCGCCTGGACCTCAACCAGGGCGGCAGCGGGCAGCCCAAAATTTGCCGCTACTTTAGGCAAATGGCCACCTTGGGTAGGTATTTCCTGAAGTGTTTTTCGTGTGCCATGTGTACTCATAGTTTTGAATTTGCAGACGCTCCCACTCTGTTCCTTAGTGCCGCCGCCTTCGAGTCTCCATTTGGATTCCTGCACAACAATCGACCGCGTACGCAGCTGCGCCATGTTGAGTCCATAATGGCCTATCTTCGCGACTCCAGTGGCCTGCTAGCCAATCCCGGACTGCGTCCCAGCATCCGCCACGAGGTGAGTGTGCTCTACCAGGCGATGCAGCAGCTGCGGCGCAGACACCAGGATGCCAGAGGCTCCCTGCGCAGCCACATTATTCGCCGGTACATGGCCAGCGTGAGCGGAGTGCTGCAGTTGTACCCCGGCTGCTTGCTCAGCAGCAGCTACGATCCCACGCGGCGCCCTTGGTTCCGGCAGGCTATGGCTCAGCCGGGCAAAATTGTGAGCACAGCTCCATACTTGGATGCGGGTGGAGCGGGATATATTATTACCATCGCCCACACTATATTCGAGGGCAAGGCGCATGCTCTACACTCCGTTCAGCTGGACAGGCCCATTGGAGTGGTGGCCCTAGATGTTCCTTATGCCTTCTACTACCGACTGATCCTCGAGGGCACTCCGCTCTGCCAGCTGCCGCACATGAAGTGTCTGATGTTCGAGCACGAGGGATATCTGCTGGCCCACCCCAGCATGATGCAACCGACCACGGCGACCAGAAACCAGCGCCGTCCACACGAGCATCTAACACACAAGGAGTCCTATCTGGCCAACGATGTGCTTAATCACGCCCAGCTGGTGAGGAAGCTGGGTTGTGCCAGCTATCAGAATCGCACCCTGCAACGCTTCTACGCCTTCAACACCTCGCTGGCCACCATTCTGGGCAACGTGGTGCATGGCGAGCGGACGAAGTACGCGATAGCTCTGATTCGGGGCAGCAACCTCTTCGCCGCTGTGCTTAACTCCAGCTGCGATGGAGGTGCCTTCTGTCCCTGCAGCACCATCGACAGGGAGTGCCTCAACTGCAAGCGCATGGACCAGACGGACTGCGAATGCCCCTGCGAGTGTCCCATGGTGGGTGACAGCAGCTCGCCCGCATCACTCGCCTACTATGCCAACTACACGCATCAGTTCCCCTACTGTCCGCCACCAAGTGAGCATTTTATTGCTTTGCCACCAACCACGCAGCTGGTCAGTGCCCTGCCAAGTTGTCCAGGATCGGCGGGCATCTGCGAAGCGTACTCCACGCAAAGGGAATGCCTGGGAGTGATGGGCTGCGAGTGGTGCCAGCAGGATGTGGAGGGCAATAGCTTCTCCAATGCCTTCTGTGCGTCGCAAGCGAGCTGCTTTAATGGAGTCCTTGCCTCCCTGACACCGTACGGAGAGCTGGATGAGCTGGAGCTGCTGGCTGCCCACAATCCGCAGCGGGAGCAGCATGCATACTCTGCCTTTGGACCACTTGGTGGAGCCATCATAGTCCTCGCCATGGTCATCGGGTTCGCCATCTATTGTTATAGGCACAACCTCGATGCCCAGACGCAAGAGCAGTTCTACGTGGATTCAGTGCAGGAGGAGAACTACGGTCTGCCGCTATCCAGGTTTAACTTTGATGATTGCAAGGCGCACGATGAGCCGCCCCTGGGCGGTGGCTATGATCATGCGGCAGCTCAGCGACAGCTGATGAATGCGGCGGATATATCGCCCTATCATGTGTCCAGCGGCAGCAGCTATCGCCGGCCTCCAAATGGGGAGTCGGATCATGGCTATAGCACCATGACGCCGCATGAGGACAGCTCCGACCAGCAGTGCTTCACGCTGGCCGAGCCCCTGCTGCTGCACGACAAGCGGCATAGCAAGTCGGACACCATGTCCATATCCACCTCCATATCGAGTCCAACGAACCGACAGCAGTCCTCCACGCAGCCCAACACCCATCCGTACTTGAGCAATCAGCCGACCTCGAAGACGGAGCGCTACAAGCAGCAGGTGCAGGCCACGCCCTCGCCCTGCCGTGATCGCGATCGCAGTGGTGTCTACGGTCAGACCACATTGCCCCTCGAGGCGGACGAGTCCCGGCCCCACTACATCCTGGCGCCTGTGACAGTGCACCGGCACATGGAGACGGCCGAGTCGTAGTCGTTGTTAAGTTTTAGAGCGTAAGGTGTCCGCTTGTTTGCCAATTTAGTTGAGTAAGTTTCCAACCTGGCAGTTCAACTGCCGCCAGAGAGTTAAGTTCGCATTCCACGCATGCCCGCTCGCTCGATGGACTCCAGTTCCGGCCCCAATGTATCTATTACCTATTAACTATTATCTACTGCATAGAGCGTATATGAGTACGAGTCTAACACCAACTATTAAGTGATGATGACATTGTTTCTGCCATTTTTGATCGATGTATTTTATTGTATTTTATTGTATTTTACTGTAATTTATTGCAAAAGTATTACTACTATTATGTATGTGCAGCCACTATATATATATACTTCCAATATTTTTAGCATTTATTTAATAAGCACCAAACCAACCAACCAACCAACCAAGCAATGTACTTAATTGTCTGAGAATGTAAGATACCATGTCGTATACCGTTTTTTGTAAAATGTAGCTCCTAAGCTCCATCAAGTTACTAACTACCGATTTTAGTACTACACTTCTATAACATAAAAGTAATAATAATAATAATAGCATTGTACGTTTCAAATAAAATGTTTAAATTTTGCAAAAAAAAAAAATGGTGAGATTTTACAGCTTATAGCTTTTGCTTTTATTATCTATGAGAATATAGATTCTTTATGAGCTTGGATAGGCCTCGTTCTTCTGTTGGCCTTAATGTATATATTGCTTGTACCCTTTGGGCTGCCGGTTATAAAAATCAAAGCAATTCCCAAGGCTCTAACCTTGATCCAGAGCGAGATCCCACGACTCGATTAAGCTGCCAACTTCTTGTCCTCCAACGATCAGCTGGGCGATCGTTAATGAATTTATTTATATTTACACACATAGACTGTTTATAGGCAAGACAGACGCTGCTCAATGGGCGATTTTTTCGGCTGGCGGTGGCCAAAAAGTGGCAATTTAAAAATAACAATCTATGGCCAGGGGTTGTCAGGTGTATCTTGAGTTTAAAAATTTGGAAATCAATTGAAATAAACTGGAAAAGGTATTCTGAAAAAAACACCAATACTTTTTCCCTCTCACCCGATACGTAACCGCTACGCACCCGATTCATAACCGCTGGCCAGAGATTCGCTGTGACCCCACTCGACAACCCTGGATAGAAGCTGTGCTGGCTCTCACTGATCGTTCCATTGCAGGCACTGCATTCGGTTTTCTGGTCTGGCGCGCGACGAACGTTGTCTTGGGTCCCCACACTTAAGCCCAGCAACGAAGATTCTCTTCACTTCAGCTCTATTTTCTGGCCTATCTGCACTCCATTTCCGACGCTTCCCCTCGCACTTTGAAGTGAGTTTTTTTGTTTTCGAAAATCGCTTTGTTTTTTGCAAAAGTTTTTGAAATACGTACAAGTTTGTGGCATACGGAGAACCGCAGCTATTACGCAATGCATAAAAAGTGTTTAGCAGAAAAGGAAAAAAAAACAATAGTTATGTAAAAAAATAATTGCAAAATTACGTTTTCGAAATAAAATTTTGAATTCAAATTAATTTTTGAGTTGGAAAGTAATCATGGCTAAAGAAAGAATTCATTAAAAATAAATATAACTGAAACGTAGAAGGGGAATATATAAGAAATAATTAATATACATATTATTTATTAAATTATGTGTACAAAAACGTCTTTTAACTGTTTATTTGAAATCTTAATAATTTAGAATTTCTAAATTCTTTTTCTATTTCCCTTATTTTTTAAGTAAAATTAAATACCAAATATAAGCAAGTTTCTAACGAGTTCTATTTAATATTATTTAATATATTTTATAATTTATATATATTTTAATTTATTACATCATGACCTTAACCTTAAACCTTTCTATTTTCTTAATATTTTTAGCCACTTCTCTAGGCACCATGTTCAAGTCCCTGTTCGATGCCGCGCAGAACTCAACGTTCAGGTCGCCCTTCACCAGCGTCAACTGCCAGGCTGCCACGCCTGCCTCTGTGCCCGCCCCCTCCGCTGTGGCGACCCCAACCCTGAACGATGTCTCGCCCCGCCAGCTGAGTCCCAACCACAACATCGCCGCCGCTGCTGCTGCCCAGGGTGGTAAGTAGAAAAAGGCTTTGCTGGCACCTTTATTTTAAAAAATTTAAACCCTCCTCTACTCTAACCCTCCAGATTCCTGCGAGTTCGGCTCGAACCACTATTTCCTGCTGTGCGGCCTGGGTGGCATCATCTCTTGCGGCTCCACACACACAATGGTGGTGCCCCTGGATTTGGTCAAGTGCCGCCTGCAGGTGGACCCGGCCAAGTACAAGAGCGTGTTCAACGGCTTCCGCGTCAGCTTGGCGGAGGAGGGCGTCCGCGGTCTGGCCAAGGGCTGGGCCCCCACCTTCATCGGTTACTCGATGCAGGGTCTGTGCAAGTTTGGCCTGTATGAGGTCTTCAAGGTGATTTACGGCGACGCCATCGGCGAGGAGAACGCCTTCCTGTACAGAACCGGACTCTACCTGGCCGCCTCGGCCTCCGCCGAGTTCTTTGCCGACATTGCCCTGGCGCCCATGGAGGCGGCCAAGGTCAAGATTCAGACCACTCCCGGATTTGCCAAGACGCTGCGCGAGGCTCTGCCCAAGATGACGGCCCAGGAGGGCGTGTCTGCCTTCTACAAGGGCCTGGTGCCATTGTGGATGCGCCAGATCCCATACACCATGATGAAGTTCGCCTGCTTTGAGCGCACACTGGAGCTGCTGTACAAGTATGTGGTGCCCAAGCCCCGTGCCGATTGCACCAAGGGCGAGCAGCTGGTGGTGACCTTCGCCGCCGGTTACATTGCCGGCGTCTTCTGCGCCATTGTCTCGCATCCCGCCGACACTGTGGTGTCCAAGCTTAACCAGGCCAAGGGCGCCAGCGCCCTGGATGTGGCCAAACAGCTGGGCTGGGCCGGTGAGTGAATTTTTAATGTTTTTTATTTTGGCTTCCGCCTCTGATGGCCTTAAATCCATATTTGCAGGACTCTGGGGAGGATTGGTGCCTAGGATCGTGATGATCGGCACCCTGACCGCTGCCCAGTGGTTCATCTACGATGCCGTGAAGGTGTTCCTGCGCATGCCACGCCCACCACCACCAGAAATGCCCGAGTCGCTGAAGAAGAAGCTGGGAGTGACTGGCGAGCAATAAGCCAAATATAAGTTAATTGTTTTTAAAAATAGAGCGAGCAGAATGTTAAACGAATTATCCTTGGATTTGTATAGATAAAACCACACCGTAAATAAAAACAAAACACAAACTATGGAGCGATGTAGCGTTTTTTTTTTAATATTCAAAATTAACGGCCAAAAGCTTTGTTTCGAAATTCTGTATTGTGCAACACTGTTGCATGCAAGGTTCAACACCAAACAGCTGATTAGACCAATTGTTTATGTTATCGGGCAATCGATTTTTTTCAAGACAAAAACAAAACACGCGGTCGTCGGCGTGTTTTAATTTAACGTTTTTATAATTAATTAAATCGTTAAGCATGGTTCAAAATAAACAGAAATCCGCAAAGCTCCCAAAAGCAGGAAAAACCGCGGTTAAGGAGCCTGCAATTCCCAAGGAGGAGAACTGGCAAAAGGTAAAGATCAAGGGCCACGTGATTTCTGATGATTTCGGGGGCTACGAAGGACTGATTGGCCTGGAGGTCCTCAAGGACTACGATGCAACGCTGGTCAAGTCGTCTCAGAAGCGGGTTCGCTCCAAGAATCCGGCCAGGGACAGCAAGCTGAAGAAGAAAAAGAGGAAGGTGTCCAAGGGCGAAGAGGCGGAGGACTCCAGCGAGAGCTCCAGCGAATCGGAAAGCGAAGATGAAGTGGAGGCCACGGCAAAGTCCAGTAAAAAGGCACGTCTGGCCGAGCGCCACGCACTGAAAATGCAGAAGCTGCGCGAGAAACGGGAGAAGCGCAAGGAGTTGCGTAAACAAAAGAAGACCAAGGGAAAGGAAGAGGAGAAGGATGCGGAAGACAGCGATGACTCCAACGATGAGTATGCGGCAGATCGTTTTGCGTTGCTCAGGCCACCGCCATCGGATGACGAGGCGGCGGATCCAGCAGAATCCAGCGACGAGGGAGACGAGGCCCCCGATCTAGTGCCCATCTCAACAGTCAACGGGGAAGATGTCTCCGCCTGGAATGGCCTGGGTGTACCCTCGCCCATTCTGCGCGCTCTGGGAGAACAAGGCTTCAAGGGGCCCACTCAAATCCAAGCGCTGACCCTGCCCGCAGCTATTCACGGCAAAAAGGATATCCTAGGAGCCGCTGAAACGGGAAGCGGAAAGACACTTGCCTTTGGCATACCCATGCTGGCCGGGATTATGGAGCTGAAGCAACGGAATGTCAGTTCGGGAATACGCAAGGCACCCAAGGTGAAGGGACAGCAGCCCGCTGAAATAGCAGACGACGATCATGAATTGACGCCGCCGCCGGAGGAACTGGATCATGTTTCTGGGGCCAGCGACGAGGACAGCGATATCGAGGAGAGGGCTCAGCGGAAGCAGCGACCCTTGTACGGCCTGGTGCTGACACCCACCCGCGAACTGGCCGTCCAGGTGAAGAACCATCTGGTAACCGCTGCCAAGTATACAGGCATTCGGGTGGCAGCCATCTTCGGGGGTCTGGCCGTGGCGAAGCAGGAGCGTGTGCTCCGGCAGTGTCCGGAAATAGTTGTGGCCACACCCGGTCGTCTATGGGAGCTGTATGCCCAAGGGAACCAGCATCTCAAGAAAATCGAGAACGTCAGCTTCCTAGTCATCGACGAGACGGATCGAATGGTGGAGAAGGGGCACTTTGAGGAGCTGAGGAGCCTGCTCAAGGTGCTCAACGCGGACGAACAGAAGAAGCAGCAGCGCCAAAACTTTGTCTACTCGGCCACGCTGACATTGGTTCACGACCTGCCCGATCACATGCAAAGTAAGTTAATAATTTAAGAATAAATACACGAGGGGATACCTTAATCTGAGTAATTCCAGAGCGTAATACCGGCAAGCGTCCTAAATTTGTGAAGCAAACGGTGGACCAGAAAATCGAGAGCCTCATCGAAGAGCTGGGCATCTCGCAGCCCAAGATTGTGGATATAACCAGCACTCAGCGTAAGTTTTTCAAGGCTGAAACCTCAATCGGAACTAACGTTTTGCTATTCGTTTAGAAACTGCCCAGACTTTGACGGAAAGCCGTTTGCTGTGCCCCCTGGAACAGAAGGACTTCCATCTGTACTACTTCATCCAACGCCATCCGGGACGCACCATTGTCTTTTGCAATTCCATTGACTGCGTCAAGCGCCTGGCCACGCTCTTCGGCCTGCTGGACTGCAATCCCTTGCCCCTTCACGCCAACATGGTCCAGAAGCAGCGCCTTAAGAATCTGGAGCGTTTCCGCGACAGTCCCACAGGTCTGCTGATAGCCACTGATGTGGCTGCCCGAGGCCTGGACATACCCAACGTGGAGCATGTGATTCACTACCAAGTGCCACGCACCAGCGAAAACTACGTGCACAGGTCAGGTCGCACGGCTCGAGCCAATAAGCATGGCATAACTGTCATGTTCATGGAACCGGGCGAAGTGAAGAGCTACGTGAAGCTCTACAAAACCCTGGAGAGAAGTAAGTGAAGCAGCTACGAGTGTGCCTTATTTTTCGGGTAATCATAACCATTTCAATTGCAGCTGAGGATCTGCCACTGTTCCCCATCTCGGAGCGCTTCATGGGCGCTGTCAGAGAGCGCGTGAACTTGGCCCGTGATCTGGACAAGGAGGAACTGAAGTTGAAGCGCGTTCAGAGCGAGCGCGGTTGGATGAAGAAGCATGCCGAGGAAATGGACATGATAATCGACGGCTACAACGATGAATCGTAAGGGCGAACAAACTATAATTTTGAACTTAATTTAAATAGTTTTTATATTCATTTAGTGGCAGCGATCAGGACGAGGATCCCTTTGTGATAGAGCGCCGTCGGAATCGTCTTCGCGTCGAGACAGTCAGAGCTCAGCTCAATGCACTCCTATCCCAGCCCATCTTCCCCAGGGGCTTCAGTTTCAAGTATCCTAGCAGCGAGGCAGCTAACCAGGTGACTACGAGTCACACGCAAAGCGCTGTGGAAACCATGAAAGCGGCCATTGAAGACCAGAAGCAGGCCAAAAAGGATCGAAACAAACGCAAACGGAATGCCTAGGACAAGCTTTAGACTATTTTTACTAAATAAATATGTACAAAGGATAAAAATAAAGAAATCTTTAATGGGATGCTTACATTAATGCTTCGAAACATAGTACCGCACTCCCCCTTCGGTCAGGGAGCGGGCATGCTTGGCCAGCAGCGTGGATACGGACAAGGTGGGCGTTGTAAAGCATCTGCAAATACGGAAAACCTTTTAAAAACCCGCCCTTAAATGGATAATAAAAGTATGACTTACTCCATGTACGGCTCCATCTCATCCAACGTCCATTTCTGTTTGGTCTTAAACAAGGCCCGCATGCGATCGTTGATGCTGGTGGGCAGCAGCTCCTCGGCCAGCGAGCGAATACACGGCTGAGCACCCTCCTTATCGCAGATGCCGAGGCCACGAAGATAATTAAGCTGGCAGGTCATACCCTCGGGCAGAGCCTCCTGCCATGTGCGCATGAATTCCTCATTGCGAAACCGCAGTCCAGGTTGCAAAATATTTTGTGCCACGATTCGGGCGACCAGTGACTCCTGGTACTGAAACTTGTCCGGGCATCGTTCGCTGGGAATGGTGTAGATATCGAATAGTCCGGACACAACGGCCTCCGGAGCAATGCCATTCAGGGCATTAATGGTTTCCTCTCTCTCCACTTCGTCCAGGGCCCAGGAGTTCTCGCTGATGAGTCCCAGCATCAGGCTAACAGTGCGGTACTCGTACTCGTACTCCATTACGCGCATGTGGCCCTCTAGTTGCATGGCCCGATACTGCCGTAATCCATCCATAAACTGCGCCCGGCTACACTGCACCGTGTCCAGCAGCTGGGTAAAGCTGAAGAGCAGCTTGCGCTCAATACAGAACTCGTTCTCCGGACCCGAGTACCGTGTTAATTGCAGCAATTCTCCCAGCTTGCGGAAGCGTGGCTTGATCTCGCGGCACTCGAAATACTCGTGGAACACCTTGAGAACCGACCGCTGCTCCAGGGTGCGTGGCACCTCCAGCTCATCCTCAGTGCTGTCATTTAGGCTCCTTTCCAGGGAGGCATTGGCATTGCCCGTGCGTGGACTCTTCAGCGGCGATGTGCTGGTGGCGGCCGCAAACTTCAGGTCCGGCACCAACAATAGGCTGTTGGAGATCTCGGCCCCCTTTACGTCGTACGTCCGCTCGTCGGTGCAGAGCACCACCTTCTCGTTTTGGCCGCCCTTGAAGTGCAGCGTCTGGCCGTCGCGGATTTGCTCCAGCATGTGCCCGTCCAGCTCCAGCAGTCGCAGGTTGTCGGAGTCCACCTCCGACGAGGGAAAGTACAGCGCCTGAGTGAGTTGTGTCAGCTGGCGCTCGTCCAGCTTTGCATGCTTCACAATGGCCTTCACGTCCTCCGGCGTGCGCTTGTAACTAGGGAGTGGTGCGTGGTATAGTGGGGGATTCAGAAGAACGAGAAGGGACACTTACAGCGGAGGGATATTATCATCTACTTCCATTGACTCCATTTTCGCGAATTTTAATAAATAAAACTGAATCAAAACAAATGGAGATGCAAAATACCGCGAAAACTCGTCCGTTGGGATGGTCACTCTGGTTCAAAATAATATGGCGTTGCCGGACTATTCATTTTAAACTCTGTCAGGAATCCAATTGGAGAATTAAAGAATATTCAAACTTGGGTTTCCGAAACCTCGAATAATTTCGTTTTTATTAATTCAGCATAATAATTCCCTGTAAAAACGCTTCATACAATGGAATGCATATATATTTTCTGTACAATCGATGAAACTGACCAAATTCAAGTCCTCGCTAATATCGAAAGTGGCATCGACGGTTTGTCAGCGCTAGTGGAAAAACTCATGCACAATAAAATATAAAGAATTGAAGATATCCACGATAAAACCGTTATTCATCGCCCAAAAAACCCCCCTAGCATGTGCAGGACACCTATAAACCTCTGATCGTAACGGAAAACAGCGGAACAGCGACGGCGAGAGCGAGAGAAGAGCAGGGCAAAAACGCAACTTTACTTGTACTATAGATAGCACCAAGGAGAACCACAAAAGGCGAAACCAAAATGGTAATAAAATGCCACCAAAATACGAGAGCAAGTGCAAGGGAGCAGGGCGGGGAAAGAGTGGAATGTACGGGGAAATGGAATATGAAATGGGGAGTGAGAGTTTGCCCCAATGAAAGTGAATCTTTGCCAATTTTTACATCCCCCTACACCCCCCTCCTAGCCTTGCACTGCTTTCTGCTGCGATAAATTCTTGAAATTTTTCTAAAATAACTTCTACTTCTTCCAGGGAAATGAAACATCACTGCCCATGGAAATGTGTTCCAATTGTAAGTACGATTTTTTTTCCGCCAATGTCATTGGGACGGAAAGGCAGGCAGCTGTTTATGAATATGCAAACAACAGCGCATACATACATGCGTACATACACCTGAATGTACATAAGCGAATAAAATAGGCAGCAAACTGAAAAACGGAATGTAAACGAAACGTGGCGCGTCGAAATTCCATTTACAATGGACCTGGCATCGAGTTTCCAACTCAATATTCCCGATTCTGCAGTCAGAGATCACGAGACCGTAGTCTCTTCCTCTTAGCTGTGTTTATTTCGAAATTGGCATTCTAGAATGTGTGTTTTTGTCACCCTTTGTTCGCCCGTGATGATCGACAGACAACCTGTCTCTAAAAATAAAATATAGTCCCAACACGTCTACCTAGTATCTGGCAGTGAAATTTTACATCCTTAAATCAAAAATATTTACAACTGAATGAGGCTAATAATTTATATTCATTTTAGTTCTGACAATTTATATAATTTATATTATAACTATTTTCAATTAATATAAAAGAAACCAAAGAAATTATTTTATAAATTTTAATAAAAATTTAGCAATGCAATCAATATTAAAACAAAATTTAAGTAGAAAATGATCTAGATTTGAGACGAAATAGCAACTAACTTAGTTTTTAACACTAAAAGTGACTAAAATTGGCCGGAAAAATGACAATACTGCATTGTTTACATTTTATTTATATTTGTTTTATCCCTGACTAAGAGTTAGTTCCACTATATTTATATATCTCCAATATTACAAACTCTATAAGCTTATTTATCATCATATATCCCTTTGATAATATTTTTCTATGATTTCTGATTTATTTTCTTGCTATCAGTCGACGCGGATGAGATCCGGCGATTGGGAAAACGCTTCCGGAAACTGGATTTGGACAACTCGGGGGCGCTGAGCGTTGACGAGTTCATGTCTCTGCCGGAGTTGCAACAGAATCCGCTGGTCCAGCGCGTGATTGATATTTTCGATGCCGATGGTAACGGCGAGGTGGACTTTAAGGAGTTCATTCAGGGCGTCTCACAGTTCAGCGTCAAGGGCGACAAGCTGTCGAAGCTGCGTTTCGCTTTCCGCATCTACGACATGGACAATGATGGCTACATTTCCAATGGCGAACTGTTTCAGGCAAATGCCATAAATTATAAATGTGAAAGAACACCACCGATGAACCGCTCTTTTTTATGTTTCTTTGTGCAGGTGTTAAAGATGATGGTGGGCAACAATCTGAAGGAGACCCAACTGCAGCAAATTGTGGACAAGACGATCGGATTTGCGGACAAGGATGAGGATGGAAAGATCTCGTTCGACGAGTTCTGCTCGGTGGTTGGCAACACGGACATACACAAGAAGATGGTTGTCGACGTCTAAATTAGGTTAACCGCAGATCCTTTTTATACGCGATTTTATTTATTCTTTTGTACATGCGTCTGCATCCATCGATTATCACTACTATTATTATGATTACTATTTTTTGATCAGCGATTCTCTAGTTGAATATTGTTATAAGAGCCGTTAGCGAGCCAGTTCGTCAGTCAGTCAGTCAGTCAGTCGCGAGAACAATATTGTTATCCTAAGTTAAAAAGTGGAAAAATGCGCCTCCTACTTACTTCTTATATACTTGCATATATAGTCATAATTTATTATACAAAAATATACACTTAATGAATTCAAAACCCTTCAAATCAAAACAAAAACTAAAACGATAATAATACGGCAATGCAAGTGAAGGCAAATAAAGCAACCCAAGTTGAACCAACGCTCTTTCGAATCGGCAACTGAAAGTTTTCCACATTCACCGACGTTTTCCCCGTCTTAAGCGCACACTATCCCATTGAGGTGTCCGTAGTTTACGTTAATTATTTCTAATTCTCCTGTGATTTTGCCAAAAACAAAACAAAAAATGATGAGAAAGGACGCAAGCATAAGGGGCGGTCGGCTATGCAACCTGCCCGAAGGAGCTCTCCTCTATTGACTTAGTCTTATTTACACGTTGTGTACTTTTTATATATTTATACATACTACTTGTACTAATCGAATGTTATAATCTACGTATTTTTATATATCTTGACTAACTTAAAAACAAAACAAAAAACAAAAAGAAAAAAAAAACAAACAAGAAAGTCGGCGGAAAGGAGCAACGCAACGTTCGTTTGCTAGTTTTTTAACTCTACCTTACCCAAAATCTAACGCAACTTAACTTAAATTAAATTAACTAATTCTCACACAGAATTATGCCTCGAGAAATTATCTAAAATACGCTACATTTTACGAATTATCAAGCGAAATCGAATAATTATACATACATCAATACATATGAAGCAATGCCATGCGATTATTGCAATAACAATTTTTTTATACTTAAAGATACTAGTTAAAAGTGCAAGAGAAAACCAACAATAATATAATGCATGTTACAAATTTTACAATTAACAAATTTTTGCACTCGCCACTCAATTTGTTAGCTAATCAATTCCATTGCATTATCCAAAAGAAAATAGTAATCGACTCGAAAATCGTTACTCATTGTAAAAATAAAAGAAAGGAGCCAACAAGCTAGTACCTCGTTGCTAAAAAAAAAGCTCTGTTGGCCAAACTGTCGAAGCAATAAAAAGCAAATCCTTCAATAAAAATATAATTATACACAAACGAACAAAGGTTTTCCAATTCGGTCGATTCCGGGAGAGAGCCGACATGAGTCAGATAAGATAAAGCCTTGCGGCATCGGAAAAAGCTTGCGCATCAGCGATTAACTCGCATTCAGTTGTGAAGTATTTCTCCTAACGCAAGGTTCTCTGGAAAAT
Organism: Drosophila anomelani; assembly: GCA_035045905.1. NCBI lineage: Eukaryota > Metazoa > Arthropoda > Insecta > Diptera > Drosophilidae > Drosophila > Drosophila anomelani. Next base: position 15,636,647 of record JAWNOO010000032.1, read on the forward strand.
CGGAAATATGATCAAGTTGGACACCAAAGGAGGCATCATCTGCACTGGCTGCTTGTCCATAGCCTTTGCCATTACCTTTTTGCTACTTATGGACGACTATTTCTGGAGAAGTATGTACTATATGTAAACACTTTAAAGAAATGCTAAACTGATACACAATTACTTTCTTTTATGTTAGATGGAATGTACGATCTTGGGATACATGTTTCTTCTCTGCAAATATTGGGCAGCTTGTGCTTGTTAGTTGGAGCTTTTAAGGTGAGAGAAGTTTCTTGTTTTTTGATTATTGAGTATTTACCTTATAATTTAATTATAGGACAATTATAAATGCTTTGTGCCATGGATGATAACTACGGGATTCTTTTTGTATCTAATGCTTTACGTGTCCATTGTTGTGCTGGCCACGAATGGCGCCTGGATCTTTGTTCCTACGATGACGTTGCCCTTTACAGGTGAAAGCTTTCCTTTATTTAATTTAACTTCTAATCTATAATTTAATTCTTTTAATTTTTAGTTTATCTGAGTTGCGCTTTGTACTCGGTGCAAAAGGCATTCGACAGGATGCGCAAGGAGGAGCCGCCAGCATATACGAATTTGCACGACAAAAAGGATTATATTAGTTATATCTAAATATAAACCCCATAGGGTTTACGAATAAATATAAATAAAAAAAAACTAATACAGATGAGAGAGGGTTTGCTGCTGATTAGATAAAAGTAATATAAAAGCTTCTTAATCATTGACAAAATACGTAATCTATATTATAGTTTATATATGTATTTTGACGTCATATATATCAGCTACAAATTTATAATTAATCTAGTTTCAAGTGGCCTTTTGGTTTTGTTGGAAAATCGAAACTTGGATCTTGGATTTGAAGCCATTGTCTATCAGAGACGCAACATCTTTAGGATTGAGGTTTCTGGAAGATGGAAGATGGAAAGCGTAAGGTTAGCAAAAGGGAGACTTTAAGCCAATTGTAGAAACTACCGATCGTTATCCCCGTTGGATGTTCAGGCAACTTAAAGATCTCAGTGGCAATCAGCCTGATCCTGAACACAGAGTGAAAGTGAGGTCCTGCCTTGCCTTTCCTCAACCAAACCACAATTTACAGGAGTGGCACACTTGGAATTTTGCCTAATAACAGATAACTCTGATGGCAAATACAGAAAAAGAGGCTTTTAAGAGGAAATATCACAAATAAAAGCACACTTTCGGGCCTTAATTTATAAATAAAGCATAGACATGTCTTGTTGTCTCTTAATTTTATATACAAAGTGGATTCGCGGAAGAGAAACCTATTTTTCCTAATTATTATATCCTTGCAAAAGGTATTATCAAAGACAAGACAAGATTAATTATAAATTTTAATCTGACATCTACCAGCTATATTAGTTTCTTTTATTTATTTTTTTTACCCCAATGGGAAGTATATTTATATTTTAGATATGACTGATATAATCCCTTTTGTCATTCAAATTGGTATATGCTGGCGGCTCATCCTTGCGCATCCTGTCGAATGCCTTTTGCACCGAGTACAAAGCGCAACTCAGATAAACTGAAAATTGAAGAAATAAAATTATAGATTGGAATTAAAATTAGATAAGGGAAAGTTTTCACCTGCAAAGGGCAGCGTCATCGTAGGAACAAAGATCCAGGCGCCATACCTGGGCACCACAACAATGGACACGTAAAGCATTAGATACAAAAAGAATCCCGTAGTTATCATCCATGGCACAAAGCATTTATAATTGTCCTATAATTAAATTATAAGGTAAATACTCAATAATCAAAAAACAAGAAACTTCTCTCACCTTAAAAGCTCCAACTAACAAGCACAAGCTGCCCAAAATATGCATGCCAGAAATATGTATCCCAAGATCGTAATTTCTATCTAACATATACATACATACATACATACATAAGAAAATATTTGTATTTCAGTTTTGCAATTCCCAAAAAAGTGAGTACGTACCTTGACTTATGTACAGACGTCTCCAGATAGAGTCTATAAATACCAAAAAGATAATGGTAAAGGCTAGGGACAAAAAACCAGTGCAGATGATGCCTCCTTTGGTGTCCAACTTGATCATTTTTCGGATTTTCCAGAGAACCTTGCCTTAGGAGAAATATTTCACAACTGAATGCGACTTATGTATTTCCAGATGCTCAAGCTGTGTCCAATGTCGACCGAATTGTTCGTTTGTGCACATATAATAATACATATATTTATTGAAGGATTTGCTGTTTTTGCACACGATTTTTAGTGCTGGCTTTAGAACTGGCTTCAGGCTTCGCTCAAAAGCCACTGAGAGAGCGCTCTAGACTCTAGAGACAATTCGGTCGATCCCAGGAGAGAGCCGACATCATTCAGATAAGAACAAGGGTTGCGGCATTGGACACAGCTTGAGCATCTGGAAATACATAAGTCGCATTCAGTTGTGAAATATTTCTCCTAAAGCAAGGTTCTCTGGAAAATCGGAAATATGATCAAGTTGGACACCAAAGGAGGCGTCATCTGCACTGGTTGTTTGTCCATAGCCTTTACCATTACCTTTTTGGTATTTATGTTTATATTTATGGAACCTTACTGGAGACGTATGTATACGAACACACATTTTTAGGAATTGCAAAACTGACACACAATTATTTTCTTATGTATGAATATGTAAGGTGCAATTTACAATCTTGGGACACATGTTTCCTGCATGCAAATATTGGGCAGCTTGTGCTTGTTAGTTGGAGCTTTTAAGGTGAGAGAAGTTTCTTGTTCTTTGATTATTGAGTATTTACCTTATAATTTAATTATAGGACAATTATAAATGCTTTGTGCCATGGATGATAACTACGGGATTCTTTTTGTATCTAATAGTTTACGTGTCCATCGTTGTGGTGCCCAATAGTGGCGCGTGGATTTTTCTTCCTACGATAACGTTGCCCTTTACAGGTGAAAGCTTTTCTTTATTTAATTTTACTTCCAATTTCTAATTTTATTTCTTCAATTTGTAGTTTATCTGAGTTGCGCTTTGTGCTCAGTGCAAAAGGCATTCGACAGGATGCGCAAGGATGAGCCGCCAGCATATACTAATTTGAACAACAAAAATAATTATATTTGTCATATTTAAAATATACATATACCCCCCAATGCATTGGGTTAATAAATATAAATAAGAAAACTAATATAGCTGGTGGAGAGTTGGTAGATGTCAGCTTACAATTTATAATTAATCTTGTTCGTTGGAAGTTGGAATTTTTCAAATAACAAGAGGAAATATCTGAAATAAAAGCACACTTTTGGGATTTAATTTATAAATAAAAGCAAAGCCATGTCTTTCTGTGTCTTGATTTAAAATACCTATTTCTCTAAATTATTAAACCCTCACAAAAGGTATTAATATATAAATTTTTATTAATTTCGTTAACTGTAAGGGCTTTGCAGACTTTGGTTTCTTGTTTTTTTATTTTAATTTAATTTTCATAAGTGTAAGGTTCATTGTAAAACTACATTTTCTCATTGCCGTTTAGAGGAGAGCCCCTGGCTCATAAGTGGCTTGACATCCTTGGGCTCTCGTCCGCGGGTCTCTGGAAGGTAACGCCAGGTCAGCAGCAGGCAGTAAAGGCAGACACACATGCAAGGTATGAAGGCAAAGGAGCTCCAGACACTCTGTAGCAGGGGAAAGCACATGCCCACCAGGAAGTTGCCAATCCAGGAGAACAAGCTGCCCATCGACATGGCCACGGGACGAGGCGAGTCCTCCAGCAGCTCTAATAAAGATTATAAAATTAAATTTTATAAATAAAATGAATTAATTTGTGTTCAAACCAGAGCCAATGAAGTAAGCAATGGGACCCAGACCCAGCTGGAATCCCAGAATAAAAGTAAGGATGAAGGAGGCACAGAAGTAGGCCAGCACTGTGCTCTCCGAACTCTCCAGATAAAAAAGTCCAAAGGACATGGCAAACAGGGCGAGGGCACAAATGGAGCAGGAGATCATCATAAGCGGACGACGGGGAAACCTGCTGATTAGCAGCGGTCCCAGCAATGAAGTGCACATGTTGAAGCCTCCGATTCCCAAGTTCAGCCAAGTTGCTGCTCCCGATGAGAACCCAGCATCTGTGAGAATGGCCAGCGAATAGAAAAATATCTGCAATGGAAGAGATTACCAAAATGTACACATGAGGATCAGAATCCGACTCACCGCATTGATTCCACTTAACTGCTGGGTGGCCTGAAAGGAGCAGACCAGCAGAAGTGGCAGCCACAGCTCCCTATCCTTCAGGACCGAGCACAGGGAACTGGGCTCCGAACTGGCCTTGGCCTCCAACGTAGCCTTCATCTCGACCATTTCCCGCTGCACCTCTTCCTCGGCATGTTTCCCTCTCAACCGTAGCAGAGCCCGTTCACTGGCGGCGGCATCTTTCTTGTGCAGGTAAAGCCAGCGAGGGCTCTCTGGAAACCACCACATAATCAGGAGCGAGGCCATAACCAGGAGACTGTAGAAACTAAGGGCGTATGGCCACAGCCGCTCGCTGCCCAACAGGTGGGACAGGGTGAACACCTGGGCGAGTAGGATGCCACCAGTCACGCCTATACAGGTAAAGACACCGACGCTGCCGCTAAGCTCCGAGGGGGCCGCCTCCAGCAGATACATGGGCTGGGCAGTGAAAATCAAAGCCGATGCAATTCCGCCCAAGAAACGGCCCACCATGAGCATCTCCAGCGATTTGGCGGCACGGCACCAGGTGAAGAGGATGCCGGAGATTATGAGCAGTATGCAGCTGATCATCAGGCAGCCCTTGCTGGAATTTATAATGGGAAAATATTAATTAAAATCTAGATTGTCCATCAAAAAAGGTCCTGATAAAGATTTAAAAAGCTCAAAGACTTCTCACCGTCCGTATTTATCGCTGCACAACGCACTGAAACAGGAACCGCAGATGCCGCCTATCAAATAGATGGACACAATGCTCGTCCACAGAATGTCCAGCTGGCTGGCGGTGACGATTGTTTCGTATTCGGTGGCCAAAATGTCCTGGCACCATTTCTTGATAATCTCAGCCGGCGCATTGAGGACGCCAAAGAAGTAGCCCACTGGAACCGTTGTGCCCAGCGTTACGGTCAGACAGATGAGCAGCAGTAGAGGTGTCCAACCGCTGACCCTGGGCGGGGTCACGTGCTGCAACGAAACAGAACAACGGGATAAATACGAGATTTGCACAGCGAAAACGAAAGACTTAAGCGACAAACTTGCCGCCGGCTGAGAGGGAGAAAGCGGGAAATCACCATAATAACAACCATGGTGACGGCTCGATGCTGTACGAAGCTGGCACATCAAGAGACAAACCGAAAGTGATTCGCATCCGGCAAGTTTACAGACAGCCAGCTCCGTTGAGTCATCCCCCCGGAGCTTGTCTACCACAATCACAAACACCACACATCTTCGCTATGCTTGCCCAGGGTACGGAATACACGGTTACAGCACAGAACCCGTCTCCGTCCTCGTCGTAGATAAATTTAGCGTTCATTGTCTTACGACTGACTGCTTGTTTTCTTATCATCGACACGGGTGCGTTTGTTTGCACTAACTACTAGCCGGGAGCCGGGAGCCGGGAGCCTATAGCCTAGCCTATACTCTATGCGTCCAATACAAATTCGATCTTGAAGTTTTGTTATTGAAAATTAAAACAGGTTTTATTTGCCTGCGGCACAACAATCAGATCTATCCCAACTTTAATGTATATTTTGCAAAATGTTAATATTGAAAACGGAAGAGCATTCAGCGAAAGATCTGCTTTTCTGCCACTCTCTCATACAATAAATCTAATTAACCGAGTATTAGTTTGCACTCCGTCCTGCCTTCAGGCATTTTAATTGAACTTGTGCAGCATGATAAGGGGTCGGAGCGCCGAAAGCTTTTTACAGGGTGCCTTACTCTAAGTTTTATTCCAGTTTTTCATTGTTTATTAATAAGTTTGTACAAAAAAACTTACGAATACGTAGAAGATATTACAATTATTGTTTGGCCGGCCATTGAGCAAATCGACCTTGACGGGCACTCCGGCTTATTGTCCACCAAGGCACACACGTACAGGACGAGACTTTTTTGCTTAAAACCTATTGTCACCCTTAAACCTAATTGTAAGATAAGTCGTAGCCAAGCTCTCATTTGACCTTGGACCGGAAGCCCTTCGATACGAGGGGCGCCACTTCGGATGGATCGCGTCCGCGCGTTTCCGGCAGGTAGAATTTCGTCAGCAAACAGAGCAACACGCAGGTAATGGAGAAGGGCAGGAAGACAAAGGCGCCCCATGCATTCTGCAGGAGGGGAAACGAGATGCCAATTATGAAATTGCAAGTCCACGAGGCCAGGCTGCCCATCGACATGGCCACGGAGCGGGGAGCCACCTCGAACAGTTCTGCAAATTACAAAATACAATCGAATTGAATCAGTTTGCCGGCTAAAAATAAATCTAAATTGCGTCAACAGGCCATGACACTCTGTCTGGGTACGTGGCGAGTCAATGAACCCCAATGGACTCCAATTGCAGACCCACTTCTCCGAAATTCGAGCGGAATGCCAATAAATCGAGGAGTCACGCGACTTGCTATACTCAAATTACCTGAGCCAATGAAGTAGGGAATGGGACCCAGCCCGAATTGATAGAAGAATATGTAACCCATGATGCAGAAGATGCAGGCAATTGCAAACCAGCTGACATAGTCCTGTGAGAGTAAAATAAGCATTAGTTACTTAAAATCAAGGCTTCTCATTTCTACTTACAATATAGAACAAGACAAAGGCAATGGTGAACAGGAAGACCGAGCACAAAGCACAGGAGAACATCATCAGGGTTCGCCTATTGCAGTAGGCCATCAGCCAGGGACCCAGCAGCGAAATGCACAAATTCAGGCAGCCAGCGCCCAAATTGGCCCACTGTGCGTTTACAGTGGACAAGCCGGCCTTCTCAAAGATGCTCACCGAGTAGTAAAAGATCTTAAAGAAGGTCCTCCATTAGTTTCAAGTTGATATATCAAGGAATATGTATGGTAATACTAACCGCATTAATGCCCGACAATTGCTGGCCTCCATGGAAACAGCACACGATAATCAGTGGCAACGTAAGGCGAGGATCGCGTAGCACATCGCAGAAGCTACTGGTCTGCACCTTGGCATTGGCCTCTGCCTCCATTTCGGCAATCTCTTGAGCAATCAAATCCTCTGCATCCTTGCCTCGCAGTCGCTGTAGTTCTCGCTTGGCAGCCGCCCGATTTCCCTTTACAATATACAAAAACTTGGGGCTCTCGGGGAACAGATACGAAGGCAGGTAGCACACTAGGATGAGACCCATGTAAGCGGTCAAGGCATAGTGCCAGAGTTCCTCAGTGCCAAAGACGTCTGCCAGACTGCACACCTGACCCACAACCACTCCTCCGGTCACGCCGACAGCACAGAAGACTCCCAGGGTGCCGCGAAGTGCTAGAGGAGCCACTTCGGACAGGTACATGGGCAGTGTGGCAGTCACAAGACCAGAGGCCAGGCCCACAATAAAGCGGCCAATCACCAGCATCTCCACCGAGTTGGCGGCGCGGCAAAAGAAGAAGAGCACAGCGCCCGCAGTGAACAGGGCGCCGCAGATGAGGAAGCATGCTTTTCTGAAAGGGAATATATAAAGGGATTTGAATATTAAAGTTTATTGAGGTACTTAATTTTACCCTCTACTCTTTAGATAATTGAAAGAAAGTTTGATTCCTAAAAATCCCTATTAAATAATTAAGTTTAATTGTGTTAAATATAAATTAAATTAGGCGAATTAAAACCCCAACTAAATCAGCTTTGCTTTAAATATCAAACCTTTATTTTAAGTAGAACATTTTCCCTATTTTGAACCAATACTGTAATTGATTATTATGCCATAATACCCCTACTGGCGGCCACTTCTAAATGGCTTCCTGTGATATGCGAATTAACTGATGGATTTATAAACACTCCAAGAAATCCATGGGGCTTATCACGTTGATTAATAGCTACATTAAATACCTGCCAAACTTGTTGGCCGCTCCAGCCCCGCCCAGCGAGCCGATGGCGCCTCCGACCAGGAACACAGAAACAATGCACGACCACAGAAGGTCCAGTCCGCTCTCACTCAGGTCGCTGCCATAGGTTTCGTTCAGCGTTTGATTACACCAGACCTTCATGAGCTGTAAAGATAAGTGTTTGATTTTTGTTTGCTGTTAAGTCCAGAGCCGTTAATATCTCACCTTTGAGGGGGCGTTGATAACGCCAATGCAGTAACCGGTGGATACCGCGCCGCCGAATGTGGTGGCCAGGGCCACCAGCAATAGAAGCTTTCCCCATCGCGGTTTCTGCAATACATGAATGAATTTATAGTTAATAATGAAAGCCAAAAAAGACATTTTTCTTAAACGTGCTATAGTTTTACGTCATTGTGTAGGGGTCATTTCGAATTCGTTATCGGTACCTTTCTGATTTATATACCCGCCGCTTTGTTCTAATCTGTATAATTGGCACTAATTATGGCTAATCTTGACCCAAGGGCAAAACTTTCCATTTCTTTTCGGGACCATTTGGGATCAGCTACGGCGATTATGCGGAATACTATTTATAAGCAGTGCACCCCTAATGAACGATCGCCCTCGGGGCGGTGTTTCTTTATAACTGATAAGCAATGACTGAGAATTCAGCTGATTAAACACACAGGAAGATTCGTTTGTTGGCAAAAAAAAAAAAAAAAATATTTAAATAAGTGACGGTACCAAAGTACTTGAGTATCAACAATGGGGGTCAAAGGTTTAGAAGCTAAAGCGTAAATAGGAATTTTTTCGTTTAAAATAATACAACTTTTGCTTTGAAAGATGATATATAATTTTTTTTTTTTTGCTGCTTTCAATAAAAATAAAATATACAAAAATGTTTTCTATAAAATATATTAAAAACTCATTTATAAAAAATACTATTTTTAAACACTGAGTTTAAAATCTCTTTTAGAATTATTTTAGCTTATAACTTATCCTTTAATAATTCTGAAAAATGTATATCTCTTTTCCTTAAATTAAAAAAGATCCTCGAATTCGAAATTAATAATATAATTTAGTGTTTTAATTTTAAAATTTGTACCCCAAATGTTTTGTCAATGTCAACAGAGGGGGTTCTACTGTACATATATACAAATACCATATGTTACTGCGTCGTTTATGTACATAACTATGTCTGTATTTTCGGTCATTTAAATTTATATACTACATATATTTGACTTTGAAACAAATATGCATTAAAATAAATGTGTAAAGGCACTTGAACAAAAACAACATTTACATACCAAAACACAAAGAGAGAAGATAAAAATAAAATAAAAATGCGTGCTGCAGAGCAGAGATTAAGGAAAACAACAACAAAACAGCATCCGAAGAGAGAGAAAAAAGAATACGTCATCGAAAGAAAACAAAGAAGAGGGTGCATGTGCAGATACAACAAGATTGGTGGTAGTCGGGGCGATCTTGACCGCTCTCTCTCACCTGAAATCCCGCCTCCAAAATCTCACCTGGTTCGATTCAGTTTGAGCCGTAAGCAATTCCACTCTGCTGGGCTGCGGGTACAATTGCTGGGCCTCTGCCTGGTGGCTTTTACTGGCCATAATTGTGGACTTTGCTTTGTACTGCTGCTTATTTGACTTATTTTGGAAATGGGACACTTTTTAAGGCACTCGTAAGAACGCGCGTGTTAACAAAGCGAACAGTTGTTAACAATTGGCGGTAATAGTTGCGGTACAGTGTTGGGTAACGGGAACAATTAATGCAGTAGTTCTATGCTAATTCTTGCATTTTCGATTCAACACTTTGGAATATTAACTACAAGTATTATCTATAAACGGCGCACCGCCAGCGGCGCACACGGATCGAAGCGTTACGGCAGCGTTGGAGTCGAGAGAACGACTAAAGCAGCTGAGTGTCAATATTGGTGGCTAAAAGCTTCGACCTAGAACATGCGACACGCGATAGCCTTCTAGTTGCCGGCAACCAGAGACAGTGCACTATACATATATTTCAGGGATATTTTGTGAATACCATACATCTTAACTTAGAATTGTTTTATATTAAACAAAAAAAAAAAAACTTTAACTATGATATATAGACTTATAAATTACTATATTTTAGCATTTTCCTTATAAATCCCCTTTGATTACGACCATGCAACAATATTTTGGCGCCGAAAAAGCTCTCTCCCAAAATCATTTCGATACAGTCGCGCCAAGTAATCGAGATTTCGATTATCTTGTTTTACAAGAAACTGGCAAAAATATGTTCATATAATATGGCATATTAATCAACACAAATTCTCAACTTAATGAATTAAATAATTAAATTCAAACCATAAGAAGAACTGCTGCCGAGTTCAGGCTCTGCCGTTCAGTTTCTGTTCGTGCCTATTTGTTCTGTGTTGGTAAACACCGGTTCGTGCCCATCTCTAGCCAGCGGTCCCATCCCTACGTTTAGTCCTCGACAGCTGTTCAATTTTTTGTTGACGTTGTATTAGCGTCGTTTAACTTTAGCCTAGCATAAGCAACACATATTAAGGAAGTCACTATGTCGGCGGTGGCCTACGACTCGCTGCTGTCCTCGACGGCAGTGATCAGCACCGTCTTCCAGTTCCTCTCTGGCTCGTAAGTAGTCCCGCCTTCCAACCAGAGCACTCAATAAAATATCAAATTAATTACAAACTGTTTCCTCCTCCGCCTCGTCCCCACAGCATGATATGCCGAAAGTACATCCAGAAAAAGAGCACGGGCGACTCTTCCGGAGTTCCTTTCGTTTGCGGCTTCTTATCGTGAGTAGAAACTGGCGACGTTGGCAAAAACTAAGATAAATTCGAATTGGTCGCGCCTAGCGTGAAGTTTTTTTTAGTTTATCAGCAACTAACTTAATGGGCTGATTTTAAATGTGCTTTAAGAAGTAATAGAATTAATGACAGTTTTATGTTTTATAATAATGTATTTCCCTGTTAGACAAGCTTGTATTTCTTATCTTATCTTTCCTGATAAGGATTAAAGCCAATTTATTTTAATTTGTAAAGTTTTAAATGCATTAAGAATGTGATGATATATCAAAGTAATTCGTTTTGAGATATACTGAAGATTTAAACTATAAAAAATAGGTTTTATAATTTCTTAAAGGACTTCTTAGTAAAATATTTAGCTCACTACAAATTATGTATTATTCAAAAAGTGTAAATAACAGTCTTCTCTATAAAAATCAGATTTATAACAAATCAATTTCTTGGGATTTTGAGAAATCGATTATCTTTATAATTAGGCAAGTATACGAAAATCGATTTCGAATTATAGGGTTTCCCAATTCAACGGTTATTAAATTCTAGAATTATCCATAGAGATCCTATATTTGCTAAAATATTTCATTAAATGTGCGGGAACTTGCCCTGCCTGGTTGGCAGTAAACCAAATTTTGTTTTTGCTCATAACTTAATTAATTGTTTTAAACCTTATTTGCACAGCTGCAGTTTCTGGCTGCGCTACGGCGTCTTAACCAACGAGCAGAGCATCGTGCTTGTTAACATTATCGGATCGACGCTCTTTCTGGTTTACACGCTGGTCTACTATGTGTTCACCGTCAACAAACGTGCCTTTATTAAGCAGTTTGGCTTCGCGCTGACCGTACTAATTGCGGTTATTTGGTACACCAATCGGCTGGAAGATCAGCGCGATCAAATGATCCACGTCACAGGTAGAAGCACGTTCTTCAAAATAGTTTAAATAGCATGACTAAAGTTCCCTACAAAACTGCCAACAATTTTCAGGAATCGTTTGCTGCGTTGTCTCCGTCTGCTTCTTTGCCGCCCCGCTGGCAAGCCTGCTGCATGTGATAAGGGCCAAGAACTCGGAGAGCCTGCCCCTGCCGCTGATAGCTATGTCCTTTGTGGTCAGTCTGCAGTGGCTAATCTACGGCGTTCTGATATCTGATTCATTTATCCAGGTGAGTCGCTTCCCACGCCTCGGAATTACTCTGAACAGTGGCAAATATTTGCTTTGCTTTCCAGATACCTAACTTCTTCGGCTGCATTTTGTCGCTGCTGCAGTTGGGCCTGTTTGTTCTCTACCCGCCGCGGAGTTATTCCGGCCACGGATACAAGCTTGTCGAACAGGCTGTGCCGTTTTAGGTAACTGATTTTGCGCATTTCTCGCGTTGGTATTCGAGCGTGTGTCGCATACAGGATATTTAATTTTTAGTATAACTTTTATGGCCGATCATGCGCTGCTTGCTTTTATAGACGCCCCCAGCTTATTTACTATAGACATACGTAATAGTAAGCCTATATTTATTGTAATATATTTATTAAATACCGCAAATTGCCACAAACTTGCGAGGTACTTACATTACTAGGCAGATCATTGATGGCGCCCATGGCACTATCTATATCCTGTTTTGACCAAAGCTCCGAAAATGTTTGTGTAGCCGATTAAATAACTTCGATCTGAGATAAACACACGCAAAAGCCGCGAATTCGATTTGGTGAGGTCTGAACTGATTGCCAGCGGATTGCTGACTGCGAGAATATTAACAATAATAATTGAACCCGGTGCACTTTACTGGTCAAAGGGAGCGATAAGCTGATATGCTGATATTTCCGAGCCATAAACTGTCAAATTAACCGACCGTGTTAGGGCGGTTTCGCACCTCTGATTTAATGAAGCCGCTCCCTCGGCGGTGACCAGGGGGACCGGGATCCGGATCCGATCAATGAATAAATCAGCTTGTATTAATTCAATAACGTTCCTTATCGGAATGCGTGGAATTAGCCGATTGTACTTGTACTTGCAATCAGATACAGTACTAATCTTTATGCGACCCCCAAAATATACAACAAGCCCTGGCTGAGCATCGATAAGATGGATCATAAATATTTGTTTTTTTTACTGGAAAAAATTTGAATGCTGCAGGTAATTAGTGTCGTTAACCAACACTGAGCGAGGTTTCCGGAATGGCAGGAAATAACTCAAGTTTATTAATAAATTAAGTTTACTTTAGGTCTAAATATTACAGCTTAATTCAACATTAAAATAAATTAATTCAACAAAATGATGGAATAAATAAATAAAATTATAATAAATTCAACAGCTTGAGTATTTGTTTACGTTATTTTTGGTATGACCGCTAATGGCATTTTACAGACATCCGGTCACACTGCGCAGCTAAATCTTTTGTGATTCATTTTCATTGTTTTTCTTAAAAAACCCAAGTAATTAAAAGCAGCATTTAGGATGCAGGACCAGAGCCCCGAGCTGTACGAGGAGGTGAAGTTGTTCCGCAATGCCCGAGAGCGCGAACGCTATGACAACATGGCTGATCTGTACGCGATCATAAACACAATCCAGCAGCTGGAGAAGGCCTACATCCGCGATTGCATTACGCCGCAGGAATACACGGCAGCCTGCTCCAAATACCTGGTGCAATACAAGGTGGCCTTTAAGCAGGTGCAATGCGACGAGTTTCCCACGGTGGAGACGTTTGTCAAGAAATTCCGGCTGGACTGCCCCGCGGCACTGGAGCGGATTAAGGAGGACCGACCCATCACCATTCGCGACGACAAGGGCAACACGTCCAAGTGCATTGCCGAGATCGTGTCGCTGTTCATCACGATAATGGACAAACTGCGCCTGCAAATCAACACAATGGATGCCCTGCAACCGGACGTCAAGGATTTGGCGGACAACATGAACCGCCTGTCGCTCATTCCAGAGGACTTCGACGCCAAGTTAAAGGTGGAAAAGTGGCTGGGCAGCCTCAATGAGATGCAGGCATCCGACGAACTCTCCGAAGGTCAGGTGCGGCAGTTCCTCTTCGATCTGGAGGCGGCCTATGCGGACTTCAACAAGCTGCTGCACAGCCAGTAGCAGCTGCCAGTTTCTCATTGCGTAAATGTAACATTTAATTTAAATAGTGTATCCGGAATTAAACAAGCTTTATATATACTCAAAGAATTGTTCGATTGATTGGGAGGTTCCGCAAAGAAGATTGGAGTTCCAAGTATGCCAAGAAAACGTCTTGCGGCGATCAGCTTGGCAGACCAACTCCAGGATCTGAAAAAAATCAATTCTCATCTAACCAAAGCCAAGTTAATTAAACACAAACAATAGACAGCGGGTTGTTCCATTTCTCTTTTCTTTTTTTGCATTTGTTTGGATTTAATCGTATCTTCTTTTTTGTTTTTAGTTTAAATATTAAGGTTATAATTATACATATAAGTTTAAACCGATTACAATAATTAATTTTTGTTTGTTTTGTTTTCTCATTGTGGTTTGTTTTTTGTTGTTGATTCTTTAATATATATATAATTGTATTTGTTTTTAATTTACGCTTTCTGCTCATACCGGTTTCTCTTTCTCTTACGCTCTTAAATCTGTTAAATCGTTTTACGCCTTTAATAATTAATAATTGTTACTCTTTATCTTTGTAGATTTATTTGTATGCAATGTGAAAATGGTACTTGGTATATTTATGCGGATGTTGCTGTATGTTTTATTTTGTTTGTTGTTTCTTTGCCTTGCGGCCAGTAAGATGGAGACTCCATACTATTCCTGGCTGTATGTGTGTGGTGTGTGTGAGCGATGTGTTTGGGCTGTCTGCTGAGGGGAAAAGGGTGGCGTGGTCAGGACGCTGCTGGGCGGCGCCTTTACAGTGCGCGTTCGTAGTAAAAACGTTTCTTATTAAGTAAAGTATGATCGCTTATCGTCGTATATTAGATAATCCTCCTCCACCACCGACCCTGGCGAGGATTTCTCGCTCCTCACCGTATCGGAGGCAAGGGGCTGCTGTGGTTGTGGCTGCTCCTTGACGAGCATCAGCAATTGGCTGGGAACAGCCGATTGAACCGATGTCGTCGTCAATATCGCAGCTGCTACTGACGGTGTGGTTGTGGCATCTGTGTTAATTGTGTTGGCGCTGGCTGCTATTGTGGTCACTATCGTTGGTGTGGTAAGTGTATTGGGCTGCGTTCTCGGATTGCTGCTGCTCTTGCTGTAGATGTAGTGAATGGGCGTGGTGGTGGTTGTGGTGTTGGTGGTGCTACTGCTGCTGTTGCTACTGCTGCGAATGCTATAGAGCTCGCCAGCTCGGGCGATCTGCAGAGGCCGCCAGATCGTGTTCTCCGGAAGCTAGTTCTGTCCGGTCCAGTACGAGGGAGAGTAGCCCTGCTTGCCTGCCGACTTCGACTGGCTGGTCGACTGCTGACGCTGTCCGGCGCTGTTCGAGTCCTACAACACAGACATGGTAGAAAGATCAGTTATGATCGGGTCAAAATATAAACTCGATTGTTTTTGCTGCTGCCTCCGCTTCTTTCGGTATTTTCACTCGGCCATCCATACATACAAAACTGTTGGTTAGCACATGAAGCACACGCAATTATATATAAATGTTTTGTATGTACAAAAAATCGAAGATTATATACACGATTTACTATAAGGCACATGAATGTATATGCTTCTGATTACCACACAACCCCATTTCAACGTGGCAACTGATTCCTTCTTATCGGCGCCGTTCCTTTTGGGATTCATGCAACTAAGAACTAGAATGGGTGGATGATGTAGTGAGAAAGATTACCATGGGGGCGAGGAGTCATGCGTGGGGGTGGGTGGGGTTAATAATGCAAAATTTATCAGCAAACAATTTAAGCAACTTTTACACGAGTGTGATTACAACAAAGGAACTTACCCGGCGGGATGAGCTATGAATCCTGCCGTCCATCTAATTGTTGTCCCAATAAAAAAAATCAAAAGAAATTATAAAGAAAAAGAGTCAAACAATAGAACACAGTTTCATGCATTTCTTAATACTGTCGCTGTCAGACTACCCCCACGAGTAACAAACTACTTTATAATACCCCAAGATAGGTGCTATACTTCCCCCCGGAAAAATGGCAAAATGCATGAAAGTTAGTTAGTTAGTAATGTTTACGGTTAAAAAATATATAACAAAATACTTTAAATGAAGAGAACAAAAATAAAATTACTTTTGGGTGAGTGCAACGGTTAGTGGTACAATCATAGTTTGCTAGTTAGTTTTCGCGTGCGACAATGGATGCTTGGCTTCAAAATGAACAACTTCTTGCCGTTATTGCATTAACAAAAATCAAGATTCAGGGCACGGGTTGGAAAAAAACCAAAGTTAACATAGAAATATAGGTAGAGATACATAGGTGCAAGTGTGGGTTAAAAGCGAATTTGAAAGTAACATATACACAAACACACAAATAAAATAATAACGCTGTGAAAAGTGCAAACTGAAATGTTCAATGAATTTTCCTAAGCGCCCCCATCTCTTTCCGTCCCCATCTAGTCGGCAAAGAACGATATGCCTGTGACATCGTCCTGCACGTGGCTATGCAATTGCTGCTCCCATTCTTCGCCGCCATCAGAGGTACCGTCGTCCCTCTGATCCGCCTCTGTGCTTTCGTGCCAAATTGGCTGAAATGTCACTTGCTGTTCACTCATAAGCACATTTCGAACCTCTAGGTTCTCCGCCACTCTGCCTACAACAATAAACTGTGGTGGTAATTGAGACTCTACCTGATGGATGGGCTGATGGATCATGTTGTGGTGTCCTGCCGGTGGCATCGGCAAGAACATGCCGTACGGCTGGGCCGAGGTGCCGCCAGCTGTCTGGGTGTTTGCCATGTTGAACGGCGGCGGAGTGCCAGAGTGGAAGCTCTGCTTCTCGTACGACTGCAGAAGATAAAAACAAAAGCACATTGGTTCGATTGTTGACTTTTAACTCGGGGAAAGAGAACGGTTACTCCAACCAGGACTGTGAACTCTAGTCAGGCTTTAAAATAAACTTAATTTTACAATTTTCACTCAACTTATCGTCTGGCTAATTAAGGATTTACACGTTCACAGTCCTGCCCATAACCATACGTACATTAACCTTGTTCAGCGTCACATGACCCTTCCCGTACATGGACGAGGTGAGGTCGGAGCCAGTGCCTGCCTGCGACTGATTCGATACCGTCTGCGTTTTGCTTTGCTGATTCACGCTCGACGAGTAGCCGCCGCCGCCCTTGCTGTAGTCCTGCGTGGTCTGAGAAAGGGTGTCGTAGCTGGTCGAGCCGTAGCCAGCGCTATATGAAGGCTTCGGGAACTGTCCACCGGAGGCAGTGTTGGCTGCCGGTATCTGCTGCTGTTCAATCAAATCAAATCGATTCCAATTACGAACTGCTGTGTGGTTAGGAAATTGTAACAGGGGGCTTACTGGATAGATGGTGGGCGTGCCATATTGGAAACTACCGGGCATCACATTGCCGCCATAAAAGTAGGCATAAGGAACATTCAGCATGGGCGCACCAGAGCCCGCCTGTTGTGACATTGTGCTGGATACCTGTGTATAAAATAAGCATAAAATTAATACTTATATTTGATATTACATGCGCTATTTGGAGACTCACATTGCCAACCGGACTGGAGTTATTGTCAGTGCGGGCGAATCGTCCATCAGTCATTGTGGAGTATGCCACAGAGCCGAGATTGTCACGACCGGCGCCTAAGCTTGCTGGCGGATAGTTCAGGTCGTAATATCCCTGCTGCAAACGAGAACCAGAATCATAATTAAGCGATCATCGGAAGCGTAGGTCGTCGTGTGTGTTGCATGATAATGACGGACGTGCAGCTTTGCCAGATTTTCAGCTTGGAAAGCATGCAAAATTGGACAAAGCTGAACGCCAAAAGATTCCAAAAGAAATCATAAATGATTAGTTAAATGCTGATTATTTCTGTACACTTATGAAAATGTATGGTTAGACGAAATAAAGGAACATGAAAAGTAATAATGGTTAGGAAATAGAATGTCAGGAAATGTGTTAGCGAGGAAGTAGGGATGCAAGAACACGCGAATGCCGATATATAAATATTTTAACTATGCGATAAATAGATATTGTTCGATATATTGGACCGATTATTACAGAAAAAAATATTTTAATTGTTATATAAATATTATTTCAATTACAATTTTAAGAATATTTTTCGAAATCGATATTGTAACGTTAAATATATTTAAAATTTCGATATACATCTTAGCCCAAACCTAGTTTAAGCTTTAATTAGTGGAAATATATTTTAAAAGGTTATCAAATATAATATTTATGGATGTTTTTAATAGAATTGGTAAACAAAAGAAACTATGTAAATATGTTTGTGGAAATACCAACTTTTTCGATATTTTAAAGTTTCTAAAAACGAAAATAATAGGGTTAGTTTTTGGATAATTTTGGAGTCGAGTGTAAAGCAGAGCCAGGAGGATAAGCAATGTGGATGGTTTTTTAATGGTTGATGATGTATAAATGTTGTATGCCGGGATTGCGGAAAGTGAATGGAAACTGGAAGCGGATACGGATGGCATTAAAAAATTAAAGTGCAGGATGATAAGAGAAGGTGTCTAAAGCTTGATACTGCACAATTATAAAGACGCACACAAGACAGACACAGACATATAGACATCGCGATGATGATGTTAATTTTTCTAGTAAAATGCACGCTGAAAAACGGTTAAGAGGGTGGAAGGGCCGCCAACCGTAGCTCGAATCTGAACCGGGGGCACCGCAATCGGATCTGGACCCGCAACTAGGTCAGGCCAGGATCAGAACTGGCGCCTGCCTGAGAGAGCAGCGGGAGGCGGCGCGCTGGGATGCGTGTATGCGTATGCGTATATGGAATTTGGACTTGACTTGAGGCGGAAACGTTGTATCGAACATTATGTGGAAGGATATTGATACGAGGTTACTGATTGATTAGAGTCGATTCGGTTGATTGATTTGATTTTGATTGGTCGGTTGCATTTTGTAGTTGTTGGTTTTTTTTGGTATTTGCTTTTGCTTTTCTCCATGAACTCACCACATGTGGCACTCTCTGTTGCATCATTTGTAATTCCTCGTAGGAATACACTGGTTGCTGATAGTATGGCAATCCAGTCTGAATATATTGACTAACCATTTGGATGTTGGTGGGCACCAAGCCGCTGCCGCTGCCACTGCCACCACCACTACCAGCACCACCAGCACCCGATGCGCCGCCCACGCCGCCGCCAGTGCCAGCTCCCGCGCCTGCACCGCCGGCGCTGCCCGCCGTTGTGGCGACGCTGCCACCACTGCCGCTGCTGTTGCTACTACTACTGATGATGTTCTTGTTGGTCAGCGAGGCTAGCACCGCGGCGGTGGTGCCCGCAGCCGTTTGGGCGGCGACTGCGGCAGCCGCTGCTCCCACAGAGCCGGCGTTGTTGCTGCTGCTGTTAACACCGACGACGTTGGCCGCACTTCCGCTGCCACCGGCCACACCGACGCCGCTGCTACTTACGCCGCTCTGACTGATCACGCCGGCCACATTGCCGCTGGCAACGCCTGCCGTCACATTGCTGGCCGAGCTGCTGCCGCTCACGTTGTTATCTGTTGAAGGGGCGGACACAGAAGATGAGATTAGTCATTAAATAAAATAAAATATCGAACTTAATCTGCACACAATTCCAAGAATACTTACTATTCGAAACAACCGCTTGGTTAGCACCCGGCTGCCCACTGACCGTTCCCGCTGCGCCGTTGCCAGTGCTTCCGCTGCTGCTGCTCACGCCGCTGCTGGTGGAGACACTAAGAGATGAATATATTGGATTAATACACTACCGAAGGTGTTCACTACAGAGGGTTAGTCGGAGGAAAACTGGGAAGGTGGAGCAACGGCGGCATGCAGAGCTGGGAGCGAGCTCGCTCTTACCTGTCATAGTGCGCGGCGCCGCTGGTGGCGGTCGCATCCTTGAGCTTGGCGCTGGCACTAAAGCTGGCGTACTGCGAGGACGCATTGCTCGCACTGCCAGCGAACCTGAACGGGCAAGAATCCGCAATTAACCATAATGGAACCATTCCAATGTATATTAAAGGAAAGCTAGGGGAGCTTCTCGCCAGGGAAACGGGGATTACGGATGTGAGACCGTGGCAGATTCTACTTACCCGCTGCTATTGGACAGTCCTCCCGTGTTGCCATAGACATTCTGGCTGGACTGGTAAGCACTTTGTGGTGTCGAATAGCCGGAGGTGAGGTAGGCAGAGCTCGCATTGCCGCTGTTAAGTGCGGAAAGCGATGACGGAGGATTGGGTTTGATTTTTTAGGACATGAGCGAGCAGTAAACATGTATGGTTAGGAGAGAAGAGAAACGGTAACAAAAAAAAATCGAGATTAGCTTTCTTTCGGGTGGTGCGGATTTTGTTAGGCATACAAAAAGAACAAAGTCAAGTGGAATGATTCAATACCTTCCTTTCAAACGATCAACAACATAAGGTAAAAATGAGTTGGGTGAATTTGGTACGCACCTTGTGCTGTTTTGACTGCTGCTGCCACCAACCGGAATGTTTTGCGTCGCTGCACCTGCAACGCCCGCGCCTGTGGCACCACTCTGCGCACCGGCGCCCGCCTGCTGCTGCTGATAGGAGTTCACCGCGCTGGGCTGGTATCCGTAACCCTGCTGCTGATAACTGCCCACCGAGCTCTGAACATTTGCATAGCTGGAGCTGCTGTAGCCAGTGGACGCCGTCGTCGGATAACCGCTGGACGCCTTACCCGCTCCTCCGCTGGTCTGGTATGCGTTTTGGTGATAGGCACTACCGGTGCCGCCGGCCTGTCCATAGGGATCGTTCTTGGCCAACTGATCGAGCGCATTCGTGGCGGCGGACGAGCTGCCGCCCTGCTGCTGCGCCGTCGAACGACTCGCATAGCCCGCCGCTGCACTCAAGGCATCGCCCTGCAAATGAAACGGTTTCGAGAATTTAATAAGCTTTCATTTCACTGGACTTGCTTGCTCATAGCTTTTATATCCCTTAAAAGGGTACTTACGATCTGGGAACTTTGCAGACCCGCTGTCAGCGCAGATTGTTGCTGCTGGGATTTACTCTGGTAGTCGTCCTGCTGCTGCTGTTGCTGCTGACTGTCGATGCTGTAGCCCGCACCAACCTTCTCCGGCACTGCATCGAAGCCGTCGTCGGTTCCGAAGTCCAGAGCACCGAACTGCACGTCCAGATAGCCAATGTTATTCAGAGCATTGTCTCCAGGCATTTCCACAGCGCTGGCCGGAATCTTTGAAGGCGGCGGCAGTTTGACGCGCGCCCTTCGCACCGGCTGCTGCTGCGATTGCTCCCCAGCTGCTCCCGCTGCCGTTCCCGAGGCGAACACGTTCGCATATGTGCTGGGATACTGGCTCACACCAACACTGGTGCTGGTCTGCGAGTAGGCGGCCACTGGGTTCTGCGTATAGCCCGCTGGCGCAGGCTGCACCGCTGCAGATCCTGGGCTAGCGCCCTGGCTGGACAGCGAGTTGAAATACTGAGATTGCTCGGCCGACAGCGTAGCCGATGGCTTGATAGGCGTCGTCTGCTGCTGGAGTTGCTGCTGCTGTTGCGCTTGCTGCACCAGTGTGGCGGCTGCAGAGGCGGCGCTCGAGAATGTGTCGGGGGCGGCGGATCCAAACGAGGACGATGCATTGCCCGTTCCTCCGCCGGCAGTTGCGCTTGCTGGCGTTCCCGCTCCCGCCTGCGTGCTCTGAGCCTGCAGCTGGGGCGGTGGATTACTGACCGCCGCGCTGTACTGCAGCAGAGGCGTAGTCGCCGAGCTGGAGAGCGTTGCTGGCGGTGTGGCCGCCGTTGGTCCGCTGCTGGAGCCCTCCTCCAGATGAGATGATCCCTGCTGCACCAGATGGTGTTCAAGACCCGGCGGCGCCGGCAGCGTGCTGTCGGCACCTGCACTTGCTCCCGCACCGCTCACCACGCTGGCGGCCGTTTGTGTGGCCAAGTTGCTGGTGGTGAACACCTTGCTGTCCTTCAGCGAGCCCTCGTACTCCTCGTTGTTCCAATCGCCCCAGGCATCGTCATGAGCCTGCTGCTGCTTCTCGGCGTTTTGGGCAATGGTGTTGTCCCACAGCTCCACCTCGTGATGATCGTCGTTGGCGTTGCCGCTGCGACCGGGACCGTAACCACCGCCGCCTGGGCCTCCAATGCGGTCGCCACGCGGGCCACCGCTGCGTCCGCCCATGCGACCACCACCACGGCCAGAACGAGAGATGAAACCACCACCGCGTCCACTACCCAGGGCACCGGGTCCGTTGCGTCCGCCGCCGTTTCGCTGCCCGCGGTAGTTGTCGTTAGCTCGGTCATCGCCGCGGTCGCCTCCGGAGCGAGGTTCCCGAGATTCGCGCTGATTGCGCTCATTCTCGCGGGTCTCTCTTCCCCGCCCTGTAAAGTAAGAATTTAAAATAGGTTAAAAAGAGATGCTTCAAGGGAGATTCCATATAAGCAATATGTGTTCATCAAGTAAGACATTAAGGATATAAAT
Organism: Drosophila anomelani; assembly: GCA_035045905.1. Lineage (NCBI taxonomy): Eukaryota > Metazoa > Arthropoda > Insecta > Diptera > Drosophilidae > Drosophila > Drosophila anomelani. The sequence goes on from JAWNOO010000032.1 coordinate 15,659,036, forward strand.
TTTACATTAATAAAAGCAATAGTAATAAAGGTTTGAGTAACTTACAGCCACGACTGTCGGTGGAGCCGCGTCCGCCACCGCGGTTTGAGCTGCGATTACGCGACTTTTCCCGCTTGTCCGCATTCGCATTGCCATCAGCCCAATCTCCATCTCCGATGGTGCCATCGCCCGGGGCATTTGCAGCCTTGTTCTTGCGTTTTTTCTCGTACTTAGCAAAGGCGCCCTGCAAAAAACAATTCACCTGAGTAACTGGAAATCGCAAATATTCGTCTGCCACTAACCTGCGGTAGCTCCTCGATCAAGAAGTTAGCCGCTGCCTCCAGGTCAAAATCGCACTCATTGAGGGCGCAGCAGACCTCCTCCTCGGAACGTTGGGTCATGGTCACCAGAAGGGTAACCTTCTCTTTGATCTGCGGATCCTCTGTGGTGCTATTGGTGATCTGGGCAATGCGCAACTGTTCGGTGGTGGCCTTCGGCTGGGCCTTCTCTGGCTTGTCTGTCTTGCTGACATCCAGGCCGCCGCCCTTCTTGCCGGCGGCCGCCGCATGTGAGACTGCATCATGGTGGCCGGTGCCGGAGCCTCCTCCTCCGCCGCCGCCGGAGTTGCTGGCATTTGACTTTTTCTGGTTGCGGATGTGGCCGCCGCCGCCTCCTCCTCCGCCGCCTGAACGAGTTTGTGTGCTCATCTCTATGTACACTGTATATACAAATTAGCTGAAATTAACAAAGGGAGATAGGTTCGGAATTAAAACTATCGTTCGAATGGAGAGTTTTACATTGATATCCAAATCGAAATGTTGACTGAATTGGATGGGAATCCCCAAGGTATCCCCATAATCCGAATTCAGACAAAGCCCTAAAGGGTTTGCTTGAAAATGGATATCCCACTTGCTTATTTTAACATATTTCTTGCCAAAATAATTAAATGCAAAGTAAGCAGAGCTCATCTGACCAGTGATTATTCTCAAGTATCCAATGACTGCATTCTGAATATAAATCCAATGATGAATCAATTATATAAACATGGTGGAAACCTGGTATGGAATAACCGATATGGATGCACTGTGTTGAAGCAGGAATCTAAAGCCCTGAATTAAGCCGATAGTTTCTCGAAATCTCTCAAAACGCTCTTGGCAATCTTATACCTAGGAAAACGCCGCTATGCAAACAGATTTCAATAACGAATATGTGCGTGTGAATATTTGCAAAACAAGTGGCCAAAGAGAGCAGCAAAGAAAAGCTGGCAATGATGAGAGTTCAATGTACATTTAATAAAAGAGAATGAAAGAACGTGAACAAACACACGCTCACACACTGACACACGCCAGCGGAATGCTAAAGCGGGAGGGAGGCAAAGAGACACACACAGAGAGGGAGAGAGAGAGAGCGGCACACGCACAAACAAAGCAAGCATTCAGAAATAACAAAATTAGTGCAAAGGGGGTGGCGAGGAGGCGGAAAATATACGGACAAAACAGGTAACAGGGAGTGAAACAGAGAGGAAGGCACGCTTCCAAGCCGAAAACGTCAACCGCCGCTTTTCCAAAGGGGATGGGATGCAAAGAGAGCGGTGGTGCGAGGGGAGCGGCAGTGAGCGACCCCGATACCAAGTGCATCTGAATCACTCAATTTTGTTGTCAAAACAGTTTTATCAGCTTCAACCGTGAATAACGCCTTCTCATACATTATTCATACACACACGCACACACAGAGACAGACACTGGCACACACATGCACATGCCGCCGCCGCCGCCACCGCATTTACTTCGGCACATTAAATTTCGCACGTCCGCCTATGCCCTATGCCCTATGCTCCAGATATGGATATTGCCCCAGCGGGACCAGGAAAGTACCCAATTTCAGTTGCAACGGGAATTATGACGACTGGCATACACAAAAATTGATTTACAAACTCCTTGGCCTCCTCGCTTCGGTTTTCTGCTTTCGCTTTTGTGCTCGCTCTTCTGCATCGGCCGTAGCGGCGTCTCCCTCGCACCAGCGCGGCGGCCAACGGTCAGTATTGCCAGGTGTGAGCGATGCGAACGTAAATTGGCAAGGCTAATAAATTAACCAACAATGCTATCACTTAGGGGAGAGCTAAATGGTTTCTTTCATCTGCCTAGAAACTGTGGGGAAGATCAATTATGAAATATATCCGGAAAACACACATTCCCGGCAGGATTCGGGAGGCACACATCACTAGACACGCACGATTCGGCACTTGGCAACACTGAACGCGAGGGCATTGAAACCGAATGAAGCGCACAAAGCGGAATGAAAAACCGGACAAAGTGGTGTACACTGCCCTGAAAAGCGAAATGTACGCCTCGCCGGAGATAAACCAATTTCGTCACGGGGCGTACAGCGGGGGCAAATGCATCTCGAGTTGTAGTTGGTAGCGCTCGCGGAAATTATAAGTTAAATATTATAATCAGCCAGCGCCAGCCATGTGCACATAGTCGACGCCATTTCTGCGAACACCACACTAGCCGACTCTTTCGCTCTTATGTAAACCAAGGGAACCCAAGTTGACGGCGACTCTGCCGCTCCAGACAGCGGGCCACTATTGAATTTTCAACAAAGTTTTACGCTGCAAAAACGTCTTGTAGCCCTCCGAAAACACTGTACACGTATGGTCAGGAACTTAAACAACACTTTGCCAATCACATTGGCCAGCGATCGCAGCTTTTTTATGGTGTAAACAAATTTTAAAACGGAGCCACACACAATACCTGCAAATGCGCCGAGAAACGCACTTATTAGTGATGCGGGAATCATCGATGCATCGTCATCGATGTTTTTAGCGATGTTGTTTCGATCGATTACCATTTAAGATTTGCGATATGTGTGCGCTAAGGTCACTCTATTCCACGGTATATTCTAAAGATTCCCCACACTTCAATTTTTGTTTGTCTTAACATCGCTGTAATGTTAGATTCTATAAGCAAAACTCTGTAATGTAATATTTCACAAGCAAAAAATCTGTAAACTCACATTCTGCTGTAAGCTTACATTTTGCTTCAACTTCAACTTTGAAGTCATCACCTTTCTTTTTCCGATAGGGACTTCGCGCCCTGAAATCATCGATGCATCGAACATCGATGTTGTACCGATGTTTTTCCATACTCTTTGTGTTTTGAAATACTATATACTGAAAATGTGGTATTTTTCTTAGGTCAGGTCATACTGAGCGTCAACCAAAACAAAACAAAAATAATGAAATAAAGCCAAAAGATTTTGTGATTGTTTTAGAAACGAATTAGCTGATTATAATGGCGAAACCCAGGTATATCGCGCTTCAGGAAGAGGTAAATCTCCTCTTAACCAAAGACGAAGAACGCACCCAAAAGGAACTGGATGCGCTGCAAGCTAAACTGGACGACATTCTGAGCAATCAAGACGAAATCCTGACGCGTCTTGGCGTTGTGGCCCAGGGCCGATACAGCGTTAATGTCTGCGAGGTGGATGTTACCTATTTCCCGATTTCCGATCCCGAAGAGCTGCCAAAACTGGACGCCTATCTGGCAGAACCCGGCAATCCCCATGTGAGTTTTCTTTATTATTAAAATTTTTCATTTTAGTTATAATTCATTTATGACAATTCCAGGCTCGTTTAATGCGTCGACTCCTAAGGCCTGATGGCGAAATAACACCACTTAAGAAATCTTTTGTAAAGCTCTTTACCGATGATATCGCGCAGTCCTTCAACTACTCTGGTTTTTCTAACAAAAGAGCATTCAGCCAATATAAAAACATAAACAAAACTCTTTTTGGTGAGTAATCAAACATTACTTTTTAAACATATAAATATTAGACAAGAAATACTAGCTTAATAATGTTTAAAATGTTTGCTAAATATTAATTTATATTCGCCCTTGCCAGTATTTTAATTTTGTGCTTTAAATTTAATTATTGGAAATGCCTGAAACCTTACAAGTTGTAGAATAGATGCATAATGTATAGTTTACTGATTAAAATAGAGTTATATTAGATCTAATTGTAATAAACCAATTCTAGAAATCCAAAAAACCAAGGGATATATCATATCGGATTACATAACTGAAATTAGAGCCGCCTTCCATATGGCAAAGCGTCGCTGTTATACAAGGGACTTCAAGCAGAGACAGAGGAGCCAACTCAGCCCGGAGGATGAGGATGAAAATGAATCGGACTAGCTATGCCCGAAAATGCATCGGATATCCGTTGCGCGGCCTGTTAGCTTTTTGGAACATTTCAATTAAAAGTATAAGAAGCCAAACCGGTTCTTGGCTTTTCTGTAGGTTCTGTTTTTACCACATAAACGAGGTTATTTTCGGCTTACAAACTTTCAAACCGTAACGTTCTGGTCGACATCCCTCTTGAGAAATATGGATCAATGGTTTCACCAGTAAATATAAGTAATAAGATCGTTTAGTTAACATTTGCAGATCTTTTTTTGTTTACTTTGTTTTAGAAATAAATAAGTTAAACTTTAATGTATAATTCTACATTTCTGTAACCTTTTAGTTGACAAAATGTGACTCGAAATAAATGTTCCACATGTTTTTAAGAAATATTATCTAATAATTATATATTTCATAAGGAAACTTTTCGAACTTTTTGTATTTTAAAGTTCTGTCCCTTTGTTAAGATATATTTGTAATGTCACAGATTATATTTTAAGATTTATTTTTCTAATTATGATGTGATGGAATAAGGAAGGTTAGAGTTTATTTAAATTAATTTGTTTTTACAGATTTTGATTAGCGAAATCAAGAATTTTCAGTTAGCTTATAATAAATTCAGTAAATACTTAATTAAAAAAGTAGATTCTATTTTTATTTTATGAAAATTTGTAGTATTATTTTTATTGTTGTCATAAAAGTGATCGGTTATTTATATTTCATATTTATTATTATCATTTATTACATATTGAAGATTACATATGACTTAGGGATTTCATAAAAATATCTTCAAGATTGCGTGCCTAAAAAGAAAAGCCACTTTTGGCATTAACTTAAACTAAAGTTAAGTAAACTTTGCAATTTATAGCTCATACTTTACTAATTCAACAATAATTATTACTAAAAGCTCATGCCCAAGATACTTTGCCAATGAATTCACGTCCCCCCCCAAAAACGTTACTTGATCTTTGTTGGACTTTGAAGAAACATAACCATAAGATGCTTGGCCAAAAGATACCCGATCTGTGCTGTGGGGGCCCAAAAAGACAAGTGATTTCTGCTGCTCTTGGTGGAAAAACGCCAACTTGGTGCAGGGTTCAGTAAACTTGTTTCCAATTTGAAAATGGTTGTGCCTGCCAGCCGGATAAAAACATTTTCCGATGCTTTTTGGGCATTGCGGCAACAACAATTACAACAAGTACTCGGCTTGGTTCGGTTGCACAGTCGGTGGAGCAGCAGCAGCAGCAGCAGCAGCGGCAGTGGCGGCGGCGGGCCATAAATGAGAACTCAATTAGAACGTTTACATTTCTGTAAGAAACGAGTTGCTGCCACTGCGCCGCTCCGTGCTGTTGTTGTAGTTGCTGCTGCCTGCTGCTGCTGCTGGTACATTATTTTTTGGCCTAAATAGTAGGCCTTGAGGAATCGGAATCGCTTGAGTTGTTTTTGTTTCACCGAGCGCCACAACCGGCAGCGACGCTGACAGCGACATCGACATCGGCAGCGCAGCGTGGAGCGTTGAGATACCGATTCCGATTCCGAATCCGAATCCGCTCAGAGTGGATTCGTCTTTTGGCCCATTCGGATGTGGCCACCGCGCGCGCGTTGTCCGCTGACAGTTTTATTATTATTATTGTTGTTATTATTATTATTATTATTTGGGCCCCGCAGCTAACTCACTTGCCCTTTAAGCCGCGCGCTTCTCGTTCATTTCGGAGTCAGAGTCAGAGTCAGAGTCGGAGTCGGAGTCGGATTCGGGTTCGGTTTTCTCGGCTCGAGTGCATCCACATCCAACCACACACACACTTACGGTTGTTGTGTCGCGCTGTGTGCTCCAGTTGCAGTTTTGCGGGAGGTTAGTTCTGCTGTTGAATAATCCGCGCGACTCCGCGCAGTGTACGCAAATTGCAAAGCTCCCAGCTCCCCCAGCTCCCAGCCACCCCCCGGAGGAGCCCATTGAGTAACATAGATCCAAGCCAATCCAAGAACTGCACTGCCCCAGTGTGGGTGTGTGTGTGTGTGTGTGTGGGGCAGAGGAGAGCGCGAGAGCGAGCCGCGCACGTGTGTGTGTGTGTATCTGTGTGCTTCTGTGTGCGTGTGTGTTAGAATGCACCTTGTGGTATTTTGAAATCTAAAATTGCCAAACACCGCAGCGCGTTTCTTTTTTTTTCGAGAGCATTGCAAAAGACTCCAGCTGTGCTAATGCCAAGTCAAAAGGCGAAAAACGAAAACGAAAAGCTGAACAGAACTGACACAAAACAAACTAAAGAAACTGAAAAAGGCCGAAGAATTGAACTGAGAAGAATCGAAGAGCCGACCAGAAGAAACTGAAAAAAGAAACTGTAAACTGTAAAACTCGGAAGCCAAGGCTGTCGCGGGTATGTAATTACGAAACTCCTGCGAGCAGCGCCTGCCTGGCTATTTCGGATATCTGTCCGATTGCGACAGATTTTCCGTGGATTTTCCGCCATGGATTAATGGGCGCCAAGGGTACAGCCAGCTTTCCCACACACACACACACACGCACACACGCCAGTCAGCAAACACACACTCTTATTGGCCAACATACAGTGAAACTTCCCTTAATTGAAAACCTCAAATATTGCAGTTCGACTTGGAATATATAATTTATAATATTTTTAGGTTTTCAAATCAATTTTAATTGCACAAACTGCGACTCTTGGACATTTATGAAACTAAATTCCAAATTAAAGACTTTATAAACTGTTTAAACAAAAAGTGGTCATCAGTGTTAATTAAAACAATACAAAACTCCCTAAAAACTAGAACCTATGATCGTAAGTGCGCGTACAACTAGTTTATTATGTTTGTATCGATAAAGATATTTAATTTTAAGATATTTTTATTATTCATTTTTACAATTACCTTATTCTACTTTTATTTCCTTTGCGGGAGAACTCCATCATCCTTTCTTCGTATTCCACTCACATCCGAAACATTTAACACTTAGCAATATTTATATTTAGATTGATATCAACAGATATGTATAGAAAAACTGGGAAAACATAGAACAGATATGTATATACTTGGAATCATATACCAAGTCTTTAAATATTAATTGGTATAGGTCAGTTGCAATGAATAGATAAACGTTTTTTAATTGAACGAACTTTGATTGAGAGTTTTAAGATCTCTTTTATGGAATGATATCCTTCACTTTACAAATCTATTTTTAAAATACAACAAACTCCATCTTCTAACCACCTTTATCTTAATAAATTTGATCAGATAATATAATTATTGTAGAAAATAGGACAGTACCATTCATCATGCCGAGATATAAAGAGTTAGATATGCAAATTGAAGTTCATATTTTAAAGAAATGAGCATGTGTTCCCTTTTGTCCTTTATCATGGCCCATTGTTGGGGAGTTACACCGAATCCAACTTCATGGAGTTGGACTGTATTTACCTACGTCACGCCCACCTGATTTCAGTGCAATCGCGTTGGCCCAGTTTACGGGCATGCTCCAAGACAAAATACACTCCTACAAGGTCGATTGCCTATGTGTGCTGGTGGTGCTGCTGCTGCTCTGGCTATGGCTGTGGCTATGACTGTGTCTGCCGCTGCCTGTGTTTTTTTTTCTATACCAGTTTCTAAACCTGCCGCAGCTAGTTTCCATTTCTACTGGGATTATCTGCTCCGGCTTCGGCTTTGGCATCGGCGTCGGCTTTGGGCCTTCGCTCTGCTGCAGGTGGCTGCAGCTCTCTGGGAGCTCATTACTCCGCCTGCTCCGCTGCCGCCGCCGCCTCCTCATCATAGCCACCTTTTCGCATCCGACAGGCTGTAAGTGTGTGTGTGTGTGTGTATGTTCGATTGTGACACAGAAACCAACTAAGAAGTATGTGGAAATCTCTTGGCTGCATCGAAAACAAATCAGAAACTCGAGTTGGTCTCGCCAGTTGGCTCCGCTTCGCATTGAGTTTCCATTTCAGAACATATGCGCATTTTCGCAACAGTTTCCAAGCCAGAAGATTGCTAGGCTACCTACCTGCCGATCGAAGAAGGGGTTTCTATGGCTATCTGAGCGTTTTGTCTGAATCTGAACATTTCGAAATGCCAGTCACACCTGTTCCTATTTCCGATTTCGGTTCTAAATGTGAACGGAATAGGAACCAATGATTTTACACGATTTCCCACGGATATTTGTGTTTAAATGAAATTATTATTTTTAATTTAATAAACAATATGTTATTATTGAGAGATTATGGATTAATATTTTCTAGGGGAATATATCAAATAGTTAGTCCTAAGGGTTTACTTTTACTTAGAAGAATCTCATATGATGTTACACATCTTATTCTTCTTACTTTTTAGGGTAAATGAGTTCATCTAAAGGACATATAGTTCTACATGTTTGCTAAATTCGAAATTAATGCTTTAAATATTAACATTTTGACAAGTTTTAATTGATTTTAAAGTTAAAGTTTTATAGATAAAGAACATATTTTGGGAAAGAGCCCTATAGGATATCACAGATCTCGGATTATTTTATTTTAGCTTTTATCCTAAGGACTATCCACTCTTTATAGTTTTCACTGTCGATGGCTTTATCGATTCCCAATTTATCTCTTGCATTTGGATGCCAGAATGATGCGCTGCATCCCTGGCTCATTCCCCGAAAGCAGCACACGCATACAGTGACAGGGCACCCTTGCTGCCCCGTGTGCCACCCTCTAGCAGCAGCCCCTTCCTCCCACCCCCACTGCAGTGTGCTCAATTCGGATGTGTGTATGTGTGTGTGTGTGGGTATGTGTGAGTGCATCTCCCCCACAGCAACTGAAAACTGCAAACTGAAAACTGCACGAACTGTGGTGCAATAAACGACGAGCGAACGGAACGGAACGCATATTGCGTTGGCGGCGATAGCTTGGATGTTGTTGGTGCTGCTGCTTCTGCTGCTCCCTCTGGTGCTCCCGCGCACCTCCATCCACCACCTCCTCCTCCTCCTCCTCCTCCTCCTCGCATGATGATGACAGCCGAGGTCGTAGGCAAAGACGACGGCATACGCTCGAGTAACTGGCTCAGGCCACCACTACAAGCAGCCAAACCTGTTGACCTAATTTCAAATTCTGCTGCGTCTTTGTTGTTGCTGTTGGTGGTGCTGCTGCTGCGGCTGATCTGTGTCTCTGTGCCAGCCACTCTGCGGGCGTTTGTGCCTGTGTCAGTGTGTGCCGCCTCTCGTGCGCTCTCAATGTTTGTGTGCCGGAGAGCGGATAGCGGAGAGCCCAAGCGATTGGCAAATCTTCGCCAGTGGTGTTTGGCGCCAAGGGGGATTGGGGGATCCACATCCACAACCTCATCTTCATGGGAGAATCCGAATCCAATAGCCCAGCAGAAAAAGGCCTTCAAATTAAAAGCATTCCCTCTAAATTATGGAGATTTTTAAGCAATAGATGAGGTATTTTAAAAAGAGATATCTGGGAAAAGTATATGCGTCTATTGTATTTAGTAAGAGTCTGTTAGGGGCTCTTTATATAAATTTATAGAATGAAAAGTCACAAATTTAGTGCATGCCCTATATTATGGTAATTTTTGAATAATTTAAAAATAATAACTTGTAGAGTATTGTGTTTTATTTCGCCCTTTAAAGTAATTTTTTTTAGGATTTTTTTAATGAAATTTCTCTTATTGTTAGCAATTTAATAAGTATTTTAAAAATATAAAGAGTGTGCTGCCGTTTGCTATTATTAAATGATGATGTTCTTCTGTTTTTGTTTTCTTTTTCCCCATTAACTCTTCTTCATAGTCCCCTTTTTTTATAACATTTTTATTATTTATATTATTATTCTTTATTTTTAATTATACCAATTCAAAGTGCTACATATTTATTTAGTTTATTTATTAAATTACTACATTCTTAGCTTGCAAAAATCTTAATTAAAAAAGAAAATGTTAGAAAGAAATTGAAAACATATTTTAAAAATTTTTAAATGGTTATAAGTAGCATCAAAAATTAAACAAAATTGATTAATAATGTTTTAAGCTTTCTTGTTTAATTGTAATTTTATATCCTAATAATTCAAAAAATATAATATAGATTATAGAAATGCATTTATTTTGTTTACAGTACTTAACATCAGTATGTTTTAATACATTTATTGAACAATGGCTTATTTATCTCTATTTTAAAAAGAAAATAATTAAATTCACCCTCAAAAACCTTCTCAAACACCAAAAATTTTCAAAGATCTAATAATTTTGAAAAAACTTAAAAATTACATTCTACATAAATATCAAAAAATATTGTAATATTTATTATTGCAAAACAATTACATAAATATGTATATAACCATTGAAATAGATGTTTTTTCAAGTGTGCTTATAAATGTGGCTAATAACCAAACGATCCCCCTTTCCCATTGAACTCTGACTCACCTGGCGGTGGCGGGGGATACCCCCCTCTAGCCCCGCCACTGGCATTTCCGTCCCAAACAAAACAGACACAGTTACAAGAACCCACACAGCCACGGATGCGAATACGGATACAGGGACAGAGACAGGGACAGATACATTCGGTTCTCCCAGTCATCCACATCCACATCCATTTCCATTTCCAACAGCTATTGCAGTTTGGATTCAGTTCGGTTCAGTTTGCTTTGGTATTTGGGAAATTCGGAATTCGATGTGCTCTGTGGGAAATCGAAGATATGGCAGATATATGCACTTCCTAAAATATCCGCAAAAATAGAGTTGGTAGTGCGGGATACGTGGATCTCCCACCTGATTTACTATATATTTTATATATTTTTTATATATTTTTATTTTGCGTCCCAGTAACCACAAGAAATTACGGTCGCCATCCTCTGCCTGCCACTCTGCCAGCGTCGCTGCCTTGGCCAACGTCGCTGCCTGCTCCACTTGTCGCAGTGACGAAACGTTCGTGCCCAAGTGTGTGTGTGCGTGTGTATCTGTGTTTGTGTGTGCAGAGAAAATCAAGTGAATCAAAATGAGCGTATAATTAGGTCAACACAACAAAAATTATACGCTAGCCACTTACCAAAGAGAGCAGAGCGGGCAGCCGCGTCGACTCTCTGGGAATCGGAAGTGGGGCAGCATGGTCGTTGGCGGTGCCATCAATTAGAAATTAATTCACGCGCCTAATGCAACAAAATTGCAATTGCAGTGAGAGCAGAAAAACACCAGCAGCACCACCGCACCACCACCGGGCAGCAAAAAAAAAAGCGGCAGGCGTGAAAAGCATGCACTTGCAACAACAATGTGGCGGCGGTGGGAGAGAGTGGGAGCCGGGAGTGAGAATCATAAACAAAAACGGGGCATGCGCTGGGGCTCCAAGGAAAGAGAGAGAGAGCGAGATGCAAAGAGAGAGTTTGTATACAGAGCGGGGGCTGGCTCCACTGCTCTCTCTTTTTTTTTTTTAGGTTTTGCCGCTCAGCTGCTTTTCGGCTCCCACTGAACTATTTTTTTGTTGTAGTGTTGCCCCCACTTTTTTCTCGCCCGTTTCTTTCTTGATTTTCTCGATGCCGCCTCGGCTGGGTGTTGTTGTTGCTGCTGCTGCTGCTGCTGTTGGCCGTGGCAAGTGTTTCGCAATGTGCAGGCCAGGCCAAAATGAAATCATCGCTGTGCGCCGTGCTGTGCCCGTGCTCTCTGGCATTGATGGGGGGGAAATTCCTGTTCCACTTTCTATTATGGGAGTCGCGGCGGCGACTCGTTGTTGTTGTTGTTGCAGCAGCGGCAAAAGTAGCAAAAGAGCACGTAGCATAAGTGTGTCACCATGGAAAGTGGTTTCTCTCTCCCGTCTCTCTCTTTCTTCGTTCTGTTCTTGTTCTCATTTCGACGCACATGTTACTGTTGTTTGTTGTTGTTGGGGTTTTGGGGCAACATTTGGGAATGGTTCAGTTTCATTGATTTGCTACGAAACAGTAGCAGGCAACAACAACAAAACTCCCCATCGACCGACTGACTCATTTTTGTTCCCCCCTTTTGCTCCACTCTCCCTTCCCCTTCCCCTTCCCCTTCCCCTTCCCCTTCCCCTTCCCCTTCCCCTTCTCGCTCCCACGCTGGAAAACCGGTAAAAATCGCTGCTAAGGTCAAACGCGAATGTGTGTGTTTGAGTGTGTGAGTGTGGTCTATTTTGCATGAAGATCCAGCCTCGAAAGTGAGTTGCCTTCAAAAAGATGCGACTCCACTTCCAGTTCCACTTCCAATTCCGACTCCCATTCCGTTTTTTTGTTGTTGTTTTTTTTTTTTAACTTCCAACCAACAACAGCAACAATAACACAGCACTGGTCAATGCAATGCTAATAAACTAGCTTTTGATTCCAATTTGAATTTGAATTTGAATGGGAATCGTGCGAGGCGGCCTAAGGCTATGGAAAAGACTCATTTGGCCTACAAGTCCATCCAGCACAGTTGGTCAAAATGTTATATCTGATTTGAATGGAAATTATCCCTTTTGATATCAGATGGAAATTGGAAAATCCTTTGAAAATGTATGGTTTAGTTTTTAACTACAAATTAAGGGATAGTGGATTGAAATACACAAACTCATTATTTATTTAAATATTTCATTTAAAATTTTCATTAAAATTTATTTATTTTTTTTTTTGCATTTTTAAATAAATGTTCCACAATCAATGGAGGTTTTGTAATCGTAATGCCAATATAACATTTATTGAATTTGCCCATTAAAATCTCTTATTTCAGTATTACAAAAATTTAGTAAAATAATACAAGAAATAATAATCAGTCTTGTAAAATAGTTTTAAAACATTTTTACATTATAATTGCTCAAACATAAAAACAAATATATATATTTATATTTTTTTTAATTATATCACATTTCTCCTTTGGTTTTACAAAACTCTCGAAATAAAGTTAATTTTAATTTTATGCAGTTTACAAAATCTCAATATTATCCATACGCAGTGGTGTACCATAAGGCAAATAATTAAATTTTTTAAAAGAAATAAATATAAGATTGCAATCTCTGCCTAATAAACATTGTTAATTTAATTATTGTATTTACAAATTTCCCTTTAAAATTAGACATTCGTCCGGCGGACAGTGTGCGACATCATTAAGGGCTCTCGGGGCGCTCCAATTATGTCGCTCACTTCTATGTGTGTGCGGTGTGTGTGCTCCCATTTCGCATTTCTCCAACCATTTCTCTCGTTTCCAGAGCGGCTCAGAGCCCAAGCGAAGCTTTATATATTTTCTTTTTTTTAATACATATATTCGTTCGGCTTTCGGGGCTTCGAATTGGGAACAGCGGGCCGGCGAGCAAGTGAAAATGCGGGACACAGACACCCCAAAAGACCCGAGACTGGGGAGACCCAAAAGCCCGGACAAGTTGGGTTCGTATGTTGGCCACCGCTTGGCCAGAGATTACGATGATGGTGATGATGGTGATGATGATGATGATGATGGTGGTGATGGGGCTGGTGGTGATAATGATAATAATGATAAAGCCTGACCCAGTTGCACTCTAAAACTTGACCCAATGACTCCATTGGGTTGGCAACTATGGCATTTATAATGCCAAAGCCAACAGCGCCTCATAATTACTGAAAATGCAAACCAACTTTTTTTGTGAGCTTCAGTTTTTCGTTTTTAGTTTTTTTTTTTTTTTGGTTTTTGTGCTCGCCGCTAATGTTTACAAGTTTACAACATTTAAGTGGCCCGGGGATGCCGTGGAAAAAGAAGTTTTGTACTCAAAAAAACCGAAACCCGTTCGCATCGAAAAAGTGAATTTGTAATTATGTAGATGCGTCCAAAATAGGCCTACGACACACATTCATTTTTCATAGCTCAAAGCTGACCTGGCCCGAAATGCACATATATCAAACACACACACACACACATAGGTATGTGGGCCCAGGGAAGCTGGTCGGGGCTGAGGTCGTCCCCCATGGCTTTTGGCTCTTGCCTCTGAGCTCTTAGCTCTTGGCTCTTGGCTTTTGTGATCTGGCTAATGCTAATGCACAGACAGCATCCAAGGTCGGCTTAAATTAGTCGCGAGAAGAGCTTGGCTTGGCCATCTCCATTCGGTTGATTATGGATGATGATTTATACGCTGCCCGATATACACTCACACTGCATCCAACACACATCCGCACCTGACATGTGTCTCCTCTAACTCTTCACCTCGGCGCCTTGCCATCCACGAGCTCATCTGAGCCACAGAGCCACATCTGACCTATTGCCAAAACCCAGGCCAGACGACGCGACGGTGACATGCGTCAGTAAGCCAATATTGCACAATGGGACGGAATGCGAGGCTTCTGAAACTTAAAAAATATACATAGCAGGGGAGTTCAATTTGAGTATTAAATCATATTTCAAATTTGTAGAAAAAAGCTCCTTAATTATTATAAATTTTAGTAAATTAATTAGGCATTATTCGAAGAACAGAGTCTTAAGAGTCTTAAGACTTTTATTTGGGGATTTTAGTCAGCTCATAAAGTTTCTTAATTTTAAAACAATAAGAAATAAATAGAACAATAATTAAGTTAATAACAAATTATTACCAAATAAAATTAAACAATTAATTAATTGAAACTGATTTGTATTATTGGTTAGGCACATTGAATGTATTAATTTGTTATCTACTTTATTTAAAAATTAATCACCATTTTAAAATAAATCTCTATTTTAATAATGTCTTTTCTTTTATTATTTTTAAAGAAAGTGGATCGTATAAGTTGACTTTTCAAAGCCATTAAGATTTTACTCTTCCGTTCCACTAGTCGGCTACATAATTTTATGTATATTTTCGGACATTTCGCATTAATATTTTGTTGTTAAGCCACGGCTTCAGGCTCACTTAATTTTTTTTGTGATTATATCTAAATATTTATAATTCTTCACATTTAACATAGCATTAGAACTATACAAACTTTGAGATCTTTTAATAAAAATACTAAATGAAGAAGGTTTTATTATGTATTAATCTTAATTCTTAGAATTCAAGGCACAATGTCAGATGAACGAGGAATTTTTTTTGTGTTGTATATCTCATTATACATATGTATTTCAATTAATTTCATTTTAAATAGATTTTATTTTTTGACTTTTTTTTTTATCGTTGCGATCAACTAGTTGGCTACGTAATTTAAACATATTCTTGATTGATATTCTATTTCCCATTAATATTTTGTTTTTAAACAAAAGCTTAAGACTCATTTAATTTGTTCTGTGTATATTAATTAATATTTATCATTCTTCACTTATAACAATGTATAAAAACTATTTTATCTTAGAGATTTTTAGATAACAAATAAAGAAAGCTTTATTATTCTTAATCTAATTAAAAATCAATTAATTATAATTAAGGTAAATCTTATAATTTGACATCTCAGAACCATTAAGTTCTTACTGCTTCGTTCTACTAGTCGGCTACGTAATTTTAGGTCTACTCTTGACCATTTTCCATTAATCTAATTAAAAAGGGAATTAAAGGGGAAAAGGGAATTTTATAAAAGTTCCAAAGGGAATTTTATGAAAGTTCCTAAGCTTCAAGATTAATTTTCATCTTTCAAAAAATGCTAGTTTCATTGTAAATATTTCCCTTTCTAAGATCACACTGATATTTCAAATGAATTCTATTCTTAAAATTAATTTTCTCTTCTATAAATATTTGCACTTATTTCCTTCTAAACTCTTTTCTATAAATAAAAATGAAAGACGTTAGAGTTTGGCTTAAACATCATTAGAGCTTCTCTGCCAAAATGTCAGTTGATGGCCATTGTGTGTTTGTGGCAAACTTTTGAATGATTGGCCAATGAGTGACGACGACGGCAGTTGTTGTAGTTCTGATTTTGTTGGTGTGTGTGTGTGTGTGCTCTCACCTGCTCCCCCTCTTCGCTCCCCTTTATCCCATATCTCTTTACCAATGTTTGGACGTGTTTGCTTGTGTGTTTGTGCTTGGGTGTCCAAATGATTGCCCACCTGCAAGACCAGTAATTGGCCCCAATAACTTTGGTATTTTCATAGCACGAAGTCAACGTCAACGGCCAGAAACAACAACAAGGCCGCCCAAAAATGGTCGTTGTTGTTGTTGTTGTTGCTGTTGGTTGGTTGGTGGTTTGGTTCTTGGCGCAGGTTCCCCTCCCTCCAGCCAGCCCCAACAAAGCTGCGACGCTGACACCAATTTGGCTTATTAGAGTCGAAGTCTGAGTTTGGGCTTGGGTCTCTCTGGTTTGTTGGAAGCACTTGAAATGCCAAAAACCGACTGCAAAATACGAAACAAAAAAAAAATAGAGGAAAATAAAATAAATTATAAAAAAAAAGGCAACCACAACTTGTCATCGATTTTCGGGCGTGGCCTCGTCTTATCTTTATTACACTGAGAGGAAATAATACACTTAGGATCGTGAAATGTGCTTTAGCTTGTCCCGTAAAAATTCTCAGTGCATTTTCTCAACTAAAAAACTAAAAAAAGGTCTCAATTGTTCCATTGCAGATGGCCGAAACTCTCAGCACGGCGGCCAGCAGTATGGAGCTGGCCTTGAAGGACACCAGCCCCTCAGTTGGTGGCGGCATCATTGTGGACATGACGCCCACCACGGCAGCCCTGCTGCATCATAATGCAATGGCCCTGCGCAGCCTCAAGGAGGCAGCCTCGTCTGCCTCTGCCTCGGAATCGGAGCTACAGGAGCCACGCTCGCCAACGCCCACGCCCACGAATCTCAGCACCGGGCCGCACTCGCCGCCCATGACGTTCCGCTGCGAACGTTGCGATAGCTTTGAGACCAGCTCCCGTGCCTCCCTGCTGCTCCATGTTGTCCAGTGTCTGGCGGGTCAGGCGGCAGCGGCTGCTGTGGCGGCGCGCCTCAAGAGCGAGGACCTACGCGGCGAGGAGCCGGAGAACATGAGCCTGGGTCACATGGAGAGTGGCGTCAAGGGGGAGACGGGCAACGGATCCAGCTCCTCGGCTAGCTCCTCGCCAGCGGGCAATAGCGGTGGCGGAGGCGGCGGCAGCGGTGGGGGCGGCAACAGCAGCTCCCGCAAGGTCTTTGAGTGCGATGTCTGCAACATGAAGTTCTCCAACGGAGCCAATATGCGACGCCACAAGATGCGGCACACGGGCGTAAAGCCGTACGAATGCCGGGTGTGCCAGAAGCGATTCTTCCGTAAGGATCACTTGGCGGAGCACTTTACCACGCACACAAAGACGCTGCCGTATCACTGCCCGATCTGCAACCGGGGCTTCCAGCGCCAGATTGCCATGCGTGCCCACTTCCAGAACGAACATGTGGGCCAGCATGACTTGGTGAAGACGTGTCCGCTGTGCAGCTACCGGGCTGGCTCAATGAAGTCCCTGCGGATACACTTTTTCAATCGGCATGGCATCGACCTGGATAACCCCGGACCGGGTGGCACCTCCTCTCTGCTTTTGGCCCTCGAATCCCAGGCCTCGGCGGCTGCGGCTGCAGCAGCGGCCAGCTACGTGCCGCCAGGACTCAGTCCTGTACCGGTTCAATCTCAATCCCAGCAACAGCAGCAGCAGCATCAGCCGCCTCAGGTGGCACCGCCAGCCAGCGACAGTGGGGAATCCATGCGATCTTTGGAGAATGCCACGCCCCCGATGCACTTCCTTACGCCGCATGTGGAGATCTCGACGCTGGGCGAGAGTGGCAACACGGAGTTGTTTAATGTAAGTCTCCAAAAGGCTACAGTTAGGGTCAAAATAATAGCATTGATTTGGAGAACTTTTTCGTTAAATAATATAGATATTTTCCTTGGCTTCAGTGCTATTATTATGACCTCTCCTGTAGGGTTACACCTCCTTTCCCTCGTTTTATTATTTTATATATCCCCTCGCTTACAATAAAAATAACACAGCTGATTTGCGTTTGGCGTGAATCTGCATTACAGGGAAACAACAACAACAACAATAACAACTGTGTTACCAACAATAACAACAACAACAACATTAGTGGGAGCAACAACAACAACAACAACATCAGCAGCAATAATAATAACAACAGTAACAGCAGCTCGATTAGCAATGGAAATGGCATCGAGTCCAATGGCGAGAAGGTAAAAGATCGCGCCCTGATCATGCAGTCACCAGTGGAGTTGCCCATGGATTGCAACACAAAGGCCACGCCCATCACGTCCAGCACCACAGCCACCAGCCTGAGTGCGAGTCTCAAGAGCCACCATCATCCGCATCACCAGCATTCTCATCACCATCATCTCCACGAGAATCACATAACGCCGTCAATCAGTCTGATACCCATTAAACAGGTGAGTTTTGGATAGAAATCAAGGGGATAAATGGAATATTAAATTTAATTTTAATTTAATTTTGAATTTTTGGATTGATTGGAAAATCAGAATAACACTTTATATCAGAATTTTGTTTTAATAATTTATTGCTTAGTTTATGAAATGAGTTTTCAAGAATTCCCTTTATCTATAATTTCCTTTTTTTATCCACTATTAATTCAACTCTTTAGTCCAGTAATTATAACTATGTTACTTAGTGTATTAATAGCTCTGGTTTTATAAATTGAACTGCAACTAATTGAACCACTTTTCGCCCACTATTAAATTTGAATTGTGGGTTACATTAAACTAAAATATCTGCATATTCAATATATAAGTATTCCCTTAAGAATATATAACTTTTCTGTAATACTTCCCAATAAATCAGATTTCTAAGAAGTAATGCAACCTATACTAAGCTGATTTGGAGTTATATAGCAGCCCCGAGTCATAAAATATTGCCTCTCCATTTGCTCTATCCACATGCGAAGGCGGAACAATATTTTGAAAAACCTGTTGTGCATCACAAAAGACTGCATACCTAATTTGGTTGAGGTGGCTTTATGGCTTTCCGACATCCGAGAGATCCAGGGCTTTACATATACGCTAGAGTTTGATTCAAAGCTTGATCTTGACCTAAAATAAACTTGAGGGTTAATTTCACAAACTCAACTTGGAATGAAGTATTTCAGTTTGGGTTATTTTATATATTTTGTATAATAAAAATGTTTGCTAGGATTATGTTAGTAGTTTTACGGATTAATGAATATTAATGTAATTATTTCTAATTACAAAAGGAGCCCATGGCCGAGGATGTGGACAAGAAGGACCTGATGAATGGCAGTGATCCCAGCAGCGACACCGAGCAGGCTTCCAACAACAATAACAATAGCAACAGCAGCAACAACAACAACAACAGAATCACCTCACTGATCAAGGTCTGTCCTCAAATAATAATATATAATTAAATCCAATAATTTATTATTAATTTAATCTCATACCAACCAGGTCTCGCCACTGAAATCGCTCCTGCGCGAAGATCTTAAGCGACGCATCTGCGCCAAGGCCAACAACCGAATCACCCGGAATGCCACACCGCTGGAGAGTAGCAACAACAACAATAGCGTGCTATCCAACAGCCTGAGCAATGGCTCCGGCACAGGTTCAGCCGGTGTAAATGGCAGCACTGGCAGCGCCGGAACAGGAGGTGCCGGTGGTGGTCCGCCGGCGCCAGCTACTCCAAATGCCAGCAACGGCGCCAATTCGACGCCCATCTGCAACGGAACCATCACGTCAACTGGCCAGGATGGCGATCTAATGCTCAACCGCAAACTGATCCTCACCTGCCACTTCTGCGGGATCGAATTCCCCGACGAGACGCTGTACTTCCTGCACAAGGGCTGCCACTGCGAGAGCAATCCGTGGCGATGCAACATCTGTGGCGAGCAGATGAACAATGTCTACGAGTTCAATGCCCATCTGCTGAGCAAGAGCCACCAATAGCAGCCACAGTTGGCCGGCAAGTAGGAGTTGGAGTTGGGATAGCCAGCTTGCCGGCCCAGGATCCGGAGGAGAGGATCGAGGTGAAAGGAGAAGCGAATCAGCAGCGGATTCAGCAGATTCAGAATATTTACTTAGCTCAATTTTGAGAGATTTTCCACAACCAGGCACACAGTTAAGCTCAGAGCAAATTATACACTTACCATCTAGTTCTTATGTCTACGTTACATATATATATATATATATACACAGATATATATATATATATGAATATATATATATAGTTAGTTAGAGATAACTCATCATATTTTTATGATCTGCATGCAGAGAGTACGAAAGATCAAATGAGAGCTACGTAGTTACCTAATCCCTTAACGACTCGATGGAATCGTAAACACCTTCCCGGAGGAGAGAACGGATGCGAAGGAGAGAACCCTGTTATGTAGTCTTATTATGCCTTAGGTTCGTAGTTTAGTCCTTAAGTACTTGGCAATAATTTCCAGCCGGTTCAACTGGCCAGCAACCAGCAACCAACTTACGTTAGTAAGTCCGCTTAAGTCGGTTTTAGTGCATTATACATACATATATATTCTAGCTAAGGCTCGCCTCAAAGGCGGCACTTTATGGTTTTAGAGACCCGCTCCCCTACCACACAACACTCACTCACACACACACACTTACCACACATAGATACATCAGATATATAGAGATATATACGCCTATACAGTTTCAGCGAAGGGCTTTAAATTTGTTATGTTTTCAGAGTTTAATGCGACAAGGCAGCAAGTTTAATTATACGCTTTAAGGCGGATATAAAGCGAGAAGCTATATCTATATACAACAAGCGAATGTTACATATACAAGAAAATATATAGCCAGGTTATATACACACCACACACACTCCCTCACAGCGAAATTGTTTCAAAGACGCGCTCAAAAGTGTGTAGCATACTTTCTTGCGCACTTTCAAACGATTTCAGATACAGATACACACAGATGCAGATACAGATTCTTTTAGCTTAGCAAGAGGTTATCGAATTATGAATTCAATTATTATATACTCGTACCTTTCACATACATATAGCTCCTAGTTTCAATTCGAACTTATATCTAACACAAAATAACACATTTGCCCCCACAATTATTTGTGGGCAAGAAAAACCTTTCGAATATTCGCACAGTGCTGCTCGTCAGTTTGCATACAACACAGAGAGCGAAGCATAGGAACATTTTACAGAAACAACAAAAACAAGCAAGACAAAAACATGCAAAAATTACAATTGTGATACGAAAATTGTTGTAAATAATTGGTAAATCGAAATATGAGTAAAGGGAACTTTATTGTTTAGACAAGAACTATGCCTTAGATGCCTATGATATAGCATTACATACATATATATTACTGATATCTACACATCTGCGATGATGATGATGATGACGATGATGCGAGCGATCACTGTACAAAAAACAAAAAAAAAAAAACAAAGCAAAACTGGACGATGACGTTGGAGGAGCTGTTGATTATATAGTATAGTTAACTTTAGTGTAAATCAAAATTGCGACAAGTGCCCTTTCCCCCACTATTCCTTGGATCCCCGAACCCCTCTAAACTCCCCCCTTTGCTGACGTCACGGGTTGTATGCAGAGCCAGCAAGGCGCCGCCACTGTGCGCCAAAAAAAAAACAAAAATTTTTACTTCAGATTAACATCCGTCCATGATGTTCACAAAACAAAATTCTAGGGCTAATAGCGAAAATAACAACACAACTTGTATCCATTAATTAATTACGTAATGTAAAAAGTAGCAGCAGAAGAGGAAAAGGAAGCCACACATTGTTCTTAATTAATTAATTAAATCTTTCTTCTTTCGGTTGTTATTGATCTGTAATTTTTAGGTAGCTTTAATTCTTAGTCGAAGGTTTTTGTTAATATCATTTTGTTGTTCATCCCCTTCCCCCCCTTCCCGTTGGCAGCACACATTTGCACACATTATGTACATTACGTTCCCGGACTACTTATTAATTAATTAATTAATTAAGTTAAGGTAATCACCGACCCTCCCTCCCCCAGCCCTTATTTGCTCTATCTAGCCAATTCAAGCGTGTAAAAATGGTTTGTTGTGTTCAGTTAATATATATATTTACCACTTACTTTACTTACTTACTTACTTACTTGGTAATATTACGTAGGGCGTAATTTTGTTTTTGTTTTTATACGCATAAACACGCATCATATACACACACATTAAAAAATGAAAAACTTTGTTAATAAACTCTAGCGCCTCAAGCTGTTATACGAATCAATCCATTTCAAAATCAAACAAAAACAAACAAAATAAAAAACAAAAAACAAGGCGTATAACGTTGAATGTAACAATTGAGCAATTTTTAGCTGAACTTTCATGTTAAATTTTAATAGAATTAAAGCGAAAGATTAAAAAAAAACAACAAGAAGGAAAACACCAAATGGATTAAGAACAGAAACAAAACATTTACTTAATTAGTGATTATAATTCTAGCTACAAACAACAACAACAACAAAAAGGCATGTTAATTTTTTAGAAATAAAAATGGTTTAAAACAAACAAATTAGTGAAAGTTTTTTAAGTGTGGATTCAATTTATTACTATGCTTTAAATTATGTCGTCATATACTGGGTCTAGATCCCGTCCCCTAATAGGGATTATGAATGCTTTACCTTTTCGTGTCGGTTTTTGAGTCCACAAACCGTTTTTTATGGAACGGGTCACGGATTTTGGGAAAGCTAAAGGCCAGGATGCCTTCAAACAGGATCACATCGCTGCGTAGATAATCAACATGTTTTATTCGTAGCTGGGAATCTCCACCTTGTGTTCTGCTGTACACCAGATCCTCTCGTTGAAGGATTCCGGGTGGTCAAAGTTTAAGACAACTTTTTGGCCTTTGCCTTCTCGACGGCGGTCAGCTCTCGGTAGAAACTTTCTTGACTGATGGACACCACCTGGCGCTGCGTGTAATCCAGCTCCGACTGCCCCAGCTGCTCCATTATCGTTTTGACACTGGCCGTTCTGCCGGCCGTCTTTATTAGGCAGACGCAGTGCGTCCGATTTTCTGAAATAGAAAAAAACTGCTTACATTGGAAGCCGTTTTGACATTGTCGGTAAGGAGGTACCCAATTTTACAACTGCTTGAACCGGGTAAACCAGCGACCTCCGGCGGAAATCTGATTGGAAAATGCGAGCAGTGGCAACCTTTCAAACTTATGGATTTTCTGGACTTTCTTTCGGAATTTTTTTAGTTTGTTAAATAAAAAAGAAGTTTTAATGATATATTTTATCTAAATAAATGTTTAAAAAATTCAACTACTTAGATAAAATTAAAGCGGTGATTTAAGAATTGAATTAAGAGCAAAAAAAAATTCTTTTTATTATTATTATAATTTAGTTTTATTATTTTTCTAATTTATATTCATTATTTTGCCGCATATATTTAAGAAAAATTATAAATAATTATTAAAACCTTATCTATTGTATCTGTATCTTCGAATTCAATCTTTTTATTGTGATTGGCTAACTGCGAATTGTCCAATCAAAACTCGTACAGCTGCACAGTGGTCGGAGATGTTATGATTTCTCCATGAAAATATCAACGCCGGCGCCGTGAGTTATAGTATCTACAAAATCATCCATACTTATTATGTATCTAAATGTCTCTCGGACAGGGGTTGATTACCAAAAAGATGAATGAAACGGAGTTTATTTTTACTTTTTGGAAAAGAACAATATGCGAGGTCGTCACATGATCAGCGTTGGCACAGCCTGTATATATGTTTGTTATGTATATATATCCGCTTAACATATACTTCAATTAAAAGAAGAGGCGACGGCAATGGCTCTAAAAATAATTGTTAAACCCTCGTCGGTATGTGTGCTGTATATGTGTATCTATGAGTGTAAATGTTCATATTGGCCCAGGGGCGTTCAGATGTAACGCCAACCATATGTGTGGCAAAGTGTGGGAATTATATGTCTCCGGAAAATTACATGTCTTTCGGCTCCATTTTGGTTTTTTGTATGGATTTTATGTTGGATAAATTAATTAGCTATTTTGGTTTTCCATTGAATCTTTGTTTCTACAGAAAATCTCTCAAGTAACTTAGATAATAAAGCTTACACAGTTCTTGGTAAGAAAAATTAAAATTAAATATATATATTTAACTGGCATTGAATCTTGAGCCCTAAAAATATTGGTTTAACAATCGTTGAAAGAATCTTTGTTTAACTTTAATTATATATTCACCAATCAATAAGTTATTAATTTATTTTTGTTTAAATTTCTGTAAATATAAAAGCTATACTTCATTTATTATTATTCGAGTAAAATGTAAGATTCAGGTTTCATATTAATATTTTCATTATAAAAATTCTGGGAAAAAATATTTTGGGAATAGTAGGGAAATTTTAGTGTTTTAATACATAAATTTATTATGTTATCTAGCTTTGAATAATATATTCCTTCTATTTGTATTTCAAACAAAAAATTATTTGAAATCATAACTCACATCTTTTGAACTTAAATTAAAATCTGTATTGGATTTATAATAAAGTAAATATTTAATTTAATATTTACTTCGAAAAGGGTCAACCATTTGTCTTAAAAAACGAATACACCCCGACAGATGTTCTATAAAATATCAAATTTGTATTTCAGATGTTCTAAAAAATATCAAATTTGTATTTCATATTCAAGCATTAATATAAAAACGTAAACATAAATGACGAACTAATTTAGCAAACACCCCTGACACGATCGGGGATTAAACAACCCCCAAAGTCGCCTTGCAGGATCGGATCAGTGGGACAGAGAGCGAGCATCAGAGGTATCGTATCATTGGCAGCTCACTTCCTCCGCCACTGAAGCCATTTGGCAATTTCCTTAATACCACCTATACCTACCGATCCGGATTCCAAGCATATGCTCCGCATGGAACCGATCCGAAGTGTCCTATACTCTCTTCCGAATCCGCTTTGCGGCAATTTGTTTGCAGTTTTGTTTGCGATTTAGGGGATAATGTGCCATAAAGCCAAAATACGATTGACTGAAGCCTCGGCTGGAATCACGACTAATCGCCGGAGGAGGATAGTGGAGAAACGGAGACGGAGACAGAAACCCAAGCAGATCTAGCTGGCTGATCGGGGAAAGGATAATGCCCGGCAAGTCCATTGTGAACGCATCAATAGTCATAATCGCAGCATCAATATTTACCCTGCGAAACCCAGATCCCCGTCCCAATCCCCGAACCAAAATAACAGATCTCCGACTCCGAACCCAACCGCCAGACGCACCGACGGATGGACGGACAACAATGCGAGCAAATCCGCTGCCAGCGTTCCAATGAGGCGATTAACACCTAAATATGTGTGTCATTAGAGGCGACAAATGGAAAACGCATTGACAGCCAGACAGACAGACAGACGATGGCTTTGACATCCTCATCCTCGCATTCAGTCAGAAGCATTGCAGTTGCTGCTACACTGGAAAAAAATAATGGTTTTATTATGACTACAGGGGGAAAGGATTGGTTAGTTCCTTGGGGAAATAGTAAATTTTTAACATTCAAATTGGTTTTATGAGTATTGATTCTTTAATTTAAACTATAAATCCCTTGCAAATTATAATACATTGTTTAAAATGTAATATTGTTTATAATTTAACACTAAAAAACTCTTTAATTCTTTCAGCTTTCAAAAACAATATACAAAATAGTTTTAGGTATTTATTATTCGTTAATTCTTTCTTTAAAAAAATATAATTTAAAGGACAGACAGTCCTTCCTTAAAATATTATCTCAGGAGAATCAGCTAGGGAATGCCTTTTTGTTCCTAAATCAACTTGTAAATAAAATATAATTAGATTTCCATTAAATTTCTCTTAATTTTTAGCCTGATTTGTTCTATATCTTCTTTTTTTTGCAGTGCAAATCCACATATCAACCTTCTGTTCTTCTTGGTGTCGATAATGCGCGTGTTTTTATTTTCAAATGCCGATAACTTGCCCTTAAGCCGATTTGGCATACGTGTCGTGCTATATGCCCACAAACACATGCCTGCTGCTACATATATGCAGATGTATTCCGAAATGGGGTTTGAGATCGGTGAGACAAAGGCAAAGATTTCCTTTCAAACATGCCAAACGATCAATGACGTCACCCAAGGGGGACCTAAGTAAAAGTGCAAAAATGAGAATTTGTTAAAGAATTTAGTGAGGAAATGGGAATAAGTAAATCAACATTTTTGTATACCAGAATTTTTAATTACACTCTTCATAATATTGTACAAATTAAAATTAAATAAAAGAACAAAAGACTTAGTCAACGAACTTGATGATGGCTTGATAGCTTCTTCAAGCTAATTCTCTGACCCCTTTTGTGGTCAACGCTGGCTGGGATCATGTTCTCCATTGGCATCTGCATCGCTCCCGGCTGTCTGGATTTGAGTCTATCTCCGCGATGCGAGTCCATGTGTGGGCGAGTGTGTGCGGCCCCTGAACCTAAATCGATTTAAAGCTGACACTGCACGGAGGAAGGTCAGCTTGGAGGGAGATTTGCTTAACAAAATTATTAAAAATCTCAATGAGGCTTTTGGTGACATTTGATACATTCATGGAGAAGCATTGGGTATTATAAGCTTCAGTCTAAAGCTGATATCTTATAGAGTATTAGTAATTTTTAGGAAAAAGAAATAAAGAGTTTACTTTTATAAGGTTTTTTGTCTATTTATTTCATGTTTATAATTAAAATCTAAAATCACAGATTATGTTTATCTTAAGTCTATAAATACATATAATTAATATATTATATTAATCCGATTTTCAAGAAGGCTTCATTATCCCAGAAATATTCTTTGAATAAATATTTATAGTCCCTATAAATTTCGTTGTATTTAAATATTAAAATAATAACTTAAATAGTGTTATTTTTCCTCCTTCAAACTCTTTAAATTGCATATAATTCTTTTCTTTAATTTGAAATATTCCTCTAATTCATCTAGTATTTATTTCATTCAAATTATTAATGATTTACATACAATGTTTTGCTTTGCAAACTTTTGAATTGTTTTAAAAGTAAACCCACAAAAAAAAAACTCGTAATAGTCAAAATATTATTTACAATTCGAATCATGGTTCCAAGCAATTATCCTATTTATCCACCAATTTTAAGCTTCAATCTGTACGAAATAATTATCAAATATAATCTATCCCCTTCTGGGCGATCTCGCCACACACAATTCCGAATCACACACAACATGAATAGCACACAACACACCGAATCAAACACACACGCTGATGTCAGTAAGTTCAAATTACATTTAATTGTTGGGCATTTTTTGTGGGCGAGGGTGGTGAGGGGGTGAGCCCATAGATGAAAATCCGCCACAAGGCTGAAAATCCATTGAGAGAAGGGGAAAGTGTTCTGGGGCTTAATTTGTAAAAGAGATAACATTTACACGTCAAAAAGCGAGGGAGAGGACGGGGAGGACTGGGATTGGGACTTGGATGAGGGCGTTACAACGATGATGGTGGTGATGTGTCAGTTCGAGCAGCTGAAATATTAGAAGTCGATTCCAACCTCGTGTCTGGGTTGGGGTAAGTGAATTTGAATCTCAATTGAATTGTGAGTTTGGGTGAACTTTACGCTTGTCTGGTTGCTCAGATCCGGCCCTGCTCATCGCCTGAACCCAATTATCTTTCAATAAACGAAGGGGCGACGGCAAAAAGTGCATCCTCAAGTTACACACAACGAAAACACGCACACACATCCGGGAGAACAGTTTCGCTGTTGTTGTTGTTATAAGTTCGTGTGTGTTTGCCAAAATCCGAAAATCCAAAAAGCCAAAACTCACTTTTTCCATAGGGGTTGGACTTGGGCTGACCCTGCCCTTTTTGTCTTTTGGCCCGGCCGGCGTAACCCAAATCTGGCCTGCGGGCAAAACATCTTTATTAATTCATAATTCAATCGGGATTCGTTGGCGAAGACAATGGCAACAGCCCCGGCAACATTATGGATTTTGATTTAACTTCAATTTTCCTAAAAACATCCAAGCCCCGGTCCTGTTACTTGTCTCCTTGTGTCTAGTTTCCCTATTTCACTTTTGTTTCAGTAATTCAATACGATTTTTCAGTCTTCGTACAATGCATTGTGAGAGCAGATGATTTCAATGGAAAAGCTCACTTGGCCAGCGCAGCCCCAATTTTCAATTTTCCATTTGACTCGCATGAGATGATGATGATGATGATGGTGATGGTCCCAGGGCGAATCTCTGAATGCAAGTGGAAAATTGGAATAGCAATTCAGTTTAATTAGCTCAAATAAAGGCGGCCATTGGCCGATTAAGTTAATGCACTTTGAATTAAGTTTCACAATTGCAGCATCTATTGAGGAGGGTCTTACGATAATTGGGATGTAAGGATGTGGAAGGAAATGGTTAAATAATTAAGTAAATTGATCATTTCGGAGGCTGCAGTATGAAATTTGGAGCTGTTTTTATTAATTCGAGAAATTGTATTGTATCTTGAATATCTTAACTGTATTTAAATATTTATATTAAGTATTTATGGTGCATTTTTATATAATATTATCAAGACCTTTGAAAGGAACCGAAACACTTTAAATACTCTTTAAAATTTTAAATACCATTTAACAGTTTTCCCATTAAATAATCCTAGTTAAAGCCCCTAAGGGAATATAATATTAGAATATATATAGAAGTAACTTTAAAACCAAGTCATCACTCTACAGAAACCCGAAGATGCAACCCAAGAAGGAACACATTCAGCAGCCATCATTTGAGCGATGCTATCGGGGCGAAAACCGTTTACACGGAGTCTCAGTAATCGCCCGGAAAATCTGCCCAGGCTCATGAATATTATGAGCAGAGCAGAGCAGAACAGTTAATGCATTCTCGTTCCTCTGATTCCCTGATTCTCTAATCCGTTTCCAAAATCTCCAAATCCATGCGGTCTGTGGGCTAGGACAACAATAACAATGCCAGCGGAAATGTTTTCAGAATCAAAATCAGTTGGCTGAGTGCTTTTGTTAATCCGAATCCGATGCCAAGGTACAGGGGCTGGGTTCTCCAGACCGCAGTGGAGGCGAGGCTCTTTAGCACCGAGACACGACCACAATATGGACACGCCCATCTTGCCAGGATGAAGACATCATCTCGATAGAGACCCGGGCACTCCATCCTGGTGATGCCTTCTCAATGCTCTTATGAATTACGCATCGACGCCTCCTTTTGTCCAATGTGCACCTTTCGCCCGAACACGATTCTGATTCCCATTCCGAATTCGAATCCGATGCCTCCCACCCCACCCATCCAAGGAGACAGTGAGGTATATAAGGGCATGTAAAGGCTGTACTGTATATATCGAAGGTTAGGGACAAATCTCATTAGAGACACAAAAGGGAAAGCGACGGCGGAGACACCGACTCATCTTTCATTTGGATGCCAGGACGACAATTAGTACGAGTGTCAGGTTATTCCGCAACCGAAGCCAGTGGATTTCGTTAATGAAGCCGTGAAGAGTCCTCGTTCAGCTGGTTGTCCTCATCTTGAAATGCCCCACAGCCACGCCCACTCAGTTAGGGCGGGGGAGAAGGTACGAAAGTCTGGGTGGTGGAGAAGGTATGGGAGTCTGGAAGTTGCTTGTGGAGAGCAGCCATCGCAAGTGAAAAGGGTTAAGGTCTGAGCATTGTAAAGTGTTTGCCTTGCTCATTTAATGCTGCAAATATTTTGACAAACTTTAGGCACAACCACCAAACCGATTTCCCTTAACATTTGACAAATACACTGAACATCCTGACAATAGATTTCCTTGGATAATTTTATTTAAGTAATATTCATCGGTTTAAAAGATTAAAACGTGGAAAAACTTGAAATATAATATTGTAATGCGTTGTTTTATTAAACATGTTTTAGAATTAATCTATTTGTATGGACCTTTTGACCACCTAAGGAATCAAATGTGGTTTAAATGTATGATTGTATCCTTTATTATTTATACTGTAATATGTATAATAACTTATAAATAATATTACTATCTTAAGTATAAGTATTTTAAGTATATTATTTTAAGTATATAATTTCACATCAACATAAGTGAATCATAAATAAATAAAAAATTTACAAAATGGTTTCCAATTCAAATTATAAATACATTTCACATAGATTATTTTATTAAACTATTTTATTTCGTATTCAAGACACCTTTCATGAGTCTCTTTAAAAGTATATTATATATTCTTTAGCCCCAATTTTAAACTTTCTTAAACATAAATTAAAATTATTAAAAGTTTAATAACTTTTTCTCTTCGTGTACCCTGTCCTTTGACAAATTATCATAATAAAGTTGAATTTATTGATTCGCCTTGTTGACTGTTCGCAATTGTCTGAGCAGATGGGCGCAGATGGGCTTTTCTCGGTTTTGGGCCTGTTGTTTGTTCAGGGAATTTGCATTGCTCATCCGCCGCCCATCCACCACCCGCACCACCGCCACCACCACCACCCATTTTGTAGCATCTCCCACCCACACGAAAGGCCGACAACAATGCAACTCTTTTGCCTGAATTTTATTCAAAGCGCGTTTGTCTATTTACAGTACATTTACGCACTTAATGATGGGGTTCGTTTGTCCCCGGCTCCCAGTTGCCAGTTGCGAGTTCCTTGTTCCCAGTTCTCTGATCCCTCCCACTCGTCCCAGCCGCCGTTGGTGTTCATCAACCCCCCCTTCCACGTTGAAAAAGTGAGCAAATGTCAGTCAAAAGATTTAAAGATGTGCACGTTAAATGTTTTATATTGTGGTAAACGCTCGCTGTCTGTATGAGTTTGTTGTCCCTTTGTCAATAAGCTTTGGGTACAGTGGAGCAGGAAGTCCTGAGAGGCTTAAGGAAGAGTTTAAAAATGGTTTGGATAATGTTACTACATTTTATTTATAATTCAATAATAAATGATTTAAAATATTGGTTTAAAGAAGAATTTGTTTCCAGATTGTTTCTTGTACTTACAAATATATTTATCAATTGTAAATCAATGGTCATCTTATGTATTATGGTTTTTAATATTTAATGATAATGAATTTAAACTTTATTTCTGCATTTTAGGAAAAAAAAATTAATAAAACGTTAAGCTTAACTAAAACTTCTTCAAAGATCGTTTCAGATTTTATTAAGTCTGAATTTATGACATGCTAAGATATAGTTTTCTAAAGAGTTGTGCTGGGGAAAGCCATAAAGACTCTAAAAATAAATTTCTCCCATATTCTGTTGACATAAAACATATAAAATCAAATATATTTAACAAAAATATCTATGCAAAATATAAAAGTTAAGAGTGAAAAGTAAATAATCCCATTTGAATGTACATAAATACAAAATATTTGTATTTAAACCTCATTAAGCTACCTGAACCCACGCAAACTAATAACCTCCTTTCTCAAGTGAATTTCTTATTAACCCGCAAAAAATGTCTAAATATTTTCAGTAACCACAATGACTTTGCATTCCACTGTGCGTGTTCTTTGTTCGGGGGAGTTTGTTGAATGGCAATTGCCGAGTGATGAGGAAGGGAACTCTGAACAAATTGACAAAAAAGACGCAACATTTGACTGGAGGGTGCATAAATTCAATTTGAAATATGTAAACCTTTGCACCGAGCCTTTTTATTTTGTGGTTAACCTAATTGAGTCGTCTCGTAAAATATGTAAATGCAGCCACAACACCGTTCCGGTGGACTCCTGGAACAAGTCCGAGAGACTTGGCGTTAATAATTACGAGAGGCAGGCAACAACCCTCGAAATTTGGCGACAGAAAATTAATTTGATGAAACAACAACAGAAGCAATCGGGAGACACTCAATCAGTCCGTCAGTCAGTCTGTCAATATTACACCCTGTTTTGGGCGATGTGATGCATTCTGGCGCCATTTTCGGGCTCCTGTAATTGGTGAATGGCCCTCGAGGATGATGCCTTACCTTACCGACTGCCAAGTGGAAAATCAATTACTTCGTAGTTCCAGCTAATTGGAGACATATGGCGTTCGTCTATCCACTATTGATTCCACTACCGAATGACGCATACCCGAGTGCTGCCCAATACGGGATCCGAGTCCAAATAACAACTCCAGACGACGGCGACGACGACGCCGGAAAATTGGAGGGTTGCAGGGAAACAGGGTCAAAAGTGTCACATCATGCATAATGATGACGGTGATGAGGCGACGCGACGCGATGCCGGTGCCTAAAATAAAACATGAAATGGCCGAAAATGCTTGCAGTGAAAATTAACTGACAATGCGGCGTATACTTAATGCGCCCGGTGCCCAGCTACTGATAATTGCGCTTTCAAGTGTTTCTTTCGCTGACTGTCGGCCAACCTGACAACTTGCACATGCTCATGGCCCCCACTCTACCACGTCTCATCCTCCACCCATCCCCCGGTCTCACCTTGTAATTTGAGCCGAAAATTTGTTGGAAAAAGGAAGCACTTATCCAACTAGTCAGTCCGTCATCCATCCATCCACGTTTGGCCCATCAATCCGGGCAAGTGAGTCTGTGGCGCTAGCCTGGCACCAGATTAGATCGTAAAGGCACTGGGAGAAATATTTGGATAAATTATTGTTTATTTGAGAGGAGTTTCAAATATTAATATTTAGATTAAGTGTATTTTGAAGAAGCTGTAGGATTGCTAAGGAAGCTAAAGTTTTTCAGAAGTTTTAAGATTATAAAAAAATTTATTATTTACTTTATGCTTTGTCTTATAGATCCTTAGTATATAGCTTTAATTATTATTATTATAGGCATTATTATTATTATTATTATGTAAAATATGACTTTAAAGATCTCTTTGAACTTGTGTAAAATTTGTATAAATATTTAACATAAAAAGAAATAAATGTATACTGATTCAACAGATGAATAATGAATGAATGTATAATAATTAATATATTTAGTAAAGAATATTCATACTTTTAATTAAAAATATATTATATACTGGTTGAATTTTTAATTTATCATTTTAAATATAAAATAAATACATTGGATAGCTTTTTTTATAAATAATTTAAGTAAATCCTTTATTCTTTTATAAAAATCCTTTGATATTGATGAAGGATATTTGTTTTCTAATTCTTTATATAAATAAACTTTACAATAAAACTAATAAAACCTTAGGCAGACCCTAAAAAAGAGTCGAGCTCTTGTTATTAATCCCTAAAAATTCCATTACTTTTGATAAGCTTTTCCCATAAATCTCTTCAATATATTCAATTAAAACTACTATTTTATTCCAGGTGTAGCTGAAATGATTCTATACTCGATATATATATAGTATATATATAAACGCAGTCTGTTCCCAGGGCCCATCGGAGACTTTAGAGCCCATAATGACGATGATGTGGTGCATTTGTGTGAGTGACAGTGACGCTTCAGTTTTTCATCTCCCGGTTTTATTTTTTTTTTGTGAGAGGAGGTTGTGTGGTTTCGGTTTTGGTGGCTGTGGCTATGGCTCTGCCTGTGGCTGCAGTCGTGTGTTTGCCCACAGCATTGGATATTTTCATAAGGCAGCTAAGTAAACCACTCAAGTAGGACATGGCAAGGCCGGACATGTCATCGTTGGCGCCATCCGCCGACGCCATCAGCTCGGATCTCCGATCTGGGATCTCGGATCTCTGGGTTCTGGAGAGTGAGAGGTAGTAAGTTTGCCACCGCACAACATGGATGTTATTCTTTCCCTTTGGACTTGACTTGCTTGGGTGACTCCGACTCTGGATCTCTTGTTGATGTTTACACAGAAATTGATATTTTATTTCAAAATATCAACAGCGATCGAGGAAGCAGGCAGCATTAGCAGCAGATGAATATGCTTAGTTTGGGAATATATCGGAGAAGAGAAAGGAAATTTCCCCTATCCTGTTGCCTATATACCCAGACTATTTACTTAGTCGTCTGTATTTGCTTAAGGGAAAGCTGCACATGATAGCCAACAACAAGGAAGATATTTGCAGGAAATCTGAAAAGAAATCCGGTATTTTCTTACAAACTATAATTGTTATTGGGAGATTCTTGAAAGTGAATTTGGGAAAATGTTGTTTATGAAATTATAAACCAGAGATTAAAGTAATTGTTACTATTAAAACATGTTTAAAAGAGTTGAAATGAAGTGGATTTGACTGAAAATCATAAAGTGTTCTACTCATTTTATAGACTTTTCTATTAAATATGGAATTCTAAATATAAATTCTTTTTTAATGGAATTTAAATGTTGACTTTTTAATTTCTTTGCTCAGGTATCTCTTAATTCCACAGCAGGCTAGAGATATACATAGATACAATATTTTAACAGAACTTCTTTAAATCCAATGAATCCTTCGTTGTATCTATGAAATATTCGCTGATCCCCATGAGCTTACATCAAATCAATTATAGCCTCTTTAAGCCTGGCTTTCCATTCTTAAAGCTAAACCTTTCCGCAAACTCTTACCACATCCATCACTCCCAATATTCCTTCCCCAAAAAACAAACACAATTTTTGTATAATGATTCAAATTCTTAACTGTTCATTCGGTTGTTTTCCTTTTTGTTTTTATTGCAATCTAAATGTATACGTAAGCTCTATGATTTGCATACTTAAACTCTATTTACAAATACATACACACACACAAAATTAGAATGAAAACGTTGCGAATTCAATGTTCAGTTTTTGGGGAATCCCGCCTAGAAGTTATATCTGAAATCGGCAACGGGGAAACCCATTTTCCATCCGGCTTAAATGGCTATCTTTGAAGAGTGCATGTGTGCGTGTGCTGCTGCTGCTGGATAACGGTATAGGTATAGGTATAGGTATAGGTATAGGTAATATCGGGTTGGTTGGTGATATAGGAAACGAGTCCAGGGGCCAGGGATCGAATATTGCTCGAACTCCGCCGGGGGATTGCGATAGCTTAACTACGGCTAACTTAGAAATACAATTGAAACAATCTGAATAGCTGGGCCTTAGTGCTTCGGGAGTGGTGGTGGGTTCTTATGGATTTAGGATTGGATGGATCGGAGGAGTCCTTCATCTCCTCCTCCTCCTCCTCCTCAGACCCGCTGATATCATGTGATCTCGGGGGCACTGTGCTTCAGCTCCGGCGACGTGGAGAAGGGTCGATGCAGCAGCAGCTGCCCGCTGTGGTGATAACCCGTCGTGGTGGTGGTGGTGGTGGCCTCATGATGATGGTTAGGCCCTCCCCCTGGCCCACCCGAGGCAGCCACCGTGGCCACCGCCGTGGAGTTGAGCTTCTCCGGTGAGTTGATCCTCAGCTTGGGCGGCTGCGGATGCGGCGGATGAGGCCCATGGCTGGGCACACACTCCACACTGTAGGCGGCCGCATAGGCGGGATGATGCAGTGGCCCGCCGGATGCCCCGTTCAGGGCCAGGGGCTGCGGCAGCTGTGGATGCGGGCGCAGGACAATCGGTTGGATGGGAAACTGCTGGGACATCTCCTTCAGGTTGCTGAAGCTCTGCAGGTAACAGCCGGCGCTGAACAGGCTAGTGGCGGCGTCCAGCTTGAAGGGCGGCAGGCAGCCGGCGGCGGTCAGTGGTCCTCCCGCACCAGCTCCAGCTCCTGGATAGCCACCGCCACCCACCGGTAGCTGGGGTGGCGTGCTTGTGGGCGAGGCCAGCGGCAGGGGCAGAGACAGAGGCAGCGGCAGGGAGCCGCTCAGGTCGCGCGGCTTGTCATCGTCCACGCTGAGGCTCTCCTCGTTGGCTCCATTGGAGGTGCTGCCGGGACTGTGCTGCAGTTGCAGGCTGCTGGGCACCGGCGAATGGGTGCCCAGCGAGATGTCCGAATCGGAGCTATCCGAGGGCGTGGGCGAGGCAGCGCCATCCGCCCGCCGGCTACGACAGCCGAGTCCCTGGTTCTGGTTGTGTTGAATGCTGGAAGAAGAAAAAGGGAGAACAAGACATTAGGTTTTTTTATTTTACTATAAAATATTCTTACTATATTAAATTATATATTACTATATTAAACAAAATTTAAATCGCTTAAAAATTAAATAAACAAATTGACCATTTAATTCCCACAACTCTGCGGCTTTCCATAAATGGTTCATGTCTTTGACAAGCCATAACTGATGGAATTGCTGATAGAATTGTGTCTATAATCCATTTTCCCAGTTTTTCCCACTGAAAATCCCTTCACAGCTTCACACCGATTTACCGCCTTGCCACATAAAGACATCAAAACAGCGAAATCGACATCGGCATCGTTAATTAGGCGACTCTGGACAGTTGCATTGGCCGCAGCTAAACGCCCATTAAGGCGGCCCATTTGTCGCTGCCCTGCAGGAGCCCGGCTCGGGGGACCCAAAGGCAACTGGGGGAGGCGGCGGCTACTCATAAATCTGACACAACTTTCACACATGCTTAAGACAAATCGTTATGGGGGCCAAAACAAAAGGCGCAGCATCGCCATCTGACCAGAAGATGACTTGATTAGCCGCCGCTTTCATGGTTCGAAGACCGGCAGCGGGAAAGAGATATAGATACAGATATGACCAAGCGGAGGAGGAGCATTCTCATATACATCATCATTTGCCATCACGCCACGACTCCTGCAATGTCATAATTATTGGTTAGGATTCGCTCAACTTGCTGCAATTTGTTCCCCCCTCCTGGCAGCCGCCGGGATCCTGCAGCGGCTCGTGTTGTGTGATTAATGGTGCACCATCATGGCCAGTGGAAGCGGGAGCAGAGACACCGCATGGAGCTGTAGTTGAGGCTGCGAAATGTATCTGCAGCTACCTTGCTGGGCCGCTGTGCCTGTGCCCTTTGTCTTTCGGTTGCCACAGAAACATTAAATCGTTTAGCCGCCTAATGTGCCAACTTGATGGATCACTCACCGCCTGATGAATTGTTATAGCTGGGAGAATGGAAATCGGAGAGTGGAGTGTGGAGTGTGGAGTATATGGAGACCTGAGACTGCCCGCTGCTGGGATACTTACTCCCGAAACCCAGGAAAAAAGGGGCCCTTCCGATTAGAAAGGTTTTTTTTTTTGGTTATTAGAATTAAGTAATTGGAATTATTTAACTATGGGAAAGTGAGAGGCCTGTGAAGGGCTTGAGCTGAAACTTTATCTCATGGGAATATAAACTCAAGCTGAGAGTCCTGGCCATAGCTTTCGGCTAAAATTGTGAGCAGATTTCGATACGAAGGCTTTTGGAGCTCTAAATCGTTATGGTTAAGGTAATAGCCCCTTATATATATTTATGAGAAATGTCGGAGAACGTGGAATATTAAGTATTTTAAACAAGAGATTCTATAATTAGAAATGAAATATTTTAAGGTTCTGGTACCTCCAAGAAGAATGACAAAAAGCTTAAAGCCTTAAAGATTTATTTTAGAATATTTTTATTAAAAATAAACTTCCTTTGAAAAGCCCTCTAAATTATGAAAGGTTTTTTCAGTAGCTAAGATTTTTCCTTCTTCCCAAACCCTTTTAGTTTTTAGATCTAATGATATTCCCCAGAAAAGTCCCTTTCATAAAACTTTGTTATTTAATTTTTCAATATTTGTAATTAGAACCTTCAAAGCTGCGGTGGGTCACCTAAAAGAAACTTTAAACCCTTTTCAGTCGCAGAATTTTGCATGGAAATCCCTGTGATAGCTTCTGTTAGCCAGATTTTTGGCACGGGCGACTCAAGGCCATTTTCACGCTTGACTGGAGCAACGAACTGGGGACTTGGCACGCTCGGCTTGAGCCCAGAAACCAAAAACTTGGATGCACGAATACGATATACATTTTCCACACAATTGACTTGGCAGCGAGCTGGGAGCTGAGAGCTGAGGGCTTTAGCTGCGATCTGTACAGGGGACAGGGGACAAGGACAAGGGCAAAGGGTTTACTGAAATCGGATACCCCGTGGCACCTAACCTAACCGAAGTGACACGTATGTAATTACCCGCCTGGACATGGCCAGCCAGAAGGGTTTTGGTCGAGAAACCCGAGATGCATTGAATTGTTCCTTAATCGGCTCATGTCAGAAGATGGAGATTCCGACTCGAATCGAAAGCGAACTGAAACCCATTCAGGCTGCAAAGAATGCCGGGAATGGTAACACGATCTCAGCGCTAGATGCTCGCTTTAAATATGGCTTAAAGGCCGAAAAAAAACCAGCTAGAAAGCAATGCTATTTGCTGGGGGGGAAAATCAATGAACCTGCCGGCTAATGCCATGTCAATAAGCGGGACAAAATCAGGCGGAAAATTGCATCGCACTCGTATTTTCAAGTAATTGTGTCAATTCCTATTGAAGGCCGTAAATTGTGTAAATATTTGGACAGGCAGAGAGCAGTTAAAGGAGCAGTCCTACGCTCTTCCTAATGGTCCCTCATCCTTATGTTTTTGTGCCCTAAATGCAATCAACATTTATTTTATATTTATTCCCTTTTACAGCCCCGGCGAGATCTGTTGACAAACGGGATTTAAATTTGCTCGCAATTTGAATATTTCCAACCCTTGGGGCGGTGAGTTGTTCGCTTTTATTTTCGAGTCGGTTCGAGCCTCTATCACTTGTCAATTGAACAAAAGGCCACATCCGGTGTTGCTGCCTGCTGCCTGCTCAGTCTTCTCGAGCATCAATCCATCGATGGAGAGTCATCCGCCTGCCGATGGCGATGACTTGAACCTGACTTCTTATTAATTTCTTTAATACACTTTCTATGCGGCATTGAAGTGTCCGACACCGAAGCTTCTCAGCCATTCAGTTCATTCTTGGACTTCAGTAAGCGGATGCACCGCCAGAAAATTAGGGGTTCATCTTAGTTAGGAGTTTGTGAAAATAAGGCTACATTTTATACAGGAAGATAGGGTTATCTAGAGCTTTATAAAGCCTTCAAAGTTTTGAAAAATTATTATTTATTCTGTATACAAAATTATGTTATATTTTTAATTGGAAATTAATTGAAAGTATTTCTGAAAATATCTCAAAAATTCGTATTGTAGAAAAGATAAATGGTTTCGTTTAAAAAGACAGAAAAAACGATTTTCTATATATTTTTATTGAATAAAAAGTCCTGTAAAATGCTTAATATATTTATTTACCCCTTTAACTTATGATTTTCTGGTATTTAAAAAATCTATAAAAATATTCTGCCAGAATTAAGACTCAAATTAGACCTCAAAGAACTCATTTTATTTAAAAATATTTCAATATCTTGTGATTTCTCATACTTTTTACTCTAAGTCTCTGTTGAGATTTATTTATAATCCAATTTTTAAATAGATTTCTTTTCCAGTGCATTGATCCATCTACATCTCCCGCTCCCATTATCCAACTGGTTGTATATTTTTCTCACAAGCCACCGAAAACGGTAGTTGGTGTTGTGCAAACAGCGTCGAGTGGTCCGGACTCAGCTCCCTCGGATCGCATCCCCGGCATGGAGTTGGTTTTAGACTCGGACTCGGACCTGGGCCTGGGCATGGGTATGGGTACTTATGGGGCTCGAGTGCCCTGTCCGAGCGCTCTGACAAGTGGGCCCTCCGCCTGGGATATCGATGGGGGATGGATGGGAATGAAAATGGAAATGGAGTCGGAGATGGGGCTGGGAATATCTGCTTCTGCACCTTCCTTTCTTCATTAGAATTCGAGAGAGGCTGCTGGGAAATCGATGAGCAAAACCTCTTCAGATTCAGAGCCAGCTTGTATCCGAAGTATCTTTGTATCTTTATATTCCCATCCGCAAGTGCGTGTTTGTTATTTTGATTGATAATTGACATTTACAACATATTTGCTGTGTGCTCAGCTTTATTACACTCCAACTCCAACTTGGATTCCCATTCTCACTCCCGAAAAATGCTCGTTGATTTGATTTCTGCTGGCACATTTCGTGTTCTCGGTTGGACGCCCACTGTGCCCCTAATTTGGTCATCGGTTCAGCTTCAGATGGATGCAGGGGATGTGGGCGAATCTCATCGCCATCTCCATCTCCATCTCCAGTGGCTGTCCACGAGCCACGCATTTCGCTTGTCGGTTAATTCACGCAATAAAAGCATTTGGCGCGAGGCGGATTCACTGGAATCAGTGGATTCAATGGATTCAGTGGCTCTCCGTTTGGCCAAGAGCTTCGTATCGCTGTCGTGCATCGTCGAGTGGCAATTGTAATTGATCAAAATCAAGTCTCAAGACGGAGGCTTTGCCTTTAATGAATTTGCACAATAGAAGCTTCTTTGGCATCGTTTTGTTTTCTCTAATGATTTGTTAGGTGATTCACATGAGTAAGGGGGAAATTTGTAGAATTTATAATAAAAATTTAATAATTTAAGTGTAAATATTAAATGTATTTATATAGCTGAATAATCTAACTCTTTTTCAGTGCTTTTCTAACCGATTATCGCATCAATATCCCAGTTAATGTTGGATTAATCACTTTCTCAACCGCTTCGCCTCAAGAGGTTCCTCTGAATTCGGTGAATGCTGATGACTGGGAGCTCGTTTCTTTCATGTGCTTGCCCAGAATTCCTGTGTTATGTGCAACAATCTTGATTTTGAATATCTTTACAAGTTTCTGGCTTCAACTCCCTGTGCACTTCGTACTCCATGCTCCATACTCTATTTGCAATGGCCACTTGGCGGCTGCAGGCATCGGAGCATGACAAGTCTTCAGTCCGCCGAGTTTCCGCCGTAACGACTGAAGTCAAGTTGAGTCGATCAATCTCCGATGTCTTAATTACTCAATTCGGGAGCGGGAAACGCGCCGCTGCCTGCCTTTCTCCTCAGAGCCTTTCTAATGGAGTGGATGTGTGGATGTGGCTGTAGCTGTAGCTGTGACTGCGGATTGGAGCTGTGTATTTGATTGATTTACCATCTCGGCCGGGGCCACAACAGCCGTTTGACATCGTGGCTCCTTCTGGCTTCACGATCTTGTTTCTGCAGCTCCAGCTGCCTATGGATACCCTTTTCTAGAGGGTGTTGTGATAATGCCAGGAGGCTGAGTTAAGACTTGGTACAAGGAAAACTTTTAACAGGATTTTGGTGTAATTTTAAGCAGAGAAATATTATTACTTTTTATATATATATTTTACGATCTCGTTTCTTTAGCTTTGAAGCCTGTCTCAGACAGGGTTACTGTAATGCCACTAGACTGAGTTTAAACTTGCTACATGGAACACCTTTAACTGAATTTGTGGAACACTTTTAAATGAATTTATGGAACAATTTTAAATGAATTTATGGGTAATTTTGAACAGAGAAATAATGATAAATACATATAGAAGAACAACTGCAGAAAAAACGTTCTAAATATATATTATTTACGATCTTGTTTCTTTAAAGCCAGCTGCTATTTTAGACCCCATATCCCGGGAGTTTTATTTTAGTGCCAGAAGGTTGGGAATATGCTTTTATAAAGCCTGGGAATACGAACTGCTTTTAGCGGAAATTAGGGGAACTTTCGTTTAGAGAAATAGTGAAATTATCTGGGGAGAAATAACCACAGAGATAACGTTCTATATATATTGCTTTCTGGTGGCCATTTCAGCGAGCCAATTAAGTCGTTCAAGGAGGTTTATCTATAGATCCTTTGTCAACTTCTAACAGTTGCCATATTTGGCGTAAGGTTTTCTTTTAATTAA
This sequence comes from Drosophila anomelani, assembly GCA_035045905.1. Lineage (NCBI taxonomy): Eukaryota > Metazoa > Arthropoda > Insecta > Diptera > Drosophilidae > Drosophila > Drosophila anomelani. The sequence goes on from JAWNOO010000032.1 coordinate 15,700,600, forward strand.
TAAATAAATAATAATAATTCAATCAAAATGGCTTTATTAGATGTCTCAAAGTAATCCCATTAAATAAGCATATTTGTGAAAGTTCAAATTTCTTTAACTTTTCCTTAAAAGTTTTCCTTAAAGTTTAAATTGTCTTTGCTTGTTTATAACCTTATTTATAATTTTAAATTTAAGTGACTAATTAGAGCCCATGTCTAACTAGTCACAACGATACCCATAGAGATATATTACTCTTCTCTGTACCAACTTCCTTAAGGATAACCCCCAAAAAACGCCTCCCAAAGTAAGGGTATTTCAATCTTCGCTCTACACAAATTTCAACCTTTCTTAAGTTTTCTGACTGACTTCGCCTGTCGTTCTCCGTTCGCACAAGTGCAGTAGCAAAAATGTTAACAATTTTTCAGCGCACAATGCTTGAACAGTCAGCGCCTGGTGCTTGGGGTCTGGTTTGGTGCCCGGTTAGAATGGTTCCCCTGCCCCTCCTTGGCACCCTTCCGTCAGCCGCCTGGCGCTGTCGAAGTTGTCTGGCCGTCGCATATGAACGGCTTTTAATTTCATATTTTTTTATATGGACACCGAGCATACATATTTGTGCCTCCAGTGCGCCTTTTTGTCTCATCTCTGGGGGCTTTTGCCGCCGCCGCCGCCGCCGTCGCTGCTTAATAACACGATGACTACACGAAACCTCGAAAAACTCGAATTGAGGCAGGGGATCGGGGCTTGGGATCCGAGATCCGCGGATCGAGTGCGGATGGAGTTGTAATGGCGGCGTATCCGTGGCTGCTGCTGCTTTACAAGCGAAATAATCGCCATCATTTTAACTAATGACCCGCTCGCATCTGGTTTTTATTTTTCATGTGTATTTTTGATGCGTATTTTTATGTTTTTTTTTTTTAGCTTTTTTTATTTATTAAATTTCGTATTTTTTTTTTGGCTACGCTTGGCGCTTTGTGCAGATTCATTCAATTTGAGACGAGGCCGCTGCTGCCACTGCCGATGCGGCTCCTAACTTAATAAACACGGGGATCGGATGGGGATCTCTCTTTCTCAGTGAGTTTCCAAGGAATGCCAAATGTTGTCTCGATTTCTTTTAACTTTTCCTTTTCCCTCTTTGGTCTTTTTGTGAGCAGGTAGAACTTGAAATATTTGCGCATCTGCAGGAGCAGCCAAAACACTTGAGTGGACTACGATTCCGAGCTCCGACTGAGAATTTCTTGCAGTGTCATTCCACTTAACTTGCCTTCTTTCACTTCCAGCGGGATCTTCTTCATTTCAACTTCGCGCGAATTGGTCGAGTTTTAACTTCTTCTGGCCATATTTTGCAAGCGGTTGCACCTTTCCAGCTGAAGCTGAAGCATGAGCTGCGTTTACACTGTCATCATCGTCATCATCATAATCATAATCATGGTCGTTCGCCGTACTTTGTCTCCTTCATCATCATCATCATCATCTTCGCATCCCGGGCTGTCTCTGGGTCCCCATACCCTTCATCGTCGGCGGTCAGTTTAATGTGGCCAAAAAGCGGAGACCGCAACAAACAGCAGAAATCGAGAACGCTTCACTGGGTGCCGCCGCCACCGCTGCCGCAGATCGGCACGGATCAATGAAATGGAAACGCTCCTGTGCAATCCCCGCACCACACCGCATCTCCTGGTCTGACCTGGCCTGGCCTGGTCGCCTCCAGCCCTCCCTCCGCCCACCAGAATGAATCTGGTATCGATTTACCCAACCCAGATTGGATTTCCCTCGGCCTGGCCCCTCTTCTAGCCGCCTTCCCCGTCTAACTCTAATGGCTAATTAAGTTGGCCAACACAAACACTCACCGATTCTTGGCTGCAGCAGCCCGATCCCGCTGGCGTCGGTTCTTGAACCAGTTGCCCACTTGCGTGGGATTCAGGCCGGTGGCCTTGGCCAGCTCCCGCTTCTTGGTGGGATTCGGATACGGATCCTGAAGGTACCATTCGCGCAGTAGACTCCGCGTGCGCTCCTTGAAGCAGTGCGTCTTCTGCTCGCCATCCCAGATTGTGGGCGGCAGGGGGAACTTTTTGCGCACTCGATATTTATCCACGGGGCCTGGATGATAGGAATATTGGATTAAATATAATAAATATATATTGGATACATATTAGAAATATAAATAATGTATTTTTGGTTTATGTTTTCATTTTCTTTGGATACAATTTAATAGGAACAGAAATGGGTCATAAAAATAGCCCTAAAATAGGTTCAGATATTCAAAAAGGATGTCCAGGATGGTTTATTTTATTCATTTTAGATATTTATGGTGTTCAATTTTTTCATTAAACAAGAAGAGATTACGATTTTTAACGTAAGTTTTATGAAACGCTTTGTTCATAATTTATTTGGGCAAATATTACGTATACGACAAGCTGGCAGTGGCATTTCATTATATTTTAATATTTAAATACTTTACATCAAAATTTTCAAAACAAAAAAGGTTTTCTTTTGTTTTTCAAATATTTTTTATTATGATAATTTTATTAAAATATATTTATTACGATTTTTGAGAAATTAGCCTTTTTCAATTGATGTTTAACTATGTTTTTATTCCATAGAATTATATCAGGAAATTCTTGTTGATGAAATGTAATACTGTTGAGAAATGTTGAGAGTTAATGAATTAAGATTTAATTTTACCGAATTATTAAATATATAAATATTTTTATTTTTAAAAAGATTATTAAATTAAAATTACTATTGCTTTTAAAGAATCTCTTTTTTAGGAGTGTCCAGCACTATTATAAATTAATCATGTGAAGTTTTAATTGAATTCAACAAAATGAGACCGAAACTGTTTAATGAGTAAACGAATAATGATTTGTATTTTTGTAAATTTGTATTCATTTTACTTGTTTAAATATTTTAATTGAAGATCATTTTCAAAGATAGTTAGGATGAGGTAAAGGCAAAATTGTATAATATCAGAAAATTGTTGAATTATTATATACAACCATTTATTTACATTTTTGATTTATACTTAGAAATCCTAAGACATTACTTGGACAACATGTTTTAAAATATATAGTAAAAGCTTTAAATAGTAATTTCGATCAATTTCTTGATTTAAAGCTCACAGTAATATTCGTTTAAAGTCTAAACATTAAATAGACAAAAAAGGTTTAATGAATTGAGAATTATATAAAAATACTTGAAGCTACATAGTCTATGCAAACATTATTAAGCTTTTGCCTATAAGAAAAAATCTGCTATATTTGGACATTTATTTACATATTCAGATATTCAGATAGTTAAAATGAAGGCTTACTCACCCAGTGATCGACCGCGCAGTTTCTCGGCCTCAATGTAGTGGGCCTCCAGCCACATGGCCTGCAGCTTGCCATAGGAGGCCTTAGTAAACTTATGATTCTCTATTATTGCATACAGTTCCCTTGAAAAAGAACCCAAAATAAGTAAGATTCAGATACTATATACTAAAGCAGTTTGGTTTCAACCCTATCAACCCTTAGGGACTCGGAGATATCCCGCTGTTAAAGCCATTCCATTCCATTCCCCACCCCGAGCAGAGAGAGAGTCAAGTCACACCCCGGTCACAACGGGCGTCCTAAGCCCTCGCCATATGTATTTTGAAACAATTTCATAAACATTTATTGTCGTCACTGCCGCTGACAGCTCCGTTGAGTACGTCAAATGGTTTTAATTGGAAGTCGTTTATTTACCAAGTCAAAGCAATCAAATCACTTGCATTGCCAGGTCTCCGTATATGCATACGCGTTCCATATACACCATTATTTCTGTATGTACGACATTGATTGATTGTACTCGAATTACATAGACATGACATAGATGAGATGCAAAACCTGATGCAGCCGTTTATAGCTGCAACTGCTTGGATAATTGTCGCTATCGATTGCCGTCGCTGCGGACCTGTTTGCCCACTTCAAAGAACGGGTCTAGTGAGTGGATCTAGCTGCAACTTCTTCTTATTTATATATCTCCCAAGCCCCTATGACATATCCTCTTCAGAGTCTAACTCTCTGCAAAAAAAAAAGCTAATCTCAGGCGATCCTTTGTCCTGAGCTTATGGCAAAATTCCAAACGAATTATTTCCGGTCGTCTTAGAAGCTGAAAAGTGTAATGTGAGACTATATTTTTTTGGAAGCTGGCGACGGAAGACCCGGCCCGGGAGAACCTATTGTTCGGTCGGTGTTTTATTAATCAAGACTGCTCCACTTGGCTTTGCCCGGCAGCCAGTTCTTTAATTAGTAAATTAATCCCTTTGTTTATTAATTTAGCGTCTCATTGTGCCCTCATTAAGCTGTGCAAAAACTATCGTATGACCGAGAGTTCCCTCTGTCTGTACGTTCGTCCGTTCGTTGGGGTTAATCAGGGAACACAGTGACATCCGAGCCTTTTGTAAGCCTCTCCATCCGATTTGGAATTCGTTTCTCTAAATGGAATTTCAGCATCCGATTCCTACCTGAAGTTGCCCACATGATAGGCGACGACGGCTCGGGCCCGGAGCACTGCCTCGCAATTGAGGATCTCGTGCATATTGGGCAGGGCCACCGGCAGGCTCCAGAGGAAGCGGGCCAGGCGCTCAATGTCACCGGAATCCTCCAGGGTCTTGCACACGATCTCCACCTGGGCGGCGGAGAAGGCCAGCGTGGGTACGGCCAGGATGGGGCTGGGTGCTATAATCTGGTGGTGTGTGGGCGAGAAGCTCTCTGAGGGCGGCTGTTTGCCCTCCGTCGGTCCAACGGCCATTTTATTCGTTGAATCCACTGTGACCAAATGGGCATACTACTCTCCACCGGAACGAAGCAATCTTGCTGGGCACGGCACACACTTCACACGTTAGTCCTGCTATCACAATCACTTCCCGATTCGATTCTATATGGTATATATCTATTTGTATGTATATATATATGGTTTTATGGTTTTGTGGGTTCACTTTAGCACTTGACACACGCGATCACGATCGAAGGATTGGGTTTACAACGAATGCTGGTCCCCGGATGGCGTACGAATCCAAATGATTGCCAATGAGCCAGCTCATGAATGCGATACCCGTGCCCGGTCCACAAGCGGAGGAGCGCGACTGCTGCTCCACATTGAAACGGGGGGATTTGGCAATGGATATAACCGATACGAGGCGAGGCGAGGCAAGGCGATATGGTGCCCGATATATTTCGAGAGAGAGCGACCAACCAAACGACCAACCGAGCGCGCAAAAAATACGTCAAATAATGGTCTTGTAACTGAGCTGCCCACTAGGCGACGGATGGAGCGGTACAGAAGCTATAGAAGCTATCGTGGCGGCCAGGCAGCCAGGCAGCGGCAGTGGCAGCGACAGAGGCAGCACCAGTGGCAGTGGCAGCGGCAGCGGTAGCAGCACAGCACAGCACAACAATGACGCGCCACAGATACAGATACTCTGGCAGGCAGGCAGGCAGCTTCGGCTGCTAATGCCACTGCTACCGCCTGCTGCCTACTGCTGCCAGCTGCAGACACAGATACAGCCACAGATACAGATACAGATACAGCTAGGAAAAAGATATGGAAACAGAAACGAGTTGCCACCAATACCAACCAACAACCAACAACCAACAACCAGTTTGTCGCACACAGATACTCAGGCAGCAGCAGCAGCAGCAACAACAACAATGGCAATAGCTACAGACACGGATACGGATACGGATGCGAAGCACCACCATACCAGGCCACTGGTTACGGGGTGGGCGTGGTTGCTGCTCGCTCGAGATACAGCCATCTCTCTCTGGGCCATGGCTTGGCAGCTTTGGTGCTCTGGCTGCCATCTCTTTTCAGTGCCTGCGGTGGTGGCATTGCCTTCACGGGGCACGTTTAAATGAATTGTACATAAGACCCACACACACACACACGCCGAGGGAGAGACCCTCGGCAACTTATACAGTTGCAATTGCAGGATAACAAACGGGGCTTATTCCTGGGGTTCCAACACGGGCACAGGGCGGGGGGAGGTAGTAGCTCAGATATTGATAAAGAAATCAAATAAAACAAGCGAGCAGAGCCTGACAGGCAGCCGCACCGCCGCACAGTGGAACGAGATCGGGCGGATTATGATTATTACCGAGAAGAGCAAATTAAATGGAACTTGTTTGCTTAAGTTATTAACTCATATCAGGGGTTCTCTTTTAGTGGAAGATCATTGAAAGTAGGAGAAATGTAATTATTTGCTGCTAACTAGGAGAAAAGTTTAGGGATTTAGAGATACCTTGTGTTAAGAGATATCATAATATATTTAGAAAACCTTGAAAAATATGGAATAAATATATTTAAAATAATATTTTATAAAGGTAACATATAGAGAGAAAGTGATTATTAGATTCTAAATAATAAAATAGTTAATAGCTTTATTAGTTTTCAAGATGTCTAGCTTTGTATTTCATAAAAAATCTTTGGAAGTTGAGGCTAGAAATTCAGAAGGGATCTAAGTCCAAGACATAGCAGAGGCCTCTGCAGCAGTGCAGCATTTACCACTTGTTTTTATTAGAATTTTGTAAAAACTGCCAGGACTCTAGCAGAATATTAAAAAAAGTCACTATTATATGATGGTGATAAACCCGAAACTCCCTCTTGAAATAGCTGTTTATCATATTCATCATGTTAATTTCTTTCATGAAAATAATTTCTTTAATTCTTACATCAATTTTTAATAGAAACTAGATCATAGCTAAGCAGAATTATTCAATTTTAATTTTTAAAAAGGTGTTCATATTGAAATTGATTCTAAGATATTATATCTTTCTTTTATTTCAAGCATGAACATCAATGTTATGAATTACAGATTGGATTGTTATGAAGCTCAGATTAAATATAATTTAATCAAAGTTTAAATTTAGCCAAAGTTTTCAAGCGAAATATAAATCTATGCAAGCCAACAAGCTGTGGGGATTTATATTTCTCTTCTTAATGCTTCATAATTAAAGTAAAAAATAATTATATAATCCTTAAAAACTTTGTTTGCACTAAGTTCGTGCCACAGTAACCGTAGCATATTGTATAAGTGTAGCAAAATGTTTGACACCATGTGGTCTGGCCAACCTCTACTACCGCCTGGCTTCGCCCCATCCCGCAGCTCCTCCAATTCCCCCACAGCTGCTCCTGCTCCTCCTGCTGCTGCTGCCTCCTGTAAGCCATCTCCTTATGCCAGGATGACGGACCCTCCAACCCGCCTCCGTCCTTAAGCCCAGGCATATATACGAGCGTATATAAGCCGAGCACACAAAATCACGTTTTCATTTTGGCAAAAAGGGAACTTTTGATTATGCCCGGCGAATGAATAAGGGAAATATTCACGGCAAAAGTTTTTATTGTGGCGCTGTCACTGGTGTTGGTTTTAGCAGTGGTTTCTTTTTCCTTTTCGTTTTTGTATCGGTGGTGCTTCATCATTCTCGGGGCTTGACAGGATCCGGAAATACCCAGGTGGGATGGTGTCAGGGTGGTGTGGCAGTGGCAGTGGCAGTGCGGCATGGAGGCCAGGGAACACGCTAATGTATCGTTCGCGCTTTGTCCGGAGTGTTAACAGATTAGTTGTTTACATGCCACAAGTAAATGAGTTTTCAAAACGTAGCCGAAGGGGCTTCAAAGGCACCGCGCTTGCCACCGTGCCACCTCGCCACCCCCCTGCCACCCACATTACCTCCCCCATTAAGAGCTCCTTGCACAATCGCTGTAAAAGTGTAAAAGTACATACATTTGTATATGTATGCAATATACTGGGAACACATACAAGCACATCGCCATTGCTGGCTGGCTCTGTCTCTTTCCCACCCCCAAATACTGATATGCCCTCCCCCTACACTGAGAGGAAAATGTATACTATATAAACTTATTGAATTTAAGAAATAAATGCTCAAATTCAAATCTTTAATATTGAAATTTTGAATAAAATGTCTTAAAAATTTCATAAATAAATTTAAGTACACAAGTAAAATATATAGTTTAAAATGTGGAAATTAAATTTTTTCTTTAATTGTCTAATTAAATATCTAAAATGTAGTACATTTATAACACTAGCTCACATCCAAACATATTAATAAAATTTTTTGGCTTTACTTTAAGTTGTTTAAAGTCATCAAAAGATAACTTTCACATTCTTTTCTTAAATATTTTTACCGTCCTATCGTATCCTAATTATTTTATTTTCATTATTTCTTTCCGTGTACCCCACCACCTCCCCTTTAACCACCCACCCGCTAGGCTCTTGTTAAATCTGAACGATGACTTTTTGAGTAGTTGGTTGAACATTTTGGACAATTGCATTACGTGAACGGCAAACGCTCGCTCTGCCAGTGAGTGAGTGTGTATGTGTTTATATATGAGGAAGTGTGAGTACCAGCCATCACATAGATACAGCTACAAGCGAGATACATCGACTCGAAAAATGATAGCGCACGCATTGCGCCAGCTCCCACATTGCTGCCACATTATGTGCTGCCTCGCAATGCTGCCGCTTCCTCTGCCACCGCTGTATCCGTGTCTCCGCCACCCGATGTCCTCTGAATGCGCTCATTATGGTATCGATCACCTTTCATGCGCCACAATTGGGAGCGGAGTAAGAGATACAATCGAATCATGGACACACAGGCGCAGAGATACAAGCCGAAAAATGCAAATTTAATTTTTTAAGGGCCTCAGGGTATTTGAGAGTTGTCAAAGGAATGAAATAATGGAAATGGAGGGACAGAAAATGAATAAACATATCTCATTTTATTTATGTAACAAATTCTGTTTTTACCATTTATATTTAGATATTTCTAGAGCCTAAAAAATAGATGAAAGAACGCTTAAGTATCTTAAAAGTATCTTAAAGATTTATGAACTTATTTTTAGCGCATAAATACAGCAAGATACATAAAGAAATACATTAATAATACTTCGAAACTAATCAATATTTTAGCTTTGTTACTTGAATATATTTATTAAATATCTAAACTATTCATGGAAGCCTTAAAAATATCTCTCTCTAATATAAAGACATTATAATAAATTAGTTACTAAAATATACATCTTCAAATCAATAAAGCTCAGTTCAGTTCACTCTTCCTTCAAAAAGCAACTTCAAAAAGCAATCCCAATCCCATTTGAATTGCCTAACGAACCATGGAATTTTCGTTTGGAATATTCCCCCAAAAGATCGTAGTATAATGTCATATTGTTGACAATTGCGCTTGCGGTGCTAATCAAAATATCCAACTCCCTGGAACTCCGGCGGATTGAGCTGCTCCGTCAAAGTGTGTCACTGGCTCAATCAAATCATACGCCCAGTGGTCCATTAAATGACGAAATTTACGCGGCAAGGCAGTGGCTCCGGCTCCGGCTCCACTCACCCTTTTTTGGGAAGACAGGAGACATGCCGCTATGAGCTGTGTAATTAGGCCAAAAATGCAAACACCAGTTTGGGCCTGCTCGAATTCGTTTTGCGAAAACAATTAAAAGGTAATTAAAAGCAATTTTTTGATGATCGCTTGGGCAGGCTTTAAAGGCTTTTCCCGCTAGCCACACAAAGGCAACCGCAATCAACAAAGGACAACCACATTTGGCTGGCTGGCTGGCTGGCTCTTTTTGGGGAGCCCGCGGCCAGAAGGTAAATGTCTATTATTGCAGTCTAGTGTGGCCTCTGCCTACATATGGTGGGGCTATAGGAGGGGGCTGGATTTGGGGGCTATCCTCCCCTGAAAAAGCTCATGTAATTTAAATGTACTCTGCGTTTTTTTTTAGTTTCGGGTTTTTCACCCTCCGGCAATGCCCTTTGTCTGCGCCTCAATTTGTTTAAGATAATTTAATCTGATTCCATGTACCTGAATCTGAATATTTGAATATTTATATGGGTGGGACAGTGGGACAACGGGGGTTGATATGTGGCAAATGTCAAACTGGCTAACCAAAAGAGCGTTGAGGGAAAGCAACACCTCGATGTCAATCATGCTTTTATTGTATTTAATTTTTTATTGGCGTTCCCAAGGCGCAACTTATTTTTGACCCAAGAGTGTGTGTAATAATATTGTAATACCTCTAAGAGGACCCCACATGGTGGGTCCTTCAAAAAAGGGATCCAAATTCAATTTAAATGTTCGCTTTTCCTTTTTGTCCGTTTTCTGCTTTGTGATTTTTCAGTTTCTGAGTTCGTTAACCGAAGCCCGAAGGTTATGAAATATTTGACAAAAATACCTAAAGAAAGGAATAACCACAAAACTTGGTAATTAAAAGGTTTCGTCGCTGAAAATATTTAATATTTTAATTTATACGAAATTCAATAAATCGAGAAACGGAATGGGACAAAGTGAAAAAGCTGGAATCGCCGGCTCAGTGATTGAGAATGAAGATGAAATAACTTTATAAGCAAGTGGCGGAGGCTGAGATGGAATCGGGGGAATCGGGGGATGCCCAGGATGTGGACATCGATGATGAAAGATCGGCGCTGTGGCCAGGTATTTGTTTAATTTACATCGTTCTTGTTGCTCCAGCTTGAGCTTCAACTTCAGCTCCTTTTCCTGTTCCTGCAGACGCGCCGGCGTTTAGAGTGAAGTCCCTCGAGAGGAGCCTAGAGGAGAGCCAAGTCAAAGTTAAAGTCAAAGTCACATTTTTATACCTGTTAGTTGGTGGAGATAAAGAGTGTTATGTATTCTTTGGTAAATATGTTTAAGTAGAAGAAAAGATGTAAATATATTCCACTATAAATGCGAGAAATCTCTGGCAATCTAAGATATAGAATATTAAATATTTATTGTGAATTATATTAATCGCAAAATAAGAAGGCAAAGCAAGGGTTGAAAGAAGGACTCACCGCAAGCCTTGTGCTTTTTCTGTATAAATTTCCAAACTATTTAAGGTCCTTGAGGAATAAAGACTAAGTTGTACTTTTTAGGAACAAGTAAGACAATAGAAGTTGCCTAAATGAAGCCCTTTAAACATTTTATATCAAAAAGGAAGTCTTAATTTTAAATTTTGTTTACAGGACATCTCCCAGTCGTTTCCCTTGACTATATAAAACCTACAAGGCTCTCCTTCTGGTGCGATTGGGCTGCATTCCATAGTCATAAGGCTGATGTCGGCTGCGGCGGCCCCAAGAAATATCTTTGGGCATTAGGTTGCGCAGGAATGCCAGCGATTCATGGCAAATGTATTGAGCTGCATTTAATAATTATGATGGGGACATGGTAGCGGGCAGACCTTACTTTTCGGCGGTTCTGTTCCGCCTAATGGATATGTCAGACAGACTGAGACGGCGACTGGAAGAGCGGCTCAGTGTCATCTGCTCGCCCATCGGGAGCAGGAGCAAGAGTTGGAGAAGCAGCAGGAGTAAGAGGTAAAGCATTTGGACTCGGCTACTGTTTGGTCAGCACTGCGCATATTAATCAACGCAGCGAAGGCGCAGAGCTGGCAGGAGAACGAGCATCCTCATCGTCATCGTCAACCCCAGCATCGTCAAGTGATACGCGGCACGGAACATGCGTAAAATCTTCTGGCCAGAGAAAGATTAAGATAAGACAGAGGCGGGTAGGAGAAGGGAATTTAATAAACTGAAAAAATATAGAAAAAAATATAAATAATATCTATAATATCTAAATAAAAATAAAAGTTTAAAAAATAATAAGATATACAAGGATTGTAAAATTTCTTTAGCTAAATAAAAACCAATTAAATGTATTCTATTAAGTAATATCGAAATATATAGTAGTTAAATCTAAAACCTGGCTGACTTCCCTATACTCCCCTCTTGCTACGCCTTTGTTGCTCCTGAAGGTGTGTGTATACTTACCTGTGTGTGCTCTGGACTTTTTTTGCGACAGTTCCACCAGTCGTGCCACTTTTGATATTGCCATCGCCACGCAAAAAGTGTGAAATTGTCGGACTACTGGCGGAGCAGCCACCAGCCACCAATTGGATGAGGAGTGCGACTCCGAAGCGGACGTTTCGCCTGGTGGTTTAATTAAGTCATTAACACCAGGACTGCCAGTGGGGAACTTCTTCCTTTCGCTGGCTTCTGCACCTCTCAAGCTCCTTGCCCCTGGACACAATATCGAATTTGCCATATTTGGTCAAAATAATCGAACCGAAAATGGTCTGTGGAAGCGATACTGCTGCCCATAAATATATATAAATTATGCATGCGACTTATAGTTGCCAGGTTGGTGACGGGGCGGGACGGGACGGGATGGGGGGTGTGCTCCATCAACCAGGTAGCCCATCCATCAATGCGAATGACATGTCGCTGCCATGAGAATCGCATTTGGAATCGGAATCGGAATCGGGGTTGTCTAACAAGCGCTAAGTGGATAATTACTGCGATAGCTGCCTGCCAGCTTGGATTGTCTTAATCGGTGCTAAAAAGCATTATTATACTGTGCATACTCCCAGTAATCACCACTAATGATCGATGCTCTGGTTTTGCATGCGCCCGTCGATCGTTGATGAAGAAAGCCATCGGATTACAGTGGAAACTCACTAGGGGGAACAATACAAATTGGTTTAATATTATAAGGAGGATTGGAGTTTAGTGTTTTGATTTAAAAATTAAGAAAAATGTTATAATTTATTAATTTTGTAAATTTTGGCAATTTGCCGAAGTTGAATAGGGAAAGTTTGAATTATTAAACTTGTGTAGATTCATAATGTGTTTTGATTTCATTTACAAACAAAATTTGATTTATTAATTAATGAAAGACATCCGTATTATCCAAAAAATATATTAACTCTGTTCTTTTATTTCTGTTTAAAGCTTAATTATTTATTTGGAAAGACTTTCTTGTTTTTCACATAAAAAGAAGTTTCAGCCTTGAAGAAGCTCTTTAAATATTGCATAAATATTTAGGTTTAAAAAAGTTAGGTTGATGCGTGCCTCTGAATAGCAAATAATAATTTGTAGATATAGATACAATAAGATTTGTCTGATTAATGTCCCTCCCAAACAGTGTTCACTGTTGAGGGAAAAAGAAGAGCGCTCAATTATAAACTAGCCGTTGACGGGCTAGAGGTGGAGTGTCAATTAATGATCCCTCTCCTCCTCCTCCTCCTCGTGCTCCTTCTCATCTTCCTTCTCCATTTCCCGCTTCCTCGCGCTCCTCTGGGCAACAAAGGAAACGTCAAACAGCGCGTCAAATGCGCAATGAGCTTAATTCGTTGCGCCTGCGCACCACTTACTGCCGACTCTTTCTCACACCCGCCGCCGCCCTATGCTCCTACCGTTCTCACGCGCCGCTGCCATACCGCTCCGTCAATTGTCGTTGATTGCCTTTGTTTTATGAGCAATACACAGAGAGAAAATAAACTGAATAAATTATATTCATTTTCAGTGGAAGTTTGAGGATAAAGACTTGTATGATCTGTTTTTTTTACAGTGCTTCCATGACTTTCTGGTAACCAAGATGGAGATAGCAACTCCTCATTCCCTCTGACCCCTCGCTTACCCCAACTAATTGAACGAAACCGCTTTGTTGACATTGCCGTACGCTCTACGTGGAATTATAAATTGTTGTAACGCCCACCCAGGGCAGCCGTTGCTGCCGCCTTTTGTTTTTTTGTTTTTTTTTCGGCCAGAGGGAGCAGCGATCGACTTCTTCCAACCATTCTTCTTGGCCATGGCTCATTAGGAGTGGTCCGTTGTTGAGCTGTGTGGCTGGAATCGAAATGGAACTGTGCCACACAGCCCCGGCTATTAATTAGATAAGTATCTTGAGAAATTGCCCATTTTCAAATAGTCGGCGAGCATTCGCGTAATTAGATTTGCTTTTCACAACATTTACGTTTGGGCGCGGCGGCCAAGTGGAGTGGTTGGAGTGGCATCAAGTGGACCGAAGGTGTGGGACAGGAGACGGAGCTGGGGCTAGAGTGGAGCCAAGTGCTGGCCAGGTCAAGACGGTCATATGGGTGATGACAGCGTGAGAATCTAGTTTTATTAACTTGAAGTACACAAAATTAAAGTAAACCAAAGTTAACTTAATTATATTTTTATAATTTTAAAGTTGTTAATGTGAAGAAAATTAAATAAATTAGTTGAGAAAACTGGCTAAAGCCAAATGTTGCAGAAGAATTTTCTTTACTTTTTCTTTTGGTTATCCACAGACAAGTAATGTTAAGATAAACCTTCATGTGGCTACCATGAACCTGTCCTTTGATTACTATTGTTATATCCTTGCAGGGTATTATAATTTTATAATATTTTGAATTTGTTTAAAAAGTTGGTTTTGATATTTGTTGTCCAAACTAATGTAGTAAAATAGAATCTCTTATATTATAGAGAATAATAAAATATCTAAAGATAAATCTTGATAAAGTGGCAACCGTGAACCTCCTTAATGAATAGTTTATTTAATTTGTAGAAAAATATGACTATAATGTTTATTGGAGAGATACATACATACATATATAACTTAGAAAAAGTAACTTGTATTTTACAGGCAGTATTCTAGGGATAAACCCTCATGATAGCTATCCCATAAATATATAATATTTATTAGATCTTATTTCTATGAAAAATTGCCTAAAAATATTTTTATCGCATTTGAAACCTGGAAATAGTATCAAACATCCAATAAATTAAATTCCTAGTCTAAATATAAGTCTTATCACCAATAAAGACAAAGAAATAATTCGAAAACAAAAGATTAACAGCTACAAAGTTATCTTAAGTATCAAAAATCATATATCTAATAAGAAAATAAAGTATAATTTGCAATTCTAGCTTTACAAATAATATATTTTATTTATAATTAACTCAAAAAAAAGTCAAAAATCATATATCTAATAAGAAAATAAAGTATAATTTTCAATTCTAGCTTTCAAAATGTTATATTTTATTTATAATTAACTCAAAAAAGTGGTCAAAACTATCGTCAGTCTCGAGTGTAGCACGCAGTCACCTCCAGTGCCCACGGGTTATGGCCCGTTGATTGCATTTGGCGGCAGCGACTCAACTAACTTGGGCGATTAATCATCGCCAGAGCCGCGTCCCCGGCCCAGGCCGGGCCGTGTTCGGATCCGAGCAGAGGCTACTGACATTAGCCGGCCATGTGTTTATGCCGCTTTGCGGTTTGTCGCAATTTATGAGGTGATAATTATTCATCGCGAGCCGCAGAACTGTCATAATATTGTAATTAACATTGGGCCAGCAATGAAATTAAACGCATTTGATTGCAATTTGCCGTTGTGTTGTCGCCGCCCCACCACTTTCAGCCTGGCCAACTAGAGATTATGGCCATTGGATCCGGCCATGTCCAGACCAAGTTGGTTTCCTTATTGACTTAAAATCCAAAGCGGAAATAAGGCAAAGCCGCAAGAGGCAGAGGAGACCAAGTCAATCGATCGATAGCAGAGTCCTTCTATGGAAAAAATGTGTAGAAAAAAGGGAATACAAATCAAATTCCAAAGCCGTAAACTAATCACGGGAAAAGGAAGCAGGCAAAAGGCAGTAAAATGAGAGGCTACACAGTCATCAAATCCTTGGAAATAGGAGAAGCGATAGAGGATTCCTTAAGAGATTTTGAGGTTGATAGAGATACAGATTCTTCCTTCCAAGCAGCTGCCTAAAATATATATAGCAACTCCCTTGATCGCTTATTAATAAACTTGAGGATTATCATAATTAGCTTTGTTAATTTTGCACAAATATGGTAACCTAATTCCTACCCGGCAAAAACTAACCCCTAACTAAGGGGAAACCCCTCCCAGTCACCGTGGACTATGTAAATTGACTCATCCACCTAGTCAGTGGACTCCGACTGAGTTTCAGATTATGCCAAATGCCGTAATTCGAACTCGACGTGGAAAGGGCCACCTTGTTTCTACTTTTTCCCCTGAATCTCCTTTTTTTCTGTTCTGTGAATGGAATTTATTGTATTGTGCCTCTGTGGGCCCTGCTAATGGCATAATGCATATAGAAGTACCTTCCCTGAAGCCCGGCACAACAGTAACTGATTTTTTAATTTCATTATGGCGCACAATAGGCGTTTCGGCAGCGACCCGTTGGGCAGGATCTGAGGGCGCAGGATCAGGAGCTGGCAGAGGCAAAATTGTTGCCATTTAATGTGGCTGGCCGGCTGCCATTGCATGGCCTCTGGATGGGCGTGAGCCTTGCCTCCAGGAACATGAACATATAAACCATATAATGTGCGCAATTTCAATTTATTTGTTGTATTGCAAAGTCGGTTCGCCAGAGTGGAACTCAGGACTGGGGACTCTGCTCTGCTCTGCCCTGGGCTGGGCTGGGCCCTTGCGGAGTGCTCTGCTAACACGGCCTTTGTGGCATTCTGATTCTGTTGCCACTCCGAAGGGTGGCTGTGTTGCCTGCCTGCCGACCAAAGTGGGCGGAATGGAGTGGGTCAGGGAGTGGGAGGAAGAGTGGGAGTGGTTTCTAACGCCCTGGCGACGCCATTTCCAAAAGAAAACATTACAAATTCAGCGAACAGGGACGTAGTTGAAAGGATCAGAGAGGGTATAGTAGAGATTAGTGGTTTTAAGTTATTAAAAAATATGAAGTTTTAAGATATTTTTACTGCAGAAAAGTTAATAAGATTTTATGTATAAAGTATTATAAAGGCTGAAGAAAAAGTAAAAATAAAACCCTATATATTTTAAGTTTTTTTAAGAATTTGGACGTGCTCATCATTTTCTTTTTTATTATTTTGAAAAGAAGCAAGAAATAAACTTTCAAGATTTTTAAAGTACTAACTTGGAAGTGCTTATGACTTTCTTTTTAATTATTGGAAAAGAAAAAAGAAAAAAGAAATAAAGAGAACTTTGAGAAGTCAAAGTTTATATAGTTTTATATCCTTATAGTTTGCAAATGAATCAGGAAACTGACGATCACAACTAAGCCAAAAATGGATTAATTTCCTTTCGGAAAGCTTTGCTTTATTGGCAATTATAAGGTTACTAAATCAGCATGGTTCAAAATTAGAAAAATTTATATAAATCTGTATCAAAATGCGACTTTATTGCAAAAGGCACACAAAGATCCTGCCAAGCAGGCATGTTTATGCTGAAGTTTTAGAAGAAAACTTCAATATTCAACTTGAATTCCAATAAAATATAAATATTTGAGAATTTTATAGCAAGTAAGTATGTAATGGCAGAGGATCCTTGTGCGCTTTGGACTTACTTCCCCTTTAAAGTTCCTGCCGTAACCCACCGAACTCCATTTTTAAATTCATAAATTAACAAATACATTTTTGATACAATTTAAATCTTTAAATTTTCCTCTCAGTCCTAAGATAATATCTAATCCGAAATAGCGTCTCTCAGAACTTAGACTCAATCCTTAGACTGATTGCCTTTTGCCAAATTGGACCCCCCTCTAAGGTTGCCAGTACTCCCTGGTGTTTAACCCCCACTGCTGCTCCCTCCTTGGCACAATTGCAATCAGCTCACGTACTCGTTGTGCTACAAAATGACTTCCAGGCCATGTAACTGGCTGCTCTGCGGATGGGTCAGACGGAACAGATGGACCGGGATGACGCCCATTCGGGGTTCCTTTGAATTGGGATGTCATCAAGTGGGAACTGGCTCTCCTCACTCCACACTCCACTCCACACTCCACTCCAGTTGCTGGCCAGTGAACATGTTGGAAATCACATAATGTGTCATTTAATAATCAAGCTCAATATTGACAGCGACACAACGCAACAATGCTGTGGAGTAACATCGACGACGGAGGGGACAAAAAGTAGTACAACAATCCCGCCATTAGGCATAAATTCATTTGCGTTTGTATGTACGTCCATTGCGTGTATATATAGTCGAGTGTGTGTCGCACAGCTGCCGCCATTGGCACAATCGCACATCTATGGGCACTCTTCACATTCATATGCTTCCCCCGACTCCAACCCCAACCCCGGCTCACATCTCTCGTCACATCATCATCTCATCGCACATCATCCCATGGCATCGCATCTCAATCGCTGTGTGTGAATCCCTGCGGCCGGCTCTTCCTGCTCGCTGCCTGGAAATGGAATAAAAAAGTTAAATAAACCTTAAATGAAAAATTCAACTCAATTGAATTCGTTAGCTGGAAATGTCGTTCCTCCTTGTTACTTCATCGCCATTCCCTGCAACATTCCCGGAGCTCCGGGGCTGATCATCGTCATCATCGTTGTCGTCAGTGCCCATCAATGTCATAGAGAGCGCGGCCCTGGCTGGAGCTGGACTCTCCTGGTCTCGCCTTGCCATTGTTGGGCTTGTCACCGGCAATGTCCTGTGGCTCTGCCAAATCCTATCGGAAGGATGCCTTTGTGAAATGAGCTTTAAGAGTGTTTGAATAGTTTCCGTTTAGGTAAAGATACGGGGACCATTTAAGAGGGGTGGAATATGGATAATATTTTTTTTTAGAAATGTAATGAAAACTTATACTATGGCAATGAATAAATTGTGGAGAGGCTTTAAAGGTGATAAAAGTTAAGTTTTGAATGGAAAAAAGATTTAAGTTCCATTTTAAGCAATTTAAAAAGTAAGTAACTATTGAAAGTAATAAATAGCAATCGATTTTATTGATTATTTAAGGTTTAAAATCAAGGAGAGTCTCCAAAAAGGTTCAGATTGTTAAGAATATATTAAGAATCATGATGTATATAAAAAATAATCATGATGTTAACAAATATGCTTAGAAATTAAAATTAATAATTGTAAAAATAGTAAAAGACTTTTCATATTTTTTACTAATAAAATAAATAAAGAATGACAACTTTATTTACAATATTAATAATTATCCTATGTATATGGGCTGTCGAAGATAAATAGAAATTATGTTTTATTAAATTATTTATTATTTCTTAAATATGTAATTGAGTATAGAGATTATGTATTATTTTTCAAGTATCTACCGGAAGTTATGCCTGGCTCCTCATACATAAATATGTTTTAGTAAAATTTAAAATATAATTGAGGAATTTAATTCTTTAAATGTTAAATGGAAATCCCTTTCTACAAACAACTAAATATATATTTTTCCAAATGACCTTTGTATATTTTATTTATTTATTTAAAAATGCTATACATATTTAGTGATAATCTCGCATTAAGCAAATAAATTAATCAAAGAGTCTAGAAAAATATTAAAAAATAAGCTTAGTAGAAAATAAATAAACAAAATAATGCAGAATTTGAAATTTGTTAGTTTATATGTATTATTTGCCTCAAATTTATTTATATTTGCTTTTCATATTAATTTATATGTATTAGGCTGGATTTTTTACTTCATGTGGCACTAATAATTACCAACAATTTCTTTATAATGTATTAATCGGTCTTAATAATAGTTATTTGTAATTGTCTATTTGTTTAATTAGTTAACAATAATTTATTTAGTATCTTGTATAATATTTGGCAAATAAAATATATTTATTGTAATAAATCATAGAAATTGTGTTTAAAAATCGGATTACTTTATGCATCTTAATGAAATTTTAATAATAAATTCCTTAACTGACAGCTCAAGTTTCATTTATATTATTCCTATCCGCTCTAAATAGTACATTTAAACTTTTGCCCATTTGACCCAACACCGGTAGTGGCTCGTTGGTACTTCTCAGTTGGCCGGCGGACAGGTAGATGCTAGTAGGTGGTGTGCCTGTGTACCTGTGTTTTCTCGCACAAAGGGATAATAAGATACTTTCCGAGTCCGCTCCACAATTGCGATGACGTCGGGATGATGATGATCATAGCGATAATGACGGCGATGATATGGCAGAAATGAGCGGCGGACCGAATGGATGCCAATGGAAGGCAGCAGCAGGAAGGGCACCAGGCAGCAGAGCAGAGCCGAGCGGGTCAGCGAGGAGCTGGGGGGGGGGGGGGGAGGCAAAGAAAAGAGCGCCTGTCAGCGCTACCGTTTCGTGTGAGGCGGGGGTGTGCGACGAGCCCGACGCCCGACAAATTGCCATTTACACCACTTGCCAAGACAGCAGTTACATCTCTGGCCAGAGCAACAACTACAACAACAAGTGGCACACACACACACACACACACACACAGAGAGCTGCTACTTTGTGTGCGAGGGCGAGGGCGAGTGCCTGCACATACATTTACCTTTGAACTCGGCTATATGGTTGTCTCGCTTGCAAAGGGGCGGGCCAAGCCCTCACCACGCCCCCTTTGTCAATGGCAACCACGCTGAAGAGGGAAAGGTAGAAAGTTTGAGAGCGGGCGAAAGAGAGATACACATAGTCGTATCTCACGGATACACAGATACGCACGCCGCTCACTCGCTCACTTTGTTGCCGCTGCAGCAGCCGCTTTGAGTAGCTGCCGTTGACGTATTTTGAATAAATTTTAATTGAATTCGCACAATGAAACTGTTTACTTAACCTGCCACTTTGCCAGATGAGCTTCATCTGAGCGCCAATGCAAAGATACGGTTACATAGCTCCTTCGCTCGCCTGCCCGATCCTTCGTTACCCAGCTGCTGCTGCCGCTGTTGCCGCTCTGCTCCTCCGCCGGATGCATATGTGTCGGTTACCAAGAAGGAGCCCTCAGTGGAGCGGGAATGGCGGTGCCTTGGTCTTTGTTTTAATTACAGCTGCCGACGGATTTGGTTTGTTGGCTGCTGTTAAATCTGGAGGAAGCCGAGCTCTCCAAGTTTGCCGAATAGATATAAACCAATTAGAGCCCGCTAAGGAGTGCCTGCCTCGCCAAAGTTATATTGATATTGATTAATAACCATAATGGCAGCCACCTAATGAACCATCGATTAAAATTTCTACGATAAATGTCAGATGGATTAAGTTGTTACCACACAAAGATTGGCTTTAAGAGTGCTCAAGTGTGGATTAATGAGCTCAAGTTGTGATCGGGTTTAGGTGTTAAGTTGAAAATGGGAAGTTTAATTCTTAAAAATATATTTGTTTATATTAAAAGAACATTTTTTATTAATTTGAAACAATTCTATGCTTGGTAAAGGCAAAAATTTGGGTTAAAATTGATATTGAGAATATTGTTTTATGTTAGGAAATTATTTAGAATGGAATTTTGAGTATTTACTATCTTAAAGAACTAAAACAACGAAGACTTTAATCATAATATTAAATGAAAATATATAGAAAATTATAAGTTTCTTTAGAAACATCAGTATTTCAAAGTCTGTTTCAAGATCATGCTGTGTCAAAACGCTTTAATTTATTTCTGAGAATTTAACTTTGATTTTCTGTCCAATAAAAGTAAACTTACATTCGAGGAATATTTCCGGCAATCAATATTTATAACCTTTTCTGTTGAATCAGTCGAATATCTCTTGCTTTCCATAACCAATGAATATAATTACTATTACAATATCTATTAAGAAAACACTCTTTACTCATATTTTTTCACATTCTTTTCAATTCCAAATGATGTAATGCGATAACTCCCAAGTACTTGACACCATTTACAGCACTCGTAGTTCATCAAGTAAATAAGGAAACACAGAGGACCCCAGCTCCTTTTTGAGGCAGCCCCCCCTCAGCTTCCGGTGCGCTCCGAATCACGTGTCAGGTAAATGTGGCGCACAACACTCCTTCATTAAGTTAATAACAGTTTTCCAAGTACAAAGTGAAATGGCGAAATTCCGCTTCACAATTTTTTCACCGCTTTCTCCCCCCTCTGCGATTTTTGTGAGGCAACTGCAACTGTAACGCCTGTAATTTGCCATCGCTTTGCCTTTTGATTCCTCAACGGTTTTGTTTGGTTTTGAATTACAGCCGCCAAGCGAGGTCTCCAGGCCTTCGCCCGACCTCCGCCTCAGCCTCAGCCTCAACCTCACCCCTCACCGAATTGTGTTTTACATCTTGATTATCTTCCGTTTGTTTATACAGGACTTACACACACACACACAGAGACTGAGAGCAAGGACACCCCACCATTAGCCTTGGCGGAAGGAAAGTGAAACACAATTTCCATTCAAATCCATTCAAGGATAAGAAGTCAATCAGTCTTCAAAGTGTAAAGGATTTTGCACTTTGTCAAATTCAAAATTCAACCTTATGCTGATTCTACACTGAACAAAATGGGTTTAGGGAATTATAGAACAATTTATTATGAGAATATTAAATGATTTCTGTCTCTAGTTAATTTCTTAAATTAAATAAAATTGTTAATCGTTCAAAAAAGAGTTAAAAACACTGCTACAAAATATTCTTAATCAAAATAAAATAACAAAACCCATTAAAATTATCTCTAGAACCCATTTCCAAGCCTTTTTCATATTTATTAAATCCCAAAATAAACACTTCTTTACCAAATTAATTCCAATTTCCTCCTGTGCATCGCCCAACCTCCTGACAGTGTCATAAGCCACACTGCCACAGCATAAGAATCAGACTAAGCCCGCTGCTCCAGCTGCCTGTAAACTTAATCCAAGGCCTGAGGAACAACCCCAAGACGTTCGCCGGTCCAAAGGAATATCAAATTGAAACTGTGCGTACCGGCTGAAGGCGTCTTGCTGGCACGTGGCCATGGACAGGCCAAAAGGATCCAGCCAGACCAGACTGTTGGCTGGACGCTGGCAGGGAATGGGTTGAGCTGGTTGTTCTTCAATTACCCTTTCGACGACGCTCGCCCTCATACTCGTATTATGATAATCGCATCCTAATTGCGAGAAAATTACGCCCACGTGCGGCTGTAACCTGATCAGGATTGTCATCAAAGGCTGGCTGGAGCAGAAGCTGGAGCTGGACCAGGAGCTGGAGCAGTCAGCTGACAAAGCATTGTCAAGGCCAGAAATGCTTTAATGGATGCCAAAACATGACTTGGGAACCCTTTATTTTAGAGATAAATAGTAAAATGTACAACAATAATAAAATATAATTGTTAAAATAAGTTCTGAGCTGCTAAAATGAGATCAGAATTTGGTAGAGTTTAAGGTGGTCTCTGTACAGCCTCTTCATAAACGGATTAATTTAAGAAGGATAATGATTTTAGTTTTATTTAAGTTTTTCTGTCAGTTAAAAAAAAAGTATATTGGCGGACTCCCGTAATTGACGTTCGAAAGTATAAAAGTAAAATTAAAGAAAATAAAATATTTGAGTTACAAAATAAAATATAAAGGTTTATTCAAGTTTCATTCCTTAGCCATAAATCGTCCTTTAAGGGTAGTTATTTTATGGCATGTTATATATACTTAACAGCGAAAAAAAAGCATTAATTTCAATACTGAAAGATTTTCTGTGTTAGTTGCAATTAATTATTATATTTTTTGTTAAATTTCAGTCGATTTTGTTGCTTAACATGTTTATAGCTACATTTGGCTAGCAACATTTTTATGGCACCTTTTCTAAGGCATATGTTTTATGACAACATTTTTATAGCAACGTTAGAACTGCTTCGTACTCCAAGCAGTTCTTTGAAAGCAGTGCTGCACTAATTTTCCAGTTTGGGAACTGCTTACGAACCGCACAGAAATTTAATGTAGGAAAATCGTAAAAGAATGCAACATATTCTACATTGCCAATCGATTCCGCCTAAAAGATACTTCAGTTTTTGAATAGGTACAAAATGCAACCGCCAAAGGGATGTTTTCATGAATTCCTGAATTTGTTTATTATATTTGCGAGCAGAAATTAGACAACAACATAATTAATTTTTATTATAAAAGGATTAGATTTGATTATTTTATGATTAGTGCAGTGCTACCGAAGTGGCAACTTAATAAAATGTGTATGTAGGTAGGGTATTATTGCTGCTTTAGACTTATAAATTAATCTAAAAAAAATTTTACAAATGTTTAAAAAATGCTAAAAAAAAATAAAATCATAATGAAGATACTTTTTTTAATTATTTCATCTTAATCAACTAAAACTTTAAATGACTTTTATATGCAATTAATTAACTTAAATGAGCAATTAATCGCTGTTTGATTTAACCAAAAAAATTTAGGGAAAAGCGTAACAAAAACATATAATATATTTAGGATATTTATAAATCTTTTTTCCTGTTATGTCTGAATTTGGAAAAGATTTAAATTGATTTCAAATCAAGGACCATTTCTCTGAAATTTCTGAAGATGTGCATCGTCGTAGTTGTGATGCTTTAAAATGTAAAAAATTATGTACCCCATGTTTCCTTATATAACCATTAAAATTATAATTTTCCTTTTAGAATATTTATTTAAATTTATTCCTGAAATAAGTTTATTCAAAACCAAGTTATTTTTACAATATAATTTTTACAAAAATAAATACATAAAAGCTCCCACAAAAATCCCAACACGCCACCTGACGCCTGAATCAGAGCAACCACAGCCGCTGTTAACTTCCGCCATAAAGGAACCTGCTTCTTCTTCTGCCAGTTTAAGTCCAATTTCACGCCGAGTGTCTCAGTCCGCAATCGTCGGTTTTGCCAACCAAACGTGCTTCATTTTCTATCAAACGACGCTTCTTCGCACACCGTTCCTTTCCGTACACCTTCCGATTCCGACTCCGAGTCCGGATCCGCGACAGGATTGGGATTCAGCTGATGGTGAATCGGGGCTCGCCAGTTGAAATTTCGCGGAGAATGCAACAGGATTAGCAGCAGGGGATAGTTAGCCATTGATAAGGCGTCCTGTGAGTCTTGACGGATGTAACGGAATTCGTGGGCATAAAGCAGAGCTCGAGGATTGTGGAATTTCGGGAGACAGGAGTCAGCCAGGAGTCAGCCAGGACACAGGAGCAACAAATACCTAAACAGGACGCGACGCATACAATATACAAACAAACCGAGCTTGGGGCCCCATTCAACAACCTCCTCTCGACGCGGCCGTATCGATTTTCCGTTACATCGTTATACACACACGCACTAACCCACTTGGCACTTGGCCCACTGCCATTACGCATACGCCCCGTTGACACCCCCAAAAGAGAGGGGCCACCGCACACTCCCCCAACCCGCCAAGAGAGACGCTTAAGGGAGAGAGAGAGAGAACGAGCGAATTTGTTGCATCTCAGCGGCACTGGAAGCATGTTTCATTTGGCACTCGCTAGCCGCGGACGGACTAACCATTTAGGTGAGCAGCAGCAGCAGCAGCAGCAGCAGCAGCAGCAGCAGCAGCAGGAGAGTCCAAGGGAGGAGGAGCACGAGCATCACCGGACGGACAGCTCAATTGCGGGCAATTTACGAGCATAGTTAATCCGCGGGCACACACAACCCAAATAAAATCGCGCATTGTGGGGCTTAATTTGCCGCTGCTGCTTCTGGTGGTGCTCCAGCTCCCTCCATAGAATTCTTCACTGCCTCCAGTCCTCCTCAGACCCCTGAACTCTTGTCTCTGTTTTCCTTTTTTCGCACACACACACACAGGGCTACAGCAATAGCCATTGTAAATAGCAGTCATCATCAGCATCCAGAGATAGCGACAACCGCCTGCCATCCGGGACTTTCACTCTTTCGCAGAGATCACTTGAGAAACCCCCGCCCCCCCCCATCGAGATTGCAATTCAGCATCCACCAAGCAGGTGTTCAGCATGGCGAGGCTTCAGTTGCAGTTGGGACAAATGGCAGTTGCGGCGGTGCTGCTGCTTGGACTCCTCCAGGTGCTGATGATGGGCCAGGCAATGGCCCAGGGCCCACCGCCGCTGCAGGTGTGCCCCGAGCAGGGTGAAATCTCGCCCTGCATCTGCACGGTGAAGAAGAACGGGCTGGACATACTCTGCGAGACCACAGACCTGGCGCACATCACCAAGTCCATGGGCACGCTGAAGGGCAAGAGTCCCATCATCTTTTACCTGAAGCTGCGCCACAACAATCTGCCCAAGCTGCAGGGTTTCGTCTTCCTGGCCCTGGACATACGCCACCTGACCATCCATAACAGCAGCCTGGCGGCCATCGAGGAGAATGCCCTCAGCTCGCTGGGTAAGTGGAGGAAGGAGATGGTTTCTAGCTTGAAGGATTCATGGTTTTCTTTTGCAGGCAATGGTCTCACCCAGCTGGATGTTTCTCTTAACCAAATGAAGACGGTGCCCTCGCAGGCCCTGCAGCACCTGTTCCACCTGTTGATCCTCAATTTGAACCACAATAAAATCTCTGTAATCCACAATAATGCCTTTGAGGGCCTGGACACCCTGGAAATTCTGACGCTTTACGAGAATCGAATCACACAGATTGAACCTGAGGCTTTCCGCGGACTCGAGGGGTGCGTTTGGTTAAGCTCCTTTGTGGTTTTTGTAATAATTTATGTCTTTCTTTATTCTTTTAGGAAATTAAAGCGTCTTAATCTGGGTGGCAACGATCTGAGCAATGTTCCCCAGAAGGCTCTCTCCATTCTGGACACCCTGAAGAAGCTGGAGATACAGGAGAACAAAATACGAACCATTAGCGAGGGCGATTTCGAGGGTAATTAATTAAGATCTAGTTTTTAACATATTAATATTATATCTAATTCATTTTTTGCAGGCTTACAGAGCTTGGATTCATTGATTTTGGCCCACAACATGATCACCACCGTGCCTGCCAATGTCTTCTCCCATCTCACCCAGCTCAACTCTTTGGAACTGGAGGGCAACAAGATCAGTGCGATTGATAAGGATGCCTTCAAGGGCCTGGAGGGTATGTTCTCTGGGTTAAGTTGAAGAATATCCTCTCTTATTTCTTATTTGAAATCCCCAGAGAACCTGCAATATCTGCGTCTGGGAGATAACCAAATTCACACCATTCCCAGCGAGGCACTGCGTCCCTTGCATCGCCTTCGCCATTTGGATTTGCGCAATAATAACATCAATGTTATTGCCGAGGATGCCTTCACTGGATTCGGAGATTCCTTGACTTTCCTCAATCTGCAGAAAAATGAGTAAGATTTTTGTAATTTTAAATCTAAGAGAAGTCTAACTGGAATATCTTTTTGGTATTTTTTTTTAAATTATTTAAGTAAAACAGGAATTATTCTTTATTCGTTCAAAGATCTCTAACTTCTTACTTATTAATCCTTAATTACTACAAAAAATTAATATTTAAACCTAAAGAATGCAACGTTTATAAAATAATCTGTGATCTTTAGACTAATATTTGCATTACTATACAAAATCCCAAGTAATCTCTGGCAGATTATGAATGCAAAGGCTAAAGTTCAAGCTGTTTTCACAGCTTTTGCAATAAACAACAGATTTCAATCCAGATTGACCCACTTTCGGAGCTTGAATTCAAGCAAAAATCAAATGTTATTCACTTGATTATCTCTTAAATATTGATTTAATATTAAACCCCCCTCAAATCCACTTTATTTCAGCATCAAAGTGCTGCCTAGCATTCTCTTCGAGAACCTCAACTCTTTGGAAACGCTAAACCTGCAGAACAACAAGCTGCAGCGCATTCCACAGGACATCATGGAGCCGGTCATTGACACTTTACGCATCATCGATATCACCGGCAAGTCATGGCCACTGAAAATCCCTCAAAACCACCTTCAAATCTTATTTAAATTATAAATCTCTCTCGCCCACAGATAATCCATTGAATTGCTCCTGCGAGCTAACCTGGTTCCCCAAGCTGCTGGAGGATCTGAAGAACAAGGACGACGAAATGTCGCAGAAGAAGAAGCCGCTGTGCCACATGGGGCTGGACAATCGCGAATACTTTGTACAGGCCATGCCCACCGAGAAGATGCACTGCGCCGGCCTCAATGTGAGTCCCTCGCCCACCAGCGGCGGTCTGATGCGGATCCTGCAAGTGAACATCCTGGCCCAGATAGCCGTGTGTAGCGTGGCCTTTCTGACTAGCGTCTAATGCCTGTCCAGCCATGTTCTCAGTGGGTCAGTTTCAGCCTCAGTTTCAGTTCCAACCAACCAAAAAAAAAAAAAACACTTAGATCCCCAGACCCACAGAGATCAGTGATAGTTCCAGTTCCATTCGGTCTGATTCGAAACCAAAACTAGTGGCAAGCCAAAAAAAAGAACAAAAAAGATAACCAAATCCAAAACCAGATCCCAACCACAGACCACCCTTCGTACGTCTACAAACCAATTCCGTGTTGTTGTATTGTATGTTTTCTTATAGATTGTAGAGAAACCGTGAATTATGCAACTCTGCCAAATAATTAGAAAGACAGAAAGCACGCTGACAGCATCCCCCCACGAGGCAACTGCAGCGGCCATCTAAGATCCACCAACCAAGATCCAAGATCCAAGATCCAACCCATCCAAAACTTGCACAGTAGCTCGACTCGCAGGGGAACTGATGGGTCAGCAGGAGAAGTCCCCTCCCCCGCTTAGAATGTAAGGCTTGATTTAGGCACAAGTGCACCAGGATCACCAGATCAGCACCCAAGCGAAACTCAAACATATCGGAATATTGTTAAGTTTAAGAGAGGATTAACGAGGATATATGATGTATTGTGCATGCACCTTATAGGATACGAGTATGTGCAGCCATTTACCATTTATTACATGTAGTCAGTCTATCGTCGTCTTGTCGTCGGTGTTGTGAGATACAATCATAATTACTCACCAGTGTTTACCAGTGTGTCCTTCCTCCGCACCCTTGAAGCTCACCTGTAACTTTAGCCCAAGAATTACCAAACTATATCGCCCCCTTTGGGTTCAGCGGAAGGAAGAAGCTAATTGAAAAAAGGATAAAATATTCATTTGCATCAATCACCAAGAACTGATTATGGAATAAGTAGTTTGTACTCTTTATTTGCCACAAATGACGGGGCAAGTACTCCAATCCAATCCAGTCCCAACTCCTCCTCCCTTTCCCTTTTCCCCCCAAACACAAATCGAGAATACATATCGTTATTATATTGTTATTATATCGTGACATATCAGGAGCTGGCAAGCTCAACACGGCTAAAAATAGTGACATTTTATAGAATTTACATTTACTTACATTTACGAGTACATTTTTGAGGCAACCAGGAGAGACGCAAGTTTGATATTTATGAAGCAAAAGCGAAAGATTGGAATTATAAAAAGAGAAATGCAATTTGTATAATGCAGAGAGTGTGTGCGAATTTTTGAAATTTTTTTATACATATACTTTTATACACACATACATACATACGTACCTTTTTCAATTATGTCTGTGCAAAAGCTAAGTTGTAATTCGCTAAAAATTAATTGTAATTCCACTTCAACCGCTGTTGCTTATGAATTGCGCTCCCCACAAGCCCCTTCCAGCCGTCAGCCGGCTTGGGTCAGTAGCCGGCTTCCGGTGGTCGGGGCAAGGGGAGTGGAATCAAGAGCGGAAGCGGAAGTGGAGCCAAGAATATCTCCAAGGGAATGCACTGCTCAGCCAATTCGGGTCAGTTTCCTACGGCCAAAGTGGTTCCCTTGGAAATATTCAGCCAAAAACATTGAAACACACAGTGCTCTCCATGCGAGCTAAAGCTGTCCGAGAAATCGGTTAGCAACCAAGAATCTAACTAATAAAGAATCCATGTTGGTTACAAATGCAAAAGGAGAGAGAGTTCTTTTTAAGGGAAATCGGTTTAGGGAAAGCTGAGAGCTTAGAAATCTTAAATAATGAATTCTTTTTGGTTGCAAATCCTAGAAAGCTCTTCGTTTATTTCCCAACTGCGACAACATAGTCATATGGCCCGGAAATAAAGGGTTTTGGGCACTTCAAATCCATTAAAAGGACTGGCTATGGGCACTGTATAAGCACCCATATTGGGAAATCCTATAAGGTCACCGCGATTCAAGTTGGGCAGCAGCAGGTCCTCGGAAATCTGTAAGAGGAGTGGCGTTACTATCCTAAAATTTTGATTTAATTAATAAGTTCTACCCACCTTGTCCAAGGCATCGCAACTGGGTCCCCAAATCAAAGATTTAAACTGCGGCAAGGCATCGGCTTCATCCTTTAAAAAGAAGTTCCAAAGGTAAATAAAAATATATTAGGCATGTCTCTCAAATATATGTTACCAGTGAAACCTACCAAATAATGCTCGGCAGTCACCACCTGATGATCATACAGAATGCAATTAAAGGATCCATAAACCCCATCGTTGAGGTAGTACATCACAGTGTCCAGTTTCCCAGCCTCGTTGCGGATTTCCCTCTTGGCATGAATCTTGCAAATCAAAGTATAAGCAGCAGCCACAAAGAAGCGTCCGGGTTCTGCAATTATTTGGACACGTTCATCGGGAAAGTGACGCTCCACTGAAGTATTAACAATCTCTGAAATCTGCAATACAGAATCGCCAATAAATTGATTTCTAAATAATATTTGTTGTATTTCGAAACTCACCCTCTCAAACTTCCCATCATCGCTGCCTGGAAAACCTCCACCAATGTCCAGCAAATCCATGTCATAACCAAGCAGCTCACCAAACTTGAACAAATTCTTGGCCTTCTTGATGGCCCGATCGTAGGCCTCCAGCTCGCTACAGCCAGAGCCCACATGGAAACTGGTGCCAGTTACCTTCAGGTTCAGGGACTTGGCCAGTAGCATCAATGCCGTGGCATCCACATCCGCATCGCAGCCAAATTTATCGCCCAGCGGGCACTGTGCCTCCTTGGCCTCGCTCTTGAAGCGGACAATTAGGCTGCAGAAAGGATTAGAAAGGATTGTGAACCTCCTAGAATTCTCTGAATATCTTTTGAAGTAACTTACTTTGAGTTGGGATAGTGCTTATGCAGTTTGTAGATCTCAAATTCATTGTCCACAGTGCCATTGGCCACCTGGTGCTCCTTGGCGTATTCCAGGTGACTGACAGGACGACAGGGATTAGCGAAAATAATACGCTCGGGTGAGACATTGCAGCCTAGGACCTACAAAGTATGAATAATTATACAGAATATATAGAAAAGTGGTGTCATTAAAATAGATAACTTCTTATAAAAATCCCCCTAAAAAATCATCCTAAAACTAAGCAAATTTTTCTAATATTCCTGGCATAAAGGAACTGCTCGAGGCTTCTTATATTTTTATAATAAATACTTCTAAGTATTACATTAAAATTATTATTATTATTTAAATGCAATAAAACTAAAAGTTTAATATAAGTAATCCATTTTGATTTCATTTCGATTTGAATACTGGCTATAGAAACCCTAACAAAATGTTTATTAATTGAAATATAAATCAACCCCGAATCTATTAAGCTGTTACTAACTGGACTGAGCTGTAAACACATTGTGTTTTTATACAAAAATGTGTTGATAAGACAGTCCCTATACTTTGTTAATAAATATGACCTTTACAAAATGGAATTTCCCTCTGAAAGGCCTCAGTCTGTGCTTAGCCATTTCCATTGGGGATAATTTTTATTAAAGATACTTAAACTTGATCCTGTATTTAAATTTCTGCTAAATTATATAGTTCTTAGAAAAAATCATGCTGTTCAGTGTAACTAATCTCAGCTTCCATAGGAAAAGACATTAAAAGTTTTCAATCGTCTGCCGTCTGCTTAGCTTCCAAAATATATACAAGTGAACTATACTTATCAATGAAATATAAAAGCTACTCAATTTACTAATTAAAAACTATATAGACTCAAGTCTAGAAAATTTCCTTTAGGTTACCCACCAGCTTGAGTTCGTTCTTGGAGGCGCAATCGAAGCCAGTGCCCAGATCGGCCAGCAACTGGACCACCATGGGATCATCATTGCACTTGACTGCATAGTAAGGCCTGATCCTGGGCAGGAGACGCTGCCAGAGACGATGCTTTCTCTCCACGCTGGACAGATCGCAGATATTCAGAGCCTGATCCAGGTCCTGCAAACCGGACTCCTGAATAACCCGGCGAATGCTGAGCTCCTGCTCGTAGTACTGGATTTCCGGAACCCCGCTGGTCATGTCGCCACTTGGAACGTAACTGAATGCTCCGAGAAGCGCCGCTTGAGCTAATCGCTCTCACAATTGTTATCAGTCAACGACTCCGATCCGGAATCGCAACAGACTTGTCGGACATTTAGGAACACGCGCTCCGTCTGAGCATCGTGAGCGCGGAACAATGAGGCTCTAATTAGCGGCAAAGGTCAAGCGATAGAGAGACACAGAGCACACATTATCCCCGAAACGCCCCGAAAGTCAGTCGCCGAATACTCTCCGAATATTTGCCACAGTGCGTAATTTACAACCAACAATATTTGGCATCGTAAATAATTTTAATGCCCTCGAATCGCGGCTCGAGCATGTAAAACTAATAAAATGTAAATTTTCAACAGCGATTTCCGGAGTGGCCATCCAAGTCGTGCATAATTGACACTTGGCCCGAGGACACGGCCCACTTCACAGCTCACACACACCACACACTCACACCCCGAGGACCAAGGACCAAGGCCAAGCCGGGAGTGTGAATCGCAGGACAAACCCCTACACACACCCCTAGCAAATTTCACGGCAATGACAACGATAATAATAGCAGAATAATAATAGAGTGCGTGTGCACCGGGGGATGGGGAGGGACGCGGATTGCCTTGCGGTCTGTTGTCCTGGCCAATTTAGGGCCAACCCCCAGAGAGCCCATCGAACGGGCAATTAAAAATTAAAATCAAACTTTTGTAATCGATATTGGCAATTGCGCCTCTTCATCGCGAAACTTGAAAGTGTGCGGCCATCAATCAACCATTAATTGGCGCAGCCCATCAATATTTTTTGGCCTTCAGAAAGGATCTTGGCAAGAGTAAAGAGTAAAGTCCCGGAGAATGACAACTGTCAGCAGCAGGAGACAAAAGTATTGAGCGATGACCGGGCCGAAATTGGGATCTTGTCATGCCCAGAAGCCAATGGAGGACGCGGATATATCCGAATCATTGCGATTTGATTGCAATTTGCTGCGAGTGTCATCATTCACTCGCTTCCAGTCGAAGATATTGACTTCAAAAATAACCCGAAACCGCAGCACTCCTCCCGATGTGAGCGATGTGACTAATCGGTGACAGGCTGTAAAGTGTCCTTCATAGAAAAAAATAAAAATAAAAACAGAAACTGAAACTGACACCGAAACCAAATAGGAAGCGGAACACAAACATTTCTAGCATGTTGAATCGTAAACGGGTTTTGCCTTTTTTATACAAGTAAAAGCATTTAAATCATTTAACATTTAAATCATTTGGAATTTAAATTATTTGGGTGTTAAATCATTTGCTTAATTTGCTTGAAATTTACATGCAAATGTCATTAATTCTGGCGTCAGTCCTTTGAGTTCCCATGGCAATTGATTTGGGATTCACACAGGCATATCAAGTGTATTTTTTTTAAAGGAACTAAATGAAATGCATACGGTTTTTACTTTATTTAAGCTGTCAGAGAACTTCCTTTTTTATATTTTCTTGAACTTTTTCAGTACTTTAAGAGCTACTTCTAGTTCTTTTAGCAAAAAGCGTAGGTCAAATTGTCTTGGAATAAATCAAAAAGCGACTACACACTACACAATGATGTTGTCCAAGATAAGCAGCAGGTTTCTACCTTCAGAAGTTTGGGATATAGCCAATGTTTGCCATCTAGATATATGCGATTGATAACCAAGCTCTACTGAAGCAAGTTAAGAGTTTCAAGGACAATGCTATTCTTAAAGCAAACACTTGTGAAACCTTTGAAAGGAGTCCTTTTATGAAGCTATTGTTCAGTCTTTAAGAAGAGTATTTTAAACGTATTAACAAGATTCTAGTTTATAAATATTTACTTTATTTTGTTATGATATTTAATTTAAGATACTTAACAATTTAATTTGGCATTTTAAATTTGTTAAACCTTATGTGCATTTAAAAATAAAATAGCTTCTGCATTTTTAAAGCAGACTTTTGGCTCAATGCATTAATTTTCTTTATAATATTTTATTTAAGAATGAATATTTAACAAAATAAATCAAATTATAGCTTAACTTTAAAATAAAATAATAATCATTACTAGTAATAGTTTAATAAAAACATTAATCTTGTAAAATCAAAAATAACAATTTCTTTATTGAAACTTCAAAAGCAAAAGAAAGCTTTAGATAAATTGTTCTTCCAAGATTTTTAAAAAAGAACACACTTTATTTACCAATATTTTATTTAACAAAATTCCAAAATTAAACTCAATTAAATAGTAATTAAAATAAATTAAATGTTTAAAGTAATAATATCACTTTTTTAGATTTACCAAAAAAAAAGAAATCGTTTCCTATTATTCTATTTCTTAATGATAAATCACCCATCTCCCGTATTAACCCCCTATTTATAACACAATTCCGAGGTGATTCTCATATATTTCTCCATAGTTTAATGGCCACCTCCCCGCGCAATCTCCTCTCCCTCTGGAAATAGTTTCATAATAAACTTGCCATGACTGGCAGCGCCTAGCTGGCGCCCCACACGAGCCATGGTAACCAGGGGGGGGGAGTAGGACTCACCTTTGGCCCTCAACCCCCCTCAGACACTTGACCGGCCATCCAAGGGCCTTCAGTTAGCAGGAGCACCTCGGAGCGGAGGTGGCCACTCCAAGCCGGGCCATTACCGCATTATGGGCGCCCCACTCGAGATTCCCAATCTGTGCGTTCGGCTTAAACTGCGCCTGTGCCGGCGAAGGCTCTCAGCTGGGCACTTGCACTGCTCCCCTTGGTGCACAGGGAGAAATATTAATTAAATTAAATAATAATTGTGAAATTATATAGATGGGAAATATAATAAACTCGTTGTGATTTATATTAGAGATTAAATATCATAAATAAAAGTTTATAATAAATGTAAATGAAGTTTAAATCGCTTTATAAAAGAGGAGCTTTGTTAAAGAAGGTTATTTCCTTGCTAAATATTAAATATTTTCTTTGGAATTTGATAAATTTTATATGAAATACATATTTAACCTAAGTTTAGCATTAAATTTAAGTAAAGAATTAAATGAAAATTTTTAAAAAGTAGAAAGATAATACAGAGTTTAACACTTTCTTGAATTAATTTGGCTTTAACTATTATTATATTATTATTATATTCTTACCTCATCTTCTAGTAGTAATTTTTCCCTGTGCTTTTCCGTGCCACTGCCATGAGTCATTTGGGCCACGCGCTCGACCAAGGGAGGTCCTTGCTCCACCTGCGAGGGTTCGTCGCGGCGTTTCCTTGTTCAGTTTTGTTTGGTTAGGCCAACGGGCTGCAGCAGCAATGAGGCACATGCCCCGGCTCATTGCCACAACTCCGGCGAAACGGCAACAATAGTCACGATAATTGCACCGTTCGACTTTGAAGGATAAATCGGCGGCGACCCAACAAGACTCAGCAATCAGAATGTCGCATTTGCTGAGGCGCACCAAGAAGTCCTGTCTGAAGGTTAGTTGTCGTTCGGGCGATCAATAAAAAATCGATGCGGGGCCCACAGCCAAATAACAATAGAATCCGCGGAGCTCGCATGCCTGAGCTTTCAGTGGGTTGTGTCGGGTTGTTAATCATACGCCGCGTTGACTTCCGCCCGTAAAGTTCACTCCCATCGATTTGTGTGTCATTGCAGTTGCTACGCCGGATATCGACCTCAAAGCAGCTATTTGTGCAGCGCCTGGACGAGGAGGATGGCGACGACGAGGATGAAGTAGAGCCGGAAATTGAGGCAGACCTGCAGCGGGGCCTCGAGCTGGATGTCAACAGCAATTGTCACATCACAGAGGCCATTTACGAGGAGCTGCAGCTGAATGAGTGCAACCAGAATGAGGCGCCACCCGAACTGGCCAGGGAAGCAGAGGAGCCGCAGTTACAGGAGGCAACAAAGCTGGATCTGAGGACGAAGTATTTGATGAGCTACGGAAACTACGAAGTGCTGGAGACCGCTCCTCCGTCTGCGATTGAGTTCGAGCGGGTGCCCTATAAGGAAAATGTGCGCTATCTCCGGCACACGCCCTCCAACTCCAGCCTTGACCTGCAGCTGGAGGAGCAGCAGCAGCAGCAGCAGGTGCCACAGCCGCCTCCGAGGCAGCAACCTGTGCAGCAGCCTCTTAGGCAGACCCCTCAGAAGTTGGCCAACCGGCATCCCTGCAGCATCAGCCTGGGCTCCAAGTTCGAGGGCAACTACCACAGCGTGGTGATCATGGAGCCGCCGCACGATGACTTTCCCATTGTCAAGTGGGACATTAATGGCAACTCTCTGGACGATGACACCTGCGATCGGTGGGAGGACTTTGACACGAGGTGGCGTCAGGCGGCAGCGGCCACCACCAGACCTTTCTCGCAGTCGCAGTCCCAAAAGTCCAGCCACCAGTCCAGCTCCTGCACTTTGGAGACCTGGGTGGATGACACGGAGCCGCTGAGCCTGGAGCTGCACAGGCACGAGAATGCGGCCAATTGTAACCTTTGCCTTAGGAGCTTCTGAGTCCGGGAAATCGGGAATCAGGGTACCCATTAATATATATTGATATAACCTCCACACTTTGCGTCCAGCGATAGAGCACAGAAACCAGTCTTGTGAGAATTACCTACATATATGTATTCGACTCGAAGAGAGTCGCCCGACCGCAATTTTCATTATAGAAAGTTGTTTTCGAGAGAATATCCATTAACAATAAAGCGTGTTTTGTGTGTGTGCGGCGCTCCTTTGGCTCCATACCTTGAATAATGCACTCGAGAATGCTTCTCTGAGGGAGTAACATGGTCCCAGTCGATGTCCCTCCCCCGTCCATCGATCCAGTGCGGCGCACGACCCGCACGTGCTGGACGTTCGTGAGAATCCGGAGACCTCTGTCTTTCCCACGAGCCGCAAGCAACAGCGATTTTCAGTGCGTTGTGTTGGTGGTGCAAGTTGAACTTGCCGCTCAGCCTGGCACTTGGGGTGGGTTGGTTCTCCGTTCTACGTTCTCCGTTCTGATGATTCGGCTCGAGTCTCTGTCCCACGCTGGCACTGACTGGCAATGGCATTGGCCATTAAGCACTTCCACTTTGCTGTTTGCCACATTGGAAACCTGAGCGACAGCATGCCGAATCAAATTAAAAGCACTTTTTTATAATTTTCGATTTTGTTCGTTCTCTGAAATGGATATATGGCGGGGCATTAACATCGAGCATACGCCACGACAATCGAAAATAATCGAGAAAGATGGAGTTGAAATGTCGTGGCAAATATTTATGAAAGCGCCTGAAGGCAGTAATAAACACACGTGAGATATTAATGTGTGAGGAGGAGGAAACTTTGTATTCTGCAAATATTTTAGTTTGATATCCCTCTAAGCACATATTTCAAGTTATTTTGGTAATTTATTAAGGAAACTTTTATGAGAAACCTGAGCTTCAGGCTAACAAAACAAATGGATAACCCCTTTTTTTGATACATTTTATTTTCTGAAAGATGTATGGGAATATCCTTTTTGAGTATTGCTATGAATATAAGTCTAAAAGTAGTTGCACAAGGAATCAAAAAATAAATACATAAGTAATCGATACTTGGACGGGGATATAAGAATACATCGAGATCTAGCTAAAACATTTAAAATATTCAAATGAATATGGTAAGTATAACTGGTGGGTTCAGTTGAAATTATAAATTATAAATAATTCTCTTTTCTCAACTAAATAAATTACTTTGTTTTTATTGTAAGATATCTCTGAAGTTAGGAATCATTTTCCAGCCCATAACAACTCAAATATTTAAAGAAATTTGGTTAGTTTGAGATAACTCTATGATAAAATTAAACTGCAGCTTATTTCGATTTTATCAGCTTGCAAAAATAACCTTAATAAATCACAAACAATATCTGCACTTTCTATGAGAATAACAGAAGCTGAGCTGTGAGCTTAAAACTTGTAGATTGTCTGTTAATAATATATCAAAAATCTTGTAGAATTTTAAGCTAGCTAGCTAGCATGGAAAACGTAATGATATGTTTTATCACAACAGTAAAAAACTTATTCTTAAGTTATGCTTAAGATAAAAAATCAAAAAAGACTTGCTTGAGAAATTTAAGCAACAAAAGCTTTATGGCAGCCCCTTAATGATAATGTTTGTTAGCAACACACTTCTTGGCTGCACCCGGGTCATCTGCCGGAGTCCTGGTGCATCTAACTGAGACCTACAAGCTAATCTAATCCTCATTTTACCTCCTACTTAAGTGTATGCTCTGGTTAATTGCCCGGCGGCTACACCAAACTCCTTGCCCTTCATCCGGACTTTAAAGTGCGGTGGATCTGTGTCGTGCCCGTAAATTAGGCCATGAACTCTGCAGAAATGGGATTGTCAAGTATATGTATGGAATGACTGAATCGGGAGTCATAAGCCAGACTGGAGCTTTGACTAGTGAAGGCACGGTGGGCCAAACCTTTCCGGGTATAAGGATACGCATCGTTAACGCGCAGCGTATGCATCTGAAGCACCATCAAATCGGTGAGATTTATATGCACACGGGTCTGGACTGGAAGGGATACTATGGATATCCCGAGAAGTCTCGCCGAATCCAGGACTTTAATGGTTGGTTCCACACCGGCGATCTGGAACACTTCAATGAGCGGAACTCTCTCTTTGTGGTGGATCATATAAAGGAAGGCCTTAACTTCCAAAACCATTATTACTGGCCATCAGAGATCGAGGGCGTTATACTGGAGTTGCATCTGGTTCAAAATGTGTGCGTTGTGGAAATCCTCAATACACAGATGGGTCACGAGGCTGGTGCCCTTGTGGTCAGGAGCAGCGATGCCACCATAAGTGCCCAGGAGATTGTGCCAGGAATTGACAGAGGAGCACAAGGATCTCCATACCGGAATGCACTTCACCGACAATCTGCCCGTCAATGTCAATGGAAAAACTATGCGTCATTTATTTGTGGCACAAAAAGGTTTTCCAAACGGAAAAGTCTATTTTAAATCTAAAGAAAAAAATATAAGAAATTTAAAGACTTATAGGAAAATATCTAAAGTTATTAACCCCCAAATCAGTTCCTCTTAAAGACTTACCAAAAATGCAAAGGCTGTGAGGCATTCACCTCGTTATTGATTTGCCTCTGAAATATTTCTAGGTCAACTCCGGCCACCTGCTCCCACATCTCCGCATCTTATCTCGGCTCCCGGCTAACATTGAGCCAGCACTGACCTAGAATTGTGGGCCAACACACGGCCCCGGGCAAAGATAAAGGTCAACGACGGCTGTTGCACTTGTTGGGGCTTTGCCACACGACCGGCGGCTGCTCGGGCGCGTGCTCCAGTTTGAGTTCCATTCTGTGAGGCAGCAAGGCGGCCGCTCCAGGACAAGTGGCGACAGCGACGGCGGCGGACGTTGCCAGTTAGCCGCCCACGGCGCCGATTAGGAGATGTTGTGCCTGCCGGCCTGCCTGCCTGGCAGATGCTGCCGCATAATCATCGCCATCAGATGCAATCGCAATCGATGACAGGAGGTTTGCTCATTTGCCGTGGCTCCTTGCAGCTCCTTGTCGCACTCCCTGCAAAAGATGCAGTTGCTGCTCTCCTCACTCTCGTGGCGATACTCCCTTGTTCATTTGGCTGCGATCGTACCTACCCCCAATCTCGGCCAGCACGCGTTGCCAAGGGGTGGTTGCTGCTGCGTCTTATTGGACGGCTGCCGGCGGCGGTAAAAAGGGGTTGAGCGGCGGCAGCGACGGCGGCGGAGGAGGGCAGGTCGTCCGCTGGACGTGTGCTGCAGAATCAGTCGACCGCCGTTCGCGCACACGATAAGTCACGTGCTCAAACCTAGCTCCGCTCCAGCTCCGGCTCTGTCTGCAAACTCAGAACTTTGCTCGAAAAACCAACAATAAGTGTCAAGTGCGCAGGAGCAACAAACGGACAACGAACCAAGCCAACAACAAACACACACGCCACACAATGGATCACAACATGCACGTGAACGCGCCACTGCATCACTGGGGCTATGCTGCTGGACCCGCAGTGGCCATGCCCGGAGTGGGCACCTCTGCTCCGCAAAGCCACTGGGTGCCACCGCCATCCCATCACAGTCATCACAGCAACCACAGTCACGGGCACAGCAGCCACAAGCGGACGCTCTCCGAGAGCGACTGTGACGATCTCTACTCCGAGGAGTCATCCAAAGAACAGTGCGTCTAAGTTTTTAAGATGTTTACTTTAAAAAGTGACTGATTTAGAGTGTTTCTTTAGCTAAATTGGTTTTGAAATAAGCAAATGTTGGTTTTTATATTATTAAAACTAAAATGATTTAAGGAATCTGAAAATTTGTATTAAAAACCTTCAAAAAAAAACCCAAAAAGCACCCAACTATATCCCTTAAAACATATACTCAGAGTTTTAAACTTTTACTCTTGAATTTCAAAGATAATTCTGTTTAAATGTTATAAATTCATCCATATTTTACCTATTTTTGAATCAATAATCCTAGAGACAAAGTTAAAATACATAGAAATAACCTCTCCTTTCCTGTAAGCTTAAATATTCCTTTTACCACTTTTTACTAACTTTAGAAATTGTTCTGTTTCTCCTTTTAGAATCTCTCCCAGTGCCCCTGGCAGCTGCCAACTGATGACCCGCAAGAAGCGCCGTGGAGTCATTGAGAAGAAGCGCCGCGATCGCATCAACTCCTCGCTGACCGAACTGAAGCGTCTGGTGCCTTCGGCCTATGAAAAACAAGGATCCGCCAAGCTTGAAAAGGCTGAGATCCTGCAGCTAACCGTAGAGCATTTAAAGGGATTGCAATCGAAAAGTAAGTGTGAATTTATGACTAAACTCTATAAAAAAGAATTAAGAGAAGCACAGCTTATATAAACAAAAAAAATAAGGAACAAACTCCTAAAAAATCATAGAAATTTATTCAAAAAGATAGTTTTTCAAAGAGCTTAGCATGAGAACCATTTCCCAACTAAAGCCTCCATTCACTAATTCCCGCTGTGGGAATCACTTAAATACAATATGCGGCAAATTATCACAAATCTGGGTAAACAATAATACCCTAACCTGTTGTCCCGAACCGGGCTGTGGGAAAATTATGATTGCCACCCTCGGTGAGCCTCGAGTGAATCTCGAATCTCGGGTCTTCCCACGCTGCCCACTGCACCACCCTTGTTTCTGCAGGGCTTCGAAAGCTAGAGCTGGACGCGGGCTTCCACCCCCTGAGAGTCCTTGTTTAGTTTAGGTTATCCCGCAGAAGGACAACCGGGGGTTGTTCTTTATGCTTGTCGCGTGGGAACAACTATTTTAATTGTTTGCTCGATCCCAGATTAGACAGCTTATTGACTTTCTCCGCCTCTCCTCTTCCATTGCAGCTCTCGACTCGCTCACCTATGACCCGCAGCGCGTGGCCATGGACTACCACATCATTGGGTTCCGCGAATGCGCCGCCGAGGTGGCTCGCTACCTGGTGACCATTGAGGGCATGGACATTCAGGATCCGATGCGCCTGCGCCTCATGTCCCACCTGCAGTACTTTGTCCAGCAACGCGAGCTGTCGGCCAAGAGCTGCGCCAGTCCTGGCGGCTGGACTGCACCCAGTCCCAGCACCGCTGGCTACCAGCCCAACTGTGCGGGGGCTTCGTATCAGAGCTATGCTACGCCAGCTAATCCGGGTCCCTATGTGACCAGCAGCTCGCTTCACTCTGGATATCCCACGCTAAGCGCCTCACCTTCTCAGCAGCAGCAGCAGCCACAGCAACAGCAACAGCAGCAGCAAGCACAGCAGCAGCAGCAGCATGGAGGTCGTACCAGTGCCTCTAGAGCAAGTGCAGTGGTTGTGAACGAGGTCCTGCCCAGCCATGATCTCCACTCGGATGCCAGCAGTCAGCAGCAGCAGCAACAGCAGCAGCAGCAGCAGCAACACCAGCAGCAACATCAGCAACGAAGCCAGACCACAACTACTCCACAGCCTGCCCAACAGCAGCAGCAGCAGCACTACACCCATGACCACAGCGTGGTGCATCCAGAGCAGCAGTTACCCACCTACATCGAGCTAACCAACAGCAATCGTCCGGCGGAGGTGAGCTCCGAGAGTCTCAGCTACAGCACAGCCCCACAATATCCAGTCAGCGGTGGTCAGGACTACAACAATGCCAGTGTCCTGCAGTATGCCACGCCCAATGGAGCCAAGCCCTATAGACCCTGGGGTGCAGAGATGGCCTATTGAAGGAAAAACTATGAAAATGATCAGGGAAACCCAAAGTCCAACAGAAACCGAAGAACTCTAGTCAGAGCAGACCCAGTGTGATAGTCCTAAGTTTCGAATCCTACAGAAAATAAAAGAAAGAGCCAGCAGGAAATTTAATTAATTAATTAATTAAGGGACTACAATTAATATTTATTTAAGTATATGAACCTTTTGTGAATCTATTGTAAATAAGCGCAATTTGTTTATAAGCTAAAAATATAAAATTAAAAAACTATTCATTGAGATTCATTTGGGAAGAGGATTGATCGTTGATTTATCGGAATTATACAAGAAATTTGGTATCAAAAGAGAATTTTTTAGATATAAAAGCAACGATTAAATAATCAAAAAGTATTAACCAATAACAATCCCTTTTGATCTTTGTGTTTATTGTCATATATTTATATCTAATTTAATGCCTTTCCAAATTGCACAAGTGAAATAGAAATGAAGAGGAGATACTGATGAATTTCGTTTTATAACCATAGCGATTAAGAGAAACTTTGATCTAATTAGATCCATGGGACATGAGGACTCCAAGCGCCTGCCCCGCTGGTGGTTCGGCGGTGTTTGCTCCGCCATCGCAGTGACCTTCACGCAGCCGCTAGACCTCGTCAAGGTTCAGTTGCAGACGCAGGCGAAGGCGGACCAAAAGCCCGTCACTGAAATCATCGGCAACATCTACAGGCAAGGCGGCATTCTGGGCTTCTACAATGGCATCTCGGCATCCTGGTTCCGCCAGCTCACCTACACCACCAGCCGCTTTGCCCTGTACGAGTGGGGCAAGAAGTTCGTCCATTCCGAGAATATGAGTTCCAAGGTGCTGCTGGCCGTATTCGCCGGCGTCTTTGGTGGAATCGTCGGTGTGCCCGGAGACGTTGTCACCGTGCGGCTGCAAAATGACAGCAAGCTGCCGCCGGAACAGAGACGAAAGTGAGTGATGTTACCCAGTCTACGCTTTATCGAAATTAAAAAAAATAAATTCAAAGACCATTCTGATCTTGCAGCTACAAGAATGTCTTTGATGGCCTGTTCCGCATCTACCAGGAGGAGGGTATGCACAGTCTCTTCCGGGGCTCAGTGCCCGCCGTTTCCAGAGCCGTGCTCCTGACCATTGGAACCAATGCCGCGTACGACCAGGTGAAGCAAAGTATCGTAGCAGCCACTGGAGCGGCTGATGGACTGCCGCTGCACTTCGCCACGTCCACGATAGCCGGCTGCATTGCCGTCACCTTAATGCAGCCAATTGATGTTATCAAGACGACGTACATGAACGCCAAGCCGGGCGAGTTCTCCGGAATCGGTGGCGTTGCCTTGAGCATAGCCCAACAAGGACCAATGGCCTTTTACCGGGGTTTTATTCCGGCACTGATTCGCGTCAGTCCCAACACGATCATCACATTTATTTTATACGAGCAGGCGCGACTTCGTTTTGGCGTTCTACCGCCCGAGAACAAGTGATCCCGGCTGGGATCCCTTTATAAATCCGCTTCGTACGTATTTACACACTTTTTATTCTCTCTCACAAAAAAAAAAAAACACATTGCGTTTATCCATTGGACCGGAAATAATCCCTAACCCAATAAGCTGCCACCGTGCTCGTTAGCGCACGCTGGACCGCGGATTGTGGACCACTGACCACTGGTCAAGCCAGCGCTGGGGGTCAACTCTATATATTGCCGCTTATGGTTTATGAAATTTGCATATGCATTTGGGTTTTTGGTGGCCACTAACTAAGCAAGCACGTGAACACATGAGCACCCGATCCGCGGCGGTTAGTTAAGCCGGCTGCACATTCGCCACCCGTAATTAGGGAGCGGGGTTAGCAAGGTGCTGGGGTCGCAACCCCGAGACCACTGGACCCGGAACCGCAGGAACCCGAATTTCCATGTTCTTAGGAACGAGAACGGGAAACCCGGCGAGGCCAAGATCTGGTCAGCGTTTTAGGAATATAAAAACTAAAAAGGGAACTGTGTCATAAAGGTGAAGGTAGGTAAATGCCTCATATTTTAGCTGATCTGCTGGCTTAGGGTGTTTTTTTAGACAAAATACATAAATTAAGGGGGGGGTAAGGTTTGTAATTTTTTTTTTCGAAATTTTTTTTTTATTTTTTATTACAATTGCACAAAATCTAAAGAATATTGTGTAAAAGTTGCAAGTCAATCAAATTAAAATTAACAAAGTTATAGCCAATTTAATGGAGGTCGCTTAGTGTGCACTGCATGTGCTCACAAAACTTTGAAGCGCTCTCCTGAAAAGTAGCATTTTCCAAGTCGGTGAACACGATTACAGAAAATCTACTGATCCGATCGATTTGAAATTTTGCACAAATATAGTTTAACTAATTCTACAGGTACTCACGTGGCCCTTTTTTAAATTTTTTTTTAAATTGTATTTTTTTTTTAACAATTTATCTTTTTTTTTTAGTAAAAAATCGGACTTTTTGCTTCAAAATGGCATAAAAAATCAGAAAAAAATTTAAAAAAAAAAAACGCTTCGGTGTTACCTCGGGACATTTATCCCTTAAGTAATGCAATTTA
This sequence comes from Drosophila anomelani, assembly GCA_035045905.1. Taxonomy (NCBI): domain Eukaryota; kingdom Metazoa; phylum Arthropoda; class Insecta; order Diptera; family Drosophilidae; genus Drosophila; species Drosophila anomelani. Next base: position 15,745,047 of record JAWNOO010000032.1, read on the forward strand.
GTTTTTTTAAATCGCGTGATCCTGTAGGCTGTAAGGATGTTCACCGCAAACCACCTTTTTTCGATGGCGGCTTACGAAATTCTTAATAGCTCTTAATTCTCTAATTGTTTCTTAACAAAAAAATACTAATAAAATAGTCGAAATATTGTGTTACTTTATGGTGTTTAAATTTTTACGCTAACTTTATCCGTTTCGCCACAAAAAAATTTTGAAAAACGGCCATTTTTGCACCGCACAAACCTTACCCCCCCCTTAACTATCTAGAATTTAACATGTTTCTGTGAAAGCCGTTTTACCTAACGAATGTTGTTCGGTTTTAGGTTTATCAGTAAGCCATGGAGTTTTAAAAAATTCTAAAAGGGTGAAGAAAAATGATTTAAAAAATTTAAAACGCAATATAATGCCAGTTTAAGGATTGTTAACACCCTGAAAATATTTAAAAATATATATACTTCTATGTCAAATCTTTTTTATATTCATGCCCAACTATATTTTAGGTACTCATTATTTCCTAATTCAAATTATTTCCAAAGCTATAGCCATATGAAATGAGAGCTCTTACATCTGTCACTTCCTTGAAGGTTGGTTTGCTATATACATATATAGCATATATCTTATAAATAAATTAGCCGCTCAGGGCTTAAACTTCTATCTCATATTCTTTAAATCATTATGTAAGTCGCATTATAGGATTTAATTTGTTTGCATTGGGGTCAAGCTTAAATGTTTAATTAGGTTCCATTTATATTGCAAAATTCGATTATTTTTGGTGAAATAAAAAATAAGCAACAAATGGTATAATCTTAGGTAGTTCATTTCCATATAAGAATACGTTTCTGTTGATTTTTTAGGTACCAATCCCAATAACCCTCTAAAACTATTTATACAATGCACACAAATTGTCCTTCTAAATTATCTTCATAATAATTATATTATTTTATTTAATTATTAATTATTATAAACATAATACTGCTATATCTAAACAAAATAAAACTTATATCTTTTGAGCAAACATTCTTCACAAAAAAGTATAATTTGGCATTGCAACGGTAGTGTAACCCCTTAACAATTCCTAGATCCCATGGGAATCGTTTAATTTAATTTAATATATTTTTTAACTACTCGCAATGGCCCTCTCCAAAGAATCACTTGAAACATATATTGCATTGCAACCGAGCAACCGAGCAACCAAAATCGCTGTCTGTGGGGAATGTGGGAAAACTCGGAATCACCCCCGGAAAACGCGCAAGAAACAATCTTTTGCGCATTAATTTATTTTTGCCGGTTAAACACATATAAATGTTTTTGCTGCCAGGACTTGCCACTATGTGAGAGACCTCTGAGCTTTGACTTCCCACGCGATGTGCAAAGCCACCACCGCCACCACCCAAAAAGGTATAGAGGGTGTATAGGGGTGGCTCTGCTCGGGATCGGCGTCAACACCATTGCCCTTTGGCATAATACACACGTCAAAACTTCCAATTAGAGACAATCATTCGGATCTGGGACAGGGGTACGATATCAACCCGGACAGAGGGTGGTTTTATCACCAAGCCAAAAGGCTACAAAAACCATAGAGTCATTCGAACTGGATTTCATTCCTTGGATTACCAGCGGAGCAACAGGATCAGGAGTAACAGCAGCACCAGGAGAACCTGCCGTGGAATGGTGGTTGCATATCATTATAATTGTTTGGTGTCATCGACAGGGAAATGATTCCCATTTTTATTGCGGTTCGGGTCAATTAAGTGGAATATTTCGCGACAACTCCCGAGTTCTGAATGGTTTTTCGTGTCAAACATCATAAAAACGCTCGAGTAATATTTAATTTATGCACATCTGGAGCAGGAGCAGCACATGTGGACGTAATGGAAATGGAATTACAATCATGTGCACTAAAGGACATAAAGGATTCAACGGTCCGTTGCCTTGCCTTTGTGCCCGAGTGTGTGGGGTTAATCGAACACAGATATAGGAGTAAATGGGAGTTAATAAATCCATTCGATTTGAATGCAATAATCACTGAACTTGAAAAATGCCTTTTATTTATTTCTCCGCTGGCTCTCCCTCTCTCTCGCCTGCGCTCGTCCGCTTTAAAAATAGACAACATATCACATCTAGCTCTAGCACTGCCTCTCATACCCACACACACACCCAGATCACGGCCGGAGAACGAAAGAAATTTTAATGTATTATTTTCGTAAGTGCCTCGCTCTGGCTTGTCATGTGAACTTTAATTTTGTTTTGATTATTTCTTTGCGGGTAACATCGTCAGAAATCAATAATTGTTCCAGTTTGCCGGCTGAAGTTTGAGCAGCGGGCAATCCGTCGGATCGAATGTGTGCGTGTGGTGCATCTGGCGGCATCTCCCCCACGTTTATGTGATGTAATATACAAGCTAAAAGGTGAAAGAGATACTGCTGAAGGCGATATGTGGACTAGGAAGTTGATCATTGGATTTATCAGAATGTCGCCGCCGGCTCTGATACCCAGGCGTAAGTCGCATTAACACCAGTCACAGAAACAATCTTAACAATCATCACAAAGCCATTTGAAATCTGAACTGAAGAACTTATTTCTTATAGAAAGCTCATCAAGCTATTATTGAACGTTTGGCCAAAGGCTTCTCATTTGTTGGTTATTATTTCCAGTCTACTTTGGTAAATACAAATATTTAAAATACCTTCGCTTTAACTGCCATAAGAAATAAGATAAATTCCTTGAGATAATTCCTTAAGATAATTAATAATATATTTTCTTAAAGGATTCATAAATTAACTTAAAGATTCGTATAACTGTTCAATTATAAACCTTTTTCTTACCCTAATTCATTCATTCCATTCACGATTACTTCTCATCAAAACCAACCAGGCTTCTTTCTACTTAGGCATTTATTTGGAACTCTAATGATAAACTACAAGATCAGTGCCACGGCACCTGGTTGCCAATGGTGCCCTTCTTGTAGAACTTGGCCGTGGCCGAGGCTGTGGTGGCCAATGTCGGAGTAGGCGGGGCCGGCTCGTAAGTGGGTCCGCTGCCCTCCGCCTTTAGCACGGCGGCACAGCGCCATTGCTTGTTGTAGTTCATGCGCCACAGGCGAACGCAGCCGTCGTCGCCGGTAGAGATTAGCATGGTGGCCAGCATATTCCAGCAGACGCGCCACACAGGGCAGTTGTGTTCACTGAACTTGACTGTCTGGATGTCCAGCTTCGAGTTGCCAGTGGGGTCCCTAAAAAGAATCAGAAATCGTTAATCATAGGCTTATTTTAAGGGCTTCTCTGGGTCTTACGTTACACCACGCAGATTAACAATGTAGAGGTCCTTACTGGCCACGGCCAGCATGTGAAAGGTGCGGCCGGCGTTGGGGGCGAAGGCCACATCAGTGACGGGATCGGTTATATCGTTCACAGTCTCAATTTTCACACACTTGCGGGCATTCTCGCTGTAGGCAAACAAAAAGACCTTGCCAGTAGGCGTGGCCGCCTCATCGCTGCCCGCCTGCAAAATAAACGAAGTTAAAGAGATTTCTGAAGAGAAGTCAATGGAGATTGCTTACCGCCAGCAGCTGGGTGACCATGTAGGTGGATGTGTTCCATGAGAGACAGCTCAGCGGCAGTTTATTGGCGATCTCGTGCTGCACGGGCCACTGCGATAGGTTCATGATGTCCGGTGCTTCGTAGATACGAATGATGCCATCAGCAGAGGCGGTGGCCAGCAGCAGTCCTAGGTACTTGGGAGCAAACTCCACGTCGGTAACGCTGGTGCGCGAGTCCACGAGCGTAGTGCGACGCACCCAGCGGCGTGTGGGAGCGTTGGTCGATGATACCTTCTCGCCAATCACCTCCTCCCAGACAGAGGCGGTGCGATCGAAGGAGCATGTTGCCACCACCTGACCGAACTCTGGATGGGCCCAGGATACGCGCCAAATGGAACCGGAGTGGGCCTTCCAGCTGCTAGTCACGCTCCACTTGCCCTGCCCGTCCTCGTCCCAGATCTAAGGGCATAAAATCCGAATCAAAAAAGATTTTTGTTTACCACAAGAAACTACTGGTCTCACCTTCACTGTCTGGTCGCTGGAGCAGGTGGCCATCCGGCGGCCATAGTAATCGAACACCACATCATGTATCACGTCCTTGTGATCGGCTATAATCGGTTCCACGTCAAACATTCTCGAAATCCTTGTTTATTTGCCGAAATGTTTATAAAATGCACGCGCCGAAATGCCGTTCCGCAAATTCAGTGTGGGATAACGAAGACAGAACAGCTGTTCGTTGCCGCTCAAAATAATTTGGTATTTTTTCAATGAAAAAAAATGTTTTCTGAACAAGAAAATTTGTCTCTGATGCACTGGAAAAGTGAAACGGCGCTTATTGGACGTCTCATCATTCAAACTTTTCCTTCTTTACTTTTCTATCAAGGACCCTATTTATCCCGTTTTCATACAGGAAAATACATAAAATCACGGGGAACTGATTTCCCGCGCAGAGCAAGAATGGCCAAGTGCGCTTTTTGGGGCAACAATGACAAGGCACTAACGCTTTATAACCGAGGAGAGAGACGGCCACTCTGATGAGCCATTTCTAATTTCAACGTCTTGAAAACACGAAAATAAACTATTTTGTATGGTAATTTGCGGGTGTCGCGGTAACTAGAACGGTCGAACATACCTAGCATACTATCTGGGGATTGCTAGAAATCCGCGAATCGGGAAATCAAAGCCCCAAAAGCAGTGACAGTGAAAGGAGAGAGTTTTGCACCCGGAAAAAGGACAGTTACACACAACAAAATTGCCAACAGAAAGAAACGTGCGAAGCGCAATACGATGGAGAAGAGTAAGTGCGGTAATCTAAGCGCCGAACAGCTAATTACAGCCTCATTCGCATGTATGCAAATGAGCGGGGTTATTCACCTGGCTAATCGCGCTGCCTACAGCATAGATCGGGACCCGTGTTTGTTTATCATTTGAATTAGTTGACTAAAGGCCGGAATCCCAACATCAAAGTGCAATGGGCAGCAGCATATATTTTTTTCATCTTCAATATGCTGGCCTTCCTTTCGCGCTCACTACCACGGGTTCTCTCTCGCAATCCCTCTCTCACTCGTTACTGACCTTGATTCCTATTGGATTTTACACATCGCGCGATGCCCGTGACGTATGTATGTATGTATGTGCGAGAACTTGTGGGCGAGTCAGCAGCATAGCTGACAGTGTGTGTGTGAGTCAGCCGGCTTCAATTACCTAATAAAAAATAAATTAAAGATTCTGTGCATCTCGCGAGAAATAGTCCACAGAAAGAAAAAGTCCTTTGGAGATTAAGCACGCAGCATCTGTTTGGGGATGAACCTAATTTTTTTTAGAATTTTTTTATAATACCTTTTGTACATAAATAAGTTATATTTTTCTAATTATTTTTAGTCTGAATATATTTTGCATTAAATTTTCCATCTTTCATTAATTTTAAGCAATTGAAATTGTTATTTCATTTTCAGCAAAGAAATATTGCTCTGTAGAAATCCTGGAATTATGTTGATAATATTTTTAATTAGAAAATATTATTACTTCGCGAAATTCCTGAATTCCTTATCTACTTGTTTGCACATTTTTTTTCTGTGCAGAAATCCCACAAATACTTTTATAGAATCTCTTGCCAAGTTGTCTTCTTCCCGGAAACAGGTTACTTTATATTCCCTTTTGAATTTAAAATTACTATATACTTTGGGGCAACATATTGCCTGAGATCTTTTTATAGAACCACCGGCTAGAGAAGCTTGTTTCTGCCCGTGTAGAAATCCCTGAGATAAGCCCATCGAAATCAGGCGTCTCACACGCGACCGACTTTTCGGTTCTATTGTTATTATTTGGAAACGATATCAGTAGACGCCTGATTCTGCCTGGCCACGCGCCAAACATGAATAATTCGTGCCAAATCGAGGAGCGAAACACACAAAAAGTTTCCGTGCGATAAGATGCCCGTGAAATAATTCGGCGGGACCCATCCGTCCCGCGCCCGTCGCCGTCACTGTTAAGTATTAATCATAATCGGTCGCCAAGGCCAATGCCAAAATCGGAAGATTTTTCAGTCGACTTCCACACGGCTATCTGAGATTAAAGCCGGGCGTTGCGGCGGGAATTTCTTTTATGACTTTTAAAAAACCTCTGCTGATGCGATGGAAAAAAATGAAAACAAATCAGCGGGATTTGCGTGTTCTGTTCGTGGCAGAGCGGTCTGAATCCCCATTTTAAGTGCATCGCTGCTCTAATCAATTTCAGGCCTTTTTTCGCTGCCCATTTAAACCTAATCAGCATCGCTTGCCACTTACGACAGCAAATTGAGAAATTAACATTGTTATTGTTATTGTTTTTATTTTGTGCCCGGAGTGCATTACCGTCAGCCGGTGGGTCAGCTGTCCAGGTGAAACAGCAACAATAACAACGCCAGCAGCGACCTTGACAGTGACAGTTCCCACAATAACAAAGATACAGTTAAGAGAGAGCCCACGCGAAAGAGAGAAGATGCAGAGAGAGAGAGAGAGATAGAGATCGGAAGTGGGGAAGACACACAGATGTCAGGCGGCTTGTCAACAGCTGATCCCCATCGATTTATCGGTGTTATCGCAACTGCAGCTCCGTTATCAATTAGCAACAAGAATGGGCCTTTTCGCAGACAGTGAAACCTCGAAGAAGCGAAGTTTAAAAGAAATTAATTTTTATTTTGAATAAATATTAGTTTGTGTAAACATCCTTTTAGATAATGTAAATAAATTTAGGAGCTTTTATTCAACAAATTCAGTACAAATACTCACTTTTTTCAAGAGATATTCATCAGGAACCTAAATAAGCATTCGACTTTCTTTATTATGCTGGGAAACCCCTGTTCCCAAAATCTGCTCAATTAATAACAAAAACAAACCTTTTTATTGCAAATTCTGGTTAATGCGACCATGACACAAGCCATACTTTACTTTAATGTTTTGAGATCCCTCAGTCCCCAAAGATTTCCCAGCTTAATTCGAGTTGTTCGTATTAGTGAGGTTCAATTGCACATGTATTATTACCGTGTACTCGGCAGCACCTGCAACAACAATTGGCTTGGCGACCCGCGAGACCCGCCGGCGATTAACATACGAGCGCAACAACCTGTACACGCACACAGATAGCCCAGAGCCCTGGTCACAGCTACTACCATATATGATACATATGTATGGTGGCTATAGTTGATATTGATAGTGACGACGGCGAAGTCGACGCTCCGCCGGCTACGACGACGTCCAGGCATCGATAGTGCTGGCTGGCCGAGCATGGCCCAGTTGAGTTCCAAGCGTCGGTCACTGCAGTAGCCACCTAGCAATCGTGCGGAACCAGTCTAGGAAGTTGAATCCGATCCGACCTCGTCCACGAACATAAGAAACTAGACACAGAGGCACACGCAGAGTGGTAAAGCGAGATCAAACATAAAACATAAACCTTAACCAAAGAGACACACTATATGATATATAGGGCGTGCCCAAAAAAAAAACATATAAAACCCAGTCAAGGCCCCGTGAAGTGTTGTTCCCCAAGATAATCGGGCAGTTACAGTAGGCTTTTAGTACTTTCGGCTATTGAGTAAGGCGAAACAGATGCGATTGCTGGTTCTTATCGTATCCAGATCGTTCGTCATAGAAAAACATACGACTCCCAGTGGTTAGAGAAGTGTTTATAGAGCGATTCCAGGCCGCCGCGCACCTGTTAGATTGAATTTCATACGAAATCCTAGATCGCAACGGGATTTCCGTGTTAAGCGCCAGTCCAGGTGTTACATAACACTTGAAGATCGATTCCCTGGTCTCTAATTCGCCCTTCCGTGCCTTTCGAAGCCCCCGCCGCTGGCACACTTACATATTGTAATGCCAAATCATTGACCTCTTCTACTACTGGCGTAGCCAATTTGCATTTCCACATACCAGCTGGGGTTTTTTTTTTGTTTTTAGTCTTCTGTCAGCTTGTGTTTTTTCATTTTCCTTTCCCACTCGTCTGCGTTTTGTTTTAAAATTTTAATGCGCTGCACATTGTACCCCCAATAACCGAAAATCATTTTCATAGCTCCAAGTTGATCGTCACCCTGCCAAAGGGTATTATTAGTTGGGACTTGGGCCGATCATTAGCGCGCCAATCTTTGGCTTTTGACCCAGGCGGTAACACTTTGAGCTTCTGTATTTTTGTATAGTATTATGTGCATTTGTAGAATCGTTGCCATATAGTACTTGTTTGATTTGAATCTAAGCTAAGATCATCTTAATGATTAAAATAAACTAACCTTTTATACCTTTTATATAAATTTATTATCGCTTTAATACAAAAATAATTAAGTAAATTCATTGAATCATTATTCCATAAGGTTTTGGTTTATCAGTAAACATTTCTTCTCGCAGATTTTGTACTTCAGATAGAGTATCTCGGTTTCTTTATTATTATTATCTCTTATCTCTGTAGCTTCATTGACCTGGCAACGTTTTATTTTTGGGTTTCTTAATTGTATCTCTGGCCAACTAGTTTATGCATAGATTAGCATTTTGATTTTGTTTTGTTTCGCCGATTTGGCCCACAAAATTTGTGGCAAGGTTTTTGAACTTGAAAAATGCCCAAAACGAAACCAAACAAAAACGATGCCTGGCGTCTATTCGTAGAGTTGTGCTTTCACTGCTCCGCTTTTGTAAAATATTTAAAGTCAGACGGACGACAGACAGACTGGCTGCTAAAGGCTGCAAGATTATCTAATCCGATTTGAATTCACCGATTTAAAGCAGCTTTTTGGACATAGCCGATGTTGATCACACTTTTCGGCATCACTCTGGCTGCTTTTCTCGCTTTCCTCTTGACATTGATCTTTGGCCGCGGCCAGAAAAGATTGAAGCCCGTCGTCGTCCCATCGGCAGGCACAGGCACAGGCACAACAGCAGCGGCTAGCGACAGCGACAGAGGTCCCAGCAATCGTAAGAATCCCACAACTTTGTTAAACCGCAACACTCACACTCGAAAAACACTTGAAGGGCACACAAAAATCGCACACACCTAGCTGATAACCCAATTAATTTAGCGTATAGCTCACACTTGAGATTAACCTGTGATTAATTTTGTGGATTATTTCCAATCTGTGATTTCAGACAGCTCCAGCGTGATTGCAGCTACAGCAACTACAACAACAACAGCTACAAAATCGAATTCCTTAGAGGCAGGAGCAGCAACATCCGCATCCACACAACCATCGGCGATTAAAGCGGGAGACAAGCGATATACCAAGGTTGGCGGCATCAAAAAGGTCAAGTTTTCCAGCGAGAGTCTCAAGTCAGAGGTGGAGGAGCTGTGCGTGCAGCTTAAGGATAACGCATTGACCGAACTCAATACCGACAACATTCGCATCACCTGCCATCAGAACAACAACAACAACCTTTGCAACAAGAACAACAATAGCTTTGACATAAATATAAGCAAGATGAGCGAAGCAAATGAGGCGACGTCGAATGAGACGGCAACCCAAAACGCAGAGGGCGAGCGGCCCAGCTTCCTGGTAATGTCAACTCATATATAAACCATATATTGCGAGCATTTTCTGATTCTCAAATCTCTATTACATCCAACAGGTGGGCGATGAGATCGACGAGAAGGCTGCCGAGGCGGGCGAGGCCTGCGACGAGTTCCCCCAGAAGATGCAGAGCGACATTCGGCAGAATGGTGATATTTCGGAGCGGCGCAAGCGATTGAGGTGAGCACCAGGGAGGACTTGGATATCGACAGTATCCATTGGAATTAAAGATGTAAAGGAATTAAAACCAAGCTTAGAGTCAGGCAGCACAAGAATTACAAGAAGTTAACAACGAGTAGAACTTCAGATGGCATAGAGTCCTTATTAAACCTCCTATTAGCAGATAAACTTTTAATCGTTTAAGGACAATAGTTGGGTTTATATTGATTATCTTTAAGTCAAGTAATAGTTTAGGCATATTATCAGAATAATTTCATTGTCTTAGTCCTTATCTGATGATATTTACCACAAGAAACTAGCTGCATCGTCAGCCTTGTGCAACTTTGCTTTACAGAAAAGGTTGTAAATGGATTAAGTGCTTTAATCAAAGTTTAATTCAAACAGAAAAGTCTTTAAAACTTAAATAATATTATAAACCTCGCAATCTTCAAGTTTTTTTCTGCCTGTGTAGTGCAGCAAAACAATAAACAGGTGACTACGTCACAGACAAACAACGCCCGTTGCCGCCAAACAAATCGCGTGAGTTTAGGGAACAGAGACAGAGCAAAGCTCTGGGCCATGTGTGCGAGTGAGAGCCAGTCCCAGCTTTCCGAGAACTTTTTGGCGCTCTGCGCAAGCATACAGAGAAACCCCTGGAGAGTAGTGGGGGCCATGTGGAGACGGCTCACTTTGTTTTCATTCATAATGTGTCAAAACTTGTTTCGCCAGCGACTCTCTCTTACACTCTCTGTGTGTCTCTCCGTTTCTCCGTACCATGCGGCGTATGAGCAATGGTGGCCAACACCAGCGTGCTGTTGGCCCGCTCCGAGGTTCAGTTCCCAGGCAATCGTCGGCTCCGTCGGTCCGCATTCCGTCATATCCCCCAGAAATACACCAGACCCGCTGCCCAAATAAGTTTCTCGCGTGTGGCGGACATCGTTCGACATTGATTTTTGTATTTTTTTCGGCCAGCGAGCGTCGAGAGCGGTGAAAGTGGTGCAGTGTGGCATTAAAATATTGTGAGTGCGGCGGCCCCGCTTATTAGTCATACTTGCATAATTGCGAGGAGCCGATCCCCCACGCTACAGTAACGATCCCCTACGATCCGATATCATTCCCCGCCTTGACTTTGCCCCTTGGATGCTATTGGCCCTCGTGGAGCTAATTAGAATGTTGAAGCGTCGCGCCAGCAAGCGTTTCGTACTTGTTGAGTCCGGTGAGGATAACGCCACGGCATCCGGAACGGGATCGGGAACGGGCTCTACTCCGGATCCGGTAATACCCCACTTTGTGGCCGTCGATTGCGGCCAGGATGAGACCAATAACAATGGCGAGATGAGTGCCAGCATCAGCAATCACAGTGCCAACATCAATAGCAACCAGACGTCGCCATCGCTGCTCGCCGTGCCCGGACCCGCAGTGGGAACTCTAAAGTAAATCTCCCCTTAATCCCTCTATTTATCAGTTGCGAAGGTTTATAACATTAATATGTTTATAATGCAATACGAGATTCGTTGACAAGTTGTAAACAAAGCTGAATTATTTGCAAGAATCTTTGATCGGAGGGAAAGAGATCTGAAACCGGTTTTGTCAAATCTTCCAGCTTATTGCCCGCCCCTCGCGTTCCTCCCCACCTGTCGCATCACGCCATTATTTACACTGATCAGCAAAACGAGAAGCTGGGGTTACTCAGAATGTATTTTATGGCTTTAAAACTATTAACCCTCTTTTTAAATTAAGTGTTTTTTAAGTGTCAATTGTAAAACTGAAATAATAGCGTTACTTTTCTGAAACGGGTTAAGATTTATTACTAGTATATAGGTAGATTCCTACTTAGAATTGAAGAATTCAACTAAATATCAATTATACGATTAAAGAAAATATTTTAAATCATTATCCCATAATTCATGAAATATGTATATTAATTCCCTTTAATCTTTTTCAGGCCTAGCATGTCGCGAGGCACTGGCCTGGGCCAGGATCGCCATCAGGATCGCGACTTCCACATCGCCACCACCGAGGAGTTTGTGAAGCGCTTCGGCGGCACCCGGGTGATCAATCGTGTCCTGATCGCCAACAATGGCATTGCGGCCGTCAAGTGCATGCGCTCCATTAGGCGCTGGTCCTACGAGATGTTCAAGAACGAGCGAGCCGTGCGCTTCGTGGTGATGGTCACCCCAGAGGATCTGAAGGCGAATGCCGAATACATCAAGATGGCCGATCATTATGTACCCGTGCCCGGCGGTTCTAACAACAACAACTATGCCAACGTTGAGCTCATTGTGGATATTGCACTCCGTACTCAAGTGCAGGTGAGTCTGGAATCTGGAAACTGGGGGCCAAGCCGCCATAGTGGTCAGTCGCTGTCTATTTAGTTTGGTCGATTCCACCTCTAGCCACCCCGGACCGCATCGTACGATTCGTATTTACAAACTGTCAAAGTCAAGCGATCGCAACGCGGCATACCAATGGAGGAACCCCTATTTGTGCTCGTCTGTGGTTGTGTCGACAACACTGGGCAACAAAGAGTGCGAAAAAGTCTAGGGCCTGGTTATTTATGACACTGTAGCACTCTGTACAAAGATTGGCCTGTGTGTCTGCCCTGCCTAATTTTTGAAATTGCATATCGTATATTGTGTATATTTCACTCACCTTATCTGCGTTTACTAAAACCAACACTCGTTAGCAATTTAAATGTTTTTTTTTATGAAGGTCCTTACTTTTACACTTGTTAATGATTCTACGTGTCGATTGGCACAAACAAAAGTTAAGATTAAACGTAAAATGTATCAGCTGAAAGCTGCAAAAGTTGGTTGGTAATATAAATTGTACTTTGTAGGTAATTAATGGGTTCTTAATGGAGCACAATTTGTTAGTAACAAATTGTAGCTCAAGCTCAAGTCATTCTTAATAATGTATATCAAGATTTTTATGGTATATAGGCTAACATCTCTAGCTCAATATCATATTAAATTTTGATATATTATTATTTTATGTATCGAAAGAATATCGCTCCTGCGCAAAAATAACGATATTAAATTTCTTTTGTCTCATTTTCCGATAATATTTTTCAAAATATATGATTTTATTGCATTTATGTAAATAGCAAACGTAAAAATATTTATTTAAATAGAGTTTTTTCGTTCAAATCTCAATTAACTATATTTTCTGCCCTACCGACTCGATTTAGAGTCTATAATATTCGTTTTACTATGTCTGTTTCAAGTACTTTAATATATAATGTAATATAAATACTTAAAGACACTTTGAAACCTTTTCAATTTTGTAAAAAACAAATTATATTTCTATAGAGGGCATTTTCCAAGTATTAATCTTTAGAGAGGTAATAATTATAAATCTTGGAGTCATCATTCAAGTATTGTTTTCAAAACAAACCCTGTAATCTATACTCCTAATCAAATTATTTCCCCTCCTGGCTTACCTTCCCCTAACAACTTAAGACCTGCATTATACGTAACTCCGATTTGAATGCATTTAAAACACTACTTACATCGTAGTGGAAATTCACTCTTCGGTGTTTACTTTCCATTACGAGTACATAGCTAGGAGAAGGGCACTTGAGGTTAATTAGCAAGCGCCAAGACAAGACACCTTGTTGCCCAGTGTGAATTATCTATTTTGTTTTGCTATCCGCGGCAATGACGTCACAATTGATTTTTACCCAGCCATAAAGCTCCATAATTGTTCCCTCTCCGCTCCCCTTGGCTTCCGCTCCCAGTCCCATTGTCACTGCAGTGTCCTTGGGTATTGACTTATTGAATCAACATAAACTGATTGTGAAACTATTTTCCGATTTCTGCCGATTACAGGCCGTCTGGGCTGGCTGGGGACATGCTTCCGAGAATCCCAAACTGCCGGAGCTGCTGAACAAGGAGGGTTTGGTGTTCCTTGGCCCGCCGGAACGCGCCATGTGGGCGCTCGGCGACAAGGTGGCCTCCTCGATTGTGGCCCAAACGGCTGATATTCCTACGCTGCCCTGGTCCGGTTCGGAGCTGAAGGCTCAGTACAGCGGCAAGAAGATCAAAATATCCAGCGAGCTGTTCGCCCGCGGTTGTGTGACCAATGTGGAGCAGGGTCTGGCAGCTGTCAACAAGATTGGTAAGTGAAATCACTAAATAAATTTACCTAAAAATCCACTAATTTCAATGAATTCTCCTTTTTTACAGGCTTTCCCGTGATGATCAAGGCCTCCGAGGGTGGTGGCGGCAAGGGAATTCGTCGTGTGGATACTGCCGAGGAGTTCCCCGCCCTGTTCCGTCAAGTCCAGGCCGAGGTGCCCGGCTCACCCATCTTCGTGATGAAGCTGGCCAGGGGAGCCCGGCATTTGGAGGTGCAGCTGCTGGCGGATCAGTATGGCAATGCCATCAGCTTGTTTGGTCGTGACTGCTCCATCCAGCGTCGCCATCAAAAGATTATTGAGGAAGCCCCCGCCATTGTGGCCCAGCCGGAGGTGTTTGAGGACATGGAGAAGGCGGCTGTGCGTTTGGCCAAGATGGTGGGCTACGTGAGCGCCGGCACTGTGGAGTATCTGTACGATCCGGAGGGAAGGTACTTCTTCCTTGAGCTGAATCCCCGTCTGCAGGTGGAGCATCCTTGCACGGAGATGGTGGCTGATGTGAATCTGCCCGCCTGCCAGCTGCAGATTGGCATGGGTATCCCCCTCTACCGGCTCAAGGACATCCGACTCCTGTACGGAGAGTCTCCTTGGGGCTCGTCTGTCATCGATTTTGAGAATCCGCCAAACAAGCCGCGTCCCTCTGGCCATGTCATCGCTGCCCGCATCACCTCCGAGAATCCCGACGAGGGCTTTAAGCCCAGCTCGGGTACCGTGCAGGAGCTGAATTTCCGGTCCAGCAAGAACGTTTGGGGCTACTTCAGTGTGGCCGCCAGCGGAGGACTGCACGAGTTCGCCGACTCGCAGTTCGGACATTGCTTCTCCTGGGGCGAGAACCGGCAGCAGGCGCGCGAGAACCTGGTGATTGCGCTCAAGGAGCTGTCTATTCGTGGCGATTTCCGTACCACCGTCGAGTACCTGATTACCCTGCTGGAGACGAATCGTTTTCTGGACAACAGCATCGACACCGCCTGGCTGGACGCGTTGATAGCCGAACGTGTGCAGTCCGAGAAGCCGGACATTCTGCTGGGCGTGATGTGCGGGTCCCTGCACATTGCCGATCGCCACATAACCGAAAGCTTCTCCAGCTTCCAGACTTCGCTGGAGAAGGGCCAGATCCAGGCGGCCAACACGCTGACAAACGTGGTGGACGTGGAGCTGATCAACGATGGCATTCGCTACAAGGTTCAGGCGGCCAAGAGCGGCGCCAACTCGTACTTCCTGCTGATGAACAGCTCGTTCAAGGAGATCGAGGTGCACCGCCTCTCAGACGGCGGCCTGCTCATCTCCTTCGAAGGCGCCTCCTACACCACGTACATGAAGGAGGAGGTGGATCGCTACCGCATCGTCATCGGCAACCAGACTTGCGTTTTCGAGAAGGAGAACGATCCATCGCTGCTGCGCAGTCCCTCTGCCGGCAAGCTCATCAATCTGATTGTGGAGGACGGCGCCCATGTGGCCAAGGGCCAGGCCTACGCCGAAATTGAGGTGATGAAGATGGTGATGACTCTGACCTCGCAGGAGGCGGGCACGGTGACATTTGTGCGCCGTCCAGGCGCTGTTTTGGATGCCGGATCCCTGCTGGGTCACTTGGAGCTGGACGATCCCTCGCTGGTAACCAAGGCGCAGCCCTGCAAGGGCCAGTTCCCGCAGCCGGAGAATGCACCGGTCCCCGAGAAGCTAAATCGCGTGCACAACACCTACAAGAGCATCCTGGAGAACACCCTGGCTGGCTATTGCCTCCCGGAGCCCTTCAATGCCCAGCGGCTGAGGGACATCATCGAGCGGTTCATGCAGAGCCTGCGGGATCCCTCGCTGCCGCTGCTGGAGCTGCAGGAAGTGATCGCCTCCATTTCGGGACGCATTCCCATCTCCGTGGAGAAGAAGATCCGGAAGCTGATGACCCTGTACGAGCGCAACATAACCAGTGTGCTGGCCCAGTTCCCATCGCAGCAGATTGCCAGCGTGATTGACAGCCATGCCGCCACCCTGCAGAAGCGTTCGGACCGAGATGTCTTCTTCCTGACCACCCAGAGCATCGTGCAGCTGGTCCAGCGGTACCGCAACGGCATCCGTGGCCGCATGAAGGCCGCCGTGCACGAGCTGCTGCGCCAGTACTACGACGTGGAGTCGCAGTTCCAGCACGGACACTACGACAAGTGCGTGGGTTTGGTGCGAGAGCACAACAAGGATGACATGCAGACGGTGGTCAACACGATATTCTCGCACTCGCAGGTGGCCAAGAAGAACCTGCTGGTCACGCTGCTCATCGACCACCTGTGGGCCAACGAGCCGGGTCTGACGGACGAGCTGGCCAACACGCTGAGCGAGCTGACCTCCCTGAACCGAGCCGAGCACTCGAGGGTGGCACTGCGATCCCGCCAGGTGCTAATCGCCGCTCACCAGCCGGCCTACGAGCTGCGACACAACCAGATGGAGTCGATCTTCTTGTCGGCCGTGGATATGTATGGCCACGATTTCCATCCCGAGAACCTGCAGCGGCTGATCCTGTCGGAGACCTCAATTTTCGATATCCTGCATGACTTTTTCTACCACTCCAATCGGGCTGTGTGCAACGCCGCCCTGGAAGTCTATGTGAGGAGAGCCTACACCTCCTACGAGCTGACCTGCCTGCAGCATCTGGAGCTGTCCGGTGGCCTGCCGCTGGTGCACTTCCAGTTCCTGCTGCCCACCGCCCATCCCAACAGGCTGTTCTCGCGCATGTCGTCGCCGGAAGGCCTGGATCATGCTGCCGCCGAGACCCTGGGCAGCTCTTTCGTGCGCACCGGCGCTATAGCTGCCTTTGACTCCTTCGAGCACTTTGAGATGTACTCGGACGAGATCCTGGATCTGCTCGAGGACTTTGTGTCGCCGGCCATGGTTAATGCCAAGGTACTGGAGGCCGTGGAGGCGGCTGACTCAATCTCTGACAGCCGGCACAGCACCTCAATTAATGTTTCGCTGTCGGATCCCGTGACCAGAGCCAATGCGGCCGAGGAGGCCAAGTCCACGGAACCCATTCACATCGTAAGTGTGGCCGTGAGGGAAACGGGCGAAATGGACGACCTGCAGATGGCGCAGATCTTTGGCAACTACTGCCAGGAGCACAACGAGGAGCTTTTCCAGCGCCGCATTCGTAGGATTACGTTCGCTGCCCTGAAGAAGCGCCAATTCCCCAAGTTCTTCACATATCGTGCCCGCGATAAGTTCACGGAGGATCGTATCTATCGGCATTTGGAGCCGGCATCGGCCTTCCATCTGGAACTGAACCGCATGAAGACGTACGACCTGGAGGCCCTGCCCACAGCCAACCAGAAGATGCACCTTTATCTCGGCAAAGCCAAGGTATCGAAGGGCCAGGAGGTCACGGACTACCGCTTCTTCATCCGCTCGATCATCCGGCACTCGGATCTGATCACCAAGGAGGCCTCGTTTGAGTATCTGCAGAACGAGGGCGAGCGAGTGCTGCTGGAGGCCATGGACGAGCTGGAGGTGGCCTTCTCGCATCCGCACGCAAAGCGCACCGACTGCAACCACATTTTCCTGAACTTTGTACCCACCGTCATCATGGACCCGGCCAAGATTGAGGAGTCGGTGACTAAAATGATCATGCGCTACGGTCCGCGTCTGTGGAAGCTGCGCGTGCTGCAGGCGGAGCTGAAGATGGTTATCCGCCAGTCGCCGCAATCGCCCACCCAGGCGGTGCGACTGTGCATAGCCAACGACTCGGGCTACTTCCTGGACATTTCCATGTACACGGAGCAGACAGAGCCGGAGACCGGCATTGTAAGTATCCTTTATAATCCTTCTTTGTAGCTTCTTACTCACTTGTTCCTCTCCAGATCAAGTTCAAGGCGTACGGAGAAAAGCAGGGCTCCCTGCATGGCCACCCCATTTCGACGCCCTACATGACCAAAGACTTCCTGCAGCAGAAACGCTTCCAGGCGCAGTCCAATGGCACCACCTATGTGTACGATGTGCCTGATATGTTCCGCCAGATGACCGAGCGCCACTGGAAGGAGTTCTCCAAGGCGCGTCCCACAGTGGATATTCGCATTCCCGACAAAATCCTCATCGAGTGCAAGGAACTGGTGCTCGAGGGCGACAGTTTGGTGGAGATGCAGCGCCTGCCGGGAGAGAACAATGTAGGTTTACCCTTCAAAAAGTCCTGAAAGCGTGATTTTTATATTTATTATTTTATTTGCAGTGCGGCATGGTGGCTTGGCGCATTGTCCTGGCCACGCCCGAGTATCCGAATGGCCGTGAGATCATTGTGATAGCCAATGACCTGACCTACCTGATTGGTTCCTTTGGCATCAAGGAGGACGTGCTCTTCGCCAAGGCCTCGCAGCTGGCTCGCGAACGTAAAGTTCCTAGGGTAAGTAGCTCTCTTGGTTTAATCCCATCCAAAAATTACCTATTCCCCATTCTTCTCCAGATTTACATTTCCGTAAACAGTGGAGCTCGCATCGGTCTCGCGGAGGAGGTGAAGGCCATGTTCAAGATCGCATGGGAGGATCCCGAGGAGCCAGATAAGGGTTTCAAGTACCTCTACCTGACCACCGAGGACTACGCCCAGGTGGCCAACCTGAACTCGGTGCGTGCCATTCTGATCGAGGACGAGGGAGAGCAGCGCTACAAGATTACCGATATCATTGGCAAGGATGACGGTCTCGGCGTGGAGAATTTGCGGTATGCTGGTCTGATTGCCGGCGAGACATCGCAGGCTTACGAGGAGATTGTCACCATCGCCATGGTAACTTGCCGCACCATCGGTATTGGATCCTATGTGGTGCGTCTGGGCCAGCGCGTCATCCAGATCGACAACTCACACATCATACTCACTGGCTATGCCGCTCTGAACAAGGTAAGCTACTTTTAAGCCATAAAACAAGATTTTTTCAGTGTATAACGAGTACCTTTTGTCCCATTTTCAGCTACTTGGACGCAAGGTGTACGCCTCGAACAACCAATTGGGCGGCACCCAGATTATGTTCAACAACGGCGTCACCCACAAGACGGAGGCCATCGATCTGGACGGTGTCTACACCATTCTCGACTGGCTCTCGTATATCCCCGCCTACATTGGCTGCGACCTGCCCATCATTCTGCCCAGCGATCGTATCGATCGGCCCGTGGACTTTATGCCCACTAAATCTCCGTACGATCCCCGGTGGATGCTCGGTGGCCGCGTCAATCCCTCGAATGCCAATGATTGGGAGAATGGCTTCTTCGATCGGGATTCGTGGAGCGAAATCATGGCGCCGTGGGCCAAGACAGTCGTTACAGGACGCGCCCGTCTCGGCGGTGTGCCCGTTGGCGTTATCGCTGTGGAGACGCGCACCGTGGAGGTGGAGATGCCCGCCGATCCTGCTAATCTCGACTCGGAGGCCAAGACCCTACAGCAGGCGGGTCAGGTGTGGTATCCCGATTCCTCGTACAAAACGGCGCAGGCCATTAAGGACTTTGGCCGGGAGGAGCTGCCGCTGATCGTTTTTGCCAACTGGCGAGGTTTCTCTGGCGGCATGAAGGACATGTACGAGCAGATCGTCAAGTTCGGTGCCTACATTGTCGACGGCCTGCGGGAGTACAAGAAGCCGGTGCTTATCTATCTGCCGCCCAACGCAGAACTGCGTGGTGGTGCCTGGGCCGTGCTCGATTCGCTGATTAACCCGCGCTACATGGAGACCTATGCCGATCCGGAGGCTCGAGGCGGAGTGCTCGAGCCGGAGGGCATTGTGGAGATTAAGTACAAAGAAAAGGATCTGGTCAAGACGATACATCGCCTGGATGCCACCACCATTGCGGTGAGTTGTGAAAACTGCTAGAAGTACGAATAGGTTTCATGATTTGATTTTTCCCTGCAAATTACAGCTTAAGAAGGAGTTCGATGAGGCAGTGGCTTCTGGCGACAAGGTCAAGACCGCCCAGGTGGACGAGAAGATCAAGGCGCGCCTGGCCATGCTGATGCATGTCTACCACACGGTGGCCGTTCACTTTGCCGACCTGCACGATACTCCCGAACGGATGCTGGAGAAGGAGTGCATCAGCGAGATTGTGCCCTGGCGCGATTCCCGCCGCTGGCTCTACTGGCGCCTGCGCCGTCTGCTGCTGGAGGACGCGTACATCAAGAAGATTCTGCGCGCTCAGGACAATCTGTCCGTTGGCCAGGCCAAGCAGATGCTGCGACGCTGGCTGGTGGAGGAGAAGGGAGCCACTGAGGTAAGACTGACCGGAGATTATTTATTCAGTTAAAAAAATATAATTTTCGATTGATTTTCAGTCTTATGTGTGGGACAAGAACGAGGAAATGGTGGCTTGGTATGAGGAGCAGAGCAATGCCGAGTCCATTGTTTCCCGCAACGTGAATTCCGTGAGGCGAGATGCCATTATTTCCACCATTTCGAAAATGCTCGAGGTAAGTTTACGGGAAAATCTGCGGGAAATCAACAGTTGCTTATCCTTTCTGATCTCCGTAGGACTGCCCTGACGTAGCGCTGGACGCTGTGGTGGGTCTCTGCCAAGGCCTGACGCCCGTTAACCGGGGCGTCGTCGTACGCACACTGGCGCAGATGCAGCTGAACGAAGAGACCTCCTCGTCCAGTAATAACCAAGGATGATTATACGCTAGGTTTTAAGTTCATTTCCCCCCTCTAAGTTCATCCCATTGCCCTGCCCCCCTCTTCTCAAGGCCCCTAGCATGATGTGCATTTTGTTTAGTTGAATTTGTTTAGCCTAAAGCTAGTTATGTATAATGATTGGAGTTAGGATTGTAGGAATGGGTGTAGACCTTTGGCCCCGGATAAACTGTGTAGTCTTATCGTGTACATATATTCGAGTATGTATGTATCCCCTGAATGCTAAAATCATTCCATTAGTCGTCTAAGAACAAACGTCCTTTGTACACACAGAGCTTTTTGAATTATACGAGTTACTGAAAATATACAATACATTTTTCCAAAAAACCAAAAAACACTGCCTAGCAGGTTGTGTTCTCTTGTTGTGTATTCTTTTGGTTCCACAGGATCGATAATGTACATAATTTCATTTATTTTTTATATAAATTAAAAATGAAATCTAACACAGACGCAGGGCGACGGCTAATATCCGATTCGCTGCGCTTCTAGTTGCTGTTTGTTTTTCGCGTGACGATGAAGGTGATGACGGTGATGGGAGCAGAGATGAAGGGGTAGCCAAGGCTCAGCCGGGTTCAGTTCAGGTTATCCAGCCAATCGGGCTCGGCGACACTTATCTTCTCGATTATGGAATTCACTTGATAGCACAGCGACTGTATTTGCTTGTCCCACTGCGGCAGCAGTTCGCGGTTCTCGAAGTGCACGATGCCGGAGATCTGGTCAATGTGTCCGTTCATGCGGCCCTCGGTGATCATCTGGGAGGCAATCTTCTCCGCCTTCACAGCGGGTATGTCCAGCAGGGCGCCCAGCTCTTCGAAAGTGATGTTGTTGTACAGCTTGCTGGCCGACAGCAGGTTGTGCTCGAAGACAGCCCGGTCCAGGATGGAGGAGCCGTCGGGCGTGGCCGCCTTTTGATGGTCCTGCAGCAGGGCCTCGAACTCCTGAAGCTCAGATCGTCGAATGATGCGCTCCAAGTACATCTTCTCCAGGATGCCATAGGCCGGAAGATGCTGGCAGCGTTCATCCTTAAAGAGAGTGGCCAACATGCGGGAGCGCTGCTGGCCAGCGGAGGCCAAAACTGTGCAGATGAGCGCCTTCTTGAGGGCCGTCATGCGCTCGCCTTGATCCACAATCTTGCGGTAGGAGAGCTCGTTGTAGCGCTGGGCAGCCTCGATGAATTTGCGCCGGTAATCGAGGACACGGGCATAGCAGACTTTGTAAAGAACCTAAACGCGTGGATGAGGAGCAGTTCAGACTTTAGTTGGCCAGCTGTGAAAGGATGGAACCTACTTGCAGCTCCTCGGAGTTGGTCTCGGCCTGCAGCAGCGAGGCGCGATTGATAAACAGCTCGGCTTGCACCGAGTCGTTGTCTTCCAGGTAGAGACGGGCAATCTTCAGGTAGGTGCCCAGCTTGCACTCCACGGAATACTGCTTTTGGCCCGTCTCCAGGGGAATGCCCACTAGTACCGTGGCTGCCTCGCGCCACTGCTGGTTTCGCTCATAGATGTTGGCCAGGTGGAACCGGATGCCGGCCACCTGCTCCTCGAACGAGATCACTCGCGGATGAACCTTCTCCAGGGTGAAGTGGGAGAGCTGCTTGGAGAGGTCGTCGGGCAGCTTGCTCAGCTCAACGCCCACATCGTTGAGGATCTGGCGCGAGATCACCAGGCTAACGTGCTCGTTCACAATCGCCTCCACGAACAGCCGCAGGCCGTCTATCAGCTCCTGGCCGGTGTTTGCGAGCACCGTCTTCAGTAGCTGTCGGTACTTGTCCGCCTGGTCCTTGTGCGTGCCGGGGAAGTTGTTCAGGCCCATCAGCTGGTTGCGCAGGATCGCCGTCGAGATGCCCATGTTGGATTTGCACAGTTTTCCACCGAGTTCAATGTATTCCCAATTTAGTTCGCACTAACTAAGAACAACAACGCAAGCTCATCCCCGTTATCGATAACTCGCGAATCGGGCCGCGGCAGTGCTGCGCATGCATGGGATTCAAGCTAAATGCAATGTCAAAAAGTATATTTACACCTTGCTGTTTCAATCAATCTAGGAAAGTGAACTCAAAATTTGCTATCCCGTGCCTTAAAAGTTTAAAAACATTAAAGAGATTGCAAAATATATACAAATTAGTATCCAGAAATTTAGCTATTTAAAAACGTATTATCACTTATCCAGTATTGACTAACGCCAAGTAGCAAAAACACAAAACTTCAACACTGGTTTAACGATTATAAGTAAACAGTGAAAAAATATTTCTGCTGCGAGTCCAATTGGTCTCGGCACGAATAAAAACAAAAATACAGAGCAAACAAGACAATCTTTGAGTGTTAAATTATCAGTGCTAGGTCGAGGAACTCAAAATCAATCTGTGCGTCACCGTTACACTCCGTGCCGTGCGTCCAAAAGGGTGGAGACAAAAAAGACCCACACATATGTACACACATTTATCGAAGCCATCCGTAAAGTGAAAATGTATCCAAAGGAATCCAATGGCCATATTTGCGAGCAGATATGAACGAAAATTGCCAATTGATGACACCCAAACGCTGAGCTGCGAGATAACCGCCGTCGAGGAGGTCGACGGACATACGGTACGTATAGAGGGGACTCTAACTGCTGCTGACCCAAGCGAAAAATCAATAATGTTTGATGATGATTTCATGCATTCGGTCGGTGTCTGAATGTATGCACGTACATATATGTACATATGTATTTATGTTTGTGCCTGCTGCAGGAATACCTGCTGCGCGTGTGGAGGGGCACCAGCAGGGAGAACTCGTGGAACGTTCTGCGCCGCTACAATGACTTCGACCGGCTGGACAAATGTCTCCGGATCTCCGGCATCGAGCTGCCGCTGCCTCGCAAGCGCATCTTTGGTAACATGCGCCCGGACTTCGTAGCTGAACGGAAGCAAGCCCTGCAAGTGTACATAAACGCCGTACTAATGAATCCCATACTGGCCTCATCGCTGCCAGCGAAGCGCTTTGTCGATCCCGAGAGTTACTCGCAGTCCTTTTTCGGTGCGTTCACCTTTCCAGGGTTCCCGTTTCGGATTATTTTTAATTGTTTACTGCAATCCTGCTCCTCCACAGACCATGCCGTGCAGAACGCCGCGCTCTGCCTGCGATCAGATGCGGCGTGGGCCCTGGGTGGAACCATGGGTGCCATAGGCTGGCGCCTCAGGAAGCACTACTTCAAGGTGACGCCCAAGCCACCGGAGAAGAGCAGCAGCCATAAACAGCTGGTCAAAAGCGGCTCCCAGACGCACCAGAGCAAGCATTTCGCCTCCGGCAGCAGCAGCAATGGCAGCGGTCACTCAATCGATGCCGGAACCCTCGATCCCGGGGCAGAGGTTGTGGCCGAATGGTTGGAATATGGTCCAGACAAGTTCGTCGACGAGAAGGAAATCAGTGGGATACTGAAGAGCCTGATGGGTCTGCAGCATCCGCACATTGAGCCCGTCATCTTTGCCGGGCACACGGAGAGCGGTTGCCTTGTCATCAGGAAGTGAGTTATACTATTCATCGGAAACTCTTGCTACGATTAACAAAATTATTGCTTGGTCCCATAGATTCCACAAGCATGGCACCTTGAAGGATGTGTTGTGCATGGCCACGCCAAAGAATCCCTTTCTTAGCAAGTACGGCAATCCCAAAGGACGCACCGCACTTTCCATGAAACAGGTGGCCACCTATGGCAAGCAGATCCTAGAGGCTCTCATCTTTTTGCATTCCAAGGGGTACGCATATGGTAAGCTGCAAACTCAAGTTTTTCTAAATCTGCTTAACTAAAAGCTGAGCGTTCACTTGCGCAGGTCATCTTCATTCCGGAAACATTGTCATAGTGGATGATTGCGTTAAGCTTCTGGACATTGAGAATTACCTTGTGGGCGTACCGGCATTTTATAGACCATTCTTTGTGCAGCACAGTAAGATCCATGCCATGGAGACGGTTGATGTGTACTGCTTCGGGCATGTCCTGTTCGAAATGACCATGGGCTATCCGCTGCAGGAGTCCGTTGTGCGGCAGATAACGGAATGCCCGGAGGCCTTAAGTAAGTTCCTGAACTTTAGGCGTTATAATTCGTAACTCTAAACGATTTACCTTTAATAGAATGCCTGCTGGAGAGCATTTTGTCCAAGGAGGCCTGCAAGGCGGGCCTGCCCACGCTGGAGCAGCTACTGGGCCACAGATTCTTCACGCAATACGCTTCAACTGAGGGCGCTGGCGCCGCGGCAGCCGCCAATGCGGAGAAGCCCTATTTTAAGCTGTCCCTGAACGCCAAGGAGTTGCTGAAGCAGGCGGCCATCAAGTGCGAGAATCGCCTGCGGGATGAGCAGAAGTCGGTGAAGAACCAGAAGCGTATCGTGCGCGTTCAGGAGCTGATGAGCTCCGAGGAGGAGAAACGCAAGTCCAAGCAGAAAGCAGTTAGTTGCCCAAACCCCCTAATCCTCACGTAGCTCTCGTCATCCCTTCCACACAGCAACTTAACGAACACTTTTTTGTTTTGTCTTTTTTTTCGTTTATTTGAATCGATGCTTACGTCTAGAAACTAGAGCACAAACAGTCGAAGCTAAAGCAGCAAGTATCACTCCAAACGAACAATGGACGCTTGTCGCTTGTGGCTGCGACTGCATCAGCAGCTACAGCAGCAGCTTCCTCCTCCAGCACGGTCCTGGGTGTGGGGTTAACTGCGGCCGACTCCTTCAACCGCTCCGACAGCACTCCCGAGGAGCCCACACTGGCCGGCCTCAAATGTAGTTATCTATCAGCAGTTCTCACAGCTTCAAATTAGTAGTTTGTTAGCTAGCTAGCCCCCGGAACTCACCCGGACTCACTTCCGTTTCTGTTTCTACCTTTCAGCCCCACCGCTTACACCGGCTCCGCTGGCGAGTGGCCCACCCGTGGAGCGGCAATCTTCCACACCGAACATGCTGGCGGAGGACGCGGAGGCCGGCGATGGAGACGGCGAGGGCGACGAGCTGACCCGCTCGGCATTGCTGGAGTCCATCTGCAAGTTTAACCGCGGATCGCTGCGCAAGGTGCGCTCCAACGATTAAGAGATTTATAAACGTTAAAAACTTTTCGGACCAAATGTGGCGTTATGAAATAACACGGTGCCATCAGTAAACAAAAAAAAAACCAACTCGAAACTAATCGAATTCCAAAAGCTACATTTTTAGAGGCATATTTGAGACTCAAAAAACGCAGAGGCAGGAGCAGAGCATATAGCGCATATACCCAAAAACGATAAAAAACAAAAAACAATCCAGCAATTACTATATATGTACTAACGAAACCCACTGATTATAATTATTGCATCTTATACGTGTCCACTATATACATACATAGCATACGATTTATCGGAATGTGTCTATATCTATGTATATGTATGTACGAGCTACAGGCCACACACAATTGCTGAAGACCTTGTATTAACGGGATGCAGAACGCCAAGACAGAGCGGCTATTTCTAGAGCACTACACCCTTTCTTTTATCTCGGGCAATGAGAAAAACTCGAGATAAAATAATGTTAGTCATCATGTTAATATGAGGCCTTGGCATTTGCGAACAGACGCCGGGTCGCAACTAAAGCTTTACCTATGTGTCCACTACACGACTGAAACTAACTTTGGTACGAATATCTAACAAAAAACGAGGGAAACTAAAACTAAAGCTAAAACTAAAACTGAGAAACAAAAAAACGAAACGACAGACAGAGAAATTAGTACTTTCCAATATTTACATACATAAGTCTGCACCAAAATTTGCACGAGAGCGGGAAGAGGAGATGCTATTCTTTTATAAGTAAATATCGTACATGAATGTTAGATGTCTAAGCAATTGTTCCTCGGTGTTGTGCTATCCTCCACCAGTGCGCGCGCGTTTTTTATCGCCAATCTTAGAAGCTGTAACACTGAGTTTTTGAGTTTTTACATATATATTGTATTTGTATTCGTATTTGTATTTCGAAGAGCCACGAATGTTTTTAAAACACTCAAATACATACTCGGGAGTCCTGGACTCAACACACACACACACACACAACTAGTTCAAGCAACAAAGCAACAGAGACAAAGAAGACAAGGATGTAATGTTTTCGCACTGTTTTCGTATTGTTTTCCTTTTTATATAGACAATTTACTAGGTGTCCGAATCTGAATTATGCGTATGTAACGAGGTATATTTATATTTGAATATGTGTATATATATGTAATTGATGTTGAGCACCCAGAAATAACGTAAATATACTTGGTACGTGTGTGTTTTATCGTCTGACTGTGCATACGTTTGGATATACTTTAAACCGGAAATGGATCTGAAATGCGAAGGAAACATATTCCCCACACAACCAACCACACACGCATATTACAAACCAAATAAAGTGTAAACTAATTGCCGTTGTAAAGACTGTCTTTGATATTCAATGTCAATTCCAGCGGGCATGAGCTCTCCTTTCAGTTTGATAGCTAAATTTTCGGTGGCAGCCAGCCACGTTCTGAAAATACTTTCTGTTGAAAAAACACTGTGATCATGGGTGATTCGCCGGAGGAGCGGAGGAGCAAGGAGGTGGCGCCCGCCGCGGCTCCGGCCAAGGAGGCGGAACCGGGCAAGGGTAAGAAGGAGAAGAAGGACAAGTCTGCGGCCGAGGGAAAGGATAAGGCGGCCAAGGGCGAGGTAAGTTCGGCTGCCAAGTGGCGCATAATTTGGCCAACTATTGATTCAACAAGGCCCACGGATTGCCACGGCGACAGGTCCCCCGTCTGTCAGGCAATGTGGCAATCTGGCAGGCAAATGGCTTAATGGCATAATCATTTGTGGCTTTATGGCTAACCGCGACGCACTCGACCCGACATCATTTCAATAAAAATCAAACGTCGAACCTAAAACGAAATGGCAGCTGCCGCGGCAAAGAACTGGTCGGGCCTGGTGACTCTGTGCCTGGGCCAGGAGCGTGAGAAGGTACCAGATTGATTTTGTCATTAATGCTTGCTCCCCCAATTGCCTCCAATTGATGTCTTTTTAATGAATTGATGCATGTAACGAAATGTGAACATGGCAATGCATGTTCTTGGCTGGGAACTTGGCCAAGTCACGAATATCCCTGCCCATGCCCATACTAAATGCCATATTTGGTTTCCTTTCCATTTCGCCACCATGCAGAAGAAGGAGAGCAACAGCCAGCGCGGATCGCTGACCAAGTCACATCTGGGCGTGCTGCCTCCCATGGGCATGGGTGCTGCTCCGGCCGCCAAGGTGAGTAATTCAATTGCTGCTCCTCCCGCTAGATATGTACGTACGTGTTTTGTGTATAGCCCACAATGCGATACATGCCCACTTACCGCCTGGAGTCCAAGAATCCATTGAACAAGGAGCGCGTTGAGAACATCATCAAGGCGGTAATGAATAGGCACTACAACGATGAGTACATGTTCCATCCCAAGCACTCGCTGCACATGGCGGCGCAGGTCAGCGAGGAGATCAAGAACCGCATTAAAAACAACAACTACGACAGGTGAGGCTGCGGGGATGTCACAGAAGCATTAGTCCCACGTTTTACTCTCCCTTTTGTCCCGCAATCCCAGATATCGCTACATAGTGCTGGTCACCGTGGGCGAATTCCTGATGCAGGGCCTCTATTCCATGGTCAACTTTTTGTGGGATGCCGAGAAGGATGGATTCGTGACCTACAGGGTGGAGAGACCGTCCTACTTTGCAGTCTGCACCGCGTTTTACCTGTACTACGATTGAAAGCGGGCATCGAGGAGCTCTTGGTGCCTTCGCGTTGTTATTAAAATTTAAGTTAATGTTAACATGGGTGTGCAGAGTCGTGGGGATGGTTGGATGGTGGGATTACCTGGCCGCTTCTTCGCCTCCGGATGGATGGATTCACTTGCACTTGGTACTTGGCACTATAAATCACATTTCTTTTGAACACACATTTAGGCATTTGGATAGTTGAAGTTTTTATTTAATTTATTTTGAATTAGAGCTGTATAATTGTTTGTATAATATTGGTTGAGGCATAAATTATTATACTGTGACATCGAACTTCTATCTAATTGGGTAACTTAATTGCCTTTGATCGTTATTACTACAGATTTACCATTGATTATATTGAATATATATATAAATGTATATATAAATAATATATTTGAAAACACACGCAGACACAGCACATGCACTTGCCAACAACTTGAATTCATCATCATCATCTTAATCATCTTCGGCCCGTGGAATGACACTTGAACTCACAGAAACATAAATGTTGCATAAATTATAAACAAAACACCATTATTATATTCTGTTGAGAGCAGCCACAAGAAAACCAATGTAACAATTGCCAAACCCAATCAAACAGCAGAGACATTTTGGAGCAAATGCTACACGACGTTCTCTCTTCGGATGGAAGATACGGATACGGATAGATATCGATCGGGGATCGGAACACGGTTTGGATTTCGCGCACCCACAAATGCCAAACGGGAACACCAACTGGATGTGATAGCCCCACGGAACAAGTCGAGGGGAGACTGAAGCATTTTTGGCCAGAATTACAAAACAACAACACTTTTTTTTTGCACCGAATTTGGGGGAACTGCACTGCAAAAACAACAAAACTCGGGAAACTCGGTCATCACTTGCGTCTGCATCATCGTCTCTGGACAATCAGACCACTAACTTGGGCGCACTTTGTATGTCACAAGCCAAGGATTGGGGACAGCGGCAAAACAACACAACTCAAAATATGAAATCAATTTTAAGCAACACAAAAACTGTTTTGTTTCATCATTTCGCACTGGTTACATCATCTTGACATCGGACACTCGAATGGCTGACCATCCATTTGGTTACCATCCTCGGATGTACACTTTGAAATGGTTAAAAATTGGAAAAGGTATTACATTTGATGCATAATCGAAAACTTGTTCTTGTTGGAAACTTTTTAGCACATTTATAAAATATAGCATGTATATAAAAGTATGTATAAACTTCACTGTCACTAAACACATCGAGAATTTGCAATAAAAACCATAAAGAGAGATCCTGTCTGCAAAAAGAACGGAAATAAATGATTAATTAATAAGGGGGGTCAGGGGATCATGAGGGGTGTGTGGGTGTGGATGATGTCTCCTCGGTTCTGCTCGTGTCTCTTTGTGCATCATATGTGGTGTATGTTGTGAGCGTGTGGTGTGTGTGCGTGTGCAAGTGCGGGTGTGCGGAGAAAGCCTACATACACGGCCCTGGCGTGTACGCTTTTGTTCCCTGCATCCGCCTCGCCTTGAGAGGAGCATCTAAGATACGACTAAGTTTTCTAGGCTAAAAATAGTTAGGTGTGGCGGAGGCTTCCCATGAGCACTGTGGCTAGTCGTTACCTCCAGTTTGTCCAGCATTTGCCATTCGTCATCGACCCACCTTAGGCCGTTCCGCCGCGCACCACCACAATGACCAGATGGTCCTCCTTCAGGCCCTCTTCCGTGAGACTGTGGCACGTGCGCTTTAGCAGCTCCGTGGAGAAGTCACAGGGCGGAAAGGCGTACAGAACGCCCGTGGCCTCCGTCTCCTTGTTTAGCAACGAGATGACGCCAGCCGCCTCCTTCTGCTTGAGGTAAGAGACCAGATTCCTCAGCGGACGCGTCTGTACACTGGCATCGTCGCAATTGGTGTCCACCGTGGAGCCGGCCAGGCCCATGAAGATGGCGTGCGAAGACGAAGATGCAATTCGCTTCTGCACATCGTCCAGCTTTGGCGGATCCAAACGTAGGCGCTGCGTGATGCGCAGATTGTGCTTACCCTCCTCATCCCGCATGAGGGACTCCACAATGTCCGTGTCGCCGTCAGTTAAATGGAATTTGGCCGGGAAGAGGGAGCTCTTGAGGATCAGAGCTCCGGTCCACACTGTGCTGCACTTGCGCGCCACCTCCGGCACCGTGCTGGCCGATCCCAGGGCGTCGTTGCGACGCGTCGAAGTGTCAGAGTCGGAGCCGGGCGAACGAGCTCGCTTCATGGGCGATCGGGATCGTGAACGTTCCACACCTGGCTCACGGGAACTAGAGCGGGCTCCTCTTTCATAGGATTCACCGGGAGGACGTCGCCACTCGTCGTCAGCTCCTCCTGGCGGGGGCACCGACGAAGACGACCCACTCAAAGATCCCGGGTGTGGAGGCCTGTGCACATCGTTGTGATAATGGTACATGCCCCTCCCCCTTCCACGATAGCCACCACGACCGCGGTAGCCGCCTCTGGGCGGATATGGAGAATATCCACCTCGCGGGGCATATGCCGTAGATTCCTCGTAATATGGGTCGTATTCCGGACGGCGATACTCCAGAGCACTTTCATCATATGGCGGCTTGGAGCTCTTGAACTGTGAAACCGGTGTTGTCCCCGGCAGCTCAGCAAAATCTGTGCGCAAACGTCGCTCTGGTCCTCCCAGCGGGAATCCGCGCATCTCCTTCACCGCCGAGGTGGCCGCCTCCACGGTTTCATACTGAATATAGGCGTACGGCTCGCCCTTCTGGTACTCAATCTTCTTGATGGCACCGAAGCGGTCGAATTCTCGCTCCAGCTGGGTGACCGAGGTCCAGGCTCCCAAGCCACCAATCCACATGCGAGTGGCCGGAGTCACCTTGCCGTAGCCAATCTTGCACTGGAATTTGCCGATGTACTGGCCAGACAACTCGATCTTAGCCCGGTGAGCCATGTCCAGATTCTGGTAGCGCACAAAGGCAAACGCATTGCCTGTTCCAGGTGGCGGCCGCTTGATATCGATGTCATCCACAACACCGTACTTGCCAAATATGCGGCGCAACTCGTCGTCGGCGATGGTCACCTCAAGATTGCCAGCGAAGAGGGTGCGCGTTGACAGCGGGTCATCCTCGGGCTGTACGTGGTGCAGATAGTTCGGGAACTTGTCCTTTTTGCTCTCTGGCTTCTCGTATGGTGCATGTGGACGTGGTGCCAGTGGTCTCATCGGAGCGTACGAATGGGGTGGCGCGTGGCCGTGGCCGAGGTGGTGCGGATGGCCGCGATGAATCGGGGGTCCGCGCGGAGGATGCGGATAGTCGTGGTGCAGCGGTCGGTAGTCCCGCGGATGCACGGCATGTGGGTGCATGTGGGGCGGACCATACCGATCGTAGGGGTCGATCGGTGGCCGACGGTGGTCGAGGGGAACACCAGGACCCATTGGGGAACGCGAATAATGATACCGTTCATAGTCAGGCGGCGACATCGAGTGGCCACGGGGTCTAAAAACATATGGAGGTGAGTTTAACAAACCCAGAAAACAATTAGCAGAAATCCCACCTGTACTCCGGCCTGGTCGTAGACTTGTATACCGGCTCCACAATTGCCATCTTGTCGTAAATTATGAGACGAGGCTTGTGGTGCTTGGCCTCCCGAGCATCCTCGGGTGTTCGGAAGCACACATAAGCCACCCTTTCGTCCAGATCGTTGGACAGTCGCACACTAAAGTCGCCGAACTTCTTGTACTCGCGGTACAGTGTCTCCTCGATGAACTCGTCGGGCGCCTTCGGCGGCAAAGCGCTGACGCACAAAACCTTGTAACCGGCGGGTCGCTCGGCCGGTATAGAACCGCGCATGTAGGGCTCCCGGTGCGGGGAACCGTACCGGCCACGTGGACTGGGCGAACGGTCTAAGCGACGTCGCATTCGTTCCGGCGACATTCGCTCCGGGGAGTCGCCTGGGACACCACTCCCGTTGTCGTAGCCCCGACCCATGCTACGCGAGTTGCGCGACATACTGCTTCTGGCAGGGCCCGGGGAGCGCGACGCGCTGCGCTTCATGTTGTGAATTTTGACTGTGATGCGATCGGCTCCGGCTCCGTCTCGGTGACTACTCATGGGCGGCTCTTCCGGTGCTCTTCTCGGGGTGGTGCTGTCTGCAATCCTCTGGCAAACGGGGTTTCTGCAAAAAGACGAAAAGTGGCGTTGTGAAAGTGAACCAAGCGGCGACTGCGGCAGCCAAGTGAAAAGAAAATGGCGGCCACCGACGACAAAGAAAATAACAATTGGCCTGTGAATACTTCAGAAAGAGTTCATTTTTGTCTTCCTTTCGTGCTCTTACCACTTTCTTTACTGTAGGCGCTAAAAAAGGTGCACTTTTACTATACAATTCGCGGGTAAACCTCGAATTGTAAATTTTTCTGCGGCGGCTTTGCAAATTCTGTATGTGTTAGACGTTTTTCGATAACTCTACGGATAACCCTCAGTGGAGGAGATGTGGCCGTATTTGCTAGTTAATTAAAAAATAAATTTATTTTCAGTAATACCTATTTTTAAATAGTTTGTCGCTTAAACAATTCAATTGGCAATGTAATTTTAATAATTAAATGTTTATTTTTCATTAAATAATTTTATACCAGCTATTTTCTAGCTATTTTCTATCGAAATCTACTGTCATCGATAGGCTATTAGCACATCGTTTTAAAATGAAGCGGCAGGTAAATTAGAGCACAGGTAGAAAACGAAACATTAAACTCTCATTATCTTGGCAGATGCCGGAAAACCCGAATGGGTGATTAGGAAAAGCTGCAGTTTTCTAGAACCTACGGAAACCAGTTTTCTCCCTATAAAGGCATCCGCCATTGGCACGCAGAGCCTTATTTTGAAGAGAACTAAACGTGAAATGGTCAACATTACGGCTGAAAATAAGACACCGGCGGTGGCCACTCCTGGGCCCCGGCAACTCCAGCTGGGCGGGCACGTCGGATTTGACACTTTGCCGGACCAACTGGTAAACAAGAGCGTGCAGAACGGCTTCGGCTTCAACATCCTGTGCATCGGGGAGACGGCTCTGGGCAAGTCCACGCTGATGGATACGCTGTTCAACACGAGCTTCGGAGCCACGCCCAGTCCGCATAGCCTGCCCAACGTGAAGCTAAAGGCGCAGACCTACGAACTGCAGGAGAGCAGTGTGCGGCTGAAGCTGACCATCTGTGACACGATCGGATACGGCGACCAGGTCAACAAGGCGGACAGCTACAAGGCACTCGTGGAGTATGTCGACTGTCAGTTCGAGGCGTATCTGCAGGAGGAGCTCAAGATCCAGAGGTCCATGGCCAGTGCTCACGATAGCCGCGTCCATGCGTGCCTTTATTTCATCTGTCCCACGGGACACGGACTAAAGGCCATGGATTTGGCGTGCATGAAGCAGCTAGACACGCGCGTTAACATCATTCCTGTGATCGCCAAGGCGGACACCATTTCCAAGTCTGAGCTGGCTGGGTTCAAAGAGCGGATAATGGACGAACTGCTGCGCAACAAAGTGAGCATCTATCAGTTTCCCACAGACGATGAGACCGTGGCAGACACGAACAAGTCTATGAATGGAGAGCTCCCCTTTGCTGTTGTGGGCAGCACGGAGTTCGTAAAGGTGGCTGGAAAGTTGGTTCGAGCCCGGCAGTATCCCTGGGGATCTGTGCACATCGAGAACGAGACGCATTGCGACTTTGTCAAGCTGCGCGAGATGCTGATTCGTACCAACATGGAGGATCTGCGCGAGCTGACTCACACACGCCACTATGAGCTCTTCCGGCAGCGGCGCCTGCAGCAGATGGGCTTCGTGGACGTGGATAGCAATAATCAGCCAGTGTCTTTCCAGCAAACCTTCGAGTCAAAGCGTTCCGGACATTTGGCCTCCCTGCAGGCCAAAGAGGAGGAGGTGCGTCAGATGTTCGTGCAGCGGGTTAAACAGAAGGAGAACGAGCTGAAGGACAGCGAAAAGGAGCTACACACCAAGTTCGAGAAGCTCAAGCGGGAACACCTGGAGGAGAAGACCAAGTTGGAGGAGGCGCGGCGCCTGCTGGAGGAGGAGTGTCAGGAGCTCCAGCGGCGCAAGCAGCAACTATCTAATGGAAACGGAAACCACATGCTAACCCTGGGCCGAGGCAAGAAGAAGTAGTCCTCGAATTTTCTCGGTTTTTAATTTAACCAAACGACAATAAGCAACTTCGATTTTATTGCACCTTCGATCGATTTTACTGTATTTTAGTTGAACTTCGAATTTATTAAAAGTTAAAAATGTATGCAGAAATTGTATGAAAATGTTCATAAATAGATTTCAGTCAATTCTACTTTTTTATATATTTCATTCAATAAATTTAAAAAACTAACGATTGTCTAATTTTTGTATTCCTTTCATATTTGGTTTAAAAACATTGATTGCTACAAAATTATTGTGTAAATAATTTATTAAATTATAATTATATTTTATACC
Source organism: Drosophila anomelani (assembly GCA_035045905.1). Lineage (NCBI taxonomy): Eukaryota > Metazoa > Arthropoda > Insecta > Diptera > Drosophilidae > Drosophila > Drosophila anomelani. Next base: position 15,779,775 of record JAWNOO010000032.1, read on the forward strand.
TTTCCCTCTCTTCACCCTCGCCCACAAGCTGTAGTTCAAACGACGGCCGCTTGATGGCGTTTTCGTTCTTACGACCCTTTCCAAATATGTTTTAGCATTAAATGAGTCAATTTCGACCCCATGAACCTTTTACGAGTATATTCTTGATCAGCATAATAGGGAGAATGGATCTAGCCATGTTTTGAAATTTTAAATGGTAAATTGCAAAAATTAAAAATCATATTTTGGCCAAAAACAAACGTATTTCATTTTGAAAGCATTGCTGTTTTTTTTTTTTAGCTTAACAAAGCAGCTATGTTTCCACTTAAAACTGAATTCATAAATCACCCACTGTTTTAGAAATTATAAATTTACTGGGTGAAGATTATAAAATTATAATCTTCTGTGGAAGTGCAAACCATCCCTGATGTTGGACGATTTACCTGACTGGAATTACCTTTAAGGTCGATAATTATAGAAATGGGATACATTGCGTGCGATTTTTAGTTTATGGAGGCCATAAACCATATGTGCCTAGCTGGAAATCCGAACTGCGAGTCCCTGGATTAGCCCGCACAGCTGTGTCTGAGCAACTTCTGGTTTAGCTGTCCTGCCCGCTATCCGCTGCCTGCCTGCCGCCACCAAACCCAATCCTCTCTGCGATACGCTGATAACGATGGCTGCCTTAGAATGGCTCTCTCTCTCTTCTCGCCGTCTCTCAGTTGCTCTCTTGGCAGGCAAAATAAAAACAAAACCGAAAACTGGCCAGCGTTTGGTGTGGAAAATATATTATAAATATGCTAACCTGGCGGATTGAAGCGATGTGGTTAGTCATTCCAATTCTGGCAATGGCAGCGAGTGGTACTAAACTAGGAAGCGGCACGTGCCCGGTGGCAGCGGCTGGTGATTCCGGCTGCGGTGGATCTCCTCCTCCGGACCAGGCCCGCTACGACAACTACCGCATCTACAACGTGGAGTTCGAGAACGAGGAGCAAATCGCACTGTTTCAGAAGCTGGAAGACCAGAGCGACAGCCTTACCTTCATCGGCCACGCCCGAGAGATTGGCCAGAAGCTGTCCATTCTGGTGGCAGCGCATCGAGTGGCGGATTTCGCTGATCTCCTAAAGACGTACAAATTGAAGCATCGCGTCTTGGTAAGCGTATACTTATTACTTTCAAGAGAAGGCGTTACTGATAGGTCCCCTTTCAGACCTACAATTTCCAGGAGAAGATCGATCGTAATCTGGGTGAAGTGCAGCCGGAAAACATTGATGCCTTGCAGCTGGACTGGCAGCATTTCTTCCACCTAAAGACCATCTACGAATGGATGGATAAGATGGCTGCCAAGTATCCTGATCGTCTGTCTGTCCTGGACATGGGCACCAGCACTCAGGGAAACGCCATAAAGGGCGTCAAGCTGTCGAGCAACTCGAATAATAAGGCCATTTTCATCGAGAGTGGCATCCACGCTAGAGAGTGGATTGCCCCGGCCACTGCCACGTATATAATCAACGAGCTGCTCACCTCCCAGGATCCGCAGGTGCAGAGGCTGGCCCAGGACTTCAACTGGATAGTCTTCCCCTGCGTGAATCCCGATGGCTACAAGTACACCTTCGAGCACGATCGTATGTGGCGTAAGAACCGTCAGTTGTTCGGCACCTGTCGCGGCGTGGACCTGAACAGGAACTATCCCGACCACTGGAACAGCGCTGGTGCTAGCAGCGACCCCACTCGCTACGATTTTGCCGGACCCTCGGCCGGAAGCGAGCTGGAGACGCAGCGCGTAATCGAGTTCATACGCGCCAATGTGGGCAAAGAGCAGATCAAGACCTACATTGCCCTGCACTCCTACTCCCAGATGCTAATGTTCCCGTATGGCTACACCAAGGAGCGTGTGTCCAACTATGATGATCTACAGGAGTTCGGCAAGAAGGCAGCCGCGGCCATCAAGGCGGAGAGCGGCAGGGACTATGTGAGTGGCAGCCTGTATGAGACCATCTATCCGTCGAGCGGTGGCAGCATGGATTGGGCGCATTCCGAGGCGGGAATCCCGATAGCCTATACCTTCGAGCTGCGCGGCCCGCCGGACAGTCAGGATCTGTTCATTCTGCCCGCCGTGGAGATCCTGCCCACTGCCAGCGAAGCCTTCACTGCGATTCGCACCATTGTGGATGCGGCGGCCGAGAAGGGCTACTACAAATGAATATCCCCCGCTCCAGAGTTCCTCGAATGGGCATTTTTATACGTACGTTCAACGATCTAGACAAACTTTAAGTGCACAACGATATTATCTTTATCTTTATACAAAATAAACTCATATAAAAACAACCACTTGAAGAGTAACCACCACTTAGCGATAAGAATCGGACAAGTCTGCGGGATTTATGGTCAGATTAGGGTAATTCTACTGTATCAGATTCAGGGCTTTGTGGCCATGGTGATGTGGTTTCTGGGCGAAAGGCGAGGATCGAATATAGCCTCTATCCGCACTTGGCAATCTGTAGGAAAGATTCTCAAATATAGCAAAGTACTAGCCAGTAGTTAAGTGTGTCAACATACCATTTTCCATTAGGAATAAGCAGCGATCATGGAGAATAATGCTCTCTACCAGGGGAGCCATCATTAAACGCAATGTGTAGAAACTTACGATCTGCTGCCAGTTGGACAGGTCCGTTGCCGTTTGCTCGTTGCTCAAAACCCGGCTGTCCAGAGTTTCAAAACGAGTTCCCTGGACGGCTCTCTGAAAGTACCTGGAAGATCACAAAAGACTGGTTATAGATTTCTTGTCATTTATTTATTACTCACTGGTGAAACGTCATGCCCGGTGAGTGCTTGACATTGCGCAGCGCACAGTGCCGGAGATCTGGAAACTGCTGAACGATGATGCGCTCGGCGGCAGCTCGGAGGGAGTGAATCCTTAGGTGCTGGTATTCTCCAGCCCGCAGGCGATCCTGGTACACCTCTGTGGCATGGCAGGAGATCTCCCTGGCCTCGTAGCTTAGTTGTGAGGCGGCTTTTTCATTGAGAAACCTGCTCAGCGGGTAACCATGCACTCGTTCTCTGGGATGCGTGGCCCGGGTGGTCATCTTCTGATAGCAGCAGCCCACAAAGTTAAGGAACTTGGCCTGCGGGCAGCCGAGGAACATGCGCATTAATGTCGGCCCTAAATTGCCGCACGGATGCAGGCCGATGATCCCGAATGTAAAGGCGTCGTTTTCCAACTCCAAGGCATCTCGAATGCTGGCTAGAAAACGCCCCGGCAGTGTGTCGCTATCCAAGCGCTGTGTAAGATGCACGGGCCGCTGAAAGTGGCTTGTGTCTTCGGTTTTCAGGTGTTTGGCTGCTATTGATTCTAGTTTCAAGTCAATATCCTTCGCTTGCTGGTTGAGATCCGGTTGCATCTCGAAGCAGCACACACGTATCCCAAAGGCATAGCCCAGAACCCGCGCCAGGTGACCCACGCCTGCTCCGAAGTCTACTATGAAGTCAACAGGTGTCTGCCGATTGCTGAGCGCACAAATCTCTGCCATCCGGCGGATTTCATGTTGTTTTTTGGGCTTCACTCGCTTCGTAAACATGTGCTTCAGCTTGGGGTGATCCAGCAAAGGGCAGGGTAAAGAGTTCTATAATAAAATAAGGTATACAAACTTTTCTGAAGAAGCCAGTGGCAGGATTTTACCAACTTCGGGTTGACTCTTAGGCGTACGGCTGATGCAAAGATGCCGCAGCTCCCGTTTTATGTCTATCAACTCCACTGGCCATGCTTGTTTAGGCTCCACATTCTCGTCTTGAAGCAGTTCGCTCAGGCTTTCTAGGGGTACATTCGCCAGGTGCTGCTGCCAGTCATCCGGAAGCTTACTCCAATGGTCGTCCAGGAAAAAGTCCTAAAACTAGAAACGTTGTAGTGAAGCAGATGCAAGAATTGAAACAAACATACAAGAACATAGGCGTCCAGTAACCATTCATATTTCTTAAGCAGTCCTAGACTTTGCTCAAGCTTTTCTTGCACAGCCAACATATTGCAAATTCTTTTGTTTTTAATTGTTTGTTTGTTTCTCTTTGCACTAAATACAACCCTTTGGTCACATTAAATACAATATATTCTAGAAATACAGCTTATGTTTAGTATTTTGTTCACCTGGCGCCAATAAATTATCGATATTTCCCGCAAAGTTCGCTGTATCGATACCGTTGTTGGTGGTTGACCAGCTCTAAGTTTAGCCCCGCGACCAATTTGCATAAAAACATTTGTTTGCTGGGCCCAAGCACACGGCGTGCGACTTATTCCGATTCTAACCGTCTGCAGGTGCTAACTTTCGACCTGGGAACCAAGCCGCCGTCGCCAGCTCCCACTCCGCTGCAAGTGCACGTACAAATCGAATTCTAATAAGAACAACAACAAGAGCTTGGGAACACTTCAAGTGTTTTGTTATTTCGCCGCATAATCGTCCGTCCCTCTGCGAATACGAATGCAAATCGAAAGTAAAAGCGAAAGGCCATAAACGTTAAATTATGTAAAAGTATTTGGCCAACAACAAGTCGTTCGTGGGTTCGCGTGTGTCTGTGTGGTGCGGTTATCAGAAAAGTTTAATGGAGGCTGCGCCGGTAATGCGTTCACAGCCTCCGTTTCTCCTCCCACATCTCCAGCTGCAAAAACAACAACAGCAAGGCGCGGCGAACAACAAAGTAACGGTAAATCGTCGCCCTTTGTCGAGCGGCACATAAAAAAGCACACATTGGACACCATTTTTCGTTCAGTGGGACACCGCAGCATCGTTAGTTCACATCGCAGCCTATGTAGCTACATACACGTATTGCCCTCACCTTGCACCCGTCATCTGATCTCGACGTTTGGCCCTGCGCCAAAAAATGAACCCCATCAAGGCGACCACGCGGCGCTCAAGTTGGAGGGCGTTAACAGATGCAATTCCCTTGGGGACCAATGAGTGGCGCCTTTCTGAGCTAATTTTGTGCAGATTTCTGGCTTTTCTTGAAATTTTGTTTGATAAAAACTTCACCAGAATTTGGTTCTGGTTAATCTGAAACAATCAGAAAATGAGTTCTGCTTAATCTTTTGTATATTAAGGTTAAGATAAGCTGTAATCCTTTCGTTTTCAACTTAAATATTTAACTAAAAATACCCTAAGAATAATAAGAACAAAATAATATATATGTTAAAAATGTTGATCTTGGAAATTATTTATTCAAACTTTGTAGCAACCATTAAACTGGGTTTCATTAAATATTATTCTTCCACCTTATGGATTTCGCATAAAGATAAAAGCAACAGGCGAAGGAATATCACTTTTAAGCGAATTCCATTGAAAATAAATAAATCAATGATTGTATACACAACTGACAGAACAGTTTGCGCCATGAATCTGTATTTATTTAAAATGCCAAAGACCCTGCCGCAAACAAATTCATTCTAGAAAACTTTCAATTATTCACCGCTTGTTTATATTTTTCATTAACAGGTTGCGAAATAGTCTTGACAGCCGCAAACTGCAGCCGCTTTATAATAATGAAGAGGACAAAATAAACAAATAAATGCTCAATGACCGACACTTGCGTTGTAAGCAAGAATCTATCGAGGCTACGGACTACTATGATTTAATGCCATATAACAAAAGCAGAATCGACAAATTTGCCACTTGGCTGAAGAAGGGAAACCCAGAAAGCCATCAGACTGGAGGCCTCACTCACCCTGAAGCGCATCTTTGCCCGCAAAATTGGCTACAAGGCGAAGTCCAAGTCAATTTTAGCGGCCATGCGCACGAAACACTTGATCCTGCTACTGATCGGAGTGATAATCGTTACGATCGTCTTCATTGCATTCGGGCCAGCCGGCGAGCCGAACGATTCATTCAAAAGCATTGTCGTCCAGACCCATCAGCAGTTCAAAGAGTTTCAGGTGAGTCACTAAAAACGGAGCCCTATGGCTTGGGGTCTCTCGAGTGCCGAGCGCCGATATGGATACTCCTCGCCCCAAATTGTGCTGAATGGCTTATAGATAAGGGTATTAAATAACAATTATCTGCACCTATCTGGCGCTGGCCCGTTGAAACTGTCACAGATAAATTGGGAAAACATAAACCCCCCTTTGTGCACTTCTTAAATTCAATTTGTGGCTTCTATGTACATATCTTTCGATAGGAGGGAACCAAGTTTCACGAGGCGTGTGGAGCTTGGGAAATCAAATGTGAATCTAATTGATTTATGAAGTCAGCCACGTGTATGATTCATAGTTATATTTTTTTATTTACTATAAGAGCTGGTAGGTTAATGCTGATGGATGGCTCTCCATATCAGACGCCCGCCGAAGTCAATTGCTTTTGGCAACATCTCCCGAAAAAGCCGGCCAATTTAGTTGGCATCCAGACTTGTCCTTGAACTGTGTGTCCGCCCAGGCCACGCCCACACACATGAGCACAGTTTAGGCTTTTAGCCAAATTGAAGCACGTACCAAGGACTAGATACGCCAGGCAGTCTGCCACATTTGGCCAAGACAAACAGGCCGGCACTAAATCGAAAGTCATCTGTTTGAGGAGGAAGAGCGGATGTTGAGGTTCATGTTCAGGTTCAGCTTCGTTTGGGAACACAAATCTATGGGCAATGTTGGCTGTGTTTACTCAGCTTTGTTTGCTTTTCGCATGCCAAAACCGTTTACTGTTTACACCAATTAGATTCCGGCCGGAGACAGAGTCCGGCTGCGAGACCTGGCCAAGCGTGGGGGAGCTGTGGTTAACCAGTGTTTGTCCTGTGACCTGGGCTGTGGGGTCAACGTTAAATATGTTAAATTATCAGGGTCAAGTTGGGCGTACATTCATCATAAATTGAATAATGAGCCGCCGCTATTCCCTTCTCATCACGTACGCACATAAAAACAAATAATAAAATGGGCTCGTAAAAAAAATCAAGAGTCTTTGCCTCGCAGTTTACAACTTGTTTTCTGTTATCTTAGTCGGGCAAACAGAGAAATGTAGAATGAGAATTTCGGTATCATGGCAAACAGAGATAATGGCAGCATTAATGAATGATATCGCTGTTTTGATAGGGATCAAGTTATCTTCCTAAAAATCAGAGCCCACATTTTACATTTGGCTTAAACTCGTTCCCCCAACTGCCACAACAATAGGCTGAGGCATTGTTTTCCGTAATATTTAGACCGTATTGCATTTTTCACTAAACTGGTTTTGTGATTAATACTTGAGTAATCGCTTAACTTGAGTTACGTTCATGTGTTCGATTCAGTGTGTATTTAATACAGATGTAACCCAATCATATATGTATTTGGACTTGCAACTAAAGTAAGTGAATGTACATGACGACGACTTCCATTAATTGTCCGGCAGAGAAGAGCTGTCAAGCCACTTTAACTCATCAGCAATGCCCTTATCTACAATTAAATATATATACCACGCAACCAGTTGCATATTATGAATTGTCTTGGGTAGATTATAATAATATCAAACCAACTGAAAGACATACTTGCCTTTATCTGTTAACACAAGAAATTGTCTTTACCCCACAATAAGTCCCCATTGTTTAGGTTATTTTTAAATGGGACAAACTTAGGTTTATTTTCACCCAACAAAATTTCCCTGGGAACAAAGACAGCTGCTTGGGTTTTAAAGTTTAAACCGCTAATTTGTTTCTCTATTTACCTTAATTGCCTTTCAAAAAAAAATTATATCATTATATCCTGAAGTTTCCTACCTTTTCCAGACCATTTGTGTCAAGGGATGACACTAATCAATGACTTAAATTGCACCGATGGCCGCGAGAGAGAGAGAGCTAGCTTTATCAATGTGTTTGCACAGCGATTACCAATATATTTCATAGTTAACCGTGTGAGGAGGAGTACCTATGTATCATATATGCAGGCGCTATTGATTGCCATATTGCCCTGACAAGCCGTCGCGACGGTTGATTGTCGTTTCGCTGGGGCCCATCACATGCAGAGTAATACAATTAAACTATGGCTGGACGATAATCTATTTAAATTATCCATAAGGCAGACTGACCTCGCGACATTTGATTAACCTGAATGTAATTTGAGTAAATTTTAACGTAGACCTTGTTGTATTGCTGTTCTATTCATATGAAGTATAATTGTGAACGTTTCTCAATGGTTGAGTGAAAATAAAATTAAATCTTTAAGACTTTAGGGCAGCCAAGAACTCCTCCCAACTAATTTTCCCATCGCGATCCACGTCCACTTCATTGATCATATCCTCGAACTCCTCATCGGTGAACTTGACACCCAAATTCAAGGCAAAGGAACGCAGTTCGGTGGTTTTAAATGAGCCAGAATAATCTGTATCGAAAACTTTGAAGGCGGCCTTCACAGATTCAATGTTATTCAGCTGCTGGTAGATTTTCGCCATAACATTGTAAAAGTGATCTATTGGGATTTTTTCGTTTTCTTCCAAATCAAATTCGTTGAACATTTGTTGTATCTCGGCTTCTGTATAAAATATTCCCAGGTCATTCATTGCCTCGCAAGCATTTACCAGAGTTATCCCTTCATAGTCCTCGCTTTCGTATTTGGTCAAAACTTCGCGGATCTCTTCAGCCTGTTCTTTGGTGAGAGTAGTAACTTCTTCTTCATTTTCTTTGTTATTCTTGTCCATGTTTTTCCTTGTTTATTTGTTTGTTTGTTTTCGCTTTATCTTATTCGTTAGTTTTTATATATTTATGGTGTCCCGTGTGTGTTGTTTTCGATCCCAGCTTGGGAATGTTTATGTTTGTTTTTTACGCATCATTTTTATAGAAGGTTCGGTCAAGGCATTCTTATATCAGTTTAATTGGAATTTGTTTATGAAATTGGGGTGTTTTCTAAATAAATGTTTGTGTAGACGGCATGAAAATAAATTAAACTTTTCTGCTTTAAGCTGAATTATTGGATCAAAAAGTGTCTTTTGTGTCTTATTATTTTCATGTAAATTGCAGGCAAAGCAACTAATAGCTGCACAGATAGATAGCTTTTAAAAATATTTCAATTACGGATATAAACAACCCATCAATCGATCCTCTTAGTTCCATGCAAACCCAAAGAGTTACTTTTCCGTAATTTTTATTATGAAATTAACCAATCTGAACTTAGTTTTTAAAGGCTGTAAGAAAGTCACGAAGATTTATGACACCATCTCCGTCGCAATCCACCTCGCTAAAGACAAGATCTAGATCCTCGTCGGTTATTTTCTCCCCAAGGGCGGCGAACGTGGCACGCAGCTTACTAGGCGTTATGGCATTATTGCCATCGCGATCGATCACCTGGAAGGCGGTCACTAAATGTTCCTTTTGGTCGCATACTTTGTACTTCTTGGTCAGCAAATGGTGCAAAGAGTTAAAGTCTATTTTACCACTGTAATCTTCGTCCAGCTCCTGGGCAATGGTGTAGAGCTCAGCCTCAGTGTAATTAAAGCCCAAAGCGCGCATAACATATCCAAGATCGTCTACGTCGATCAATCCAGAGTTTTCGGGATCGTACAAAGCGAATGCCTCGTGGATTTCCTGCAAAAGGTCTTCGCTTAATGTATATGGTGTTTCTTCCATTTCGTATTTATTTCAGCTTTAAAAGTAAGAATTGGGTTAGTATTTTGGTTTTTCTGAGTTGAAAATAACGAATTTAATGAATTTTACTTGTATTTCTTTAGTGATACTTTCGGCTTCAGTGATTGAGTTGTACTGATCTCTGTCCAGTTTGGACTTTCGAAACTTAAAAGCGCAGGCTGCTCAGTTTTAAGTAAACCATCAACATGATTGTTCCAATAAGTGGCGGAGAAAACAAATTTTCATTTGGAAATCTGTTTGTTTTTCTCTGTCAATCTTTTGCTGCGAAAATGATTGCCAATGGAAGTACCAAAAGTAGTTCCAGTGCCCCCATGCAGAAGGAAGTGAAGAGAAATGCTATATTTAAGCCATCATTGCCATATCCCAAGGCGGTGGTCTTTATTATCAGCAATGAGTTCTGCGAGCGCTTCAACTACTACGGCATGCGCACAATTCTGGTGCTGTATCTCACCCACAAGCTGGGCTACAACGAGGAGACTGCCACGGTTCTATTCCACACGTTTACCATGCTGGTGTACATCTTTCCCCTGATCGGAGCCCTCATCGCTGATGGTTGGCTGGGCAAGTACAAGACGATTCTGTATTTATCGATGGTTTACAGCCTTGGAGCCATGGTCCTGTCCTTTGGCTCCATTCCGCTGGAGGGGATGCCTGTCAAGGCGGTGACTATAGTGGGTTTGCTGCTAATTGCCATGGGCACTGGCGGGATTAAGCCCTGTGTCTCGGCCTTTGGCGGGGATCAGTTCTTGCTGCCCATCCAGGCCCAGCAGCTGGCCAAGTTCTTCTCGCTCTTCTACTTTGCCATCAATGCGGGCTCCATGATCTCCACCACGGTTACTCCAATCCTACGAGCGGATGTGCAGTGCTTTGGTGACGATGACTGCTTCTCTTTGGCCTTTGGCGTCCCAGCAGTGCTGATGATCATCTCTGTGTTGATTTTTATGGCTGGAAAGGGAATGTATCGCCGTCAGCCGCCGACGGGCAACATGATCTTTGGGGTGTCGACATGCATTGCGGATGCATTCAAGGGATGGAGGAAGCGACGCCACACGGAGCCGGAGCAGAGCTTCTTGGACTACGCCAGGCCGACAGTGGGGAAGAGGATGGTGCTGGAGACGAAGAGCCTGGTGCGGATTCTGCGTCTCTACCTTCCCTTTCCCGTTTTCTGGGCATTGTTCGACCAGCAGGGCTCCCGATGGACCTTCCAGGCCACCCGCATGGACGGCAGGGTGCTGGGCTATCAAATCCAACCCGATCAGATGCAGGTTATCAATCCGCTGCTCATCCTAGCCTTCTTGCCGCTCTTCGACTATGCAGTTTACCCCCTTCTCCGTACCATTGGCATCCGGAGGCACCTGCAGAAGCTCACCATCGGCCTGCTATTGGCCGCCCTCGGCTTTGTCCTGTCTGCGGGACTCGAGATGAAGATAGAGAAGGCAGCCTTTGAGGCCATGCCCACGAAACCGGGCACTGCCCACCTTCGTCTGTATAATGGGATGCCCTGTCGCTATGAGTTTGCCAGTGGCTTTGAATCCTCTTCGCCCAAGCGCCCGAGGACCATCGAACGCCTGGACATGTGGGCAGATCTGTCGCTGCCTGTGTCGCAGCCCAGGGAGTATTCCTTCAAGGCGCAGCCATCGTCGGGCAAGTGCTCCACCATCACTGGAAAGGTGCGCCTGCAGCCGGGCAAATCCATAAGCTACTTTCTGGCTCACGACAAGCTGGTGGAGTTTGCAGACGGCCTGGAAATGGCCTCCAGCTCAAGCAGTCCGCCACTCTTGCGGGCGCTCCTAAATACGCCGCCTGAAGAGGGACCTGTCCTTCTCTCGGCACCTGGCTCCCTCACAAAACCCCTTTCGCTGGACAACAGGAATCAGTCACAGCTCCACAAGATCGCCTCCGGCCGAGGAGAGGTGGAAATTAATGCGGTAAAGGCGGCCAACTTCAAGATCAGGCCCGGAGGTCTATACACTCTGCTGCTGGAGGGCAGTGCAGAAGATGGTTACCAATACAACATGCTCCAGGTGGTGGCCCCCAATGGGGTGTCTATATTATGGCAGCTGCCGCAGATTGTGGTCATGACGGCGGCCGAGGTGATGTTTTCGGTGACCGGACTGGAGTTCTCCTACTCCCAATCGCCGCCCAGCATGAAGAGCGTGATCCAGGCCTGCTGGCTGCTATCGGTGGCCATTGGCAATATGATTGTGGTGGTGATAGCCAAGTTCAAGTTTACCAGTTCGCAGTCCGGCGAATTTACGCTCTACGCATGCCTTATGCTGGTGGATATGCAACTCTTTATGCTGCTGGCACGCAGATACAAGTATCGGGATGAGTTGGAGGATGTCCAAGAGGCAGACGTTGTGCCGCCACTGCCACATGATGGCGAGGTGAAGGAAAAGAAGCTGCGCATATCTGGCGGAAAGGAAATTAAACCGGGTTATAGAGGCAGTCATGATAAACGCAAGGACTTCTCTGATGTCTAATTAAATGGGATTCATCTCCAAAGCTCTGAATAAAATAAGAAGTTTATTTAAATTCCCTTTGTTAATCGTTTTAAGCAAATTTGATTGGGTTTGCCCAAGTTTATTATATGCAGCTCCCTATTTTATGGCAGTAATTCAGTTGGAAAATTCCCAAATCGCTTAGAAATTAGTCATTTTTATGGCGTAGGGCTTGCAAGGCGTGCGTATTTATTTGTGAAATGAGTCACCCCACTTTGAATTTTTGTGTGTTTGTCAATAGATAAGATCCCCACCTCAAAGTGCGAACTGTGATAAGCATCGAACTAGAATATAATGGAACTTTATATTGACCCAATGTTGGTTGGCAGGAGCAACCTCCTCCCAGACAGGCAGGCGGAGAATGCTGTGTGCTTGGGAAATATTTAAATTGGCATCGTTATCGGCCTGCGGCTCCTTTTTTATGATTGTTGGCATTCGCGTGGCCAGCGATTCCCTAATTTCCATCAACCCTTTCCCAACCCACCGCCACTCCCCGATGGCCATTAGGCACATGCGACCATTTCGGAGTCACGCGCCCAGACACATGGTCACCACGCTGGCAACTCCTTCGGGCGACTCTCTGACGCTGCCTATTCAAGGGGGGGGGATTTCATTGTAAAATGGAGAAAAAACTGCCTTAAAGTGGTATTTTTTGTTTTTGCAGGAAGGGGTGGTGGTTCGGTTTCGTGTTTATTTGCGGCTTTCAATTTGGAATTCTTAATTTAACTTCGCATGGCAGTTAGAAATTCGGAAAAGGTGACCTTGCCATCGTTGTCCGAATCGATATCCTTGAACATCTCCTGCAGGTCATCGTCGGATATCTTCTCACCCAAATTGTTCATCACCGCCCTAACTTCCACAATGGTGAAATACTGGACATCGTTGCGATCGAAGATCCTGAAGGCTTGTTCCAAGCTGACGACGCTGTTCTGCTCTTCCAGTCGCTTGGTCATCACGTGGAGGAAATCTTGAAAGTATATCAAGCCATCGAGGACGCAAGTTTCGTTGGCCAGTGTGTAGAGTTCGGCTTCCGTTAGACTCTGGCCCAGATTGCGCATCACCTCCCCCAGCTGTTTGGTGGTCACCCAATTGGTGTGTACGTTATCATACGCATAGAAGGCTTCGCGGATCTCCTCAATCTGGTCCTCCGACAAGCCACTCATGTTGGTAGTGGGTTTTCCTTTTTTTTTTTTCTTTTATATTTATATTAATGTAGTTTTTGCGGAGTTTTGTTTACGTGATGTGTCTGAGTGTCAACTTCCCTTTAGAATAAAATATGTATATGAAAATGTATATGAAAATATAACAATGACAGCAATAGCAAAGAAATCTGCTGTGGACAAAGAAAAAGAAAATTAAAAGTTTGCATTATTAAAAACCTAAAAAGAGTATCTACATATTACCAATGGTGATTATCTCGATGTCATCATGTTGACAAAGTCTTCGTAATTGAGACGATTGTCCTGATCCGAATCGTACTCGCGAATAATTTCATCCAGCTCATCGTCAGTCACCTTAAATCCCAGGGCAGTCATCACAGTCTGCACCTCAATGATGGTTATAAATCCCAGATTCTGCTTATCGAATACCCGGAAGCTGTCACGTAGGTCTTCCTCGTGATTGGTATCGCGCATCTGGCGAAGAATCACGGAACAGAATTGCGGTAACTCAATGGATCCGTTTCCATCCGAATCCACCTCATTGATCATAGACTGCACCTCGTTGTCGGTGGGCTGGCGACCAAGGGCGCGTATTACCACTGCCAGCTCCTTGGAGGTGATGGCTCCCTCGCTATCCTTGTCCATAACTTTGAATGCGTCTTTGAGCAGCGACTGCTCATCCGCCGTCAGTTCTTCCATTTCCATTTTTAGGAGCTGTGTCTATATTCAGAAACTAATTTGGAAGGTGAGATTGCTCAATTCTGGGATTGGAATTTCCCTTGTCACTCTGTTGCCTGTGCAAAGTAAACAACTCCACACATGGGACTGGGACCCTGACATCGAAATCGATTCCTACTACTACTGAAAAGGGGAGAGGACATCCCCCAGTGGCTTCACTTCGATGCACTATGCACAAAGCTGGCACAAAATCAATATGCTGCTGCTGGTTATGTAAGCGCAGTGGCGCAGGGACATCGCTGATTGATTCGAATGTCCTTGGGCCGGCAGCTGATCGCCTCCAACTATGCCACCAACTGCTATATATCAGCCATCAGCCAGTATATGTCGTTTGTTGTTAACAAAGCGGCGATGAGGGTGTCACCACTCCGGGGGAGAGGCCCTCACACCTTGCCCTCCTCAGGGCGGCCGCAAATGTGCACAATCAGGGTCGTTGCCGGGCACACGCGGAGATAATATGTTTCCATATAAGTATTTATACACGAGTTTAGTTAATTTGATACTTATGGAAATCTTTAATATGCTTATATCTTAAATCTATATTTATTGTTATAATTTTTGGGGGAAATTAACTTTGAAAATATGAATAACTATGCCAAAAAATCATTCATTTGCTATAAAAATTATGTTTTTTGTTAGTTTCTCTAAATAAAGCTTAAAAATGGTTTTTATTACTGTTTAGATATTTAATTACATTTTTAATACACTTCTCATTCGGTAAATAAAGCTTACAAATTACTTTTTATATTTAATTAACTTTTTAAGAGCGTAAATTTTTATTTAAGAAAATTACTAAATGGGCTCGAAAGTAATTACTGATCAGGAATATATAGAGTTTAAAGGGCCAGAACTTCAGATTTCTAATGAAAAAATTTTACTCCAGTCTATTTTTAAAATACACATAAAATTTCCAATAACGTATTCAGTGATTATTGTTCTGGTCCCTCCAAGGGGAAGTTTCCAATGCTATCATTAATTTCCGATTCATAAAAGACTCGCAAGTTCTCGGTTTCCCTTGTGTGTGCATTCACCCGCTGGGAATTACAACTTGGTCTGCATCGATTGTCTTAGTGCTTATAACGAGATTCTTATGCTTATAACGCCGCCTAAAGAGCGACCCGTACTTCTCTCGGCACCCGGCTTCCTAACAAAACCGCTTTCGCTGGACAACAGGAATGAGTCACAGCTCCACAAGATCGCCTCCGGCCGAAGAGAGCTAAAAATTAATGCGGTAAAGGCGGACAATGAAAATGTACCAATGACAGCAATGGCAAAGAAATCTGCTGCGGGCGAAGAAAAGGAAAATTAAAATTTAGCATTATTAAAAAACCGAAAGAGTATCTACATATTACCAATGGTGATTATCTCGATGTCATCATGTTGACAAAGTCTTCGTAATTGAGGCGATTGTCCTGATCCGAATCGTACTCGCGAATAATTTCATCCAGCTCATCGTCAGTCACCTTAAATCCCAGGGCTGTCATCACATTCTTCAACTCAGTGATGGTAACAAATCCCTGATTCAGCTTATCGAATACCCGGAAGCTATCACGTAGGTCGTCCTCGTGATTGGTTTCCCGCATTTGGCGAAGAATCACGGCACAGAATTCCGGTAACTCAATGGATCCGTTTCCATCCAAATCCACCTCATTAATCATAGACTGCACCTCGTTGTCGGTGGGCTGGCGACCAAGGGCGCGTATTACCACTGCCAGCTCCTTGGAGGTGATGGCTCCTTCGTTTTCCTTGTCCATAACTTTGAATGCGTCTTTGATCAGCATCTGCTCTTCCGCCGTCAGTTCTTCCATTTCGATTTTCAGGAGCTGTGCGTATATATTAGTATATATATGGTATGGGAGGTGTGCGTATGGGAGGTGTGTGTATGGGAGGTGTGTGTGGTAGCTCAATTCTGGGATTGGAATTTCTGTTCTGTTGTGTTTCTGTTGCCTGTGTAAAGTAAACAACTCCACACATGGGAATGGGACCCTGACATCGAAATCGATTCCTACTACTACCGAAAAGGGGAGAGTACATCCCCAGTGGCTTCACTTCGATGCACTATGCACAAAGCTGGCACAAAATCAATATGCTGCTGCTGGTTATGTAAGCGCAGTGGCGCAGGGACATCGCTGATTGATTCGAATGTCCTTGGGCCGGCAGCTGATCGCCTCCAACTATGCCACCAACTGCTATATATCAGCCATCAGCCAGTATCTGTCGTTTGTTGTTAACAAAGCGGCGATGAGGGTGTCACCACTCCTGGGGAGAGGCCCTCACACCTTGCCTTCCTCAGGGGCGGCCGCAAATGTGCACAATCAGGGTCGTTGCCGCGCACACGCGGAGATAATATGTTTCCATATAAATAATTTAATTTAATAAAAATTGTTTACACCAGTCAGTTTTTTCTTAAAATTCACATAAAATTTCCAATAACCTAATTAAATAAGCATTAAATATGCTTATTGTTCTGGTTCCTCCAAAGGGGAAGTTCCCAACGCTATGATTAATTTCCGATTCATAAATGCCTCTTGATTTCCCTCTTGTCTTTTTTTCACCCGCTGGAAATTGCAGTTCGATCTCTATTGATTGTCTTAATGCTGATAACTAGATTCATATTAATATAAAACCACCATTGGATTTTTTCCAAGTGCATCGCGACAAGTTAGTGGTTCATATTGCCAGGAAGGCTCACAGGTTGTCATGCGATTTGGGTTTGGCGACGCCTGGCCTGCGCCTTTGTTGGCGGCTGCCTTTTGCCGCAGGTTAATTTCAGTTCAGTTTTCCCTTTCGGCCCTTTCACCTGATCTCCCGCGCCCCTCCCCGCCGTCAGCACACCTGACACCAGTTTTTTTTTTTGGCAGCAGGAGCTGGTGGCGCAGGAGCATGTGGCACGCTCACCTCTGGCCACAGTTGGAAACAAATAATAGACAGGAATTTGACAACGGCACGAGAAGGCTCCATTGTGCGGCGGCATTTCGGTTTGAGTATTTGTTTGGGGGCGCGTGCTGGCGGGCAGTAATATAAAGATTTCTCACATGTGTGTGCTTCCTGCGGGCCAACTAATATGTGTTGGCTCGAAATTGCTCCCATGACATGGCGCATTTCGTGCTCTAAGCTCGCATTGCGGGCCCAAGGATTGCGGTTACATTTAATGCTGTAACTCCTGGCCTGGAATCTGTGGAATTTCCTTGTTTTAATTGGCACAACCTCATGCAAATCCCCATTTCTTACCATACCAACAGTTTTTAATATAAATAATACATTTAAATAAATTTAATAATATCTTTGGAATAATAAATTTACACTTTTTTTGCAGGAAAACCTGCGCGTTGGCTTGGAACACAAGAAGTTTGAAATAGACCCAAAGTATCTGCTACTCCTGGGATTCACACCATCCAAGGATGCCTCCTCCCAACAGCAGCAGCAGCTTGAGCTGGAGCAGAACGTGCCGAGTCACAAGCTGCTCAAGACAGATCTGCCAGCACCAGCCACCAAAGCGGAGCAGGAACTTGGCGAGCTGCGAGGTCTGCAGCATGCCCAGAATGCTGTCACCTTTGGTGGCCGACCAGGCGGCCAGCAACGGGGTCAGCGCAAGCGAATCACCACGCCCTACAATGGCACCAAAAGCAACTTCACCATCGTCACCTATGTGCTGGAGGGGCAGGCGGCATCCGCCATATTGTTGGCCCAGAATATTGCCGCTAAGCTACCCAGCGAGTACCTGCTCATCTATGATTTGGGCGTCTCCGAGGAACAGCTGCGGGATCTGGGCGTCTACTGCAACAACAGTCGATGCTCGGTGATAACCTACGACCTAACGGAGTTTCCCTCCTTCGTCGGCGATCAAAGGACGCACGCCTACCGGCCCATCGTGATAAAGGATGGCCTTATGAGGGCCAAGTCGGTGCTGTTCCTGGAGAATCATATGAGAGTGCGCGGTGGCTTCGCTCAGCTGCAGAAACTGCAGAGTCGGGTCATGGCCGACGGATCTCTTGGAGTTCTTGGTTGGAACACACCGACGGCTGTGTCTTCACTGACGCATCCCAAGATGTTCGACTATTTCGAGTCGAATGCCGATGACTTTATCTTCCTGCGGATGATCGACCTGGATGCGGTCTTCTTCTCGGACTCGCCGGATGTCACCGAGAAGATCATGCTGCCCTGGTTGAAGTGCTGCCTCACCCTCGAGTGCATCGATCCAATTGGTGAGTTGGCCACCCGAAAACTGGTTCTATGATACGGAAAGCAGTCATTAGGAATGTTTGTACTTGGGACACTGCCCTCAATATAAATCAATCAAACCTACATTCGTGCCACCTCCCCCGTAAATCCCTAGTCTTATGGCGGTTGGGGTTGGTGGTGTACTAATGACCGCCATTTGCACGGCATTCCGTTGATGGCACTCACATCAGTGAAATTTATGTAATTACCATCTGAATTGGGATTGATGGCAAACATGACACTGCCTTTTTTATTTGTTTGAGCAATGCTTCCTTTCAGAAAGGGAATTTCCCAAACTAAATAGTCAATAATATCAATATTTTTATTCACTTTAGTGTCTCTATATGTGATTGCACCAACTGAGAAAGAGCTCACCCACTGAGGGAACTTGGTAGATGTTTCCTTGAATTTTTCAGGAAATTAATGCAGAGATACAACCAAATAAAATCTAATAATATTAATATTATATTCCACGAACTTAGCATTCGTTTTCTAGTTTTGATTTTCAATAAAATTAACTTTTTTAATGAATGTTCATGTTAATTTAATCCATTATCCCACAAAAACCTACAAGTTCAAATATATTAATATTTTTATTTAATTTATTAAAATATTTACAGCAGTTGCACCAACTGAATGAACTCTGTATTCGCTTCCCTGATGTATTAGGAAAATGGATACGGAGTTCATCTTCAGTTAATTCAACCAAATAAACTTTTCACAGATTAACTTTTTACATTAACTTTTAACATTTCTCACATTTCAGTTGAGTAAATCCTTTCCTTCCCAACTGAATTTATTCCAAACTTACAATGCAATTTAACTTCTAAATTATTCCTAAATCATTTAAAAAAAATAACAAAAATTCGGAAACTCTCACAGATAGGTTAAATCCTTGATAATCTTCAAGTTTGTAGATTTCACCATTTATGGTCTTGCAGTTTGTCATCAGAAACCAATAAATTTTCGGCAATGTGTTTGTGCCCACACAAATAATGTTCGTGTTATCTTTACGAGTTGCGCCATAAATGCCATGATTTTTGTGTTTCAAATAATAATCAAATTTCCACAGTTTAGCTAATTGCTACAAGTTTTCGCTGTCCCATTAATAAAGTTAAATTTTCTATACCTCAGATTATACAAATAGTATTTCTTTAGCTCCAAAATCTTATTATTATTTGCCATTTCTACAATCAGGGGCGATGGTTTTTCAACCTTATATGTTTGCAAAGTTTGACAAAGTCGACATGCACATATCGTTTGAGTTTCAGCATCTTTCCGGGGAACTTGAACACGACTCCTATTGTTTATAGATCTGTTTTTCTTAGGGATTTGTGATGGCCGAGACCTTATTTCGACAGATGAAAAGGGCATTTGTAATGTGTTCCCCTCAACTGTGTCACTTTTTTCGTCTGATTTGTAGGACACAATTGGATCGCTATTTTTGGTTTCTTGCTTGCGATCTTCATTCAGTATTTCTTTCTCTTCCTTCCGTTTGTGAGTGCGCTTTTTCTTTGAATAATTCAACTTCATTTTCTTGAAACCATAGTCATGAATTTTCAAATTTCTTCCCAGCTTGAAAGGAGAGATATCGCTTTGTAAGCTCTTCAGGCTCCAGACAGGCGACCTGGATTTTCCTTTATGTTTATCTTTGGGCAAGGTAGTTATTGCCTCTTTGACTTTGGCCTTGGAACGTAGTTTTGATGATAGAATGATATAGGTCTTTGGCAAATTCGACATCTTTTTAGGGGGGTTGCTTTTGCGTAACGCTTTAAATTCGTTTTTAATGAATCCTTCTTGCAGCACCGGCTGAAAGTAAACTATCTGTGGGCTGTTTGAGACCGTGCTTGGGATATCCTGAAACCTAGATCGGAAAATAGATCTGGGAACAGCTTGGAAAAGCGAGGGCATTTCTTTTTATAAATTTGTACGGCTTTTTATTTTAAATTTTGACAGAATCGAGATAATTTATTTTATAAAGAGCCAACTGTTTGATATTTTGTTGTTAGCAAACCTCTGTTCTAAAACATTCACGGAACATGCGAATCGCCTCCACGATTTTGCTGAAGAAGAGCATCCTCATAAGCCGCCAAGCGCCCTTGGGCAGATCGCAATGGATGTTGCATGCAGCGTAGACGCATTCCTGCGGTCCCATATTGTAACCATGGCGGCCACAAAGCATGAAATGGGTGTCGTAGATGACATACCACGCCTCCACCGTGCAGGCCATGGCAGAGAAAAGCTCCATTATCCGGTGAAGACGGTAGCCCAGCAGCAGAAACAATCCGAAGACGAGGCAGATTATGGAAATTCCTCGAATCTGGGTGAATCTGAAGCGCTCCTGGGAAGCGTAGAGCATGAGAGCCAAGAGCTCAAGAATCAGTATGCCGGGATAGGCATAGACCTGTGCAAAATACATTAAATTCAGGGGAAACCCCTTTTAAAGCAATCTTTAAGCTCACCCAATGTGTCTGCACCAGATTCAGCAAATATAAACTCCGATTCAGGCAACTGATGAAGGTACTGATCAGCAATACTAGATAGTTGTATGGCGCAAATCTCCGCCAATCCCTCCAAACGTAAAAGCAAGTGTATAGAAACATGGTGAGCACCAGGGAAATGGGCATTACAGCTTCCATATAGGGCATGGGATATTTCAGTAGCAGCTCCAAACAGGGCAAGGTGCAGGCTACCTGCAGCTGCAAAAAAAATATATATATTATTAGCTTTTCGCTTTGAATCACCTGGAGCGGCAACCTACAATTAGTATCCCAAAAAACCTTCGTACCAGGCGTCGTCGTTGTCCAATATCCGCTATGTCAAATTCATAAGTCCTTGGGAAATGGCCATTGGGCATTAGGAGCTCACATTGTACAGCGATTCCCGGGACCTCTGATTTTTTCACCATCATTATCGTGTCCATTTCATAGTCCGACTGCGGTGACACTACTGTCTGATGCCTAATTATACTTTTGTATTTATGATAAGCCACCTTTTCCAGTTAATCGTTTATCTAATTCAGGCTGCTACATTTCCATTTCCACACCTTTCAACGCGCACACAGAGAAAAATTATAATTATTTAGTATTTATGAATATAATTATGATTTTATTATCCTGACAGTAAGTTTTTTTTAAAAAGAAAACGAGGACATTAAAGGTCTTTAAACAGAATAATCATTAATCATTGACTGCTGATAGCAATAATATATTTTATATATAAAAGGTCAACTCTCTTTACCCCCTTCAAGTGCATTAATATTAATATATGTATATTCCTCAATGGAGGAATAGAAAATATTGGATTACACTTAACTAATACAAATTAAAGGCGCAGTTTTGTTATCAGTATTTCATTTTTTATGAAATAGATTACAAAGAAAAAAAAAAAAACAAAATATGTTAAACGAAGTTGAACTAATTTATACAACTTTCTTTATTTCCCCAAAAGGTGCCCAATCCAATGGCTGCAAGTTCAACAAGAAGCCATTATACCGGTACTCCGGCTGCCATGGCTACGATGCATCCGCCTTTAACATTGTGCTGGGCCTCACCTCGCACTTGGACAACTCAAAGTATTCGCTGCCCAGCGACAGTCCCCGGAACATGTTCTACAAGGAGACCCTGGAGCAGGCCACACGAATACTGGAGAGTAGACGACGCAATAGCAGCGAGACATCCGACCATCCCTTCACGGACGACTGAGGCGGAGGTGGAGCAGTACCTGGGATTGGAACTGGACGTAGGACTAGCCAAAGCATTTGATACGACATTTTCTACAGACACACACCAGACACACTCAGAAGCCGGCGGAACAAAACCAAGATTAGTGGCGCCATCGCCGAGAACTCGGAAACAAAAGTCCTTAATGTAGTTTAGCTAACATGCGACAGACAGACGCCTTGTGGTGTCCTAGACAGGACCAGAGCACAGTAAATTATCGTAGTGTAGGCGTAGGATGTGCAACTTATCAATATAAATATATAACAATTTAGTCAAGCCCTAGTTACTTACTTACTTAACGAGATCTGCATGAATTCCCCCCCTGAGCGACTGTTGCCGAGTGTTTTTGCTTCGTGAGCATCTAATATTTGTAATTCCCTTTGTTTAGTTAACCAACTGACCCCCTCCCCAACACACACTGTACATACATAAGAAGGAAAATCAAATGGCATACATTTTGTGATTGTATTTTATAGTTACTCCACGTAGACACTCACGTATACAATATATGAATATATAAATTTAATGTAAACTGTCCTAGAACAAGATGAGCCAAAAAAGTAAGTTAATAAAATCCTGAATTACCAATACCAGTCAACAGGTCTTTCTTTTGAGCTCCAGCACTCAGTTCTAGAACGTTTTTTTTTTGTTTTTGCAGTTTCTTGTTCTTTTGGCACATTTAAATTATATTTTGATTTTTTTTTTTTTTGATTAGGAATACAAAATTCGTTGGCTTTGGTCTAAGAACCTTTGCTTGGCTGTGCCACTAGGAGAATCTCTCCAGAATGCGAAGGACATAGATCAATATTTGAATCACATCGGCGTACAGGGAGAGAGCCGCGAACACGTACTCCTCGGGATCGAATTGATACTGGTGATTGCCGCCGACCATCATCTGGATGTCGTAGATCAGGTAAAAGCAACCCAAGAGGGCGCCGAACAAGGAAAAGGGTAAGTTGTTACGCCCACCAAGCGGTGCCCAATACATTGCCACTCCCATGACGATGAAGAACATCGTAAGGGTGACCAGAATAGCGCCCATGGCGGTGTAATCGACCTTGGTCTGCAGGGCGTACACTGAGAGTCCAATGACCAATATGGCCGTAATTCCCACTCCCAAAAGGACAACATCGGCGTCCATGAAGCTCGAAACAGCGCCCAAAAGCAGGGACATGGTGACGGTGTAGATGGCCAGGCAAACTAAGTTCACGGGATGCTTGCGTCGCACGGTCTCCGAGAAGGCAATGAGGATTGCGACCATGATGTTAATTACGGCAGCAACTACAACGACCACAATGTTGCGCTGCACAAAGTACTTGATGGGCTTATGGTACAGGAACACGGCCATTACGCCTACTGTAAACAGCAATTGGACCTGCGGAAAATAAACTTTAGTAGCTCCTAGACTAAGGATAAATCTTTAATATACTTACGAGAAAAATTCCAAACACCTTCCGGATGAATCCCTTGCGTATACTTTGATCATTGAATACGATGTTCTTAAGCACAACAATCTCTTCAAAGATAAGATAGTCCTGGCCCCCAGCATCTCCATTTTCCATTAAGTGGGCCCCTTGCTCTGGCATTGAGTTATTCTTCTGGGATCCAGGTCGTGGTGGAGGTGCTGGCAGTGGAATCGGTGGATAGCGATCGGTGTTGTTGACAGGCACTGAGGACGGGATAAATTAAAATATTTATTAAGAATAAGATTAAGAGTGTAATTTCAGTACTTAGAATTGGATTTGGAACTCATATTTAGCCACTTTGTTTATATTTCTTATACACACTAATTGATGAATTATAAACATTCTGCGCTCCTAGATTTTTAGATATCGCGAAAATTAAATCGGTCTACGGGGAATCCCATTTTTTAGATTTTGACGTATTCGTTTCGGATGACGTTTCCACATATTTGTACAGCAAAGTATACACAACAGAGAGACCAATTTTCTTATCTCTCTGGAACCCTTTTATTATATATAGTATATAGCATTAAAATAGATGTATATTTAAGTAAAAAAATGCTGCAGCTTTTTCAAATAAACTTTTAACAGGTTAAGGCTAATTATTTTAAATTTGATCAAGTATATACAAAATATTCTCCATTTATGTTTTTTCTGTAGCGATTTTTCGTATGCAGAATATTTACATTTAACAAATTCAAATGTACATTTCCATTATCTTGTGTAAACATTGTCTGCCCTTTCTTAGAATTCTGGGTAATGCGATGAGTCAATGAAATCCTGCTGACACTGCGTTTACTGTTGCTCCTATATATGTATTTATGTACATAAATACAGGTATATCCATTCATATGTAAATGTGCAAACTTACCGGCATCTGCATCGTGCAGAGGATTTGAGGCTTCGCTTTGCTTTTGGTTTGAAAACATATTGAATACTTCTGGCTATTGATAAAGAAAGTAAAGTATATAATAGCTTTTGGTTTTCCGAAGTATCTGTTCGATCCAGCGAGTGTCAAGATTGGAATGCAAAAAAAAATAAGAAACAAATCTGGGAGTATCTGGAGGAATGGGACTGGGCTGCCAGACTGCAACGCAAAGTTTTTTGAATATAGTTGCCTGAGTGCCACAAAAAAGCGCGCTGAAGTTTTGGGAGATTTCAAAAATGTTGCAATTGAAACTTTTTAGGAACCGAGTTTTTTTTTTATTTAATTATTCTTAAGCTCGATTAACTTAAGCAATAAATATAATTTGTTTGGCGGGAGTACAAACATGATACGAGTCTCAGAAGTTCATACATTCGGCAACACTGAAGGTAATGTGTAGCGAACGTACTCATACATATGTATTTACATCCATATATCAACCCGCGTTTTGGCCAAAATAACTTCAGTTCACTTGGCCCCCAGCTTGCAAAGCCAGCGATCGTTGGACTTAAACGGGTTCGGCCACCAGAAAGTAAAAGTCCACGCCAGGAGAGCGTGTGTGTGTGTGTGCAATTGTAAGATAATGAGTGTAATTACGAAATCGATCGAGGCATTGTTTGTTGTGGCCGTAATCTTGGGAGCTGCGGCCTACGATCCCAATGATCCCAAGATCGCCGAGTGCTGCCTTCCGCCTGAAGGGATGTTCGAGGCCTTTTATCCGCGGGAGGTGGAGGGAGTCCCCAACAGCGCTTCGCGTCCCGCACACGGACACGGAAGCTTCTTTAAGCATCGCAATCCAGCACTGGTGGACACCAAAAACGCTGCAGCCTATGGATATAGATTTGATGGCAAGCGACGCTTCAATTACGACTAAATCCTGAAAAAATAAATTTGAAATCGAATATGAAAAATGTATGAGTGTTTACATGGCGTATACGTAACGAAATTGGGAAGATTCTTTAGGGAGTCGGTTAGCCACAGCCGAATCAGGATGGGAGGTTAGCCGGCACTGCCGCCGCCCTTTAGCCCGGATGGTGAGCCGGCACACCCACCGCCCTCTGACCCCTATGGTGGGCAGCCGCAGTCGACCCAGGATGGGCGGTTTTTAAAATTGGAGCTTTGACTTATTTTTTCGATGGCGGGTAAAAACATTCGATGTAAATATCGATACATCGATTTATCATACCTCCCGTTCTGTGTGATTGCCTTGACTGACTGACAGAAGAAGAAGAACTCAACATTTCTTTTTTCTTCAAAAATTATTTGGTTTTTAAAAAGAAAAAAATATGTTTCTGAATCAAATTCAAATAAAAGTCACATAAATTTGTAAATACCGCTAGCAAAGCCAAATCACCAGCACAACATGAACGCGCGCAGCATAAGCATGCTGAAAATGCTCAGACACACCTGGCGCACGTAAGAACCGAATGGGGGAGTGTGGGGCGGTTACGGAGCCGGTGTATAATCTTCTAACCATTTCACCAATCATCCCGATGATTACGCAGGGGTCCTCGCCGCTTTGCCACCAAGGTGACGACGCTGGGCGGCGACGAGATCGGCAGCGGCACTGGAATCGGACAGATCACCGGCGGCATACGGCCGAGCACCGGCCCGCAGAAGGTTAACACGCCGTCCAAGGAGATTGTCACGCACCTGCCGCCCCTTACCGATCCATTGCCCGACCTGCCGGAGGCCGTGTACGCGGCTCCCCTGGCGGAAAGCGCTGTCACTAAGGTGACCATGCTGCCAAATGGACTGCGTGTGGCCTCGGAGCCACGTTACGGACAGTTCTGCACCGTGGGTCTGGTTATCGATTCTGGCCCGCGCTACGAGGTGGCCTATCCCAGCGGCGTCTCTCACTTCCTCGAAAAGCTGGCCTTCAATGTGAGTATTAGGAATCTTCGCCTGATTATCTACTAACTGGGCTCTCGTTCCAAAGTCCACAGTCAACTTTCCCAATAAGGATGCCATACTAAAGGAGCTGGAGAAGAACGGCGGCATCTGCGACTGCCAGAGCTCGCGCGACACGCTCATCTATGCCGCAAGCATAGACAGCAGGGCCGTTGATTCCGTGACACGTCTGTTGGCGGACGTCACACTGCGTCCCACGCTCAGCGATCAGGAGGTTAGTCTAGCCCGCCGTGCCGTCAACTTTGAGCTTGAGACGCTGGGAATGCGGCCGGAGCAGGAGCCCATACTGATGGACATGATCCACTCGGCGGCGTACAGAGACAACACCTTGGGCCTGCCCAAGCTGTGTCCGGTGGACAATCTGGACCACATCGATAGGAAGGTGCTGTTGAACTACCTCAAGTACCATCACTCGCCTAGCCGCATGGTCATCGCTGGAGTGGGCGTAAGTTATCTGATGTCAAAATCCTCGTGGTGTTTGAATTAACCAAGCACGCATTGCATAAGGTGGATCACGATGAACTGGTGGACCATGTGAAGAAGTACTTCGTGGAGGACAAGGCCATTTGGGAGAGCGAGAGCCTGGGCGACGTGGGACCCACGCAAGTGGACACATCTATTGCTCAGTACACCGGCGGTTTGGTGAAAGTGAGTCCTTCAATTCTAAAAATTTGAGCATTTAAAATACATAAAAAACCGTTTCTAGGAGGAATGCGAGATTCCCATCTATGCGGCCGCTGGCCTGCCCGAGCTGGCTCACGTGGTCCTTGGCTTTGAGGGCTGCTCCCATCAGGACAAGGACTTTGTGCCACTCTGTGTTCTAAACATCATGATGGGTGGCGGTGGCTCCTTCTCTGCAGGCGGTCCCGGCAAGGGCATGTACTCGCGGCTTTACACAAAGGTGCTAAACCGATTCCACTGGATGTATAGCGCCACGGCGTACAATCATGCCTATGCAGACACCGGGCTCTTTTGCATCCATGGCAGCGCTCCGCCACAGCACATGAACGACATGGTCGAGGTGCTGACCCGGGAGATGATGGCCATGGCCGCCGAGCCAGGGCGGGAGGAGCTGATGCGCTCTAAGATACAACTGCAGTCAATGCTGCTGATGAATCTGGAGTCGCGACCTGTTGTGTTCGAAGATGTCGGCCGCCAGGTGTTAGTGACGGGACACCGAAAGCGACCAGAGCATTTTATCAAGGAAATTGGTAAGTCTTTTGTGCTTTACTACTTTAACCTTGGAGTCAACTAATGAAATATTTTTGCAGAGAGTGTGACTGCGGCGGACATCCAGCGAGTAGCCCAGCGAATTCTGAGTTCCCCGCCCTCGGTGGCCGCCCGCGGCGCCATTCACAATCTTCCCGAAATGAGCCACATCACCAGCGCGGTCAGTGGCTCCGGACGTTCCGGCCTGGGTCGGCGGCTTTCGCTGTTCAAATAACGCTGGATGTGAGAAAACTATGGCAATATGAGAGCAGCTCTGTTAGGCTCGTGTTTCGCCATTTTGTGTACGAAGGGCATTCGTGTTAAGTTTCAATTGGCTAAAAATATTTACCAAAATCCAACTCGGTTATTTTAATACTAACTGTAAGCGTTTATTCTGGTTTCTGTAGGGTTTTGAAGGCCAATGTGAGAACCTTTTATGTTAATTAAGTCGTTATTCTACTTGCACTTGATATTTAAACGATGGTTTATGGTGTTCATATCCTTCTCATAGCTCCATCTTATCGCTCTTACTAGATGGCCGACAGTTGGTAGAATAATCGGGATAGATCTCCGGATACCTGTAACTCTCGTACAGATATAATCCCGGTACCGCTTTTGGGTACTGGTAAGGAGTCTGCGGTATAGTAGTTATGCCGGGCGGATGCAGAGCATCTTCAATTTGTAGTGGAGGTGGGGGGCGGCGCAGCTGGTGGAAGCTCTGACGACGGTGGTTATGGCGGCTGGAATATGGTTCGTTATTAGATATACAATATTAAAATCCATTACAATCCGCAAGAGCAACTCCATTCTTTTTAATAGTGCTGGAATAATCAAATAAAGAAACATCGATGTTAGATCGATAAATCGGCAGTTAATAAAACGTGAAGATCATCCAACTTGCTAGTACTTTTAGACTCTTATTTCAAATACAGTTAAAAACAGAAAACACTTAGAAAATTATATAGTCAGTTTGTTTTTCCAAATACATTTGTATTAATTGTTAATTTATTTAATAATATAGCATTCGAGTTAAGAAATAGCCGACTTGGCATCACTGACGCTCAGCTCTGCGAAATGCTTGTGCCCCGTTTTACCACAATCCTCCATCGATGCTCAATGGCGTTTTACGCTGTGGCCAGCGGGAGGAAGTGTGGCATCTACGACACCTGGGCGCAGTGCGAGGAGCAGGTGAAGGGCTTCAAGAACGCCAAGTACAAGAAGTTCAACACGCGCCAAGAGGCAGAGCAGTTCGTAAATGCCACCAAATCGTTTGCACCCCATGAAGTGGCTGTGCCCCTGGGCCAGAAGCAGCCGGCTCCTCCGACTTGGAAGATTAAGATCGAAAGAATGACGAAGCCCAAGTACACAGAGGCCTGGCCGGAAGAGGATCACGACCTGGCAGAGAGTGCACTGGTAAGTGCGAAAGCAGTTGCAGAGTGCGCATTTTTAATTGCCAAATATTCCCAGAATGCAGCAATGAACGAAGTGGAGGGAAATCCCAAGCCATCTGGCAGTGGAGTGTTGGTAATAAGCTGTTGCTCTAGTGCTGGAACGGATTTATTACAAGGCACTCTTTTTAGTCAGACTTATACTACCGCAAACGCAAGGGCGAAGGTGGCACAGGCGATGTTGGGAGAAGCAAGATCCCGCGGCATGCATCCCAGGTCTCAGAAGCCACGGGCATAAAGCAAGTGGGTGGCTTTCAGTTTGAAATCGATGCGGAAGGCTATGTAATTGTATACACAGATGGCTCCTGCATAGGCAACGGACGACCAGACGCCTGCGCCGGATATGGAGTTTACTTTGGAGATAATCATGAGCTGTACGTACAATAAGGGGTTTCTCGTTTGATTATACTATTCTAATTCCATCTAGAAATGCAGCGAAGCCCGTGGGTGGACGCGCCACCAACAACGTGGGTGAGATACAAGCAGCCATCCATGCCATCAAAACTGCCTTGAATCTTGGAATCAACAAACTGTGCATCAGCACAGACTCCCAGTTCCTGATTAACTCCATTACTCTGTGGGTGCCAGGCTGGAAGAGAAAAAACTGGAAGCTCAAAAACAACCAGCCCGTGAAGAACGTTGTCGACTTCAAGGAACTGGATGAACTGCTGCAGAGGCGAGACATCACTGTAAAATGGGTGCGTATATAAACTAAAAAAACCTTTTAAGCTGATGTTAGTTAAGTATTTCATTTTAGAACTACGTCGAGGCCCACAAGGGCATCAAGGGCAACGAAATGGCCGATCAATTGGCTCGTCAAGGATCTGATTTGTACAGGAAACTTAATTCCAGATAACGAGCACTTTTAAATTTACCGCGTAACCAACTCAACTCATTGTGAACAGCTGGACAACCCTGAATAAAGCAGCTGTGGCAACCCTACGCCTATTGTTTTTATTTACTTCCCTTTACACCTCACAGCGGCTTTCCAATTGATTTTCTGCAATGTTTTCCCAAGAGAATAGCAAGTGCGCTTTGATTATTGTTATTTTGGCCCTAAGCTGTGGCTTGGGCAGGAGCTACGTAGTGGAAACGCCCATTGTTCAAGTGGAATTGGACAAAGCCGGCATGCATAGGTGGTTGCTGTAGAAATTCGCCCAAAGATGAGCAAACTGAAAAGAGAATTTGTGTTCTTATAGGACTCTCACATACCGGCTGCGTTTCGACTATCCCCTGGTGGGCAAGGATTGCGAGTACGTGCTGCTCCAGCCGCTGCCCGCTTCGGTTTACATAAGCACGGACGAGCTGGACGATTTGCAGCGTCTGAAGAGGGTGCGTGTTATCGAAAGACTCGAGTTACCAGGCTTAAATACTTTTCTTGTTCGCAGCTAAGTGCCGTCTATCCGAAGTTCGTCAACATTGAAGTGGCCACGGAGCGGGCGCAGCCGTTCGACGTGCTATTGCGCGGGACGCCCAAGATTACGGAGACGCTAGCTTTGCCCGTGCATTTTCGCTACCATGCCCCCAGCGATAAGCGGTGCGATGATCATGAATGTTGAAAAACTTACACTATATACCTAATAACCGACTAAATCCAACAGATCGGCGGCCATGGTGGCCATACCCTTGCCGGAGCTCTATCTCAACTGCCCGCTGGCTGATAGCGAGCTCATCGAGAGCGGTTTGGTTGCCCGGATCGATAAGCTCTACTGCCTGAATGCGCCGGAAAGCAGATTCGACGAAAACATCGTCAAGGACGGTGAGCCGACGACTATGGCAAATCTGGAACGCTGCAACTGGCGGCGGGTGCACGTGGACTGCCAGCTAAAGACTCCGCTGCGGGCCGAGATTCCCGTGGGCAATGCGAATGCCTACGGTCCTGTGCTGTATGGCACCATCCTGCTTGGCTGGACGCTAGCCCTGTGGACTATAATCCGGTCCATGGCCAACACGCGCCGTATTAATCAGCGCCTGAACGAGCAGCGGCTGCTGCAGCAAAAGGTCAAGTAACAGGCGTCGAAGACAGTGCGATTCCAAGTCAACAATGGCTAATAATACCCCGCACGAGTGTGGGGCTGTATATATATTTATTACTATGCTGTGACGGTTCACTTGTAGACATATTCGGCACGACTTGATCACATAATCACTTAATCACTCTGGAAACGTGCCACACACATCGTAAAGTCTAATTAGGGCTATCGCACAACTAAGTCACGTTAAGCTTCCTTTAGCATAAGCGTAAACATAAACGATTATCTTTAATTAGAGCTAGGCATATCCAAAGAACACTAACTTATAATTACTACAATTAACGAGATTGTCAATGGGAGCAGCGACGGGTTCCACGCGCCTCAGAATCGATGGTCTTTGTCCGACGTGGGAGCAATGGTCCTCGAATCGTTCTCCAGGTTGTTGCGCAACGTCATCGTACTGGACATGCTGGGAGCCTCGTTCCAAGGCTGCACTGTGGCCTTGCCGAAGATCACGAACAGAGTGTTGCAAACCAGATAGACGCCGCCCGTGATGAAGAACACCACGCGCCACTGGCTTGGATCCTCCTCGTTATTGAGAATCGCTCCCACCACCAAGGGAGCCACAATGGACGTCACTCCGGCTATGCCATTGGTAACTCCCATCATGGGACCAGCAAAGTTGGGCGACAGATCTATGTGGTTGATCAGGTAGCCGCAGGAGCAACCCGCATTAATGCCCACGGCCAGCGTCAGCAGCAGGATGGCCCACGTTTTCTCGTCGGCGGTCATGTAGCCCAATCCAATCAGGCAGGCCATGGGACCCCACTGCCCGATCGAGTTGAACAGCTTGCGGGCGGTGGTGATCGAAATGGTGCCTCGGTTGATGAGAAGATCCGAGATGGGGCTGACCACCAGGCAGAGTACACCCATGGCGAAGTACGGCAGCGAGGAAAGGAAGGCATTGGACTTGACATTCAGCTGCAGCACTTTGCTCATGTACGTGGGCATCTCGGTCAGCAGGGTGTAGAAGCCCCAGGTGAAGCCGCAATGAGCGGCCAGCAGGCCATAGAAAGCTGGCGATGTGAAGATCGACATCCAGGGCACGGGCATGGACTGAAAGCACGGAAGAAAGGCATGAAACCGCTCTGTAGAGGCACAGTGAATATCCTGCTGACTCACCTGACTCGCGCTATTGCTGCCCGTCAGGCTCTCTATGTACTCCTGCTCACTCTTGCTGATCCTGCGGGCGGTGGCAGGTTCGTTGGCTGCCTGCCAGAAGAACAGGAGAGCCCAGGCCAGGCTCAGGCCGCCAGACAAATAGAAGAGTCCCGGCCAGCCCATGTTGGACTCGAAGATAAAGCCACTGGTTACCAGGATTACTGCCGTTCCGAACTGCGCACCCGAGTAGATGCCCGTGGTGAGGAATCCCCGCTCCGTGCGCGGCACCCACTTGGCCAGAAGTGTGTGAACACACGGATAGACTGTGCCCTGGACCACACCAGTGAAGACGCGCAGCACACAAACACTCTCCCAGCCGCTGTGGGCAGCCATGGGATGAAAAAAGCACAAGATGCCACCTATGGCGGTGGCCACGCCAAGGACCAATTTAGCACCAAATCGCTTGGCCAGAAGACCTACGTAAAACCGAGTTAGCTGTGGAACATTCCGGCTTTCTGGCTCTCTTACCTGCCGGCACCTGGGAGACCACATAGCCCCAGAAGAAACTGCTGAGGATCAAGGACTTGTCGGAAGTATCCCAGTTGTAGAAGGGAGCTCCAGCCGTGGACTGGGTCATGGGAACAATGGCAGCCGAGATGTTGACGCGCTGGAAGTAGTTGATCATCATGCCCACGAACAGGAGGATTGCCTGCCAATGACGGGCACCAAAGCCGGAGGCTGCAAGGATAAAAGCGAAATTAATTATTCGAACTAACAGATATGGAAAACAGGCTTGGGTACAGGCTAATTTCCTCAGCGGATCCGGAACTACGCGGATCAGCAGGGGTCTCCGCTCCCCATTGGAATAGTAAACCATGTTTGATCGGCTGCGGACCTCACAGCCGTCTGGCTAAACGATTTATTGATTGCCTCATTATATAAATCGAATGTGCGAATTGTTTGTCAGCTGCATGATTATTTCTAGGACCTTTTTTTTTACTCAATTTTACTTGTTTTATTGCCCGTTAACAATGCGCTCTGATAGTGACGATTCCCATTAATTAACGGCTCCGACAGACTCGTTTTCGGTTTTATTATAATAATATTGTCATTATCATTATCATTAACGCCTGCCAATGAGGAAAACAAAAGAGCTCAGCTCTCAATGGAAAAGTTCCCGCTGCGCCAGTGGCGGACGGTTGGATGGGGGGCAGAGAATGTGTGAATGGAGCCGTATACTTTATTAGCCCGATGGATCCTCAGATTAATTCCCCCGAAATTCGTTGCCTTGCAGAGACGTTGTGCAACCTCCGCACATTCACCACCTCCACAAAAGATAATAAATATATTTTCTGTGTGTCAAAAGTGGAATTATCTCTTGTTGATCTTCATAAAGACGGTCACAAAGCTCGCGCAGATGTCTGATATATAGTCAAGATATGGTTTGCAAATATGCCCAGACGTCTGGATTGTAATAGAGCAGTTACTTGGGATAGGGTAGGGTAGGTCTGGTAGGTCATAATTGCAGTTATAACACGGAAAGAGAGAGGTCTAGTATAAGAGCAGAAATGGAACTCTTTCGTTTAATAAGTGCGATTATCTCCGGGGTTCTTATACTCTGGGTACTCATATTTCTGTTGATCGGTTGGGGATCGGGCGAGCTCCTATCTATAACCTATAATTAGCAGTAGGTGAAGTAGAAGACAACACAGATCTGTCACAGCGATGGAAAGTAATAAATCTTTGTAGGTCTTTTGTACAGTCCAATTTGGAGGAATTTTGTAAGCCAACAAGTTAAAGAATTTTTGGAAATGTTATCAGAGCTGATAACTTTATTTAAAGATTATTTTTTTTCTTAAACATGGAATGTTTTTTGTTTACCAATTCGAAATATAGCAATTACACAAACGAAGCAGTTGGGGAAAGATTTTAATAAAGTTTGTGATTATGTTGAACTTCAATCCGAATAACGTTCTTCATAATTTTAAATAATTATTAATTATTTAATGGTTGTTTTAATTAAGAAACATTAATTTATATATATATATATATATATTTAATTGTCAGGATGGCTAACGAGATCTCACTGTTGTTCGCACACTTTTGCTTAATCCGTCCGGCAAATATAACCGCCATGTGCGATCTCTCTCGGATCGTTGACTTACGCTTGGCCTTATCCTCGGAGGTGTCGAAACCCATGTCTGGTATCTCACTGATATATTTATTATTACACGTTGAGCTAAAATCCGCCGGAGTACCGGAGTGCTTGGACGCAAAACCGTTGGAAGACTGCGGAGCCAATGGTGCACCTTTCGCTTTTATACTGATACCAAACAAGAACACATTTTCCTGATTACAGCCGGAGGGGCCTCCAGTTCTTAAGTGCCGGCGGGGCTGCGCAGATCGCCTGCCATTATCGCGGCCATAATCATAAAGCCATAAAGATCTGCCAGAACTCCAGGCACTTTGCTGTGGCCCATCCAATGCAAATTATATTATGCCTTGGCTTTGATTTACTTTTACATTGAAACGGTCGTAAACAATTGAACCATTATCGCGGAATTCGGCTCCTGCCTTAAAAAGTATAGTTATGGCGGTTTAGTAGTCGCCGTGGAGCTATTATCTCACCTCTCGAACCTCGTTTGGCTGCACCCGAAGCCCTTTTAATGCCCATGATTCAGGTGTTAATCTCTTGTTTTGTGCACTTTTTCACAGAATTCCTGATTATCCGGGTCTAATTGCTTTACGGCTACACTCTGGCCTGAGGCGTCAACACTTTGGATTCCCAGTGGTTGGGTTCTGGGGAAAGCCTATTTAGTTGTGTATTCAAGTGTGACTTATTTTTTAAATCGTGCAAATATACAGAGGCTAAAAATAAAATAATGCAATCTTTTGGATTCATGGAAGCAATGTAATAGGTAATTATTTGATATGATGACATTATTTGCTAGTCTCATCTTGCTTATTACAGAATCTTAGACACACATTAATACTTTTTTAGTTCTAATAAAAATTAGTAACAAAATATTCACAGGAAGAAACTTTATGTATACGAACTAGAATTTTTTTTATTTGAATAGTTCAAATTAAAATAATTAAAACCAGTTTTAAACCCCGTACATATCAAAGTTATATTTTAAAACACATACATTTAAAGTTTTAATTATGAATAAAGTTTAATTAATCAAATTGAATGTAAAACTAAATATTTATGAGTAATGATAAGAAGTCTAATATATACACTCAAATGTAAAGTTAAATAATTCAGTGAGTTTTTGTTTTAACATAAGTAGGCTTACATTGTTAAGTAACTTTTCTTAAAACCTTTTTTTTCAGTAGCATTTCATTGCTTGTTTTCATTTTGAAATAAAACCTTTTAAAAAAAATCGCCATTTTGAATTCGTAAGACCTTTTGCAACACTCGCATTTGTTTTATAGTTGGCCTGTTTTTGGCCACACTTAACGCGGACGGAAAAATAACAATTTTTTTTAATTTGTTTGCACCTGTAATATGTCCACGCGATCCTCATTCGGTGATGATGAGCAAACCAAAGTGCCACGGATCATGACCTTTCGTCCCAGCTACGAGGAGTTCAAGAACTTTGCCTCCTACATAGAGTACATGGAATCCCGCGGCGCTCACTTAGCCGGCTTGGCCAAGATTCAGGTAAGCTCAAGCTGGTCCAATAACAAGTTTATCCAACTAAACATATGATGTGTTGCAGCCGCCGGCTGAATGGGTGGCCCGCAAGGATGGCTACGATATAGATAACATCAACATGACCATTCCGGCGCCTATCTGTCAAGTGGTCACTGGGTAAGTGCTTCAGCCAACGTCGGTGCCGTCGTAAACCCTTTCTGTAATTCAATCTTTCCCCTTCAAGAGCCCATGGCCTTTACCAGCAGATAAACATACAACAGCGCCGCCAAATGACTCTTCGCCAGTTCATGGAGAAGGCCAACTCGGAGCTGTATCAGACTCCGCGCCACTTCGACTACGAAGACCTGGAGCGCAAGTACTGGAAGAACATTACCTACATATCGCCGCTATACGCTGCCGATGTCAAGGGGACTCTGAGTGACGAGGATCTAGACGTGTGGAATATCGGACGTTTAGACACCATTCTCAACCTGGTGAATACGGACTATAACATCATCATCGATGGAGTAAACACGGCCTATCTGTACTTCGGCATGTGGAAGAGCTCCTTCGCCTGGCACACCGAGGATATGGATCTGTATTCCATAAATTATTTACATTTCGGGGCGCCCAAAACATGGTACGCCATTCCGCCGGCGTACGGTCGCCGCCTGGAGAAGCTGGCCAACGAGACCTTCACGGAGAACTATAATGAGTGCAATGCCTATTTACGCCATAAGATGACAATGATCAGTCCAAAGGTGCTGCGCCAGCACAACATTCCGTACAATAAGATCACCCAAGAGGCAGGCGAGATAATGATTACGTTCCCGTTTGGCTACCATGCTGGCTTCAATCATGGCTTCAACGGAGCCGAGTCCACCAACTTTGCGTCTAAGCGCTGGATTGAGTACGGCAAGCGAGCCAGTATTTGCAAGTGCCGCAGCGACATGGTCAAGATCTCGATGGAGACCTTCGTGCGCCGCTTTCAGCCGGAGCGCTATGAGAATTGGCTAAAGGGCCAGGATTTTGGCTGTCATCCCGAGGAACCGGGAAAGATATGCGCCTCAGCGCCGCCAACTTTAAACGAGGACGAGAAGCAGGCGAGGTAATACCTTTGTTGTTGCCAAAAAGATCGCGATTTTCAACTAATATCATCTCATTCTTTAGCTTGAAAGCGATCAAGGGACAAAAGCGTGGCTGCTCGCTGGCCGCCACCACTAATGGCAGTGAGACAAACCCGGAACCTGTCGAGGATCCTGATGCCGATGCCGACGACCGTGCCAGTGTAAGCAGCTGCAGCAGCTCCCGCAATTTGCAGCCTGTGGTCAAGTTGCGTAAGATGGCACCCAAAGAGACCACCGTATCTGAAACATCAGCTCCGCCCAAGAAATACGACTTCAACCAAGTTGCCGTTGTGCGCGTCCGACGCTTGTGGAATGAGCTACCAAGCACGGAGAATGGGGTCAATCTGCTCACCAATGGCGTGGTGAAGAATACCAAGCGGATGCGCTTCCAGACAAAGGTTCTCACACTTGACGACGAGGATTAAGGGCTTCACTGCTCCAAAGGCAGTATTTCGATCTCCAAGTTAGATTTTCGAGCGGCTACAATCAAAGATCTACTAAGTAGTGATAAGTTTTATAATATCTGAACGTTTTTATGTCTGACGCCATCACAGGAAAGACTTGTGAATATAGAATGTATTGGAATTTCCGACCAAAACAAAATGTAAATATTCCACTTTAGAATGGAACGAAACAAACCTTAATTTGTCGCCAAGTATTCCCTTTTTTTAACAAGTGTTCGTTCCCACCGAACATGTGTACAATAATTAAAATTACACGAAATCCACCAAACTGTAAACGAATGTGTATAAATAATTACAATATAAAAATGAGAGTCCTTTGGCATTCCATGCGTTACGACATGTGCGAAATTCTTTTGCAATGGAAGCCGGTCAACGCCCACTCACTTGGCAACCTCTAATTAACAACGATTCGTGGACTATAAAAGGATTTCGTCGCCATCTCTCCAGAAATCACTTAAGAAAACCCGCAAGCTATAACAATGTTCGGTTACTTTAAGCTTATGAACCCGGCTCCACTGTCGGAGCCCATCCGCACCAGGGACTCCAATGCCTATCTGTTGGCAACGCTTCGTATGTCGGGCCTGAATCTACGCAACGATTTCGGCTTGGGCCGCAAGATCTGGCGGGTGTTCTCCTTCACCTACAACATGCTGATATTGCCCATCAGCTTCCCGATCAACTACACGATCCACCTGGCGGAGTTTCCACCGGACCTGCTGCTGCAATCGCTCCAGTTGTGCCTGAACACTTGGTGCTTCGCCTTCAAATTCTTCACGCTGGTCATTTACATGCCCCGCCTGGAGTTGGCCAATAAGCACTTTGACGAGTTAGACGAGTATTGCAAGACGCCGCTGGAGAAACGCAAATTACGCGATGCAGTGGCCGCCGTCACCAGGCTGTACCTCACCTTCTGTGCGGTTTACATTGTGTACGCTACATCAACGCTGCTGGACGGGATGTTTCATAACCGTGTGCCGTACAATACCTACTATCCCTTCGTGAATTGGCGCATCGATCGCACCCAATTGTACATTCAGACTTTCCTGGAGTACTTCACCGTGGGCTATGCCATATTTGTGGCCACCGCAACGGACTCCTACCCCGTGATCTATGTCCTGGCGCTGCGCACACACATTCTGCTGCTCAAGGACCGCGTCATCAACCTGGGTGAGACCAGCAGCAACAGCGAGGGTAGCAACGATCCGGATTTCATGTTTACATCTTTGGTGGATTGCATTAAGGCTCACAGGACTCTGCTAAAGTAAGTTTAAAATGGTTTACTTAATTATTTTAATTAGGAAATTTCGAGAATGACACGGGGATGGTAACTATTTTTATTGATTTCACCAGTTTCTGCGAGGCGATCAAACCGATCATCTCTGGCACGATCTTCGCACAGTTCATAATCTGTGGCTCCATCCTCGGGATAATCATGATCAATATGGTTCTGTTTGCCGATCAATCCACTCGATTTGGGATTATCACCTACGTAATGGCGGTGCTCTTGCAGACATTCCCGCTATGCTTTTACTGCAATGCCATTGTGGATGACTCTAATGAGCTGGCAGATGCATTGTTTCATTCGGCCTGGTGGATGCAGGACAAGCGATACCAAAGAGTTGTTCTCCAGTTCCTGCAAAAGCTGCAGCAGCCCATGACGTTTACGGCCATGAATATATTTAACATTAATCTGGCCACCAACATCAATGTGAGTAAATATGTAGTAAATTTCGGAATGGATTTAAAATTTAAGAATCCTCTGGCAGGTGGCCAAGTTTGCCTTCACCGTCTACGCCATTGCCAGCGGCATGAACCTGGACCAGAAGCTTCAGATCCAGGAGACTCAATAAAAGAAAATGAATTAAAGGTACACACATACACACACGTACATTGTTTTATGAACTTAACACTTGTTTGCTTCATAGTAGTAAGTATAATAATATATGCATACAGGGAATTATGATTAAAACGTAAACTAGTTAAAACAAAACTTGACCGAACAATGGGATAATAAAGAAAAGAATCGCTACATATGCTTAAACCCCTGCAGAATAGCCCTAGTCTGCTGCTCACGCGGTTAAATATCAGGAATCGGGCAGAGGCTTGTTCTCTGGTCTTGTCTATGGGCATTGCTCTTGCTCCCTGCGTCTGGCCGTTCGTCTCTATGATATGGATGTGCTCTGGTGATTGAAGATGAAGCTGTGGCCGGGAATTGCACGTATGTATGTATAATGCCAGGCAAGGAGTATATGTTTTATAGCTCGCAAACAGTTTGAATGTTTCGGCGGCAGTTTATTTCGCGGGGTGGGATAGGAAGTAGGGGGGCGGGGCGGTGTCTACTACACGATCTCTAAGTATATTGATGATATTTTAATGGCTGGCATAGAGATGAAACAGCGAAGTTGTACAATTAACATAAACTTAGGCGAGATAACTATATGTGTCTTTGTGTCCCTCCATACGTTCCAGATACTCCTTCTCGATCAGGATGTCGATGCACTTCTTAATCACGGGCACCTTGGGCTTGAAGCGCGTCGACAGCTGGTTGAGCACCTCCGAGATGAGGTTGGTGTGGTTGAGTTTCTTTCGCATCTTCATGATGCGAACGATGGCCGCCTGTATGAGCAGTTTGCGGTCCTCCTCTATGTGCTTATGTACAGTCTCCTGCTCCACCTTAA
Source organism: Drosophila anomelani (assembly GCA_035045905.1). Classification (NCBI taxonomy): domain Eukaryota; kingdom Metazoa; phylum Arthropoda; class Insecta; order Diptera; family Drosophilidae; genus Drosophila; species Drosophila anomelani. The sequence goes on from JAWNOO010000032.1 coordinate 15,819,674, forward strand.
GCTCAGTCTTCAGCGGCTGGTTAATGTTGATGCGGCGCTTCTTGTTCTTGTAGTCCAAGAACAGCTCCACGGTTGACTCTGGCGTCAGCGAGTTCTCATTGTCATTGGAGGTCAGTACCTTTACCTTGAGCAGTATTTGCAATACCTGAAAGCAACACGGTTCAAGTACGGACCATTGAGGGAATGGGGCTAGCTCTTCTCTTACCTGAATCAAGTTCTCCAGCTGAGTCTGTGTGTTGTCCAGCAGCTGCTGGACTGTGAAGCTAAGCTGATCGTTAAACTGGAGCAGCACCGACATCTGGAAGGTACTGGCCTGCAGGGTATACACGGTGGAGGTGTTGTTTCTGTTGACGTTCATGATCAGCTCGCCCTTGCACATCTGATAGAGCCAGTTGAGTTTGCGACCCGAGTGGCGGGCGGCGTAGAACTCGTTAAACTGGCGGACTGAGCGCTCCAGCTCGGAGGGCAGCAGGAAGTTGTTGCTCAGCTGGAAGGGCCACGAGCCCGAGGAGAGGACCTCGATGCCAAAGTCAATTTCTGTGGTCACGTTCTTATTGGCCAGGTATTCCTTGAAGTTGGAATTCAGGTCCTTGGAGACGCCAATATCCTGGAACATTCGCTGCAGCTTGACGGTGTACTCGTAGCCACACGTCTGCTTCAACTTGGAGATCATCATGGCCTCGGCGTCGTCCGAAGCCGATGTGTGGTTCACCAGACGCTTGGCCAGCATCTTGGAGTAATATTTCTGGAAGACATCCTTATCCTCGATGTACTTAAATACGACCATCACCTGGTTGAGATTGTCCTCGAGCTCCTTGTCTTCGGGGTTCTTTGAGGATTTCTTCAGCAAGAGGTCGCAGTACTTGGCCAGCAGCTCTGGCGATTTGCTGGCACTGTTGGCGATCGTTACCACATTCGAGTTGATGAATTTGCCACACGCCTTGTCCAAGGCGGCCACGAAGCCGTTGTCATTGTTAAACGCCGTCAGAACGAGGGCGTTGTACTTTTTGTGCACGTCCAGGATGGTCTGCACGTAGGTCTTCGGATCGTTGGCCGCGTCGGTGGTGCAGCACTTGGCAATGGCCTCAGTGCCCTGGTGGAGTATGTGGTTCTCTAGAATGGTCTTGAGGTCTGTCAGGTTCTTGGGCGACAGGGCGACCAGTGAGTACATTCGTTTCAGATCATCGTTTCTGTCTGCATTCAGCAGATTTTGGAACTCGGTATGGAATATTTTTAAATGTTTTTCGATAAGAACCTGGAAACCAAAGAGATAGGGATAGGTTTAGTTTATGGATTAATAATCATTTAGCGCGAGTCACCCACCTGTTCGCACGTGGACTTGAGCGACTCTGCCGTGGTCTCATGCAGATACGAGAGGCCGTTCTTAGAGTTAATACCACGAACGCGTTGCTTCTCCTCCTCCAGGCGGTTCTCAACATGCTTGAGATACTCGGTCACCGTGTTGGTGGATAGGAACGCGTCCGATTCCTTCTCGTAGAAGGCGTACGTGTCGGCGATGAACTTCCTCTCGAAGTTGTCCTTGTAGACGGAAAGTTTCTGCTGTTCGGCGTCGGCGTCCTCCTCGTTGAAACTGAGTTCCACATAGCACTCGATGACATCGCGCACCAGCGAACGGTTAATAAGCTTGCCCTGACGCTCCTCCTCGATGGACTTGAGCACGGCCTTGGTCACCGGCTCGTTGAGGACCTGGAACAGGTGACCCTTCCAGGCGACCAGGGCCAGGCGGTAAATCTTATAGATCCCCTTCTGCCCCTCCTCGCACTCGCGCTTCACCCAGTTGCGGTTCAGGTAGTTACAGATGCCGTCGAGCACTGTGCTTGAGAACTGGTAGGATTTCCACTGCTTGGTGTAGCGGGACAGGAGCACCTCCTCCCCGCTGATTGCCTTGAACTTGGTGAGCAGCTCGCTCAGGTAGGATTTGAGAAACTGCTCCAGTCGATCGTAAAGCTTTTTGCCCACCAGCTGAGCGCCACCTGTCTTACCACTGCTGCGTCCTGTGGGCGCGGCATTTACGCTGGTGCAGTAGTCGTAGACGTGAGTGTAGAAGCGCATGTACTGGCTGCGGGTGAGTGACTTCTCCTGGTCGAACACCTGCGTTATGCCCTCGACCAGTTCGCTCCAGATGTCGTCCAGGTTGACCGGCCTCTGTGTGGTCTGTGCATTGCTCGAGCGGTTCATCTTGGCGGCAGGAGAACTCTGCCGATTGCCTTCTCCCAATGGAGCTGGCTGCTGTGGCTCTGCTGCCTGCGTTTGCTGGGACGCTGTGGTGCCTGCTGCTGACTGCTGCACGGGCGACGAGGGATTGCTGTCCTGGTGGCGTCGTTTGGCGGCTCTCGTCCTAGGTGCTGTGGCCGGAATCTTGGCAAATCGGTTATCGAATTTTGGAATTTAGAAAAAATCGATCTGCAACAAAACCCAGAGACGAGACGAAACGAAACGTTATACAAACAACACAATGTGGTAGGCCTCGCCAGTTAAGCGACGGCGACCCGAAGGTCGCCCGTTGTGATCCAATGTCACAGCAATAAAAGAGAGGCTTGCGGAATACACGCACACACACATCCGCACACATTTCTACACCGCGCCTCAAGGTGTAATGCGATGCCGTGGGATGGCACGGAGCAGGTGATACCCTGCAGTAGGGTATCAGCCAATGCACTCCCGACTATCGAAAGATCGTGTTCGTGGGCATGAAAACTCTACTTCCTGGTTAAATAAACATACACACTCGCACTCAAACTCGCCATCGCATACAGCCACACACACACACGCACACACAGAGAGGGAGACAATGGGGGGAAAAAAAACCAGTGCACATGAGTACACACATACTTTCGCAAGCATTACACTGCATTAAGCAACTTTTAAGTAAAGTTCGCTAATTTCCGTGCAGTCTACAAACTCTAAATTTTCAGATGGAAAACCGTGCGCCTTCGTTTTCTTTCTGTGACGTCGTGATTTGATTCCCCCCTTGCAACACACACACTTTTTCTTTTTTGTTCGCCATTTTTACACTGAACACCCTTCAAAAATCGTTGAGTTCGCACAGCTCATGGTGTTATTTTTACCTGTTGCCAGACGTTGCTCACTACGAAACTAAAGAATAGTTTATTTCGCAGTAGGGCTTATAATTAAAATTAAATTTTTCCGAGTAATGACCAACTTTAACTTTCCATTGGAAATAGAGATGTGAAAAAAAAACATTAATTAAAATGAAATATCGATATTTGAATAGACAACAATGCATTCGTATAATCACGGAATAACGATTTTCTTAAAACTAAGCTTATGCATTTTCCGTTTAAGCTTGGTCTGCATTTTGTGGAAAATGTTGCAATAATTTTCTATTAAAAATCATATAGGAGCCAAGTTCAAACAATAACTTGCGTTAGAAAATGTTATTCGATTATCGATTACCATGCCGATGTTCTTCAGTTAAAAACTAGCCAGATAGATTTGGTTATCATAAATCTATTTAAAAAGTAGATAATTGGAAAATATTTTATTTTTCAGTGCTCATGTGAAATTTTCAGATCAAAATGAACTTGGAAATTTAATTATCTGAGTAAAGCTATTTTGAGCATTTTTGCTTTTTATCGTGCATCACTGGCCGTCTAGTAGCCTTTTCGAAGGGTGACAACTCTAGTGCCGTAAAGCAAAACAAAAACAGCAGAAGAAATTGAAATCGTCATTGTTCGGCAAAAGCGATAAAAGTTTTTATCAATTTTGGAGCGCGAACGAGGAAGATGTTCTTCCGCACATATTGCTTAGTGGCAGCTGTGCTGCTGCTGCTCCTGGTCCAAGAGCATGCCTGTGACGCACCAGCCACCCAGAAGTCTGAAACTATTCCGGAGAAAAGTGCGCCGGCTGGCAAAATCGTAAAGAAGGCACAGCCAGAGGATCCGCCGGCTGGTCCAAAAGATTCCATGGTTGTTGTTAGCAAGGGCGGCCCTGAGCCAGCTGCTCCCCCGGCATTGCCGCCCGATGCTAAGGCCCCCGAAGCCAAGCCCCCCGCACTGCCAGTCGATGAGAAGGCCCCGGCCTCTGGATCCGCTGCCGGGAAGACTCCCGGCGACGGTGTTAGCGTCGAGCATACCCATAGGGACAGTGATGATGATTCACCCGGACAGGCCGTGGTCTACATAGTGGTGGGCATCACCAGCACGGCTATTCTGTTGCTCGTAATGCGGGTTTATCGGTAAGTTGCGGGTTGGGATGAAGCTACTGATAACGTCTCAGGCCGAAATTCGTGATTCAGCCACTTAACATGTATTTGTTGTGCATATATATAGCAATGCGATGGATCCTGGTTCTTTATTAGTTCAGTATTTTGGTTTAATTCAGGGTTGAGATGCATTTTGCTGGCTTTTTGTTGTCCACATTTATTGTTTTCATATTATAAATGCAAGCTATTAACGCAAATCACAACTAATCGCTAATCTCCCCTTCCAGGCTGCGACTTTCACGGGCCGAGCGCAAGTACGGCGTGCAGGGTGATCGCGCCAACCAGGAGCTAACACCGCTGCCCATGGCCATTGAGGACGTCAACAGCGACGAGGACGACCACACCCTGTTCGAGGTCAATCGTCAGAATATACGCATATTATGAAATAGCCAACACCAGCACACGCCAAAGATCTGTGTGGCCGTGGCGCCATTACCAACACAACTCCTCAGCAGACTTGCCTTATTTCGTAGCTATTTAACGCTTTGTAGATTTACGCTGTAGCCGCTAACACATAGCACATTAAGTCCAATGCCCGGTTCTCCCACTAACTAAGTAACTAAGTTCTGTGCATTTCTCCCCACTCGCAGTTGGTTCAAGTTTAACGAATCAAAGGAAAACAAAACCACTTGTGATAACGATTACGATGATACATGTATGTCTATAAGTAACAGGATGCCCCGCTGAAGCCCCGAAGGCATTAAAAATCTCAAATTACGGATACTCTCCACTCGCCTCAACGCGTATCTGTTCCATATTAATAAATGTTATATTAAATGTACTTCTGTTTATTTTCCACACATTCACAAGACACTAGCTATAGTTAAGATACAATTAGGCATACAATTAGACTTAATACAGTTTGATGGGCTTAACGATAGGTGGCCAAGCGCTTTAGCCTGGTTACAGGTTACAGGCAGTACACTAGTCTACACACAGAAAGAAATGCACTCACTTGGACTTATCAACTAGAATCACATAAATAATTTATTAACAATACTGCGACTGCGGCTGTCCCGCCCTGCCGAACAATAAGAAAAACCAGGAGGAGCTTACAACTACGGCTAACACTAAACTTGAGCTTCGCTAATGTGTTACATTTGTGGTTGGCACTGTAGTTTTTGTTTTTTTTTGTAATATTCACGCTCTCTGCTGTCCGCAGAGTCGGATCTAGAGACTAAGTGGTGCGGGCAGTGATCGGGCGGACGGTTGAGCATACCCATCCTCATCAGATCATGCTGCCGAACATCCGTTTGCCGCGGGTCAACACCAGGCTGACCACCATCACGGTCAGCAGGAAAAACACCAGGCTGAGGAACGTGGTGATGAAGCGGCATCTTTGGCGGAACTTCTTCTCCTTCTCCATTTTCAGGCGCAGCTGCTCGGCCCGCGGCAGGTCGAGAGTGAAGTCGGATTCGGGTCGTGAGGAGGGCTGTGAAGGGGAAACAAACAAATGAAACGGATTAAAGTATTTATTAGTATTTATTTTTAATTTTAAATGAGAAAGATAGACAGACTTCACGTTTAAAAGGAATTAATTCTATCTTAACCTCTTATAGGCTGAGCATATAAAGTTTAAATTAATTTCTTCTATGATTTGAGTTTCGTTTTTATACATTTTATTGAATTAATTTAGCTTAGGGTCAGAAACTTTTGTTTAAATTAAAAACATTTATGAATTTTACAGACATTCTCCCCGATTTATATGCCTTACTATATCCCAAAGCCAAAGTTGTCTTTTCCGACTGTAAATACCACTTGGATCTGTAATTAAGTTAATTAATATTTGATGATATAAGCGTTTTGGGGCTTATGTAAATTTCTGGCCATCAGCGACGACGGCTGACGATCTCCTCTTGACATTGATTATGACCATTTTAATCGCGCATAATCGCATCGATCCTATTTGATCGCCAAATCCAAAGAGTCGGCACAAAGCTAAGGCTCGTAGTGGCTGTGTTTATCTTCCCAGTATTTCAGGTCACAAAATGTTTAACCATAAATCACAGCCCAAACATCATGGGCCCGCCAATATTTGCAGTGGAGCTCAGGGCGTGGTAGCATGCTAAAAAAAAATAAATAAGTAAGACAACAAAAAAAGGGCTCCAACGCACAGCAATTTGACCCACTGAGCTTTGTTTTCTTCGCTTTTGTTGTTTCGCCTGCGAGCATCTTCATTTTAGTTCGTGCTCGTCGCCTCACTTTTTAGCGACACAACCTTGAAATCTTTTTTCAGTAACAGCGAAAAAAAAAGCAAAAGCAGACTTGAAACAAAACGTTAACAGTTTTTGTTAATGCTTTTTTTTTCGTACTTTTCCCATACCCATTTTTTTCTTTTTGCCGATTCTCGCTAAACATGTTAAAAGTTATGAAACATTTTCGGAAATTTCACCTAGTCAGGTGCATTAGCATGTCATATTCATGTGCCTGAAAAGTATATCTGAAGTGAACCTTATGATAGGCTCATGGAATACGCAAAATATAAACTGCGACACATTCTGCAACTTCCGGCGGAAGTAAAGTAATTTCCGCACTGTAAAATTACATCTGCCATCAAAATTTCTTTTGGAAGCAAAAGTTCTGTTTCTGCTGGCCAAAGTTAGTTCAAAAGAAACACTCGACTGGGTCTAGGATTGGGATTGAGTCGCTTTATCGAATTTCAAGATACATTCAGCTGCAAACGACCGGGTGAAAGCGGCGTATACGCAATGCGGTCATTAAAAGGGCATTCAAGTGTAATTTTCTGTGTGTGTCTGGAGTGCTTTCAACACCACACACACACACACACACAGCATGTGTGTAATTGAGCTGAGGCAAACAAACAATTTTGACTGCAAAAATTTGTGCACACCTATTTTTGCATTTTATTGTGATTGTGACGGGTTTTAAATTTTTTTTTTCCATCGTTTTTCACATTTTTTTTTTGCGGTATGCTTCATCTGCATTGTTTTTAATCCGGGTGATCATTCCTTTTTCTGCTCAGCCGATTACAGTAAACATTGGGTTTGAGAAACCAACAACTAAACAAACTCTTTAACTCTTTAGTAATTATAATTAGAGATCTGTCCTAAAAGATGTAGCGATAGTTACGATCGTCATCAGTACTAATTTTCCTCATTATTTAGCGAGTTTTTCATGAGTTTCCAGCTCAATTGGGACTTGAGAACTTAATGAATGACCACATAATATAAAAGATGCGAAAACCATACCATTTTCCCTTATATTTGGACTCAATTTATATTTTTTCAAGGGTTCTTCAAATACAAATAAAATAAGTAAGGACAATAACTTTAATAGGCTCAGGTTTGTATATCCTTTCAGTGCTCAATTTAATTTATAAAACACGGAAAGGTTATCAAAATAATGGTCTAAAAGGTTTAAAATAAATTTTAATGTATTCATCTTGAATTAATATATTATTTATCCGGTCTTATTATTACATAATTAGTGCCACTTAGCGGATATTAACTGTATTCCGAGTTTGAGTTGAAGCTGAAACACAGATACACACACACACATTCACAATTCGAAATGAGAAATTGAAATGAACACAACTTTGCGGTACATTTTTTGCCTTCCGGCTTCTTTTCTCTACCTTTTTGATGATTCGCTTGTCTGAGGTTAGTGATGCTTTTCAAAGTCGAGGGAAGTTGTGTATAAATAGATACATATACATATATATCATACATATGTACATCCGACTATATATGATTATTACCGTCGCTGTTTATCAGTCAAAGTACTGTGAAAAGGCAAAGACGTAATCGCCAAACGATGACGGAGTCGGAGGCTGCGGGGCAGTTACCGCATTCCGGCATTTGCAAGTGTATCGGGCCTGTATCTGAGAGATACACTGCAGCAAAAAGAGATCTTAAATGATGATTGATAGCCTAGCCATTCAAATTAACACAAAACTTGATCTTAGTTTGTTTAGATGGTTCAAAAGATAAGAGTTAACGCGTGTACGAATTGAATTTAATAATATCTTATAAACATTTTACCTTAGTTCAAGAATTTAAAATTTAAACGCAAAACAAAGAAACAAATATTTTGGACTTAAATAAATAATGATCGATGACTGGTGATTGCTTTTATATTATCAAAAACCCAACGATGCTTGAATAATGAATTAATAAGGATTAGACACATGTTCGCGAAGACAATAGTAAATTTAATTGATTTATTGGAATCAATATAAATAATGCATACGAGTTTTAGAGATAATATTTAATCAGATTAAAGTTGTCATTAGTTTTTTGTTTATAGTTTGAAGATAAGCAAAAGAATACAAAATTATACAAATAAATAAAATACGAACAGTTATTATGGAATGGTTTTTAATTATATTTTTTTTCTCGTTACATTATTTTTATAAATTTCAATATTTTTTATGTGAATTACAAAAATTATTATTATGTATTGCTTTACTTTAAAAATGTAAAGATATTTTTTCTAAAAATGAGTTGTCTTCATAAAAGAATAGAATTTAATGCTATTGATAAGCAGTTAAATTGTAGAATTTCAACAATTATCTTCATAATATTCTAATGATGTTATTATTCCTATTTTTAATTACTTAAATAATTTAACTTAATTCTTTTGATACAACACAGATTTAGTATGATTTTGTTTATTATTTTTGAATATTTCTATATATCTTACTCTTTCCCGAACCAATTTTATTATTATAATTGTTAATAATTTTCAATCAAATTAACCCTAAATAAATATTAATATTTTTATTGCCGTGCATGTGTTGTCTTTTTTTTGTGGCATCCCCCAGGGCCTGTTGTGGGTGAGTTCGAGTGTAACGGTTTTATTGGCTCGATGTGGCAAATGAAGTGCAATTGTGGTGTAAACCGCCGTGGGCGGAGATGAATTGAATCTCGCCCCCGGGGGCTGAGGTGCCGGAATAACTTGCTGATTTTAACGCCGGAGGGGGGAGGGAGATGCCTATCCCATCGGCTAATTTGCAAATGATGCCACACACCAACACGCTTTAAGCTCACGCTCACGCACACGCAATAAATAATAAATAAATAAATTATATAAAAAAAAAAACCATAAATTCGCCAGAGATATGCAAAATGATGAGAAATCGACTACTGGTTGTAAATTCCCGCTCAGACCCGGCCTTGAAACACATTGTATGCGCTGCTTGCCCCCCAAATACGGGTTCAGCTTTTGGGCGTGTGCTAATTTTTGAAAGAAAATCCATCGATCGGCGGCTGGCGGTGGCTTTTTAATTTGCCGCACACGTTTTCCGCTGACATTGAAGGCGCTTCTTTTCTCTGTTCCCTCCCGCATGGAAGTTGGCCAAGTTTAATGCTTGGGTACCAACGAGCAAGTACATCAGGTTTGAAAAATCACTCCGACCAAGAGAAAACCAAATTTTAACACGTTCGCGACGGTAATCTCTGTTGGGGCGGGGAATCTGTATTTTTTTGCTCACGTCGCCACAATGGAAATTTAGTTGATGCAATTCCGTCTGTCCGTCCACCGGAGGGGGCGGCGCATAATCTTGTTCTCGATGTTATCTGACATCGGAAGACATGAGAGTCGCGACATTTCTCCGGCACTTGCACATTTCTTTGGTTTATTTGCAGATTATTTCGGAGCGATTTCTACAGAAGGTTTCTTTACTTTATATTTCTTTGAATGATAGTTTGTTATCTGTATAATTCTTTGGTTAAATGTAAACATTAGAAAATATCTTTTTAGTTTAAATATTAAATGATTCAAACAAGGCATGATATTTTATTGATAACAACATATTGATATCTATATTTTTAATGTAATAGAAGTATTTTTTATTAACTCGAAGAGGTTTAATTTTAGGCAGCTTCCAAAGATCTTTCTTTTTTAGAAATATAGGAAAGGCAATATAAAAAACTGCCGTATTTTTATATTTAATTAAATACAAAAGCAACTTTGGTTAGCTTGAATTTTAAAACAAATAAATAAATACAAAATGTTGGGACATAATTGCAGCCTTGTAAGAGTAACACTCGCCCTACAATTTTTGTTTCATAATTAAACCTTTATTATTTTTTGAAAATAGTAATTTAAATTTAAAAGAAAGAAAGAAGTAAAATAATCACCTCCAAAATCCAATTATATTTTATGAATAAATCTACAGAAAAGTAAGTTATTATTTATACAACTTTTTAAGTGGAACTCTACTAATTAAAACTAATAATATTTAAATATTAAACCCTAAAATAAACCAAACTTTTCTATATAAGAATTCGAAATTCTAAGATAAGTATCCCTATTTTTGAACTTTTATATCACAGATCCTTTTCCTATTTTATTTTTTTCATCTTTGAAAACCAATTCTTGAGAAATTTATATGCACTTTATTATTATTCCGTAAATTATGTTTATTATTTGTACCATTCTTTTGAGCCAACTATTTTTCACTGAACCATTATTTCTGACACTGATCCCTCTGATCCGTGTATTCCGAGCTGAAGTCAACAACTGATCAGCCCAGTCCCAGTCCCAGTCCCAGTGCCAGCCTCAACCTCAGGTGAATGTCTTCATGGGGGGCACTTCTGGCGAATATTAGTTTTGTTTTGTCTTCGCCAATTAGCGGATATATGCTAACGCGGCCAAAGTGTGGCAATAAGTCCACGAGACGCGAGCCTGAGTCTCGGATTTAATTCAATTTAAAAGTGTGTGCAAGCATTTATGCAATTGCAAATGAATTTTCTTCTTTCGCCGGCTACGCTTTGCACACTGCTTTTCCAGTGGGGAAATTGCAGGCGGAGGCTGTCCAGTTGAGTCACCTCTCGGGGGCGTGGCAGAATTGCGAAATTCAGGTGGCAGCCTAATTAGTTGCTGCCTTTCCCTCGGCAAACACACACACACAGTGCAGCGACTCTAGGCGCATGGGCGATAGGTGGAAATTCGATGCCATAATTGCGGGCAGTGCCACAGCTTCCGTCGAAGCAATAGCAATACCCCTGGGCCACTTAGTATACTTCAAGCTACTTGCTACTTGCTACTTGCTGCCACTAAGCATTTATATAAAGCAAAGCAAACTCCCGCGGCTGACGCTTGCACAGAGAGAGAAATGTGATGAAAGATTAAGGCTTTGGGTTGATTTATAATTATTTAAAGCTCTTTTTATTATTTTTATTTTTTAAATTGGTTTTTAATCATTGCTTATGTTTTGTAAAGCTTAAGTCCATTAAAAAAAATATTTTTGAACATTAAGGGATCCTTACGAGTCCATTTAAGTCCATTTAAAAAAGTATATTTGAACTTTAAGGGCTTCTTACGATTGCATATTTTGAAATCTATATTTAAAACAATTAAAATTCTTATCAAAAAGAGAAAGAAATAAATGTTTATCAATTCCGTTATCAATTTTAATATCCATCTAGTTTTTTCTTTTATTAGTTTATTTTTAAGTGAAAGACTTAATAATATTAACTTTAAATCTTTAATCTTATTAAGTCTTTATAGACTTAAAAATTGGTAGAACATTTACCAAGAAAATAATCATTGCAAAGTATATTTAAATATTTTGAAAAATCTGAAAACATAATTAAATTTTCCGTCATTTAAAAGATTCAAAAAAAGGTATTTACAGAGTTGAAAATTGGAAGAACGTTTAATAAAGAAATAATATATGCAAAGTGTATTTAAATATTTTAAAAAATCTGAAAACTTAGCTAAACTTTTTTTTATAAGAAAAAGGTTCTAAAAAGTTCTATCAAACCTTAGGAATATTTTTTTGAACTCAAAAACTAAGCAAGTTTTCAATTTCTGGCAGTGCATAAACCTTTTAACAGTCTTAAAATATTAGTATTAAATCAGTTTTATATTCCTTCAAGTTCTTTAATTTCTTGTTTGCAAAAGAAAAGAGTAATCAAAGAAATCAATCAACAGCCGCCGCCCCATCATGCAAAGTGGAAACCGAAGAAGGTTGACAACTCCATGACCAGCGAGTGCTCTTGAGGCCTGCCCCCCAAATGGAATCCGTTGTAACCCAGTTAGCGGTTGGGTGGTGATGGCTGCCCACTATCCACAGTCCACTGTCCAGTGTCCACTGTCCCCTTGTCCACATCCACTTCGAGTCCACTGGTGGCAAGTGCGGTTGCGATGGCGATTGCAACACTTTGTGGCAGCTAAAACGCGTGCAGCGGCCGCTTTTGGACCAGATCGCCTTACATCTCGCTGCGTTTTCGATTTCGTTTTCAGTTTTCAGTTTCATTTTCATTTTGAGTCTCAGTTTTGAGTCTCGGTTTCAGCTTCATTTCCAGCTTCGGCATTCATGACAGCAAAACCAGTTTGCCGTTTGCTGCCGGCCAATTGCCGTGGGACGAGTTTCTGGCCATCATCGGACATGGTGGACTTGGGGACATGGAACTTCGGGCATCTCAGGATGGGGCGCGGAATTTCGCCAACGTCCTTAAAGGTCATTCGTGTTGTAGGGCAGCCTCCCCTTGTGCTACTTGTTGCATGCTAAATCTGTTTTGGCCTGCTGGCCGGTTAATGCTAATTAGGTGGCCAACTTGGTCACTTGGCCACTTGGCCGGGCTGGCTGCCGTCTTAACGGAATTTAAAGGTTAACTGGTACAGTAACCGTATTTTTCGCACGATCGCCTCAAGTTCAAATCGGCGGTGATAGATCCGACTATCTGCGAATGCAAAGCGATCGCTGAGAGGTGAACAAACCTTCGCCGGAAAGTGAAAACTCATTGTGGATGCCGGGCGCGAGCCAAGTTTGCCATTTGATTGCTGGCCAGAATCGATCACGGCTACTCGCGGATATTGCATAAGCCCGGCTGCCCAAAACGGAAGACGTAGAACAGAAGCCAAAATTGGTAACGGAATTTTTTTCGAGTTGCTGGCCGAAAAAGAGCTATTGAATTCTTGAGCAGATATCAGATTATATTCTCAAAGGTGTTTAATGATATATAATTGATATAATTTTGCAAAGAAAAAATAAAGAAAATAATTTGAAGGGAAACCAAAGGTCCTTAAAAGTTTATACATTTAAACAAATCTTAAATAAAATCCATAAAACTCTAGAAGCTTCGTTAAGTTATTTCCTGATTTAATATGATTTTTTAATAATATTAATGTTAATATTATATAAACCCTTTTTAAGTAAACTTTATTGAAAGTTCTTTTGAAGCAAGAATTAACTAAACTCTACAGTAATTTTTTCACCATTTAAATATGAACTATTAATAAATCAAAAAGCTACAAAAAACTCCGGAAAGTAATGAAATGTTTTACAAATTTTCCAGATTTCCTTCTAAGTTTATGATAATTAATAAATAAATAAATTTCTATAATTAATTTGACTCAAAACATAACAGCTTTAGTTGTAATATAATTATTTACTACAATTTACCTTCAGTTTCTCCATGTTTTTCTAAGCTTAAAAAATAAAAATCGAACTTCTCTTGAAAGATAAACCAAAAGTAAAATCAATTTATTAAAATTCAAAGCTAAATATTTTTCAGTGTCTGACTTAATCAGAGCTAGTAAACAACATCCTAAAGATATTTACAAATTGCAATCATTACTGTGCTTCCAATGTAATTGCTCTTAATTTTTAGGAACCTGACAGATTTATGACTTAATCTGGCATTAACTGAAGGGCCATTGAGGTAAATAAGATCGCAAGGCAAGGCAGGGCAAGGCAAGGCAGGTGCTCTGGCAACTGTCTCGAGTGCAACCCCACATTAGTTGTAATTACCGAGCTCTCTGGAGGAACAGTAGCCCCGCGGATCGATTAATCATCGATCAGGCTAGGCCCTGACTCTGACTGTGACGATGCCATAGCCTGAATATTAAAACATTTCTGATGACGTGTGGAAAATGACGTACATCCAAGCTCAAGCGGGTGGTGTCACGATGTTACCAATATGGCCAGCATTACGGCCAAGGATGAGGCTTAGAATCCAAATACAAATCGGATTTAGAGGAGTAAAAGGAGTAGCATCTGAAGTCATGTTTGCGAATTGTGAACTTGAGATTGTTTGGCCAAAAAGCTGATTGTTCAATTCAAATTGGGCCTGGCCGACCTCGGGCTGCAGCTCAGCTTCGCTTGGCTGCAATTAGTCGGAGCATTAATCATACGCCTCGTTGGCCCGACCAGCTCATAATTATCTCTGCAAGCGGCGGCTGATCCAAATACGGCTATCATTTCGCAACACACTTGACCTAAGCTTAAGTTAATGATATACAGTCAAGATTTGAGCCAAGGAAACATGGCTCAAACTCCAGACTGAAAGGATTAATCACTTAATAGGCGCATCTCCAAAAATAAAGGAATTTATATGTCTGAATTTAATGTATTTATACCCGCTACCCATAGGGTAGAAGGGTATTATAACTTTGTGCCGGCAGGAAATGTATGTAACAGGTAGAAGGAAGCATTTCCGACCCTATAAAGTATATATATTCTTGATCAGGATCAACAGCCGAGTCGATCTAGCCATGTCCGTCTGTCTGTCTGTCTGTCTGTCTGTCTGTCTGTCTGTCCGTCTGTCCGTATGAAACACTGGATCTCAGAGACTATAAGAGATAGAGCTCTAATTTTTTTTCGACAGTATTTCTTATGCTTGCACGCAGATCAAGTTTGTTTCAAATTTTTGCCACGCCCACTTCCGCCCCCGCAAATCATAAAAAAGCGTATTAAGCGTATAATTTTAAAGCTAGAGTCGCGAATTTCGATATGTATATTAAAAACTATAGTCGGTGTAATCCCTGAAAATTTGGTTGCGATCAGATAAAAATTGTCGAAGTTATTAAAGAAATAATTTTGTATGGCCAGAAACGGCTGCGGGCAGCATGCCTCATTTGGTTGACCAATTAGACCAACTAAATATTCTTATCAGTTCATGGTTGTGTTCGGAAAAGAATCTTATAAGATATTCGAGAAGCAATTTTAATAAATGGTAATAATTATTAGCCGCTTGAATGCAATAATATCGCGGTTTTACACACATAGATACATATGTATGTATTTTTGTATGCATGTGATTATATTACACTTGCATTTGCATTTGTCTGTTATGTTCAAAATTGTATCAACTGTTTTTTCTGGCGTCCTGACGCTTTTCTGGTTTAAGTATGGGTAGCGGGTATCTCACAGTCGAGCTCACTCGACTGTAGCTTTCTTACTTGTTTTAATTTGAATTTAAAGTTTTTATGTTTCAATTTGATTAATTCAGTGAACGGAAGTGGAATCCACTGGCATAGAATTCAATTGAAGTGCAAATCGAATGAAATTATCATTAATTAATTCACACTCGTTACGGAATGAATTGAATCGTGGAATTATAATGCGATTGCATGAAATCAGCCGGCGTCAAAGTGAAGGCTCATCCGCCGAATTATCTATCTATCGGCGGAGATAAATATTTATATGAATCGATGGCTAAAAATGCAACAAATGAAATGTAAAGATGACTTTTATTAGAATTGTATAATCCAGTTTCAGTTATATTTTATCCACTGGGAAGATTGGTGTTTTGTAATAATATTTTATTGTTCAAGAGTTGTGGGAAACCTTGAAGTTTTTTTTTAGCTTAAAGATGACCTTGGAGTGTAAGTTTGGGATTTAAAATATAATTCTAAAGTATGTACCTTCTTTGTATTATAAACTTTTCTAAAGGGAAAACTTTTTGTAGGGAAAACTTAGGTAAAAGAAGGTCTACATTATAAACCATTTTATATTAAATATAGATAAATCAGAGATGAAAGCAAAAGTGCTATCAAAACCTGTATTAGAGTCTTGGGAACTCTTGGTTTTAATTCAATTATTTTTAAGCAAGTTTAAACGTTTAATTTTCCCTCTGAATTTCTACAGCCTCTTCTTCAAAATTGAAATATCTTCTAAAAAACTTTCTGTTTATTTTTTAATTATAAAAAGAACCGAAATAATATTACTAATGGCTGGCTAAATTCTGGTAAGTAAATCCCAAGAATTAACCCAAAAATTTCCCCCAAAATACTTACATAAGACAGCGTGGGCTGGGCACTGCTGACGACTAGTTCGCCTCCGCCGCGCTGCTTCCCGAGCAACGACTGGTGCAGCCGATTGGTGCCGTAGTACATCTCCCAAATGCTGGGCTTCTTCCGGTGCCACTCGGCTATGCTCTCCTTCTCCCCGCCGGCGCCTCCAGCTCCGGATGCGGCAGCTAAGGCTCCCTGACCACCCTGACCATTGAAGATGGCAGGAACCGCCAGGATGGGCTTATGAAAGGCGAGATTCCGCTGCAATTGTGTTACCACCGTGGTGGTGGTCTGTCCTTGCAGTGAGGGATGCAGAGCTTCCAGCTCCAGCTGAGGCGTGGAGGCAGGCGAGGGAGTGACACTGCGCGAGAGGCTTGTGGTGGTCACCTCCTCCGACTCCACGTAGCACTCGGCGGCAGGAAAGATCTCCGCTATGGACTTGCGTTTCATCTTAAAGTTGGGATCGCTGGCGCATCGGATGGTCATGATCTGCTCGCGAACACTGAGGGAGCGACCGTTGGCTGAGATGAGGACGCCGTCACGGACCGCCTCGTAGGCATTGGAGGCCAGCTGGAGGTCGGCACAGCTGCGCCGCCGCTCCAGGGCGTTCTGCAGCCGGACGACGTGCTGCTGGCGACCCAGGCCACTGCACAACTGACGCAGCTCCAGCTCGCTGTGCTGGTTCATGCGCTGCAGATAGGATTCCAGCTCGTGCTTCAGCGTGGTGATCATGCCCTCCAGCTCCTTGGGCACATCCGGGGGAGGGGTGGCCGCAGGCGAGGGCGTGGCCCTGGACAGGAGGCGTATCTTATCACGGACATCCTCCAGCAGCTCGCGGGTGTTTTGGAAATGCAACTGGTCCTCGTAGCGCTTGGCAAAGCTCTCTCCGGCCCCTCCCCGCTCGCTCTCCAGGTGGTAGGCATCCTCGGGACAGGAATTGATGTACTTGGCGCACTTGTAGTTATTCTCCGCCAGCTGTTCGTCGTTCAGGAAGCTGGGATTATCGATGCCACCCCGATGATGGGCGGGCTCTTTGGGTGCTAGGAGAAAGGCATCAAGATCAATGTCCAGCAGGGAGTCATCCACCAACTGCTGCTCCTGCTGATGCTGTTGCTGCTGCTGCTGCTGCTGCTCCAGAATGGTGGGCAGCTGATTGTAGGCCCTAAGCTTCTCGCCAATGTCCAGGGCTTGGGAGACGCCTGCGGTCTGCACAAAGTTAACCACCTGTTCCTGGGCATACAGGCAGGGAAAGGTCTTGAGATGGCGGTCCAGGTTCTCGATGCTTGTCTCCAGGATGCGCAGCTTATCGCTGTATAGATGCGGCAGCACTTCACTGCCCGCCACCGCCGCCTGTTTGTCCTGAGTTGAATGATCTCTCGCTGCAGCAGCTCCGGCTGCATCTTGCATGTCCGAGCGCTGGCTCTTCACTGCCGCCTGATTGGTGGCTACTGGCGGTGCCACTGCCTCCTGCTGGGAGGCTGGGAGTGCAAGCGGTAGCTGCAGAGGCGGTCGCAAACGCTTGATCTTCTCCTGCACATCGATGACCGGTTCGCAGTAGATGTGCTCGTCCAGCGAGTAAGTGGAGCACACATTGGAGCTGTAGTAACCGGACGAGCCGCTCTTGTCCGTCGAGTAATGAGAGCCGCTGCCACCGCCGCTGCTGGTGGCCTGCTGCGTGGCTGTCGCTCCAGCAGCTGTGGCTGGGGCAGAGGATGATGATGAGGCTGATGAGGCTGCAGCTGCTGCTGCTGCTGCTGCTGTTGGTGGCAGTCCGGAATCCGTGGAATGCACACTGCTGCTGACATTGGAGGCCAGTGAGCACTTCTTGCTGCGCTCCTCCAGCTGTTGGTCGTGACCACTTGCATTCCCAATCTTGGCCAGACCCGCCGATGGCATTGAAGCAACACCAGTGGAAGTGGATGTGGACACTGCAGCAGCAGTTGTGGATACTGGTGGAGCCGATGTCGTCGTCGTCGTCGTCGACGCTGTGGCGGAGCTGTAATGAAAAGAGAAAGACAGAGCCATGAAAATCTGTGAATAACGACGCGATGAAAGGGAAACCTGGCGTTGGAAAGCGGTTTCTGTTGGTTTTTCGCAATTGCCGTTTTGTTTACGTCTCTCAATAAAAAAACAAAAAACATAAGCGAAAAGCGAAAACTGGTTAACTGGGTTAGTGGCTTTGTTTACGTTGCGATCTCCACACTCGGCTGGTGTCCAGCTGGCTCCCGGATGTCCAGGACCCTCGCAGTGGGCTCTACAAATTCCTTAAACAAACCTTTGCCAAGCCTGTTCCTTTTTGTTTTTGTGTTTTAGAAATTCAGCATCAGCATACAAATTCGATTTCGATTCAAATAAACTCGTTCTAAACAGGATTTCGGCTTCAGTTACTGTTGCAATTCGCTCTGCTTTCGGTTTGTTTGATTTTTCGACTGTTTTTTTTTCTTTATTTTACTGCCTAACTGTAAAGTTAGGCATGCAAGTGAAGTCTACTGCTTTGAGCCACTCTGGCTCTAGATTTTGACTCTCTTTTGCTCGTTTTTGCCCCTAAGTTCGGGCCAGAGTTTGGGCCAACTTTTTGGTGAACCATGAAATTCGCAGAGGAGAGCTGGTAAGTGCAGCGAAATGAAATGGAAACTTAATTGAATGGAACGGAGGAAGCTTCCCACTGTTGGAGGGCACTAAACTTGGTCGAACTCTACACAGATGGCCACTGGGGGAGATTTTTTTGTGGCCAATCTATGGGGGATATCTTTGAGGTTTTTGTCTGCTTAAAATATTTCAAGTCGATGGCAGCTTTGTTGAGAGAGATTTAAGGTAATTTTTTATGGTTTTTTAAATGTGATTATCTTTTACTTTTATCACAGTAAGATATACTAGAAAGCATTAAGTAATTTTTAACTTATTTTTTAGACTCTTTTTCCTGAAGAATTAAAAACTATATACATCTTTTTTCTTTTGTAAGCCCACTTTGTAATGATTCTGATGGCACAAAACAATAGAAATGTTAATAAACTTTCATGTATTTTGAGCTCTAATAATTCTTAATTCTTAATTCTTAATTCTTCTTAATTCTAATAAGTGTATCAGATTAATACATTTGAATTTTTAAGGGCAAGAAATATATTAATATGTCTCAAAAAACATCTTTAACTTCTTATAAAATTTTTATATATATCCAAGTTTAAATATATTCACTTAGCCTGCATTTTCTGCTTTATTTTTTTACAATTATTAAATCTATTTTAAGGATACTATTTCCTGCAGAAATTAACAAACAAATAATATATGTTTATATATATTAAAAAGTATCTCTTAGCAGCATTACTCTCAAACATAAGGTCAACTCGGCTTTAATTTTCTTAGTTATAAAATCAAATCCTTTCCTGATCTGATCCCATAGCATTCCTTTTACTTTATTCACTTCCTAACCAATCATAAATTATATTCTTTAAAGGCTTAAAGCTTGCATTAATTAGTCACTTTCCATCTGTGACCATTTATCTTGGCTCTAACCAAACTTTGTATATTTTCCCAAAGGCCGCAGTCTGATTGATCGCTCTTTTGGCCAAGTATTATTATTCCGAGTTCTAATCGCACGCATTTGCATTTTCTCTGGGGCAGATTTGCATTTGTGGCTGCTTGGCGCCGGTGGCATTGCTTTAATAACTCACTTACGATCGGTAACAAGTCCGAGAGCCAAGAGATTCGAGTGATCCGAAAGATCCGAGTTCTGTGCGGACTGGGCACTAGGTCAGTTTTGGCTTTTGGCCAAACGGAATGAGTGCCGAAAATTGCGTAATAACGGTTGTTGCTTGGCCAGTGGCTGTTGGCTTTTCCAGCTTTTCGCGCTGTTCTTGTATGGTAAGTTGGTTGAATGGTGGCTTACGCACCCAAAATTGATAAGTTGCGGTCAGTGGCGACGGCGACGGCCGAGTGTTACTATTTTTGATTTAGGCTCTACTATTTTCTGTTTTTTTGTTGTAATTTTTTGGTGTTGGTGCCACCGATGCGTATGAAATTCGCCCGCAAGTGGCCACAGAAACGGCAACCGTAATCGCATCGCACCAACAGAAGCAGCAAGGTTAGCTTTTGGGCA